>OX235265.1:41968893-44842329 GCA_944472135.2 Trichobilharzia regenti | reverse complement strand
TCCTGTGGTCGAATTGCTGCACAACGGATAACTTCACTCGCAATATCGGCTTTACTCGCATTAGGAGCTTGATATGGCAAAATGTTTAACAGTTCCATCGGCATATACACTTCACGCTTTTGATCAACCTACAAAAAATAATCACTGAAATGAAAATTTACCTTCACACAGGGCAGTTCTGGATACTTCAGAGTGATAATGGTGCTGCTAAATATTCAGCCACGGACTGGTTCAACTCCTCAATCATCAAACGATCGGCTGGTAGTGATGATATCCCGTGCACGGTGAAGCGTCGGGAATATGCACGTCCTAAAATGTATGAGGTATAACAGAAAACATGCATACCATCATCGCTCTTGTAGAATTTATCAGTCTCAACTCGTATCTTTCTCAAGTCGTATGCCATTTGAGTGCTACATCTAACCATATCGTCTCCATACTTCGAATACATGACGTCCGCTAGATTCCCGGATACAAAGTAGGCCTTGCACGTCTGTGATTATATGTAAAAAAGAAGGTGAACCACTACTTACCATATCCAAGTTGACACGAACTTTCCACTGGGGTCGCACACTACTGATGAAACCTTATGAATAGTAAAAAGCTTATCCATAACCACTTTAATTGGTGTTTGCTGAAATAGGGCTGAGCGTCCAAGGGATACAAACGACTGCTTTGACACCGTCTTCAAGATGCAGTCTAACAATCTGATACATTCCTAGAGACAAATATGAAACATATTCAGCCTTACCTGAGGCATGTTCATAGAGGTCGCTTTCGGATTCGTTATGAAATGGCTGATGTCGGAACTAGATACCTTCTGCACTTCCATAATCCGGTACTTCAGAAGAAGGCGGTCCCGACCAAACGGCTCCTTGATCTCAATCTCTCTTTCTACGGGGTCCGTTGTGACACCAGGTAACGGATCTTCAGAGTATATGGCGTGACCGCCATCGTATATGATCGTATCTGGTAAACTGCAGAAGCGAGTGAAATAAGCATAATTGTTTAGCATGAGGTTTATTAATAGATACCATTGCTCTCAATAGAAGCCATAACCAACAACTTCACCAATTCTTTCTAAACAACGCTGATAGTAACCGAAGTCACATAATAAATGGTGTGGGACATGGAACAAGTTATCCTACACGTGTACGAATCTTTGGTTGACAAGCAAGCAATACTTGACCGAAAGTCAGAGAAACAATTCAGCTTAATAATTAAGGAACAGAAAGTTCCGTTACATATGTAAACAATCCATTTGATCAATAACACAATGGCACTTACGAGTCAGCTACCTGCTGAATTAAAGATCTCAACTCTTTAGGTGGCATTCTTATCTCAGTTTTACTGCCCTCCTTAGCTTCCAATCGATGAACTGAGTTGGCTTCCACAAAATAGAGATATGCCGTTCTGTGATGAAATGTCAAATCCCAACAGTTTGAAGTGACTTTGACTTTCTTGCCGAGTGTACCTCCTTGGTCTGGTCTATTCGGTATTCTGAGTGTCTTCTGTATGTTCAGTCTGAAAAAATAGTCAATTCGGGAGCGTTACCGAAGGAAGCAATGAAGACAAATACTGTTAGTTTATTTGACGTCAACTTACTTTGAAATCCCCGTAGATATGTCATACCTGAAACAAAGAAACGAAAGCTAGTTAGGCATCAAGACAAAACATGTCGTGTTATCTGAAGGAACAACAGGAATAGTACTCACACAGCCTTTTGGACTGGATGGCTCTTTTTCTGGCGGGCAGCTTCCGAGACAATTTCGCCTTCCGAAGACGACGGAATATCACCCCGTTCACTAGGTGCATTGGAACTCCACACAGAACCAGACGAACTATTACGAGTTATTGTGAGCACTCATAAACTTACGCTGGATAACCCTTTTCAGCAGGCTTCTTCAACGGTCCTGAATTGTTAACGCGTGACCTGAAGGGTGAAAAACAACATATTAGTCGTTATGCACTCCACGAATACGAGCAGTGCTACTCTGTCATTTGTGGAGGCCGACTGATAAATCAATCTGGAAGATGACAGCGGACTACATAATACATATCCGAACACAACAGACACAATACTACTGCTCGCCAACTCATCATTCATGAAACAACTGCAAACCACCGTGGCTAAATGAACAGGACAAAATTCATGACCTTCACACCTTGCAACGCCAAATCAGAGGTCGAATTGACGATAACCAGGTGTCGAATAGCTTCCCCTACTCTCATCTTATGTGTGGAATCGCAGCTGACAAATCTGACCTACAATTCACCAACGATAGTCATTGGGTGGGGATGGGGATTAAGAGAGTCGAACAAACAAGTTAAATGAATCAATCGATGGCGTACATATTTACTTGCTGTTTTGTCTGGTAGAGGTAATACAATCATTATCCCACTGCAACCATCGACGACTCAGGTTTGAAAACACGGGATTTCGGACTAGTAAAGTTGAAGCGAAGTGCATATCCCCAACGTAATAACTGGTGGTCTTGACTACGGTGTGCATGTCTAACTATGGTTCATGGGATAGTAGGAACCAATACTACCACAGATAACACGCTCACTCTTCATCCTCCATGTTAGCCACACCTCATCAATCTTCGTTCCACACAGATTCTCAGGAACTCCAGTCAACATGTAGTTAACGTTCACGACCATCATCAAAACACACCACAAGTGGACCGCGACTACTCAGTGTGTTTAGACAACTCAATTCCGTCAAACAAGCTTGATGCACCGAAGTTCAGATGACTTTCCGAGTCACCACTCTGTGGTAAAGGCGTTCAGTCTTTGGGATATCTCAGTTACACTGCTTCCAAGCTGGAACTGAAACCACACTAGAAAGACATTGGTGAGGTATGCGCTAAAATACTTCTACGCTTCTCAGCTTTGCACGTAGAGGATGGCAGTTATGTGGATAATGTTAATGGCGAAAAATCATACAGATCAATCCACACCCACCCATTTCCACAGAACCCGCCTGACTCACCACGGTCTCCCCAACCACCAGGCCTGATGATCCACGTCCACGTGGATGTCCTTAAAACCCTCTACAAAACACAACCGAGTAATTCAGTAGTGCTTAAAAGACCGTCATATAGATTGCAGTATGCAATTTTATTCACAATCAGCATTGAATATCACCTGGATCTCTAATTAGTGTGACTGTCTCAACTGCGCGACATACTTGTCCGTTGGACAACAATTGGATGACAACTCCAAGCAAACATCATTCTGTCAAAATCCCTAAGTCGACTAACACACTCACAAGAGACATCTGAAAGCCGGTAGACTAATGGACGACCTCACCTTTCTGACATGCTGACACGAACTACTACAATAGTAAGCGCAACTTTCAACTACTGTCCGTTGTCCGGCGTGCGATGGCTTGACTAAACAAAATTGAAAATCCAATATCCAATACTTTTCGACCTCTTGTATACACCTTGGGATTTCGGGTTTCTTGGCTTTATCTGACTAGCCTTTAATGAATTTTCTGCTTAATTACGTGTTAAGTTACGTTTCAGCCCAGTGAATCCAAAAATGTGTTGTGAGTGTATGAATTCAAACACTGATGTCGAAGGTACGGCGGAGAATGTACTTACAATACAGACTTCGCTTTGTGAAAGATGCAACGGACTACTAGCACATAGCAAATTCTGTGCAAATATCTTGGATGGCGTTGTTGAGAGCCAGTCAATAAACCTAACTCGAGATACATACTTTATAATGAAATGGTAGCCGCAAAGCACTGCCTACGATTTTTGACAAGGTGTTCCTCGAATTAAGTCATTATTTGTGTTTAGATACTTAGTCGGCCATCATGGAACACCTTGTATTCCGTGTGAGCTACACCAAGAATTCTACAGTCTATGTTTCAGGTAATGTTATGCTTAAGACTTGGTATTAGCTGTAACGATGTTTGAAAGCATAGAATATATAATGCTGTTCCCTAAAAATTTAGGCGCAGGCCGTCAAAAGCTTTAAAGCTTCCAATTCGTCAACTAGACAGTTATGCTTCCTGAGGTTGTAGGGCTTATCTTGTTCAAATTTTGCCGTCCTAATATTTGTAGAGGCTTTGTATTGTAGGACCTATAAGAATAGTGTGAAGTTCATTTTTGTTCTCATTGGCCACCTCGCTTCTAGTCTACCATTACAACACCAATCGTTGCGTGGCGTATCTATACATTCGTTTCTGGTTAACTGTTTGTCTCTTTAACTGTACATTTGCCATTTACTATTACAGTTGTGGTTACTGTCAGTATTATCTCACTCTTCGGCCAGATGAACAAATGACTGTTGAGATATTTAACTCCGATCGCGCCGTTTCAACTGTTTCCTCACACGACGTCCTGTCGTCCACACAAGATCCTGTCGCGTACAACTACTCCACTGGACGTCTACCGAAGCAATAACAGTCAATCATTCTAACGGATTATGCAGCTGCCCGCGAAAACAAGGGACGTTTACCTCAACGCCGAGGAGTGGACCTGAATAAATAAAGATGGGTCCATACGATAGGAGGGCAAAGAAGTTCTTGAAGTCAGTTGAGTCTCAGACCTTTCACCGTCAACGGTCAATTTGTTTATCCATGTGGACTGAAACACAATCTGGTCAGCACAATTCTCAAGAGACAAGAACTCAGTGGCGGCTTCGTAGTGTGATTGCGTATCGCTATGGCCTAATCCTGTCACGGCTAATAAACACACCTTGGAGCATACGTGAGATTTATATTCTCCCTTCTCTAGTCGTAGTGGTTCCAAGTCCATAAATGGACTCGGCAAAGTTAAACTTCCGACGCCACTAACGACCAATCAGCAAACGACCTCGAACGGCCCTATCACATTAAATAGGCATATATGATGAATGGAAATGTATATTTATAGAAAAAAGCATAAAATAGATAATAACAAAGGTTACATGGGATATCTTTCTCGAACATGTGAGAGAAAAATCTCCCAGTTTGGCATGGGACTGTCAATGGAGAAGTTACACCATATCCTGTACAAACATTCATCCAAATGACTATAAATGATATCCTTTTGAGATACATTTATAGCCTTTATCCTATTTTCCAACTTGACCCAAAATCCTTCATTAGAATTTGTATGTGTCCTCGTAACGGGATCCACAAAATCACTTGAATGGTTGTCTCTACGATGAATATATCCCAGAGATGACAGCGAATTGTAGCCTTTCCGTGTGTATAATTGACCCCCGCTTGACAATTCTGGTAACAATAGGTATAAGAGTAGTTGCTTTTCTACCTGCTATCCTTAGGGAGAGAAGCGACCTAGCGAAAAAAGTTCCTACGAAATAATAAAATTATCAGCATACCCTCTCTAGTGTTAGTAGGCTTCAAACATATAGCACAAAGATGAACAAACCCATCAGTTGATTTGGTTTAGCTTTTTAAAGTCATGTTACCACCACACAATCAAATTCGTTCTTTCCGGCGCAACTGAAAGCTAGGAAATACTGGGAAACACTAACCTCCTCGAATTGCAACAACAGCCTTCTGAGGTCACCCATTAGAAATGAATCAAGCGCTATACAAAATTGAACTGCTTTCGTAAACCTCATTGGATAATTCGACATCGTTCGTGAATCTCATTGGATAATTCGCTGATTGGTAGTTAGTGGTGTCGAAAGTTTAACTTCGCCATGGACTTATATGCAATAATTCCATGCTTTGAAATCTTGGGTGGTATGTTTCAGAATATATGTATATACGCATATGTGTAGGATGATGCGGTTACTTTGAAATATCTTATCATATATGTTATAAGGAAACATTTTGAATTTTGTAGAAAGAGTTTTCTCGTTACGCGTATACATAAATATTAGTAGGTGGCATTCCATTCACAATGCGAAATTACTAGAGCAGTAAACACGGTTAAAAGCAATTTCATGCTGAGCCAGTATTCCCAAAGTTCTACGACAACAAGGGAGGAGAGTGATTCCAAAGATCAATCGAACGTGATTACAGATCAACATTAATTTGAACCTGAAGTCAATCACTCGCTCACAAGACGGGAGCGAAGTTGGTTGCAAGAGAGGTGGCCGTCCAGAATAGTGAAGATATGAACTAAAACAGTCACCATACACCGCGGAACATAATAATTATACGTTGGCGGAAACCATTGAATGTATATGTAACAAATTTAGAGGCATCAGAAACAAGGTGAAACAGCCCGGATTAGTGTTTTCACATCGCAAAACACAATTGTCAGCCACGTCTCGTAAACCGTTAATGCCCAGCTCTCGCTACTCTGGGCCTCACGCTCTTCCTCGAGGCTTCTCTGAAACGCTTAGTAATAACGGACGAAAAATCCAAAACGCCAATTGGTGACTCGAGGATTTTTTATTGTTACACCAACATATAAACAATGTTATAACTAAGGTCTGTGAACAAATATTACAATAATAAATCACAATATTACTTCTGATGGTTTTTTTACTCTTCTTTCTGAACAGCGACCGATGAGACGATGACTGTCGTATTGACGCCTCCGCGAAAATTGGGGAAGTTGGTTTTGAGCAAACAACCATGAATTGATCGTTCAATCTTCAACTACATTGACACTCCGCGGCAAAAAACGATCCACCACTTTTTCCATCACTACCAATACACGTTGACTTGGATGCCATTGCGAGAACCTGGGTCACACGGACAGAGCTGAAATGGAAAACAAACAGTAAAGCCAACACACCACAAGCGTACCCACAGCACAGTCCTGCACATCAATGACGACCTGCGCCTTCCAGTTAAAGGCATCCTCTTGCAACACAATCTCCACTTGCTAGAATGACTCTTGCAGAACGCAACGTGACTATGGCAGGACCTCACGATACTCTACGCTCATCCTCTTATCTACTCACTACCAATTACCACTGAAATCGCTTGTCACTCATTCTGCCTCAGTTCTAGTAGCGGTGACGCATGCGAGCCTCAGTCGTTTACACTCTTTCTCCCCGGCGTGTCGGACCGCAGCTAAGAATTATCTCCGTATTCATTTCAGTCTCAGCAATAGCCTCCCCGGAGTATACAACCCTGTTGTCTGCTGTCTCTAACAGCAATCAATTCATTCACGGATATAGAAGACTCGAAACAACTTCAGAAGTAAGCACAACGAAAATTTTAACAAAATTACGCAATAAAAGCAAGGTACGAAAACAACAGGTAAACACGGTGAATCCAAAAACACCAATTGATATGACACACCACACATATGTACAAACAGTACACACAAACTCGCAGATCGTGTCTCGATGTAATACCTTTGAAGAATCTCAGGACTTACATCAGTACGCCTGCAACCCCTTTCAGTTTGACGATTGTAATTTGAAGAATGTCAGGACACAAACAAGATTAACCAACAAATACATTAATTGGAACCCACTCAATTACTTAACACAAACATATGTACAATCAACACATCAAAGTGGTGGATTCTGCCTTGACGAACTACCCTTGAAGAACTGTGGGACTTACAGCAGTACGCCCACATTCCTTCTCAGGTTGATGATCCAAGTGGAAGTCGTCCGGACACAAACAGAATTACCAACAGCTAGATGACAGATGATATCAATTCAGTATATACAACATGAACATATGTACAAAATCACACACCGAGCACATTGGACTGCTCATTGATGCGCTACCCTTTGAAGAACTGTAGGACTTACAGCAGTACGCCTACAACCCTTCTCAGGTTGACGCCCTAGGTTGGAAAATCGTCGCAGAGTTCATTTTCTGACTTCCCTCTATGACCTATATCCTCAAATATGAACGGCAACACGCTCATGTCATTGTATCTTAGAATATAGATGACGAACAAACACACGACGTATCTGGTCAACCAAGTATAGAAACAGAGTAATTTACACCAAAGATAATAGCATTCAAATAGTAACTTGAAACTAGAAATGCCTTTATTCGTGCAAGTCAATTTAACAATAACTCTCTCCTTTACACTTGGCTTATCCACATTAAACTGACCATTGATATTCGTCCTTTCAAACGAACTGATACTACCATAGTCATTGGACAAGATACTTGAGTTGATGGGCGTCTTTTTCATTGTGGATGACAGCACCAACGACGACTGATTGATATCAGTTGATGAACTTAGCGGTGGATCAAAAGCTGTTGTTGATCGAGTTTCAGAAAGTTGTCTACCTGCAAGACCACCACCACTGCTGTCTTTTACTATCAGCTCAGGCTTAGCACTGGCATCTGATGATAGGTGGGCTACATGCTGATCAATCACACTGACGGTCTCACAAGTATGTATGCCTTCTGCAACTGCATCTGCATTTAATTCTACTTCACGTTGTAGTTGAACAGAACCTTTATTTAACGTAGAAGTAGTAGGCATTCCCCCCATTTCATCATGATCAACCAAAGACAAATCTGCACTATCATGATCATTACCACAAATATTCAATTTACCGTCAAGTTCATCATTTTCAAACTCTTTAATAACAGAAGTAGACAATTTTGGTTCCTCCTCACAAATCATTAAAGGTTTTATATCTTCAATCTGACTAGTTATACCTTGTAAACTTGTGGAGTCAGAACTGCACCCTGAAGCAGTAACTCTATTCTGTGACACTCTATTCAACAACGGCTTACCAGTTGCAACTACAGACTTCTTCACCGCACCGTTATCGTCACACAATTCGGAGTCAGGTCTGGAGTTTACATTAAGCTTATCACTGAACTTGCTCATTGGTTCACAGTTCACTTCTGTATGCACCTCTTGCACACGTGTAAAACAAAGCCGTGTTTGTCTTGCATCTTGTAACTTATCTGTTGAGGATGTACTACGAAACCTGTTACACTCACTAGGTCTATATGCATTACTAGACATCATGGAGTCTTCTCGATATCCACCTCTCTGAGGCTTACTCGTCATCAATGAGTGGGTTTTACCCTCAGACTGCTCTATTCTAGGGGTGAGATCTAACAGACTGGCGAACTTGCTCATAGATTCATTGACACTAGTATTTACCAGTTTCAGAACATCATCAAACTTTGGCTCGATACCCTCATCCTCCATACGGGAGCTTATCTTCACCCACTTCCTTTGCAGTCGAGTAGGTAGGCGTCTCGCTATTACTTCCAGTATAAAACTCCAGTTGAGGTCACTCATGCGATTCATCGAAATCATTCCATTCTTGTAAATTAGCAAATTATCCAAAAACTCAGCGAGTGCCTGGGAGTCATCCTGTAATTGACCACCATTACCCTTAACAGCCTCGAATAATTTCCCTGCAATCATCGAAGGTCTTCCAAACCTTTGACGTAATATGCTCATAGCCTCATAATAGCCCTCTTTTGGCTTCATAAACTTACAACACTGTATAGCTCTTGAAGCATCTCCAGTGCAATATCTCATCAAATACATTAACTTCAATTCATCATTGAATAAAAAACCACTCAACATGATCTCAAACTCCTTTACAAATTGTAAATAATCAGCCGGGTTTCCATCAAAACACCGTGGTTCAAATTTAGGGAGTTTGATGTTCCTATTATCCCTGAACGGCGAAACAGTAACATCAACCATGTCATACTTAACATCAGACACATCGTTACAATTAACAGACAAGTCACCATGACTTACTTTCCTGTTTGCATCCAAGACACTCTGTCCCTTCTTTGACCCAGGCATTGTTGAACTTGACCCAATTCCAAAAAAGTTCCAGATATTGCTTGTTCAAAGAGGACTTGACCGGCACCAGGAAAAATGAACGGCGACTATCCAAACTTTCACCAACTGTTTGAATCCGCCAGATCTGTTTCTATCGTCAGAAACTGTCAATCACGTCTCATAAACCGTTAATGCCCAGCTCTCGCTACGCTCGGGCCCACACTGTTCTTCGAAGATTTCGGAAACGCTTAGTTATAACGGACGAAAAAACCAAAACACCGATCTGCCGTTTGATATTTCTGTATTGTTACACCAACATATAAAAGGAATAAGCGAACTAAGGTCTGAAAACAAATATTACAATAATAAATCATAAGATTACTTCTGACGATGTTTCACTCTTCTTTCTGAACAGCGACCGATGAGACGATGACTGTCGTATTGATGCCTCCGCGAAAATTGGGGAAGTTGATTTTAAGCAAACAACCATGAATTGATCGTTCAATCTTCAACTCCATTGACAGGTGTAGTAGTTGTATGACACACCAGCTAGCTACTAATCAACAGATAGCTGATACTCATTTTAAGTGCTCTGACATTAAGTACTCTGCCATTGCCTGTAGTATATTTACAACCGTAAGATTTGAAACAACTTGCGAAAAGCAAACCCTCAACGCACTAAAATGCAAATAATACTCTTTCTATGCGAACTTTCTTCAAAAGGATGACTTCTTCATTGATAATCCGTCCGAGCTATAATATACAATTTTACGCTTTACTATGCATAAAATAATGCCGTGTGGGTCCAGAAGTCTAAAACTAGTCAAATATGATCTATTTCGCAAAAAATAGGCGATTATAACGCCTGTAGCCGTGAACGCGGTAACCGAAATCGCTGCGCGATAACACCTAGTTATAGCGTATATCCTCACACGAGATTATAACTGCCGTATTGATGACTCCCGCGAAAAATATGGAGGAGTTGGGTTTGAGCAAACAAACATGAATTGATCGTTCAATGTTCAGTTACATTGACAATGATTGTTGTAATCTATATCTTTGTCACAAGGATGACTTGTGTTTTGCGATGTAAAAACACGAATCCGAGCTGTTTCACCTTGTTTCTGATGCCTCTAAATTTGTTACATATACATTCAATGGTTTCCGCCAACGTATAATTATTATGTTCCGCGGTGTATGGTGACTGTTTTAGTTCATATCTTCACTATTCTGGACGGCCACCTCTCTTGCAACCAACTTCGCTCCCGTCTTGTGAGCGAGTGATTGACTTCAGGTTCAAATTAATGTTGATCTGTAATCACGTTCGATTGATCTTTGGAATCACTCTCCTCCCTTGTTGTCGTAGAACTTTGGGAATACTGGCTCAGCATGAAATTGCTTTTAACCGTGTTTACTGCTCTAGTAATTTCGCATTGTGAATGGAATGCCACCTACTAATATTTATGTATACGCGTAACGAGAAAACTCTTTCTACAAAATTCAAAATGTTTCCTTATAACATATATGATAAGATATTTCAAAGTAACCGCATCATCCTACACATATGCGTATATACATATATTCTGAAACATACCACCCAAGATTTCAAAGCATGGAATTATTGCATATGAGTCCATTTATGGACTTGGAACCACTACGACTAGAGAAGGGAGAATATAACTCTCACGTATGCTCCAAGGTGTGTTTATTAGCCGTGACAGGATTAGGCCATAGCGATACGCAATCACACTACGAAGCCGCCACTGAGTTCTTGTCTCTTGAGAATTGTGCTGACCAGATTGTGTTTCAGTCCACATGGATAAACAAATTGACCGTTGACGGTGAAAGGTCTGAGACTCAACTGACTTCAAGAACTTCTTTGCCCTCCTATCGTATGGACCCATCTTTATTTATTCAGGCCCACTCCTCGGCGTTGAGGTAAACGTCCCTTGTTTTCGCGGGCAGCTGCATAATCCGTTAGAATGATTGACTGTTATTGCTTCGGTAGACGTCCAGTGGAGTAGTTGTACGCGACAGGATCTTGTGTGGACGACAGGACGTCGTGTGAGGAAACAGTTGAAACGGCGCGATCGGAGTTAAATATCTCAACAGTCATTTGTTCATCTGGCCGAAGAGTGAGATAATACTGACAGTAACCACAACTGTAATAGTAAATGGCAAATGTACAGTTAAAGAGACAAACAGTTAACCAGAAACGAATGTATAGATACGCCACGCAACGATTGGTGTTGTAATGGTAGACTAGAAGCGAGGTGGCCAATGAGAACAAAAATGAACTTCACACTATTCTTATAGGTCCTACAATACAAAGCCTCTACAAATATTAGGACGGCAAAGTTTGTGACACTCAATTCAACAATGGCTAATGTCAATGGAGCTTAAGATTGAACGATCAATTCATGGTTGTTTGCTCAAAATCAACTTCCCCAATTTTCGCGGAGGCATCAATACGACAGTCATCGTCTCATCGGTCGCTGTTCAGAAAGAAGAGTGAAACATCGTCAGAAGTAATCTTATGATTTATTATTGTAATATTTGTTTTCAGACCTTAGTTCGCTTATTCCTTTTATATGTTGGTGTAACAATACAGAAATATCAAACGGCAGATCGGTGTTTTGGTTTTTTCGTCCGTTATAACTAAGGGTTTCCGAAATCTTCGAAGAACAGTGTGGGCCCGAGCGTAGCGAGAGCTGGGCATTAACGGTTTATGAGACGTGATTGACAGTTTCTGACGATAGAAACAGATCTGGCGGATTCAAACAGTTGGTGAAAGTTTGGATAGTCGCCGTTCATTTTTCCTGGTGCCGGTCAAGTCCTCTTTGAACAAGCAATATCTGGAACTTTTTTGGAATTGGGTCAAGTTCGACAATGCCTGGGTCAAATAAGGGACACATTGTCTTGGATGCAAACAGGAAAGTAAGTCATGGTGACTTGTCTGTTAATTGTAACGATGTGTCTGATGTTAAGTATGACATGGTTGATGTTACTGTTTCGCCGTTCAGGGATAATAGGAACATCAAACTCCCTAAATTTGAACCGCGGTGTTTTGATGGAAACCCGGCTGATTATTTACAATTTGTAAAGGAGTTTGAGATCATGCTGAGTGGTTTTTTATTCAATGATGAATTGAAGTTAATGTATTTGATGAGATATTGCACTGGAGATGCTTCAAGAGCTATACAGTGCCGTAAGTTTATGAAGCCAAAAGAGGGCTACTACGAGGCTATGAGCATATTACGTCAAAGGTTTGGAAGACCTTCGATGATTGCAGGGAAATTATTCGAGGCTGTTAAGGGTAATGGTGGTCAATTACAGGATGACTCCCAGGCACTCGCTGAGTTTTTGGATAATTTGCTAATTTACAAGAATGGAATGATTTCGATGAATCGCATGAGTGACCTCAACTGGAGTTTTATACTGGAAGTAATAGCGAGACGCCTACCTACTCGACTGCAAAGGAAGTGGGTGAAGATAACCTCCCGTATGGAGGATGAGGGTATCGAGCCAAAGTTTGATGATGTTCTGAAACTGGTAAATACTAGTGTCAATGAATCTATGAGCAAGTTCGCCAGTCTGTTAGATCTCACCCCTAGAATAGAGCAGTCTGAGGGTAAAACCCACTCATTGATGACGAGTAAGCCTCAGAGAGGTGGATATCGAGAAGACTCCATGATGTCTAGTAATGCATATAGACCTAGTGAGTGTAACAGGTTTCGTAGTACATCCTCAACAGATAAGTTACAAGATGCAAGACAAACACGGCTTTGTTTTACACGTGTGCAAGAGGTGCATACAGAAGTGAACTGTGAACCAATGAGCAAGTTCAGTGATAAGCTTAATGTAAACTCCAGACCTGACTCCGAATTGTGTGACGATAACGGTGCGGTGAAGAAGTCTGTAGTTGCAACTGGTAAGCCGTTGCTGAATAGAGTGTCACAGAATAGAGTTACTGCTTCAGGGTGCAGTTCTGACTCCACAAGTTTACAAGGTATAACTAGTCAGATTGAAGATATAAAACCTTTAATGATTTGTGAGGAGGAACCAAAATTGTCTACTTCTGTTATTAAAGAGTTTGAAAATGATGAACTTGACGGTAAATTGAATATTTGTGGTAATGATCATGATAGTGCAGATTTGTCTTTGGTTGATCATGATGAAATGGGGGGAATGCCTACTACTTCTACGTTAAATAAAGGTTCTGTTCAACTACAACGTGAAGTAGAATTAAATGCAGATGCAGTTGCAGAAGGCATACATACTTGTGAGACCGTCAGTGTGATTGATCAGCATGTAGCCCACCTATCATCAGATGCCAGTGCTAAGCCTGAGCTGATAGTAAAAGACAGCAGTGGTGGTGGTCTTGCAGGTAGACAACTTTCTGAAACTCGATCAACAACAGCTTTTGATCCACCGCTAAGTTCATCAACTGATATCAATCAGTCGTCGTTGGTGCTGTCATCCACAATGAAAAAGACGCCCATCAACTCAAGTATCTTGTCCAATGACTATGGTAGTATCAGTTCGTTTGAAAGGACGAATATCAATGGTCAGTTTAATGTGGATAAGCCAAGTGTAAAGGAGAGAGTTATTGTTAAATTGACTTGCACGAATAAAGGCATTTCTAGTTTCAAGTTACTATTTGAATGCTATTATCTTTGGTGTAAATTACTCTGTTTCTATACTTGGTTGACCAGATACGTCGTGTGTTTGTTCGTCATCTATATTCTAAGATACAATGACATGAGCGTGTTGCCGTTCATATTTGAGGATATAGGTCATAGAGGGAAGTCAGAAAATGAACTCTGCGACGATTTTCCAACCTAGAGCGTCAACCTGAGAAGGGTTGTAGGCGTACTGCTGTAAGTCCTACAGTTCTTCAAAGGGTAGCGCATCAATGAGCAGTCCAATGTGCTTGGTGTATGATCTTCTACATATGTTCATATTGTATATACTGAATTGATATCATCTGTCATCTAGCTGTTGGTAATTCTGTTTGTGTCCGGACGACTTCCACTTGGATCATCAACCTGAGAAGGAATGTGGGCGTACTGCTGTAAGTCCCACAGTTCTTCAAGGGTAGTTCGTCAAGGCAGAATCCACCACATTTGATGTGTTGATTGTACATATGTTTGTATTAAGTAATTGAGTGGGTTCCAATTAATGTATTTGTTGGTTAATCTTGTTTGTGTCCTGACATTCTTCAAATTACAATCGTCAAACTGAAAGGGGTTGCAGGCGTACTGATGTAAGTCCTGAGATTCTTCAAAGGTATTACATCGAGACACGATCTGCGAGTTTGTGTGTACTGTTTGTACATATGTGTGGTGTGTCATATCAATTGGTGTTTTTGGATTCACCGTGTTTACCTGTTGTTTTCGTACCTTGCTTTTATTGCGTAATTTTGTTAAAATTTTCGTTGTGCTTACTTCTGAAGTTGTTTCGAGTCTTCTATATCCGTGAATGAATTGATTGCTGTTAGAGACAGCAGACAACAGGGTTGTATACTCCGGGGAGGCTATTGCTGAGACTGAAATGAATACGGAGATAATTCTTAGCTGCGGTCCGACACGCCGGGGAGAAAGAGTGTAAACGACTGAGGCTCGCATGCGTCACCGCTACTAGAACTGAGGCAGAATGAGTGACAGGCGATTTCAATGGTAATTGGTAGTGAGTAATTAAGAGGATGTGCGTAGAGTATCGTGAGGTCCTGCCATGGTCACTTTGCATTCTGCAAGAGTCATTCTAGCAAGCGGCGATTGTGTTGCAAGATGTCAAGAGGAGGTCTCTGTCTGGACGCGCAGGTTGTCATTGATGTGTAAGATTTTGCTGTGGGTATGCTTGTGGTGTGTTGGCTTTTCTGTTTGTTTTCCATTTCAGCTCTGTCCGTGTGACCCAGGTTCTCGCAATGGCATCCAATTCAACGTGCATTGGTCGTGAAGGAAAAAAGGGTTGGATCCCTTTTTTGCCGGGAAGTGTCAATGGAGTTGAAGATTGAACGATCAATTCATGGTTGTTTGCTCAAAATCAACTTCCCCAATTTTCGCGGAGGCATCAATACGACAGTCATCGTCTCATCGGTCGCTGTTCAGAAAGAAGAGTGAAACATCGTCAGAAGTAATCTTATGATTTATTATTGTAATATTTGTTTTCAGACCTTAGTTCGCTTATTCCTTTTATATGTTGGTGTAACAATACAGAAATATCAAACGGCAGATCGGTGTTTTGGTTTTTTCGTCCGTTATAACTAAGGGTTTCCGAAATCTTCGAAGAACAGTGTGGGCCCGAGCGTAGCGAGAGCTGGGCATTAACGGTTTATGAGACGTTATTGACAGCTTACCGATTGCGCTACAGGCATCTTCACAATTCGGAGTCAGACCGTGATGACTCTGATTTCACATTTATCCTATCACTCAACTTGCTTACTGGTTCACAGTTCACCTTTGTATGCACTCCTTTCAAACGTGTAAAACACAACCGTGTTTGTCTCTCAACTCGTAACCTATCTGTTGGGGATGTCCCACGAAAGCTGTTGCACACACTAAGTTTAAATGGATCACTAGACACCATAGAGCCTTCTCGATATCCACTTCTCTGAGACCCCTTCGTCATAAATGATTGCGTTTTGCCCTCAGACTGCTCTATTCTAGGGGTGGGATGCAATATAATGGCTAACTTGCTCATAGATTGATTCACACTATCTTTTACCAGTTTCAGAATATCATCGAACTTTGGCTCGATACCCTCATCCTCCATACGAGAGCTTATCTTCACCCACTTCCTTTGCAGTCGAGTAGGTAGGCGTCTCGCTATTACTTCCAGTATAAAACTCGAGTTGAGGTCACTCATGCAATTCATCGAAATCAGCGTATTCTTGCAAGTCATCAGATTATCCAAAAACTCAGTAAGTGCCTTGGAGTCATCTTGTAATTGGCTACCATTACCTTTAACAGCCTCGAATACGTTCCTTACAATCATCGAAGGTCTTCCGAATCTTTGACGCAGGATACGCATTGCCTCAGAGTATCCTTCGTTAGGAGGCATGAACTTACGGCACTGTATAGCTCTTGAAGTAACTCCAGTGCAGTACCTCATCAAATACATCAACTTCATTTCATCATTCGATAAAAAACTACACAACATGATCTCAAACTCTTTGATAAACTGTGGATGGTCGGTTAGGTTTCCATCAAAGTACCGATGCTCGAATTTAGGTAACTTCAAACGCTTACTTTCCCTAAACGGGAAAACATGAACAACAGACTCATCATGCTGAGCATCAAACATATCATTACAATTAACAAGCAACTCAGCATTACTTACTTTCCTGCTTGCTTCCAAGACGCTTCGTCCCTTCTTTGACCCAGGCATCATTGAACTTGACAAAATTCTAGAAAAGTTCCAGATTACACTTCCCAAACAAGACTTGTAGACACCAGGAAAGACGAACGGAAACTATCTGAAACTGTCAGTGTCCATCTCTTACTACGCTGGACCTCACACTGTCCCTCGAAGACTTTCAGAAACAATTTGCATTAACCAACGGGAAAGCCAGAACACAGATTGACGACTCAAGAACCCCGTATTCTTACGCCAACATATAACCAACAATAATGTTATTACACAAAGTCTAAGAATAAATCTCATAACAAACAATCCCGATAATACTTTTGATAGTTTCCCTCTGTCTTGCAACGAACAGCAAACGATGAGATTATTACTGCCGTATTGATGACTCCCGCGAAAAATATGGAGGAGTTGGGTTTGAGCAAACAAACATGAATTGATCGTTCAATCTTCAGTTACATTGACAATGATTGTTGTAATCCATATCTTTGTCACAAGGATGACTTGTGTTTTGCGATGTAAAAACACGAATCCGAGCTGTTTCACCTTGTTTCTGATGCCTCTAAATTTGTTACATATACATTCAATGGTTTCCGCCAACGTATAATTATTATGTTCCGCGGTGTATGGTGACTGTTTTAGTTCATATCTTCACTATTCTGGACGGCCACCTCTCTTGCAACCAACTTCGCTCCCGTCTTGTGAGCGAGTGATTGACTTCAGGTTCAAATTAATGTTGATCTGTAATCACGTTCGATTGATCTTTGGAATCACTCTCCTCCCTTGTTGTCGTAGAACTGTGGGAATACTGGCTCAGCATGAAATTGCTTTTAACCGTGTTTACTGCTCTAGTAATTTCGCATTGTGAATGGAATGCCACCTACTAATATTTATGTATACGCGTAACGAGAAAACTCTTTCTACAAAATTCAAAATGTTTCCTTATAACATATATGATAAGATATTTCAAAGTAACCGCATCATCCTACACATATGCGTATATACATATATTCTGAAACATACCACCCAAGATTTCAAAGCATGGAATTATTGCATATGAGTCCATTTATGGACTTGGAACCACTACGACTAGAGAAGGGAGAATATAACTCTCACGTATGCTCCAAGGTGTGTTTATTAGCCGTGACAGGATTAGGCCATAGCGATACGCAATCACACTACGAAGCCGCCACTGAGTTCTTGTCTCTTGAGAATTGTGCTGACCAGATTGTGTTTCAGTCCACATGGATAAACAAATTGACCGTTGACGGTGAAAGGTCTGAGACTCAACTGACTTCAAGAACTTCTTTGCCCTCCTATCGTATGGACCCATCTTTATTTATTCAGGCCCACTCCTCGGCGTTGAGGTAAACGTCCCTTGTTTTCGCGGGCAGCTGCATAATCCGTTAGAATGATTGACTGTTATTGCTTCGGTAGACGTCCAGTGGAGTAGTTGTACGCGACAGGATCTTGTGTGGACGACAGGACGTCGTGTGAGGAAACAGTTGAAACGGCGCGATCGGAGTTAAATATCTCAACAGTCATTTGTTCATCTGGCCGAAGAGTGAGATAATACTGACAGTAACCACAACTGTAATAGTAAATGGCAAATGTACAGTTAAAGAGACAAACAGTTAACCAGAAACGAATGTATAGATACGCCACGCAACGATTGGTGTTGTAATGGTAGACTAGAAGCGAGGTGGCCAATGAGAACAAAAATGAACTTCACACTATTCTTATAGGTCCTACAATACAAAGCCTCTACAAATATTAGGACGGCAAAATTTGAACAAGATAATCCCTACAACCTCAGGAAGCATAACTGTCTAGTTGACGAATTGGAAGCTTTAAAGCTTTTGACGGCCTGCGCCTAAATTTCTTAGGGAACAGCATTATATATTCTATGCTTTCAAACATCGTTACAGCTAATACCAAGTCTTAAGCATAACATTACCTGAAACATAGACTGTAGAATTCTTGGTGTAGCTCACACGGAATACAAGGTGTTCCATGATGGCCGACTAAGTATCTAAACACAAATAATGACTTAATTCGAGGAAAACCTTGTCAAAAATCGTAGGCAGTGCTTTGCGGCTACCATTTCATTATAAAGTATGTATCTCGAGTTAGGTTTATTGACTGGCTCTCAACAACGCCATCCAAGATATTTGCACAGAATTTGCTATGTGCTAGTAGTCCGTTGCATCTTTCACAAAGCGAAGTCTGTATTGTAAGTACATTCTCCGCCGTACCTTCGACATCAGTGTTTGAATTCATACACTCACAACACATTTTTGGATTCACTGGGCTGAAACGTAACTTAACACGTAATTAAGCAGAAAATTCATTAAAGGCTAGTCAGATAAAGCCAAGAAACCCGAAATCCCAAGGTGTATACAAGAGGTCGAAAAGTATTGGATATTGGATTTTCAATTTTGTTTAGTCAAGCCATCGCACGCCGGACAACGGACAGTAGTTGAAAGTTGCGCTTACTATTGTAGTAGTTCGTGTCAGCATGTCAGAAAGGTGAGGTCGTCCATTAGTCTACCGGCTTTCAGATGTCTCTTGTGAGTGTGTTAGTCGACTTAGGGATTTTGACAGAATGATGTTTGCTTGGAGTTGTCATCCAATTGTTGTCCAACGGACAAGTATGTCGCGCAGTTGAGACAGTCACACTAATTAGAGATCCAGGTGATATTCAATGCTGATTGTGAATAAAATTGCATACTGCAATCTATATGACGGTCTTTTAAGCACTACTGAATTACTCGGTTGTGTTTTGTAGAGGGTTTTAAGGACATCCACGTGGACGTGGATCATCAGGCCTGGTGGTTGGAGAGACCGTGGTGAGTCAGGTGGGTCCTGTGGAAATGGGTGGGTGTGGATTGACCTGTATGATTTTTCGCCATTAACATTATCCACATAACTGCCATCCTCTACGTGCAAAGCTGAGAAGCGTAGAAGTATTTTAGCGCATACCTCACCAATGTCTTTCTAGTGTGGTTTCAGTTCCAGCTTGGAAGCAGTGTAACTGAGATATCCCAAAGACTGAACGCCTTTACCACAGAGTGGTGACTCGGAAAGTCATCTGAACTTCGGTGCATCAAGCTTGTTTGACGGAATTGAGTTGTCTAAACACACTGAGTAGTCGCGGTCCACTTGTGGTGTGTTTTGATGATGGTCGTGAACGTTAACTACATGTTGACTGGAGTTCCTGAGAATCTGTGTGGAACGAAGATTGATGAGGTGTGGCTAACATGGAGGATGAAGAGTGAGCGTGTTATCTGTGGTAGTATTGGTTCCTACTATCCCATGAACCATAGTTAGACATGCACACCGTAGTCAAGACCACCAGTTATTACGTTGGGGATATGCACTTCGCTTCAACTTTACTAGTCCGAAATCCCGTGTTTTCAAACCTGAGTCGTCGATGGTTGCAGTGGGATAATGATTGTATTACCTCTACCAGACAAAACAGCAAGTAAATATGTACGCCATCGATTGATTCATTTAACTTGTTTGTTCGACTCTCTTAATCCCCATCCCCACCCAATGACTATCGTTGGTGAATTGTAGGTCAGATTTGTCAGCTGCGATTCCACACATAAGATGAGAGTAGGGGAAGCTATTCGACACCTGGTTATCGTCAATTCGACCTCTGATTTGGCGTTGCAAGGTGTGGAGGTCATGAATTTTGTCCTGTTCATTTAGCCACGGTGGTTTGCAGTTGTTTCATGAATGATGAGTTGGCGAGCAGTAGTATTGTGTCTGTTGTGTTCGGATATGTATTATGTAGTCCGCTGTCATCTTCCAGATTGATTTATCAGTCGGCCTCCACAAATGACAGAGTAGCACTGCTCGTATTCGTGGAGTGCATAACGACTAATATGTTGTTTTTCACCCTTCAGGTCACGCGTTAACAATTCAGGACCGTTGAAGAAGCCTGCTGAAGGGGTTATCCAGCGTAAGTTTATGAGTGCTCACAATAACTCGTAATAGTTCGTCTGGTTCTGTGTGGAGTTCCAATGCACCTAGTGAACGGGGTGATATTCCGTCGTCTTCGGAAGGCGAAATTGTCTCGGAAGCTGCCCGCCAGAAAAAGAGCCATCCAGTCCAAAAGGCTGTGTGAGTACTATTCCTGTTGTTCCTTCAGATAACACGACATGTTTTGTCTTGATGCCTAACTAGCTTTCGTTTCTTTGTTTCAGGTATGACATATCTACGGGGATTTCAAAGTAAGTTGACGTCAAATAAACTAACAGTATTTGTCTTCATTGCTTCCTTCGGTAACGCTCCCGAATTGACTATTTTTTCAGACTGAACATACAGAAGACACTCAGAATACCGAATAGACCAGACCAAGGAGGTACACTCGGCAAGAAAGTCAAAGTCACTTCAAACTGTTGGGATTTGACATTTCATCACAAAACGGCATATCTCTATTTTGTGGAAGCCAACTCAGTTCATCGATTGGAAGCTAAGGAGGGCAGTAAAACTGAGATAAGAATGCCACCTAAAGAGTTGAGATCTTTAATTCAGCAGGTAGCTGACTCGTAAGTGCCATTGTGTTATTGATCAAATGGATTGTTTACATATGTAACGGAACTTTCTGTTCCTTAATTATTAAGCTGAATTGTTTCTCTGACTTTCGGTCAAGTATTGCTTGCTTGTCAACCAAAGATTCGTACACGTGTAGGATAACTTGTTCCATGTCCCACACCATTTATTATGTGACTTCGGTTACTATCAGCGTTGTTTAGAAAGAATTGGTGAAGTTGTTGGTTATGGCTTCTATTGAGAGCAATGGTATCTATTAATAAACCTCATGCTAAACAATTATGCTTATTTCACTCGCTTCTGCAGTTTACCAGATACGATCATATACGATGGCGGTCACGCCATATACTCTGAAGATCCGTTACCTGGTGTCACAACGGACCCCGTAGAAAGAGAGATTGAGATCAAGGAGCCGTTTGGTCGGGACCGCCTTCTTCTGAAGTACCGGATTATGGAAGTGCAGAAGGTATCTAGTTCCGACATCAGCCATTTCATAACGAATCCGAAAGCGACCTCTATGAACATGCCTCAGGTAAGGCTGAATATGTTTCATATTTGTCTCTAGGAATGTATCAGATTGTTAGACTGCATCTTGAAGACGGTGTCAAAGCAGTCGTTTGTATCCCTTGGACGCTCAGCCCTATTTCAGCAAACACCAATTAAAGTGGTTATGGATAAGCTTTTTACTATTCATAAGGGTTTCATCAGTAGTGTGCGACCCCAGTGGAAAGTTCGTGTCAACTTGGATATGGTAAGTAGTGGTTCACCTTCTTTTTTACATATAATCACAGACGTGCAAGGCCTACTTTGTATCCGGGAATCTAGCGGACGTCATGTATTCGAAGTATGGAGACGATATGGTTAGATGTAGCACTCAAATGGCATACGACTTGAGAAAGATACGAGTTGAGACTGATAAATTCTACAAGAGCGATGATGGTATGCATGTTTTCTGTTATACCTCATACATTTTAGGACGTGCATATTCCCGACGCTTCACCGTGCACGGGATATCATCACTACCAGCCGATCGTTTGATGATTGAGGAGTTGAACCAGTCCGTGGCTGAATATTTCAAGCAGCACCATCATATCACTCTGAAGTATCCAGAACTGCCCTGTGTGAAGGTAAATTTTCATTTCAGTGATTATTTTTGTAGGTTGATCAAAAGCGTGAAGTGTATATGCCGATGGAACTGTTAAACATTTTGCCATATCAAGCTCCTAATGCGAGTAAAGCCGATATTGCGAGTGAAGTTATCCGTTGTGCAGCAATTCGACCACAGGAGCGCTTCAGAGAGCTGGAGAATTTTGCTAATAATATGCTGAAGTAAGAGTTTCAATTATGAGTTGTTACCACGGGTCAGTACTAAAGTGTAGTGTTGCTTATTGATCCAAGAGTTGAGGGTAAGCATGTTGAGATAGACGAGCTTTGATGATTGATTTCTTCGACATTCCATGAAGCTTATAGCTCAACACTCACTGTTGTAGCGCATTAAAAGGATGGTGAGAAAGTAGAATGAGCAGTAGGTTACAATGCCAACCCTGGATACATGTGGAGATTTCCGAATTATCACACTTAGCTTCTATAGATTCTTTGGTGATGTTAATGGAAGAGTCCTCTAGAATGGGCGGAGAAGTGCTCAAGATAGTGCTACTTTAAGTTGTAGTCGATGAGCTATGGATCTGTAGGTCCTTCTAACTACAAGCCAACTCAGTTTTCCCATGATTGGAAATTCTAGTCTTCATTGTATTCCTGTAAAGAGACAAGTTGAAGGTGACAACGGAAGCACACTACTAGACGAATGATTGGTTATAGTTGTATTTCATTGGTTGTTTACGCACAGTGATAAGCTTTCGATTTCTAGCAAAATTGATACTAGCTATTGGAATTGAAATACAATTACACTTGATTGATGTATTCCACAATGCGTAAACTTCTTACAGATATTATTAGATGAGCGCTTTGTGAACGTTTTGATGACAGAAATCTGCTGTCCGTTGTGTCAGCCGTAATTTTGAAATTTGAATAAATGTGAGGCAAACACCACAATCCTTCTCGATAAGTGCCGGAGATCCTTGACGTAACGCCTACCTACAGAGTTTATTGTTTGTTTTCCAAGCATGCAAGTAGATACGACATACACTGTTTTGTACATCGATTCGATAAGGACGCAGAATGTGGCGGTGTCTAGTTGGTTATAGTGGGTCACGAGTTGTATAATTGCACGGACCTGCGACTAGTCGAGCACGACAAAATTAGAGTAGTGTTTGTTGACTGTGTGACAGTGAAGAGGACTCAATTGTAGGGTAGGTATTCTTGAATGCAAGTCTGGAACCAACTGTGTAGGAAGGTGTGTAAACGACGTTAGCCTGGAGCCAGATTTTATGATTTACTCAATGCATTGTTTTGTAATTATGAGGGTTTCTTTTGACATGACATTTGTTCCATTTCCTCCAAGGTCCCACCCACTGATCAAACAATTTGGTTTGGCGATTCAACCGAGGCCAGTGGAAGTTAACGCACGCGTTATCCAACCGCCAACTGCTGGTTTTGGTCGTTCCGGTGTACAACAGCTGACGGCAGGTAGTTGGAGCACGCCTGGCTTTCTTCACCCTGCCGGCGAAGGAGTAGAAATAATGTGGGCTGTACTTAGCATTCCACCTAATCAGGTATGTTTTCTACTCCGGTTCAACATAAGATTAGTGCTGTAACAAAGTTGAGTTGTACAATCACTTGGGCACCGAATTGACATTGTAGACTTGGTCATTTGTCGATTGTATCAACATCGAAGGGTACCTCGCCTAGTTCCATGACAGCCCACCTACTTCATTGTTCACTGCATTACGTCGGTGGTAATATCATCATCTTTTATTTGTCAGTGTTTAATGCTCTGTATACAAAGAGGAGGTTTTGTCTGCCTTTTAATAAAGTGAAAGAAATGCTGTCAGATAGGTAGAGTAGCCTGAGAAGTGTGCACTTAATTCTGGTTTGTTGTCAAAAGGCATGTGTTATTGTTGAAAACAGTTAATCGCTTTTATAAATTTGGACAGTGTTTTTAGAAGACGGAGATTATCTGAAAAGTGAGATGTATTTGCGCGATACATTTGGAAGAATTATTATTGTCAAATGTAAACGCGAGAACTGACTGCTTCATCTCCTTGCCATGTTTTCTTCCTAGCGGTCTCATGGTCATGTTCAGAAGGTGATATCGGAATTGCCTAGAGCGGCCAGTCGCTTTGGTGTTCGGTTTAGCCCTCGACCGATTGTGGCACAGTGTCCGAGAGGAGAACTTAACAGGAGGTTCGAGGAGTTTTCCAGACAAGGCTGTGGCTTCTTACTTCTCATCTTGTACGATGAACATTTCTACTCATCGATTAAACGTCTGAGTGACCTACAAATGGGGATTCGGACTCAATGTGTACGAGCTCGTACTCTGGACAAACCGAACGTTTTCCGTAAGTAATGCGTGTTGTTCACATGTAGCCTTCAGTGTGTTTCTGTATTTCGATGAGTTTAATTCGGTTTTCTGCTTTCAGCGAACCTGTTACTCAAACTGAATGGGAAACTCGGCGGTGTGAACTGGCGAATTCCTGACCTAATTAAGGACAGTCAAGAGTTGGTTATGGTTTTTGGAGCCGATGTCACTCATCCTGCGCCTACACAAACTCATCAGATTCGAAAGTCAGTAGCTGCTGTTATCGGCAGTGTTTCACCCGATCTTATGAGATACGGGGTAGTTATCCGTCAGCAGGCAACCACAGAAAAGGGGAATAAGGCAGCGAGAGAAATAATCGATGATATGCGTCTCAGTGTCAAGGAGCTACTCCAGGTTAGTTTTCATCAATGACCAACTCTACTGACTCACGTTCCCCTTTTTCCCGTTGTACGCTTTCGTTCTTCCCTATTATTTGTGTTTTGTTGCAGCTTTACCTGCGTAACACGAACGGGCGTTTCCCGACGCGCATGATATTCTATCGCGATGGAGTTTCGGAGGGCCAGTTCGAAAATGTGCTGGTGGAGGAGCTGTGTGCAATTCAACGGGCTTGTGCAGATGTTCGTCCTGGCGAAGAGCCTGCTATCACTTATATTGTTGTGCAAAAGCGTCACCATATTCGATTTAGACCATCTGACCCCAGGTAAGGTATTTGCTCATGATGTTTCCTGTGTACGTACTACACTTTATTCGTGTCTTAACGGTCTGTTTGAATGCTTTGTTAGGGCAAGAAACGTGGAGCCGGAACGGTGGTTGATACAGATATCACGCATCCCAGGGAATTTGATTTCTACCTCTGCTCTCAGGAAGGGATTCAGGTAAATTGTTTCTTTGTGCTAATGCCATTACTTTTAGGGTACATCGAAACCTGCTCACTATCACGTGTTGTATGATGATAGTAACTGGACATCGAATGCTCTTCAGATGTTCACCTATCACTTATGCTACGCGTACATGAGGTGTTCCCGTAGCGTCTCGTATCCAGCGCCGACTTATTATTCTCATTTGGCTGCATTTCGGGCACGTGAGTGGTTATCGGACATAGAGAAACCAGAGATTCTGTTAGATGCTGGTCGTTTCAGAGTTCACAGCAGTCAAGTTGACGGCATGTTCTACTTATAAACAGATTTTGTTATTTTCATATAAATTGTATTTCCTTTTGAATCCATCTTCCCTTTTAATAATAATAATAATAATAATAGTATGATGATAATTATTTACTTCATCCGAAAAGCAGTACTTGTGATAGAGAATGGGATTTTCAGCATTAATCACAATATTTCATCAAATTATAAATGAAATTAATCACATAGAAAAATTTCCCAAAACATGCAGCATATAAAATGGAAATAATAATAATGATAACAGCTAAGGTAATAGTAATAATAATACAAGTGAAAACTTCCGTTGGCCTCTTTCAAACAGTATTGTCGATGAGGTATGGTAATCCTAGAATGTTTGAAAATATTGAATACAGTGTTCTCTTTACATGATATGGTGAGGGGGGAAAACAAAGATCACAGCAGTCATAGACAAAAGTTGGTGTTTGCAATTATTAAAGTAAAACAAAGAAGCAACAGAACCATAAATATAATAGGAATAATAAAAGTAAAACTTGAAGGTATATAAGGATGGATGGAGGAAATTGTTTATTTAAAAGATGAAAGAAGGTTAGTTAACTGTAGTTTGTTAGGGTGATGATAAGGCATCGACGTAATACTCTTAAGAAACCTTGAACACTTCACAGTTGGATGGTTGGTTCGGACATGTTTTCTGGGAATAGGTGGCTGACTGACTGCGTTATAGGTGTTCTGACCTCTATGTCGCTGCTGTTTTGACGAGGAATCGGTTGATGAGGCAGTGTCAACATCTGGCATTGATAAGTCCATTAACGTGCGTGTTGTGAGTAAGAGTAAAGAAGGTGTAATTTCGAAGCTAGTTGTCCGTACTCTTGAGCAGGGATTTCGGAGATGCATGTCTTCTGTGGCAATGTGAATTCCAATAATTTATTTGGCCAAGATGGTGGTTAATCTGAATAGTTCGAGCGTTTCTCGGTGGATATCACAGCTGTTAAGGTCGATTGATCACTATTTGCGTAGTGAATGATTACCTCAAATGCTGTTTTATTTTACTTAGATAAGAACACAGTATTTATGTAATGGGTACCGAGTGTTAATTGCGACATCGTGATTGATTACAATTCCCAGTTGTACGGGATGATGACGTGCTGAGGCACTCATTCGTATGATCTTAGACCCCACGTAAGAAATCGTAGGCTATCGACAGACGCCAAACCAGCACAACTATGCTTCATGGCAGACGTTGGAATGAGACAAACCAGTGTACTGTACTTTGAAGAGCCTGAAACTCCGAAGTGATGCAGTCATTGGCCTTCGATGGTTTTGCAAATGGTATGCGCCGCAATTTGGGAAACTAACTTATGCGAAATGGACGGTCATGAGTTACTTCAGTGTATATCAGTTTGCATTTCCCATTTGAGGTATTTCGCGTCAATTATCCAGGGGGTGTTTTCCACGTAATTTCTATATTTTGTAGAGTACTACGACACTTTTGAGGCTTCAGGTATAGTTTAGTGTGACTAATAGCTGAGTCATCCCGATTTCCGAATAATTGGTGATTAAACCTTCCTTAGTATATCAGCGCTATGAGGGAGTTCCACAATGAGGTGATAACTATAGTTGGGGTTCTGAATTGAGGGCATTTTCTATGCCCGCACTATTGTTGTTTAACTAGTAGTAGTTGCATGTGAGAGGGTGTTCTGTTGCTGCTCGCTTTCCACTCAATCCAATCATCCTGCAACGCCAGCGTCGACCGACCAACCTTGATTACGCCACATAACACAACACACGAGTAATATTAGAATGTCAATCTCACCCGTTACAAGATATTGAGTCAAACATGTATGTCATCAATCACAATGGAGAGGATTTAAGAACTATCTGGTTGCAGTGACGAAAATCACCTTAACTACTCTGTGTAACATGAGTTTATATGATATGACAAGAAGTGTTATGATATGGTTGTCTGGATGAAGTTTTTGGCACAACATATGGTCCATAGTATAGAGTTGACAATGAGCAGTAAATTGTGCTCTGAACGTTATCCGGTCAATTACACTACATCACATAAATTCACGTAATACTGCACCACATTACGTGCCCAATGTCTCCTACTGCGATCAGAAGTTCTCTATGAATCCTTAGGTAAAATCAGCATGAAAGCACTGGAGATCTAGGCATGTGTGCACGATTGACATATAATCTAGTGGGACGGATTGGCTGATATAAACTGCGTGCCATACAATTGGATGAACTAGCGAAATACATTGATATTTGACTTGTTAGTGTTGACAAAGTGAATAGTACTAGACAACCTACCGTAATAGGCGGGTCCAGTTAACAGACATGCATAGAAGTTCCTACAGAAATCACATCTTCAACTCTAGCCTTAGACACTCTTAAATTCAGCTTATTATCAACTGAATGTGATACGAGCAATATGAGTTGTGGCTAGCAGTGGACGCGTGTTTCATCCCATTTGAGATTCGTCAACTGAGTGTACCTACATGTACATCCTGGTGATGGTGTTCACAATGAGACTCGACTAGGTAACCATTGTTTGACACAACCGAACGTTGTTCAGTAGACTATTGGTCGATGGCAGTCATTTTAGTGCAGTGAGCGTGAATTGTTATTTCTCAAAAGTTGTGACTTGATGCTACTTGTTAGGTTATAATAAGCACGACTACAGTAATCACCATCGTAAGTCAAATGGTACATGAAGAAGCCAACTGGTCAGCTTGTCAATCATATCACTTCCTTCACATATCATTT
This sequence comes from Trichobilharzia regenti, assembly GCA_944472135.2. Lineage (NCBI taxonomy): Eukaryota > Metazoa > Platyhelminthes > Trematoda > Strigeidida > Schistosomatidae > Trichobilharzia > Trichobilharzia regenti. Next base: position 44,813,389 of record OX235265.1, on the reverse strand, counting down.
TATTGTCTTGCCATTCACAACTGGCCGTCGTCCTATAAAAATGAGCCGGTAGCTGTTACTTTGTCCCCACTAATATCCACATCTACGATAGAGTTTATTATATATTGTATTTTCTGATATTTGCTCTCGGTGTTTAACATCCTTGGTGCTTTTTGCATAACATGGGATTGTTGTGATTAAAGAATCTGGGAGTGAGTCGACTGTTAAAACATTCATGTGTATGATAACATATACAGATATAATACCAAATTGATGGTTTAGAATCACAGGGTGACAATGAGTACACAGTAGTGTATGTCCATAATTAGTGTTTAACATGTATTTCACTTAGTCTGGTGATAAATTCCATAACATCGGGGGACGGAGTGAAGAGTCCTTTGTGTGTGTGTGTGTATGTATGTTAGTGTGGGAGTGTTAATGTTTGTTCCCACTGGAATGGTAGTCGTGAGATAATGTTGATCATAGTTGTAGGCTCTTGTAGTGTGAGAAGGTCAGTACACAATGATCATTATCATAAAGACAGCCACTAATTATCCAATGATAATCTTTGCTTTCTGAAATTCGTACCAACTGACTTATATATGCTATTTATTAGCAGAGAAAATGAACTGACTTTCAACGAACTGTAGGTTGTACCCAGCTCATTCTCCCGTTGTTCGTCACTGCACTGGTTTATCTTCTACTTCCCCATCCTTCTGTCCTCTATCAGCCGCATAGCTTCTGCAGAGAGCCTTTTCGTGTCTTATCTCTTCTCACCTTAAGTGTCTATACAGGTTTCTCCGCACGTCGTTTTTAGAAGGTCCCAGTGTACTCCCAGGCAGATTACACCGGTGATTTTGGTTATTGTCTCCGACATTTTCCTGTTGTCTGCTGTGAAGGTGTCCTTTGTAGCCCGACCTTCAGTTTCTGAGCCTTCAACTTGAATTGTGGTCCATCTCCAGATTATTTGGTGGTTTTCAAATGGACCATGGAGGTTTGTTGCACTAGATTATGGTCTGAACCTACGTCTTCTTCTCATCTCGAGTAGCGCTGTATGGTTGTAACCTACGTTCATTTTGAGTTTAATCTCTCTGACAGTATTCTGGAGGAGAATGGTTCCCATCACATAAAAGTCTTCAGTGTGCTGTTGGCGAAATGATGATAGCGACTTACTCAGTGTGTTGGTGGTTGTCGTTTAGGTGAACGGAGTAGATTATCGAGTCTCCAGTTAACAGTCAGGGGAGTCCACTTCCATCCTACCTGCTCTCACAGATTCCAAGTACTTCAATATCATATTCATAGCAGTTGAAAGTGTACAAGCCTAGAGAGTGAAGGTGACAACGTGTATATGATCCTCAGAAAGGCTCTCACTGAAGCCTCAAAGAGAATCCGTTTGAACCAAGGCATTCTTGTAAAGAGTTTGGATAAACGGCTTGGTCGTATTATTAGATAGAGTTAACTACGTCGATAAGATGAACAGCATCGTAAAGGACAATGTAAAATTGCGAAAATTCCACATCGACAAAGAAGACAGCAAATAGAAAGGGAGTTTACGGATATGCTGAAGACTAGTTTCCAACCTTGTAATCTCACCCCGAATTTTCGAATTTCTTCAGCTTGTAGAAAGAAATATGCCTAGAATGAGTGAGCTACCTAAATTTCACAAGCCAGACTTGTCAATACGTTCACATGTGAGCATGTACATGTGATACATGTGTAACTCACCGTATCACAGAGTGGGAAGATGATTGTCTCATATACTTAAACAACAACAATATATATATATATATATATACATATATATTAGCTTATATTTGAAACGAGATACAGCTAGTGAATTACTGGCATCGAAACTAAGAGAAATAACAGCCTAAACATTCTTCGCCGCAACACTGTGTTTAAAATCACCCCTTGCAACCTTTGATAATTCCAATCCAGGTGGAGGATGAGCCACCGAATACTTCGACTTCATTGTGCCTCTATAAATTTAACTATGCCTGTGAAGACAGTTGTAAAGGTCGAATAAGTCGACAAACATACCGTCACCCTTTGAGCATTGTCAAGCATGGTTAGGCGAAAGAATCGTGATGTCAATCAGGAGCTCGATACTAGCACACTTAGTGAATACGCAGTACAGGATTGATAGAAATTGAACCTTCACAATTTTATACAAGGTTTCCCCTTAGTTCTTTAGGTTTGTACGCCTTCGATGGCTAAGCATAACTCAGGCAGTTGCTTTTAAAAATTTTCAGCACAATACACGTGTGACTCTAATTCATGAGTCGGTTTTGGATGCTGAATTATCAGATGAGAAATGACTAGGATTTCTACGATAGTGGCTTGGTTTACTCTGGGTCGTACGCACTGATTTATTTCTAGCCTACAAACTTTCTGTCATTACTTAGAGTCAAGTCAACCGCATTAATTCCCTTTACTTTCTAGTCAATTCCTGTTATGTACCCGTCGCCAAATTATTGTTATGTACTGGTCGAGAATTTAATAGTCCTGACACAAGAAAGACGGAAATCAGAAGACCACTAGGTTTGCGATGATACTTCTATTTTCCGAACACAAGGAGAATCAAAGTCACACGAAAGTGTGAGAGCAAAATATATATATATATATATATATATGTATAGACAAGTGTGTGAACGAATATTCAAAATGAACAAATCAATAGACAGTCTTAACATGAATGGCTAATTATAATGGAATATCGATCCATATATACATAGCGAAATATAACAGACATGTCAACAGACACACATATTATATGGATATATATATATATATATATCACCAAGATCAGACTGTCAACAAACACATATTATATATAATATAAGGGGAATATACATTGTTAAAGGAGACAGGTTCATCAAAGTGAAATGGTCACAGACTAAAAGAGCAAAAGAAAAGGAGACCACCATACATATATATATATATATATATATATGGATACATATCACCTCCCCTTTTGAGAAGATTGATGATTAGTAGGATGTTTTCCTGGGGGTTTATCTGGTACCTTTGGGCTTGTTGTTGACGTCTATCGTTTCGTCTGCCTGTTGGGTCTTCGGCTTCGTCCGGAATTGTCTGACATTTTATGCTTCTTGACTGCATTGCATAGCGAATTTAGTGGGACATCAGCCAGATGCAAACGATCGAACCAATCAAGTCCCAAAAGATTTAAATCACTCTTGGTGACGTAGCAGATTCCTCTGAATTTAATGTTACGGAATGAAACAGAACATTTGAGTTCACCAATTAGTTTGAGCCGCCCACCACAGGCGCTGACAGCAGTCTGAGAAGTATTTGCGATTGGTGGTCTGCCAATATCATTCCAAAGTTTCTCTGATATAACAGTAATATCAGAGGCGGTATCTAGCTGCAGACGTGTATCATGACCATTCATCTGAAGATCAAAATATTTCCGCATACCTGGTGTTGTGACTTGACAGGTTGCGACTAGACTCAATGATCTCCTTGGAGATTTAGGAGCAACAGTTTGTCGAGCTTTCGCTGTATTTTGATATCTGGGTTTGCGTGGCTGACAAAAGCCATTTTTATGACCAATGATTTTGCACTTGCTGCAACGATGATTTTTGTATGGGCAAGACTTTACAAAGTGTCACGCGCCACAATGCCAGCATGGTGATGGTGGGGTCTTCTTTGCAGTATTTTGTGAAGTTGGACGAGTATGTGTAGATTTACGCGGAACATTAGAAGAAGGTGGGTCAGGACTGGATGATGAGAGATTTTTGCTCTTTCGTAATGCATGAATATCAGAGCTTCTCAAAGTTGTTGATTCGACCAGGTGTGTGTCTTTCTGCAAATTAATCAGCCGTTGATATTCATCAGCTATGTCATCTAATGTTAACTTAGGATTTTGTTCTATCTGATTGAGCAGTCGAGTTCGGATATCTGTGAAACGAGGAGATTGAAGACTGCATATGAGAATCAAGGCTTTGAATTGATCATCTGTTAAGGACCTGAGTCGAAATCTCTCACATTCTCGGTTGACTGTGCCAACGTGAGTAAGAAAATCATCATTTTCATTCATTGTCAGCTTGAGGCAACGATAACGTATGCTGAATAATGAGGAGTGGTCTCCAAAATGTTCACGCAGCAGCTTTATTGTATCATCGAAACACTTGTCACGTGGTTTTTGAGGTAAAATTAGGTTGCAGTACCGTTCATATTCTGTGGGACCCACTTTACGTAATAACACTCGCACCTTCCAAGCATCGTCTTGTGAGGCGAGATCAACTGTGAATAAATCCTCATATCGTTGATACCATGTATCAAAAGTGACATTAGCATCTGGGTTATAATTGAACTGTGAAATACCATTCACAGTGCCATCGACAGATGGTAGCATGGTATGATTCAGATTGCTTGAAGGTGAAGTTGGACCAGTCTGTTGGTTGACGAACATTTCCATTAATTTCATTTGTCGTTCAAATAGTAATTCCAATATAGAAGGATCCATAGTTTTTCACGTCGCCAAGTTGTTATGTTCTGCTGCTGAGTGAATTAATTGAGTTTTCCCCGTCGCCAAATTGTTATGTACTCGTCGCCAAATTATTGTTATGTACTGGTCGAGAATTTAATAGTCCTGACACAAGAAAGACGGAAATCAGAAGACCACTAGGTTTGCGATGATACTTCTATTTTCCGAACACAAGGAGAATCAAAGTCACACGAAAGTGTGAGAGCAAAATATATAAATATATATATATGTATATATATATGAATGTCCAGACAAGTGTGTGAACGAATATTCAAAATGAACAAATCAATAGACAGTCTTAACATGAATGGCTAATTATAATGGAATATCGATCCATATATACATAGCGAAATATAACAGACATGTCAACAGACACACATATTATATGGATATATATATAATATATATATATCACCAAGATCAGACTGTCAACAAACACATATTATATATAATATAAGGGGAATATACATTGTTAAAGGAGACAGGTTCATCAAAGTGAAATGGTCACAGACTAAAAGAGCAAAAGAAAAGGAGACCACCATACATATGTATATATATATATATATATATATATATTTATATGGATACATATCACCTCCCCTTTTGAGAAGATTGATGATTAGTAGGATGTTTTCCTGGGGGTTTATCTGGAACCTTTGGGCTTGTTGTTGACGTCTGTCGGTTCGTCTGCCTGTTGGGTCTTCGGCTTCGTCCGGAATTGTCTGACATTTTATGCTTCTTGACTGCATTGCATAGCGAATTTAGTGGGACATCAGCCAGATGCAAACGATCGAACCAATCAAGTCCCAAAAGATTTAAATCACTCTTGGTGACGTAGCAGATTCCTCTGAATTTAATGTTATGGAATGAAGCAGAACATTTGAGTTCACCAATTAGTTTGAGCCGCCCACCACAGGCGCTGACAGCAGTCTGAGAAGTATTTGCGATTGGTGGTCTGCCAATATCATTCCAAAGTTTCTCTGATATAACAGTAATATCAGAGGCGGTATCTAGCTGCAGACGTGTATCATGACCATTCATCTGAAGATCAAAATATTTCCGCATACCTGGTGTTGTGACTTGACAGGTTGCGACTAGACTCAATGATCTCCTTGGAGATTTAGGAGCAACAGTTTGTCGAGCTTTCGCTGTATTTTGATATCTGGGTTTGCGTGGCTGACAAAAGCCATTTTTATGACCAATGATTTTGCACTTGCTGCAACGATGATTTTTGTATGGGCAAGACTTTACAAAGTGTCACGCGCCACAATGCCAGCATGGTGATGGTGGGGTCTTCTTTGCAGTATTTTGTGAAGTTGGACGAGTATGTGTAGATTTACGCGGAACATTAGAAGAAGGTGGGTCAGGACTGGATGATGAGAGATTTTTGCTCTTTCGTAATGCATGAATATCAGAGCTTCTCAAAGTTGTTGATTCGACCAGGTGTGTGTCTTTCTGCAAATTAATCAGCCGTTGATATTCATCAGCTATGTCATCTAATGTTAACTTAGGATTTTGTTCTATCTGATTGAGCAGTCGAGTTCGGATATCTGTGAAACGAGGAGATTGAAGACTGCATATGAGAATCAAGGCTTTGAATTGATCATCTGTTAAGGACCTGAGTCGAAATCTCTCACATTCTCGGTTGACTGTGCCAACGTGAGTAAGAAAATCATCATTTTCATTCATTGTCAGCTTGAGGCAACGATAACGTATGCTGAATAATGAGGAGTGGTCTCCGAAATGTTCACGCAGCAACTTTATTGTATCATCGAAACACTTGTCACGTGGTTTTTGGGTTAAAATTAGGTTGCAGTACCGTTCATATTCTGTGGGACCCACTTTACGTAATAACACTCGCACCTTCCAAGCATCGTCTTGTGAGGCGAGATCAACTGTGAATAAATCCTCATATCGTTGATACCATGTATCAAAAGTGACATTAGCATCTGGGTCATAATTGAACTGTGAAATACCATTCACAGTGCCATCGACAGATGGTAGCATGGTATGATTCAGATTGCTTGAAGGTGAAGTTGGACCAGTCTGTTGGTTGACGAACATTTCCATTAATTTCATTTGTCGTTCAAATAGTAATTCCAATATAGAAGGATCCATAGTTTTTCACGTCGCCAAGTTGTTATGTTCTGCTGCTGAGTGAATTAATTGAGTTTTCCCCGTCGCCAAATTGTTATGTACTCGTCGCCAAATTATTGTTATGTACTGGTCGAGAATTTAATAGTCCTGACGCAAGAAAGACGGAAATCAGAAGACCACTAGGTTTGCGATGATACTTCTATTTTCCGAACACAAGGAGAATCAAAGTCACACGAAAGTGTGAGAGCAAAATATATATATGTATATATATATGAATGTCCAGACAAGTGTGTGAACGAATATTCAAAATGAACAAATCAATAGACAGTCTTAACATGAATGGCTAATTATAATGGAATATCGATCCATATATACATAGCGAAATATAACAGACATGTCAACAGACACACATATTATATGGATATATATATAATATATATATATCACCAAGATCAGACTGTCAACAAACACATATTATATATAATATAAGGGGAATATACATTGTTAAAGGAGACAGGTTCATCAAAGTGAAATGGTCACAGACTAAAAGAGCAAAAGAAAAGGAGACCACCATACATATATATATTTATATGGATACATATCACCTCCCCTTTTGAGAAGATTGATGATTAGTAGGATGTTTTCCTGGGGGTTTATCTGGAACCTTTGGGCTTGTTGTTGACGTCTGTCGGTTCGTCTGCCTGTTGGGTCTTCGGCTTCGTCCGGAATTGTCTGACATTTTATGCTTCTTGACTGCATTGCATAGCGAATTTAGTGGGACATCAGCCAGATGCAAACGATCGAACCAATCAAGTCCCAAAAGATTTAAATCACTCTTGGTGACGTAGCAGATTCCTCTGAATTTAATGTTATGGAATGAAGCAGAACATTTGAGTTCACCAATTAGTTTGAGCCGCCCACCACAGGCGCTGACAGCAGTCTGAGAAGTATTTGCGATTGGTGGTCTGCCAATATCATTCCAAAGTTTCTCTGATATAACAGTAATATCAGAGGCGGTATCTAGCTGCAGACGTGTATCATGACCATTCATCTGAAGATCAAAATATTTCCGCATACCTGGTGTTGTGACTTGACAGGTTGCGACTAGACTCAATGATCTCCTTGGAGATTTAGGAGCAACAGTTTGTCGAGCTTTCGCTGTATTTTGATATCTGGGTTTGCGTGGCTGACAAAAGCCATTTTTATGACCAATGATTTTGCACTTGCTGCAACGATGATTTTTGTATGGGCAAGACTTTACAAAGTGTCACGCGCCACAATGCCAGCATGGTGATGGTGGGGTCTTCTTTGCAGTATTTTGTGAAGTTGGACGAGTATGTGTAGATTTACGCGGAACATTAGAAGAAGGTGGGTCAGGACTGGATGATGAGAGATTTTTGCTCTTTCGTAATGCATGAATATCAGAGCTTCTCAAAGTTGTTGATTCGACCAGGTGTGTGTCTTTCTGCAAATTAATCAGCCGTTGATATTCATCAGCTATGTCATCTAATGTTAACTTAGGATTTTGTTCTATCTGATTGAGCAGTCGAGTTCGGATATCTGTGAAACGAGGAGATTGAAGACTGCATATGAGAATCAAGGCTTTGAATTGATCATCTGTTAAGGACCTGAGTCGAAATCTCTCACATTCTCGGTTGACTGTGCCAACGTGAGTAAGAAAATCATCATTTTCATTCATTGTCAGCTTGAGGCAACGATAACGTATGCTGAATAATGAGGAGTGGTCTCCGAAATGTTCACGCAGCAACTTTATTGTATCATCGAAACACTTGTCACGTGGTTTTTGGGTTAAAATTAGGTTGCAGTACCGTTCATATTCTGTGGGACCCACTTTACGTAATAACACTCGCACCTTCCAAGCATCGTCTTGTGAGGCGAGATCAACTGTGAATAAATCCTCATATCGTTGATACCATGTATCAAAAGTGACATTAGCATCTGGGTCATAATTGAACTGTGAAATACCATTCACAGTGCCATCGACAGATGGTAGCATGGTATGATTCAGATTGCTTGAAGGTGAAGTTGGACCAGTCTGTTGGTTGACGAACATTTCCATTAATTTCATTTGTCGTTCAAATAGTAATTCCAATATAGAAGGATCCATAGTTTTTCACGTCGCCAAGTTGTTATGTTCTGCTGCTGAGTGAATTAATTGAGTTTTCCCCGTCGCCAAATTGTTATGTACTCGTCGCCAAATTATTGTTATGTACTGGTCGAGAATTTAATAGTCCTGACGCAAGAAAGACGGAAATCAGAAGACCACTAGGTTTGCGATGATACTTCTATTTTCCGAACACAAGGAGAATCAAAGTCACACGAAAGTGTGAGAGCAAAATAATATATATATATATATGTATATATATATGAATGTCCAGACAAGTGTGTGAACGAATATTCAAAATGAACAAATCAATAGACAGTCTTAACATGAATGGCTAATTATAATGGAATATCGATCCATATATACATAGCGAAATATAACAGACATGTCAACAGACACACATATTATATGGATATATATTATTATATATATATCACCAAGATCAGACTGTCAACAAACACATATTATATATAATATAAGGGGAATATACATTGTTAAAGGAGACAGGTTCATCAAAGTGAAATGGTCACAGACTAAAAGAGCAAAAGAAAAGGAGACCACCATACATATATATATTTATATGGATACATATCACCTCCCCTTTTGAGAAGATTGATGATTAGTAGGATGTTTTCCTGGGGGTTTATCTGGTACCTTTGGGCTTGTTGTTGACGTCTATCGTTTCGTCTGCCTGTTGGGTCTTCGGCTTCGTCCGGAATTGTCTGACATTTTATGCTTCTTGACTGCATTGCATAGCGAATTTAGTGGGACATCAGCCAGATGCAAACGATCGAACCAATCAAGTCCCAAAAGATTTAAATCACTCTTGGTGACGTAGCAGATTCCTCTGAATTTAATGTTATGGAATGAAACAGAACATTTGAGTTCACCAATTAGTTTGAGCCGCCCACCACAGGCGCTGACAGCAGTCTGAGAAGTATTTGCGATTGGTGGTCTGCCAATATCATTCCAAAGTTTCTCTGATATAACAGTAATATCAGAGGCGGTATCTAGCTGCAGACGTGTATCATGACCATTCATCTGAAGATCAAAATATTTCCGCATACCTGGTGTTGTGACTTGACAGGTTGCGACTAGACTCAATGATCTCCTTGGAGATTTAGGAGCAACAGTTTGTCGAGCTTTCGCTGTATTTTGATATCTGGGTTTGCGTGGCTGACAAAAGCCATTTTTATGACCAATGATTTTGCACTTGCTGCAACGATGATTTTTGTATGGGCAAGACTTTACAAAGTGTCACGCGCCACAATGCCAGCATGGTGATGGTGGGGTCTTCTTTGCAGTATTTTGTGAAGTTGGACGAGTATGTGTAGATTTACGCGGAACATTAGAAGAAGGTGGGTCAGGACTGGATGATGAGAGATTTTTGCTCTTTCGTAATGCATGAATATCAGAGCTTCTCAAAGTTGTTGATTCGACCAGGTGTGTGTCTTTCTGCAAATTAATCAGCCGTTGATATTCATCAGCTATGTCATCTAATGTTAACTTAGGATTTTGTTCTATCTGATTGAGCAGTCGAGTTCGGATATCTGTGAAACGAGGAGATTGAAGACTGCATATGAGAATCAAGGCTTTGAATTGATCATCTGTTAAGGACCTGAGTCGAAATCTCTCACATTCTCGGTTGACTGTGCCAACGTGAGTAAGAAAATCATCATTTTCATTCATTGTCAGCTTGAGGCAACGATAACGTATGCTGAATAATGAGGAGTGGTCTCCAAAATGTTCACGCAGAAGCTTTATTGTATCATCGAAACACTTGTCACGTGGTTTTTGAGGTAAAATTAGGTTGCAGTACCGTTCATATTCTGTGGGACCCACTTTACGTAATAACACTCGCACCTTCCAAGCATCGTCTTGTGAGGCGAGATCAACTGTGAATAAATCCTCATATCGTTGATACCATGTATCAAAAGTGACATTAGCATCTGGGTTATAATTGAACTGTGAAATACTATTCACAGTGCCATCGACAGATGGTAGCATGGTATGATTCAGATTGCTTGAAGGTGAAGTTGGACCAGTCTGTTGGTTGACGAACATTTCCATTAATTTCATTTGTCGTTCAAATAGTAATTCCAATATAGAAGGATCCATAGTTTTTCACGTCGCCAAGTTGTTATGTTCTGCTGCTGAGTGAATTAATTGAGTTTTCCCCGTCGCCAAATTGTTATGTACTCGTCGCCAAATTATTGTTATGTACTGGTCGAGAATTTAATAGTCCTGACACAAGAAAGACGGAAATCAGAAGACCACTAGGTTTGCGATGATACTTCTATTTTCCGAACACAAGGAGAATCAAAGTCACACGAAAGTGTGAGAGCAAAATATATATTTATATATATATATATATGTATATATATATGAATGTCCAGACAAGTGTGTGAACGAATATTCAAAATGAACAAATCAATAGACAGTCTTAACATGAATGGCTAATTATAATGGAATATCGATCCATATATACATAGCGAAATATAACAGACATGTCAACAGACACACATATTATATGGATATATATATATATATATATATATCACCAAGATCAGACTGTCAACAAACACATATTATATATAATATAAGGGGAATATACATTGTTAAAGGAGACAGGTTCATCAAAGTGAAATGGTCACAGACTAAAAGAGCAAAAGAAAAGGAGACCACCATATATATATATATATATATATATATATATATATATATATATATATATATATAATATATCAGTTTCTGCAAACGTCTGATACAGGTGCATGAATCAGTGCCAGAAACATTTGGTCATATTTCATAGAGAAGCAAGATACACACACACGCACATCATGTATATTAATTTTGAATGTCTTCTCAGGCTGATATCATAGATAATTGATGGAAATTTGACAAAATGAATCCGATAGTCAGTTGTGAACAGTGAAGATCAGTCAGTTAACCGTGTCGCAGAAACATTAATTCAGGTCCTGGACGGACAGATTTTTCTCTTACGCAGTTGCGTAATCTGGTTTAAGTTGAAGGCGAATGGTATACATTGGAAGATAGCTTGGAGACAAATAAATGTAGGGAATTGATATATATATATATATATATATATATACATGGATACATATCTTGCTTCTCTATGAAATCTGACCAAATGTTTCTGGAACTGATTCATGCACCTGCATTAGACGTTTGTAGAAACTGATTTTATTATTATGTATGCTTGACGAATATTTATCGCTGTGTAACTGGACACTGATTTTAGATTGTCTTGATATACAACATTGCGCCGGTGGTTGGTCCATGTACTTTCGAAATTCAACTTTGCTATTAATACAGTTTCTCAAGTCCTTACATGTAGCTTTCTAATATAACGTTGTCTGTACTAAGTCGGGCACAGCGTTTAACACATTAAAAATAGTGAAGACTTAGTTGGATTTTAGTGCACATGTTGGAGTCAGATTGTAGTGCGCAACAGGTCTATAGGGACTTGACTGGTTTTGTTATGAATGAAAATCAACTGAATGAAGAAGAGAACACAAAGACCAATGGACACTTATTTCTTCCTAGTTTGAGAACCTTCATTGGTTTGAAATTACGACCACAAGTAGAATGTATATAGTCCAGGACTACGTAGTTCAATTGGAATCCGGATGTTCATGATTGACAATGTTTTCAAATTCCTAACATAGCACCACTGGCATCTAGTTTTACCAGTGAGTAACTATCCACACACTAGACTTTATGCTAGTGACTGTTGCACACCGAAAGTCGTTTCTGAGATTATATGGTTCACTTAGTGAAAAGTTCACTATTATCTGTTCTTCGTTATCACCAGACTTCCTGACTATCTAGGTCCTCTCCGATAATTTATCCAAATCATCTTTTAACAGGGAGGACAAAGTAACTGATTTATTATTTGTAAGGCTCCGGAAATGTGTTTGATTAATAGACTGGTTCCGAGTTATAATTGGGTGGCGGTTGGAGTCATAACGTAAACACGGTCTTTTTCTTCTGTTCACATCAGAACTCGGGTTTCTCTTTTCATCCTCAAGCATCACCTCATTAAATTAAGTAACTGTCACCAAGAGATAGGAGAATGCCTGAGAAGACCCGACCGAAAGCTGCTACCTTGACGTGGTGGTCGGGCTTGAACACCGCAATGACCTATTCAAGCTATACTGGCTGAGACTTAAGTCTCTTGAGGTCCTACCATGCCAGGCAGGTTGTTTGGATAGCGGTTAAACAAAAAGCAGCTACCCAATCCAACATCATGATAAATACAGAATCCCAAAATTTCATGCCGGATCGGCCGTGGTCCGGATTAACAACGACCGCACTTCCTGCTGCCGTGTCACAGGGCAGGAGTGATAAATATGCTACTGAGGCACACAAAACAACAAAGAACAAACAAAAGCAGGCCGCGTGTGACCGGCCCCAAGCAGTTGCCCCTGGGCTCTGCGGTCACGCAACCAACCTCCACGGTGTGGGCAGCCGGGAAGTAACAATCGCCCTCCCAATCCAAAACGCACGCGAAACCTCTCTATTACTCACTCATCTTTGTCTTCATCTCTATCATCTTGCCTTCCTTCCACTGATGCAACTCCTCGGCTTGATAGCTCTTCACTTCCTCTGCACTCTGTGTCCACTAAAAACGACGGAAGCCAAAAAACCACCACTGATAGTCTCCTAAAGTCACGCCACCAATTTCACATAGGAGCTTTTAATGTTAGGACACTTTGCCAAATAGGACAACAAGCATCACTAGCCAAGACCCTGGTATCCCGAGCCATTGATGTATGTTGTGTTTCAGGAACACGCATACAAGACCCAAGTGTGGTTATTCACCTAACCCCACCTGGCCAACAGGTTGAATCTGCATAATTCACCTCGAGTGTGTCAGGAGATGCCACAGCCAGTTCACGAGGATTAGCTGGTGTAGGGATAGCTTTGAGTACTAGGGCAGAAAAGAAATTGCTTGACTGGATCCCGGTAGATAGCCGAATGTGTGCTGTTCGTCTGAACGGGTCAGTAAAAAGGAGAAAGGACTGCACTACTCGCCGATGCCTTTTCGTAATCTCCGCCTACGCCCCCACTGACTGCAGTTCAGATGAAACGAAGGATGAGTTCTACCAAAAGCTGTCTAATTTGGTGAGAAAGGCTAGGCGCTCAGATATAGTCGTTCTAGCTGGTGACTCTAACGCTCAAGTAGGGAAATTGTGTCAATCTGAGAAGGATGTCGGTGGCACCTATGGAGTTCCGTGCTAGCGAACCGACAACGGTGACCGTCTCCTACAGTTCTGTTCAGATAATCATTTGTTTCTTGTAAGCACTAACTTCAAATACAAGGAGAGACACTGTCTGACCTGGCGACCTCCTTCATCAAACCAACGCTGGACACAAATAGACCACATAGCAATAAGCTGTCGTTGGCGTGGGTCGGTAGGAGATTGTTGCTCCTTCTGGAACACGTATGTAGATACCGATCACGCACTGGTCCGCGCTTGGGTGTGCTTACGACTGAACGGACGTAGGAAACAACTGGCGGTAAACCCATCACGTCCCCAGCTCAATCAGGAAACTAAATCCCTATTTGAGGAAGAACTAGCTAGACGCATATCTGAGTTCGACAGCTGTGCTCACTCTGAAGAAGCCTGGAAGAATATTCAGTCAGCCATAGATACAGCTGTAAAAACTGTGAATAAGGTGAATCCAAAGGTGAGTAAAAACCATTGGATTTCGACTGCCTCATTCGAACTGATAGATGCTAGAAGACTCATTCCGGCGAGCTCCGAATTCAATGAGGAGCGGAAGCTGCACATAAGGAAACTTACGAAAAGTCTCCGAAAGGACCGTGAACAGTGGTGGCTGACAAAGGCGAAAGAAATGGAAAAATTTTCAACGATAGGCAACACTAGGCAACTCTTTAGACTCATCAGGGAAACGGGTGGGAGGAGACAAATCATTAGTGAAACAATTTCGGAGAAAAATGGCACTATAATTAGCTCCCAGGATGGACGACTAGATCGCTGGAAAGAGCACTATGAGGAGCAGTTTAATTGGCCCACAGCCACGCTCAGCCTTTCGAACATCCAACACCTCCCTGAATGGGATATAGACACAGGTCCTCCATCCCTAAATGAGGTTACTAAAGCTGTCACCAATCTGAAACTAGGCAAAGCAGTGGGTCCTGATGGAATGAATCCAGAGGTATTTAAGTACGGTGGAGACAGTATACTGTCTGCACTAACTGAAGTACTAGGCAGCGTCTGGGAATCAGAAGAAGTCCCATCGGGTTGGTGTAAGTCACTGATCATCCCGATATACAAGAAGGGAGACAAGTCTTCCTGTGATAATCACAGAGGGATTAGCTTGAATAATATAGTATCTAAAGTCCTAGGCTCAATAATCATGCGTAGACTAAGTGGTGCTAGGGAGGCACAAACACGGGAGAACCAGGCAGGCTTTAGACCAGGAAGAGGGTGCATTGATCATATCTTCACCCTCCGACAGATTCTAGAACATAGATATTCCTACCGGCGTCCAACAGTCGTTATATTTCTTGACCTAAAGGCGGCATTCGACTCTTTCGACCGAGAAGTTCTCTGGAGATGCTTGGCTGTAAAGGGAATCCCGAGAAAATATATTGCACTGATTAAGGCACTCTACTCGTACTCATACAGCCAGGTGAGGGCTTACGGCGAGCTGTCATCTGAACTGGTGACGACTAGTGGTGTCCGTCAAGGATGCCCACTATCCCATTTTCTATTCAACTTCATCATAGATGTACTAATGGACTTAACCCTAAGCGAATTCAGCGACTCAGGGATTGACTTGCTACCAGGGAATAATCTCGTTGAATTAGAATATGCAGACAATATAGTCCTTGTAGGCGAGAACTCTGACAAAATGCAGAGTCTTCTAAACACCTTGAGCCGCAATATACGAATGTTTGGCATGCGATTCGCTCCAGCCAAATGTAAGATGATGTTACAGGACTGGACTACATCGACACCTAGTTTAAAAATAGGAAGTGAAGTGGTAGAGCACGTTGACCGCCTCACTTATTTGGGAAGTACCATCAGCCCCAACGGGCTGATCTCTGACGAAGTCTCAGCACGAATACAGGGGCTCGTTTCGCATTTGCCAGTTTACGCCGACTCTGGCGTAGACGAGATGTTCGACTATCGACCAAAGGGCGGGTGTACTGCTCATCAGTCCGCTCCGTCTTCATTTATGGTTGTGAGACCTGGCCACTGAGAGTGGAAGACATGAAAAGACTATCTGTCTTTGATCATAGGTGCCTGCGCTCTATTTCCCGTGTAAAGTGGCATAATAAGGTGGGCAATATTGAGGTTAGGCGTCGAGTTCTAGGTAAACAGGGGAAATCAATCGACAAAGTCGTGAAGTTACATCGACTGAGATGGTTAGGACATGTGTTACGTATGCCAAGTCATCGCCTTCCTCGACGAGCAATGTTAGCGGTTGTAGGGTCAGGCTGGAAAAAAGCTAGCGGCGGTCAAACAAAAACTTGGCAACAGTCAATGAAATCCACAACAGTTAGTCTAAGCCACGTAGGAAGGTGTAGACTTCCAGGCTGGGGTCCTCGGGACTATAAAAATCTATGGTTGGAAACAGTTGGTGACATGGCTCGAAATCGTTCTCGATGGCGCAGATGCATCCACTCCTTGTGACTTATGATCTCCAATGAAACTGTTTTGTATTTCTTTATTACTCCTTTGTCTCACACCTCTGCTTACTGTCTGTATTATGCTTTTCTTGTACTTTCTTCTCTTGCTTCGCGTGCTACACGGAATGTGGCGACTTGAACTGCCGCACATATGTGCAAAGTTCTATGTCGAAAACCGACAGAGACAGACAGGCATGCCTGAGAAGAAGTGTCCGGTTACTGTAGGGAGGAGGATTGACTGTAAGCCTTTTGCCATCATCAAGGAAACACTGATTTGATAAGAAAAGTTGGTGTCAGTGTACAACAAATATCACTCGTAATTAACTCAGCACTGTTTAACGCAACGTGGTGGAAAGAAGATGTTCCTAGCCGATGATTCTGGATTCAGCTGAAACATACGTCTTGGATTCTCTAGTTAGACATCATCAGATATTGCTAGTTCAGTGTTTTAATCTGTAGGAGAAAATCTCCTAGTATTGTCCTCGTCTGTCTTTGTAACAATGTGTTTTAACAAACTCACTGCGTTGCCAGCCTAGATATTTTCTGTTATTCAACATAAACATGCAATCGAATCAGTCAGTTGTAAGTTAGCTGGATGGAGAAATTATTCTCGAGTGTTCTATTTGTTCTCATGAATTTGGTCTGAATAAAATGTACTGACGTTGGTTAATTTTATGTTCGTAGTTCGTCAACTGGTGAAAGACACGTCACACAACAACTACTACGTGTCTAAATTTAGTATGTAACTGTTATTTATCGTCGTGAATTTTCCAGCAGTTCTTCCTGTTTGCACGCATACCAGAAGAAAATGTTATTGTCAAAATGTTACAGCAATTATCTGGCGTCGTTCAAATAATCTGTATTCGTTCCGTCTGATAGAAGAGTTCTTCTAATTCGTGTGGTTACTATTTTGATAGCTGGACAAGGTTATGTTGATTTTCATTCAGTTACAGATGGCATCTACGATGAGTCGGAGATCATATCGAATATTAACACTATACAAGGGAATTTGAACTCAAACTATTTGGAAGGTTGTTCTTGAACAGGCCACAACTTATATATTTTCACTTTGTACAAGATAAATTGGATTTTTATAGCCTAATTTCGTACATTTGACACGCTTATCAAGAAACTTGAATGTCGCTGCGTCAATTGCTGAAGATATCCTTTATTTTATTTATTATTTTTATTTTTGATTACAGCTTGATTCCACACTGTATTTTTGGTACAAGTATGGAATTTTCAGCGTGGATATCGGTAGCCCAAATTTCACAGGCCGACCATAGATATCAGGTGTGCGTCGGCGTGGGCTCGAACCCCGGACCATGCGCATGGTCGGCGAGAGTCCTAACCACTGTGCCATCGATGTTTTTCTGTTAATTGAGAGAAAAAAATGCCTATAAGTATCAGTTACCATATGAGTAGATCACTGGACAATGGTTGGTTGAACAGGCTTTTCAAAGACACGTAATTCTGCCCTCTTATTGGGCACATCTACAAATTCAGCCATCCGATGAAGATGGGAACATGTCACAGGGAGTAATAGATCAAGTTAGATTGGAATCTGTTAGTTGATTGAAATACACTAAACAAATTCAAGCTTGTTAATTTATTTCAGAGAAACAAATAATCCTGAAGTCGTTAAATTGATCAATTTGCTCAACCTTACTGTGCGCCTCACTTAACTCTGACTAATTATTTCTATAAATAATTCATGTAGCTGCATGTGCATTCTTACTGAATATTTACACTATTCTAACTAAACACTTATTTTTAACTTTACCATTAATATGTGATCCCAGTTCCGGACAGTTTCAATGGACTCGATAATATACTGTCAGTTTCCTTACTTATGCCACTGAGGTCCTAGTATTTCAGATCCAATGTGTCTCTCTGCAGAAAGACATGCTTGCTTTAATAACATATAGAAGTGAGTAGAAACTTCAGATAAACTGACTTTCGACTAATCACTTTCAACCACCTACATTATTTATGAGGAGCATTTTGATAAACCAGTTATTGAGACAGTCTGTTAAATGAAACTTCATGTTTTCGTCTCAGGCATTGTTGACTTCCCAGAAAAATACATTTGTATTTGGAAATATGTCTCTTCATTTTAGATATTAGTTAAAGCCGGTAAAAATCCGACCTATTCCATATTAGATATTTTTTTCAAGAAACTGATCACTAGATATACAGAAACTCTGATAATGAACGAAACTCACATATAAAAAAATGTTAATTTGAAGTTTCAACCAGCCGCATGCAAATTATTCCTAAATGGCTTAGTGTGCTGAGATGTAAGCTTCGTGACTGATATCAGAATAACGGTCAAGCTTATGGTGGATCTACTAGAACGTTTATTTTCCTGCATATCTGTAAGTCTTTTGAACACACAAGCCCTTATCTTGATTTTTAATCTGACTTAATCTTCCCACTCTCCTCTCTCAATTTTTTGTTAATAAAGTGCAGTATATATTTCATCACAAACCGATATCAGTTAGTGTATTGTTGTGTAATTGAATTAAGAAGTAATTTCCACACCAAGTACTAACTACAACTTGTACGCAGGATCACTCAAGAGGAAGAAAGATTGTGGTATTGATGTCGCATTATCACAATAAACAAAACTCGTACAACCAGTCAGGTAGACAGTAGTATTTTTAATATTAGCGGTATGCAAACCCACAAAGTAGTTACTCCATATATTCATCAAGTAGACCCAGCCATACAGCAATTAGACACCGTCAGCTAAATGAGAACGACCAAAAGAAATCGAATATTGAATTGGGCTCCAACGTGCACCTGTATGCTCGATTACATTGACTTTAAACGACATGTTGCTAAGTCCCTCAAAAGACAGGATTACGAACGAGATACTATTTAGACACATTTATTCTAATGTATTTGAATAACTTGACAAGATATCAGTTAATTCCAGTCCTAGTCTAGAAACTGAACAGACAATCACATGTGACTCATTATCTCACGAACACTTGAATTTTATGAGTGTGAGAATGTTTACAAATCAGCACAGTTAGGGAATCGATGAAAACCAGGGAGCACTGGAAATATGTATTGAAATTATTCGAATCCCTGAAAACCCAACACCTGAGAATTCACTACCTGTTATCAAAATGTGGCTAAAATGGCAAATTTGAATGATCATTCGTTTGTTCACCTAACTTTACCCAGTCTTTTCGCATGGAATACTTTTACATGACCACAGAGTGGAAATATCCTGTAAACATTTCACAAGCCTGACAAATCTTTCAACTTTATCTTACAGTGACGTGCCAAACCAAACTTTCACTACCTCTTACGATAATTTAACTGGACAGTGGGTTCTTAAGACTACACTTAATTATGGGCAGATAATTTGGTCTAATGAGTAAGGATTGACAGAAAACAAGGGTACTATTAGCATAGTCGAGATGATCATTCAAGTACCATGTAGTCCGATAAGTTGTATTTGTAATATGCACCCAAGTAAATGTGCGTTTATCTGTCAAAACGATTGAACATCAAAGTTACAGCAAATCACATATATTCCCAAGTATCTATCTAGAAAATGCAAAAAATATCAGTAGATGAATAGTGGATGACTTTGTGATCTCCCATATATATATTCTTCTACAGAAAGACACATTGGATCTGAAATATTAGTGTAACAACACAAGACAAGGGCCAGGAAACAGATCGTTTATTAAGGAAACCAAAACATATTTATAGATTTTCTTACTGACGTTGGCACAGTCAACCGAGAATGTGAGAGATTTCGACTCAGGTCCTTAACAGATGATCAATTCAAAGCCTTGATTCTCATATGCAGTCTTCAATCTCCTCGTTTCACAGATATCCGAACTCGACTGCTCAATCAGATAGAACAAAATCCTAAGTTAACATTAGATGACATAGCTGATGAATATCAACGGCTGATTAATTTGCAGAAAGACACACACCTGGTCGAATCAACAACTTTGAGAAGCTCTGATATTCATGCATTGCGTAAAAATAAAAATCTCTCATCATCCAGTCCTGACCCACCTTCTTCTAATGTTCCGCGTAAATCTACACATACTCGTCCAACTTCACAAAATACTGCAAAGAAGACCCCACCATCACCATGCTGGCATTGTGGCGCGTGGCACTTTGTAAAGTCTTGCCCATACAAAAATCATCGTTGCAGCAAGTGCAAAATCATTGGTCATAAAAATGGCTTTTGTCAGCCACGCAAACCCAGATATCAAAATACAGCGAAAGCTCGACAAACTGTTGCTCCTAAATCTCCAAGGAGATCATTGAGTCTAGTCGCAACCTGTCAAGTCACAACACCAGGTATGCGGAAATATTTTGATCTTCAGATGAATGGTCATGATACACGTCTGCAGCTAGATACCGCCTCTGATATTACTGTTATATCAGAGAAACTTTGGAATGATATTGGCAGACCACCAATCGCAAATACTTCTCAGACTGCTGTCAGCGCCTGTGGTGGGCGGCTCAAACTAATTGGTGAACTCAAATGTTCTGCTTCATTCCATAACATTAAATTCAGAGGAATCTGCTACGTCACCAAGAGTGATTTAAATCTTTTGGGACTTGATTGGTTCGATCGTTTGCATCTGGCTGATGTCCCACTAAATTCGCTATGCAATGCAGTCAAGAAGCATAAAATGTCAGACAATTCCGGACGAAGCCGAAGGCAAAAACCCAACAGGCAGACGAACCGACAGACGTCAACAACAAGCCCAAAGGTTCCAGATAAACCCCCAGGAAAACATCCTACTAATCATCAATCTTCTCAAAAGGGGAGGTGATATGTATCCATAATATATATATATATATATATACATATGTATGGTGGTCTC
Organism: Trichobilharzia regenti; assembly: GCA_944472135.2. NCBI lineage: Eukaryota > Metazoa > Platyhelminthes > Trematoda > Strigeidida > Schistosomatidae > Trichobilharzia > Trichobilharzia regenti. The sequence goes on along the minus strand of OX235265.1, from coordinate 44,792,120 downwards.
CTTTTCTGTTGCTCTTTTAGTCTGTGACCATTTCACTTTGATGAACCTGTCTCCTTTAACAATGTATATTCCCCTTATATTATATATAATATGTGTTTGTTGACAGTCTGATTCTTGGTGATATATATCCATATATGTCTGTTGACATGTCTGTTATATTCGCTATGTATATATGGATCGATATTCCATTATAATTAGCCATTCATGTTAAGACTGTCTATTGATTTTTCACACACTTGTCTGGATCATTCATATATATATACATATATAATATATATATATATATATTTTGCTCTCACACTTTCGTGTGACTTTGATTCTCCTTGTGTTCGGAAAATAGAAGTATCATCGCAAACCTAGTGGTCTTCTGATTTCCGCTTTCTTGTGTCAGGACTATTAAATTCTCGACCAGTACATAACAATAATTTGGCGACGAGTACATAACAGAATTGACTAGAAGGAATTAATGCGGTGACTTGACTCTAAGTAATGACAGAAGTTGCTAATAATCAGGCGTACGACCAGAGTAAACCAAGCCACTATCGTAGAAATCCTAGTCATTTCTCATCTGATAATTCAGCATCCAAACCGACTCATGAATTAGAGTCACACGTGTATTGTGCTGAAAATTTTAAAGCAACTGCCTGAGTTATGCTTAGCCATCGAAGGCGTACAAACCTAAAGAACTAAGGGGAAACCTTGTATAAAATTGTGAAGTTCAATTTCTATCAATCCTGTACTGCGTATTCACAAGTGTGCTAGTATCGAGCTCCTGATTGACATCACGATTCTTTCGCCTAACCATGCTTGACAATGCTCAAAGGGTGACGGTATGTTTGTCGACTTATTCGACCTTTACAACTGTCTTCACAGGCATAGTTAAATTTATAGAGGCACAATGAAGTCGAAGTATTCGGTGGCTCATCCTCCACCTGGATTGGAATTATCAAAGGTTGCAAGGGGTGATTTTAAACACAGTGTTGCGGCGAAGAATGTTTAGGCTGTTATTTCTCTTAGTTTCGATGCCAGTAATTCACTAGCTGTATCTCGTTTCAAATATAAGCTAATATATATGTATATATATATATATATATATTGTTGTTGTTTAAGTATATGAGACAATCATCTTCCCACTCTGTGATACGGTGAGTTACACATGTATCACATGTACATGCTCACATGTGAACGTATTGACAAGTCTGGCTTGTGAAATTTAGGTAGCTCACTCATTCTAGGCATATTTCTTTCTACAAGCTGAAGAAATTCGAAAATTCGGGGTGAGATTACAAGGTTGGAAACTAGTCTTCAGCATATCCGTAAACTCCCTTTCTATTTGCTGTCTTCTTTGTCGATGTGGAATTTTCGCAATTTTACATTGTCCTTTACGATGCTGTTCATCTTATCGACGTAGTTAACTCTATCTAATAATACGACCAAGCCGTTTATCCAAACTCTTTACAAGAATGCCTTGGTTCAAACGGATTCTCTTTGAGGCTTCAGTGAGAGCCTTTCTGAGGATCATATACACGTTGTCACCTTCACTCTCTAGGCTTGTACACTTTCAACTGCTATGAATATGATATTGAAGTACTTGGAATCTGTGAGAGCAGGTAGGATGGAAGTGGACTCCCCTGACTGTTAACTGGAGACTCGATAATCTACTCCGTTCACCTAAACGACAACCACCAACACACTGAGTAAGTCGCTATCATCATTTCGCCAACAGCACACTGAAGACTTTTATGTGATGGGAACCATTCTCCTCCAGAATACTGTCAGAGAGATTAAACTCAAAATGAACGTAGGTTACAACCATACAGCGCTACTCGAGATGAGAAGAAGACGTAGGTTCAGACCATAATCTAGTGCAACAAACCTCCATGGTCCATTTGAAAACCACCAAATAATCTGGAGATGGACCACAATTCAAGTTGAAGGCTCAGAAACTGAAGGTCGGGCTACAAAGGACACCTTCACAGCAGACAACAGGAAAATGTCGGAGACAATAACCAAAATCACCGGTGTAATCTGCCTGGGAGTACACTGGGACCTTCTAAAAACGACGTGCGGAGAAACCTGTATAGACACTTAAGGTGAGAAGAGATAAGACACGAAAAGGCTCTCTGCAGAAGCTATGCGGCTGATAGAGGACAGAAGGATGGGGAAGTAGAAGATAAACCAGTGCAGTGACGAACAACGGGAGAATGAGCTGGGTACAACCTACAGTTCGTTGGGCAGACGAATCAACAATGGTAGGAAAGAAAACAGACACTTTCAGGAAGCGTTGGCGAATGAAGTAGAATAGGATGACACCTCAGAAAACGAAATCGCCTTCCATACAGATGTCTAGAGGAGCTCAACGTGAATTAAAATTACTTTGAAAGTCAGTTCATTTTCTCTGCTAATAAATAGCATATATAAGTCAGTTGGTACGAATTTCAGAAAGCAAAGATTATCATTGGATAATTAGTGGCTGTCTTTATGATAATGATCATTGTGTACTGACCTTCTCACACTACAAGAGCCTACAACTATGATCAACATTATCTCACGACTACCATTCCAGTGGGAACAAACATTAACACTCCCACACTAACATACATACACACACACACACAAAGGACTCTTCACTCCGTCCCCCGATGTTATGGAATTTATCACCAGACTAAGTGAAATACATGTTAAACACTAATTATGGACATACACTACTGTGTACTCATTGTCACCCTGTGATTCTAAACCATCAATTTGGTATTATATCTGTATATGTTATCATACACATGAATGTTTTAACAGTCGACTCACTCCCGGATTCTTTAATCACAACAATCCCATGTTATGCAAAAAGCACCAAGGATGTTAAACACCGAGAGCAAATATCAGAAAATACAATATATAATAAACTCTATCGTAGATGTGGATATTAGTGGGGACAAAGTAACAGCTACCGGCTCATTTTTATAGGACGACGGCCAGTTGTGAATGGCAAGACAATAAAATGATATGTGAAGGAAGTGATATGATTGACAAGCTGACCAGTTGGCTTCTTCATGTACCATTTGACTTACGATGGTGATTACTGTAGTCGTGCTTATTATAACCTAACAAGTAGCATCAAGTCACAACTTTTGAGAAATAACAATTCACGCTCACTGCACTAAAATGACTGCCATCGACCAATAGTCTACTGAACAACGTTCGGTTGTGTCAAACAATGGTTACCTAGTCGAGTCTCATTGTGAACACCATCACCAGGATGTACATGTAGGTACACTCAGTTGACGAATCTCAAATGGGATGAAACACGCGTCCACTGCTAGCCACCACTCATATTGCTCGTATCACATTCAGTTGATAATAAGCTGAATTTAAGAGTGTCTAAGGCTAGAATTGAAGATGTGATTTCTGTAGGAACTTCTATGCATGTCTGTTAACTGGACCCGCCTATTACGGTAGGTTGTCTAGTACTATTCACTTTGTCAACACTAACAAGTCAAATATCAATGTATTTCGCTAGTTCATCCAATTGTATGGCACGCAGTTTATATCAGCCAATCCGTCCCACTAGATTATATGTCAATCGTGCACACATGCCTAGATCTCCAGTGCTTTCATGCTGCTTTTACCTAAGGATTCATAGAGAACTTCTGATCGCAGTAGGAGACATTGGGCACGTAATGTGGTGCAGTATTACGTGAATTTATGTGATGTAGTGTAATTGACCGGATAACGTTCAGAGCACAATTTACTGCTCATTGTCAACTCTATACTATGGACCATATGTTGTGCCAAAAACTTCATCCAGACAACCATATCATAACACTTCTTGTCATATCATATAAACTCATGTTACACAGAGTAGTTAAGGTGATTTTCGTCACTGCAACCAGATAGTTCTTAAATCCTCTCCATTGTGATTGATGACATACATGTTTGACTCAATATCTTGTAACGGGTGAGATTGACATTCTAATATTACTCGTGTGTTGTGTTATGTGGCGTAATCAAGGTTGGTCGGTCGACGCTGGCGTTGCAGGATGATTGGATTGAGTGGAAAGCGAGCAGCAACAGAACACCCTCTCACATGCAACTACTACTAGTTAAACAACAATAGTGCGGGCATAGAAAATGCCCTCAATTCAGAACCCCAACTATAGTTATCACCTCATTGTGGAACTCCCTCATAGCGCTGATATACTAAGGAAGGTTTAATCACCAATTATTCGGAAATCGGGATGACTCAGCTATTAGTCACACTAAACTATACCTGAAGCCTCAAAAGTGTCGTAGTACTCTACAAAATATAGAAATTACGTGGAAAACACCCCCTGGATAATTGACGCGAAATACCTCAAATGGGAAATGCAAACTGATATACACTGAAGTAACTCATGACCGTCCATTTCGCATAAGTTAGTTTCCCAAATTGCGGCGCATACCATTTGCAAAACCATCGAAGGCCAATGACTGCATCACTTCGGAGTTTCAGGCTCTTCAAAGTACAGTACACTGGTTTGTCTCATTCCAACGTCTGCCATGAAGCATAGTTGTGCTGGTTTGGCGTCTGTCGATAGCCTACGATTTCTTACGTGGGGTCTAAGATCATACGAATGAGTGCCTCAGCACGTCATCATCCCGTACAACTGGGAATTGTAATCAATCACGATGTCGCAATTAACACTCGGTACCCATTACATAAATACTGTGTTCTTATCTAAGTAAAATAAAACAGCATTTGAGGTAATCATTCACTACGCAAATAGTGATCAATCGACCTTAACAGCTGTGATATCCACCGAGAAACGCTCGAACTATTCAGATTAACCACCATCTTGGCCAAATAAATTATTGGAATTCACATTGCCACAGAAGACATGCATCTCCGAAATCCCTGCTCAAGAGTACGGACAACTAGCTTCGAAATTACACCTTCTTTACTCTTACTCACAACACGCACGTTAATGGACTTATCAATGCCAGATGTTGACACTGCCTCATCAACCGATTCCTCGTCAAAACAGCAGCGACATAGAGGTCAGAACACCTATAACGCAGTCAGTCAGCCACCTATTCCCAGAAAACATGTCCGAACCAACCATCCAACTGTGAAGTGTTCAAGGTTTCTTAAGAGTATTACGTCGATGCCTTATCATCACCCTAACAAACTACAGTTAACTAACCTTCTTTCATCTTTTAAATAAACAATTTCCTCCATCCATCCTTATATACCTTCAAGTTTTACTTTTATTATTCCTATTATATTTATGGTTCTGTTGCTTCTTTGTTTTACTTTAATAATTGCAAACACCAACTTTTGTCTATGACTGCTGTGATCTTTGTTTTCCCCCCTCACCATATCATGTAAAGAGAACACTGTATTCAATATTTTCAAACATTCTAGGATTACCATACCTCATCGACAATACTGTTTGAAAGAGGCCAACGGAAGTTTTCACTTGTATTATTATTACTATTACCTTAGCTGTTATCATTATTATTATTTCCATTTTATATGCTGCATGTTTTGGGAAATTTTTCTATGTGATTAATTTCATTTATAATTTGATGAAATATTGTGATTAATGCTGAAAATCCCATTCTCTATCACAAGTACTGCTTTTCGGATGAAGTAAATAATTATCATCATACTATTATTATTATTATTATTATTAAAAGGGAAGATGGATTCAAAAGGAAATACAATTTATATGAAAATAACAAAATCTGTTTATAAGTAGAACATGCCGTCAACTTGACTGCTGTGAACTCTGAAACGACCAGCATCTAACAGAATCTCTGGTTTCTCTATGTCCGATAACCACTCACGTGCCCGAAATGCAGCCAAATGAGAATAATAAGTCGGCGCTGGATACGAGACGCTACGGCAACACCTCATGTACGCGTAGCATAAGTGATAGGTGAACATCTGAAGAGCATTCGATGTCCAGTTACTATCATCATACAACACGTGATAGTGAGCAGGTTTCGATGTACCCTAAAAGTAATGGCATTAGCACAAAGAAACAATTTACCTGAATCCCTTCCTGAGAGCAGAGGTAGAAATCAAATTCCCTGGGATGCGTGATATCTGTATCAACCACCGTTCCAGGCTCCACGTTTCTTGCCCTAACAAAGCATTCAAACAGACCGTTAAGACACGAATAAAGTGTAGTACGTACACAGGAAACATCATGAGCAAATACCTTACCTGGGGTCAGATGGTCTAAATCGAATATGGTGACGCTTTTGCACAACAATATAAGTGATAGCAGGCTCTTCGCCAGGACGAACATCTGCACAAGCCCGTTGAATTGCACACAGCTCCTCCACCAGCACATTTTCGAACTGGCCCTCCGAAACTCCATCGCGATAGAATATCATGCGCGTCGGGAAACGCCCGTTCGTGTTACGCAGGTAAAGCTGCAACAAAACACAAATAATAGGGAAGAACGAAAGCGTACAACGGGAAAAAGGGGAACGTGAGTCAGTAGAGTTGGTCATTGATGAAAACTAACCTGGAGTAGCTCCTTGACACTGAGACGCATATCATCGATTATTTCTCTCGCTGCCTTATTCCCCTTTTCTGTGGTTGCCTGCTGACGGATAACTACCCCGTATCTCATAAGATCGGGTGAAACACTGCCGATAACAGCAGCTACTGACTTTCGAATCTGATGAGTTTGTGTAGGCGCAGGATGAGTGACATCGGCTCCAAAAACCATAACCAACTCTTGACTGTCCTTAATTAGGTCAGGAATTCGCCAGTTCACACCGCCGAGTTTCCCATTCAGTTTGAGTAACAGGTTCGCTGAAAGCAGAAAACCGAATTAAACTCATCGAAATACAGAAACACACTGAAGGCTACATGTGAACAACACGCATTACTTACGGAAAACGTTCGGTTTGTCCAGAGTACGAGCTCGTACACATTGAGTCCGAATCCCCATTTGTAGGTCACTCAGACGTTTAATCGATGAGTAGAAATGTTCATCGTACAAGATGAGAAGTAAGAAGCCACAGCCTTGTCTGGAAAACTCCTCGAACCTCCTGTTAAGTTCTCCTCTCGGACACTGTGCCACAATCGGTCGAGGGCTAAACCGAACACCAAAGCGACTGGCCGCTCTAGGCAATTCCGATATCACCTTCTGAACATGACCATGAGACCGCTAGGAAGAAAACATGGCAAGGAGATGAAGCAGTCAGTTCTCGCGTTTACATTTGACAATAATAATTCTTCCAAATGTATCGCGCAAATACATCTCACTTTTCAGATAATCTCCGTCTTCTAAAAACACTGTCCAAATTTATAAAAGCGATTAACTGTTTTCAACAATAACACATGCCTTTTGACAACAAACCAGAATTAAGTGCACACTTCTCAGGCTACTCTACCTATCTGACAGCATTTCTTTCACTTTATTAAAAGGCAGACAAAACCTCCTCTTTGTATACAGAGCATTAAACACTGACAAATAAAAGATGATGATATTACCACCGACGTAATGCAGTGAACAATGAAGTAGGTGGGCTGTCATGGAACTAGGCGAGGTACCCTTCGATGTTGATACAATCGACAAATGACCAAGTCTACAATGTCAATTCGGTGCCCAAGTGATTGTACAACTCAACTTTGTTACAGCACTAATCTTATGTTGAACCGGAGTAGAAAACATACCTGATTAGGTGGAATGCTAAGTACAGCCCACATTATTTCTACTCCTTCGCCGGCAGGGTGAAGAAAGCCAGGCGTGCTCCAACTACCTGCCGTCAGCTGTTGTACACCGGAACGACCAAAACCAGCAGTTGGCGGTTGGATAACGCGTGCGTTAACTTCCACTGGCCTCGGTTGAATCGCCAAACCAAATTGTTTGATCAGTGGGTGGGACCTTGGAGGAAATGGAACAAATGTCATGTCAAAAGAAACCCTCATAATTACAAAACAATGCATTGAGTAAATCATAAAATCTGGCTCCAGGCTAACGTCGTTTACACACCTTCCTACACAGTTGGTTCCAGACTTGCATTCAAGAATACCTACCCTACAATTGAGTCCTCTTCACTGTCACACAGTCAACAAACACTACTCTAATTTTGTCGTGCTCGACTAGTCGCAGGTCCGTGCAATTATACAACTCGTGACCCACTATAACCAACTAGACACCGCCACATTCTGCGTCCTTATCGAATCGATGTACAAAACAGTGTATGTCGTATCTACTTGCATGCTTGGAAAACAAACAATAAACTCTGTAGGTAGGCGTTACGTCAAGGATCTCCGGCACTTATCGAGAAGGATTGTGGTGTTTGCCTCACATTTATTCAAATTTCAAAATTACGGCTGACACAACGGACAGCAGATTTCTGTCATCAAAACGTTCACAAAGCGCTCATCTAATAATATCTGTAAGAAGTTTACGCATTGTGGAATACATCAATCAAGTGTAATTGTATTTCAATTCCAATAGCTAGTATCAATTTTGCTAGAAATCGAAAGCTTATCACTGTGCGTAAACAACCAATGAAATACAACTATAACCAATCATTCGTCTAGTAGTGTGCTTCCGTTGTCACCTTCAACTTGTCTCTTTACAGGAATACAATGAAGACTAGAATTTCCAATCATGGGAAAACTGAGTTGGCTTGTAGTTAGAAGGACCTACAGATCCATAGCTCATCGACTACAACTTAAAGTAGCACTATCTTGAGCACTTCTCCGCCCATTCTAGAGGACTCTTCCATTAACATCACCAAAGAATCTATAGAAGCTAAGTGTGATAATTCGGAAATCTCCACATGTATCCAGGGTTGGCATTGTAACCTACTGCTCATTCTACTTTCTCACCATCCTTTTAATGCGCTACAACAGTGAGTGTTGAGCTATAAGCTTCATGGAATGTCGAAGAAATCAATCATCAAAGCTCGTCTATCTCAACATGCTTACCCTCAACTCTTGGATCAATAAGCAACACTACACTTTAGTACTGACCCGTGGTAACAACTCATAATTGAAACTCTTACTTCAGCATATTATTAGCAAAATTCTCCAGCTCTCTGAAGCGCTCCTGTGGTCGAATTGCTGCACAACGGATAACTTCACTCGCAATATCGGCTTTACTCGCATTAGGAGCTTGATATGGCAAAATGTTTAACAGTTCCATCGGCATATACACTTCACGCTTTTGATCAACCTACAAAAATAATCACTGAAATGAAAATTTACCTTCACACAGGGCAGTTCTGGATACTTCAGAGTGATATGATGGTGCTGCTTGAAATATTCAGCCACGGACTGGTTCAACTCCTCAATCATCAAACGATCGGCTGGTAGTGATGATATCCCGTGCACGGTGAAGCGTCGGGAATATGCACGTCCTAAAATGTATGAGGTATAACAGAAAACATGCATACCATCATCGCTCTTGTAGAATTTATCAGTCTCAACTCGTATCTTTCTCAAGTCGTATGCCATTTGAGTGCTACATCTAACCATATCGTCTCCATACTTCGAATACATGACGTCCGCTAGATTCCCGGATACAAAGTAGGCCTTGCACGTCTGTGATTATATGTAAAAAAGAAGGTGAACCACTACTTACCATATCCAAGTTGACACGAACTTTCCACTGGGGTCGCACACTACTGATGAAACCCTTATGAATAGTAAAAAGCTTATCCATAACCACTTTAATTGGTGTTTGCTGAAATAGGGCTGAGCGTCCAAGGGATACAAACGACTGCTTTGACACCGTCTTCAAGATGCAGTCTAACAATCTGATACATTCCTAGAGACAAATATGAAACATATTCAGCCTTACCTGAGGCATGTTCATAGAGGTCGCTTTCGGATTCGTTATGAAATGGCTGATGTCGGAACTAGATACCTTCTGCACTTCCATAATCCGGTACTTCAGAAGAAGGCGGTCCCGACCAAACGGCTCCTTGATCTCAATCTCTCTTTCTACGGGGTCCGTTGTGACACCAGGTAACGGATCTTCAGAGTATATGGCGTGACCGCCATCGTATATGATCGTATCTGGTAAACTGCAGAAGCGAGTGAAATAAGCATAATTGTTTAGCATGAGGTTTATTAATAGATACCATTGCTCTCAATAGAAGCCATAACCAACAACTTCACCAATTCTTTCTAAACAACGCTGATAGTAACCGAAGTCACATAATAAATGGTGTGGGACATGGAACAAGTTATCCTACACGTGTACGAATCTTTGGTTGACAAGCAAGCAATACTTGACCGAAAGTCAGAGAAACAATTCAGCTTAATAATTAAGGAACAGAAAGTTCCGTTACATATGTAAACAATCCATTTGATCAATAACACAATGGCACTTACGAGTCAGCTACCTGCTGAATTAAAGATCTCAACTCTTTAGGTGGCATTCTTATCTCAGTTTTACTGCCCTCCTTAGCTTCCAATCGATGAACTGAGTTGGCTTCCACAAAATAGAGATATACCGTTCTGTGATGAAATGTCAAATCCCAACAGTTTGAAGTGACTTTGACTTTCTTGCCGAGTGTACCTCCTTGGTCTGGTCTATTCGGTATTCTGAGTGTCTTCTGTATGTTCAGTCTGAAAAAATAGTCAATTCGGGAGCGTTACCGAAGGAAGCAATGAAGACAAATACTGTTAGTTTATTTGACGTCAACTTACTTTGAAATCCCCGTAGATATGTCATACCTGAAACAAAGAAACGAAAGCTAGTTAGGCATCAAGACAAAACATGTCGTGTTATCTGAAGGAACAACAGGAATAGTACTCACACAGCCTTTTGGACTGGATGGCTCTTTTTCTGGCGGGCAGCTTCCGAGACAATTTCGCCTTCCGAAGACGACGGAATATCACCCCGTTCACTAGGTGCATTGGAACTCCACACAGAACCAGACGAACTATTACGAGTTATTGTGAGCACTCATAAACTTACGCTGGATAACCCTTTCAGCAGGCTTCTTCAACGGTCCTGAATTGTTAACGCGTGACCTGAAGGGTGAAAAACAACATATTAGTCGTTATGCACTCCACGAATACGAGCAGTGCTACTCTGTCATTTGTGGAGGCCGACTGATAAATCAATCTGGAAGATGACAGCGGACTACATAATACATATCCGAACACAACAGACACAATACTACTGCTCGCCAACTCATCATTCATGAAACAACTGCAAACCACCGTGGCTAAATGAACAGGACAAAATTCATGACCTTCACACCTTGCAACGCCAAATCAGAGGTCGAATTGACGATAACCAGGTGTCGAATAGCTTCCCCTACTCTCATCTTATGTGTGGAATCGCAGCTGACAAATCTGACCTACAATTCACCAACGATAGTCATTGGGTGGGGATGGGGATTAAGAGAGTCGAACAAACAAGTTAAATGAATCAATCGATGGCGTACATATTTACTTGCTGTTTTGTCTGGTAGAGGTAATACAATCATTATCCCACTGCAACCATCGACGACTCAGGTTTGAAAACACGGGATTTCGGACTAGTAAAGTTGAAGCGAAGTGCATATCCCCAACGTAATAACTGGTGGTCTTGACTACGGTGTGCATGTCTAACTATGGTTCATGGGATAGTAGGAACCAATACTACCACAGATAACACGCTCACTCTTCATCCTCCATGTTAGCCACACCTCATCAATCTTCGTTCCACACAGATTCTCAGGAACTCCAGTCAACATGTAGTTAACGTTCACGACCATCATCAAAACACACCACAAGTGGACCGCGACTACTCAGTGTGTTTAGACAACTCAATTCCGTCAAACAAGCTTGATGCACCGAAGTTCAGATGACTTTCCGAGTCACCACTCTGTGGTAAAGGCGTTCAGTCTTTGGGATATCTCAGTTACACTGCTTCCAAGCTGGAACTGAAACCACACTAGAAAGACATTGGTGAGGTATGCGCTAAAATACTTCTACGCTTCTCAGCTTTGCACGTAGAGGATGGCAGTTATGTGGATAATGTTAATGGCGAAAAATCATACAGATCAATCCACACCCACCCATTTCCACAGGACCCGCCTGACTCACCACGGTCTCTCCAACCACCAGGCCTGATGATCCACGTCCACGTGGATGTCCTTAAAACCCTCTACAAAACACAACCGAGTAATTCAGTAGTGCTTAAAAGACCGTCATATAGATTGCAGTATGCAATTTTATTCACAATCAGCATTGAATATCACCTGGATCTCTAATTAGTGTGACTGTCTCAACTGCGCGACATACTTGTCCGTTGGACAACAATTGGATGACAACTCCAAGCAAACATCATTCTGTCAAAATCCCTAAGTCGACTAACACACTCACAAGAGACATCTGAAAGCCGGTAGACTAATGGACGACCTCACCTTTCTGACATGCTGACACGAACTACTACAATAGTAAGCGCAACTTTCAACTACTGTCCGTTGTCCGGCGTGCGATGGCTTGACTAAACAAAATTGAAAATCCAATATCCAATACTTTTCGACCTCTTGTATACACCTTGGGATTTCGGGTTTCTTGGCTTTATCTGACTAGCCTTTAATGAATTTTCTGCTTAATTACGTGTTAAGTTACGTTTCAGCCCAGTGAATCCAAAAATGTGTTGTGAGTGTATGAATTCAAACACTGATGTCGAAGGTACGGCGGAGAATGTACTTACAATACAGACTTCGCTTTGTGAAAGATGCAACGGACTACTAGCACATAGCAAATTCTGTGCAAATATCTTGGATGGCGTTGTTGAGAGCCAGTCAATAAACCTAACTCGAGATACATACTTTATAATGAAATGGTAGCCGCAAAGCACTGCCTACGATTTTTGACAAGGTGTTCCTCGAATTAAGTCATTATTTGTGTTTAGATACTTAGTCGGCCATCATGGAACACCTTGTATTCCGTGTGAGCTACACCAAGAATTCTACAGTCTATGTTTCAGGTAATGTTATGCTTAAGACTTGGTATTAGCTGTAACGATGTTTGAAAGCATAGAATATATAATGCTGTTCCCTTCGAAATTTAGGCGCAGGCCGTCAAAAGCTTTAAAGCTTCCAATTCGTCAACTAGACAGTTATGCTTCCTGAGGTTGTAGGGCTTATCTTGTTCAAATTTTGCCGTCCTAATATTTGTAGAGGCTTTGTATTGTAGGACCTATAAGAATAGTGTGAAGTTCATTTTTGTTCTCATTGGCCACCTCGCTTCTAGTCTACCATTACAACACCAATCGTTGCGTGGCGTATCTATACATTCGTTTCTGGTTAACTGTTTGTCTCTTTAACTGTACATTTGCCATTTACTATTACAGTTGTGGTTACTGTCAGTATTATCTCACTCTTCGGCCAGATGAACAAATGACTGTTGAGATATTTAACTCCGATCGCGCCGTTTCAACTGTTTCCTCACACGACGTCCTGTCGTCCACACAAGATCCTGTCGCGTACAACTACTCCACTGGACGTCTACCGAAGCAATAACAGTCAATCATTCTAACGGATTATGCAGCTGCCCGCGAAAACAAGGGACGTTTACCTCAACGCCGAGGAGTGGGCCTGAATAAATAAAGATGGGTCCATACGATAGGAGGGCAAAGAAGTTCTTGAAGTCAGTTGAGTCTCAGACCTTTCACCGTCAACGGTCAATTTGTTTATCCATGTGGACTGAAACACAATCTGGTCAGCACAATTCTCAAGAGACAAGAACTCAGTGGCGGCTTCGTAGTGTGATTGCGTATCGCTATGGCCTAATCCTGTCACGGCTAATAAACACACCTTGGAGCATACGTGAGATTTATATTCTCCCTTCTCTAGTCGTAGTGGTTCCAAGTCCATAAATGGACTCGGCAAAGTTAAACTTCCGACGCCACTAACGACCAATCAGCAAACGACCTCGAACGGCCCTATCACATTAAATAGGCATATATGATGAATGGAAATGTATATTTATAGAAAAAAGCATAAAATAGATAATAACAAAGGTTACATGGGATATCTTTCTCGAACATGTGAGAGAAAAATCTCCCAGTTTGGCATGGGACTGTCAATGGAGAAGTTACACCATATCCTGTACAAACATTCATCCAAATGACTATAAATGATATCCTTTTGAGATACATTTATAGCCTTTATCCTATTTTCCAACTTGACCCAAAATCCTTCATTAGAATTTGTATGTGTCCTCGTAACGGGATCCACAAAATCACTTGAATGGTTGTCTCTACGATGAATATATCCCAGAGATGACAGCGAATTGTAGCCTTTCCGTGTGTATAATTGACCCCCGCTTGACAATTCTGGTAACAATAGGTATAAGAGTAGTTGCTTTTCTACCTGCTATCCTTAGGGAGAGAAGCGACCTAGCGAAAAAAGTTCCTACGAAATAATAAAATTATCAGCATACCCTCTCTAGTGTTAGTAGGCTTCAAACATATAGCACAAAGATGAACAAACCCATCAGTTGATTTGGTTTAGCTTTTTAAAGTCATGTTACCACCACACAATCAAATTCGTTCTTTCCGGCGCAACTGAAAGCTAGGAAATACTGGGAAACACTAACCTCCTCGAATTGCAACAACAGCCTTGTGAGGTCACGCATGAGAAATGAATCAAGCGCTATACAAAATTGAACTGCTTTCGTAAACCTCATTGGATAATTCGACATCGTTCGTGAATCTCATTGGATAATTCGCTGATTGGTAGTTAGTGGTGTCGAAAGTTTAACTTCGCCATGGACTTATATGCAATAATTCCATGCTTTGAAATCTTGGGTGGTATGTTTCAGAATATATGTATATACGCATATGTGTAGGATGATGCGGTTACTTTGAAATATCTTATCATATATGTTATAAGGAAACATTTTGAATTTTGTAGAAAGAGTTTTCTCGTTACGCGTATACATAAATATTAGTAGGTGGCATTCCATTCACAATGCGAAATTACTAGAGCAGTAAACACGGTTAAAAGCAATTTCATGCTGAGCCAGTATTCCCAAAGTTCTACGACAACATAACATAACATAACATAAGCTTTATTCCAAATCAGTACTTGTGATACAGAATGGAATTCTCAGCATTTTACTACAATATTGCATCCAGTTTTTTACATTAACAATAAATAAAGTTCTACATAGTTTAAAGTTATCTCAACAACATATTAGTATGTCGGTAGCAAAGCCAAAATTAAAGTGTTTGAAGGTGTTAGAAAAGTAGATACTACTAGCATATTTACTGGCGTAAGCGATAGCAAAATGTTCGAGATGTACAGAGTGTGAAAGAACGAACAAGAATGTTTTAAGTAGAGTTTGCAAGGAAGAGAGAAACAAAACAGCACATAACAAAAATAAATACAGAATAAAGAGGGAGAAAACGTTGTACCTATAAATGATGTGAGTTGGAAAGACAAGATCCATTGGTTCTACTGACTATTTAATAAGTTAAAGGTTTCATGCCTGATGCATTCTTTATCGCACAGAACACGAGCTAAGTAGGGTATGGATGAGTTTTTGTACTTACTAGTGCGGGCATATAGTTTCCTATATAGGCTTCTTGTTTTCCCTGAAGAGATACATGGGGACAGTTGTGAATGTAGAGGGTGTTGTGAGTCAGATAAAATGGATTTCGCCCATTTTTCACATGAGTCCATATGCCTGTCCACCAGAATATTAACTAGCTGGCTAAGTGGCAAACTGCTTACCCTGCTGACAACCTTTAACATCCTACGTAATAAGGTATAGTCTTTCTTCAATAGCCCAGGAAAGACTAAGGGGGAGCAATAGAGAATAATAGGCAGAATACGGGAGTTAACAAATTGTAGGAGTAAGGGTTGGGTTACACCAGAATGTCTTAACTTCTTGATGTAGAAGGTAAGACGGTATATTTTCTTGGAAATCGTCAAGATATGAGACGACCAGGAAAGATCAGAAGATAGAGTGACGCCTAGGTATTTAATTTCCGACTTGGTTTCTATTTCACTGCCATCTATGTTGCACACCTCGTGAGTGCTAACCAGTTTGTTTAGGTCAGATTTATGCCTAAGGGTGAAATTAACTGTTTGGCATTTGGAGGGGTTTAAGGTTAGACCGTTTTCCTTGGACCATTGGCTAATTTCCGATAAGAAGCCATTTAGTTTAGAGCAGTCACTTTGACATTTGACAGGTAAAGACACAGTTAGGTCATCAGCATATTTGACAAAGTTAATGTCATTTGAAGACGGTAGGTCATGTAGAAAGAAAGAAAAGAGAAGTGGGGAGAGTACAGCACCTTGGGGGACACCAGCTTCTGTGAGCACAGCAGAGGAGGATTGGCCTTTGTATACGGTGTACTGCATTCTGTTTGAAAAGTAGGAATGCAACCAGTTAGTGACCCAGGACTCGGTTTGTGTCATGGAGAGCTTATTTAGCAAGAGACTTCTAGGTACAGAGTCGAAAGCAGAAGTAAAGTCAAGAAACGTGCAGCGGACATATTTGGCACCTTTGTCTAATGATGAGATAATACTGTTGTGTAAGACGGCTGCAGCGTCTAAAGTACTCCTACCCTGTCTGTAGGCAAATTGTTTGGGGTCTTCGAAGCTTTTAAGGGAGGGTTCGAGTTTAAGAAGTACTAGTTTTTCCATGAGCTTTAGAAACGGGGAAGTGATGGCGATGGGTCTGAACTTTACGTTCTTGCTATTGCCAGGTTTAGGGACAGGGACTATTTTAATGTCTTTCCATGGAACAGGTACAACGTTTTCACGGAAAGAAGCATTTAGTATATTAGTTAGAGGAGAACATAAAGCATCTGCACATTGTTTTAGAACATATGCAGGTATGCTATCAGGGCCAAGACTATGTGAGGGCTTAAGAGTTTTAAGACATTTCAAAACATCGAGAGTATTGAAGTCCTGGAAGTTATCAGCTACAAGATTGGTAACGTTAGAAGTGGTTATAGTAGAAGGAGAGCGTAAAAAAGACAGATTAAGAGCATTAACATCAAAAGAGGGAAAAACATTACATCGCTTACTTTTGCCAGTAATTTCATTGAAAAGTTTCCACATGCTGTTAGGAGATTTGCATGATAAAAGTGTTTGGTTATAGATAGCATTAAGATTTTTGATTTCAGATTTGATTTGAGCATTAATCTTTTTAAGACCTAACTTGTCTTTGCATTTATATAACATTTCTTTTTGCCTGCGAAGTTGTTTGAGACGGGGAGACGAGAAGCGGTCGAGGCGTTTGAACAGTGTTTGTTTGGGACAGCAAATGTCGAGGCAGAACTTAAGATAATCCATTATATTGGTGATTGAGTCATCTAATGTACTTTCATAGAATAGATCCCAGTTGGTATCTTTTAACATGCATCTTAGATTGAGTAAGTTGTCAGATGTGTAGCATCTTTCTTGTGCTTTCGTAGACAGGTGTGAGAAGATTTTAATATGTGTTTTGCTGTATATTTTTGGCAAAACGCGGACAATGCAGTGATCGGAGTTATGTATCGGTGAACGTCTTCGTGTTTCATATACTCCTTCGTCATTAGTAAAAACGAGTCGAGTGTTTTGTCAAGTCGAGTGGGAAATTTGACTATGTTTGTGTGACCAAGAGCTTCAAGAAAGGAACAATCCGATGTGTTGAAGTCTCCAGTAATAACGGATAGAGAGTTGTCGAAGTTGGCAGCAGCAAACATGGTGAATTCATCAGCAAAATTAGATAGATCAGATGGAGAGCAACTAGGAGAAATGTACATGTTTGTAATATAGAATTGTTTATACTTGGGGAGGTGTTTGGGGCGACATTTGACAGTAATACAGTCAATGAAGTCATTTGAGAAGGTGAAGCAGACGTTATTTGAGACAGACCATTTGGAGTGAATAAAAGTTGCAACGCCACCACCATTTTTCTTATTACAACATTGACGGTCTTGACGAAATAAAATAAAGTCCTTTAGTGAGATAAGGTTGTCATCATACAGTTCATGCAACCACGTTTCTTGTAATGCGATTATGGCGGTGTTATGATACGTATCAGTTGACATCAGGGATTGTAGGTACATTATCTTATTTGGCAGAGAGCGACAGTTTGAGTTCATTATGACGGGGACCGTAGTTAAGTGTATTGGTGTACGTTTGAGAGCTCTCTGCCAACCACTACGATGTTTCCTTCTTGGTTTCTTTGGAATATGAAAGTCATTTGGTCGTAAATCATTAATAAAGTTACGAGAGTAAATGATTCTGTTAGAATTCATATTAAGTTGATAAATGTATGCTGGTAAACAGTAAACTGGATGCAAAATGTAGATATTTTGGTAGCAGGCCCAAATATTCGAACAGGCCGCCACGATACTGAGGAGAGTGATTCCAAAGATCAATCGAACGTGATTACAGATCAACATTAATTTGAACCTGAAGTCAATCACTCGCTCACAAGACGGGAGCGAAGTTGGTTGCAAGAGAGGTGGCCGTCCAGAATAGTGAAGATATGAACTAAAACAGTCACCATACACCGCGGAACATAATAATTATACGTTGGCGGAAACCATTGAAAGTATATGTAACAAATTTAGAGGCATCAGAAACAAGGTGAAACAGCCGGACTAGTGTTTTCACATCGCAAAACACAAGTGTCAGCCACGTCTCGTAAACCGTTAATGCCCAGCTCTTGCTACTCTGGGCCTCACGCTCTTCCTCGAGGCTTCTCTGAAACGCTTAGTAATAACGGACGAAAAATCCAAAACGCCAATTGGTGACTCGAGGATTTTTTATTGTTACACCAACATATAAACAATGTTATAACTAAGGTCTGTGAACAAATATTACAATAATAAATCACAATATTACTTCTGACGGTTTTTTTACTCTTCTTTCTGAACAGCGACCGATGAGACGATGACTGTCGTATTGATGCCTACGCGAAAATTGGGGAAGTTGGTTTTGAGCAAACGACCATGATTTGATATAAGAATAAAACTTGTGCACTGTGGTAGAGTGTAATTCCATTATGGGTAAATTTTGTTTTGATAAAGTCTCACAGTGTTATACAGTAATGTTTACTGATGACGTTTCGAGCACAATTTATTGCTCATAATCATATCAAGGTAATCACACGACTTCCTAAATTCATTTATATAGTTCCATTGTTTTTCTCTTGACTTTCACTTGATTTGATTGGTAGTAGTATTTTCCATATTTCAGGTATGAGTGACGAGTCATTCCTATTGCATGTGTTGGGTGTAGACTCGATGAACAAGGATTCAGTAATCAACCTCTCTCTCCACCTACCTAGATTACTTTTTAGAATTTTAACTCTCTCCCACCCTATTGTGTGGTTGTGTGTTAGCGCATGCATTGCAATTGCTGAGCTTTTTTCTAAATTACTTATCTTCTCGGGGTCAACCATTCTTACCTTAGCTAAATTCTTATGCTCTGACAATCTGACTACCCCTGACCTACTAGTTTGACCTATGTAGTTGACCTCACAGTCATTGCATGGTATTTTGTAAATAATATTATTTTGTCTAATTGGGTCAACTGGGTCCTTTAACCTACAGAGCTTGTCCCTGAGTGAGTTTGTAGGTTTAAATGCCACCCTAATTCCTATTTTATTCAGAATCCTACGTAGTGTCTCAGATGTCCCCTCTTTATATGGTATAACTGTGGATGACTTATATTCTTTCTTATTTATGTTATTATTACTAGTTTCACAATTATTTTTATTTTGTTTTTGGCCTTTAGTGATCTTCCTAATGAATTTTATAGGATAGTTATTCAACACCAACGCTTCTTCTATCTGTTTTAATTCATCATTTAGATCTTTTTTTGTGCTACTTAGTGCCACTGCTCGGTTTGTTAAACATTTAACTAAGCCTGCCTTAACAGTTAAAGGATGAGACGAATTAAAGTCTAAATATCTATTAGAATGCGTCGGTTTTCTATAAACACTAGTGTGTAGTTTGCCTTCTTCTATTCTTTTTATCTTACAATCTAACATAGCTAATTCTCCTTGTTCATTTTCTGATTCAAATGTGAATTTTATTCCCTCAACTTGTGAGTTTATATGAGTCAAGAAGCTAGAGATGTGTTCTGTTTTTAGCACTGTGAAAGTGTCATCCACATATCTCCACCATATTTTCGGAGTAGGGTTAAATGTATTGAGGGCACTATTTTCCCAGCTGTCCATAAATATGTCTGCTACGATAGGGGATATTGGTGATCCCATTGCTACACCTTCTGTTTGTCTATATATTTTGCCTTGGAACTTAAAGATAGTAGATGTGAGGCATAACTGAATTCCTAAAATAATTTCTTCAATGGACAGCTTTGTCCTATGACTGAGTTCCGGATCCGCAGTTAATTCTTTTTTAACTGCTTCTAAGGCCATATTAACTGGTATATTAGTATAAAGACTAGTTATATCAAAACTAACCATTGTTTCATCATTCGCTAGTTGAATGTCATTTATTTTATTTTTCATCTCATATGAATTAGTTAATCTAGAGTTTGAACGATTTCTAATGGGGCATAGTATTAGAGCTAAGTGTTTTGATAGTTCATACGTGGGGGTATTTCTAAAATCTACTATTGGTCTTATGGGGTAACCTGGCTTATGTATTTTTATAGTACCATATATTCTACTAGCATTATTAGTTTTAGGCATTAAATTAAACCATTTAGACTCACCCAGGGATGGCTTCATTCTGCGTATTAGTTCCGCTGTAGATTTCTTAACCTTATTCATTATTGTATCCACAGGCTTCTTAATTTCCTCATATGGACCCATTTGAATATGTTCATTAGGAAGATCACTAAAGGCCAAAAACAAAATAAAAATAATTGTGAAACTAGTAATAATAACATAAATAAGAAAGAATATAAGTCATCCACAGTTATACCATATAAAGAGGGGACATCTGAGACACTACGTAGGATTCTGAATAAAATAGGAATTAGGGTGGCATTTAAACCTACAAACTCACTCAGGGACAAGCTCTGTAGGTTAAAGGACCCAGTTGACCCAATTAGACAAAATAATATTATTTACAAAATACCATGCAATGACTGTGAGGTCAACTACATAGGTCAAACTAGTAGGTCAGGGGTAGTCAGATTGTCAGAGCATAAGAATTTAGCTAAGGTAAGAATGGTTGACCCCGAGAAGATAAGTAATTTAGAAAAAAGCTCAGCAATTGCAATGCATGCGCTAACACACAACCACACAATAGGGTGGGAGAGAGTTAAAATTCTAAAAAGTAATCTAGGTAGGTGGAGAGAGAGGTTGATTACTGAATCCTTGTTCATCGAGTCTACACCCAACACATGCAATAGGAATGACTCGTCACTCATACCTGAAATATGGAAAATACTACTACCAATCAAATCAAGTGAAAGTCAAGAGAAAAACAATGGAACTATATAAATGAATTTAGGAAGTCGTGTGATTACCTTGATATGATTATGAGCAATAAATTGTGCTCGAAACGTCATCAGTAAACATTACTGTATAACACTGTGAGACTTTATCAAAACAAAATTTACCCATAAGGGACCATGATTTGATCGTTCAATCTTCAACTACATTGACACTCCCCACCAAAATACCGATCCACCACTTTTTCCATCACTGCCAATACACGTTGACTTGGATGTCATTGCGAGAACCTGGGTCACACGGACAGAGCTGAAATGGAAAACAAACAGAAAAGCCAACACACCACCAGCGTAACCAAAGCACAATCTCACACATCAATGACGACCTGCGCCTTCCAGTTAAAGGCATCCTCTTGCAACACAATCTCCACTTGCTAGAATGACTCTTGCAGAATGCAAAGTGACTATGGCAGTACCTCACGATACACTACGCTCATCCTCTTATCTACTCACTACCAATTACCACTGAAATCGCTTGTCACACATTCTGCCTCAATTCTAGTAACGGTAACGTATGCGAGCCTCAGTCGTTTACACTCTTTCTCCCGGCGTGTCGGACCGCAGCAAAGAATTATCTCCGTATTCATTTCATTCTCAGCAATAGCCTCACCGGCGTATACAACCCTGTTGTCTGCTGTCTCTAACAGCAATCAATTCATTCACGGATATAGAAGACTAGAAACAACTTCAGAAGTAAGCACAACGAAAATTTTAACAAAATTATGCAATACAACAAAGTACGAAAACAACAAGTAAACACAATGAAACCATAAAACACCAATTGATATGACACACCACACATATGTACAAACAGTACACACAAACTCGCAGATCGTGTCTCGATGTGATTCCTTTGAAGAATCGCAGGACTTACACCAGTACGTCTGCAACCCTTCTCACGCTGACGATTGTAATTTGTGGAATGTCAGGACACAAACAAGATTAACCAACAATTACAATAATTGGAACTCACACAATTATTTAACACAAACATATGTACAATCAACACATCAAAGTGGTGGATTCTGCCTTGACGAATTACCCGTGAAGAACTGTAGGACTTACAGCAGTACGCCTACAACCCTTCTCAGGTTGACGCCCTAGGTTGGAAAATCGTTGCAGAGTTCATTTTCTGACTTCCCTCTATGACCTATATCCTCAAATATGAACGGCAACACGCTCATGTCATTGTATCTTAGAATAAAGATGACGAACAAACACACGACGTATCTGGTCAACCAAGCGTAGAAACAGAGTAATTTACACCAAAGATAATAGCATTCAAATAGTAACTTGAAACTAGAAATGCCTTTATTCATGCAAGTCAATTTAACAATTACTCTCTCGTTTACACTTGGCTTATCCTCACTAAACTGAGCAATATCTTTCGTCCTTTCAAATGCACCAATACTATCATAGTCATTGCACAAGATACTTGAGTTGATGGGCATCTGTTTCACTGTGGATGACAACACCAACGACGCCTGAGTGACAGAAATTGATGAACTTAGCGGTGCATCAGAAGCTGTTGTTGCTCGGATTTCCGAAATTTGTCTACCTGCAAGACCACCACCACTGCTGTCTTTTACTATCAGCTCAGGTTTAGCAATAGCATCTGATGATAGGTGGGCTACATGCTGATCAATCATACTGACGGTCTCACCAGTATGAATGCCTTCTGTAACTGCATCTGCATTTAATTCAACTTCACGTTGTAGTTGAACAGAACTTTTATTTAACGTAGCAGTAGTAGGCATATCCCTCATCTCACCATGATCAACCAAAGAAAAAAGTGTACTATCATGATCATTATCACAAATATTCAATTTACCATCATCTATCTGGTCGAATTCATCATTTTCAAACTCTTTAATAACAGCAGTAGACGATGTAGGTTATTCCTCACAAATACCTAAAGCTTTTATAAATTTACTCAGACTAGTAATACCTTGTTATTTTATGGAATCAGAACTGCACTCTGAAACTGTTACTCTCTTCTCCTGCACAAACTGCGGTGTTGTCCGTGACACTCCATTCAACAATGGCTTAGTGGCTGCGCTACAGGCATCCTCAGGATTCGGAGTCAGACCGTGATGAGGCTGATTTCACATTTATATTATCATTAAACTTGCTCACTGGTTCACAGTTCACCTCTGTATGCACCTCTTGCAAACGTGTAAAACACAACTGTGTTTGTCCTGCATCTTGTAACTTATCCGTTGAGGATGTACTACGAAACCTGTTACACTCACTAGGTCTATATGCATTACTAGACATCATGGAGCTTTCTCGATATCCACTTCTCTGAGGCCCTTTCGTCATAAATGATTGCATTTTGCTCTCAGACTGCTCTATTCTAGGGGTGAGATTCAATATACTGGCGAACTTGCTCATAGATAGATTGACTCTATCTTTCACTAGTTTCAGGATATCATCAAACTTTGGCTCGATACCCTCATCCTCCATACAGAAGCTTATCTTCATCCACTTCCTTTGCAGTCGAGTAGGTAGGCGTCTTGCTATTACTTCTAGGATAAAACTCGAGTTGAGTTCACTCATGCAATTCATCGAAATCAATGCATTCTTGTAAATCAGCAAATTATCTAAAAACTCAGTGAGTGCCTGGGAGTCATCCTGTAATTGACCACCATTACCCTTAACAGCCTCGAATAATTTCCCTACAATCATCGAAGGTCTTCCAAACCTTTGACGTAGTATGCTCATAGCCTCGTAGTAGCCCTCTTTTGGCTTCATAAACTTACGGCACTGTATAGCTCTTGAAGCATCTCCAGTGCAATATCTCATCAAATACATTAACTTCAATTCATCATTGAATAAAAAACCACTCAGCATGATCCCAAACTCCTTTACAAATTGTAAATAATCAGCCGGGTTTCCATCGAAACACCGCGGTTCAAATTTAGGGAGTTTGATGTTCCTATTATCCCTGAACGGCGAAACAGTAACATCAACCATGTCATACTTAACATCAGACACATCGATACAATTAACAGACAAGTCACCATGACTTACTTTCCTGTTTGCATCCAAGACGCTGTGTCCCTTCTTTGACCCAGGCATTGTTGAACTTGACCCAATTCCAAAAAAGTTCCAGATATTGCTTGTTCAAAGAGGACTTGACCGGCACCAGGAAAGATGAACAGTGACTATCCAAACTATCATCAACTGACCGAATACGTCAGAAACTGTCAGTCACGTCTCGTAAACCGTTAATGCCCAGCTCTTGCTACTCTGGGCCTCACGCTGTTCTTCGAAGATTTCTCAGAAACGCTTAGTAATAACGGACGAAAAATCCAAAACGCCAATTGGTGACTCGAGGATTTTTTATTGTTACACCAACATATAAACAATGTTATAACTAAGGTCTGTGAACAAATATTACAATAATAAATCACAATATTACTTCTGACGGTTTTTTTACTCTTCTTTCTGAACAGCGACCGATGAGACGATGACTGTCGTATTGATGCCTACGCGAAAATTGGGGAAGTTGGTTTTGAGCAAACAACCATGATTTGATCGTTCAATCTTCAAATACATTGAGAACAAGAATGATATTGATTACAACAATCATTGTCAATGTAATTGATGATTGAACGATGAATTCATGTTTGTTTGCTCAAACTCAACTCCTCCATATTTTTCGCGAGAGTCATCAGTACGGCAGTCATAATCTCATCGTTCGCTCTTCGTTGCAAGACAGAGAGAAACTATCAGAAGTATTATCGTGATTTTTTATTATGACATTTATTCTTAGACTCTGTGTAATAACATTATTGTTGGTTATATGTTGGCGTAAGAATAAGGGATTCTTGAGTCGTCATCTGTGTTCTGGTTTTCCCGTTGGTTAATACAAATTGTTTCTGAAAGTCTTCGAGGGACAGTGTGAGGTCCAGCGTAGTAAGAGATGGACACTGACAGTTTCAGATAGTTTTCGTTCGTCTTTCCTGGTGTCTACAAGTCTTGTTTGGAAAAGTGTAATCTGGAACTTTTCTAGAATTTAGTCAAGTTCAATGATGCCTGGGTCAAAGAAGGAACGAAGCGTCTCGGAAGCAAGCAGGAAAGTAGGTAATTCTGAGTTGCTTGTTAATTGTAATGATATGTTCGATGCTCAGCATAATGAGTCTGCTGTTCATGTTTTCCCGTTTAGGGAAAGTAAGCGTTTGAAGTTACCAAAATACGAACATCGGTACTTTAATGGAAACCCAATCGGCCATCTACAGTTTATCAAAGAGTTTGAGATCATGTTGTGTAGTTTTTTATCGAACGACGGAATGAAGTTGATGTATTTGATGAGATATTGCACTGGAGATTCTGCAAGAGCTATACAGTGCTGTAAGTTTATGAAGCCAAAAGAGGGCTACTACGAGGCTATGAGCATACTACGTCAAAGGTTTGGAAGACCTTCGATGATTGTAGGGAAATTATTCGAGGCTGTTAAGGGTAATGGTGGTCAATTACAGGATGACTCCCAGGCACTCACTGAGTTTTTAGATAATTTGCTGATTTACAAGAATGCATTGATTTCGATGAATTGCATGAGTGAACTCAACTCGAGTTTTATCCTAGAAGTAATAGCAAGACGCCTACCTACTCGACTGCAAAGGAAGTGGATGAAGATAAGCTTCTGTATGGAGGATGAGGGTATCGAGCCAAAGTTTGATGATATCCTGAAACTAGTGAAAGATAGAGTCAATCTATCTATGAGCAAGTTCGCCAGTATATTGAATCTCACCCCTAGAATAGAGCAGTCTGAGAGCAAAATGCAATCATTTATGACGAAAGGGCCTCAGAGAAGTGGATATCGAGAAGGCTCCATGATGTCTAGTAATGCATATAGACCTAGTGAGTGTAACAGGTTTCGTAGTACATCCTCAACGGATAAGTTACAAGATGCAGGACAAACACAGTTGTGTTTTACACGTTTGCAAGAGGTGCATACAGAGGTGAACTGTGAACCAGTGAGCAAGTTTAATGATAATATAAATGTGAAATCAGCCTCATCACGGTCTGACTCCGAATCCTGAGGATGCCTGTAGCGCAGCCACTAAGCCATTGTTGAATGGAGTGTCACGGACGACACCGCAGTTTGTGCAGGAGAAGAGAGTAACAGTTTCAGAGTGCAGTTCTGATTCCATAAAATAACAAGGTATTACTAGTCAGAGTAAAGGTATAAAACCTTTGAGGATTTATGAGGAAAAACTCAAATCATCTACTGTTGACGGAACAGCTGAAATTCAAAAATACCCACGAGCATCAAAAATTCATTAATTATTGCGTCTAAAGCTTATGTATTTTACTCCTAACAATGACATTGCAGATCATGTGGGATAAACATATCACGTATTTCAAAATGATGCATCAATGAACTATAATTCATGGATTCTGCACACAACAAAATTGTGTATGAAAATTAACTTTAGGCTTTATTTTTTGTCCCAGGCACTTATAACCCATCCACCAAAGACCTGGTTTTTTTGTTAATTCGAAGGCAATACTTCTGTATTTCCTGATGTGTTGCACTCAGTGACAATCTAGCGGATTTTTCCAACTATGCACAGAAATGATTGTTCATAAGTGAAAAGACTGTTTTATACTGTTGGGATTAATATCTATCAAGTGAATGTATAATCTCCAGCGTATGTGTAAAACATATTTTGCTATCGACTGTAAATTGTGACTGAATAATATGGTCTTATTTCTGTAACAAGTTGATGATGCCAGTAAACTGGCGTCCCTCATGTACTTTACTATGAGAATAAATCTATTTATTAATTTATAGAGACGTTGAAAATGATGAAGTCGACCAGATAGACGACGTTAAAGTGAATATTTGTGATAATGATCAGGACAGTACACTTTTGTCTGTTGCTGATCATGATGAGATGAGCGGAATGCCTACTACTGCTACGTTAAATAAAGGTTCTTGTCAATGGAGTTGAAGATTGAACGATCAATTCTTGGTTGTTTGCTCAAAATCAACTTCCCCGATTTTCGCGGAGGCATCAATACGACAGTCATCGTCTCATCGGTCGCTGTTCAGAAAGAAGAGTAAAATATCGTCAGAAGTAATATAACGATTTATTATTGTAATATTTGTTTACAGACCTTAGTTCGCTTATTCCTTTTATATGTTGGTGTAACAATAAACAAATCTCAAGCGGCAGATCAGTGTTTTGGTTTTTGCGTCCGTTATAACTAAGCGTTTCTGAGAAATCTTCGAAGAACAGCGTGGGACCGAGCGTAGCGACAGCTGAGCATTAACGGTTTATGAGACGTGATTGACAGTTTCTGACGATAGAAACAGATCTGGCGGATTCAAAAAGTTGGTGAAAGTTTGGATAGTCACTGTTCATCTTTCCTGGTGCCGGTCAAGTCCTCTTTGAACAAGCAATATCTGGAACTTTTTTGGAATTGGGTCAAGTTCAACAATGCCTGGGTCAAAGAAGGGACACAGCGTCTTGGATGCAAACAGGAAAGTAAGTCATGGTGACTTGTCTGTTAATTGTAACGATGTGTCTGATGTTAAGTATGACATGGTTGATGTTACTGTTTCGCCGTTCAGGGATAATAGGAACATCAAACTCCCTAAATTTGAACCGCGGTGTTTCGATGGAAACCCGGCTGATTATTTACAATTTGTAAAGGAGTTTGGGATCATGCTGAGTGGTTTTTTATTCAATGATGAATTGAAGTTAATGTATTTGATGAGATATTGCACTGGAGATGCTTCAAGAGCTATACAGTGCCGTAAGTTTATGAAGCCAAAAGAGGGCTACTACGAGGCTATGAGCATACTACGTCAAAGGTTTGGAAGACCTTCGATGATTGTAGGGAAATTATTCGAGGCTGTTAAGGGTAATGGTGGTCAATTACAGGATGACTCCCAGGCACTCACTGAGTTTTTAGATAATTTGCTGATTTACAAGAATGCATTGATTTCGATGAATTGCATGAGTGAACTCAACTCGAGTTTTATCCTAGAAGTAATAGCAAGACGCCTACCTACTCGACTGCAAAGGAAGTGGATGAAGATAAGCTTCTGTATGGAGGATGAGGGTATCGAGCCAAAGTTTGATGATATCCTGAAACTAGTGAAAGATAGAGTCAATCTATCTATGAGCAAGTTCGCCAGTATATTGAATCTCACCCCTAGAATAGAGCAGTCTGAGAGCAAAATGCAATCATTTATGACGAAAGGGCCTCAGAGAAGTGGATATCGAGAAAGCTCCATGATGTCTAGTAATGCATATAGACCTAGTGAGTGTAACAGGTTTCGTAGTACATCCTCAACGGATAAGTTAAAAGATGCAGGACAAACACAGTTGTGTTTTACACGTTTGCAAGAGGTGCATACAGAGGTGAACTCTGAACCGGTGATCATGTTCAGTGATAAGCTAAATGTAAACTCCAGACCTGACTCCGAATTGTGTGACGATAACGGTGCGGTGAAGAAGTCTGTAGTTGCATCTGGTAAGCCGTTGTTCAATAGATTGTCACAGAATAGTGTTGCTGCTTCAGAGTCCAGTTCTGACCCCACAAGTTTACAAGGTATTACTAGTCAGAGTGAAGTTATAAAACCTTTTATGATTTGCGAGGAGGAAACAAAATTGTCTACTGCTGTTATTAAAGAGTTTGAAAATGATGAAGTTGACGGTAAAGTGAATATTCGTGATAATGATCATGATACTTCACAGTTGTCTTTGGTTGATCATGATGAGATGATGTATATGCCTACTACTGCTAAGTTGAACAAAGTTTCTGTACAACTTGAACGTGAAGTAGAAATAAATGCAGGTGCAGTTGCAGAAGTTATGGATATTTGTGAGACCGTCAGTGTGAGTGATCAGCATGTAGCCCACCTATCATCAGATGCTATTGCTAAACCTGAGCTGATAGTAAAAGACAGCAGTGGTGGTGGTCTTGCAGGTAGACAAATTTCGGAAATCCGAGCAACAACAGCTTCTGATGCACCGCTAAGTTCATCAATTTCTGTCACTCAGGCGTCGTTGGTGTTGTCATCCACAGTGAAACAGATGCCCATCAACTCAAGTATCTTGTGCAATGACTATGATAGTATTGGTGCATTTGAAAGGACGAAAGATATTGCTCAGTTTAGCGAGGATAAGCCAAGTGTAAACGAGAGAGTAATTGTTAAATTGACTTGCATGAATAAAGGCATTTCTAGTTTCAAGTTACTATTTGAATGCTATTATCTTTGGTGTAAATTACTCTGTTTCTACGCTTGGTTGACCAGATACGTCGTGTGTTTGTTCGTCATCTTTATTCTAAGATACAATGACATGAGCGTGTTGCCGTTCATATTTGAGGATATAGGTCATAGAGGGAAGTCAGAAAATGAACTCTGCAACGATTTTCCAACCTAGGGCGTCAACCTGAGAAGGGTTGTAGGCGTACTGCTGTAAGTCCTACAATTCTTCAAAGGGTAGCGCATCAATGAGCAGTCCAATGTGCTCGGTGTGTCATTTTGTACATATGTTCATATTGTATATACTGAATTGATATCATCTGTCATCTAGCTGTTGGTGATTGTGTTTGTTTCCGGACGACTTCCACTTGGATCATCAACCTGAGAAGGAATGTAGGCGTACTGCTGTAAGTCCTACAGTTCTTCACGGGTAATTCGTCAAGGCAGAATCCACCACTTTGATGTGTTGATTGTACATATGTTTGTGTTAAATAATTGTGTGAGTTCCAATTATTGTAATTGTTGGTTAATCTTGTTTGTGTCCTGACATTCCACAAATTACAATCGTCAGCGTGAGAAGGGTTGCAGGCGTATTGATGTAAGTCCTGCGATTCTTCAAAGGAATCACATCGAGACACGATCTGCGAGTTTGTGTGTACTGTTTGTACATATGTGTGGTGTGTCATATCAATTGGTGTTTTATGGTTTCATTGTGTTTACTTGTTGTTTTCGTACTTTGTTGTATTGCATAATTTTGTTAAAATTTTCGTTGTGCTTACTTCTGAAGTTGTTTCGAGTCGTCTACATCCGTGAATGAATTGATTGATGTTAAGGACAGCAGATGGGTCGTATACGCCGGGGAGGCTAGGCTATAGCTGAGAATGAAATGCACAGAGAGATAATTCTTAGCTGCGGTCCGACACGCCGGGGAGAAAGAGTGTAAACGACTGAGGCTCGCATGCGTCACCGCTACTAGAACTGAGGCAGAATGAGTGGCAAGCGATTTCAGTGATAATTGATGGTGAGTAGACAAGAGTATGTGCGTAGATTATCATGAGGTGGTGCTATGGTAACGTTGCATTCTGCAAGAGTCATTCTAGTAAGTGGCGATTGTGTTACAAGATGTCAAGAGGAGGTCTCTGTCTGGAGGCGCAGGTCGTCAGCGATGTGTGAGATTGTGCTGTGGGTATGCTTGTGGTGTGTTGGCTTTTCTGTTTGTTTTCCATTTCAGCTCTGTCCGTGTGACCCAGGTTCTCGCAATGGCATCCAATTCAACGTGCATTGGTCGTGAAGGAAAAAAGGGATGGATCCCTTTTTTGCCGGGGAGTGTCAATGTAGTTGAAGATTGAACGATCAATTCTTGGTTGTTTGCTCAAAATCAACTTCCCCGATTTTCGCGGAGGCATCAATACGACAGTCATCGTCTCATCGGTCGCTGTTCAGAAAGAAGAGTAAAATATCGTCAGAAGTAATATAACGATTTATTATTGTAATATTTGTTTACAGACCTTAGTTCGCTTATTCCTTTTATATGTTGGTGTAACAATAAACAAATCTCAAGCGGCAGATCAGTGTTTTGGTTTTTGCGTCCGTTATAACTAAGCGTTTCTGAGAAATCTTCGAAGAACAGCGTGGGACCGAGCGTAGCGAGAGCTGGGCATTAACGGTTTATGAGACGTGATTGACAGTTCTGTTCAACTGCAACGTGAAGTAGAATTAAACGCAGATGCGGTTGGAGAAGGTATGTATACTCGTGAGACCGTCAGTGTAAATGATCAGCTTGTAGCCCACCTATCAATAGATGTTAATTCTAATCTGGAGCTATTAATAAACGACGGCAGTAGCGTTAATCTTGCAGTTTGACAACCTTCTAAAATCCGAAAAACAACAGCTTCTGATGCACCGCTAAGTTCATCAATTTCTGTCACTCAGGCGTCGTTGGTGTTGTCATCCACAGTGAAACAGATGCCCATCAACTCAAGTATCTTGTGCAATGACTATGATAGTATTGGTGCATTTGAAAGGACGAAAGATATTGCTCAGTTTAGCGAGGATAAGCCAAGTGTAAACGAGAGAGTAATTGTTAAATTGACTTGCATGAATAAAGGCATTTCTAGTTTCAAGTTACTATTTGAATGCTATTATCTTTGGTGTAAATTACTCTGTTTCTACGCTTGGTTGACCAGATACGTCGTGTGTTTGTTCGTCATCTTTATTCTAAGATACAATGACATGAGCGTGTTGCCGTTCATATTTGAGGATATAGGTCATAGAGGGAAGTCAGAAAATGAACTCTGCAACGATTTTCCAACCTAGGGCGTCAACCTGAGAAGGGTTGTAGGCGTACTGCTGTAAGTCCTACAATTCTTCAAAGGGTAGCGCATCAATGAGCAGTCCAATGTGCTCGGTGTGTCATTTTGTACATATGTTCATATTGTATATACTGAATTGATATCATCTGTCATCTAGCTGTTGGTGATTGTGTTTGTTTCCGGACGACTTCCACTTGGATCATCAACCTGAGAAGGAATGTAGGCGTACTGCTGTAAGTCCTACAGTTCTTCACGGGTAATTCGTCAAGGCAGAATCCACCACTTTGATGTGTTGATTGTACATATGTTTGTGTTAAATAATTGTGTGAGTTCCAATTATTGTAATTGTTGGTTAATCTTGTTTGTGTCCTGACATTCCACAAATTACAATCGTCAGCGTGAGAAGGGTTGCAGGCGTATTGATGTAAGTCCTGCGATTCTTCAAAGGAATCACATCGAGACACGATCTGCGAGTTTGTGTGTACTGTTTGTACATATGTGTGGTGTGTCATATCAATTGGTGTTTTATGGTTTCATTGTGTTTACTTGTTGTTTTCGTACTTTGTTGTATTGCATAATTTTGTTAAAATTTTCGTTGTGCTTACTTCTGAAGTTGTTTCTAGTCTTCTATATCCGTGAATGAATTGATTGCTGTTAGAGACAGCAGACAACAGGGTTGTATACACTGGGGAGGCTATTGCTGGAAATGACATGCTCATGGAGATAAATATTAGCTGTGGATCAATGATTGAGAATGAATATTTCTATTTAGGCCGTGGTCGCACACGCCGGGGAGCGAGAATGTTGACGACTGAGGGCTTACATACGTCACCGTTACTAGAACTGAAGCAGAATGAGTTAGAGGCGATCGCAGTGGTAATTGGTAGTGAACAGAAAATAGGATGTGTGGAGAGTATCATGAGGTGCTGGTATTGTCACGTTGCGTTCTGTAAGAGTCATTGTAGGAAGTGGCGATTTTGTTGCAAAATGTTAAAAGGATGCCTTTAACTGTTAGTCGTAGATCGTCATCGATGAGTGAGATTGTGCTGTGTATGCCTGTGGTGTGTTGGCTTTTCTGTTTGTTGTCCTTTTCAGCTTTGTCAGTGTGGCCCATGTTCTTGCAATAGCATCCAAGTCAACGTGTACTGGTCGTGATGGAAAGGATGATAGATCCTTTTTTGCCGGAGGGTGTCAATGTGGTTGAAGATTGAACGATGAATTCATGTTTGTTTGCTCAAACTCAACTCCTCCATATTTTTCGCGGGAGTCATCAGTACGGCAGTCATAATCTCATCGTTCGCTCTTCGTTGCAAGACAGAGAGAAACTATCAGAAGTATTATCGTGATTTTTTATTATGACATTTATTCTTAGACTCTGTGTAATAACATTATTGTTGGTTATATGTTGGCGTAAGAATAAGGGATTCTTGAGTCGTCATCTGTGTTCTGGTTTTCCCGTTGGTTAATACAAATTGTTTCTGAAAGTCTTCGAGGGACAGTGTGAGGTCCAGCGTAGTAAGAGACGGAGATTGACAGTTTATGGAACTTGGCTGACAAGGAGACTGATTTCTGAGTTATCCCCGTTTTCCACTGGCCAGAATACAAGCCGTGCAGTTTGTTCAGTGCTTTTGTCGTCACTAGCTGACTAACGGTGGTCAATCGGCTTTCAGTCATTTTAAGTCCATAGAGGTGTTTAAATTTTTGCTACGCATTATTGTTTATTGACACAGTGTTTTCTTTTCAGCTACGCTTATGAATTGAAAACTGCTAGTAATGATCTTGAAATTAATTAAACTTATTAGCATTAATAGAGGGGCCCAACCTAAAATTTATGGGAGTGTTAGTCTGAGTTGACTTTTTACAAAGTCGTTTGCATTCATTTGGCGCACCAACAACGCCACAACAATTCAGGACCCTACTTTTTGTGGATTTAGAGGCATTCAGTTCGTTATACTGTCTACTATGGGCTGATGAGATGAGACTTTACGCTCCTACACTTCGGTAGCCAAGTAGTCAGTGAGATTTTCAGCCCTATTTAGGTTATCTAGAAATATTTTGAGATGCTCTTCTAAAAGGCGCGCTATATGGTCTGAATCGCAAGCTTTTCCTGAGATGCATCCAATAAAGTCTTAACCTGATCAACATCAGGACAGCTTTCAGTGACATTTGACGTTGACAGTGGCATGCAGTCGAACTAGCCTAATTTTTTTCTGAAGTTCCTTTGCTTGTCTCTGGATACCTTTACAGGGAAATTTAACTCACAGAAGTCAAAGTTGTCTAACAGAATATCCTTCAACTGCATTAATCGAGTGAGGACTGCATTTGAGGCATTTGGTAACTGTATTACGTAGCGGTAAATAAGTGTCAGGCGATTTCGGGCTACTATCTAAACGATTGTGTTCCTACGAACACGATGTTTACAAATTTGACCAATAATTTTCAATGGTTAACTATCTGAACTCGATAAATTAATATTAACGAAATGTGTGAAAATACCATTTATTTTGAATGTATCGCTCTCCTAAGCCATTGTAAAGTAGTTCTTCAGGAAATACACGAAGTAATTGCATTCCAAACCTTCAGTGTAGAGGATGTGGGGATTCCCAACACGAAGAGGCAATGGCTGAATAAAGTCTCTGGCTATTAACTGAAGTTAGGATTCAGAATAATAGCGCAAAATAGTTCCGTATAATAATCTGATTGATGCAAAAACGGAGTGTATAGCATGCAGTATATCGTTGGCATTTGACAACGCGTTCACAGATGTTTTGGCAATTTTGTTCGTCCAGAACTTTGCATCTATCAGATTGCATCAAGGTACAGGGCATATGCTCGTCACAAATACAGACATCCAGGGGAGAGATTAGGCCATAACGTACAAGTAGCCTTGAGAAGTCCGAGTAGTGCGAGATTTATAGGAGACACTCCAAGCAAGCTTAATTTGTAAAATGCAAGCCGAGTCAAATAATCTGCACTGATTCATCGTCAGGATGAAGTGCACTGTTCAAGGTGAATGTAGTCAGAATCCATAACAACGAACTTTTCAATAGTTTGGTGATACCTGAAGCATTCAGCTATACATTTGGCAGACAGGTCAACAACATGGAAGTGAACTACACACTACTGTGGTGAGATCAGGCCGTGAGAAAATATGTACAAGGCTGATTCAACAACCAATCACAGCAGACTTAACGTGGCAAAATATGATTTGCAGATAGAGGACTCTATTTTTCGAGGAATCCCAAAACAACCAATAAGAAGCCTGCGTTTGTCTGCTTAACTTCTGATAAACAACCAATCAGAAGACTGCGCTTGTCTACTTGCATAAGCTATAATAATGTATAGGAAATATATATAAATACGTGTTGATTTTCGTAATAAAACGATCTGTTGCCTGGCCCTTGTCTTCTGTTGTTACATTACGACTTTGGCAATATATCTTGTACTCTTACACCACAAAGATGACTCCGCCCCAAACAAAACCTGAAAATGATTGCGAAGAAGCAACCATTGCTTTGTTTAACGACATTAGAAAGCTAATTTTCACACAGCGCTTTGAATTTCTATATGCGAAACTATATTAGTCCCTTCGCAATTCTTCGAACTGGGAACCTGCTATGCTCTCTCTCTATTTGAAGGGGGTTGGATAGAATGACTGGTGCCAAAAACCTATAATGAAACTCCTGGTAGTATCAAAGGTGATATAAAGTCTGTTGGACCATCGTCTCAGGAAGCATAAGAGCAGTAACACCATTCTTAATGTAAACCAGCGAAATTTACCGTTTTTCATTGATGTATTGCTAAATAACCCTATATCTTCAACCCTCCTGTAAACATGAGATGCAAAATTATGTAGGCCATCAGAAATGAGTAGCAGATTGCCGCTGAAAGTGGCACATCAGTAGACATAAACAGCTCTAGAGATTGCATTTATCAACAGAAAGCACTTCTTCACTGTTTATGTGCAACTGACCTCCCCCACAACGAAACGGGTTTATATTTCACGTGAATACTTATGGAAAAATTAGGTGCAAGTACCAAATATGCAGCAGACGCATCAGAAACCACAACAAATTTCTGCTGCACCTACAGGCGTTTAGGTGCACCCATACTTGGGATGTTAACGTTAGTGTACAGAATGTCCAATTCAATCCATTAGTATTTTCGAAGAGACGATTAGACCTCTTATAGGTCGTCTTAAGTTGTCACCATTTAGAAACACCGATAGTGTAATGATTGACTCCAAAAACTGGATCCGTGTGCTCACTGCTACTTCACTACTAGGAAAGATTTGATCATGGATTACAACCCAATACACCTTAACAAATATCATAGGACGGGCACTGGTGGATTTCTTAGGTTAACCCGAAAAGCGTCACCCATTAGAGGACAAAGATAAAACTGAAATCTGACTGTGTTTTCACTAGAGTTTGTCACTGATGAGCCCCCAAGCTGGCTGAGGTGGCCACCGCTCCGACAGTTAGTAGCTTCCCGAGAAGAATGAAGGGCATCCCAAAACGAATGTTCTTAACTCCTTTGGATGATTATCCTGCAAAATAACAGTTAAGAGTTCCAACATAGACTCTGTACCAGTACAGACCATGCATTAATGATATGTTGACGTCTTACATATTCCTGCATTCAGTGGAGCTTAATTAAGCTTGAGTTAACTGGATGGTGGGAGAGATTTTCTGGAACGGAATTCATCAAGAATCTAGAACTATTCCAAAACCCTAAAAAGCTGAGCTAAGAGCTTTATAAAGAGTTTTTTCACCAAGACATTGATAATTGGGCAATGCTTTGAACCAGGCAAAATCATTATTTTACACCCTTAAATTGTATTGCGCAAAAAAAGCGCATGTTGTAGGAACGCGCGATTGTCAATGATCCGAGGAACGTTGGTTTTTTAGATTATGGCTGATCTTCCGCCTACTCAAGATATTGACGAGACTCACGACTGCGCGTCACAATCAACTGATTCTTCAAAAGCATGGGGGCGATTGCTTCCTTTGGATAGGAGGTTTCCTTCCCTTGGTTTGATGCTTCTTAGTTTTAATATACATTGTAATCGATACTAGAATTAAGTAATGACTTTTATACATTTGGTCGTGGTGACGATTGTTCTTTTAAATTCGTCCCTGATATGTTTGACGGAGCTGCTCAGTTTACCACCATTAGTAAACTACATTTTAAGATAGTATTGGTAAGTATATCTATTCCCGGTTCTTTCAACATTCAATTTTAGGATACTCTGGGTGATAGTCCATTGGTTTTCATACATGATCTAAGCAGCAATGGAACTTTTGTTAATGGCTCCAAAATAGGACGTAATAAAAAGCGACCACTGAATAACAATGATGAAATTTCAGTGTCACTGAAAAATTTGAAATGTTTGAGTCCATTTTAATACCTTACTCAACCAATAGGTTATATATTTTCTGATTTCAGTTGTGCTTGTGTTTCATACCCTTCGGAAGTGACGGATAAATATACTGTCTCCAAACATCTTGGACGGTTAGTATTGCTGGTTTTTAATAATTAACATGATAACAGGGGTGCTTTTGGGGAAGTTAGGCTAGCCTTTGATAAAGAGTACTGTGAGAAATACGCAATAAAAATAGTTCAAAAGAAGAACTTTTCCATCCTGTCAAAATTCGGAAAGGTATGTCACTTTCCATTACGTTTCTCGAAGAATTAGCCCTTTACCGGTTCTGTCGCCGCTGAAGTTGATATATTGATGCGTCTAGACCATGTAAGTTTTCTCAAAGTCAGTATGTGTTTATTATGTGATTGATTGCCCTGTTTTCTTTATATAAATATATGTAATTAGATGTATACGGGAGTTTGTATTTGAGAATGGTAGATTACCCATAACCCTAATACTTGTGTGGTACAGAGTACCTGCTAAGACTATCATGAAGACCTACTAAAGTGTAAGCGGTGGTTTCTGTGAAACGTAACGATCACCCGAAACATATTTAGCCAGTTCTTGTCTGTTATATAATCCCCACTACTGTATTTACTTGAAGTACTTTTTTTAAGTATTTGGTTTGAAATTTATGAGACGTGTAGCTTTAATCAGGTTATATGTAAGTATGTATCCCAACGTTCCAAAATGTTAACCATTTCTATGTATGGCCAATATACTGCTACAAAAGTGAGATACAAAATATTTCTTTATTCGTCTGCACTTTGACAATTTACGAGAGTGCGTTGTGTATGCACAATAAAGGCACACACACCATAGAAATTGTAGCTGTATTTAAATTTGCAGTGGTGTGTGTAAATGAATGAGTTTACAGCTTAGAACTATGCACGAAATGCAGCAGTTAAAGTTACCGTACAGCATAAAGTAAACAGAGGCTTGGAAAAGACTCAGGTGAAAACATAGGAAACAATAATTACGTGGTGAAACGTGAAGGCTTAATGAATCAGGGAGTTAAGATCATTGAGAAAAATTTTGAGCCGCATCAACAACCTCAACTCATTAGTTCTTAGTATCTCAAGGGCTCCAGGCAGTCTACACCTCTTCAAGTGGCTCAAACGAAAAGTCAAGGACTTCACAGAATGAGGCCAGTTTTGGATCTAACTACCTCTAACTCTTTTCCAATCTAGTCCGATGTCACCTAACATTTCTCGAAGAGGAATGGGACCGGTTGATATGCGTAAAACGTGCCCTAGCCATCTCAGTTGTTGTAGCTTCACAGCCACATCGGCTGAATTGCCCTCCTTACCTAATCTCAATATTACTCACTAAATAACAGTTAACATAGCAGGTAAAATGAAAACAACCATTGTCAAATATGTCTAGCCTCTTCAGGTCTCTCACTCTCTCACATTCATAAGGAAAGACAAAGCGAACTGCTGCGCAGTATACACTTCCTTCAACTAATAGCCGGATATCACATATGCGCTTAGGATGACGCAAGTCATGAAGCATATTTACCCCTGTTGAGATTTCGTCAGCAATCAGTCTATCAGGGCTGATTCAACTTGCCAAACAAGCGAAGTGGTTAATACGCTCAACTACTTCACTTTGATTCAGAATGTTTGCGTAACTTTAATTGGACCTTTGTATAATTACATTATTATATCTTAATCTAACAAAATATCTTCATGTTTCAATATATTGTTGATTGAATTCTATCATAATTGACAATTTTTTTGCCAGCCCTTCATCATTCAAATTTACGATGTGATGGATACACCAGAAGCTCTGTATATGGTTCTTGAACTGTAGGAAAAACTATTCTAAATAGCCTTCATAACTGTATTTTAGTGTCGAGGGCGGTGAACTTTTTGATCGTATTGTTTCACTTGGCCAACTAAATGAATTGGACTCAAAGTTTTTCTTTCTCCAAATGGCTATGGCTGTTGAGGTAAGCAATGAACTAGTATTATCTACCCACAAAATCACTTTAGTTTTCCTTCGATATTCATGTCATTCTAGACTTAAGTTTTTGTCTAATAATCCCTTTTACTTTATACTTAAAAAGTTGAAAGTCGATAACTATAATGTTTTCATTGATATATGTAAACATTTATTTAACCATACTAGCCATAAGGTTAGTGTTATCCCTTCAATTAATTGAGATTTTGTTAGATTTTGAAATATTTTAGTAGATAAAGTTCTAATGGTTCCTTTGTTCAAGTGAGCCACGTATTGTTACTTATTTTTCTGTAATATGAACAAATCAAAAACAGTGATTTGAGCAAAGTCTCTGTGGAGTGAGCAATACTTAAATTTTAATAGTTTTCTTCTGTTCAAACAGTTGTTATGCTTCATTCAAATTCATAAAGAGAAATAAGTTTAGGAATTTTATGATTGAACTCGTCATTAGCACTAAATAGACATGTTAATTGTGCTACCCTGATATCAGAATAGAAGCCGACTGGTTGTTACTAGTTCATTCTTACAAGATGGACTCACTACATAATTTCTCATAAACTGTGTAGCTAGAAACCCTTAAAAATTTCTGATCACTTTCCATTTTCATTATGGATAAAATTTATTTTGATAAAGTCTCACAGTGTTATACAGTAATATCTACTGGTGACGTTTCGAGCACAATTTGTTGTTCATAATCATATCAAGATTATGATAAATTTCACCCCTAATGGAATTATACTCTACCACAGTGCAGAAGTTCTATTCTTATATCACTTTCGATTTTGTAATCTCTAGGTTTTTTACTTTATCTAAATTGCCTGCTTTGTCGTCAACTCGGAGAGATTATTCCCCACACCATCACTCCCATTATTCTGTCGGTTTTAGCTGATATGATTTCACTTCGTTTCTAGTCGTGATGAAATTTATTCTCATTGGTGCATATACAGTTTCCGGACCCGTTTATTTCTTTATTCTGAGTTGATCAATTAATCCCACTCCCATCAGTACTCCGCAGACTGATCAGTAACTGACTTATCAAAATAAAACCGCACAAAATTGCACCATATTTCTGCACTCAGTACTAACGATTGAAAAAATGTATGTGTTGTCGAAACTGCTAACGTCATCATCCCACTTTCAATAGATGCAACTGGCGAGTGTGAAGAAGAATGAACTGCAGTGCTTCACAAGATGTATATCATTTGTTGGGTAACAGTATATCTCACGGGCCCCCAAAATGCAAATCCCGAACCAGCCTAATGTATTCCTGATGATATTTTGTAATCAGACAGTTCAATGGAGTTAATGCATCCCCTAAACAATTAAAGTGACGAAGACTCTCTCTCTCTGCCGTTCTACTCCTTACTGGAAACTAGCGCACACCAATCTAATAGTATCTTGCACATGTTAGAGTTAAATTGCATCCGGAATATAGTTGAATTTGTGGTCAACATGTTCAAATGACTATATTTTATCAGTGTCTTCAGTTAAATTGATAATAATAATAATAACAGCTTTATTCCAAACAGTATTTGTGGTACAGGTATGGAATTTTCAGCGTGCATTACAGTATATTGCATCTAATTACCTCATAAATTATATAAGATTTTTAAAAATCAAAAATAAATAAAAATAAAATAAATAAGTTATAAATAAATAAAATAAATAAATATTAAAAATTAAGAAAAAAAACAGCGTAGAGTATTTCATTTCAAACAATGCACCACAGGATTTGAAATATAAAGTTGATGTGTGGTAGTAGATGAGAACAACAGTGTAGTAGTAACGAGGAAAGGAAAACAAAAACTAATGGGACTATTTGTTAGAGTGCCGCAGTAAGTTTATCGTGTCATACCTAACGGATTTCTCATCACATAACAGCTGTGCCAGATATGGTATTGTGGAGTTTTTGTATTTGGTAGTCCTAGCATATAGCCTCCTATAGCTGCTTCTAGTTCTTCCAGATGAAATGCAAGGAGATAGATGCGTATAGAGAGGATGCTCGGGGTCCGACAATATTGTATTCGCTAGTTTCTTACATGACATAATATGTCTATCTACAATAGTGTTCACCAGTTGGTTTAACGATATCCCACTTGCCCTACTAACAGCTTTTAGTGCCCTTCTCAGCGAAGCAAAGTCTTTCTTAAGTAGTCCAGGAAAGACTAATGGGGAGCAGTAAAGGAGGATGGGTAGA
Organism: Trichobilharzia regenti; assembly: GCA_944472135.2. NCBI lineage: Eukaryota > Metazoa > Platyhelminthes > Trematoda > Strigeidida > Schistosomatidae > Trichobilharzia > Trichobilharzia regenti. The sequence continues at coordinate 44,750,589 of OX235265.1, read as the reverse complement.
ATACAAGAATTTACAAACTGAGAAAGCAAAGACTGCTTTATGCCAGACTGCCTAAATTTCCTAATGTAGAACGTTAAGCGAAACATCTTTCTAGTAACTAGCAAGATGTGGGAAGACCAGGAAAGATCGGTGGAAAAACTCAGCCCAAGGTACTTGACATTAGATGTATTTTCAACCTCTGTGCCGTCAATGAGAGTGGGGCCATGTGAGCTAACTAGTTGCTGTAGGTCACATTTACGTCTGAAAGTGAAATTGACTACCTGACATTTAGACGGATTAAGCTTAAGTCCGTTTGAAGAGGACCACTGACTAATTTCCGACAGAAAGCTATTTAATTTGGAACAATCTGACTGAGAGTTGACAGGCATAGAAACCGAGAGGTCATCGGCATACTTAACAAAAGTGGCTACATCAGAATGAGGCAAGTCATGTAAGAAAAACGAAAACAGAAAGGGAGAGAGAACAGCACCTTGAGGAACACCAGCTAAAGTAAGTGAGGTAGTGGAGGATTTTCCATTGTAGACGGTGTACTGCTTCCTTTCAGAAAAATAGGAATGCAACCACTTATTTGTCCAGCTTTCAGCCTGTGTTGCAGCAAGCTTACTTAGCAAGAGAGACCTGGGAACAGAGTCAAATGCAGATGTGTAATCAAGGAAGGCACAGCGAACGTATTTAGCCCCTTTATCTAAACTAGAGACTATGCTATGGTGGAGGACGACAGCGGCATCTAACGTACTCCTACTATGTTTATAAGCAAACTGGTTGGGGTCGTTGAAAGGTTTTAAAGAGGGATCAAGATTAAGTAAAATAAGTCTTTCCATAACTTTCAAGAAAGGTGAGGTAATTGAAATGGGTCTAAACTTAACATTAGGTCCACTTGTAGATTTAGGCACTGGAACGATCTTGATGTTTTTCCATGATTCAGGTATAATACTTTTGGAAAACGATTCGTTGAAAATGTCAGTTAGCGGGGAACACAAGATGTCGGCACACTCCTTAAGGATAACAGCAGGAACACCATCAGGACCGAGGGACTGAGTAGGCTTGAGAGATTGAAGACACTTGAGGACATCATTCGTGTTAAAGCATGAGAAGCAGTCATTGTTTACACTATTTGAGTTAGGAATCATAACATTTGCTGGGATACATATGAAGGATTCATTTAGCATATTAACATCTACAGAAATATCATTCAACATTTGCTTACCACCTGTGATTTCCTTTAATAACTTCCACATATTTGATGGGGATTTACATGAAAGAAACTTCTGGTTATAGAGAGCATTCAATCTTTGTAATTCAAGCTTAATCAAAGTGTTCATTCTCTTAACACCAGATTTGTTTTTCATTTTGAACAACCTTTCTTTTTCACGGCGGAGCTTTTTGAGTTGAGAAGAGGAGAAGCGATCGAATTTTAAGAAGATTGTCTCTTTTGGACAACAAACATCAAGACAGAAATTAAGATAATGTGTTATGTTGGCAATTGTGTTATCAAGAGCTTGTTCAGTAAATAGATCCCAGTTTGTGTCTTTTAACATGGACCTTAGGTTCAGTATGTTGTCATGGGAATAACATCTGTGATTGTGTAGCATATATGTACTCTGACACAACGAGACATTTTCCCTTGACAGTGAGTTCACTCCTGGAAAGTCGAAGTCAACTAAAGTCATATCCATTAGAGCATTTTTATTGAAATTAAATAAAAATTATAATAATAATAGTGAGCATCCCCATAGACATCACTAATTGTGTCATCGCTTCGGGAAACTCCTCTTCATAAGTTCTTACACAACTACTTTAGTGCAAGTGAAAGTATGCCTTGTGCAGTGAAACGTACTTTCTAGCCAGATATTGAGATTTCCATGACTTTTTGTCTTACAGTTTACTGATTTCTCAGTGAATTTTTCAGCATCACTATACCCAATAATATGAAGTTTATACTTCTTTCTTTATTTCCCTGTTTGTTTTTTCCTCAATTCAAGTATCTTCACAATCATGGAATTACACATCGTGATTTAAAGGTAACGTTAACGATGATTTATATTTTTTCTTTTTTTACTACTACTGTCATATAGCTCTTAATTTTTATAACAACACTTTTCACTTATTATCCATCAAAAATGAAAAAGTGTAAATACTTACTTTATTTTATGAAGAAAAAAAAACAACACCTTTGATATTTCGTCGTTGAGAATACCGCTCGGTCTTTTGTTTCAGTTATGTAGTTAATCTTGTTGATTACACAACTCAGTAACCATTTAAGAATGTGTACACTTGGTGTGTTATGGTAACAGTACCAGGTGGTTTTCGAGAACAAAGTATTTATAATCGATTCATATTAGTCACTCAGTTATTGAGAATCAAATGTATTAGTCATCATGTTATCTGGGTATTGTTCATTAATGAGTATGCTTAAATAGAACTGGGAAAGCACTGTAATTGCTTTTATCTCTTGTCCATCATTCAAGAAATGCTTGTTAAAGAAAATATTTAAAGTAAGCAGGGTTTTTCATAACTTAAACCCTGATTCCAACCATGTGGTCACCAGCAACTATTGGAATGTAGCGCCTGACGCTGCACCACTGCCTTTTGGATCAGACTTCGAGTCAAAGACTTGGGGATGGCGCCTTAAGACAGACATCTGCTTCAGTCTGGGCGTTCGGGAAGTATATTAGCCATCGCACAAACTATGGGATGGTATGGTGCATCTCTTGGTGCTCATAATGTACCAATTTTGTGTTTTAATAAAATCAGTATAACAAAACTATTAATTTTACCTTCATAGGATTCAAATAAGTATTTTTTTTGAATTCTACTGTAATTCACCTTCCGTATGAAACAGGTAATTCAATATATATGCAATTTCGTTTGTACTCAACTACTCAGAACAGATCTTTTTTTGTACCAGGTTGAGAACTACACTTATCGTGTTAGGACTGAGACTACTGCCCAGTTGGCCAGGCTAAAGTATGTGGGAAGGAATTCGAGCTATGCAACCCGTTGGCTGAAGACCAAGTACCTCAGTCAGTGAACCCCATCTCCCTATTTCTTGTCAAAATTCCGATATATTCACATGCTGTCATCTCTGAAAAATAGTGTCTAAAATACTAAAAATTAAATTGCACAGTTCGACACTCCATTTTTTATCCAGCTCAATGAGACGTTTAGATTTCTAGCTAGATTAAAACAACTAGTGGCCCCACATTAGTGTTAAGGAGCAGTAAACGTTTTCAACATTTTGTTTCCTAGTGTCATCAAGGATTTAAGTCAGAACCTGTGTATCTCTTCTGATTTGGACTTTTCAGTGTCATCTCATCAAATATGGTTCATAATGTCAGAAATTGATTTAAGGGAACTTCTGACTACCGTCTATTAGTCGTGACTTATTTTGTTCTTTGGTAAAAGTTCTACTCCTGAAAGCTAGTTACCCGTAAAAGTTTCTCGATTCGACGACTGGTAATTCCGTTTTTCTTTCTGTTTTAGCCTGAAAACATACTCCTCACAAGTAAGGCTGATCGATGTCTTATAAAAGTGACTGACTTCGGTGTATCTAAGCTTGTCGATGAAGGAACGATGTTGCGAACATTCTGTGGTACTCCAGACTATTTAGCTCCTGAGGTTCTTAAAACTGCTGGTTGTGGGACGTACACATGTGTTATTGACGTGTGGTCGCTTGGGGTGATTTTATATATCTGGTAAGTCTTATTTAATGCATTGTCTGTTTTGTGCACCTTAATTACGGTTTCAGTTGACAGCCTTTCAGGTCAGCCAATACGCTCTTCATGAGCAATGTTGTGTCGTTGAAATCACTATTACTATGATTTTTTAGGTAGTTTAAAAGGTTAATTGTCAACAGTTAACATGATGCTGGGTAACTGAACAAACCTGGATAATTTACTATCATCAGGACTCTTCATACGTCGCCTAGCATCTCAACACTAACTTGAAAACTACTTCAGCTATTTATTATAATTGTTCCCTAGGGTTACAAGTGGAACATAGGTCTTCAGCAGCACATCACCATCTCACTCTGTTCTTTGCTGTCTTTCGTTATCTGACTCTACGATTGCTCATAGTCTTTCATTCCTTCTTCACACTATCTCCTCCATGCCACCCAACTCGTTGTTTCCCATTTGGGTTCCACTCGAAGGCGTGATGCCACTCGACGAACTCCTCAGAGTTTGTCCAATCCATCTGCATTTCCTACGGATTGTTTATTGGGCGATATGTTCTTGGTTGGTTCGTTACCAGAGTTGCTTGTTTCTGTATCCTTCCTCTCCATCGAACCAGCAAAGACAGCTGGAGATGAAAGTCTGCTTTTGATAACGCACGCGCCAATTCACTGAATCATATAGAACTTGGTTTGACATTAGTGCCAAAAATGAGGATCTTGTTCTTTATACTGAGTGCAACAGATTTTCACACTTATTTCAGATTATTTAGGGTCTGTCTTGCTTTTTTAGATCCCGTCTTTGACATCCCTATTCGTGCTGCATTTAGTTGAAATAGTGCCGTCTACATAGGTGACTTCCTTCAGATTCCTCCCGTTGATAATGATTTGTGCTTGTTGTTGTTAGTACCCGAGTATCTTCATTATCTGTCACCCTGATGTTCAGTCGAACCCCTGTCTTCGCTCCCAGCCTCTTCTGACAACTCGTTGGTTTCGGCTTTGTTTGGCATTAGACATAAATCGTCCTCTAGAATCTTCTTGTCGGTTTAGTGTGTGTCTGTCTTCTCGCTTCCCAAGATCTTCGGCTTGATTCAGCTCACAATAATCCGGACTATCAGCCCTGATAGCAGGCAGTCTGTTTTATCTTACTCCTGTTTTCACTTTAAAGGCTTCGCTGAGTTCTCCTTTGTGAATCACTTGACCTTTGTCATTGTCATACGGTTGTCGAATGCGATTGATATAGGTTTTTGGCACTGCACTCCATAGTATTGAGCAGTTTCCGAATTTCTTCAATGCTGTTGAAGGCCTTTTTCAAAGGTGATGAAGTTATGGCAGAGATTTAACACCGATTCTATACTCTGCTCGGTGATGGTGTGTGGGTAGCTTTGTGATTCGATCTGGGCATGACTTGCTCTTCCTGAATCCAACTTGTTCCGATAGGAGTTTTGCAACCACAGCATCTTTTAATCTCTCCAGGACAACACGACTTAATACAATGCTTGGCATAGGCAGCTTTTGCAAAGGCTTAAGTGACCCTTCTTTGATTGTTTGACGAGGTAGCCTTTCTCCTAATCGAAAGGTAGCTTTTCTTCCTTCCAAACTTTCTGCAATATTGATATCAGGATATCCCTCGAGGCCTCTGAATCCGTTTTCATTGCTTGCGAGGAAATTCTGTTTGATCTTGCCGCCTTCGTGGTATTCAAGATCTCTGCTTTTGTTGGCGGATCGGTGTTCACTGACCGTTCTCCAGGCGTTGGTGGTATTTCTGTACGTGATGTGGATAGTGATCAGTTCAGGAGTCCTTTGAAGTGATCAGCCCTTTGTTTCTCCCATTTGGTAATTAGCCTCCACTGTTTTTCATTGGTTTTTTCTTCGTTGACCTCTTTCCCGACAGCGACCTGGTTATGTGGTATGGTAATATGAAGTCCCTCTTACCTGAATTCTGTTCTGCTTCAGTCGTCAGTATGTCGTAGAATTCTTTTGTCTTTCCTTGCACTCTTCTTCACTTCTTTATTCAGTGAAGCTTTCCATTATAGTTTCATCCTTCAGTTTCTGAGCGTTGAACTTAAATTGTGGTCTATCTCTAGCTTCTAGGAAAGCTTTCAGCTTGTTATTGAAGATTCCTTGCACTAGATAATATTCCAAACTCTCATCTTCTCTACCTGATTTGATGGCTAGCAGTGTCTTTTTTTCTTGAGACCCAGATGACGTCTATCTGATTTTCGGTGTCCATCTAGTAAAATCCATGTCTCCCTGTGGATATACTTATATTTGTACATTTTGCCTCCAATTACCAAATCATTGAAAACACAGAAGTCTGCGGAGAATTCTCCATTCCCACTCATCCCGACGTGTGATGAGTTCTCTTCCTGTGTTGTCTACTCTCACATTAACATACACAAAATCTATTAAGAATTCAAAATCGACATATGCGTTGTGTCCACTACTGTTTGCAGTTGTATGTGGAATTCTGCCTTCCCTTGTTCTACTTTGTTTGTAGGAGCTCACCATTGTATACTTGTAAATATCCCGACTTTTTGAATTGAATCTTGCTGTTATTATCCTGGAGAAGATTGGTTTCCACTGCATAATAGCTTTCGATGCTGTTGGTAACATTATGATATCCACTCCCTCAGTCTGTTTTTCGCCTATGCGACTTTCCGGTTAACAGTTTGAAAAGTCTGCTTTCATCCCATCGGCTCTTACATCAGCTTATTGGTTCCCTTAAGGTTTTCACCACCCCGCGTCATTTATTCTCTCCGATCTCAGCCAAGAATAAGTATATTTTGCCATATTTTTCTATGGAATGAAGTTTCTGTAGCGATTGGATTGATTTTCTAGAGTAAGGTCGCTAGGCCTACGCGCAATCTTCTCTTTTTCTGGGCTTAAAACCGGTTAGTGAACTAGACGAGGTTTCTTCAGTCATTAATTGTGTTTTTGTCAATTCATCGGTATACTGTTGATCTTTACGTGTCCTTTATTCTCTATAATAGAAAGGCAACATTCATACAATAGATGAATTTTTTCTCGAGAAAATTTCCAGTATATTGTTAAAAAAAGGCTTCTTATTTCCTATCATTTGGTACTGATGTATTTATTTGCAAAGTATGAATTTAAAAAATAAGGACTATAGCTGGCTTTTTGAATTCTGTTTTTAATCGATATCATGCTTTGGATAGTGGTTACTGAATATTGGATGTATTTGGATTTTCTCAAAACTTATGTGGAGGAGACCATCGGATTACTTGGATAAAAGCTTCGTGATTAGCCGTATAGAATAACTGTATTACTACTTTCTGTCCCATACGTTAAGATTTATTTATCTGTTGTCCACGAGAAGACATTGGAATCACTACATTATGTCTTGTATTACTGTATAAACATTCAATCTCCCACACCTTCAGTCCGCATATCGAGTTGTTGGAGGTCAACAAGGAAAGGAAGGAGATAGCAATTTCAGTTACCAAACTACCTTCAAGAGAAGCGTCAAACAAAGCATTTTTATTAAGTGGTTGAGAGTAATTGACAGAGCCTTGGACACTTAGGTTCCGTACTTCTCGGCGCCCATCAGCAAGGCATATCTGCAACTCTGGGGGAACCCATGTCCTTTCCGAGGCTCGAACCCGCACCACACAGTGCCGCAATCAGAGGTGTTACCACAAAGCCATTCGGATCGTGATTGACCTGCTGTAGGACTATATTGAATACTTACTAACTAGTGTCCAATCAAAGTATCCAATACAGTCCTACGGGTCCAGTCGCAAGCCCTCTGACTGCAGCACTGGGTGATGAGGATTCCAATCTTAGAAGCAGAATAAGTTCATTTAGAGTTGCAAATACGTCTTACTGACAAGTTCCAAGTAGCACGAAACCTAAGTCCAAGGCTTCCTGTGGCCGATTGCTTCCAACCATTTAATGTCGACAATTCCAAGTGTACCGTGATAGCGAAGCCACCTATTGATATTTTTGTAAAGATTTTGTCAAGCCTAATTTTCACAAAATGTCTGTCTGTCTGGATTCAACATAGAACTTGGCACCGAAGTGCAGCAGTTCGAGTTGCCACGTTCCAAATAGCACACAGAGGTAGACAAGAAGATGAGTGGAGAGAATTAATAGAGTTTGACAAATATAGGAGTGAAACAGAATGGGTAATGGTAGAAAGGAATATGAAAGATTACAGAGATTGAATACATCTGCGCCATTGACAACGATTTTGAGCCATGTCACCTATTGTCTCCAGCCATTGATTCCTAGAGTCCCGAGGGCCCCAACCCGGGAGTCTGCATCTCCCTACCTGACTCAGTTTAACTGTCAAGGATTTCATGGATTGATGCCATGTTTTTGTTTGGCCACCACTGGCTCTTTTCCAACCTGAACCTATATCAGCTAACAATGCCCGTCGGGGGCTTCACACCAACTCATAAGCTGGTAATTATAATTAGGCTTGTGTAATCTACCCTCTAACTGTTTCGTTTTTCTATATTGTGAGTTTTTTTGAGGTAATACTCACATATTGCAGTTTTCGTATGTCATTAAGTGTCAACCTCACTGTTATATATATTCTAACTTATAATCTTAAAAATCCGTTTATCCGTTAATTACCCAAATTCAATTTGTAATCCCTAAAAATTAGCACGTGTTCTAGTTTGAAAATGTCAAGTTTTATCTGTTTACAGTCTAGTGATATTCATATTTATACATATGTGTAACTGACATAGCGTAGAACTTTGCACAAAAGTAGATAAGTTCACAAGTGCAACACTTCTTAATTCCATTTTTAGCCAACATCGTTCTTCGACGGAGGTGGTGGTTAGCATATGGATAATATATGCCGTAGTCATTGATTAACCTTCCCTCTTTAAACGAATAGGCTACCTTATCTCAATATTACCGACTGTATCTCTCCTCTAAAGATTGGATTAAGACACCTAATTACTCAGCGTATTTTGTAAATGGTTAAAGTTAATAATAATAATAATAATATAAACTTATTTATTTGTCATATACATGTAAACTCCACAAACACTGTGCACTTACTACAAGGTCAAACTATCTAAAGACTGATTCATTCGTGTGAAAAGTGTAATACTATCCAGTTTCATCCAGTGGGTTTATGTTGGATAGCTTATCAAAAGAAACTTTTCAGAGCTTCCAATATTTTTCTCAATTAACTTTTCAAGTGTTGTTCTTGTAGGGATTTTGTTTGATTTCATGGATGATTTCATCATGAGCTGATATCAGTTAGAGAACCACTGGAAAACCTGGGAGTACTGGACAGCTGTTTCGTCCTAGTTTGGGACTCATCGGAAGTACGCACCCACCTGGGACCTTCTGGTTACAAGGCGAGCTCGTAGACCATTAAATCACTGGGACTGGATCCAATGGTCCTTGGATTTTAACTTCTGCCAATTCACGACATAGCGCGACCATTTAGCAATGTCTTCTTCGATGAGTTACTGCCTCATCTTCAACCTGCTGTACCCTACTGGTCATGGCTTCCCACCAGAACCCCAGGTTAACTACCTGAATAGGGCCAGTCACTAGTGAGCATCATATTAAGTTACAGATTATTAGGTGGTTGATGGTGTCTGTCAGTGCAACCCAGAGGACTCGTGTTTCGTCTATTACGGGACTCGTCATCTGGATATATCTGCATCCCCAGTAGCGATAATAATAATAATAACAGTTCTACCCAAAATCAATCATGTAGCATCATGTCAACCTTTAGGTGTAATAAAAGCTGCTATACCAGAAGGCGAAATGACGGTAAGGACTAAAAATCTCGGTGCAGTAAAAATCAATTAACGGGATGTGCAAATTAGGTTACAAAACCATAAAAGACTCTGTTAAGTCGAATGATCTCTGTTGGGCGAAACACTTCGATTTGTAGTTCTACCGGCTATTCGACGCTAGTCTGAAAGGGAAAGAGAGAGTTGCTCAGGTTGTCTCTGATGTGAAAACAAAAGGCAAGTATAGCAAGGTTTCACAGTTTGAGCATTCAACGACTCTAACAACACCTTTGTTCACTTCACTAATGGATATTTTTATTATTATTTTTTTGCTGTCTCATATCTTTAGTCTTGTAGGATATCCTCCTTTCACTAAACAACGTGAAGACTGTGATTTGGAAACTCAGATTGTTAAAGGCCTATATGATTTTCCACAAAATTTTTGGCATGGTATAAGTCAAGAGGCTATCAGTCTTATTAAGCGTATGCTTGTCGTTGATCCGTCGGAGAGAAGTTCCATAAACGTAAGTCATTTTGAAAAGACAATTTGGGTTAACATTTTGTCTTTAAACTTGCAAATTAACTAGACGAAATAAGAAGTAACCCCACTCCCCTGTTGTCATATTAAATTCTGTAAGTTAAATATTTTTTGCATAATCTTATGCATAGTTCAGTTATTACCCACCTTCATATGTGACAATAACCAGTGCAGCTAAGAAGGTTAGTAAATAACTTAAGATCACTAGTCCCTACCTGCCACCAATCGATCTAAATGAGATTATATACCACGGTTTTACTACTCAGATATTCTCTTTTAAGCTGATACATCGATTTCTCTGTCTGTTTAGAATATAGGATTACGATAATAACAAACTGGTGTGCGTGTGTGTGTGGTTCATGGTGGTGTGTGTCCATGGATTAATGGTAAAGTGTTCCTCAACCACTCGGAAGTTCTGAATTCAATTCCTGCCTGACGCACTTCTGCATTGCCTGTTTTAACCAGTTGTTGGTAATCTGGAAGGTTAGGCTGTGAGGCTAACAAAATCGCCGTTAATGAAATGTTGTAGTCTGAAGTACTATGCTTTATTCCCATTCAGGCATTGATGAAAACAAAACACGTGGTTCAGCAAAGAGTCTCTTTTCGGCGATGAATTCATTTTCTTAGCTGTACAATCGCAAATATGCATAACACATACGTGTTATTTTGTCAAACAAAAATACAATTGGTTATGGTTATTTTAACTAAACAGGTGGAAATTAGTAAGTTTTGGGTGGGGTTACGCATTATAAAAAAACAGTCAAGAAAATTGGGTCTTAATGAAACTAGTGTAGTAACAAAGGTGGTGAGTTATCACAAACAATTGTTGAAAAGGAGTTACGTAACAATATGAATAGGTTGATGATTGAGTTGTACTCAGGATACACATAGAAACAAAGTAGATAATACGAAATTACGTAAGAGTTCTAAATGAATACAGGAATTATAAGCAACTAGAGAAACAGGCAGACAAAGTTAAGTCATAAAAATCAACAAAGCTGTTACCATAATAATAGGAGAGGTTGAGTAATTCTCTTTTGTATGCATACTTATCTAAATAAACACTAAATAATTTAATTCCAGGATGTTTTGAAAGATCCTTGGTTGAATAATTCTGAAATTCAGAAAGAAGTTCAAGAATTAATTAATTGTGCAAATCGTATATCTTCTTCCCGTCGTCATCATCATCATCAACATCCTCAAGCTCAGATTGTAAAGCCAATATGTCCGTCTTTACCAGATACTGTCCCACCAAGTGTTCATTCTCCTGAGGCTACTAATCCATTCGATACTTCTTCGAATAATCTTACAGATTTACAAAGTTCTCATGATTCTATCCATCGTCAAGTTATACAAGAAAGCACAGACAATGTACCTGTTAATGATTTCAAAGAAAATGTAGAACCCATATTGACTGACAAAGTAAGATTAACGTGGAATTGGCCACATTTTGTTTAAATGTTCACAATTACGCATTTTATAAGCTGAAGTTATTACGTAATATTTTCTTTTTTTCTTTGCTGTTAATTATTTCTTTTATTAGGCATTTCGAGTTTCTTTTTCTATTCCATTTACAACTGTATATCACTTACACAGTTTTTTTTAAAATTTATTTTAGAGTCTAATGACATTTTACTATTATTGTTATTATTCCCTTGAATTCCTAGTGGAACGCAGGGCTTCAGCCTGTCTGTCTGTTTTCGACATAGTACTTTGCACAGATGTGCAGCAGTTCAATTCGCCACACTTCGTGTAGCACCCAAAGCAAGAGAAGAAATTAGAAGAAATGCATATTAGAGACAGTAAACAGAGGTGTGAGACAAAGGAATAGTAATAACGAAGAACAATATAGTTTCATTGGAAATCATAAGTCACAAGGAGTGGATGCATCTTCGCCACTGAGAACGATTTTGAGCCATGTCACCAATTGTTTCTAACCATAGATTTTTACCGTCCCGAGGACCCCAGCCTGGAAGTCTACACCTTCCTACGTGGCTTAGACTAACTGTTATAGATTTCATTGACTGGTGCCATGTTTTGGTTTGTCCTCCGCTAGCTCTTTTCCAGCCTGAACCTATATCCGCTAACATTGCCCATTGTCGAGGAAGGCGATAACTAAGCTTACGTAACACATGTCCTAACCATCTCAGTCAACGTAATTTCACAGCCTCGTCGATTGATTTCCCCTCCTTACCTAGAACTCGACGCCTAACCTCAATATTGCTCACCTTAGGGGATTCAGCAGCAGATCTCCACCTCACCCTGTTCTTTACAGCCTTTTTTTTAGCTAGCTCTGCAGTTTTTTCATAGGTTCCCACCCCCTTCGACATCCAACTCTCGCTGTTTCCCTATTCGCGTTCCGCTGGAGCCTGTGTTACGATTTCACTCAAGGGTCTTTTTAGCATGTGTCCGATCCATCTCTATTTCCTTCTGTATATTATCTGTTGACCAATAGGTTCTTGATTGGTTCATTGCCAGAGTTTCTTGTTGCAAATCCTTTCTAATTGTATCGTCTTTAGTATGAAGAAGGCTCCACAACAGCACATACTTCATAATCTCATGAACGTTTTGTCTGCCTGTTGAATACCATTTTCACTAGTAAAACAGTAATTTAACGATTTGTGCATATGTATCCATTCTGAGTCAATTAATTAGTGCCTTTTATATATCATACGGCAGTAGGCTGCGCATAATTGTGGATACTTTAAAAGTAACTTCATTATATCAAGTATTGGACATTAGTATAAAAAAAGGGAAAATTGTCTTTCTTTTAACCTTCTGATTTATTCACTCATACTTTTAAAAAGCACCAAAATTATAACGAAATGAATATTTAGTTTCATTTTGGATTGTAGCTTTGTCTCATCTCAAAACCTCAAAGCAGTTTGATTCTTGTTTTTAGGTTAACTTGCAATCTCCCTGTTGATTGATTATGTTGTATGGAAATGCTTGTTGCCTGTTGCTAAACCGACTATTGTTAGTTCAAACGCTTTGACAATGTCTAAGGATTAACGTGAAGTTATTTTAGGGAGTAATGAGAAGTAGTGGAATCCACGATGCTCGTTTCGCCTTATTTGAGACTTGTCCGCTGCATGCACGAGCAGTGACTCTCCTGACCTTCATGGCAATTTAGTACGTTGACTGTAGGGTTCGAGTTTCAGTGAGAACTCCATTACTGGATACTGAATACAAACACATCCAGCTGGTCGAGTCCTAAGTAGGCTGGAATGCATATCCTGGATTCTACTGCTTTTTATTATTATTATTGTTCCCTTGGGTTCCTAGTGAAACATAGGGCTTCAACTGAACGTCTCCACTTGCTTCTGTCTTCCTTCTGCTGTACTTTTCACCTGCCCCCATGTTAGTCCATACTCCTTCAACTCCTCTTCACACCATCTCCTCCATGTCACCCTTGCGCTGACGTCCCACTCGCCGCTTCCCTTTCAGCCTGGTTCCACTCGACGGCTTGACGCACGATGTCACCAACCGGCCTCCTCAGTGAGTGTCCAATCTATCTCCACTTTCTCCTGCATATTTGTTGGTTGGCGATTGGTTCTTGTTTTGTTTGTTCCCAGCCATAGTTTCTTGCTGGTGATTCTTTCCGGCCCGGCCATCTTATCTTCAGTTCAGTATAGAGCGAAGACATTAGTTGGTTGATAAAGGTCTGTAACAGGCTGTTGGAAATATTCTTTGTGACCCGCCCGCCTAATTTCTGATCCGTATAGAAGAACTGACTGACTTGACGTTTGTATTGAAAATCCGACCGATTTGACATCCTCATCCGTTCCTGCTGTAGTTGAGACAATGCTCCCTAGATAAGTGAATGAAGTAACCTCTTTCGAAACCCTCCCGTTAATGGTGATTGGCGCTGAATGTTGCGGCTGCTGTTGTTGGTTGGTTATTTTCCTCACTTCCATCTTGTCTATGTTCACCTTGAGTCCTGTCTTCGCCGGCTACTTCTTCGACCAGTTTGTCGGTTTTCGCTTGTAAGTCTTCTACTCCTATAGTTACTGTCAACGAGAATAGTTCATTCCTTTTCGTGTTTTATCAATTTTTTTCTAAAGTGAATTGATCAGTTAAGCACACACATTACTCTTAAATTGTTATTTCGTATGCTTAATGTTTTATCTTTTGTTTCAGAGTGTTTTTAGAAAAAAGCGACCGACTTTGTCTTCACCTATTCCAGTGATGACAAAATCTCCAAGGGTGTTCACTCCCACTGATGAGGGATATAGTGACGAAAGAGAAATAAAATAGAATACTGATAATTCTACTAGCTTGATTCACCTATTTTTATATTTTTTTCTAATTTTTATTAAGGATATTTAATAAATTTACTACTGTAACTAAACCATTCTATTAATCTTTCTACCTATCCATACATATACTCTGTCTTGAAGTCTAGACAATATTACTTCGGTGCATTTTATTTTGTATAGCCACCCTCATCTTTGATACATATTTTCTCTCATATATATTCACAGACTTTTATCCATATTGTTAATTAACTTGAAATAAAAAAAAGGCATTTTTTGATTTTGTTATGCATTTCTAATAGTATGTTGCTGAAAAATAACTCATCATTGACAGGCGGGAAATAGAGTCTCAGTGACCGTTTGGCTAACGGGCTCTCATTGTAACATGTATAGTTCATAGGTATATTATACTGATGAGGATTCCCAAACCAGGACGAAACATCTTTCCAGTACTTCCTAGTTCTCAAACGTCAATGGTCTGGTAGTAGAATGCTCATCAGCTACTTCAGCAGTTCTAGATTTCTGTTCCCGGCCGATGAACACCTGAGCTTAACCTAAGTTACAGGATTTCATCATGAGCTGACATAAGTTAGAGAACCATTGGAAAACCTGGGAGTACTAGGCACCTGTTTCGTCCTGGTTTGGCAATCATCGGCAGTACGCACCCACAAGGATTCGAACCCAGAACCTTCTGGTCCCAGTGGCTTAATGGTATGCGAGCTTACCTTGTAACCAGAAGGTCCTGGGTTCGAACCCCAGTGGGTGCGTACTGATGAAGAGTCCCAAACTAGGACGATGCAGCTGTCCAATACTCCTAGGTTTCCCAATGGTTCTCTAACTAGTGTCAGCTCATGATGAAATCCTATAACCAACCAAGTCCCTACAAACCAACACCTAACCTAAATGGCAGTAAGTCTGGAAAAGAGAGAAAGCTGGACTAGAGGCTGGCTAGCAAACCAACCCAAAAAGAAAACATCACCACTACTGAGGATTTAAAAGCTTGAAGCATTATGTTCGACTGAGAACGCAAAGGAGTTAATAAGCAATGAAATAGGTAGGAAATAAGGATTAAAATAACAGTATGATGAATGACAAAAGGATTGAGCAAAGAAATATTTACTTTTCAATTAGATCCTCATCATCCGTGGTTCTGCTCTAATATACACATATAACAAACAATTTGATCACAATATGAAAATTTGCTTATCTAATGGTAGTGATTAATCTATTAACAATAATTAGTCAGTAGTGTAAACACGTGTCAAATAGGGTGATAATTAATCAAGAAAACTAATATAACAATTAAAGGGTAGGAATATTTACAAAATGTAAACAAGTGGATTACGTAATGCATAGTTTTGGAAAGCCAAGAGGATTTGCTAGGGAGTGAGTGTTGTCCAAGTTGATTACGTAACGGACAACTAAAGATGAAGTAGTCAGAATAACGAAATGATTAGGACAATAATGCCTTGTGAATGACCGAAGTTGAGGGGGGAATCGCTAATTTTTTCTTACACTCATGTGATGATGGCCACGGTAAGGAAAGTAGTTGCACGATTTTCTTATGGAATGTTGTAGGTTTGGTTTCTTCAGGCGTATTCAGACAGCCTTAGCTTTCTGCAGGAGACGAAGTCATAAAGCAAAGTTAAGATTGTTGTGACAGAAGCGATATCATTATGAAGCTTTATATAAGTAAATTGCAATACGTAACATAATTCTCAGGACTGAATAGAGGTCAAATAAAGTTGAAACAGAGTTAAGTTCACTGTCATAAGACGTAAAAAATGTAATGGTAGGAGAGGAGAAAAATATAGAAAATCAGAACAAGTGATTCAGCGAAGAGACTCTTTTCAATGAATTTATTATCAAGCTGTACAATCGTATATATATGTGGTTTTGTAAGAAGTTACATCCGGTGAGGGAATTGAACCAGAATAATAATAGTATGAAATGCAATTAAAATATTTGTGATTATGATCATAGATAAATGTCAAGTGGGAAAACAATTAATGTCATATATATAGAATAATTCATAGGATGTATAGAACTTGCAAAGCGTGTGCAATTATAGGATTAGTAGGCAAATCGAATAAAATAAAAACGTGACGTAACATTGTGTGAAGTTTGATAACATAGAATTTAACGTTACAAAACAAAATTGATTCTGAATGACAAATGGAATAATATCGGGGATAGTTAAAAGTGAGAATAGTAATAATTGACTTAATAAAGGAAGAGTATACAAATTGAATAGACAAAACGAAAACAACTGGTAGAGCCGAAATGCGGATCACCATACTTTAGTATAGAGGGATTAAGACCATGAAAGTTGGAGGAACTGAACGAACCTTTTCTGTACACAGAGATCTGGCTTTTCTGCTTCGATAGCCAAAGCTTCAGCAATACAGATGAATCGGGTACGTAGGGATTTGGGTAAATTACTCTTTGCCTTGTAGATAATTTTAAAGGTGGAGGCTATAGAGATAGGGTGATTATAATCGACCAGGTGTTCAATGATCGCGCTTCTTATTGCTCCACTTCCACCTCTTCGTAATCATGCAAGAAGATATCGTTCTTGCACCCTCTTGAACAAAACTCGAGTCGAACGACCGATATATATATATATATACGATTGTACAGCTTGATAATAAATTCGTTGAGAAGAGTCTCGTAGTTGGATCACTTGTTTTGATTCTCTATCTTCTACAATGGGAATTTTCCAGGAAAAAAAAGTAAATCGAAAAATTAGGACTGACAAAATTACGTACGAAATGTTGATACAAATTAGGTTCAATGACTGAACAAATTTCTATGTTCACAGTTCAGAATTTAACATGGGGTTTCAAGAAGTTTGATTCGCAGTCCTTTGACGAGATTTCTACTTAGTCTGAAGTTGGTTTGCAAGTTCGTTCACTTTTCAGAGTCGATCAGGTGACCCGGAATAACGATTGTACATCTTGAGAACGACATTACTGGAAAAAGTGACTTTTCGCTGAATGCCTCCTTTTTATGTGACTTCATGAGGATTTCTTAGCTATTTAAGTGATTTATTAACATCAGCTCTGTGTTCAGTATATTCAAAGTGGGCTAAATAGAGCTATGCAATTTTTCATTCCTTCACATTCCCAATTGAAAATAGGGCTTCAATCTAGAGGCTTGAAGTTTCGGTAGCAGTAGTGTTTATCTTTACGGGATGGCATTGCTAGCCTCATTCCCAGCCTTTCCCACTTTACCAATCTTAATACTGGTTTAAGCGAGGTAAAGGAGTGCGTCGGTGACGGGGACCGAACCCCAAACCACATACGTAGCTACTTATAGACCTTGTATTTTTTTGGTCGTTTGCTTAACCATGCTGTTGATCCTTATTTATTAGTAAGGCATATTTACAAAGCTGAACAAAGTGTTGACTGATTCTGAATGAATGTGGTACCTACTTTTGTAACAACAGAAGACATGGGCCAGGCAACAAATCGTTTATTATGGAAACCAACTCATATTCATAGATTTTCATGTACATTATTATGGATTATTGTTAGCAGTAAAATACAGTCTTCTGATTGGTTGTTTCTCACAGAAAGTTAATCTTTCATCTCTTTGTGGCTGTTTCTTGAATGTCAGATCATCTATATGTTAACTGTATCCGCCTACGCAATGTCTTTGTTCTTATTTTCCTCACGATCAATATTGGGGACATAAAAATTGACGTAAATTACTGCCGACCAATTTGGCTAGCAGCCAGCTTTCACGACACTTTTACTGGTATTGATTGTTGAGCTAGTAGCTTATTTAGAAAGAAGATCATATTGACCACAAGTGCTGGTCAATACTGACTCTGAATGCGCTGGATTTGTCTTCATCTAACAAGGTATTCTGATAAAACCACATCCTTCAAGGAAATTTAAACGAAATGGTGTGAATACTGTGCATCGGTGGCACAGTGGTTAGGATTCTCGCCGACCATGCACATGGTCCGAGGTTTCAGCCCACGCCGGCGCACACCTGATATCTATGGTCGGCCTGCGAAATTCGGGCTACCGATATCCATGCTGAAAATTCCATACTTGTACCTAAAAAATACGGTGTGGAATCAAGCTGTAAATCTAAAAAAAGAAATAACAATGTAAAATGGATTAAAATGATTGCGATTACATTGTGTCACTGATAAGATTTATAAGTAGTGTATTAAGAGACGTTCATCGGCACACACATAAATATCAGATAGAAGGGAGATAGGTTTGACATCAAAGAGTGGAAATCAATTAACGTTGAGGCAAAACATGGGAGACACGAACAGAGGACGAAGAAAGACAATACGAGGGGAAGAAGTAGCATAACACTGAGGATCCCTGCAAATGACGATTTTCAGACAAGGTATATACAATTTCGCAAACAGAAAAATTTCTTAATATGGTGAGAATTTTATTAGATAGATTTTAACATTGTAAAACATGTATATTGACTTAAAATAATAAACAGGACATGTGAAATGATACTGGAAACTGTTGAAAATTTAAACAAAAATAATAACAATCGTAATGATAAGAGGAAGGTACAGATATCAAATAAATAAATGTTTATCCAGGTTAGATCACGGATTGATACCAGTCAGCGGACCATTGAAAACCAAGGACTACTGGGTAGCTGTTTCATTCTAGTTTGGGAATCATCAGCAGTACGCATCCATTGAGTTACGAATCCATGGCCTTCCGGTCACAATACAAGCTCGTATTCCATTCAGGTACTGGGACCTAACTCAATGGACCACTTCGTTTATCCCTCCCTTGTATTCTACGCCCAAGGTGGAAATAGGAACTGTACATATTTCTTTCGTATACAAAGATCTGGCTTGAAATGATGAATAGCCAACGTTTTCGCTGTCTTCAGAAGTTTGGGACGACGTAAATGTGG
Organism: Trichobilharzia regenti; assembly: GCA_944472135.2. Lineage (NCBI taxonomy): Eukaryota > Metazoa > Platyhelminthes > Trematoda > Strigeidida > Schistosomatidae > Trichobilharzia > Trichobilharzia regenti. The sequence continues at coordinate 44,731,488 of OX235265.1, read as the reverse complement.
CAAGTTACCATGAATTCTTTAGATGAGCTTAAAATCACGGTATAGTTGAGTGATAAAAGTCGATCGAATGTTCTAGAATAGAGCTTTCTACAACTTTCTCCATTGTAAAACCGCACTGCAATGTGATTCTTTATCCGTGTGGAATACATTCCTTGGCTACATCGAAAACAAGTTAAGTAATACGAATCAAAGACTGGTATACCTGTAAAATTGTCCGTAAACTTAACACAGAGGCATGCAAAATGTGTTCATTAAATGCGGAAATAATACAGCTGTTTCGCTCCAGTTCAAATTTCTTCAGCCCTTCGTACCCAAGATTCCACTGAAGATCAAATCTGTGGCTTTCAGCTTATGGGTCAAAGCTCGCTGATCATTCAGACACTAAGGTCGGAACCTAATGACCCGTAAATCATACTTTTTGTCAGTTCACGGTTATATCCGTGACAATGTTCAATTCTAAAGATGAATAAAACTAGAAATTATAATTATACTACTAAAAAAGATAAAAGTAGCACAAATTATTTAAGTATATATTGTTGATCAATGGCTGCAACCATTGATTTTGATGTCCGCCAAGCTAAGTAGGGAGCGTGCAAAGAATAGCTGGACATAACACGATAACATACCACGTGGTATGGTTGCTTGACTGCTTATCATCACTCCAACTAGTAAACTTAAACAGTAAAGACCAGTCCCCAGTATTGGATAATGGAAGCTGTAGGCTAATGATTATGGGGAATTATTTGTCACAACAAAGGTATACTATGATTTATAAGAGGAGATGAGGGCATTATTCCGACCTTGTACTATCTAGTTAAGTGGCTACTTGAAAGAAATGTTGTCTACGTAATTTCATTATGAGCCTTGCGAAACTATATTTACGACTATCTAGTACTTTGATGCACTATATCCATGTATTGTTATTAAAGTTTAGATCAGGCAACAGATATTAATAAAGCAGAATTTGGTGAATTCATCAAACGTCGATAGAACTCCTAAGCTGAATTCTGTGCCTAAATTGACATATATTATTATTACGAGAAATACACGAGGAGATATAAGACTAATAATAAGTTAACTGAAGTGAGTCAGTCATGCAAAACGACAGGTGAAAATGTTTTACACTGAGCAGAAGGATGTGAGAGATTGGAAATTAACATCATAATGGATTACAGGTCAGTCACGCCACTACCATTATCTTAACTGGTCTTATTTTTAGTAGTAGTGTTATTATTGTTTCCTTTAGTTCCTAGAGGAACATAGGGCTTCAGCCACACGTTTCCGTTGTGTTCGGTTCTCCACCAACGTTTACACCTGGATCCAAGTCTCCCCACATGCTTTCATCTCCTCTTCACATCACCTCCTCCATGTCACTCTCACGCCTTCGACCAACTCTCCACTTCCCATTCGGGTTCCACTCGAGCAATGGCCTGGCGTGTGATGTCACTCACTTGACTGTTTGTTTTCTCAGAGTATGGCCAATCCACCTCCATTTCTTCCTGCATATTTCTTGGACAGTTGGTTCCTGCTAGGTTGGCTCGCTGATTGCCAGAGATCCCTCCCTATTGCTGATCTTTTCTGGCCGGCCATCTGATCTTGAGTATTGAGCGGAGACAGCTGTTAATGAAGGTCTGTAGTTTGTTTGAAGTTCTCTTTATGACACGCCAAGTCTCCGATCCGTATAGTAAGTAGTACTGACTTCATATTGGAGTTGATATTCTGGAGATTATTTTTCACGCTGAGTAGTGATGTTGACCTCCACACAGACTTGAGAGTAATGAAAGCTTGCCTTGCTTTCCCGATCCTTGCTTTGATATCCTACCTATTTTTAGTAGGAGTATTCATTTTGCAATTTTTAACATTTTCAAATTCCTTCTCTGATAATTTTGATAAAATCAAGATTAATAATAAGAGATGGAATAAAATCAGAATGGTAATGGGAATATAGAAATATCTTCTGATGCTTCTTAGAAGATATCAACATGTTAGATTCAAAACGACCACCATTTTCTTCGGTACACATTAAAACCGGGTTTGTAACTTGCAGTTGCAAACATCTTTCTATTTGTTTGTCTGCTAACAATAATGAATAAATTTATAGAATAAATATTATGTCCATAGTCTATGTGATGCTTTTTAGTGACCTTTTTGCTACTTTGGTTTAGGGTATTCGCCATCACTTCGGTAAATGTTCAATTCTGCAAGCAGATGACAGTCTTTTAGGATGGCCGGTATGTTCACTTCCAAATATACATTCATAGTGATACATGCATTTATAAGTGTAGTCAGTTTATTGGTCATATCCCCTAATGTATTACCTGGAATATATATATTGTAGTATGTACAGCATTCAGCCAAGGCGTTCTACTTAAATTTGATGAATTCATTAAATTCTACTTTACTAACATTTGTCGCTTGTGTTTGAAATCTGATCTTCTTTTCAAATTATACATAGAGGATTCGAATACTGATGCCATTTAATTATGTGCTAACACTGTTGATTGATGTGAGTGGTATACAACTACTCATTTCAATGATTCCCTTTTATAAATTTGAACAAAGAAAGAAGAAACATTGGCTCAGAATAATCTGGATCCATTTTATTTCATTGGCTGTCATCAACTGCGTACAACCTGAATTCTTTAATAAAATAAAAATGTACAATTTTAACAAACTTTTGTCCATTAGCAAGCACACTGTCAGAGTGTCATAGTAAAATAAGGCGTTGCGATTTACAGGGTGTCTAAAGTGTTACGATATATATATATATATATATATATATATACCTTGGTAGAGAGAAGTTACTTGAAAAAATAATTAAGAGTTGTGTTGTTGGGGTGGTAACAAAAGACAATTAGTAATAGTTAGGTAATTAGAGAAGAGAAGATCAAAATTTTAAAATTTCGGTGCACATGAGGTTAGATGAGAAGTTGATGATGTAATACAGTGAGCAGAACTCAGAAGATGAAGAAGAATTACCTTTTAGGAGAGTCAAGAGAAAAATAAAGGGGAGGGGGGGGCTGGAGTGAAAAGATAAGTTAGAAAACAGAGATTTACTAAGAAGTGAGTCACCAGGGTAGCTGAAGTCCAACAACAGATTCTTTTTGGACACATAAATCAGGCTTCAATCGTTTTATTGCTTTAGCTTCAGCAAACCTGAGAAGACTTGAGATACTTAGTCTGTAAATTATTTTGAATGATCTCAGCATATCTACTCGGTGTCCTGTGTCAATCAGGTGTTTACCGATTGAAGAGCTCAAACATTTTGGTCCCTATAACCGGAGGCTCCTTGGCACATGTTCGCAGGATCTGATGTAGGCCTTCCTCTCTGTTCTTCCAATGTAACTGCTTCCGCAGATACATGTGACTTGGTATACACAGTTGGAGGTCTCATGTGTGGAGCACTCGTCAATCTTTGACTGCACCAGTGAGGAGATTCTTCAGGATAGAGAGACTAATAACGCTGCAGGATGCGTCCTAGACAAGGCTGCACTTAGTCTTTTATTTTCCATTCTCATAATGTCGTCGCCCTTGTAGTCGAGTTTGATGAAAATAGACTTCTTACTAACTGTAGCTGTATCAAGCTTCTTGAGTTCATTCTTGCCATATTTGTTACCACCCCAACAACACAACTCTTGGTCGGCCAGCGAAATTTGGGCTACCTATATCCACGCTGAAAATTCCATACTTGTACCAAAAATACGGTGTGGAATCAAGCTGTAATCAAAAAAAATAAAAATAAATAAATAAAATAAATTATTTTTTTTTTCAAAAAACTCTCTACCAAGATATATATATGTCGTAACACTTTAGACACTCTGTAAATCTCAACGCCTTATTTTACTACGACACTGACAGCATGCTTGCTAATGGACAAAAGTTTGTTAAAATTGTACATTTTTATTTTATTTTAAAAAATTCGGGCTGTACGCAGTTGATGAGAACCAACGAAAGAAAATGGGTCCAGTTTATTCTTCGCCAATGTTTCTTCTTTCTTTGTTCATTTCAATCAGTTAGTAGTATATAGTTTTTATGCATAATTGCTTCGGGATACTTCCATTATTCCTTAATCCACTACAGGGAGACGTTAAGTTAACCTTACTAACTGATATCATCGTAATTTTTAGCTTTTCCCTCTAAAATAAAGCAGAATTTTGTTACCCTGTCACTTTGGGTCTTTATTCCACCTGATATCGTGAAAATATATAACCTACTAGTGTCCACCTATTCTTGGCAGATGACTGCAATTCAATTGGTTAACTTCTAATCAATCAGCCCTAATCAATGTTGGTTGAGTCATTTCATAGTCATTGTGTTTAACTCATAACGATTTTAGCCTGGAATAGTCTAGAATACAAAATGCTTGAATAAATTGCCTACAAAGAGAAAGGTCAAAGGTCATGCAGAAAATGAAAATCATTAACAACATTATATTCCAAACCACTCATATGAACTATGATCAAGATTTGACCGAGTAGTTGCAAAATAATTGAGCGCTGAGTGAGAAGTAGACATTTATAAAGTTATATTTGTAAAATCTCAGCGAAATTGAAATGATTAATTCCAACGTTTTGTTCGGCAATCTGGTCCGAACTTCTTCAGGGAAATTAATCAAAATTAACATAACAAAGGTTTAAAAACAAGAGGTGTCCCTTTTATGTATAAACCTCTGTTATGTTAATTTCGATTAATTTCCCTTTAAAGTTCGGACCAGATTGCCGAACGAAACGTTGGAATTAATCATTTCAATTTCGCTGAGATTTTACAAATATAACTTTATAAATTCCAAACCATTCTTCAATTTTCAAAACCAATACATATATACCCAGTTGAAGAATATTATTATTATTATTAAAAATGTGTGAAAAATGGTCAATTTTGATCGGATGAGACGTGGAGAAGAAATGAGTAAAATGCTATGTAAAATACCCATTTTTTCCCTGTTTTCTCGTAAAGTTAGCTGCTCACTTTTACTCAGCTTCCACATGTACCCTAAGTGAATAAAAAATGAAGCATTTCTTTCCACCTCACCCATGTAATCTCCTGAAATACCCTACTTTAGCCAATTTTGAATGGAATCCTATGTAATATTTTTTAACCGAATTTACCTAAATTCACGAGTGGGTATCTTATGGAAGGCCCAAAATGATGAACATCATTACGGAGGAGTGACAAGTTAAAAATCATAGACCATTTCATCCCCACTTAATAGCTGGAAGTGTCGTTTTATAACTGTTTATAGACGTTGCACTGGTGTCATAGTTTCCAAATATGTGAAGTTTTACCTCACAATGTATAATTAATTAGCTATTTTGATTGCACACTAGTAACTAGTGTGATGTGTCTAGTCCTTTCTTCGCTACAGACTGAATTCTATTAGTCTCGTTTATAATGTGGCCACCATTCTAGGTAGCTCGCCATCACGGCGCATATTGATTTGAAGATATTAGATGGTTGGAGGCAATCGACCACAGGAAGCCTGGCCTGACCTAGGCTTCGTGCTAGTTGGCACTCATCAGCAAGGCGTATCCGTAACCTTGAAGGAACTCATTTCCCTTCTGAGATTCGAACCTGCGTCACCCAGTGCTGCAGTCAGAGACGTTACCACATGAGTTCCTTCAAGGTTGCAAATACGCCTTGCTGATGAGTGCCAACTAACACGAAACCTAGGTCCAAGGCTTCCTGTGGCCGATTGCCTCTAACCATCTAGTAATTAACTACTTATTTAAAATTCAGTAGGGTTGAAATACTCAGATAGCTATTTGTAAAACAACGAACTGAGCAAAGAAGTATGTTCTGTTTCGATTAGTTCTTCATCAGCCACTCTACACCAATATATATATATATATATATATATATATATATATGATTATCAATGAGAAATATCAACTTCGAAGTACAGAAAGGGTTTAAATAATCAAGAAAATCAATACAATATTTAAAGAATAAGACTTTTATAAGATAATTAACGTGTAGAAGTCAGAATTTGAAAGTTAAACAAACGATAATTCGTAAAGTAATGATAGTTGAGATGAGTTGGTGAGTGAATCTGTAAATAGTCACGTGAGATAACTCCTTTATGTGCATTTTCTAGTTTTATTGCTCTTATTGAGTTAGCTACATTTAGCATCCAATTAGATAAGTCTGTCGTCTAATTTCTGAACTCCAGTTATCATAGTTAGGTGAAGAACTGAATAAATAGACAAGCAATTATAAACTACCTCACCTTATTAGTATGGGAGACCAAATCGACACAAAAAAGCTTTTAATGTTATCCGTCTAACCCATCTTTAACCCTACATTCCGATTTTTACACACATCAGAAGCAGTCGGGATTTATTGGAATAAACTTAGGCTGACAATCTGATCGATGAGAAAGAACTGAAAAAATAGTAATTAATTGACTTATCCGTTGCAACGGTTGATAGTGTTCCCGAGTGATCACAGCTCAGGGGAAACTGTGCTTTTCATAACCCGTCCCTACCCCCCGCCTTGAACTGATATTGAAGTACAATACAACTATTCATCAATACAAATATGATGGAAACCTTTTTTGTACTGTTGTCAATTATTATAAGTTTGCAGACCGTGGATGTTACGAATTTCCTGGAATAATTTGAGCAGCAGAATTGTACTAAAGAATCTGTGTCTTGAGAAACTCCCAGAAAAATTTCACTTGGATTTTTTCTTAAACGCCCTGGGATTATTTTAAATGAGCAATTTATAATGTCAATTATGTTTAAAATATGACTTAGGAAATTACAATATAGAATATTTAATAGCTTAAAAACTGAACAGTTAGTTAGCAGCCAGTATATTCTTATCATTACATATGAAGCCTCCTTTCGCCTCCCAAGTTTTTAAAATAACAGTTACTTTTGAGTCCTTTAAACCCCCTGTCTCACTATTGTTGGTGCTTGTTTCCAGCCTTGGGAAAGACATTACAGTTTTCAAGACGTCTCATGTTGAACATGTATTTAGGCATACGTTTGTAGACTGTTAATGATGTTTTAATATGAACTAAAATGCCCCAGTGAGGTTCTGTACCTAATTTCTCTTAGAAACTCCAGCACACTGTTATGCAACTTGATATTCAACAAGCCAAGAAATCGAACAAGGAAAGATTCTGAAGTCAGGTAGATCAATTGATCTAGTAGGATACTCAAATAATGGTAGTTATAACTGTAAACTGTTCAAATCAATCAATGGTATGAAACATACAGCGACTAAATGTTTCAAGAATGTTTAATGGTTACTTGAATTGCTCAACAATTTTTTTCACATTTCCGACACTTAGTGGTAAGAAAAAACAAACAACAAATCACGATTTAGGTTCTAAACATTGTGGTATCTAGCGCACAGTATGACTAAGTTTTACAACTGTGTCACACGCTTTTGTCCTTCTCAAATCAGATGACACGTCCTGTAAACATTTATTTTGACAATACAACTGAAGTATTTATTTGTTTATTTATAGCATAATTTCATTGTTACGCGGCATCACTGGGTAGATTGAAAATGTTGATTAATTGACTAGAACAAATAGTATACTTTGTTTAGCCTTCAAAATCTACCAATGAAATCGGCAATGCTGTTATTATCATCAACTTGAATGGCGTAACATCTTAATGGTCTATAGGTTGCATTAGACAATAATATATCATCAGTGGTCCACCGAGGGAGAGAGCTCTCAAGTGGTTGCGCCACAGGATGATCCTGCATGCCGGCCTCATCTCGCAAGAGGCAGAGATGGGTGTGTTTGGGTCTCCTGAAAACCAATACCCAGTCAATGGGTGTATCACTGTGTGAATTTGGGTCCCAGTGACTTAATAGTCTACGAGCTCGCCTTGTAACCGGAAGGTCCTGAGTTCGAACCCTGCTTTTAGGGTACCTAACCTGTCATATGGTCTGATGGTGTTCTCGTGACTTTTGTTGCCAGATCTGCCAAGGGCGATGGGATAGTACACGACCTAATGGTTGTGTGCAAGGTGTGAAGAAGGTTCTGTGCTATATGCATGCACCTCACCCTGATACTGTTTGTGCGTCGATGGCATAGCGGTTAGGACGCTCGCTGACCATACACACGGTCCGGTGTTCGATCCCCAGCTGACGCACTCCCTTACCTCGCTAAGCCAGAAATAATGCTGGCAAAGAGGAAAGGTTGGGCATGAGGCTAGCAATCCCATCCTGTAAAATAAACACTGCTACAGGAACTTCAAGCTACTAGCTTGAAGCCCTATGTTCCACTGGGGAACGTGAAGGAAAAAAAATAGGGAATCCTTGTAAAGTCTGAGATCTATGGAGTAAAGCATGTTATTATACTTTGCAAAAACTGTTAGCATATGAAATTCAAACTTGAATTAACCAGTTCCATCATCAGGAACATTTATATTAAACAGTTTACAACGTTAAAGCTTTTCAATTTTTATGATCATAGTTTCGAATCACAGAAAAGGTTATCAGTCTCCTCAGAATAGATTAAATAACCAGTTAATCTGAAGTCGCGACTACACAGAATTTCTTCATTTCCCCTCTGAATATTTGTTGGGTGATAAGTTCTTACTTGGTTTGTTGCCAGAGCTCTTTGACCCGCCTTCTAATCTTCAGTAACAGGAGAATACAGCTGTCGATGAAATTCTGCAGCCTGTTTGAAATGCTTTTTCTCATGCGACAGCCAAGTCTATGAACCAAATACAGGCGCTGATTTGGTTGCCATTAGTCTTGGAAATCTGAGTCTTGTTCTCTATGTTGAGTCCGGAAGATCTCCACTTTGACTTCAGAGTAATGATCATCTGTCTGGCTTTCTCCATCCTGGTTGGCTTTGACATCCGTATCAAAGCCGACTGCTCACTCTAGGTGAAACAATGCGTCCTTGATCAGGTAAGTGAAAGAGTCTGCTTCCTCAAGTTTACTCACAGTGATGGTGACTAGTGCATATTTTTGTTGGTGGACTGCCTTCATCACCCCTATGTTCCATTTGTTGACTTGAATTCCTCCTGTCTTCGCTGCCAGCCTCCTACATCAGCTTGTTGTTCATCAGTTGTAAATCTTCGGGTTTGAACATCAGAAATAAATCATCCATGAAGTGCAGATCTTGTGGGATTTTCTAGTCAGTTCAGCGTATGCCTGCCTTCCTGCTCCCCACTGTCTCCTCCACGACCCAGTCCACCACAATCAGTAGTATCATCGGTGATAGTAGGCAAGCTGTTTAATCTTACTCTTCTCTTAATCTCAGCGTCTCTGCCAATTTTTCCTTTGTCGTACACTTGACATGTGATGCTATCACATAGTTTGTTATGGGTACTGCAGTTCTTGGTGCTGAAGCAGTTTCCAAATTACTCCACGATCAACGCTGTCGAAGGCCTTTCGAAATTCAATGAATTTGCTCTAGAGATTTGACTTCCATTTTATATCGCTGTTTTATGATGGCGCATAGCGTTGTACTTTGATCAACACACGATTTGATCTTTCTGAATCTAGCTTGTTCCCGTCGGAGTTCTGCACCCAGTGCATCTTTTAATCTCTCTACGATTATATTTTGTTTGTAGAGGACAGCAACATGATTTCGCGACAGTTCTTGCAAGGACTTTCGTCAATAGTGGCATGAGCATGCCCGCTAAGATATCTAGATCCATTTTCATTGCAGCTGGCGGGATTTTACCTCGTCCTGATGTCTTCCCGACTGGCTTACAGTGGCATTATGGCATTCAATACTTCTGCTTTCGCTGAACGATTGGTGTTCACTGGGAGTTTTCTGTCTACTGATGGTGGTAGTATTTCTGGATGAGCTGCAGGCGGGGGTCGATTCAAATGTTCTGATAATTAAACTTTATTATTGTGGGAAGCGTCAGTGGTTCAGTGGTAGCACGTTTACCAACCATGCCTGTGATCCGAGGTTCGATCATGGGCCAACTCACTCCTAAACCTGCCCAGGCTGGTAGGAAGGAGAGTAAAGAGGGAGGGTTGAGTGTGAGGCTAGCAACTCCACCCCGTAAAAATAAAACCTTTAAACCTCAAGCTTGAAACCTTATGTTCCACTAGGAAAGTAAAGGAATAACATCTAAAAAGATGCCATAGAGAGAAAGAATTATATTTTTCAAATAAGCGTATATTTTATAAAACTGATCAATAGTGAATAAGATTTCTTGTTTAAAATACTGTTGATTTAAGGCTCGTACGAAAGAATTTCAATATATTTTTAGTTTACATTTTATACTACCCTGATGACCTATAAACGTTTAAACAGCCTATACACAAAATAAGTATTTAACAACGTTTTAGCATGAATACAACTTTACGGAATGCAACTGAAAATGCCACACCAATTTATGGACAAATTTTCATTAAACTCTCTTTTTCTCATTCTTTTTTTCTCTTTTACTTGAATGCATGTTCTTATTGATTTTATTGTCATTAAATATGAATAGAATGAGTTTCACTCGTTCCATTTACTAGTGAATTTCATTCATACTGTGAGGTCAGAAATGAGTTTATATAAATTTAAATAATAAACAAGCTACATATTATGCTCTCACACACACACACACGAGCTGCTTTTAGTTGGATAATCGCTCGATAGTGAATGATCAATTAGGTGTTTCTTTTAAATTCTAGGACTGATAGCATTAATACGCATTAATACTTGAAACATGCAAGTCATAGGAAAAACTTGAACTTCAGCTATGCTCTCACTCAACTCAATAATAGTTTTACCTCATTGCAAAGTTCAGATAGTCACATAATCTGAGAAAACTATTCAACTGATTTTCAAGTATTGATTTGAAGGAATTGCGTTGGTTTCAAGTTTGATTAAGAAGAATCCTTAGTTAGAGAATCACTAGAAACCAAAGGTAGCTGTTTCGTCCTAGTTTGGGGCTCTCCAGCATTACGCACTCATGACCCTACTAGGGACCTATAGCCCATTGGATCCCGTCCCACTGACTGAACAGTCATTTAGCTCACTGAAGGTCCTCGGTTCGATCACCAGTGGGATCATTGGTGATCACTGATGAAGAGTCAGTGAATAGGACGAAACGTGTATCCAGTACTCCCTGTTTTCCAATGATTGTCTAACTGAAGAAATTTTATGATCCGTATTGAGGTCTGTTGATCATTAATGCATTCTGAGTACATCTTTTCATATCTGACAGCACATTAGAGATATTTTGATAATAGAATCTACAATTTAATAATTAGTTGAGGTGTTACACTGTCTTTTCTTTGAGTAAAGTGCATCCATACACTTAGACAAATATCTACAATGAATCTTTCTAATAGACAACTTAAGACTGTAAAACTGAGGTAGACAATCAATAACCTACATTGATTATATCGAGGGACACAAAAATTTCACATCTTTTGTTAGATGTCACAGTTTTAATTTAGAGAATACTAAGTTTTACCTGAGACTGCGAAACCTATAAGGTTTAACTTAATATGTATGCATGAAATCAGTGTGGGAATACGCTGCACTAAGCATACACAGCAAGATTCGAATTTCCGAGACTAGCGTCAAGTCAATCAGTTCTTCTATATTGGTTCAAAGACTTGCAACATGCATCACCAACAGCACTTTCAACAGGTCACTGCAGACTTTTATCGTTAGCTGCCTCATCTCCATATTGAAGATTAGATGACCTGAAACATTTAGAGACAAGAAACACTGGCAGTGATCCGACCTATCGCCTAACAAGTGTATCAAACAAAATGGAGATAAATTAGACAAACTCTGAGGAGAGCATATCCCAAAATGGTTAAGAAAAACAAATGAATTATGAAAAACCAATAGATGCAGATGTCAGACTACCGACTTCGTCTACAGCTAAACACCTAATCGAGATGAACCATAAAATTGATGTTAACTCAGCCTATAGGGTCATCTATAAAGACGGTCAAGGGCGCTTACTGAAATACGCTGAGGCTATAGCTATTCATAAACTTAAGCCCCTCCCCCTACCTGTGTATTCAAAAACAGTTTATTATTACTTTTAGCCTATCTTGGTAATCCTTATTTGATTGGATTACCAAACGTTGTGTTAATCATTCTTCATAAAAACATTCTTAAATCCTTTTATTGTCACTTTGTTTAATTTAACTTTTTCATATATATATATATATATATATATATATATATATATATATATATATATATATATATATGCATGTCAGATATGCGCAAGACAACACCAACAATAAGGAATCTAAATCATCAGTAGTAATCCCATACAAGGAAGGAACCTCGGAAACCATCTTACTCCGAATTCTTAACAAGGCAGGAATAAAAGTGGCTGGCATTCAAACCCCCCACAAACTCAATTAGAAACAAGCTTTGTCATTTAAAGGATCCTGTGGAGCCTTTAAAACAAAAAAATTTAGTTTATTCAATACCCTGCTTGAATGATTGTCAGGTCAAATGTATAGGTCAAACTAGTAGAACAGGGGCAGTCAGACTAGCCGAACATAAAAACCCGAATAAGATAAGAAATCTAGAGAATACTTCAGCTATAGCACTACATGCAATCACACACAACCATACAATAGGATGGGATAGGATGAGAGTTTAAAATCTAATGTCACAGGGTGGAGGGAGAGATTGACAACAGAAGCTTTGTCTATCGAATCAACTGCAAATACGTGTAACAGGAATGTTTCAACACCTGTCCTAGATATCTGGAAAATTCTACTCCCCCAAAGACGACAAATAAGAGAAGACAAAGAAAACTATAAAACTCTAGTTTCAAAGTCGTGTGATTATAATTGATATGATTATGAACAATAAATTTTGTTCGAAACCTTGTCATCCAGTAAATAATACTGTTTCACTGTGTGATATATCCAATAAACACACTAATATGGAATAATAATAATGGTTTCCAACTTCTCACAAAATCCACTAGTATATCATGTCTTGTTATTTTTGTTGGCATTCCCAATTTCTGTTTGTTGTGCCTTACAGGTCACATACATTGGCCTTGGAATATTTATTTTTCGTTTCCAGTGGAAACCATGATGAAATTTTTAATCTAACAGTATAGAATTGCAAATGACCTACTTCATTTATATTCTATGAATATTATTGTCTAAATAAGTAGCGAACACAACCTTGAAAGAAAAAAAACATCACAAATAAACAAAAACAAAATTGATTTTAAAAGTTATCCACCCGCCTACACACAGTTCCAGTGTCATGGCAGACAAATAAATACATTTTAGTCACGCCCAACAGACTTGTGTGTTAGGTTCAGTATGACTCATAGGCTCAATAAAAAGGTAAGAAAGTCAGTATAAGTATGCAAATAACAACTAGCAGCCATTGCGTATTGATTATTTTAAACGTTTGTTTTAGATAAGCAATAAATTGAGCGAAGAAGCATATAGCAATAAGAAGCGATAAGAAGACGTAATTTGTCTGAATCGTGTAATGTATTTGCGCAAAAACTATATATTCTTTTTCAGTTAGTCTCACAACAGAAGTTGTGTTAGTCAATAAAAATGATCAGTTTTAAGGTATAGGAGTAAACACAATTGATTACGACAATAAAAGCAATCAATTATTAGAAGTCAGTGGAAGGTTGTAAGTCAACAAAAAATATAAATTTCGAGGCACAGGAGGCGGGAAAGTTATGAAAATCAAGAACAGTAAATTTATAGGGGTTAGCAACAAATTGTTATATAATCAACAATTTATTATTTATTTATTTATTTTGGTTACAGCTTGATTCCACACTGTATTTTTGGTACAAGTATGGAATTTTCAGCATGTGATATCGGTAGCCCAAATTTTGCAGGCCGACCATAGATATCAGGTGTGCGTCGGTTGAGGCTCGAACCCCGGACCATGTGCATGGTCGGCGAGAGTCCTTGGTGGATGGTGACTAGCAGTGACATCCAGGATGCACATTTCGTCCCATTCGGGACTCGTCACCTGGATGTATCTGCAATTCTCAGTGAGTTAGGATTTTCCCACCAAGGATCGAACCCTGTGCCCATAGTTACATATTATGTAGAGGGCCACTGCAAAGAAAGAGGCTGCGCGTATTTTTTTGTGTAAACACGCGGATTTAGCTTGTTCATATGAATTCTGATTGCCTGTGATGTGTGTAAAAGTACAATGGGATTTCCGTTGGGTCCACTACTATCAGATTCCTTCGCGGCAAGCCTCGAGAAAGGTCTACTAAAGCTGAGCATTGACAATTTACGACTGCATAAAAGATACGCAGACGACGTATTCATTATTTGTGACAACAGCAATGACCCCAATCTATTGCTGAAGACATTTAACTGTTGCCATCCAGCAATAAAATTCACTCTTGAAATGGAAAACGAATCGAAAATTCCGTTTCTTGGTGTAGAACTAACAAGAAGAACTGATGGGAGCCTAAGAAGATAGATCCATAGAAAAGCTACTTGGAATGGTCAACTAACAAGCTTCTATAGCTGGGAACCCATTCAACAAAAGCGGAATTTAATTAAATCACTTGCCACCCGCATCCGACGCATCTGTAGTTCCGGTGTTCTAGAAACAGAATTAACTATTTTGACAGAAATCTTCATCACAAATGGATACCCAATAAGATTCATTGACAAAAGTATCAAACAAAGAATTTGTAGAAATGAAACTTCACTTGCACCTAAAAAGAAAGTCTACATTAACTTGGTTTACAAGGGAGATTTAGCAAGTGATATTCTCAAGAGAATGATCACATCATCGCTGAGAAGAACATTCTATGCAGCAACGCTAAGAATAGTGTTCTCCAGTCGCCCACTGATCTTCAGAAGCCTCAAGGACAAGATCCCGCATCTGACCACTTCTATGTACATAAATCATTTCACCTGCTGCTGTGGAGCCAGGTACATCGGTCGTTCGACGCGCATCTTGTCCAAGAGGATTCAAGAACACTATCCAGCATGGTTGTGATAATTGAACACCTGGTTAACACTGATCATTCCATTTCAACAAACACCTACTTCAAAGTAATCTACAGAGTCAAGAACAACCTACCAAAGGCAATACGTTTCGTCTTTTCTGCATTGCAGAAGCCCTAGCCATTCATTTGAAAGAACCAGAACTATGCATACAAAAGAAAATTATTCGACCACTTCTACTCTTATGGTAGCAACTCCGTTGATTTGACTTAAGTTTTGTTGGTTTGCTTGATTTGAATTAACTCTTGTGTGTATGCTTGTTTTTCTAACTACTTAAAACCCTTGTTTAATTCCGTATGTTATTTTGTTTCCATGTACACCCTGAGCACAACTCTTTCATCAAACTATTCACATTATTACGTAACTCTTCTTTAACAATCGACTGTGACAACTCATCACTTTTGTTACTACCCTCTTATATAAACATCCAATCCAAATAAAAAATTGACACTAAAACCACAGAAAAAGGCCAATATTCCTCGAAACCTGCATATACCAAAGAAACAACTAATTGTAAATCTGAAATTTATAGGAGGTACAGTAAATGAAGTTCTCTGAAGCTATCTGTAGACAGCTACTCGAAAGACGTTCCTTACTGCATTTCTTCACCCCAGATTTTCTACACGTGCTGCAGGTTACTAAAATGCCAAAGACATTGTTCCACCGTTAGTATTCTTAGTGCGTATTTACCAGTTCAATTGCTCCTATGGAGTTAAGTAAAAAGGTTACGCCTTTAGAAATTTTCCAAACGCGTTCATGAATACCTATTTGAATGGTTATCAAAAGGAGAAAGTAGAGAAGTCGACAGCTCAGTTCTACAGCTCATTATTACTTTTGGTCTTGTGTCACCAACAGAAATTCCATTCAAAGTCACATTTCAATTACGATAGAGCCGTTCAAAAGGATCTCATCTATATCTCCTTGACTCAGCTGCATCTCTGGCAGTCCATAAGAAGAAAAACCTGGAATTTGTGTCCCAGCCTTGGTTACTACGATGACCTTCGTGTCAGTTTTATTTTCCTGAATTGTTGCATAGCAAATTCCATGTGGTCCCTTTATTTGTATTTTTGTAACCTATTTTCAGTCATTTGCTCTCTAGTTTTCGGTCAGTTATTTCTAAATGATCACGCATCACTTAGCTAATTAGTTGCTAACTTTCTCAATTGCATAAGATTGTGACTCACCATTTTTCACACATTGTTAACTCTCATACACTTTGATTTATTCTTTTTGCTAACTTCCAATAACCTCTGACCTTAAGCCCCGAATAACTACTGTACAGCTTTAAAGTGTAGTTACGAAGAGAAATCAGTGTTCTTCATATCTAACAGTTGTCGGGGAGTAACTGTGATCATGATAAAGCTAAATACGATGATGAAGAAAGATAATGAGAAATGCCCATCTTATAAGGATATACGTAGAAGACTCTTAGCTAAATATTTTATCGCGATCTTCAATACTCAGTCAATCTGTGGCCAGGATGCCATGGTGGAACTAAACTTTAAACAATGAGATTTCCTGTTCTTTAACTCTTGGTGATTACCATTGAAAAAAACGAATTCAACCATCGTCGACTATCCCTAAACTTCCTGGTTACATTTGATCCCTAACATATAAAAATATTCTTGGATTTCCGCTCATTCACTGGATGAAGTCAGTTCTAACTTCAAGAATCTGCTAATATCGCCTAAATCATGATATTTGTCACCAATTATACTTGCCTTTACTATTCTTGAATTCTTTAAAACCATAGATTTTTGAAGAAAGAATGCTCTTTCTAAAAACTTCCTCTTCATCTATATATATGAAGCATATGGTGAGTCTATGCATATCAACTGCATAAAAATCAATTTATGCTAGTAGTAGCGATTTTTTGGAATTCAAATACTGGTAAAGTTAGTGAATAGCTATCCAAGTGGGGACGAACGCATCAATGAACTTTCAATAGCCATTAGCACTAACCAGAACAATTTGGGTAAGAGAACGGGGACAGAATTAAGCATGCATTGTAAAGAAATGAAAGTATAAAGAAAGGTCCTTGCCATTTTAGGAATTTCTTTGAGAATATGATGTTTTCCACTTGATTTCACAACCTTGATATGATTGTGTGTTACGAGGTCCTTAGACTGTTACTCTTTAAGATGACCCTAATACTCTTAGAAATACTCTTTATTCAATAAACAATAAAGACCTTCAAAACCACATATTTCACCTTCTAATTCATACTTTTTAAAAATCTATCTGAATAAGATTCACTGACAATTAGCGAATTACCACATACCTTTGCTTTATGCTCCACTGAGAAGGCAAGGAACGAACAATAAGCATGTCAATTTGGAGATGGATTACAAGTAAACTGAATTTAGAAAATGACTACCATTGGATGTATGATGACCACAGTTTGATTCCACGTTAAGTCAAGTGTAACTAGTGCTGAGGGGACAAAAGACTGAAAGAAACAGCTATTGCATACAACTTTGTTTTCACACTGATTTTCCAACTGAGTTAAGAGTTATTCCATTCATCGTCTCATAACTGAGACACTTCATTTATGATTACATTGATCTCAGAACATCTCCAGTAATTATGCAGGCATGTCATTTTTTTTCCTTCACGTTCCAAGTGGAACACAAGGCTTCAAGGTAGAAGGCTTGAAGTTTCTGTAGCAGTGTTTATTTTTACAGGATGGGGTTGCTAGCCTCATGCCTAAACTTCTCTATTCACCAGCTTTATTACTGGCTTAGCGAGGTAAAGGAGTGCGTCAGACGGTGATCGAGCCTCGGACCATGTGCATGGTCAGCGGGCGTGCTAACCGCTATGCCACCGACGCACAGGCATGTCATTTAGGCCTTCGTTTTCATGATCAACTCTTTACTGTTGATTGTGTTATTCAATCTACCAGCTAAACTGTGTATATTTCACTTTAAACGGCTAGAAAGCAATCTTCGATAGAAGTGAAAACCACTCACTCAGGTTTTTTTTCAATACACTAAAGAATAAAGTTTACAGAAGTCTTTGTTTCACTGAGCCTTATGCTGTACTTCAAATCTTCATAAAGTACCTTTATTTAAGGCTGTATGCCCAAACTATGTATATGTACAACTGTAAAGCCAGATGAGTAAATTGTTGAGAAAGATATTCTGTGTTCATTCTTCCTTAAACGTCGAAGGAACTCATATCCCCTCTGAGATCCAAACCCTTGTAACCGAGTGCTGCAGTCACAAGCGTTACCACTAACCCATTCGGCTTTGTGACTGATCCACTGTAGGACTGTATTAGATGCTTTTCTTCGTCATCTTCTTCTTTTTCGTTTTCATCATCAACCAAAATGTTAACCTTTAGAATTTAATTATGCAGTTTTATTTCACTAACATTTATTTGACTTAGTATTTGTGTAGTGCCAAAATATTTCAAGGTAATGAATATTATATCATTATTTTAGCTCATCGATTGACCTTATATTTAAATTAATGAAATCAATGCAATGAAAACTGGCTATCTAGTGTTCAGTTATTAGTAGTTTTTGCTAAATGCTTAGCCTCACTTTTGAAAACTATTTTTAACATGACAATACTTAGAGTTGAAAACCTGGTTGCTATATGTGCACATCATCGTCATGTCCTCGTATGATTTATACACACACTATACACACTACAGTCTATCAGTTCTCTTTATGTCATAATCAAATAACATCCGTTGAAATTCAGTAAAGGTTGAGTGATTTTCTTTCTGGTGATTTATATAACTTATATTTGAATTATTTTATGTAAATAAGACCGACATTTATGACCACATATACTGTTAATTCATATCATGCTGGAGAATGCGATATATTCGTCATTTTGATAAGCTTCCCAGCCGTTGAATCGTATAATCTGTTAGATAACACCTACGGAATTACATGGAGTTACTGAATATCTATGATTGGGAGAGGCCAGATTTCATAGGCTCTGAGTAAGACTGTACGGGTCGATGCATTATAAATTGAATTTCCGACGTCCAGATTAAGGTTGCCTGGGTGCTACATATGATCCAGATTTGTGTATTACAATGTGGCTTTTACTAGAAGATTGAAAGTTTCACCTATCTCACTGTCAGCAGCGTTTACACAACCCCAGTGATGCAAGAATTTTTCGTTTACTTCTAAGCATCGGCTTAGGAGGGTAAGGACGGATACACATTCCTGGTTATCTGACAATGACAGTTTGCACTTGAATGACACAGAACACATAACACTGACCACCATCCGATTCAGTGTTATTTTGGGTTATCTGTAGGTTACCGCACAGTAAGGCTACATCATGTACGGACTTAACGTCAAAAATTTTCTAGGTAGGAGATCTACAGTACTACTCTCAGTACTACGCAAATCTCTTCAACACGTTATCGGGGTAAAGTTAAGGCGAAATAGTCAAGTTAGATAACTGTATCTGATTCCACTCCTGGTTAGGATTACTGGTGATAAGTGGTACTATGCCACCACCCCACAAGAAGTGCTCTGCATAGGAATTTCAAGATTTTGATGAACATTTTAGATATATGACATTCTAACAGACAATTACGAAGAACTATCCTGTCCATCTATTCTTAAAGGGCCATAATATCAAGAAATACAACGACTGTTGGCTTTTCATACATGTTATACTATTCTGACAACTGTTACTAAGTGAAAATGTAATCGATAATTCAGCGGTATGAACAAAATCCAACCTCATCTCCATGATCTAGTCTTTCATATCATTTTTCCAAGTTTGCAAAGTACAGCAGCAACAAGTGTTGCTGGTGGAATTGATAACAGACCAACTCTTCTGTGCTTATTATTGTGTTTGTTACGCAAGATATGCACATTTATGACTTGAAGCCATATAAATTATGGAAAACTCTTGATCTGCTACACTCTCCCAGTTAATCCATCCATTTCTCTGATAAAAATCTCACCATGATCTTAGGGATTATCCAGGGATTATTTGGGCTAAACCGAGTGTCTCATGAGACTTGAGTGCTGTGTGTGTGTGTGTGTTTGAACACATACAGAAAAGTCTGAGATTAGGCGGAAGTAGATCAACGAACAGCACAGTCATAAAACATCTGATTAAAATAAGCTATTAGATAGGATGTCTTCAATTCTTTTAACTAGTAAACAAACAAACAATTAAGCTCAAGTTTATTGAAGTTTGCAAAGGCTATAAGCTATCAGACGATAAAAGCCTGACTTATGTGTTCAAAAGTTCAAAACGAAGCTGTAGGAAATCTTTCTTTTAACCCTGTTAACTCATTTTTTAGCCTTAATGGAATATATCATCTTTTAGTTAAACATAAATGTTGATCTCTCTTCACTCTTACTGAATTATGTCATCACTTAAGAACCATCGTGACTTATATATATATATATATATCTGAAATCTAACTAAAGGGACCTAAACTCACAATATTTTTATAACCTTTTTATGCATTTACAGTTTTCTAATGACTTATGTAATCTAAAAGCTTATCTACCTAAAATATCTTGTTGCTACTGGTGCTCTCCCCCCCCGCCCAACATTTGGTCTTATTCGAGAAAATTCTGTCACATTATAAAGACGTACATTACTATACAACTGGTGGATGGTGGCTAGCAGTGGAATCCACCAATTGTATACAAATCAAATCCCCAGACATCGTCGAAGCATCTGCACAAGAAGCCGACATGTCAACCTGAGACCGAGCACTTCACTCCAATCAATCGACGGGAAAATCAAAAATTCAATTCAATAACGTACATTACTATTTTATATTTTACTAACTTAACATTTGACTCATGTATATATGAACAAAGTGATGAAGATTCCTGGACAAAACCAACAGCAGCAACAACAACAGCAGACAATAATCAGCATAAATGGGAAGAACTTGAACGAAACAACCTCCTTTACCCACCTGGGAAACATCGTTTCAACTACAGGCGGAACTGGCGAGGATATCAAAGCTAGGATCGGGAAAGCAACACAAGCTTTCATTACTCTCAAGTCTGTGTGGAGGTCAACAGCACTACTCAGCACGAAAAATAAGATCCGGATTTTCAACTCCAATGTGAAGTTAGTCAGTGCTACTTACTATACGGATCAGAGACTTGGTCAGCGCGTCATAAAGAGCACCTCAAACAAACCACAGACCTTCATCAAAATCTGTCTTCGCTCAATACCACTCAAGATCAGATGGCCGGCCACAAAAGATCAGCAACAGGGATGGATCTCCGGCAATGAGCGAACCAACCAGGAGCCGATTGTGCAGCAAATAAGCAGGAAGAAATGGAGATGGATTAGCCATACTCTGAGGAAACCATCAAGTAACATCACACGCCAGGCTATCGCTCGAGTGGAACCCGACAGAATGGGAGGCGGAGAGTGGGACGTCAGTGCAAGGGTGACATGGAGGAGATAGTCTAAAGAGGATTTGAAACAGTATGGCCTAACATGGATGCAGGTGAAAAGTACAGCAGAAGACAGAAGCAAGTGGAGACGTTCAGTTGAAGCCCTATGTTCCACTAGGAACCCAAGAGAATAATAATGATAAAAGTAATTGCTTCGCCTGAATAAGTAATTAATCTGATGCAGATCAAAGTTGAATTAAAATTAAAATGCAATCAGCAAAATGGACTTTAATTATTGAGTAGTTTTAGTCGTCTAAATGACAAAAGATTCGCATACTTATCCATACAACTCAAATAGAATCTAAACCATTCATACGTCATCATATCAATATATTATTTATTGTTGGAATGAGTCATTACGAAAGTGGTTAATCTTGGCTTCTATCTATCATAGCTAATATTATTAAGCCGTTAAACATGCGTTTATGGCATGTTTTGTATTTGATGACTGAATGAGTCATCATCCAAATGTTTGTTATAAATGTTTAGAAGGCAATTTTTCATCTCTGGTTGTTTTTTGTCTCAACCCTAGTTTACCGTTTCTTTAGGAATCTAAATGCTAATGGTTACGCATAGTTCAATTCCCCCCAAAATTATCCAGTATAGCTGGTCATATTTCGACACTACCCACTGATGCGATCAGAACTAAGTTGGTCAACTTTTTCTACAGATGTTTAACATAATATATCTCTTTTGTTCATGATAAATCATAAACAATATCTAGGAGTTGAAGTAATTTGGTAGATGGTGGTGACTTTCAGTGGGATCTAGGATGCACATTTCGTCCTATTTGGAAATTGTCATCAGGATGTACCTACATTTACCTGTGAGTGATGGTCATCCCACTGAGGCACGAATGCAGTACCCGGTGAAACAGGTATCAGTAATTATTTGATCCATTCAGATGACGAGTCCCAGATGGAACGAAACGTGCTCTCTGCATTCCATCACTAGTCATCATCCACCAATTTGCTTCAAGTTAAATAATTAGGTATCGTCGAAGCGTCTTCAGAAGGAACCGGTATTTCAGCATGAGGCCGCGTACTTCGGTCCACTCAATCAACAAGAAAGTCCAGATTGAATTAAATATCTAGGAGTGATGGATGTTTCGAGAAGTGAAGTATTAAAAAGATGAGTGAAAAATTCTTCCTCTTATTTTGCTGTTTGTTGAAGATAAAGCTCACTTCTTATTTGAAGGAAAGGTGTTTTAAATCAAAGTGTAATCCTCAGTTGAGTATTATTTTTTTTCGAACAGTTTGATAAATACACATTACCAATATGTAGTTTGAACCTAGTAGACGAATAATTCTCATCCTGCAGCTTCTCATAGAATCAAAACAACTTTCTAATTTATGAGTCACATATGATCCATGCTTAGGTTAAAAAAGTTAAAATACATGAGATCTTTGTTTTTCATAACAGGCTGGTTCACTCAGACACTTGATTTCGGGTGAGATAAACTAACCTGACGTGCAGCAGTGGTTCAGCCGTACGTAGGATGCTGGTTGATCATGCACGTGGTCCGGGGTTCGAGTCCCAGCCGGCGTACACCTTTATCTCCCTTAGCCGGTTACAACCCGCATAAGGAGGGAAGGTTGGATGTAAAGGTAGCAACCTCACCCCGTAAAAACACCACTGCTACTGAGACTTCAAAGCTAAAGCTTAAAGTTTAATTGAATTTTAGATTTTCCCGTCGATTGATTGGACGGAAGTGCTCAGTCTCAGGTTCACATGTCGGCCTCATGTGCAGATGCTTCGATGATGTCTGGGCATTTAATTAGTATTTAATTGGTGGATGGTGACTAGCAGTGTTTGCTGACATGTCAACCTGAGAGCGAGCACTTCGGTCCAATCAATAGACGGGAAAATCTAAAATTCAATTAAATAATTAATATGATCTGTTGCACAAGAGGTGGATAGCTCTCGTGACCCAAGTGGTCTAGTGGATAACGCTTTGGCGTTTGAAACTATGGGCACCTGGTTCGGGCCTCGGTGGAAACATCATCAGTCACTTCAGAATGCAGGTACATCCAGATGATGAGTCCCAAATAGGACGAAATGCGTGTTGTCCTGGATTCCACTGCTAGCCATCATCCACGAATTAAATACTAAAGCTTAAAGCCCTGTGTTTCAATGGGAACATAAAGGAATAAAAAACCTGATATAAGAATGACATGGAACTGAATAGTTTATTCAATGAATAAATTCCTTCAAAAACACACAGTGATTCGGTGTATATATTTCACAAGAGAATACAGATATCATTTACTGATAGTATTAGACATACTGCTAGGTCATGTAAAAAGGCAGTATCATGAGTGAACTATAATTTGGACGTCTTTTTATTTTAGAGTATTAGGATAACATAGCTACATCTCATAGGCGTTATTCTTATAAAAGGTCACATGGATAGGAGTGAGAATAGTACATAAAAAGCTATCACATGTACTATCAACCATAGATTTTGAGAAGGACCTTATTTATAAACAAGTATTGTAACAATAGAAGGCAGGACACGGAAGCCAATGTATATTCTGTTGCTAATGCCATCCGTTTGAACTGTTAGAATATGTGAGAATCATATTTCATTGGAACACATTGTCTGTATCACACCACCACAGTATAACTGAATTTATGTATGTAGCTTATTTATTAAATGTGTAACTGTATGAACACGGAGAAATCGCGATATCAAATTCATTCACATTATAACGGATTGATTCAACTCTTTAAGTAAGCTGAAAATAAATATCCACCTTTAATTAATACTTTTGAATCAACCATCTCTGAAATATTGTTGATGATCTGTGCCACTCATTACACATTTGGATAAAACCTAAGTGGGAAATAATCAATACTTTGGCAGAATGATTTTGCAGTTAAGTAGAAGGTATTCAAACAGAAAAGAAGTGATATAAGAATAAAACTTGTGCACTGTGTTAGAGTGTAATTCCATTGTGGGTAAATTTCGTTTTCATAAAGTCTCACAATGTTATACAGTAATGTTTACTGATGACGTTTAATCCTAATCCAAAAATATGGTGGAGATATGTAGATGACACTTTCACAATGTTAAAAACAGAACATCTCTCTCCCTCTCTAGCTTCTTGACACGTATAAACTCACTAGTAGAGGGAATAAAATTCACATTTGAATCGGAAAATGAACAAGGAGAATTAGCTATGTTAGACTGTAAAATAAAATGAATAGAAGAAGGTAAACTGCACACTAGTGTGTACAAAACACCAACTCATTCTAATAGATATTTAGACTTTAATTCATCTTATCCGTCAACTGTTAAGGCAGGATTAGATAACAACTGTCTAACAAACCGAGCAGTAGCATTAAGTAGTACAAGAAAAGACCGAAATGATGAAATGAAACAGATAGAAGAGGCTTTGGTGTTAAATAACTATCCTTTAAAATTCATTAGGAAGATCGAAAAAGGACAAAAGCAAAATAAAAATAATTCTGAAACTAGTAATAATAACATAAATAAGAAAGAATATAAGTCATCTACAGTTATACCACATAAAGAGGGGACATCTGAAACGCTACGTAAGATTCTCACTAAAGCAGGAATTAGGTTGACATTCAAACCTACAAACTCACTCAGGTAGGACAAGCTCTGTAGATTAAAGGACCTTGTAGGTTGACCCAATTAGATAAAATAATATAATTTACAAAATACCCTGCAATGACTGTGAGTTAGGTGAACTATATAGGTCAAACTAGTAGGTCAGGGGTAGTCAGATTGTCAGAACATAAGAATTTAGCTAAGTTAAGAATGATTGACCCCGAGAAGATGAGTAATTTACAAAAAAGCTCAGCGACTGCACTGCATGCATTAATACACAACCACGCAATAGGGTGAGACAGAGTCAAAATTCTAAGAAGTAATATACGTAGGTAGGTGGAGGGAGAGCTTGATTACTGAATCCTTGTTCATCGAGTCTACACCAAACACATGCAATAGGAATGATTCATCACTCATACCTGAAATATGGAAAATACTACTGCCAATCAAATCAAGCGATGAAAAATAATGGAACTACATAAATGAAGTTAGGAAGTCGTATGAGTACCTTGATATGATTATGAGCAATAAATTGTGCTCGAAACGTCATCAGTAAACATTACTGGATAACACTGTGAGACTTTATCAAAACAAAATTTACCCATAATGGAAAAAAAAAAGTGAATGTGAAAGTAAAAGAAGGAGAAAAAGGTTAAGTTCTGAACCCAATGGAAGTGAATCGTAATTATTCCATCCGACAATCTAAAAATTTGTGGATTAGTGCTTATAACATTAACTTGATTTATTTAGTACGATCTTACTTTTGATTGGACACAAAAGGGCAAGTAATGTCATGTGTCTAGTTCTTTGTTTCGTACAGACTGAATACTATTAGTCAAGTTTGCAATGTGACCATCATGATAGGCGACTCCTCATCACGCCTCCATCTGATTTGTTCTTATACATTTGACTATAGTACTGGGTGATATGGGTTCGAATCACAGAGAGGCTGAACACAAGCCTTACTGACGAGTATCAAAAAGCACGAAACCTGGATTCAAGACTTTTAATGACTGAGTCCAAGCATTTAACAAGGAGTAAGATATCAGTTGGATATCTGCAATTAATAGTGTTCCCTGAGCTGGTTGGTTTAGTTGCGGAGCTATTGTCATCCTTCTAGACATCTTCAGCGCAATATTTAACATAAAGTGAAATGATTTAGAATATACCCACATATTAATAAACAACATATTTGAAGACATCGAATTCACAAGAGAAGAAGAATTAGATAACAAAATCCCATTTTTAGATGTCTTAATCAGGGAAACCATCACAGGAAATTTAGAAACACAAGTATATAGAAAATCAACGCCAACACACAGATCAAATACTCAACTATACTAACAATAATCCAATTACTCACTCACAAAAGACACTGTGTGCAGACATTGTTTAAAAGAATTCAAATACACCGTGAGCAATCCAGCGTTGAAAAGAATGGAAGAAAAACACCTACTAACGGTCTACAAGAAGAATGGTTATCCACAAAATTCCATCAAAGTGTTTAAAATCAAATCACAACACCAACAAGGAACCATCATCAAAGACCACAAGAAAATTCATTCTACTATACATGAAAAATATCTCTGAAATAACAGCTAGAATACTGAAACTGTTTGGTATAGATATAGCACACAAGCCAGTCAAATCGCTTAATTCGATATTATTCAAACCAAAAGATCCAACAGAAAAAAGGGATAAAAATAATACCATTTACAAAATAAATTGTGTGAACTGTAACAGGTATTACGTCGACCAAAGTGAGCGTCCCCTTAGAATCAGAATCTAGGAACACAAATAAGTCGTGTAAAGACTCGATATATACTCTTTCATATCAATGCAAATAAATAATTATGGACATCAGTTTGATTGGGATAATGTCGAAATCTTAGATAGGGGAAACACCAAAAGTGCAGTCAGGGGATTCCTAGAAGCCTGGTACTCCAACGAATATGCAGTTAACAAACACGTTAATGTAGACGAAATATATCAACTAATAAAAAGTAAATCAGGTGACCAGAAAGTTGAAAATCCAAGTCAATAGAAAGTGGTCAATACATATGTAAAGATGGTTACCGGGAGTTGCAATCTTTCTGTTTTCTAGATGCAATTATATCACTGATGAAGAAATTTAAATCATTTCACTTTATGCTAAATATTGCGCTGAAATGGGATGTTGTCCAGAAGAACGACGAAAGCTCCGCAACTAAACCAACCAGCTCAGAGAACACTACTAATTGCAAATCATCCACCTGAGCTACAAATCTTCTCTATTATTTCAATTGGATATCTCTTACTACAAATTGAGTTAAGAATCTACTAAAACTTCTCATCCTTTCTAATTGTTCGCTTCTTTAGTTCTTTTATGATATCTAAATTCTGATTATTTGAAAGGTTTTATAATGCATCTTCTGAAGTCTCATTATCATGAATAATGAAAAAACATCATTTGCAGATACATTGAGTGTTGGTCTCTAGATCCCTCATTGTCTTCTGTCAACCTCAAATACAATACTTGTAGACCAAAGAGACTTGTGCTGGAAACTCTCGCACTTCCATGGTCTTAATCTCTTAATACATGAAAAGCCAATTTCAAGTTCTTTTGTTCTACTCAATTCTTAAACAATAATATTTAATTTTCCTATTTCCATACTGTTTTAGATAATCATTCATTCAACAGATTTGTTTGTTATACTACACAACCCCTTACTCAAAACGACTTACTGTTAATAAGTTCTCGTTATATCATTATTTGAAAACACTTTGGTTTCCCAGATTATTTATTTTACCTGTTAGTATATGCTTTAGACGAAGAATTATTGAGTACATTCTTGGGAAAGACGATTTAAGTGAAATAGCTTTAAGGAGTGAGATGACCAGAATTGTTGTAATTAATAGCAATTAGCTGCCTACAGTAGATAATACTGGATTACTAGGGTTTAGTACTTTAGTACATAGAGACATCTAAACAAATTATTGGCGTTGAGAACAAGGCACGACGTGAAGACCAGCAAGGAACTGGTGGAAATTTAGGACTTATGTAGTGAATTATGCGTCTAAATATTGTTAGATAGGATATCTTTAGTAGGAATTTTCGAAAACGCTACTTGTTGTATCATCTGCTCGACAAAGTTTCTTTCCGTGAAACTCACAAACAAAAACAAAGTGGCAAATAAATACTTCATATTCTTTCCTGAGTTTATATGTGTACTAATTTCAGTAAAAAGTCTGGGCGATGTAGAATGGATCAAATAAATTATAATTATATTTCAATAGTTCCCACATAATGATAAATTTTGTTGTCTTGGCAATGTTTTTTTTATTACAGCTTGATTCCACACTGTATTTTTGGTACTAGTATGGAATTTTCAGCATGGATATCTGTACCCCAAATTTTCCAGGCCGACCATAGATATCAGGTGTGCCTCGGCAGGGGATCGAACCTCGCATCATGTGTGCATGGTCGGCGAGAGTCCTTACCACTGTGCCATATCGAGGAGAATTACCAAAACAAAAAAAATTATCACTGTGTGGAAACGATTGAAATATATCCATAGCCTATTTTACATGCAAAATTGTGGATGGCCTTAATTATTCGTCAACCAGTCAGATCTGAATTGGGAAATAGCACAAGAATGTGGATAATTTGGTGTTATTACTGCTACAGACTGATTTGGCAGCCAGTCGAAATTAGTCTGACCTGATAGAAAACGGAGAGAATTCTAGAAAAAAGTAGACCGTAGATAGTCCAATGAAAATATAACAATATCGGTTGTTGACCAATAGGATGCAAGTATATATTAGCCAATAGGGTTTTTCAGAGCGACATTAGTAACTTATATAAACTGAGGAGGCTGCCATATTGGCCTTTGGTCTTTAAATTCTAGTCGGCTTCCGTTCGTTGCTGCTCTATAGAAAATGGTAAGTTGACGGTTTATATCTCGTAACTTGTGTGTTATAGCGTGAATGCATCAGTGTACATGTCGGCCAGGCCGGAGTTCAGATGGGAAATGCTTGCTGGGAGTTGTATTGCCTAGAACATGGTATCCAACCTGACGGACAGATGCCAAGCGATAAGACTATCGGTGGAGGAGATGACTCGTTTAACACGTTCTTCAGTGAAACAGGGGCTGGAAAACACGTTCCACGAGCAGTGTTTGTAGATCTGGAGCCAACTGTCGTAGACGAAGTGCGAACTGGGACTTACCGTCAACTATTCCATCCAGAACAACTGATAACTGGAAAGGAAGATGCCGCGAATAACTACGCAAGAGGTCATTATACCATCGGGAAAGAAATAGTAGACTTGGTCCTGGATCGTATTCGCAAATTATCTGACCAATGCACAGGGTTACAAGGTTTCCTCATTTTCCATTCATTTGGTGGAGGCACTGGATCTGGGTTCACATCTCTACTGATGGAGCGTCTGAGTGTTGATTACGGCAAGAAGTCCAAGTTAGAATTCGCTGTGTACCCAGCACCTCAAATCGCCACTGCCGTAGTGGAGCCATACAATTCAATTTTGACAACACATACGACTCTAGAACACTCAGACTGTGCATTTATGGTGGACAACGAAGCTATATATGATATTTGCAGGTAGGCTTTTGTTAGTGGTAATACCAATTTTTTTAGACGTAACTTAGATATCGAACGTCCTACTTACACGAACCTCAACCGGTTGATTGGCCAGATTGTCAGTTCCATCACGGCGTCTCTACGTTTCGACGGTGCACTTAATGTGGATTTGACGGAGTTTCAGACAAACTTGGTTCCTTATCCACGTATCCACTTCCCCTTGGCCACCTACGCACCCGTCATTTCAGCAGAGAAGGCGTACCATGAGCAGTTGAGCGTCGCAGAGATCACCAATGCTTGTTTCGAGCCGGCCAATCAAATGGTGAAGTGCGACCCCCGTCACGGGAAATACATGGCGTGCTGTATGCTGTATCGTGGTGATGTGGTTCCTAAGGACGTGAATGCAGCTATTGCTACCATCAAGACAAAGCGTACAATTCAGTTTGTGGATTGGTGTCCCACTGGTTTCAAGGTTGGCATCAACTACCAGCCCCCGACCGTCGTTCCAGGTGGTGACTTAGCCAAGGTACAGCGTGCTGTTTGCATGTTGAGCAACACGACGGCGATCGCTGAAGCTTGGGCTCGTCTGGACCACAAATTCGACCTGATGTATGCTAAGCGTGCCTTTGTTCATTGGTACGTTGGGGAAGGTATGGAAGAAGGTGAGTTCTCTGAGGCTCGTGAGGACTTGGCTGCGTTGGAGAAAGATTATGAGGAAGTTGGTGTTGACAGTGTTGATGGGGAAGGTGAGGGTGAAGGAGAGGAGTACTAAAGTTCTTCCCCAGTTAATGTTGTTTCCCGTTACTTGTTCTTAATACATTTTACACGTTAAAGTTGTTTTTATTGTAACTGAGACGTCAGGTTCCGTGTTCTGTAGTCGTAGGTATGTTCTAATTGGGTGAGTTAAGTGACTTACGTCATCTCACTTGGTTCGCATACATGGCGTGTTCGTGCGCGTCCACATCGTATACGTGAGATATATCGCGTTCAACCCAATGGCTGTTGTAGCTGTTCGAGTGGCCGTTTTATTATTTCCGCAGGGTAACTTGGAGTTTTATTTGGAGGGTATTCGCTTCTCATTGGAATGGTTCTACATGTTGTCATGAGATATGGTTCCTGACTCCGCCGGAGTGTAAGGTGAAGTTGGAAGAGTTAGGTAGTGGGGACTCGTGTTCTTACCAGGATGTCACGAGTCCAAATACGGTTGATTTCCTCGAGGGCCTCGTACGCTGGACGGCTGTGTATCATGTGCAATCATTGATGGCGATGTCGATGGGTCGCCTTTTTTTGAGTGGTACATCTACTACGTCAGCTGGTGGACCGACTTAGTGTAGGACAGCGTGACTGTCGAGGGGTCCTGCGCAATACAAGTCGTTTTAACTTCTGATGGCGTGTGAGAGAATCTACTAGGATTAAAGCAACGATTATCCACTAAGAGAACCTACGTCGAGTAGCGGGGCCCTTATCTCCTGTCGCGTTTATTACTGCTGGTTGTGGCGTCATCTAGATTTCCAAGTAGGTGTACAGCTAACACTTCTGTACACCTACCTCAGCGAATGCTTATCCTTTATAACGGCAGCAGCGTGTACGTTTCCATCCGTATTTATACTGTCTAGACTAAAATTTATCTCTTGAAAATAACATGTTTGTAAGTTGTCGTTTAGCTATGTTAACATTTTACGTCATTTTGTTGTGATAACAGTTGAGTAAAAGACTTAAAACTCCTTGGCTGGGATTAAGAGGGGTCCGGCGACTAGTCCTACGTTATGGACTTTCATGGTTTAAGAACTATGTCATAGTAGTTGTATCGCCCTTCGAAAACAGTCTGTTGTCATCTGTACTTCTTAACAATATTCATAAATTTAGTCGCAAGTGTGTGCTTCAAATTATTGATATAAGTGTAAAACTTGGGTAGTGGTAGAGTGTAACTCCATTATAGATAAGATTTTATTTTGATAGGTCACACAGTGTTATACAGCAATATTAAGTGATGACTACGTCTCGTGGACAAACTATTGCTCATACTCATGTCAAGTTACTCAACACTTTACTTCATTTATAAACATTAGTGGAATTGATTAGATATGTATATTTGAATAACAATCAGTATAGGATATTGTACATTCAGAAATAATAATATGAGTGTTATTAATCGAACACAAGTACAATGGGAAATAGAATGGCCATAATTTCTGTTAATTTACTTGTTCGTATATATAGTGTCAAGCAACTAAGCTATTCGTTACGCAACGCGCTTTCACACTATCCACAGTAACTATAGTAATAATGGTTACTGTTATTATCTTGTGTCCCGAGTCATTTTTAGCTAGCTGCGCGACTACACATTAGCTCTCACCTTACATAGTCTCCTTCATGTCACCATCAGATGGCTAACTTGTCACTCTTCCCAATCAGGTGCAATTTAACGAACTAACCACTTGTTTCACGCAACAGTCTTTTGGGTGTGTCAAGTCCATTTCCTTTCACTTCAGGTCATATGCTGGGGAATAGGATGTTGATTGGTCCGTTGACAGAGTTCCGTGTTAGTGTTGCAAATTCGGATCTACTACCATATACGGAGTGCAGCAAATTTCAACACAGTTTTTCAATTAGTGAAGGTCTATCTTGCTTTTCTGCCTTTGCACCGGTACCCCTGTCACTTATAGTTGAAACGACACTGCCTAGATTATTCAAACAGGCGGCTCCCTTTAGATTTCTCCCGTTGACTGTGGTTTGTACAAGGGTGTGTACACCACTTCTGGCTTCTCTATGTTAACTTGAAGTTCTGTCTTGGCTGCCAGCATCTTTTGCCAACTTGTTGCTTTTCGTCTTCAGATTTTCAGGTTGATCATAAAACGCCTGCAAGTTCCAAATATTCGACAGTGCTCTTGTCACTCCAACGAATGCCTGTCTTCTGGTACCCTAACGTCCTATTTCATGATTTAGTCGATCACAGCCAGGAATATTATTCATGTTAGTTGGTAACCTTATCATACTTATGTCTTCTTTTCAAAGACTTCACCGAGTTTTCCTTTATGAATCACCTGATGCATTGTGTTGTGATAGAGTTATCGAATGCGATTGATATAGGTTTGTGGCACTGCACTCCATAGTATTGAAGCAGTTTCCGAATTACTTCACAGTCAATGCTGTCAAGGGCCTTTCCAAAGCCGATGAAGTCGTGGTAGAGACTCAACTGCCATTCTATACTCTGCTCGGTGATGGTGTGTAGGTAGCGTTGTAATTTGATTTGGACATGACTTGCTCTTCCTGAATGCATCTTGTTCCGAGTGGAGAATAGCATCTACAGCATCTTTTAGTCTCTCCAGGACAACACGACTTAAAATTTTGCTTGGAGTGGACAAAAATATGATTCTGCGACAGTTCTCGCAAAAGCTTGAGACACCCAACGTTGGTAATATGACGAGGTAGCCCTACTTCAAATTCTTAAGTAACATTCCTTTCTTCCAAACCTTCTCCAATAGTGGCCTAAGCGTATATTCCGAGGTCTCTGGATCTGCTTTCGGTGCTATCCTCCTCTTTTTCTTTCCCTGTTAATAGTAGCCTTAAGATATTCAAGACTTGCTTTGTTGGAGAGTTGGTGTTAACTGCCAGGTGTATAGTTGTTGTTGGTATTTCTGAATGAGTTGCAGGTGTTGGTTGGTTCAAGAGTTTTTTCAAGTCATCAGTCCACCGCTTGACTTGTATCTCCTGTTTGGTAATTAGGTTCTCTTTAATTGGTTCCATCCGCGTTGACCTCTTCCTTGACACCCTCCTAGTTGTGTAGTATGGTAATCTGAGACCTTTCTTACATGGAATCTGTTATACTTCAGTCACCAGTGTGTTGTGAAAGTGTCTTTTGTTTTTCCCAGAATTGTTTTTTATTTCTCTATTCATTATATCATAGACTGAACTCAACCTTTCATTTCGTCGTTCATCTTTGCGCTAGTTCATCTTCTGTTCCACCATCTCTGTGTTAGCTTCCATGTACCCACAGACAGCCATTATTTGTCTTTCTTCCATCAGCAACACTTTCAGGGTAGTCCAGTTTTCCACTAAACCGGTTTCCTCTGTGTTGCTATGTAGTATCTCCTACTGTGCTCTGTTGACTATATTGGAGGTGTCATTCGCAGTTTCAGCCTTCATTTTCTGGGTGTTGAATTTGAATTGCATTATATTTTCAGCTTCTTTGAAGACACTTGGTAACGGTCTGGGCCACCACCTGCTCGTTTTCTCGATATTTTATTTAGCAGACTATCTCTCTACTTCCATAAGATTGAGATAAAATTTATCTGAATTCTTGTTTTATCCATCCAGTGAAACATATGTTGTTTTGTATATGTTCTTGTGCTTGTACATGGTGCCTGCAATCACCAAATCATTGAAGGCTCAGAAGTCTGAGAAGAGTTCTTTGTTCTCATTCATTTTGTCCACAGCTTCCCGATATGTGATGAGTTTTGTTCGTGTATTGTCACTTCCTAGCTTGGTTATTCCTATCACTCGCTAGGATTTTGATATCACCATTTCAGATCTTATCCATTACCCTTGGCAGTTGTTTGTAAAAGGCTCCCTTTTTTCTTGTTCTGAGTGGGTAGGTGCGTAACATTGGTTAATTGTAAAATCACTGTAAACGTCTTCTGCAGGTTATTGTTAGATGATTTAAATGGTTACAGTGGTAATATTAGTATAAATTTATTACTATATTTTAATAGTTGTTCACAAATAGTCATGATTTTGTGTTAAACCAACCACTGAAGTACACTCTATGGTAAGCAATTTTGAACTTAGGCGTATAGCTAGGTAAGAAGGGCAAGTCGACTGGTGAGGTTGTGAAGCTACGTTGATTGAAATGGATAGAATACGTGTTGTGCATGTCAAGCCACCACTTTCCTTGACCAGTAATTCTAGCTGACGTATCATTAAGTTGGAAAAGAATTAAGGTCGACCAAACTAAAACAGGACACAAATTCATGAGATCTTTGACTGTTATTTACAGTCACATAGCGATGTCTAGACTGCCTGGTTGGATTCCTCAATATTCTAAGGACCAAGCCCTGGAGACTATTAGTGATATAGCTC
The DNA here is from genome assembly GCA_944472135.2 of Trichobilharzia regenti. Taxonomy (NCBI): domain Eukaryota; kingdom Metazoa; phylum Platyhelminthes; class Trematoda; order Strigeidida; family Schistosomatidae; genus Trichobilharzia; species Trichobilharzia regenti. Next base: position 44,696,920 of record OX235265.1, on the reverse strand, counting down.
AAAATAGTTGCCAGTAGCACAGATGTATCTACTGTTTGTGATTTCTTATTTTCATCAAACTGTAATGTTTTCTCCACGTTACTCTTCTTTTACTCACATTCCAGCTCATTTTAGTTCTTTTGAATTTCATTTTTCTCTACTTTTGTGTACCATATGGAGTGTGGCAACTTAAACTGCTGCAATTCTGTGCTTATTTCTATGATTAAAACCTCAGTCAATCATAATAAATTGGTCTATTCCACTTGGCGAAAAATAAAAGAGGGTAGTGGAAAGATAAGTTAACAAAATTAGAAAACAAAGAGTTACTAAGAAGTGAGTCATCAGGGTAATTGAAGTTCAACAAGGGATTCTTTTTGGACACATAAGTCAGGCTTCAATCGTTTTATTGATATAGCAATATTTTTCTCTTGACTCTCTTAAGATATAATTTTCTTTGATCTTCTGAGTTCTACTCACTGTATTACATCATCAACTTGTCATCTAACGTCATGTGCACCGAAATTTTAAAATTTTGATGTCCTCTTATCTAATTACGTAACTATTACTAATTGTCTTTTGTTACCACCCCAACAACACAACTGTTAGTTAATTTTTTTCAAGAAACTTCTCTCGAACCCCAGCGGGCGCGTAGTGGTGAAAAGTCCTAAAGTAGGGCGAAACAGCTGTCCAGTACTCCCCACTGGTTTTCCAGTGGTCCTCTAACTGATGTCAGCTCATGATGAAATCCTGATAATAATTTACTTGGATGGTTTTATTATCTAATCCCCCTAAGCAAATGATAACCCATTGAATTTAAGTAGTTTGAAACAGGTGACTTTGTCTAGTCTATCAAAAGAACAGCTTGGTTTTGAAGAGCAGATGGCCAACGGGAAAAGATTAGCAAAAATTAACTCCGATAACGAACCGGACGAGAACTTATTACCCAATAAATATACGTACGCTGAGGAAACCATTGAGTGATATCATATGCTAGGCAGTTGGTTAAGTGAAAATCGAATGGAAAACGAAGAGTTGGGCGTCCAATTCCAACATGTAGGAGGTGACGTGAGGGAGAAGTGAAAGCCTGTGGACAATTGTGGGGCTGGCTAAAAAGAACAGGGTGAAATGCAGATGCTCTGTTGAAACATTATTTTCTACTCTGAAACTAAGAGAATAATAATGATAATAATTTAAGTGATGGTTTGTAGGGATTTGATTGCTTTCAGGATTTCATCATGAGCTGACATTAGTTAGAGAACCATTCATAGCCGAATGTACTTCATTGAATTCAGTACACTTTATATACGACTACAATTCAGGGGCGATATACCAAGTGAGATAATTACGAAGAAATTAAGAAAATCAGTTCAAAGAAGTCTTAATACTTTACTTACTTTACTTCGGCTATCTCCTACGGGAGGATGAGCCGGCTTCATGAACCATGAAGTTTCATGGGAATTGGGTACGAGTGATGTCCCCAGGATCGCTCGGCCTTTTGTTTGAGAGTGCAGCTCTAGCCTTTACACAACCAAGTGTGACCTACAAGGCAGTAGGAGTGGAGTAGGGAGTCCACTATCCATTGGCAGCCGGTGACCGGAGTCCGGTTCATTCGCCTTTTTGAATGGGGCCAGTCATCCAGGGCATCCAATAAGCCCTTTGTCCATACGTCTGCCGGTGAGCTTCATACGCCAGTCGTTGGAGGTTTGGAATCAGGGTTTAGCCATCTCCCCTAGACTGTCATCCAATGGACAGTCAACCCGGTGAAGAGCGCCGGGCATCCGCTTTTGCCCTCTCACTTTGGTGAAAAACACCTCCGCCACGTGAAGGCAGTGAGTAGGACTTCCTCATGAGAGGCTATGTAAGACGCCTGGTCATATGGGAGCATTTCAAGAGATGTACGGAGGGGTGGCCAACCCGCAGCGCAAGACACCCACCCCCGACCATCCTGAGGCTTTGGAGGCTGGCGAAGAACACGTCTTACTCTCTACACGACCGATGGTGCTACCTCGACTGAAAGATGAAGTACGTAGACTAGCTGGTGACTTCAAATTGTATCTACCGATTCAACTGCGCTGATGGCGGAGCGAGTGCGTCAGTTGCACAGTGGTTAGGACTCTCGCCGACCATGCACATGGTCCGGGATTCGAGCCAACGCCGGCGCATACCTGATATCTATGGTCGGCCTGCAAAATTTGGGCTACCGATATCCATGCTGAAACTTCCATACTTGTACCAAAAATACAGTGTGGAATCAAGCTGTAAATCAAAAATAAAAAAAAATATTGGCCGTTGCTGTAGGAACTTGATTTTTCGTGCTCACTCAAGAACATCTCCCATTATGGCTAAGTGAAGGTGTAGTTAAAACCATTAACAGTTCGATATTGGACCATCTGGTGCAAACCGGCCGGCCACAAAGCCAGTGTGGAATAATCCTTCTCTATCAGCTACCGGGTGCCTAATAAATTTCCAAAATCATCGAAGCACCGTATGCTCGAAACACCAGAGGCTATTGTAATTCGCCTCAAACAAGGAATGCTATGTGTGGAAAAGAAGCAAGTTCAGCTAGCCCATACTACTGCCCTGGCCAGCCTTCAGTAGGGACTATAAATTCATGAATTTGTAATATTATCTTTCCTAATTTTTCTGACATTCAGCTTATTTTATGTTGATACTACTTAGCTGTAATCAATCCATGTTATTGATTCGATGTTATTTAAACAACATTAATGCTGTTCATAACACTAATTCATTCATTCATTCATTCACTATTATGTATGTATAACTGTAGAGCCTGATGATGAAATTACAAAATTGTTTGCAAATGAATTTAAGTCAAAATTCTATGAGCTAATAGTCAGATTATTTAGTAGATGCCGCAGCTACTCAGTACACAAATTCATCTTTTCTTTATTGTGTGTTTTATGTGATTGTTACACAATATAAACTAATGATGTTGTGTGAGTGAAAGTCATAAATAACTGAGCTTAAATCACTCATTATTAAAGCTTTTCATCTCATCTTTCAACTCATCTTTTTCAACCCAATTAGGTCTAAACAAGCTGTTTGTTTAATTATCTCAATACTAACTATCTTGTACTTGTGCCTCGTGTTTTTTTTACTGCACTCAGAAATTATTGAGTATTCTTTTTTTAGACGAAGTAGTTCTGTACTATGCTACATATTTCTTATTATTCCCTTGGATTCCTAGTGGAACGTAAGAATTCCACAGCACATCCCTATTTTTCTACTTGTTTCACTGAAGTCCTTTTTAGGCGGTCCCATGATCGCTCATAAACTCTGATTTCTTTTACGTATGATCTCCTCAGTATCATTTTCGAACCGATACCCAACTTTTCGTTTCTCACTCGGGTTCTAATGGATGGCTTATCTATTTACAAATTTATATTCATTGGTAAAAATATATGTAATTTTTAGGCTGTTTGCAGCTGAAAAAAATACCCTGTGAAATTAAAATGAAGTCTTCTAAGTGTGTAAATATCTTCGTTGTGTTGTGTTCGAAGTAACTTGTGTTCTTGATGAATTTCTGTTTCACGTGCTCAAGGTTTTTTCTACGTAATAACTTCAGAGTACAGTCGTCCGGTTGAGACATAAAAAGATTACTCAGAACATTACTAAACTTTATCTTTCATAATCTACCCATCATTCAAACCAATGAATCACTGACCGTAGAAACTCTAATAGATCTTTGATTAAATGCTTGAGAGGAATGTAAAGTGTATTAAATTATTCCTTATAACATTTGATTACTTCGTATCTCGTATTTAGACATTTAGGTGTGGTTGGTTAAATCAAAAATATCACTGACAATCCTTCTTTCCGATCCTGTAGATCTAATCAGTTTGATTAATCATAATGATGATAATAATAGATGAATAATGTCAGATAGGAAGGGGAAGGTTTTTTTATAAACACTCCAGTCAACGTAGAACATACGACAGATGTACGTGATTACGAGACTTTGATGAGTCTGTACATGTGAGTTGTGCCTGCGATTCCTCCCACTAGAAGTAGCACTGTCATGATATCTATTGAGTTCATTTGTTTCAAATGAGTCATTGACTTGACGGTAGGACTCATTTTGAGCTGCATACCTACTTGAAAATCACTTCTCTTGTCAATCACTCCTTGAGAATAGAGTGAAGCTTTTAGCTCTAATCGACATAAGTGACTCATAGTATCTGGCTTGTTGTAATAAATACTCGACTTTCATTCAGTCAGCCATAGATGGCTTCACACGCCTCTTTACCTACTGATCTTTGCACAGCCAGTCAGCTTGATAAGTTCTCATGAAATAAGTCTATCAGATTGTCAAACACGCAGACATGCAGTTGGCACTTGAGTAAGCTTATTCTTCGGATGGTAATGCTATTTACTCACTGTCTATGATAGAAAGGCAGTGGATTAGTGTAGGTTTCAGTGGAGTGCTCAGCGTGACATCAATATTATTCAGGCTTGACTACTGAGGAATGAGACGACTACGTTTTGAGGCGTTGTAGGCGTCAGCAGTTGAGCTGATGAACAGCTATTTTACATAGCGTACTTGTATCTTATAAAAACGCGGTGGAGTGTACATTGTTAAGCTTTGCTGGTGAGTTGTAAACAGGAAGCAGAATGCACATTCAGAACTATGGCATAAACAACGACCATAATAACAAGTTTTTTAACTTCTCTATAATGCAGTGAGATAGTAAGATGACACGTTTTCAAGTATTGATTTGTAGGTATTTGATTGATTTCATATTTGTTGATGAATTGATTTCATTTAGAGAACCATTTTAAGACAGCGAGTATTGGACAGTTATTTCAAACTTATTTAAAACTCTTTATTAGTCAACACCTATGACTTTATCAGGGAATCGAACCCAGAACCCTCAATTTATGGGACGTGCGAGTTAACCATTCACCCATTGAGATGAGATCCAGTGTCCCGTCAATTTTAACGACAAAGTTAAACTTTAAGCACCAGTAAGTACTAAGGAATGGTCGACCTTGAATGCACCAACCACATGATAAAGGTGATTTTGTGTATAAAATACATATTACCATGATAATAATGAATTAATAGGCATGAAAGTATTACACAGGGTACCTTTCTCTGAGGTATGAAAAAAATATCACTTTTGGATTGGAGCATCAACAGAATAATTTAACCGCAATCTATGCATGTAATTATCTAGGTCTTCTAACTTTAATCTTCCCTTAACCTAAGCCTAACGTGAAAATATCCCTACTCTAACTCAAACCAACCCTAATGTCACCCTTATCAGGTTAATCTAACCATAACATGTCCTCAGTCTAAACCTTAACTTAATCTTTCCCAAACGTAATCTGAAACTTACCGGATATCCCATTCAATCACACAACACTTCAACACGGATATTTTATTCATGACCAAAACATTATCTACTAGGTTTCAGTAGTCTGCTCAGTGAGTGTTTCAAGGTGATTGGTGCGGTCGAACTCCGTTGGTACTTACTGGTGCTTAAAATTTAACTTGGTCATTTTAACTTCTGTCATTTCAAGATACATATATAAGACGGCTTATAACTAATGTCACTGGTGAGTATCTGTCCTCACATCCAACTAGGTGCATCCAACTCCATAGGTCACAACTTATCATTAGAGCTTAAGGCAGTTTCACCCTGTAATCAGTCATTGATGTACACTAGATCGATGAATTCAATGGTTCTCTGATTAAAGTCATTCGGCGATCAAACTTGAAAATGATACATCTTTGTATATCCATGAGTATAAACTGAATACCGTATAGCTAGCTGATATTTACTGCTATGAAAACAAATCTACTAACGAGTGAAAGCGCTTTTGAAACTCTATTTAAAAACTATACGATGTTCGCCAATTTTGGAACTCAGTATATTGTTTACAATTGTTGGATGGTGGCTAGCAGTGGAATCCAGGATGCGCATTTCGTCCAATTTGGGACTTGTTGATTATTTCGTTCTAAGCAATCTCTTACTGAATTCATGCATGAAACTTACATAACTCCCTGTTTCGGTTGAAATATATAAAATAAAAATGTAAACGTCAGCATAGTACATTACAGTACATGTATTCACTAACAGAAATGTTGGCAATTCATCTTGTGGCTGACAGGATTCAAATAGATTATATAAAGACCCAACAAATTATTTCATGTATTGAATAATTTCGATTCCTAAATATATAGGAAAGAGAGCATTCTGTTGACTGACATTCGCACATATCGATTGTTCGTTGCCTTGAGGTTTTACTTTTTTCAGAGTTATAAACGATTTATACCAATAAATTGACAAAAGTACTAGGCTCATGATGGACCTACTGTAGGACTGTATGCATTAAATGCTTCGATTGTACATTAGGTAGTAAGTAAACTACCTAGCATGGTAGAATTACATTTCAGACTTGACTGATAGAATTCAGTTTGCACCAAACAAAGGACTAGACTTATGACACTAGTCATTTATTTATTTTTATTTTTGATTACAGCTTGATTCCACACTGTATTTTTGGTACAAGTATGGAATTTTCAGCATGGATATCGGTAGCCCAAAATTTTCCAGGTCGACCATAGATATCAGGTGTGCGTCGGCAGCGGATCGAACCTCGGACCATACGCACGGTCGGCGAGAGTCCTAACCACTGTACCACCGACTCAGTTACTTACTGCTTAGTGTTCAAGCAAAGTATTTGTAAGGTTCTAGTAGCACTTTATACCAGCCTCAGTAAACATAGACTGCCTAGCAACCGAATGAATTAGTCCTCTAGCTAACTTTTAAGTATTGACAACAAATGAAAAACTCACTTATTTAGTAATGTGCTCTAATGGGCAGTATTTGTTTTTTTCCTTCACATTCCCAGTGGGACATAGGGCCTCAAGCTAGTGGCTTGAAGTTTCTGTAGCAGTGGGGTTGCTAGCCTCATGCCCAACCTTTCCTCTTTACCAGCACTATTTCTGGCTTAGCGAGGTAAAGGAGTGCGTCGGCTGGGAATCTAACCCGGACCATGTGCATGGTCGGCAAGCGTCCTAATCGCTATACCACCGACGCACAGTGGGCAGTTATATATGAATAGAAAAAAGTCAAGATTATACAGGGAAAAAAGATTTGGAACCTATTTAGCTGGTATGACTGAACTGCGAATCCAGAGATTGCGCGTGTTAATACTACACGGTAGAAGCCTGAAAATGACATTGGAGCCTATCTGTATCCTGGTCTACACACATTCTTCCCACAACTAACGCTAACAAACTCATGATTGCCACAATCATAAAAAAATATATCGAGAGCACCATATTTATGAAACTGCGGTTACAAATAAATTTGTAACGGCAGAAGACAAGAGACTTGGTAAGGAATGTTTATTTTTGGAATTTGGCATCTCTATATAGCGAAATAGTGTATACCCTATTTGAAAATCGTCATTTGCACGGACCTGCCGTGTCGAGCTACTTCTTCCCTTCGTACTGTCTTTCTTCGTCGTCTTTTCGTGTCTCCGAGGTTTTGACGCAACGTTAATTGATTTCCACTCTTTGACGTCAAATCGATCTCTCTGCTATTTGATATTTGTGTGTGCCGATGAAAGTGTCTTCATATACTACTACGCCACAAATTGTGAGGCAAATTTCGCGTACGACATGGTATTCTTAAGTGCTGGAGTCATCACCGCTAGCCAATGTCTTCGGCGAGTATTTCTCCTCCCACCTGACCTGCTGCACCCTACTGGTCACGACTTCTTACTAGAACGGCCAGTCTCTAGTGAGCATCTCATTGATATTCAAGTGTTGGTTTGTAGGGATTTGATTGGTTACATGGTTTCATCATGAGCTGACATTGGTTAGAGAACCATTGGAAAGCCTGGGAGTACTGGACAGCTGTTTCCTCCGTCCTAGTTTGGGACTTGGTATTTTGTATTTCCAATGAATGAAAAACAAAACGATATTGTTTTTGTTGAAGGTTTCCTACTTAAATATGGACCTCAACAGTTGTCATTCCATGTAGAGCGGAGACGTCAGACGGTATTAGGAGAGTACTCCATAAGCTGGACATCAGAGTTTTCTTCAAAACATCAGATACACTTCGAAACAACCTTGTCCATATAAAAGACCAAATCCCTAAAGATTCTCCATCTAATTGTAATGTGATATTCATCGGACAAACATCTCGAGAAATCAAAATCAGAAGTGAACACTGTAGGGGCATCTGTTCGACCACCAAAAAATCCGGTTGAACTAGAAAAGCTTAAAAAATCATCAGCCATGGGCCTACACCCTATAGAATCAAGCCACAAAATTGATTTTGTTAATATTGAAATAATCCAGAAAAAGCATTTCAGAAATCACAAAGAACGTCTAATATCATCAGAAGCACTTCATACCAAGTGGAATCCAAATTGTCTAAATAGGAATGATGGACTAAAACAGAATTTGATGTGGTTACAACACCTCCCCCCCCTCATGAAATGGGAAAATCAACACGAATATGATAAGCGATTTTCATTATGTAAACACACACTGCTTTTATAAGTTTACACACTTATCAAATCCAACAATCTACACCTGGTTTTGTTATCTTTACCAATTGGCCAATTTGACAATGGAAAAATGCCCCAATGCTTAGGAACGATGATTAAGTTGTTATATATGTAAGCTGAGATTTTGTAAAGTCTGGTTTAATAATACTCTGATAAAGCTGCTGGCAGCATTAAATTATAGTTTACACAACAGACTTGTATTCACGTAACGAACTGACAAATATAAACACCAAAAGTTAAAATAACCATGTATTATTTCTCTACAATTCATATTGGCAAAACTAGATGGGAGTAAAGCACATTCAGCTAAAATCACTTGGCCATGTTGGTTTATGACGTTTGGAGTAAACACAGGAGCCAGACAAGAGTTCTTATTATCACCAATGATATTCCTAATTGTGATGGACTGGATTATGCGTCAGACAGTGGGAAACGAGAAGACAGGGATATCCTGGACCGACGCGAAGAACCTAGAAGACCTGGATTTCGCGAGTGGATGATTTATGTTTCATGTCACACAAAATCGAAGACTTACAAGCGGAAACTGACAAACTGGTCGAAGAAGCAGGTAGTGAAGACAGGACTCCAGGTGAACATAGAGAAGACGGAGGTTATGAAAATATCCAGCCAACAACAGCAACACCCAGCGTCAATCACCATCAACGGGAGGGATTTGAAGGAGGTTACTTCATTCACTCACTTATCTAGCATTGAGCATTGTCTCAACTACAGGCAGTCAGGACGGACGAGGATGTCAAATCGAGCGAGAATCGGGAGGGCGAGAACACACACATTCATCAACCTGAAACCAATCTGGAAATCTTCGTCACTCAGCCAGCATCAACAACAAAATTCGGTCGGATTTTCAATACAAACGTCAAGTCAGTCAGTTCTTGGCGGGTGGGTCACGAAGAATATTTCTAACAGCCTGTTGCAGACCTTCATCAACAACTGTCTTCGTTGGCTCTATACTGAAGATCAGATGGGCGGGCCGGAAAGAATCACCAACAAGAAACTATGGCTGGGAACAAACAAACAAAACGAGAACCAATCGCCAACCAACAAATATGCAGGAGAAAGTGGAGATGGATTGGACACTCGCTAAGGAGGCCGCTGGGTGACATCGTGTGCGCGTCAGGCCATTTCTCGAGTGGAACCAGGCCGAAAGGGAAGCGGCGAGTGGGTCGTCGGTGTAAGGGTGACATGGAGATGGTGTGAAGAGGAGTTAAAAGAGTATGGACTAACATGGGGGCAGGCGAAAATTACAGCAGAAGGAAGACAGAAGCAAGTGGAGACGTCCAGTTGAAGCCCTATGTTCCACTAGGAACCCAAAGGAACAATAAATAATATAAATAATAAAGCTATTGGCAGCATTAAATTTTAGTTTACACAACAAAATGTGTTAAACTATGTCGTGATGTGCCTCGTCGTAGAAAGAATCGTGTTCAAAGGAAAACAGAGACATGCACTGAAGATATGATCAACTGGCGAAAGGATGGCATAAAAACCTTTCCACTAAAAACAAAATCCAACGTAAAATCAGAAGGAAATCTTTGTGGAAATCGAATAAATACTTCGGTAGAGCCAACTTGGAGTAGTGAGGTGACTATATGATACAAAGAGAAGTGGAAAATCAATTCATATGCGATTTAACATGAACCTAAACGATATATATTTCTAGCTACAGATCCTAATCGGAAAGCTTACAGTTTCCAACATAACTTAGAGATAATGTTTTAGTCTAGTCAGCAAGTTATTCACCAAAAATGCGAATTCCACGCCATATGTCCAGGGCAGCAAACACAAATTTTACACCACCTTCCGTAATTTCTAACAATTAATGTTAACCGATTAAAAGTAATAACAACAAGACAATACAGCCTATTCTGCCTTTCTCTCTCATTGATCGTATTAATAAAGAACTACATATATCACCTAGGTGATATTCTCATGTTGGATTGATTTTCAACTAACCTTGGACTAGTAGAGCTGAATTGATTCGTTAGATTTTGTCTAGTCGTGTGAAGTTTAACATACTACTACTACTTCTTTATTTAAAAACGTGTGTGGGTGTGAAAGGTAGGCAGTTATATATGGCAGAAAGACCAATAGTAAATTTTATTCATTTGTAATCTCGCCTTGAAAACTATCGGTATGTCATGATGTGTTGTTTTGCATGCGTTACATATGTGTTTAGCCTACGTTCTTGTTGTATGAGTCACAAAAAAAGTCATTAGGCCGTATTGGTTTTAGTCTATACTATGACTGAAAGTAAACGTCGTGTTAATAAGATATTCAAAAGACGGTGAGTGTAGTTATAAGTGGACCAGTATTTAGAGACTGAACTATATTGCATGTTGTCTTATTGTATAGTTGTCGTCGCTTTTTGCCCTTTTTTCTGTGAACTGTTTCCTTTGTTGATGTTGTTCTCATTGTTTGTCCGTTATTTTCTGATTTTGAGGGGAGCAACCCAAAAAGTTGCTTCTCTCTAAACTTTTACTTAATGTAATCATTCTTTTCTCAGGCGTGAGGCTAGCAACCCCACCCTGTAAACAAAAATTGCTACAGAATCTTCAGTATGCTGAACCTCCTTGCACCAAAAGAAAAAGTCTGTGTAGGAACATGGAACGTCCGAACTATGTACGAGACTGGAAAAGCTGCCCAGATCGCCAACGAGATGAAAAGATACGGAATACAAGTGCTGGGAATATGTGAGAGCAGATGGAATGGGAGTGGACTCACCAAATTGTCAACAGGTGAGTCAGTGATCTACTCCGGTCACCCAGAAGATAACCACACGCACACCGAGGGCGTGGCTATCATGATGTCACCAACGGCAACGAAAGCCCTGATACAATGGGAGGCGATTTCGTCCAGGATAATGACCGCCAGGTTCAACTCCAAAGGAAGGAAAGTGTCAATCATACAATGTTATGCACCCACAAACAACGCAGACCTCGAGAAGAAAGAAGAATTCTACAGGCAACTACAGGCAACAATGGACAATACTCCAGCTGGCGACATGAAAATACTAATGGGAGACATGAACGCCAAACTGGGACCAGACAATACGGGAAGGGAACTCATCATGGGTAGAGAAGCTCTAGGAGAAATGAATGAAAACGGAGAACTCTTCGCCGACTTCTGCGCCTTCAACGAACTGGTGATTGGTGGCAGTGTATACAAGCACAAAGATATCCACAAGGCTACATGGGTGTCACCAGACGGGCAAACCAAAAACCAAATCGACTTCATCTCAATCTCAAGGAAGTGGAGGCGCAGCCTACTGGACACAAAAGCAAGAAGAGGAGCAGACGTTGGCTCAGACCACTATCTCGTACAAGGGACAATCCAAATCAAATTAAAAGCTTTCAGGGAATCAGGAGCTGCAGATAGACCACAAGCCAAGTTCAACACTCAAAAGCTGAAGGACCAGGCTACAAAGGACATCTTCATTGCAAGCATAAAGGACAAAGTCGAGACACAAATCAACACTAGCGAAGAGGTCGGCGTTGAAAAGCACTGGAACAACTTGAAAACGGTGTGGAGCCAAACCTGCATAGAAATTCTAGGCAGAAAAAAGAGACAGGACAAACAGTGGCTCACTACGGACACTTGGAAACTAATAGAAGAGAGAAGGACAGTGAAGCAAAAGATTATCCAGTGCACGGACGAGCAACAAAAACAGGAGCTGAATGCAAGCTACAATACACTGAACAAAAGAGTGAAGAAAAGTGCCAGGGAAGACAAAAGAAAATATTATGAAACCATGGCAAACGAAGCAGAACAAGCTGCAGGCAAAGGAGACCTCGCCACACTCTACCAAACAACTAGGAACCTTTCGGGCAAACGTTCGACACAGATTAAGCCAATAAAGGACGACAATGGAAAGTCAATCACCAAAGAGGTGGAACAGAGAAAGCACTGGGTTGAACACTTCAAAAGACTTCTAAATCGTCCGCCACCTACAACACGTCCAGCAATACCAACAACGGAAGCAGAACTACCAGTGAACACTGACCCCCCGACGAAATCAGAAGTCCTGAATGCAATCAAGATGCTTAAAACTGGGAAAACACCGGGACCAGATGGAATCCCAGCAGAGGCTTTGAAAATAGACCCAGAGACAACAGCGGACTTGATGACACCACTACTGGAGAAGGTGTGGAAAGAGGGCAAAGTACCCGAGGATTGGAAGAACAGTTACTTATTCAAACTTCCAAAGAAAGGAGACTTAAGTCAATGTAAAAACTGGCGTGGAATTATGCTTCTGTCCATTCCAAGCAAGATACTAAGTCGCATCATCCTGGAGAGAATCAAACAAGCCCTAGATGAAAAACTTCGTCCGGAACAGGCTGGATTCAGGAGAAACAAATCATGTATTGATCAAATCGCCACTCTACGGATCATCATTGAACAAAGCTTGGAATGGCAGTCACCTCTCTATCTCAACTTCATCGACTTTGAAAAGGCCTTCGACAGCGTCGATCGAGAGGTCATTTGGAAACTACTTCGCTACTACGGGGTCCCATTGACAATTATACACCTCATCCAACAGTTATACGACAATGCTGCATGCCAAGTAATCCACAACGGGAAACTTACGGAAGCCTTCGAAGTGAGGACGGGAGTGAGGCAAGGCTGTCTACTATCACCAATGATCTTCCTGATTGCAATTGATTGGATAATGCGACAGACAACGGCAACCAACGAGGGAACAGGCATAAAATGGACTGACACAAAAGACTTGGAGGATCTGGATTTCGCCGATGATATATGTCTGATTTCCCATAAACTGGAAGATATGCAAATGAAAAGTAACAAGTTGGCAGAAGAAGCATCAAAGATAGGACTTCACGTGAACATAGATAAAACAGAGATGATGAAGATTCCTTGCCAACATCAACAGCAACAACAGACCACAATAAGCATAAATGGGAAGAACCTGAAAGAAACAACCTCCTTCACCTACCTGGGAAGCATCGTCTCAACTACAGGCGGAACTGACGAAGACATCAAAGCCAGAATCGGAAAAGCAAGACAAGCTTTCATTACTCTCAAATCTGTGTGGAGGTCAACAGCAATCAGCATCAAAAATAAGATCCGGATTTTCAACTCCAATGTGAAGTCAGTGCTACTATACGGATCAGAGACTTGGCGAGTCATAAAGAGCATCTCAAACAAACTTCAAACCTTCATTAACAACTGTCTCCGCTCAATACTCAAGATCAGATGGCCAGAAAAGATCAGCAACAGGGATCTCTGGGAGCGAACCAATCAGGAACCGATTGTGAAACAAATAGGCAGAAAGAAATGGAGATGGATTGGCCATACGCTGAGGAAACCATCAAGTGACATCACTAGACAAGCCCTCGAGTGGAACCCGAAAGGGAGGCGGCGAGTTGGTCGTCCAAGGGTGACTTGGAGGAGGTCATGTGAAGAGGAGATGAAAGCATGTGGGCAGACCTGGAGCAGGGTGAAAAAGTTGTCAGAAAACCGAAGTCAATGGAGGTGCGCAGCTGAAGCCCTATGTTCCTCTAGGAACTAAAGGATACAATAATAATAATAATAATAATTTAGAGACACACTATTCTAATATGCTTGAATAGTCTAGCAATATAATGTCTTATACAGTGAATTTTCTCTATAATCTATCAACTTAACACATGAGAGTACAACTAGGCTCAGACTTTGTAGAATTAGACTAAAATGTAGTGGTGTGAACAATAATAATAATAATACGTTAAGTGTTACAAGTCAATGTAAGCTCAGATTCATCTGTAACTTTAATTTCATTTAACTTTAGATATTTGAAGACTGATGGATGGTGTAAGCCACTTTGTCAATCTCTTCTAATAGAGGATTATCAGTAAGTAAGAATTATGATGCGCTTCTACTAATACATTTAAATACCCCAGCCTTATACAGTCAGCTTGTTTGAATTGGTAACATTAACACCTAAGGGTGAGGCTTTATCACTGGGCTATTCTGGTTAGAAATGGTTGAGTTACATTCGTTTGTGTGTGTGGGGGGGGGTGAGGAATAAAACCTATTCATAGGTATGACGCTGCAACTAATCTGGGTAACTCACACATGTACTTTGTTGTTTTGACTACCATCTTAGGTTCATGCTTGATATCTGGCTGTCCATAGTAGGACGCGTGTACAGTATAGTGGCTCACTGTGTCCTACCACACGGCTGAGAGATTTGGGTGTAGAGAGTAGAAGACACAGGTTTTTTTGTTCAGTCTTTTGTGTTAGTTGCGGTCAGTAACAATAATGTTAGGCGTAGTATTAATTACGAAGAGAAAGTCAATAGACGTTGCCATGGAACGCCTAGAAAACGGTAGTCTTCAGAAGTCAATTTATCGAAAGCCTACATGGAAAGGGCAATACTTACATTTTAATAGCTTTTGTCCAAATAACTTTAAACGCGGACTAGTCAAGACTCTGTACTATGGAGCGATGAGATTATGCTCTATAGAGAAATTAAAGGAAGAATTTGAGTTTCTTGAAAAGATGTTCAAGAGCAATGGGTACCCTCAAAGGTCCGTCAACAAGTATGGGAGATCTGAAGTCACAAATGTAGAATAAATCACAGTGGGAAAAAAGCCAGTCTACGTTCAGCTTGATTATAAAGATGAAAACATTGCAGCAATGATCAATAAAAGGCTGATTACATCACTAGCGAGAGCCTATCCTGCAGCTAAACTCGTCCCCGTCTATCGAACAACTTGCTTTTTGGTGCAATCAAAAATCGATAGATATCCTTCTCATGTTAACTCCAACTATACATACAAATTTATTTTTTATTTTTGATTTACAGCTTGATTCCACACCGTATTTTTGGTACAAGTATGGAATTTTCAGCGTGGATATCGGTAGCCCAAAATTCGCAGGCCGACCATAGATATCATATGGGCTCGAACCCCGGACCATGTGCATGGTAGGCGAGGATCCTAACCACTGTGCCACCGATGCACACATGTATCTGCGGGAGGAGTTGCATTGGAAGGAAAGAAAGAAGGGCATATCTACGATTTTCTGAACATGTACCAAAAAGCTTGTCTAAAGGAAACAAATGCTTTAAACAGTGCCATAAGCAGGCATCTCCTCGACATGGGTCATGAGGTGGACGTCGCGAAATCGTTCGAAATTATCAATAGGCAGAAGAGGTCAGTTTTTATCAAGTTTGCTGAAGCTATTTCTATCAAGCCCCTGAAACCTGATTTATGCGTCCAGAGAGAAGCAGTTATCAGTCTTTTTTGCCCTGGTAACTGGATATTTTCATCTCTCTTTCATCTGAATGCGAAATGCTGAAAAGTTTTCACTGTGTATGTTTATTATTGTTCGGAATAGTGTTTAATATATATATATATATATATATATATATATATATATATATATATATATATATATATATATATATATATATATAATTCTTGTATGCATAGATTGATCGATTGATTTTTGTTTAAAATAAACTCTGTGCAAGTATGTTAAAATTGTTTTTGTAGGTATATTTAGTAATGTCTTTGGCATCTAAGCAGCAACGAAATAAAAGATGGTACCAATTTATTCTGTTAAAACTGTAGTCCTTGCTTTGTTCAAATTCAAATTCATTCATTCATTCTTTAAAACAATGTCTGCACACAGTTTCTTTTGTGAGTGAGTAATTGGATTATTGCTAGTATAGTTGAGTATTTGATCTGTGTGTTGGCGTTGATTTTCTATATACTTGTGTTTCTAAATTTTCTGTGATGGTTCTCCTGATTAAGACATCTAAAAATGGGATTTTATTATCTAATTCTTCTTCTCTTGTGAATTTGATGTCTTCAAATATGTTGTTTATTAATTTATGGTTATATTCTAAATCATTTCTCTTAATTATTACAAATCTATCATCAGCGTAACGTACCCAGAATTTGGGTTTAATTATAGGTAGAGCTATTAATTCTAATCTTTGCATGACGGCTTCAGTTATTTAATCCTGATATGGGCGATCCCATTGGTATTCCTTTTATCTGTTCATATATTTGAATATTGAATTGGAAGTTTGTTGTAAGGCATAATTTTATGAGTTCTATCCAAGTTGAACATTGCGTTTTCATGTTTTCATCACTATAGAGTAATTGTTGCTAGTTTTGGCCTGATTGAAGTATATAATGCTGTGACAACAAAGGACACTATTATTTCATTGTCATCTACTTGTTGTTATGTAGTATTTTCCTTGGACAAAAAAAATATTTGCTGATAATTGTGTTTACATTAAATTTCATTTCTCTTTTAATCCTTTCTCATATAAAATATTATTTTGCAAACACAGCCTTCTAGATACACACATCTCACACTAATACTATTAATACCAATAATAATAAATATATCAATAAATAAATAAACACTTTTCATAAATTATGCACAACTTAAACTCCTCTACTATGGCAACCAGTGTAAACATATTAGATTATGTTTGACAGTTAAAATGAGTAACCATAGTAATTTATCTTTATTTGTTTACATGCATACATTTTATTCATGAATATGTAAACTAGAAAGAGGAATTCCATTTTTGTATGTGTACTAACAAGTTGATGCATTATTTCAATATTATGATAATGAATGTTGAAAATAAGCAATTTTGACCTGTGCATATTTAAATAAGAGAACTAAATAACTATTATTGACAAATATATATATATATATATATATATATATATATGGAGAGAGAGAAAGAGAGCATTAATCACCTTTGGACTGAAATGTTCTCCCTCTGCTGACATGTGGCACTTGTGGCCCCTTTTGAACTTAGTGGATAAAACTTTGGTGTTTGAAACGATGAGTACTCACTCATATCCCACTGATCAGTCTTAAATAGGATGAAATGCACATCTTGAATTCCACAGCTAGTCAATATCCACCAGTTTACATGTACGTGCCAAAGCACATACATCGGAAGAACAGAGATAAAGGTTAGTGTCCGCATCTATGAACACATACCAAAGAACCTGATACTGAAAGGTCCACAAGCATTAAACAGTGCGATTGCTCGTCATCTATTGGACACTGGTCATATTGTAGACAACTTGAAGTCGTTTAAAATAATCAACAAGCAAAAGAAACCTAGCTTGCTACGCTTTGCTGAAGCAATTCCCATCAAACGACTTAAACCAAATCTATGAACGCAGAAAGAGACAGTGGTGAATCTTGCACTGCTCTGGTGATAACAAAAAAGTATACAACTTTCATGAGTCACCTTTTTCATGTTTAGAAAACTCTACTCTCTCATCTAAACATGACTCACCCTACCTTGTTTCTTTTCTTTCCTTTTTTCTATTGGCTATTAGATAAGATGCTTTCTTTAGTTACGTAATCTACTTTTTTGTTATGCTCTTTCTAGCTAAACCTTGTTTCTACACACATATAAACGCAACTCTGTTTTTTGTTTCCAAGCCTAATTGTCTAATTATTCTATAAATAGTCAGTGTTTGTAACTCCTAATCAGTTAAATCATTCCGGACTAATGTTACTTTTAATTCCTACCAATTACTCCTTATGATCGTGGAAAAGTATGTTCATATCTTTAATGTAATTCATATTTTTTATCGTTCAGGTTGTAACCAGTTGAGAAGAATCCTCGATTAAATAATAAAAGATGAGCTCATATTATCCTGGTACAATTGTTGTTCTTGCTTTGTTCAAGTTTATTAATGGGAAGAATTGCATGAAGTTTTTAAATAAGATTAACACTGATGATATAAAGGGATATTTAATTAGTGAATGGTGACTAGCAGTAGAATTCAGGATGCGCATTTCGCCTGTCCTATTTGGGACTCGTCATCTGGATGTACCTGCATTTCTCAGTGAGTGATGATGTTCCCACCGAGGCTCGAACCCAGTGCCCATAGTTTCAAATGCCAAAGCGTTATCCACTGGACCACTTGGGCCACGAGAGCCACCTCTTGTGCAACTGGTCATATTACTCACCGAGAAATGCACGTACATCCGGATGACGAGTCCCAAATAGGACGAAGTGCGCGTTATCCTAGATTCCACTGCTAGTCACCATCCCCCAATTAAATGCTAATTAAATGCCCAGATATCGTCGAAGCATCTGCACAAGAAGCCGACATGTCAACCTGAGACCGAGCACTTCGGTTCAATCAGTTGACGGGAAAATCTCAAATTCAATTAAAAAATTAAAACAAAGGGATATTGATACAAGATAGAAATGTATAACAAAGTATATCTTTTAATCTGTAGCTTGAAATCGGCTACACTGAATAACCTATTCAGTGTGCAATCAACAAATATTTTCGAATAGGAAGATTATCTGATTAAAAAGAAACTACTAGTAGGTTAATCTTATTGTCTAGGTGGTATCAAACCACTTTTTTTTTAAAGTTCTGAATACTGAGAGAAAATCTCCAGGATAGCCATCTGTCATCATATGCGTTTATTTTCTTATTTTTTATCTGACTAAAAATGCCCATTAAAATTTTTCAAAAGAATGGATACTGAATAAAGAGTACTCTTTTCGACAACTTCATCATCAGGCTCTACAGTTATACATACACAATAGTGAATGAATGAATGAATTAGTGTTATGAACAGCATTAATGTTGTTTAAAAAAAATCTAATCAATAATATTGATAGATTACAGCTGAATCGCATCAACATAAAATAAGCTGAATGTCAGAAAAATTAGGAAAGATAATATTACAAATTCATGAGTTTATAGTTTCTATTGAAGGCCAAGGCAGTAGTAGGGGCTGGACTTGCTTCTTCTTGTCCTGTCCAAGTACTTCTTCTATGCAAATTCTTTTTATGCTACCATATGGTTTTCTTGTAAGTAGGACATCCAGTAAGGAAATTCTGTCTTGGGATTCCTCTTCACATGTGAATTTCATAGCCGAATATACTTCATTGAATTCAGTACACTTTATATATGACTACAATTCAGGGGCGATATACCAAGTGAGATAATTACGAAGAAATTAAGAAAATCAGTTCAAAGAAGTCTTAATGCTGGCGAAGAACACGTCTTATTCTCTACACGACCGATGGTGCTACCTCGACTGAAAATGAAGTACGTAGACTAGCTGGTGACTTCAAATTGTATCTACCAATTCAACTGCACTTGCAGTGGAGCGAGTTATATTGGCCGTTGCTGTAGGAGCTTGATTTTTTTTGCTCACTCAAGAACGTCTCCCATTATGGCTAAGTGAAGGTGTAGTTAAAACCATTAGGAGTTCGATATTGGACCATCTGGTGCAAACCGGCCGGCCACAAAGCCAGCCAGCATGGAACAATCCTTCTCTATCAGCTACCGGGTGCCTAATAAATTGCCAAAATCATCGAAGCACCACACGCTCCAAGCAGCAGAGGCTATTGTAATTCGCCTCAAACAAGGAATGCTATGTGTGGAAAAGAAGCGAGTTCAGCTAGCCCCTACTACTGCCCTGGCCAGCCTTCAGTAGGGATTATAAATTCATGAATTTGTAATATTATCTTTCCTAATTTTTCTGACATTCAGCTTATTTTATGTTGATACCATTTAGCTGTAATCAATCCATATTATTGATTCGATGTTATTTAAACAACATTAATGCTGTTCATAACACTAATTCATTCATTCATTCACTATTGTGTATGTATAACTGTAGAGCCTGATGATGTTGTCGAAAAGAGTATTCTTTGTTCAGTATCTATTATTTTTTTATCATCAATTTTAAAAATGGAGTGATGCGATTAAATAAATATTAAAACCTTATAAAATCTTATCAGCTAAAACTATATGCAACACACTTTGGAAATACTCAGGTTAACGAAAATCACTTTTGTGAAGCAAAATGTGGTGGCCGATAAAAAATATCAAATTATACATTCACTGTGAAATAGTAAAAATAATGAATTCACAGAAAATCATGGTTGTCACGTGAGATTGAACAAGGACACTCACTAACTAGTTCCGCACGCAATACGAACGACATTTTCTTCCCTTTTCAGCTTTTCACTTTCCACACCTGTTAACCAACTCTGCCTCGTTAGTACATCCACATAGGGATTCTTTGTTCCAATCTACTTTTCTCTCCTCAAGTGTCCTTTGGCTGTTGGCATTTGTTACGAGTAGTGAGCGTCTGTATACTCAAGAAAAAGACTATTTCATCCCTAACATTCTGTACATCTCTCTATATTTGAGCATTTTAGGACTATTATAACTTTTCAAATAACTGAATTTTATATGTATATTAACTTATGTGGACTGAACAATCTTCTGCATACATGCATTTTAGTATTTGTTTTGTCCTGTTTGCTTCGCGTATAAAAAAACTTAGTTAAGTCCACTAAAAAAAAACACAATGAACCTTGTTGTCTCTTTAATTCCCTACACTTCCAGTGGAACGTGGAGCTTCAGCGTATGAATTTTCAGTGGCATGGGGTACTGATTTATGGTTTGGGTTTCCTAAATTTTTTTCATTCTAACAGTAACCTAGGCGAGGTTTGGGAGTGTACCAACCAAGAAGAGGAAGTGGACAAGTCAAGTAGGTAGTTGGTAAGGCTTCTGATACCAGAAAACAGATTACAGTCGCACTATAGAATCAATTTAATTCATTTCTTATCTTCTAAATTTTAAGTTGTGAAATATAAAATGCCAGTCGAGTAGAGTTCACTCCAATATGTTTCCTATTATTAATCCAGATAGAACCGAAGAATGAATCAAAAAAGTTGTGATTTAACATTCTGTTCACATCACTTCAGTTACTTACTCGCATGTTAACCCATGTAGCCTATTTTTCTTCTTCTCCAACGAAACTGTCTGTACAGTAAACTACAGTGGAAGAGATTCAAAAAGACACAGAAATTCATGAAAAGATTTATTGTGCTGTAGATGAAATTTTTAATCAAGATGTAGAGTTGTGAGCAGGAATATTCAAATTCATTAATAATCACGAAATACTACATTCTTAAGAATAAACCTAATATTATCCTCAGAAAATAAACCATCATTATTATCCGAGGATTTGGCATTATTCTTCTTATTTTTATTTTTCTTCTTAGAACTTTTACCTCTTTGGTCAACTGACGGCTCCTGGTCGCCATCGAATTCAGCAGATTCTGCAGAAAACAGAGAGAAAAAAGCATTCAATATCACGTCGAGTGATCACATGCATCATCAAAGGTAAATATACAAAAGACCATGTGGAAATGAAGCGTATCTCACCTCGATCTAACGAAGGTTGAGGCTCATCGGCTTCGGATAGATGACCATAGTCGCCACGACATACAATATCAGCCGATAGAATAACAAGTAGTGAGAGCAGTAGACAGCAGATCTAAACGGAATTGAATTGAAGAGAGAGAGGGAGAGAAATACACATCATCCATCCACTATATCACACACACTTACCATTCTCAACGGATACAACTAATTCTGTTGTTAGATAGATAACCAAGTAGTTTGTGTGTGGACACCGTGATGCAAGAGAGAAGCACGCATTTATACTACTCATGAGCACTGTGATGGGAATAACAAGTATTCTGACGATGTAGTGCGACCAATGGAAATCGTGTGATGCACACTCACTCACTCAATCACTCATTCACTCATTCACTCAGGCTACTAGTTGAGTGAAGTGGATTTGGATGAGTGGGTGAGCGAGCGAGCGAGTGAGCGACTCAATGACTGGTCGGACAATCAACACTTGATGAGAACACTTGAACTGGATGTGCACGCTGATAAGTGCAGATAAGTAGGGTGAAGTATCGTTTGAAGTGAAACATGTTGACTGTGAGAATGGTGATTTACGGTGTGAATCTCGGCCTCACACAGAGTACGTAGAAAGCACTTGATCAAGCTGAGATTGGCCTAACTCTCATTGTAGTCTTATTGTGTATCTGAAGATGATAATCAGGTCAAATGTTCTTATGTTGGATACTCTGAATCAAGTCGTCATTATTATTGTTTATGATCATTAGTATAGTATAGTGTAGTATAGTGTGGTACAATACAGTGGTAGTAGATTTGGCGAAATGATTTCCAATGCTGGCCAACTAGAGAATCTTACAGTGAAATTTCAAATTTCAGTGAAGTGGTGATTCGTATTTCGCTTGTTTTGTCTTCTTTCCATGCTTTCTGCATTGTTTCACGAAGATCTTCGTTTCTCCACCTCGCCATTAAATCCATCGTTCGGAAATCAGGTAGTGTTATGGGAGACGTGGCCGAAAATACTCTGAGTAATCCCTTGACAGTGAGAAATCCAGAAACGCTTGCTACACGATTTTGTTGTGTGTTGTTGGTGACTACGTCATCCACCACAGTCTCCGTCTGTGCAGGTTGGCTGGCGTTAATATCTTTCTCCTTGCGTCTTCTTCTGATGGTGTGAACAGGAACAGGTCTCTCGGTGACAGCATATAGTGTTTTCCACATTCGCAGCGGTTTCCTCGAGACTAGTAGGAAATATTTGTTTTACAACCTGACAAACTAAGGACTTTATCTGTGCGTATACCTCTGTAAATATCCAGACAGCTTGAGTATCATCTTTATTCATATATGTTCAAGCTGCTTTTAATGAAATTACGTTGAACGTCGCATTAATATCCGTATATGCTGACAATAATGTGATAAACATAGTAATAATAATAATAATATGACGACGACGACGAAACTGATGAAGTGGCATGCAGACAACGTACGCGATTTTGAATGAATATAACAATGTTACTGATGTCACATGTCTACTAATAACTGAAAAATAAACGTCGAATTGCTCATCACAATATCTCCTGGATTTCACAGAATCTTCCACACCAAATTCATCATTTGAGAGCATTTATGAAAAATGTTATCTTCAACAGAACCACTGACTGACTCTGTGTGATGTCTTAAAATCGATGTTGATAAAAGTTGTCCTGTTGTAATATCCTACATATCAGCTGCACAGACGACGTGCTGTATGTACCCAATTGGTCACGACTTCTCACTTTCATCTTCATTGTCACTGGTAATACTAAAAGAGCTGCTATTATCAATCAATCCTGGTTATGCATATCCTGAAATATTATTTTTTGTTTTGCCTTCACTCTTGTAGCGAGGCAATATTCTGAGAAATGGCGAAAATTCCAAACTGCGAGACAAGTACTGTTTTGGAGTCAGGCACTGAGTCACTATTTACCAACGTTTCACTCACAGAAACTGTCTGTCACATTTGTCGATACATAGACGAGAATCATCTGAATATCGGATTACCGACGACCTGTTTAAAAGAACTACTGCTGAGATTTACACTCAATGTACAATTCACATTCAACGAGGTTATTTACAGACATCAAGATGGGATAGCAATGGGATCTCCACTGGGCCCATTACTAACAGACTGCTTCATGGGAAGCCTCTAGAACGGCCAACTCAAATCAACCATTGACAATTTCCAATTGTATGTTAGATATGTGGACGACATCTTTATCATCTGTGATGACGGTCACGATCTCAATCAATTACTGCAAATATTCAACAAATGCCATCCAGCCACAAAGTTCACTCTAGAAATTGAAAACGAATTTAAAATCCCTTTTCTTTATGTTGAGCTTACAAGGAGAGCTGACGGAACTTTAAGAAGGGCCATCCATA
The DNA here is from genome assembly GCA_944472135.2 of Trichobilharzia regenti. Taxonomy (NCBI): domain Eukaryota; kingdom Metazoa; phylum Platyhelminthes; class Trematoda; order Strigeidida; family Schistosomatidae; genus Trichobilharzia; species Trichobilharzia regenti. Next base: position 44,672,762 of record OX235265.1, on the reverse strand, counting down.
GGAAACCCACATGGAACGGACAAATGACAAGCTTCTGCAGCTAGACACCAATCAGTCGAAAAAGAAACATACTAAAATCTCTTGACACTCGCGTCCGACGAATCTTCAGTTGGAAGAACCAGAACTGTGCATACAGAAGAAAATTATTCAACCACTTCTACTCTCATGGTAGCAACTCCGTTGATTTGACTTAACTTTAGTTTGTTTGCTTGTTTTGATTTAACTCTTGTGTTTATGCTTATTATTCTATCTACTTAAAACCCTTGTGTAATTACGGATGTTATTTTGTTCCCATGTACACTCTGAGCACAACTCTTTCATCAAACTATTCACATTAATACGTAACTCTTCTTTAACAATATTTTGTGACAACTCATCACTTTTGTTACTACCCTCTTATATCAACATCCAATTCACCTGAACTTACTAATTGCATTTTCGTTTGACAAATTTAACGTACACACACTCAAAAAAAAACAACCCAATATATTTCCGCTTGTACAGCAATGAAAATGAATACGCCGAAATGAGACCATCCTGAAAAATGGAGAAAATTACAAACTGTGAGACAAGCACAGTCTTGAAATGAGGAAAATTGTTTACGCTATTTTGCAAGTAGGTGGAATGATGTGAATAGAATGTGAGAACACAAGTCTGTAGACCGATTTAGCTGCTGTCGTGCTCTCTCAGTCAATTGTTCGATAGTCTAATGGACAAGATTTTATTAAGCGAATGTGGAATGTTCACATTTTCTGTAGTTGTGTGATCTGTGCAGCAACAGCCGTTGTCCTGAGTCGAGAGAGAATTGTCAGACTGAAGATTCGTCTAGAAAGTATCCATTTGACATCATGAACACCGAATGAGATTCTTGAGTGTTGGTAAAGTGAGAATGAAATCTCTAGTTAGTTATACTGAACTTCTGCATTCTGATTTCAATCTCACCGGAAGCAGTTCATTCAGTATATCGTTGGCGGTCTTTATTCCCAATAAATACAACTAGTTAGCCAACGGATTTCGTCATGAGCTGACACAGGTTAGAGAACCACTGGAAAGCACAGAGAAAGCAGAGCTGAGGAGATATTTCATGAGACAATTCAACCCCCACTGATAAGAAATGTGTGATTCCCTGGATGGTGGATTAGTGGCCAACAGTCGAATACACAAGACACACTGGACAGCTGTTCCCCTCCAGCTGTCCTGTACTCATCATCACAGTGCACATATCCTCCTACTAGACATTGGATGTTCGACCTATCTTGGTTATCGTGTCGACCACGATAATCACTCAGTCATCAAGTGATAATGCATGAATGAATGAATCACCTATCAAGTTGTCGTGAAATCTACATTGAAGCCTATGGAAGGCTATCAATTGTTACGGCGACAGAATGTGAAGAAGGAATGTTGACAACTGTGAAATCTCAATGGATCGAAGATTTAATTAATCAATTCATCAACTAGTTCAGCATTTCGTTTTACTAGAAGAAGACGGAGATTATCTCCGTCTCTTATTGACACTATCGAAATTTATCAAAGGCTTGTTGTCTAGTTGGTTTTTTGAATGCTGCTTGTTATGCTACTTGTTAGTAGTGTGTAGTGAATGAAGTCAGTGTAATGAAATCAGCGAAAATATGTGTTGTAGCAGCCTTAGGTGTGAAGGCATCAACATTTCATGATGGGTAGACTGACTAGGTTCCACACTCAACCACCAAACGACTAGAAGACTTTCTAAAGAGAATGTGCTGTCAGAATTCTGTTATATGAGGCATGTTTCATTACTTCATGAGTTTTGGTGTTTGATTCGCACGCACACATTCATGATTTCTTTTGCTGTTTTGGGTAAATTTTGTTTTGTTAAAGTCTCATAGTGATATACAGTAATGTTTACTGATGACGTTTCGAGCACACTTTATTGCTGCTCATAATCATATCAAGGTACTCACACGACTTCCTAACTTCATTTATATAGTTCCATTATTTTTCACTTGATTTGATTAGAAGTAATATTTTCCATTTTTCAGGTATGGGTGATGTATCATTCCTATTGGATATGTTTGGTTTAGACTCGGTGAACAAAGATTCAGTAATCAACCTCTCTCTCCACCTATCTAGATTACTCTTTAGAATTTTAACCCTCTGCCACCCTATTGTGTGGTTGTGTGTTAATGCGTGAAGTGCAATGTACTGCTGAGCTTTTTTCTAAATTACTTATCTTTTCAGGGTCAGCCATTCTTACCTTAGCTAAATCCTTATTTTCGGACAATCTGAGCTATGAGATCACCAATATCCCCTATCGTAGCAGGCATATTTATGGACAGCTGGGTAAGTAATGATCCTAATAACAGTATAGTGTATTTCGAATTGTACACGGAAGTTATATATATTTAAACATGAATCGTTTTAAACAAAAATCATGTACAATGTCTTTAATTTCAAAAAATAAAAAAGAGTGTACAATCATATTGTTATGTACTTGTTATAACTGTAATGAATTAAGGTAAAACCCCGTCGCCAATTTGTTATAACTGTAGTGAATTAAATGAAGACGTTTTCACCTTGCTCTGTCTGCGCCTGAACTAATCTGCCTATCTGCTTGTCGTACCTTCCGATTTAGTAAAGCACGCAAATATCAAAAGACAAAGGCTGGACTGTGACTGTGTATTGAAGTGCAACAACGACAAAGAAAGCCATGGTATTTATACATTTTACAACAATATGGACAGCTAACAGCATTTGAAATAATTGATCTTAATAGCCAATAACAAAGTGCGTGAGAGATGATAATATACCATATGTGCGAGATTTGACAGTCAATAACAAAATGTGTGGGAATGATAATATACCATATATACAAGATTAGCAGTCACTACCAAAATGTGTGAGAATGATAATATACCATATATGCAAGATTAAACAGTCAATACCAAAATATGTGGGATCCTATCACCTCTCCCCGTAAAGAGTGTAGGACTTGCTTTTTGGATCTATTTGAAAAGGTTTCGGAGCTCTTCTTTGTCGAGTTGACCTTTGCGTGGTACTGGATAGAGCGTGATCTGTGTGTCTGACACATAACTGTCCTTTTTCATTCGTACGATAATGCAGCAAGAATTTATCCAAAATTTCTTCTGTTGTTCCCTCCCCCTTCGCTTTTGCATAAGCACGCTTAAAGGTGTCGACGAAACGTTCAGTCTGTCCATTCGATTGGGGATGATACGGGGGGCTACGAATATGCTGGATGCCAAACAGTTTGCAGCAACCAAGTTTGTCCTGGAAGACAGAAGCGTGCTTTTGACGACGGCGTTGCAAGAGAGATTGATCAGATACATCTCCGGGAACAACGTTGTGTGGTGAAGACGAAACATTAGAGCATACTGAATTTAATGGTACATTAAAGATATGGAGCTTGTCTAACCAGTCAAGACCAAGCAAATTCAAATCATGGTAGTTTGTAACGTAACATACACCATTGAAGTGATGCTCACCAAACTGAACCTGGCAATTTATCTCACCCACGAGTTTCAGTATATCTCCAGAGACATTCTTGGCGACATGCTCGGTCGGCAGAATCTGTGGGCAACCAAGTTTGCGCCACGTAGTTCGGGAAATTACGGTGATATCTGATGCCGTATCCAACTGAAGACGAATACGTTTGCCGTTAATATCTAGTGTTATGTACTTACGTTTGCTGGCGAACTCGACTTTGGAAGTTGTATAAATGGTCTGTACTCGAGGAGATTGTTTCGGCTTGAAACGACTACTTCTGTTCCTCACCGAAGGATTTTTCTGCGGTGTACAGTAACCCTCCTTATGTCCAAAACGGTGACAATTACGGCATTTATGCTTCTTGAAAGGACAGAACTTGACAAAATGCCACGAACCACAGTGCCAGCACACTGAAGGAGGTTTAGCTGAATTTTGAGACTGACGTTCTGTGTGCTTAACGGTGATCGGAGGACTTTTCACTGTGTTAATCGAACCAAATTCAGACGACTGTCGTTTGCACTCCACCATAGCAGTATCGTGCTTCAAGTTGATTAAACGTAGGCATTCTGCTGTCACCATTTGTAAAGTCATTTTCGGGTCTTGTTCCACAAGTGACAGAAGTCGAGTTCGTATGTCAGTATCTTCTGGGTTCTTCAACCCACAAATAAAAATCAAACACTTGAACTGATCTAGATATGATAGAGAAGATTTGTAGCTCAGGTGGATAATTTTGATGTGGTTTTGTTCTCTGAGCTGGATAGTTAGTTTGCGAAGCTTTCATCACCTTACTGGGTGACATCTTCAGCGCATACTTCAATTTGAAGTATGCGCTGAAGATGTCACCCAGTAAGGTGATGAAAGCTTCGCAAACTAACTATCCAGCTCAGAGAACAAAACCACATCAAAACTTGAACTGATCTGATGTCATTTCGTGTGGTTTGAACCTTTCACATTCCTTGTTCACTTTGCCAGCGTAAGTCACATAATCATCGGAAGGCATTTTTGTCAACTGAAAACATTGATACCGAATGTTAAACATGGATGACTGTTCACCAAAGATTTGTGATAAAACGGTGACTGTCTCATCGAATGATAACTCACGTGGGTTCTTAGGCAGAATGAAATTAACATATCTGTTGTGCTCAACAGTACCAAGTTTTCTTAGTAACAATCGGACTTTGGCAGCATCATCAAACATGTAGCATTCAATACGGAAGACGTCTTCGTAACGATTGAACCATGCATCAAATACGAGACCAGATATTGGATCGTAGTTGAACTCACTGATAGAATTTGAGATGCTTTCATATTTGTCAGAATGAGATGTCGATGGAACTTGAATGGACAGCTTCTGAGTGAGAGCTTCGATTAATTTTAGTTGAGCTGCTTCATTCTGAACTTGCTGCTGCTGCAAGATAGATTTGAGATCGTCCAGAGAGATAGACATTGTAATTGGGTTGTAATTAACACAGTCAAAAATGTTCTATAGCTGCGCTGAACAGAATAAAACCCGTCGTCGCTTGCTTGTTATAGCTGCAATGAGTTAAGGTAGAACCCCGTCGCCAATTTGTTATAACTGTAGGGAATTAAATGAAGACGTTTTCACCTTGTTCTGTCTGCGCCTGAACTAATATGCCTATCTGCTTGTCGTACCTTCCGATTTAGTAAAGCACGCAAATATCAAAAGACAAAGGCTGGACTGTGACTGTGTATTGAAGTGCAACAACGAGAAAGAAAGCCATGGTATTTATACATTTTACAACAATATGGACAGCTAACAGCATTTGAAATAATTGATCTTAATAGCCAATAACAAAGTGCGTGAGAGATGATAATATACCATATGTGCGAGATTTGACAGTCAATAACAAAATGTGTGAGAATGATAATATACCATATATACAAGATTAACAGTAAATACCAAAATGTGTGAGAATGATAACATACCATATATGCAAGATTAAACAGTCAATACCAAAATATGTGGGATCCTATCAGTACTCCACAGATTCTCTTGGTGTAATGAGTGAGTACAGAGGAGTCTTTCTTTGGTGATATGTGCGCCTGCAGCTCCATCTTCACTCACCATACTACAGCACTCAATCTTCGGTGGTTGTATAGACTGAGTGTGTCCAACTAAATTCCACATCCTAATTGATTGTCAAACGTGTTACAAAGAAAACTAGAGGTAGCTGTTTGTTCCATCTATCATCATCATGTTTTACAACCATCAAAATCTCTTCTTCGCATTGGAATTCTAGTAACAAGTGAAAATGAGTACGCACTTCCTTCTGACTTTTTCTCCTACTCGAGTTTAGCAGCGTCTACATTTCTAAAATATATATTCACGAGGTCAGCCACACTGATTTTTCCCGAGGGGCTCACCAGCTACTAGTAAGATTTCATCTCAATCCTGCTGGAGACTGTGGAGGCGCAGATACGCTTTTTGATACGAGTTTGATAAGGGGATGAGTGGTGGGATTAGAGTGTCGTCTGGTGAAGGAAACACCAGGACGATGGTAAAACCATTCAAAACAACTGAAAAGTGACTACAGAGCGGATACCTGTGTCTCTTGATGCAACACTCCACACGGAACAATCAAGATTCAGTCAGGATGAGCAAATCATGCTCAGATCAAATCGAAACACTACACACCATCATCGAACAGAGTGTAGAATGCAAGTTAAATCACTACAACAACTTCATCAACTTTGAAAACGCCTTCGACAGCATTGACCATGACGCAATTTGGAAGCCACTTCAATATCAAGAAGTGAAGTGCTGCAAGCTACAAGATTATATCAACCTCACTCACTCAACAACTATGTGATAATCCACATGTCAGGTGGTTCACAACGAAAAACTCGGTGAAGCCTTTGAAGTGAGGAGACGAGTAAGACGAAATAGGCTGCCTACTGGCACTGATGATATTCCTGATTGTGAGGTACTAGGTCACTCGACAAACTTTGGAGTGAGAGAGGACAGGCATGCGGTGGTCCGAATAGAGGTCTCTAGAAGATCTGGACTTCGCGGATCATTCATATCCAATATCGCTTTGAAGATGCATGACACTCAACTTGCTGATATATTGACACAGGTATACGGACTCACAAAGTCCTCCTCGGTAAACAAGAATACGTTCTGTTCAGGAATTCTAGTTTGACTAAATATTCTCAGTTGTAATTAGCGCTCACAGTATGGTTGAGGTTTTGCATTGTTTTGTAGTGCTGTGGTTGGGTTGACCACGTACGGACCGCTTGATTGCGCTTCCTCAGTTCAACTCTTCGATAATACACGATACAGAAACATCCCGTGTATCTTTCGCTCTAGCGTTACTAGCGATATGAGCGTTATTAGGAGAGCTGAGTGTTTGGTGTGTTAAAAAGCATGAAGAAATAGTAGGATGAATGTTTACCCCGGTGGAGTGGAGTGAAATTTGAGTATTCCAGAATGCGGTCCATCATGTTTGAGACCTCACTTTCTGGAGGGTTCAGTGTTTACTCAACTGGTATTCATCGTCATTGTCGTAATAACTTTGATTGTAATGATTCATTTGTACGAATATACGTTGATCACATATTCATTGCCATTGCCCATTGACATCTCATATTCTTGTCACTATATTTTCACACGGTTTTGACGTAACCAGGCTTTGAAAATAGAACTGCTCTAGATTCTGTGTGCGTGACTGTCACAACTACTTATGTGCCCACTTCCGGACCTGGAAATACATCATTGTATTTCGCTGACTTCACGTCGCAAAATGTGAGACTTCAGTATGCAAGGTTCATCACACACCTGACTATGTTTCACAGTAAATATAAGAAATCTTGTCTTCAACAGAACCACTGACTGACTCTGTGTGATGTCTTAAAATCGATGTTGATAAGAGTTCTCCTACATATCGATCAGCTGCACAGACGACGTGCTGTATGTACCCAATTGGTCACGACTTCTCACTTTCATCTTCATTGTCACTGGTAATACTAAAAGAGCTGCTATTATCAGTCAATCCTGGTTATGCATATCCTGAAATATTATTTTTTGTTTTGCCTTTGCTCTTGTGGAGTAAGTAAGTTGGATGCAATATTCTGAGAAATGACGAAAATTCCACACTGTGTGACAAGTACTGTTTTGGAATCAGGCGAATTATTACTGATATTAGCGTTACTATCTGTACAACCTCGCCTAGTTTACTAGCTCGCTAGTTTTCCAGCTGGTACTGGGCGCTGAATAAAAAGAGGGAGGGTTGGACTTGAGGCAACTACACGGTTACCCTACTGTGGGAAACCATTCGAACTGCTACAGAAACTTCAATGCACAAGAAAGATACCAAAAATACAAGAACCAAACTTACTTTCGACTAGAATCGGAGAGGCGAAACGACACGGATGGCTGGTGAAAGCAAGCCTTCGGGAAGCCAGTCAGCCGGCCGGCCGATATGTCTTCTCTCAATGGAAGCGAGAGTAAGAATGGGGGCGTGGAATGTTCTTAATGTGTACGAAAGTGGGTAGGTTGACCAGGTAGCAAAAGCAATGACTAGATATGGCATGGAAGTGCTCGGGATGTGTGGGAATAGATGGAATGGACCGCGAATGTGTACTACGAAAATTGCAAACTGGAGAGTCAGTAATCCACTCTGGTCTGGTCACCCGGACGAAAACCATGAGCACACTGAGGCAGTGAGTAGCTATCACATGATGTCACCAGTGTCAGCCAAAGCCCTAATGCAGTGGAGACCGACTTCATCCAGGATGATGATAGCAACATGCAACTCACAAGGAAGGAAGAAAGGAGGAAAGGAATGGAGAAGGGAAGCCAGGAAGGAATTAAGGAAGGAAGGGAGGTTACAATTATCGAATGCCACGCACAACGCTACAAACAGCATAAAGGAGAAGATTCGGATTCTAAATATCAATGTTAAACCAGTCAGTTAGTCACTCAGTTCTCCTATACGGTCAATAGCGGACCCAGCCAGCTAAGGGGGACAGCAGAAAATGCTGCAGATTGAAGACGTGCTGTTGAAGCCCTATGTCGCCCTCGCCCCCCCCTCAAGGGAACAATAATAATAACAAAAATTATCTATACACTAATACTAGTATTTCTCTAGTCGGTTTAATTAAACTCTTCAATGAATTCCAGTGGCTAGTTAAGTAGTTGGTGGGAACGATTTCCTTATTCGTCTGATTTCTTCATTTCAGTTTTCTCTCTCCTCATCGGGAAACTCGATTCGACTGCACAGCCACTAGAGTAGGCGCACCTTCATTGAATTTGGACGAGAAGGTTGAAAGTCTAACTAGCTGTCAGAATGTGGAAGCTGGTATCTGAACTTCCATATTTCTACGTTTTATTTTGCGATGTAGCATGGGTAGTCTGCCTTGTTCAGTTTGCAACTCGAAACGAAGTGAATTGCATCCATTACTGAGTTTATGTTTGAGGAGAACTAGGAATATGTTCAGATTTGAAGACTGTAAATATGTCATCCACATAGCTATTACTGAGTACTGACGAAAATACACATCAATTCAACTCAATCAGAGAAGAGTGATTTTGGTGGGCAGTTACTTGAGTTATATCTACAGGCTAGCATTTCAGATATATGATATCTCGATATGAATATCTCGAGAAAATTTACCCACTGTAAGTATTATCGGTAACAACATTCCCTTGAACGGCGCCACACCTGCTGCACTTTTATCAGAAACCCTGACTTGAAACTGATATTTGAGCAATGTGATAAAGTGAAGGATGTAAAGAGTCCAAAATTTGAAGGTATGATGATAAGGATGATGATGATGATAGATGGAACAAACAGCCACCTCTAGTTTTCTTTGTAACACGTTTGACAATCAATTAGGATGTGGAATTTAGTTGGACACACTAAGTTTATACAACCACCGAAGATTGAGTGCTGTAGTATGGTGAGTGAAGATGGAGCTGCAGGCGCACATATTACCAAAGAAAGACTCCTCTGTACTCACTCATTACACCAAGAGAGTCTGTGGAGTACATAACAATATGATTGTACACTTCTTGTTAATTTTGAAATTAAAGACATTGTACATGATTTTTGTTTAAAACGATTCATGTTTAAATATATATAACTTCCGTGTACAATTCGAAATACACTATACTGTTATTAGGATCATTAGTTTCCCAGCTCTCCATGAATATATCCCCTCGCATGATGAGTCAGGCCTTTTCCTGTCGCGTCGCACCTCCGTTTACCATTCATATTACCCATCACCATTTTTATGATACAGCTATTTGGGATAGTGTCCACGAATGTTTACAGTTGTTGTCTATGGACGTAGGACTTGCTCACTTATTCGGCCTTGTTTCTAGGCGCGTAGGGAAACAAGTGTCACAGGTGTTATGGAGGTGCTCTCCTATGAATGAATCACCAACTCAAAGTTTCATATGACACACATATACGATGAATTCCCGATGTGTTTAGAGCAAAAGAAATGATCACTGTGTGTGTGTGCGCGAATAAAACACCAAAATTCATGAAGTAATAAAACATGGTTCATATAACAGAATTCTGAAAGTATATTCTCGTTGCGCAGTCTCCTAGTCGTTTGGTGGTTGAGTGTGGAACCTAGTCAGTCTACTCATCATGAAATGTTGATGCCTTCACTCCTAAGGCTGCTACAACACATATTTTCGCTGATTTCATTACACTGATTTCATTCACTACACACTACTAACAAGTAGCATAACAAGCAGCATTCAAAAAACCAACTAGACAACAAGCCTTTGATAAATTTCGATAGTGTCAATAAGAGACGGAGATAATCTCCGTCTTCTTCTAGTAAAACGAAATGCTGAACTAATTGATGAATTGATTAATTAAATCTTCGATCCATTGAGATTTCACAGTTGTCAACATTCCTTCTTCACATTCTGTCGCCGTAACAATTGATAGCCTTCCATAGGCTTCAATGTAGATTTCACGACAACTTGATAGGTGATTCATTCATTCATGCATTATCACTTGATGACTGAGTGATTATCGTGGTCGACACGATAACCAAGATAGGTCGAACATCCAATGTCTAGTAGGAGGATATGTGCACTGTGATGATGAGTACAGGACAGCTGGAGGGGAACAGCTGTCCAGTGTGTCTTGTGTATTCGACTGTTGGCCACTAATCCACCATCCAGGGAATCACACATTTCTTATCAGTGGGGGTTGAATTGTCTCATGAAATATCTCCTCAGCTCTGCTTTCTGTGTCTCCTGATGTCTCTTACCCTCAGTCATACAACCACTCAAGCTCCTTAAAACAGTCCTGCTCCCAATTTCACTACAAGTCACTGGTCATCTCTCGAAACTCTGTATATGTGATTCCTAACTTATTTGTTCATTTTTACACAACTGAGAGGGAGTTAATAACGCCCCATCGGCAACCACAATCCCCACCATCCTATCTAAATCTGATATCCGTTGCACGACAATCTGAAGCCAACAAGTAGTCAATTCGCTGTCATGCATTATAATATCAGGATTATTTGAGACTATGCGTGGAAGACTCATGTTAATTGTGTCGCTTAGGCTATCGAACAATTGACTGACAGAGCACGACAGCAGCTGAATCAGTCTACAGAGTTGTCTTTTCACATTCTGTTCACATCACTTCAGTTACTTACTCGCATGTGAATCCGTGTAGTCTATTCTTCTTCTTCAACGAAACCGTCTGTACAGTCAACTACAATGCAAGATAGTCAAGAAGACACAGAAATTCCTGGAAGTATTTATTGTGTTGCAGATAAAAGTGCGGCTCAAGTTGTAGAGCTGTGAGCAGGACTATTTCTCATTGTGTTGTGGTTACTAACCACTGGATTCCTCATATGATGTCAGTTGTTATTACGAAAAGGATTCCCGTAAGTCTTTTGCCTCGAATAGGGATCAATTACTTTGACGAAGTTCGTCGCATACATGTCGTCGGGTTGCCTGCCGTAATTATCACGATACATATTCCTGTTATCTGAAGATTTCGGCCATATCTTCTCGTCATTTTTATTCTTTTTCCCTTTCTTGGAACTTTTGCCTCTTCGTTCAACTGCCTTCTTTTGGTCGTAATTGAATTCGCGTGATTCTGGAGAGAAGAGAGAGAAAAAAGCAGTCAATATCTCGTCGAGTGATCACATGCATCATCAAAGGTAGACATACAAAAGACCATGTGGAAATGAAGCGTATCTCACCTCGATCCAACGAAGGTTGAGGCTCATCGGCTTCGGATAGATGACCATAGTCACCACGACATACAATATCAGCCGATAGAATAACAAGTAGTGAGAGCAGTAGACAGCAGATCTAAACGGAATTGAATTGAAGAGAGAGAGGGAGAGAAATACACATCATCCATCCACTATATCACACACACTTACCATTCTCAACGGATACAACTAATTCTGTTGTTAGATAGATAACCAAGTAGTTTGTGTGTGGACACCGTGATGCAAGAGAGAAGCACGCATTTATACTACTCATGAGCACTGTGATGGGAATAACAAGTATTCTGACGATGTAGTGCGACCAATGGAAATCGTGTGATGCACACTCACTCACTCACTCACTCACTCATTCACTCAGGCTACTAGTTGAGTGAAGTGGATTTGGATGAGTGGGTGAGCGAGCGAGCGAGTGAGCGACTCAATGACTGGTCGGACAATCAACACTTGATGAGAACACTTGAACTGGATGTGCACGCTGATAAGTGCAGATAAGTAGAGTGAAGTATCGTTTGAAGTGAAACATATTGACTGTGAGAATGGTGATTTACGGTGTGAATCTCGGCCTCACACAGAGTACGTAGAAAGCACTTGATCAAGCTGAGATTGGCCTAACTCTCATTGTAGTCTTATTGTGTATCTGAAGATGATAATCAGGTCAAATGTTCTTATGTTGGATACTCTGAATCAAGTCGTCATTATTATTGTTTATGATCATTAGTATAGTATAGTGTAGTATAGTGTGGTACAATACAGTGGTAGTAGATTTGGCGAAATGATTTCCAATGCTGGCCAACTAGAGAATCTTACAGTGAAATTTCAAATTTCAGTGAAGTGGTGATTCGTATTTCGCTTGTTTTGTCTTCTTTCCATGCTTTCTGCATTGTTTCACGAAGATCTTCGTTTCTCCACCTCGCCATTAAATCCGTCGTTCGGAAATCAGGTAGTGTTATGGGAGACGTGGCCGAAAATACTCTGAGTAATCCCTTGACAGTGAGAAATCCAGAAACGCTTGCTACACGATTTTGTTGTGTGTTGTTGGTGACTACGTCATCCACCACAGTCTCCGTCTGTGCAGTTGGCTGGCGTTAATATCTTTCTCCGTGTATCCCCTTCTGATGGTGTGAAAAGAAACAGGTGGTTTCCACATTGGGAACAGTTTTCTCGAGACTGAGAAGCTTCGAACAATCGAATCTCTTCATCTATCCCTTGCACGATATCCTCCCTCAAATGCTATGTGTATTAAATTTTTCATCGTCGGAGAACTAATGTTGGATAAATGAAAAGATATGATGACAAAGGAATCAGCCATTAAAGTTTCTTGAAACCAAGTATAGCATTTACACGCTTAGATGTTCAGACACCCACTATGCAGTATTGACGCATTTCTGAAAGTGTTTGTACATTGGTTGTGGATTTGAGTGTGAGATTCAAATAATCTTGTCAAGGAGTGAGATTCACAGATCGCTTATCATGAGTCTTCCACCCATAGTCTCAAATTATCCTGATATTTTTTATGGGCGTTGAACTTGATTTTCACATTACCAGAAGGAGCTGAATAGGTTGGTATTTCAATTGTCATAGACAATATCATCGAGCCCTCTGTTTCTCCCTGAGCTTTCCTAGTAATTTTAATGAAGAAATCGCATGGAACACTCAGGTTTTGCCTAGATTATCGCAAGTTGAACCAGTTAACTGGACGAAACTGTTTTCCCCTGCCAGGTATAGACGACACTTTTGTTCCCCTGGAGGGGTTGAATTGGTTCAGCACCCTAGTTTTAGCATCGGGATATTAGCAAGTATAAGTACACCTGGAGGACAGGCAAAAAACAGTGTTCATTGTAGAATCAGGCCTGTATGAGTTTGCAACAATGGCGTTCGGGGTAGTAAATGTCCCAGAAACATCTCAACTCCTAATACAAACGGTCTTGAGTGACCGCACGCCAGGTAAATATTTGGTGTATCTAGACGATGTTATCACCATACATAGTAAGACAGGAATAGAACACTTAAGTGATATTTTCAAAGCACTGGAACGAATGCAAACGGTCGGGTTGAAACTGAACCCATCAATATACAAATCCTTCAGGAAAGAAGTGTGTTTCTTAGGTCACATTGTCTCAACCGAAGGCATTACATGTGATCCAGCCAAAGGTAAGGAAGTTAAAGACTGGCCGCTCCCAAACTCAGATCCAGATTTACTGAGATTTCTAGGGTGAGCCTCGTTCTATAGACTTTTCGTACTTAACTTTTCTCTACTTGCAGCTCGTCTATTCGACATTGCTAAGAAGAAGGAATATGGTTGGACAGCATCAGCTACTGAAGCCTTTCAAAGACTCAAAAACTGTTTATGTAACCCTAATATCGTAGAACATTCCAACGATTTCGACCAGGCAGATCCATTCATCCTAGATACAGAGACAAGCAACACTGGTATCGGCGCTGTATTCTGTCTCCAGTTATTTTGAAGTCTTTCAGCATCGCCCTGGTGGTCCCTTCCGCTAGACGACAACCTAAGCCCACCACAACTAATCTCCTCAAACATGAATCAAAAAGACTAGCTGCGTCTTCATATAGTTCAGCAGGATTGAGATGAAATCTACCTAGTATCTGGAGAGCCTGTCAGGGTAATTCAATGCCGCTGCCCTTGTGAATCTACTTTCAAAATGTGGATGCTGTTAAACTCAAGTAGGAGAACTAGTCAGACAGAAGCAGGTGCGTACTCATTTTCATTTGTAAATAGAATTCCAATGCGAAGAAGAGATTTTGATGACAGGAAAACATGATGAAACACCGCCTAGATTAATAGCTCGTTAGTTTTCTAGCCGGTCCCAAGTCCGGATAAAGAGGGAGGGTTGGGGCGTGGTGCTAGGAACTCCACCCCCGTAAAACAACCAAATCGCTACAGAAACTTCAACGCACAAATATGTTAAAAATTCTAAAAATATAAACAATAGCCTTATTTTTCGCTGGAATCGGGGAGGCGAAATGACGCAGGCTGCTGAAAGCTTTCGGGAAGCCAGTCAGCCGATGTGTTTTCTTTCAACGAAAGCAAAATTAATGCAGGGAACGTCGAATGTTCGTACAATGTACGAAACTGGAAGGGCTGACCAGGTAGTCGCTGAAATGAGAAGATATGGAATAGAAGTGTCGGGAATCTGCGAGAGCAGATGCAACCGAACTGGCAGGTGCCAACTACCAACCGGGGAGACAATAATCTATTCCGGTCACCCAGAGGACCACCACGAGCACACCGAGGGAGTAGCCATCATGATGTCACCAACAGAAGCCAAAGCTCTCATGCAGTGGGAACCAATCTCCTCCAGGACGATGACAGCCAGGTTCAGCTCAAAAGGAAGGAAGCCTACAATCATTCAATGGTATGCACCTACAAATGTCTCAGAACAAAAGAAGAAGGAGGATTTCTACAGACAACTACAAACAGTAATGGACAACTTCCCAAATGGCAATATCAAAATCCTGATGAGTGATATGAATGCGAAGCTGAGAGGAGACAATACAGGAAGAGAACTCATCATGGGTCGTGAGGCCCTCGGTGAAATGAACGACAATGGTGAACTCTTCTCAGACTTCTGCGCCTCCAATGATTTGGTGATTGGTGGCAGTGTGTTCAAACACAAGGATATACACAAGGCGACATGGATTTCACCAGATGGACACACAAAAACCAGATGGACTTCATTTCAATCTCAAGGAAGTGGAGACGGAGCCTACTGGACACAAGGTCGAGGAGAGGAGCAGATGTGGCTTCAGACCACTATCTGGTACAAGGGACTTTCAAGATGAAGCTAAAAGCCTTGAGGACAGCTGGGGACTGGCCACAATGGAAGTTCAACACTCAAAAACTGAAGGACACAACCACAAATGACAATTTCACTGCAACTGTCAGAGCAAAGCAGGAAACATTACGTGACATCAGGGAAGAATCATGCGTGGAAGACCGTTGGAACTCCCTGAAGGTGATTTTTAACGAATCGTGTTCAACGGTTTTAGGAAGAAAGAAGAGGCAAGACAAGGAATGGCTCTCAATAGACACTTGGAAGCTAATAGTGGAGAGGAGAATGGTGAAAGAGAAACTGATTCATTGCAAAGACGGACAAGAGAAAGAGACGCTGAGCTCAACGTACACAGCACTGGACAAAGAAGTGAAGAGGAGAGCTAGGAAGGACAAAAGACAATTCTATGACAACCTGGCCACTGAAGCTGAGAAGGCGGCAGGCAAAAAAGAGCTGAGGACACTATATGAGATAATCAAGTCTCTATCCGGGAAGAGACCAACACAAGTGAAACCTATAAAAGACAGCCAAGGGAAATCCATTACCAAGGAAGAAAGAAAGATTAAACAATGGGCGGATCACTTCAAAGGACTCTTTAATCGACCACCATCTGCAACCTGTCCAGAAATACCAACAACAGCGCGTACACAACTGCAAGTTGACAACAATCCTCCAACGAAAGCTGAAGTCTTGAATGCAATCAAGCTTCTGAAAGCTGGAAAAGCAGCTGGACCAGATGGAATACCCCCTGAAGCACTAAAAGCGGACACAGAGACTACACCAGATATACTGACTCCATTATTACAAAAGGTCTGGAAGGAGGGAAGGTGCCTACTGACTGGAGGAGAGGTTAACTCGTGAAACTACCAAAGAGGGGCGACTTACGCCTCACTCTGCAAGAACTGGCTAGGAATCATGCTCCTGTCGACGCCAAGTAAAATCCTGAGTCACATCATCCTGGAGAGAATTAAGGACGCACTGAGTATAGAACTCCGACCAGAACACGCTGGATTCAAAAAAGGCAATTCATGTACTGACCAAATTGCAACTCTAGGTACGCATCCTCATCACAGAACAAAGAATGGAATGGCAATCAAACCTCTGACACAACTTTATAAACTTTGAGAAGGCCTTCGACAGCCAGCGTTGACCGAGAAGTTATTTGGAGACTACTCGAGTACTACGGCGTACCCCAAATATTCATTAAACCTTATTCAACAGCTGTACGACAACGGCACATGTCAAGTGATCCACAACGGAAAACTCAGCGAGGCGTTCGGAAAAAACACAGGAGTCAGACAAGGGTGCTTATTGTTATGTACTCGTCGCTGAATTATTGTTATGGACTGGTCGAGAAACTAATAGTCCTGACGCGAGAAGGCGGAAATCACAAGACCACTAGGTTTGCGATGATACTTCTATTGTCCAAACACAAGGAGACGAAAATAAATGGTCTCACACCAAAGTGGTAAGTAAGTAAAGTAGTTGTAAAGTAAAGTAGTTCACACAAATTGTGAATGCGAATATATATAAATAATTCAGACAAGCGTGGGAAAAATCATTAGACAGTCTTAACATGAATGGCTAATTATAATGGAGTGTCGATCCAATTATACATAGCGAATATAGCAGACATGCCAACAAACATATATGGATATATGTCACCAAGCAACGGACTGTCAACAAACACTCATATTATATATAATATAATATAAGGAGAATACACATTATTAAAGGAGACAAGTCCATACAAGTGAAGTGGTCACAGACTAACCGAGCAAACAGAAAGACAGATCAACATGCACACACACACACATAAATATATATATGTGGATACATATCACCTCCCCTTTTGAGAAAATGGATGATTAGTAGGATGTTTACCTGGGGGTTTATCTGGGACCTTTGGGCTTGTTGTTGACGCCTGTCGTTTCGTCTGATTGTTGGGTTTGCGGCTTCGGCTCCGTCCGGAATTGTCTAGCATTTTATGCTTCTTGACTGTATTGCGTAGAGAATTTAGTGGGACATCAGCCAGATGCAAACGATCGAACCAATCAAGTCCCAAAACATTTAAATCATTCTTCGTGACGTAACAAATTCCTGTGAATTTGGTATTGCGGAAGGAAACAGAACATTTGAGTTCACCAATTAGTTTGAGGCGCCCACCACAGGCGCTGACAGCAGACTGAGAAGTATTGGTGATAGGTGGTCTGCCAATATAATTCCAAAGTTTCTCTGATATAACAGTAATATCAGAGGCGGTATCTAGCTGCAGACGTGCATCATGACCATTCATCTGAAGGTCAAGATATTTCCGCATACCTGGAGTTGTGACTTGACAGGTTGCGCGTAGACTCAATGATCTTTTTGGAGATTTAGGACCAACATTTTGTTGAGCTTTTGCTGGATTATGACATCTGGGTTTGCGTGGCTGACAAAACCCATTTTTATGACCGATGATTTTGCACTTGCTGCAACGATGATTTTTGTATGGGCAAGACTTTACAAAGTGCCACGCGCCACAATGCCAGCATGGTGATGGAGGGGTCTTCTTTGCAGTATTATGAGAAGTTGGACGAGTATGTTTAGATTTCCGCGGAACATTAGGAGAAGTAGGTGGGTCAGGAGTAGCTGATGAGAGATTTTTGCTCTTGCGTAATGCACGAATATCAGAGCTTCTCGGAGGTGTTGATTCGACCAAGTGTGTGTCTTTCTGCAGATTAATCAGCCGTTGATATTCATCAGCTATGTCATGTAATGTTAACTTGGGATTTTGTTCTAGCTGATTGAGCAGTCGAGTTCGGATATCTGTGAAACGAGGAGATTGGAGACTGCATATGAGAATCAAGGCTTTGAACTGATCATCTGTTAAGGACCTGAGTCGAAATCTCTCACATTCTCGGTTGACTGTGCCAACGTGAGTAAGAAAATCATCATTTTCATTCATTGCCAGCTTGAGGCAACGATAACGTATACTGAATAATGAGGAGTGGTCTCCGAAATGTTCACGCAGCAACTTTATTGTATCATCGAAACAATTGTCACGTGGTTTCTGTGGTAAAATTAGGTTGCAGTACCGTTCATATTCTGCCGGACCCAATTTACGTAGCAAAACTCGCACCTTCCAGGCATCGTCTTGTGAGGCGAGATCAACAGTGAATAAATCCTCATAACGTTGATACCATGTGTCAAAAGTGACATTAGCCTCTGGGTCATAATTGAACTGTGAAATGCTGTTCACAATGCCGTCGACAGATGGTAGCATGGTATGATTGGGATTGCTTGAAGGTGGAGCTGGACCAGTCTGTTGGTTGACGAACATTTCCATTAATTTCATTTGTCGTTCAAACAATAATTCCAATTTAATAGGATCCATAGTAAATTGTTATGTTGTTGCTGCTGTGTGGTTAATAGTAGTTTTTCCCGTCGCCAAATTGTTATGTACTAGTTTTCCCCGTCGCCAAATTGTTATGTACTCGTCGCCAAATTGTTATGTACTAGTTTTCCCCGTCGCCAAATTGTTATGTACTCGTCGCTGAATTATTGTTATGGACTGGTCGAGAAACTAATAGTCCTGACGCGAGAAGGCGGAAATCAGAAGACCACTAGGTTTGCGATGATACTTCTATTGTCCAAACACAAGGAGACGAAAATAAATGGTCTCACACCAAAGTGGTAAGTAAGTAAAGTAGTTGTAAAGTAAAGTAGTTCACACAAATTGTGAATGCGAATATATATAAATAATTCAGACAAGCGTGGGAAAAATCATTAGACAGTCTTAACATGAATGGCTAATTATAATGGAGTGTCGATCCAATTATACATAGCGAATATAGCAGACATGCCAACAAACATATATGGATATATGTCACCAAGCAACGGACTGTCAACAAACACTCATATTATATATAATATAATATAAGGAGAATACACATTATTAAAGGAGACAAGTCCATACAAGTGAAGTGGTCACAGACTAACCGAGCAAACAGAAAGAGAGACCAACATGCACACACACACATAAATATATATATGTGGATACATATCACCTCCCCTTTTGAGAAAATGGATGATTAGTAGGATGTTTACCTGGGGGTTTATCTGGGACCTTTGGGCTTGTTGTTGACGCCTGTCGTTTCGTCTGATTGTTGGGTTTGCGGCTTCGGCTCCGTCCGGAATTGTCTAGCATTTTATGCTTCTTGACTGTATTGCGTAGAGAATTTAGTGGGACATCAGCCAGATGCAAACGATCGAACCAATCAAGTCCCAAAACATTTAAATCATTCTTCGTGACGTAACAAATTCCTGTGAATTTGGTATTGCGGAAGGAAACAGAACATTCGAGTTCACCAATTAGTTTGAGGCGCCCACCACAGGCGCTGACAGCAGTCTGAGAAGTATTGGTGATAGGTGGTCTGCCTATATCATTCCAAAGTTTCTTTGATATAACAGTAATATCAGAGGCGGTATCTAGCTGCAGACGTGCATCATGACCATTCATCTGAAGGTCAAGATATTTCCGCATACATGGAATTATGACTTGACAGGTTGCGAGTAGACTCAATGATCTCCTTGGAGATTTAGGACCAACAGTTTGTCGAGTTTTCGCTGGATTATGACATCTGGGTTTGCGTGGCTGACAAAACCCATTTTTATGACCGATGATTTTGCACTTGCTGCAACGATGATTTTTGTATGGGCAAGACTTTACAAAGTGCCACGCGCCACAATGCCAGCATGGTGATGGAGGGGTCTTCTTTGCAGTATTATGAGAAGTTGGACGAGTATGTTTAGATTTCCGCGGAACATTAGGAGAAGTAGGTGGGTCAGGAGTAGCTGATGAGAGATTTTTGCTCTTGCGTAATGCACGAATATCAGAGCTTCTCGGAGGTGTTGATTCGACCAAGTGTGTGTCTTTCTGCAGATTAATCAGCCGTTGATATTCATCAGCTATGTCATGTAATGTTAACTTGGGATTTTGTTCTAGCTGATTGAGCAGTCGAGTTCGGATATCTGTGAAACGAGGAGATTGGAGACTGCATATGAGAATCAAGGCTTTGAACTGATCATCTGTTAAGGACCTGAGTCGAAATCTCTCACATTCTCGGTTGACTGTGCCAACGTGAGTAAGAAAATCATCATTTTCATTCATTGCCAGCTTGAGGCAACGATAACGTATACTGAATAATGAGGAGTGGTCTCCGAAATGTTCACGCAGCAACTTTATTGTATCATCGAAACAATTGTCACGTGGTTTCTGTGGTAAAATTAGGTTGCAGTACCGTTCATATTCTGCCGGACCCAATTTACGTAACAGCACTCGCACCTTCCAGGCATCGTCTTGTGAGGCGAGATCAACAGTGAATAAATCCTCATAACGTTGATACCATGTGTCAAAAGTGACATTAGCCTCTGGGTCATAATTGAACTGTGAAATACTGTTCACAATGCCGTCGACAGATGGTAGCATGGTATGATTGGGATTGCTTGAAGGTGAAGCTGGACCAGTCTGTTGGTTGACGAACATTTCCATTAATTTCATTTGTCGTTCAAACAATAATTCCAATTTAATAGGATCCATAGTAAATTGTTATGTTGTTGCTGCTGTGTGGTTAATAGTAGTTTTTCCCGTCGCCAAATTGTTATGTACTAGTTTTCCCCGTCGACAAATTGTTATGTACTCGTCGCTAAATTGTTATGTACCAGTTTTTCCCCGTCGCCAAATTGTTATGTACTTGTCGCTGAATTATTGTTATGGACTGGTCGAGAAACTAATAGTCCTGACGCGAGAAGGCGGAAATCACAAGACCACTAGGTTTGCGATGATACTTCTATTGTCCAAACACAAGGAGACGAAAATAAATGGTCTCACACCAAAGTGGTAAGTAAGTAAAGTAGTTGTAAAGTAAAGTAGTTCACACAAATTGTGAATGCGAATATATATAAATAATTCAGACAAGCGTGGGAAAAATCATTAGACAGTCTTAACATGAATGGCTAATTATAATGGAGTGTCGATCCAATTATACATAGCGAATATAGCAGACATGCCAACAAACATATATGGATATATGTCACCAAGCAACGGACTGTCAACAAACACTCATATTATATATAATATAATATAAGGAGAATACACATTATTAAAGGAGACAAGTCCATACAAGTGAAGTGGTCACAGACTAACCGAGCAAACAGAAAGAGAGATCAACATGCACACACACACATAAATATATATATGTGGATACATATCACCTCCCCTTTTGAGAAAATGGATGATTAGTAGGATGTTTACCTGGGGGTTTATCTGGGACCTTTGGGCTTGTTGTTGACGCCTGTCGTTTCGTCTGATTGTTGGGTTTGCGGCTTCGGCTCCGTCCGGAATTGTCTAGCATTTTATGCTTCTTGACTGTATTGCGTAGAGAATTTAGTGGGACATCAGCCAGATGCAAACGATCGAACCAATCAAGTCCCAAAACATTTAAATCATTCTTCGTGACGTAACAAATTCCTGTGAATTTGGTATTGCGGAAGGAAACAGAACATTCGAGTTCACCAATTAGTTTGAGGCGCCCACCACAGGCGCTGACAGCAGTCTGAGAAGTATTGGTGATAGGTGGTCTGCCTATATCATTCCAAAGTTTCTTTGATATAACAGTAATATCAGAGGCGGTATCTAGCTGCAGACGTGCATCATGACCATTCATCTGAAGGTCAAGATATTTCCGCATACATGGAATTATGACTTGACAGGTTGCGAGTAGACTCAATGATCTCCTTGGAGATTTAGGACCAACAGTTTGTCGAGTTTTCGCTGGATTATGACATCTGGGTTTGCGTGGCTGACAAAACCCATTTTTATGACCGATGATTTTGCACTTGCTGCAACGATGATTTTTGTATGGGCAAGACTTTACAAAGTGCCACGCGCCACAATGCCAGCATGGTGATGGAGGGGTCTTCTTTGCAGTATTATGAGAAGTTGGACGAGTATGTTTAGATTTCCGCGGAACATTAGGAGAAGTAGGTGGGTCAGGAGTAGCTGATGAGAGATTTTTGCTCTTGCGTAATGCACGAATATCAGAGCTTCTCGGAGGTGTTGATTCGACCAAGTGTGTGTCTTTCTGCAGATTAATCAGCCGTTGATATTCATCAGCTATGTCATGTAATGTTAACTTGGGATTTTGTTCTAGCTGATTGAGCAGTCGAGTTCGGATATCTGTGAAACGAGGAGATTGGAGACTGCATATGAGAATCAAGGCTTTGAACTGATCATCTGTTAAGGACCTGAGTCGAAATCTCTCACATTCTCGGTTGACTGTGCCAACGTGAGTAAGAAAATCATCATTTTCATTCATTGCCAGCTTGAGGCAACGATAACGTATACTGAATAATGAGGAGTGGTCTCCGAAATGTTCACGCAGCAACTTTATTGTATCATCGAAACAATTGTCACGTGGTTTCTGTGGTAAAATTAGGTTGCAGTACCGTTCATATTCTGCCGGACCCAATTTACGTAACAGCACTCGCACCTTCCAGGCATCGTCTTGTGAGGCGAGATCAACAGTGAATAAATCCTCATAACGTTGATACCATGTGTCAAAAGTGACATTAGCCTCTGGGTCATAATTGAACTGTGAAATACTGTTCACAATGCCGTCGACAGATGGTAGCATGGTATGATTGGGATTGCTTGAAGGTGAAGCTGGACCAGTCTGTTGGTTGACGAACATTTCCATTAATTTCATTTGTCGTTCAAACAATAATTCCAATTTAATAGGATCCATAGTAAATTGTTATGTTGTTGCTGCTGTGTGGTTAATAGTAGTTTTTCCCGTCGCCAAATTGTTATGTACTAGTTTTCCCCGTCGACAAATTGTTATGTACTCGTCGCTAAATTGTTATGTACCAGTTTTTCCCCGTCGCCAAATTGTTATGTACTTGTCGCTGAATTATTGTTATGGACTGGTCGAGAAACTAATAGTCCTGACGCGAGAAGGCGGAAATCACAAGACCACTAGGTTTGCGATGATACTTCTATTGTCCAAACACAAGGAGACGAAAATAAATGGTCTCACACCAAAGTGGTAAGTAAGTAAAGTAGTTGTAAAGTAAAGTAGTTCACACAAATTGTGAATGCGAATATATATAAATAATTCAGACAAGCGTGGGAAAAATCATTAGACAGTCTTAACATGAATGGCTAATTATAATGGAGTGTCGATCCAATTATACATAGCGAATATAGCAGACATGCCAACAAACATATATGGATATATGTCACCAAGCAACGGACTGTCAACAAACACTCATATTATATATAATATAATATAAGGAGAATACACATTATTAAAGGAGACAAGTCCATACAAGTGAAGTGGTCACAGACTAACCGAGCAAACAGAAAGAGAGATCAACATGCACACACACACATAAATATATATATGTGGATACATATCACCTCCCCTTTTGAGAAAATGGATGATTAGTAGGATGTTTACCTGGGGGTTTATCTGGGACCTTTGGGCTTGTTGTTGACGCCTGTCGTTTCGTCTGATTGTTGGGTTTGCGGCTTCGGCTCCGTCCGGAATTGTCTAGCATTTTATGCTTCTTGACTGTATTGCGTAGAGAATTTAGTGGGACATCAGCCAGATGCAAACGATCGAACCAATCTAGTCCCAAAACATTTAAATCATTCTTCGTGACGTAACAAATTCCTGTGAATTTGGTATTGCGGAAGGAAACAGAACATTCGAGTTCACCAATTAGTTTGAGGCGCCCACCACAGGCGCTGACAGCAGTCTGAGAAGTATTGGTGATAGGTGGTCTGCCTATATCATTCCAAAGTTTCTTTGATATAACAGTAATATCAGAGGCGGTATCTAGCTGCAGACGTGCATCATGACCATTCATCTGAAGGTCAAGATATTTCCGCATACATGGAATTATGACTTGACAGGTTGCGAGTAGACTCAATGATCTCCTTGGAGATTTAGGACCAACAGTTTGTCGAGTTTTCGCTGGATTATGACATCTGGGTTTGCGTGGCTGACAAAACCCATTTTTATGACCGATGATTTTGCACTTGCTGCAACGATGATTTTTGTATGGGCAAGACTTTACAAAGTGCCACGCGCCACAATGCCAGCATGGTGATGGAGGGGTCTTCTTTGCAGTATTATGAGAAGTTGGACGAGTATGTTTAGATTTCTGCGGAACATTAGGAGAAGTAGGTGGGTCAGGAGTAGCTGATGAGAGATTTTTGCTCTTGCGTAATGCACGAATATCAGAGCTTCTCGGAGGTGTTGATTCGACCAAGTGTGTGTCTTTCTGCAGATTAATCAGCCGTTGATATTCATCAGCTATGTCATGTAATGTTAACTTGGGATTTTGTTCTAGCTGATTGAGCAGTCGAGTTCGGATATCTGTGAAACGAGGAGATTGGAGACTGCATATGAGAATCAAGGCTTTGAACTGATCATCTGTTAAGGACCTGAGTCGAAATCTCTCACATTCTTGGTTGACTGTGCCAACGTGAGTAAGAAAATCATCATTTTCATTCATTGCCAGCTTGAGGCAACGATAACGTATACTGAATAATGAGGAGTGGTCTCCGAAATGTTCACGCAGCAACTTTATTGTATCATCGAAACAATTGTCACGTGGTTTCTGTGGTAAAATTAGGTTGCAGTACCGTTCATATTCTGCCGGACCCAATTTACGTAACAGCACTCGCACCTTCCAGGCATCGTCTTGTGAGGCGAGATCAACAGTGAATAAATCCTCATAACGTTGATACCATGTGTCAAAAGTGACATTAGCCTCTGGGTCATAATTGAACTGTGAAATACTGTTCACAATGCCGTCGACAGATGGTAGCATGGTATGATTGGGATTGCTTGAAGGTGAAGCTGGACCAGTCTGTTGGTTGACGAACATTTCCATTAATTTCATTTGTCGTTCAAACAATAATTCCAATTTAATAGGATCCATAGTAAATTGTTATGTTGTTGCTGCTGTGTGGTTAATAGTAGTTTTTCCCGTCGCCAAATTGTTATGTACTAGTTTTCCCCGTCGACAAATTGTTATGTACTCGTCGCTAAATTGTTATGTACCAGTTTTTCCCCGTCGCCAAATTGTTATGTACTTGTCGCTGAATTATTGTTATGGACTGGTCGAGAAACTAATAGTCCTGACGCGAGAAGGCGGAAATCACAAGACCACTAGGTTTGCGATGATACTTCTATTGTCCAAACACAAGGAGACGAAAATAAATGGTCTCACACCAAAGTGGTAAGTAAGTAAAGTAGTTGTAAAGTAAAGTAGTTCACACAAATTGTGAATGCGAATATATATAAATAATTCAGACAAGCGTGGGAAAAATCATTAGACAGTCTTAACATGAATGGCTAATTATAATGGAGTGTCGATCCAATTATACATAGCGAATATAGCAGACATGCCAACAAACATATATGGATATATGTCACCAAGCAACGGACTGTCAACAAACACTCATATTATATATAATATAATATAAGGAGAATACACATTATTAAAGGAGACAAGTCCATACAAGTGAAGTGGTCACAGACTAACCGAGCAAACAGAAAGAGAGATCAACATGCACACACACACATAAATATATATATGTGGATACATATCACCTCCCCTTTTGAGAAAATGGATGATTAGTAGGATGTTTACCTGGGGGTTTATCTGGGACCTTTGGGCTTGTTGTTGACGCCTGTCGTTTCGTCTGATTGTTGGGTTTGCGGCTTCGGCTCCGTCCGGAATTGTCTAGCATTTTATGCTTCTTGACTGTATTGCGTAGAGAATTTAGTGGGACATCAGCCAGATGCAAACGATCGAACCAATCAAGTCCCAAAACATTTAAATCATTCTTCGTGACGTAACAAATTCCTGTGAATTTGGTATTGCGGAAGGAAACAGAACATTCGAGTTCACCAATTAGTTTGAGGCGCCCACCACAGGCGCTGACAGCAGTCTGAGAAGTATTGGTGATAGGTGGTCTGCCTATATCATTCCAAAGTTTCTTTGATATAACAGTAATATCAGAGGCGGTATCTAGCTGCAGACGTGCATCATGACCATTCATCTGAAGGTCAAGATATTTCCGCATACATGGAATTATGACTTGACAGGTTGCGAGTAGACTCAATGATCTCCTTGGAGATTTAGGACCAACAGTTTGTCGAGTTTTCGCTGGATTATGACATCTGGGTTTGCGTGGCTGACAAAACCCATTTTTATGACCGATGATTTTGCACTTGCTGCAACGATGATTTTTGTATGGGCAAGACTTTACAAAGTGCCACGCGCCACAATGCCAGCATGGTGATGGAGGGGTCTTCTTTGCAGTATTATGAGAAGTTGGACGAGTATGTTTAGATTTCCGCGGAACATTAGGAGAAGTAGGTGGGTCAGGAGTAGCTGATGAGAGATTTTTGCTCTTGCGTAATGCACGAATATCAGAGCTTCTCGGAGGTGTTGATTCGACCAAGTGTGTGTCTTTCTGCAGATTAATCAGCCGTTGATATTCATCAGCTATGTCATGTAATGTTAACTTGGGATTTTGTTCTAGCTGATTGAGCAGTCGAGTTCGGATATCTGTGAAACGAGGAGATTGGAGACTGCATATGAGAATCAAGGCTTTGAACTGATCATCTGTTAAGGACCTGAGTCGAAATCTCTCACATTCTCGGTTGACTGTGCCAACGTGAGTAAGAAAATCATCATTTTCATTCATTGCCAGCTTGAGGCAACGATAACGTATACTGAATAATGAGGAGTGGTCTCCGAAATGTTCACGCAGCAACTTTATTGTATCATCGAAACAATTGTCACGTGGTTTCTGTGGTAAAATTAGGTTGCAGTACCGTTCATATTCTGCCGGACCCAATTTACGTAACAGCACTCGCACCTTCCAGGCATCGTCTTGTGAGGCGAGATCAACAGTGAATAAATCCTCATAACGTTGATACCATGTGTCAAAAGTGACATTAGCCTCTGGGTCATAATTGAACTGTGAAATACTGTTCACAATGCCGTCGACAGATGGTAGCATGGTATGATTGGGATTGCTTGAAGGTGAAGCTGGACCAGTCTGTTGGTTGACGAACATTTCCATTAATTTCATTTGTCGTTCAAACAATAATTCCAATTTAATAGGATCCATAGTAAATTGTTATGTTGTTGCTGCTGTGTGGTTAATAGTAGTTTTTCCCGTCGCCAAATTGTTATGTACTAGTTTTCCCCGTCGACAAATTGTTATGTACTCGTCGCTAAATTGTTATGTACCAGTTTTTCCCCGTCGCCAAATTGTTATGTACTTGTCGCTGAATTATTGTTATGGACTGGTCGAGAAACTAATAGTCCTGACGCGAGAAGGCGGAAATCAGAAGACCACTAGGTTTGCGATGATACTTCTATTGTCCAAACACAAGGAGACGAAAATAAATGGTCTCACACCAAAGTGGTAAGTAAGTAAAGTAGTTGTAAAGTAAAGTAGTTCACACAAATTGTGAATGCGAATATATATAAATAATTCAGACAAGCGTGGGAAAAATCATTAGACAGTCTTAACATGAATGGCTAATTATAATGGAGTGTCGATCCAATTATACATAGCGAATATAGCAGACATGCCAACAAACATATATGGATATATGTCACCAAGCAACGGACTGTCAACAAACACTCATATTATATATAATATAATATAAGGAGAATACACATTATTAAAGGAGACAAGTCCATACAAGTGAAGTGGTCACAGACTAACCGAGCAAACAGAAAGAGAGACCAACATGCACACACACACATAAATATATATATGTGGATACATATCACCTCCCCTTTTGAGAAAATGGATGATTAGTAGGATGTTTACCTGGGGGTTTATCTGGGACCTTTGGGCTTGTTGTTGACGCCTGTCGTTTCGTCTGATTGTTGGGTTTGCGGCTTCGGCTCCGTCCGGAATTGTCTAGCATTTTATGCTTCTTGACTGTATTGCGTAGAGAATTTAGTGGGACATCAGCCAGATGCAAACGATCGAACCAATCAAGTCCCAAAACATTTAAATCATTCTTCGTGACGTAACAAATTCCTGTGAATTTGGTATTGCGGAAGGAAACAGAACATTTGAGTTCACCAATTAGTTTGAGGCGCCCACCACAGGCGCTGACAGCAGACTGGGAAGTATTGGTGATAGGTGGTCTGCCTATATCATTCCAAAGTTTCTTTGATATAACAGTAATATCAGAGGCGGTATCTAGCTGCAGACGTGCATCATGACCATTCATCTGAAGGTCAAGATATTTCCGCATACATGGAATTATGACTTGACAGGTTGCGAGTAGACTCAATGATCTCCTTGGAGATTTAGGACCAACAGTTTGTCGAGTTTTCGCTGGATTATGACATCTGGGTTTGCGTGGCTGACAAAACCCATTTTTATGACCGATGATTTTGCACTTGCTGCAACGATGATTTTTGTATGGGCAAGACTTTACAAAGTGCCACGCGCCACAATGCCAGCATGGTGATGGAGGGGTCTTCTTTGCAGTATTTTGTGAAGTTGGACGAGTATGTTTAGATTTCCGCGGAACATTAGGAGAAGTAGGTGGGTCAGGAGTAGCTGATGAGAGATTTTTGCTCTTGCGTAATGCACGAATATCAGAGCTTCTCGGAGGTGTTGATTCGACCAAGTGTGTGTCTTTCTGCAGATTAATCAGCCGTTGATATTCATCAGCTATGTCATGTAATGTTAACTTGGGATTTTGTTCTAGCTGATTGAGCAGTCGAGTTCGGATATCTGTGAAACGAGGAGATTGGAGACTGCATATGAGAATCAAGGCTTTGAACTGAT
This sequence comes from Trichobilharzia regenti, assembly GCA_944472135.2. NCBI lineage: Eukaryota > Metazoa > Platyhelminthes > Trematoda > Strigeidida > Schistosomatidae > Trichobilharzia > Trichobilharzia regenti. The sequence goes on along the minus strand of OX235265.1, from coordinate 44,643,353 downwards.
CATCTGTTAAGGACCTGAGTCGAAATCTCTCACATTCTCGGTTGACTGTGCCAACGTGAGTAAGAAAATCATCATTTTCATTCATTGCCAGCTTGAGGCAACGATAACGTATACTGAATAATGAGGAGTGGTCTCCGAAATGTTCACGCAGCAACTTTATTGTATCATCGAAACAATTGTCACGTGGTTTCTGTGGTAAAATTAGGTTGCAGTACCGTTCATATTCTGCCGGACCCAATTTACGTAACAGCACTCGCACCTTCCAGGCATCGTCTTGTGAGGCGAGATCAACAGTGAATAAATCCTCATAACGTTGATACCATGTGTCAAAAGTGACATTAGCCTCTGGGTCATAATTGAACTGTGAAATACTGTTCACAATGCCGTCGACAGATGGTAGCATGGTATGATTGGGATTGCTTGAAGGTGAAGCTGGACCAGTCTGTTGGTTGACGAACATTTCCATTAATTTCATTTGTCGTTCAAACAATAATTCCAATTTAATAGGATCCATAGTAAATTGTTATGTTGTTGCTGCTGTGTGGTTAATAGTAGTTTTTCCCGTCGCCAAATTGTTATGTACTAGTTTTCCCCGTCGCCAAATTGTTATGTACTTGTCGCTGAATTATTGTTATGGACTGGTCGAGAAACTAATAGTCCTGACGCGAGAAGGCGGAAATCACAAGACCACTAGGTTTGCGATGATACTTCTATTGTCCAAACACAAGGAGACGAAAATAAATGGTCTCACACCAAAGTGGTAAGTAAGTAAAGTAGTTGTAAAGTAAAGTAGTTCACACAAATTGTGAATGCGAATATATATAAATAATTCAGACAAGCGTGGGAAAAATCATTAGACAGTCTTAACATGAATGGCTAATTATAATGGAGTGTCGATCCAATTATACATAGCGAATATAGCAGACATGCCAACAAACATATATGGATATATGTCACCAAGCAACGGACTGTCAACAAACACTCATATTATATATAATATAATATAAGGAGAATACACATTATTAAAGGAGACAAGTCCATACAAGTGAAGTGGTCACAGACTAACCGAGCAAACAGAAAGACAGATCAACATGCACACACACACATAAATATATATATGTGGATACATATCACTTATTATCACCAATGATATTCCTAATTTTGCTGGACTGGATTATGCGTCAGACAGTGGGAAACGAGAAACGGAACATGGATATCCTGGACCGACTTGAAGACCCTAGAAGACCTGTATTTCGCGCGTGGATGATATATGTTTGATGTCACACAAAATCGAAGACTTACAAATACGCGAAAACCGATAAACTGGTCGAAGAAGCAGACAGTGAAGACAGGACTCCAGGTGAATATGGACAAGACGGAGGTTATGGAAATAACCAACCAACACCACCGACAGAAGCAGCAACTGCCAGCATCAATCGCCATCAACGGGAGGGATTTAAAAAGGGTTACTTCATTCACTCACCTAACCAGGGAGCATTGTCTCAACCAACTACAGGGGGAACGGACGAGGATGTCAAATCGAGCGAGAATCGGGAGGGCGAGAACACACACATTCATCAACCTGAAACCAATCTGGAAATCTTCGTCACTCAGCCAGCATCAACAACAAAATTCGGTCGATTTTCAATACAAACATCAAGTTAGTCAGTTCTTCTAAACGGATCAGAAACTTGGCAGATGGGTCACGAAGAATATTTCCAACAGCCTGTTACAGACCTTTATCAACCAACTAATGTCTTCGCTCTATACTGAACTGAAGATCAGATGGCCAGGCCGGAAAGAATCACCGACCAGAAACTACGGCTGGGAAGAAACAATAGAAGAACCAATCGCTAACCAACAAATGTGCAGGAGAAAGAGGAGATGGACTGGACACTCGCTGAGATTATTGACACCCCGGTTGGTAGTTGGCACCTGCCAGTTCGGTTGCATCTGCTCTCGCAGATTCCCGACACTTCTATTCCATATCTTCTCATTTCAGCGACTACCTGGTCAGCCCTTCCAGTTTCGTACATTGTACGAACATTCGACGTTCCCTGCATTAATTTTGCTTTCGTTGAAAGAAAACACATCGGCTGACTGGCTTCCCGAAAGCTTTCAGCAGCCTGCGTCATTTCGCCTCCCCGATTCCAGCGAAAAATAAGGCTATTGTTTATATTTTTAGAATTTTTAACATATTTGTGCGTTGAAGTTTCTGTAGCGATTTGGTTGTTTTACGGGGGTGGAGTTCCTAGCACCACGCCCCAACCCTCCCTCTTTATCCGGACTTGGGACCGGCTAGAAAACTAACGAGCTATTAATCTAGGCGGTGTTTCATCATGTTTTCCTGTCATCAAAATCTCTTCTTCGCATTGGAATTCTATTTACAAATGAAAATGAGTACGCACCTGCTTCTGTCTGACTAGTTCTCCTACTTGAGTTTAACAGCATCCACATTTTGAAAGTAGATTCACAAGGGCAGCGGCATTGAATTACCCTGACAGGCTCTCCAGATACTAGGTAGATTTCATCTCAATCCTGCTGAACTATGTGAAGACGCAGCTAGTCTTTTTGATTCATGTTTGAGGAGATGAGTTGTGGTGGGCTTAGGTTGTCGTCTAGCGGAAGGGACCACCAGGGCGATGCTGAAAGACTTCAAAATAACTGGAGACAGAATACAGCGCCGATACCAGTGTTGCTTGTCTCTGTATCTAGGATGAATGGATCTGCCTGGTCGAAATCGTTGGAATGTTCTACGATATTAGGGTTACATAAACAGTTTTTGAGTCTTTGAAAGGCTTCAGTAGCTGATGCTGTCCAACCATATTCCTTCTTCTTAGCAATGTCGAATAGACGAGCTGCAAGTAGAGAAAAGTTAAGTACGAAAAGTCTATAGAACGAGGCTCACCCTAGAAATCTCAGTAAATCTGGATCTGAGTTTGGGAGCGGCCAGTCTTTAACTTCCTTACCTTTGGCTGGATCACATGTAATGCCTTCGGTTGAGACAATGTGACCTAAGAAACACACTTCTTTCCTGAAGGATTTGTATATTGATGGGTTCAGTTTCAACCCGACCGTTTGCATTCGTTCCAGTGCTTTGAAAATATCACTTAAGTGTTCTATTCCTGTCTTACTATGTATGGTGATAACATCGTCTAGATACACCAAATATTTACCTGGCGTGCGGTCACTCAAGACCGTTTGTATTAGGAGTTGAGATGTTTCTGGGACATTTACTACCCCGAACGCCATTGTTGCAAACTCATACAGGCCTGATTCTACAATGAACACTGTTTTTTGCCTGTCCTCCAGGTGTACTTATACTTGCTAATATCCCGATGCTAAAACTAGGGTGCTGAACCAATTCAACCCCTCCAGGGGAACAAAAGTGTCGTCTATACCTGGCAGGGGAAAACAGTTTCGTCCAGTTAACTGGTTCAACTTGCGATAATCTAGGCAAAACCTGAGTGTTCCATGCGATTTCTTCATTAAAATTACTAGGAAAGCTCAGGGAGAAACAGAGGGCTCGATGATATTGTCTATGACAATTGAAATACCAACCTATTCAGCTCCTTCTGGTAATGTGAAAATCAAGTTCAACGCCCATAAAAAATATCAGGATAATTTGAGACTATGGGTGGAAGACTCATGATAAGCGATCTGTGAATCTCACTCCTTGACAAGATTATTTGAATCTCACACTCAAATCCACAACCAATGTACAAACACTTTCAGAAATGCGTCAATACTGCATAGTGGGTGTCTGAACATCTAAGCGTGTAAATGCTATACTTGGTTTCAAGAAACTTTAATGGCTGATTCCTTTGTCATCATATCTTTTCATTTATCCAACATTAGTTCTCCGACGATGAAAAATTTAATACACATAGCATTTGAGGGAGGATATCGTGCAAGGGATAGATGAAGAGATTCGATTGTTCGAAGCTTCTCAGTCTCGAGAAAACTGTTCCCAATGTGGAAACCACCTGTTTCTTTTCACACCATCAGAAGGGATACACGGAGAAAGATATTAACGCCAGCCAACTGCACAGACGGAGACTGTGGTGGATGACGTAGTCACCAACAACACACAACAAAATCGTGTAGCAAGCGTTTCTGGATTTCTCACTGTCAAGGGATTACTCAGAGTATTTTCGGCCACGTCTCCCATAACACTACCTGATTTCCGAACGACGGATTTAATGGCGAGGTGGAGAAACGAAGATCTTCGTGAAACAATGCAGAAAGCATGGAAAGAAGACAAAACAAGCGAAATACGAATCACCACTTCACTGAAATTTGAAATTTCACTGTAAGATTCTCTAGTTGGCCAGCATTGGAAATCATTTCGCCAAATCTACTACCACTGTATTGTACCACACTATACTACACTATACTATACTAATGATCATAAACAATAATAATGACGACTTGATTCAGAGTATCCAACATAAGAACATTTGACCTGATTATCATCTTCAGATACACAATAAGACTACAATGAGAGTTAGGCCAATCTCAGCTTGATCAAGTGCTTTCTACGTACTCTGTGTGAGGCCGAGATTCACACCGTAAATCACCATTCTCACAGTCAACATGTTTCACTTCAAACGATACTTCACCCTACTTATCTGCACTTATCAGCGTGCACATCCAGTTCAAGTGTTCTCATCAAGTGTTGATTGTCCGACCAGTCATTGAGTCGCTCACTCGCTCGCTCGCTCACCCACTCATCCAAATCCACTTCACTCAACTAGTAGCCTGAGTGAATGAGTGAGTGAGTGAGTGAGTGAGTGTGCATCACACGATTTCCATTGGTCGCACTACATCGTCAGAATACTTGTTATTCCCATCACAGTGCTCATGAGTAGTATAAATGCGTGCTTCTCTCTTGCATCACGGTGTCCACACACAAACTACTTGGTTATCTATCTAACAACAGAATTAGTTGTATCCGTTGAGAATGGTAAGTGTGTGTGATATAGTGGATGGATGATGTGTATTTCTCTCCCTCTCTCTCTTCAATTCAATTCCGTTTAGATCTGCTGTCTACTGCTCTCACTACTTGTTATTCTATCGGCTGATATTGTATGTCGTGGCGACTATGGTCATCTATCCGAAGCCGATGAGCCTCAACCTTCGTTAGATCGAGGTGAGATACGCTTCATTTCCACATGGTCTTTTGTATATTTACCTTTGATGATGCATGTGATCACTCGACGTGATATTGAATGCTTTTTTCTCTCTGTTTTCTGCAGAATCTGCTGAATTCGATGGCGACCAGGAGCCGTCAGTTGACCAAAGAGGTGAAAGTTCCAAGAAAGAGAAAAAGAATAAAAATGACGGGAAGATATGGCCGAAATTTTCAGATAACAGGAATATGTATCGTGATAATTACGGCAGGCAACCTGACGACATGTATGTGACGAACTTCGTCAAAGTAATTGATCCCTATTCGAAGCAAAAGACTTACGGGAATCCTTTTCGTAATAACAATTGACATCATATGAGGAATCCAATGGTTAGTAACCACAACACAATGAGAAATAGTCCTGCTCACAGCTCTACAACTTGAGCCGCACTTTTATCTGCAACACAATAAATACTTCCAGGAATTTCTGTGTCTTCTTGACTATCTTGCATTGTAGTTGACTGTACAGACGGTTTCGTTGAAGAAGAAGAATAGACTACACGGATTCACATGCGAGTAAGTAACTGAAGTGATGTGAACAGAATGTGAAAAGACAACTCTGTAGACTGATTCAGCTGCTGTCGTGCTCTGTCAGTCAATTGTTCGATAGCCTAAGCGACACAATTAACATGAGTCTTCCACGCATAGTCTCAAATAATCCTGATATTATAATGCATGACAGCGAATTGACTACTTGTTGGCTTCAGATTGTCGTGCAACGGATATCAGATTTAGATAGGATGGTGGGGATTGTGGTTGCCGATGGGGCGTTATTAACTCCCTCTCAGTTGTGTAAAAATGAACAAATAAGTTAGGAATCACGTATACAGAGTTTCGAGAGATGACCAGTGACTTGTAGTGAAATTGGGAGCAGGACTGTTTTAAGGAGCTTGAGTGGTTGTATGACTGAGGGTAAGAGACATCAGGAGACACAGAAAGCAGAGCTGAGGAGATATTTCATGAGACAATTCAACCCCCACTGATAAGAAATGTGTGATTCCCTGGATGGTGGGTGAGTGGCCAACAGTCGAATACACAAGACACACTGGACAGCTGTTCCCCTCCAGCTGTCCTGTACTCATCATCACAGTGCACATATCCTCCTACTAGACATTGGATGTTCGACCTATCTTGGTTATCGTGTCGACCACGATAATCACTCAGTCATCAAGTGATAATGCATGAATGAATGAATCACCTATCAAGTTGTCGTGAAATCTACATTGAAGCCTATGGAAGGCTATCAATTGTTACGGCGACAGAATGTGAAGAAGGAATGTTGACAACTGTGAAATCTCAATGGATCGAAGATTTAATTAATCAATTCATCAATTAGTTCAGCATTTCGTTTCACTAGAAGAAGACGGAGATTATCTCCGTCTCTTATTGACACTATCGAAATTTATCAAAGGCTTGTTGTCTAGTTGGTTTTTTGAATGCTGCTTGTTATGCTACTTGTTAGTAGTGTGTAGTGAATGAAATCAGTGTAATGAAATCAGCGAAAATATGTGTTGTAGCAGCCTTAGGAGTGAAGGCATCAACATTTCATGATGAGTAGACTGACTAGGTTCCACACTCAACCACCAAACGACTAGAAGACATCCTAAAGAGAATGTGCTGTCAGAATTCTGTTATATGAGGCATGTTTCATTACTTCATGAGTTTTGGTGTTTTATTCGCACACACACACACAGTGATCATTTCTTTTGCTCTAAACACATCGTGAATTCATCGTATGTGTGTGTCATATGAAACATTGAGTTGGTGATTCATTCGTAGGCGAGCACCTCCATAACACCTGTGACACTTGTTTCCCTACGCGCCTATAAACATGGCCGAATAAGTGAGCAAGTCCTACGTCCTTAGACAACAACTGTAAACATTCATGGACACTATCCGAAATTGCTGTTTCATCAAAATGGTGATGGGTAATATGAATGGTGAATTGAGATCAGATAAATCAGGAAGAGGACTGACTCATCATTGAGGGGAGGCTCTTGGTGAAATGAGTGAGTACAGAGGAGTCTTTCCTTGGCGGTATTTGCGCCTGCAACTCCATCTTCACTCGCCAAACTAGAGCACTCAGTCATCGGTGGTTGTATAGACTGAGTGTGTCCAACTAAATTCCATATCCTGATTGACTGTCAAACGTGTCACAATGAATTGTTGAGGTTACTCTTTGTTCCATCTACGAATATCATCATAATATCATCTCTCCATCGCACGGTTTTTTGCGTCGGGAACACATGGTTTTGTACTTTCCGACCATTTGCATTCTCCTCTCCTCGATTCGCTACGGATGCGCACCTGATGTTTCTGGTCGGCCTGAAAAATTTGGGTTACCAATATTTCGAAAAAATAATATTACGAAAAATACAGTGTGGAATCAAGCTGTATTGAAGAAGAAATTAAAAAACATTCTTCTGGACTCACTGCCTCCCTAAGTTCAACACATTGCTCAAATATCAGTTTCAAGTCAGGGTTTCTGATAAAAGTGCATCAGATGTTACGCCGTTCAAGGGAATGTTGTTACCGATAATACTTATGTCAGAGAACAGTTTTGATGCAAACTTCCATTTAAAAAGGATATAGAAAATATAACTTGTCATTAAGCCACCATAACAATGGACTACGACGCCACAGTTGGCGGGGATGTGCAATAGGGTCACTCGTTCTGATCCCACCTTGTTGGGAATATTCTACTTGATTCTTAGGTACTTCCTACATTTGAATCTTGGTTGATTGATTTCTGTCTTACAGTACTTGATTTCTACCTAGAAAGTTACCTCGTCCCTATAGCTGCCTAACTGAAGTGTTGAGGTCATTTCACGTTTTTGATTTTATTATTGTCGAATGGAATCCCGTAGATCCAACCACGAATAACTCACACCTAACCAGATAAGTCAGTAGTCGCTTATCAACGCTGCTTTCAAATGAACGCCAAGGTGATAGATGCCATGTACTCTGGAGAAAACCAGTCAATCATTTCATCACTCATAAAACGAAGATGTGTGGCTTATATTCGGATACAGCAGAAGTAGCAGGTATATATACACATATATACCTATGTGTATTCAGTCATTGGATGCGACTTCTTGAAAGCACAGAGAAGTGTATGGAATACTCTTTTGGATTCTCGACTCTCTATTTGTCACCCTGAATCTCTCCAACTCCATCTTTTTAAGGCATTTACATGGATTCGCGATAAGACATCTGCTTCTTCCTTCTCTCATCCTTCACCATATCATACATACATATCACTAGTGAACTGAGAAATAAACTCGAATCATTGTACTTCCACTAGAGCCTAATTGTCGTGATAGGCCAGAAAGCCTCGCGTCACCACCTTACAGTGGGTAAATTTTCTCGAGATATTCATATCGAGATATCATATATCTGAAATGCTAGCCTGTAGATATAACTCAAGTAACTGCCCACCAAAATCACTCTTCTCTGATTGAGTTGAATTGATGTGTATTTTCGTCAGTACTCAGTAATAGCTATGTGGATGACATATTTACAGTCTTCAAATCTGAACATATTCCTAGTTCTCCTCAAACATAAACTCAGTAATGGATGCAATTCACTTCGTTTCGAGTTGCAAACTGAACAAGGCAGACTACCCATGCTACATCGCAAAATAAAACGTAGAAATATGGAAGTTCAGATACCAGCTTCCACATTCTGACAGCTAGTTAGACTTTCAACCATCTCGTCCAAATTCAGTGGAGGTGCGCCTACTCTAGTGTCTGTGCAGTCGAATCGAGTTTCCCGATGAGGAGAGAGAAAACTGAAATGAAGAAATCAGACGAATAAGGAAATCGTTCCCACCAACTACTTAACTAGCCACTGGAATTCATTGAAGAGTTTAATTAAACCGACTAGAGAAATACTAGTATTAGTGTATAGATAATTTTTGTTATTATTATTGTTCCCTTGAGGGGGGGGCGAGGGCGACATAGGGCTTCAACAGCACGTCTTCAATCTGCAGCATTTTCTGCTGTCCCCCTTAGCTGGCTGGGTCCGCTATTGACCGTATAGGAGAACTGAGTGACTAACTGACTGGTTTAACATTGACATTTAGAATCCGAATCTTCTCCTTTATGCTGTTTGTAGCGTTGTGCGTGGCATTCGATAATTGTAACCTCCCTTCCTTCCTTAATTCCTTCCTGGCTTCCCTTCTTCATTCCTTTCCTCCTTTCTTCCTTCCTTGTGAGTTGCATGTTGCTATCATCATCCTGGATGAAGTCGGTCTCCACTGCATTAGGGCTTTGGCTGACACTGGTGACATCATGTGATAGCTACTCACTGCCTCAGTGTGCTCATGGTTTTCGTCCGGGTGACCAGACCAGAGTGGATTACTGACTCTCCAGTTGACAATTTTCGTAGTACACATTCGCGGTCCATTCCATCTGTTCCCACACATCCCGAGCACTTCCATGCCATATCTAGTCATTGCTTTGGCTACCTGGTCAACCTACCCACTTTCGTACACATTAAGAACATTCCACGCCCCCATTCTTACTCTCGCTTCCATTGAGAGAAGACACATCGGCCGGCCGGCTGACTGACTTTCCGAAGGCTTGCCGAAGTGGCCTTTGGATAATTATTCTCCTGTCTTTCTCGGATGCTCTGTTCTAGCCAATACGGAACTGAGTGCTTTTTTAATTAATAATCTTACACATTCATGCAGAGTCCCAATATCATTGTGGCGATTAAATTATTTGACGAAAAATACGCCTTTATTCATAAGTAACAAGACAGTTTTTTTGTTCAACGAAGAAATTTCTTTTCAATGACTTCATTTTCAAGCTTTACAGTCGCATTTATATTGCAGAAAATGGTTATTAATTGGCACTAAATAATTACTCAGTCAATATACATATATATGTGATAAGAATAACGATAATTAAAATGTTATATGGGGTAGAGTTGAAGTGGATAAATTACAAAATTATTTAATATTGTTTTTTTATGTGAATTGATATCAGAAATTTTTTTTAAATGTCAAGTGTTGTCTAAAAATTTTAAAAATTAGGAATACGATTACGATAAGAATGAAGATGTGAAGTGAAGTGCAAAGAATTCAAGTGGTAAAATAAAATCCAATAAAAACTAGAAAGAACATTACTATGACCAAGGTAAAGAAATGGGTTCGACAAAGCGTTTTTTAGCACATAATTTAGGTTTCTTTACATGTATAGCTAAAGCTTCGGCTATGCATAAGTGAAGAAAACGTGAACTTTTGGACCGATTCGATTTTGCCATGTAGATAACTTTGAAAGATGAATCACGTGGGGCTAAATGACCAAACTCTAACAGGTGATCATAAATAGACGACTTCACAGTTCTACGTTCGCCTTTCATTAACCGAACCGGATAGTATTCAGCTACACGTTTTCGGAGATTATGTTTACACCGTCCAATATGATCAGCTCCACATTAGCAGGTAAAAGAGTAAGTGCACATAGATGTGGACAAAAGCGGCAATCTATCCTTGAGGCATTGTCTAATCATATTTCGGCTGGTAAAAACTAGTTGCAGGTCAGGCGCAGGAAAAGTGCGTTTACTACATTTAGATAAACGATTTTTAATCAATTCCTAAATGGTGTCACATTTGAATGCCAGACTCATGAACAGTTTTTTCTTTGGCACTGTGATTTGTCTAGGGGCGGATTCTTTCTTGATGTTACGTTCAGTGAACCTTGTAGGATAACCATTGTTAAGAAGATTTGATCAAAGGTTATCTAGTTCCCTATCGATTGTCTCTGCAGAGCAGATTTTACGAATTCTTGAGCATAAGGAGTGAATAAGATTTCTCTTTCTCCCTAAAGGTACCTAACTGTTGAAGTTAGTGTGCTGCCCAGTGAATGTTTTTTTTTTTATTGATTTACAGCTTGATTCCACACTGTATTTTTGGCACAAGTATGGAATTTTCAGCATGGATATCGGTAGCCCAAATTTTGCAGGCCGACCATAGATATCAGGTGTGCGTCGACGTGGGCTCGAACCCCGGACCATGTGCATGGTCGGCGAGAGTCCTAACCACTGTGCCACCGACGCACAGTTGGCTTTCGGTAAATCGACCTTAACAGCGTTCCATTCTCTCTTCTATCTAGCTTAACATCAAGGAAGTGAAACGATGAATTCGACTCTTCTTCGACGGTGAAAAACAAAGATGGGTGAGAACTATTAAATATACTAAGAAGATCGGCAGTTGAAGAGTTTCCATCACATACGATGAAGGTATCATCAATATATCTTTTATACATTATATATCTCCATTAATATATGTGTTAATTTTACTTGTAATCTGCGACTTCATTTTTACTCCTGAATAAATATATTGTTTTAATGAGATACTTATATCCTTAGGAATATTAGTATCACGGTAATAACTAGCTGTTATCGCATTATTCATACCTCATTTCAATTTTATGGTGTAATAGAGATACTGGTCGCTCGAGTCCACATGACATATTGTCTTATTTCCTGCCAGCTAATTAAATCACTTTGAAACCAAAATAGTTGAACCTTGTAATGTTCACCTTCCGTAAGTGATAGGTAGTTAATTTACTAAAATTATTATTATGAATTATTGTAGAAGCCTTCGTGATGAATTCATGTTGTATACTTCAAGGTGTTTTGAATGCGAAAATTACACATTTTTCTGTCATTTGTGTACATTTTTTGAGCTCCAGCCTAGTTCAGGACCTATTAAGGAGGCAATTTAATTTTTGTAAACTTCTGTACTCATTTTTAGAAGGTGTAGACATACACACTCACACACTTTGTATTGCCGTGCATTTTGTAGTATCTGAAGGTTTTGCTGTTTCAAAAAAACTAGCCATTGTGCTAGTCCACAAAATTCACTTGTCAGTGTGTCCAGGCCATCTTATGAACACACACTCTTTTTTGTCAAACTATTTGTGTCAGAAACTTTGACAATTTGAAAGCACTTTAGGCTAACAGAGAAATTTTTATTCAAGTATTGGTTTGTAGGGATTTGGTTGATTGGCTACAGGATTTCATCATGAGCTGACATTGGTTAGAGAACCATTTGAAAACCTGTAGGGAGTACTGGACAGCTGTTTCCTCCGTCCTAGTTTGGGACTTTTCAGCAGTACACACCCACCGGGGTTCGAACCCAGGACCTTCTGGTTACAAGGCGAGCTCGTAGACCATTAAGCCACTGGGATCCGATCATTTGACTAACCCATGAATTCCAACTTCTACCAGTTCACGATATAGCGCGACCACTAGCCAATGTCATCTGCGGCGAGTATTTGTCCTCATACTCGACCTGCTGCACCCTTCTGGTCACGACTTCCCACTGGAACCCCAGGTAACTACCTACCTGAAATTTTTGCTGCAAAATAAATTATTTCGGAGGAGAAAAGAGAAACACCATCGTTTCGGAATAACATGGATCCATTTTTATTTAGTGGTTTCTTTTCAGCTGTGAACAGAAGATTGAAACTGTCTATCGAAACGTAATGAGTAGATAAGTTATGATGAAACAAGCTTGCTGGGCTTTTGTTTCATTATACTTGCTTGAATAGGTAGGACAGAGGCGGTAATTAACGGTTTTAGTTTCCTCAGGTAGTCGGTCTGATGTGATTGTGTATTTCGTGTTTAGGAGAACCCTATAACTACATCAGATGTTAGTTTTGACTGTTTTAAAATAGTCTTATCGACTTTTGTTTTACATTGTTTAAATATCTGTTATTGTGTGTGTTATTTCTGTTCCAGATCAGTCATCGTCACCGGTGACCCGGTGCTCTGGGTCGGATTCTAACTAGTGCGCTTGCATGAAAACGGTGTAGCAGCCAGGTCCTGCCACTTCTACTAACGGAGAAGGCTCCAAAGTCCCAGATTATCTACTTTAACCTCCTAAGTGGGGACGGCATCGAGTGCCCGACCTGGATTATCGTCCACTTAGGCCAACCGGATCTCACTACCCACCCTTCTTTGCTGTTGTGTCTGCTATTATACTATAAGCGAAAACACCTCACTATAGCCTTTATCCTCATCCGTAGCAACATTTTTGATTATTTTTATATATTTAATACTAAATTCATTCAATGTATAGTAAAGTTTACCTTAAATTTGAAGGTGGCAGCCTATTTTAGCACCAGTGTTAATGGCTTTTCTAACAGTCTGACAGAGTGATGACTGACTATTTTGAATAGTGGATTACACCTGTTTTTGCTTTTTGTTTTTTCCTTCACGTTACCAGTGGAACGTAGGGCCTCAAGCCTTCAGCTTGAAGTTTCTGTAGCAGCGTTTAATTTTACAGGATCAGGTTGGTGGACTCATGCCCAACCTTTCCTCTTTACCAGAATTATTTCTGGCCTAGAGAGGTAAATGAGTGCGTCGGTGGCTTGGGATCGAACCCCGGACCATGTGCATGGTCGGTGAGCGTCCTAACCGCTGTGCCACAGGCAGACAAATTACACCTACGAGTTAATTACTTATCAACTGATTCGCTGGTAGAACTTTCGCCAACCACGCCCGTGGTTTGGGATTCGATCCTCAGTCAAAGCACCTAATGTAATTTACTAGACATTTGTAATTCTGAGGCTAGCAACCCCATCCTATAAAAACAACACCTCAGCTACTGAAACTCCAAGGTTTCAAGCCTGGTGGCCTATGTTCCATTCGGAACGCAGGGGAATGTGAAGAAGAATAGTTACCTGTGATCAACAAATCCTGGTATACGTTACCACCATAATGTCATAATTCAAATTATCTAATCAAATCGAATTGTTTACAGAGTTTTAGGAAGTGATATATCCATCCGAAAAGTGGAACGAAGTGTAGTAAACAAAAAAGAGAATAGATACACATGAACATAAAACAGCTACTACGTCAACAGAATAATACTAATACTTATAATAATTGCAAACGTATCACCGAACACTTACCAACATGGCTTTACAAAGGAGAAAAACGATACCCCCGCAGCTCCATCTTAGAACATCTGATAGAATCCGGACACCGAGCTACACCCCAAACAAACTTCAAAGTAGCCTACAGAGTAAGAAGTGGTCTTCCTAAATGTGTACGAATAAGACTTCGTCAAACTGCAGAAGCAGTGACGATTCACTTGCTAAGCCTTGAACTCTGCATACAGAAGTAGTTCGTTCAATGACTACACTTACAATGGACGTAATCTATCTTATTACCCGACAAGTAAATTCTACCTAATCTCTTTTTCTGTCTCTTCATTGGTATTATTTTGTCTTCTCAATTGTAATATTTTACATTTTCAACCTTCTTGTTCTCTACCCCCACCCTATTTAGTTTCTCAACCTCACTACCACTGTTACTGACTTGACCAACGCTCAATTTCTAGTCATTTATGTCACTCCATCCAAATTATTTGCTCAATTTCAGTTCTAATTTAAATGGCATTATTCTCTAGGCCACCTGTAGTTAGTGTCTACCTGTAATTACCTCTGTTGCTGCCCTGACCTAGGTTGAATCATTTTAGTCAATTACATTACGTCATCTAACTTACTAACTTAATCTTACTTTAGTTGCAGTCTCATCAACCTTGTTGCTATATTAGATCATTCTTGTGTTACTTGATCAATCATCTAAACTAGATAAACCTCATGTACACACACAGACACAAAAATAATTATATATAAATGCGATTGTACAGCTATGTGAATGAATTCGCCGAAAAGAGTGTCTTCGCTGAACGTTTTCTCTTTTAATAATAATAAGTTTGCAGAAATAGTAATAGTTAGTAGGTACATTATAATTCGTTAGTTTTGATTCCATAATCTACAAAGTAATAAAAAGGATATGTGATAAATGTTTGTATGTATGCGTGTGTGTGTACAGTTTAGGTATCTTCGATATCAGGTCAATATTAATACCACAGGATATGATAGCTAAGTATTAAGACAGTATCTCCCTTCATAAAAGTGTTCATTTACATTTTGAAAGTGAAATGTTTGGCTGTGCATCATATAGTTTTAAAGAATGACATTACTTCTGACAGTATGTGTATGTCAGTGTGTAAACCAACACATTAAGGTCGCGTTGTATTTTTCTTAACCAATAATATTGCCTATCGTAAAGTCTATAAAAGACTAAAGTTTACTAACTTAGAAAAATTCTAATTCTAGTGTTTGCGTATTACTTCTTATATTAATTATTTACAAAAATGGTAAGTTTTTAATAAATTAAAATAATTCTTATTCTTATTAGCGTGAATGTATCAGTATACATGTTGGACAGGCTGGAGTACAAATGGGCAATGCATGCTGGGAATTATACTGTCTAGAACACGGTATCCAACCTGATGGTCATATGCCAAGCAATAAAGAAACTGAACGATCTGATGATGCCTTCAATACATTCTTCAGTGAAATGAGTTCAGGAAAGCATGTACCACGTGCTGTATTCGTCGACTTAGAACCGAATGTAGTCGATGAAGTGAGAACTGGATCATATAAACAACTATTTCATCCAGAACAATTAATCACAGGGAAAGAAGATGCTGCTAACAATTATGCACGTGGTCATTATACAGTTGGCAAAGAAATTATTGATCTAGTTATGGAACGTATTCGAAAATCTGCTGATCAGTGTACGGGGTTACAGGGTTTTTTGATTTTTCATTCATTTGGTGGTGGTACAGGCTCAGGATTTACATCTTTACTAATGGAAAGATTAAGTGTAGAGTATGGCAAGAGGTCGAAATTAGAGTTTGCTGTGTATCCAGCGCCTCAGATAGCAACAGCTGTAGTTGAACCATACAATTCCATTCTGACTACTCACACAACTCTAGAACATTCTGATTGTGCTTTCATGGTGGATAACGAAGCCATATATGACATATGCAGGTATATACTTTTGCTTATCATATATACATTTATACTTTAATTTCGTTTTTTAGAAAAAATTTAGGAATAGGTCATCCAACGTACACAAACCTGAATAGACTTATTGCTCAGATTGTCAGTTCAATTACTGCTTCACTCCGTTTTGATGGAGCTTTAAACGTTGACCTAACAGAATTTCAGACAAATTTAGTTCCCTATCCTAGAATACACTTTCCATTAGCAACTTATGCCCCAATCATTTCAGCAGACAAAGCATATCATGAACAAATGAGTGTTGCAGAGATTACAAATTCTTGTTTTGAAACAGGCAATCAAATGGTAAAGTGTGATCCACGCACTGGTAAATATATGGCTTGTTGCCTGTTGTATCGTGGTGATGTGGTTCCTAAAGACGTGAACGCAGCAATTGCAAATATCAAGACTAAAAAGACAATACAATTTGTTGACTGGTGTCCAACAGGTTTTAAAGTTGGAATCAACTATCAGCCTCCGTTAACCGTACCCGGTGGAGATTTAGCTAAAGTTCAAAGAGCAGTGTGTATGTTGAGTAATACAACGGCGATTGCAGAAGCATGGGCACGTTTAGACTGGAAATTTGATTTAATGTATGCAAAACGTGCTTTTGTTCATTGGTATGTTGGTGAGGGTATGGAAGAAGGCGAATTCAGTGAAGCACGTGAAGATACAGCTGCTTTAGAAAAAGATTACGCTGAGGTTGGATGTGACACTGCTGTAGTCGACGATGAAGAACAAGAATTCTAATGATGTATGTTATTCATGTTGTTATTTATACTTTGTTTTGTCTTCTTTAAAACTGTTATTTTCCCTCTGTATCTTCAGTTTTGCTGACAATCACTTAATCAATACATGATCAATACTCCAAGTTGTTTTTGTTTGTTTTTTCTGCTTCTCTCTGTTAGTCACTGTCATTGTTTATAGATAGTCACACAAATAGCCGACAGGTAATATTATCAGAACTCCTAGTGCAAAACAGTAACTGTTATAATTTTCAAATTTTCTACTGCCGTTTTAACAAAACTGCTGAGAATAGGTTGAGGTGACACTTACTTTATGTTTGACATAGTATTTAGAAAGAGTAACAGTAACTGAGAGAATAAATATATTTCTTTTCAATTAGTACCTCATTTCAACGGAGCTACACTAGTAATATATCAATCCAATGGTGAAGTGTTAGTTAGTCAGTAAGAGATATCATTCTCGAGGTATAACAGGGGTGAAAGTAAATACAGAAATCATTATTATTAATTTAAAATACAAAACTACACTACCTTTAGCTATGTTTCTATGATACCTTTATGACGACTGCTCAAAAAATAGATTTTTGTGTCTGAGATTTATTTCCTTATCTGATAATTCATCAATTCTAAACTGTTCTGAACACCAAAATAATAATAATAATAATTTGCTTTATTCCAAAACAGTACTTGTGATACAGAATGGAATTCTCAGCATTTTACTACATTATTACATCCAGTTAGTACATTAACAATAAATAAAATTTTACATAGATTAAGGGTAATCTCGGTCAATTTTGACAACAACATATTAGCATATCAGCAGCAAGGCAAAATTGAACAGAGTGTTTGAAGGTGCTAGAAAAGTAGGTGCTAGCGTATTTACTGGCGTAAGCAGAAGAAAGAAACAAAGCAGCACATAACAGAGAAAAAGAGAGAGAGGAAAGGAAAAGAAAGAAAGGAAAACTCTGTAAGTATAAATGATGTGAGTTGGAAAGACGAGATCCAGTTGTTGTTCTATTGACTACTTAATAAGTTATAGGTATCACGCCTAATGCTTTCTTTATCGCACAGAACACGAGCTAAGTAGAGTATGGTTGAGTTTTTGTACTTGCTAGTGCGAGCATATAGTTTTCTATACAGGCTTCTGTTTTCGCCTGATGAGATACAAGGGGAGAGTTGTGAATGAAGAGGGTGGTGTGAGTTAGATAGAATGGATTTAGCCCATTTTTCACATGAGTCCAGGTGCCTGTCCACCAGAATATTAACGAGCTGGCTAAGTGGCACGTAGCTTACCCTGCTGACAACTTTTAACATCTTGCGTAATAAGGTATAGTCTTTCTTCATTAGCCCTGGAAAAACTAAGGGGGAACAATAGAGAATAATAGGTAGGATGCAAGAGTTAGAGAATCGTAGAAGTAGGGGTTGGGTTAATCCAGAATGTCTTAACTTCTTGATGTAGAAGGTAAGACGGAATATTTTCTTAGAAATCATCAAGATATGAGACGACCAGGAAAGATCAGCAGACTGAATGATGCCAAGATACTTAATTTCCGATTTGGTTTCTATTTTAGTGCCATCTATGTTGCACACCTCGTGAGTGCTAACCAGTTTGTCCAGGTCAGATTTATGCCTAAAGGTGAAATTGACTGTTTGGCATTTGGAGGGGTTTAAGGTGAGACCGTTTTCCTTGGACCATTGGCTGATTTATGATAAAAAGCCACTTAGTTTGGAGCAGTCACTTTAAAATTTTACAGGCAAAGATACAGTTAGGTTGTCAGCATATTTTACAAAATTAATGTCATTTGAAGATGGTAAGTCATTTATAAAGAAGGAAAAGAAAAGTGGGGAGAGTACAGCGCCTTGGGGGACACCAGCTTCAGTGAGCATAGCAAAGGAGGATTTACCTTTTTATACAGTGTCCTGCATTCTGTTTGAGAAGTAGGAATGCAACCAGTTTGTGACCCCTGACTCAGTTTGTGTCATCGACAGCTTATTTAGCGAGAGACATCTAGGTACAGAGTCGAAAGAAGAAGTGAAGTCGAGAAACGTGCAGCGGACATATTTGGCACCTTTATCTAATGATGAGACGATACTGTTGTGTAAGACGGCTGCAGGGTCTAAAGTGTTCCTACTCTGTCTATAGGCGAATTGTTTGGGGTCTTCGAAACTTTTAAGGGTGGATTCAAGTTTAAGAAGTATTAGTTTTTCCATAAGATTTAGAAACAGGGAAGTAATGGCAATGGGTCTGAACTTTACGTTTTCGCTATTACCAGGTTTAGGGATAGGGATGATACGCGTAGGGTGAAATAATTTCCATTTGATAAATGAATATGTAGCATCCACACTCGAAGAGATATGTTATAGTATACGCTATTGAATATATATATATATATATATATATATATATATATATATATATATATAGTTGATTGACTAGATTTTGCCACAGTGACTGTACAGTCAACGAGCTTGATTCGTAACCTGTAGATCTTGGGTTCGTTCACCGGTGTGGTCATGGGTGAGCACCTCTGAAGGTCTTTCCACTACTTTTTATGCACTCTACTTAATCACATTGATTAGTCATTCTCTTTCACAATTATCACGTCATGCCAACTTCTGCCTGCTTTTCAAATTTCCAATTAGTCACCCCTTCTAGACTACACCTTATAATTAAGTAATACTTTTTGAGGAGAAATTTTACCAGTATCTGATTAGTCTTATAAATTCTTTACTAAACATAATAACGATTGTACAACAGCTTATGAAAATGAATAGTCGAAAGGAAAATTTTTTCCCGACGTTTACGTCTTTTTCTTATGACGTTTCTTGGTTCATAAATCCATTAATGTTAGCATACATTAGCCAGTGAAGGGAAACTAATGCTATAATAATGATAATAATTTACTTAATTCCAAAAACAGGACTTATAATACACAGTGGAATTCTCAGCATTTGTCACAATATCTTGAATCTGATTCACTCAGAATATAAGTAAAATTAAAAATTAACCAGAGGAATTTGTCCACGTTTATGATGTAAAGTCAAAAATATTCGAAGCACGAATTGAGATCATTAAATGTAATAATAATAATCATAGTATTAATAATAATAATAATAACACCAGTGAGTTTGTTTCAAACAGTATTGTCAATTCAGTTTGGAAATTTTAGCATGTTATTATAGAGCAGTGAATCTAATGTTCTTTTGATATAATATAGTGAGAGGAAATACAAGATTGACAGTGGTAACACAGCTTCAACGATGAAAAATAAATAAATAAAAACAAAAAATTGAGAGGATTGTAAATATAAGGAATACAATAACAATTAAGTTTGGTACTTTAAGGTTAGAAGAAATGGTTCATTTGGTAGTGCAAAGAAGGTTAGTTGGTTAGTTCACCCCTGACACTATTTTCATCACATAAAGTACGTGCCAAATATGGTATAGTGGAATTTTTTTATACTTAGACGTACGTGCGTAAATTCTTCTAAAAAGACTTCTTGTTTCACCTGAGGAGACACAAGGTTGGAGCTGCGAGTAAGTAAAGTGGGTGCTCAGAGTCTGATAAAATTCCTTTAGCACATTTGTTACATGATGTCAGGTGCCTATCCGTGACAATCTCAACAATATGGCCCAATGGGATACCACTCATCTTACTGACTGACAGTATTCAGAGTTCTACGAAGTATGACATAGTCTTTTTTAAGCAATCCAGGAAAGAATAAGGGTGAACAGTAAAGAAGAATAGGTAAAATATGCGAGTTGACAAACTGTAAGAGGAGGGGTTGGGTTATGCCTGAGTGCCTCAACTTCTTAATGTAAAAAGTCAGACGAAATATTCTTTTAGAAATCGCTAAGACATGGGAAGATCTGGATAGGTCAGATGAAATAATTAATCCAAGATAATTAACTTCAGACTTGATTTCTATATCAGAACTGCATAAAATGGTGTATTGTGGTACAAGTACAAGGTCGAATAATAGTCAGTTTGATTTGATTATCGTTTATAATACGCATGATCAATCAGAACATGAGATGAAATAATTCATTGATGTGTGTGAATAGATGTGGTCAACAAAAGTACAGGTTTCGAGAGTGAGTGAGTGTAGTCAGTGGTGTGTGAGACATGAATACTTCGGAAAAATAAACCAGGAAATACGACAAACTAGACATAGGTTCAAGGGTGATAGATAACAATAATAACGATGGTGTAGTGTTAAACTTAAAAGTACTATTAGTAAACGATTACCAGAGGTAACAAAGAATTCAATAAAGTGAAATGAAAAGGACAGTGTAAATACAATAACAAGTTTGAAAACATTACATAAACCTAAGGTAGCGCACAAAATAAGTGAACTCATGAAGTGGTAAAGGGTCAGAAATGAACGTTTGTCAGTGAAACAAAGGGAAAGAGAGGATAAGAGAAAGGGATAGGAATTTAGAGTACCAATGTTTATGGAGGACTCATTGACCTCATTGTAGGCCAAGGTAAACATAGAGGTTAGACGTAATTCATGTATAGGCAGAGACCGGGTCTTTTGGTATTGATTGCTACCGCTTCAGCTACTGATAGAAGACGTGGTCGATCGCCTCTAGAAAGATTGCCAGGAACGCGATAGATGACCAAGAACGCCTGTTCTGATTGAGTATCTAGTCTCTACCAAGTGGGCCAAGGCTGTACTATTTACGCATTTGATTTCCCCTTTACTCAATCATACAGGTACCTGTTTATGTACGCGCATGGATAAAGCCCTTTGAGTACAGCCACTGTAGCTAGCTCAGGCGGAATAATTGAACTCATAGATGTACATTGATGAAGCTACCATTGGTAGTTTATGCTTGACTCACTGTGTAAATACTAGTCTAGTTAAGCATACAATGTTTATAAAATCCAAAAGTCATATAAATACAGAAAATCGATTTCTTTCACTTTTCAAGCATCGATTACTTTTATTCATATGATATTAGAGAAACATAGACAATCAGATGTTCATCTAGTGCAGTTGACAGTTTGTTTTCACTTTCGTATGATTTAAGGAGCTATTATCAAATAAAAAAAGCCAAATTGTTTAAAACAAAAAAAATTAACACTTTATATAATATTCTTGATAAGGATTTAAAAGATTTATTTAAAATATAATTAATTGTCATTTAGATTACATGTATGAATTCACCTACTTGTCACGTTATACAGTACGCGCGAAAATGAAATTTTAAAAGTGATTTTTATGTGAATGACGTTGAGAAAAGTTTTTAAGTTAAAAAGATCACGTTTAATGGTTTAAAGTCTAGCTATTAATTGCATGGTCTATTCAAAATACTAAGAATAACTTGTCTGAAGTATAATTCAAGTTCATCTTTGTATTGACTGAAGAATATACCTTGCTGTCCTATTATACCGTGAAATACTTCATCTTGTAGAGTCTTGACGTATAAGGAGATCACTGAAATCTACATGAAGTCAAGATGTAAACGACAGCTGAACTCTTATGGCATTCGAGAAGAAGTGCATACATTCCAGTTGACTCACTTCAAGTTTCGCCTAACGACGGTGTACATTTGGTCACTTAAACACTCTCTTGGTGTAGCTGTCCTTTGATCAAATTGAGTGATGAGTAGCTTAGTTTCGTGACCACATTGCCAAGCTGATTGATAGAATTCAGTGGGCATTAAAGACTAGGTGACATAACATTGGTTACACCCCAGTGAATAGCACGGAGAAAATTAAGTTATTCTTTTCTGAGATCAGTACGACTCCTCTGTTCGAGGGTAGGTAAGGCCGATGAAAGAAAGTCATCGGGGATCCGATTGGCCCGAGAATATTCCCTCGACGAAGTAAAGGTTGAGATTTAGAATGTGATATTTCAGCACCATGTTTCAGCTTAGTAAGGCTGCTCAGATTGCAGAAAAGAAGAGAACTTATAATACAGAATTGCAAGGATTTCTGAGAGCAGGCCGAGTGCAAGTGCACTATTAAAATTGATAACTGGTGAACCAGTAGTTTATTCCAGTCACCCAGACGACAACCAAGGGCACACCGAGGCTAAAGCTATCAAAATGTGTCAGCCAATATAGAATTTTTTGAGTGGTGCGAATTAACCCCCCCCCCAGGATCAATACAGTAAGATTTAACTCAGAAGGAAGGGAAGTTATAATCAAACAGTACTACGTACAATACTGAAAGTGACGCAGACCTGTCCAGATAACTGCAAAACAGTAATTAAAAAGACCCAAGTAAGACAGTGACATCGAAATTCTCCTGGGTGATAATATTCAAGACAAAATGTGATCAGACAATACAGGAAGAGAAATCATCACGGAGTGAGAGGTGCTTTGTGAAATAAACGAAAATCGAGAATTCTATGCAGACCTCTGCACATTCAGTTATTTGATGACTGGAGACAACGTGTACAAACACATGGATTTTCATAAGGTGACATCATTTCCAGATGATGGACAAACGAAAATTCAAAAAGACTTCATCTCAATCTCAAGAAAATAGAAACAGAGCCTCCTGGACACAAGATTAAGAAGCTGGGTAGATGTAGTCTAGGATCACTACCTAGTTTAAAAAACCTTTAAAGAAGCTGAAGATAGATCAAAATTTAGCTAATACTTAGGACCTGAAGAACGAAGCTACGAAGGCTACCTTTACGTAATTCATCTGGAAAATGTGAACAAATCAAGAACAACAAAATGAATAGGGTAGTGTGGCATCACTTCATTTCGTTGGTGCTTCTGAAGTGCATGCAGTTTCAACATCAATATAAGACGTTTTCTATAGTTTGGTTTATAAGGGTTAGTTATGTTTTTACGAGTTGATCACGGATTGATATCAGTTAGAGAATCACTGAAAACCAGCACTGGAGTACTGGACAGCTGTTTCATCTTATTTTAGGGAATCATAGGCAGAACGCACCCACCACCAGGGTTCGAACCCAGGACCTTCCGGTTACAAGGCAAGGTCGTGTGCCATTGAGCCACTAGGACCCGATTCAATTCAGTACTCCCTGGTTTTCATTGGTTCTCTAATTGATACCAATCCGTGATCAACTCGTAAAAATATAAAAAGTATTCGAATTATTTAGTTATTGATCAGATCAGATGGCCGGAAAGAATCACCAACAAGAAACTATGGGAACAAACAAAACAAGAACCAATCGCCCAACAACAACGAATATGCAGGAGAAAGTGGAGATGGATTGGACACTCTCTGAGGAGGCTGCTGGGTGACATCGCGCGCGCGTCAGGCCATTGCTCGAGTGGAATTAGGCCGAAAGGGAAGCGGCGAGGGGGGCGTCAGTGTAAGGGTGACATGTAGGAGATGGTGTGAAGAGGAGTTGAAACAGTATGGACTAACGTGGATGCAGATGAAAAGTACAGCAAAAGACAGAAGCGAGTGGAGACGTGCAGTTGAAGCCCTATGTTCCCTTAGAAACCCAAGGGAACAATAATAATAATAAGGTACAGGACAGTTAGATTATGCAATGAAATAGCATTATGGGAATGAATGAGAGTTTTTATTAAGCTTGTTGCTATACATAAAAATAATTACAGAATACTCTAAAAATGTAGAATAAGTTTACGTTAAGAAAGACGAAAACTAGAAAAATTAATACTTGTGCAGCAACTTGTACTGTTGCACTCATTGTTTTTAGGAAGACAATTATTACATTACTATTTGATTAGTTTTAATGTCTGTTATTAAAGCTGAAATCATCACGGCTAACTAACTGTTTAACTAGCCTCAACAATAAAATGACTACATTCTGAATTTGCTAACCACTTGAGTAATCTTACAATTTGTGTACCTCAACAACTTGTTGCTCTCCTTGCTCCCCACTACTTATCTTATTCGAGAAACTTCGGTCATATTTACCAGTACATGAGAGGAGTTGAGTAAGGGTGCAAGAGTTGCGTAATAAAATGAATAATACTATGAGTGAGCTGTAGTCAGGATGTACATGGAAAAGAAGGGAAATGTGATATTATATAAGAGTTCGAAAAAATACAAGTGTTATGAAGAGTTAAAAAACCAGGTTGGTAGAAAACGGCAATGTTGTTATTGTGGAAATAGGAGTGGATGAATAATATTCTTTTATAAGCGTCGGTGGCACAGCAATTAGGACGCTCGCCGACCATCCACATGGTTCGGGGTTCGATCCCTGGCCGACGCATTCCGTTACCTCGCTAAGCCAGAAATAAAGCTAGTAAAGAGGAAAGGTTGGGCATGAGGCTAGTAACCCCATCCTGTAAAAATAAAAATTGCTATAGAAACTTGAAGCTAGAGGTTTGAAGCCCTATGTTCCACCTGGAAAGTGAAGGAATACAGAAAATACGCACAGCACCGCTTTCTCAGTCTGAATAGCTAGAGTTTCAGTTATGAAAAGGAGACAATATCATACTGTATTTGGTAGGTTGTTCTTCAGGCATCTGTTGATATGCAATGACAAGATGTTCAATTATCGCACTCTCCACAGAGCCACTGCTGCGTTTTTGCAATCAAGGCGAGTAGTGTTCTTGAACACTTTTAGGTAGGATACAGGTTGAGTAACCAAAATATCTGGCTTAAGAGAAACAGGTGAAGTGGTACATGTATACAAAATTGGTCAGATGAGAGAACTTAGTCTTCAGGCTTCTGGAGAACACTCCTTATGCGTTCCTACAAAGAGTATTCTTCTTAAAGATGATGAAATTATTTTCTTAATGATACTGTAGGTTAAGTTCCCCTTGAAATCAGGTTCCATGGAATGTTTCTTTTCTGGAACAGGTAATGTCTCGTTTCTCTTAACTTTTGGGTTGATATTTTTGTCAATGAATCTCAGTAATTATCCATTTTAGATGAAAATTTCTGAACGAAGGTCTAGTTTTGCTTTTAAGGCGTCAGATTTACAGATGTGTTGGATTCCTGTGGTGAGGAATTTAATTAAATTTCATGTTCGTTCTAAGAGAAGCATAGTTAAAAAATTCAGGTTTCTAATTATTCATTCACTGATAGAATTTAGGACTGACTTCATTTCCGACGGTCCAGATACGTTCTGGTTTTCATTTTAATTTCGATACTGAACTCACCTCATAATGCTGCAAATATTTTGCTTACTATTAGAGATATTACTATTAACTCACTCATAAGTCGAATTTTCTTTATGAATTACTTTTCTAAATCCTATACTATTCTTGCAAGCAACCTGTGTCAATTGTCGTTCTATAATAATGCTTTGTTGAGAAACGTATACAGTTGTAACATTCTGATAGATCATAACAGTTTTACTTTCGTTAGTATAAATTCAATGTATGTATTATCAAAATTACTGTCTGATTGACTTATCGCTTAAAAAGTTGACTATACTCAATTTCTACTGAGGTTCACAATGAAAATATCATGACTGGTAGGCAGTAGATAAGAGTTCACTAAACTAAAATAGATCGATCCATAAAAAACCTACTTGAAATGGTCAACTAACAAGCTTCTATAGCTGGGTGCCGATTCAACAAAAGCGAAATTTAATTAAATCGATTGCCACCCGAATCCGACGCATCTGTAGTTTCAATGTTATAGAAACAGAATTAACTATTTTGGGAAAAATCTTCATCCAAAATGGATACCCAATAAGATTCATTGACAAAAATATCAAACCAAGAATTTGAAGAAATGAAACTTCACTTGCACCTAAAAAGAAAGTCTACATTAACTTGGTTTACAAGGGAGATTTAGCAAGCGATATTCTCAAGAGAAGGATCACATCATCTCTGAGAAGAACATTCTTTGCAGCAACGCTGAGAATAATGTTCTCCAGTCGCCCACTGATCTTCAGAAGCCTCAAGGACAAGATCCCGCACCTGACCACTTCTATGTGCATATATCAGTTCACCTGCTGCTGTGGAGCCAGGTACATCAGTCGTTCGACGCGCATTTTGTCCAAGAGGATTCAAGAACACTATCCAGCATGGTTGCTAAAAGGCAATAGTGGTTCAATAAGGAGTGCGATAATTGAACACCTGGTTAACACTGATCATTCATTTCACCAAATGCCTACTTCAAAGTAATCTACAGAGTCAAGAACAACCTACCAAAGACAACACGGTTTCGTCTTCTTTGTATCGCTGATGCTGTGGCCATTTACATGGAAAAACCGGAGCTGTGCATACAAAAGAAGATTACTCAACCACTTATACTGTCATGGTAACAACTTTTTTTGGTTTGGTTTGATTTTTGATTTTGATGACTTAATTTTGTTTCTTTGCATGTTCTTTAATTGACTGTAATTCTTGTATTCAGTTAGAACTCTTACGTAATTTCATATTATCTACTTAGTTCCTATGTGCATCCTGAGTAAACCTCACTCATCAAGCTTTTCATATTATTACATAACTTCTTTTAACAACTGTTTGTGACAACTCATCACCTTTGTTACTAACCTAATTTCATTAACAGCTAATTTTATATATGTCCAAACGAAGTTCACTTTTAACGGTTTGAAAAAATTTGGGCATTGGATATATGATATTCATTAAAATAAAGGTTTTTATATTTCCCAATGAATGAAAAACAAAACGATATTGTTTTTACTGACGTTTCTCTACTTAATGCTAATAGCTTTCTCAAAATATTATTAAACCGGAGTTTACAAAATCTCAGCATATTTTGCCTTAAGTTTAGCGACAGTTGGATAAGGAACATAAGTGAAGTCCGTAGACCGTTAATTGTCAGTTTTCATTTAAATTTGCAGTGATTATATTTTGAGGAGAATAAGTATAGGCATATCATGTCCATAATCCACGATAACAAAACATCTCGTGGATTACGGACATGATATCGACGCCGTCAAGTCATTCACCATCGTCAGCAAACAAAGAAACAAGAAGATGCTTGCAATTGCAGAGGCTTGTGCAATTCGAATTTATAAACCAGCTGTCTGTATACAAAAGGAGAAGGTCGTCACTCTGAATCTACCATGGTAATACGCTTTACTTATTATTCTCTACTTGTTATTACTATTATTCTACCTCTTCTTATTATTATTTTTGTTATTATTACTACCCTTATTATTATTATTCTTGATTCATTTAAATCTATGCTTTATCCGTAAGATTATCCTAACTCACTTCAACACTATTAAAATTGTTATTATAACTATTACTATTGATATTAGTCTGTTCACGATTCTCGTTATATTCCGTAATGACTAATTGTTTATCTAAGTGATGTAATTGAAGCGTAATGCAATTTATCTTAATTTCGATCTCTCATACTCTCTCTCTCTCTCGCCTTATCTATTTGAACATGACCTGTAAAACATTCGCACGTGTCTTTCTGTATGACTAATTCAATGTAGATTATTTACTTATCAGTCTTATATCTCCCTATGTAATTTCAAAAGTATATATATCCGTGTATGTAGAGTATTCAGCTGACGAGTTCTACCGAAATTTGATGAATTCATTAAATCCTGCTTTATTAACCTTTATTGCTTGTTTTAAAATCAGAAGAGGATAATAAATAATCTTGAAATTCTATTTCGATTCATGTACATCATAACATTCTAACAAGTTACTTATTTTGACTATAAAAACACTCGTCTTATATCCCATCTGATTGTAATTGATCAATAACACTCATATTATTATTTCTGAATGTACATTATCACATATTTATTTTTATTCAAATGTCTAATCAATTCCTCTCATGTATATAAATAAGGGAAGAAAGTTGTGTTAGTAACTTGATATGATTATGAGTGGCAATAGTTTGCTCTCGAAACGTTATCAGTTAATATTACTGTACAACATTGTGTGATTTATCAAAATAAAATCCGAAATGAGATACTGTCTCAGTTAACTGAGAAATAACGGTGTTGACTGAACCAACCATAATGCATAATTTGAAATAATTGACTAGCGTAAGTGAATTATGCAGATGTATTTTGTTTTATATGATTCTAAACAATAGAAGCTTGTGACTGAGTCATGCTATATTTCCATAGCCAGATTGTAAGATATGTAGTCAGTTAATGAGTGGAACTGGATGACTCACTACAAGTATAACATTTATTTTAAGTAAATTTTTTCCATCAGTAACTAGCTTTTCTGCATTGTTTTTAATGTCACACAACCTAGTTCATGTACCGCGCGTAATTAAACACAACTACAATATCATCACATGATTTGAATCAGGCGGATTAGTGAAGTGTAAAAATGAAGTGATTTACATTAAAATAAACCAACATAAGAATGATCCTATGAAAATTGACTGCACTGTCTATAATTAGAAGTGATATTGATTAAAATTAATGTAATCTTCTAGAACTTGTGATATGTATGTTTCTTCTTTAATATATTGATGAGATGAAATTCACTTCAGGCTTTTTTTTCAGAAAGTGAAATGATTTCTACAAAGTTTGATGGGACTAATACTGTAACATAGTCAGTTGTTATAATGAATTGAGTGAATGTTTAGAAAGCGGAATCCACATTTCTCAAAATGATATACGACTTATAGAGCTCTGTTTTTCCTAATTACAAGCTTTTCTGAATGAATTTCACTTTAAGAAAGTCATTGGGGTGTATTGTTTTAGAAAGAATTATTTATTTTTCGAGTTTGACCACGGATTGATATCAGTTAGAGAACCACTGAAAACCGGCCACAAGGAGTACTGGACAGCCGACTGTTTTATCTTAGTCTGCGACTCATTCGCAGTACGCATTCACTGGGTTTCGGCCCAGTGGATTGCGTTGCCTGGAGTTCTAGTGAGAAGTAGTGACCAGCGAGGTCCATCTAGTCGGGAGTGAGGATGGTTGGTGGTCGTGCTAAATATCACGCATTGGTAGAAGTTAGAATGCATAGGCCGTTGAATTGGATCCCAGTGGCTGAATGGTATATGAGCTTGTCTTGTAACCGGGAAATCGTCTGTTCGAACCTTGGTGGTGGGTGCGTACTGCCGATGGATTTCCAAACTAGGATGAAACAGTTGTCTAGCACTCCCTAGTTTTCAATGGTTCCCTAGCTGATATCAGTTCGTGGTCTAACTTGAAAAACATATCAACTCGTGAAAATTATTTATTTATAAATAAAAATATATTCATGGTGAATTGAGGTCACTAAAGAATTACACACTGAATTGAAATGCATCGGTGTTTAGTTTTTTAATACTTTCATGGTATGCAAATTGCCCAGTATGGTTATATACACCAAATGATCTTATGCATAGGGGAAGAATAAATTGTATATAATTGTGTTTATTTTTATATGTTGTTAACATAATCAAAGCTGACCTCTATTTTTAAATAGTTGATATACTACTTTCACATATGTTATTTTTTTTTTATCATCTGTCAAGGGAATAACAGGTCAAACAGTTATTTATTATAATTAGGTTAACTATGAAATGGCTGCTAAATATAAATAAAATGTATTAAGGTTAGTAACAGAATAGGTTATTTACAGGGATTTCACCTGTTCTATAAAACCAAAAGCTGACTAGGAATGACTCAGCTTTTTTTGGAAAATGAATGAAGCGATTTATTACTAAAACCACTATTATTATTATTAGGCATTTGGGGAAACAAACAGTTTTCAAGTGATTCTCTTCCGAAAAGCGCCTAAACAGTAATTAATGCGTCGGTGGCACAGTGGTTAGGACTCTCGCCGACCATGCACATTGTCCGAGGTTCGATCCCCTGCCGACTCACACCTGATATCTATGGTCGGCCTGTAAAATTTGGACTACCGATATCCATGCTGAAAATTCCATACTTGTACCAAAAATACAGTGTGGAATCAAGCTGTATTAAAAAAAAAATAATAATTATTTGTTATTTCGTTTATTATCAAGTGTTGGTTTACACGGATTGGATTAATTTCACGTTTGATCACCGATTCATATCAGTTAGAGAGATATTGGAAACCAGGGAGTACTGGACAGTTGTTTCATCCTTGTTTGGGCTTTGCACCAATACGCACTCATGACTTCACCAGAGATAGGACCCACTACCTTTAAGTTATAAGGTGCGCTGGTATATTTTTTTTATTTTTTTTTTTTTTATTTTTTTTTTTTTTTGAGCCACATGGAACAGAATCCATTGGCCCTTGAATTATATGTAGCGCAACCACCAGCCAATGTTATCGGTAGGTATTTGTCCATCCAACTTGCTGGACCTTGCTGGTCACGACCTCTAACTAGAATTTCAGACAGGTTCATTATGTAGTCACTTATTAGCGGGTATTAGATTAATTTATTTTGGACGAAATCATTTCACTAATGTTTGGACAAACGATTGGTTAGCATTTTGAAGAGTTAATATCACTTAAATTTGTCCTCACACCCGACTTGCTGCACCCTACTGGTCACAACTTCTCACCAGAACCTGAATAGGGCCAGTCGCTAGTGAGCATCTCATTGATATTCAAGTGTCGGTTTGTAGGGATTTGATTGGTTACAGGACTTCATCATGAGCTGGCATTGGTTAGAGAACCATTGGAAAACCTCGTCCTATTTCGGGACTCTTCATCAGTACGCACCCACCTGGATTCGAACCCAGGACCTTCTAGTTACAAGGCGAGCTCGTATACCATTAAGCCACTGGGACCTGATCCAGTACTACAAGGTTTTCCAATGGTTCTCTACTTAATGTCAGCTCATGATGAAATCCTGTAACCAAAAGCCTAAATTATTGTAACTTCATATAATAAGATGTGAATATGCTGAAACAATGGCTAAGCCAAAGAGGAGTTTGGAAAGAATTTGTAGGTTTACTGATTACAATTACCCCCTTTTCGCTAAAAGCAAGGTCGAAACAGCTACCGCTTATATCTGAAACTTCTTTTCGTATCATAATATTGTCTGTACTTTGAATAAATTTTCAAAATGTATTGTATTGGTATTTTTTAGGTAATTTTTCTGTTTTTTCCCAATTATTTCCACATACATCTATTGCAGAAAAGACTGTTTAATACTAAGTTTCTACCTATGAAGGTTACGTTTAATATGCTTGTTAAACAGTAAATTGTGTTCGAAATGCAATCCAGTAAGCAATACTCTTTCAGCATGTGATGTGTCTAGTAGAAAAGACCAATAGAAGTTATGGTGACGATTCAACGTGGAATGAAATGAAATTCTTATTTCAGCTTTAATCATCACTCATTACATAAGTAGTAGACCTCTAATCTAAGGCTACAACAAATAGTGGAAATGTTTATTTCACATGACTTTTATCAGTAAGGCAGATTCAGAAACTGTTCTGCTATGCACGTTACCTGCATTTCTATATGACTTGGTGTACAGTTAGATATAAAATGAATGGGTGAATCCATTTGCACGGGATATATCAATAGGGATATCACACCCCATATTATCAACGTAGGGTGAATTTTTTTCATGAACGATAATTTATTTTATTAAATATTCAATCTTGCTTTTGTATCTCTATCATTAAACAGTACGGCTTGTCTAGTTTACTCGACAGCTCTTTAGTCCTTGTTTAGGACTCATCGGCAGTATGCGCCCATGACTCTACCAGAGATTGAAGAGAGAACTTTGAAATGAAACTACGTCACATTCTTCAACATGTTTATAAGAAATAATATTAGAACTGTGATAGTTATTGTTCCTGAAAATCTTCACCGGCTCTTCTCACAACTTTCCATAAGGTTTGATATGAATATGAGAATAAGCATAAAGCGGTTTTATTTACACAATAAACTTTCTTACTTCATTATTCCCAGTCTAACATCACCGAAAACCTCTGGATCTAGGAAATAAAATTCAAACTCAGGTCAAGGAATTCGACGCCAGTAAAATAATGCCCATGTGCGTCGGTGGCACAGTGGTTAGGACTCTCGCCGACCATGCACATTGTCCGAGGTTCGATCCCATGCGGACGCACACCTGATATCTATGGTCGGCCTGTAAAATTTGGACTACCGATATCCATGCTGAAAATTCCAAACTTGTACCAAAAATACAGTGTGGAATCAAGCTGTAATCAAAAATCAAAAATCAAAATAAAAAAATTAAAAAAATGTTCCACAACTTGTCAAAGAGTTGTTTCATGCCTAAAATTTGACTGGCTTTCATTGGCTTGTTTTTTCAGAGTTGCTAAAAGTTGCTGCGGTGGTTGTATTGGTAATAAACTCAAAGTTAGCTGAAGTCCAGTCACTTACTCAAGAATAATACAAAGAAACACGTAGTATGTAAGATCCCTTTAAGATACATCAGTGAACATACAACAGGATGGCTACTACGAATTAAAACCCGTTTTCAGGCTTCAAAGTTATATGAATGTCCTTTGTACATAAGGTTTCTTGGTTTTGGTATAGCCGGCTGATTCTGAGAAATACACAACCAGCCACTATAATTTTTATATTTTCAATTAATTTATGTTAACTTAATTGGCCAAGCGCTGTCGGTAGTCATTGCTACTGAAGTATTTCGATTTGGAGTCAGAAAATACTTTCCAATTGGCTGAGGTAAACTGTTGAATGATGAAAGGCGCTTTTTTCTGTAGTAAAAAAAAAAATATATTATGGAAATGTCACAAAACATGAAACTCTGACTTCATCTACTTCGTTACTAAATCATATCGAAGTCATTTACAAAATATTAACCCTTGAAAATGTTAATTAGGCATCATTCAGCTAACCGTTGTCTCTTTGATGAGAACTTGTCAACTTATAACAAAATCAGTCACTTAACATGATGCCAGAATACTACACATTTCTAGCAAGGAAAAATACTCGTCTAGTCACGCCAAAAAACAGCTTAGAGAATTGTCGTAAGGAGACAGCCACGTATATTTCTTTGATTACAGCTTGATGCCACACCGTATTTTTGGTACAAGTATGGAATTTTCAGCATGTGATATCGGTAGCCCAAATTTTGCTGGCCTACCATAGATATCGTGTGCGTCGGCAGGGAATCGAACCTCGGACCATGTGCATGGTCGGCGACAGTCCCAACCACTGTGTGAACGAAGAATCCTGAAACATCATCGGGTAACAAAAGGAGAGAAAGAAAACATAAACGAACATAATTACGTCTCATATATATATATATATCTTCAAGAGACTGGGTTTTCGACACCTTAAGGCCTGCTGATATTCTCAATTAGTGTTTCAATCCGGGAGTTCATTTAACTGCCACAGAATCCTCAGATCTTTGACCAGTGAATCCATTCCACTTCAGCGTGATACCCGAAAGTGAGCTTCACCAAGAGGGCAGACTAGCCCAGATTCTCTTGTGTTAAAAAAATGTGAAACCAAAATACATAAAAAATGCTTGAAATGCGGCCCTCAAAACTGTTAGACAATATTATAACATTCCGGGATTATATCCCTTAAAAGAGGATAATGTAAGAGATCAATTAACGTTCACTGTAGATATAAGGGAGAAGATTTGTAGCTCAGGTGGATGATTTTGACGTAGTTGTAGCGCATGCTTCAAACTGAAGTTTGCGCTGAAGATGTTGCCTAGTGAGGCAATGAAAGAGTCACAAGTAAGTCATCTACCTTAGAGAACACAACTACATCGAAATGTTCACTGTTTTAGCTGACTTTTATTATATAACTCAATATTTCTTTTGATTGTCTATCGACTGGTTGGCTTATTATCAAACGTCTGCTTATTCACGCACATTTCAAATTTAACACTGGTAATGGTATACCTTCCCGCCACTCAGTTCTAGCCTTTTTAATTTAACTTTGTCAGATATTGGTAGTAGAAACAAACAGTTCAGAGAAGTTTCTTTTCGGCTAATTCACTCACGTGGCTGTACAATCACAATTATACATAATTATTTTTGCATGTGTGCATTGATTAGGTTTGACAAACAAAAATAAAAGAAGTTTGGAGTATTGTTTGCGTCATCAAAATATTTCAAAACATTGATAAAATCCATGTTGTAACTAGCGCAGTGAAGATCAATAAGTTTAGACTTAAGCTGTGTAATACAAAGAGAGTGAACAAAAGGTTGATTAAGATGATGTCAAAAGATATCATATGAAAACAGGCAAGAAAATATTAACAAAATATTGATAAGAGTTGAAATTAGAATTATGCCCAAAGTAGAATAAGGGGATGGAGAAATTTCTTCTTTGCACATAAATCGGGGTGTTCCATCCGAATTGCTAAAGCCTCAGAAATGAGAATTATACAGAAACATACCGCTTTTGAGAGGCTTCTTTTGACTCTATAGATAATTTTAAATGGATTTTCCTTACCTGCTGAGTCACCAATGTTGAATATATGTTCAGTTACTGCACTCTTACTGATCCATTGTCAACTTTCTGTAACCAAGCGGAACAGTTCTTTTAGATTAAATACGTATTGAGTGATCTATATATCTCGCCCCACTGGAGCAAGTGAATTGGCAGATACACATCAAAGTGGTCAAATGCAATAGTTTATCTTTAGAGTCATTGGGGAACAGTGAGCAGTAGGAGAATACCAGTCGTAATGTATCAGCAGAGAATGTTCTTTTCAGGGCGTTCGACGTTCTCTTCTTTAGGACCCAAGTCAGAAGGTAGCATTTAAGCGCCATATCCTTTGTTGGTTTCGGGTTTTATGTATTTATAAGTAAAGCGTTGGGAGAGAGTAGCCATTTTCAGTTATTGTACTCCTCGAAACAGTGATCTGTTCACTTACTAGCTCAAGGCTGCAAATACTTCGTATCCTAGTCTTAAGAGATATTGCTAGGTTCCTCTTGAAATTTATAGTTATCCGACTGTACAACTTTGTCAGCTGTATGCTCCACATAGGTTTTCTAATATACTGATCTGTTAAATGTCCCATCACTCTTCATTGTTAACTGAATGTCTTGAAGGATATTGTCTGTCCAGTTTCAACTTCAAATGTAAATTTAATGGATGAATGGAAACTACTAAAAACTTTTAGGACATCATTTAGGCCACAGTCATTATCACAAAGGAATGAATACTTTCTCTGTAAAGAGACTTTTCGCTGAAATGTTTATTCTTATTTCGATGTCTGAATATGTATTTTTCTTGAAATATTGGAAAATCGTAGACGTCAGTGTAGCTACTGCATGAAGATATATTTCAGTTGTTTTGATTTTCATTGCAGTCATATAAGAGTTTTGTTTCAGCCACAGGCGGACGGAACTGATGAAGATATCAAAGCGAGGATCGAGAAATCAAGTCAAGCTTTGATTTCTCTCAAGCCTGTTTGAAGGTCGATGGGACTGAATCAGCATGAAAAATAAGATCCGGATTTTCAACTCCGACATGAAGTTAGTGCTACTGTATGGATCAGCGACTTGGCACCGCGTCATAAAAGGCACTTCGAACAAACTACAGACTTTTGCCAACACCTGCCTTCACTTATTACTACTCAAGATCAGATGGCTGGCCAGAAAAGATCAGGAACAGGAAGGTATCTCCGGCAATGAGTGAATCAACCCAGCAGGAACCGACTGTGCAACAAATATGTGGGAAGAAATGGAGGTAGGTGGATTGGCCATATTCTGAGAAAACAAGCCATCAAGTGAGTGACATCACACGCCAGGCCATCGGTCGAGTGGAACGGAATGTGAATTAGCGAGTTGGTTGTCAGTGGGAGGGTGACGCTGAGTTGAGGAAGTGATGTGAAAAGGAGATGAAAGCATGTGGAGAGACTTGCAGCTAGGTGCGAATGTTTGTGGAGAAGCGAAGTCAATGAAGACGTGCTGCTGAAGCCTTATATTCCTCAAGGAGCTAAAGAAATCATTGATAAATAATAATAATCTTACTTTTTGGGGAATTTCCGCGTGAGTTTGCAGCTGGAGAGTATATACATGCATATATATGGAAAAAAGGAGAGTGAGGTTGATGGAATTGCTATCCAGTAGCACAGATATGTGTCTCTCAGCCGTAGTGCAAAAGCAGTGGGAATTCATTTTAAATTATCAAATAGGTGATGATCCTGCAAAGCCCATCAACGTCACGATTATTTCTGCGTTGTAGCATGTAATTAATTTGATTTTTGTGAGGCGAATCAGATGTGATAAGACTAGTGCCTACATTTTGTTACATTCTGTTTTCAGGCTTTAATTACAACTTCCACAAGTTGAAAATCAGTCGCAAAGATTTTGTAAGCTTTGCTTTTGCAGGAACGGAATAGTTGGTTACTGACTAAGCGGCACCCTTGGTCCCATCCAAATGCTTATACATTATTAGTGAACAGAACTTACATTGAAATAAAGATGACACTGTAGCTACTGTCATCTGTTCAAAGTTGTCTTTCCTCTTGTGACGTTGTTTGGGAAAGCTGTCTTTCCCTTAATGTTCTTTAATGACTAGGTGGAGGAAAAATAGTGTGTGGCCACCGAATCCCTTCGGTGGTTATGTTTGTGCACTGTCTTTGGGTAGGTGTCCGACTATGACGAAATAACCTAATCGTTCACTTCAAACCTGTTTCACCCTCAAGCGCTTCTCGAAAGTCAAAAGTCATGACAATATTCTTCAGCTCTCTGTCAAAAGCTCCTCTAGGTTTTTTGTTTTTACACAATCTCGAGTATTGGTGTATTGTATATACAAGCTATGATGACCTAGTCGGATCCTGCGGTCGAAACTATATGGATCCATGCATTTGTTGAAGACTTGAGATTTACCTCTCGCATACGAATTGGGTGTATTTCTCCCACCAGAAAAATAGTGTTTCTGTGGTGATTGACTATTTCTATCTCTGTATTGTTTAAATACTTACTGTTGATTGTTAATATTTCTTATATGAATTGCATAATAATTCCGCTAAATACAAATTCCTGAATTCCGCCCTCTCTGTGTTTTGTTTGGATTCTTGTAATTCGGTCATCTCGAAATACTAATACTACGACTACAAATAAATTACTACAAATTGGCGTCGCGATGGAACTGAATAACCTGGGAAAATTTCCTATAAATGGTTCTCCGCGGGAGATTGCTGATTACCTTGAATGCTTCGATGCGTGGTGCATTTCAAAGAATGTTCGGGATGACAAAATACCAGCACATTTCATTACTGCTATTGGGCTAGATGCGTAAAGCCTAGTGAAGACTCTGTCATTTCCAGATAAACCAATTTCTCTGCCATATGGTAAGCTCCGTGAACTTCTGGTAGATCACTTCCATATAACTACTTTTGAGACACGAGAGAGGGCTCAATTCAACAAACTGGTTCGTGCTCCCAACCAGAGGATTAGAGAGTTTATTCTGAAACTCCAAATACAAGCTTCAAAGTGTAACTTTGGAGATCAGCTGCATACTCAACTACGTGATCGTCTAATTGCTGGAATCAATATTCCTAAGTTAGAGAAAGAGTTAATTCAGATTCCTTCTTGTACCTTTCAAACTGCTAAAGATTTATGTATTACATATGAAGATGTCAACAGTGAATACTCTGCTCCCACTACGTCAGTATCTGATGTCATGCTGTCCAAAGTCGAAAATACAAGTGTTCATGGAAAGCAATCCAAACTGCTGTCCACAGGTAATAGAATGCAGCGAGAGATCAAAAACATTAAACCGTGTTTTTTCTGTGGAAAGTTACATCTACGAAGCACTTGCCGTTTTCGGGGTGCTAAGTGTCACAAATGTGGTAAAGTTGGACACATCAAGACTGTTTGCAGAAGTTCGAATACTTATGTTACTCAGAATCCTGATAATTCTTCCAATTTATCTGGTAAAATGCAGTCGATGTCTCTTTCAACTTTTCCCAATACTCAATCTCATCTAATGAGAACCTTCACTACAAGTTCAGGCAAGTCCCATTGTTTTATAATTGATACTGGGAGTACTGAATCTATAATTTCTAAGAAAGATTTACAATCGATTTGTAAGAATGTCCAGATAGACCCTACTACTAGTTCAATTACAGGCATAACTGGTCATAAATTACCTCTTATCGGTGCTACTAACATTTCTTTGAAATCAGACAGTGGTAATTTTGTAAATATTCCCTTTCTTGTTAGTGAATATGGTCCATCTTTATTGGGATTAAAAGCCCTTAGATTGTTAAATGTCGAAATCTCACTTTGTACTGAGTTGTTTGATGAATCTTTGTTCAGAGAATTACTTCTCCAATGTTCAAAGAGTGTAGGTGGTATGAAGATTCAGCCCATCCATCTTGAAATAGAGGGTGATCCTATCTTCCTGAAACGCCGATTAATTCCATATGGATTGCGAGATGCAGTTAAGAAAGAGTTAGACAAGTTGGTTGAGCAAGGCATACTTATGCCAGTTGAGTCTTCAAATTGGGCTACTCCTATTGTTACGCCACTAAAGGCTGATGGAAAAACACCTAGAATTTGTGGTGACTACCGCCTTACACTCAATAGTCGTCTACTACAGCAAAGTTGCACTACTCTAGAAACTGAAGACATTCTCTACAAGCTACATGGCTCAAGATACTTTTCCAAAATAAATCTAAAAGATGCCTATTTGCAAATTCCTCTTGATGAGGCGTCTAGTGCATTAACAACCATTAATACTCCATTTGGATTGTTCAAGTATAAGTTCTTGCCTTTTGGTTTAAAGGTTTCACCTGCAATATTTCAAAATGTAATAAATCAGATGATAGATGGATTAGATGGTGTTGAGTCATACCAAGACGACATTATAGTTCATGGTCCTAATATCGAATTGCATAATGAACGTCTTTTAAAACTGTTCAGGCGTTTATGTGAGAATAATGTTCTTGTTAATCCATCTAAATGTCATTTCACTTTGTCGTCTGTATCATGCTTGGGATACACAGTAGACTCCGAAGGTTTCAGACCTGATGCTAGTCGTTTGGCACCTCTAATTCAAGCACCGTCACCTAATAATATTTCGTCGTTGAGATCATGGATTGGTACTCTTCAGTTTTACTCCAGATTCATTCCCAACTTCACTCAACGGTTATCTCCACTTTTTGAGATTGTCTCCAGTAAACAGTTTAAGTGGGAACAACAACATGAGAATATCTTGCGAAAAACTTTGGAGTTTCTTAATAAACAAGCTTTCTTAAGACCTTTTTTGTCGAAAGATAAGTCTGTTCTCACTACAGATGCTCCTCCTATGGGTATAGCTGCAGTACTTGAGCAAAATGGACAACCTGTTATTTGTATTTCAAGACGTCTAAGTAAAAGTGCACAAGGGTACTCACAAACCCAGAAAGAAGCTCTAGCAGTTGTATGGGCAATAAGACGCTTGCACAAGTATCTCTTTGGTACTACGTTTCACACAGTTACTGATCATCAAGCTTTGAAATTCATTTACAATCCAGAAAAATCCTTGAATAAATCATCTGCTGCTATGGTTCAAAGATGGAGTTTAGAACTAAGTGCATATGATTACACTATTGAACACAGATCGGCTAAGGACATACCTCACACAGACTTCTTATCTCGCTATTCATTATTTGAAAATTCTGCTAATGATACTGATTGTTTGTTGGTCCAGCCATTACCTGTGGATAGAGTTCGACTTATGAATGATACTCTCAAATGTAACGGATGTGTTATAAATGCAACAAAAAGAGGTTGGAGTATTCAGTGTAAGCGAAGATTTCCGGACTTTTAAAAGCGAAGCGATGAGATTTCAGTCCATCCTGAAGGATTTCTATGTCCGAATGACAGAATTATTATTCCTCCGACATTAAGATGTGCGATTTCGGATGATCTTCATTCTGCTCATCTAGGAGCTGATAAGATGAAGTCATTAGCACGCCTAACATGCTGGTGGCCGGAAATTGATTCTGACATTAACAAAAGATCAGAGAGCTGTTCTATCTGTTTACATAAAATGTCCTATGGGAAGTAATCGTGGAAACCGTGACCTGCGTCTTGTGAGGTTTGTCAGCGTATTCATGAAGATTACTGTGGTCCATTCTTAAATTCATACGATGCCTTAATTATTGTGGATCCTTATTCTAGATGGCCAGAAGTCATAATTACAGATAGTCCTAATGCAAAATTCACTCAGAGAGCGTTGAGAAAGATTTTTAGTTGAGAAGGAATTCAGATGTCTTAGTTACTAACAATGGTATTAAATTTACGGAGAAGAACTTCAATGATTGGCTTAAACATGTAGGTTGTCGTTATTTGTACACAGCACCACGTCATCCTCAGTCGAACGGGTTGGCAGAAAATTTTGTACGAACATTAAAGAGTGCTATAGAATCAATGAGTCCTCAAAATCTTGATGAGCTAGAGAGATGTGTGGATAACTTCTGACTTCAATATCGCAATGCGGAGCATACAAGTACTCATGAAAGTCCTGCAAAACTATTCAAATCTCGAATTCTCAGAAAGCATCTGATGTCCACGACTTCTGATGTACATTATCACAGAGGGAATGATTATAGACCTTCTATTGGTATCATACTACAAAGAATGGGAAATTGAATGGGGAAGATATTAGACATTGAAGATAATTCAGTCCATAACAGACACTTGGATCAAGTGAGAATAAATGAGGTAGGTTGTTCCGATTATGATTATAATGACTCCGCTACTAATCCTGACTTTGTAGATAATTCAGAAATAAGTCAAGATGATACTGATGGAAATTATACCACAGAATCAGTTAGAAGATCGCAGAGACTGGCAAGCAAACCGCGATATCAATATAAATACGCAAGGAGACTGTAGCGGTAAATAATTCCACAAAATTATTGACCACAGCAATCACTCATTGGATGCTGACCACCACTGTTTAAGTCGACTTGTTTAGCTGAAGGCTTCCGGTCAAGCATCCCCGCCATTTGGTACCTCGTCGTGTCACGTGCACGATCACTAGCTAGCTAAGCGTTCGTCTAACGGCTGGTTTTGGTTACTAAATATATATCTTGGTTTGGACGATCAATTATTGGCTTTTGCTTTGTCTTTGGTACGCGAGAATAAATTAATTAGAAGTTGTTGAACGAGATATCACGTCAAACCTTTAATATCCGTCAACCTTTAAACTGGTGAGCCCAACCGCGAACTTCATCTACGACAATTACTCAGATAATCCCGGTGAGTTCGTTCCATTTTGTATTTGTTCTTGTACCATATATTATTCGACATAATTTTCGTCATGAGTGATCTTAGTCCCAAGGTCATCCGTATCCGCTCAACTCCTAAAACCATTCAGCTCGTACCATACTGGCCAGATAATGCTGAAACGTGGTTTCTGCTAGCTGAAGCAGATTTTTGTGAGCATGGGATAACCGATCAACGTTCACAGTTACTTGCAGTTATTCACGCCCTACCGCGGGAATTCAGCAAGTACGTAACATCACAGATGTTGAGTCCCGAGGTAAGTAACTCGTACGAGTTGCTGAAAGCATCCCTCCTCAGGAGAAACGTTCTCACGGACAGACAACGTCTAGATGAATTATTTCGCAACATCGAGTTAGGAGATCAGTCAGCCGTGAGCATGCTGACAAGAATGAAACAAGTCGTCGGCCAAAGTCAGTTCGACGAAGGACTGTTTAGAGAACTCTTCTTAACCAAGTTGCCACAATCTGTACAGACCGTACTTGTGACACTTGAGGGTACTGTAATAGAGAACTTAGCTATTACTGCAGATAAGATTCTAGAAATAACTAAACGGTCTGTTCCCGAAATATGCTCAATGACTAAGCAGACTTCGAGTGAGGATCCTGCAATGATAGAGTTATGCAACTCCCTTCAGCAGATGTTTAGGTCAAACATGCATTCTAAATCCTCCAACCGTCGTCCTAAATCTCCTCAACGCAGGAACTCGCGTGGTCGATCTAAGTCCAAACCACGTTCACTGAAAAACCCTGACTGGTGCTGGTACCACAACACCTATGGCCAAGAAGCGAAGTGTTGCCGTAAGCCTTGTAACTTCGGAAATGTCTCAAAGTCTGTGGGAAACTATCCCGCCGGCACGCGTTAGCGGCAACCGTCGCCGGTGGCACTAGCCGCCTACTTTACATCCATGATGTGATAAGCCAGACTCGATACTTAGTCGACACAGGCGCCGAAGTCAGCGTCCTTCCTGCTACAGCAGCAGATCGACAGAAGGAACCTACCTTCAACTTACAGGCTGCAAATGGAAAACCAATCGCAACCTTTGGTAGGAAATACGTCTATCTGAACGTAGGTTTACGCAAACCTATTCGGTGGATTTTCCTTCTCGCTGACGTTACAATGCCCATCATTGGCACGGACCTACTTAATCATCATGATTTACTCGTAGACGTCCGCCGAAAACGACTGATTGACAATACTACTAGTCTGTCTATCAAAGGCATCACCTACATAGGCCCTAGTTGTCACCCGTTAAGATAAAGGCAATTCTTGATCCAACTTTTCAACCTATCGTTGACAAGTATCCGGAACTTAACTGCCCGTCGAACGACCTACCGTGCATAACCAGCAATGTTATGCACCACATCATTACCACAGGACAACCTGTGACATCTAAAGCACGACGATTAGCTCCTGACAAACTGAGAATCGCCAGGAATGAATTTGACCATATGCTTACCCTTGGCATCATTCGACCTTCGAATAGCCCATGGGCATCCCCACTTCATATGGTTCCGAAAAAGGATAGCAACGATTGGCGACCCACCGGTGATTACCGGCGAGTGAATGCCAAAACAACCCCTGATTGCTACCCGTTGCCTCATATACACGACTTGACGGCAACCTTATCCGGCGCGACTATATTCTCCAAAATCGACTTGGTTAAAGCGTATAACCAAATCCCGATGGCAACAGAAGACATCCCGAAAACGGCTATCATTACGCCTTTCGGACTTTTTGAATTTCTACGTATGCCATTCGGTCTTCGGAATGCAGCCCAAACATTCCAACGCTTCATTGACGAAGTATTTCGCGGTCTCGACTTTGTATACGCATACTTAGACGACTGCCTCATTGCCAGTCCAGACAAGGAAACTCACCTTAGGCACTTGGACTTGGCATTTGACAGGTTACGCCAACATGGTGTTACCATTAATATTCAAAAATGTCAAATCGGTGTTGACTCACTCGACTTTCTGGGTCACACTATTGACTGCAAGGGCATTCGCCCACTGGCTACTAAGGTCGAGGCTATACTGAACTTTCCAGAGCCACAGACGGTGAAAAGTCTCCGCACTTTTAACGGCTTAGTAAGTTATTATCGACGCTTTATTCCCAACTGTGCCTCTTTGATTCAGCCATTGACAGACCTCCTTCGAGGGAATAACAAGTCCATAGAACTTGACGCGTCTGCTCGAAATGCTTTTACCCAGATTAAAAAAGCTATTGCGAATGCCACACTTCTGATGTATCAGGATCCAACGGCACCGTTAAGTATCTCGGTTGATGCATCAAACACTGCAATCGGCGCAGTTCTACAACAGCTAGTTGACAATGAGTGGCAACCACTTGCCTTTTTCTCCCGGCGCCTTCAATTAGCTGAAACGAAGTACAGCACATTCGGCAGAGAACTTCTGGCTATGTACTGTGCTATACGACATTTTAGACATTCGGTAGAGGGTCGTGAATTTATAATTTTTACGGATCACAAACCTCTGACGTACTCTCTGAACTCACCTTCAGATAAGTATTCACCCAGGGAATCACGACAACTGGATTACGTCTCACAGTTTACATCAGATATTCGCCATGTATCCGGAGTAAACAACACTGTGGCAGATGCCTTGTCGCGCGTTTGTTCTTTCACCCAAATCGACGGCATAGACCTAGTAAAACTGGCTCGTCTTCAAAAAGAAGATGCCGAACTTCAACATGAGTTGTCGAAAACAACTCTACAATTAGCTGAGAAACCCTTAGGTATGGGAAGAGATACTATTCTATGTGACATTTCCACGAGTACTCCTCGCCCCATCGTGCCTAAAAGTTATCGCCGTAACGTCTTCAATACGTTGCATGGCTTATCTCACCCAGGTATTCGAACTACTGT
Organism: Trichobilharzia regenti; assembly: GCA_944472135.2. Taxonomy (NCBI): domain Eukaryota; kingdom Metazoa; phylum Platyhelminthes; class Trematoda; order Strigeidida; family Schistosomatidae; genus Trichobilharzia; species Trichobilharzia regenti. Next base: position 44,598,665 of record OX235265.1, on the reverse strand, counting down.
CAAGCTCGTAACTAGTCGGTTTTGTTGGCCTGGCATTAATAAAGAAGTAAGGGAATGGGCACACACGTGCTTAGCTTGTCAAAAGTGCAAGGTGATAAGACACACCAAAAGCCCACTTGGCACCTTTCTTCTCCCTGACGCTCGTTTCGAACACGTCCATATAGATTTGGTTGGTCCCCTTCCTGAATCACATGGATATACTTATATTTTAACTTGCATAGATCGCTTCACACGATGGCCGGAAGCAGTACCCATCAAGGACGTATCTGCTGAAACAGTCGCACGCGTCTTCGTAGAAAGATGGATTGCTAACTTTGGATGCCCATCTTCCATAACAACTGATCGCGGGCGGCAATTCGAAAGTGGCTTATTCTTTGCCCTGACTAAAATATTAGGTTGCATGCGATTTCGAACAACAGCCTACCATCCTCAAGCTAATGGTATGGTAGAACGTCTACACAGACAGCTGAAAGCTGGTCTGTCAGCTGCAAACACCACCCATTGGACTGAATCCCTCCGTTAGTTCTCCTAGGGATACGAAACGCCTTGAAAACCGATGCTGGTTGTACTAGCGCCGAGCTAGTATATGGCACGACACTGCGACTGCCTGGTGAATTTGTTTCTCCCTCGAGCTTCCCACCAGTGGTAGATCACGCTTCATACGTCAGCAGGCTTACAAACGCAATGCGTTCAGTTAAACCTGCTCCCCTTCGTCCACAGTCCATTGATGTTTTCGTTCATCCGTGTTTGAAAACTTCTTCACATGTATTTGTTCGTCGCGACTCTGTGCGCAGACCCCTGGAACCCCCATATGACGGACCTTATAAGGTAATTAAACGTTCTGATAAATTCTTTGTCTTGGACAAAAACGGCCGCGAGGACACCGTCAGCATTGACCGTCTGAAACCGGCTTACTTGGAGGGTAATCCTATTAGCATAGAGCTGAACGTACCCCAAAATCCACAAGTAACAGAAGATCGTGTAGACATCGATGAAGTCGCTAGCACAGCGACAGCTACCGAACCTTCTATCGAGCCTCCCAAGAAAACCCGTTCTGGACGCACCGTAAGGTTCCCAGAATATCTGCACACTTATTTGACTTAACGAATTCGTGTGATTCACGCAACTCACTCGTTCGTGGTACTAACTATTTTTTTTGACGTATAAATTTTTTTTATATACAGTACCACCGAACACAAAAAAATTTTTTTCAACAGTTCATGTAACATACAAAAAAAAATTAATTAGATGTATTTTTTTTCGATGTTCTGAACTTAGCATTATTTTACTGTATAGTAAATGCACATAATTTTTTTTAACCAAAAAGGTCATTTCGTACATTTTCCTCGACATGGTTCTTAGCGTTCTTGTTTTCTTTTCCAGGTGCGACGGGCACTGGACGGGAAACAAACGAAGCACGGAATCCAACGAACAACACCAGGAAGCTATGTACAAACACCCCATTAGCATAGGCAGACAAACCAGTAGGCATAAGACCAAGCCGCTCGGAAGATTTTTTTCACCCGAAAGGGAACCATCGAGTTTTTTTACTTCCGGCTGGTTCTGTCTTAGGGTCCTCACGACCCCACTAGGGGGGAGTGAGCTGTAGCGGTAAATAATTCCCCAAAATTATTGACCACAGCAATCACTCATTGGATGCTGACCACCACTGTTTAAGTCGACTTGTTTAGCTGAAGGCTTCCGGTCAAGCATCCCCGCCATTTGGTACCTCGTCGTGTCACGTGCACGATCACTAGCTAGCTAAGCGTTCGTCTAACGGCTGGTTTTGGTTACTAAATATATATCTTGGTTTGGACGATCAATTATTGGCTTTTGCTTTGTCTTTGGTACGCGAGAATAAATTAATTAGAAGTTGTTGAACGAGATATCACGTCAAACCTTTAATATCCGTCAACCTTTAAAAGACATTCGACGTGTGGTGCATGTGGTGATTGACTATTTCTATCTCTGTATTGTTTAAATACTTACTGTTGATTGTTAATATTTCTTGTATGAATTGCATTAGAATTTCGCTAAATACAAATTCCTGAATTCCGCCCTCTCTGTATTTTGTTTGGATTCTTGTAATTCGGTCATCTCGAAATACTAATACTACTATTACAATTAATTACTACAGTTTCTTACAGTCGTGCTACACCAGACTGACTCTGGCGGTTCAGTCAGTGTCTCGTAAGACTGAAGCCTGACTGAGTGTCGCTGCTTTCATGCAGCGCGAAGCCCCCACAGTTCTTCAATTTTCGGTCTCTTTTGTACAATGTCAACCTATGAATACTAGTTCCGTTTCTTCCAGCGCTAGAGGGTAAGCAAGCATGGGATGGTATGAAGACTGACGTTGACAGTACATGAATCCAAATTCATCCTCATTGCTCCCTCAGCCGTTGGCATTCTTGTGAAAGCAGTTAGTGCCTTCCCTGGTCAAACGGCTGTTTCTTTCAGTGGTGAATGTTGATATTATGTCTACAGTGAGACACTTAGTCAGAAATTGGTTAGTTTCTCAAGAGCGGGATGTTAGACTTTTACTGAGGGCGAAATCCCTTTGTTCTGAATACCACTCAGATTCGATTTTGTAATAAGTCTGTTGTCTTGCCCTCAGATAAACGAATGTTGCAAATTTGGATGCATTTAGCAATGCACCGTGACTCTAGGGCGTCGCTAAAGATGTCTAGTTCTATTCATATTTTTGATGCCTACTCGATAACCTAAATGTGGGTTTACAAAGGGACTTATTTCGCATTCTTGGATTGAGTGACCATTAGCAGTGCAAAACTCTCATTAGGTAGTACAGTTGTCAATGTAGTTGAAGATTAAACGATCAATTCATGGTTGTTTGGTCAAAACCAACTTCCCCAATTTTCGCGGAGGCATCAATCAGCCAGTCATCGTCTCATCGGTCGCTGTTCAGAAAGAAGTCAGGACAAAACCGTCAGAAGTAATATCGTGATTTATTATTGCAATACTTGTTCATAGACCTAAGTTGTAAAGTTGGCTATATGTTGGTGTTAGAATAAAGAATTCTCGAGTCGCCAAACTGGGTTCTGGTTTTTGCGTCCGTTCGTACTAAGCGTTTCTGAGAAGCTTCGAGAAACATCGTGAGGCCCAGCGTAGCAAGAGCTGGGCATTAACGGTTTACGAGACGTGGCTCACAGTTTCTTACGGCACGCTGTCAGTTTCTGACGGCTTTGGACAGTTGGTGACAGTTTGTATAGTCACTGTTCATCTTTCCTGGTGCCGGCCAAGTCTTCTTTGAACAAGTAATATCTGGAACATTTTGGAATTGGGTCAAGTTCAATCATGCCTGGGTCAAAGAAGGGACAGAGCGTCCTGGATGCAAACAGGGAAGTAAGTCATGGTGACTTGTCTGTTAATTGTAACGATGTGTCTGATGTTAAGTATGACATGGTTGATGTTACTGTTTCGCCGTCTAGAGATAGTAGGATTATCAAACTCCCTAAGTATGAACCTCGGTGTTTCGATGGAAACCCAGCTGACTATTTACAGTTTGTAAGCGAGTTTGAAATCATGTTAAGTAGTTTTTTAATAAACGATGAAATGAAGTTGATGTATTTGATGAGGTGCTGCACTGGAATTGCTTCGAGAGCTATACAGTGCTGTAATTTCATGTCCCCTAATGAGGGACACGCTGAGGCTATGAGCATATTACATCAAAGGTTTGGAAGACCTTGAATGATTGTAAGGAACGTATTCGAAGCTGTCAAAGGTAACGGCGGTCAACTACGAGATGACTCCAAGGCACTCACCGAGTTTCTGGATAATCTGTTGACTTATAAGAATACGTTGATTTCGGTGAATTGCATGAGTGACCTCAACTCGAGTTTTATACTAGAAGTAATAGCAAGACGTCTACCTACTCGACTGCAGAGGAAGTGGGTGAAGATAAGCTCCCGTATAGAAGATGAAGGTATCGAGCCAAAGTTCGATGATATTCTGAAATTGGTAAACAATAGTGTCAATCAATCTATGAGCAAGTTTGCCAGTCTATTGCATCTCACCCCTAGAATGGAGCAGTCTGAGGGTAAAACGCAATCATTGATGACGAAAGGATCTCATAGAGGTGGATATCGAGAAAGCTCTATGGTGTATAGTAATGCATATAGACCTAGTGAGTGTAACAGGTTTCGTGGTACATCCCCAACAGATAAGTTACAAGATGCAAGACAAACACAGTTGTGTTTTACACGTTTGTAAGAAGTGCATACAAAGATGAACTGTGAATCAGTGAGCAAGTTTAATGATAAGCTAACTGTGAAATCTAGGTCTGACTCCGAATTGTGTAACGATAATGGCGCGGCGAAGAAGCCTGTAGATGCAACTAGTAAGCCATTGTTGAATAGAATGCAACAGAAGAGAGTTACAGTTTCGGAGTCCAGTTCTGAACCCATAAGTTTACAAGGTATTACTAGTCAGAATGAAGATATAAAACCTTTAACGATTTGTGAGGAAGAACTAAAAGTGTCTACTGATGTCATTAAAGAGTTTGAAAATGATGAAATTGACGGTAAAGTGAATATTCGTGATAACGATCATGATAGTGCACATTTATCTTTGGTTGATCATGACGAGATGAGGGAAATGGCTACTTCTACTGAGTTGAACAAAGGTTCTGCACAACTTGAACGTGAAGTAGAATTGAACGCAGATGCAGTTCCAGAAGGTGTGCATACTTGTGAGACCGTCAGTGTAATTGATCAGCGTGTAGCCCACCTATCATCAGATGATAGTGCTAAACCCGAACTAGTAGTGAAAGACAGCAGTGGTGGTAGTCTTGCAGTTAGACAACTTTCTGAAAGTCGAACAACAACTGCCATCGATCCACTGCTAAGTTCATCAACTTGTATCAATCAGTCGTCGTTGGTGTTGTCATTCACAATGAAAAAGACGCCCATGAACTCAAGTATCTTGTGCAATGACTATGATAGTATTGGTGCATTTGAAAAGACGAAAGATATTGCTCAGTTTAGTGAGGATAAGCCAAGTGTAAAGGAGAGAGTTATTGTTAAATTGACTTGCATGAATAAAGGCATTTCTAGTTTCAAGTTACTAATTGAATGCTATTATCTTTGGTGTAAATTACTCTGTGTCTACGCTTGGTTGACCAGATACGTCGTGTGTTTGTTCGCCATCTATATTCTACGACACAATGACATGGGTGTGTTACCGTTAAGAGTTGAGGATATAGCTGATAGAAGGAAGTCAGTAAATGAACTCTGCGACGATTTTCCAACCTAGGGCGTCAACCTGAGAAGGGTTGTAGGCGTACTGCTGTAAGTCCTACAATTCTTCAAAGGGTAGCGCATCAATGGGCAGTCCAATGTGCTGGGTGTGTCATTTCGTACATATGTTCATATTGTATATACTGAATTGATATCATCTGTCATCTAGCTGTTGGTGATTGTGTTTGTTTCCGGACGACTTCCACTTGGATCATCAACCTGAGAAGGAATGTAGGCGTACTGCTGTAAGTCCTATAGTTCTTCAAGGGTAGCTTTTCATACCGGAATCCACAACATTTGATGTGTTGATTTTACATATGTTTGTGTTAAATAATTGTGTGAGTTCCAATTATCGCAATTGTTGGTTAATCTTGTTTGTGTCCGGACATTCCACAACTTACAATCGTCAACCTGAGAAGGGTTGTAGGCGTACTGGTGTAAGTCCTGCAATTCTTCAAAGGAATTCCATCAAGACATGAACTGCGAGTTTGTGTGTACAGTTTGTATATACGTGTGGTGTGTCATATCAATTGGTGTTTTCTGGATTCATTGTGTTTACTTGTTGTTTTCGTACCTTGTTGTTATTGCATAATTTTGTTAAAATTTTCGTCGTGATTACTTCTGAAGTTGTTTCGAGTCTTCTACATCCGTGATGAATTGATTGATGTTAAAGACAGCAGATGGGTCGTATACGTCGGGGAGGCTAGTTCTGAGAATGACATAAACACGGAGATAATGATTAGCTGTGAACCCACACGCCGGGGAGCGGGAGTGTAGACGACTGAGGCTCGCATACGTCACCGTTACTAGAACTGAGGCAGAATGAGTGACAAGCGATTTCAGTGGTAATTGGTAGTGGGTAGATAAGGGGATATACGAAGAGTATCATGAGGTGGCTCTATGGTCACGTTGCATTCTGCAAGAGTCGTTCTGGCAAGTGGCGATTGTATTGCAAGATGTCAAGAGGGTACCTTTGATTCGAAGGTGTAGGTCGTCGTCAATGTGTGAGATTGTGCTGTGGGTATGCCTGTGGTGTGTTGGCTTTTCTGCTTGTTTTCCATTTCAGCTCTGTCCGTGTGACCCAGGTTCTCGCAATGGCGTCCAAGTCAACGTGTATTGGTCGTGATGGAAAAAAGGGATGGATCCCTTTTTTGGCGGGGAGTGTTAATGTAGTTGAAGACTAAACGATCAATTCATGGTTGTTTGGTCAAAACCAACTTCCCCAATTTTCGCGGAGGCATCAATCAGCCAGTCATCGTCTCATCGGTCGCTGTTCAGAAAGAAGTCAGGACAAAACCGTCAGAAGTAATATCGTGATTTATTATTGCAATACTTGTTCATAGACCTAAGTTGTAAAGTTGGCTATATGTTGGTGTTAGAATAAAGAATTCTCGAGTCGCCAAACTGGGTTCTGGTTTTTGCGTCCGTTCGTACTAAGCGTTTCTGAGAAGCTTCGAGAAACATCGTGAGGCCCAGCGTAGCAAGAGCTGGGCATTAACGGTTTACGAGACGTGGCTGATAGCAGTACTCTGAAGTGCTCACACGACTGAGCCGCGTTTATTACCTAATCCCTACCTACACCAAAATGAGTGCGATCACTATTTGAGAAGTAGACCCATATAAAAAAACTGGACATTAGTACAGATGGGTGTTGCGTTTTTTTGACAGACTATCCTTGCCTCTTTGTCCTCTCTGGCATATCGGAAATTGTTCCAGATAGAACGCTCCGAGTCTGTTATAGACGGTGATATATTGTGCTACTATTTTCCCTCCATGCTGCAGCTAGAATGGACGTCTCTGTCAGCCGAGTGGATGGATTCACTTCCGAGTATTTCTGTTTCTACTGTCATTTTCTCACGGCCATCACACCACGCATGTGCTCAAGTTTAAGTATTCATGGTTGATTTGTAAATTTTATCTTGTTGGTGGTTTGTAGGCTGAGTGGGTTTCCATCTAGCAGTCCCTCTAAGTTAGAGAATGTAAGCGACATATTAAGAAGATCAGCCGAAACCACAGGCAAGAAATAAGCAACGCGGAATAAGAATACTTAGAGGGGACCGTTTGATCACAGCTTTAGTGCATCAAGTTATTTTCAACAGTATTTGCATTCAAAAAGTGATTCCTAGCGAAAACGGCTATCTTGCATGCCCCACACATTTAATGTTTACGTCTTCCTGTTAATATTTTCCGTAGGTTTCTTCAGTATGTTGCATTGCACTGAAAGTTAGACCGAAAAGTTACCTGAATGTCTGTTTCCAGAATTTTCCTCACAGCTATTTTCTTCTACTACAAAAACTTGTTCTGCACAACGTTGGAGCGTGAACTAGGTTTAGTTCTAATCTAAAAAATGGACACAAGCGTTAATTACACATGGGATGTAGCGAATGGATATGTGATCATAAACTTTGCACATAGACAGTTAGGTGCTCTCACTCCTGAGCTCTTTCTAAGGTTGTACAAAATATACGTCAAACTACACCCTGAAGTCTACATTATCACTGCACCTTCACTGTTTAGGGTAGACGCAAACCTTTCGGAAAGAGTCCCAAAGCCGGCAACAAAAGGAGTGGTGGGTCTCCGAAATAAACAGTATGATGAAAGGCTAAAGATATCAGACCTGTTCACATTCAGCTACCATCGGCTTAGGGGGGACGTAATTACTGACTTCGAGACTACCAATGACCAGAGTCACCCAACACAAAGGTGTTCTGCCATTGAGTAGGTGTGGGCTTCCTCGTGGAAATCTCAGAAGGATAGCCCACCAGAGGGCAAAGACCCGAGTGTGCGCCCACTTCTTCACACTGTGTTTGCCATCCCTGCAACTCCCTACCGACAGATGTAGCTACGATACCGTCTACTGGCATCTCTAAGCGAGGGTGGTCAATCATGCACAGACACAAGGACTGCGCCCAAATGGCCTATCCCCCTAAAATCGCATACACCATCAATGGTTAGACATCTAAACTCACCATTTTAATTCTTTACATTCTCTCTTGTCTTATTTATCTGACTACTCCGACCACTACACTTACACTCATTATGATTTTAATAATTATTATTATTGATATCATACGCACATTTACCTATATATGAAGATGCATATATGTCGACATCAAATTTAACTGTCTGCTTTCACGTTTTCTTTATTTCTTTTTCTGCCTTTCAGTCTAAATAACCCACAATAATTATATCTGTCATTATTGTCTTTTTTCCTTTTTCTACGACAGTGGAGGACTAACTGATGTGAGAATCAGTTCCATTCTGAATAGTGAGACGGTCTCAACACAGTGGTTAGGACTCTCGCCGACCATGCACATGGTCCGAGGTTCGATCTCCTGCCGACGCACACCCGATATCTATGGTCAGCCTGCAAAATTTAGGCTACCGATATCCATGCTAAAAATTCCATACTTGTACCAAAAATACGGTTTGGAATCAAGCTGTAATCAAAAAAATAAAAACAACACACTGCATACTGCAAACAATAGATAATTAATCCCAGCACCACTCCTTTTGGAGTCAACCAAAGGTACAATAGTCGAATGGCCCAATGAATTACACAGAAGTTTACCGAAGACCAGGAGCCTGTATCTGTCTACCAAGAGGTGACTATAAAGATATCTAACCGTTTTACAATAGCTCGTAAGAAGATATTGGATATTAAACAATCCCTCCAAATATTTGAAATAGTCGAAATTAGGCTTCTAGGTAATTTTAAGATACATTCATTTGCTTTATGAACCGCTACTTACTAGTTTTGACAAAACACAAAGAAATCAGTTTCTTTTCAATAAAGTCCTGAAATAGACATTACAAATTGAAACGTTTGTTTGTTCACTTAATTAAACTGAACTTCATTCGACCGTGTTTTCATAATACTGACTTGCCTTGAAGGTCGTTTGTGTTGTCACAACTGTGAAGGTATGTAGTTTGTATTTAAATTTAGAATTCATATGAGTGGAATTACAAATTCTGAATGTGAATGAGAAATGACTAAGCAATTAACAAAATGACAGGATAATAACCGTAGTGTCAAGTTTAAGTTAACAAGGTTTGAAGCATTGAAAAAACTATCAGTTCTGTAATTGACGAATATTGACAGCCATTAACCACATAATTTTATTAAACTCTATGTTAATTTTTGATTCTAGATTAAATTTACACATCTGTTGTGTTTTTGGTACAGTTCGACTAATTATTTTGATGGAAACACTGTATTCCCAAGAACACGTTCACAGTATTGAAGTACAATCCTACCCCACTATTCTATGTTTTAGTGAGGCTCTTAGTGTTGTTTAGAGCATGCATTATTATTGAAGTATTTTTTTCGGTGATGCATTAGGCATTTATGTTATTTTAAAGGACAATTTTATATAGGTCTTCATTTGAGATCCTGAAGTTCTGCTTTGCAATTCAAGTTTTTTTGTACTGTAGAAATGAGCTGGAGATGATCATATGCCATGAAACACTCCTAATATTAATCATAATTTGTATTTCTACGTATGCGTGTATCTTTCTAGACGCATAACTTTATTTCGGTATCAAAGAGATTATTGGGCTCTCCCTATATATATATATATATATATATATATATATAGTTTATTGACAGATATACACTCATGAGATTGCTTTACTATCACTGATTGTTCCTGGTACTTCATGATGACTGCTATACTTTTACTTCGCCTAGGTTTTTGTTCGTGGGCCATGATAAACTTTGACGAATGTTTAAAGTACAGTAAACACTCCAGCCAGTTATGAGAACCTGCTTTCATTATATTAATTGTGCAAATAAAAAATGTCCCATTTAGGCAAGAAAGCAGTCGAATGCACAAATAAGACTTCTGATAGTGTCCAGAGATCTTTCACATGCATGTTGTGTAGGTAACAATAGAACACTTCCTAGTTATACAAAATAATTGTTGCCCCTTTATTTCGATAATATCTCGGAGCGAAGCTTTATTCAAGCGGAAAAAGCATCAGGAAACCTTAAAATTCAATTTAAGATTTTTGGTTGAGAACAGAAGGCTTCAACCCTATGTAGATCTTCCTCTTGCAAGTAAATGTGCTTGTATAATTCTTTCCTGAATGAGTCGATTAAGGACTATGGTGAACAGATTTCCAGCCCCTGAATTATCAAGTGTGATAAACATTTCTTAAAGCTCGTGTTTATGCCAGAGTAGACCCCTAATCTCGGGCTTCATTCTTGAAGAAAGGCAGTGTTTTCTACCATTCAGAACAATTCGTGCGGTGTAAAGTGGGCCTGTCCCGGGTTCACTGTTGCTCGAATTGACTCCATACAGCCTCAGTATATGCTTCCTGGTATATAATCCAGTCCTGTCACATGGCTGTAGAAATGACGGCTCGTATATTAGCTCTCCACATGCTTAGTCAAGCAGGGGTTTTAACCCAGGATACCTCATTAGTTGTGAATGTGAAGTTAAGGACAGTGTGGCTCTCTCTTCCTTATGGTTAACTCGATCTATCCTATGGTCCTTGGGTTTTTGAAGGTTAACTGGTTTGGAACAATGGTGCCTTCTCGTCTTTCGTGGATGATACGACTTGTGTAGTGGTTTTGTCTCGTGCCTTGAGAGGCTACATCCTACCATTCATTGGTGGTCTGCTTCAGGTGAGTTTGATGGCAATTGCTAACTATCCACTTGTTCCATAGGAGTTACTGAGACTGCAGTGTTGGCCGCTTGCACGGCGACTTTTGCTGTAGGTCGACGACCTTTGCTCCACCTTTTCCTTCCGAAAGTACCAGCATTTTGCAGACTAGGTCTTCCAAAAATGTCGCATCAAGACCAATTTTGGATTTGTTAATAGCACCAATAGCATTGTTACCTTCCGAGTACTGGTTATTTTCAAACTATGTTAAGGTACCTATGTAATCAAGAAGCTTTATTGTTGTGTTACTGCAGTACGAAACTCTCTTATATAACGTGTTCTTTATAGTCATAATTGGTCCTTGTACTGTAACTATGAGAGGTTAACATCAAAGTTTGTAAACCGCAGGGGTCAGGTCTTTTGTAACCACGGATTACAGTTATCATATTGCACATTCTTCTCTATTGGGAAGTGGCACGTTAACCTCACACAACGGCCCTTTATGGTGGTGGTCACTAATTTGAGAGGAAGGCGATCAGTTTCTATAGGAGACGATGACAGCTATTATCTAAAACAAAGTCCATTTGCCTCAATTCGAAAAGAGTTCTGTTACGAAAAGTAACAAAACTTGGAGCCCATATTAAAAACAGTACGTTTATTTAATCAAAAAACAAAAAAAATTCTAAAAAGAATAACCCAAATTAAAGTTTGCCTATAAGCTCTTGTGGTGTATAACACAACAAAAGGTGAATTTAAAAGTGAGAAAAAGGTCACTCTTTTTTCCAAAGTCTGCATAAAAGGTGTATAATCCAGAAGCTACTTGACTATAATAAGCACTACCTACTCGGCGCACTATTGTGATTTAGACAGTAGTTTTCAGTATTCATCATTAAACATATTCGTTCAAAGCTTTCGTGCTAACACTAGCAGTAAACAGTTTTGTGAAGATCATATCTCATCTTCATACGTTGACTGAGGGGTGGGGGAGAGATAGTAGGGGTAGCCAATATGAGTCGCGGTAACATATTTTAATCGCTCAAAATTCGAAAGGAGTATATGAGTTCTGGTTCTCATATTTACAACAACAGCTTTTGGCGCCGATCCTTCGATGACTTCGCATATAATCTACGCTGGAAGTAAATTTTTTTTTTGATTACAGCTTGACCCCCGTACTTTTGGTAGAAGTATGGAGTTTTCAGCGTGGATATCGGTAGCCCAAATTTCGCAGGCCGACCATAGATATCAAGTGTGCGTCGGCGAGGGCTCGAACCCCGGACTATGTGCATGGTTAGCGAGAGTCCTAACCACTGTGCCACCGACGCACATTAAATCAGATAAGCTCATAGTTAACTATTCAGTTTGCAGTACACCAAAATAAGACCACTCATAGTGCTGAAGATTTGCACCTTAGGTTCAGAGTGTAGTTTGTCTGATATTCTTCATGCTTTTATACTTAATAGTTGATGTTTTATCGCCAGAATTGGCGGCAAGTTTTAGCTATAATATCACTCATCTGGTGACTGGAAATCAAGTGTTTATGCAACTCTGTATGAAGGTCTTGATTTGAATATTTCAGAGATAGCATTTTATCGAGCTCGTAGAAGAGAAACAAGCCATATCCTTTTTTTCTCGTATTTTAGTTCATCATTTTCTGATTGTTTTCAGCATGGTGAATGACAGTCAAGGCTCAACAAGATCAACTCTCATTGAACAGACAATCAAAGGAGCTATTGCAGGTTAGCTTTATCTCTGTAATACGCTTTACAAAAAAAATTTTAGGCGGAATTACTGGTGCAGTAGAGATATGTATCACATACCCGACCGAATATGTCAAAACACAACTGCAGCTCGATGAACGTATGGGCAGTGCTAGACAGTATTCAGGCCCCATCGATTGTGTAAAGAAAACAGTAAAGTCTTATGGTGTACGGGGTCTCTATCGGGGTTTACCTGTACTTCTTTATGGTTCCGTCCCTAAATCAGCTGTCAGGTAAGTTTCGTTGTGAAAATTTCCTGTGAAATCGGTAATATAAATTAACTAACAACTAGTAATGTGATAAGGTGAGCGAGTAGGACAAAATTTCTTTTCAGAGTTCACCGTTAGACTGACTTCCAAAGGTCTAATAACTCGATAAGAACAAACCTGTTTACGTATTTGACTGTTTGAGAAAGGTTAGAACCCAAGAAAAATGATAAACTGGAAGATTTGAATAACTTTTTAGATGTTTACAAAAAGAACAAAATTGTCATACATCCAGTCCTTGGTTCTCTGCAATCTGAATTCCATCATTGAAGCTTGTAATGTGTTCACGATGCTAAGTGGCTCACCAACGCGTGCACTCCGAAGTGATGTTAGATGGTTTGAAACAGTTTGTAAGAAGTCCTGGACCTAGATTCCGTGCTTGCTGGCATTCGTCAGCAAGACATGTCCGCGACCTTGATGGAACCCATATCTCCATCCAGGTTCGAACTCGCATCACTCGGTTCTGTGGTCACAGAGGTTACCACTGAGTTACTCGCAGATGCGTCTTGCTGACGAGTGCTAGAAAGCACGAAACCTAAGTCCAAGTTTTCCCACAGATTGCCCTCAACCACCTAACATCAATGTCTAATTGGTTCGTTATATACTTAATGCAACTAAACTTTGTCCTTTTTTAAGAATATTCCCCAGGGTAAACCTTCAATCCTAAAATGGGTAAAGCTGCAAGCCATCAGGTTGTAACCGTCTGATCGGCGTCCAACAACTAATGATTTGCAACTTTTAGTACTGTGAGGTGTAGCGTAGTTTCCGTTTCGTATCACTGATGAATAACTTTCTTCACATCCTATGCGGTTTGCGTCACCAGTCATAACATCTCGTCAGAGAAATTTCATTTCGAAACTGATTTGTCAATGGGCGTTAGATGTGTATTCAGCTGCAGTGTTTATGGGAGGCTAGTCAATTTAACAGTAGTTCTCATCCATTTCTCGATGGTTGTGTAGCTCATGTGAATTTGTGACGAAATGTACCGAGAAAGTGTAAAGTAATAAGCTGGTTAGAAGTGAAATGTAGTAAAAGAAGTAAAATCTACCCACCATTTATGTGGACGTTCGTGCACTAAAAACTAAGTCAGACAAATGAAGTGAAGGCTAGTATCACTGTCTACATTTGAGATTTCAGTTAGTGAAGCAAACTTAGAACAAAGTGGGTCTTTGACTGAAATTTTTCTATCGAAGATCTTAAGTTACTGCGTGATTTCCAAGCTTAATTTGTCATTTGTAAATGTGCAGACCATCAATGTTACAGGAAACTCACAGAGAATTAAGATTAGCTCATTCTACTCTCGGAACAAATAGTTACTCGTAAACCTGTATGAGAAGATATCTAAGTAGAGAAGATAAAGATGTATCGAAACCTCCTCCTGAGAATCGGATTAGTACTGTGACAATTCCTTATCTCAAGGAAACGGCAGATGGAATAAGACAAGTCCCCAACAATTATGACACTAGACTTTATTTTCGCGCAAACACTACCTTGTGCTGGTCACTGGCAAAGATTAGAAGAAGACAACCAACAGAATTGCGTATACGAAATAAAATATAGGGGTTGTGATGAAGTATGTGCAGGAAAGACTTCCAGGTAAGTGAATTTCAGAGTAAAAGGATATAAAATTGCATAAAGGCGGTTCCAAATACCTCAATGGATTTGAAGGGTCTAAAAAACAAACCAGAGATTTTACTACGTTCGATAGAAACGTGGGGCATAAATTAAACACGATACATTAGATACAGTATGTAGATGAAGAATCTAGTGCGTCGGTGGCACAGTGGTAGAATGCTTGCCAACCACACAGGTTGTCCGGAGTTCGATCCCCGGCCGACGCACTCCGTTACCTCGCTAAGCCAGTGATAAGACTGGTAAAGAGGGAAGGCTGGGCACGAGGTTAACAACCTCATCCGGTAAAATTGAACACTGCTACAGAAACTTCAAGCCACTAGCTTGAAGCTAGCATGAATAAAAAAGGATCTACAGAAAGGTGTTGTTTCATACAAAAAAAAGACAGACTGCAGAAGGCCTGTATATAAGAGTGAATCCCATAAGTATAAATAGACTTGACGGTGTAATGTTAGAGATGATGCATGTCTAAGGTAAAAATGTGCTGCCGATTTCCATGTCTAATTTATTATCCCGATTATCTGTATCTTCCAAAGCAATATATACTTATACCTACTATGGATTTATGTAACTGAAAATTCAAATTGATACACTAATGACTTACAATTGCAACCACAATTAATCGTTGTTTTATTTCAGTTTTATTCTGAATATGCTGACAATTGATGTGAAACTGTCCACCCATTCACATTATTTGTAGATCAGACAGACATTTTCTAATTCAGATTTCCTTACCATGTGTACTAAGTTACCATGACCTATGTTAGAATATTTTCATTGAAGATGGACATAAAAGTACAAACACAGTGTTCACAGTGTAGACTACTAATAACGAGTAGGTGGAACTATCCGGTCAAATCTTGACCACAGTTCACTCAGTTTTGTTTATTATGTTGTTTTTCATGACTATTCATGACTCAGACATGATTAAATGAGAATGTTTAAGACAAGATTTGTCTTTTTAACTTTTGTGTGTTTGTGTGTGTACATGAGGTTTGTCAAGTTTACATAATTGATCAGGTAACACAAGAATGATCTAATATAGAAACGAGGTTAATTAGACAACAACTAAAGTAAGATTAAGTTAGTAAGTTAGATGACGTAATATAATTGAATAAAATGTTTCAACTTAGGTCAGGGCAGCAACAGAGGTGATTACAGGTCGACACTAACTACAGGTGGCCTAGAGAATAATGCCATTTAAATTAGAACTGAAATTGAGCAAATAATATGGATGGAGTGACATAAATGACTAGAAATTGAGCGTTGGTCAAGTCAGTAACAGTGGTAGTGAAGTGTGAGAATTAAATCGGGTGGGGGGGTAGAGAACAAGAAGGTTGAAAATGTAAAATATTACAATTGAGAAGACAAAATAAAACTAATGAAGAGACAGAAAAAAAGAGATTAGGTAGAATTTACTTTTCAGGTAATAAGATAGATTACGTCCATTGAAAGTGTAGTGATTGAACGAACTTCTTGTGTATGCAGAGTTCAGGGCTTAGCAAATGAATCGCCACTGCTTCTGCAGTTTGACGAAGTCTGATTCGTACACCTTTAGGAAGACTACTTCTCACTCTGTAGACGACTTTGAAGTTTGTTTGAGGTGTAGCTCGGTGTCCGGATTCTATCAGATGTTCTAAGATGGAGCTGCGGGGGGGGGTATCGTTTTTCTCCTTTGTGAAACCATATTGGTGAGTGTTCGGTGATACGTTTGGAAAGCGAATGCTGGGTGCGGCCGACATACCTGACTCCACACGAGCAGGTGAATTGATACGTCATTTAACTTTCTAACTCAATCTTACTTTAGTTGTTGTGGAATTAACCTCGTTTCTATATTAGATCATTCTTGTATTACCTGATCAATTACTAGAACTTGACAAACCTCATGTACGCACACAAACACACAAAAGTTAAAAAGACAAATCTTGTCTGAAACATTCTCATTTAATCATGTCTGAGTCATGAATAGTCATGAGAAACAACGTAATAAACAAAGCTGAGTGAAGTTTGATCAAGATTTGACCGAACAGTTCCACTTACTGGATAGAAATCCAGTTACATCCAATGAAGAGCATTTATTAATGTCTGACCACAAAATCAATATAAATTACTATTTCTGATTTATTTCACATGACCTTAATTCAATGTTATTGAAAGTGATAGAAGCACTTTAGATTAATCACATGTATCCCAAACAATGTGTTTGAGAAACAACAGAGTTCAACCTTCACCCCCACCATAGACAGCTTGACCTACTAAAATATGATTAGTTATTAGTATGTACTTTTATTTTATATAACTGAGTAATTGTCAAACATTTTTAATTTGATTCATATGAACCATCTTAGTTGCAAAGCGTTCGTAAGGAAACCACAAAATGGCATCATCTCGTAATATTTGTCTCATTTCAACTTATCATAAGAACCTACTGTTTCAGTTAATTTTATCATTTGTTAGTACTTCAAACTGTGTAAATTAATACAGTCTATTATTTAATTGAATTTGGATTTTCCCATTGATTGGTTGGACCCAGTTGTTCGACCTCTATTGTGCTGATGCTTCGACGATGTATGAATATTTAATACGAAGTAATTTGGTGGATGGTGACTAAAAGTGGGATCCAGATGCATATTTCATCCCATTTAGGACTCGTTAGATGGATGCGTCTGTGTCCCTCAGTGACTGATGATGTTTTCACTGAGGCTCGAAACGAGTACCCTTCGTTTTAAACACCACAGCGTTATCTATTAGACCATGAGAGTAATCTTATATAGGCAACTGATACTATTAAGTTTGTTATGGAATTTAGAGATTGAAATGCCTCAAAAAGCTTTTGCAAAATTGTAAATATTATTTATAATTAGTCATTCGGTCACTCAATCAAGCTAACCATTTTTCTTGTTTCTCTGTCATTAACAGAACAATTCAATGCGTAATTGTTAACTTCCGTAGTGTGATGTTATATAGCTGAAGTTAATTTTATATTTTCAATGTGACATTTCATAAAACAATTAGATATCGTTATGAACCAACGTCTCATAGACCGATCATTGAAAACTAAGGAGCACTGAACAGCTGTTTCGTTCTAGTTTGGGACTTTTTAGCAGTGAACACTGACGACCCCACCAAGGATAGAGTTCGGGACTTTCTAGCTGCAAGTCCTAGTTCATTGATCATTCATCTGCTTGGGCTAGTGAAGCGGCTGCTCATCGAAGGCATTGGTTGGGGGCGGGGTGGGTAGGAAACAATGTTAGGTACAAGGTGTATGACTGATAACACTTCATGTTTTGACTTCTGTGTTTAGTTAAGTATAGAAAGTCCTACTATTGGTTGTTGTACATGTGAGAATTTAAAAATATTCTCTTGCGTTCGGAGTGGATCCGGATTTTCAACTCCGATGTGAAGTCAGTGCTAGTATACGGATCAGAGAATAGGCGCCGCGTCATGAAGGGCACTTCGAACAAACTGCAGACTTTCACCTTCGCTAAATACTACTGAAGGCCAGAGGGCTGGTCAGAGGAGATCAGGAACAGGGAGGGATCTCTGGCAATAAGTGAATCAACCCATCAGGAACTGATTGTGCAACAAATATGTAGGAAGAAATGGAGGTAGGTGGATTGGCCATATTCTGAGAAAACGAACCATCAAGTGAGTGACTTCAGACGCCAAGCCATCGTTCGATTGGGACTGGAATGGGAATTGGCGAGTTGGTTGTCAGTGGGAGGGTGACGTTGAGTGGAGGAGGTGATGTGAAGAGGAGATGAAAGCATGTGGGGATACTTGGATCCAAGTGAAAACGTTAGAGAAAAACACGTGGAGAACCCAAAGCATCTCTCCACTGAATCATTTATTTTAATTATCACGCATAAACTAAAATTTTGTAAATTCTACTTCGATATAGCTGTTGGCATTAAACAGACAAACGCCAGTAAAATGGTCTTTTTTAGCGGGATATACGAGATTTTTATAGTATAGCTTATGGTAATCAGCGTGGGAATGTAAAGATTCACTGTCTCTACACAAGAGGATGTGATGAAAGCCTAAGGCTAAAAGCTGAAATTGATAGAGATGAAACTGTTGAGAGACTAGAGCAGTTATTTTTAGAGTCTATGTTATGCTAAGTTGTTTAGTGTAGTTGTAGATATCTTCATTCAAGTATTCCCATTATAATAATTCGACAATGCAGTTTAAGCAAATAAGTAATTTCTGATCAGACTTCACAGTTATATCAGGAAATTATTCAGCATAGACTTACGATGTCACTGTGGTTAGTAGATTTAATGCATATGAATTGGTGGTTCATATTCCAAGGCGTCATAATAATAATTATAGAAATAAATTCACAAAAGTGTTTATGTAATCTGGGTAGTTAATTTTTATGAGCCTGTACCTAGAAGATGTAATTCGAAATTGATTGCGACCTGACTCAACTTAGAGGACCATCGTGAACTACCACGGAGTACTGAAAAACTGTACTGCTTTTGTTCAGAACTGTTCAGCAGTATGCACACATGACCCCACCATGGGTCAAACCCATGACCTTCAGTTTACATGCCGGAGTCACATACCATTGAGTCTCTGGGACGGAATCTAGTGGCCCATTAATTCTAACTTCTGCCATTTCGTTATATATAAAATGAAAAAATTAGTTATTCATTAATAAAATTATTATATATATATATATATATATAAGTTAGAAAACAACCTGGTTGACCACATAGCCACTAAGATATAATGTGTATATTTGCAAATATATAGAAGAGAAATATCTATTATCTCCTGTTTGACTGTGTTAGACGTAAATACTCGATGTCTGTTCATTTTTTGGCTTCTAATATGGATGCTTCGACGACTTCTACAGATTCGCGTGGAGTTATTTTTAACTGATAGTGACTAGCAGTAGAATCTAGACTATGTACTTCATCCTATTCGGTATTCATTAGCTGGATGTGCCTGCATTCCCCAGTGAGTAATGATGTTTCCAGGGTTCGAGTCTCAGCTGGAATACCACTTACTGGAGATGCGAGTACATCCAGTTAAAAAAATCCCAAGTACGATAAAATACGCATCTTGGATTCTACTGCTAGTCACCAACAACTAAATATCACTTATAAAAATTTATGAAGATTTGAATAAATTTCAGTTGTTAGATTATATCGCGAAACAACACCAGTTAGAAATGATTAAAAACTAAGGGGTACTGGACAGCTGTTTCATCCTAGGTTGGTGCTCCCCTAGTTTTCTAGAATCTCTGACTGATTTTGGCTTGTAACCAAATTTGCGTCGTAACTGATCTAAAACCCCCAAAAATCTTCTATTCTGAATATCAATCTCCAGCTTATGTATTTCTATTGGATGGATGTCTTGAGGTTGTAGTGAGAAATCGTGACCAGTCAGGTCCACATTGTCAAGGCTAAGTTGGCACCGTACCATGAATTAGCAAAACCAGAATTCCTACCCAAGTGGCTGAATAGTCAACCAGCTTAGTCTCGTATATCGGAGGTCATTGGTTCAGTTATTGGCGAGTTCATATGTGCGCACCGATGAATAGTCTCGAACCAGAACCTAACAGCTGTCCAGTGCCTTCGCGTTTTTAATAATCTCACTAACCGATGTTGGTTCATGACGGGATCTAACAATGAAATGTCATTTAGTTTGATAAATGTTTTTATATTATTGTATAATCAGATATGAAGAATATTACTGAGATGGTACTATCGGAGTAAAAATGTTCATTCTTTTTATAAGAAAAAGTCAAGTTTTCACTTAATTATTAAATGCACACATAACTAGGACTTGCAGATATACATTTTAAGGGTTCAAGACTCAGCCAACTGAATCATCCAAAATGTTTGATTATCTGAATTTGTTTTTATGTTTCTTGAACTTAAATGAAATAATATTCACTTATCTAGGGAGCATTGTCTCAACCAACTACAGGGGAACGGACGAGGATGTCAAATCGAGAATCGGGAAGGCGAACAATACATTCATTCATCAGCCTGAAACCAATCTGGAAATCTTCGTCACTCAGCATCAACAATAAAATTCCGTCGGATTTTCAATACAAAAGTCAAGTCAATCAGTTCTTCAATACGGATCAGAAGCTTGGCGGACGGGTCACAAAGAATATTTCCAACAGCCTGCTGCAGACCTTTATCAAAAACTGTCTTCTCTGGCTCGATACTGAAGATCAGATGGCTGGACCGGAAAGAATCACCAACAAGAAAATATGGGAACAAACAAACAAAACGAGAACCAATCGCCAACCAACAAATATACAGAAGAAGGTGGAGATGGATTGGACACTCGCGGCTGAGGAGGCCGCCGCTGGGTGACATCGCGTGCGCATAAGGCCATTTTTCGAGTGGAACCAGGCCGAAAGGGAAGCGGTGAGTGGGATGTCAGTGCAAGGGTGACATAGAGGAGATCGTGTGAAGAGGAGTTGAAACAGTATAGACTAAGATGGATGCAGGTGGAAAGTACATCAGAAGGAAGACAGAAGCAAGTGGAGACGTGCAGCTGAAGCCCTATGTTCCACTAGGAACCCAAGGGAACAATAATAATAATAACACCTTTATTTGATTGCAACTTTTAAGTAGCTGAAGAATATTTAATAATATCTGAGTGCTTATTAGACTTTCTTGTTAAAAAAAACAATTTGTCCTTATAGATTTGGAGCATTCGAGGAATTCAAACGTCATAATGTATCACCTGATGGAACGCTTACAGCTGGAAGAAAACTTCTGTGTGGTTTAGGTGAGTTGAATATATATATATATATATATATCCTGTATTACGTGGCAGTGATTGTAGAGAGTGCAGGGTAACTGCACTGCATTTTGGCTTATAATTATTTCATACTTGACAGATAAATTATACAAGTCATCAACATAAAGTTTTGAACGAAGAGAGAACAGTGATTAGTTGTTACTGAAGTTATGATGTTTCATAAAATGTCTCAATTTTCATCTTTCTCACCGACTACTTGAGTTTTTTTGTTCATTCTTTCGTTTTCATCTTTTTAAATGTGTGGAATTCTTCACTTCAGCTTCTGTTTGTCTGTTAAATGATTTCCCTGCCTGCTATAGTGTTAAAAAATAACGTTATCAGATGCTCAAATCTTATCCCACAAGAAAAAAGCCGGATTTCGTCAATAAATTCAGTATTGTGTCAAAAACACCTGACTGAATATCCCGTTAGTAGAGAAACCTTTTAAAAGGTTCTGATGTATAGCTTACGGTTCTGTTCCCTTTTCGGAAGTACATTTTACTTTGGGTTTATTTTACAAAGTTACCTTTTATTATGGGCCATTGGACCGGGTGCCAGTGGCTTAATGGTATACGACCTCGCCTTGTAACCAGAAGGTCCTGGGCTCGAACCCCAGTGGATGCCTACTGCTGAAGAGTGGCAAACTAGTCTGACAAAACAGATGTCCAGTACTCCCAGGTTTTCCAATGGTTCTCTAACTAATATCAGCTCATGATGAAATCCTGTTACCAATCAATCGAATCCCTACAAACCAATACTTGAATTACCTCTAATCAAACTACCAGTGAGTAGTCAAGTTGTTTCGCTCATATGGCGTTGCATAGCGGAAATACTGCTAATCTCTTCTGGCAGGCTCATTTTCAATAACCAGGTGTGTATTAGCCTAGTGGAAATGCTTTTGCTAACATGACAAGTTTCTGAACCATATGAGAGAACTGACATGTCACTAATTTGTCTTTGAAATCCGAATGATGTTACTTCTGCTGAATGCAAGTAGTTTCCAAACTAACTCCAGAGCAGTGAAGGTGTCTGTTTTGCCTTTCCCATCCTGACTGCCTTTGATATACTCATTCGTACAGCCTGTAGTTGAAACAGTGATGCCTAGATAAGTGGAGGTGGTAACCTTCTTCAAATTCCTTCTGTTGGTAGTGGATCGCGGTTACCTTTACTCAAGTGTCTTCATCACCTCTGTCTTCTCTATGTTAACTTGAAGTCTGCCAGCCTCTCTTCTGACAGCTTGTCAGTTTTAGCCTGTAGATCTCGGGTTTGTATGGCATTAGACAAAAATTGTCCGTAAAGTCTAAATCTGCTAGATTCTTTTTCTTAGTCCGATGTGTGTCTGCCTTCTCTCACCCCAAGACCTGGAGAAATATCTAGCTCAACATAATCAGTAATATTATTGGTAATAGTATATTGACAGCTTTGTTTTACTCCTGTCTTCACTTCAAAGACTTCGCTGAGTTTCCTGTTGTAAATCACTTGAAATGTGATATCGTCCTAAAGCTGTTGAATACGGCTGATAAAAGTTTGGGGCACTCTGTACTGTTTTTAGTCCAGCTACAGTGTATTTCTACACATGACACGATAACACTGAAGTTTTAAAACAGCTGCGGTTTTTTTCAAAATTGTAGACATTTCTTTTTCATTTGACTTCAAGGCATTCTTCAAAGTACACCAATATAGTCCAACAGTGCTGTTCAAACAGAATGACTTTAGCTTACTGGACCAGTGGTAATCTGCTGCTGGGAGTTAAGAATGTGTATTGGTGTGTGTTGGTGGTCGTGCTAAAATCACGAATTGGTAGAAGTCAGAATTTATGGGCTGGTGATTGAACTGGGCCTCAGTGTCTGAATGGTATACGAGCTTGCCTTGTAAGCGGAAGCTCCTGGGTACCAACCCTGGTGGTGGGCGCGTACTTCCGATGATCCCCAAACTAGGATGATGAAACAGCTGGCTGTTCAGTACTCCCTGTTTGTTTCATCATAGATGTACTGATGGACTTAACCCTAACTCACTTCAGAGACACAAGGATTAACTTGCTACCAGGGAATAATCTCGTTGACTTAGAATATGTAGACGATATAGTCCTTCTAGGCGAGGACGCTGACAAAATGCAGAGTCTTTTGAACACCTTGGGCTGCAATCTATGAATGTTTGGCATGCGATTCGCTCCAGCCAAATGCAAGATGATGTTACAGGACTGGACCACATTGACTCTTAGTTTAGAAATAGGGAGTGAAGTGGTAGAGCACGTTGACCACTCCATTTATTTGGGAAGTACCATCAGCCAATGCCAACGGGTTGATCTCTGACGAAGTCTCAGCACGGATGCAGAGTGCTAGTTTCGCATATGCCAGTTTACGCCGTCTCTGGCGTAGACGTGATATCCGGCTGGCTATCGACCAAAGGGCGTGTGTACAACTCGTCAGTCCTCTCCGTCCTCCTTTATGGCTGCGAGACGTAGCCATTGAGAGTGAAAGACATGAAAAGATTAGCTGTCTTTGATCATAGGTGCCTGCGCTCTCTTTTCTGTGTGAAGTGGTATAATAAGGTGAGCAATATTGAGGTCGAGTGCTAGGTAGGTGGGAGGGGAAATCAGTCGACGAGGCTGTGAAATTACATAGACTGAGATGGTTAGGACATGTGTTACGTATGCTTAGTCATCGCCTTCCTCGACAATGGGCAATGTTAGCTGATATAGGGTCAGGCTGGAAAAGAGCTAACCAGCGGCGGTCAAACCAAAACATGGCACCAGTCAATGAAATCTACAACGGTTAGTTTAAGCTAGCCATGTAGGAAGGTGCAGACTTCCTGGTTGGGTCCTCGGGACGGTAAAAACGAATGGCTAGAAACAATTGGTGATATGGCTCAAAATCGTTATCAATGGCTGGCGCAGATGCATCCACTCCTTGTGACTTATGATTTTCAATGAAACTATATTGTTCTTCGTTATTACTATTCCTTTGTCTCACACCTCTGTTTACTGTCTCTATTATGCATTTCTTCTACTTTCTTCGCTTGCTTTGTGTGCTACAAGGTGGGAGTGTGGCGACTTGAACTACCGCACATTGGTGCAAAGTTCTATGTCGAAAACAGACAGACAGACCCTGTTTGTGTCCAATAGTTCTCTTACTCATATCAATCCGTGGTCTAACCTGAAACACAAGAGAATCCCTACAAACTACTAATTCTTGAATATTAAAAAGTCATCAATGTAGCATTTTATTATTCATTGGTCTCAATAAGTAATTTTACTTCTCTATTGGACTAGATATACACCTTCCTTGGTATTATTCTTCTTCTCTTAAATATCACCTTTTCTAGGTAACCATTTGTATCGTATCTTGAAAGTATGTTTGAACAGTAGGCTATACCTTATGACTGCTAGCTGAGAATCCATCCGTCCTTTTTTGTCTGATTTGAAATATGTCCTCATGGTTGGTTTTTCATTTCAATGTTCAATGGAACGCTAAACAAAGATTTAATGTTCATCAGCTGACATTGATATATATATATATATATTATAGTTGTAATATCGAATGTGTAAATTTGCCTATCAATCTGTCCAGGTATGTCTACAAATGCGTTAATAGTAGTAGTAGGATATGAATAAAACCTGGAGATTTATACACAGCAGACTGTCGATAATGTAGAACGTTTTGAAAGTTAAATCAGATAAATGAAGAAAAAAATTACTATACTGACTTTACTAATAATTTAATGTGTCTACTTGAGTCAACAGTATATACATGTATGCGCGCATGTTACTTTAAGTTTGCATGTTATGAAGAAAGTCAATTCTGCAAATACTTCACTATTATTATTTCATTTAATCAAGTACTTTATGTATTTTAAACAGTTCATACTATTTTGTTGTCAGAATAGATGATACTACTTAAATACGAGCCCGAATAGCTCAGTGGTAACGTCTCTAGGTGACGTGGATTTGAATCTAAGAAGGGACATGAGTCCCTTCAAGGTTGCAGATAAGTGCGTCAGTGGTACAGCGGTTAGCATACTTGCCGACAATGCACATATTCCGGGGTTCGATCACCGGCCGACGCACTCCTTTACCTCAATTATCCAGTAATAAGACTGGTAAAGAGAGAAGGTTGGACATGAGGGTAGCAACCCCATCCTGTCAAAATAAAACACTGTTACAGAAACTTCTAGCCTCCAGCTTGAAGTCCTATGTTCCACTGGGAACGTGAAGGAAATCAAAAGAAATCACTTAAATACATCCTTTTCTTTTCTCTTCCTTTGCGTTCCGATATGAACCAATCATTTCAAGTTTAAACTCTAAAGTTTTATTAAGTAGTGGTGGTTTATTTTGAGAGGTTAACTTACTAGCTTCACTCACTTACACTCAGCCTTGCCCCATCTCCATGCTTACTGCCGGTGAAAGCAAGGTTTAGGAATGCCTTGGTAGGGGACTGAACCTGGGTCACACCGGAGTCGTTGGCGAGGAGTATGAACCACCTTTTTAGGTTTGCATCAAACCTACTACTTAGCTTGGTTGTGAAATATCAATCAACTATTTTATCCTGCATATAAGGAACAGGTGGTATTTTGTAGTATTAAAAAGAATTGTAAATCAAATTTGTAATTAAATAGTTTCCATATAAAATAAAAATAGGCTAAATTCTGTCCATCATAATTATATCTCTTAATGCTCATGTATGACTATGTTTATTAAATTGGCATATTACTAATATTCTAGATATCTGATTTAAAATGTTCATTTATATAATTTAAACAATATTTTTTACTGTTAAAGTAATAAGATATTCAAAATTTTAACAAAAATAGGGATACATAAACGCATTTGTGATATAAAACAAGTAACAAATGTTAGTCAGACACGATTTGATGAATTCATTAGATTTCAGTAGAGCTCCTCAGCTGAATACTCTACATACAACGATGTGTATGTATATATGATAGAGAAGATTTGTAGCTCAGGTGGATGATTTTGATGTGGTTGTGTTCTCTGAACTGGAGAGTTAATTTTCGAAGCTTTCATCGCCCTACTAAGCGACATCTTCAGCGCATACTTCAATTTCAAGAAGTGAGCTTTCAGATTTCTCCATGAGTTTATTAATCATCTCTCCTAGTCGGTGAGCTTGGACGTGGTTGATTGTTTCTGTGTGTTTTCACACCTTCTAGTTACTTGTATTGGAACTCATTGTTTCTTTGACTTGAACTTTGACTCTTTGTGTGTGAGCTTTCTTTCTTATCGGTTGGTAAATTCCTTCGCTGCTCAGGAATTAGTTTGGAAACCACCTGCATCAAGCTGAAGTAACATCATTTGGATTTCCAAGACTAATTAATATCATGTCAGTTCTTTCGTATGGTTCAGAAACTTGTCATCTTCAGGAAGAGCATTTCCACTAGGCTACGACAGACTTTCACCAACAGCTGTCTTCACTTCGTACTGATGATCAGATGGTCAATTGGAAAAGCTAAGTAACCAGAAACTCCAGCAACAGTCAATCCAAATACCTATCGTCTAACAAATATGTGAAAGGGAATGTAGGTGATTTGGACATACACGATGAGTAGGAACAGACGCGTAGGACATGCAAGAGTGTAACGTGGGGAGATTGTATGAGAAGGAAGTGAAATCTTATCGGTATTCATGGAGCCAGCTAAAAGAGATTGAAGAAAACAGAATGACATGACAATGTGCTATTCAAGCTTTCTATTCCACATGGAACCTAAGAGAATAATAATAATGTATCTTATCAGAAAATAAATGTTTCCAATCTCCCTGATAATTTGAAAGCGAATTACTTATCGATTTATAACATTCTATGTATCCCAGGCATAGAGTTTGTAAAAATCCATATCTGACTCCAATTAACGGTCGACTGTTTCAGATGAACACTACTTAGTTTAATTCTGTGTAACTGTTACTTGATATGCCAGATTAATTGGCATCTTGGTATGTGTTATAACACATTCTCCATCCTTCTTAGTCAATGCAAACCACCTCAAAATAGTAAAGAAGCAAGAAGAGTTTAATTTGTAAGTGAATTAACAAGTTTTTAAGTAAAATATTTCTTGAGTTCACACAGGCATTCCACTGCTCTATTTATTACATTTTACGGTTTCTACAAATAACTGCTTTGAACAGAATGATTAAAATATTTCAAATAATAGATTTTTTTAATAATCTTACTAGTTGAGTATTGATTAAACAGACTGATTTGTTACTAGAAGAAGTTGAAACGAAAATCGAGATCTCCGCATATGTAAATTAGCTGTGAGTTACTAACCCTGGTGGGGCAGATCCACTAGTGGGTCTGAAAAATTCTGATACTGGTCTAACGCCTACCTCAACTTCAGCTTTTTTTCTCTGGGAATTGTCAGTCCAAACTTCCAAAGTATATTCAAACTGGAAGTATAAAAAAATGGAGAATAGGACTGAAATCATATCGAGACTCAGTAGACTTTCCCTCCTCCACTTCTGAATAACTTTTGTATATATTTTTTATTTATTGATCCCTTGGGTTCCTAGTGGAACATAGGGCTTCAGCTGCACGTCTCCACTTTCTTCTGTCTTTTTTCTGCTGTACTTTTCACCTCCATCCATGTCAGTCTATACTGTGTTTCTTCAACTCCTCTTCACACGATCTCCTCCATGTCACCCTTCCACTGACGTCCCATTCGACGCTTCCCATTCGGCCTGGTTCCACTCCAGAAATGGCCTGACGCGCGCGCGATGTCACCCAGCTACCTCCTCAGCCGCGAATGTCCAATCCATCTCCACTCTCTTCTGCATATTTGTTGGTTGGCGATTGGTTCTTGTTTTGTTTGTTCCCAGCCCTAGTTTCTTGTTGGTGATTCTTTCCGGCCCGGCCATCTGATATTCACTATAGAGCGAAGACAGTTGTTGATAAAGGTCTGCAACAGGCTGTTGGAAATATTCTTTGTGACCCGCCCGCCAAGTTTCTGATCCGTGTAGAAGAAATGACTGACTTGACGTTGTTTGTATTGAAAATCCGACCGAATTCAGTTGTTGATGGTGAGTGACGATGATATCCAGATTGGTTTCCGGCTGATGAATGTGTTTCCCGCCTTCCTGATTCTCGCTCGATTTGACATCCTCGTCCGTCCTGACTGCCTGTAGTTGAGACAATGCTCAATGCTAGATAAGTGAGTGAATGAAGTGACCTCTTTCAAATCCCTCCCGTTGATGGTGATTGGCTCTGGATGTTACTGCTGTTGTTGTTATTGTTGGTTGGTTATTTTCGTTACCTCCGTCTTGTCTATGTTCACCTGGAGTCCTGTCTTCTCCGGCTGCTTCTTCGACCAGTTTGTCGGTTTTCGCTTACTTTTAAGTCTTCGATTTTGTGTGATATCAAGCATAAATCATCCGCGAAATCCAACTGTTCTAAGAATTACTTATAAACGTTTGCACTGGCTACTTGAAGATTACGAAATTCCTCTCCATCTAAAAAATTTAATAATTTCTTGACGTTACATGGGTGAAATATGCACGAGTGTCACTTCCCTATTAAAAAGTGATTTGAGTGAAACATTACCTATTCTTTGTGTGTGTGTGTCGCGTATTATAATAAAAACCAAAGTGAATCGTATTCATAATTTTTGAATTATTTATTCCTTTCTAAACGTTTACCCTTTATAATTTCAGGTGCTGGTGTATGCGAGGCTATACTGGTGGTAACTCCAATGGAGACGATTAAAGTAAAATTTATCAATGATCAGACATCGAAAAATCCACACTATCGAGGGTTTTTCCATGGCTGTCGTTGTATCATTAAAGAACATGGTAAGAGGAAGCTTTCAGTTAACGTAAACATAAATTTCCTTGAAACTATAACTCATCTCTGCGTTGAAGTGTAACCGACAATAATCAATTTTTATGTGTTTAGCAGGAGTCAGTCAAACATAAACATCTCTCAAAGAATATTGTCTAATCTCTGGGTTAATCATCTAAACCATTGGTAAAGTGTTGAATATTAGATGATAATTCAACTTAAATTTTGCAATTAATATTGTTCTCTGAGCTGGTTGGTTTAGTTTCGTCGTCCCCCTGCTGGACTACATCTTCAGCGCAATATTTACCATAAAGTGAAATGATTTAAATTTCTACATGAGTGATAGAACTGCGTCTCCCGGTAACCATCGTTACATATGTATTGACCATTTTCTATTGACTTGGATTTTAAACTTTCTGGTCACCTGATTTACTTTTTATTAGTTGATACATTTCGTCTATATTAACGTGTTTGTTAATTGCATACTCGTTTGAGTATCAGGCTTCTAGGAGTTCCCTGGCATTGCCTTTCGGTGTTTCCTCTGTCTAAGATTTTGACATTATCCCAATCAAACTGATGTCCATAATTGTCCGTGTGCATTGATATGAAAGAATATATATCGTGTCTTTTCATGGCTGATTTGTGATCTTGGATTCTGATTCGAAGGGGACACCCACTTTGGCCGTTCATACACGGAGTTTATTTTGTAAATGGTATTAATTTTATTTCCTTTCTCTGTTTGGTCTTTCGGTTTGCACAATATCGAATCAAGCGATTAGACTGGCTTGTGTGCTATATCTATATCAAACGGTTTCAGTATTCCAGATGTTATTTCAGAGATATTTTTCATGTATAGTAGAATGAATTTTCTTGTGATCTTTGATGATGGTTCCTTGTTGGTGTTGTGATTTGATTTTAAACACTTTGATGGAATTTTGTGGATAACCATTCTTCTTGAAGACCGTTTGTAGGTGTTTTCCTTCCATTCTTTTCAACGCTGGATTGCTCACGGTGTATTTGAATTCTTTTAAACAATATCTGCACACAGTTTCTTTTGTGAGTGAGTGAGTAATTGGATTATTGTTAGTATAGTTGAGTATTTGATCTGTGTGAGTTGATTTTCTATATACTTGTGTTTCCTGTCTGTACTTGTGTAAATATTACTTAGGAAAAATTTAAATCATTTCATTATATATGTTCAAACCAAGTTCACTTTTAACGGTTTGAAAAAATTTGGGTATTGGGTATATGATATTCATTATAATAAAGGTTTTTGTATTTCCCAATGAATGAAAAACAAAAACCTTTATTAAATCATTTCACTTTATGCTAAATATTGCTCTGGAGATGTTGTCCAGCTCCGCAACTAAACCAACCAGTTCAGAGGACACTATTAACTGCAAATCATTCACCTGAGCTACAAATCTCTGTTATTTCAACTTAACTTTATTGGTAGAATGTTTTAATAGTGCTTGCTAATGGTAATTAGTCAACCTTATAGGTTTGGTTTTATTTCCTTCTAAGCGGGAATATTGAATGATAGTGGTTCACTAAAACGTCATGCCTTTGTTAACATTTGTATCACATAGATGTCTTTCGATGAAGTCTACAGCTTTCTCTGTCAGGACTTTTATTAGAAAAAAGGTGGTTTGCGAACTGTAGTACCTAACAGTTAGAAAACTGATAGTTGCCAACAGTAACAGCACATGATATGATCTTGTTTGAAAGGTAAGCTGAAAGCTAACGTTTATGCCTCAGAGCGTCCTTTTGTATTTACCTAACTGAAGTATTCCAGGTGTCACTCATTTAATTAACCTGTTAAGTTGTCTCTCTGTTGATAATATGCTCACTGTGAGTTGAATATTGAAATTGATTGGGATACACTAAAGTCTTGCTTATTTAAGGTGTATTACGTTGTACTACTAAGATGTAACCACTAAAAAAGAGAGAGAGATTGATTGATTTATGGATTTAAAGCACAGTTGTGGTGCAATATAGACATGAAAAGTTGCTCCGCACAAGTAATTAAACGACAATATGACGAACAACAGAACGCGAAAAGGCAGGTATAACTTTTAAGAACATTTAAAAGAGAGTTCCTTGCTTGAACATTAATGGCCATTCATTTCGATTTTAAGGCAACTTTTAGCGAATTCTCCAGCTTTTGATTAGTATTATTTCTCGTGGCGCAACCAGGAATTTGTGAGGCGCCAACACAGACCGCCTAGCGCAACTCTTCTTCATCCTCCTGTTTCACCTCTCCATTCTCTCTAACGAGTCTCAGAACTACCAAACAATAAACGGTACGCAGTTCACTGGAGTGACACTCGCAGCACCTGTTCAAGTTATGATAGCATCAGTTACTGAAAGATTAATTTCACTCTATCTCAACATAAGTTTTTTGGCTACAAAATCATTTAAACGTGACACTAATGAATTCAAGTATTTCTACAGATACGGTGAGTTCTCACATATCGTGATCCTGAAGTGCTCAAGTTTCGTAGGCCTGAAGAAAGACTGTAAACATCGAAGCAACGCAGAAGGGATATTTAACAACCAGACTAACGTAGGTAGTTGTATGCCCCCCCCTACTCTACTTAAAGTGGATTTGTGCAGAGCTTTCAGAATTTCGATGAACTCCTCAGATACACCTCTTCCTTACAGATATTTTCAAGGGACATCCCTGTCTATCGACTCAAAGTCAGTCCTCAAATCGGAAAACACTGGGCTTTTCTGTCCGTAGCACGTGTATCAGTTTTGTAACAAATAAAGTAGAATGCATACATGACCGATGTATCCACGGTCTGAAGAACACAATGTGTGTTTTTAGCGAATCAGTCTTTGACACTTCACAAAGCTTGTGTAGCACGATAGCAACCAGTGTTCTTGGTGCAACTGGTAACAAGCAGGCTAATACGCCGATTATCGCCACATGGATTTTAAAGTTAGTCACAATGATAGCCTCCTTCCATTCCACATCGATCGGACACTCAGTCTCCATGGGCTAGAGTTTCGTCATCACATATATAATAGGTGATTAAGGTAGTTGGTCTGTCTGATGGAACTTGAGTTTCTGGAGTTTTTTCTCGGACATTTGCATCGTTAAGATGTATTAATCTTACCCGACCATGGCGTATGGTGATTTACAACACTAAACACTGGCTGTGTAGAAGTACTCAGCTGCTCTTCAAAATACTCTGTTTTCAGGTTAGTAGTTGGCATACCATGTGCCTCACCGACCTTCACTCTGACATCATGTCTCTTACTCTTGGTGGTTTATGTTGCTTGGTGAGACTTCTGATCATCGACCATCGCTACTAGTACTACTATTACGATGGATACTATGACTTCTGCTATCACTTCCGGTGCTATCGTTACTCTTGTAAATATTGTTACCTGTGGAAGTTTGGCTTTGGTTTGCTGAATTCAAGGTGATGATTTCACATGCCTACGACAAACCGGATTGTGTATTGTCCCTCTCGATTTCGAAGGACATTTGCTGTTTTAGAGATAGCAAGATTATACTCAAAGCAATTTTCCCACATTAATCCTTACGCATGACCGTGAAGTAATTTGGAAACTACCGAATTCAAGAGCTGTACGACAACGCCACATGTCAAGTGATCCACAACGAAAAACTCACCAAGGTGTTTGGAGTAAATATAGGAGTCAGACAAGGGTGCTTATTATCACCAATGATATTCCTAATTGTGGTGGACCGGATTATGCGTTAGACAGTGAGAAACGAGAATACAGGGATATCCTGGACCGACGTGAAGAACCTAGAAGACCTGGATTTCGTCCATGGGTGATTTATGCTTGATATCACACAAAATCGAAGACTTAAAGTAAGCGAAAACCGACAAACTGGTCGAAGAAGCAGCCGGAGAAGACAGGACTCCAGGTGAACATAGACAAGACGGAGGTAACGAAAATAACCAACCAACAATAACAACAACAGCAGTAACATCCAGAGCCAATCACCATCAACGGGAGGGATTTGAAAGAGGTCACTTCATTCACTCACTTATCTAGCATTGAGCATTGTCTCAACTACAGGCAGTCAGGACGGACGAGGATGTCAAATCGAGCGAGAATCAGGAAGGCGGGAAACACATTCATCAGCCGGAAACCAATCTGGATATCATCGTCACTCACCATCAACAACTGAATTCGGTCGGATTTTCAATACAAACAACGTCAAGTCAGTCATTTCTTCTACACGGATCAGAAACTTGGCGGGCGGGTCACAAAGAATATTTCCAACAGCCTGTTGCAGACCTTTATCAACAACTGTCAACTATGGCTCTATAGTGAATATCAGATGGCCGGGCCGGAAAGAATCACCAACAAGAAACTATGGCTGGGAACAAACAAAACAAGAACCAATCGCCAACCAACAAATATGCAGAAGAAGGTGGAGATGGATTGGACACTCGTGGCTGAGGAGGTAGCTGGGTGACATCGCGCGCGCGTCAGGCCATTGCTCGAGTGGAACCCGACAGAATGGGAAGCGGCGAATGGGACGTCAGTGGAAGGGTGACATGGAGGAGATGGTGTGAAGAGGAGTTGAAACACAGTATAGACTAACATGGATGGAGGTGAAAAGTATAGCAGAAAAAAGACAGAAGCTAGTGGAGACGTGCAGCTGAAGCCCTATGTTCCACTAGGAACCCGAGGGAACAATAATATTAACATAAATATATCCTTACGCATACAGTCAGTTGCAAAAGTGCAGTTGCTTTGTTACCCAATAATTCATTCCTTATAATTATTCTCAACTAAGTGAATGAGTTTTGATTTTACGCCCTTCTCCTTACAAAATATAAGAATATTGTTTATTCAATTCGTTGTTTTTTGTCACAGATTATATGGAATATCGATTAATTTTGGCAAGGATCGGGAGAATATTAAAAAATGAATGGGTTGGGTTTTTCAAATTGGTATGCTAGTTGACTTTCACCAATAAACTTTTAGTTAAAATCACCTAATAATAAAAAAGACACACGGATAATCAATAACAGCCAAATAATTCGCTTTTGATTAAGATGGCTTCATGGAACAAAAGAACAATGGAATGTTATAAAACAACCACTCAGTGTTTATTCACTAGAATTCAACAGTATTATTCAACTATGTAAACTTAGGAATGTTAAAGTCAATTGGCAGATGATGATTAGCAGTGGAATCCAGGACGCGCATTTCGTCCTATTTGGGACTCTCCAGCTGGATGTACCTGCATTCTCCAGGGAGTGGTTTTGCTCCCACCGAGGCTCACTGTGGAGTGCAGGTACATCCAGGTGACGAGTCCAAAAGAGGACGAGTTGCGCATCCTGGATTCCACTGCTAGTCGTTATCTACCAAATGACTTCAAGTTAAATGACCAGACATCGTCGAAGCATCTGGACAAAGAGGCGATATGTCAACCTGAGACCGAGCACTTTGGTCCAATCAATAGACTAAAAAATCGAAATTGAATTAAATAACTAGGAATGTTAAGTTGTTTATCGAATGCCTAGGCCAGTCGATCGTAGTTTTATAAACATCTGCATTCTGTAGAAAACTAATATTTCTCATAAGAATCAAATTCATGTTAACCTTTTCTGTGTATTAGAGGATTCTAAACTGTGGACTGTGTTAGCTTTACGTTATCAGTTGCATCCTGATAGCACTGCTTGATCGCATTATCCTTACTCTGTATTGTACTTTTGAGCTGATTTATTTATTTTACTTCAAAGAGTAGATATAAAATTCGTAGTTTTTTAATAATGTGTCGATTTTCGGATTCATATATTTTAGATCTAACTAGGCTACGGGTAATTTCAACTGATACTATAACATATTTTATTTCCAAAAATGAATTAGTCTAATGTTTACAGGATTTCACCATGAGCTGACATTAGTTAGAGAACCATTGGAAGACGTGGGAGTACTAGACAGCTGTTTCCTCCGTCCTAGTTTAGGACTCTTCATCAGTACACACCCACCGACAGGGTTCGAACCCAGGACCTTCTGGTTACAAGGGGAGCTCGTAGACCATTAAGCCACTGGGAACCGATCCAATGGCCAGCCATGAATTCTAACTTCTGCCAATTCACGACATAGCACAACCGCTAGCCAATGTCTTCGGCGAGTATTTGTCCTCACACACAACCTGTTGCACCCTACTGGTCACGACTTCCCAAAAGAACCCCAGATAACCACCTGCCTGAATAGGGCAAGTCGCTAGTGTGTGAGGAGAAATACTCGCCGAAGACATTGGCTAGGGGTCGCTCTATGTCGTGAATTGGTAGAAGTTAGAATTCACGGGTCATTGAATCGGGTCGCAGTGGCTCAGTGGTATACGAGCTCGCCTTGTAACCAGAAGGTCCTGGGTTCTAACCGTGACAAAACAGCTGTCCAGCACTCCCAGGTTTTCCAATGTTTCTGTAACTAATGTCAGCTCTTGATGAAATACTGTAACCAATCAAATCCCTACAAACCAACACTTGAATAATCTAATGTTTGTTTCTATAAAATGCATTTTAGTTCCAAGTTTAATCACAGACTAACTACTCAAAAACCAATGAAATCCAGGAATACTGCATAGCTGTTTCGTCCCAGTTTGGAACTCTTCAATGATACTCACCCAACTATCTCTTAGTTGTTCAGTGCTCCTTTGTTGTCAGTATTTTTTGACTGAAGTCAGTTCTCAATAAAACTTGAAATCAATCATATTCTTGCAACCTAACACTTGAAAGTGTATTCTATTCAATTTTGGAAAGTTATAGTCTCCAGAAGTCACTATTAAAATCCTTTATTTTCACATTTAGTAAATTAAGTTTGAATCTGACGCATGGAAAAGCTTTCGTGAAGGATCCCGATATACAATTTGCTATATAACTCCCATTCTTTTCATGTATAAATTAAGTTTCTGAATGAGTCATGATGAAGATGTCAAGATAATTAGAGACAATCGACGGGAAGCCTCCAACCATCTGACATCATTTCAAAGAGCCACCTAAAATGGTGTATACATTGCAAACTCAACTGATAGAATTCAGTCTGCACCAAATAAAGGGATAGATGCATGACACTAGTTATTTCCTAACTATCGTTCCGTCAAATTATAGGCATCACATTATTTTTGTGACTATTTCACAGAAGGAGCATATCATTAATGTATCCACTATCAAACAAGTTTGTTCCTTGCATTTTTCTGTTTGTCATTTTCACGTGGAAATTCTGGCTACAATATGACTCAACAAAGAGGGTATTGCGATGGTGAATCGCATTGTTAAGCAGGAACTATGCATTTATTCACTGACGAAATAGTATTGCTTCCCTCACCAACGAATTTTCCCACAGAAGCCGTACAAGTATATTTATGTTTGTTAAAACATTACAGCCTACTACTGAATAAAAGAGGAAAGGGGTTATATCAGTGATATGGTGATTTTCGAAATGGTTTGGTATTAATCAACAAGATTTGCATTTCAACAAAGTGAAAATTGTTTCCTATTATTTGAAAGAAGTTAGTTAAGTAGTCCATTTGGCAACTATGAAGTGGGGGGAAACTGAAACAGCGGTTAGGACTCACGCCGACCATGCACATGTTCCGGAGTTCGATCCCCTGCCGACGCACACCTGATATCAATGGTCGGCCTGCTAAATTTGGGCTACTGATATCACATGCTGAAAATTTCATATTTGTACCAAAAATACAGTGTGGAATTAAGTCATAGTAAAAAATATTAATATGCTCAAAAGTAACATGTTGACGGTAGTCATAATTAATTACTTACTAAAAACAGAATATTACAAGCAAGGATAGAGATTTTGGAAATTGAGCACACCCTTTCCGGACACAGACTTTGAGCTTGGATTTATAGGCTTCTGGTGCGTATGTCATACGTAGGTCTTTGAATTCGGCACAATCGGCATCATTCACCCCGAGCCTCCTCTGCTATTCGGTAAGAGATTGTTATGTATCTTTAAATCAATATAAATATGATCGCATGACCTTTGAAGGAGAAACTTTCGATAGTGACAATTTTCTTCTCTGAGTCGTCCTTTGCTATTTTATTGCTCTTGTATACCTTCCGTTGTTTGAATGAGCAGTTTTCTTAAATTATCTAGTCTTCTACCCTTGGGGATTCATGAATGAAACGATTGTACTTATACTAGTGAGTAGGAAAGTAACTTATGTAGAAATCAATGTTTTGCTGCCTATATTCTTAGCTTGTATTATTTAAATGCAATTTTAAAATTGTCCTTGAGGATATACTTATCCATCTTATGCCATAGTTATTTAATTATTATTCCCACCAATCACCGTGTTGCTGTATGATAAAGTGAAGCATATGTCTCTAGCATCAGAAAAATTGGTATTTTCGGTCTTTGAATTTTCAATCACCCACTCATACAAAGTATCAGAGTTTGCAATAAACCTGATTAAATATAAATGGTTTTTAACTTTGCAGAACATACAAACTTGGCTAAAACATTCCTCATATTGCTAATCAGTTTCGGACTTCACTGGGCTTTTTCAAAACTTAAGACATAATAATAATAAGAGGAATAACTTGTAATTCTTGTAAATAAAAGAAAAGGCTGATAGTGTTGTAAATATCTTTCTTTATGGTTCGTTGAAATCAGACATTACATTGATTTAAACAAAGCAAGAACAACAATTGTACCAGGATAATATGAGCTCATCTTTTATTATTTAATCGAGGATTCTTCTCAACTGGTTACAACCTGAATGATAAAAAAATATGAATTACATTAAAGATATGAACATACTTTTCCATGATCATAAGGAGTAATTGGTAGGAATTAAAAGTAACATTAGTCCGGAATGATTTAACTGATTAGGAGTTACAAACACTGACTATTTATAGAATAATTAGACAATTAGGCTTGCAAACAAAAAACAGGGTTGTGTTTATGTGTGTGTAGAAACAAGGTTTAGCTAGAAAGAGCATAACAAAAAAGTAGATTACGTAACTAAAGAAAGCATCTTATCTAATAGCCAATAGAAAAAAGGAAAGAAAAGAAACAAGGTAGGGTGAGTCATGTTTAGATGAGAGAGTAGAGTTTTCTAAACATGAAAAAGGTGACTCATGAAAGTTGTATACTTTTTTGTTATCACCAGAGCAGTGCAAGATTCACCACTGTCTCTTTCTGCGTTCACAGATTTGGTTTAAGTCGTTTGATGGGAATTGCTTCAGCAAAGCGTAGCAAGCTAGGTTTCTTTTGCATGTTGATTATTTTAAACGACTTCAAGTTGTCTACAATATGACCAGTGTCCAATAGATGACGAGCAATCGCAGTGTTTAATGCTTGTGGACCTTTCAGTATCAG
This sequence comes from Trichobilharzia regenti, assembly GCA_944472135.2. Lineage (NCBI taxonomy): Eukaryota > Metazoa > Platyhelminthes > Trematoda > Strigeidida > Schistosomatidae > Trichobilharzia > Trichobilharzia regenti. The sequence goes on along the minus strand of OX235265.1, from coordinate 44,560,251 downwards.
GTTCTTTGGTATGTGTTCATAGATGCGGACACTAACCCTTCTCTCTGTTTTTCCGATGTATGTGCTTCGGCACGTACATGTAAATTGGTAGACACAGTTGGAGGTAACATGAGGTGGGTATTTGTCCACTTTTGATTGTCTCAAAGAAGTAGTTGTTTGATAAACATATACAAGCTTGGCAGCTGGATATGTTCTTTTCAGGTCAGAGTTCAGTCTGCATCTTATTCTACTAGCAGTATCATAACCTTTGAATGCAAGCTACAGAAAGGTGGGCTTTTTCTCTGCTCTGCTGCTTTTCACTTTTTCAACATGACTTCTCACGTACTTGTCGATGAACTTTTGTAGGTAACCGTTGTCGCCTAGGCATTTCTCCACAATGGTGGATAGTTCTTCCTCAATCTTTTCTTTTGAACACAGTTTCCTCACACGATCAAATAATGTTCTCACCAATCCCCTTTTGTAACTTATAGGGCAAAAGCTTTTGAAGTTAAGATAGACCGCCCTCCAGGTCTTTTTTCGGTGTATATATCTTATGATTTTGCCGTCTATATCTCGTTGGATATTCAAGTAAAGAAAATTGAACTTCTCCTCTTTTTCATACTCCATTGTAAACTTAATATTAGGATGGGCGCTGTTCAAAACTTTTAATACTTGAGTTGCATCATTGAAAGAATTAAAAATAACGAAAGTGTCATCGACATACCTGGTATAGAAGTTTGTCTGACTGATTGTTGATTTTAACCTTGTTTGTTATAGACTACCCATAAAAATATCTGCCAGAATCGGACCCAGGGGGCTTTCTGTTGCCATTAGATGAATGTAATACTTATAATTAGTGTTGATTAATTCATGGAGACACCTAAGCAACAACAAGTGATCGTTGTCATCAACTGGAGGAATCTGAAGGAAGTCACCTCTTGCACTTACATCTGGTAGCATCGTAGCACAGACGAGGATTTGAAAGCCGAACAGGATCGACAAAGCAAAATAAACCTTCTTCACTCTGCATTCAGAGTGGAAATCTACAACATTTTTAGCATAATAATAATAGAAATAATTTTTCCTTCACGTTCCTAGTGGAACATAGGACTTCAAGCTAGGGGCCTTGAAGCTTCTGTAGCAGTGTTTATTTTTACAGGATGGGGTTGCTAGCCTCATGCCCAACCTTTCCTCTTTACCAGCATTATTTCTGGCATAGAGAGGTAAAGGAGTGCGTCGGTGGCCGGGAATCGAACCCCGGACCATGTGCATGGATGGCGAGCGTCCTAACCACTGTGCCACCAACGTACAACATTTTTAGCATAAGAAACAAGATTTGGATCTTGAGTACTACTAATGTAAAGTCATTGATAGCCTCTGTATGGTTCAGAGACTTGGCGCATCACGAAGAGCATTTCGAACAGGCTTCATACTTTCACCAGATGCTGCTTTTGTTCCATACCGAAGATCAAATGGCCGGAAAGAATTTGGTCTCGAGCCAGCCATCAATCTATATGTAGAAGCAAATGGAGATGGGTTGAACATACACGTGGAATGAGAAGCGAGTATCAGGTTGGGCATCCAAGAGTGACTTGGAGGTAAACGCATAAAAAGGAAATGAAAGCTTGTAGGCATTTGATGAGCCAGGTAAAAATGACTGCAGAGAAGTGAGGAGAAATGGCGACGTACTGTTGAAGCCCTATGTTCTACTCGAAAATCAAGGGAATAACAACGATAAGAATAAGGGTTTATAGACCTGACCTCGAATTCTATCAGTACTGAATATTTTTCATATGTTAATTACTGATGAGAGTTTGCCGTAGGTGGAAGTATGAAACTGCTGGGATTGTTTACAAACCGAACCCATTTCACTCTTTTTTTCACTTCCTTTTTCACTCTCTCGATAAACAGTATTTTGAATATCGTTAGTAAAACAAATTAACTTCTAGTCTCTGAACTTCCGCTTAAAAATATGCTTGGAGGTTTAGTGTTGTCAATGAACACTATTTAGTTGTTTGTTTTCGTTGAATATAAACTTCTAATTATTGTTTTTATTTATTAGTGATTAACCTTCCGTGACTGTAATGTCCATCTATTGAATAATGTTGACTTATGGTGCGAAAGTTATCGTTATATCATGTTTAAATGGTAAACATCTCATCTATTTAATGTGTATTATAGTCTAAGTGAACTGTCTTTTAACCGTGATTTGTTTCTGCCAATTTGACTTGTTAAGTAAAGTTTCATTATTCCAGGCAAATTGAAATCATGTAGATAGTTTAGATTATCGTTATTTTGGTTGTTGATGATTAGTAGTGGAATGCGAAATGAGGATTTCGGCCTCTTTTAGGACTCATTGCTAGATGTATTAGCATTCCCATTCACTGATGGTGTTCTCACCGGGACTCGAACCATGTACCCGTGTTTTCAAACGCTAAACCATTATCATAAACTATAAATGGAAAATACGCATAAACCGAAAAAACAAATCATTTATACTATCGTATTAAATATTTTTTTAAACCAAGTGCCTTCATTTCGTCTACACCACTAAATATTTCTGGAGGAAATGCTTACTGATCGGCGGTCGCTTGCAGTGGTGTTTATTTTTACGCGATCGTGTTGCTAGCTTCATGTCCAGCCTTCTCTTTTTACTAGTCTTATTAATGGCTTAGTGAGGTTAAAGGAAGGCGTCGGCCGAGGATTAAACCTCTGACCACATTCGTGGTTAGCGAGCATTCTGTTGCTATACCACCGACGCACCTTCCAATGATTAAGCATCATTAATTCCTATTAATTTTTCATCGACTTCTTGACCTCACCATTTTTAAATTTTAATTCATGGATAATACCCGTCCAGACATTAATGAAAACAAAACACTTAGTTCAGAGAAGAGTCTCTTTTCGACGATGAATTCATTTTCATAGCTGTACAATCGCAAATATATATCAGTTATTTTGTACGTATGTGTACATTAAGTTTGTCAAACAAAAATACAATTGGTTATGGTTATTTTAACTAAACAGGTGAAGATTGGTAATACAAGTCAAGAAAATTAGGTGTTTATGAAATTAAGGTAGTAACAAAGGTGATGAGTTGTCACAAACAGTTGTTAAAATGGAGTTACGTAATAATATGAATAGTTTGATGATTGAGTTATACTCAGGATACACATTGGAAAAGAGTAGAGAATGCGGAATTACGTAGGAGATCTAAGTGAGTACAAGAATTATAAGTAATTAAAGAAACAAGCAAACAAACAAAATTAAGTCGTCAAAAATCAACAAAGTTGTTATCGTGACAACAGAAGTGGTTGAGTAATTCTCTTTTGTATACACAGCTCTGGTTTTCTAACGTGAATGGCCAGAGCTTCAGTGACACAAAGACGAAACTGTATTGCCTTTGGCAGGTTATTCTTGACTCTGTAGATTACTTTGAAGCAGGAGGCGTTTGTTGAGATGGAGTGATCAGTATTAACTAGGTGTTCAATTATCACAGTCCTTATAGCACCACTATTGCCTTTCCACAACCATGCTAGATAGTGTTCTTGGATAGAGTGTGCATCGAAAGACCGATGTACCTGGCTCCACAGCAAGCAGGTGAACTGATATATGGACATAGTATGAGTCAGATTCTTTGTTCCTATGTGTATTCTGAGTAAAACTCCATCAAACTATTCATATTATTACGTAACCACTTTTTAACAACTGTTTGTGACAACTCATCACCTTTCTTACTACAATAGTTTGACTCAAATCCAATTATGTTGACCTTTTTCGTATCAGGTAACTCTACCCAATATTGTACAGTTGACGGACAGAATTCAGTCTGCACCGAGGAAAGGACTAGACACATCACACTGGTTACTAATATCCAATCAAAGTATCCAATACAGTCCTACAGGAGGTCAATCGCAAGCCCAAATAGCTCAGTGGTAACGTCTTTGACTGCAGAACTGGCTGACGCGGGTTCAAATCTCAGAAGGGACATTAGTTCCTTCGAGGTTTCAGATACGCCTTGTTGACTGGTGAGTGTCAGCTAGCACAAAACCTAGATTAGGTAGGGCTTCCAGTAGCCGATTGTCTCCAACCATCTAATATCATCAGAATAATATTCCGCTGGAATCTATTGTCTGTATCATACCACCACAGATTGTTAAGATACTGGTGAATTATCTTAGAATCAGTCGACAGTTGTTGGTTAAAAGATCCAAGATTCATCGGTCTGATTTATTCTTATGTAAAACAAAATCTTACTTTTATCTGATAAAAAACAAATTGAATACTGAAATGATTAGAGTAATATTTAACTCTGCATAGAACGCTTACGTTGGTAAATGTACATGAACTATGACCACTAGCGTACAGCAGTCTCTAGCAGAAAGCACATCATCCAGTCAAAAGAAACCTGTAATCATCTACAACTCTTGTCTTAATATAGAAGTTAGTCGAAATGTTCACTGTTATGTACATAAAATGGGTTCACAGAGTTTGAAACGATTGTTGTTGGGTTTAAATTTCAGTAGGGATATCATCACTCACTGGGAATCGACGTTTCAACTAGTTGATCATTCCCAAATATGACGAAATGCACATTTCAGATTCCCCTGCTATTGACAACATCATATTAATCTTCAGATATTGTCGAAGCGTCCGTACTAGGAGCTGACACATTAACTGCAGAGTGCGAACATTTCGGTCTATTATCCTGAATCAACGGGAATTACAAAATTAACTCAAATAAAGGAAAATAATAAGTTGCTGGTTTAAAAATTATGGAGAATACTTACATCTGAGAGAATGTGAAAACTCATCAGCTTTGTTACTCCAATAGTTTCATTAATACCCAACTTTCTTAACTGTTTCTGCATTAGTTAACTCCACCCAAAACTTACTAATTTTCACCTGTTTAGTTAAAATAACCATAACCAATTGTATTTTTGTTTGACAAACTTAATGTACACATACGTACAAAATAACTGATATACATTTGCGATTGTACAGCTATGAAAATGAATTCATCGTCGAAAAGAGACTCTTCACTGATCTATGTGTTTTGCTTTCATTTTTAAATTTCTTATCGGAAAGAATCATATGAAATATTTGGTTAGAAGTATTCTGCCGAATCTGTGCATGAATTTGTTCCAGTGTTATGAGGTTCAACTATTCAACACTCTGTATTGAGTACATAAATATTTGTTTTAATTGAGAAGAAAAAGAAACATTCTTAATTTTTATCGATCAGTATGCATAGTGACATAGAGAGAGAGAAAGAAAGAAAAAAAACCTATTTTTCCTCAAGTGAATTTTTTTGTTTGTTTTTTTCTTTTAATGATGTGTGATTGGTTGTTTATTATCTTGAAAGCAAATGAAGAAAGCAGCAGTCTAACTCACTATCAGTTTTGAGCTACTATTGTTCTTCAAATATTAACCCAGTGTGGTTTATTATGTATGACCTGTTAGCAGACGGGTGAATAAAGTTAACCTGATTCTGTTTTCGTTTCTTATGTTTTCCGCATTCAAAAATAGACGATTCTTGGAGGAGGTTATATTCAAACTGTAAAAAATATCTTACTTTAGAGATGTTCACTGTATTTTCTCCCCACCACACAATCTCCTCCATGTGACGACCCACTTGTTGCTTCGAATTCCGGTTCCACTCGATGTCCTGGCAGGTAATTAGCATTCGACGACCTCCTCAACGTAAGCCCGATCCATTTCCACTTTTCCCTACATATTTGTTGAGCTATTGGCTCTGGTTAGTTTGCTGCTAGAGTTTCTTGTTAGCTAATTCACTCTGACCGACCGACTATTCTGTCTTCAATATAGAACCAGCCAGAGAAGGTGGCAGCTATTGATAAAATTCTGCACTAGCCCTTGCAGAATTGCTTTTCGTGACGCGCAGTGCAAGTTTCTGACCCGTTTAGAAGAAGTGACTAACATCACATTTGTGTTGAAAATCCGAACCTTGTTGCAGATATGATAGAGAAGATTTGTAGCTCAGGTGGATGATTTTGATGTGGTTGTGTTCTGTGAGCTGGAGAGTTAATTTTCGAAGCTTTCATCGCCCTACTAAGCGACATCTTCAGCTCATACTTCAATTTCAAGAAGTGAGCTTTCAGATTTCTCGACGAGTTTATTAATCATCTCTCCTAGTCGGTGACCTTGGACGTGATTGGTTGTTTCTGTGTGTTTTGACACCTTCTAGGTTACTTGTATTGGAACTCATTGTTTCTTTGACTTGAACTTTGACTCTTTGTGTGTGAGCTTTCTTTCTTATCGGTTGATATATTTTGTCCATCTCGATGTGTCTATTGATTGATGATTAACTGGAATACCAGTCAGGCTTCTAAAAATTCTCTAGCATTCTTGTTGTTTCCTCTGTCTAATATTTGAACGTTGTTCTTCTTCCAAACGAATTGAAGTCCATGGTTGTCTGTATGTAGTGATATGAGGGAGTGGATACCATGTATTTTGACGGCTAGCTTATGTTCGTGGATACTGTGATATAAATCCGCCATTTCTGCAATCCTTTGATTAAAAACATTAGCAAGTTAATGAGTTGAGCAAAGAAGGTCGCCTTACAATATATGCGTCGGTGGCACAGGGGTTAGGTCTCTCGCCGACCATGCACATGGTCCGGGGTTCGAGCCCACGCCGGCGCACACCTGATATCTATGGTCGGCCTGCAAAATTTGGGCTACCGATATCCATGCTGACGATTTCATACTTGTACCAAAAATACAGTGTGGAATCAAGCTGCAATCAAAAATTTAAAAAAATGAAAAAATAAAGGATATCTCAGAAATCACTACAAGACTCTTCAAACCTTTAGGAATTGACGTCGTACACAAACTAACAAGGTCACTTCGCTCAATTCTATGTCAGCCAAAAGACTCAACAGCGAAAGAAGATAAAACTAACATCATCTACAAAATAAACTGTAACAACTACGAAAAACACTACAGTGACCAAAGTGGACGTCCCCTTCGTCTTCGTATCCATGAACATAAGCTAGCCGTCAAAATACATGGTATCCACTCCCTCATATCACTACATACAGACAACCATGGACTTCAATTCGTTTGGAAGAAGAACAACGTTCAAATATTAGACAGAGGAAACAACAAGAATGCTAGAGAATTTTTAGAAGCCTGGCTGGTATTCCAGTTAATCATCAATCAATAGACACATCGAGATGGACAAAATATATCAACCGACAAGAAAGAAAGCTCACACACAAAGAGTCAAAGTTCAAGTCAAAGAAACAATGAGTTCCAATACAAGTAACCTAGAAGGTGTCAAAACACACAGAAACAACCAATCACGTCCAAGGTCACCGACTAGGAGAGATGATTAATAAACTCGTCGAGAAATCTGAAAGCTCACTTCTTGAAATTGAAGTATGAGCTGAAGATGTCGCTTAGTAGGGCGATGAAAGCTTCGAAAATTAACTCTCCAGCTCAGAGAACACGAACACATCAGAATCTTGTTGTTTTTTTGCTTGCTCAGTGCAGAAGACTTTCAAACCGATGTCACTCTGATGAAGATGTGTGTAACTTGTCTTTCTAATTCTGGCTGGCTGGTTATGACATCTTCACCCGTACTGTCGCCTGTATTTGAAACAATGTTTCCTAGATTAGTGAATGAGGGAACCTATGTTAAATCTGTTCCATTGATGGTGATTGCTACTGTTGGTTGATTACCCTCATCACCTTTATCTTCTCTATGTTCATCTGGTGTCCTGTCTTCGCTGCCTGCTGCGTTTATCCAGTTTGTTGGTTTTCACCTGCAACTTTTCGAGTTTGTGTGTCAGTAAAGCACAAATCGTCCAAGCGTGAAATTCAGATCTTCCAGAGTCTTAATATTGGTGGTCCAGTGTATTGCCGTCTTCTCGCCTTCATGCACAGTCTGACGCATAATACAGTTGACTACAATTAGGAATATCATAAGTGATAATAAGATGACAATCTTTAGTAGAAAACAACTAATTGGTAATAACAGGTGTGATTGAAGAAGTTAAGAGAAGATGAGCAATGTGAAAATGAAGTGTATTCGGTGTCGCTCGTCTAAAGCACTTTAAAGGTTTATCTGGTACACTGAACTGTCGCGCAGTACACTACTTTTGGCATTATAGCTAGATATTGTGTCTGCGCTAATCAGTGTATTAGGACTAATTCAGCTTCTAAAAATAGTGAAATGGTTAACGTGCCTGTCTACTTCGCCTCCTTTGTTTTAAACTAAAAGTTAGTACAAACCAGTCCTGCAGCCTTATACTACATTTGACAGGGAAAAGTCACTTATCAGACATACTGTGATTTCTGCTCAAGATGTTCAGAAGACTGCACTTTTTCAACATCTTTACTTAGAAGGACTGTATCATCTGCACACTTAAAGCTGAAGGGACTGATCCTTACGAAGAAGTCAATCCTTGAGATACTGAAGTCGCTTAGAGTCACAGAGGTAGAAGAACATCGATGATGAAACTAAGCAATGATAGAAATATTCGTCTTCCCTGAAGGACACCATTGGTTGTGATGAATCCACAAGCTGTCAGCCAGTGAGTATGCATATTTTTCAGGATCTGCTGAAGGATGAAGATATGAAAAATACACTCTTTTGCTGGTACTAAGTCCGACTGTTATTTTTTTTCACGCTTTCTTTTATTCCCAGCACTGGTCAGTCTACGAATGTTTATTAAAGCTGGAATTTTAGATACTATGATTCTCAAGCTTATCGTCCTATGATGATTATGACAGGAAGACTTATCTTTCTTCCTATACACACACTGAGGCTGTTAATGATTTACGCCACTCCAACGTGACTATTTCATATTCCCTCACATTACCTTAATGAGTTAAAGTAGTTATCTAGTGTTATTCATGAGAGCAGCTTTCTTATTTGATTGATTTTTATGACCCACTAGGGTTCACAGTCATTGTAGAAAACTTTAGTCAGTTTACATTTGAGCATCTTCTGCTGCTCATCTTGTTCCGAACCCGTAGGAATCAGTCTTTCTAAGTCTATGAGTTCGTCTGGTCTGGTGAAAACTGGTCATAAATCTCTCAGCGGATTCGATATAACTGTAATGATGCCACTAAGAGCGATTTCAGTAATGTGCTCATAAAAGCTTTTGTTGGTATATTAATCAACTATTGTCCTGCATGTATGCTCACGTTTAGATTTGATGAAGTTGTCGCTTCAGCATAAGTAGTTGGTTATGAATATTAATTTTTACTTTGTAAAGATTAGTTTTACATTAACGGAGTACATTTTAAGTAAAAAACCACTACATACACTTATTAAAATAAAAATACTTATTTTTAATAATTATGTAATTTGCTATGAAATGCCTCTCCAACGTCGTATTGAGATTAGGTATAAACGTTTTTGAAACGTCAGCGCCGTAAAGCTTTTTCTTCTCAATGCTATACGAGAGTATGAAATTTCTGATGTGGTGGGGCTCAGATCTTTTGAATATTCAATATTCATTCAACTCCTTTGGGAATTTCTAACATCGTTACTTGTGACTTTCATGATTGTAATAGAATTTGCGTTTAGTGATCAATTTTTATTCTTGGTGTTATGTCTCTACACACGACCTTGTACAGCTGAGGATGGGTAGATTTCAGTCTTTCTCTCAAAATGCTTTCATGTGGCGGCCTCTATCAGATAAGTCCTACTCAACCGTCTTCGCACGGTTGGGGGTCTTCATCAAAAAGCTAAAGGGGTGAATGCAAATATCCGACGCTTACGACCGGACCAGTGGACGTTCAAGTTTATCTAAGGGAGCTGGAAAACCCTATTTCCAAGTCTATAGTATGCATAAGCCCCCCGAATCTGAAAAGATCAGACGGCGCATTAACTTGATTTGGTCACCGGCAACCATTGGAATGTAGCTCCTAACACTGCTATACTGCCTTTTAGATTACAACTGCAAGTCAAAGGCTCAGAGGATGGTACTATGAGACTACCACCTGTTTTGGTCTGTGCTTCCCTACAGTATCCTATCCCTCGCCTAAACCATGAGATGTTGTGTGGCACACCTCTTGGGACCCATAATGTATCAAGTTTTTGTTTCAATTATGATATAATGATATACGTCCTGAAAGAGGTGATCCGTGAAGACAAGACGATAGAAATGAGTGGTGGAAATCACCTTGGTTAATTTGTGTGTAGAAGACAATTTAAACAATGACTATTAAGAATAGTAACAAAAAGCCATGACAACGCTTGAATCATAATGTGTACCGTGAATGAGACTTTATTTATTATTTGTTATTATATCCTTTAATTCCTAGAGGAACATAGAGCTTCAGCTGCGCACCTCCATTGCCTTCTGTTTTCTGCCAACTTTTTCGAATGAGACTTTAATTTACATAATATATGTGATGAATAGCTTGAGTCTTTATTGCCTGTTTCTTTTATTCCTGATGGCTATGAGATGTATAAGAGCATAATATTTCTGAAGACTTCAGAACTACTAAGGAGAGTCTGTTCCGTGCTCTGTGATTTCTTTGGTTTCCTTACCTTTATTAGTCTGTAATTGAGTCCACAACGAAGAATATAATCTTTATGTGCTTACCTCTATTCATGTAAGTAGTCCTTGCTAAAGACGAAGGTATTCATTCAGAATCGATTAGAATAATGTTTATCATATGGCAACTACTTCGCTACTACGAGGTGACTCCAACAATTATACATCTCATCCAACAGTTGTTCGACAATGCTGCATGCCAACGGGAAACTTACGGAATCCTTCGAAAAGAGGCTGCCTACTGTCGCCAATGATTTTCCTGATCGCAGTAGATTCTATAATACGACAGACAGCGGGCAATGAGGAAACAGGCATAAAATGGACCCACATAAAACACTTGGAGGATCTGGACTTCGCCGATGATATGTGTCTGATTTCCCACAAACTGGAAGATATGCAGGTGAAAAGCAACAAGTTGGCAGAACAAGCATCTAGAGATATTAGGCCTTCAGGTGAACATAGAGAAAACAGAGGTGATGAAGATTCCTGGCCAACAGCAACAACAACAGACAACAATAAGCATAAATGGGAAGAACCTGAAAGTAACAACCTCTTTGCCTACCTGGGAAGCATCGTTTTAACTACAGAGAGACAGAACTGATGAGGATATCAAAGCAAGAATCGGAAAAGCAAGACAAGCTTTCATTTCTCTCAAGTCTGTGTGGAAGTCAACAGCACTCAGCATGAAAAATACGATCCAGATTCTCAACTCCAATGTGAAGTCAGAGCTACTTACTCTTCGGATCAGAGACTTGGTGCGTTATAAAGAGCATCTCAAACAAACTACAGGCCTTCATTAACAGTTGTCTTCGCTCAATACTCAAGATCAGATGGCCGGTCAGAAAATATCAGCAACAGGGATCTCTGGGAACGAACCAATCAACCAGTAACCGATTGTGAAACAGATAGGCAGAAAGAAATGGAGATGGATTGGCCATACTCTGAGGAAACAAACCATCAAGTGACATCACTAGACAAGCCATCACTCGAGTGGAACCCGAAAGGGAAACGGTGAGTTGGCCGTCAGTGCAAGGGTGATTTGGAGGAGGTGATGTGAAGAGGAGATGAAAGCAAGTAGGAAGACTTGAAGCCAGGTGAAAACTTTAGCAGAGAACCGAATGCAATGGAGACGCGTTGCTGAAGCCCTATATTATTCCTCTAGGAATTGAAGGAAATAATAATAACAATAATAATATGTTCACGCGTCATGAACTACATCAGTTTCTGTTCGTAGGCCCTTTTTTGCAGTTTCATTCGATCTTACTAATTAAATTTACCACAAACTTTACAGAAAAGGTAATCTGTCGATTGTTTTGAATATGTACTCTTCAATGTTATAAACTCCCAGTGGCTTAACATTGTTAAGTCTTGGAAAATATGATATGAAGCAATGCAGAAGTAACTGTGCTGTGATTAATATGCTTGATTTTTTTCCTTTCTGTTCGATAGGCATTACTGGTATTTATAAAGGTGTAACCCCGACAATTCTTAAACAAGGCAGTAATCAAGCCATACGTTTCTTTGTCATGGAAACACTAAAAGATGGCTATCGCCAATATCGAGGCGATAAGGTTAGTGGACTACCTGTGCCAAAATTATTGACCGGATTGTTCGGTATTGTGGCTGGAGCAGCGTCAGTTTACGGAAATACCCCGTTGGATGTGATTAAAACACGAATGCAAGTATGTACTGTAATTTTCTAGATCATAAACTCACACAGATATTATTATTATTATGATTTAACTTTTATTAAGCTTATTTCACAATCTGTTATTGGTGTAGTGTTTATTTTTGAGCAGACATCATAGAGAATATAACACATCAAAATGGGACAGACAGTTCAGTAGGAACTAAATTAACAGTTGTACACTAGTAACGTATCATTTCATTTGGATGGTACTCGGTTTCTTTGCTGTTTCATCATCTTGTTTTATCTTCAAAAGAATGGGTACCGAACAAAGAATACTCCTTTCAATAACTTCATCATCAGGCTGTACAGTTATATATACATTATAGTGAATGAATGAATGAATTAGTGTTATGAACAACATTAATGTTGCTGTTTCAATAACATCGAATGAATAATATTGATAGATTACAGCTCAATAGCATCAACATAACAATAAGCTGAATGTCAGAAAAATTAGGAAAGATAATATTACAAATTCATGAATTTATAGTCTCTACTGAAGGCTGGTCAGTGCAGTAGTAGTGGCTGGCTGGACTTGCTTGTTTTGAACACAGAACACTGGTTGTTTGAGGCGAATTGCAATAACCTCTGCTGCTTGGAGCATGTGGTGCTTCGATGATTTTGGCAATTTATTAGGCACCCGGTAGCTGATAGAGAAGGATTGTTCCATGCTGGCTGGCTTTGTGGCCGGTTTGCACCAGATGGTCCAATATCGAACTGTTAATGGTTTTCGCTACACCTTTACTTAGCCATAGTGGGAGATGTTCTCGCACACGAAAAATCAAGTTCCTAGAGCAACAGCTAATATAACTCGCTCCTCTACAAGCGCAGTTGAATTGATAGATACGATCTGAAGTGGCTAGTCTGGGCATTTCATCTTTCAGTCGAGGTAGAACCATCGGTCGTGTAGAGAATAAGATGTGTAGTTCTTTGAACTGATTTTCTTAATTTCTTCGTAATTATTTCACTAGGTATATCACCCTTGAATTGTTTACGAATACTGAAAAGTCTTTTCTAAACTTTCTTAGTCATATGCTTCCTGATGAATTTGTCTGGAAAGCTATTTTCAATGAATCAAGGTATCATATACAAACCTTAGTTCATCTTCAATTACTTCTTTTGAGCATATAGCTCAGAAGACCTTGTGACTGAATGTCCCTGTTAAATTCATTTTGTACTAGGGAGGAACGAAGCTGTGAAAATGTGTATATTGTCCTGTCCATGTACTTTTCCTATGCAAATTTCTTTTTATGCTACCATCTGGTTTTCTTGTAATTGGAACATCCAAGAAGGCAATTCTGTCTTGGGATTCCTCCTCGCATGTGAATTTCATAGTTTAATGTACTTCATTGAATTCAGTAATTATTGTACTCCTATCCGAATCATTATCAACAAAGAATAGAGGTGGCGTCCATATACTGGCAATAAAATGAGAACTTTCTGATAAGGTTGTTCAAAGGTCCATTTTCTAGTTTACTTAGAAATAAATCAGCCAAAATGGGAAACAATCGCCACCCCGTTCATTTGTCTGTAAAGTGTGCCGTCAAATTTGAAATTTACATTCATAGCCTCAAACATGGCATGCAGTAGTGATTACTAGTTGAATTAGCCGACATACTCCTAATCCTCTCTTGGCTGCCAGTAAGCTAGGTAAAGAGGGGAGGTTGGGCATAAAGTTGGCACTTCATCAACTCTACTGAAACTTTAAAACTCAAGCTTGAAACGCTATCTTCCACTTACAACACAAAGAAATGAATGAAGAAAACAGAACAATGAGCTTGATATTTAAGGAAAATTTTCGTCCACTATAATTTGTGTACTTGTGTTAATTATCAATTTGTTAATAACATTTGTCCGTATTTTAATTATCAAAAGTACAGGAAGTCTCCTTGTTCACCTATTTTATAATTCCTTGACTATAAAATTAGTTCTACTGAATAATAAATTACAATTCTGCATAGCCTATGTACTTCATTATTTCCGGTAATTATACACAGAAAATGATCATCACATCGTCAAATCATAAATATTTTATTATTTCTAGTTCGTAAAGTGACTGATATTTTGGTTAACTGCTGTGACCGTAATACCTGAATCGATGGTCGGTTTTTGTTTTAATATATCGTTGGATGTTCAACAACGAGATTGTCGAATCAAAATTCATTTTTCTCTTACTTTATACTTATCCTAAAATACAACTAAATATTTTCTACGTATTAGTACGTATTAGTATTATTAAAATATATCAAGATTGATCATGAGAAACGTTGTGAAAACCAGGGAGTACTGAACAGCTGTTTTGCCACTGTTTGGGTATCTTCACCGGTCTACTTACTTCTCATTGGTGGCTGACTACAGAGTGAAGTTGCTCAAAGTTCTAGTAAAAAGCTGTAACCACCCGGGGTTCATCAAGCCGGACATGAGTACAAATACTACTAACCGATAACATTGACTAGTGGTTGTGGTTGGAATTAACTGAACCATTGAATTTCGTCCCATTTGCTTGGCGGTCATCGAGATCGTCTTGTTACCTGAAGGATCCAGCTTTGCGCCTTAGTAGAATCATGCGTATACACTGGTGAAGAAATGTAATCAAGGAGGAAACAGGATTTCATCATGAGCTCACATTAGTTAGAGAACCATTGGAAGACCTATCAGAGAGTACTGGACAGCTATTTCGTCCTGGTTTGGGACTCTTCATCAGAACCCACCCACCCTAGTGGGGTTCGAACCCTGGACCTTCTGGTTACAAGGCGAGCTCGTTTACCATTAAGCCACTGGTAGCCGATCCAATAGCTAGCCTATGAATTCTAACTACGACATATCACGACCGCTAGCCAATGTCTTCGGCTAGTATTTGTCCTCACACCCGACCTGCTGCACCCTACTGTTCACGATTTCTCCAGGAGGAAGCTGTTGTCCAGTTCGTGATCAATCTTCAAATCAAAAACAACAAAATCCCTGTGAACCAACACTTGAAAATATCATGAGTTAATAAACGCTTCATAGAAATAACTACTGAATTTATTGTAATACACTGTGTACATGTTGTTTTTTTTTCTCTTTTATTTTCAGGGTTTAGATGCACATAAATATAAAAATACACTTCATTGCGCTTGGAAAATATGGGCTGAAGAAGGCTTCTTTGCGTTAGTTTATTGTTTTTTTTTTAATTTTTAGCCATTATTTTTATTCCAAGTGCTTTGTCTTCTTTGTTTATTTGTTTGTGGGTTGTTTTTCTCCTCTGCTCCACCATATATTCATGTTATTTCTTTAGTGTGCTTTTCATGCACTCATAAGGATAATCATTCAACGTTATTCCCTTGGTCGTCTTCATCAAAGCAAGAACAAAATTTGCATAGTGTTCATTTCAAGGCTTCTCTGTACCTTCAGACAGACAGTTTAAAATATACATGGTATTAAGAAAATAAGGATATGCATTTTTTTTTCAGGATTCTCAAAAGAGGAGTTTAGCGTGTAGATTGTAGTTTAAGGAAACAATAATTGGTGAACTTCACTATGATAGCATAATTAGTTATCCAAATAACACGGGAAGAAAATAGCGTTATTTGTCATTTTCAAGAGTTGATTTGTAACGATTAGGTTTGTTTTTTTCAAGTTTGACATTGGTTGATCGTCGCGCTGAATATCACGAATTGGTAGAAGTTAGAATTTATGGGCTGGCCATTGAAACGGTTCCCAATGACTGAATGGTATACAAACTTGCCTTGTAATCGGAAAGTCCTGGATACGAACCCTGGTGACGGGTACGAACTGCCGATGAGTCCCAAACTTGGATGAAACAGCTGTCTAGTTTTTTCAATGTTTCTCTAACTGATATCAATCTGTGGTCTAACTCAAATTATTCATAAGTTTGAAAGAATTTTCTAGAAGTTTTATTAGACGACTTAACAACAAAAACCACTAACGCATAGACAACAAACAGGAAGAAAGAAGATTGTGTAATACTACTGGTAAGTGTTCTGCAGTGATCGGAACTCAGTTATGTGTGTTAAGAGAACAGGAAAAAATTAAAAATTAAAGAGAATACATAATTATGTAATAAGTGGGATAAAGTTTGTTACCAGGATGAATTAAGACTAACCACTGTTTCTTTCCATATACTATATATATATATATTCTAGACTGTCTGCAGTTGAAGGAAAGCCTCGAAATATAATGCACACATTTTATTCATAGTGAAATGTGAACAACATCTGTAATAATCGCTGTATTTAAGATTCACAGTAGTTTGAATCTTGCTGAGACTTATTTTACTGTCTCTTCGCTTTTTATGAGAACAAAAAATTCTGCGGAGAATCTTTTTCGGCGAAATCATTTCGTGTGTGTGTCGTTTGCACAGTGGTTAGGACGCTCGCCAACCATGCGCATGGTCCGGGTTCGATCCCCGACCACAGATGCACTCCGTTACCTCGCTAAGTCAGAAATAAAAAGTTGGTAATGAGGAAAGTTTGGGCATGAGGCTAGCAACCCCATCCTGTAAAAATAAACAACACTGCTACAGAAACTTCAAGCCGCTAGCTTCAAGCCCTACGTTCCACTAGGAACGTGAAGGGAAAAAAATTCGTGTGTGTGTGTACATTAGGATAACCAAACAAAATAAAAATTAGTTGGGATTATTGTTCACGTCACCAAGATGTTTCAGGAATGTGATGAATAATCAGATTGTAAGTAGGGGGTAGGGATGAAGATTGGTAATTATTGAAAAGGGTCGCGTAATGGTTATTTTTTATAACCTCCGTCTTGTCTATGTTCACCTGGAGTCCTGTCTTCGCTGTCTGCTTGTTCAACCAGTTTGTCGGTTTTCGCTTGCTTGTAAGTCTTCGATTTTGTGTGACATCAAACATAAATCATCGCCGCGCGAAATCCAGGTCTTCTAGATTTTTCATGTCGGTCGGTCCAGGATATCCCTGTCTTCTCGTTTCCCACTCACTGTCTGACGCATAATCCAGTCCACCACAATTAGGAATATCATTGGTGATAATAAGCCAGCACCCTTGTTTGACTCCTGTATTTACTCCAAACGCCTCGCTGAGTTTTCTGTTATGGATCACTTGACATGTACCGTTGTCGTACCTTATTCAACAGCTGTACGACAACACCTAACACATACAAAATGAATGACGCAACACCAATACGAAACTAGTGGGAAATATTACTACCAATAAAATCAGGGATAAAAAATACCAGAATTTTTTACGCATGGTTTCAATTTTTTTTGGGTACCTGAATTTGATAGTGAACAATGAATTTTTTTCCGCAACATCATCCCCCCCCTGGGGTTTTTTTAATCAAAAAACCTTAATTTACGGGTTTTTAGGTTTTTTCCAAAAATGAAGTTGAAAAAAAGCAACCAAATTTAAAAAAAAGGGTTTTAGTCGATTCCCCAAATTTTTGGTAGGAATCGTTAGCTTTGAATGCTTAAAATCAATTTCGAAGCTTTTCCAAAAAAAGTTTGATTTTGGCTAAAAAAAAGTTTCCAATGCCAATTTTTGCTTTAAATTTTTGGAAAATTTTTAAAACTTTACCCCTAGGTTAAAAAAAAAAAAAAAGGGCCAGGCAAAAAATCATTTTTTTTTTAACTTTTTCCCCCTACCCAAAGCCTTTTCCATTTTTTCCCAAACCAATATTGGGGACATAAACATTGACGTGAATTACTGTCCACCAATTTTGCCTAACAGCCAGCTCTCACCATACTAGTGGGGCATAGGACTTTAAACATGAAGTTTGAAGGTTTAGTAGCGTTTTTGTTTATTTTCTACAGTGTAGGGTTGCTAGCCTTAAGCCCCCAACCTTTCCTCTTTAACTGAGCTTACTACCAACTAGGTGTCGGCCAAGGGTCCGAACCCTTGACGACTTTCATGCACAAGATGCATTGAAGACTTAATAAGTTTAGTTTTTTAATGCCCTATGCTTATGTTTTTCAGCTTAAATGAAAAAAATGTCATGCTTTCCGCAGTTTTCAATGGGCTTTTTCTTTTGCAAAGAGCTTCAAAACATGACAAAAGCTGCTGTAAAGTGAATTTATTCAAAACTGTTTTATTTTTGATAGATAAATAGATGAATACATTAGTGTTTCTTTCTTCTTTTTCTGATATTTTCAGTTTCTACAAAGGCGCAGTACCTCGATTAGGTCGTGTCTGCTTAGATGTTTGTATCAGTTTTATGATCTACGATTCATTTATGGAAAATTTTCATAAAATATGGGATGCAAAGAAAAACTAAGGTGCATATTTGTGTGGGTGTGAGTGTATGTGTGATTGAGTGTATGGTCATTACAATTGTACAATATCCTTCATACCACAAAATCTATATTATTTATTATACTACCGTCATTGGTTGTGATCCAGCTCTTCGCTTTGAGTCGAGTTAGTCACTCACTCACTCAGCCACTTAGTTATCCAAGGGAGTTTTTTTTTATACAACTAATAGGAAGAGTATTTAAAATACAGAAGAAATTGACTAATTTCAAGGATATTACTTATTTATTTATTTATTCATATATTTCTATTTATCGATTGTTATGTTATATAACAAGCATTCCAATGGTTTCATCATTACTCTTTAACAATGGTTGTGCTACTAAATAGTCATTTATGGTTGTGCAATATTTATAATAGTGTTACCATTGGTTAACGGTTATTTTTATTGTTATTATTATTATTATTACTACTACTATACTTCGAACTGAAATATTTTCGATGTTTGTTTCAGATATTTTTTAAAGATGATTATGTTTTTTTTGGGGGGGGGGGTGGGGGATGAATGATTTTTCCAATTTCTTGTTGTACTTTTAGAGAAAGAAATGATGATTTATCCATCTCCTTTTGCCTTCTTCTTTCCCTCCAATGGTTCTTTCATCTTCCTTGTCTGTCTTTATTTTGTCCCCTGATTTGATTACAACATTCCATTTTACTATACTTCAGTCTGAATGAACTGTGGTGAACAACAGCAATGTACACTTAGAGTTTATTTGAATAAAGAAGAAGCAGTTTCTGAGGATAGTCTACCCTTCAAGGTTTAAAAATCTTTGCCATTCTTCGCTTTTTTATTTGGTGTTTCTAGTCTTCCACTTTTAGGAAATATGCCATTCTGACTTATTCTTGCTTTTTTTTTAATGCGAAGTTATATTCACACTCATTATCGCATTATTATTATTATTACTATTATTATCATTACCATTGATACGTTTATTTACGTACCATTTGAACTTTATTTATTTATTGCAATGCTCATGAATAATGGTGTTGATGATGATGATGATGATTACATAGGAGTCAAAAGTAGAATGACAAATAAACTAATACTTTCTTAAACTTGCTGGTTTTATTTATCTAGAATTTTCTATAGTTTCGGTTTGTAAGGGTAAGGTATGTTTTTACGAGTTGATCACGGATTGATATCAGTTAGAGAACCATTGAAAGCCAACAGTATGGAATACTGGATAGCCAGCTATTTCATCCTAGTTTGGGAATCATCGTCAGTACTCACCCACTGGGATTCGAACCCAGGACCTTCCGATTACAAGGCAAGCTCGTATACCATTCAACCACTGGGACCCGATTCAATGGCTCATGAATTCTGACTTCTACCGATTCATGATTTAGCGCGATCCCAACCATTATTGTTGGTGGGACATCCATCCACACACGTGACAGCTAATTGGACCTCACTGGTCACGACTTCTCACTAGAACTCCAGGGAACTCCAGCCTGTAGCAATTCATTAGCGAGCATCAGATTAATGTTCTATAGTTTGGGTTTGTAAGGGTTAGTTATGTTTTCACGAGTTGATCACGGATTGATATCAGTTAGAGAACCATTGAAAACCAGCACCGGAGTACTGGACAGCTGTTTCATCCTAGTTTGGGAGTCATCGGCAGTACGCATCCATTGGAATTCGAAGTGGTGTTACCATGACTACTAATAACTCATCACTTGATTATTTCCTTTAATAATTCTCCAATATATATATATATATATCAGTCATCTGTAAGCTAAGTGAATTTCTGATTGTCATATGATCGTTAATTCACTTGGTGGTTGCGCTAACGAATTTCCTATCTGGTCGATTCGCGAGTCTATTGTTCTAACCAAATATTAGCAACAACAACAACAACAATAACATGATACGATACCACCGAAACTGCAGTTCAAGAAGAGAAGATAGACTGTTGATGTGGAGAGCTTTGACTGTCCTATATCAACAGTGAAAATAAAAGCAATAATAATGGTAAAATAATGACGACACCAACAATAGGGAATATAAATCATCAGTGGTGTGGTGAGAGCTGGCTGCTAGCGAAGTCGGTAGACAGTAATTTACGTCAATGTTTACGTCCTCAATATTGGTCGTCAGAATAATAAGAACAAAGACTGATTCAACAACCAGTCACAGGAGACTTTGCATAGGCGGATATAATTTACAGATAGATAATTCGAACTTCAATAAACGGCCACAAAGAGATGAAAGATTAATGTTCAGCAGGAAACCATCAGTCAGATGACTGTATTTGTTTGCTTGAATAAGCTATAATAATGTACATGAAAAACTATAAATAACTGTTCATTTCCTAAATAAACGATCTGCTGCCTGGCCCTTATCTTCTGTTGTTACAGTAGTACTTCCATACAGAGAAGGAACCTCGGAAACCTTGCGTAGAATTCTTACAATCCAAGAATAAAAGTGGCTGACATTCAAACCTACAAACTCAATTAGAAACAAGCTTTGTCGGTGAAAGGATCCTGTGGAGCCAGTTAAACAAAACAATTTAGTCTATCTATTACTCTGCTGTGGTTGTCACGTCAAATGCATAGGTCAGACTAGTAGAACATGAGCAGTCAGACCAGTGGAGCATTAAAACCTAGCAAAATCTAGATTGGCTGACCCGAATAAGGTAAGAAACCTGGAGAATAGTTCAGCTACACCACTGACTACATGCAATTACGCATTGACATACAATAGGATGAGATAAGATGACAGTTTTAAAATCTAGTGTAACAGAGTGGAGGGAGAGATTGATAATGGAAGCTTTGTTTATCGAATCAACTGAAAATACATGTAATAGGAATTATTCAACACCTGTCACAAATATCTGTAAAATTGTACTACCCCTACGATAAATAGGAGAAGAAAAAGGAAACTACAGAACTGAAGTTTCAAAGTCGTGTGATTACAACTGATATGATTGTGAACAATAAATTTTGTTCAAAACTGTGTCATCCAGCAAATAATACTATTTCTTCACTGTGGATACATCGAATAAACAAATTAATATGGAATTACTTACTACCATAGTGTCCAAGTTTTACACATATAGTAAATTAAAACAGGCAACAGCCAATAGGATTCCAAGGTCATAGGTGTGGTGAGGGAAATACAACCAGCCATATACAAATACATGGGGTATTTTAGGTCCATATAACAGATTCACATTTAATGTTTGTTTATTCACTGGCCAAACATTTTTAGGTTGTTAGAGTTATTTTACTGCATTAGCTGTTTTTATGCTAGAACTTAGCCTGGTGATCTAGCGGATAAGGTTTTGTGTATGTGTGTATGTTTCTGCTGGTAATTAAGTGATAAAACGCTCGCCAACCATGCCTTACGTGGTCCAGGGTTCTATTCCCAGTCGACGCACTCCTAAACCTCACTTAGCCTGTAGTAAGCTCGGTAAAGAGGGAAGGTTGTGTATGGCTAGCGACCCCGTAATATAAAACAATACCACTGCTACTCAAGCTTCAAGGCCTCAAATCTGAAACCCTATATTCCACCTGGAACGCCAAGGAATGAAAAAGAAAAAGCGCTTTAAACAGATCAATTACTATTTTACAGTCAAGTGCATTAGCCTTCAGTAGTTACTTGTCACGAGCACTAGTCAGCATTACTAGCCTTATCGTGACCCTTATAAATAGCCCATTAGCATCTATTCTTTTTGATTGACTAAGACAGTGAATAGAGTATTGTTGCTAAACCGAGTATATGTGTTTGTTAATTGTATCTAAAAGTGAAGATACGTGGAACAGCATTTTTTGACACTGTTTTCGAAGTTATTCATGGAAATATCTTTGTCTTGGTTAATACTAATAATACTTAAGCGTTGCTTTGTGAGGATTTGATTGATTGGTTACAGGATTTCATCATGAGCTGACATCGACTAGATAAATATTGGAAAACGAGTTGGGAGTACTGAACAGTTGTTTCGTCTCAGTTTGGGACTCTTCATTAGTACGCAGCCACACCATGGGGTTACAGCCCACATGACTTTCCGGTTACGAGGTGAGCTCGCAGACCATTCAATCACTGGGACCTAACCCAATGGCCTATGAATTTCAACTTCTGCCAATTCACGACATAGCGCAGAGGCTAGCCAATATCATCGGCGAGTATTTGTCCTCACACCCAACTTGCTGTACCTCGCCGGTCATGACTTCTCACAAGGATCCAGGTAACTACTTACCTGAATATAATAATAATTGAATTTAACATGTAGTATGGATAAGCCCATTAGAACTCTTTAATAATAATGAGCGGACATTGGTTAGAGAATCATTGTAAAACCCGGGAGTATTGGACAGCTGTTTAGTCAGCCTAGTTTTCCACTCTTCAGCAGTATGAACCCACCCTACTGTGGTTCGAACACTGGACTTTCTGGTTAGAAGGCGAGCTCATAGACCACTGAGTCACTGGGACCGGGTTCAATGGCCCATGAATTCCAACTTTTGCCAATTCACGACATAGTGTGACGAAACAGCTGTCCAGTACTCCCAGGTTTTCTACTGGTTCTCTTACTGATGTCAGCTCATGATGAAATCCCCCATCTAATCAAACAATACCTGTAGAAGACCAATACTTGATGATTATGCTTTCTGCAAATTAAATATAATGTGGAAGCGTCTCATAATAATAATATAGTGGCTTTATTCTAGATTGTGCTTATTATAATGTACAGAATTTTCAGCAAATTTTATTGCATGATATTTTCTCTTCGTACACGATCTTCAGATGAACGAATAGTCTATATTAGATGCTGGGACACAATGCTTTCTGATCTGAAGCAAAAACCAATTCACTAAGACATTTCTTTCTAGTATTCTTAAAGAGGAATGCATGACATTTAGATGAAATCCAGTTGTAAAAAGTTCACGAGTACACTTCGAGATCCAAAGATATAGCTTGGGAATGGTTACCTCACGCATTTTTGAATGCGTTGCCCCTCCCCCGGCCCACGATTATGCAACCGTCAGCCACTGCTGTTGGTGAGTATTTGTCCATATCCCCAACCTGGTAGACCCTACTGGTCATAATTTCTCACTAGAACAACTCCAGGCAACTTCATCCTGTAGCCAGTGAGCATCAGATTAATTTTTAAGAAATAATTTGTAGAGATTTGATGTCACTTAGAGAACTTCAGTTTTTGTTTGAACCAAGTTAAACTCTTTTCTTTGGGTTTAAGTTCTTGAAGGAATTTTTGTGTCATGAGTTTTATTTTAAGTCCTGGAATACTTTCTTTCTCCATAAAAGAATGTGATCTTTGGGATCAGTCCACAGTTGACTTGTCTCCATAGTTTTTTCTTTTACTAATTACTGTTAATTCGTCTTCGTATGCCTTCGTTTTCTTTCTCCTTAACGCAAATCGTCGAGTGTCTGTAATTTGTGTCTGGTAATATTAGGAATGATCTTTATTGTAATGATTAATGTATCAACATTCTGACATGTACCCTGCACTTCTTTATTTTACGGTCAATCTAGTTCAGGTTCTGTAACTAACTCCCGTTCACATTGTATTAATAACCTTCTTCAGACGCTGAAAGTTAAATCTTTCATCAGTAGTGATGTTTCACTATCCTGTCTTGTATAGACCGTGTAATGTTCTAACAGCTTTCATAAAATTTGTTAAACTTTCTTTTATATTGTAAACTTCACTGTTTGTATGGTCAATGACCTTGGTCTCATAACCTAAAAGTTCCGGATCCGATCACTGATGGGATCATGGGTGTACACTAATGAAGAATTCTAGACTAGGACGAAACAGCTGTCCAGTACTCCCAAGTTTCCAAATGGTTCTCCAGCTGATGTCAGCTAGTGATAATAATTTATTACACAGTGATGATTGATAGCAAAAGAACAATGAATTACGTAAGAATACGAATATACAAATATGTTGATTAAATTAGCTGGAATAGTAATCATAATAAAATAAAAAAGTCAAACGATGGTTACAAAGATGGCGGAAATTCATTTATAAGACATTATACATATTATGTGGACGGCCACTACCAAGAAAGGGGCTGCACAGATTATCTTGAAAATACACAGATTTAACTTGTTCAAATGAATTCCGATCGCCACTGCTGTATGCAAAGGTCATACTCTTGGTGCATATGGAAGGTTGAAAGAAATATGATATATATGATATAAAAGCTTTTTTAGGGTCAACTTGAGATCCTATATTGACGAGATCAGGTGGTATTCAACTTTATTCGGTCTTATGCCTAAACATGATGGGACCTGTTCAGAAATTGGACGATGAACCTGTCTAGTTGTACACGCAATGTAACTAGCTCCACTGGAGCAGTTAAACTGGTAAATAGACATGAAAGACGAGAAATGAATCAGTTTGATTTTATTTATCAACTGGGTATCGGTTGGCTGGGTGGCTGGCTACTATACCTCAAAATTTATTTTTCTTATTGATCAATAATCTGTTGCTAACTTATCCTAATTAACTGTTTTCGTTCAGTTTGTTGCTCTTCCTAAATATAATTTGTTTATACAATCTTGACATTTCTCAATGACAATAAAATACAGTTAAAGTGGTTATTCATATCAGTTAGACTGAAAAGTTTGCGGTGAATACTAACCAGTGTCAGCGGCTTGCTTGAATTACTTACTGGATTATCTAAATTTTCATCCAACTCACAAGTTCATATTTTCTTGTTTTGACCATTCACAGTTATATTCTTTAGGCGCAAAATACATTCACGCACATTTTTAATTGACTTTCAACCTATCGGTGTGCATATCTCAGAGACAAATGCAACGTATAATAAAGGATTAGTCTATCAACATTATGGATAAGATTTTATTTTGATAAATCACACAGTGTTGTACAGTAATATTAACTGATACGACCACGTTTCCAGCACAAACTATTGCTCATAATCATATCAAGTTACTCACATAACTTTTTTCTTTCGTTTATATACATGTGTGGAATCGATTAGATATTTGAATAAAAACCAATACAGGATAATGCACATTCAGAAATAATAATATGAGTGTTATTGATCCATTACAATCAGATGGCATATAAGACGAGTGTTTTTATTATCATAATAAGATGTAGCAATGGGATCACCAATATCCCCTATCGTAGCAGACATATTTAATGGACAGCTGGGAAAGTAGTGCTCTTAATACATTTAATCCTACTCCAAAATATGGTGGAGATATGTGGATGTCACTTTCACAGTGTTAAAAACAGAACATATCTGTGGCATCTTGACACATATAAACTCGCAAGTAGAGGGAATAAAATTCACATTTGAATCGGAAAATGAACAAGGAGAATTAGCTATGTTAGATTGTAAAATAAAACGAATAGAAGAAGGTAAACTGCACACAAGTGTGTACAGAAAACCAACTCATTCTAATAGATACTTAGACTTTAATTCACCTCATGCGTTAACGGTTAAGGTAGGCTTAGTTAAGTGTTTAACAAACCGAGGAATATCACTAAGTAGTACAAAAAAGACCTAAATGATGAAATAAAACAGATAGAAGAAGCGTTGGTGCTAAATAACTATCCTTCAAAATTCATTAGGAAGTTCGATAAAGGCCAAAAGCAAAATAAAAATAATTGTGAAATTAGTAATAATAACATAAATAAGAGAGAATATAAGTCATCTACAGTTATACCATATAAGGAGGGGACATTTGAGACCCTACGTAGGATTCTAAATAAAGCAGGAATTAGGCTGACATTCAAACCTACAAACTCACTCACGCAGGACAAGCTCTGTAGTCTAAAGGACCCAGTGGGTTGACTCAATTAAATAAAATAATATAATTTACAAAATACCTTGAAATGACTGTGAGTTAGGTCAATTACATAGGTCAAACTAGTAGATCGGGGTAGTGAGATTATCAGAACATAAGAATTTAACCAAGTTTGGAACGACTGACCCCAAGAAGATAAGTAATTTACAAAAAAGCTCAGTGATTGCACTGCATGCATTAACACACAACCATACAATAGGGTGGGAGAAGGTTAAAATTCTAAAAAGTAATCTAGATAGGTGGAGAGAGAGGTTGATTAGTGAATCCTGGTTCATCGAGTCTACACCCAACAAAGCACATGCAATAGGAATGAGTCATCACTCATACCTGAAATATGGTAAATACTACTGCCAGTCAAATCGAGTGAAAAATAATGGAACTATATAAATGAAGTTACGAAGTCGTGTGAGTACCTTGATATGATTATGAGCAATAGACTGTGCTCTAAACGTCATCAGTAGACATTACTGTATAACACTGTGAGACTTTATCAAAACAAAAATTTACCCATAATGGAAATAATATAATTAACTGAAAGAGTTAGTTCTTATGATAAGTTGAAATGAGACACATATTACGAGATGATGCCATTTTGTGGTTTCCTTACGATCGCTTTGCAACTAACATGGTTCATATGAATCAAATTAAAAATGTTTGACAATTACTCAGTTATATAAAATAAAAGTACATACTAATAACTAATCATATTTTAGTAGGTCAAGCTGTCTATGGTGGGGGTGAAGGTTGAACTCTGTTGTTTCTCAAATACATTGTTTGGGATACATGTGATTAATCTAAAGTGCTTCTATCACTTTCAATAACATTGAATTAAGGTCATGTGAAATAGATCAGAAATAGTCATTTATATTGATTTTGTGGTCAGACATTAATAAATGCTCTTCATTGGATGTAACTGGATTTCTATCCAGCAGGTGGAACTGTTCGGTCAAATCTTGATCAAACTTCACTCAGCTTTGTTTATTATGTTGTTTCTCATGACTATTCATGACACAGACATGGTTAAATGCGAATGTTTCAGACAAGATTTGTCTTTTTAACTTTTGTGTGTTTGTGTGCGTACATGAGGTTTGTCAAGTTTACATAATTGATCAGGTAATACAAGAATAATCTAATATAGAAACGAGGTTAGTTCGACAACAACTAAAGTAAGATTAAGTTAGAAAGTTAAATGACGTATCAATTCACCTGCTCGTGTGGAGTCAGGTATGTCGGCCGCACCCAGCATTCGCTTTCCAAACGTATCACCAACACTTACCAATATGGTTTCACAAAGGAGAAAAACGATACCCCCGCAGCTCCATCTTAGAACATCTGATAGAATCCGGACACCGAGCTACACCTCAAACAAACTTCAAAGTCGTCTACAGAGTGAGAAGTAGTCTTCCTAAAGGTGTACGAATCAGACTTCGTCAAACTGCAGAAGCAGTGGCGATTCATTTGCTAAGCCCTGAACTCTGCATACACAAGAAGTTCGTTCAATCACTACACTTACAATGGACATTATCTATCTTATTACCAGACAAGTAAATTCTACCTAATCTCTTTTTTCCTGTCTCTTCATTAGTTTTATTTTGTCTTCTCAATTGTAATATTTTACATTTTCAACCTTCTTGTTCTCTACCCCCACCCTATTTAATTTCTCAACCTCACTACCACTGTTACTGACTTGACCAACGCTCAATTTCTAGTCATTTATGTCACTCCATCCAAATTATTTGCTCAATTGCAGTTCTAATTTAAATGGCATTATTCTCTAGGCCACCTGTAGTTAGTGTCTACCTGTAATTACCTCTGTTGCTGCCCTGACCTAAGTTGAAACATTTTATTCAATTATATTACATCATCTAACTTACTAACTTAATCTTACTTTAGTTGTTGTCTAATTAACCTCGTTTCTATATTAGATCATTCTTGTGTTACCTGATCAATTATCTACACTTGACAAACGCATGTACACACACACACACACACACAAAAGTTAAAAAGACAAATCTTGTCTCAAACATTCTCATTTAATCATGTCTGAATCAACAATAGTCATGAGAAACAACATAATAAACAAAGCTGAGTGAAGTTTGATCAAGATTTGACCGGATAGTTCCACCTACTCGTTATTAGTAGTCTACACTGTGAACACTGTGCTTGTACTTTTATGTCCATCTTCAATGAAAATATTCTAACACAGGTCATGGTAACTTAGTACACATATAATAACAAACTGTTTTTGAATACACAAGGTGGGCTTAAGTCTATGAATAGCTATAGCCTCAGCGTATTTCAGTAAACGCCCTTGACCGTTTTTATAGATGACCCTAAAGGCTGTGTTAACATCAATCTTATGGTTCATCTCGATTAGATGTTTAGCTATAGACGAATTTGGTACTCTGCCACCTGCATCTATTAGCTTGTCACAATTCATCTGTTTTTCTAACCATTTTGGGATCTGCTCTCCTACCCTCACGTGCAAAGCGCGATTACTCCTCCCTATGTATGTGTGCCCACACACACAAATATTGGTAAATTGTATGAGATGTGATATAATCACTTGTGCATTTTGAGGTTTACGGTGAAGCATATTTTTAGCTTTTTCGAAAATTACAAGCTGGGCTGCATAGTAGGTTCTACGGATGATTGAATTCAACCTTTGTCCAAACGTTTGTGTTAATTATTCTTAATTCCGTTTTCTCTCACTTTGTTTAATTTAACCTTTCTGTATATATTGACTTGACAAGTAAATGTGTGATCAGATTGTTCGAAATGTATAGCGTTAGTACACATGGTAAGGAAATCTGAATTAGAAGATGTCTGTTTGATCTACAAATAATGTGAATGGGTGGACAGTTTCACATCAATTGTCAGCATATTCAGAATAAAACTGAAATAAAACAACGATTAATTGTGGTTGCAATTGTAAGTCATTAGTGTATCAATTTGAATTTTCAGTTACATAAATCCATAGTAGGTATAAGTATATATTGCTATGGAAGATACAGATAGTCGCGATAAATTAGACGTGGAAATGGGCAGCACATTTTTACCTTAGACATGCATCATCTCTAACATTACACCGTCAAGTCTATTTATACTTATAGGGTTCACTTTTATATACAGGCCTTCTACAGTCTGTCTTTTTTTTTGTATGAAACAACACCTTTCTGTAGATCCTTTTTTATTCATTCTAGCTTCAAGCTAGTGGCTTGAAGTTTCTGTAGCAGTGTTCAATTTTACCGGATGGGGTTGTTAGCCTCGTGGCCAGCCTTCCCTCTTTGCCAGTCTTATCACTGGCTTAGCGAGGTAACGGAGTGCGTCGGTGACCGGGAATCGAACCCTTCAAATCCATTGAGGTATTTGGAACCGCCTTTATGCAATTTTATATCCTTTTACTCTGAAATTCACTTACCTGGAAGTCTTTCCTGCACATACTTCATCACAACCCCTATATTTTATTTCGTATACGCAATTCTGTTGGTTGTCTTCTTCTAATCTTTGCCAGTGACCAGCACAAGGTAGTGTTTGCGCGAAAATAAAGTCTAGTGTCATAATTGTTGGGGACTTGTCTTATTCCATCTGCCGTTTCCTTGAGATAAGGAATCGTCACAGTACTAATCCGATTCTCAGGAGGAGGTTTCGATACATCTTTATCTTCTCTACTTAGATATCTTCTCATACAGGTTTACGAGTAACTATTTGTTCCGAGAGTAGAATGAACTAATCTTAATTCTCTGTGAGTTTCCTGTAACATTGATGGTCTGCACATTTACATATTACAAATTAAACTTCGAAATCACGCAAAAAATTATACGAGACCGTAGTTTAAGATCTTCGATAGAAAAATTTCAGTCAGTGACCCAATTTGTTCTAACTTTGCTCCACCAACTCAAATTTCAAATGCAGGTAGTGATACTAGCCTTCACTTCATACGTCTGATTTAGTTTTCAGTGCACGAACGTCCACATGAATAGTGGGTACATTTTACTTCTTTATTGTGGTTTAATTTTCATTTTTAACCACCTTA
This sequence comes from Trichobilharzia regenti, assembly GCA_944472135.2. Lineage (NCBI taxonomy): Eukaryota > Metazoa > Platyhelminthes > Trematoda > Strigeidida > Schistosomatidae > Trichobilharzia > Trichobilharzia regenti. The sequence continues at coordinate 44,529,927 of OX235265.1, read as the reverse complement.
TTACCTTACACTTTCTCGGTACATTTCGTCAGAAATTCACATCATCTAAACAGCCATTGAGAAAAAAGTGAGGACTGGATACTGCTTTCTAACGAGAACTACAGTTAAACAGACTAGCCTCCCATAAACATTGCAGCTGAATACACATCTAACGCTCACTGATGACCAGTTTCAAAATGCGATTTCTGAAATTCTGACGAGAAGTTATTATTGATCACGCAAACCACTTAGGATGTGTAGAACGTTTTTTCATCAGTGATACGAAACTGAAATGATTCTACACCTCAAATTACCAAAAGTTGTTGGGCGCCGATCAGACGGTTACTGCTTGCAGCTTCACCCATTTTAGGATTGAAGGTGCGCACTGGGGAATATTCTTTAAAAAGGACAAAGTAGGTTCTTAATTCTTTATATATATATATATATAACGAAATCTACCTTGAAACCAATTAGAGATTAGTGTTCGGTGGTTGATTGCAATTTGTAGGAAGACTTGTATCTAGGTTTCATGTTTGTTAGCACTCGTCAGCAAGACGCATCTGCAAGCAAGTCAGTGACCGCAGCAGTGGGTGACGTTAGTTCGAACCTGGATGGAGACATGGGTTCCCTCAAGGTTGCGGATATGTCTTGCTGACGAATGCCAGCAAGCATGGAACCTAGGTCCAGGACTTCCTACAAACTGTCTCCAACCATATAACATCAATTTGGAGTGTACCGCGTTGGTGAGCCATTTCGCATCGTGAACACATTACAAGCTTCACTGATGGAATTCAGTTTGCAGGGAACCAAGGACCAGATGTATGACAATTTTGTTCTTTTTATAAACATATAAAAAGTTATTCGAATCTTCCAGTTTATTATTTTTGTTGCGTTCTAACCTTTCCCAAACAGTCAAACACGTGTACAGGTTTGTTCTCATCGAGTTTTTTAGACCTTGAGAAGTCAGCCTAACGGTGGACTCCGAAAAAATTTTGTCCTAGTCGCTTATCTTGTCACATTACCAGTTGTTGGTTAATTTGTATTACCGAATTCACAGGAAATTTTCACAACGAAACTTACCTGACAGCTGATTTAGGAACGGAACCATAAAGAAGTACAGATAAACCCCGATACAGACCCGTACACCATAAGATAAAACGAAGAGAAGAAGGCAAACCACACACTAGTGTTTATAAAAAACCAACTCATTCTAATAGATTCACCACCTTATCCTTTATCGATAAAGGCAGGCTTAGATAACTGCTTAACAAACCGAGGAATATCACTAAGTAGTACAAGAAAAATACCTAAATGATGAAATAAAACAGATAGAAGAAGCGTTGGTGTTAAATAACTATCCTTTAAAATTCATTAGGAAGTTCGATAAAGGCCAAAAGCAAAATAAAAATAATTGTGAAACTGGTAATAATAACATATATATAAGAGAGAATATAAGTCATCTACATTTATACCATATAAGGTGGGAACATTTGAGACCCTACGTAGGATTCTAAATAAAGCAGGAATTAGGGTGACATTCAAACCTACAAGCTCACTCACGCAGGACAAGCTCTGTAGGTTAAAGGACCCAGTGGGTTGACTCAATTGAACAAAATAATATAATTTACAAATACCCAGCAATGACTGTGAGTTAGGTCAATTACATAGGTCAAACTAGTAGGTCAGGGGTAGTCAAACTGTCGGAACATAAGAATTTAGCTAAGGGAATATTGGTTGACCCCGAGAAGATAAGTAATTTAGAAAAAATCTCAGCAATTGCACTACATGCATTAACGCACAATCACACAATGGGGTGGGAGAGGGTTAAGATTCTAAGAAGTAATCTATATAGGCGGAAAGAGAGAGATTGATTACTGAATCCTGGTTCATTGAGTCTACACCCAACAGAGCACATGCAACAGAAATGACTCAATGCAAATACCAGATATATGGAAGATATTATTACCGCCAGTTAGTCAAATCAGAAGAGGATAATAAATAATCTTAAAATTCTATTTCAATTCAAGCACATCACAACATTCTAACAAGTTACTTATTTTGACTATAAAAAACCCTCGTCTTATCTCCCATCTGATTGTAATTGATCAATAACACTCATATTATTATTTCTGAATGTACATTATCCTGTATTGGTTTTTATTCAAATATCTAATCGATTCCACACATGTATATGAACGAAAGAAAAAAGTTATGTGAGTAACTTGATATGATTATGAGCAATAGTTTGTACTGGAAACGTGGTCGCATCAGTTAATATTACTGTACAACACTGTGTGATTTATCAAAATAAAATCTTATCCATAATGGAGTTATGCTCTACCCAAGTTTTTTACTTAGATGATTAGTCCATGCTTGAGATACAACAACATTTTGTCACGTGATATATAGTCTGGTGTTTTACCTGAAGATCCTGGACAAAGAGAAAGTGTAATTCGATAAAATAAGCTGAGAATTCTGTGTATTGCGTAAATATTTTGTCTAGAATAAGACTATTCGTAAAATTGTTTAAATAGTTATTATGCTATGAGAATCCAAAGTTCTCAGAATACAATATGTGATCCACTGGACATTAGAAAGCGTAAGTGAAGTAGAAGGAAATAGCGTATTCCATTGGTTGATAAGAGTGTTTGAAAAACACTTTAGTCATCCACTAGTGCTTGCTAGGTGATATGCGTATAGCTAAGAAAATTTGATCATGCACAGCATGTGTGGAAAAGATGATAAAACGTGTTGAAGTCATAATAAAAGCAAGTGTAGTAGAATAAATCAATTATAGGTCAAACCAAAGTAAAAATCGATATTTGGGTGTAGTGTTACATCAACATTTGGTGTTTACTCAGAATTATTAACATAATTTTGATAAAACTCATTCTTTGTCTTCAGAATAGAAAATAAGGCTCTAGACTCACATCAAAACAAAAACTTACCCATAATGGAATTACACTTTATCACAGTGCACAAGTTTTATTCTTGTATCAATAACAACTTTTTTGATAACTTAATTTTGTTTCTTCGCCTGTTCTTTAATTGCTTATAATTCTTGTATTCATTTAGAACTCTTACGTAATTTCGTATTCTCTACTTTGTTCCTATGTGCATCCTGAGTGAAACTCTGTCATCAAATTATTCATATTGTTACATAACTTCTTTTTGAACAACTGATTGTAACAACTCATCACCTTTGTTACTACCTGATATGTATCCACATATATATATGTGTGTGTGTATGGTGATCTCTCTTTCTGTTTGCTCGCTTAGTCTGTGACCATTTCACTTTGATGAACCTGTCTCCTTTAACAATGTATATTCCCCTTATATTATATATAATATGAGTGTTTGTTGACAGTCCGTTGCTTGGTGACATATATCCATATATGGTGGTTGTTGACATGTCTGCTATATTTCGCTATGTATATATGGGTCGATACTTCATTATAATTAGCCATTCATGTTAAGACTGTCTAATGATTTGTTCACACACTTTGTCTGGAACATTTCATATATATATATATGTATATATATATATATTTCGTTCTCACAATCTTGTGACTTTAACTACACTTTGGTGTGATACCACTTTTGCATTCTCCTTGTGTTTGGAAAATAGAAGTATCATCGAAAACCTAGTGGTCTTCTGATTTCCGCCTTCTTGCGTCAGGGCTATTAAATTCTCGACCAGTCCATAACAATAATTTGTCGACGAGTACATAACAATTTGGCGCCGGGGAAAACTACTATTAACCACTCAGCAGCAGCAACATAACACTACCCTAATTTCATTAACACTCAATTTGCTTGACTGATTGTGTTACGTAACTCCAATTACCAATCTTCACCTGTCTAGTTAAAATAACCATAACCAATTGTATTTTTGTTTGACAAACTTAATGTACACATACATACAAAATAGCTGATATATATATTTGGGATTTTACAGCTATGAAAATGAATTCTCCGAAAAGAGACTCTTCGCTGATCTACGTGTTTGGTTTCCATGAATTCCTAACTTCTGTCCTCGTTGTGTTGTTCTCTGATTTACTGGAATTCGGTCATTGCTAAACACAGTTAGGTAAAATAAGTATCACATGGAAGCCTATCTTGCTTTCTCGATACATTCCCGGCTGGCTTTGACAGCCTTGTCTGTGCTGTTTGTAGTTGAGATGCTGCTGCTGAGGTAGGAAAAAGAGACGACTGCTTTTAGATTACATTCACTTGAATCCCTGTCTTCTCTTTCTCTTCTTTGAACTTGTTGATTTCAACTCGTTTTTCTCCTCGAGCTCATAAGATATCAGACCGAAATCATTTATGAAATCCAGATTTTTACGAGATCATTTTATTTGTCCAATTTACGTCCGTCTTCTCACTGCTCACGCACAGGCTGTCACATGATCCTTTCCAACACAATCAGGAATGTCATCAGTGATAACAGGAATTCTTGTATTTCTCCAGTCTTCACTTCAAAGACTTAATTGTGCTCTTCGTTTTTAATTACTTGGCACGAAGTATCACCATATAGCCAATGAATGAGGTTAATAAATGTTTGAGGCACTGCATTCCGTTATGTTGCGGAAAATTTCAAAATATTTTGACAGTCGATTCTGTCGAAAGGCTTTTCAACACCGATGAAATTGAAGTAAAAAATGTGTTTGCTACCATTCTAGGCTCTGTTCAGTGATAATGTGTATTTTAGCAGTTCAATCTGCCCATGACTTGTTTTTTCTGAACCGATCTGGTTTCAGCCAGTCTTCAATATAAGGCTTCTTTAATTCTTTCCAGGTGGCATGACTTAATATTTCGCTTGGCGTGGATATCGGAATGATTCCATGTCAGTTTTTGCAAAGTTCTACGTCACCTTTCTTTGGTTGTTTAACAAAGCAGCCTCTCTTCCAATCAGTAGGTGCCTTTTCTTTCTTCTAAACTTTTAGTGATAGTACAGTGGGGGTATCCACTGAGGTTTCGGGATTGATTTTTAGTGCTTCCGGAGGAATTTGATCCGCCTCTTCTGTCTTTCCGGTTTTCGATAGCTTTATGGCACTCAAGACTTCTACTTTTATCGGAGGGTCAGTGTTCACTGGTTGTTCTGTGTCTGTCGGCGGTATCCATTCAAGGAATCCCTTGAATTGGTGATGGTATTGCTTCCTTTGTTTCTTCCCTTTGGTTATTAGTTTCCCTTCCTCATCCTTTATTGGTTTCATCAATGTTGATCTCCTCACAATTACTGTTTTGTCACCATATGGCTAGTCTTTTATCCTGCGTAAAAGTATATACATCATTTAACTGTCTATTACTGCAGTGATAACAAGAATATATTATTTTATAACTGTAAGCGTCTAAGGAGAACATTCTTAGTTCCGACTGACTTTTAGTTTTATGTCTTTCTTCAATAAAGCTTCATTAATTCTATCTATTTGAGCTCTTATTATCGTAACATCCATTTTTTCATATATATTCCAGTGACAGATCTTAGTTAAGCTGCTTTTTCGCTAAATGTTATTAAGACTGTACAGACATAGTAAAATGGATGAAAAGAAATAATTCTTCACCGAATATATCTGGGTTCTTCTAATTTAACTTGAATAATCCCTTAATTTATTTAGAATATAAACAGTTAGAGTAAATAATTGTTTTTAATAAATTCTTCCTTCTTCAGACTCTACAAATATTAAATCCATAAATTTTTAGCAAAAATTAACCAGTCGGTGGCGTAGCGGTTAGGACGCTCGCCGACCATGCACATGGTCCGGGGTTCGATTCCCGGCCACCGACGCGCTCCTTTACCTCACTGAGCCAGAAATAATGCTGGTAAAGAGGAAAGGTTGGGCATGAGGCTAGCAACACCATCCTGTAAAAGTAAACACTGCTACAGAAACTTCAAGCCACTAGCTTGAAGTCCTATGTTCCACTGGGGAACGTGAAGGATAAAAAAAAGATTAGTAAGAATTATATCAGAAATGCATTGTAGAACAAGTAAGTATAAGATGGGGTGAAACAATAGTCAGTTTGTTTGTTTTCCTCATCGTTTATTAAATGTGCATGGTCAATCAGAACATGACATGAAATAATTCATTGATTTGCGTGAATATATATGTGGTCAACAAAAGTACAGGTTTTGAGAGTGAGTGAATGTAGTCAATGGGGCATGAGACAACATGAATACTACGGAATAATAAACCAACAAATGCGATAGACTAGACATAAGGTCAACGATGACAAATAACAATAATAACCATGGTGTAGTGTTAAACTTAAAAGTACTATTAGTGAACGATTATCAGAGGTAACAAAGAATTCAATAAAGTGAAATGGAAAGGACTGTGTAAATACAATAACAAGTTTGAAAAACATTATGTAAACCTGAGGTAGCACACAAAGTAAGTGGAGCCATGAAGTTGTAAAGGGTCAGAAATGAACGATTGTCAGTGAAGCAAAGGGAAAAAGAAGAGGAAAAAAATTGGGACAGTAATTTAAAGTACCAATCTTCATGGAGGACTTATTGACCTTATTGTAGACCAAAGTAAACATAGAGGTTAGACGTAATTCTTCTTTAGGCAGAGATCAGGTCTTTTGGTATTAATTGCTACCGCTTCAGCTACTGATAGAAGATGTGGTCAATCGCCTCTAGAAAGGTTGCCAGGAGCGCCTGTTCTGATTGAGTGTCTAGTATCTACCCAGTGGGTCAAGACTGGACTATTTACGCATTTGGTTTCCCCTTTACTCAATCGTACGGGTACCTATTCATGTACGCGCATGGATTAACCGTCCGAGTGAAGCCAATTTAACTAGCTCAAGAGGAACAGTTGAACTCATAGATATACACTGATGAAGCTATCATTGGTAGTTTATCCTTGACTCGCTGTGTGAATAATTGTTTAGTTGAGAAACAGAGTACCAGTTTCACCGCAGAAAATGTTCTCTTTACTGCTCTGTTAAGTCGACACTTTTAAATATCAGCTGCAATCTGCCGTTTGTTACTTATGATACTAACGTTTCTTATCTACAGTATCCACTGTTGCCCTGTTTCTAGGTATTGACACGTATTTTTTTTAATGTTCTCTGGATATCCATTTTCTTGTAGTGTAAGTTTCAATTTACACACTTCTTGAATACATTCCTCTGAATACATGCGTTTTATTCCATAACTCAGACACTTAACTAAGTCCCTTTTGTATTGAAGCGGTGTGAAGCTATGAAAATGGGTGTACTGGCCCATCTAAGTCTTATTTTTAAATAGGTTCCGTTGTAGGTATCCGTCTGTCTTCTTAGTGAGGAGGATGTCTAGGAAGTGTATACTTTTGTTTTCTTCTTCCTCACATGTAAACTGAATAGCTGTGGGGGGGGACATTATTAATAGCATTCATAGGATTTTTACTGCAAACGATGAAGGTATCATCTACGCATTGACAACATTACCCAAGCCCCCTAATCGTGTCTATCAGCTGATCATATTGAAGTTGTGTTTTTAATAAATCCCACTGAATACTGTTAGAATGGCTGATGATTAAATATCAAATGAAAAAGTGAACTGCGGCAGCATTCTAACCAACATCTCCTCCCCCATCAATAACTTTATCCTCTGCCGATTGAGTTGTGAAGTACTGCTGTTAATCAAAACGGGCTCCTAGAGTTTATATCATTTCAATCTAGCTGTTAAGCCCTATCAGTTGGTCTAGTCGGTTTCCAGCTGCTCATAATGACCAGTATTATTATTTATTTATTTATTTTTGATTTACAGCTTGATTCCACGCTGTATTTTTGGTACAAGCATGGAATTTTCAGCATGAATATCGGTAGCCAAAATTATGCAGGCCGACCATAGATATCAGGTGTGCGTCGGCAGGGGATCGAACCTCAGGACCATGTGCATGGTCGGTGAGAGACCTAACCACTGTGCTAACGACGCATATATATATATATATATATATATATGAAGAAATATATACATCTATAAGTGTAGGTTATGTACATTTGACAGTTTTTAATAAATTTTGACTTGAGTAACCATCTGTTTTACGTGATAAAGGCAAGACTAATTTTGATAACACATCCAAAATTCCGGAGCCAATGAATGCATTCTCACAATTACTGTCAGCCCATGTATCTGGAAATTCATTTGTACGACATACGTTGTTCTCATTAGACTCTTCATTCGAATTATTAACTGTTAAATGTTTAAGTAAATCATTCCCAAAGTATGTTCGACTAATCCCAGTGTTCCGTAATAATTCGAGACCACTAGAACGTTTCCGTAGTGGGATAATATCCCGATGCCCTATGCCAGAGATATAAGCTCCAACACATTGAACATAGTCTTGTTCATCTAATTTACTGTCTACTGAAATTGATTTTTGCCCAGCTGATTCGACCAATTCTTGCCACAGTGTATATAAATTATCATCCAATTTTGGTGATCCTAACAAATTGATTTCAGACTGATCAATTTCATTTGCTGAATGCTCTCCTATAGTATATACTATAAGTAGAAAAAAAGCGTAGTGATAAGTAATGTGAATAAGTGAAATTACTTTTGTTTATTGAAACTTTGATCCATCATTTAATTTATTTGAAACAGTCATGCTATGTTGTAATTTTTTCACGGGGATCGATATCTCCGGCATTGTTCCTTATATGCACTAAATGAGAACATTCATGAGTCCTTTTCTCGTATATAACGTTTTACTCACAGCTGAAATTTACTGGGGTGTTTTCCAATAGGTCTAAAGCACAGGCTTCTTGAGAAATCCATTCAAAATGGAGTCTCTTATGCACTTTATTCAGTTAAATATCTACCATTGTATTTATTTCAGTCATTTTTCAAAGTTCTTGAAACATCACAAATGCATTCATCTCTGTTTATGTCTGACTAAAGATGCGTCACATTAAGTACAACATATAAACTACTTATGGATGTGTTTGTTTGGACTTTTTGACTCTTGTCGTCAGATTATTTTTATGTACAAGATAGGTCATTTTAGACAGCGTAGGTGGTAACACACGATATGTAGGTTACATGGAAGTTACACGATATCTGAAGGTCTAACAAAAAATAATCATGATTTATCATTTAATCAAGAGCTGTCTGTCTGTTTGTTTTTTCAATATAAATAACATTAAATATTATTAAAGTATATCTGTGAGGTTAAGGCTAGAATAATTTACTCCAAATGTTAGAAATTAGTCGAACCTCCACCACTGTTGTGATGGTTTGTGTTATGTTGCTGCTGCTGAGTGGTTAATAGTAGTTTTCCCCGTCGCCAAACTGTTATGTACTCGTCGCTGAATTATTGTTACGTACTGGTCGAGAATTTAATAGTCCTGACGCAAGAAGGCGGAAATCAGAAGACCACTAGGTTTTCGATGATACTTCTATTTTCCAAACACAAGGAGAAGCAAAAGTGGTATCACACCAAAGTAGTCACACAATATTGTGAGAGCGAAATATATATGAATGTCCAGACAAGTGTTTGAACAAAGCAATAGACAGTCTTAACATGAATGGCTAATTACAATGGAGTGTCGATCCATATATACATAGCAAAATATAGCAGACATGTCAACAACCACACATATAATATGGATATATGTCACCAAGCAACAGACTGTCAACAAACACTCATATTATATATAATATAAGGGGAATATACATTGTTAAAGGAGACAGGTTCATCAAAGTGAAATGGTCACAGACTAAGCGAGCAAACAAAAAGAGAGATCACCATGGACACAGATACATATATATGGATACTCATCAGTTTGAAACCTAGGACACAACATTGTTTATATTTACTGTACCGTAGCTCTATGCAACTATACTATTCGAATAGGAAGGAAACGACATTTGACAGAAAACCGAAAAAGAAATACGCGTACTATACTTATGTTGCTTCTGTCTATTGTGTGAAGCATCTTGCCCCTTGAGGAGGCTATTTCTAAACTGCTGTCCACCATATCCACTCCCTAGGACAATGAATAGATGTGATTATTGAATTGTTGGGATAGAAATGCACTCCAGTGTTCACATAGCATTAGTAGTAGTGCTGTAACAACAGAAGACAGAGGCCAGGCAACAGATCGTTTATTAAGGAAATCAACACGTATTTTTATATTTTCATGTACATTATTATAGATTATTGTTAGCAGAAAAACACAGTCTTCTGATTGGTTGTTTCTCACTGAAAGTTAACCTTGCATCTCTTCGCGGCTGTTTCTTGAATGTCAGATAATCTATATGCTAACTGTATCCGCCTACGCAAAGTCACCTGTGATTGGTTGTTGAATCAGTCTTTGTTCTTATTTTTCTCACGACCAATATTGGGGGGCGTAAAGATTGACGTCAATTACTGTCTACCGATTTGGCTAGCAGCCAGCTCTCACCACAGTGCGAAAAACTTGATAAAGTTTAGAAGAATAGTCAGATTCCAATTACCATGAAAATGCGAATGTTCTGCTTTTTAAACTGATCACCAGGTAATGTCTTTCATCAACTTTACCAACCTAACATGTTCAAATTAACAACAAAGCCATTTTAAAAGAATGGACAGTATCCATTCTTTTAACTTTTAACTAAGAGTACTCTTTTCGATAACTTCATTATCAGACTCGTCATCATCTACAGACTCTACATTCATTATAGTGTTATGAACAACAATAACGTTTAAATAACATCAAATCAATAATATTGATAGATTACAGCTCAATAGCATCAACATAACAATAAACTGAATGTCAGAAAAATTAGGAAAGATAATATTACAAATTCATGAATTTATAGTCTCTACTGAAGGCTGGCCAGGGCAGTAGTAGTGGCTGGACTTGCTTCTTTTGAACACAGAGTACTGATTGTTTGAGGAGAATTGCAATAGCCTCTGGTGTTTGCAGCATGCGGTGCTTCGATGATTTTTGCAGTTTATTAGGCACCCGGTAGATTATAGAGAAAGATTCTTCCACACTGGCTGGATTTGTGGCCGGCCGGTTTGCACCAGATGGTCCAATATCGAACTATTAATGGTTTTCACTACACATTTACTTAGCCATACATGGAGATGTTCTCGAGTGAGCACGAGAAATCAAGTTCCTACAGCAACGGCCAATATAACTGGCTCCACAAGCGCAGTTGAATTGATAGATACAGTCTGAAGTGGCTAGTCTAGGTACTTCATCTTACAGTCGAGGTAGCACCATCGGTCGTGTAGAGAATAAGACGTGTACTTCGCCAGCATTAGGAGTTCTTTGAACTGATTTTCTTAATTTCCTCGTAATTGTCTCACTTGGTATTTTAATATATATATATATATTTCTTCGCTCAACTCCTCTGTTTTCTAAGATTGTAGACAACAATTTACGTCATTGTTTACGTCCCGAATAGGGGGCATGAGAAAAAACTATAATTAAGCTTACCGACCAATCACAGAAGACTTAGCTTGTGCAAATACGATTCACAGATATATGGCCCGACCATCTAAGAAACATTCACAAAGGGATGATAGCATAACCTTCGGCTAGGAAACAATCAATCAGAAGACGTCGCTTCTCTGCTGACAATAACGAATAATAACGTACATAGAAATCTGCAAATATCTCTTGATTTCCTCAATAAACGACTTGCTGTCTGGCCCTTGTGTCCTGTCGTTACATATTCACTCCACTAAAATTAATGTTTTTCTCATATTGGACTTTGTAAATACTGTACTCTTTTATGTAAAACAAACGCTTTTGTTGAAACCTGATCCTATATTCGGAATATATATAAATGCATTCAACCTGTTAAACAAGATTTTTGAATATGAAATTCTACTTGCATGACTGACTATTCTAAAACTGTAACTATCATACAATGTTTGAACTTTGTTCTATACTCTACTTGATTAAATCGTTGGCTTTAGTTATATCTCATATTTTCTTCGGTCATATCATGTGATATCTTCAGTATGTAATTATTTTCATGCAATTTTTGTTCTGTCTATATATACTGTTTATCGGAACATATCTCTAAATAACTAAGTTCTGTTGATTTGGCTTTAATTATCAGTACTTGTACGTTAGGTAGTCTATTGATTAGGTGGGTAATTGGGCATATTGCTTTCAGTAAAGCTGCTGTAATGTAGTATATTGTAGAGGTTGACGGTATAGACGTTCGCGAACAGTACTGAGTATATTATTATTATTAACGCAAGATCTTATACCAACAACTTCTATCTTATTTGTTTCTCGTGTACCAAAGGCAAAGCAAAAAACCACAATTGATTGCCCAAATTACGAGATATATTTCGGAACCAAATCGCGGATTGAAGCGGAAGCTAAGCTAGCTAGTTATCGTGCATGAAAGTGACACGATGGAGTACCAAATAGCGGGGATACTTGACGGGAAGCCTTCAGCTAAACAAGTCGACTTAAACTCTAAGGGTCAGCATTTAATGTTCAATGATGATTCCTGTGATCACGATGTAATTCTTCTCTTAGACATAATCTATTCTTATGGTCAATAATTTTGGGGAATTATTTACCGCCACAATATCAAGGACTTAACCGGTGTTTTACAGAAGTGTCAGCCTTAGAATATCCAACTGATATGGTCATTCAGCATTTTTGAATGCTTGAGTAAATTTCTGTAAGTAAAAGAAAACAGCTAATTAGGTCTTTTTCATACTCCTGCACACCGAAATGATGGTCAACAACAATAGTAGTACAGCTAAATAGAAATATTAACCAATTTTAAATCAAAAAGGGGAAAAATCTGGTGAGATAAGAAGAATGAGAAGACAAACTATTGGAAATTATACTAACACTGTAACGACAGAAGACAAGGGCCAGGCAACAGATCGTTTATTCAGAAAATCAACAGATATTTATCTATTTTTATGTACATCATTATTCGTTATTACTAGCGGAGAAACAGCGTCTTCTGATTGGTTGTTTTACCACTGAAAGTTATTCTGTAACCTCTTTATGGCCAGTTCTTTGAAGATGAGACCATATATCTGCGGATCATATCCGCCCACGCAAAGTCTCCGGTGATTGGTTATTGAGTTAGTCTTTGTTCTTGTCTTTTTCTCATGACCAAGATTTGGGAGGTAAACATTGATGTAAATTGCTGTCTACCAATTTCGGCTATCAGACAGCTCTCATCACAACAGGTGTTCCTAATCATTTTTTCACTGGTAAATTAAAGGGTATGATACTGTGGTGGTAGTTGCTACGGAAATTCAGGATGTGCATCTCGTCTGATATGGGGCTCAGCAGCTAAGTGTTTCTGCTTTCTTAGTGGGCGGTTGTATTTTTCTGCTGAGAGTTTAACCCATCATCTATCTTTTCAAACACCAAATCATTATCCACTAGGTCACTCGGTCACGAAGTCTCTGTACTAGGAGCTGATGCGTCGACAGAGATTGGGAAGTTTAGTTCAATATAAATCACTCAATGGGAAATTCAAATAAACCTGAATCAGGGGAAATGTTACTCCACATATTTACATTATTCACAAATACCTACAAGAATACAAACACTGGTGTGTCCACGAACGCAACTTATTAACCTGCTAATTTTTTCAATCAAAGGATTGCACATGTGGCGGATTTATGCCACATTATAACTGAAGCATAATCAATAGATCATTTATTCAAGAAGGCTCACAAACGATAAGAATTATTTCAGGTCACAGAGAGACCGGTGGTAAAACAAACATATATTGCTATCCTTTTTAATGTTCTCCGGAAATGATTAACAGTTTTCAGCAAAACACTTTTTCTGGAAAGCGGACATGGTACGTGTAGTGAAAGGCTTTTAGTTAACTTATTTTCGACTCCAATAAGCTTATCAGTTTCCTAAGAAGTATTAGTTCTTAGTGTGACAAAGAGTTCTGGCCACTACTTGCTACAGAAACTTCAGCAAGAATAATCTCCTCGCGCCAAAAGAAAAAGTCTTTTTAGAGACATTGAACATCCGCACCATGTTCGAGATTGGCAAAGCTCCCCAGATTGCAAACGAGATGAAAAGGTATGGAATTCAAGTACTGGAATATGTGAAGGCAGATGGAATGGGAATTGACTCACCAAATTGTCAACGGGAGAGTCAATGATCTACTCAGGTCACCCAGATGACAACCACACACTCACCAAGGGCGTGGCCATCATGATGTCACCAGCGGCAACGAAAGCCTTGATGCAATGGGAGGCGATCTCGTCCAGGATAATGACCGCCAGATTCAACTCCAAAGGAAGGAAAGTATCAGTTATACAATACTATGCATCCACAAACAACGCAGACCTCGAAAAGAAAGAAGAATTCTACAGACAACTACAAGCAGCAATGGACAATACGCCAGCTGGTGACATTAAAATACTAATGGGAGACATGAACGCCAAACTGGGACCAGACAACACAGGAAGGGAACTCATCATGGGTAGAGAAGCTCTCGGAGAAATGAATGAAAATGGAGAACTCTTCGCCGACTTCCGCGCCTTCAACGAACTAGTGATTGGGGGCAGCGTATACAAACACAAAGGTATCCACAAGGCTACATGATGTGACCAGATGGACAAACCAAAAACCAAATTGACTTCATTTCAATCTCAAGAAAGTGGAGGCGCAGCCTACTGGACACAAAAGTAAGAAGAGGAGCAGACGTTGGCTCAGACCACTATCTCGTACAAGGGACAATTCAAATCAAGTTAAAAGCTTTCAGGGAATCAGGAGCTGCAGACAGACCACAAGCCAAGTTCAATGCTCAAACCTAAAAGGCCAGGATACAAAGGACGTCTTCAGTGCAAACATAAGGAAAAAATGGAGACAAATCAACACTAACGAAGAGGTCGGCGTCTAAAAGCACTAGAACAAACTGAAAGCAGTGTGGAGCCAAACCTGCATGGAAGTTCTAGGCAGAAAGAAGGGGCAGGACAAACAGTGGCTCAATGCGGACACTTGGAAACTAACAGAGGAGAGAAGGATAGTGAAACAAAAGATTATTCAGTGCACTGACGAGCAACAAAAACAGGAGTTGAATGCAAGCTACAATACGCTGAACAAAAGAGTGAAGAAGAGTGCCAGGTAAGACAAAAGAAGACATTATGAAGCCGTGGCAAGTGAAGCAGAAGCATTGAAAATGGACCCAGAGACATTGGCGGACTTGATAACACCACTACCATAGGAGATATGGAAAGAGGGCAAAGTACCCGAGGATTGGAAGAAAGGATACTTATTCAAACTACCAAAGAAAGGAGACTTAAGTCAACGCAAGAAGTGGCATGGCATTATGCTCCTGTCCATCCTAAGCAAAGTCCTAAGCTGCATCATCCTGGAGAGAATAAAACAAGCACTGGATGAAAACCTTCGACTGAAACAGGCTGAATTCAGCAGAAACAAGTCATATATTGATCAAATTGTCACACTACGGATCATCATTGAACAGAGCTGGGAATGTCAGTCACCTCCCTACCTCATCTTTATTGACTTTGAAAAAGCCTTCGACAGCGTCAGTCGACAGGTGATTTGGCAACTAATTCGCTACCACGGGGTACCGCCAACAATCATGTATCTCGTCCAATATTTGTACGACAACGCCGCATGCTAAGTAATCCACAACGGGAAACTTGCGGAATCCTTCGAAGTAAAGACTGGTGTTAGATAAGCTGGCTGCCTACTATATCCAATGATTTTCCTGATTGTGGTCAGTATTCTAGATAATGCGACAGACAGTGGTGTGAAGTGGGGAGTCATGAAATGAACCCACATAAAACATTTGAGGGACATGGACATTGCCAATGATATTTGCCTGATTTCCCACAAACTGGAAGATATGCAAGTAAAAGCAACAAGTTGGCAGAAGAAGCATCCAGAGATGTTGAGCCTTTAGGTGAACATAGAGAAAACAGAGATGATGAATAATAATGGGTAACACCAACAGCAACAACAACAGACAAAAATCAGCATAAATGAGAGTAATCTGAAAGAAACAACCTCCTTCACCTACTTAACTACCTACCTAGGAAGCATCGCTTCAACTGCATGTGGAACTAACGAGGATATCAAAGCAAGAATAGGAAAAGCAAGACAAGCTTTCATTACTCTCGAGTCTTGTGGAGGTCAACAGCACTCAGCGTGAAAAATAAGATCCGGAATTTTAACTCCAATGTGAAGTCAGTGTTACTTACAATACGGACCAGAGACTTGGCGTGTCATAAAGAGCACCTGAAACAAACTACAGACCTTCATCAACAGCAGTCTTCTCTCAGTACTCAATATCAGATGTCCGGCCAGAAAAGATCTGCAGCAGGGATCTCTGGCAATGGGCGAACCAGCCAGGAACCGATTGTGAAACAAATAAGCAGGAAGATACGGAGGTGGATTGACCACACTCTGAGAAAACAAACCATCAAGGGACATCACTAGACAAGTCATTGCTCGAGTGGAACCCGAAAGGGAAGCGGCGAGTTGGTCGTCCAAGAGTGACTTGGAGGAGATCATGTGAAGAAGAAGCATGTGAGCAGACTTGGAGCCAGGTGAAAACTTTAGCAGAGAACCGATCGCAATGGAAACGTGTTGCCGAAGCCCTATGTTCCTCTAGGAATTAAAGGAAATAATAATAATACAACTTATCAAATGTGTTACACTAGAAACTAGGATATGTGGTTTGTTTACGCACCCTATCTAGTTAAACAGCTATTACTACTGTGAATTTCTGATTCCTAAATACATCTCGAATTTCGATCAGTTTCTGCTCCCAGTAGAACTAATGAGGATAGGAAGATAAATGCTTACATTTTCATGTAGTGTATCTTGCGTAACCGTTGATATCCTTCCTATCCTAAAATGAAGAGCTCACTAAGGAACTTCACCTTCTAAACTGCCGCAAACAAACATTATTCTCTTTTGGTGAGTTTGTCCCACTTGGAATTTGTTCACTTTTTATCCTTATTATGTTTTTACATAAACCATTTTTACAATGTTGAACCAAACATCCGAACTTATACACGTTCGACTGACTAGTATTCACATTAAAATCGTGACATTTTATCCAGATAATGCAAAAACATGGATATTATACTCTGAAGTTGACTTACATGAACATGGGGTAACTGATCGATCTTCTCAGTTCCTAGTCACTATAGGAGTTCTGCCGTGGGAATTTAAAAAACAACGTTAACTCACGCACATTTACCTAACGATGAGCATTGGCTACTGGACACTTACAGCGGCAGCCTTAGAGCAAAACGACCTCTCGGATCTACAGCAGCTTGATGAACTCTTGCACAAGTTGAGTTAGGGGATGTTTGGATTGACCATGCTGAAAAATCCAAGTCGCTACCGATACAGCTCCGATAAACCTGGATACCTAAGAAGTAGGGAAAATATGCTGACATACGCATTTCGAGTCCACTCACACACTCAATGGTAATATTCCATTCTTTCATTCTTTATTCAACATTTTGTATGGATTGGTTCAGAGTCATTCTGCTTCCTTAGCGAAATGAATCAGAACCAGTTGCTAATTCATTATTGCTTCTGTGCATGTTTAAATGGATAATAACTGCTGTGGTGAACCTTTTGAAGATTACATTGCGGAAAACACTCCTGCCGGTAAACTAACTAACGTTTTACGAGGCATTTTTATACTTCTCTGAATAGCTCACTTAATTATCACATTGATGATACCTGTAACCTGGCGTCCCTCGTGTAAATAAAGTGAGAATATATTATTATATGCATATATACATATATATAATCATATTAAACATGATTCCACGAATGTGTGAATACATCGGTCAACGGAAATAAGCTGATGGGCTTTTAAGAGAGTTGCTTCTGTTCGAGCTGTCATAGCAATAGCAGATTGTGATCACGACGAATCATGGAGTCACCACTGACGGTCTTGAGTGATCGTATACCAGGTAAGTGTTTGGTGTTATCACCACACGTAGGAAGACAATGACCGAACACTTAAGTGATATTTCCAAAGTACTAGAACGAATGCAAACGGTTGGATTAAAACTAAACCTATCAAAATACAAATCTTTCAGGAAGGAAGTGTGTTTCTTAGGTCACATTGTTTCAGCCCAAGGCATTAAATGTGATCCAGCAAAAGTTAAGGAAGTTAAAGACTGAGTGCTACCGAACTCAGACCCAGAGTTACTGAGATTTCTAGGGTGAGCCTCGCATTATAGAATTTGTAATTAACTTTTCTCTACTTGCAGCTCGTCTATTCGACATTGCTAAGTAGAAGGAATACGGTTGGACAGCATCAGCCACTGAATCCTTTCAAAGACCTAAAAACTGTTTATGTGACCCTCCTATCGTAGAATATTCCAACGATTTTGACCAGACAGATCCATTCATCCTAGATACAGACGCTAGAGACACATGCATCGGGACTATTCTGTCCCAAAAGATGCAGGTGGAGGAGCGAAGGTGGTAGCCTATGCAAGTCGGCACTAAGCAGCAGTGAAAATAATTACTGCCCCGCACGGAAAGAAATGCAAGCAATGGTCAGTTTCGTCAGACACTGTAAGCATATCTTCTCGGTAGACATTTCGTAGTACGGACTGATCACAAAGCCCTCAGCTGGCTACATAACTTCAAGGAAGCTGAGATTTAGAATGCTAGATGGTGAGAACACCTGCGAGATTATAACTTCGGATGCAAGCGTGAACCTGGAAAAACCGTGGATTCGCAGATGCATTGTCAGGAAAACCTCTGAGGTATCACAGTAACTGCCCATCATGCACCGAAACACAAGTTTCTCTGCTGTCTCTGGAGGCGCATACTACATATGGCTGTCTCGAAATGCAGTTTTCAATGTAATTGAAGAATGAACGATCAATTCATGGTTGTTTGCACAAACCCAACTCCATATTTTGGCGGGAGCCACCGATAATGCAGTCGTCATTTCATCATTCGCTGTTCGTTAGAAAACTGAGAAATACTATCAGAAGTATTATTGCGATTAATTGTTATGACATTTATTCATAGACTTTGTGTACAATAACCTTATGTATGGTTCCATATTGGTGTTCTTGAGTCACCAATTTGTGTTCTGGTTTTTTGCGTTGGTTATTGCACTTAGTTGCTGGAAGTCTTCTAAGGACGGTGTGAAGTCCAGTGTAGTTAGACCTGGAAATTTGACAGCAGTCTTTAGACTTTAAATGGCTTTGACTTGAGAACGTGTTCGAAGTGGAAGCAAACGACGGACAGTCCAGGAGATAATTAAGCTGGGATGGGAAACGCGATGTTTGTTGTCTCTCTAAATTGTCAATGATATTCCCCACTACCAACGTTGGCACGCATACCCACCGCTTTGCGACCCCACAGTCGGCACAACCCACGGTATTGTTGTCAATACACCAGCAATTAGTCCAAGTGGGCTCGGGAAAAGTGATAGAGGCAGCTAAAGGACGTTGTCAATGTAGTTGAAGGTTGAACGATCAATTTATTGTTGTCTGCTAAAACCCAACTCTATATTTTTTGAGGGAGTCATCAATTCAGCAGTCATCGTCTCATCGTTCGCCGTTCAGTGGAAGACAAAAAACTATCAGAAGTATTATCGTGATTTATTGTTATAACATTTATTCTTAGACTTTGTGTATAATAACCTTATTGTTGGTTACATATTGGTGTAAGAATAAAGGATTCTCGAGTCGCCAATCTGTGTTCTGGTTTTTCGCGTTGGTTATTACAAATTGTTTCTGAAAGTCTTCCAGGGACAGCGTTTGGTCCAGCGTAGTAAGAGCTGGACATTGACAGTTTATGAGAGTTGGCTGACAGACGTTATTGTTAGCCTCATCAGCGAAAGGATATGGCAGATTTCCGTGACTGGCCATCTAAATGACTTAGTGCAAACAAACTTAGTTGGGCCTCTTCCAGTAACCTGCAGAAATAATAACTATATTTGAGTCATGGTAGACCATTTTGCCGAGTGTTGGGAGGCCATCACGATTCCCTGAATTGATGCTGTAACCATCACGGGATCATTTATCGACCACTGGGTCAGCCGCTGGGGAGCACCACTTCGGCTGCACTTAGATCTAGGATCCAAATTTGAAAGCATCGTGATCGGCGAACTGCCGCATAATCAGTGTCCGGAAATCACGCAGTACTGCACACAATCCACAGGGAAATAGTTTAGTTGAACGCACCAGTCGGATAATTAAATCACTTTTGCAGGTGTCAGTGGGCCCAGAAAACCCTAGGAAATGGGTCTGATCACTTTTGCGGTGCTTAATGGCGTGTAGAGCAAGCATTCACAAGGCTGCGCGTCAAACACTTCATTGAAGGATCACAGGAAAAGAACCCCGGCTGCCACTTGACCTGACTTCAAACATGCTAGGAATGGCACACTGACTGCATCAGAACACGTAATCAGACTGAGATGAAGCCTGGAGAAATTACACTATATGACTGGGGATATGCTTCGAACAAACCAGTGGTATCAGAAGAAATGCTGTGATAGGAGGGCTCATGGATCCCCCGTGGAGCCAGGAGACAAGGTGGTGCCACTTAAGGAGCGCATTCACACCCTGTAATCGGTTTGTTAGGAGATATGTGGTTAGCCTTCGCTTCTCGTGGGATCCGGAACGCTCCTGTCGGCCCTTGAAAATTCGAGCCAGGCGGCATAATTTTTGTGGCAGGCAATGCTTATACCTGTACCAGGTCTCCGAGGTGAACAGCCTCCGCCATTTGAACAGTGTATATAATGGAGGTCTGCAAATTGGATCCGTAACCTCGAAGGAGGCACTGGCTTTAGGGGTCAAGTCACACAGGCCGAGATCAGATACCTGAAGGTTTAGTTGAAGACTGGTTTCTTTGCTGTTTTGTGTCCTTCTGTGGGCATTGTTATGGAGTTACTGGACCCTGACCGTGGTCGATCGTGGGCGCCTTTAGCTATTATAGTTGTATGGTGAGCAACGCATGTGGATTTGCTCTGCGTTGTGTCAAGAGTCTGTGCTTCTATCATTTGGCGCTTAACGGCTAACTTCAGACTGGCACGGACCATGGGAGTCCGGCTGTTTAATTAAAACAAATCATCGCGGCGTCCACTGCCCAGTCATGACGCAATGAGATTTCCGCCCGGTGCTCTGAATATCAAAGACAGGAAATTCAAATAAGCTCAAGCTAAACGGCGGAAGTAACTATGGACAACTACCAATGCGCTGATCCTTCATACTGAACCGTATGTGTCTACCAAAACTGTAACGTTTGACGATCAAGGTGACAGATTCCGGTTCTGCTGGGACAGTGGCACCAACCGTATGGCTACAACCGGTGTCATGATACCGGTGGAATCTGGGTCTGTTGGTCGCTATATGTATCCGGAGCTTATTGAATAAAAGCCGAGGAGTAGATTCCTATGACCGAAGCATGGCCCTGTCGGTCACTGGCGGGCCCCTGGAGCTCGAGGAGGTGAGGATGGCCCTCTCTAGCTTGAAGTGCTATGTTAGAGGGGATGTTAATTGAGCGAGCCTGGACTCTGCCAGGGTAAGATGTTGAAAGTAAGATATTGTATGTAAGATATTGAAAACTGTTTGAAAACCAGTTGCTTCTCTATTTCAGAACGTTAGCCAATGTCTTCAAATTGTAGCATTAGATCGTTCATGGAATTTGAGTGGTTATGAATTAAATGGTCTGGATTCCAGCTTCATTTCTTTTTAAATGGAGGGTTGTTCGACCTCGGTCAGAAGGTAAATAGAAGAGTAGGTGCAGCAACAGAATACCAGAATGATGAAGTATGTGAACACGAAAAGAACATTAATGTTACATTCATATATAAATGTTTATGTCAATTGTATATTATACCTTAGTAAACATTTACCTATATTGTAGTTGTGTTTTCAGGTTTTTGTACGAAGCCTTAGAGTTTATTTAGTGTCAAAATATATAATAATGAGTCTAAGCGTTATAGTGTTCTAATAATTGATGCGTTTTAGAAATAAGTGGTGCGGTCTGGTTGGGATAGTCATTGGGATGAAAGAGTTTATATAGCAAGCTATTGAAGGTTGTAATGGAGTGAAAGGTCCTATTTCTAAGGGTAAACTAATCCTGTATGTTCCGTACTAAGTCTTTATGCATCCATGCTACTAGTTTATTTATAGTTTTTAGAGTGCTAAGGGTATTGAAGCGCGTTTTTAGGTGCTGTAGTAGACTAATAGTTGTTTCGTTCTAGGAATAAATAGTTTATTAATATAATCAGTAGAGTGAAACAGTATGTATAGAGAGCGTTTTAAGCTTGTAACCGTAGAGCGAGTTCTGACATCTAGAGACAGGCTATTCCATATTTTAGAATACGTGACTGTGAAGAAGTTTTCACGGAGTGTTGACTTAAAGGCATGAGTTGTCACTGTGCAAGTTTGGTTGCGCAGATGGTAGGAGTCTTCTTGTATGAATTGTATGTCCCTTGTTGAGTACGTAACAATCTGATTGTACACTTTTTGGTTACTTGTATAAATTCGAGATATTGTACATAATTTTTGTTTAAAACGCTTCTTGTTGAAATATACATAACTTCCGTGTACAATTGAAAAATACACTCTGCTGTTGGAGACTTCGTCTTCTCCCTGGTCCCTTCTGCTTACTTGCTCCACTCACACCGTGTTGTATACTTCGGATTTATTGTAGGAGCCTACTACTTTCAACCGAAGACATTTCTACAACCGGAACACAGCAGCTACAGCAGACGCAGTCCAAACAGTTAACGTGCCTGTGGATTATATAATTAATTTGTAGCCGAGGACTTATACTTTATAACCAAGTAATCCTTTTTGTTGCTATAGCTCGTCACTGTATTTTTGGTAATATATTGTGATTTAACACTCCACTGACTTGGATTATTACTTTTATATTTGGAATGTTAGTGAACTCTAATATTAGTCCCCCTACCTCTGCACATGGTACCTAAAACTAATCATGACTGGCGACCATGTGGAGATTATCGCGCTTTGAATAACGCTACGGTCCCAGATCGTTATCCTATACCTCATCTCCACGATTTCTCCTTGAACTTACATGGAAAGACCATTTTTACTAAAGTTGACTTGGTCAGGGCATATCATCAAATACCAGTCGCTCCAGAAGACATTGCAAAAACAGCAATTATCACGCCTTTTGGATTATTCGAATTCTTGAGAATGCCTTTCGGACTAAAGAATGCTGCTCAAACATTTCAGCGTTTTATGGACCAAGTTACCCAAGGTCTTGATTTCGTCTTTGTATATATCGACGATGTCTTAATCGCCAGCTCATCGATGGAAGAACATATGCAACACTTAAGCCTGTTATTTCAAAGGTTTGAACAATTTGGAGTTGTTATCAATCCAAAGAAATGTATTTTTGGTTCCCCTTCCATTGAATTCTTAGGACATCGAATAACTGCCGAAGGCATCAGACCTACCGAAGATAAGATAGAAACTATTAAGAACTTTCCCGAACCTGATTCCTTAAAGAAACTTAGACGTTTTCTCGGGATGTTCAACTTCTACCGACGTTTTATTCCATCATGTGCCTCCATAGTTCAGCCACTGACCGACCTACTTAGATGCAATTCGAAGAAATTTCAGTGGTCTGAAGAAGCAAAAGCAGCATTTAATAATGCAAAAGATGCCTTATCCAACGTTGTAATGTTATCTCATATCAACCCAGAAGCTTCACTTATTTTATGTACAGATGCATCGCAGGTAGCAGTGGGAGCAGTTTTACAACAAAAGTTCAATAATGACATCACTCCACTTGCTTTCTTCTCCAAGAAATTGGAACCTGCGCAAACTCGTTACAGTACCTTTGGCAGAGAACTGTTAGCCATCTACCTAGCAGTTAAACATTTCAGTTACTTACTACAGGGCCGGCATTTCACTATTTTTACTGACCACAAGCCCCTGTGTCATGCTTTCACTACTTCACTCGATAAACACTCCCCTAGAGAAGCCAGACAGTTGGATTATATCTCCCAATTCTCAACCGACATTCAGTACATCAAAGGGGATGCGAACGTGGTAGCCGATTCTCTTTCAAGAAGTGACATTAACCAGCTCCAAACGTCGGTAGACATCAGTCTTGATCGTATGGCTCAATTACAAAGAGATGACGTTGAACTCCAAACCTGCCGCAGAAACTCTTCCTTACAGCTCAAAGATGTGCCTATCCCCTTATCAGATGCAACCATAGTCTGCGATGTATCTACCGGAACTAATCGTCCATTTGTCCCTCTCAGTTGCCGAAAAGCATTGTTCGAACATTTACATTCGCTTTCTCACCCTGGAGTACGCGCCACGGTCAGACTGATCAGCGAACGCTTCGTGTGGCCTAAAATGAACTCTGACATTCGGAGATGGGCACGAGAATGTATCCAATGCCAATGCTCCAAAGTACACCGCCACACTATTACAACCCCGAAGACGTTTAAATTACCCGAAAGGAGATTTCAGCATATCCATATAGATATCGTGGGACCATTGCCAACATCAAGGGGATATACACATATCCTGACAGCGATTGATAGATTTACTCGTTGGGCTATTGCATGCCCCTTAAACGACATATCTGCTGAAAACGTTGCTTTAGTTTTTCTCGACCGTTGGGTGTCAAACTACGGTGTACCAACTACTATTACATCCGACCGCGGTCCTCAATTCCAATCGACACTCTTTCGCGAACTGACGAGACTTCTGGGAGTGAAACATATCTCCACAACAGCCTATCATCCGGCAGCGAATGGTCTAGTGGAAAGATTCCACAGACAACTGAAAAGCTCCCTGATGGCGCAGAATGATACATCTAAGTGGAGTGAATACTTACCTTTGATTTTACTTGGTATCCGTTCTACTATCAAAGAAGATTTAGGATGTACACCGGCTCAACTTGTCTATGGCACCAACCTAACCTTGCCTGGACAGCTAGTCCCCTCAGCCGATTCCACAGACGTGAACATTGCCGACTTCACTAACCGATTAACTAGACAAATGCTTCAACTTCAACCAACAGCACCTCGACAATCTCCCCGAAGAGATCAGATCAACAAACATCTACAAACTTGCAAATTCGTCTTCATTCGAGTCGACGCCATCAGAAAAGGATTGCAACCTCCATACGAAGGACCCTTTCAAGTTATTAAACGTTCAGACAAACACTTTACAGTGAACAAGAATGGAAGACGAGAGACTGTTTCAATTGATCGAATCAAACCCGCATACACCGACAACGACTTCGAATCTACATCGGCAGCTGCGCAATCAAATAATCAAACATCCGAATCCCCTCCACCGGCACCAAGTCTTATCCTCCCTCCATATCACACACGTAGTGGTCGGCAAATCAGTAAACCGGCTCGCTACGTTCATTTTGAGGACTAACAAAAGAAAAATAATTAAAAATTATTATTATCTTTTTCGTTTAGACATTATCATCATGACGGTTAGTATTTCGTCGTAAACTTTGATGTTACTATCACTATTATTTATTTATATGTACCTCACCGAAAAAACAGGTAGTGTCCTTTCCAAAAACTATTGATCTTTAATCCATATTTTTTTAATGTTTCTTTCCCCTCCTTAATTACTGTGTATTTACATATTTTTCTTTATACATTAAAAATCTATGTTCATGGTTAGTGCAAATTTAAGTGACATGACTTTCTATTTCAATTTTTATTGCTGAACCAATTGTATATGCTTTCAGACTTTACATGACTCACATACCTTCTCGCGTTTATGCATGTTGTAATATATCCCTATTTTTATCCAAAAGTTGCTATTACTATTATTATTTACTTCATAGTTTTACTTATCATTTTCCGGTTGTCTCTCCGGACCTCTAGGGGGGAGCCGTGTTGAGTACGTAACAATGTGATTGTACACTTTTTGGTTACTTGTATAAATTCGAGATATTGTACATAATTTTTGTTTAAAACGCTTCTTGTTGAAATATACATAACTTCCGTGTACAATTGAAAAATACACTCTGCTGTTGGAGACTTCGTCTTCTCCCTGGTCACTTCTGCTTACTTGCTCCACTCACACCGTGTTGTATACTTCGGATTTATTGTAGGAGCCTACTACTTTCAACCGAAGACATTTCTACAACCGGAACACAGCAGCTACAGCAGACGCAGTCCAAACAGTTAACGTGCCTGTGGATTATATAATTAATTTGTAGCCGAGGACTTATACTTTATAACCAAGTAATCCTTTTTGTTGCTATAACTCGTCACTGTATTTTTGGTAATATATTGTGATTTAACACTCCACTGACTTGGATTATTACTTTTATATTTGGAATGTTAGTGAACTCTAATATTAGTCCCCTACACCCTGTTGTCTGAGAATGATATTTTGTGAAGGACCTTAAAGAAGAATATTAGGTTTATAATAAGTCGCCTTGTCCAAAGTGGGTCAAGTTTTAGGATCGTGCACCATGAGATGTAGTTTTTCTTACAGTCGTAGCCAGGTGGTCTGGAGGTAAAATGTCGTTGGATACTTTCCATCCTTAGCTTTTCACGTGTGCGAGTACTGCTCATAATAAATGAACAGTATTCTAGTAGCGGCCTTGCTCACGTTTTATACAGAATTAGCTTGGCTTCATTGTCGTGAAAGTTCCTGAGTATGCATCCTAAGAGCATCCTCGACTTTCGAGTCTGTGATGTCATTTCCTCAGAGAATGTTAAGTCACTAGATACCTCAGGCCTAAGTCAATAACACTTCGGCGTTTAGTTAGTTTAGCAGATCGAAGCGTTAATTTCAAGTCATTTGAGGGTGCGCCGAATCAGATCCAACCGCATCTGTTCAGGTTAAGTTGTAGATTCCATAAAGATGACCAAGAAGTCACTTTATCTAATTCCTTCTGCACTACATTCTCGAAGTATCCTAAGTCATCACATTGGAATGTATAAGCTTTTTTTAGGCATCTGCAAAAATGAACGGTTTCCCATGTGGGAAGCAAGCGCATATGTCGTTGATGTATAGTGTAAATAGGAGGGGTCCAATGACACTACCCTGTACTACACCATGTGTCGGTGGCACAGCGGTTAGGATGCTCGCCATCCATGCACATGGTCCGGGTTTCGATCCCCGACCGACGCACTGCTATACCTCGCCAAGCCATAAATAATGCTGGTGAAGAGGAAAGGTTGGGCATGAGGTTAGCAACCCCATCCCATAAAAAATAAACACTGCTACAGAAACTTCAAGCCACTTGACTGAAGTCCTATGTTGCACTGGGAACGTGGAGGAAAAATTATTATTATACTATCATGTACTACACCAGAAGTGATTGGGCTAGGTTTGGAAGTTACAGCTCCGAGTTTAACTATTTGGGACCTGTTGTTAAGGTATGATTTAAGTCATCCTAATAATGAGTCACATATTCCTAAGGAGTTCAGCTAATGTAATAGCAGTAAATGGTCGACACGGTCAAATGTCTTAGAAATGTCAAATTATATAACAAGTACTAGTTTCCGTCTGTCACGACTGCTGGTCACAAAATTGAAGAAGTCTGAGCAGTATGTTAAACAAGATCTGGATTTTAGGAATTGATGTTGGGTCGGACTTATAATGTTACATCTAAGCATATGTTTGATTAGATTATCTTTAACTAGTCTCTTCATAATTCTAGATGCGATACATGTGATATTGATCGACCTGTAGTTACTGGCTTCTGTTTTCGAGCCAGATTCGTGTTCAGGCATAATAAATGTTGTTTTACATATATCAGGGTAAGTTTGTATTTTTAAGGTCATTGTAAATATTTTAAGCAGTAGTAGAGGAATGTCAGGGCCACCATATTTGTAAAAATATGATGATGTGCCGTCAGTACCAAAACCTTTTGAGCTTTTGAGGGTTTGTACCATATTAGTAGCAGGGTGTGTATCAGGTAACTGGACTGAGGGCTTAAGGTAGTTACCTGCAAAAGCTCTGTCGAATAATTCACATATGTCTGCAGAATTGTTGCATAGCCCACCTTCGTCCATGAGGAGAGAAATGCTGTGAGTTTTGCGGTTCATTCGCTTCTTTAAGATTTCCGTGAGTTGATACACTCTAACAGGACTGGATACTGCGACGCGTTCTTCATTCCTCGTACGGAAATCTCGAGCTTGTGAGCTGGAGCTAAGGGTGTTAGGTATTAAACCTAGTGAGCCATATTTGTCTACCAAAACTGTAACGTTTGACGATCAAGGTGACAGGTTCCGGTTCTGCTGGGACAGTGGCACCAACCGTATGGCTACAACCGGTGTCATGATTACCGGTGGAATCTGGGTCTGTTGGTCGCTATATGTATCCGGAGCTTATTGAATAAAAGCCGAGGAGTAGATTCCTATGACCGAAGCATGGCCCTGTCGGTCACTGGCGGGCCCCTGGAGCTCGAGGAGGTGAGGATGGCCCTCTCTAGCTTGAAGTGCTATGTTAGAGGGGATGTTAATTGAGCGAGCCTGGACTCTGCCGGCGTTAATGAGTTTCAAATAATTAATTGGCTCAAGGATAGCAGAAAACTGAAAGAAATACGGACCACCATCTGAGTTTTACGCCCAAAATTTATCCAAAAGGCACCATCTGAGGGAACGGCTCCTAAATTCTATCAACACTGGTAAGGACCGTTTGGTGTAGTGGAGGAACTTGGCGACTGCGCCTGTAGGATCTGGGGACCCAATTCGTCTTATATTCCGGTCACACACTTCAATAGATGTTGACGTTTTCGGCAACAAACTTTAGTTCACGCAAGTCGTGCAGTGACAGTCATCTAGTACTGCGGGCAGTGTTCCTGTGGGGGAAGGAGTAGTGTAAGACATGGTAAGTAAGGCGGTTTTCCAATGTTTTAATTGCATGCCTGTTTAATTTCAGGTTGGCCACGTAGCGCACAGGGATTGGTCGCGAAAGATAATGCAACGGATGACCAACAGGAATACCCTTTTACTCCCACCTAATTGCATTGTGGTTGGTTGTAAGTATAATCCTTGACCTTAAGTCTTCGTTCTTACTAGGACGCGGCACTTGTGTGATCATCCTGATAACGTGTGCTTTGCTCTGTTTCAAATCGTTTCATGACGATTGAGATCACCCACTTAACAAATCTTTGCACATACTTCATATGATCCTAATAACACAATCAGAGGGCGGCTCGTCATCACTGTCATGCATCCATATTACAGAGATCCTGAACCTATCTCTGGTTTCAGAAAACTAAGTCTAATACGCAGAATACTATGCACTGCAACAACCGCAGAGCAACGAAAACGGTTGGAAAACAAGGCTGCTTATCATTCAAGTGGTAGCAAAATAGATTTATGATGGTCGATCAGTCACAAAGTCTGTAAATTAAGGTTACTATGAAATACAACGATACTTGTAGTCGTGTCTCTCTAATCTTCTGCCAACCAGTACACAATTGAGCAGTGAAAGACTTCCTGTCTCCTGGTGAGTAGAGACCAGTTCGAACAAAAAACGACTAAGTGTTCACCGACACTCGTAGTCTTCGCGCTCATCGGAAGTATTTCAATAAACGTCCCATCATTGGTTTTTACTTTCGGTCGGCATCGTAGTAGGGAAAAACACTGCTAGTGCACTTCTACGGAGTTTAACTTATTCGGAACTTTTGAAGTATCGCGGGAAAAACGGGGGAATTGTGACAAAGATCATCCCTAACTAGTCCTCCATACTGCAAAAAAATTTCGTGATCCTTTGCATGAGTTCATCTATGATAATTTCCGAGCAGAATCTGATAGAGCATTATATGTTTCCAGAGTCAAATGCCCCCTCCAGATAAAATGGTGGGGTGATTATTGAGGCCCCTTTATTTCGTACGCGTTCAAAGACCAACCAGAATAAATTTACGGTCAGGTCCCACGAAAATATTTCCGTAACCTGCCTAGTTGTCCAGAATTTATTTTACCGAGCTCGTTATTGGTTTCCATATGATTCAGGACGTTAAAACTGCAAATTCGAAATTGGTTATGTCGATCCCCCTTCTTTGAATAACTAACGGTTTAGTGGGGTTGTTTTACATTTTTGAACTTTGGGTAATCTTTTGATTTTTCTGACTGAAAGCTTTATGCGCCTCTGGAATCACTTTCGAAAGCCTTAGCGCTCCCATTACAGACTGGTGTAGGAGACTGCTAACTCCACCACAGTTGCAAGGTTGACTTTAACATCGTATTCATGCAAGGCCGAATTAGGCCATATTCCATTTCGTGTAATCTTCAGGGAACGAAGGAATTGGTGAACTTATCTGAGATTAAGACACTGCATCTTCAACAATAAGTCCGTTTGTATATACTGACGGAGATCAGAGGGAACGACCTACCAAAAATTGGTCACTGAGTTGCTTTTCGACAGTGTTGTTCTATTTTCTTTCAACAACGTCACCAGTTCAGTGCATCCATAGACATATCATAGGGGATGGCGTTAAGAAGAGTCTAGCCATCGGGTTTGGGTAGTCACGCTGGAGGACCAGATAGTCGTGTGCTTGCAGCGCAGTAATCACAAGTGTTACTTCTTCCTGAGACTAAATGGGGAGAGAGATCTAAGTGGTTCAAGAAGTGTAACTGTCTCACTAGATATGTTCAGAGAGCCCAGCTTAACCCCCTATCTCTCTGAAGTATGATTGTGGTTTTAGCTTGAGACATGGCCAATTCACCGACCACAACCTTTTTAAAACCCATCTTAATGGATGATGGATATTGTCTACTGTTGGCGACTTTTTCATTTTTTCCCTTGTAGCGCCTACTACTGGTGACAGTCATTGTGGAAATATTCAATCTTATAAATCACCACTTGTTTATCCACGTTTTCAAAGCCTGTTAGAACCACCCTATGTACTAACTAACTTGAGTCAGACTGAAGAAATCCGTTTGCATTCATCAGCCCTAGCCTACAGACTTTTGATGTTCTTAACTAATATTTCTGCAGTGAACTGGATACCATTCAAGGTTTCCTCAGAATCCGCATCGCTTCTAGAATCAGGCGTCTGTGATGATTAACCACTCTATTGCTTTATTGCCTAAATTGTCGCCACTATTTCTTTCTGTTTTTATTTTAAGAAAGAAATACAGGTAATCCTGCCAAATAAGATTTGCCTTCAGTGTTATTGTTTGATCTAATGGTTCCCGGCCATTACTATCACTAATAAGTATTATAATGACGTGGCTTCCTCCCCAATTCAGTCGTCACGTCCAAACGCATACTCACATAACGGCTCTTCAGTTGCATGTTTTCTACATCCGAACACTATCTGACATTCACTTCACTAGAAGACGCATTGTTTGGATCGACTCGGTTTCTCTTAAGTCATATATTTCTAGACGGCATATTTGTCTGTCAATAGCAAGATGCCTGGTGTCATCATGGTAGAAAGTACGCCCATTTATTTCTTCACTTTTATTTTCAGGAATAGATGGTTGCCTAGAAAATGCCATAAGAAACACCTGTTGTCATCACTTTTTTTGGTTTGAGGACTGATAAATGTTCAAATAATGCTTTTCAGTTTTGGCTAGCCAATTAAGGCACTATGTAAATGCATATGAGTGTGTTGCCTCTTGGAACAAACTTGACAAATAATAGAACCCACCACTAACTCTATCTGAATTGTAATCATTTGGTGAATAAAAGCCCTCGGAGATCAAAGCAATCCTATCTAATTTATTCAAAAAAAATTAATGAGAGTTTTACTCCCATCCTCCAAACTTCTTTTGACAGAGGTTTTCAGTGATGGTGAGCATTTATGGACTTTCAAAGAACTTGTTCATTCGAATCGCTTTCTTTTTCTCTGGATACAACAATCCTTATCGCAGCTTATATATCTGCTCGTTGACGGAAGACTGGGGCAATGCGATTAGAAGTATTAATGCATGTTATACTGAAGTTATTTCTAGACCTTTGTAGCGCGTTGATAGCAACCAAGTGTGATACACATGATCAAGCTGCTGTGTAATTAACTTGCTATATTGGCTTACAATTGGCTGATCGACTGATGTTCGACAAACTGTCAGTTTTTTAATGCTGCTTGGGTTGAAATCGAGTTTGTTACCACTTTCATAAAATAGCATCCTGAGTTCTGCAGGGTTGTCTTCTGGCTACAGCAAATTTTCCTAATGCCTTTATTGGCAGGCTCGATGTCCGTATGTCCTCAGGTCTAATTCGTGTATACAGGCCATTACGATTTTTATAACAGAGTATGACTTGCAATGTGTTAAAGAACGGTGTTTTGTTCAACATTCACGAACTTTTGAAAATATTTGCTTGCCGAACTTATATGGGAAAGCTCGTTAGCTTGGGGTAACATGGTTTATGTTTACCAAAGTTTATATAGTCAGTGAAATGTATTGGCTGACACTTTCGGAAAGTTAACACTATGAATCAGGTTGTCTCCAGAATACCAAGAGGAAGAAAGCATTAGTGTTTCTCTACCTCAGTGAAGAGGTGAGGGGTTATTGGTGTCAATCACACATGGACCGTTTCCATGTGAGGTTTGAGGTTTTTCGCTACCACAGGATACTCTGACACCGGTGATAAATGTCTGCAGGTTAGTTTGAGATGTGAAACTCCCTAGGCGATTAAAATCTCAAACCTTCTTTTCAAAGTGTGAAGGCAGCATAGTTGATGAGATTAATACCTCATTATTTCCGCCACTCAGTTTGCTTGCATCACGGCATCGCCCGCGAACTACCAACACAGAAAGAACGACCTACTATAGGCTTGTGTTTTCTATCGGTTGACACTGTTTATCCACTTGTCTGGCACAGAGCATTCTTTCTTCCTTATTTAATTCACTGGATCAACTTAGTACGGAGACCTGACATTCATATTAGAGTAATGTAGGATCTGCACAGCACAGGGCACTAAAGTCACTCAGAGAACTTTACAGCCCGTGGACTGGAAACCATGTAGGAATGTGAGGTCTTTACTTGGCTCACGATATACTGTGAACGCTAGGGGCACTGAGCGAAAGGATGGGGTGAGTAAAGAAGTAGGATCCTTGTCTTTTTTATGATTTATTTGACTCTCTTTCTCTGTTGAGTGATGTAGAATGATAAATGGCCCTCTGCGTGTTTGAATAGGTTTCTCCATTTCACTCCTTTACGAAATGCATTTTTGACCCCAACTAATTTCTACTTCTTAAATACGTGCCATTGTTTTGAGGTAAGGGTGATTATTTAGGCATAAGAGTTGGTTACCAAATCAGCAGCTGAAATGGGTCAAAGAAGTTCGTCAACACAGTTGAACTCCAGTGGTTTCGCCGCCAATAATCAATTTCTTTATCCGTGCGGATTGAAACACATGGGGAAGGATATTTAATTTTCGAGAGACAGTAGTTCGGCAGCCTCGTTTTGATGTGATTACTTAGTTGCACACTGTCCAAATCACCAGTAACCAATACGTCTTTCATTAATCGTGAGCGTTAGTTAGGGTGTAGTTAAAGGTAGATGGGTCAGGCCAAAAAGTTGGCAGGGAGTGTGACTAGAGCTCAGGTCTAGCAGGACTGGTGACCACACAACAATCTTCAGCATTATTTCTAGTTGAAGTCAAATGAGAGCCATCTCGGATCCGTGCAGACAGCCTAGTTAGTTGGCTTCCCACACACTTTTACTTGGGATGATTTGGGAATGAAAATATCAATTCCATTATTCGAGCGCTGTTTGAAAGGGAGTGCTTTCTTCACGTATTTCACGTTTTTGACAAATCGCTGTTTTGTTGTGTTATTCATTTCAAGAACATTTTAAAAAACCTTTAACTTGACTTTTGTCTGTTAAGTTTTGATTTTAACCACTTATGTAGTCTACATTGGGTATATTGTCCTGGCTGTTTCCAGTAGAAGCTCATTATATCAAAAGTACCACATAAATGTAATAGGGCGGAGTGTTATTTTTTGGTAGATGATGGAATACAGTGTAATAACTGTGAAAAGTGGTGTCAATCACGTCTCATAAACCGTTAATGCCCAGCTCTCGCTACGCTCGGGCCCACGCTGTTCTTCGAAGATTTCAGAAACGCTTAGTTATAACGGACGAAAAAACCAAAACACCGATCTGCCGTTTGATATTTCTTTATTGTTACACCAACATATAAAAAGAATAAGCGAACTAAGGTCTGAAAACAAATATTACAATAATAAATCATTGTATTACTTCTGACGATGTTTCACTCTTCTTTCTGAACAGCGACCGATGAGACGATGACTGTCGTATTGATGCCTCCGCGAAAATTGGGGAAGTTGATTTTGAGCAAACAACCAAGAATTGATCGTTCAATCTTCAACTCCATTGACACTCCCCGGCAAAAAAGGGATCCAACCCTTTTTTCCTTCACGACCAATGCACGTTGACTTGGATGCCATTGCGAGAACCTGGGTCACACGGACAGAGCTGAAATGGAAAACAAACAGAAAAGCCAACACACCACAAGCATACCCACAGCACAATCTCACACATCAATGACGACCTGCGCCTCCAGACAGAGACCTCCTCTTGACATCTTGCAACACAATCGCCACTTGCTAGAATGACTCTTGCAGAATGCAACGTGACCATAGCACCACCTCATGATACTCTACGCACATCCTCTTATCTACTCACTACCAATTACCACTGAAATCGCTTGTCACTCATTCTGCCTCAGTTCTAGTAGCGGTGACGCATGCGAGCCTCAGTCGTTTACACTCTTTCTCCCCGGCGTGTCGGACCGCAGCTAACAATTATCTCCGTGTGCATTTCATTCTCAGCAATAGCCTAGCCTCCCCGGCGTATACGACCCATCTGCTGTCCTTAACATCAATCAATTCATTCATGGATGTAGAAGACTCGAAACAACTTCAGAAGTAATCACGACGAAAATTTTAACAAAATTACGCAATAACAACAAGATACGAAAACAACAAGTAAACACAATGAATCCAAAATACACCAATTGATATGACACACCACACGTATATACAAATAGTACAAACAACCTCGCCGATCATGTCTTGGTGGAATTCCTTTGAAGAATTGCAGGACTTACACCAGTACGCCTACAACCCTTCTCAGGTTGACGATTGTAAGTTGTGGAATGTCCGGACACAAACAAGATTAACCAACAATTACAATAATTGGAACTCACACAATTATTTAACACAAACATATGTACAATCAACACATCAAATGTTGTGGATTCTGGCACGACAAACTACCCTTGAAGAACTGTAGGACTTACAGCAGTACGCCTACATTCCTTCTCAGGTTGATGATCCAAGTGGAAGTCGTCCGGACACAAACAGAATTACCAACAGCTAGATGACAGATGATATCAATTCAGTATATACAATATGAACATATGTACAAAATCACACACCAAGCACATTGGACTGCTCATTGATGCGCTACCCTTTGAAGAATTGTAGGACTTACAGCAGTACGCCTACAACCCTTCTCAGGTTGACGCCCTAGGTTGGAAAATCGTCGCAGAGTTCATTTGCTAACTTCCTTCTATCAGCTATATCCTCAAATCTGAACGGCAACACGCCCATGTCATTGTATCGTAGAATATAGATGACCAACAAACACACGACATATCTCATCAACCAAGTGTAGAAACAGAGTAATTTACACCAAAGATAATAACATTCAAATAGTAACTTGAAACTAGAAATGCCTTTATTCGTGCAAGTCAATTTAACAATTACTCTCTCGTTTACACTTGGCTTATCCTCACTAAACTGACCATTGATATTCGTCCTTTCAAACGAACTGATACTATCATAGTCATTGCACAAGATACTTGAGTTGATGGGCGTCTTTTTCATTGTGGATGACAGCACCAACGACGACTGATTGATATCAGTTGATGAAGTTAGCGGTGGATCAAAAGCTGTTGTTGCTCGACTTTCAGAAATTTGTCTACCTGCAAGACCACCACCACTGCTGTCTTTTACTATCAGCTCAGGTTTAGCACTAGCATCTGATGATAGGTGGGCTACACTCTGATCAATTACACTGACGGTCTCACAAGTATGCATGCCTTCTGCAACTGCATTTATTTCTACTTCACGTTCAAGTTGTACAGAACCTTTATTTAACTTAGCAGTAGTAGGCATATCCCCCATTTCATCATGATCAACCAAAGACAAATCTGCACTATCATGATCATTACCACAAATATTCAATTTACCGTCAAGTTCATCATTTTCAAACTCTTTAATAACAGAAGTAGACAATTTTGGTTCCTCCTCACAAATCATTAAAGGTTTTATATCTTCACTCTGACTAGTTATACCTTGTAAACTTTTGGAGTCAGAACTGCACTCTGAAGCAGTAACTCTATTCTGTGACACTCTATTCAACAATGGCTTACCAGTTGCAACTACAGACTTCTTCACCGCACCGTTATCGTCACACAATTCGGAGTCAGACCTGGAGTTTACATTTAGCTTATCACTGAACTTGCTCACTGGTTCACAGTTCACTTCTGTATGCACCTCTTGCACACGTGTAAAACAAAACCGTGTTTGTCTTGCATCTTGTAACTTATCTGTTGAGGATGTACTACGAAACCTGTTACACTCACTAGGTCTATATGCATTACTAGACATCATGGAGCTTCTCGATATCCACCTCTCTGAGGCCTACTCGTCATCAATGATTGCATTTTGATCTCAGACTGCTCTATTCTAGGGGTGAGATGTAATAGACTGGCGAACTTGCTCATAGATTGATTGACACTAGTATTTACCAGTTTCAGGATATCATCAAACTTTGGCTCGATACCCTCATCCTCCATACGGGAGCTTATCTTCACCCACTTCCTTTGCAGTCGAGTAGGTAGACGTCTTGCTATTACTTCTAGTATAAAACTCGAGTTGAGGTCACTCATGCGATTCATCGAAATCATTCCATTCTTGTAAATTAGCAAATTATCTAAAAACTCAGTGAGTGCCTGGGAGTCATCCTGTAATTGACCACCATTACCCTTAACAGCCTCGAATAATTTCCCTGCAATCATCGAAGGTCTTCCAAACCTTTGACGTAATATGCTCATAGCCTCGTAGTAGCCCTCTTTTGGCTTCATAAACTTACAGCACTGTATAGCTCTTGCAGCATCTCCAGTGCAATATCTCATCAAATACATTAACTTCAATTCATCATTTAATAAAAAACCACTCAACATGATCTCAAACTCCTTTACAAATTGTAAATAATCAGCCGGGTTTCCATCAAAACACCGTGGTTCAAATTTAGGGAGTTTGATGTTCCTATTATCCCTGAACGGCGAAACAGTAACATCAACCATGTCATGCTTAACATCAGACACATCGTTACAATTAACAGACAAGTCACCATGACTTACTTTCCTGTTTGCATCCAAGACACTCTGTCCCTTCTTTGACCCAGGCATTGTTGAACTTGACCCAATTCCAAAAAGTTCCAGATATTGCTTGTTCAAAGAGGACTTGACCGGCACCAGGAAAAATGAACGGCGACTATCCAAACTTTCACCAACTGTTTGAATCCGCCAGATCTGTTTCTATCGTCAGAAACTGTCAATCACGTCTCATAAACCGTTAATGCCCAGCTCTCGCTACGCTCGGGCCCACGCTGTTCTTCGAAGATTTCAGAAACGCTTAGTTATAACGGACGAAAAAACCAAAACACCGATCTGCCGTTTGATATTTCTTTATTGTTACACCAACATATAAAAAGAATAAGCGAACTAAGGTCTGAAAACAAATATTACAATAATAAATCATTGTATTACTTCTGACGATGTTTCACTCTTCTTTCTGAACAGCGACCGATGAGACGATGACTGTCGTATTGATGCCTCCGCGAAAATTGGGGAAGTTGATTTTGAGCAAACAACCAAGAATTGATCGTTCAATCTTCAACTCCATTGACAAGTGGTATCATAAGATGTGTACTGGATTACGTCCAGCTGCATACAAACGTTGTACTGCTCCAACATCCCACTGGATATGCAGAATGTGTTGTTCCCCAAAGGTGACTTTCATAAGGGAGGCTCACGAACTGCTCTCAAAGCCATGGAACTTCCTGATGATAGCGTGGCTAGTAAGAGTGACACGGACTGCCCGTCTGAAGATGACGCAGTAAGTGCCATCATGAATGTTATCACACGGGATGTTACCATCCCAGTTACGCCGGAAGTAAAACCTACTAGGCGTTCGACGCGTCTTAGTAAGCGAAAAGGTAACAAAACGGAAGCTGTAAACAGCATCTCAGAACCAGAGAACACCGTAAGCGAAGTCCACCATGAAGGTGGTGCAGACACTGATCTTGATTGTACCATCAAAAGCTGCAGCTGCCCTGAGAAGCAGCTGCAGGCAGATGATAAATGGGTAACAAAAATAAGCAGTCGGAAGAAATATAGTAATATTGATGGTAGGCAAACGTCTGTCACCTGTAGCCAGGCTGCATCAATAGTGGTGAGAAAGTACGTAGCCACTGCTAAATACGACAAGCTCTCCTTAGACTCCAACATAATTGTTGGAAATTTGGAAGAGTCCAAAGAATCTGATCCCGTGAAAAGGCACGATCACGACCTTAAATTAGTGAGTAGTATTATAAGGAAGATGCTCCCAGCGAATTTCCCTGGAGTATCGATTAAAAAGCTGATTAGAATAGGCAAAAGAGATGATGAATGTTCTAGTCAGCGTAGGTTGCTTAAAGTAGTCTTAGGTTCTCCTGATGAACGGAATCATCTACTGGCTAATGTACACAACCTTGTCGGGTCAGGAATTTCAGCCAGACCTGATTTATCTCTTGAAGACAGACTTAAACGAAAAGAAGTTTTGTCCCAGCTAGAAACAAGACGTATAAATGGTGAGACTAACCTTAAACTGGTGGGTTTTCAAATAGTGGCTATAAAGGAGCGTGCTTCAACTGCCGACTGGTCAGTCAACATTGTCTCATCCATTGAAGATGAATGGGATAGATTTAAGAATACACTTGAGAGGGTTACCACTGATCTCATCCCCTGGAGGGTTCCTAAAAGGCCAACAAATCGGCCACCATGGATAAACAGACAAGCTATAACACTCCTAAGACGGAGAAAAAGGTTCTGGAATCTCTTTGTTTCTACTGGGCTACAGCAGTTCCGGCTGAA
Organism: Trichobilharzia regenti; assembly: GCA_944472135.2. NCBI lineage: Eukaryota > Metazoa > Platyhelminthes > Trematoda > Strigeidida > Schistosomatidae > Trichobilharzia > Trichobilharzia regenti. Next base: position 44,490,880 of record OX235265.1, on the reverse strand, counting down.
ATACTGTGAAACCAGAAACCAGTGTAAAACTTTGATCCACCAGTCAAGGATAGCTTACGAAACCTAGTTAGTTAAAAGTTCACCAGGCTGCCCAAAAAGACTCTTCTCATATATCAAGAGAAGAACACGTAAGAGTGATGCTACCTTACCTATTATGCTTGAAGATGACCAGACAAACATGGCTGAGGATAACTCGACTAAGGCTGAGGCTTTGTCCAAGCACTTTAGTCAAGTATTCTCTGATAATATTGATACCAGCTTTGTAAATTTTCCAAAAGGTAACTTGAAAATGGCACCCTTATACACTGGAAAGGATACTGTCCTAAAGTGGCTTCTAAGGCTCAATCCTGGTAAGTCCAGTGGCCCTGATGAACTCCATCCACGTATATTAACAGCGTTGGCCGAAAGCATAGCCGATCCATTGTCGGTAATCTTCAATATGTCTCTGGACCAGTCTAAATATCCAAAAGACTGGAAAGGAGGGAGGGTGGCGTTAGCTGATCAGTAGATATGGTGGCGGTCACTAAGGTGAGTCGCCCCATTCTGCAGGAACAGCAATATACCAATTAAAGGCCCGAGATATTTCTGATTTTTATGAGGGCTTAGATCTTTATCTTGAAAAAGATAATAATGAACGCCTAGACAGATCATGCTTCTACCTTTAAATATATACCATTCGCTCAGCCTATTGTTGAGATGCGACCATGTGGGATCTGAACAGATTTATGGGGCATCTTATAAACTAACTTGCTGTCCATTGTCGGATCTTTAAATACCACTTCACAATGTCTTATCAGATTCATTTTCTAATAACGTCTTTACTTGATCCTCATTATATTCCATTAAAGCTAACATTTTGTAGCTCTTTATGAATTTGATTCGACTTATTCTATTCTTATTCTCTATAGGATACGATTGTGCACCAAATGCACAAAAAGGCATTAAAAATAAAAAACCGGCATGAGGAAAAATGTAATAAAACCAAAAGTGGACATCATGATAGTAAGACCTATATGGGCAGCAGTATACATTGCAAATGAACGTTGTCAGCCTAGGGAGTTTCCTTCATTAATGCATTTATTAGTGACACTTGCACTTACCCATTTCATTACACTTTATTGATTCACCTTAGTACTTTTACTTTTCTAAAACAGCTTTTACTCCCTTGTCAACGTTGTACTTACCTCAATATTGGTTGGTTATCGTATGCTTACAACCACGGGATGAAAACGAAACGAAGTCGATTTTCCCGGTCAACCTGGGGGACAACTGTACAATTCAATAACTATACGGCCTAGTTCAGACAATGTGTATTTATATATATATATATTAAATATTTAACTGTTGAAACATTATTAACTTGTAGACAATCTACGATTTGATATTATATCATACTTGATGGTGCCTGTAAAAATGGCATGCATTTTCATGTAAATTTATATGTTTATATGAGAATATACATTATTATTATTAAGATGCCATCATTAGTCCGGTCTTCAAAACCGGATCTAGAAACTTAGTTCAGAACTATCGTCCTGTTAGTTTGGCCAGTATTGTTGTTAAACTGCTGGAAAGAATAATTCGTGATGCTACCATTCAGTTCATTGAAGGGAACAAACTCTTCGCTGTACAACAGCACAGTTTTAGAGCAGGTCATTCTTGCTTGACCAACCTTCTTTTGGCCAGAGAAAGTTGGGCAAGCTCAGCTGATGCCAATATACCGGTGGATGCCATATTCATAGACCTTAGCAAGGCGTTTGACAGGGTTTCTCATTCGGGTCTTCTTGTAAAGTTAGGTAGTCTGGGAATCAATAAAGTGGTTACCGACTGGATTCAAGACTTTCTAAAGGACAGAAGACAAAGAGTACGAGTTAACGGGGTTTTATCAACATGGGAATCGGTTAAGAGTGGCGTTCCTCAGGGTACAATTCTAGGCCCACTTCTTTTCCTGATTTATGTTAATGAGATTCCATCGGTAGTTAAGTCATCCTGCTTAATGTTTGCTGATGACATCAAGATATGGAGGGCTTTGCACGATGACAGCGATCAACTTGCTTTGCAGGAAGATTTAAACTTGTTAAGTGATTGGTGTAAGCACTGGGCCTTGGAGATTAATTAAGCAAGAGTGTAGTTATGCATGTATCTCATAGTCACGTGCACAATTACTCAATGAATGGCATTACTCTCCCAGTGGTCACTGAGTACAAGGACTTGGGAGTGGTTGTGCAGCATGACTTGAAAACAGCAACAAACTGTAGAACTGCAGCCACTAAGGGTTTTCGAATGTTACGGGCTATACGCAAGGCTTTTGCGGACTTTGACGCTGATATATTTCGTATATTATATCCGACTTATATCAGACCTCATTTGGAATATGGGATCCAGGCAGCGAGCCCGTGTTTCAAACACGAAATAGACTTATTAGAAAGGGTGCAAAGAGTAGGAACTAAGCTAATAAAGGGTTTCTCAACCCTGTCATATGAGGAGAGGTTAAGTCGACTGGGTTTATTTCCACTGTCATGCAGACGACCTAGGGGTGACCTAATACTAGCATACCGTATCCTAAGAAATGATTTTGGAGCTAATTTATCTAAATTATTTCTTCCTTCTAGCACCAACCAATTGCCAGGATATCACCTCAAGGTTCAAAAACCACGGTCGAATCGTCTGCGTCTGGAGATCCGTTTTTCGCATCGAATTGTGAACCATTGGAACTCCCTACCGGAACACGTCGTATCAGCGCCATCCGTTGATTCATTCAAGGCGAGATTGGACCTCCTGTGTGCAATAAATCGAAAGGATTAACACAGGCATATAGCCTACTATCCTAAATAAATTGTAAACTGTAAATTGTAAACATGCTTCAATAGCCATTCCTCCTTTTCTTACAATTCACTTTCCGACAATTAGTCCGTAGGTGGTTATGATTTATGAGAAACACGGGATTTTTCCTACATTTTTCGCACGGCAATGACTTAACTGCCATTGTGATGATTAATCTGGAGTGTAAGGATCATCCATTAAGCAGGTGAATGCTATGCTGCCTGGTCTGAACTATCATATATTGCTCGTCTGCCAAATAACTTTAGGATTAACTGTGACCTGATTGTCAGTCTAACAACTTTTCGCCTCACCGCTCGTGATTAATAGCATCCAGAGAGAGAGAGTGCAAAAATGGGACGAGATTTACAGCTACTTGAAATTAACAGGCACTCATCCTGACACACAGGCGGACGCTTGGGATTTAAATAGCTTCTGTTATATGCAGACGCATTTCTGAGTGTCATTAGTACCACAAGTGCACTTACGATGTAAATTCAGTTACAAGAACGTTTATTTAATAATTCTATAGATTATCTGCGATCAAGCAAGAAAATGAAAGCTAAACGTGACACACATCATAGTGTACATCAAGTCTATTTGATAGTCTCAGGCTATCAGTGGCCTATCAAAATACGAGACAGAATAAAGTGGGTTTCAGAATGATTTCATAGCCAGCGAGTTTACCGGCACATGATAACGACGCTGGAAGACAGGAGGTATCTGCATATTCTCTGTCACAGGCAGCTGGAAATATGAAAGATGTATCTCAAAAGAAGAAACACATGGTTCACTTGCGTCAAAACTTGTGAATAAAATCCCAGTGAATAATAATACATACGCCGTCCATCCAATGATGTGTACTACTTTGTTTAGTGTCAGAAGTGGCCTAATCTCCTGCGATTAATATAAACATGCAGCTCAGCCAGTATTTCGCCCACAGTCAGGTAAAGTGAAAGCACATGAGATATGTACTTTTGCTTGGATATGCCTCAAAGTAAATATTATAGATGGTTTTGTAAATTACAACCGAATCATTTTTTAATTTGAGAATTGAATGCAGGGCATTGTGTTGAAACGTCTATTCTCAATGCTTTTGACTGAGCACCTGGGTCCTCTGATAGACAGCATTCACTCCATCGGCTGGTGGGGCAGATAATTAAAATCTGTTTTAGGGGATGCATATCTAATTCTTCCCTAAGCTATCTGTCAATTGCTAGATTATTTACCTGGAGAATCATGGCGTACTTGAAAAGCCTTTGTCATTCTCATGGTAACATTTATTTACTCACCACCGCTGTTAATCCTTGTAATTTCTTTCAGCCAGCGAAAAATTCTTTGATCCAGGGGGAATAGGTTGCTGGCGACCCTGCATCTTCCTGATGTTAATTATTTCATAAAGTGTGGCATTTCATCAAATTACATACTAGATAGGCTCGATAAAACACAATTTTTGTTATCCGTAGACACACTGTCGTGAAAAATTTGTCAGGAGGGAGAGATTTTCTGAAAAACAGTGGTTTTTAGTCGATAAGTTTCTAATTTTTCCAGTTACAACACAAAGCTTTCCATAATTATTCATACCAGGATTTAAGCTAGAGTTCTGGAAAAACTAACAGACTTACAAGTTGTGGAATATACGTCTGGAGATGCTATGGCATATTTGTGTTAAAATGCAGCGTCCCATCTTTGTGAGACAGTCTAGAATTTCATGAGTACTACAAGCTAAAGTAATTCCAGGGTCCAGGATGGATATTTAGAGGTTGACGGAATTATCTTACACAGCAACTTCTTTTATTCTCGCGTACCAAAACAAAGCAAAAGCCAATATTTGATCGTCCAAACTACGTGATATATTTCGGACCAAAACAAGCCATCAGACGAACGCTTAGCTAGCTAGTGATCGTGCACGTGACACGACGGGGTACCAAATGGCGGGGATGCTTGACCGGAAGCCTTCAGCTAAACAAGTCGACTTAAACAGTGGTGGTCAGCATCCAATGAGTGATTGCTGTGGTCAATAATTTTGGGGAATTATTTACCGCTACAGCTCACTCCCCCCTAGTGGGGTCGTGAGGACCCTAAGACAGAACCAGCCGGAAGTAAAAAAACTCGATGGTTCCCTTTCGGGTGAAAAAAATCTTCCGAGCGGCTTGGTGGTATGCCTACTGGTTTGTCTGCCTATGCTAATAGGGTGTTTGTACATAGCTTCCTTGTTGTTGTTCGTTGGATTCCGTGCTTCGTTTGTTTCCTGTCCAGTGCCCGTCGCACCTGGAAAAGAAAACAAGAACGCTAAGAACCATGTCGAGGAAAATGTACGAAATGAGCTTTTTGGTTAAAAAAAATTGTGTGCATTTACTATACAGTAAAATAATGCTAAGTTCAGAACATCGAAAAAAAATACATCTAATTAATTTTTTTGTGTATGTTACATGAACTGTTGAAAAAAATTTTTTGTGTTCGGTGGTACTGTATATAAAAAAAATTGATACGTCAAAAAAATAGTTAGTACCACAAACGAATGAGTTGCGTGAATCACACGACTTCGTTAAGTCAAATAAGTGTGCAGATATTCTGGGAACCTTACGGTGCGTCCAGAACGGGTTTTCTTGGGAGGCTCGATAGAAGGTTCGGTAGCTGTCGCTGTGCTAGTGACTTCATCGATGTCTAAACGATCTTCTGTTACTTGTGGATTTTGGGGTACGTTGAGCTCTATGCTAATAGGATTACCCTCCAAGTAAGCCGGTTTCAGACGGTCAATGCTGACGGTGTCCTCGCGGCCGTTTTTGTCCAAGACAAAGAATTTATCAGAACGTTTAATTACTTATAAGGTCCGTCGTATGGGGGTTCCAGGGGTCTGCGCACAGAGTCGCGACGAACAAATACATGTGAAGAAGTTTTCAAACACGGATGAACGAAAACATCAATGGACTGTGGACGAAGGGGAGCAGGTTTAACTGAACGCATTGCGTTTGTAAGCCTGCTGACGTATGAAGCGTGATCTACCACTGGTGGGAAGCTCGAGGGAGAAACAAATTCACCAGGCAGTCGTAGTGTCGTGCCATATACTAGCTCGGCGCTAGTACAACCAGCATCGGTTTTCAAGGCGTTTCGTATCCCTAGGAGAACTAACGGAAGGGATTCAGTCCAATGGGTGGTGTTTGCAGCTGACAGACCAGCTTTCAGCTGTCTGTGTAGACGTTCTACCATACCATTAGCTTGAGGATGGTAGGCTGTTGTTCGAAAACGCATGCAACCTATGATTTTAGTCAGGGCGAAGAATAAGCCACTTTCGAATTGCCGCCCGCGATCAGTTGTTATGGAAGATGGGCATCCAAAGTTAGCGATCCATCTTTCTACGAAGACGCGTGCGACTGTTTCAGCAGATACGTCCTTGATGGGTACTGCTTCCGGCCATCGTGTGAAGCGATCGATGCAAGTTAAAATATAAGTATATCCATGTGATTCAGGAAGGGGTCCAACCAAATCTATATGGACGTGTTCGAAACGAGCGTCAGGGAGAAGAAAGGTGCCAAGTGGGCTTTTGGTGTGTCTTATCACCTTGCACTTTTGACAAGCTAAGCACGTGTGTGCCCATTCCCTTACTTCTTTATTAATGCCAGGCCAACAAAACCGACTAGTTACGAGCTTGACAGTAGTTCGAATACCTGGGTGAGATAAGCCATGCAACGTATTGAAGACGTTACGGCGATAACTTTTAGGCACGATGGGGCGAGGAGTACTCGTGGAAATGTCACATAGAATAGTATCTCTTCCCATACCTAAGGGTTTCTCAGCTAATTGTAGAGTTGTTTTCGACAACTCATGTTGAAGTTCGGCATCTTCTTTTTGAAGACGAGCCAGTTTTACAAGGTCTATGCCGTCGATTTGGGTGAGGGAACAAACGCGCGACAAGGCATCTGCCACAGTGTTGTTTACTCCGGATACATGGCGAATATCTGATGTAAACTGTGAGACGTAATCCAGTTGTCGTGATTCCCTGGGTGAATACTTATCTGAAGGTGAGTTCAGAGAGTACGTCAGAGGTTTGTGATCAGTAAAAATTATGAATTCACGACCCTCTACCGAATGTCTAAAATGTCGTATAGCACAGTACATAGCCAGAAGTTCTCTGCCGAATGTGCTGTACTTCGTTTCAGCTAATTGAAGGCGCCGGGAGAAAAAGGCGAGTGGTTGCCACTCATTGTCAACTAGCTGTTGTAGAACTGCGCCGATTGCAGTGTTTGATGCATCAACCGAGATACTTAACGGTGCCGTTGGATCCTGATACATCAGAAGTGTGGCATTCGCAATAGCTTTTTTAATCTGGGTAAAAGCATTTCGAGCAGACGCGTCAAGTTCTATGGACTTGTTATTCCCTCGAAGGAGGTCTGTCAATGGCTGAATCAAAGAGGCACAGTTGGGAATAAAGCGTCGATAATAACTTACTAAGCCGTTAAAAGTGCGGAGACTTTTCACCGTCTGTGGCTCTGGAAAGTTCAGTATAGCCTCGACCTTAGTAGCCAGTGGGCGAATGCCCTTGCAGTCAATAGTGTGACCCAGGAAGTCGAGTGAGTCAACACCGATTTGACAATTTTGAATATTAATGGTAACACCATGTTGGCGTAACCTTCAAATGCCAAGTCCAAGTGCCTAAGGTGAGTTTCCTTGTCTGGACTGGCAATGAGGCAGTCGTCTAAGTATGCGTATACAAAGTCGAGACCGCGAAATACTTCGTCAATGAAGCGTTGGAATGTTTGGGCTGCATTCCGGAGACCGAATGGCATACGTAGAAATTCAAAAAGTCCGAAAGGCGTAATGATAGCCGTTTTCGGGATGTCTTCTGTTGCCATCGGGATTTGGTTATACGCTTTAACCAAGTCGATTTTGGAGAATATAGTCGCGCCGGATAAGGTTGCCGTCAAGTCGTGTATATGAGGCAACGGGTAGCAATCAGGGGTTGTTTTGGCATTCACTCGCCGGTAATCACCGGTGGGTCGCCAATCATTGCTATCCTTTTTCGGAACCATATGAAGTGGGGATGCCCATGGGCTATTCGAAGGTCGAATGATGCCAAGGGTAAGCATATGGTCAAATTCATTCCTGGCGATTCTCAGTTTGTCAGGAGCTAATCGTCGTGCTTTAGATGTCACAGGTTGTCCTGTGGTAATGATGTGGTGCATAACATTGCTGGTTATGCACGGTAGGTCGTTCGACGGGCAATTAAGTTCCGGATACTTGTCAACATAGGTTGAAAAGTTGGATCAAGATTGCCTTTATCTTAACGGGTGACAAACTAGGGCCTATGTAGGTGATGCCTTTGATAGACAGACTAGTAGTATTGTCAATCAGTCGTTTTCGGCGGACGTCTACGAGTAAATCATGATGATTAAGTAGGTCCGTGCCAATGATGGGCATTGTAACGTCAGCGAGAAGGAAAATCCACCGAATAGGTTTGCGTAAACCTACGTTCAGATAGACGTATTTCCTACCAAAGGTTGCGATTGGTTTTCCATTTGCAGCCTGTAAGTTGAAGGTAGGTTCCTTCTGTCGATCTGCTGCTGTAGCAGGAAGGACGCTGACTTCGGCGCCTGTGTCGACTAAGTATCGAGTCTGGCTTATCACATCATGGATGTAAAGTAGGCGGCTAGTGCCACCGGCGACGGTTGCCGCTAACGCGTGCCGGCGGGATAGTTTCCCACAGACTTTGAGACATTTCCGAAGTTACAAGGCTTACGGCAACACTTCGCTTCTTGGCCATAGGTGTTGTGGTACCAGCACCAGTCAGGGTTTTTCAGTGAACGTGGTTTGGACTTAGATCGACCACGTGAGTTCCTGCGTTGAGGAGATTTAGGACGACGGTCGGAGGAGTTAGAATGCATGTTTGACCTAAACATCTGCTGGATGGAGTTGCATAACTCTATCATTGCAGGATCCTTACTCGAAGTCTGCTTAGTCATCGAGCATATTTCGGGAACAGACCGTTTAGTTATTTCTAGAATCTTATCTGCAGTAATAGCTAAGTCCTCTATTACAGTACCCTGAAGTGTCACAAGTACGGTCTGTACAGACTGTGGCAGCTTGGTTAAGAAGAGTTCTCTAAACAGTCCTTCGTCGAACTGACTTTGGCCGACGACTTCTTTCATTCTTGTCAGCATGCTCACGGCTGACTGATCTCCTAACTCGATGTTACGAAATAATTCATCTAGACGTTGTCGGTCCGTGAGAACGTTTCTCCTGAGGAGGGATGCTTTGAGCAACTCGTACGAGTTACTTACCTCGGGACTCAACATCTGTGATGTTACGTACTTGCTGAATTCCCGCGGTAGGGCGTGAATAACTGCAAGTAACTGTGAACGTTGATCGGTTATCCCATGCTCACAAAAATCTGCTTCAGCTAGCAGAAACCACGTTTCAGCATTATCTGGCCAGTATGGTACGAGCTGAATGGTTTTAGGAGTTGAGCGGATACGGATGACCTTGGGACTAAGATCACTCATGACGAAAATTATGTCGAATAATATATGGTACAAGAACAAATACAAAATGGAACGAACTCACCGGGGTTATCTGCGGATTTATCGTGGATGAAGTTCGCGGTTGGGCTCACCAGTTTAGAGGTTGACGGAATTATCTTACACAGCAACTTCTAATTTATTCTCGCGTACCAAAACAAAGCAAAAGCCAATATTTGATCGTCCAAACTACGTGATATATTTCGGGACCAAAACAAGCCTTCAGACGAACGCTTAGCTAGCTAGTGATCGTGCACGTGACACGACGGGGTACCAAATGGCGGGGATGCTTGACCGGAAGCCTTCAGCTAAACAAGTCGACTTAAACAGTGGTGGTCAGCATCCAATGAGTGATTGCTGTGGTCAATAATTTTGGGGAATTATTTACCGCTACAGATTCATTGGGTTTCAATTAATTTAATGCACCTCGGTTTTCGGAGGCCCTGAATATTATTTTCTTGTGTCCTATTTGAAGCTAATACTTTTTCCTTTGACGAAAAATCCTTGATGTAAACAGAGTATTTATTTAAGAAAACTAAAGGTGAGTAACTGACGGAGTGCTGGTTGAACAGGTGTGTTGCACTTTGTTTAAACTGTTCAAGTTATCCTGTATTCATGACAAAATAGCAGCTCTTTTACAAATACTTTAATATGTTATAAAAAGACATTAATTCTTATATAATTAATAAAATCTTTGAAATGGATTCTAGTGAACTAGCTGATAATTCATTCACCTCCGAAAATGGAAGAAGTCGGTTTTCACTTCGCGATTCAGGCGAGGAAATTCAATCCAAAGTTGAGTGTTGTGGTCATAAAACGTGCCATCTAGACCGTTATAACCTTATTAGCAGCGTTAAACCCTTTACTCCAAGGCCTTACACTTTATATAAAGTGATTGTTACAACTGCAGATATTCACGGAGCTGGTACATCTGCTCAGGTAAAATCGGTTTGTTAAATAATTCTGGGAGATCTACATCACACTCAAAGGTGAATGGGGTTCGTCAACGCGTCAGAAGCTAAGAAAAAGCAAAACTATTTTGAAGGAATCACGCTTGCATCTATTCCCTGGGTCAACACACACATTCTCTGTGGTTTCTCCTGATCTCGGTGCATTGCAGTCTGTATTTATCGAGGTAATTTTTTAAACAGTTACGAAATTTAATTTCCTCTTCTTTGCTAACATTTTAGGACGTTAGTTTTAAGCGTTTTAGATTGATTTTTATAACACCTACCTAATTTTACGAAAAGTATGTAGATTTACATCGATTTTTATAGACTTTAATTGACTATTTAGCTAGCAAGTTGACTGATGTATTTTCAAATAGTTAAAAGTTTGGGTAAAAGACATGAACTTCGCAATAAAATCTTGAATCCAACATTCTTAGATGTTTTATTACTTGACAGTGTATCCGGATATTCTTCAAAAGGTGTTTTGATAGTGGATTTTATCCCTAACGTTTTCGATTTGACTAAGTAGAAAGTAGTGATTAGCTATAGATACAGTTCGTTAATACCAGTATTTAACGATTAACCGTCAGCATACTGAATGTAAACCACAGACTATTTTGAAGCGTGAGTCTTGAAATTAATGTGCTTAAGGACTTAAAAAAAAAGAGAACCAGTGAACTTTGAAGCTTTGGGTTTGTTGGAGGACCTGTAATATGACATTTGTCACACTTAGATTTGGTCACTAACTCCTGATAAAGAGACCAAAAGCACGGTGTAAAAGTTTCAACTGGCTTTATGAAGAAAAAATCTGATTCGAAAATTATTGGTTGGTATTTGCACTCTAAAAAATTTAAATTTAATACCCAGGGACATATTAATGCGTTGAAAAGTTAAGCAGCTTGTCATTTTGTGAGTGGTCGCAGAGTAATTACAACTAGGCCATCAGATGTTTGGATTTGACCAGACTGAAAATGATATTAGTCTCCAAATTCTTTTACTGTGGGTAACAGCAATGTCTGAACGAATCTCATAAGATGCTAGGAAACAGCCGTTGGGTTTTCTGTAATAAATCAGAGAATCGTTAGCACTGTGAAAGAAGAACTTATCTTTTATCATCTCTGAAGTTCTGAATATTTTCCCTGGCTTTCGTTTCTTTACTGAGTACTTTATCATTGTTTCTTCATGATTTAGTTACCCCACTTTGTTTCTTCATAGTTTTCTATTCAAAGCGCAATTATTTAAAAAGTACACTTTGCGTTGTACTAGACTTCTGTCTTTTAGCCACCTTTTTGATTCTAAATGGAATGTTTTATCACTCCCAGGACTAACACTGCTGCTGTTTTGTCTAAACCTTCATGGAAAAATTAAATAGAGATGAGTGAAATAATATCTTTCTATTTCATGTAAACCTTATAGCCGTATGTCTGTGAGAACCATAGATTATATCCGAAGTACTTATTATTACTTTTAATAATTATAAAAGGCTGTGATCAGGAATAAACTTGGTTGAGTGTATGCATTTATTCGGTAGCCTTTTTTAAGTTATCTTCGATTATTTGTAACTCATCTGGTATATTAGGCTAGAGGTCATGTTTATATCTGTTTTGAAAAGTGGAACTTGAAAATTAAAAAATTATATCTATAGACCTTAATCTTCAACTTACTATGCGATTTTCCACAAAAGTAACGCATTGATACGAGCAGAAATACAAAACTCACTGGCTAAGTTTCTTAGCAATCCAGAGAACTGTCTTGGTCACAAAGCGCTTACACCTTAATTCTTGTATAAAGTTTGGTACATTCTGATTCCGTATGAATCCGTTTATTAGATGTGTTACATAACGGAAAATTATTACTTACAGAATTAAGTTTTGAATACATTTTATTGTTGGACCAATCAGTCGACAGTTAGTGTGACTGTAATTACCTAATACTTCTTCTGGAGACCCAAACAGTTCTACTTCTTTTACGATAAACATAGCCATAGAACGAAAGCCACGGAAACCCATTTTAAGGTTGTGGAGTAATGAATGGTGTGGGCATGAGCAGCAAGTTGCAAACAGGAATACTCCTAGCAAATGGGGATTACCAGGCACACAACAAAAAAATAATCTAAAACTATTTACACTTCAGACCTTTGGGCCATAAAAGTTAATTCTAGGGTACATTTTGTCATAGGAAACTTGTTTAAGATGATAGATATTTGGGTTTTGAAGAGGCAAATGACTAAGTGTTACACCTTCGTTTAAGAGCTATTGGTATTTCTCTGGGAAATTATTTTTCTCACTTAAACCAGATGTACTGAACTTAGTACGTTGTGCGTCGGTGGCACAGCGGTTAGGACTCTCGCCGACCAAACACATGATCTGAGGTTCGATCCCCTGCCGACTCACAACCGATATCAGTGGTCGGCCTAATAAATTTGGGCTACCGATATCACATGCTGAAAATTCCATACTTGTATCAAGACTACGGTGTAGAATCAAGCTATAATCAAAAAAAAGTTTAATGGTTGCGGCAATGTGTGCGTCAGTCATTATTTGCTAATACAAAGTAGATCAAATTTTAACTTAGTGACATGTTCAAATTTGGCAAACATATTACTCAAATATGGGCAACTCGTATTTGTAGCATAAAGAGATATACAAAAACGTTGGTGCAGGTTTCTATTCCGAGTGAGTTGCTACTGGCTGATTTAATGTCCATATAGACAACAGTGAACCTTGAGAAAGACGAATTATTGACTGTTGCACTGAGTTCAGTTTGATTACTTTGTATTGAAATTTAGAGCCCATTCTTATAATTTCATATTTACATTATAAGTTCTTAGCTCGATTTATAAACTAATTCCTTGGAGTCTCAGTACCAGCAGAAATATCACACCCTACAATGTTTCCTGACAGACTGTTCTACTGGTAAAAATAGTAATGTCGTTTTGAAGGCTGTATGTATTAGCAATATGGTCCAAACATAAATACATTGATTCCGACTTATTCACACACTTCAAAAAGTACGTTTAACTTATGACGTGTTCACAGAAAATATTCTAATTACTTATCTCGCGAGATGATATCATTTCGTAGTTTCTTTACAACCGCTTTACAACTAACATGGTTAACAATAATAAAATAAAGTTCTTGACAATTACTCAGTTAAATAAAAACAAAACAACAAAAGTACATACTAATAACCAATCATATTTAGATAGGTCATGATGTCCATGGTAGGCGAAGATTGAAGTTTATTGTTTTTTGTACACACAGTTTAGGCTGTATGTGATTAATCCCCAAAGTACTTCTATCATCACCTTCAATAACCTTGAATTAGAGTTATGTGAAATAATTGTGAAACAGTCATTGATATTGATTTTGTGGCCTGACATTAATAAGTGTTTTGCAATGGATGATGCTGGATTTCTATTCAGATTAATCGGGTTGGTATTTTCTATATGATTTAGAAGCCATTGTGGAACATGTTCTTTTCGACGACACTGGAACATTCTGTTGGTTCTACCTATATAGGTGTCACCGCAACTGCAGGTGAACTTGTACATACTGTTTTAAGTAGAGTCCACAGAAGCACTTTGGATTAATCACATACAGCCTAAACTGTGTGTACAAAAAACAATAAACTTCAATCTTCGCCTACCATGGACATCATGACCTATCTAAATATGATTGGTCATTAGTATGTACTTTTGTTGTTTTGTTTTTATTTAACTGAGTAATTGTCAAGACCTTTATTTTATTATTGTTAACCATGTTAGTTGTAAAGCGGTTGTAAAGAAACTATGAAATGATATCATCTCGCAAAATTTGTCTTCTTAATGCCTTATTCAAATTTATCAAAGGGACTAATTGTTTTAATTACTTATCATTATTCTCTTTCCTCTGTGTATAATAAGCACGATAGTTTACGGAAAAGTGACAGCTGGCTTTTGGAAAGTGTACAAGTTCTACATCCTTTGACAAAAAAGCGTTACATGTTTATCTGTAACCATTGGTTTTCGTTATACAAAGAAGATGGATTAATTGCACGTGAACTATTTGGAATCAGGAGTGCTAAAACAAGTAAACTGTGATATAAACCATTAACTAACCTTACACTCGACAATAATTTTAAAATTTTTAGAATACTCCATAGTTACTGTAACAGGTGATCAAGAAGGAGCCGGGACAAACAGCAAAGTGTATATAACAATTTATGGAAGAACTGGTATCACGCCAAGAATTGAATTAAGCCAAGAAAATAAAAGTTCTGGAAAGGATATACTGTGTGCACCTTTTGGACGTGGTACAAGTTCAAAATTTATTGTTAAAGCGCCTAACGTCGGTGCAATAACCAATATTCGTATCAAGCAAGATGGATTAGGAAATGAACCAGACTGGTTTTTGGAACGTGTTGTAGTCACAGATTTGTCATATCCTCAGTGGACATATTACTTCCATTGTTCATGTTGGTTATCTAGTAAGTATGGAGATAAAAAGCTATGTAGACTTATTCGAGGTTATCGTGAACCTACAGGAACAGGTACAGGTAAGTTGGTTGATATGTATTCGAAGCCAATTTCACAGAAATGAATTTAAGTATTTATTAATAATACACTGGTTTGATATGGTGACATATTATGAGGTAAGAAAAATCCAAATCCCTAGCGAATTATCAGTGTTCTTCCAAAGTCAGTGAAGTAATTTACATTTTTGAATCTGAAGCTAAATTTCAAGGTTCATAACTATTAATTTGAAAGACGTTCGATCACAGGTAAATTCAAAAACGACTTTAGGATTCTATGAGGACTAGATAATACTCTTGAGTTCTGTATGGACTGTTATGGTATGATGTAAGAACCGAGAGTAAAGCTTCAAAAAGCAAATCACTTAATGATTATCACTTTTATTCATAGTTAGTAATCAAAGGTGTAGCGAGTCAACGATGCAGTCATAAGTTTCCCTAACTAATTTATTTGCATGCACTTATATTATTCATACTTCTTATCACACAAAAAACGAGAGATTAATGAATGAAGCTGGTGGTATAGTATAAAACTGTCTTGTGTGTAACGATAAAAAATCCATTACAGTAGGTTTTTAGTGAGTTTGCATTTAGACCTAAGCAATGATAGATTGCGTGTATGTGTCGGTGCCACAGTGGTTAGGACTCTCGTCGACCATGCACATGTTCCGAGGTTCGATTTCCCGCCGACGCACACCTGATATCTATGCTTGGCCTGCAAAATTTGGGCTACCGATATCACATGCTGAAAATTCCATACTTGTACCAAAAATACTGTGTGATTTCAAGCTATAATCAAAAAAAATCACACGACTTCAAAGCTTGGGTTTTATAGTTTTGTAAATTCACCAATTAAAGCATGCAATATCCAATAAAGGCAAATTACAACCATATCAGAAAGTGTATTGTAGAACAAGTATAAGTTGGGATGGAACAATAGTCAGTCAGTTTTTGAATATGTACGGTCAATGAGGGCATAAGATAAAATGAGGTAAAATCATTTAATGATGTGTGCATATATGCATATATAAATATGGTGAACAAAAGGGCAGGTTTCGAGGGTGAGTTTAATCACTGGTGTGTGAGGCAATATGAATTCTTGATAAAGAAAGGGAGACGAAATTAGCAGTGTAAAATGGTATCATTCTATTTCACAGGTTCTCATCAACTGCAGACTACCTGAGATTACAATGGTTATTATAGATGATAACAATATACTTTGATGTTTAATTGGTAGTAGAGAAGAGATATTATAACATTGACGCATCTAAAATGAAAGCATTACAATGTTTAGTTTAAGTTTTCATCATCAATTGAGCATGACTAATTAATGTAATCAAAATCAAAATTCAGTGATCACAACTCACTGAACAAATCTTAATCTCATAAACTGTAACCGCTTTTGTTTTTTGAGTTGCTATTTGAACCTGCAAGCTAACACTGCTCTGTTAATCAATTTCCTCTGTTTTCTGTCGTACCCCTCCCCTTTCTTCTTTTCAACATTAAAAGCATATAAATTGATGATGAAAACTTAAACTAAAAATTGCAATGCTTTCATTTTGGATGCGTCAATTTTATAGTATTTCTTCTCTACTACCACTCAAACATGCTGACTCCATTATTGCAAAAGGTCTAGAAGGAGGGAAAGGTGCCTACTGACCGGAGGAAAGGTTACCTCGTGAAACTACCAAAGAAGGGCGACTTACGCCTCACTCTGCAAGAACTGGCGAGGAATCATGCTCCTATCGACGCCAAATGAAATCCTGAGTTGCATCATCCTGGAGAGATTAAAGGACGCACTGGAGACAGAACTCCGACCAGAACAAGCTGGATTCAGGAAAGGCAAATCATGTACTGACCAAATTGCAACTCTACGCATCATCATCGAGCAAAGCATGGAATGGCAATCAAAACTCTACCTCAACTTTATAGACTTTGAGAAGGCCTTCGACAGCGTTGATCGTGAAGTAATTTGGAAATTACTCGAGTACTATGGCGTACCCCAAATATTCATCAACCTTATTCAACAGCTGTACGACAACGGCACCTGCCAAGTGGTCCACAACGGAAGACTCAGCGAGGCGTTTGGAGTAAACACAGGAGTCAGACAAGGGTGCTTACTATCACCAATGATATTCCTAATTGTGGTGGACTGGATTATGCGTCAGACAGTGAGTGGGAAACGAGAAGACAGGAATATCCTGGACTGACGTGAAGAACCTAGAAGACCTGGATTTCGCGCGTGGATGATATATGTTTGATGTCACACAAAATCGAAGACTTACAAGCGAAAACCGACAAACTGGTCGAAGAAGCAGCCGGCGAAGACAGGACTCCAGGTGAACATAGACAAGACGGAGGTAACGAAAATAACCAACCAACAATAACAACAACAGCAGTAACATCCAGCGCCAATCACCATCAACGGGAGGGATTTGAAAGAGGTTACTTCATTCACTTAACTAGGGAGCATTGTCTCAACTACAGGAGGAGGAACGGACGAGGATGTCAAACCGAGAATCGGGAAGGCGAGAAACACATTCATCAGCCTGAAATCAATCTGGAAATCTTTGTCACTCAGCCAGCATCACCAACAAAATTCGGATTTTCAATACAAACGTAAAGTCAGTCAGTTTTTCTATACGGATCAGAAACTTGGCAGGTGGGTCACAAAGAATATTTCCAAAAGGCTGCAGACCTTTATTAACAACTGTCTTCGCTCAATACTGAAGATCAGATGGCCGGAAAGAATCACCAACAAGGAATTATGGGAACAAACAAAGCAAGAACCAATCGCCCAACAAATATGCAGGAGAAAGTGAAGATGAATCGGACACTCACTGAGGAGACCGCTGGGTGACATCGCGCGTCAAGCCCTCGAGTGGAACCCGAAAGGGAAGCGGCGTGTGGGACGTCAGTGCAAGGGTGACATGGAGGAGATCGTGTGAAGAGGAGTTGAAAGAATATGGATTAACATGGATGCAGGCGAAAAGTATAGCAGAAGACAGAAGAAAATGGGGACGTGCAGTTGAAGCCCTATGTTCCACTAGGAACCCAAGGGAGCAATAATAATAATAATACCACTCAAACATTAAAGTATGTTACTGTCATCTATATAACCATTGTACTTTCAGGTAGTAGTCTGCAGTTGATGAGGCCCTGTGAAATATAATGACGCTATCATTTCATACTGCAAATTTCGTCTTCCTTCCTTTAACGAAATTTATCAAGGGAACCAAATATATGAAATATGAATTCCACAGAAAATAAACCTAACGTAAATTTAATATCAAAGTAACGGCAATAATAATGATTGTGAAATAATAACGATGATGTGGTGTAAACTTAAAAGTACTTTTGGTGAATGACTATCAAATAATAATAATAATAGTATTAATAATAATAGTAATAATGACAATAGTAATCATAATAATGAATTTAGTGAAGTGAAGTGAACAGGATTTTGTAAATATGATAACAAGTTAGAAAAGGATTACTTAAACCTTAAGTAATAGAAATCATAAGAAAGGTCATAGAGTCTTAAAAGGTCAGAAATGAACGTTTGTCAGTAAAACAAAGGAAAAGAAGAAGAAAAGAATTTAAAGTGCTAACATTTACCGAGGATCCGTTGCCTTTGTTGTAGGCCAACAGCAACAACAACAACAGACAACAATCAGCATAAGTGGGAAGAACCTGAAAGAAACAACCTCCTTCACCTACCTGGGAAGCATCGTCTCAACTACAGGCGGAACTGACGAGGACATCAAAGCAAGAATCGGAAAAGCAAGACAAGCTTTCATTACTCTCAAATCTGTGTGGAGGTCAACAGCAATCAGCATCAAAAATAAGATCCGGATTTTCAACTCCAATGTGAAGTCAGTGCTACTATACGGATCAGAGACTTGGCGAGTCATAAAGAGCATCTCAAACAAACTTCAAACCTTCATTAACAGCTGTCTCCGCTCAATACTCAAGATCAGATGGCCAGAAAAGATCAGCAACAGGGATCTCTGGCACTGAGCGAACCAATCAGGAACCGATTGTGAAACAAATAGGCAGAAAGAAATGGAGATGGATTGGCTGGCCATACGCTGAGGAAACCATCAAGTGACATTACTAGACAAGCCCTCGAGTGGAACCCGAAAGGGAGGCGGCGAGTTGGTCGTCAGTGCAAGGGTGACTTGGAGGAGGTCATGCGAGGAGGAGATGAAAGCATGTGGACAGACCTGGAGCAGGGTGAAAAAGTTGTCAGAAAACCGAAGTCAATGGAGGTGCGCAGCTGAAGCCCTATGTTCCTCTAGGAACTAAAGGATACAATAATAATAATAAGGTAAACATACTTACGTCTGATTTATTTTCTGTAGTATTCATATTGTCTCACACACCAGTGATTAAACTCAGCATCGAAACCTGCACTTTTGTTCACTATATTTATATGCATATATGCACACATCATTAAATTATTTCATGTTCTCATTGACCATACATATTCAAAAACTGACTGACTATTGTTCCATCCCATCTTATACTTGTTCCACGATACAGTTCTGATATGTAAGTATTGGTTTCCAGGGATTTTTGACCGGTTTCATGATTTCATCATGATATAATTCTAATTTTAATAATAATAATTTGTTTTATTCCAAAACAGTACTTGTGATACAGAATGGAATTCTCAGCATTTCACTACAGTATTGCATACAGTTAGTACATTAACAATCAATAAAATTCTACATAGATTATAGGTAACCTCAGTTAGTTTTGATAACAACATATTAATAGATAAAAGACAAGTAGTTCAGCGAAGAGTCTCTTTTCGGCGAATTCATTTTCACAACTGTACAATCGCAATATATATGGTTATTTTGTGTGTGTGTGTGTACATTAAATTTGTCAGACGAAAATACAATTAGTAAGTTCAGATGAATTGGATGTTAATATAAGAGGACAGTAACAAAAGTGATGCGTTGTCATAAATGATTGTTAAATAAGAGTTACGTGATAGCGTGAATAGTTTGATGAAAGAGTTGTGCTCAGGGTATACATGAAAGCAACATATTAGCATGTCGGTAGCAAAGCCAAAAGTGCTTTTCTGGTCATGGTTGTATGCTTAAATCAATGTGTTCATAACTGTAGAGCTTTAAGAAGAAGAATTTATTGAAAACAATTGTTGCCTCTATTTTTGTTCTGATTAATTTTTGTTGTACAGTGGCATTTCCCTCGTTTACCTATAAATGCTTAGGATTATTTTTATTTTGAAAAGACTATCGAAATCCAATCTAGAAGTTTCATATGTATTGAGCGTATTCTTATCATTAACAGAAGTGAAAATGTATGAGAGTAAGAGTTTTATTTTGCATAAATTTTAACTTCATTTCAGAAACACAATACAAATTAACATTTTATACACCTGATAAAATGGATTCAGGTACAACGGCTGAAGTGTATGTGAAACTATACGGGGAAACAGATTCAAGTCGAGAATTCTGGTTAAATTCAATTCATCAAGTGGATAAAACACAACCACAATATTATCATTTTAGCCGAGGTTCTACTGTTGTAGTTCAACTACCTTCATGTCAACAACTAGGTGAAATAACTAAGCTTAAAGTTGGGCATAATAATGCTGGTTCTTCACCATCATGGTTCCTCAGCAAGGTATACTACTTTTGAACGATTAGCTCTTCAAATATAATTTATGCGTGGAAGTTTATTCACACTGGTCTGGGATTGTTGGCTAGTTGCTTGTTCTGCAACAATATCTTTACCATTTTTTAAAGGCTGTTAGTAAGATGGAAAGTTTGAAAAATTCTTAGAGTCCATAGGCATCACATAGGCACTTCAGAGAATTCTCTTGTTAGATATGTGTGTGAATAGTGCGCGTTTGAATGTAATTATAATTAAGCGTGATGATTTTATATTTAGTAGATGTTAAGTTGATTGACAAATATACTTCAACTGAATTGTTATTATTTGAATCCTTTGGAGTATTTACAATCACCCTTTTCAATGCTTTAGAACACAGAATTGGTTTAGTGAAAAGAAGTATGTTTGCATGGAGGATTTGATCATCAGCTGACAACAGTTAGAGAACCATTGGAAAACCAGCTGGGAGTACTGGACAGCTGTTTCTTCCAAGTTCGGGTGCGTACTGATGAAGAGTCCTAAAGTAGGACGAAACAGCTGTCCAATACTCCTAGGTTTTCTAGTGGTTCTCTAACTGATGTCAGCTCATGATGAAATCCTTCATGCAATCAAACAAAATCCCTACAAAACCAATGCCTGAAAATTAATCTGATGCTCACTAGCGACTGGTCCTGTTCAGTCTGTTAACCTGGGGTTCTAGTAGGAAGCTGTGACCACTAGGGTGCAGCAGGTTAAAGGTGAGGCAGTAACTCATCGAAGAAAAAAAAATGCGAAGTGGCTGCGCCATGTCATGAACACAAAACCTATAAAACCAATACCTGAAAAGAAGTATGTTTTGCTTTTAAATGACTTCCATAGACATGTATCTAGTCTGGTTATGTATGGAGCTTATTTAAACTACTGACTAAGACAGATTTCAGTCTTCAGAAGAATATACATTCTCTTCCAGATGCAGATAATAATCAACAGACACCGTGCGTCGGTGGCACAGTGGTTAGGACTCTCGCCGATCATGCATATGGTCCGGGGTTCGAGCCCACGCCGACGCACACCTGATATCTATGGTCGGCCTGCGAAATTTGGGCTACCGATATCCACGCTGAAAATTCCATACTTGTACCAAAAATACAGTGTGGAATCAAGCTGTAATCAAAAATAAAAAATAAAATAAAATAATAACCTGGATTCTAAACATCTTTGCACCTGAATGCACAGACCTATCATCAATCAGTTTTCTTCCCTTTTAAGTGATTTCAAGTCGTATATCCCTATTTTTATGCAGGTAATTGTAGACGATTTAAAAATGAATCGTGTCTTTGAATTCCCTTGCAATAAATGGATTACTGAGCCAAGTGAGGTGATACTGGCTTGTGAAAAGTCGATTAAAAAGGAAGAAAAAGAAGTTGTTTGGCAAAGTGAGTTTTTCACTTGTTACAGAATGAATGAATTACTGAAATGTATTTAATTTTATTGTTAATCGTACATTTTAGATCACATTTTATCTCACATTTTTACTGGTATTATTCAACATTACCTCGTGTTGACAATCGTTAGGCATAAAAGTTAAAGTAGAAATTTCCGTACTACATAGTACTATGTCTAGTGTTGAACCAGACAGATTCCTCTTCAGAATCATGAACTATTCTTCGTAGCCTGTTGTAAAGTATGTATGAAAGCCATATGAAGAACATTATTTCAACTTTTGTCATCGAAATCCTCCATATACTACTGATTGGTTGGGGTCAGTAGTTGGATACCACTCAAATTAACCAGCTGTGACTGCAAACACAGCCAGAACATAATGATAGGGAATATAAACGCCGGACTACCATGTTGCTCTTTTGGAGTTGAGCTAATCGGCAATGTACTCAGTTTGACTCAGGTCAGACAGGTGAATCAGCTCATACTGAGCGATTTATGGCTAGCTAATTAGGTGAACTAGTAATGCTTGAAGTCACAGTCTCAACTTACAACTTACACAGTTAGTGGTGCGATCTCACCACACTTCCTTCTGGAATCTGAAACGATTCAGATCTGTTTGATATTATAAATAGCAGTCAATAGAAATAATTCCGGTTTGCAAAGAAAACACTGTCGTAGAATTTCACCTCTAACTGTATAAAATTGCAAATCACAAATTGAACCAGAAGATTTTTGTTTAAAGAAGGCGAAGCACATGATTATGAAAATTTCATTATGATAGCATAGAAAGCTGTTATCTGTCAGTGTTAATCAGTAATCTGATGAAAACACCTGTCTGATATCCTTTATCCAAGTGTTGCTTAATATGCTGGTAGGTTGTTACTTGAAATAATCGAGATGGTTTGTAGCTCGGATGGATGATATTGAATTCATTGTGTTCTCTGAGCTGGTTGATTTAAATTGCGAAGCTTTCATCGTCCTTCTAGACAACATCTCTCTTCAGCGTAGATTTCAGTATGAAATGGACTTATTCAGATTCTCTACGATTGATGTAATTCTACCTTCTGGTAACCACCGTCGTGACTGGATGTTAATTTACTTCTCTATTGATCATGCTTTTATTGACTTTGAAATTGAACCTTTTTGTCATGCGATTTGCTTTTTATTAGCTGGTCGCTTGTTGTCCTACCATGCCAGAAAGGTTGTTTGGATAGCGGTTAGACAAAAAGCAGCTACCCAACCCAATACTATGATTCAAACAAATTCACAAAATATCATGCTGGATCGGTTGGGGCCCGGATTAACAACGACCGCGCTTCCTGCTGCCGTGTCACATGGTAGAAGTGATAAATATGCTACTGAGACACAACAAACAAAAACAGGCCGCGTGTGACCGGCCTCAAGCAATTGTCCCCTGGGCTCTGCGGTCACGCAACCAACTTCCACGGTGTGGGCAGCCGGGAAGTAGCAGCCACCCACACACTTTTAAAAGCACACGAAGCCTTCCTGAGCATCATTCCCCTTCACTCACATCACCTTTCTCACCTTGCTTCCCTACTACAGTTAGTACTCTTCCGCAGGCTAATGAGTCATCTTCACTTCACTCTGTGACCACGAAAAACAGTGAAAGCCGTGGAAACACCCCAGACAGCCTTTTAAAGCCACGTCACCAACTTTATACAGGAGCATTTAACGTCAGGACCCTCTGCCAAATCGGACAACAAGCATCATTAGCAAGAACTCTGGAATCTAGAGTCATGGATGTATGTTGTGTTTCGGAGACACGCATACAAGATCCGAGTGTGGTCATTCACTTGACCTCACCGGTGAACAAGGCGAATCTGCAAAATTCACTTTAAGGGTGTCAGGAGACCCCTAACTCGCGAGGACTCGCAGGTGTAGGGATGGCACGGGGTGTTAGGGCGGAAAAATCGCTTCTTGACTGGATCCCAGTAGATGGTCGTATGTGTGCGGTCCGTTTGAATGGGTCCGTTAAAAGAAGGAAAGACGCCGCTACTCGTCGTTGCCTTTTCGTAGTCTCCGCTTACGCCCCAACAGACTGCAGTTCGGGTGAACTAAAAGATGACTTCTACCTGAAACTGTCTAATTTGCTGCAAAAAGCAAAACGTTCAGATATAGTTATTTTAACAGGTGACTTCAATGCTCAAGTAGGGAATTTGTGCCATACTGAGAAGTATGTAGGTGGTATGTATGGAGTTCCCTGCCGACGAACCGACAACGGTGATCGTCTCCTACAGTTTTGCTCAGATAATCATCTGTTCCTAGTCAGCACTAACTTTAGGTACAAAGAGAGTCATTATGTAACCTGGCAACCTCCATCACCAAATCAACGCTGGACTCCGATAGACCACATAGCCATAGGCTATCGTTGACGAGGGTCAGTAGAAGACTGCCGCTCCTTTTGGAACACGTGAGTGGACTCTGATCACGCTCTGGTTCGCGCACGTTTATGCTTACGACTAAGTGGACATAAGAAATTGATGGCAGCGAAACAGTTACGTCCCCAACTAGATTGAGACACTAAGTCCTTATTTAAGGAAGAAATAGAGAAACGAGTTTCTGAGGTCGACAACAGGACTTCCCCTGAGGTAGCCTGGCACAACATACAGTTAGCTGTATACACAGCTGTGAAAGCTGTTAATAAGCTAAAACCTAAAGTTAGTAAAAGACATTGACGCTGACAAAATGCAGAGTCTTCTGAACACCTTGAGCTGCAGTCTACGAATGTTTCGCATGCGATTCGCTCCAGCCAAATGCAGAATGATGTTACAGGAGTGGACTAAACCGACTCCTAGTTTAGAAATAGGAAGTGAAGTGGTAGAGCACGTTGACCGCTTCACTTATTTGGGAAGTACCATCAGCCCCAACGGGTTGATCTCTGACGAAATCTCAGCATGGATACAGAGGGCTAATTTCGCATACGCCAGTTTACGCCGTCTCTGGCGGAGACATGATATCCGGCTACCGACCAAAGGGCGGGTGTACTGCTCATCACTCCGCTCCGTCCTCCTTTATGACTAGCTGTGAGACCTGGCCACTGAGAGTGGAAGATATGAAAAGATTAACTGTCTTTGACCATAGGTGCCTGTGAAGTGTGAAGTGGTGTAATAAGGTGAGCAATATTGAGGTTAGGCGTCGAGTTCTCGGTAAGCAGGGGAAATCAATCGACGAGGTTGTGAAGTTACATAGACTCAGATGGCTGGGACATGTGTTACGTATGCCTAGTCATCGCCTTCCTCGACAATGGGCAATGTTATCTGACATAGGATTGGTCAGGCTGGAAAAGAGCTAGCGGCGGTCAAACCAGAACATGGTACCAGTCAATAAAATCTACAACAGTTAGTTTAAACCAGCCACGTAGGAAGTTGTAGACTGGCTATCCAGTTGGCGTCCTCGAGACGGTAAAAACCAGTAGATGGAAACAATTGATGATATGGCTCAAAATCGTTATCAGTGGCTGACGCAGATGCATCCTTGTGACTTATGATTTCCAATGAAATTGTTTTGTTCTTTTATTACTACTATTTCTTTGTCTTACACCTGTGTTTACTGTCTCCATTATGCATTTCTCCTACTTTCTTCTCTTGATTTGTGTGCTACGTGGAGGGAGTGTGGCGACTTGAACTGACGCACATCTGTGCAAAGTTCTATGTCGAAAACAGACAGACAGATAGCTGGTTGTGACTTAATGGCTGAAGGGTTATACACTGACTTCTGAACCTAAAGGTGGTTGGCTTAATCTGTTGCAGAGTCATTTCTAAAATCAGAACTACAATCGGGGTTAACTCCACATGAGTATAAAACTTGGGCACTGTGGTAGTATGTAACTCCATTATGGATAAGATTTTATTTTGATAAATCACACAGTGTTATGCAGTAATATTAACTGATGAAGTTTAGAGCACAAATTATTGCTCACAATCATATCAAGTCACTCACACATCTGATCTCACTTAGTTATCAGCTCAGTGAAACCTTCATAAACCTAAAAATTATATTTCATACATTTGGTTCCCTTTATACAAAGTGCAGTTACCAGACACCTTGTGGATACGGGTCATTTTGTCGAGATTTCTAAATCCTTCAAAATAATAAACATACAAAGGACAGAGAATCTACTACGATTTACTGCTGAAGCAATTGCAATCAAACGTCTTAGACCAAACCTATGCACACAGAAAGAGGGAGTGTAGTCAGTATCTCACTCCCTTGGTAACCGTATCACTTTTATTACACTGATTAGTCATACACACTAGTGGGCTTAGCTGACTAAGCAAGTTTTCAATTTGATGAATTTTAACCTTCTTGAGTTGCCTTGTTGACGTGCAAGCTAACACTGTTTATTAGATTTTTCTGTCTTCCAACTTCTCTCACCCACCCTTTTTTCTTTCATATTTTGATAGTATATAAATTGATGGTAACTTAAACTAAAAATTGTAATGCTTATATTCCGGATGCGTTCATCTTATAATGTTTTTACTATTACCTTTCAAACAGTGAAGTATGAAATGTTATTATTTTATAACCATTGTAATTTCAGGAAGTTTGCAGCTGATGAGAACCTGTGAAATAGAATGATATCATATTAGATAGTTGGAGACAATCGGCAGGAAGTCTTGGACCTAGGTTTCGTGCTAGTTGGCACTCATCAGCAGGGCATATCTGTAGCCTTGAAGGAACTCCTGTCCCTTGTGAGATTAGAGCCGACGTCACTCAGTGTTGCAGTCAGAGACGTTACCACTGAGCTATTCAGACTCGCGATTGACCTCCTGCAGGACTGTAGTGGGTATTTCGATTGGACACTAGTAGCTAGTGTGACGTATCTAGTCAGCTTTTGCAATGAGGGACATGAGTTCCTTCAAGGCTGCAGATACGCCTTGCTTATGAGTCCAACTAGCATGAAACCTAGGTCCATGGCTTCCTGCCGATTGCCTTCAACTATCTAATATAGCATCAAATCGGGGTGCACCGCGATGGCGAGCTACCTATAATGGTGCCACATTGCAAAAGCTGACTTATAGAATTCAGTCTGCACCAAAGGAAAGACTAGATACGTCGCACTAGTCACTAGCGTCCAATCAGAATATCATTTATACTGCAAATCTGGTCTTTCTTTCTCTATCCAAAAATCATAGTTATTCAGTAATAAGTTTGGCAAATTTTGAATAACACTAGAAACTATGCCTGTTAATGACAAGGAATAACTCATTAGTTTACGAATGTCAGTCGAAGTCAGTCAGATAAAAAAGAGGTAGGTTCCAGTGGGAAGTCGTGACCAGTAGGGTGCAGCCGGTCGGGTGTGAGGACAAATACTCGCCGAAGACATTGGCTAGCGGTTGCGCTGTATCGTGAATTGGCAGAAGTTAGAATTCATGGGCCATTGGATCAGGTCTCAGTGGCTTAATGGTCTACGAGCTAGCTCACTTTGTAACCAGAAGCTCGTGGGTTCGAACCCCTGTGGTGAGTGAGTACTGATGAAGAGTCCCCAACTAGACTGACGAAGCGGCTGCTCAGTGCTCCCAGCTGGTTTTCCAATGGTTCTCTAACTGATGTCAGCTCATAATGAAATCCTGTAACCCAAAGAGAAATTGCTTCATGACTACTAGATGACACAGTGAAACTTGAATTCCTATGTTTGTAGTTTCTTCATTGTTCTGACAAGCATTTTTTAGAGCTGACTTTGTTTTATTTTATCGGGAATTTAAGTGGAAGCTACCTGAAAGTAATTCTAACAAAAAGGCATGCACACAGACCATTTGTCTTTGTTTTATAATTTTACTTTCTTCTTCTTATTATTATAACAGAAATCCCATTGGAAATCCGACTGTATACTGGTGACTTACCTAATGCAGGAACAACTGCTCGAGTTTACCTTCGATTAACTGGCCCTGAACAAATGTTTGTGCCCAAAGCTCCTTTGTCTAATAATCAGTTAACGCGTAGCGTTCCGCAGGCAAGATTCGACTTAACCTCAAATCAGCAAGAGAATTCTGAAGGGAACAAAGATAATCTGTATACTACTCCACGTATATGGTTAGAAGATGGTGCTTATGAAAGGAATAAAGTTGCATTATTTTCTATTGATTTACCAGTACCCAAGCAGATTTGTCCTATATCAGAGTTGATGATAGGACACGATAATTCCGGCAGTTCTCCAGCATGGTTCCTTGATAAGGTGAGATGGTGTGTGCAGAAAGACAATTTTTTCAAATGACTTTTAGCATCTAAAAACAACTTTCACGTGTGATCACTCTAGTTTATTTTCTTTCAGAACTGCAATAACTTTGATTTCCTTAAGGAGTTAGTCTCCTTATCTGCAAATAAGTGGAGTGATTTAAATTTCACTAAATTTGTACCTGTCTTCAGGTACCAAATACCATAACTTATAGAATTACCTAAAAACATGAAGTGGGTCAGTTATGACAACTATTTCTTCCACATTTGGCGGTATAGCCGTGATAGCTCTTTATTCACAGAAAAAAAACGAGAATGTTTAATTGAATTTTTTAGATTTCCCCGTCAATTGATTGGACCGAAGTGCTTGGTCTCAGGTTGACATGTCGGCTTCTTGTGTAGATGCTTTGATGACGTCCGGGAACTTAATTAGAATTTAATTTGTGGATGGTGACTAGCAGTGGAATCTATGATGTGCATTTTTTCCTATTTGGGACTCGTCACTGGATGTACCTGCATTCCCCAGTGAGTGATGATGTCCTCAACGAGGCTCGAACCCTGTGGTCTGATGGATAACGCTTTGGAGTTTGAAACTATGGGCACTGGGTTCGAGCCTCGGTGAGAACATCATCACTTACTGGGAAATGCAGGCACATCCAGATGAGGAGTCCCAAATAAGACGAAATGCTCATCCTGAATTCCACTGCTAGTCACCATCCACAAATTAAACGAGAATGTTGTTGAATGGATTACTATTATTATTACTCCTTGAAATTTTAATAGAACATAAAGCTGCAGAAGCCTATGTTCATTGTATTTCACTGTAGTTGTCTCTGATCACTTTACAATATCTCGAAGATGCCTGCCTATAAGCTTTAATTTCCTCTTCACATAGTCGCTTTCACGCCACTTTTGGACGTCCAACTTATCGATTTCTTCCCACTTGGGTTCCACTCAATAACCTGGAGTGTGATATCACTCCGATATCCCCTCAGCATTTATCGTAACCATTTCCATGTTCTTCTGCATATCTGTAAGACAATGAGTTGTCGGCTGATTCTGTCTCCCATAGTTCATTATATTTTATGCATTCTGCTGCTTGACCAATCCACCACAATGACAAAAGTCATCAGTTATAGTAAGCAGACTTATTTTACTCCTCTCTTCACTTTAGAGACTTCAGTATACAATGACCAAGGTACTGCACTCCATAGGGCTGAAGCGGATGCTAAAATACTTCGTAGTCAACGTTCTCTAAGGTCTTTATACAGCTGATCACTTATTAGATGAAGAAATCAATAAATTAAATTATCCTTTGAAATTATTTAGCAGATTAAGATTTGAACATTGCGTCAAAGTAACACATCACTCATGAATCAAGTCTGTGTCATGCGATTTAACCGGGAACAGCCAGAGTATTTCCCATTGCAAATAAAGAAAGTTGGCCAGACTTGTTTTCTATGTAACATTGCTTATTATGTGTGTGATACTTTCACGTGGGGAAAACCCATTAACTTGAAATAACTCGAAAACTTTACATTATTTTACTTTTATATAACACTGAAATATGATAGAGTAAATGAATCACAAAATAATTCAGCGACTTCCAGGTTTTGTTTTTGCAGGTATTTGATTGATTTCACCAGTGAAAATAATTCTGGTTCTCACTTGTGACTGACTGCAGGATGAATTTGTCTGAAAATCTAATGGGAAGTCATGTCCATCGGGGTTCACCAAGTTGGATGTGCGGACTAATACTTGCTGATAATACTGGTCACTGGTCGCCTGATATATTCCGAGTCGGTAGAAGTCAGAATTAACGAATCATTGGATTCCGTCCCAGTGACTGATAGGTACATGAGCTCTCCTTGTAACCTGAAAGTCCCAGGGCTCGATCAATGGTGGAGTCATAGGTGCATTATTATTGTTCCCTTGGGTTCCTAGAGGAACATAGGGCTTCAACTGCACGTCTTCACTTCCTTCTGTCTTCTGCTGTACTTTTCACCTGCATCCATGTTAGTTCATACTGTTTCAACTCCTCCTCTTCACACGATCTCCTCCATGTCACCTTTGCACTGACGTCCCACTCGGCGCTTCCCTTTCGGCCTGGTTCACTCGAGCAATGGCCTGACGCGTGCGCGATGTCACCCTGCGGCCTCCTCAGCGAGTGTCCAATCCATCCATCTCCACTTTCTCCCGCATATTTGTTGGGCGATTGGTTCTAGTTTGTTTGTTTGTTCCCATAGTTTCTTGTTGGTGGTTCTTTCTGACCCGGCCATCTGATCTTCAGTTCAGTATAGAGCGAAGACAGTTTTTGGTTGATAAAAGTCTGGTCCACAACAGGCTGTTAGAAATATTCTTTGTGACCGACCCGCCAAGTTTCTGATCCGTATAGAAAGCTAACTGACTTGACGTTTGTATTGAAAATCCGACGGAATTTTGTTGCTGATGCTGAGTGACGAAGATTTTCAGGTTGATGAATATGTTTTTCGCCTTCCCGATTCTCGATTTGACATCGAGAAAACTAATCGATTTCTGTTTGGTTAACAACATAATTTACTGAACCTTTCAAGATATACACACCTAATTTGAAAAGCTGAGTGTATCTCAGTTACTACAGAAGGGAACTTAAACTAATATTACTCAAGGTTTTTATTGGAAAGCTGTTGAACTAAGCACTATCCAAGTCTTGGACTATTTTGTTTCTCTTCTTAAAATCATTGCGTGAGTATTATCTGAATATTCAAAACTCTGCATAACTAAGATTTAATGACAGGATGCCCGCCAGACATTCAGGAGTTCCTTATTTGATTTTCCACCAGTGTGCTATTAAGCATTGCTATGCTACTAGCCAGTTGTTTTGAGAGGTTGAGTATGAGGTTGGATATCTCAGACCACGTAAAAAGACAACACTACCTCTACTGATATTTAAAAGCTTAAAGCCCTATGTTCCATGGGAATGCGAAGAATAGTCAAGAGCGGTGGCTACTACTTGTGTTTATCTAAAACGAAATGTATCATTCTTCTGGCTTTACGCAATCAACTAATTAGAAAATTGGTGTCTTAATTTATATTAGTGATTTCGAAACTTGTATACTTACAAATAACAACTATGTGTAAAAGTAGGATGGTGTTTGTAAAGCTTAAGGAGTTATTCTGTAATTTGGTATTTGTGTGAAATGGTTTACTCCTTAACCCCCCCCCCCACACACACATTTGTGTCCTTTTAGTCGAATATATGGCGTTTATTTATTGATCTCTAGAGTGAAATCAAGAGAAAACTAGCAGTTGTTGTTGTACATCCGGCTTCTAAATACACCTTATTTTCGGGTAGATTTCAATGAACCGTCTGTACTTTTTTGAACAGGTTCAAATATACTGTCCACTGAATGGGATTGAACAAACTTTTGGATGTCGTAAATGGTTGTCTAGTACTAAAGCAGATGTTAAAGTTGAACAAATACTGTCTGAAGATAAATCTCTCAGAAAATATACAGATAAAAGTAAGTGTGAATTCATTTTGGATTGCAACAACAAATAAATCAGGTTAGTAATGTCTTGGATTTTCCTCACAAAGCGACGTGAAATGACATACAGTACTTTGTGTTCTTATAGAGCATGTTAAAGAAATTTGAGTATACTAAGCGACGGTGTTTTATCCTATTTGGGACTACTCCCCTAAGTGTGACTTCAGTAAAGTTCCAAGTATTGGTTTTATAGGGATTTTGTTTGATTGCATGGAGGATTTCATCATGAGCTGACACCAGTTAGAAAAGAACTGGGAAACCTGGGAGTACTGGACAGCTGTTTCATCCTAGTTTGAGACTTTTCAGCAGTACGAGCTCTACGAGCTCGTCTTGTAACCGGTCCTGGGTTCGAACCCCAGTGGGTGCGTACTATGATGAGTCCCAAACTAGGACGAAACAGCAGCTGTCCAGTACTCACAGGTTTTGCAGTGGTTCTCTAACTGATGTCAGCTTATGATGAAATCCTCCACTCAGTAAAGTTGACAATGAAATTGAATATCCACCACTCCGAATGACACAAAGTGTCACAGCTACAGGAAAACAGAACCGAGATTCATTGGAAACAATAGTTCTGACTAAAGTGATAGGCACTGAACAACAGGTGTGGCTTTCTTGGCCTGGTGACCTAAATGAAAACGCTTTGGTATTTAAACGGATGGGTAATGGGTTCAGGTGTCAGCAGTAAAATCACGATTCATTAAAGATGCAGGTATATCCATCTGGTAAGTTTCAAACGGAACGAAATGCTTACCTTAGATTCAATGCTAGCTGCCAACAACCAGAAAATATTATGAATAATTTTAGTTTTTTTATATTCACTGGTACTGTCTGATAGATTAAATTCTGTATTTAATATCTTTTGAATAATTTGAACAACTGTGCAGTTATCGCTTCGCTTATCGTATTTACCACGCCCTTGAATCTTATTCTACATCCTTTGATGGCACTTTCACACACTGATTAGAAAGTATTGCAATCCATTTTGCCTGGTTTTGAATGAATACAGACCTTGATAAGGATTCTTCTTCTTTTACTTTTAAGTTGTATTATTTGTTTCCTTTAAAGTCTAGTCATGATTAGTTGCAAGGTTTCATAGTGAGCTGATACCAGTTAGAGAACCATTGGAAAACCAGCTGGAAGTACTGAACAGCCTGCTGTCTCATCAGACTGTTTTTGGACTCTTCGTCAGTACGCACTCATCACACGGGGTAGAACCCAAGACCTTTTGGTTATAACGCCAGCGAGCTTGTAGACCATTAAACTACTGGGACCCATTTTATCCAATGGCTAGCTCATGAATTCTAACTTCTACCGATTCATGACACAGCTTGACGACTTCGCATTGTCAGTTCATGATGAAATCCCCCAATCAATCAAAAATATTCCCTACAAAACAAATACTTGAGAATTATTCTGATGCTCACTGGCGACTGGCCCTATTCAGTCAGTTAACCTGGGGTTCTAGTGGGAAGCCGTGACCAGTAAGTAGGGTGCAGCAGGTTGAAGATGAGGCAGTAACTCATGAAAGAAGACATTACGAAGGGGTTTCGCCATGTCATGAATAGGCAGATGTTGGAATTCATGGTCTGGTCATTGGATATAGCGGGTCCCAGTGGCTTAATGGGCTACGAGCTCGCTGGCGTTGTAACCAGAAGGTCGTGTGTTCGAACCCCTGTGGTAGGTGCGTACTAACCCAAACTCTGAAAGAAGGTACTGTACAGTACTTCCGGCTGGTATTCCAATGGTCCTGTAACTGATGTCAGCTCATGATGAAATCCTCCAACCAATCAAACACAATCCCTACAAAGTAATACCTGACAATCTATTGATAACTGTCTGTTGGTGTGATTTATTACGGATTAAGCAGTCTTAGTGTTGCCTCTGGTAATAAGTTAACTCTAGGACATAGCATGATTATCTACAAAAATAGATTAAAGTCGGATACCCTAAAAACATTCAATTAAACAATGGATATGGGGTATATATTTCAAGCAAGAATATATATCAACCAGTACGGACATATTCCACATGGATTATCCGCCTGGTTGAATTTCTTCAAGGTAAAATATTCGATTATCTTATGAGCATCATCTGTGAAATTTAGCACTAATAAGACAGTTTAAGCTCCCGGAAAATATGTTGGAGAAGATTTCTAATCAGGGTCATAACGTTTTACTGAAATATTTCCAAGGATTACATAAGTTCCTATATTTTAAGATTTCTATGCATTGCCCTAAATATGCAGGTAGTTAAGAATTAGTATTGATCTTCTAAGCTAGCTGCTTTAGATAGAGGTCTGAAGACCACACACCTTTTTGTGGAATAGTTCTAATATACCGCTAAGTTTAGTCAACATAAGTATCTCTATTTATCTTTTCAAACCATAGTAATATTTCACTTTACATTCTAATGATTAGAAATACCATGGGAGATTGTAGTGAAAACCAGTCCAATATCAAATAGTTATCTAACAGCCAACGTCAGTATCATTCTATTTGGCAGTAAAGACAAAACAATGAAAATCCAGTTGGATCGTTCAATTTTAGAAGACTCTTCTGAATGGACTAAAATGTCTAAAAATGAAATAGTTGATATGTTTAAACCAAATGTGGAGTCGAAATTTCATACTTATATCAAAGAAATTGGCTTACCATATAAGTTGAGAGTTGCACATGATAACAAAGGATCAAATCCAAATTGGCATCTTCAAATGGTAATAAATTTGCTTTGATGGATGACTTTTTATTTCTATTATTATTATTATTACTATTATTCATGTGCGTCGGTGGCATAGTGGTTGGGACTCTCGCCGACCATGCACATGGTCCGGGGTTCGATCCCACGCCGGCGCACACCTGATATCTATGGTGGCCTGCAAAATTTGGGCTACGATATCCATGCTGAAAATTCATACTTGTACCAAAATACAGTGTGGAATCAAGCTGTAAATCAAAAAAAAAAATGTTATGTCCTGCCATTATTTGATCAAATATTATTAGTTAGGTGAGTCTGTTAGGAGTATGTACAGGTACATATAAGAGCTCGCCTTGTAATCAGAAGGTCCTGGGTTCGAACCACGCTGGGTGCGTACTGATGAAGTGTCCCAAACTAGGACAAAACAGCTGTCCATTACTCCCAGCTGGTTTTCCAGTGGTTCTCTAACTGATGTCAGCTCATGGTGAAATCCTCCACACATATTTTTAGTTAGGCTAGTCTGCTAGGAGTATGCACTGGTACATATAAGAAGAATAACTAATTCTGAAGATGAAAACTGTCTATTGATTTAACCAGAAGGCATTTACAGACTGATTTTCACATTAATTTGGTATTTCATATCAGTTTTTTATCAAGAGATTACATTTTATAACAGAATTGACATGGGTAGGATAAAGTATTAGTGATATCGCATACCAAACCGAGGAATGGAACACAACTGGGAAGTTATTGATGGGTCATAGGTCCAAGGGTGACTTAGTGATAGTCACCTGGAAAAGAAATAAAAAGCTTATGGCTAGTCGTGGAGCCAACTAGGAAGTGATGGTAGAGTACAGTGTACATTGATGATGTGCCTCTGACCGTGTGAAGTGGCGGTGCCGTAGCCGATAAAGTTTATCTGAGGAGCAGTTATTGCTAGTTGACAGCTATACTTGGAGCTCACAAAATGGATAATAATAAGAAGCAGACTGTAAAATGAAATATGGCCGGAGTTTTCTGATGGAATTGACCGTTGCAACCTCGTATCTGGTTGTTTTAAAAAAAAAGATTACTTTCAAAACTTTAACGTAAATGATCGATAATAATAATGAATTAAAATCGTAACATCACACACTAAGTCACACTGATTTCTCGAAAGCACGTAATACTGAAGTGATGAAGAATGTCTCAGATATGGTATCCTTGGATGTGTCATCTTAATTATCCCATGTGCGTCTGATCAAAACGGTAGATTACATATGCAATGATCTGAAAAATGTAGGTATGCAGAGTGGTATCCGTTTATCCTTATTAAAGGGGTTCATCTTTTGTCGTATGAGCAGTCGAATGATGTTGGTATAGGATCACCAATGAGTTTAATCTTAGCTAATTCTTTCCTTACAAACTGAAGAAGAACATGTTGAGAGACCTAATAAATTACTTGTAGTACTGTTGTCATTATGTGGATGATTAGTTAATGGGAGTGTAGTGAAGTGCATAATGGAGAAATTTAAGAAAACTCATCCAGCTGTAATCTTTGATGAAAAATAAGAATAGAATGACTCTATTACATTATGGGTAAAATTTGTTTTGATAAAGTCTCACAGTGTTATACAGTAACGTTTACTGATGACGTTTCGAGCACATTTTATTGCTCATAATCATATCAAGGTACTCACATAACTTTCTAACTTCTTTTATATAATTCTATTATTTTCATCGCTTGATTTGATCGGCAGTGGTATTTTCCATATTTCCGGTATGAGTGATGAGTCATTCCTATTGCATGTGTTGGGTGTAGACTCGATGAACCAGGATTCAGTAATCAACCTCTCTCTCCACCTATCTAGATTACTTTTTAGAATTTTAACCTTCTCACACCCTATTGTATGGTTGTGTGTTAATGCATGCAGTGCAATCACTGAGCTTTTTTGTAAATTACTTATCTTCTTGGGGTCGTTCCAACTTAGTTAAA
This sequence comes from Trichobilharzia regenti, assembly GCA_944472135.2. Lineage (NCBI taxonomy): Eukaryota > Metazoa > Platyhelminthes > Trematoda > Strigeidida > Schistosomatidae > Trichobilharzia > Trichobilharzia regenti. The sequence goes on along the minus strand of OX235265.1, from coordinate 44,454,624 downwards.
TTCTTATGTTTGATAATCTCACTACCCCGATCTACTAGTTTGACCTATGTAATTGACCTAACTCACAGTCATTTCAAGGTATTTTGTAAATTATATTATTTTTTCTAATTGGGTCAACAGGGTCCTTTAATCTACAGAGCTTGTCCCTGAGTGAGTCTGTAGATTTGAATGCCACCCTGATTCCTGCTTTATTAAGAATCCTATGTAGGGTCTCAGATGTCTCCCACTTAAGTGATATAACTGTAGATGCCTTATATTCTCTCTTATTTATGTTTTCATTACTAGTTTCACAATTATTTTTATTTTGCTTTTGGGCTTTACTGATCTTCCTAATGAATTTTATAAGATAGTTATTTGATACCAACGCTTCTTCTATCTGTTTTATTTCATCATTTAGGTCTTTTCTTGTGCTACTGCTCGGTTTGTTAGACACTTAACTAAGCCTACCTCGGTAGGGAGGATTAATGCATTAGCTCAGCCTGTACATACGGAACATAAGTGTGAACACTAAAAATGTTTTATGGTTATCTGATGCACTTCACTCTCTATGGTGTACAGCTTTTGCGTTCATCTGAATAAGCCGAACCAGTGTATTCAGAGGGAATTCTGACAGCCCTTTTCTTTGCCAAGGCCGTTTAAATGACCGGTGCGGAATTTTACAAATAACCTTTACCCTTATCCTACTGACTCTGTATCGATAATAATACTTCAGCTAGTTCGCTTGACCGCTTCATGTGTAATAGTTAACAAACCCATTTACCCGTTCTTCTCAGCCCCCTTATCTTACGAATCCTCTGTGATGTAACCACCTATTACATCTACACAGGGTCTACAGATTAGTTGTAAAACTGTATCTTTTAAATACTATGCAGATTTCAGGAATTATTTCTGCCCTTCTATAATTTAGAATAGGTACTTCTTATCGTCTAACATAAGACTATTTGACTGGTATAATTTTGATCTATTATTTTAAAAAAGCTGTTGATGTGGTACCAGTTTAAATATATATATATTTCTCTTTTCACTTCTTTATTTTATAATTGTATAGAATTCAAGTTATTTATGTTATTTTACACTTGTATAGATCACTTTAACTAATATTAGCACACATGAAACATATGAATTTTACTGCAATCGTTGGTTGAGTATTCGGGAGGACGATGGTGCTATTTGTAGAGAAATTCCTGCGAAAGGTCCTGGGATAACTGATCCACCACCAGGTAAGTTTCACAAGCTAAATGTTTTAAAAAGAGACTATTGATGGGAAATACTTTTTTCACGTATTTGTTAAGTAATTCACAAAATTCATAGGTTTGTTGATAATTAATCAAGAAATCTCCTTAGGCTGTATCAAAAACAGTGATGTTGAGTATTGTTCTGTTTGTATATTTCCGAAATATGATAGTCAATTATGCATTGAAGCTTAATTAATACTGTGATAGCAAATTCCTTATTCTGCTTGCATTCTTTCTATCAGATTTTTGAGTAAGACACGAAGAAGCAGTACACAGAGGTTACTGATATTTACTCAAGATAAATGAAATGAGCACTGACTTACCACTAATATCATATCAGTACTTATACGTGGTTTACTGACTTAGCTCGTCACCAGAAACATTTTTAACAGATTACTGCAAACTTTCATCCACACCTGATTTCGCTCCATAATGAAGATTAGATGGTCAGTTGAAAAGGATAAGCAGCAAGGAACTCTATCAACGAACTAAACAAGAACCTTTCGGTTAACAAATTCTCAGAAGGAAATTGAGATGGATTGAAAATACGATAAGCAGACCTTTCAGTGACCTAACCTGGTAGTGTAACGACAGAAGACAATGGCCAGGAAACAGATCATTTATTGAGAAAATCAACAGATATTTATATATTTTTATGTACATTATGATTCGTTATTATTAGCAGAGAAGCAACGTCTTCTGATTGATTGTTTTCCTGCTGAAGGTTATTCTGTACTGTTTGTGACTGTTGTCTACTAAGTTATCTATATATCTGTGAATCGTATCCGCCCACACTAATTCTGCCGTGATTGGTTGTTGCGTCCTTCAAGGTTACGCATTGTTCTTGTTTTTTTCTCATGACCAAGACTTAGGACGTCTACATTCACGTAAATTGCTGTCTACTAATTTTGGCTAGCAGACAGCTCTCACCACACTAGAACCTCGAGTGAAACTCTAATCAGAAGTGGTGATTTGTATTTCTGAGGGTGATAACGAGGAAGTCGTGTGAGGAGGAAATGAAAGCTTATGGACAATCGTGGAGCCAGCTGAAAAGTGCTGAAGAGAACAGGATGAAACGGGGATGTGTTATTGAAGTTCTACATTCCATTTGGAGCCCAAGAGTATAATAATAATAATATAATGAAGAAATTCAAAGAAAACTGTCAAAGTCTGGCCCGTTGCTGTCCAGATATCTTTGAAAAAACCGGCATAGAACGTAATACATCTTATTTTGTCGGTTTGTTGAAAACACTCATCATATCTAAATGTGGTCTAACTGAGTCGGAAGACTGCAGTGACGTTCTAGTAGTTCTAAATATTGATTTATTTTATTTTTCTGATATAATTGAAGTATGCTTTCGGTCATTGCTCAGCTTAAAAAACATAATTTAACTGTTTTTATTCCCTGTATCCCTTATTAAAACAAGTTAATTTCCCCGCAAACAATCTTCTCTGAATGCAAATTATTCAGCAGTCATTATGGCATTTCTGTTCAGCTTGATTTGTAAACTAAGATACGGGACACTGTTGATTTCTAAGTAGTGGCCGGTCGGTTTGCACCAGATGGTCAAATATCGAACTGTTAATGGTTTTCACTACACATTTACTTAGCCATACATGGAGATGTTCTCGAGTGAGCACGAGAAATCAAGTTCCTAGAGCAACGGCCAATATAACTCGCTCCACCATCAGCGCAGTTGAATTGGTAGATACAATTTGAAGTGGCCAGCTAGTCTAGGTACTTTATCTTACAGTCGAGGTAGCACCATCGGTCATGTAGAGAATAAGACGTGTACTTCGCCAGCATTAGAAGTTCTTTGAACTGATTTTCTTGATTTCATCGTAATTATCTCACTTGGTATATCGCCCTTGAATCGCAGTCGTATATATAAAGTGGCTTCTTGTTTACAGATAGTTAGTAGTCCATTTCCTCTTTCTTTGTCATGTGTTTCTTGATAAATTTTTTGGGATAGCTTAAAAAGCCTTTATCATTTTCTGTGTGAAACTTTACTGACATCAGAGTTTCATCTCCTAAGAAGAGACATATCTGAAAAGTATCTGATGTTATCCTTCATATTGTGCCTGTCACATTCAACGTGTTCTTATACTTTGATTGTTTCTTTTCAGTTTTTCATTATATTATTCAAATACATACTGGAAATAAACCAAACTCTGGTACCAATGCAAATATTTTCATCAATATCTTTGGGGATAATGGTGATTGCGGTGAAAGATGGTTAAAGCGTTCAGTAAACCAGAATGCAAAGTTATTCCAACAAAATCAGGTAGGTATTCATTATTGGCAGTTGGAAACAGTAAAATAGATCTGCATGTCACACTGTGATCTAAATTTGCCGACTAACTAACAATTAGACTCACAGAGAAAGATTTTTAAGATAGAAGATTTTGGGGTCCATCCAATTCAAAAAGTTTTTTTGAATATTGTAAACGATGAATGAGTTTTAGGTGTGTGATGACTATTAAAGTCCTCAAAATCAAATGGGCTGTGAAATTTATTAAGGACGCTATATCTTATACCTTCACACTCACTGATACTGTTTATGTAACCAGAATAAAAGCCATAAACTCTCCTCGCCACTTCTATACCGATAATCCAATATTTATAGTCATACAGGGAGAAAAAAATTGACTTTTAATAGATAACTGATTACCTCATATTCTCTGTGATCAGCATAAGATGATAGAGGCCTATAGATGTCTCGTATCAATGTAGGAAAGTCTCCGAGTGTAAAGACAACTGTGATCAATGCAGCAGTAGATGGGAAGAAAATACGTTACATATTCAAAGTATCGAATTCCATAATAATTTTATTATCAGGCGTATCACACAATGGAACAGTATTATTTACTGGATGACACAGTTTCGAACACAATTTATTGTTCATAATCATATCAATTATGGTCATACTACTTCGAAACTCGAGTTTTATAGTTTTTTTTGTTCTCTCCTGTTTGTCGTAAAGGTAGTAAAATTTTCCAGATATCTGGGACAGGTGTTGAATCAGCCTATTACACGTGTTTGCAGTTGATTCGATAAAAAAACGAAGCTTGTGTTATAAATTTCTCCCTCCACTCTCTCTTATATTAGATTTTAAAATTGTCATCTTATCTCATGCTATTGTATGGTTGTGTGTAAATGCATTTGGTGAGTGCTGTAGCTGACCTTTTCTCCAGATATCTTATTCGGGTCAACTAATCTAGATTTTACTAGGTTTTTATGTTCGGCTAGTCTGACTGACCCTGTTCTACTAGTTTCACCTATGTATTTGACATGTCTGTCTGTCTGTCTGTTTTCGACATAGAACTTTGCACAAATGTGCGGAAGTTCAAGTCGCCACATTCCGTGTAGCACGCGAAGCAAGAGAAGAAAGTACAAGAAAAGCATAATAGAAACAGTGAGCAGAGGTGTGAGACAAAGGAGTAATAAAGAAATACAAAACAATTTCATTGAAGATCATAAGTCACAGGGAGTGGATGCATCTGCGCCACTGAGAACGATTTTGAGCCATGTCACCAATAGTTTCCAACCATAGATTTTTGCCGTCCCGAGGACCCCAGCCTGGAAGTCTACACCTTTCTACGTGGCTAAGACCAACTGTTGTGGATTTCATTGACTGATGCCAAGTTTTTGTTTGACCGCCGCTAGCTTTTTTCCAGCCTGACCCTGTATCCGCTAACATTGCTCGTCGAGGGAGGCGATGACTTGGCATACGTAACACATGTCCTAACCATCTCAGTCGATGTAGCTTCACGACTTCGTCGATTGATTTCCCCTGTTTACCTAGAACTCTACGCCTAACCTCAATGTTGCTCACCTTATTATGCCACTTCACACAGGAAATAGAACGCAGGCACCTATGATCAAAGGCAGCTAGTCTTTTCATGTCTTCCACTCTCAGTGGCCAGGTCTCACAACCATAAATGAAGACGGAGCGGACTGATGAGCAGTACACCCGCCCTTTGGTCGATAGTCGAACATCTCGTCTACGCCAGAGTCGGCGTAAACTAACAAATGCGAAACGAGCCCCTTGTATTCGTGCTGAGATTTCGTCAGGGATCAGCCCGTTGGGGCTGATGGTACTTCCCAAATAAGTGAAGCGGTCAACGTGCTCTACCACTTCACTTCCTATTTTTAAACTAGGCGTCGATGTAGTCCAGTCCTGTAACATCATCTTGCATTTGGCGGGAGCGAATAGCATGCCAAACATTCGTAGATTGCTGTTCAAGGTGTTTAGAAGACTCTGCATTTTGTCAGCGTCTTCGCCTAGAAGGACTATATCGTCTGCATATTCCAAGTCAACGAGATTATTCCCTGGTAGCAAGTCAATCCCTGAGTCGCTGAAGTCACCTAGGGTTAAGTCCATTAACACATCTATGATGAAGTTGAATAGAAAAGGGGATAATGGGCATCCTTGACGGACACCACTAGTCGTCATCAGTTCAGATGACAGCTCGCCGTAAGCCCTCACCTTGACATGACATGACAATAATTGCAGGGTAATAGATAAACTAAAGTGTTTTGTTTAATTGGCCCAACCGGCAGGGTACTTTAAGTAGCAAAGCTTGTTTCAAATTGAGTTTGTGGGTTTGAATGCCAGCCACTTTTATTCTTGCATTGTCAAGAATTCTACGCACAGTTTTCGAGGCTCCTTCTATGTATGGAAGTACTACTAATGATTTAAGTTCCTTACTGTTGGTGCTATCATCACTCCATGTATGTTTGCTATTTATGCGTCGGTGGCACAGTGGTTGGGACTCTCACCGACCATGCACATGGTCCGGGGTTCGAGCCCACGCCGGCGCACACCTGATATCTATGGTCGGCCTGCAAAATTTGGGCTACCGATATCCACGCTGAAAATTCCATACTTGTACCAAAAATACAGTGTGGAATCAAGCTGTAAATCAAAAATTAAAAAAAATACCATTAATATTAATATATTCAGGAAAATGTAAAAATAAAGTTAATAATAACAATGATAGTAATAATAATGACATGCATAACAAACATGCAAAGAATGATGACAACACCAACAGTAAGTAACCTCAATCATCAGTAGTACTTCCATGCAAAGAAGGTACCTATGACATGGCAAGTAGGCTTAACCTGTAATGACTGGACTTAAATAAGAGTGTAAACAACATATCAGTCTCGTAACTCAACTAACTGAGTGAACAAAAAAGTAATCCACCTGTGATAGCTAAAGTGAAATATGTGGTAATTCATGCAGGAATCTGGTTATAGTAGTAGGGTATAGTTTATTTATGGGAATCAACACATCAGTATTATCCGATGTAATCCGTTTTTTTTTTGATGCCTCATTTATTCTATTGTGCTGATAGGTGTGAAATAGGTATTAGAGAATAACAAATTGAATCAGACACTAGACCAGTTCCATAAAGTTGATCAATTGCTAGCGATACACTAACATGTACCACAGACTGAGATAGGATGATAATCTTAAAGCATAGTCATGTTCAAAACACAGATTGATTTCTGACTCTTTGTTCATTAAATTTATAAGATATAATAAGATTATGACCTCATTCAGTTACTGATTTATTTACATTGTCGTATTATCTTCAGTGATCTTATCAACACCTGCGTCACCTGCTTGTACTCTTGTTATAATTGACATTATTATCATTATTACTGTTATAATAATCGTTATTATTACTAATATATTTACAACGTTTAACACTTATAAGTTAACTGGTGCGTAGTGACTAGCAGTGGAATCCAGGACAACGCGAATTTCGTCCCATTTGCGACTCGTCATTTGGATGTGCCTGCATTTCGCAGTGACTGATAACGTTCCCACCGAGGCATGAACCCAGTGACTATAGTTTCAAACTCCAAAGCGTTATCCACTAGACCACTCGGGCCACGAGAGTTGGCCACCTCTTGTGCAACGGGTCATATTAATTATTTAATTCAATTTTAGATTTCCTCATCGATCGACTGATTGGGCCGAAGTGGTCGGTTTCATATTGATATGTCGGCTTCTTGTGCAGATGCTTCGACGATGTCTAAGCAAGTAATTAGAAATTAACTGTTGAACATCACTTATTATTTCTTAATCTAACATCTCACCGTCATCAGTTATAAAGTTTTATGTTATAAAACAGCCTACATTAAAATAAAGCCTGAAGGATGTCTAACTGAGAACAATATTGTTTGCTGGTATGTCTCGTTTTAACTTTATCAAGGGGACAATTAGAACTACACTCAATACACCCAACTACATATTAAAGTAGTTTCAATATGACTGCAGATAATATAATTAGCAGCTCTGTAGATGTGTTCTTTTTTGACGAAGTCTGGAAGTAATTTGAACAACTTTGCGTTGTTATGTGGAACGGACACAACAATCAAAAATAGCGAACTGCAGTTAGACTTACTAATTTCTCTAAGTTTGGTCACTTAGAAAAGGTTATCGTTACGTAAGTAATTTTAGGGATCGCTTAGATGAAATTACTGAAACGTTTTCAATTTATTAAATATATTTTGCTATAAAGTTATTTGATGGAAGTGAACCGGATGACAGTAATATTAAATTAAAAACATACATCCTTTCACCAAGTGTTGGTTGCAGGGATTTGATTAGTTACAGGCTCAGTCACGGGCTGACATCGGTTAGAGAACAGTTAGAAACTAGGGAGTAGTGGACAGTTGTTTCGTCCTTGTTTAGGACCCTTTAGCGGTATATGCTCACCGGTTTTCAGAGCTAGGATCTTCCAGCTCACAGACCATTCATCCACTGGGACCCGATCCAATAGCTCATGAATTTCAACTTCTGACAATTTGCAATATTTAGCCCAACCACCAGCCAATGTTACTGGCGAGTAACTATTCTCCTTCTCTCCTGCCTCCGCTGGTTACGTCTTCTCATTATAACTCCAGGTTATTCTCTGTATAGAGCCAATTTTAGTTAGGATGGGATTAACTATCAAGTTTTCACTTCAGAGATTTAATTGGTTACAGTTTTGATCACGAATTGAATGCGATGAATGTATTATTCACCTGTATTTGGTACTATTTACCTCCTTTATGCTTTATTCATTTCAATAAGATGGATGAATTTGTCATAGAAGCCGTTCGCCTCGGTGCAATTAAAAAAATCTGTATTGGCCATGACGACAGATCACCTGGGAATGGTTGGTATTTAGCGAAAGTTGTGCTAACCATTAAAGAGAATCCTAAATATAGACTGACATTTGAATGTTATCGGTAAGTCGACAAAGACAATAGTTACTATTATATCTTTTTGATATGATTATCACTTGATGAGATGTCTTTTAACTTAATATTGAACATGTTCTGATTTTGTAAATTTAGCAAACAGTTACTTGACACAAATCATCAAAGCAATATCAGATTTAATTGTCAATCTTAACATTTTTGTGAATAACTGATTAGTTGTTTATCAAACGTAAGCCTGAAAATTTAAAAAGATACCAAAGTACTAAACATGAAGAATATTCTGTTGAAATTGGTGAACCCAAGAAATTAGTTTACGGTTCTTTTGAATTTATGAATACAATATTTAATTATTTATTTATTTTTTATTTTTTGATTACAGCTTGATTCCACACCGTATTTTGGGTACAAGTATGGAATTTTCAGCGTGGATATCGGTAGCCCAAATTTTGCAGGCCGACCATAGATATCAAGTGTGCGTCGGCGAGGGCTCGAACCCCGGACCATGTGCATGGTCGGCAAGAGTCCTAACCACTGTGCCACCGACGCACTAGATCGGCGGTTTGTTTGAATTACTGGGCTACCTGAATCTTCATCCAGTCTAGTGCATCTTATTGTCACCAGTTCCTATTGTTTTAACTATCCGATTATATCTTTGAGTAACAAAATGTATGAAAAAGAGAAGACGTTCAGCAAAGAGACTCTTTTAGGCAAATTCATTCACATAGCTGTACAATCGCATTTATATATAATTATTTGTGTGTGTGTACATGAGGTTCGTCAAAATTAGATAATTGATCAGGTAATAAAAGAATGATCTAATATAGAAACAAGGTTAATTGGACAGCAACTAAAGTAAGATTGAGTTAGTAAGTTAGATGACGTAATACAATTGACTAAAATGTTTTAACTTAGGTCAGGTTAGCAACAGAGGTAATTACAGGTAGAGACTAAGTAGAAGTGGGGTGAGATAATAATGCCATTTAGATTAGAAATGAAATTGAGCAATTAAGTTGGATGACGTAACATAAATGACTATAAATTGAGCGTTGGTCAGGTCACTTAAAGTGGTAGTGAGGTGTAGAAATTAATTCGGGTGGGGGTAGAGAACAAGAAAGTTGAAAATGCAAAATATTACAATTAAGAAGACAGAATAATACCAATGAAGAGACAGAAAAAAAAATGTACTCGCGAACATTTTGACTAGCTTTCAAATTGTCGGAGAAGAAGAAGAAAAGTATTATAAGGGATTAGTCTGTTCTTCAAATTGAATAACACTGCGTTACATGATACATGTTAGGCTGCTATTTTACTTGAATATCATGAACGAAGAGAAAATATGGTAAGAGTAAACAATAGACATCAAAGTCATTTGACTTTGATTTAAGCAATCAGATTCTTCTAGGTGAAAAGTGGTATATAATTTACAAAATAGTGTATCTACGATATATTTGTAATTAAAATGAATCATATAGGGTATATATCTCTAGTGTACTGCAAAAACTGGTCCCGGATTCTCATAAAAGTGGTCATAGACATATCAAAACCAATGTATCCTCTATTCCTCCAGCTGTGGCAGATACTGGTTGCATATACACAACATATTACTAAGGGAGAGCTTTGATTTCTAGAAGAAAGTGTCTAAAAAGTCACCAGTTATGTACGACTTACCAACTTATATAGACTTCCACATATAAAGTGGTTGCATCTGAATGTATAACCATCAATAGCTCGGCAGTACTTTTGTAGAGTCATACCCCCCCCTTTATATATGCATCTTTTATTTATCCCTATCAACACATTATCTACAAAGAAGTCAAAAACCAAATCTAGGAGACACTTTCAAAGGGGATTATGACTAGGCACCATCTTTAATGCTGAGCTATCTGATTGGTCAAATCAAGGTCATTTAACTTTGGTGTCTATTGTTTTCTCTTGCCGAAAATGTTATGGAGTAAATTACAACGAGAATTCAGTACACTGTTTAACGATTTTGTCTGGAATAAAGCTGTTATGATTATAATCATTAACCTTAATCGATTAACTGATAGAGTAATGCAGTATGCCCATACAACTCTAAAATTTTTTTCGGTATACTAAAAGCACAATGGTGGAGAACGTGAAGACAACTAGTTACCGCTTGAATGAATATTACCCTAAACGTTGTCAGAGTTCTTAAAGCCCACAGTTATGCAGTACACTGCAATGAATCAGAAGATTGATTATTTATTTTTTCTCCAGCTTCAAAAGCAAATTCTTGAGTGCACAGGGGTCAACAGAACGATGAAGAAAAATGCAAAATTTTCAATAGAATGTTAGTTATTGTAATTTACGGCACGGTAAAAGAGTAAATTAGAGTCTTAAACGCATACAAATGAGGAATTAAGTGTAAAGCAATTAAGTATTCAAAATTTGAAGAAAAGTCGATGAAAACATATCAGAGATCCTAAATGTGATTTAGTCTGAGATCAGTTTTTAGTGATTCAGATGTATGTGTGTTTTAACTCCTATTTAAATGCGAATATTGTTTCATCTGATCCACCTATGTATCTTTTGTCCATCATTCTTTTGTATTCCTTTATGTTCTAAGTGGAATATAGGGTTTCAAGCCTTGAAGTCTCAGTAGCAGTGGTGTCACTTTAACAGCGTGATAATGCTGGCCTCACATCCAACCTTCCCTTTTTCTAGGCTTACTATTGTAACAACACAAGACAAGGGCCAGGCAATAGATAGTTTATTAAGGAAATTAACACAGATTTATAGATTTCTATGTACATTATTATAGATTAATGTTAGCAGAAAAATACAGTCTTCTGATTGGTTGTTTCTTACCGAAAGTTAATCTTTCATCTCTTTGTGGCTGTTTTTTGAATGTCAGATAATTTATATGCTAATTGTATCCGCCTACGCAAAGCCTGCTGTTAGTCTTTGTTCTTGTTTTCACATGACTAATATGTGGGACATAATGACTAACATAAATTAATGTCTACCAATTTGGCTAGCAGCCAGCTTTCACCACACTCTCAGCTAGCAAGCTACGTAAGAGTTAGTAGTGCGCTGTCCAGGAATCGAATCCCAGATCACCTGAGTAGTTATCGGTCATTTTATCACTGGATCACCGACCTTTCACTTATGTTTCTTTTGTCCACGGTAGTGTACTTGATTGTATTTTACTTATTAACAAATGAAATAATCTAATAAAGAGTCGTGACTTACGTGTCTATCCGAGTGGTGTTTAGTCATGTTATAGTATGATAGATATTTGTTTTATTATTTTGAAGACTTCAATAAGCCAACATTTACTTTGCTTCAGATCATCAGATGAACAATGTAGGTACCTATACAATGAAGTTGCACATCAACCTGTTCGCCTAAAATTTCGTTTAACCTCATTCTGCTTAAGGCAGGACTACACAACTTAGAGGCTGATTTTAGGAAGAAATGAATATTAAACCGGGAACGAATTTAGATGCAGATGAAACTGATAAGATGTAAAAAGCCTGAAAGCTGATACACTGAATGATTCGCTAAAATTACGCAGACGCAAGTTGGAAAGTATCTGATAAATAAGATTGGTCACAGGATTTCATCATGAGTAGACATTGGTTAGAGAACTATTGGATAACCGGCTGGAAGTACTGGGCAGCCAGCTCTTTCGTCAGACTAGTTTGTGACTCTTCAGCAGTACGCACCCAACACAGGGTCGAACTCAGGACCTTCCAGTTGGAAGGCCAGTGAGCTCGTAGACCATTAAGCTACTGGGGCCCGTCTCATCCAATGGTACATAGGGCGACCCCGACTTCGATAATTTCCTATTCTGTCTCTACAGTTATAGATATGATTATATACATAGAATATTCTAGAATAGTAGTCAATAACAATATTAGAGTATTTTAAATAATATCAATTTGTAAAGTAAGATCAATGAAATTACAGTTCATCAAAGATAAGAATATGAATCTGAAATCAAAGCAGCCCAAGGTAACAACAGTTTCTAAAAAGTTCTTCAGGGAAGACATCAGTGACATACTAACACAGCGCCTTAAAAATGCGGTAAAAGAGCTTTCAGTGCTGCTGAACTATGCTGTGTCTTCAAAACCACTCCTATTTTGCATTTGGGAGCTAAACTGACTAATTTCGCCCCTTCCGTGTGTATCTGCAAATTTAACCGTTCCTATGGAGCAAGCTACATAGGTCGTACAATTAGGCGTGTTTCTCACCGAGCTTCCGAACATTATCATGCGAGGTTAATAAGAAACATGCAAAATCCATTCATAGCGCTATCCTATCTCATATTGTGGATACAGAACACAAGATTGACGTGAACCATGCTTTCAAGGTCATCTACCACATACCAACTGACCTTAACTTCGCCTTAAGAGTTCGATTACTAAATATTGCTGAGGCAGTTGGGATCCACATTAAGAAGCCTAATTTATGCCTCCAAAAGAAGCTAGTTGATCCATTATCTTTAACTTGGCCATCTAGATTTCAATGATCCTCAGTTTTTGTTGGATTTTTCCTAATTTTAGTTGATATTCTATTTGCAACTATATCTTTATTATTATTATTTAAGCATCTTTAATGAACTGTAATTCTATTTATCTTACTTAGCAAATCGATATTATTTAAAACACACTGATATTGGTAATGACTACCATTCTAGAATATTCTGTGTATATAAACATATATGTATAATTATAGAGGTAGAAGAGGAAATTATTGAAACGGATATTCTTTGCTCAATTATTTTGTGTTTTATGGATGTCTGAGTGAATATTTACATTATTCCAGTCAGCCGAATCAGTTGAAACAGTGTGATTTCTGGCTATCTACTTGGTCGAACTGGTTATGCCATAAATCACATTCGCAATTTGCATACTTCTAGTGGTGAAATTTAACCGTAGTTTCCTTTGGAAACAAAGTCATTTCAATAAAAGAATCATTGACCTACTTGATACCATGAATGATGCTTAGATCACCTTAATCTGGCTGGCTAGCATGTACCACTGGTTGATATGAGTGATGTACAACTAATCATCTCAATCAATCATTATCATCTAAAAACTTCATGCAATTCCTCCCATTAATAAACTTAAACAAAACTCATATTATCCTGTGACAATTATTGTTCATGCTTTGCTCAAGTTCATTATTATCTAGTTGTATGCATATTATATTCTAATAAGGAGAATAAGTTAGTCAAGTGGATATTCGTGTTTCTCGGGAAAGTCATACGGAAAAGTGAGTGTATTTGTGGTGAGAGTTGTCTGATAGCCAAAATTGGTAGACAACAATTTACGTCGATATTTACGTCCCATATCTTGGTCATGAGAAAAAAACAAAAAAAGGCAAACTCAACAGCCAATCATAGCAGACTTAGCGTGGGCGGATACGATTTGCAGATATTTGGTCTGACCTTCAAAGAAACTGCCACAAAGAGATGGCAGATTAAATCTTAGCGATAAAACAACCAATCAGAAGACGCTGTCTCTCTGCTAGTAATAACGAATAATAATGTATTCAAGTGTTGGTTTGTAATAATAATGTACATAAAAATATATAAATATTTCTTGATTTTGTGAATAAATGGTCTGTTTCCTGACCGTTGTCTTTTGTCGTTGCATATTAACTTAAAGCTTATGGGCACCTTTTTAATCCGTGATTATTTTTTGTTATATACTTTCAGATGGTTTGATAGTGGAGAAGATGATGGACAGACTATCAGGGAGTTAACTCCACACAGTTCACTATACGGTAATGCTGTTTTTCACCTTTACAGTTAACATTCTTTAATTGGATGCATTCAGTTAAAGTGAAATCGGCTTCAAAACCTCTGATAAAGATAATTTTTATGATTAACATATTACAAATAACAGTTAATTAGAATTCAGTTATTCGGAACAGATTTTTCATGTACCAAGCAGGCTATAAGGGCTGAAAATACTACCTAGTCGCCAAGACTGAATTTGGTGGAGCGAGATTCCAGTATCAAGCTCACTAACCGATAGTAAAGTTCTCAAGCCAACGTGCTACATTGGTATAACATCAGTACATATCAGATAATGCCACTCATTTTTATGGATGTCAGTATGTGATCTTAGTAACGACTTTGCAAACGTTTAAAAACATTCATAAATGAACGAATGAAGTTAGAAGCTTTAGATTTAATAAATACTTTGTACTTGAAAAGTCACCTAATTATTGATGCCTTCACTATGTTTTGAGTCGAGTGATTATGGTAAATGTGCAATTCAGCACCGACAAACATAATTTAAGAAATATTTTAAAGTCACAAAGTGTTTACCCGACTGCCTACATTTTCTGCTGACCATCTGCTGGTTGTAATGGTGAAGTTCAACAATAGCGTTCCAGGAGTGTGAACGCTCCAATGAACTTGAACACATGCTAGTCGTTGGCTAATAGCACCTGTTATTATTATAGTTGAAATATCAATGATATTCACCAAATAAACAGCAAATTTCACCCAGATCACGTTTTTGAGTACTGTCTGGACAATGTATTAATAGTTCGTTAGGGCTAGGATTAGGGTTAGGTCTACGTTAGGATAAGGGTTGTAATTAGTGTTAGGATTAAGGTTAGACTTAGTGTTAAGTTTAGGGTTAGGGTTACCATTGTGAATAGATTTAGAGTTGATGATATTTATTTTAATTTGTTTTCTCATCCAAATTTCCCTGGTAAGTAGTCGTCGATGGTCTTACTGGAAACCATAGTAATTCAACCGAGGGCTTTCGAAGAAGACTACTCAACTGGATAAGAGAGACAAACAATTCAGAAAAATAGGTCATCTTTAGTTACCTCGGTGAATACATGCACAAAAAGTAGTCTAACTTAGCAGCTGATACTCCTCATTATAACTGGGACGTATTTTTAAGTCATGTCAGAGAAAGATAACCTGTTGAATATGTTTCCGAGCATTTTCTTGTCAATATACATCACATTTTGTGCAAAAATTCCTCATTTTTGTGATTGGTCGGCTGAAGGTTACTCGTGCGTTCGCACTCCTGGGACACCATTGTTGAACTTTGTCGTTTTAATTGGAGGTTTTCACATCCAACACAAAATCCGATGCCTTTTTGTCTAGCCTTCTATACTGTTCAACAGTCGGAGTACGATTGAAAAATACAGTTAATTTCCTCAACTTACCTTCTCAAACCTAATCTATAAGACGAAAAATGTATTGTTGTTTCAGTTGATCAACATGTTCGTCGTCCTTTCAGAACAAACCGGTTCAGATAACTGTTTGTTTTGAAATTTACTCCACTTCACCAAAACCTTTTACGATAACAATAGTTAATATATATTCCGTAATAATAATGATGATTAAATGGCCAAGTTAAAGTATAACA
This sequence comes from Trichobilharzia regenti, assembly GCA_944472135.2. Taxonomy (NCBI): domain Eukaryota; kingdom Metazoa; phylum Platyhelminthes; class Trematoda; order Strigeidida; family Schistosomatidae; genus Trichobilharzia; species Trichobilharzia regenti. The sequence goes on along the minus strand of OX235265.1, from coordinate 44,438,797 downwards.
GACCAGGAGTGCAAAGACTCCCATGACCTTGAACTCATACTAGTCGTCGGATGACGGGACTTATCATTATTATAGCGCCAATATGAGTGTCATTCACAAATTAAGGCGTACATTTCTCCTCGATCACGTTTTTAAGTACTATTCGGACAGTATATTCATAGCTTGTTGGTCTTAGCATCAGGGTTACGATTAGCGTTAGGTTGTGGGTTGTTTTACTTATTTTAATTAGTTTTATTATCCACATTTTCCTAGTAGATAGTCGTCGACCCTCTTAATGGAAACCATAGTAATTTAATCTAGGGCGTTTGAGGAAGACTGCGAAACAGGATAAGAGAGATAAATAGGTGACAAAAATAGTTCATCATCAGTCACCTCGGTGAATACATGTACAGAAACTGGTCTAACTTTAAAACTGACACTCCTCATTAAAACTAGTGGCTATCATTTTAAGTCATGTCGGAAAAAACATCCTGTTTAACGTGTTTTGTCATTATGCTCTATAAATCTTTTATGAATAAGCGTCAATCTTACGCGAAACCATTGTATTCCCTGATTGGCTGGTTCAAGGTTACTCGTTTTTAGCATTCTGTAGGTCATGATACTTCAACTTTGCCGCCTAAGCTAGTTAACTTATCTGTATGCTGCTTGTGATTTTCACTTTTTTTTCACAATATATTTAAGCGAACAACGTTAGTTTCAATTAGTTCTCATCAGAATTAACTCTAAGATACATAACTTTACAAATACAAATTCATATATAAACCAATCATGGTGTTTCGTCTATAGGATAGTAAGATGGTGAATATAAATTGTGCAATTAGTCATAATAGTAATAATAATAATATTTTTTATCAGTAATAAGGATTGAAAAGTGAGGCAATCTGTTATAACACGAATAATGAAAAACAGCATCATTAAGCAAACAAGTGTTCAGGTAGAAGTAGCCGATAAAGGCTGATAAAAACAAATGAACCGATTATGTAATGATAGATTGTAAGGAAAGTAAATGAAACGCGTTTTTAATGAAGATGCGATAAGATTAAGGGATGATAAGAACAGGGTTGGAAATATAAACAAGGGGTGGTGTGGAAGTCATTAGTTGGTTGTGTCTTAATAGGCCAAGGGAGGGATAATGGCTGTACGAACTTCTTTTGATTGCATAGTTTAGGTTTAATAGCTCGAATGCCTATCGCCTCGGCTGTGCAGTAGACGAAAATGAAGACTATTGGAAAGATTCGGTGGGATACGATGAATTACTTTGAAAGCTCTGGCTTTTTCCACCACATGACCAGTATCAATTAAATGTGACAGAATTGAGCTATGGATTGTTTTTATCTGTCCTTTTTTGCCAAACCACGATGGGCGATGTTCCCTAACACGTTGGCTAAGCTGTCTAGTAGTACGACCGACATAACTGTCATCGCAGGTGCAGTTGAATTGATAAATGCACATAGATGTGGCAGAAACTATCTAGCATTTATATTTGATTTTTTATTTGTAAAGTTATGTATATCAGAGATCTAATTGAAAACAATACTATTCGCTTGAATTCGTTATATATATATATATATATATATATATATATATATATATATATAGGGCTTACACATAACAGTACGATTTGAAATTTTCAGTAAGGTCTAAAATCAGGTACACAACTACTATTGCTACAAAACTATTATGCTTTTTATCGCAGTTCGCGGTAATTACAGTTACTATAGTGACAAGAAATTTTATCCAGTAGATGAACGATAAATAACGTGCACTTTACTTATTGAACTTCTGATCTATAGATCAGCATAAGCTGCTTTTCTTTTTCATATGATAGCAAATTTAATCCATTCTTCGCATGCGAAAATTCAAATGAAAGTTAGTTTGCTAAAGATGAAAAATGAAACTTCACTTTTATGTTACAGATAAGAGTCATACATAATAAGAAATGAGCTGTTCAAAATTACCGCCTAAAATTCTTCAAGTAATTGATGAGGTTTTACAATGAAAATCTGATTATAACTTCTTTCTTCAATATTTGAAGAAAACGACTTAAAGAAAAGGGAGACCAACAGAGAAAATACTTAAGAAAAGACTGGAGATAATTACTGAGTCATGGAAAGAATAAAAGACAATTATTCAACGATGAAAATTTTGCTTATCGATGAAATAATCTTTGGAGACTGTACAGTGGTATTTATGTTTTCCAAAGGCGTAAAGTAGTTTATTATTGAGTAACAGGGGGGGGGCTGGTGACATAGTTCGTACAATTACTCAGAAAAATTACTCAAAAATTGAGTAATAGTAAACGATACAATCGAGGAAAGTGTCTGAAATTTAATAAGATAAAAATGATCATTTATCGAGAAGTAAGGTAGTTGAATTTCTACCTGACCGGAGTAAACCGAGTGAGAACAAGTACAAAAGAAACATATAAGGGTAGTAATAGCGAATAAATTACTAAAAATAGAAGTAGTAGGAAGCGAATAGGAGAGAGATTAAGACTATAGTTGATAATAATAATAATAATTTGCTTTATTCCAAAACAGTACATGTCATATAGAATGGAATTCTCAGCATTTTTACTACAGTATTGCATCCAGTTAGTACATTAAGAATAAACAAAATTCTACATAGATTATGGGTAATCTTAGTTAGTTTTGACAACAACATGCTAGCATGTCGGTAGCAAAGTCAAAATTGAACAGAGTGTTTGAAGGTGTTAGAAAAGTAGATTCTAGCATATTTATTGGCGTAAGCGGTAACAAAATGGTCAAGATATACAGAGTGCGAAAGAACGAAGAAGAATGTTTTAAATAGAGTTTGTAACGAAGAAAGAAACAAACAGCACATAACAGAAAGAAAGAGAAGACAAAAAGAAAGAAGGAAAACGTTGTACCTCTAAATGATATGAGTTGGAAAGATGAAATCCACTTGTTCTACTGACTATTTAATAAGTTATAGGTATCACGCCTAATGCTTTCTTTATCGCACAGAACTCGAGCTAATCAGGGTATGGTTGATTTTTTGTACTTGCTAGTGCGAGCATATAGTTTTCTATATAGGCTTCTGGTTTTGCCTGATGAGATACAAGGGGAGAGTTGTGAATGAAGAGGCTGGTGTGAGTTTGATAAAATTGATTTAGCCGATTTTCTTGGAGTTATGTGAAAAATGGACTAAATCCATTTTATCTGACTCACACCAGCCTCTTCATTCACAACTCTCCCCTTGTATCTCATCAGGCAAAACCAGAAGCCTATATAGAAAACTATATGCTCGCACTAACAAGTACAAAAACTCAAGTACAAAAAAACTGAAAAAGAGTTTAAACCAATCTTCTCTGCACACAGATTTGGGGGTTGTAATGATGAATTGCCAACACCTCCACCATATGCCATACCTCTCACTAACTATGCTGCATAATGTTCACAGATGGGTTCTGAAAGTGTGCGCTTTGTATTTTTGTACCAGAAGATTCGCTTACATAAGGATTTACCTACTTCACAATAAATTACTTTAACAAATTAACCCTTCAGTTTTCTTCTTTTTAATGTATGTAAGTTATGTTCTAAACACCGAAAGCCACACAGAACGAAAATAAATCATTTTAATGCACTATCAACAGATCAGTGACATCCAGAGTCAATGTTTTTGGTTATGGATGAGAGCACTTTACGTTGTGCGGTAATACAACTTTCGATTTACAACACAGAAATGGTTAGCATATCAGTCTAAATTTGACTAAATTGTCCGTAATTTTGGTTCAGGTTTAAGAAATTTTGAACTTTTTTGAGTTGGGATAGAAAACTCAGGTGATAGTGACATTATACTTGATATATCTCGGAGGATGTTACATAATCAGGTGAATCCACTGCTTACTTCGACACAAATCATGAACATTTTCTAGATATTTTCATAACTAGCTCAATAAGGTAAAAAGCTCCTTAGAATTCTCCTAGTGACTTAGTCACCTGTTTGTAGAAAACACTGACTTTGAGGGGATTTAAGTTTATGGGGTTGAAAAAATTATGAATCATCATAGTTTTTCTTTTCCAATTTTTACTGAAATTTTAATTTTGATACCACCAAGGCCAGACGTTTAGTGTGTTGATAATGCTATTTAGTATTGCCGGCATTGAACAGGTTGCTTCAGTATAGGTTCGAAGATTTGTGTACCTGTAATTTATTTAAGTATAAAACTTGGGCACTGTGGTAGAGTATTACTCCATTATGGATAAGATTTCAATGACTGTGAGGTCAACTATATAGGTCAAACTATTAGATCGGGGGTAATCAGATTGTCGGAACATAAAAATTTAGCTAAGGGAAGAATGGTTGACCCTGAAAAGATAAGTAATTTAGAAAAAAGCACAGCAATTGCACTTCACGCAATAACTCACAACTACACAATAGGGTGGGAGAGGGTTAAAATTCTAAAAAGTAATTTAGGTAGGTGGAGAAAGAGAGAGGTTGATTACTGTATCCTTGTTCATCGAGTCTACACCCAACACATGCAACAGAAATGACTCAATGCAAATACCAGATATGCGGAAGATATTATTACCGCCCGTCAAATCAGAAGAGGATAATAAATAATCCTAAAATTTTATTTCAACTCAAATACATCATAACATTGTAACAAGTAACTTATTATGGCCATGAAAAACACTCATCTTATTTCCCATCTAATTGTAATTGGTGAATAACACTCGTATTATTATTTCTGAATGTTTTTTTGTTTTTGTCCTTCACTTTCCCAGTGGAACATAGGGCCTCAAGCCAGAGGCTTGAAGTTTCTGTAGCAGTGTTCACTCTTACAGGATGGGGTTGCTAGCCTCATGCCCAACCTTTCCTTTTCACCAGCTTTACTTCTGGTTGAGTGAGGAGAGGAGTGCGCCGGCCGGGGGTCGAACTTCGGACCATGTGCACGGTCGGCGAGCGTCCTAACCGCTATGCCACCGACGCACTTTTTTTGAATGTACATTATCTCATATTGATTTTTAATCCAATATCTAATCGATTCCACACATGTATATAAATGAAGGGAAAAAGTTGTGTGAGTAGTGACTTGATATGATTATGAGCAACAGTTTGTACTCGAAACGTGGTCATCAATTAATATTACTGTACAACACTGTGTGAGTTATCGGAATAGAATCTTACCCATAATGGAGTTATAATTTATTTCCCATCCCTAAATTCCAAAGCCAGCATTAGCCACACATACTGGTTTAGATTCTTGTGATTATGTAATAACGGGTTGGTTGCTTTAAAGTCAAGTAGATGTTATATAAAATGAAATAACCTGTTTTTTGTCTTGTTTTTCATGATTGTAAAAACATAATCTCTTTTCTTTTCTCTGTTTTACTGATAGCTATTGCATACAATGTGACAGTGTTAACCGGTATGTGTAAAAATGCAGGCACTACTTCAAATGTCTACGTACACCTATACGGAACACAAGGTGATAGCAAAGATATGCCACTTAAGCACAAAGGCATTGAGATTACTAAATTTGAAGCAGGAAAATCTGAAGAATTTTTACTAACTTGCGGGAAACTTGGTGAGGTAAATTTTCTGTGCGATGTGTTTCATGGCTAATCACTCCCAATTACTTTGTGTTATGTGAGTTATTTTATGACAAGGTATGACATGATACATGTTTTGTTGATTGACTTCAGATAAATAATGAATCGGGTTTTATTTATTAGTTATAAGCATACCCTCAGTGCTGCTTCATGAGAAAGCGTATTTGGTGTATCCTTAAGTATTTTTCCCATCTCTTTAAACAAAACTTATTAGACACTGACATGTTTGTCGCTTAGCAGGCATGCAGTGAAACGTCCTAATACTTACTTATCGGTGAAATTCTCCGGAAAAGTAACTATCCATATGACTTCCATTTCACCAATAAGTTTTACTTTTATTATTACTACTACTAGCTTTATTCTAGAAGTCATGTTTAGACACAATAAAGAATGCCCCACGTAGTTTGTCGCAAAATATTTACTTCGCATGTAGCATCTTGAACAAAATATTAATTGAAAGTATGTCGTATAAAGTAAAGTGATTCTACGTGAAATAACACTCATTCCTCTACGATATGTTGACTTCATTTTCTTCCTGAAGTGCTAAGCAGTAGGTTGGTAACCAATTAAAAATTCGCTTGAGTCCCTGTGATAATCCATGGATATAACTGGAAGATTAAAATAATCGGAAACAGAGAAAAGTATGTACATTGTGCGCATTGAGAAAAAATTAAGGCGGCCCAATAGTTTAATCAGGGCGCCAGAAACAAGTGACATTACTCTTTCTGTTATGTCCACAAGTGTCTATATACGTTCATCTAAGTGCTTTACTTCACCAAATTTTCAGGTGATTCACTTTTCACAGGGTTTCATGATGAGCTGATATCAGTTAGAGTGTCATGGGAAAACCAGCTGAGAGTACCGGACAGTCAGCTGTTTCATCCTAGTTTGGGGCCCTTCAGCAGTATACACTCACTGGGGTTCAAACCCAGGACCTTCTGGTTACCAGGCGAACTTGTACATTATTAAGCCACTGGGACCCGCCTTATTTAATGGCCAGCCCATGAATTCCAACTTCTGCCAATTCACGATATGACACGACCACTAGCGAATGTCAACAGCGAGTATTTGTTTACAAACCCGACCTTTTGTATCCCATTTGTCACAACCAATCACTAAAACCTACCTGAAATAGGGCTTCAGTTGGGTTCCATGAATGGTCTACGAACTCGCCTTGTAAATGGTATGTCCTGGATTTAAACCCTGGTGGATGAGTACTGTTGAATAGTCTACAACTAGGAAGGAACCGCCGGTTTTTCTAGTACTCTCAGGTTTTAAAATAGTCCTCTAACCGATGTCGCCTCATGATAAAATCCTGTATTTTAATTTCATTACGTTTGTGGAGAATTTGAAGCGGACCATGTTTGTTATTCCTTCGTTTTAGAAGTATGATAATGAATTAGCCATGGTTTCAAGACTGAAATTATCAATAGGGTGAAAAGATTTATATGAGCCGTTTACAACGCCATAAACATCCTAATGACCTCTTAAAACATTGAGTGGTCTATTACAATTATTCGATCACTTAGGCCTACGAAAAAGATTAATGTCGTGTTTTTGCGAAATGTAAATGACTTTTCTTGGATATTTCACACATCACACTACTCCCAAATGTTACCGTTTGCGAAATTAGTGTCTTTATAAATGGAGCTAATTTTGTTTTGTTTTTTTCAACCAAAACTGTGTTCATCACATAAATTTCCATAAATTTTAGATTAAAAAAGTCAAAATTTGGCACGATGGTATTGGACCAGATTCCGGTTGGTTTTTAGACGAAGTGATTGTAACTGATTACTATCTTGGACGTCGATATGCATTTCGTGTACACCGATGGTTAGCTAAGCATGAAGCAGATGGATTGTTATCATTAGACCTGCAGCCTACAAGTATTATCAATACGGAAAGAAGTAGGCATTTATAATTTTTGTTTTCTGAATTGATTTTTACATGAATTATGTATTGGAGTTCATTATTATTACTGTTGTTCCCTTGGGTTCCTAGTGGAACATAGGGCTTCAACTGCACGTTTCCACTTACTTCTGTCTTCCTTCTGCTGTACTTTTCGCCTGCATCCATGTGAATTCATACTGCTTCAACTCCTCTTCACACGATCTCCTCCATGTCACCCTTTCACTGACGTCCCACTCGCCGCTTCCCATTCGACCTGGTTCCACTCCAGCAATGGCCTGACGCGCGCGTGATGTCACCCAGCGGTTTCCTCAGCGAGTGTCCAATCCATCCATCTCCACCCCATCTCCTGCATATTTGTTGGTTGGCGATTGGTTCTTGTTTTGTTTGTTCCCATAGTTTCCCATAGTTGGTGATTCTTTCCTGCCCAGCCATCTGTTCCTCAGGATAGATCCAGCGAAGACAGTTGTTGATGAAGGCCTGCAACAGGCTGTTGGAAATATTCTTTGTGACGGACCCATCAAGTTTCTGATCGGTATAGAAGAATTGACTGACTTGACGTTGTTTGTATTGAAAATCGGACCGAATTTTGTTGTTGATGCTGGCTGAGTGACGAAGATTTCCAGATTGGTTTCAGTCAGGTTGATGAATGTGTTTCTCGCCTTCCCAATTCTCGATCTGATATCCTCGTCCGTTCCCCTGTAGTTGGTTGAGACAATGCTCCCTAGATAAGTGAGTGAATGGAGTAACCTCTTTCAAATCCCTCCCGTTGATGGTGATTGGCGCTGGATATTGCTGCCGTTGCTGTTGTTGTTGTTGGTTATTTTCATAGCCTTCATCTTGTCTATGATCACCTGGAGTCCTGTCTTCGCCAGCTGCTTCTTCGACCAGTTTGTCGGTTTTTGAGTGTTTGTGAGTCTTCGATTTTGTGTGACATCAAACATGAATCATCCACGCGCGAAATCCAGATCTTCTAGGTTCTTCACGTTGGTCCAAGATATTCCTGTCTTCTCGTTTCCCACTCACTGTCTGACGCATAATCCAGTCCACCACAATTAGGAATATCATTGGTAATAGTAAGCACCCTTGTCTGACTCCTGTGTTTACTCCAAACGCCTCGCTGAGTCTTCCGTTGTGGATCACTTGGCAGGTGCCGTTGTCGTACAGCTGTTGAATAAGGTTGATGAATATTTGGAGTACGCCGTAGTACTCAAGTAGTTTCCAAATTGGAGTTCATACTTAGACATTAAATAATACAGACGATTTAGGTTAAATATGATATCTGAGTAGATGCATTTATGAAAACAAGTTTTCAAACTAGATTTCCTGAACCGAAAATCATAGTTGATAGAATTTTTAATTACGAGTTCGTTTTTATAATTTTGAACAGAGATAGAATAGGTACTGATGCAGAATCATGTAGATCCATTTTACTTCGTTGGTTCTCGTCAACTGCGCACAACCTATAACATTTAGTAAAAGAAGCTACAATGCAGTTTTAACATAGATTTACAGATCGATTTATCACAACGACACATGGAATGAACTATACTTAAGTTTCAACAGCTTCTATCAGGTCAGTTTCAATAGAAAATTAGTGAAGATGTTGTTCAGTGGAATGAAACAAATATATTCAGCAGATAAGGAAAATTGAAGAAAGATATCTCATGGACGTCTTCCAAAAGAATGGATATCAACGGAATTTCATCAAAAGATACCTACCCCCAAGCCGACATACAGAATCAAAGGACCCTAAGGAAAGCACAAAGAAAATCGCCCTACCATGTATGAAGGATATCTCAGAAATGACTGCAAGACTCTTTAAACCTTTAGGAATAGATATCACACACAAACCAACGAAATCACGCCACTCAGCTGGGTATGTGTCAAGCAAAAGACTCAACAGCGAAAGAAGATAAAACCAGTATCATCTACCAAATAAAGTGTAACGACTGCGAAAAACTCTACATTGGCCAAAGCGAACGTCCCCTTCGTCTTCGTATCCATGAACGAAAACTGGCCGTCAAAAGACATGACATCCACTCCGTCATATCATAACATACAGACCACCACGGACATCAGTTCAACTGAGACAACCAACGTTCAGATATTAGACAGAGGAAACAAAAAGAATGCTGGGGAATTTCTAGTAGCTTGGCATTCCAGTGAATCGTCAATCAATAGAGACATTGAGATAGACAAAATTTGTCAGTCGATAAGAAAGAAACCTCACACACAAAGGGTCAAAATTCAAGTCAATAAAACAGTCAGTTCCAATACAAGTAGCCTAGAAGGTGTGAAATCACACAAAACAACCATTCACGTTCAAGGTCACCAGGAGAGATGATTAATAAACTCGTGGAGGAACCTGAAAGCTCACTTCAAATTGAAGAGTGAGCTGAAGATGTCGCTTAGTAGGGCAATGAAAGCTTCACAAATAAACTGTTCAGAGAACACTCAGAGAACACTACCACATCAAAAATATTCAGCAGATAAATAAGACAATGAAGTTATGCTACTTGGAAAATGCCTGAGAGAAAGTGTTTGCCCAAAAAGTAAGAAGGAATATAAAGATTTAGATATAATAGCACTCATCAATAAATGAGTTTTCATTGAGCTTGACTTTAAGGGTAATGCTCTGATGGGAATAATGAGTAGGTGTTTAAGTACAGCATTAACTAGGAAGCATACTGCAGGGAAACTGGTGCCTCTCTACCGAATATCCTGCTCGTGGACACAGTCAGAAATAGGAAGCCACTCTTCATATGTTACAAGCAGCTGTGTATATTGATTGGCGTGCAACTGTGGTGTAACGGAAGTAGACAAAGGCCAGGCAACAGGTCGTTTATTGAGGAAATCAATAGATATTTATAAATTTGCGTGTACATTTTTATCAGCGTTATTGTTAGCAGAGAAGCAATGTCCTCTGATGTCTTCTGAAATTCCGACTAAGTTGACTTTGAAGTCGAAGTTTCTATTTCTAAGGGTTTTATTTTTTGTGAGACATTATAAGTCATCACTACCATTTGAGCTGGTCACTATTCATTCTAAAGGAGTACGAGAGATACGGCACAATTACCAAGAAATTGTTAAGCTTCTACTTGTGTGACGACAGAAGACAACGGCCAGGAAACAGATCATTTATTGAGGAAATCAACAGATATTTATAGATTTTAATGTACATTGTTATTCGTTATTATTAGCAGAGAAACAGCGTCTTCTGATTGGCTGTTTTCTCACTGAAAGTTATTCTGCCATCTCTTTGTGGCTTTCCATGCTTACTATCGGAAGGTTAATTAAGCGAACTCTAGAACATATACGTAGTTGGCAAGCTGACTGAATGACTGGCTATTTTCAACATAGAACTTTTGCACCAATATGCAGCAGCTCGAGCTGCCATGTAGCGCACAAAGCAAGAGAGTAAAGACAGATAATAAACAGAAGCATAAGGCAAAAGGAATAGCAATATGAGAGAATAATAGAATTTCATTGCATATCATAAATCACAAAATGTAAGTGCACCTGCGCCATTGAGAAAGATTTTGAGCCAGTTGTCTACATCCGTTGATTTTTATCATTCGAAGAGACAGAACGCAGACATCAGTGATAGAAGACAGCTAGTATTTACATGTCTTCCACTTTCAATGACCATGCCTTACAGACATAGAGGAGGACAGAACAAACTGCTGACCAGTACACACGTGCTTTCGTCGACAGCCGGCCGCATATTACGTCTACTAATCTACAGATGATGTAAGTTGGTATATACTATACGAGCCTTCTGTTTCCGTGCTGAGATTTCGTCAGCGATCAACTAACTGGTGTTGGCTGATGCAAGATCCCAAATAAATTAAGTCGTCAACACCGTCTGCCACTGATTCCTTATGGTATAAAAGTTGTCAAAAATGCCCAAGTTTTATACTTATATCAATAATGTCAAAAATGCACGTGTCATACAGACATTTAGAGATTTAGAGCGTTATGACGAGAAAGGCAACATAAATTTCATATGTAATGTAAAAAGTTACCAATATCTCTTATATATGTGTAGTTTTTAGAACTATAGAAATGTACTGAATTCGTTTAGGACTGTTCTATCACTAATGGGTACCCATTCAACAAAAGCGGAATTTAATTAAATCACTTACCACCCGCATCCGACGCATCTGTAGTTTCGATGTTCTAGAAACAGAACTAGATATTTTGAGAGAAATCTTCATCCAAAATGGGTGCCCAATAAGATTCACTGACAAAAATATCAAACCAATAATCTGGAGAAACGAAACTTTAATTGCGCCTAAAAAGAAACTCTACATGAACTTTAACTTCAAGGAAGATTTAGCAAGTGATATTCTCAAGAGAAGGATCACATAATATCTGAGAAGAACATTCTTTGCAGCAACACTAAGAATAGTGTTCTTCAGTTGCCCACTGATCTGCAGAAGCCTCAAGGACAAGAACCCTCATCTGACCACTTCTATGTACATATATCAGTTCATCTGCTGCTATATAGTTACATCCGTCGTTCGACGCGCACCCTGTCCAAGAGGATTCAAGAACACTAAACAGCATAGTTACGAAAATCAATTGTTGTGCAACAAGGAGTGTGATAATTGAACACCTAGTTATCAACAAACGCCTCCTGCTTCAAAGTAATCTACAGAGTCAAGAATAACCTACCATAGGCAATACGGTTTCGTCTTCTTTGTATCGCCAAAGCTCTGGTCATTCACATAGAAAAAGCGGAGCTGTGCACACAGAAGGAGATTACTTAACCACTTCTACTGTCATGATAACAACTTTGTTGATTTTGATGACTTGATCTCGTTTGTTTGCCTGTTCTTTAATTGCTTATATTTCTTCTATTCATTTGGAACTCTTACGTAATTTCGTATTCTCTACTTTGTTTCTATGTGTATTCTAAGTATAACTCACTCATCAAACTATTCATATTATTATTACATAACTTCTTTTAACAACTGTTTGTGACAACTCATCACCTACCTTTGTCACTACCTTAATTTCATTAACACCCAATTTTCTTGACTGATTTTGTATTACACAACTTCAAGTGCCAGTCTTCACCTGTTTAGTTAAAATAACCATAACCAATTGTATTTTTGTTTAACAAACTTAATGTACACATACATACAAAATAAGACATATATATTTGGGATTGTACAGCTAATAAAATGAATTCGCCGAAGCGAGACTCTTCGATGAACTAAGTGTTTTGTTTTCATTAATGCCTGGATTTGGATTACCCATGAATGTTCTATCACTACCTTAAGTGCTTTACACATTATAAGCAGCATTTTACACGAAAGAAATTTTACACATTTGTTTCATTTACCAACTTTTTCAATAAAACAAACTGATCATAATAAGATTTAGTAATTAAAAGGGTTAAGAATTAACACGCTAATAACAGTTGCTGTTGTTTTTTTATTAAAACACATAAAACAGTGATGCCGTACGACGTTGTTATATTCACCGGTGATAAAAGTGGAAGTGAGGCGAAATGCAATGTCAGCATCCAACTGTTTGGTACACCTATGCAGAGAAAAACTGAAATTATTAAACTGTCGCATAAACCACACTGTTTCAAATTCGGTCAACCAGAAACATTTAGAGTAAGTTAAAGTCTGCTCTTTTTGAGGGATATTTTTGCTTGTCTTATTTATGTGTACTTTATGTGTAAAGTCTTCAGAAGGATATTAGGAAATTTTGTAATTTTACAAGAAGGATAACTGACTAAAGAAGTATGTTAGCGACAGTCATACAGTTAGCATAAATAATGAAAATTTAACGAATAATTGTGTTTCAAATGATGGAGTCATTTGAAAAATACAAAAAGCACTTTGCAAATATAACCAGCTTTTTATAAGACTGACTAGTGAACGAAGAATATTCTTTGAATAAAGCAAGAACAGCAGTTTTTGGAAAATAAAGTGGTACCATCACCTATTTCGTCGCCCTCTCATCAGCTGCTTACAGACCAAAGTCATTATTAAATATCTACGGAAACAATTATTATATACTTGCAAAGAGTTCATTCTAAACAAAAATCAATCAATCAATATATGTATACAGCAATAACATATAAATGTAATATTAAACACTATTCCGAACAATAATGATCACACACAATGGAGAATTTCGGCATTACGTATTCAGATGTAAGAGAGATGAAAGTATCCAGTTACCAGACTGGCAAAAAAAGACTGATAAATGTTTCTTTCTGAGCGCACAAATCAGGTTTCAGGCGCTTGACGGAGATAGCTTCAGCAAACTTGAGGAGAATTTAGCTGTTCTGGCTATCGATAATTTTGAACGATTTTGCAGCGTCTACCTCATGATCCGTCATAAGGAGACGCCTGACGATGGCACTGTTTAAAGCATCTGTTCCTTTTAGACATGGGCTTTTTGGTACATATTTGGAAAATCCTTGATATACCCACAGATACATGTAAATTTGTATATATAGTCTGAGTTGGAGGAAAATATTTTTCTAGATAACTTCTTCATTGGGCCCTTAGTTCTATGTCCATAATAATTAAAGAATTCTTAAAAGTAACACTAATGTTTAAAATACACAGAATCAGAAATATTAGTGAATAGCACTTTCGAGAGGACTCGTAAGTGATACCATATATACATCAATATAACACCAAAGTGTGCATCAGTGGTTTCGTTGTAGAACGCTTCCCAAACATGCATGTGATCACATGGGATATGATCACTGGCTGACGCACTCCTAGACCTCGCTCAGCCGGTAAGGCTTTTGAAGACGAAGACTTGGCGTTAGGCTAGCAACCCCTACCCTGTAAAAATAAAACAAACTTAGTGCTACTGAAACTTCTAAGCTCTAGCTTAGAGCCCTATGATTCACTGGGAACGTAATGAAACAAAATAATAAGAAGGAACATAAAAGTGAATATTAAATAAATTAAGAAAAAAAAATAGTACAGAACTAATTGATTTATAGGTTTCACAAAAGACTAGAGTAACAATAATGGCTGAACTTATTCCTCTTGTAAACATAACTGTCGTCACCGTGAGCGAATTACAGTAGAGTGTCTGCTTCTTGAAACATTACGTACCTAAAGGCTTTTAGCAGTTTACCTGGTGGTATCCCCTGAATAATGTAAAAGATTATCCAGTGTTAGCTGTTTGGATCAGGTGGTGTGATATTGAATATATTTTGATGGTTTTAACTACAGCTGTATTTAACCCCACTGGAAGGTGTTCCCAAGCATAAGAAACTAGCTTCTTAGGGCAAAACTGATTATTTCGTCTTGGTAGTGCATTAGAAATTAGTTTCTGGAAGACAAGTAGCATATTACATAAATTAGTTTTTGACAAAGGCGTACAGTATTACATGCAGGCAAAGTTTGCTCTTAACTTTCTATGAAAGCCAAATATCTCTTGGCTATTTATAGGATAAATACACTTCTTGTAGTAGCATAATTCTGAGGGAAATAATTTAAGTATTCATTTTACAATACCTGCAAGCTTCAAAATCACATTGTGAAACACGTCAGTGGGAGCCATATAAAGTGGGTAGTGGCCAAGGTGACAATATAAATAACAAACGAATACAAGTGCTTATACCATCTCAGTAATGAATCATTTCGATAGAATTTATTTAAACTTTTGAATTTCCCACTCTTTTACTTCAACTTGCCGAGGTTACCGGTCATAGTTGCCATATTTATTCTTTATAGACTTTGTAATAATGATTCGAGGGCAACTTGATGTTAACTGATTGTTGAAGGCTAGCAGGGTAAGCCAGGATGTATATCTTGTGTCATTTAAGACTCATCGGTCAAAAGTCCATATGTTGCATAAAATGGTGATATCCACAGAGAGATTCGAACTAAGAATTCACTGTTTCAATTTGTAGAATGTTATCCACTATGCTACTAAATGAGAAATAGTTATCAGGCCTACGACTCAGATGTATCTAGTTAAGGAATCGCAAATAATAATAATAATAATAATAATTTACTTTATTCCAAAAACAGTACTTGTGATACAGAATGGAATTTTCAGCATTAATCACAATATTGCATCTAATTTACCCAAATTATAAATAAAATTAATCACACAGGAAATTTTCCACATTTACTATAGAGGTAATATCAAAAACATGCAGCATATAAAATGGAAATTACAATAATAATGATAACAGCTAGGGTAATAAGAATAAGAATACACGTGAAAATTGCCGTTGGCTTGCATTACACAGTATTGGCAATGTGGTATAGAAATCCTACCATATTTAAAAATATCGAATATAATGTTCTCTTTACATGATATGGTGAGGGGAAAAACAAAGATTACAGCAGCCATAAAGATAAGTTGGTGTTTGCAATTATGAGAGTTAAACAAAGAAGCAACAGAACCATAAATATAATAGGAATAATAAAAGTAAAACTTGAAGGTATATAAGGATGGATGGAGGAAATTGTTTATTTACTAGATGAAAAAAGGTTAGTTAATTCTTTCCTGACACTATTTTCATCACATAAAATACGTGTCAAGTATGGTATCATAGAATTCTTATACTTAGACTTGCGAGCATACAGTTTTCTGAAGTTACTTCTTGTTCTACCTGAGGAGATACAAGGTGAAGGCTCAGGGTAAAGTGGATGCTCCAAGTCAGACAAAATCCTTCTAGCAAATTTATTGCACGAAGTCAGGTGCCTATCGACAACGATGTTAACTATGTGGTCCACTGGGACACCATTCACCCTACTGACCTTCTTCAGCATTCTACGAATTGTGACAGAACAAAAACAGAAAAGAATAAGGGTGAACAATCAAGAAGAATAGGCAGGATGCAAGAGTTTATGAACTGTAAGAGGAGTGGTTGAGTTATACCCGAGTGTCTTAACTTCTTAATGTAAAATGTCAGGCGGAATATTTTACTGGAGACTACTAAGACATGGGAAGTCCAGGAGAGATCAGAAGAGAGAATAAGTCCAAGATACTTAATTTCTGATTTAATTCTTATAATCATTGTCGTCAATCAAATAGAACGGAACAAGCATTCTGGATTCTACTTCCGGTTATAATCAACTAAATCTATATTAAAACCAGGCTAAGTAGATTCTATGTATACAGAGAGAGGGGTAAAACTAAAGTCATCTTTTAGCAACTAAATAACAAACTGTTTTTTATTAGGGTGCATTACTGAGTTAATGATAAGAATAAAGATAGTGCTTACGCTATTCTAACTACGGATGAAGATGAAGGGCAACAGATATATGGGACAAAATTTCTGCATGCACACGAATTGTGAAACAATTGGTTTTATCGAACTATCCATGATATATAACAGCAGTTCTCCCTATTTTATTCTTATTCTAAACAGATATTTGCGCCTGATATCGGTCCATTACAAAAGCAGTTAATAGAACGTGATGGAACAGGTGTATCTGATGGATGGTTCTTAGAGAAAATTCTTATTAGAAAGCCATCCAATTACTTTGAATCAACGCATAGTTCTCCTGCTAAGAGCCCCACCAGAACACCAACAGGCCAAGTGATTGGAGGTCAGTATTTTTTAAAATTCTTTTTCCAAAACCTAACTGAAATAAGGTGAAGAGGAGATGAAAGCATGTGGGGAGACTTGGAGCCTGGTGAAAACGTTGGCGGAGAACCGAACCCAATGAAGGCGCGCAGCTGAAGTCCTATGTTCCTCTAGGAATTAAAGGAGATAATAATATTATAATAATAATAATCGAAATTAATAACACTGGGCTTTATAAACGATTTATCAGATTCCAATGAGTCTACCGCACACATATTCCGTAATCTTAAACCAAAATATAATAGGGAAGATTTGTAGCTCTGGTGCATGATTTTCATGTGGTTACGTCCTCTGCTCTGAGTGGTTCAATTGCGAAGTTTCCGTTATTCTCTTGTGCATCATCAGTGCATACTTCAATATACTTCATACTTCAATATATATACAGGCTGTCTATTCTATATCACAAAGCTTATTAGTGCAATGTATCATTAATAATTGGTTATTTAAGAAGAATATTATATCAAACAATATTTAACAGACATTGATGAGCACTACTGCTTTTAAAACAGGAACATTCTACGAATGTTTTAATTGTTGATTTTCATATTATCTACTTAATACTGACTGATGTGCATAGACAGGATAAATTCATTCCGTTAGAAAAGTTAAGAACAGCTTATTTAACTATAAAATACCTTTGCTTTATACTGAAGGTCAGATGACAGACGCGAAAGATAAGCAACATGAAACTCTGAAAATAAACTAATCAGGAACCTATCACATGGTCCAGGGTACGATCCCTAGCCGACGCACACCTGATAACAATGGTTAGCCGGAAAAATTTGGGCTACCTATATCACATGCTGAAAATCCCATACTTGTACCAAAAATACAATGTGGAATCAAGCTATAATCAAAAAAAGTGAGGATGAATTTGACATATACTAGGCAGACTCTTGAGTGAAATCACACATTAGGCCCCCGGAAGTGACCCAAATGGGAAGCAAGCGATGCGTTAGTTGTAGGTCTGAGGGTGATATGGTGAAGATCATGTGAGAAAATGAAAGTAAAAGGGCAATTATGGAGCCTAGCTAGGAAATACTGTCGAGAACAGATTAAAGTAGAGATGTGTTGTTGGAGCCCTATTTTCCGCTAGGAATCCAAGGAAATAATGACATTAATAATGGAAGACAAATTCAGCGAAGAAAATTTTCTTCATCGATGAAATCATCTACAGAGGCTGTACAGTACTCAGCGGCACAAAGGAAGAAATGGTTAGAAATTTGATAAGGTTAAAATTGTTATTGAGTGAGAATAAAGGTAGTTGAGTGTCAATTTAACAAGTGTAATTTAAAGCTTTAATTTTTTACTTATAAAGCCACTTCTGAGTAATTATATCAATTATGTCACCTCCCATTACTCAACAGTTGACCACTATGCATTTTTAGTAAATATAAATACGACTGTACAGTCTCCGAAGATGATTTCGTCGATAAAGAAAATTTTCTTCGCTGAATTCACCTTTTATTTTCTTCATCACTCAGCAGCAAAATTAGTTATTACGTTGGCTAACATACTGAAACACAGCTCGGAAGTAACTGATAGAAAACATTTCTTTAACTTTTTTATTTTTTATTTATTATTATTTTTTCCTTCACATTCCCAGTGGAACATAGGGCTCCAAGCGAGAAGCCTGAAGTTTCTGTAGCAGAGTTAATTTTTACAGGATGGGGTTGCTAGCCTCCTGCCCAAGCTTTCCGCTTTACCAGTCTCACTGCTGGCTTAGCGAGGTAAAGGAGTTCGTCAGTGGCCGGGGCTCGAACTCCGGACCATTTGCATGGTCGGCAAGCGTCCTAGCCACTGTGCCACCGATGCATTTGTAGGTAAATTTAATTTATCCCTTTAATTAAATGATGCAATAGTACTTTTATCTTGCATAACTGTTTTTCCACAGGTCCAATATCACCGCAGAAAGAATTCAACCCGACAAACGTTACATCACTTAACAGACAACAGCATAATTCGCCTACGGTAGCTATTATTCCTGAAGGCATTAAAGATGCAGAAGGCGGTGAAAACTACTGGTTTTATTTCAATGCATGGTTATCAAAACAACAGGGTGATAAACAAATGAGCTGTGAAGCAGTTTCTTCTACTGAGAATGGAACACATCTACAAAAATTAATGGGTAAGTTGAAGAAACCTAATAAAAAGCCATATATCACCACTATATGAAATGCATCCATTTTCATCACATGGAAGATGATAGTTACAGGTGAATATGTATATTTTAAATGACACTTATCTCGGAGGTATTTCAGACATATTTACTGCATAAGTGAATATGGAGCTAATTTTTATTGATGCTGACTAGCGGTAGAGTGCACGAAAAGCATTTCATGCTGTTTGGGACTGGTCATCTGGAATTGCGTGCATTTTTATATGACCCATCACCGTTAATAACCTTTGTAGTTGCGCTAATGAATTTCCTATCTGGTCGATTCGCGAGCCTATTGCTCTAACTGCTATTGCAACAACAGAAGACAAGGGCCAGGAAACAGTTCGTTTATTAAAGAAATCAACACATATTTATAGATTTTCACGTACATATTATAGATTATTGTTAGCAGAAAAATACAGCCTCTGACTGGTTGTTTCTCACTGAAAGTTAATTTTTCATCTCTTTGTGACTGTCTCTTGAATGTCAGATCATCTATATGCTAATTGTATCCACCTACGCGAAGTCTTTGTTCTCATTTTTTTCACGACCAACTTTGGGGACGTACACATTGACGTAAATTACTGTCTACCAACTTTGGCTAGCAACCAGCTGTCACCACAAAATTAACAACAACAGCAACACGTTTCAATACCACCGAAAACGCGACGCAAGAAGAGAAGACTGGCTGTTGATGTGAATAGCTTTTAATATAATAATAATTTGCTTTATTCCAAAAACAGTACTAATGATACAGCAAAAAATTTTCAGCATTCAGTACAATATTGCATCTAATTTACTCAAAAACAAAAACAAAATAAAAATAAACATTACGTAATAATAATAAAACGTTGTTATAGCAGCCGTATAGCAAATTACAGTATGCAATACGGAGAAAAATATGCATAAAGTATAAAATTGTAGTAATAGTAGTAATAACAACTAAAATAAAATAGCAAAGTTATAATTAAGCGATAGAGAGGATGACACCATAAAATTACAGAAAGATGAACAATGAAAGGGTCGTTTTACTTTGCTAATTACATCGTAACTTATATGTTTCATATCTAACAGAGTCTTCATCACATAAAATATGGGCTAAATAGGGTATCGTAGAATTTCTGTACTTAGTGGTACGAGCATATAAATTCTTATATTGACTTCTCGTCCTACCTGATGAGATACAAGGGGACAGGTGTGAATAAAGGGGGTGCAGAGGGTCTGACAGTATAGCCTTTGCCCATTTTGTACAGGAGTTTATGTGTCTCTCGACCATAGTATTAGCGAGCTCACGCAGTAGGAGACCACGAGCCCTACTCACAGCATTTAATACTCTTCGTAATATGATATAGTCTTTTTTGAGAAGCCCAGGAAAGATTAATGGAGAGCAATAGAGTAGAATAGGTAAAATACAGGAGTCTAAAAATTGCAAAACTAAAGGTTGGTTGATACCTGACTGTCTTAACTTTTTAATGTAGAAGGTAAGACGAAACATTTTCTTAGAGATAGATAAGATGTGGGATGACCATGAAAGGTCACAGGAAAGAACTAATCCAAGGTATTTAGTGCTAGACTTAGTTTCAATTTCTGTGCCATCTATGCTACAGGCATCATGGGAACTAACTAATTCATGTATGTCACGTCGATGCTTGAAAGTAAAGTTGACTGCCTGACATTTTGAAGGATTTAACATAAGACCATTTGACTTAGACCACTTGCTGATGTCCAACAGAAAGCTATTAAGTTTGGAGCTGTCAGACTCGGAAGTGATAGGCAGTGATACAGTCAGATCATCTGCATACTTGACAAAGTTAGTTTCGTTTAAATGAGGCAGGTCGTGTAAGAAGAAAGAAAAAAGAAGAGGAGAGAGGACGGCACCTTGAAGAACACCGGCTTTTGTAAGCCAGTACTAACAGCGAAAATGATTGACGGCACTTGCGTATATATATGCTCTAAATGACCATGAGAGACGCTAACTACATTAACGAATTAAAACAGTCAATAACCAATAGGACTTTGAAGGTCATAAGTGAGATGATAGGAAATTAGGTTTATAAATCAACAGGTGGGCTGAGAGAAATACAACCAGACATGTAAATGCACATGCAGAAAATTAGGTCTATATGTCACACTTCCAGTGTGTGATAGTGTTCCTACAGAGACTTGGACCTAGCAGGCATCGCTTCAAACCTTAAGGCAGTATGCGGTAGGCCCTAAGGGTCGTACGACCCACCTCTTGTGCAACGGGTGTCAGTGATCATTTGTTTTTAGCTAAATTTACGCTTCATCACGTCAATTCCCAGACTTCGTTGAAGCGTTCATAATAACAGCTGACATGTGAACAAAGAACAAGCATTTCGGTTCAACATAGTCAACGGGAAATTCAAATTAATCTAAAAAACAATTAATAACTTCATAGTATCATTTATTTTTTATAGTACTTTAGGATCCTAACATTCTAAAAATGTTACCTGACTTTATTATAAACCTCATTAATGATTTAAACTGTTTTCACTATCGGAGAATTGTAACCAATGAAACAGAATATTCAATAGAACTTACAAACCAAGCACTTGTTAGCTTTACGTTACTGGACCGATTTTCATATTGTTAAAGTTTCATCCGTTTATATTTAGTATAGTTATAACTTATCTTATAAGTTAGGAAATTGAACACGTTCTTGTGGCTTTTAAATGGATTGTTCCAAGAACATTACTGATGACTATGAAGCCGGCTAATTTTATCACATACCGACATATGTTAGTAATGCAACCTGTCTTGAAGTCGATTAAATCTTTACAGACGCAATATTTTTGATAAAACATTGTAATATGAAGACTGTGCATGTAATTTATTTGTATATAGCTAAAACATTTAATCAGACATTTAGAAATGACAATGTGATCACCATTAGGACCCATTCTAGCCGATATTTGCCTTGCAAAACTAGAGAATGGGTCTTTGAAAGATGTACTAGAAATCTACTGTCGGTAGATGGATAATACATTTTTGATTATGAAAAATGAGATTGAAGCAAATTTAGCTATGGTCATCCTGCAATAAATCTTAATATCAAGAAAGAAAAAGACTCTAACCTTTCGTTTTCAGGCATAATTATAGCCAGAAAAGAGGACGGTACAGTAAGAAGAAGTGTATATAGAACGCCAACATCAACTGGTCATTATACTCATTTTTTTAGCTTTGTGCCTTTGGAATACAAACACAATCTAATAAAAAGCGCATAGCAAGAGCAGTCTTCTCCAGTGAATGTCTTATTGAAGAGCTTAATATTATTGAACAGTTGCTGAGTGAGAACGGTTACCTAGGAAAATTCATCGATAGGAATATGAAGCAAAATCAAGGCAGGCCAAAGTGCCAACAATTCCTAAATGGCCTTACTCTTACAATTTCAGTTCCTCGGGGATAATATCAGTGAGATATTAACACAACGCCTAAAGAATGCGGTAAAAAGACCATTCACTGCTGCTAAATTAAACTATCTTGAAAACTACCCATATTTTGAGTTCGGGAGTTAAACTGCCTTATTTCACCTCTTCCATGTGAATCTACCAACTTGACTGCTCCATTAAGGCCAGCTACATAGGCCATACAATTAGGCGTGTTTATCGTCAGATTTCCGAACACCATCATGCGTGGTTAAGTAAGAGACAATCAAAATCCGTTCATAGCGCTATCCTATTTCATACTGTGGATACAGAACACAAGACTGATGTTAACGAGGCTTTCAGAGTTATCTACCGCATACCAACAAATCTTAACATCGCCTTCAGAGTTCGTTCACTAAATATTGCTGAAGCCGTTGGTATCCACTATAAGAAGCCTAATTTATGCGTTCAAAAGAAGCTAGTTCAAATATTATCCTTACCTTGGCCATCTAGGTTCGAATGATCCTCAATTTTTGTTGAAATTTCCCTAATTTTATTTGATATTCTATTTGCTACTATATTTTTACTATTACTTTAATTTATGTATCTTTTTTGTTCCTTTACTTTCTCAGCTGAACGTAGGGCTGCAAACCGCAGGCTTGAAGTTCCGGTAGCGCAGGTGTTTATTTTTAGGGGATGGGGCTACTAGCCTCATGCCCAACCTTCCGTGTTTACCAGTCTTATCCCTGGCTCGACGAGGTAAAGGAGAGCCGAGGGTCGAAACCCGAACCACATGCGTGGTCGACGAGCATTCTACCACTGTGCCACTGACGCGTCGTTAGTAAACTGTAATACTATTGATCTTACTTAACAAATCGATAGTATTTAAAAGCACTAGTATTGTTAATGATGACTATTCTAGAATGCTCTACGTATATAAACATGTTTATATTTGTAGATACAGACGAGGAAATTATCGAAAGGGATATTCTTTGCCGAATTGTTTTGGTTTTTTTTGACCTACTTCTATTTTTCTTCTATCACTAACAGAATCTTCTTACGAAGTTACAGTGAAAACTGGTGATCGTAAGTACGCAGGTACAGATTCTGGCGTGTATTTAACAATGTTTGGGATAAATGGTGAATCGACAGAATATCATTTATCAAGCTCAAAAACGCATACCAATAAATTTGAGCAAAATCATGAAGACGTATTCAGTGTAAGTCACTTTTCATCTGTGATGTGTATGCTAATTTCATTAGTCGTTTTACAGATGAAAGGTTTTAATATATTTAAGATACTTTATTAGGGAATCATTTAAAGGCTGTATAAGTAATGAAGAGTATTGTTTTACTTATTACTAGTATTCGGACGCTTAAAATCAGACATACTATCGATGTGTTCTGTGAACATGTCACCACGGCTACAGTTTGACATATGAATCTCACAAGATTTCTGACATTTCAAAAGTACATTTGTTTTCACCAATCAGGGGATACTTATCATTCTTGAAAGGTAGTCCAGTAGTATCCAGAAAAAGTGTGTTGAAAGGCTTTTTTTTTACTTTGACCTTCTATAAGGTCAATAAATCCTCCATAAGCATTACTAAATAATACTTTAAATTCTTATTCCATTCTGGGTTTTTCCCCACCATATTTCAATGAGAAACTTTTTTTTGTGCGTCGGTGGCACAGTGGTTAGGACTCTCGCCGACCATGCACATGGTCCGGGGTTCGAGCCCACGCCGATGCACACCTGATATCTATGGTCGGCCTGCGAATTTCGGACTACCGATATCCATGCTGAAAATTCCACACTTGTCTCAAAAATACGGTGTGGAATCAAGCTGTAAATCAAAAATAAAAAAATAAAAAATAAATCTCATTTCTATTCTTACGGTGTGCATTACTCCGGGTTTATGTAATGCTTTTCAAATTTGTTATTAGATTAATTATCCACAATGAGACATAAAAACAGAGAATTCAGTGAAGAAAATTCTTTTTTCGACGTTCTCACTTTCATAGCTGTACAATCGTGTATGCATATGAATTACAATTGACAATAACAATCAGTCTCTTGTGCGTGCGTGAGTGTTAAATTTTGACAGTGAGTGGAAATACTAAAGTGTTATAATATTAGTGTAAAGGATTATGAGTCACAACGAATTAGATATATGACTCGTTGCACAAAAGGTGGCCCTCGTGGCCCAAGTGATCTACTGGTGATATGTAGTCACATGATGCCTGTTTTGTTTCGCCAATCTGATGTATATATATTTTGCTATTTGTTTATTGATCGTTATTCCATTATAACCTACAATATTATATCTTGTCTGTCCATTAACTCAATAAACAATGTATGACCTTTGTCACATGACATTACAACAAAACAGAATCCAGTGGTGGTTCATGTGTTAGTGATTTTCTATATACTGTTGTATTGTACAGTTAATTCACATTTTCGAACTCGGATACCTCTTCACTCACACTCTTGTGTGACAGTTAATTTTCCTTGTTGGAAAATACACGTATCTTCGTAAACGTGATGGTCATCTGATTTTCCTCCTCGCGTCAGGACAAATAAGCTACTCAGCAATACCAGTCTGTACATTATCGTTCGTTCTATCTCATTAGCACATATTTACACTCAGTCACACCATAATATTGGTGACGACAACCATAACAAGTGGATAACGGTTTGGCGTTCGAAACTATGGGCACCGGTTTCGAGTCTTGGTGGGAACATCACCACTCACTGTGGAATGCAAGTACATCCAGGTAACGAGTCCCAAATAGGACGAAATCCGCGTTATCCTGGATTTCATTGCTCGTCACCGTCCACCAATTAACCTTTGATTAGATATACGAATGAATAACTAAATAAATAGAGGTCAGCCTAAAGCTCCACATACAAGTGGGAAATTGACGATCGGAAAATAAAGCACCTTTGGAAATGTGAATATGTAAATATAACATGATGGAGATATCCGATGAATGGAATGTTATCAAAGTAGTTGACTAAATGAAATGCTAGAAAATGATTTAATGTTGGTATAAAGTTTGAGCACTGTGGAATAGATCGAATAAAGTTATATTTCAATGGTTTACACACAATGATAAGTCATTTTTTTGCTGATGCTTCGGGCGAAATTACTGCCCGTGATCACATTAACTGTTGGAATTGTTTTGTTTTTAATTTCTGATAACATAAAGTGAAATAAAATAAGACAAAAATGGAACATGGAATAAAGAAAGATAAAATACTTTTTTTATGCGAATTACATAGCGAAATCAAGACCATTTTAAGGAAAGATATCGTACAAATTGTTTTTGTGCACAAAGTTCTGGCTTAATGCTATGTATTGCCGAATCCTCTGATATACAGGACGAATACACTCGTGTCCCTTTTCGGCAAACTTTCTTGAACTTTGTAGACCACATTAAACGATGTGTCAGATGCTGTGTGGTCTATATCTACAGCTGTTATGGTTGTCGTCGCCAATATTATGGTGTGACTGAGTGTAAATATGCGCTAATGAGATAGAACGAACGATAATGTACAGACTGGTATTGCTGAGTAGTTAATTTGTCCTAACACGAAGAGGAAAATCAGATGACCATCACGTTCACGAAGATACGTGTATTTTCCAACAAGGAAAATTAACTGTCACACAAGAGTGTGAGTGAAGAGGTATCCAAGTTCGAAAATGTGAATTAACTGTACAATACAACAGTATATAGAAAATAACTGACACATATGAACTAATAAAGACAGATAGCATAGTTTTTTCTTACCACTACTGGATTCTGATTGGTTGTAATGTCATGTGACAAAGGTCATACATTGTTTATTTAGTTTTGAAGTATTGCTTTTTGTAGGGATTTTGTTTGATTGCATGGGGGATTTCACCATTTCTCCCAGGTTTTCCAGTGGTTCTCTAACTGATATCAGCTGATGGTTTATCTATTATAATAAGGGTTTTTGTATTTCCCAATGAATGAAAAACAAAACGATATTCTTTCAAATGTTGGTTTGTAGGGATTTGATTGGTTTCAGGATTTCATCATGAGCTGACATTAGTTAGAGAACCAGCTGTCCAGTACTCCCAGGTTTCCCAATGATTCTCTAACTGATGTCAGCTCATGATGAAATCCTGAAACCAATTAAATCCCTACAAACCAACATTTGAAAACCAATGAGATGCTCACTGGCGACTGGCCCTATTCAGGTAGGCAGTTACCTGGGTTCCAGTGGGAAGTCGTGACCAGTAGGGTGCAGCCGGTCGGGTGTGAGGACAAATACTCGCCGAAGACATTGGCTAGGGGTCGCGCTATGTCGTGAATTGGCAGAAGTTAGAATTCATAGGCTAGCCATTAGATCGGGTCCCAGTGGTTTAATGGTATACGAGCTCACTTTGTAATCAGAAGGTCATGGATTCGAGCCCTGGTGGATTCGTACAGATGAAGAGTCCCAAACTAGGCTAACAAAACATCTGTCCAGTACTCCCAGGCAGGTTTTTCAATGGTTCTTTAACTAATGTCAGCTCATGATGCAATCCTGAAACAAAACGATATTGTTTTTACTGACGTTTCGCTATTTTTAATGCCGCTAATAGCTTTATCAAAGTATTATTAAACCGGAATTTACAAAATCTCAGCATATATATTACAAAGAAATAAGAGGTGAGAAAATAGACTTAGGTCAAGTTAAAGAGACATATTGAAAGTTAAAATAACAATGAAGATCACTAAACCAAATATCAAAGGTAATATTACATCTGTTATGATATCTAAACAAAGTTTACTAACTTGATCATTGTTCGTCAGTCTGGGGTCGTTTTTTTGTTGTCAAGTTGGTGAATTGGTAAAGATAACAAAATCCAATGTAGATTGTTGGATTTGATCAGCGTGTAAAATTATAAAAGTAGTGTGTGTTTACATAGTGAACTTGTTTATCACATTCGTGTTGATTTTACCTCTTCATGGGGAGGGGGGTGTTGTAACCAAGTTAGATTCTGTTTTAGTCCATCATTCCTATTCAGGCAATTTGGATTCCACTTGATATGAAGTGCTTCTGATATTAGACGTTCTTTGTGATTTCTGAAGTTTTTCTGGATGATGATTGCATTATTGTCAAAATCAATTTTGTGGCCTGATTCTATAGCGTGTAGACCACCACCTATGGTTGATGATTTTTCAAGCTCTTCTAGTTCAACTGGATTTCTCGGTGGTTTATTTAGTTAACGGACAGACAAGATATATCGTGAGTTATAATGGAATAACGATCAATATACATATATTAAATATTCCTATAGTAAAATTCAGAACAACACATTTAAGCGAACAATATTGTTTTCAATTAGATTTCATCAGGCTTTAATATATATATATATATATATATATATATATATATATATATATATATATATATATATATATATATATATATATATATATATATATATATATATATATATATATATAATACAAATGTAAACCAATCATGCTGTTTTATCTATGGGATAATACGATGGTGAATATAAATTGTGTAATTAGTCATAATAGTAGTAACGATAATAATAATGATCTTAAATGTGTTGTCCCAATATACATATAGCAAAATATATATCAGACTGGCAAAACAAAACAGACATCATGTGGCCATATATCAACAATATGTCGCAATAGCGATGAATTATTGCCTCTACTATCTACTTTGCTCAGCCAAACTTCTAGGTGTTCTCAAACGTGGTGGAATATTTTTCTTGACGCACATCCTACGTACCTAGCTCCATAACAGCAGGTGAACATATAAATACACATGAAATTAGACAATCGACGTAACATTTCTTTGAAGTTAAGGCGCACCAATGGACGGCTGGAGAAGTTTATTTGTAAAGTGGCAGAAAAGAAGGTTTTTCTCAATGATCTAGTCCTTCTGGTTACAAGGCAAGCTTAGTGGTATACGAGCTCGCCTTGTTAGCAGAAGGCCTTGGGTTCAAACCCTGTGGTGGGTCCGTCCTGGTGAAGAGTCCCAAACTAGTACGAAACAGCTGTCTAGTATTCCTAGCTGGTTTTCCAATAGTTCTCTAACCAATGTCAGCTCATGATGAAATTCTGTTATTAATCAACCAAATCCCTACAAACCAGCACTTGAAGGTATCTTTTAGTTATTGAATTGAATTTTTGATTTTCCCGTCGATTGATTGGACCGAAGTGCTCGGGAAAATCAAAAATTCAATTCAATAATTAATATGACCCGTTGCACAAGAGGTGGCTCTCGTGGCCCAAGTGGTCTAGTGGATAACGCTTTGGCGTTTGAAACCATGGGTACTGGGTTCGAGCCTCGGTGGGAACATCATCATCACTCACTGAGAAATGCAGGTACATCCAGCTGACGAGTCCCAAATAGGACGAAATGCGCATCCTGGATTCCATTGCTAGCCACCATCCACCAATTTTATCTTTTAGTTGTTTGAGTTCATTATGAACACTATTTTCCCTACAAATTCTCCAACCTAGTGCTGAGAGAGATCGGGTTAGATTCCTGTTTTGTCTCTGGGAACAAAACTGTAATAACTGGTCAGCTGTCCTGTTGAAGTGAATTTTCTGTAAGTAGATCTTTTCAAAGATGCATCAGCTCTTCTTGTCAGTAGCACGTCAGAGAAAGATATTTTTCCTTCAGTTTCGTTTTCCAAGGTGAACTGGAGAGCAGGATGACTGTCATTGAATACTTTCAGGATGTCATTCAGTTCGCAGTTCTCGTCTCATATAATGATGAACATGTCATCCACGTATTTTTTGTAGAGACTAAGCTCTTTTCATAGCACGTATGAGAGTACCACTCTCGATACATAAGTTTATCTGTCTTTTACCTCGACTTTCTAGGTCTTTAATGGGATTATAACATCACAGTGGTAGCTATAAGTTCGCTCATCTCTTTTACGACTGAGGTTTCACTTTCATCCTCAGCTGCCATCTTACTATGTGTCAAGT
Organism: Trichobilharzia regenti; assembly: GCA_944472135.2. Classification (NCBI taxonomy): domain Eukaryota; kingdom Metazoa; phylum Platyhelminthes; class Trematoda; order Strigeidida; family Schistosomatidae; genus Trichobilharzia; species Trichobilharzia regenti. The sequence goes on along the minus strand of OX235265.1, from coordinate 44,409,172 downwards.
GATTTAAATATTATGAATAAAAGAATAAGAGGTCAAAGTATAAGTAAGTGGGGATTTTATGACAGTAGGTCTTGGTGATTGAAATATTACAGGAATTTGGTGGTTCTAAGGCTCAATTATACGAATTCTTCACAGTAGGTAACCACAGTAAAGTATGTGATATGATGTTTTCAATAGTAGTTAATCGATAATAATTCTCGGAAAAAAAATATTTTGATAATTATAAATACTTGTTAAAAGATATAACTTAAGTTCGCTATTTAAATAAATGTTTGTATAAGTCATGGTATACGCTACATATAGGTATTGCTTTCTTTTATCTAATTAACTCTTTCAGTTAACTGCTATAGGTTTAGGTTCTCTTATGAAAATTCGAATCAGGCATACAAATAAAGGTATTGCTGCTGGTTGGTTTTTGGATTACATTTTAATACGTGAAACTGTGCAACAGAAAACTGCAGAATATCTGTTTCCTTGTTACCAATGGTTGTCGCCTAGTGCTTCAGATGGTCTAGTTAGTCGTGAACTATGCGTTGCATCTTCAAATATTCTTGAAAGATGGAAGTCTGGTCATGATATTATCGATGATTCTAGACTTATTCTAGAAGGTATGATTTTTACTTATGATATTTGAATGTAAACCTATCCTGTTTGTGTCCCTGTCTTCACTACATTATTGAATTTATAACAGTATAGATGAGAGGTCGGAATCCTGTTTAGGTTTTAGGACAATACTAATTACTGTTTTAATGTGTGCAAAGTGGTAAAAAAGCAGTTGTTCTCAATGAATATTTTCAGCAGTAAACTGAGAAAATATCAGAGGAGGGAGATGCCTCTGGTACTATAAGGACTATTTACATATATATTATTATATATTATTATTGTATCCTTTAGTTCCTAGAGGAACATAGGGCTTCAGCTGCGCACCTCCATTGACTTCGGTTTTCTGACAACTTTTTCACCCTGCTCCAGGTCTGCCCACATGCTTTCATCTCCTCTTCACATGACCTCCTCCAAGTCACCCTTGGACGACCAACTCGCCGCCTCCCTTTCGGGTTCCACTCGAGGGCTTGTCTAGTGATGTCACTTGATGGTTTCCTCAGCGTATGGCCAATCCATCTCCATTTCTTTCTGCCTATTTGTTTCACAATCGGTTCCTGATTGGTTCGCTCCCAGAGATCCCTGTTGCTGATCTTTTCTGGCCATCTGATCTTGAGTATTGAGCGGAGACAGTTGTTAATGAAGGTTTGAAGTTTGTTTGAGATGCTCTTTATGACTCGCCAAGTCTCTGATCCGTATAGTAGCACTGACTTCACATTGGAGTTGAAAATCCGGATCTTATTTTTGATGCTGAATGCTGTTGACCTCCACACAGATTTGAGAGTAATGAAAGCTTGTCTTGCTTTTCCGATTCTGGCTTTGATGTCCTCGTCAGTTCCGCCTGTAGTTGAGACGATGCTTCCCAGGTAGGTGAAGGAGGTTGTTTCTTTCAGGTTCTTCCCATTTATGCTTATTGTGGTCTGTTGTTGCTGTTGATGTTGGCAAGGAATCTTCATCATCTCTGTTTTATCTATGTTCACGTGAAGTCCTATCTTTGATGCTTCTTCTGCCAACTTGTTACTTTTCATTTGCATATCTTCCAGTTTATGGGAAATCAGACATATATCATCGGCGAAATCCAGATCCTCCAAGTCTTTTGTGTCAGTCCATTTTATGCCTGTTCCCTCGTTGGTTGCCGTTGTCTGTCGCATTATCCAATCAATTGCAATCAGGAAGATCATTGGTGATAGTAGACAGCCTTGCCTCACTCCCGTCCTCACTTCGAAGGCTTCCGTAAGTTTCCCGTTGTGGATTACTTGGCATGCAGCATTGTCGTATAACTGTTGGATGAGGTGTATAATTGTCGATGGGACCCCGTAGTAGCGAAGTAGTTTCCAAATGACCTCTCGATCGACGCTGTCGAAGGCCTTTTCAAAGTCGATGAAGTTGAGATAGAGAGGTGACTGCCATTCCAAGCTTTGTTCAATGATGATCCGTAGAGTGGCGATTTGATCAATACATGATTTGTTTCTCCTGAATCCAGCCTGTTCCGGACGAAGTTTTTCATCTAGGGCTTGTTTGATTCTCTCCAGGATGATGCGACTTAGTATCTTGCTTGGAATGGACAGAAGCATAATTCCCCGCCAGTTTTTACATTGACTTAAGTCTCCTTTCTTTGGAAGTTTGAATAAGTAACTGTTCTTCCAATCCTCGGGTACTTTGCCCTCTTTCCACACCTTCTCCAGTAGTGGTGTCATCAAGTCCGCTGTTGTCTCTGGGTCTATTTTCAAAGCCTCTGCTGGGATTCCATCTGGTCCCGGTGTTTTCCCAGTTTTAAGCATCTTGATTGCATTCAGGACTTCTGATTTCGTCGGGGGGTCAGTGTTCACTGGTAGTTCTGCTTCCGTTGTTGGTATTGCTGGACGTGTTGTAGGTGGCGGACGATTTAGAAGTCTTTTGAAGTGTTCAACCCAGTGCTTTCTCTGTTCCACCTCTTTGGTGATTGACTTTCCATTGTCGTCCTTTATTGGCTTAATCTGTGTCGAACGTTTGCCCGAAAGGTTCCTAGTTGTTTGGTAGAGTGTGGCGAGGTCTCCTTTGCCTGCAGCTTGTTCTGCTTCGTTTGCCATGGTTTCATAATATTTTCTTTTGTCTTCCCTGGCACTTTTCTTCACTCTTTTGTTCAGTGTATTGTAGCTTGCATTCAGCTCCTGTTTTTGTTGCTCGTCGGTGCACTGGATAATCTTTTGCTTCACTGTCCTTCTCTCTTCTATTAGTTTCCAAGTGTCCGTAGTGAGCCACTGTTTGTCCTGTCTCTTTTTTCTGCCTAGAATTTCTATGCAGGTTTGGCTCCACACCGTTTTCAAGTTGTTCCAGTGCTTTTCAACGCCGACCTCTTCGCTAGTGTTGATTTGTGTCTCGGCTTTGTCCTTTATGCTTGCAATGAAGATGTCCTTTGTAGCCTGGTCCTTCAGCTTTTGAGTGTTGAACTTGGCTTGTGGTCTATCTGCAGCTCCTCCTTCTTTGAAAGCTTTTAATTTGATTTGGATTGTCCCTTGTACGAGATAGTGGTCTGAGCCAACGTCTGCTCCTCTTCTTGCTTTTGTGTCCAGTAGGCTGCGCCTCCACTTCCTTGAGATTGAGATGAAGTCGATTTGGTTTTTGGTTTGCCCGTCTGGTGACACCCATGTAGCCTTGTGGATATCTTTGTGCTTGTATACACTGCCACCAATCACCAGTTCGTTGAAGGCGCAGAAGTCGGCGAAGAGTTCTCCGTTTTCATTCATTTCTCCTAGAGCTTCTCTACCCATGATGAGTTCCCTTCCCGTATTGTCTGGTCCCAGTTTGGCGTTCATGTCTCCCATTAGTATTTTCATGTCGCCAGCTGGAGTATTGTCCATTGTTGCCTGTAGTTGCCTGTAGAATTCTTCTTTCTTCTCGAGGTCTGCGTTGTTTGTGGGTGCATAACATTGTATGATTGACACTTTCCTTCCTTTGGAGTTGAACCTGGCGGTCATTATCCTGGACGAAATCGCCTCCCATTGTATCAGGGCTTTCGTTGCCGTTGGTGACATCATGATAGCCACGCCCTCGGTGTGCGTGTGGTTATCTTCTGGGTGACCGGAGTAGATCACTGACTCACCTGTTGACAATTTGGTGAGTCCACTCCCATTCCATCTGCTCTCACATATTCCCAGCACTTGTATTCCGTATCTTTTCATCTCGTTGGCGATCTGGGCAGCTTTTCCAGTCTCGTACATAGTTCGGACGTTCCATGTTCCTACACAGACTTTTTCTTTTGGTGCAAAGAGGTTCATTTTGCTGAAGGTTCTGTAGCAATTTTGTTTACAGGGTGGGGTTGCTAGCCTCACGCCTGAGAAAAGAATGATTACATTAAGTAAAAGTTTAGAGAGAAGCAACTTTTTGGGTTGCTCCCCTCAAAATCAGAAAATAACGGACAAACAATGAGAACAACATCAACAAAGGAAACAGTTCACAGAAAAAAGGGCAAAAAGCGACGACAACTATACAATAAGACAACATGCAATATAGTTCAGTACAGTTAACTAAAATGATATCTTAACCATAAACTCACTGACTTGGAGCAACTTGAACATATAAATCCAACAATATATACAATTATAGATGTGTTTATGTTTAAAAATTCCACAAATCCAAACAGTGAGTTATGTGTATTATCTGTCAATAAGATTGTATTTTTTGGATTCAGTGTTCGAAAGGTTAATAATTGTGATAATTTCCGCAAACACTTTGCATAAAATTTTAGAGTTATAAGAGATTTTATTTATGACCAAAATGTAGCGTAATATATATATATATATATATATATATAAGCGTAAAAAAGTCGTACGTTAATAATAGTATAATTTATTCTGGTCCGTTTAGATGACAGTAGTAGAGTAGTTTAAAACATAAAATTTACTATATGGACGGCCGAATATTTCACATGCTTATTTTAATTTTAGTTAATATCTACCAATAAACACTGATATTATTTAGGCGTACTCTGTTGATTAGATCGAAGTCTGTATTATTATTATATTATTGCTCCCTTGGGTTCCTAGTGGAACATAGGGCTTCAACTGCACTTCTCCACTTCTTTCTGTCTTCTGCTGTACTTTTCACCTGTATCCATGTTAGTCCATACTCTTTCAGCTCCTCTGCGCACGATCTCCTCCATGTCACTCTTGGACGTCCCACTCGTCGCTTCCCTTTCGGGTTTCATTCGAGGGCTTGACGCGCAATGTCACCCAGTGGTCTCCTCAGCGAGTGTCCGGTCGAAGTCTGTGCTGTAGGTTTATTAACTTTCAACTACAGGACAAGGACCAGACAACAGATCGTTTATTGAGAAAATCAACAGATATTTATAGATTTTTATGCACATTATTATTCCTTATTACTAGCAGAGAAACAGCGTCTTCTGATTGGTTGTTTTCTCACTGAAAGTTATTCTGCCATCTCTTTGTGGCTGTTTCTTTGAAGGTCAGATCATGTATCTGCGATTTGTATCCGCCCACGATAAGTCTGCTGTCATTGATTGTTGAGTTAGTCTTTATTCTTGTTATTTTCTCATGACCAAGATATGGGACGTAAACATTGACACTGACCAATTTTGGCTAGCAGACAGCTCTCATCACAGGTGAACTTCTACCAAAAGAAGGGGTGAAAATATTGTCAATATGATCAGATTTTAGGAATATCTGGTAGGAATCTCCGATTGAGTAAAGTAAATATTTCGTCTTTCTTTGTCCGCAGGTAAAAACATTGTCTTGATTGAAACAAAATTCACCGGAATGAAGGGAAAAAAGTGACAAAGTTTGGGTAATAGAGTGTAATATAATTTGTATTTCCTTCCAATGATAAGTCTGTCTAAATGAAACGAAAGGATTGAGAGAAAAAATATTTACTCTTCAGCTAGATCCTCATCTCTGGCTCTACTATTATATATATATATATATATATATATATATATATATATATATATATATATATATATATATATATATATAACATTACTAATACAATGCACAACATTTTACCAATCAAGTGGTGATATTTGTGTTAACAATAATTGGTCAGTATCAACATTTCTAGGCGACAGGTGTGACTTGACGAAGAGAATTAATACACACAATTTAAGGGTACAAATGGTAATAACAAGTGGATTGCAAAATGCTTAATTTTGGAAAAATGAAGAGTAATTAAGGAATATGCGATTGTTGAAGTTGTTTATGTGACAGATAACTAAAGGAACATAAAACTATTTGGACAATGATAACATGTAATTAGAGATAAAGTAGTCAGAGGAAATAATAAAATAATTTGCACAATTATAGGTTTTAAAAGGTTTACGAGGAGGGTAGAGAAGTGGTCCAGTTCAATTTAAAAAGAAATATTTTTCCCTCAGTCCTTGTGCTTTTCAAATGTCTAAATGGGGATTTTTTTTCTACATTTTGATGTAGTTGTGTCCTCTGAGCTGAATGGCTTATTTGCTAAGCTTTCATTGCCCTGCTAGGCAACATCTTCAGTGCATACTTCATTTTGAAGTGAGCTTTTAGATTTCTCCACGAGTTTATTAGTCATATCTCCTGGTCACCTTAAACGTGATTGGTTGTTTCTGTGTGTTTTCACACCTTCTAGGCTACTTGTAATGGAACTGATTGTTTTTTTGACTTGAAATTTGACCCTTTGTTCGTGAGATTTCCTTCTCATCAGTAGGTAAATTTTGTCTATCTCGATGTGTCTATTGATTGGTGATTCTTTGGAATAACAGGCTTCTAAAAATTCTTTATCATTCTTGTTGTTTCCTCTGTCTAATATTTGAACGTTGTCCCAGTCGAATTGATATCTATGGTTGTCTGTATGCAGTGGGACCATATAAGGGAGTGGCTGTCATGTCTTTTGACGGCTAGTTTTCTTTCATGGATACGTAGATGAAGGGGATGTCCACTTTGGCCAATGTAGTGTTTTTCGCAGTTGTTACACTTTATTTTCTAGATGATGTTGGTTTTATCTTCTTTCGTTGTTGAGTTTTTTGGTTGACATAGACCCAGCCGGGTGGCGTGATTTCGTTGGTTTGTGTGGTAAATCAATTTCTAAAGGTTTGAAGCGTTTTGCGATGATTTCTGAGATCTCCTCTTATATATGTGGTGGAGCGGTTTTCTTTGTGCTTTCCTTGGGGGGCCTTTTGTTAGATAGGTTGGCTTGTGGGTATATGTCTGTTGATGAAATTCCGCGGATATCCATTCTTTTGGAAGACGTCCATGATATATCTTTCTTCAATTTTCCTTAAAATGGGAGTGCTGAAATGAGTCCTTGCCCTCTTGAATAGTGTTTGTATGCAATTCTTTTTGTGTGTTATTGAATTGTTGCTGTCGCAATTCAGTATTTGGTCTGTGTAAGTTGATTTTCTATAAACTTGAGTTTCTAATTCCTCTGTGGTTGTTCGCTTGACTAAGACGTCCGAAAATGGGATCTGGTTCTCGAATTCCTCTTCTCTTGTGAATTTGATGTCGTTGAAGACGTTGTTCATTAAGTTTTGAGTTTTATCTAATTTGTTTCTTTTGATTATTACAAATGTCGGAATATACACATTGGATCATAGGAGTTATTAAGAAGACATTTGCAACGAAGAAGATTTTCTTTTCGACGAAGTCATCATCTAGGCTGTACATTCGTGTATTTATATCGAATGGATGGGAAAATTCCAGAATAATTTCCGGTTAAGGAATTACAATACCATAATAAACAGGGGGATGGATAAAACAAACAAAGTAGCATCATAACCAAGAAGATTGACATTGTGTAATTAGGGGTTAGAAATGTAGAAATAACAAAATAGACAGGATGTTTATATAAAGACTTATGTGATGAATAACTGTTTATGCAATGAGGGATTAAATATGTAGAAATAGTAAAATGACAAAATAAACATGAAGTTCGGGTATGAAAATATGGTAGTGAAAACAGGGATTAAGAAAAACTTAAAATAACACGAATAAACAGGAAGTTTAGATAAGAAAGGAGATGGGATGGTCATCACTAAAAAAATTACCTGTTTATGATGGCCATGGCAGGGACAGGGGTTGGACGTATTTCTTTTGGATAGCCGAGGAGCTAGCTATACTAAAGCTCAAACCCACGCTTTGTATACAAAAGAAATACATAATAAAAGAAATATATAATGCTGTGATGTCGAAGGATACCATTATTTCTTAGTCATCTATTTGAATGCCTCTGATTTTGTTTAGAAATCGGATAGCAGATTAATGAAGTGATCGTAGGAATCCGTTAGGTGTTTCAATTTTCTGTATAATTCTCTGAATAAATTGTACGTTGGAGTTCCTGGTAGTGATACAATCGGTCGTAAAGGCAAATTTGGTTTGTGTATTTTGGGTCTGCCGTAGAACAAGGGTTAGATTGACCCATTGAATTTCGTTCGCCATTGGCCTTATTTTGTGTTCTAACCTGTTTTGATGAGCTTTATTAACATTCTTTGGATGTGGTTATCTAATGTTTGAATGAGATTGGTTGTGAGTTGTTGATATACATCCTCATCTTTGAGCAGTTCTTCAGTTTTCTTGGTGTATTCTTTTTTGTCCGTGACTATTGTTGTTCTTCCTTTGTCAGCTGATAGAATGGCGATGTCCTTTTTATTTTTCAGCTTTTTTGAGGTCTTTTACTTGTTGAGAGTTGAGTTGTGTGTGTGTTATTCTTTCTGTTCGACCACTGGTACGATTGTTTCGCGCATCTCTTTTTGTGTTTCTTTGTTTGAGTTTAATGATTTTAGTAATGATTCATGATTCTGCATTAAATGAATTAAATAAATTAATTAGAACTCTTACTGAAAGTTGAAATGTGTACTAAAATCGTTCTAATGTGCATCAGGGATACAAGACTAAGTGAAGTCACCATTGCCCATCACAGCAGAAAATTAATTGACTGAACATAACTCCTAATGACATGAATGAACAGTTACAAGAGTTAGTGGAGGTGATAAACCAGAAATTGAAGTAATATCATAGGAAGTATTATAACTGACGAAAACACAGGTGATTATTGTTTAGTTTCTTATTTAGGCAGTAATGCTATCTCATAAACATCTCTCAAGAATTTTATTTCTAAGTAAAAACCGTTAGCTGACATTTCTGGACCATTTCGTTGCTAGGCAATGTTTCTAAATCCAATTTATTTGTGATGCTAATTAGTCCAAGTAATAAATGAACCATAAGGCAGGTAAGATACTATCAAAGAAGTCGTGACCAGTAGGGTGCAGCAGGTAGTGTGTAAGGGCAAATACTCGCCGAAGACATTGGTTAGGGGTTGCGCTATGTCATGAATTAGCAGAAGTTGGAATTCATGGGCTGGATCGGATCCCAGGGGCCTAATGGTCTATGAGCTCGCTGGCGTTGTAACCAGAATGTGGTGGGTTCGAACCCGTGTGGTGAGTGCGTGCTGATGAAGAGTCCCAAACTAGGATGAAACAGCTGTCCGGTTGGTTTTCCAATGGCTCTCCAACCAATGTCAGCTCATGATGAAATCCTGTAATCAAAGAAAGTATTGACTAGTAAAACAGCTAATGCTAGAGTGGAATTCAGGCACTGTGATGTAAAATATAATCCTATCTGTATTAGATAACTTTACTTGATATAAAACACGCTTATAGTGACTATCGCAATAGTATGATGACATTCCAATAGCGACTTATCTCTCATAATTATATTACTACATTCACACGATTTCTTAACTTGCTTTATATGCCTTCATCGTCCATTGCTATTATTCAATTTTTCTATGCATTCAATATAGACGTAGAGCCATTTTGATTTCACTTGTTTGATTCCATGCAAGTTAATGTATTGCAATGTATTCACATTTATTAAGAATAAAATTAAGAATCGTTGGTTGATTTAATACATAATGTTCACTTGAATGATAGTAGTCGAATCAAAATTGGGATGGAGATGCTTGTATGTATTCTGCAGTATTTCCTTGAAATTAATGACTAACAAACATGATTCTTAGTCAAAATGTTTGCCTATGGTTGTCATATTTAAAACCAATATTGCAAAGCATTTGTAATATTTTGGTGACAGCTGTCTGCTAGCCAAAATTGTAAACTCATCAACCAATCACAGCATACCAAAAACTTGTGAAAATACGATTCGCAGATATATGGCCTAACTTTCTAAGAAACGGTCAAAAAGAGATGACAGATTAACCTTCAGCAAGGAAACAACCAATCAGAAACATTGCTTCTCTACTAATAACAGCGCTTATAATAATGTACATAGAAATCTATAAATACCTCTTGATTTTTTCAGTAAACGATCTGTTGTCTGGTCCTTGTCTCCTGTAGTTACAATATTATCATCATTTCAGTTGTCCTTCTAACATTTACTTCTCATATTTGTGTTCTGTTAGAATGTGTAAGAATCTGAGCCAGTGCAATTTCTTATCAGGTTCCTTGTTATCATACTAGTTTTCTTCAAGTCTTCATCTATTTCTCATTGACTTATTGAACACTTCTCATTTTATGTCAACCAACGCATTTTATTGTTGCTTGAAGCATAAATAATCATTTTTGATATTTTACATTCATTAGATCAAATTACAATTTATCACATTCGTACCTATACTGGAGCTCAGTCTAAAGGTGCCTCCGATGCAAATGTACAAATAAGGTTGTTTGGAGACAAAGATTTTTCTGGAAACATTACACTGCATAAAGCATTCAATGAAATAGAAGAAACAATAGTCAATAAGTTCGAAGCTGGTGAGGTAGCAAGTTATATCGTCAAGGCGATAAATATTGGCAATATTAAAAAAATCAGGTAAGGCAAGTTACCTTTCTCGAAATTCTTTCTTTGTTTTAGAATTGGAAGAGATTTTACTAGTGTGTCATCAAACTGGTATCTTCAGCGTGTTGAAGTTGAAGCCAAAAAGCTAGGACTGTTATGGAAATTTGAGTGTAACCAGTGGATTAGTCCACAACATTCACAAGTGGAATTATTCTCTGAACCGAAGTGCACATCATTTGTCAAACCGAGTGAGTCTGTTTATGAATATAACTCAAGAATATTTCATTGTGGAGTCGAAATTGTTCGCATACATTCACCAATGAAATGTTCTATTTTATGTAAAGTGGTCTTTTTCAAGTACCTGTTTTGTTGACAATTTCGTTTGATTGGTTGGAGGATTTCATCATGAGCTGAATTCAGGTAGAGAACAATTGGAAAACCAGCTGGGAGTACTGGACAGCCAGCTGTTTCGTGAGACTAGTTTGCCACTCTTCATCAGTACGCACCCACCACAGGGGTTCGAACCCAGCACCTTTTAGTTACAAGGCTAGCGAGCTCGTAGACCATTAAGCCACTGGGATCCAACCCAGTGGCTAGCCCATGAATTCCAACTTCTGCAATCCATGACATGGCGCGACCAGTTCGCAATGTCTTCTTCCATGAGTTACTGCCTCAAATCAGTAAAAAAAACAACTAAATAATTCTAGAACTGCCTTCAAAGAGATTCGACTTTCATTAGGATCAAAGTGGTGCGAAAATGATATACACTAGTAAGTATAATATTAAAATAATATTTTTGCAAAATTAAAGCAAGACCAGTCTTTGTATTTAAACTTAGTGGACATATTAGAAGATATCAATATGTTTTTCTCTATAGTTTGGTTTGTAAGGGTTAGTTATGTTTTTACGAGTTGACAATGGATTGATATCAGTTAGAGAACCATTGAAAACCAGCACTGAAGTACTGGACAGCTGTTTCACCCTAGTTTGGGAATCATCGGAAGTACGCAGCACTGGGATTCGAATCCAGGACCTTCCAGTTACAAGGCGAGCTCGTATATTCTAGTGAGAAACTGTGACCAATGAGGTCCATTTAGATGTCACGTGTGTGGATGGATGTCTCACTAACGACAATGGTTGGGGTCGCCCTAAATCACGAATTGGTAGAAGTTAGAATTCATGACCCATTGAATCTGGTCCCAGTGGCTGAATGGTTTACGAGCTTGCTAGTCTTGTAACCAGAAGGTGCTGGGTTTGAATTCCAGTGGATGCGTACTTCCGATGATTCCCAAACTAGGGTGAAACAGCTGTCCAGTACTTCAGTGCTGGTTTTCAATGGTTCTCTAACTGATATCAATCCATTGTCAACTCGTAAAAACATAACTAACCCTTACAAACCAAACTATAGAGAAAAACATATTGATATCTTCTAATATGTCCACTAAGTTTAAATACAAAGACTGGTCTTGCTTTAATTTTGCAAAAATATTATTTTAATATTATACTTACTAGTGTATATCATTTTCGCACCACTTTGATCCTAATGAAAGTCGAATCTCTTTGAAGGCAGTTCTAGAATTATTTAGTTGTTTTTTTTACTGAGTAGTTGTAATTTTTATGCTCGATAGTCGAGTATGAAAATGGTTTAAAGGTTGATGGATATCTCGTTCAGCAACTTCTAATTAATTTATTCTCGCGTACCAAAAACAAAGCAAAAGCCAATAATTGATCGTCCAAACTTCGTAATATATTTTGGAACCAAAACAAGCCGTTAGACGAACGCTTAGCTAGCTAGTGATCGTGCACGTGACACGACGGAGTACCAAATGGCGGGGATGCTTGACCGGAAGCCTTCAGCTAAACAAGTCGACTTAAACAGTGGTGGTCAGCATCCAATGAGTGATTGCTGTGGTCAATAATTTTGGGGAATTATTTACCGCTACAGCTCACTCCCTCCCTAGTGGGGTCGTGAGGACCCTAAGACAGAACCAGCCGGAAGTAAAAAAACTCGATGGTTCCCTTTCGGGTGAAAAAAATCTTCCGAGCGGCTTGGTCGTATGCCTACTGGTTTGTCTGCCTATGCTAATAGGGTGTTTGTACATAGCTTCCTTGTTGTTGTTCGTTGGATTCCGTGCTTCGTTTGTTTCCTGTCCAGTGCCCGTCGCACCTGGAAAAGAAAACAAGAACGCTAAGAACCATGTCGAGGAAAATGTACGAAATGAGCTTTTTGGTTAAAAAAAATTGTGTGCATTTACTATACAGTAAAATAATGCTAAGTTCAGAACATCGAAAAAAAAATACATCTAATTAATTTTTTTGTGTATGTTACATGAACCGTTGGAAAAAAAATTTTTTGTGTTCGGTGGTACTGTATATAAAAAAAATTGATACGTCAAAAAAAAATAGTCAGTACCACAAACGAATGAGTTGCGTGAATCACACGACTTCGTTAAGTCAAATAAGTGTGCAGATATTCTGGGAACCTTACGGTGCGTCCAGAACGGGTTTTCTTGGGAGGCTCGATAGAAGGTTCGGTAGCTGTCGCTGTGCTAGTGACTTCATCGATGTCTAAACGATCTTCTGTTACTTGTGGATTTTGGGGTACGTTGAGCTCTATGCTAATAGGATTACCCTCCAAGTAAGCCGGTTTCAGACGGTCAATGCTGACGGTGTCCTCGCGGCCGTTTTTGTCCAAGACAAAGAATTTATCAGAACGTTTAATTACCTTATAAGGTCCGTCGTATGGGGGTTCCAGGGGTCTGCGCACAGAGTCGCGACGAACAAATACATGTGAAGAAGTTTTCAAACACGGATGAACGAAAACATCAATGGACTGTGGACGAAGGGGAGCAGGTTTAACTGAACGCATTGCGTTTGTAAGCCTGCTGACGTATGAAGCGTGATCTACCACTGGTGGGAAGCTCGAGGGAGAAACAAATTCACCAGGCAGTCGCAGTGTCGTGCCATATACTAGCTCGGCGCTAGTACAACCAGCATCGGTTTTCAAGGCGTTTCGTATCCCTAGGAGAACTAACGGAAGGGATTCAGTCCAATGGGTGGTGTTTGCAGCTGACAGACCAGCTTTCAGCTGTCTGTGTAGACGTTCTACCATACCATTAGCTTGAGGATGGTAGGCTGTTGTTCGAAATCGCATGCAACCTATGATTTTAGTCAGGGCGAAGAATAAGCCACTTTCGAATTGCCGCCCGCGATCAGTTGTTATGGAAGATGGGCATCCAAAGTTAGCGATCCATCTTTCTACGAAGACGCGTGCGACTGTTTCAGCAGATACATCCTTGATGGGTACTGCTTCCGGCCATCGTGTGAAGCGATCGATGCAAGTTAAAATATAAGTATATCCATGTGATTCAGGAAGGGGTCCAACCAAATCTATATGGACGTGTTCGAAACGAGCGTCAGGGAGAAGAAAGGTGCCAAGTGGGCTTTTGGTGTGTCTTATCACCTTGCACTTTTGACAAGCTAAGCACGTGTGTGCCCATTCCCTTACTTCTTTATTAATGCCAGGCCAACAAAACCGACTAGTTACGAGCTTGACAGTAGTTCGAATACCTGGGTGAGATAAGCCATGCAACGTATTGAAGACGTTACGGCGATAACTTTTAGGCACGATGGGGCGAGGAGTACTCGTGGAAATGTCACATAGAATAGTATCTCTTCCCATACCTAAGGGTTTCTCAGCTAATTGTAGAGTTGTTTTCGACAACTCATGTTGAAGTTCGGTATCTTCTTTTTGAAGACGAGCCAGTTTTACAAGGTCTATGCCGTCGATTTGGGTGAGGGAACAAACGCGCGACAAGGCATCTGCCACAGTGTTGTTTACTCCGGATACATGGCGAATATCTGATGTAAACTGTGAGACGTAATCCAGTTGTCGTGATTCCCTGGGTGAATACTTATCTGAAGGTGAGTTCAGAGAGTACGTCAGAGGTTTGTGATCCGTAAAAATTATAAATTCACGACCCTCTACCGAATGTCTAAAATGTCGTATAGCACAGTACATAGCCAGAAGTTCTCTGCCGAATGTGCTGTACTTCGTTTCAGCTAATTGAAGGCGTCTGGAGAAAAAGGCGAGTGGTTGCCACTCTTTGTCAACTAGCTGTTGTAGAACTGCGCCGATTGCAGTGTTTGATGCATCAACCGAGATACTTAACGGTGCCGTTGGATCCTGATACATCAGAAGTGTGGCATTCGCAATAGCTTTTTTAATCTGGGTAAAAGCATTTCGAGCAGACGCGTCAAGTTCTATGGACTTGTTATTCCCTCGAAGGAGGTCTGTCAATGGCTGAATCAAAGAGGCACAGTTGGGAATAAAGCGTCGATAATAACTTACTAAGCCGTTAAAAGTGCGGAGACTTTTCACTGTCTGTGGCTCTGGAAAGTTCAGTATAGCCTCGACCTTAGTAGCCAGTGGGCGAATGCCCTTGCAGTCAATAGTGTGACCCAGGAAGTCGAGTGAGTCAACACCGATTTGACAATTTTGAATATTAATGGTAACACCATGTTGGCGTAACCTGCCAAGTCCAAGTGCCTAAGGTGAGTTTCCTTGTCTGGACTGGCAATGAGGCAGTCGTCTAAGTATTTGAATACAAAGTCGAGACCGCGAAATACTTCGTCAATGTAGCGTATGAAGTGGGGATGCCCATGGGCTATTCGAAGGTCGAATGATGCCAAGGGTAAGCATATGGTCAAATTCATTCCTGGCGATTCTCAGTTTGTCAGGAGCCAGTCGTCGTGCTTTAGGTGTCACAGGTTGACCTGTGGTAATGATGTGGTGCATTACATTGCTGGTTATGCATGGCAGGTCGTTCGACGGGCAATTAAGTTCCGGATACTTGTCAACCATAGGTTGAAAAGTTGGATCAATGATTGCCTTTATCTTAACGGGTGACAGACTGGGGCCTATGTAGCTGATGCCTTTGATAGACAGACTAGTAGTATTGTCAATCAGTCGTTTTCGGCGGACGTCTACGAGTAAATCATGATGATTAAGTAGGTCCGTGCCAATGATGGGCATTGTAACGTCAGCGAGAAGGAAAATCCATCGAATAGGTTTGCGTAAACCTACGTTCAGACAGACGTATTTCCTACCAAAGGTTGCGATTGGTTTTCCATTTGCAGCCTGTAAGTTGAAGGTAGGTTCCTTCTGTCGATCTGCTGCTGTAGCAGGAAGGACGCTGACTTCGGCGCCTGTGTCGACTAAGTATCGAGTCTGGCTTATCACATCATGGATGTAAAGTAGGTGGCTAGTGCCACCGGCGACGGTTGCCGCTAACGCGTGCCGGCGGGATAGTTTCCCGCAGACTTTGAGACATTTCCGAAGTTACAAGGCTTACGGCAACACTTCGCTTCTTGGCCATAGGTGTTGTGGTACCAGCACCAGTCAGGGTTTTTCAGTGAACGTGGTTTGGACTTAGATCGACCACGTGAGTTCCTGCGTTGAGGAGATTTAGGACGACGGTCGGAGGATTTAGAAGGCATGTTTGACCTAAACATCTGCTGGATGCAGTTGCATAACTCTATCATTACAGGATCCTTACTCGAAGTCTGCTTAGTCATCGAGCATATTTCGGGAACAGACCGTTTGGTAATCTCTAGAATCCTATCTGCAGTAATTGCTAAGTCCTCTATTACAGTACCCTGAAGTGTCACAAGTACGGTCTGTACAGACTGTGGCAGCTTGGTTAAGAAGAGTTCTCTAAACAGTCCTTCGTCGAACTGACTTTGGCCAACGACTTCTTTCATTCTTGTCAGCATGGTCACGGCTGACTGATCTCCTATCTCGATGTTACGAAGTAATTCATCTAGACGTTGTCGGTCCGTGAGAACGTTTCTCCTGAGAAGGGATGCTTTGAGCAACTCGTACGAGTTACTTACCTCGGGACTCAACATCTGTGATGTTACGTACTTGCTGAATTCCCGCGGTAAGGCGTGAATAACTGCAAGTAACTGTGAACGTTGATCGGTTATTCCATGCTCACAAAAATCTGCTTCAGCTAGCAGAAACCACGTTTCAGCATTATTTGGCCAGTATGGTACAAGCTGAATGGTTTTAGGAGTTGAGCGGATACGAATGACCTTGGGACTAAGATCACTCATGACGAAAATTATGTCGAATAATATATGGTACAAGAACAAATACAAAATGGAACGAACTCACCGGGGTTATCTGTGGATTTATCGTAGATGAAGTTCGCGGTTGGGCTCACCAGTTTAATGATTGATGGATATCTCGTTCAGCAACTTCTAATTAATTTATTCTCGCGTACCAAAAACAAAGCAAAAGCCAATAATTGATCGTCCAAACTTCGTAATATATTTTGGAACCAGAACAAGCCGTTAGACGAACGCTTAGCTAGCTAGTGATTGTGCACGTGACACGACGGAGTACCAAATGGCGGGGATGCTTGACCGGAAGCCTTCAGCTAAACAAGTCGACTTAAACAGTGGTGGTCAGCATCCAATGAGTGATTGCTGTGGTCAATAATTTTGGGGAATTATTTACCGCTACAATGGGTTAAAACTATTGGCTATTCAGTGAAAGGTTTATGTTTGGCTTTCCAACTAATATACACTAGCGAATCCTGCAACAAATGTAGAGGCATAAATAAAATGAATAATATGAGTATTGCTATTATTGTTCCCTTTGGTTCCGAGTGGAGTATGTAGCTCCACTGGTACATCCCTATTTCAACCGGCAGTCCTTTTAAACTGGTTCCAGGATCACACACAAGTCTTCATCTACCACTCACACGGTCTTTCGCATACCACTCCCGGATGCCTAACTTGTCGTTTCATTCAGCGGTCTCCTCAGCATGCCTCTAGTCCATTTCCACTTCCTACAGCCTATTTGTCTGCCGATAGGTTTTTAGCTGGTCTTTTGCCGGCTAGAGTTCCTTGTTGCTTTTTCTCTCCGGCTATGTAATCTTCATTGTGGAGCAAAGGTGGCTACTGCTGCAGTCTTTTCGGAAGTAAGAATTTACTGATTAATTCACTTCTCCTGTGTATGAGTAGTTATCGGGGTGAAGTAATTTTCTCCGCATAGGCATCCCTTTATAGCATTTCTATTCCATTTAAAAATTATTTCAACATAGACCATTTTGTCACATAATAGTGAGAAGAATTCAAATTAATAAACTGACGTAAATATTTGAAACATTTTTTAAGTGACCAACTATCAAATTAAAACGTTTACAAGTGACATTTCTGGAGCAGAAACAACCTCCAATGTCTATATCCAATTGTACGGAAATGATGGCTCTCCGAGTACAATAAGACGTTTACAGCCAAATGATGACAGTGAACAATGTTTTCAACGGAATAAAATAGATACGTTCTATGTGGAATTAGAAGAGTTACTAGAGCCTTTTAGTAAATTAAGAATATGGCACAACGATAAAGGCATGTCAACCGATTGGCACTTAAATAAAGTTGAGATAAGAAAAGTGAAAACACGTCAGTATGTAAGTAAAATAAAAAATTTCCTCTTGTCGTTTGTTTTCCAAATTTTTATTCTTTTATATTTGATGACTACCTGAACTTTCTAATAATTTCCATTTGCACATTTCTTTTCTGTTTAAATCTGTGTTTGTTTGTTTTTAAATTCGTAGCGTAACGACAGAAGACAGGAGTTAGGCAACAAATCCCTTACTGAGGAAATCAACCGATATTTATAGATTTTGATATATAATATTTTAGGTTATTGTTAGCAGAGAAACAGTGTCTTCTGATTTCTCGTTTTCTCACTAGAAGTTAATCTCTCATCCCTCTCTGGCCGTTTATTTGAAGGTCAGACCATATATCTGCGAATTTTATCCGCTCACGCTAAGTCTGTCGTGATTGGCTATTGAGTTCTTCAAGGTTAGGCCTTGTTCTTGTTTTTTCTCATGACTAAGATACGGGACGTAAACACTGACATAAATTGCTGCCTACCAGTTTTGGCTAGCAGATAGCTCTCATCACAGTAGTGTAACTGAATGTCGAAAGGTGGTGAAATTGAAGACTTCTAGGTCACATGCTGTACAATTTTTTTGTTTTGTCGAATATCAGTTACTCAGTGAATGCGTGTCGATTATTCTATAAAATTCACTGCACTAGTCAATCATTAAATGACAACCAATGTTTTTGCAATATGCAGTGAGCACATGGAAATATTTATCAATTGTTCAATTTGATAATCGACCCAAGTGATATATTCATTTGCTTCATGTTTCAGACTGTATATTAGCTGACAACAGACAAATATCCTCGGTAGATTTACTTGTTCCGCTCATCGCCCATCATCAAAGAGGTATATATACAAGGCATATTCTTTCTAGATTCAGTATTGATTCAATTGTTAGGGAAGTTTTATAGATGGTTCGAGAGGTTTAAATAATGAAATCAAACAAATAAAGAAAACACCCACCAGATTTAGTTCAAAATTGTATGAAAACTCAGAAGAAAGATAAAAGTAACAATGTGAATGTCTATCTGTTTTCGATGTAGAACTTTGCCCATATGCGTGGCAGTTCAAGTCGCCACACTCACTGTAGCACACAAAACAAGAGAAGAAGGTAATCTTTTCATGTCTTCCACTCTCAATGGCCAGGTCTCGCTCACAACCATAGAGGAGGACGGGGCGGACTGATGAGCAGTATACCCGCCCTTTGGTTGATAGCCGGCCGGATATCACGTCTACGCTAGAGACGGCTTAAACTGGCATATGCGAAACTAGTCCTCTGTATCCGTGCTGAGATTTCGTCGGAAATCAACCCGTTGGGGCTGTGATGATAATGATGAAAACAGTATGAACAATAAGGAATTCGGACCCTCAGCACTACTGTTATGTGAAGAAGGAACATCAGAAGCACCCACTTAAGGTTCTTTTTGAGGCTAGAACTAGAATGTTATTCAAACTAAAACCAACTCACTCAGAGATAGACTTTGTCGGTTTAAAGACCCAATAGATCCAGCTTAAAAAGGTACTATAATTTACTAAATACCATTTAATGACTGCGATGTCAATTACATAGGTCATACTAATTGATAGGGGTCAGTTAGATTATCGAAACCTACGAATTTAGCAAGATTTAGAATTACTGACCTTTATGAACTAAGTTAAGTAATGTGAAAATTCCCGATGAGTGGAATACACCTAATTGAAAGGAATAACATGATGAGGTAGGACCACGTGATGGTATTAAAAGTAGTATAATTAGATAAACAGAAAAGTCGGTCATCAAAGCTTTTTTTTGTCAAAGTCATCAGGAAACAAGTGCAATCAAAGTGATGCAGTTAATAACAAGGAAGGGGGGAGAAACAAATATGGAGTAAACTATGAAACCGTGTGAATGCACTGATGTGATTATGAGCAGCAATAAATTGTGTTCTCAACGTCATCCAGTTGTCAATAATGTATCACCGAGTTTTAAATCAAATAAGCATATCTAATATGGAATTATATCCTACTAGAGTGCAAAGGTTCTACGATTACAATAAAATTACGATAAGGTATTTAAGATCTGTAGAATGTCAAAGAGATTTCATGATTTCCGATGACGTCTAGTACACAAAAACAAAACTATAGCAAACCCGTACTCACTGAATTGTGTAAATATCAAAGGCAATTACATCTGATGACAAATAAAACAGGGAGAAAACTGTTTTAAATAACATTTTAATAGTTGAATTGGATTTTTTGATTTTCCCGTCGGTTGACTGGACCGAAGTGCTCGGTCTCAGGTTGACATGTCGGCTTCTTGTGCAGATGCTTCGACGGGAAAATCAAAAAATCCAATTCAATAATTAATATGACCCGTTGCACAAGAGGTGGCTCTCGTGGCCCAAGTGGTCTGGTGGATAAGGCTTTGGCGTTTGAAACTATGGGTACTGGGTTCGAGCCTCGGTGGGAACATCATCACTCACTGAGAAATGCAGGTACATACAGATGACGAGTCCCAAATAGGACGAAATGCACTTTATCCTGGATTCCACTGCTAGTCACCATCCACCAATTGTATCCTAACATTTTAATTGGCTGGAGAATAACTGTTCATACAGTACAGAGTTCGAACTTTGTGGTTGCTTATACGTACCTTTATATACATAGAATGTGTAGAATAATAATAATAATAATTTTATATTTCGTATAAACGGGTAGGTTTAAGAGAAATGCATGCCATTTTTACAGGAGCGATCAGTAATGTTATAAATTACAATCCTTGAATATCATAAATTAATACTTTCTCAAAAGTTTCAAAAGTTCAATTATTGTACAAGCAATTAGAACGGGTTCTTATAAATGTTAAATTGTAAACCGTTTACTAATGTCACCATCAAAGTTGGACGACAACCTAAACTTGTTTCCGTTTCTTGCTGATAGTTATGGTCAACCAGTGAACAGCGTATATCTGGGTGAGTGCTATGCCACGAAGTGATTGAACGCTATTTTAGGAACAGAAGAAAATTCTACGCAGCTGCAAAATGGTATAAAATGTTGTTATGAATAATACATTATTGGAAGTATATTTACAAGATAAATACAAGAAGAAGCTATGTAGTACTTGAAATGATAGTATATAGATTCGTAATGTGTAGTGCTAACCATATTGGTCTAAGCATAGAAACTATGATGTTTTCGATGAACATTTACCTTTGTTTAAACACTGGTGTTGTTGTGTTCTTAATCAAAGCAACCAGGCTTTGGACAAGCAACAAATATGAACAAAGAGCAAGTTTTAGCTTTAATAAAAGCCTAGGTAGTTAAGATGAGATAGAGTATAATAGTGCGTAAATGAAAAGATTACTGTGAGGTAGGTAAGTGATACTTAAGTGAGGTGTGAATTCAAAGATCTGGAAAATCAGAAGCCGTAGAACATTGACCTGTAAGATACCTCACGAATTTCTGTAGGGCTCAATGGGTAGCATACTGACAAGAAACTGAACAGGCTTATAGATGGTAGGAGCAAAAGCACTGTTTTATTTATAATTTAGATTTGTACAATTCTTATTTTTTTTGTTGAGAGTCCAGACTAATGTTTAATACTCGAGCTGTCAAAAAATGCATGTTACTGTCCGATACATTGAAGCGATTCACATTTGTGACCACTATCATATCTGCTGATCAGCACGCACCACCCTCCCTCCTTAATAATCCTCTTATTTGTTTTTAGAGTTTTGTCACCTACATATTTCCATGCAATAAATGGCTTTCACGTAATATGGACAATGGAGCATTAGAATGTGAACTTCTACCAAGCCATATGAGACAAGATCAAAACGGTATAATACAATTGGAAAAGGAGATTATACCAAAATGGTCCATTAATACTTATGAAGTTAGAATTATCACTGGAGATAAAGCGTTTGCAGGAACTGATGCTTCTGTTTACCTTACACTGTACGGTGAGAATGGTGATAGTGGTGAACGTAAACTGGTGAAATCACTTACACATCGAAACAAATTTGAACGTGGGCAAGTAGGTATCAATATATGTTTTCCATTAATTTTTACTAGCCTAATATAATGCTCACAAAATAAAGTGATTTCAGGTCGCGATCAGTTATGTAACCAGACAAATCCCTATAAATCAACGCTTGATAATTAATCTGATGCTTACTACAAAATGACGCTGTACAGAAAGTTCCCTGTGGTTCTATTGAGAAGTCGTAGCGAGAGGATAGTCAATCGCCTGGGAAACTGGCTGACGGCTGCGCCACGCCGGTTTGATGGTATACAAGCTCGCCACGTAAATAAGGGATCCTGGGTTCGGACTCCAGTAGCTACGTACCTCCAAAGAGCCCCAAACTAGGATGAAACGGCTGTCCAGTACTCCCAGGTTTTCCGACAGTTCTCTAACAGATGTCAGCTCGTGGTCAATCTTGTATTATATATGTCAAATTAGATAGTTGGTAAGGTGATATAAAAATCAAGTTTCGTTTGATTTAGAATTCATCACATGGACGTACTTCCATTTTAGTAATCAAGTTTTGTGACTTACCGAGGTATAAAGGAGGTAACTGTTGGACAGCGGATGAGTGAAGATAAATGTATCTTGTTTATTATTATACTCAGCATGGAAACAATGAAGCATTGGTGATTTTATACGACGTTATCATCAGCACATTCTAGTTCTTTTTTCATCATTGTTACCATTTTAGAATATGAAAAGTAGCTTATTCTTCTTTAATGTTTGTTGCGTGTTAACTAAGGTGGAATTTCCATAAAACCTATAGAGTTCAACATTGCAAAAAAAAATATATTGAATTAACTTAATAAACGGATGTAAGTGAAATAATACCAGAAATTATGTGGTGTAGTGAAAATAGCAATCTCAATCATAACAGAAAGGGATTATTCAAACAAGATAAATAATAAATAAATAGTCGTTTTTGTCCCTGTTTATAATATAAAGTCAAGGGAGGCATAGGGACTACACATTTATCTTTTGTGAGCAAAGATCTTGCTCAATTTCCTACCTTCCATTGTATTTGAAAAATTCGAGAAAAAAAGAACATGTATTCAACAGACGGTCTTAGGATCTATGTCGAGATTGTTTGAGTGGAAGCAGCCGATCAAGTGATTTAAAATAGAGCTCCACACACCATTTCTTTCTTGCCAGTTGTACTCATAAGTTTGTGGAAGCCCTAGCTGGTGATCAAGACGTTTAAACCACCTTTATGCGTTCAAAGCAACAATTCGTCATCACACTAAACCACCTTCCTTGGTAAACTTTGTTTTGATATCATAGCAGATGTAATATTACCTCTGTTATTTGGTTTAGTGATCTCCATTGTTATTTTGACCTTCAATGTGTCCTCTTCATTTAACCTATGTCAATTTTCTCACCTCTTAACGCTTTATTAATTTCGTATATATATTCCCATGACGAGTCCGCGTGTGAAGAGATTGTTCGGAATGTGTTGTGCAAATACATTACACGATTCAGACAAATTACGTCTTCTTATTGCTTTGTCTAAAATAATGATAATGAGGTTTATGCAGGTGGCGATAAGAATACCGAAGGTAGTAATATGTGTGTATATAGACAATCAATAAATAAATTAGGTCAAACCTTAAAAGTTACGTAATACTAAAGTTGAAGTGGACAGACAGACAGAGTTTAGATAAACATCGTAAAAGTACGAAGGAAATGGAGAATAAGAAACGATGAGAGGAAGCTGACAATAATGAAAAGTTAGTAAAATGTAATGAGTGCACATCCATCGCTTATCTTCACTTGTGAAAAAGAACATGATGGTAGACTAGACTTCCTTGACGTCCATTTGAGCAGAAGAGAGGATGGTTCACTCATGAGAGATATCTATCAAAAACCTAGATCTGTAGAAAAATATACACACTTCCTTAATTTTGCACTAATACGATTAAAAATCAATTTGGTCAGATGCCTAACGAATAGAGCAAGACATATCTGTACAGATGACTTCCTAGAAAATGAGCTAGGGTATATCCAAAATACGCTGATCCAAATGGGTTATCCTAGTAGATTTGTAAGGAGACGCAAGAACACCAAGTATGATAAAGAGAAACTGACACCAGTTAAAAAGGAACAACTATTTCTAAAATCGCAATTTAATTGGGACGTGGCTAGTGATGTCTTACATCGAAGATTATGAGGAGCAATAAAACGGACTTATACTGCCGCCAGCCTTTGTTTGTCATTTTCCAGCCGGTCAATTATCATTGCTCAAGCGAAAGACAACCTGTGTAGCTGCGCCACTTCTATGTGTATCTAAAAATTTAGCTGTTCCTGTGGAGACAACTGTATAGAGTGAACAACTAGACAGTTTAACGAACGCATTAATGAGCATCTTCCATCACGGTTTGGAAAAGGTCAAATAAAATCTATAAGATGTGCTATTTTTGCTCATTTGGTTGCTGAAGCTATGGGAAATCGAAAGAACAGTCCTAGTGTTTGCATACAACAAAAAACAGTTTGTTCTATCTTTGTCTCTCCCTTGGCCGACGCAAATTCTAACCAAAACCCTCCCACCCTTTTATTATTTCCCATTTCCTTCGTACTTTTACGATGTTTATTTAAACTCTGTCTATCTGTCCACTTCATCTTTAGTATTACGTAACTTTTAAGGTTTGACGCAATTTATTCATTGAATTGTCTACATACACATACACATGTATTACTAGCTTTGTTATTCTTATCGCCACCCGCATAAACTTTATTATCATTACTTTTGTTATCATTATAATCATCGTTATTAATGATGCTCAAAACATTTACCACATTATTATTATTATTTGATCCACAAAATCACCGTCATTGGTTAATATATATATGTATATATCTTAGTAAATTAGAGTAAATTCAATTTTAGATTTTCCCGTCGATTGATTGGACCGAAGTGCTCGGTTTTAGGTTGACATATCGACTTCTTGTGCAGATGCTTTGACGGTGTCTGGGTATGTA
Organism: Trichobilharzia regenti; assembly: GCA_944472135.2. Taxonomy (NCBI): domain Eukaryota; kingdom Metazoa; phylum Platyhelminthes; class Trematoda; order Strigeidida; family Schistosomatidae; genus Trichobilharzia; species Trichobilharzia regenti. The sequence goes on along the minus strand of OX235265.1, from coordinate 44,384,367 downwards.
ATTAGAAGTTAATTGGTGGATGGTGACTAGCAGTGGAATCCAGGAACATCATCACTTACTGCGGAATGCAAACACATCTAGATGACGAGTCCCAAACAGGAAGAAATGCGCGTCCTGGATTCCACTGCTAGTCACCATCCACCAATTAATTTCAAATTAGAGGAAAGCTTGAAGAAGATCTAATTGAAAACAGTATTGTTCGCCTATATATCTTGTTCTTAAGTATCTATTATACTTTTATCTTTTTTAAAATTTAATGTTACGATACATTATTTTTTTTTGAATTTTTTTAAAATAGACAGATGTGTTTCATTTGGACATAGTGGATTTAGGAAAAATAAACAAGGCTCGTATACGTCACGATAATTCTGGTGTTAATCCATCATGGTATTTATCACGAATTGAAGTTTTCAATGTTACGAAATCTAAGAGCCTATACAGCTCACAAAAATGGGCTAATGAAATGCATACTTTAGTGAATTATACATTTAACTGTGAAGCATGGCTGTCAACTGAACATGATGATAAACTTATAGATCGAATCTTTCTTGTTGAAAATGTTAAAACGCAAGAAACGCATAATAAGTTACCGAATATTGTATCAGAAGAAATTCCGCATGATGTGACCGACCAACCCAACCTTACAAACTACAAGGGAGAATTACAACAAAAGGATGTGAAACCAGTAGAGAGTAAGTTTAAACTTTAGGCTTGAATAGTTTTGCAGTCAGTTTCTACACTTTTTGATTGTCTTCAACTTAGATTATGCATAATCGATTAGGTTTAAATTTTAACAAATGTTTAACAGTCTTTCATTTGGATGACCAATCTCTATTCAAACATGAAACAAAGATTTTAGCGAAGAGAATTCTCTTTGTGATTCTTTTTGTTGCAATAAGAAACCGTTTGGCATCATCATTCTTTACAGACTTGTTCTTCACAAGCCAAGACGCTAAGGTGTTTCCCTCAGGTAATCGAAGGACGGGAGGCCACTCCACAGTGTTACCTTGATTCTTGCTACCCTAACTCTAAAGGATAAGAAACAATGGAACTATTTAATAAACAGAGTTTGAAATTTGAGTGAGCGCTTTGGTATGATTATGAGAAACAGTATGAGTAACAGTGAAAGACAGGCGACCTGGCAATGGTATGTTTTCAAGTATTGGTTTTGTAGGGATTTATATATATATATATATATATATAAAGTGTTACATGTGAAATTACTATTATATCCTTTAATTCCCAGAGGAACATAGGGCTTCAGATGAATGTCTCTATTGCGTTCGGTTCTCTGTCAACGTTTTCACCCTGCTCCAAGTCTGGCCACATGTTTTCATCTCCTCTTCACATGACCTCCTGCAAGTCACCCTTGCACTGACGACCAACTCGCCGCTTCCCTTTCGGGTTCAACTCGAGCTATAGCCTGTCTTGTGATGTCACTTGATGGTTTCCTCAGAGTATGGCCAATCCACCTAACTCCACTTTTTCCAGCTTATTTGTGGCACAATCGGTTCCTGGTTGGTTCTCTCCGAGAGATCTTTGTTGCTGATCTTTTCTGGCCATGTGATCTTGAGCATTGAGCAAAGAGAACTGTTAATGAGGGTCTGTGGCTTGTTTGAGGTGCTCTTTGTGACGCGCCAAGTCTCTGATCCGTATAGTAGCACTGACTGATTTCACATTGGAGTTGAAAATCCGGATCTTATTTTTGATGCTAAGTGCTGTTGGTTTCCACACAAACTTGAGAGTAGTGAAAGCCGCCTTTGCTTTCCCGACTCTCTCTTTGATATCGTCATCAGTCTTGTCTGCCTGTAGTCGAGACAATGCTTCCCAGGTAGGTAGGTAAGGAAAGTTGCTTCTTTCAGATTTCTCTCATTTTGCTGATTGTTGTCTGTTGTTGTTGTTGCTGTTTGCCAGAAATCTTCATCACCTCTGTTTTCTCTATGTTCACCTGAAGGCGTAACATCTCTGGATACTTCTTCTGCCGACTTGCTGCTTTTGCTTGCATATCTTCCAGTTTGTGTGCAATCAGACATATATCATCGGCGAAGTCCAGATCCTCCAAGTTTTTTGTGTGGGTTCATTTCATGACTGTCTCCTCGCTGCCCGCTGTCTGTCACATTATCCAGTCTACCACAATCAGGAAATCAATCATTAGAGATAGTAGGCACCTAGCTTGTCTTACTTCCGTCTTCACTTCGATGGATTCCGTGAGTTTCCCGTCGTGGACTACTTGGCATACAGCATTACCGTACAACTGTTGGATGAGATAGTAGCGAAGTAGTTGCCAAATCACCTCTCAATTGACACTATCGAAGGCCCTTTCAAAGTCAATGAAGTTGAGACAGACAGCTGACTGCCATTCTAATCTCTGTTTACTGATGATCCCTGGTGCTGCGATTTGATCGATGCACGATTCGTTTCTCCTGAATCTAGCCTGTTTCTGGTCGAAATTTTTCATCCAGGGCATGTTTGATTTTCACCAGGATGATGCAGCCTAGAATTTTGCTTGAGATGGACAGGAGCATAATGCCATGCCAATTCTTGCATTAACTTAAGTCTCTTTTCTTTGGCAGTATGAATAAGTAGCCTTTCTTCCAGTCCTTGGATACCTTGCCCTCTTTCCAAACCTTCTGTAGTTGTGGTGTCACCAAGTCCACCGATGTCTCTGTGTCCATTTTCAATGCCTCTGATAGGATTCTGTCTGGTCCTGTTGTTTTTCCAATTTTTAGCATCTTTATTGCCTTCAGGATTTCTGTTCTCGTCAGAGGGTTGATGTCCACTGGTAGTTCTGCTTCCATTGTTGGTATAATTGGGCGCGTTGTAGGTGGTGGTCGATTTAGAAGTCTTTTAAGTTGTTCAGACCAGTGTTTCGTTTGCTCCACCTCTTTGGTGATTGACTTTCTATTGTAGTCCTTCACTGGCTTAATTTGTGTTCAACTTTTCTCCGAAAGGAACCTAGTTGTTTGCTAAAGTGTTGCGAGGCCTCCTTTGTCTGCAGCTTGCTCTGCTTCACTTGCCATAGCTTCATAACATTTTCTTTTGTCTTTCCTGGCACTCTTTCTTCAGTGTATTGAAGCTTGCATTCAACTCCTGTTTTTGTTGCTCCTTGATGCACTGGATTGTCTTTTGTTCCAACATCCTTCTCTCTACTACTAGACTCCAAGTGTTGGTAGTGAGATACTGTTTGTCCTGTCTCTACTTTCCGCCTTGAACTTCGATGCAGATTTGTCTTCACACCTCTTTCAGGTTTTTCCAGTGCTTTTCAACACTGGTCTCTTCTTTTGTGTTGATTTGTGTCTCCACCGTTTTTCTTATGATTGCAGTGTTCACCTAACAACAAATAATTCCAGATTATTTTAGCATTTTAATGACAGTTGGAAGATTAATTCTTGGGTCTTTACAATCTATCTACTTTATCAATGCATCTGCGTTTAGTTAACACAGTTTAAAGTATAAGTCAATGCAACAATATTCTGATCTTCACCTCTTTCTATTGTAACAGTAAATGACATAAATAGTTAAGAATCACTAGTGTTAACCAACAAATGTGACCGATAATTTGAAGATGATCTGAAAACTTAATACCTACTAAGGTGTTTTAAGGCCAAGAACAACACAAATGTAGCTGGATAAACTGAGCTTAGAAGGGCTGAATGATTTACCTAGGCCAGATTTCAGCAACCTACAAGATTAGAATGGATACATATATAATGAAATCAAGTATGTATGAATTACGTGTTCCATTATCAGATTTCATTATTTCTTCGAGTGGCTTTTGTGTGCATACCAATCACTGTTATATGCCATGCAGCTTTTATACTCGTAATCTTTACTTCACCTGTTTTGGTAAGGAGATTACATTCTGTAATCTGATTGCTTCTGATTTTTTTCTGATATCACGGGGAGATCTAGTCTCGAAGTATGCAATTTATGAACGTTCACTTTCATTCTTGGATAGTGGAGTTCCAATGCACAGGACTGCGAGATTATCTATCCTTATATTCAGATAATGTCTCATTTCAATCCTAAAACCTGATAATGAGGGTATGTTTACCTGAGTCACTAACATAATTTGTATGAAGTGCCAGTAAGCGTTGTGAATTTCTGCGGAAATACTACCTACAAAAGTAATACAATATTCCCTTGAAAATCCTGGTTGGAAAATATAAGTTAATGCAATACCTACAGTAGAAAAAATATGTCTGTACTACCAACAGTTGGTTTTTTTTGGTTATAGGATTTCATTATGAGCTGACATGAATTAGAAAACCATTGGAAAACCAGCTGGAAGTACTTAACAGCCAGCTGTTTCGTCAGACTAGTTTGGGACTCTTCAACAGTACGCACTCACCCCAGGGGTTCGAACCCACTACCTTCTGGTTACAAGGCCAGTGAGCTCGTAGACTACTAAGTCACTGGGACCCTATCCAATGGCCAGTCCATGAATTCTAACTTCTGCCAATTTTTAAGACATAGCGCGACCGCTAGCCAATGTCTTCGGTGAGCATTAGTCCTCACACCCGACCTGCTGCAACCTATTGGTCAAGACTTCTCACTAGAACAGTTTTGTCCTTACTAAATGTGCTCTACTGGTAACACAAACCGTTTTCGATTATATCTTGGTGAAAAGTGCTATATTTATTTATTTTTTCAAACCTAATAGCTATACCGTATTTGATTACTGTGATTACTGGATCTGACAAAAAGGCTGGTACACCTGGTCCAGTTTGGATCTGTTGTATCAGTAAAAATCCGTCAAACGCTGAAAAGTTCATTTTATGTGACAGTTATAACAAAGTGGCACTAAAGCGAGGAACAACACGAAAATTTCGACTAATGGGTGCTAAAATTAATGATTTAACTGAGATACAAGTGAGATAAACAGTTATTATCTTGAATTTTATTTATTAACGCTTGTTTTTAAATAATATAAATTTTATTATTTTTTTTCAGCTCACAGACATTGAATAATTCCAATAAGTATATTATGAGTCTCTTTTAGCGTATAAGCTTCTGGTAAGAACATACTGGGAATGTTCTTGGATTAAACTTCATGCAACTTTGATAAGTAGTGGGGAGCAGTAGAATGGTGAAAGCACGTTTCGTCTCTTCTAGAAGTTGTCCGGAGGTACAAACAAAGAACGAGAAATTCCACAGTTTTATTAACTAATAATAGATAAAAACGTAAATAAAAACATCAAACGGAAAAACCAAAAGCAAGAGACACCATCCGTGCCAAAAAAAAACTTTGTATGAACCTAGACTTCAAAGGAGACCTACTTAGTGACGTCCTCAGAAGGAGAATTTCCACCTCTTTAGGAAGAACTTTCCCTGCGGCAACACTAAGAATAGTGTTCTCCAGTCGCCCGCTGATCTGCAGAAACCCAAAGGACAAGATTCCGCCTATGACCACTTCTATGTGTATATATCAGTTCACCTGTTGCTGTGGAGCCAGGTACATCAGTCGTTCAACGCGCATCCTGTCAAAAAGGGTCAAAGAACACTATCCAGCGTGGCTACAGAAAGCAAATAATGGCCATATAAGGAATGCAATAATCGAACATCTCGTCAACACTGGTCATTCCATCTCAACGAACACCTCCTTCAAAGTAATCTACAAAGTGAAGAACAACCTTCCAAAGACAGTACGATTCCGTCTTCTTTGCATCGCAGAAGCCCTTGCCATCCAGTTGGTGGAGCCAGAACTATGCATACAAAAGAAAATTATCCAACCACTTCTACTCTCATGGTAACAACTCCGTTGATTTGGCCTAACTTTTCTTTGTTTGTTTGATTTGACCTTACTTCTGTTTGTATGCTTATTTTTCTAACTTAAAACCCTTGTGTAATTCTGTATATTATTTCGTTTCCATGTTCACTCTGAGCGCAACTCATTCATCAAACTATTCATGCCATTACGTAACTCTTATTTAACAATCATTTATGGCAACTCGTCACTTTTGTTACTATTCTCTTATCAACATCCAATTCATCTGAACTTACTAATTGTATTTTCGTTTGACAAATTTAATGTACACACACACACACAAAATAACCATATATATTTGTGATTGTACAGTTGTGAAAATGAATTCGCCGAAAAGAGACTCTTCGCTGAATTACTTGTCTTCTAACTAATAATCATCATTACACATTTCCGAAGAGGTTTCTTGTTTGTTTCACTAGCCTGTTAAATAACACTCAAGTAGCACTCTAACCCAGTCAAATATGGTTTCATTTGTAATTAGTGTTATAAGAAAGATCAGAATCATGTATATATTGGTTTTTCTAGTGTAAATATTTAGTCTCTGCATTTACTATTAGTGGTGTAACAGCAGAAGGCAAGACACGGAAGACTGGGTACATTTTCAACTGACCAAATAGCGCTGTTTACACATATACAGTTTATATTGTTTAACCAATCACTCAGCATGTGATTCTGGTTTTACATTATACGACATGAAATAAAATGTTCAAATACACATATAGTATCCTGTTGTTAATGCAGCATTGAATGTGAGAAAAATATTCTGTTGGAACCCACTGTCTGTATCACACCACCACAGTAGTAACACTGACCGAAGATTGTCTTATTGTCAGATAAGAGAATGCAGATGATATAGTCTTTTTTAGATGAAGATACTGACACGGTGTAAAGGCTTTTTAACACCTAATTATGTTTGACATCCACTCTTCTTTTATCTTTCACATTCAGTAAATTCTCATTCTTCTCAGTGTAGCCACTCTTTCTCTCTCAAATTTTCGTTTATTACAGATCTATTGTATTTATATTTCCCCCACCATTAAGTGGGCTTTTATTAGGTCTAGTGACTTAAATTACCGCTCTTTTCTGTAACGTTTTGCATTAAACATTCTGCTCAGTTAAATGATGAAGCAGTTTCCTTTTTTGTTGCTGAACTGAAGCCATTTCCAGAACAGATTTTTACTGAAAATGCTAGATGAGTCAATGATTTAGAGGAATTGTTCCCACTCTAGATGTTTAAATGGAAGTATTGTGCCTAATTTACAAGTTGTATGTTGGATAATAGTGAGTCGGTGGCACAGCGGTTAGGACGCTCGCCGACAATGCACATGGTCCAGGGTTCGACTCCCGGCCAACGCACTCCTAAACCTCGCTAAGCCACAAATAATGCTGGTAAAGAGGTAAGGTTGGGCATGAGGCTAGCAACCTCATACTGTAAAAATAAACACTTCTACAGAGACTTCAAGCCACTAGCTTGAAGCCCTATGTTCCACTGGTAACGTAAAAGGAATAAAAAATGTTGGATAATAAAGAATTTGTAAATCGAAGATTATCTTCGGTAGTTATTCAATGTTTAAGATAAACACTGATGCGAAGCATGACATTAACTTCTTCATGTGTTTTAGCTGCAAATGGTTCGGGTTTTATAGTGGAGATTATCATGAGAAAAACTTGACATTCCTTTCTAGAACATTTATTTGCTTCTACAATCTTTTACTTTTATATCCTCAGTTAAATTTCTTCAAGTTGTTAGTTCGTCTAAGTTGATATATCCTAAATTGATTAAAGATGCCCATTCAAAGTCTCCCACGATTGATTACTGAACAAAGAATACTCTTTTTAATAACTTCATCATCAGGCTGTACAGTTATATATTCATAGTAGCGAAAGAATGATTGGTTTTGACATCAGGGATTCTTAGAGAGTAACACCGAATCATTTAGATCAGAATTTCAAGTTATTTGCGAATAGACTGTCCAAAATATATGTATGTGGTAATATGTATAATTGTAATATTAATTTGAACATCAATATTACAAAGTATATATGATTATGAATGACAGCAAATGTGTAGTAATAAATTCTCATGAGTCATGTTCATGTTTAATTCTATTCAAACTGATTATGAACTTTAAAACAATTAGTCCCATATATAAATTCTGATAGCGTTATTAGAAGACGGAGATTATCTGAAAAATGTGATGTACTGACGCTATACATTTCGAACAATCTGATCACACATTTACTTGTCAATTCAATATATATGAAAAAGTTAAATTAAACAAAGTGACAAAAAAGATTTAAGAATGATTAACACAACGTTTGGTAATCCAATCAAATAAGGATTACCAAGGTAGGTTAAGAGTAATAATAAACTGTTTATGAATAGCTATGGCCTCAGCGTATTTCAGTAAGCGCAAATACATCACATTTTTCAAATGATCTCCGTCTTCTAATAACATTATCAAGAGGATTATGAACTGCGGATGGATGAATGATTATGTCAAGGGCAGGGGTAGAGAAAAAGAATTTTGGGGTTGAATTTATGTGCGTTGTATGTGTGTAAGTAACCGAATACGTTTAATTTTCAACTATTGGTTTTGTAGGAATTTTGTTTGATTGGTTGGAAGATTTCATTATGAGCTGACATCGGTTAGAGAACCGTCGGAAAACCTGGAAGTATGTTTGAACAAGAAAATAAAAGGTTAGGTAATGCAAATGTAATGACAAAGGGTAGAGGAATTTACATGTACGGAATGGAAGGCCATATATTAAAAAAGGCCAACATAATAAGGAATTTATGAATTCGTATACTCCACAGCAGGCCAGGGCAATAATAGTGGTTGAACCTGTTTCTCCCGTACACAGAGCACCGATTGTATTGGGCGAATTGTAATTGCCTTTGCTGTTTGGTACCCGGTAGATGACAGAGAAGGATTCTTTACTGTTGGCTTTGTGGCCAGATTAGACCAGGCGGTCTAATATCGAACTGCTGATGGCTTTTACTACACCTTTTGTTAGCCAGACTGGTGATTGTTCCCGAGCGCGACGATGTTGTCAAAAGTAATCATTCTTTCATTATAATGGGTATATAACTGTAAAACTTGATGAAGAAATTGTCGAAAAGAATATTCTTCGTTCAATATTTTAAATTGTCAATGTAGTCACTTCCTGAGTTTCGTTTGTATACAATACAAAGGAAATCTAGTTAAATGCTCAATTCACCAAGTAAGAGTTGTTATTGGACGGGAAATTTAACGAAGAACTCGGTCAAATTCATGATTCACCAATAGGAATGGATGTCCGATTAAAATTTTGAATAAACACGTGGATTTGGCTAGCAAAGAGTCCCGGATTCTACAGTTCCAAAGAAATCAGTGTTCCCAAGACCGAAATTGACGTGAGATTTTAGTAGTGAAATTGTATCCCAACTTTCGAGAAGGACTTCCAAAAGGACTTCTAACGCAGTTAAGTTATGTTGTTTGTTCACCTGCCAACCAATATTTAATTCACGAATGAAAGACAAACTGCCTTGATCTTGCTCCATCTTTATGTATTCACCAGTTAAACTGTTTCTACGGTTCTACTTACATTGGGACTACTACTAAGCAAGTTCACGGGCAAATTTATGAACACCTACTATTTCAGTTAGGTTAAGAACTAAATAAAGGGGTGTGCAGTTCAATAACGAACACCAAGTCAAGAACAACAGAGCTTTCAAAGTAACTTTCCTTATTTCACCCAACCTTTCTCATGCTCTATAAGTGCGACTTATATATATATGTATATATATATATATATATATATATATATATACAGTAGAGGCAGTGAGAATTCATCGGGACAAGCCATATGTGTATGTTCGATGCAAATTCAAGCAGCCCCTTTCTTTGCCCTGGCCATTCACATAGTATATATAGTTTTTCAAACGATACCTCCCTATCTTTGTAACTATTACTTCTATTATGATTGCTTTTCTAACTAATTCAGCTAACCTTTTTATATCTAGGTACTCCTACGTGATTCATTCCCCTAGTCGTCTTAATAATAATAATTTTGCAAATTGTCGATTATCTAATAACTTATTGATTTTTTTCCCTTCACGTGCCCATTGGAACATAGGGCTTCACACTAGTGGCTTGTGCATGTGCATGGTCAGCGAGTGTCCTAACCGCTGTGCAACCGACGCTATAACTTACTGATAATCCCTACAAATTAACTGATCTGGGATTCTGTAACTAGTTCTGCCCTCCTACACTTCAAATTTTGCATGTGTTGTTGACTTACAACCTGCATGTAACTTTTACCAATTAACTGTTTTAATTACGTTCCCTCTTTCTATACCTTAAAACTGGTAGTTTTTATCGATTAGCATCATCACATGATTGATACATTTTGATACATATATATATATATGTTTAAGTGTGGAGTCATTAATGAGGAACTATTTGAAAAGAGAATATATTTCCTCTCTTAGAGTCTTCTAAAAATTGGGATTTATCAATCAAAAAAATGTGAAATCTCATAAATTTTCTCCATTTTTAAAGTTGTTTTTCTAAATGCCACTGTTTTTTCCTGTTTGCTTATAGGTTGGAAATGATGCTCCAGAGAGTCCTACTATGGGTTGGTACTTACAGTCCTTATATGTTTCACTGCCGACACTTGGTAAAATGTATCAGTTTGAATGCAAGGAATGGTTATCAATGAATCGTGGCGATAAGAGAAGAACACAAAGTTTTAAAATATCTGAACAAAATATCTATCAATTCCCTAGAAGTAAGTTTAAGCGATTAGTTGATACTTTTACTCGAGTACCTTTAAGCTTAAACAGACTGAATTCAAGGTGATACACAATCACTCACTTGTTTTGAATACTTCTGACCTGGTAATAAATGTATTTGTATTAGAACGAAATGTTTCCTATGAAAATAATTAGCAAACTTTGATCTGTCGTTGAAAACAAGCTTGTAAACCATAAGAGTTATCACCTCATAAAACTCATAAAATTATGCCTTACAACATACTTCCAATTCAAAACTCAAATATATGAACAAATAAAAGGAATACTAATGGGATCGCCCATATCAGGATTAAATAACTGAAGCCGTCATGCAAAGATTAGAATTAATAGCTCTACCTATAATTAAACTGAAAATCTGGGTACATTACGTTGATGATACATTTGTAATGATTACGAGAAATGATTCGGAATATACTTATAAATTAAAAAAAAAAACATATTTGAAGACATCAAATTCACAAGAAAAGAAGAATTAGATGACAAAATCCCATTTAGAAACACAAGTATATAGAAAATCAACGCCAACACATAGATCAAATACTCAACTATGCTAGCAATAATCCAATTACTCAATCACAAAAGAAACTGTGTGCAGAAATTGTTTAAAAGAATTCATACACACTGTAGCACCCCAGAGTTGAAAAGAATGGAAGAATAATACCTACAAACGGTCTTCAAAAGGTGTTTAAAGTCGAATCACAACACCAACAAGGAACCATCATCAAAGACCACAAAACAATTCATCCTACCATACATGAGAAATATCTCTGAAATAACAGCTAGAATACTGAAACCGTTTGATATAAATAAAACACACAAGCCAGTAAAATCACTTAATTCGGTATTATGGAAACCAAAAGATCCAACAGAAAAAGCAGATAAAATTAATACCATTTACAAAATAAACTCCGTGTATGAACGGCCAAAGTGGGTGTCCCCTTCGAATCAGAATCCAAGATCACAAATCAGCCATGAAAAGACACGATATACATTCTTTCATATCAATGCACACGGACAATTATGGACATCAGTTTGATTGGGATAATGTCAAAATCTTAGACAGAGGAAACACCGAAAGGCAATGCCAGGGAACTCCTAGAAGCCTGGTACTCAAACGAGTATGCAATTAACAAACACGTTAATATAGATCAAATATTTGCAATTGATAATGTTCTCTGAGCTCCTTGGTTTAATTGCGGAGCTTTCATCGTCTTTCTGGACGACATCTTCAGCGCAGTATTTAGGATAAAGTGAAATGATTTAAATTTCTTCATGAGTCTCCCGGTAACCATCTTTAGATATTTATTGACCGTTTTCTATTGATTGGGATTTTAAACTTTCTGATCACCTGATTTACTTCTTATTAGTTGGTATATTTCATCTATATTAACGTGTTTATTAATTGCGTTTTCATTTGAGTACCAGGCTTCTAGGAATTCTCTGGCACATTTGGTGTTTCCTCTGTTTAAGATTTTGACATTATCCCAATCAAACTGATGTCCATGATCGTCTGAATGTATTGATACTAAAGAACTTATATCATGTCTTTTCACGGCTGATTTGTGTTCCTGGATTCTTATTCGAAGGGGACGCCCACTTTGGCCGATGTAATGTTTGTTACAGTTCACACAATTTATTTTGTAAATGGTGTTAATTTTATCTCCCTTTTCTATCGGATCTTTTGGTTTGCATAAGATGGAATTAAGCGATTCAGCTGGTTTGTGTGCTACATCCATATCAAACGGTTTCATTATTCTAGCCGTTATTTCAGAGATGTTTCTGATATATGGTAGGATGAATTGCTTTTTGGTCTTTGGTGATGGTTCTTTGTTGGTGCTTTCATTCGATTTTAAACACTTTTTGATGAAATTTTTTGGATAGCCATTCTTCTTGAACACCGTTTGTAAGTATCTTTCTTCCATTCTTTTCAACTCTGGTGTGCTACAATGTGTTTGAATTCTTCTAAACAATGTCTGCACACAGTTTCTTTTGTGAGTAACTGGATTGTTGCTAGTATAGTTGAGTATTTGATCTGTGTGCGTTGACTTTCTATATACTTGTGTTTCTAAATTTCCTGTGTTGGTTCTCCTGATTAAGACATCTAAAAATGGGATTTTGTTATCTAACTCTTCTTCTCTTGTGAATTTGATGTCTTCAAATATCAGAAACATCTTTGAAATAACGGCTAGAATAATGAAACCGTTTGATATAGATGTAGCACACAAACCAGCTGAATCGCTTAATTCCATCTTATGCAAACCAAAAGATCCGATAGAAAAGGGAGATAAAATTAACACCATTTACAAAATAAATTGTGTGAACTGTAACAAACATTACATCGGCCAAAGTGGGCGTCCCCTTCGAATAAGAATCCAGGAACACAAATCAGCCGTGAAAAGACATGATATAAGTTCTTTAGTATCAATACATTCAGACGATCATGGACATCAGTTTGATTGGGATAATGTCAAAATCTTAAACAGAGGAAACACCAAATGTGCCAGAGAATTCCTAGAAGCCTGGTACTCAAATGAAAACGCAATTAATAAACACGTTAATATAGATGAAATATACCAACTAATAAGAAGTAAATCAGGTGATCAGAAAGTTTAAAATCCCAATCAATAGAAAACGGTCAATAAATATCTAAAGATGGTTACCGGGAGACTCATGAAGAAATTTAAATCATTTCACTTTATCCTAAATACTGCGCTGAAGATGTCGTCCAGAAAGACGATGAAAGCTCCGCAATTAAACCAAGGAGCTCAGAGAACATTATCAATTGCAAATCATCCACCTGAGTTACAAATCTTTTCTATTATAGACCAAATATACCAACTAATAAGAAGTAAATCATGTGACGAGAAAGTTTAAAATCCAAGTCACTAGAATATGATCAATACATAGTTAAAGATGGTTACTGGGAGATACAATTCTACCACTCATGAAGAAATTTAAATCATTTCACTTTGTGCTAACTAAATATTGCGCTGAAGATGTTGTCCAGAAGGTGGACGACGAAAGCTTCACAACTAAACCAACCAGCTCAGAGAACACTATTAATTGCAAATCATCCACCTGAGCTACAAATCTCTATTAGTTATCGCTTCACCATGCAATGTAGTTTCTTGAAATGCTATAACTGTTCTCGGTGTAGATTTTTGGGTCAAGTACCTAAAATTATTTTCGACCGACTTACTGCTTATTCATATGACAAGAAAAAAGGGTAAAGTACACAAAATAAAATTAAAAATTCATAGAAGGGTTCATTATTATTATTATCAACCACTTGAACAAGTTCAAATAAATCTCCAAATAATTTTAAAAAGGTAAATTAATTCAATCTTTCATGTCGACTAACTTCTGCAGTACTTACTGCTTGTTTCACACATTGTAGGTGTTAGGAGAATAGATTAGTTAAATAGTTTCCTTTATTTGGGAATCTGTTTGATAGTGGTTATTCAGCAAAAGCTGATTTCGAATTGACATTCATTTTCGTGAATCAGATGTTTGCACTTGTGCAAGTACTGTACGCGTTATCATCACGAACACAGTTAACTGAGAGTTTCCTTTTTAGTAAAGGAAGAATAAACGTCAGTTTGTATGCTTGACTTGATTTGTTCTGTCAACTTTTTTCTATGAGATACCTTCGACTATTTTTGTCAGCTGTGGGTTTTTAATTCAAAACACGTTAAATAAAGTTCTTATCAACACACTAGAATGTCATCCTAGTGGTTGAAATCTGTTTAGGAGTCTCTACGGGTTAATATTTAATTATCAGTACTTCATTACACTACCATGTATTTCACAAGGTCAGTTATTATAGGAAACACACATGGAACAGTCAGCTGAGGAGTTCCTACAGTTGGGTGCCTATTGAATGAAAACGAAATTTAATTAAGTCACATACTACTCTCATCTGTAGCCCTGGTGCTTTTGAAGCAGAAGAAGGAAATCTTTATTCAGAATAAATATCCACCAAGATTCACTGACAAATATATTGAGTCAAACATTCAGAGAAACGAAGCATTACTTGTACAAAGACGGAAACTTTACATGTACCTGGATTTCAAGGGAGACCGGACCTGAGGTATTCTTAAGACGAAGATTCTATCATATTTGGGAATCCTCTTCGTAGCAGCGTTAGGAGCAGTATTCTCCAGTCATCCACTGGTCTGCTGAGGTCTGAAAGGCAAGACCTCGCATCTGACCACTTTTGTACCAAAAAATCAGTTCATTTGTTCCTGTGGGGCCATATTAGACGTGTATCCTATCTAAAAGAGTTCATGAATCCTATCCCACTTGGTTGCAGAAAGGCAGTATTGGCTGTATAAGCAGTGCTATAGTTGGACATCTCGTCACCACTAGTTATTCCATCTCACCAAACACCTGCTTTAAAGTAATCTACTAAGTGAAGAACAACCTGCCAAAGACAATATGATTTCCTCTCTTCTGTATCGCTGAAGCTTTATCTATTCATGCAGAGAAATTGGAACTGTGCATACAAAATTAAATTGTTCAACTATGTCTACAATAATGGTAACAACCTTGTTGATTTTCGCTAACTTGAATCTTATGTCTTTATTTTTAACTCTCTATAACTCTTGTATTTCTTTTGAACACTTAAGCAACATTACAGTCTGCTTCGTTTCTATGTGCATCTTGGTCTGATACACTTATTCTGCTCCTTTTATCCATTGACTAATATGAACAAGTATGATTATGACAACTCATCACTTTTGCTGCCATTGTCTTTTGTGAAAAGTTGTATATAAATGTGATTGTACAGCTAAAGAAAATGAATAATTCCATATTATTCAAGTGTTAGTTTTGTAGGGATTTGGTTGTCTTCAGGATTTCATCATGAGCTGACAGTAGTTAGAGAACCATTGGAAAACCTGGGAGTACTGGACAGCTGCTGTTTCATCCTAGTTTGGGACTCTTCATCAGTACGCGCCCACCGGGATTCGAAACCAGGACCTTCCGGTTACAAGGCGAGCTCGAATACCATTAAGCCACTGGGACCCAATCCAATGGTCCTTGAATTCTAACTTCTGCCAATTCTTCTAACTACTGTCAGATCATGATGAAATCCTGAATTCCATATTAGTTTGTTTATTAGTTGTATCACACAGTGAACCAGTATTATTTACTGGATAACACAGTTTCGAACAAAATTTATTGTTCATAATCATATCAGTTGTAATCGCACAACTTCGAAACTCGAGTTTTATAGTTTTCTTTGTTCTCTGCTATTTGTCGTCAAGGTAGTAGAATTTTCCGGATATCTGGGACAGGTGTTGAGTCACTGCTGTTGCACGTGTTTGCAGTTGATTCGACAAAAAGCAAAGCTTCCGTTATCAATCTCTCCCTCCACTCTGTTACATTAGATTTTAAAATTGTCATCTTATCCCATCCTATTATATGATTGTGCGTAATCGCATGTAGTCAGTGGTGTAGCTGAACTATTCTCCAGATTTCTTATCTTATTCGGGTTAACCAATCTAGATTTTGCTAGGCTTTTATGCTCGGCTAGTCTGACTGATCCTGTTCTACTAGTTTGACCTATGTATTTGACGTGACAATCATTGCAGGGTTTTAGATAAACTAAATTGTTTTGTTTTAAAGGCTCTGTAACAACAGAAGACTTGATTTTCGTTTGATTTTATTGGTAGTAGTATTTTCCATATTTCCGGTATGAGTGATGAGTCATTCATATTGCATATGTTTGGTGTAGACTCGTTGAACAAGGATTCAGTAATCAACCTCTCTCGCACTCCACCTACCTATATTACTTCTTAGAATTTTAACGGTCTCCTGTTGTGTGGTTGTGTGTTAATGCATGCAGTGCAACTGCTGAATTCTAAATTACTTATCTTCTCGGGGTCAACCATTCCTACCTTAGCTAAATTCTTATGTTCCGACAATCTGAACTACTAGTTTGACCTATGTAGTTGACCTCAATCACAGTCATTGCAGGGTATTTCGTAAATCATATTATTTTGTCTAATTGGGTCAACCGACAGGCTCCTTTAACCTACAGAGCTTGTCCCTGAATCAGTTTGTAGGTTTGAATGCCACTCTAATTCTTGATTTATTTAGAATCCTACGTAGGGTTCTTTCTAAATTCTATATAAGAATCCCTTCTTTATATGGTATAACTGTAGATGACTTGTATTCTCTCTTATTTATGCTATTATTACTAGTTTCACAATTATTTTTATTTTTCGTTTGGCCTTTTTCGATCTTCTGAATGAATTCTAAAGGATAGTTATTTAACACCAACGCTTCTTCTATCTGTTTTATTTCATCATTTAGGTATTTTTCTTGTGGTACTTAGTCCCACTGCTTGGTTTGTTAAACACTTAACTAAGCCTGCCTTAACAGTTAACGAATGAGATGAATTACAGTCTAAGTGTCTTTTAGAATGAGTTGATTTTTGTACACACTTGTGTGCAGTTTACCTTCTTCTATTAGTTTTATTTTACAATCTAACATAGCTAACTCTCCTTGTTCATTTTCCGCTTCAAATGTGAATTTTATTCCCTCCACTAGTGAGTTTATGTGTGTCAAGAAGCTAGAGACACTGTGAAAGTGTCATCCACATATCTCCATCATATTTTCGGAATAGGATTAAATGTATTAAGAGCAATATTTTCCAAGCTGTCCATAGATATATCAGCTACGACAGGGGATATTAGTGATCCCATTGCTACACGTTCAGTTTGTCTATATATTTTGCCTTGGAGTTTAAAGACAGCAGATGTGAGGCATAAGTGAATTCCTAAAATAATTGCTTCAGTGGGTAGCTTCGTACTATAAGTGAGTTCAGGATATGCAGTTAATTCTTTTTTAACTGCTTCTAAGGCCATATTGATTGGTATGTTAGTATAAAGGTTACTGAATCCTTGTTCAACGAGTCTACACCAAACATATGCAATATGAATGGCTCATCACTCATACCGGAAATATGGAAAATACTACTACTAATAAAATAAAGAGAAAATCAAGTGAAAAATAATAGAACTATATAAATGAAGTTAGGAAATGTCGTGTGAGTACCTTGATATGATTATGAGTGGCAATAAATTGTGCTCAAAACGTAATCAGTAAACATTACTGTATAACACTGTGAGACTTTATCAAGACAAAAATATACCCGCAATGGAATTACACTCTACCACAGTGCACAAGTTTTATTCTTATATTATCTGGAGTGATGGTTGAAAACCAGAGAGCACTGGGCAGCTGTTTTACTCTAGTTTGAAACTACTCAACAGTGCATATTCTCACTAACTCCCCAGGAGTTGAGCGAAGAGCCTTCCGGTTACTAGATCAATCGTGTTCACTTTTCAGTCACTTGGGTCAGAATTCACTACACCTGTGAATTCTTACTTTTTTCAGCTTGTGATGTAGCACTACTCTTAACCTTTGTCTCCCAAAAGCATACATTTCATCATGACATTCTTAGTGCTACCGGCCAAGACTTTTCTATATATCTTCAGGATATCCATTCAGTAGCTATTATTGAGCTGGAGACTGACATTTGAGATTATGCGATTTGTGGGGTGATTTGTACTGATTTCAAGCGGTGAAACCTGAAGGTCCTTTGAGGTATTCTGAGTGGGTGTATCTCAAACTAGGAGAGTACAACTGCCCAGTGCTCCTTGGTTTTCAGTGATGTATAAGTGATGTTTAATCTTGACGAAATCCAACAATTGAAAGGCTATTTATATTGTAAGGGTGAAAATTTCGAAGTGAATCAATGTTAAAGCATGAGATCAAGGTTTATTTTACTGTAATTTTATCTTTTTCTATTATATTTACTTATGTGCGTCGGTGCAACAGCGGTTAGGACGCTCGCTGACCATGTACATGGTCCGGGGTTCTATCCCCGACTGACTCACTCCTTTACCTCGCTGAGCTAGAAATAATGCTGGTAAAGAGGATGGGTTGAGCATGAGGCTATCAACTCCATCCTATAAAAATAAACATTGCTACAGGAACTTTAAGCCACTAGTTTGAAGCAGTATGTTCCACTGGGATTGTGAAGAAAAAAAATGTTGTTGCATGGTTTTGTTTTAAGCTCTGTCTGACGAACACCTAATAAAATGTTGTATTTACATTTGTGTTACAATATGCTCCAGTTTTTAATACTATACTTAAAGCATCTCACTTTGCTGATTTTTAAGTACTTTATTCTTTACTCTGCAGAACTGACATACAATTTGAAAATATCTACTGCTGATTTAGAAAAAGCTGGTACAGATTGTTCAGTTACAATTCAAATTTTCGGAACAAATGGAACATCCAACAGTTATATATTAGAAAAGACTAGTAATCGATTCAATCGAGGAATAACTGATAACATTAGCGTAGAAATGGAGGATGTTGGAAATATATTAAAGTTACGCATAGGACATGACAATCAGGTAATCTTTTGTCAATAAATTGATATATTTTTAAAAGAATTGTTACTGAACAAAGAATACTATTTTCGATAACTTCATCATCAGGCTCTACGGTTATATATACACAACAGTGAATGAATGAATTAGTAAAGTAAAATCGAATCAATAATATCAATACATTACAGTTCAGTAGCGTCAACATAACAATAAGCTGAATGTCAGAAAAATTGGGAAAGATAATAATAAAAATTCATGAATTCATAGTCTCTACTGATGGCCAGGGTGGCAATTTATTTGGTACCCGGTAGATAATAGGGGAGGATTCTTCAATGCTGGCTTTGTGGCAGGTTTATTACCAGATGGTTTAATATCGAACTGTTGATGGTTTTCACTACACCTTTACTTAGCCATACTGGGAGATGTTCTCAAGCATGAAAAATCAAGTTCCTATAGCAACAGCCGATATAACTCGCTCCACCAACAGCGCAGTTGAATTTGTAGGTAGGATTGGAAGTGGCTAGTCTAGGTACTTCATCTTTCGATCGAGAAATCACCATCGGTTGTGTAGAGAATAAGACGTGTATTTCGCCAGCATTAAAAGTTCTTTGAACAGATTTTCTAGACTTGTTAGCAATTATTTCACTAGGTGCATCACCCTTGAAGTGCAGTCTTGTATATAAACGCTTCTTATTTAGAGATGGAGAAAAGTCCTTTTCCACTATCCTGGTCATGTGTTTCTTGATAAATTTGTCGGGATAGCCATTTTCGGTCCAAGTATCATATACAATGCTTAATTCATCTTCAATCACTTCTTCTGAGCATATAGCTCTAACTCTGTGGCTGAGGGTCTTTACTAAATTTCTTTTCTTCTGGAAAGGAATGAAGCTTTGGAAAATGTGTATATTGTCCTGTGCATGTATTTTTTCTAGGCAAATTTCTTTTTACGCTACCATCTGGTTTTCTTGTAAGGAGGACATCCAAGAAGGCAATTCTGTTTTGGGATTCCTCTTCGCACGTGAATTTCATAGCAGAATGTACTTCATTGAACTCAGTAATTATTGCATTCCTATCCGAATCATTATCACAAAGAATGACGGTGTCATCTATATACTGTCAATAAGATGAGAACTTTCTGATAAGGTAGTTCAAATGTCCATTTTCTAGTTTACTTAGAAAGAAATCAGCCAAAATGGGAACCAATCGGGAAACAATTGCCACCCTGTCCACCTGTCTGTGAAGTGTGCCGTCAAATTTGAAATTTACATTCATGATACACCTTAATAACAATTCTTTTAGGATTTCAATAAGAATGAAAATATTTATCGACTGGTTATACGCTTGTTTATATATGTAGTTAACTGTTTCTAATAGACGTGCATTTCTGAATAACGATATTATGTCCAAAGATATCATGTTTTGTCCACGAATTCAAACAGATATATACACATACTTTACTCAGAAGTCATCACTGAAGTAATAGTATTTAACACACATAAAGTCTGGATAACTGTTTTCAAGATAGCTTTATAGGCAAATTGTACATGAAACTACTGATGACGAAGATCCTACAGTGTGTTTACAAATCTTCTAGCATATGATGATCTTTCAAGTTATCTAAAAAGTAAAATATATCCACTTTGCTGTTGGAGGTGTTTTGATGAAGGTACCGGTTAGTGCCGAAGAAATTCAACCTCCAAACACTGGGTAAAAAATATGTCAACTTAGTTCATATTATTCAGTCTTAGGAAGATATGTAATTACTACGTGTATGTGCAACAGCCTGATTCAGTGAGTTGCTTATAACATCACAATTGTTTAGTCAGACTCTCTAGTATCACATTCCTTAACAGGTTACCACAACTAGTCATCATACTGAAATAACTTCGTTTAATTAAAGTCAACAAGTTTCGGATTAAAAAGTATAAAATTTAGAGCAGTGTATCACACATGAGCTTAGTCAGTAAATACTTAATGTAACTAAAGCTGGTTCTGGCTAGGACACGGGATTCGAGTCAGCAACCAGAAGGAATGCCTCTACAAACAGATAAAATGGAAACTATAACACAACAAACACAGGTGTTGAAGGTTGACATTGCTCATAATTTTATTATATGCAAAGAATTTTGAGAAATTTACTCGGTAAGGAACACATTTTATAGGACAACTGCTAATTTTTGCAATAACCGGAAGTCGGAATACTGATAAGCTGGTCGTTTTAGAACAAGTTTCATAACCAAATTAAGATGTTTAGCTGCATATCTCCATTTCTGGTGTGCAGGGATGTGGAACCAGTTAGATATCATGGAAAAACAGGGAGCACCAGACAGCTGTTTCATTCCACTTTGGGTCTCTTCAAT
The DNA here is from genome assembly GCA_944472135.2 of Trichobilharzia regenti. Taxonomy (NCBI): domain Eukaryota; kingdom Metazoa; phylum Platyhelminthes; class Trematoda; order Strigeidida; family Schistosomatidae; genus Trichobilharzia; species Trichobilharzia regenti. The sequence continues at coordinate 44,363,034 of OX235265.1, read as the reverse complement.
TGTACACTTGGAGTAACTTTATGAATTGGACGACTAAACTGAGAACTTTTCGTCAACGTTGAAATTAATGTACTACCACCATCTACTTCTAAATTCATTTTCAGCAGTACATATTCAGAAGTCTACAGGTCAATTCGACTATAACTTTTACTTTTATTAGGTATTTTTGATGGTGTACTCCATGATTATTTGGATATATATTAAAGACCAAGTTGACGGCCAAACCATTATTCCTACCAAGATGTTGGTGTATAGTATCTTGATTTTATTCCATGTTCTTAAGAGTTCATTTCCTCAGACATAATTTCCGTGAAAGAAGAAAACATCTTTTTCATTCGTTTATATGAACATATAAACACTATATTAATCGTAAATAATAATAATAATGATCACACTTCTTAGTACATCAGGACTCAGTCTTGCCCTGTAGAACCCTGTCTGTCGTCGATAGATAGCTTGGAGCACCTTCATCTCCAAAAGCCTTTTAGATATCAAAATAATGAATGACCAATATGTAAAGCTCAGGCTAACTGTCACCTTTATGATTATTTTTTCAGGGTAAACATAAACACTGGAGTTTAAGCTATGTGGAAATAACGTGCAGCAATTCAAGTCAACTGTATCGCTTTGATTATAATGATTGGTTCAGTTTGACGTATGGGAAAAGGAAAACACTGTGGGCTGATATACCTGCAACGGTTGGTAATACTGTTAAGTTGAAAGGTATTTTACAGATTTTTAGTTAATTGTGTTCTCTGAAGAACTGGTTGATTTAACTACGAAATCATCCATCTAAACTACAAATCTTTTCTATTATTTCAAGATTTGTAGTTTAGATATTTACGGATTATCATTTGTCCCTTAATGTGGCAATATATGAAGTTTTTTTTTGGTGTTGGTGATTCAGTGATAGAATGCTTGCTAACCCCTCCCCCACACACACGTGGTCCGGATTCGACTGCCGGCTGACGAACTCTTAAACATTGCTTAGCCCGGTAGTAAGCCCACTAAAGAGAGATGACTGGAGTAAGGCTAATAATATTATTATTAAAAATAAACGTTGCCGCATAAAAAAAACACTTCTACAACTGAAACTTTGGCAGCTCAGGCTTGAAGCCGTATGTTCCTCTTGAAATGCAAAGGAATAGAAAACAACTGACAGGTAACATAAATAACTCCTAAGGATTCGTCTACTTATCACAGTATTGTGAAATCATTAGGCTACGGTGGATTAAAGATGAATTTGAATTTGTTACACAATAGGCATCGGTCGTTTTTCTGTCACATTTGCAATAACTTTCTGTTTAAAGTGGGAATAAGATTAGAAATATAATAGAAATATATTTTTTCAAATAGCCTCAACTCTAGTACAGAATAATAAATTTCCATCAGTTTCTAGCCTCCGGTGCATACAGAACTGAGACTGAGTTATTTTGACACTGATGTGATTAATTCATGATTCAAGATCACAAGTCCAAATATTTTTTTATACAAGGTGTTATACATACCTTGTAACGACAGAAGACAAGGGTCAGTCAACAGATCGTTTACTGAGAAAATCAATAGATATTTATAAATTTACGTGTACATTATTATTAGCGTTATTGTTAGCAGAGAAGCAGCATCTTCTGATTGGTTGTTTTCCTGTAGAAGGGTATTCTTACTGCTTGTGCCCGTTTCTTAGATAGTTAAGCCATATATCTGTGAATCGCGTTTGCACACGTTAAATCTGCCGTGATTGGTTGGTGAGTCCCCCAAAGTTTCGTTTTGTTATTGTTTTTTCTCGTGACCCTGATTCGGGACGTAAACATTGACGTAAATTGGTGTCTACAATTGTGGCTAGTAGACAGCTCTCACCACAAGCTTGTTACATAAATGTTACATTAATTTTTACAGTACAGATATTTATATTTCTCTTCACTTATGACTTCTGGGCCGTGTTGGCTGTCAATTATTTTAGCTTATTAAATAAAGATCACTTAAATCAGAGTCATTTAAGCCTATATATATATATATATATATATGAAACTGCTGTTAAGTCTCATTTGCTGTTGATCCTTAGATAGTTAAGGCTCTCTACCCAGCAGTCTGTCTTATTCTTTTCTTCTTTGCTTCACATGTCACTGATATCATGTTCTACTGGTTCTCGTTGGTAATAAAAGTTAGACTGGTACGCTTGCAAATCTACCAGTTAGGAAGTTCAGTAGTACAAAGGAATATCTGGTTGTATTTACGGTCGTATCATAAGGGTAGAGTTTAGGGGTTTCAACTGCGTGTTAAATGTGTTCAGCAATGAAAACCTGTGTGCGTCGGTGGCACAGCGGTTAGGACGCTCACCAACCATGCACATGGTCCGGCGTTGGATTCCTAGCCGACTAACTCCTTTACCTCGCTAAGCCAGAAATAAGACTGGTAAAGGGGAAAGGTCGGGCGTGAGGCTAGCAAGCCAATCCTATAAAAATAAACACTGCTACAGGAACTTCAAGCTAGAGTCTTGAAGCCCTATGTTCCACTGGGAACGTGAAGGAGTAAAAAATGAAAACTTATAATTTAAGAGATACAGCAAAAATATTCATTCAGACATCTATAATACACAAAATAATCAAGCAAAGAATATTCTTTTCGATAAATTCCTCTTCCGGCTCTACAATTATATATGTTCATATACACAGAATATTGTAGATTAGTAGCCAATAATAATATTAGTGTTTTTTGAATAATATCGATTTGTAAAGTAAGATCAATGGAATTATTGTTCATTAAAGATCCTTAAATTATAGTATTAATAATAAAGGTATAATAGCAACTAGAATATCAGCTGAAATTAGAAAAATTCCACAAAAACTTGAGGACCATTCCAACCTAGATGGTCAAGGTAAGGATAATATCTGAACTAACTTCCGTTCAATGCATAAATTAGGCTTGTTAATATGGATCCCCACAGTCTCAGCAATATTTAGTAGTCGAAATCTTAAGGCAAAATTGAGATTCGTAGGTATGCGATAAATGACCCTGAAAGCATGGTTAACGTCAATCTTGTGTTCTGTCTCCACAAGATATGACAGAATAGCGCTTCGAATAGATTTTGTTTGTCCTTTGCTTCACTACACAGGGTGATGTTTGGAAATTTGACGAGAAACACGCCTGATTGTACGGCCCATGTAATTGGCTCACTTCACAGGAGCAGTTAAATTGGTAGATACACATGATAATTTAAGAGATGACAACAAATGTCAATAAAAGATTGTATTCGGAATGTCATTCATTAAGTAATATTTGTATTGTTAAACAACAAATCTAGTATGCTAAAAAGAGAAATAAATTTAAATCTTTTCATTCTTTCAAAACTTAGCTAATTTTTTTTCCTCTAAGTTTTGATGAGAATCTATGACTTTTACAACTTTCCAAGTCGAAAACATGGCAACATACTCAATAACAATTAATTTTTTTAAATCATGGAGTAAATAACTTCGAAAGCTAATACGCTAATGTGGAAACTATAATATTTCCTAGGAGTCACCATTGTTTACCTAGTTCTATAGCTTTGCTATTCTTTAGGAAATAAGGACAGAGTACTCGATCTACGTGTCATGTCATACTCTTCACCTACAGAAAAGTAACCTATAAATATATTTATATTGTCAGTGACCAACTTTTGTTTTGAGTGCATAGCTACAAAATAAAGGTAACGTAAAACTTTATGTTTAATTTTAACCAACTAAAAGCAACAAGTTTGGATATTTTCGTCAAGAGTGGAAATATGCCTGACAGTTCTACAGATGCCAATATTTTTATACAGCTATTTGGTGAGTATGGTGATTCTGGAGAGTTGGCGTTGAAACAGACCGTTACCAATCAGAAACGATTTCAAAATAATGCAGTAAGTACATCAAACTATTTTTTGTGGTATCATGTATAGTATGAACAAGATGCTCAGTGAAGTCTTATAGCTTTGGTTCAGTATTTTCACCTAAACATGTATGTCGCATTTTAGAAATATATCCACGAAGTGTTCATGCCTATTACAGTTTCCAACGGTAATAAGCTAATTTATCAGAAATTTGGCAATTTACTACAAAGAACTTTTTGACAATTAATAGATAATATATTTATTTGTATGCTAGATATTTAGACGACATCTTTATTATCTGTGATGATGGTTACGTTCTTAATCAGTTACTACAATTATTCAACAAGTGCCATTCAACTACAAAGTTCACTCTTGAAATTGAAAAGGAATATAAAAAATTCTTTTCTTGATGCTGAACTTACAAGGAGAGCTGACGGAACTTTAAGAAGGTCCATCCATAAGAAACCCAGATGGAACGGCCAACTGACAAACTTCAAAAGCTGGGCACCAGTCAGTCAAAAAAGAAACCTAATTAGATCTCTTGATATTCGCGTCCAACACAGCTGCAGCTCCGATACCCTGGGAGAAGAACTACACTTCCTGAAAGAAATCTTTATACAAAACGGTTATCCACCAAGATTCAGAAAATCCAAAAGTAAGAGATGCCATTCGTGCGAAAAAAGATACTTTATATGAACCTCGACTTAAAAGGTGATCTAGACAGTAATGTCCTTAGGAGGAGAATTTCGACTTCTTTAAGAAGAAATTTCTTTGCGGCAACATTGAGAGTAGTGTTTTCCAGTCGTTCGCTGATCTGCAAAAGCCCAAAAGAGAAGATCCGCACCCGACCACTTCTATGTGTATATATCAGTTTACCTGTTGATGTGAAGCCAGGTACATCGATAGTTAGACGCGCATCCTGTCAAAATGGTCAAAGAACACTATCCAACGTGGCTGCAGAAAGGAAGCATTGGCCGTATAAGGAGTGCAATAATCGAACATCTCGTCACCACTGGTCATTCCACCTCAACTACACTTAAACACATCCACCTTTCAACCAACAAACTTCCATTGTCAGATATAGAAATCTACAGAAATGTTACCACTTGTATAGTGAAGTCCAGAGAGCAAACAGCTATAGTCGTCAGAAAAAGTACTGAGAAATTCGAACATCTGAAAACACAAAATTCCTGTCACATGCCCCTGATTTTGTCCAACATCAGAACCAGGTAAAACAGGTTAAAACCAGCTAAAACCCTGTTGGATAAATTTAAGTCATCTGGCTGAGGAAAAATATATATATTTATTTATTTTAATGCGATTCGGCGACCTTTAAGTCCGAATTTATGCAACCAACTATATCAGTTGTGTATGGCCCTAAATTTGAGGTAGATAAAACTTGTACATAATGTATTTATGTGTGATTAAGACCAACTGTTCTCACTGCCACGAACAGGTCTGCTTTTCGCCTTATTTGCTTGAGCTATTGGGTCAGATCGTCAGTGGTTCACTGCTAGAATGCTTGTCAAGCATGTATGTGGTTCGGGTTTCGATCACTGGCTGACGCACTTCGAATTCCTGCTTAACCGGTAGTAAGCCAGTTAAGGAGGGTAGGCTGGGCGTTAGGCTATCACCCCTACCCTCTAAGAAAGTACGGATGCTACTGAAACTTCAAATCTCAAAGCTTGATGCTCTATGTTCCACTAAGAATACAAAGCACTAAAACAGAAAATAATAGTCCGCGTCAGAAGTGATTACAAAGTAGTTTTGGTATTTGTTCCTCAAATAAGTTACTCATTACTTTCCTATGTCAAATCCGATTGGCAGTATTATTATTGTTAATGCCAGTTGTATTAAACCGTATCCATTAAGCTAAAATCACTAAAACAGCCCACATTTTTCTGCTCCTAAAAGACTTCTCTATCTGAATCTACAATTCACTAAAGAGACTAATTGAAACAGAAATACTGGAAGCCATCTGTCCTCCTCATTGAAGAAAACCTTCTACGCATCTGAACTTCGACTAACTTTCTCCGAAAATCCAAATGATTCGCATGAATGTGAAGGATAAGCTACCACTGCTGATCTCATCAATGTGTATCTATCAGTTCATTTATTCATGTGGAGCTAGGTATTCCTTCTATCACTTATACTTACAATTCTATAAAACAGAAAAAAGATAATAGTAATTTGCTTTATTCCAAAACAGTACTTGTCATAGAGAATGGAATTCTCAGCATTTCACTACAGTATTGCATCCAGTTAGTACATTATCAATAAATAAAATTCTACATAGATTGAGGGTAATCTCAGTTCATGATGACAACAACATATTGGCATGTCGGTAGCAAAGCCAAAAGTGAACAGAATGTTTGAAGGTGTTAGAAAAGTAGATTCTAGCATATTTACTGGCGTAAGCGGTAAAAAAAGGTCGAGATATACAGATTGTGAGAGTTTTAATAGAGTTTGTAAGGAAGAGAGAAACAAAGCAGCTCATAACAACAAAACAGAGAAAAGGAAATGTTTTACCTATAAATGATATCAGTTGGAAAGACGAGATCCAGTTGTTCTACTGACTATTTAATAAGTTAAAGCTTTTACGCCTAATGCTTTCTTTATCGCACCGAGCACGAGCTAAGTAGGCTATGGCTGAGTTTTTGTACTTGCTAGTGCGAGCATATAGTTTTCTATATAGCCTTCTGGTTCTACCTGATGAGATGCAAGGGGAGATTTATAAATGAAGTCGGTGGTGTGAGTTAGATGAAATGGATTTAGCCCATGTTTCACATGAGTTCAAGTGCCTGTCGACCAGAATATTAACAAGCTGGTTAGGTGGAACGTAGCTTTCCCTGCTGACAACCTTTTAACATCCTGCGTAATAAGGTATAGTTTTTCTTCAGTAGCCCTGGAAAAACTAAGGGAGGACAATAGAGAATAATAGGCAGGATGCAAGAGTTAACAGCTGCATCCTCAAACACCTGGTCGAATTTGGACATCAAGCTAACCCACAAACCAACTTCAAAGTTATCTACAGAATACGCGGGAATGTAGCTGAAAGAGGACGAATAGAACTTCTTCAAACCACCGAAGCGATGGCAATTAACATGTTAAATCCTGAACACTGCATTCATAAGAAGTTTGATTAGTCACAAAATATAGAGTGGCTTTATTATATATGCCTGCTAAGTTTAGCATCGAAGTTAGGTACTATGGTGGTTTAATGACAAGTTATATTCTTTATATAATTTTTAAATGAAATTCTGCATTAAAAGTTGTTTCTGGTTTACATATTACCTATGACATTATGTTCTTGGATCTAAGTTACAATTACTGGACTTATATTATAAAATGTTGCTTGATACTGATATCTGAACTATGTAGTGGATAGAAGGAGGTAGTACTTTCAAAGATTAAATGTATATTATTGAATTTTCATGAAATTACACTAGAATATTTTGGCCTATTTTTATTGATTGAAATGCCCTAATACCCAATGGATAAAACAGTTGACGCCACTTCAAAAATGGAATATCTAGGCCTTATAATCTCTCCTAAATCTACAATGGACCCGATCTGTCTTAACAACGGATGTGTAATTTTGTTTCATTTTCATTGTATTATTTTCTTTCCTAACCCTCCATTAAATTTCTACCTCTTATTACCACTGTTATTAACTTGGCTCTCATACAATTTTAGCTGAATTCTATTCATTCCGATCAGTTACGTTGTATCACACAGTTTAGTCATTTGCAGGTCATGGCTGGTAGTAGCCCACTATTATTCGCATATATCATAACCATCAAACTTGATATGAGATGCTCACTGGCGACTGGCCCTATTCAGGTAGGTAATTACTCGGGGTTCTGGTGGGAAGTCATGATCAGTAGGGTGCAGTAGGTCGGGTGTGAGGACAAGTACTCGCTGAAGACATTGGCTAGCGGTTGCGCTATGTGGCCAATCGGCAGAAGTTGGAATTCATGGGCTGGGCATTAGACAAGGCGAGTCCCAGTGGCTTAATGGTCTATGAGCTCGCCTTGTAACCAAAAGGCACTGGTGGGTGCGTACTGATGAAGAGTCCCAAACTAGCCTGACGAAAGAGCTGGCTGTCCAGTACTCCCAGGTGGTTTTCCAATGATTCTCTAACCAATGTCAGCTCATGATGAAATCCTGTAGCCAATCAATCAAATCCCCACAAACCAATACTTGATATAATTAGACTGAATAACTCATTTTATTTCTAAACACTACATTCCTCCTACCGTAGGCGTCTTTTCCCTACTTGAACCATACAATATTAGAACTTGGGAAAGATTTCTGACTACAAACGTGTGTTTGTCGGTCATACTGTCCAAACATACTGTAAACAAGGATCAGACTTCAGTCTGTTTCAACTGGTTAAAGGCATCTCAATACCCTACTGGCACCACAAACTTTATACATAGTGACCATCCTCAATCACTGCTGACAGAGACACGATTTCCTGTCAGCAACCTAACTATACTCTTGCAGACCTGATTAAAAAACGTCAGTAGGGAAGAGGGTTCACTTTTATTGCTCCCAGCGATCAATGTCAACATGATGAAACAATCTTTTTGTTTATTTTAGACTGATCATTTCAAAATACCATCTATTCTAAAACTTGGCAATTTGGCACGCTGTCGAATATGGCATGATAATAAAGGAACATCACCTAATTGGTATTGTGAATGGCTTGAAGTAAGAGAAGTTATTGAAAGTGGTGAGAACAGTTTAACATGTCATTGGAAATTCATCTGTAACCAATGGCTATCAACAATTGATGGTAATAAACAGTTAATGCGAGATATGCCTTGTTCTGACGTCTATTTATGCGATTTCAAAGGTGAAAAAATTAGCGATCAAGAATTCATTGAGACTAAACTGCAGTTGGCTAATTCTGCAAGTATGATCACTTTAAACGACAGAGGACAAATAGGTAAATTCTGTTTTTCTTTTTTCTTAATGAATCTGAGTGCCATGAAATTTGTTCTTTATTATGACATAACAAAAACTACCGAATGTACAAATCGTAGTATTCACAATTACTAATGTTCTGCATACATTTGGTTCCCTTGATAAATTTCGACAAAGAAAGGGAGACGAAATTCGCAGTATAAAATGATATCATTCTACTCAAAGTTTCTCATCAGCTGCCATTGACTACCTGAAATTACAATGGTTATATAAATAACAATAACATACTTTAATGTTTGAATGGTAGTAGAGAAGAAATACTATAAAACTGACGCATCAAAAATGAAAGCATTACAATTTTTAGTTTAAGTTTCCATCATCAATTTATATGCTTTTAAAGTTGAAAAGAAGAAGGGGTAGGGGTAAGACAGAAAACAGAAAAAATTGATTAACAGAACAGTGTTAGCTTGTAGGTTCACACAGTAATTCAAAAACCAAAAGTGGTTACAGTTTATAAGAGTGAGATTTGTTCAGTGAGTTGAGATAACTGAATTAGATGACAAATTAATGTAATCTTTAGATATGACAGAGAAGATTTGTAGCTCAGGTGGATGATTTTTGATGCTGTTGTGTTCTCTGAGCTGGGTAGGTAATTGGCGAAGCTTTCATCGCCCTACTAGGCGACATCCTCACCTCAGCGCATACTTCAATCTGTTGAAGTGAGCTTTCAGATTTATCCACGAGTTTATTAATCATCTCTCCTTGTCGGTGACTATGGACGTGGTTGGTTGTTTTTGTGTGCTTTCACGCCTTCTAGGCTACTTGTATTGGAACTGATTGTTTCTTTGACTTGAACTTTGACTCTTTGCGTGTGTGGTTTCCTTCTTATCGGTTGATACATTTTGCCTATCTCGATGTGTCAATTGATTGATGATTCACTGGAATGCCAGGCTGACTTCTAAAAATTCTCAAGCATTCTTGTTGTTTCCTCTGTCTAATATTTGAACGTTGGCTATCCCAGTCGAATTGATGTCCGTGGTTGTCTGTATGTAGTGAGGCGTCATTAGGGACTGGATGTTTTGTCTTATGACGGCTAGTTTTCGTTCATGGATACGAAGACGAAGGGGACGTCCACTTTGGCCCATGTGATATTTTTCGCTGTTGTCAAAATTTATTTTTGTAGATGATGCTGGTTTTATTTTCCTTCGCCGTTGAGTCTTTTGGTTGACATAGAATTGAGTGAAGTGACTTTATTGGTTTGTGTGTGACGTCAATTCCTAAAGGTTTAAAGAGTCTTCTAGTGACTTCTGAGATATCTTTTATATATGTTAAGGCGATTTTCTTTGTGCTTTTCTCGGGGGCTTTTGAAATGATACGTTGGCTTGGGGATAAATTTCTTTTGATGAAATTCCATCGATGTCCATTCTTTTGGAAGACGTCCATGAGATATCTTTCTTCAGTTCTTCTTGAGGTGGGAGTGCTGCAATGAGTCCTGGTCCGCTTGAATAGTGTTTGTATATATAACACCTTTTGTGTGCTATTGGATTGTTGCTGTTGTAATAGAGTGTTTGGTCCCTGGTGAGTTGATTTTCTATAAGCTTCAGTTTCTAATTCCCCTGTGGTTGTTCGCTTGACTAAGACGTCCAAAAATGGGATTTTGTTCTTGTATCCCTCTTCTCTTGTAAATTTGATGTCGTTGAAGACGTTGTTTATTAAGTTTTGAGTTTTATCTAATTGGTTTCTTTTGATTATTACAAATGTGTCGTCAACGTAACGTATCCGAATCTTGGGTTTGATCTTCCGTAGAATAATGTTTTCGAGCCTTTGCATCACTGCTTCTGCAATTGAACCTGATATTGGCGATCTCATGGGCGTTTACATTTTGGATGCGTCAGTGTTATAGTATTTCTTCTCTACTACCACTTAAACACTAAACTATGTTATTATCATCTATATAACCATTTTAATTTCAGGTAATTGTGTACAGATGATGAGAACCTGTGAAATAGAGTGATATCATTTTGATACTGCTGATTTCGTCTACCTTTCTTTATCGAAACTAATGTACAACTTTTTAATATTTCAATAGGCGAAACTAGTCTTCCTTAGTCATAAAAGCAGTAATAGCATGTCATGCCTGAGACACACTTTATTTTTCCCAATGTCTTTTGGCAGCCTACTTGGATCACTGTGTCACCTAAATACTCAGCTAAAACAGCGAATCAAAGTTTCCCTATTAATTAGGTTTTTTAAAATTCATCCAACTATATCAATGGGTGGTGAAAGGCAATCACACAAATTTTTAAATGGCATTCTACCTACCAGTGAACATTTCTCGGAATGGAAGAAAAACTATCATAAGCGGTTAGCCTGTACTTCAGGACGGACTGTGCTTCGTCACATGATATACTCTAGATTGCTAATTTAAATGAAGATCCTGGAGTAAGGGAAAGCATTATGCAATAAAATACGCTGGGAATTCTGTACATTTTTGATGTGGTTGTGTTGTCTGAGCTGGACAGTTAATTTGCGAGGCTTTCATCGTCCCATTAAGCAACATCCTCACCTCAGAAGATACTTCAATTTGAAGTGAGCATTTAGATTTCTCCACGAGTTTATTAATCATCTCTCCTGGTGACCTTGGACATGACATCCACTTCCTCACATCACTACATACAGACAACCACGGACATCAATTCGACTGGGATAGCCAACGTTCAAATATTAGACAGAGGAAACAACAAGAATGCTTGAGAATTTTTAGAAGTCAGCCTGGCATTCCAGTGAATCATCAATCAATTGACACATCGCGATAGGCAAAATGTATCAACCGATAAGAAGGAAACCACACACGCAAAGAGTCAAAGTTCAAGTCAAAGAAACAATCAGTTCCAATACAAGTAGCCTAGAAGGTGTGAAAGCACACAAAAACAACCAACCACGTCCAAGGTCACCGACAAGGAGAGATGATTAATAAACTCGTGGATAAATCTGAAAGCTCACTTCAACAGATTGAAGTATGCGCTGAGGTGAGGATGTCGCCTAGTAGGGCGATGAAAGCTTCGCCAATTACCTACCCAGCTCAGAGAACACAACAGCATCAAAAATCATCCACCTGAGCTACAAATCTTCTCTGTCATATCTAAAGATTACATTAATTTGTCATCTAATTCAGTTATCTCAACTCACTGAACAAATCTCACTCTTATAAACTGTAACCACTTTTGGTTTTTGAATTACTGTGTGAACCTACAAGCTAACACTGTTCTGTTAATCAATTTTTTCTGTTTTCTGTCTTACCCCTACCCCTTCTTCTTTTCAACTTTAAAAGCATATAAATTGATGATGGAAACTTAAACTAAAAATTGTAATGCTTTCATTTTTGATGCGTCAGTTTTATAGTATTTCTTCTCTACTACCATTCAAACATTAAAGTATGTTATTGTTATTTATATAACCATTGTAATTTCAGGTAGTCAATGGCAGCTGATGAGAAACTTTGAGTAGAATGATATCATTTTATACTGCGAATTTCGTCTCCCTTTCTTTATCGAAATTTAAATTTTGTTCATTGCAATTACTTTATTTTATTTTAGTCTACGATGTAGAAATACAAACTGGGAAATTGAAAGATTCAGGCACAACTTGCAATGCTTGGTTATTTATAGAAGGTAAAAATGGTCGTAGCCCAAGACTGGAGCTTATAAACAAAGTAGAAAAGCCAATACTTCAAACTGGACAAATTAATCAATTCCAGTAAGGTTCTTTGATTATTTTTAGTGATTATGAATAAACAGTAGTGACATAAATTATTCCTTTTAGTTGACTATTGAAGCGGAACAGAAGTCGTCATCCGATCTTCAAGGAATGCGACTGATATTTTGGAAAATAATCATATTAAAGTGTAGTGATGAACCATTCATCAAGCAGTATCAAGCAAAACATTGGTGATATAAAAATTGGATGACATAAATCCTGTTTTTTTATTTATTATACCTGTTAGCTTACGCAACTGGGGAGACGAATGTAAATAAAATTGAAAACGTTACATAGAACTGTGAATCATTAAAACAATATATTAAATTTATTAATGCTAATAGCTAGTGGATAACTTCCAGTTGGTTTCAAACAGCCCCACCAAAATGCAGTTTCTCGAGTGTGACTGCATTTTTGTTCAAGTGTTGGTTTTTAGGGATTCGATTGGTTACAGGATTTCATCATGAGCTGACATTGCTTAGAGAACCATTGGAAAACCAGATGGAAGTACTGTACAGCTGTTTCGTCAGACTAGTTTGGGACTCTTCAGAAGCACGCACCCACCACAGGGGTTTGAACCCACCACCTTCTGGTTACAAGGCGAGCCAGCTCGTATGCCATTAAGCCACTGGGACCTGATCCAATGGTCCATGAATTCTAACTTCGCCGAAGACATTGGCTAAGGGTAGCGCTATGTTGTAAATCGACAGAAGTTAAAATTCATGGACCACTGGATCCGGTCTCAGTGGCCTAATGGTCTACAGGCTCACTGGCCTTGTAACCAGAAGGTCGTGGGTTTGAATCCCCGTGGTGAGTGCGTACTTCTGAAGAGCCCCAAACTAGGCCGACAAAACAGCTGTCCAGTACTTCCATCTGGTTTTACAATGGTTCTCTAACCAATGTCAGCTCATGATGAAATCCTGTTAGTTTTCTGTGCTTAACCTATTTATTATTACTGTTCCCCTGGGTTCCAAATGGAACATACACACTAAACAACACGTCTCGGTTTCGTTCTCTTCTCTGGATTCCTTTCTAGTTGTCTCCATTTTTGCCTATAAACTGTCATCTTCTCTCACAATCTTCTCATATGCCAAAATAGTCACTTCTCACTGGGGTCTCCTTCGAGGGACTATCCGGCCCATGATGTTACTCAAGGTTCCCCTTAGCGTGTGTCCAGTTCATTTCCATTTTCTCTGGCAGATTTATTGAGAAGTAGGATCTTGGCTCGTCCAATACGTCCATGAATATAAAACAACTGGATTTAGTGGACATTCTGCATACCTTGAAACAAACCTCCTCCACTTGAAGATTGGTTATTCACTTTTTAAATCAAAGACATTAAAGTGTAGAGCATAACTGTCCACTGCAGAAAATAATTCTTCGGAGTGTTAATAAAGTACTTTTTCCCACAATCAAGTACCAATTAAAGTTCTCCTGTGGTGAAATAAAAAAAACTATAAATCCTAGACCCATGAAGTCTTGTAGTTATCCGGTCGATGATGACTGTTACGGGATTGTTGTACAACGAGTAAACTACTTTTCTCTAATAAAAATTCGCAACACCATGTTCTCTGGTGAATGGTGACTACCAGTGGAATTCAGGAAAAGAATTTCGTCCCATTTAGGGACTTATTCGATGGATGTATCTGTAGTCCTCAGTGAGTGAAACGTCTCAGATTAATTGTGCAGCTAAGTATATTTTATTACTGATTATTTTTATTGATGCAGTTAAGAAGTAATTTCCGCCTAAAGCACTAATTAAAACTTGTGTTCAAGTGTTGGTTTGTAGGAATTTAATTGATTGGTTACAGGATTTCATCATGGCTAACATGGGTTGGAGAACCATTGGAAAACCGGCTGGGAGTACTGGACAGTTTTTTCATCATAGTTTGGGACTCTTCATCAGTACGCACCTACTACAGGGGTCCGAACCCACGACCTTTTGGTTACAAGTCCAGCGAGCTTGTAGAACATTAAGCCACCGGGACCCGCCTCGTCCAATGCCCACCCATGAATTCTAACTTCTGCCAACTCACGATATAGCGCAACCGCTAGCCAACATCTTCGGCAAGTATTTGTCCTCACACCCTACCCGCTGCACTTTTTTGGTCACGACTTCCCACCGGGACCCCGGGTAACTACCTACCTGAATAGGGCCAGTCACCAGTGAGCATCTCATCGATATTCAAGTGTTAGGTAGTAGAGACTTGTTTGATTGGTTACAGAAGTTAGAAGTCATGGATCATTGGATAAGGTGGATTCCAACGGTCTACAAGCTCACTGGCCTTGAAAGCAGAAGATCGTGTGTTCGAGCCCTGAGGTGGGTGAGTACTGTTGAAGAGTCCTCCCAAACTAGGACGAAACAGCTGGCTACCCAGTACTCCCGGCTGGTTTTTCAATGGTTCTCTAACCAACGTCAGCTCATGATGAAATCCTGTAACTAAAACTTGTATGTCGAATTAGGGAAGAAGAACAAGGACCGTAGTGTTCATTTTTTAATTGTCAAATATCTTTAATTCGGACATCTAGGATATAAGCTTTCAAGGTAATCAGAAGCTCATTCAAACACACAAGAATAAAAAAGTTAGAATTATTCAGTGACAAGTGAGTTGGAACAACTAGAGGAATTGCACTCATGAATTTGATCAATACATTTACCTATATACGTTAATTAGGTGTTAAATAGACTAGCCAGCTGCATCAGTACTTCAAATGAGTAAGCGTAAGAATATTTACAGATCAGAACAGGTATTTTCTTTTTTGCTGAACAACAATCCTTATCTTAACACGTTTATCTTGTTCTGTTCTTTTATTTTGTATTTAAAGATTATCAAGTTTCCCATTAGGTGAAATTGAATCTATTCGACTAGGTATACACGGAATACCTGATAACAGACAGACTAATCTAAAAGAGATGCAATCACTCAAGTGGTATTGTGAACGTATAAGCATAAAAGATCCAATGAGCAAACGCATGTATATATTTATAATTAATCAATGGTTAAGCCTTATTCAAACTTCAGATTTCAAGAAGGATATTCTAGTCAATTATAGTAAAATTATTGAAGAACCTCGGAAACAAGCATTCAATGAATTTAAAAGTAAGTTGTTTCATACGCGTTTGACACAAAAATTTAGAATTAGTCATTGCTGATTAAAAATGCCAATTTAAATTATCAAAGGAATGGATACTGAACAAAGAATACTCTCTTCGATGAATTCATCATCAGGCTCTACAGTTATATATACACATTATAGTGAATGAATGAATTAATGGCGATTTTTTCTATATTAGAATAAAGTAGTGTTAAGAACGACATTAACGTTTAAAAAACATCGAGTCAGTAATACTCATAGATTCCAGCTCAATAGTTATATGCTATTCTGAGCTAAATGCTCAGAAGAAGTAATTAAAAATGAATTCACCATTGTATATGATAATAATATGCGTCGGTGCCACAGTGGTTAGCACTCTCGCCAACCATGCACATGGTCCAGGGTTCGTGATATGTATCCATATAATATGTGTGTTTTGTTTGACAGCCTGTTCTTGGTGATATGTATCCATATAATATGTGTGTTTGTTAGACAGTCGGTTATATTTTACTATGTATACATGGATCGATATTCCATTATAATTAGCCAATCATGTTAAGACTGTCTATTGATTTGTTTCATTTTGAATATTCGCTCACACACTTGTGTTGACACACTTGTTCGGACATTCATATATTTTGCTCTCACACACTTGTGTGACATTGATTCTCCTTGTGTTTGGAAAATAGAAGTATCATCGCAAACCTAGTGGTCTTCTGATTTCCGTCTTTCTTGCGTCAGGACTATTAAATTCTCGACCAGTACATATCAGTTTGAGCCCACGCCGACTCACACTTGATATCTATGGTCGGCCTGCGAATTTTTGGCTACCGATAACCATGCTGAAAATTTCACAGTCGTACCGAAAATACGGTGTGGAATCAAGCTGTAATGAAAAAACATTTGACGGAAAATATCGATCCCGAAAAATTTATCAAGAATCACATGACAAAGAAAGCGGAAAGGTACTGCTTCCTATCCGTAAATAAGAAGCCTCTTTATATACAACCACAATTCAAGGGCGAAATACCAATCGAAATAATTACGATGAAATTAAGAAAATCAGTTCAAAGAACTTTTAATGCTGGCGAACTACACGTCTTAATGTCTACACGACCGTTGATGCTACCTCGACTGAAAGATGAAGTACCTAGACTAGCGACTTCTAATTTTATCTACCAATTCAACTGCGCTGTTGGTGGAGCGAGTTATATTGGCCGCTGCTCTAGGAACTTGATTTTTCGTGCTCACTAGAGAACATATCACAGTATGGCTAAGCAAAGGTGTAGTGAAAACTATCAACAGTTCAATACTTGACCATCTGATGCAAACCGACCGGCCACAAAGCCAGCCAGTGTGGAAGAATCCTTCCCCATCATCATCTATCGGGTGCCTAATAAATTGCCAAAATCATTGAAGTACCGCATGCTTCAAACACCAGAGGCTATTTCAATTCGCCTCAAACAACCAGTGCCCTGTGTGCAAAACAAACAAATCCAGCCACTTCTACTGCCCTGACAGGCCTTCAGTAGAGACTATAAATTCATGAATTTGTAATATTATCTTCCCTTATTTTTCTGACATTCAGTTTACTGTTATGATGATGGTATTGAGCTGTAATCTATCAGTATTATTGATTCGATGTTATTTAAACAGCAACAATAATGTTGTTCATAACACTAATTCATTCATTCACTATTGTGTATATATAACTGTAGAGCCTGATGATGAATTTATCGAAAAGAGTATTCTTTGTTCAGTATCCATTTTTTTTAAATTAGTCATAAGTTAATGACAGCTATTTCTTAATTCACTCAGCATGCATCACAGGGAACTTGCACTAGACATAAAGCTATGCCTATCTCTCTTTAAAACTCCTTAAGTATTAACATTTAGTGAATAGAAGAATACTTTGGAATGTAAAAGTTTTACCCTAATGTTACATTTTAGGCATAAAATGCCGACTGTATTTGAAATTAGGGAATTTCTTTAGGATTCTATAGTTGTAACAACAGAAGGCAAGACACGAAGCCAAGGTATATTTCTCCATTGAACAAGCCGCTGTTCATATGTGTACAGTTTATATTCTTTAACCAATCACTGAGCGTGTGATTTCGGTTTACATCAAACGACATGAAATGCAATGTTCAAGTATACATATAGTATTCTGTTGCTGATGAAGTATTGAATGTAAGAAGAATATTCCATTGGAACCCATTGTCTGTATCACACCACTACAAAGTTTGTTCGTAGAAATGCGGATTATTTCCTGTTGTGATAAACGTGTTTTAGATCTTTAGTGGAGGTCCCAATAAATTTATGTCAATATTTTAAACCGCTGTAAACAGTTGCATTCTTATTTGCTTTCTAACTGGATACCTTGAAAAAGGGTTCGAATCTTAACTCTAATCTTAATTATGATTGGTGAAATGAAATACCGAAAATGTGATGTCACCGATAGAATTTTGTCACTAATAGCTTCAAGTTATGAAGAAACTAAAAGACAGTTCGGCGAAAACCTTTTGATCAATGAAGTCATCGTGAAGGGATGTACAGTCGTGCTTGCATTTACCAAAAATTTATAGTGGTCTATAACTGAGTAGTAGGGGAGTGACGTAATTCATACAAGATAAAATATTGCTCATTAATCAACAATACAATGGAAGTAAGAGTTAAAAATTTGATAAAATGAAAGTTCTTATTCAATGAGAATCAAACTGTTTGAGTGTTCATTTGGCAAATGTGAAGAAGATGAGATGAAACCTAGTGAACTGCACAAAAGGAAAATGTAAGGAGGGTAACAGTGCAAAACTAATCACTAAAATTAGAAGCGAACGAATAGGAAAGAGTTTAAGATCAAGGTAGAACAACAGACTGAACATACCTATTATGCACACAGAGTACGGGATTATACTGACAGATAGCCAGCACCTTTGCCACACACCCTTTATGGCATTCGATCTTTAACAGTCGACAGTGGTGGAGTTACATGGTCTGAGTTCGGCGGGTGCTCAAGAATTGAACTGTTGATTGTCTTGCATTGTCCTCTCTCTAACCATACTCGATTATTCTCACAAATGCGTTTGGAAAGTGATATTTTGTCTTCAGGAACCACCTTTGAGCAAGAATGTAGAGCCCTTGATGATGACTCTTAGATAAAAAAAGATTTTGTTCTGTGTTATGAACTGTGTCGCATGTTTTTCATGACTCAGTGGGTATTTTCGGCCTTTTGAAACCTCGATGTAATTTACATAAAGTAAGTGTGGTCGCTCAGTGACCTTGCAACACTGTGCAATACAGTCATCTGTTAGGATAGCAACGTTTTAAATAGCTTTTCACTGTGAATACTTCATCAGCTGTATAAATTACAGCACTGAGTAAGACAGGATATCCTTTTGAACTTGTATAAAAAGCTAATGAAGTGAAGACAACTCACTATATGTCAATTTCCGTTTATTCCATTGGCTGACTGAATCAAAATATTCGGTTTTTGTTGATATATTAGCTCTTGATACGGAATCTTCAACAATGTATGAAGATTCACACTGCTTATATTTGCTGGATGGTGAATAGTACTGGACAAAGCTTTTGGCGACTGAGACGAAGGGAACTCGGTTCGAATCTCACCAGGAATACTGTCACTCACTGGTTATTGAAGGTACACCTGGCTGACTTTATCCAAACGACATGAGATAAGCATCCTGGATAGCACTGCTGCTCATCATCCACTAAATAAAAGTCGTTGACTGATGTCAGCTCGTGATGAAATCCTCCATGCAATCAAACAAAACCAATACTTGAAAATTGATCTGATGCTCACTAGCTAGCGACTGGCCCTAATCAGGCAGTGACCTGGGGTTCTAGTGGGAAGGCATGACCAGTAGGGTACAGCAGGTTGAAGATGAGGCAGTAACTCATCGAAGAAGACATTGCGAAATAGTCGCGCTATGTCATGAATTGGAAGAAGTTAGAATTCAAGAACAATTGGATACGGCGGGTTCCAGTGGCTCAATGGTCTACGAGCTCGCCTTGTAGCCAGAAGGTCCTGGTTTCGAACCCCTTTCGTGGATGTGTACTGTTGAACAGTCCCAAACTAGGACGAAACATCTGGCCGTCCAGTACTCCCAGCTTGTTTTCCAGTGGTCCTCTAACTGATGATAGTTCATGATGAAATCCTCCATGCAATCAAACAAAATCCCTACAAAACCAATACTTGAAAAAGTCGCCGTATTTCATCAGTTTCTTTCAAAAAATGTTTCAGGCATCAGCATTATTACTATATGACTTCTTTGAAATACACTTCTTGAAATGTCTTAACAATCGTGAGTGAAACAAAAATAAAATCAACCGGTTAATCTAATACGACAGGCTCAATTTTGGTTGTCATACTATGAAGTTACTTGGTAGATTTTAGTCAGCGGATACAGAATTTAAGTGTACACGATTAAATGTTGAGTGGCAAGTTTGTGTACATCATTTATTCAGAAGGATGAAGATTTAAACGACATGAATCTGTGTGATCTTTTAAATATCGAATTGATCAGTGCAACTTTCAATATCCCATAATATGTAACTTTTAGGAAGTTTTACGTTCAGGAGTATGCAGCGAAACATCAAAATCTTCCTGTTGGTTAAAATTCTCAACTCATACACTATTCATATTGGTGGATTAGAACTAATCAGTATGTGGTGAGAGCTGTCTGCTAGCCAAAATTGGTAGACAACAATTTACGTCAATGTTTACGTCCCAAATCTTGGTCATGAGTAAAAACAAGAACAAAGACTAACTCAACAACCAATAACAGCAGACTTTGCGTGGGCGAATACGATTCACAGAAATATGGTCTGACCTTAAAAGAAACGGCCACAAGGAGATGCAAGGTTAACTTTCTGTGAGAAACAACCAATCGGAAGACACTGTTTCTCTGCTAATAATAACGAATAATAATGCACATAGAAATCTATAAATATCTGTTGATTTTCTCAACAGAAGATCTGTTGACTGGTACTTGTCTTCTGTCGTTACAAGTATAGACATGATAATCACGATCTATAAGTATCTAGTTTCTACAACTAATAAAACATTTTGATACACCAACATATTCACTGCACTCACCTCAAATTAAAACAAAATCTGCTTCTTTTCTGATATGCGGTAAGAAGCTGTGAAGATTTAGCACCCAAACTGAACGTTTATAGGAGTTTTTATTTATTTAGTATTTTTCAGCAGACATATTTTATTAGAATTTTGTTGTATTACTATTTCAGATAAACAAAGTGTCATGTATAAAATATCAGTCTATACAGGAACAAAAGGATGTGCAACTACGGATGCTAATATCTTCATAACTATGTTCAGTCATAAACCAGCCCTCAGCTCTGGAAGAATTGCACTGAGGAGAGATAATAGAAGTTTATTTGATCGAAAACATTTGGAGGAATTTTTTGTAGAGTCTATTGATTTAGGTTAGTTTTGCTGTATGAAAAATATTTTAACATATATATTTGATGTTCTACCGTTTAGTTTGTAAGGGTTAGTTTTGTTTTTACGAGTTGATCACGGATTGATATCAGTTAGAGAACATTTGGAAACCAGGGAGTACTGGACATCTGTTGAATCGCCAATGAATCGAATCCCAGTGGCTGAATGGTATAGGAGCTCGCCTTGTAACCGGAAGGTCCTGGGTTGGAACCCTTTTGGTGGATGCGTACTGCCGATAGTTCCCTAACTAAAATGAAACAGCTGTCCAGTACTCCCTGGTTTTCAATGGTTCTCCAACTGATACATTTGACTATTACATAAAATAGTATCACATTTGTAGATATAGCAGTTGTAAAATAGTTAATGGAATTGACATTTGGGTGAAATTAAACTTTAGACTTCCGAGAGGCGCGAGCACACTAATGACCTCAGAAAGAGAAATGACAGGGAAAAGTGAATTTGGTCTCTTGACTCCTATACCTAACTTTAAACTGATCAGATATTCTGTTTAAAAGAATATTTCGTCTAACTTTTCATATCAAGAAGTTAAGGCACTCAGGAATGATCCAGCCCCTCCTCCTCTTACAGTTTGTCAACTCGTGCATCTTACCTATTCTTCTTTACTGTTCACCCTTATTCTTCACTGGATTGCTTAAAATAGACTACGCCATACTTTGTAGAACTCAGAAGACTGTCAGTAGGGCGAGTGGAATCCCATTGGGCCATATCGTTGAAATCGTCATTGATAGCCACTTGATTTTATGCAACTGATATATATATATATATATAAATATGGTGGTCTCTCTTTCTGTTGCTCTCTTAGTCTGTGACCATTTTACTTTGATGAACCTCTCTCCTTTAACAATGTATATTCCCCTTATATTATATATAATATGTGTGTTTGTCTGACATGTCTGTTATATTTGCTATGTATATATGGATCGATATTCCATTATAATTAGCCATTCATGTTAAGACTGTCTATTGATTTGTTCATTTTGAATATTCGTTCACACACTTGTCCGGACATTCATATATATATTTTTTACTCGCACACTCTTGTGTGATTGATTCTCCTTGTGTTCGGAATATAGAAGTATCATCGCAAACCTAGTGGTCTTCTGATTTCCGTCTTTCTTGCGTCAAGACTATTAAATTCTCGACCAGTACATAATAACAATTTGGCGACGAGTACATATTAGCAACAAATTTGCTAAAGGAATTTTGTCAGACTGCGAGCACCCACTTTACCCGCAACTCCAACCTTGTATCTCCCCAGGTAAAACAACAAGTCTTTTCAGAAGACTTTATGCACGTATGTCTAAGTATTAAAATTCCACTATACCATATTTGGCACGTATTTTTATGTGATGAAAATATTGTCAGGTATGAACTAACTAGCCTTCTTTGCACTATTAAATAAACCATTTTCTTCATCCTTATAACATCAACCTTTATTGTTATTCTACTTCTTATATTTATAACCCTCTCAATTTTTTGTTTTTATTTTTATTTATTTTCTCATAAGTATGAACATCATTTAAGCTGTGTTATAATTGTTAATTTTGCCTTTCCCCTCACTATACTGTATCAACAGAACATAAGATTCAATATTCTATAAAAGGCTAAAATTTCCAAACTGAATCGACATGACTGTTTAAAACAAACTCATTGTTATTATTATATTCATTATTCTCATTTTGTACTTCGGATATTTTTGACTTTACATCGTAAATGTGGACAAATTCCTCTGGTTAATTTTGTTTTAATTTTGCTTATATTTTGAGTAAATCAGATGCAAGATATTGTGACAAATGCTGAGAATTCCATTCTGTCTTATAAGTAGTGTATTTTGGAATAAAGTAGATTATTATTATTATTGTTAACATCATTACACGTTACTGAACACTTTTTCATGGATATACTGTTATTTACCCGATTTCACTATCCTGCTCTGGCCAAGGTTATTGGTGAGTTTATACCTGTTGGATGTCTTAAGTTTGGCTTCACTGTCAGTTGTTTTCGATGAAAGTACTGAATACAATAATTAAAAATATTTTGATAAGCCTTTGAATAAGGATGTGAAAAAGTTGTCTCTTCTGATTAAATTCTCCTTGTTTGTGGGAGACATTAACAATATTTTCATGGGAACTCCTAAATCCTAAACTCTTGACTAATATAAAACTGGATATAAGTTATTACTTAGGATAGGTGCCTACTGACTGGAAAAAGGGCTACCTCGTCAAACTGCTAAAGAAGAGCGACTCACGCCTCTCTTTACAAGAACTGACGTGGAATAATGCTCTTGTCCACGCCAAATAAAATACTAAGTGGCATCATCCTGGAGTATCCTGCACTGGATACAGAACTCCGCCATTCTGGAACAAGCTGGATTCAGGAAAGGCAAATCATGTACTGATCAAATCGCAACTCTACGCACAGTCATCAAACAAAGCATAGAATGGCAGTCAAACCTCTACCTCAACTTCATCA
This sequence comes from Trichobilharzia regenti, assembly GCA_944472135.2. Classification (NCBI taxonomy): domain Eukaryota; kingdom Metazoa; phylum Platyhelminthes; class Trematoda; order Strigeidida; family Schistosomatidae; genus Trichobilharzia; species Trichobilharzia regenti. Next base: position 44,339,425 of record OX235265.1, on the reverse strand, counting down.
CCTTCGGAAAGGCATTCGCCAGACAACACTGACCGAGAAGTAATTTGAAAACCACTTCAGCATTACAGCATACCTCAAGTCTTTGTCAGCCTCATTCAACAGTTGGCTATATGACAATGCTAAGGCTCAGGTGATCCACAACGGAAAACTCAGCGAGGCGTTCGAAGTGCATACAGAAGTAAGACAAGGCTGGCTGCCTATTATCACCAATTATACTCTTAATTGTGGTGGACTGGATCATGCATCAGACTGTGGGGAGTGAGAAGACAGGAATACGCTGGACCACCGGTAAGAAGATTCTGGGAGACTTGGATTTGGCAGATGATGTATGTCTAATGTCACACAAACTCAAAGACTTGCAGGTGAAAACCAACAAACTGGCAGAAGACGCTGACAGACAGAGAAGACAGGACTCCAGGGGAACACAGAGAAGATGGAGGTGATGAAGATAACCAACGAACAGCAGCAACAACCAGCACCAATCACCATCAACGGGAGAAATTTAAAAGAGGTTACCTCCTTCACTTATCTAGAAAGCATGGTTTCAACTACAAGGGGAATGGATGAAGACGTCAAAGCCAGGTAGATTCAGAAAGGCAAGATACGCCTTCATCAACCTAGAACCAGTTTGAAAATCTTCCGCACTCAGCATAAGGAACAAGATTCGCATTTTCAACACCAATGTGAGGTCGATCAGTTCTTCTATACGGGTCAAAACTTGTACTGCGTGTCACGTAAAGCGTTTCCAACATGCTGCAGTCTTTCATCAACAGCTGCCTTTGCTGGCTTCATACTGAAGATCAAATGTCTGGCCAGAAAGAATGAGCGACAAGAAACTATGGGAACAAAGCAACCAAGAGCCGATCGCTCAACAAATATGCAGGAGGAAGTGGAGATGGATTAGGCATACATTAAAGAGGTCGCTAAATGACACTGCACGCCAGGTCAGTGCTCGAGTGGAATCCCAAACAGGAAGCGACGAGCGGGTCGTCCCAGGGGGTGAAATAGAGGAGATCGTGTATGGAAGAGATGACAGAGTTTTGGTGAGTCGTCGATTCCGCAGAAGAGGGCGTCAGAAAACAGAACAAAGTGGAGGTGTGTTGTTGAAGCCATATGTTCCACTCGGAACGCAAGGGAATAATAATAATATAGGTTAGCACTTACTAATATGTCATGTGGTTTATAAATAGATGCATAATCACCTCCACTAGTTTTTATTCTGTAATTCTGTCAGTGATAATGATAATAAGCATATTAATGCAACAGTGAAAGAGTAGAAATAATTGCACACAGTGCATAATTTTGGAAAAATAGAAAGACTAATAAGGAAGTGAATGAGTTTTCAAATTCAATATGCAAAAAACAACTAAAGATGAAGTAGTCAGAATAATAAAATAGTTAGGACAGTGATAACTTATAAAAGGTTTAGGGGAAAAATGGACAATTTTTTAATACTCATGTAATGTAATGATGAAAAAGATAAGGAAAGTGGACGCGCGAATTTCTTCTGAACACACACTGATCTGGCTTCTTCTTTGAGTGGATTCTGATAGCATCAGCTTTATATGCAAGGCAAACTTGTAAATCAAAATTTATATTAGCCGGCGTGCCGGAGATAACTTTGGATGTTCCATTATCACCAACTTTATGCTCAGTATGTACAAGTTGTGTTCAAGCAGATCCACAAACAGATTACGTTTTTCCCATGGTCAAACATGAGGGAAAATGTTCAGAAATCCTATGATGAACATGTTTAATTGTACACGTTCAATTTAAGTAGCTCCACATGAGCATTCAAACTGATAGATGCATAGACCTATTAATAAAATATGGTTAGGGGTGAGATGAAGACTAAAACAGGATAAATAAAGATGTCACTTTCGTGCTTATAACAAAATCATTCATTTTTTGTATCGCTATCGACTCTATCATGCACTGAAGACAAACATACTGCCTTAAATCTATTTGATTTCATTTTATACAAACTCCATCAAGTAGTGACACTACTGTTGGATACATTTTCAAAAATTGAGCAGATGGTTGATTTATATCCTCTCAGGTATAATAAAATAAAATATTGATTCAAAGGTATCTAGAAAGAACGCCGTTAAAGTAGCCGACGGACTTAACTTCATCCTAGAAGGGGAATAGCCAAATAAATGTGAAGTCGATTGGAAGAGACAGTTTCCTTTCCAGACCTTCTTAAATTCCTTATTTTCTGTAGTGAACTGAACTAAATTCAATATCTAGGGCTTTCATAAGTGTTTTAGAAAGTCAGATACTGAACAGTTTCCCTGCAGTGTACTCCTTGAGTTTAATGTTTAAGAACTGTCTTTTTGAGAATTTTTCTTACTACCTTTTGATTTCCACTTTTGAAAAGTCTTTTAAGCACCCTACTTATTGGGATCTTGTGTACAGGTTCTATCGATCCTCAAGTAGAATGACACAATTGGAATTTTTATTCGAATAAGAACATTCACTACTTTTGAAAATTCTTTTCATTCTGTGTTCATTCTCTTCGAACTTCATCTTTTCAGAGACCTCTTAATGCATTTAATCCTACTCCAAAAATATGGTGGAGATATGTGGATGACAATTTCACAGTGTTAAAAACAGCACATATCTCTAGCTTCTTGACACACATAAGCTCACTAGTGGAGGGAATAAAATTCACATTTGAATCGGAAAATGAACAAGAAGAATCAGCTGTATTGAAATGCAAAATAAAACGAATAGAAGAAGGCAAACTACACACTAGTGTTTATAGAAAACCAACTCATTCTAGTAGATATTTAGACTTTAATTAATCTCATCCGTTATCTGTTAAGGCAGGCTTAGTTAAGTGTTTAACAAACCGAGCAGTGGCACTAAGTAGTACAAAAAGAGACCTAAATGATGAAATGAAACAGATAGAAGAGGCGTTGGTGTTAAATAACTATCCCATAAAATGCATTAAGAAGATCAGAAAAGGTCAATTGCAAAATAAAAATAATAGGGAAACTAGTAATGATAACAGAAATAAGAGAGAATATGAATCATCTATCGTTATACCATATAAGAAGGGGACTTCTGAGACCTTATGCAGAGGATTCTTAATACAGCAGGAATTAGAAAGGCATTCAAACCTACAAACTCACTCAAGATAGGACAAGCTCTGTAGGTTAAAGGACCCTGTTGACCCAATTAGACAAAATAATATAATAATAATATGATATATAATAATTTACCAAATACCCTGCGATGATTGTGGGGTCAACTATATAGGTCAAACTAGTAGGTCAGGAGTAGTCAGATTATCAGAACATAAGAATTTAGCTAAGGGAAGAATGGTTGACCCCGAGAAGATAAGTAATTTAGAAGAAAGCTCAGCAACTGCACTTCATGCATTAACAAACAACCACACAATAGGGTGGGATAGGGTTAAAATTCTTAAAGGTAATCTAAGTAGGTGAAGAGGGGAGGTTGATTACTGAATCTTTGTTCATCGAGTCTACACCCAACACATGCAACAGAAATGACTCAATGCAAATACCAGAAATATAGAAGATATAATTACCGCTGGTCAAATCAAAGGAGGATAATAAACAATCATATAATTCTATTTCAGTTCAAACACATCACAACATTCTAACAAGTAACTTATTACGATCATAAAAAACACTCGTCTCATTTCCCATCGAATTGTAATTGATCAATAACACTCGTGTTATTATTTCTGAATGTACATTATCTCATATTGATTTTTATTCAAATATCTAATCGATTCCACACATGTATATAAATGAAGGAAAAAGTTGTATGAGTAATTTGATATGATTATGAGCAATAGTTAGTGCTTGAAACGTCATCAGTTAATATTACTGTACAACACTGTGTGATTTATAAAAATAAAATCTTTTGCATATTAAAGCAAAGACCTGTCACTTCGCTTCAGAAAATTAGATTATTAACTACCATTTCCGTTGTGAGATTAACTGAATTAGACGATATTTAACTATAGTGTACGTAAACTACATCCAGTTTGATGCGAATGATAACTGACCAACTTAAACACTCATGAAAGATTCATTCAGGTATGAAGTACTGGAATAACGCAGGCGTAACTTCTTGGACGCACTGGAGACAGAACTCCGACCAGAACAAGCTGGATTCAGGAAAGGCAAATCATGTACTGACCAAATTGCAACTCTACGCATCATCATCACAAAACAAAGCATGGAATGGCAATCAAACCTCTACCTCAACTTTATAGACTTTGAGAAGGCCTTCGACAGCGTTGATCGTGAAGTAATTTGGAAATTACTCGAGTACTATGGCGTACCCCAAATATTCATCAACCTTATTCAACAGCTGTACGACAACGGCACCTGCCAAGTGATCCACAACGGAAGACTCAGCGAGGAGTTTGGAGTAAACACAGGAGTCAGACAAGGGTGCTTACTATCACCAATGATATTCCTAATTGTGGTGGACTGACTGGATTATGCGTCAGACAGTGAGTGGGAAACGAGAAGACAGGAATATCCTGGACTGACGTGAAGAACCTAGAAGACCTGGATTTCGCGCGTGGATGATTCATGTTTGATGTCACACACAATCGAAGACTTACAAGCGAAAACCAACCGATAAACTGGTCGAAGAAGCAGTCGGCGAAGACAGGACTCCATGTGAACATAGACAAGATGGAGGTTATGAAAATAACCAACCACCACCAACAACAACAACAACAGCAGCAGCAACATCCAGCGCGAATCACCATCAACGGGAGGAATTTGAAAGAGGTCACTTCATTCACTTCATTATCTAGGGAGCATTGTCTCAACTACAGGAGGAGCGGACGAGGATGTCAAATCGAGCGAGAATCGGGAAGGCGAGAAACACATTCATCAGCCTGAAACCAATCTGGAAATCTTCGTCACTCAGCATCACCAACAAAATTCGGATTTTCAATACAAACGTGGTCAATTCAGTCAGTTCTCCTGTACGGATCAGAAACTTGGCGGGTGGGTCACAAAGAATAATTCCAAAAGGCTGCAGACCTTTATTAACAACTGTCTTCGCTCAATACTGAAGATCAGATGGCCGGAAAGAATCACCAACAAGGAATTATGGGAACAAACAAAGCAAGAACCAATCGCCCAACAAATATGTAGAAGAAAGTGGAGGTGGATCGGACACTCGCTGAGGAGACCTCTGGGTGACATCGCGCGCCAAGCCCTCGAGTGGAACCCGAAAGGAAAGCGGCGTGTGGGACGTCCAAGGGTGACATGGAGGAGATCGTGTGAAGAGGAGTTGAAAGAATATGGATTAACATGGATGCAGGCGAAAAGTATAGCAGAAGACAGAAGAAAATGGAGACGTGCAGTTGAAGCCCTATGTTCCACTAGGAACCCAAGGGAGCAATAATGATAATAATAACTTCTAGGTCTTATTACCAGACAAACAAGTTTCTTTCGATAATTACTTATTTAACTTTTGTGTTGCGTAATTTTACAACCCTTGAATTGCTCACAAATGTAATTTATTGTGTTAATTATTGTTTTATTTTTACAGAATTTATTCAGCGTGTTATAATTGAACATGACAATACTGGTGTTAGTCCCGATTGGTATTTGAATAAAATATTAATTACAAATCAGCTGACCAATCAGATTCATATATTTCAATGTAATCAGTGGATTTCTAAAAAGAAAGGAGATTGTAAAATCTGGAAAGAATTATTGGTTTCAAACTGAGTGTGTAAACAAGGCAGATTTCATGAGTAGTATTGAAATGAAATCATGAACTCAGAAATCAGGTCGTTTTGATAAAATATTTTACATTGAATAGTTTTCAAATACAAGAATGTACTTTGCATCCTACTATCCCATTTTTCATTTTCATTTGAGGCATTATCCAGGATGAGACTAATTTACCACATCAGCCTTGTTTTGAGTCATAGTCAGGATGGATTCACCGCAGTATACAATTCAGCAATACATTTGGCTGTCTCTACGAGGGCATTAAGTTTGTTTGCTTGAAAGTGAAAGGGGACATGAATGAGTTTTAACTATGATAGTTTTCTGTTGTAATTGTTTGTAATCGCAGTATTAGTATTTCGAGATGACCAAATTACAAGAATCCAACAAAAACACAAAGAGGGCGGAATTCAGGAATTTGTATTTAGCGGAATCATTAATCAATTCATATAGGAAATATATTAACAATCAACAGTAAGTATTTAAACAATACAGAGATAGAAACAGTCAATCACCACATCCGCCACACGTCGAATGTCTCCTTGTGTATTTATAATGATGTCTCGGTTTGCTTGCAAGTAGCTATGACCTTCTAACTGATTCTGTGATATTATTTTCATCAGTATTATCTGGACTTATTTCTGAATTATCTACAAAATCAGGATTAGTAGAGGAACCATTAAAATTATAATTGGAACGACCTACTTCATTTATTGTCACTTTGTCCAGGTGTCTGTTATGAACTGAATTATCTTCGATGTCTAATATCTTCACCATTCGATTTCCCATTCTTTGTAGTATGATACCAATAGAAGGTCTATAATCATTCCCTCTGTAATAATGTACATCAGAAGTCGTGGACATCAGATGCTTTCTGAGAATTCGAGATTTGAATAGTTTTGCAGGACTTTCATGAGTACTTGTATGCTCCGCATTGCGATATTGAAGTAAGAAGTTATCCACACATCTCTCTAGCTCATCAAAATTTTGAGGACTCATTGATGCTATAGCACTCTTTAATGTTCGTACAAAATTTTCTGCCAACCCGTTTGACTGAGGATGACGTGGTGCTGTGTACAAATGACGACAACCTATATGTTTGAGCCAATCATTGAAGTTCTTCTCCGTAAAATGAGTACCATTGTCAGTAACTAAGACATCTGGAATTCCTTCTCGACTAAAAATCTTTCTCAACGCTCTGTGAGTGAATTTGGCATTAGGACTATCTGTAATGATGACTTCTGGCCATCTAGAATAAGAATCCACAATAACTAAAGCATAATATGAATTTAAGAATGGACCACAGTAATCTGCATGAATACGCTGCCAAACCTCACAAGATGCAGGCCACGGTGTCCACGATGACTTCCCATAGGACATTTTATGTAAACAGCTAGAACAGCTCTTTGATCTTTTGTTAATGTCAGCATCAATTTCCGGCCACCAGCATGTTAGGCGTGCTAATGATTTCATCTTATCAGCTCCTAGATGAGCAGAATGTAGATCATCCAAAATCGCAGATCTTAATGTTGGAGGAATAATAATTCTGTCATTCAGACATAGAAATCCTTCAGGATGGACTGAAATCTCATCTCTTCGCTTATAAAAGTCTGGAAATCTTCGCTTACACTGAACATTCCAACCTCTTTTTGTTGCATTTATAACGCATCCGTAATATTTCCGAGTATCATTTATAAGTCGAACTCGATCCACCGGTAACGGCTGGACTAATAAGCAATCAGTATCATTAGCAATATTTTCAAATAATGAATAACGAGATAAGAAGTCTGCATGAGGTATATCCTTTGCCGATCTATGTTCAATAGTGTAATCATATGCACTTAGTTCTAAACTCCATCTTTGAACCATAGCAGCAGATGATTTATTCAAAGATTTTTCTGGATTGTAAATGAATTTCAAAGCTTGATGATCAGTAACTATGTGAAACTTAGTACCAAAGAGATACTTGTGCAAGCGTCTTATTGCCCATACAACTGCTAGAGCTTCTTTCTGGGTTTGTGAGTACCCTTGTTCACTCTTACTTAGACGTCTTGAAATACAAATAACAGGTTGTCCATTTTGCTCAAGTACTGCAGCTATACCCATAGGAGAAGCATCTGTAGTGAGAACAGACTTATCTTTCGATGAAAAAGGTCTTAAGAAAGCTTGTTTATTAAGAAACTCCAAAGTTTTTCGCAAGATATTCTCATGTTGTTGTTCCCACTTAAACTGTTTACTGGAGACAATCTCAAAAAGTGGAGATAACCGTTGAGTGAAGTTGGGAATGAATCTGGAGTAAAACTGAAGAGTACCTATCCATGATCTCAACGATGACATATTATTAGGTGACGGTGCTTGAATTAGAGGTGCCAAACGACTAGCATCAGGTCTGAAACCTTCGGAGTCTACTGTGTATCCCAAGCATGATACAGACGACAAAGTGAAATGACATTTAGATGGATTAACAAGAACATTATTCTCACATAAACGCCTGAACAGTTTTAAAAGACGTTCATTATGCAATTCGATATTAGGACCATGAACTATAATGTCGTCTTGGTATGACTCAACACCATCTAATCCATCTATCATCTGATTTATTACATTTTGAAATATTGCGGGTGAAACCTTTAAACCAAAAGGCAAGAACTTATACTTGAACAATCCAAATGGAGTATTAATGGTTGTTAATGCACTAGACGCCTCATCAAGAGGAATTTGCAAATAGGCATCTTTTAGATCTATTTTGGAAAAGTATCTTGAGCCATGTAGCTTGTAGAGAATGTCTTCAGTTTCTAGAGTAGTGCAACTTTGCTGTAGTAGACGACTATTGAGTGTAAGGCGGTAGTCACCACAAATTCTAGGTGTTTTTCCATCAGCCTTTAGTGGCGTAACAATAGGAGTAGCCCAATTTGAAGACTCAACTGGCATAAGTATGCCTTGCTCAACCAACTTGTCTAACTCTTTCTTAACTGCATCTCGCAATCCATATGGAATTAATCGGCGTTTCAGGAAGATAGGATCACCCTCTATTTCAAGATGGATGGGCTGAATCTTCATACCACCTACACTCTTTGAACATTGGAGAAGTAATTCTCTGAACAAAGATTCATCAAACAACTCAGTACAAAGTGAGATTTCGACATTTAACAATCTAAGGGCTTTTAATCCCAATAAAGATGGACCATATTCACTAACAAGAAAGGGAATATTTACAAAATTACCACTGTCTGATTTCAAAGAAATGTTAGTAGCACCGATAAGAGGTAATTTATGACCAGTTATGCCTGTAATTGAACTAGTAGTAGGGTCTATCTGGACATTCTTACAAATCGATTGTAAATCTTTCTTAGAAATTATAGATTCAGTACTCCCAGTATCAATTATAAAACAATGGGACTTGCCTGAACTTGTAGTGAAGGTTCTCATTAGATGAGATTGAGTATTGGGAAAAGTTGAAAGACACATTGACTCCATTTTAGTAGACAGATTGGGAGAATTATCAGAATTCTGAGTAACATAAGTATTCGAACTTCTGCAAACAGTCTTGATGTGTCCAACTTTACCACATTTGTGACACTTAGCACCCCGAAAACGGCAAGTGCTTCGTAGATGTAACTTTCCACAGGATAAACACGGTTTAATGTTTTTGATCTCTCGCTGCATTCTATTACCTGTGGACGACAGTTTGGATTGCTTTCCATGACCACTTGTATTTTCGACTTTGGACAGCATGACATCAGATACTGACGTAGTGGGAGCAGAGTATTCACTGTTGACATCTTCATATGTAATACATAAATCTTTAGCAGTTTGAAAGGTACAAGAAGGAATCTGAATTAACTCTTTCTCTAACTTAGGAATATTGATTCCAGCAATTAGACGATCACGTAGTTGAGTATGCAGCTGATCTCCAAAGTTACACTTTGAAGCTTGTATTTGAAGTTGAAGAATGAAGTCTCTTATCTTCTGATTGGGAGCACGAACCAGTTTGTTGAATTGAGCCCTCTCTCTGGTCTCAAAAGTAGTTATATGAAAGTGATTTATCAGAAGTTCACGGATCTTGTCATATGACAGAGAAATGGGTTTATCTGGAAATAACAAAGTCTTCACTAGGCTATATGCATCTAGCCCAATAGCAGTGATGAAATGTGCTGGAATTTTGTCATCCCGAACGTTCTTTGAAATGCACCATGCATCGAAGCATTCAAGATAATCAGCAATTTCCCGCGGTGAACCATTTATAGGAAATTTTCCAAGGTTATTTAGTTCCATCGCGACGCCAATTTGTTGTGATTATTTGTAATCGTAGTATTAGTATTTCGAGATGACCAAATTACAAGGATCCAACCGAAACACAGAGAGGGTGGAATTCAGGAGTTTATATTTAGCGGAATTATTATTCAATTCATATAGGAAATATATTAACAATCAACAGTTAGTATTTAAACAATACAGAGATAGAAATTGTCAATCACCACATTGACCCAATTCCAAAAAAGTTCCAGACATTGCTCGTTCAAAGAAGACTTGACCGGCACCAGGTAAGATGAACGGTGACTATCCCAACTGTCACCAACTCTCTGAATCCGTCAGAATCTGTTTCCACCGTCAGAAACCGTCAACCACGTCTCGTAAACCGTCAATGCCCAGCTCTTGCTACGCTGGGACTCACGCTGTTCCTTGAAGTTTCTCAGAAACGCTTATTAATAACGGACGCAAACCCAAAACATCGATTGGCCACTCGAGAATTCTTTATTGTAACACCAACATATAGTCAGCTTTAAAATTAAGCCTTAAAACTAAGGTCTATGAACAAATATTACAATAATAAATCACAATATTACTTCTGACAGTTTTGGCCTGACTTCTTTCTGAACAGCGACCGATGAGACGATGACTGGCTGATTGATGTCTCCGCGAAAATTGGGGAAGTTGGTTTTGAGAAAGCAACCATGAATTGATCGCTCAATCTTCAACTACATTGACATATGCACTCACAGGAAACGAAAGTAAACTGGGTAATTGTGAGTCTCCCTGAAAATATTATGGAAGAGGTTTCAGACCTCCTCATGGATCCGTCCCCTGATTTGTATGAGCGGCTCAAGCAAGCACTAATTAAGCGCGTTGCAGTCACAGACCAACAAAAAGTGTAGGAACTCTTTCGTGATGTTCACCTCGGAGACCGGAAGCCCACTCAGTTGTTACGACAGATGAGACAGTTGGTCGCCGACTTCAATGTAGATGATGCATTCCTAAAACAACTGTGGTTGCAAAGATTACCACAGGCGATTCAGGGCATTTTAGCCCCAATCCACAAATCCCCCTTACCCGAGTTAACCGAAGCGGCCGATAGGGTAGTAGAGACTACTGCATCCAACCAGAGCATTTTGGCCGTGGCCACTGATATGCCCACCAAGATCAAAAGATCTCCGGCTGGAGAGTCACCCAGCTTCGATACGGTGGCCTGTATAACCAAGCTGTACGAAGAGATATGTAATATCAGACAAGAGATGAGAGCAAGAAGCCGCTCGGGTAGCCGCACAGACTCAACTCGTAGTAGATCATCGTCACGTGCCAGCAGTCGGCGTCGTAGGTCTCGGAACTCCCAGCCCGGAGTGTGCTGATATCATCGGCGCTGTGGTGAAAAAGCCCAAAAGTGCACCCGCCCGTGCACCTTCGATGTCCAAAAGTGGGGAAACCAGCAGGCCAGCACCTGTTGGCAACTAACGTTGCTGGCGAGCCACTCCCATGTCGCCTCGTCTATGTCACAGAACGTAACACGGGGATACGCTTCCTCATTGATACCGGAGCAGAGGTCAGTGTCATCCCACCCACAATAGAGGAGCGCAGGCGGCCAATGTCCTTACAGCTACGTGCCGCAAATGGTTCGCCGATAGCTACGTTTGGCAGGCGCTTTCTTGACCTGAATATCGGCTTGCGCCGAGCATTCCGCTGGGTCTTTCTGGTAGCGGACGTCACCACAGGTATCATCGGTATGGATCTGCTACAGCATTACCAACTACTCGTAGATACAGGTGAGCACAGGTTGATAGATTCAGCCACCAGCCTGTCGATTAATGGTATCGCCACCAGGTGCCCAGCCCTTAGCCCTGTATATGCCACACCCTCTAGTACTGGTCCTTATTCGCACATACTGCAATCTTTTGGGGATTTGTTCAAACCTAGCAGTGGTCTCCCATGTGCGACTTCCAACGTCACACACCATATTGTCAATGCTGGTCCGCCAGTCTTCGCAAAACCGGGACGACTATCCCCAGAAAAACTGAAGGTCGTTAAAGCGGAGTTCGAGCATATGCTAGAAATGGGGATTATTAGGCCATCCAGCAGCCCGTGGTCCTCACCGTTGCACCTGGTACCTAAGAATAACGGTTTAGATTGGCGTTCTTGTGGTGATTACTGCAGACTAAACGCACAAACTGTTCCTGATCGCTACCCTGTCCCTCACATACACGATTTAACCGCCTCACTCAAGGGAGCTCGAGTATTCAGCAAACTGAACCTAACACGAGCTTATTATCAGATCCCCGTCGATCCCGTGGATATACTCAAGACGGCCATGATTACGCCGTTTGGTCTGTTCGAATTTCTTGAAATGCCTTTCGGTTTACAGAGCGCCGCCCAAACCTTCCAGCGTTTTATCCATGACGTTTTGCACGGGCTTGATTTCGCCTTTGCCTATCTTGACGATATTTTGGTAGCTATTCCAGATGAGGCCACTCATCAACTTCATTTGCAGACAGTTTACCGAAGACTTGTGACACACTCCCTCACACTCAAATTGCCGAGGTGTCAGATTGGAGTCACTTCCTTGAATTTTTGGGACATAGGATAGACAAAGATGGAATTTATCTGTTATCTGAACGGGTAGAGGCTGTTCAAAACTTCCCTCTACCCACTTCTCCCAAGGCACTCCGCCTTTTTATCGGAATGGTTAGTTACTACCGTAGCTTTATCTCACAGTGCGCCCACATCTTGACCCCCTCGACTGATATGCCTAAAGGGAAAGGCAAGTCTTTGGTGTTCACTAAGGAAGCCTCGATAGCTTTCGCAGCTATCAAGAAAGCTATTGCTGATGCTAAAATGTTGGTCCATCTAGATGTCCAACTCCCCATCAGCATTTCCGTAGATGCCTCTAACGCTGCGATCGGAGCCGTCCTACAACAGAGTATGTCAAATGCATGGCTACCGATTGCATTCTTTTCACGTAAAATAACCGCATGAGAATCTCGATACAGCACCTTCGATAGGGAACTTCTCGCTGTCTATGCTGCTGTCAAGCACTTTCGTCACTTTGTGGAAGGCCGGCAATTTACGATATTTACCGACCATAAGCCTTTGACGTACGCCCTTCACACTACTTCAGACCTGTATTCACCGCGAGAATCACGACATTTAGACTATATTTCCCAGTTCACTTCCGATATCCAGCACGTTTCTGGAGCGGATAACGTGGTAGCAGGCGCTTTGTCTCTCGTATGTGCTACGTCGGTACCACCAACCATCGATCTTCATAAAATGGCCGAACTCCAACTGAAGGATTTGAACTTAGAGCACCTGTCAAATAAAACCTCACTGAAGATAGAACGCGTCCCCTTGCTAAACAGTGAGACAACTATACTTTGCGATATGTCAACGGGTACTCCTCGACCGATTGTTCCCACGTCTTTACGCCGAACTGTGTTTGAGTCACTCCACAACTTCTCCCATCCTGGCATACGAGCAACGGACAAGTTGATATCGGCGAGATTTGCGTGGCCCAGTATGAACCGTGATGTACGTCAATGGACACGTGCTTGTCTGCAATGTCAACGCGCTAAAGTCACCAAGCATAACATCACGCCATTAGGGACGTTTGCGACCCCAGACGCTCGGTTCCATCATATACACCTGGATATAGTAGGGCCCCTGCCCCCGTCAAACGGCTGCTCGTATTTACTCACATGTGTGGATCGTTTCACACGTTGGCCGGAAGCCATTCCGATACAAGATGTAACGGCTCAAACCATCTGTCGTGCCTTCATGGAAGGCTGGTTTGCCCATTCTGGATGTCCCACAACTGTCACTACCGACCGCGGATAACAATTCGAATCCACAAGCTTCAAGGAACTGTTAGAGATGCTAGAATGCAAACACATTCGCACAACCACGCATCATCCTGCGGCAAATGGGCTAGTAGAACGTTTCCACCGTCAACTGAAAGCCGCGTTGATGGCAGTAGACAACAGTAAGTGGACAGATTCGCTGCCACTGGTCCTGCTTAACATCCATGCTACACTAATAGGGGATCTGCAGTGCTCGCCAGCTGAATTGGTGTACGGTACCACCCTGCGTTTACCAGGCGAGCTAATCGCTCCTGAAGCTTGCGAGTCAAATTTCCCCGATACCACCTGTTACGCTCAGAACCTTAAAAGTTTTATGCAGCGAATCCGACCAGTTTCCATACGCACTCAGAACCGAAAGGTTCAGGTTGATCGGCGACTTGATGACTGTACGCACGTTTTCGTGCGTCACGACGCCATACGAAAGCCATTACAACCACCGTATGACGGGCCTTTTAAGGTCCTTAGTCGTAAAGATAAATTTTTCGTTATTGAGCGATGCGGCTGACCAGACGCTGTCAGCATAGACAGACTTAAAGCAGCATACACTGAAGAACCTTCACCCTCCCCATTGGCTCAATCAAATAGCCCCACAGAACCCAGTACTTATCCAGACTCAACTACCTCACCTCCAGTGGCGAAGGATGATTCTCCTACCGTCACCAGTAAGACCCCTGTCACACGCGCTGGTCGACGTGTTCAATGGCCCAAGAGGTTCACAGAATTCTTTCACTGAACTAATCAATAGGTAATGCTACTAGTGGTTTTTTATTCCTTGTCACAATTTTTTATTCAATTTTGCTATATTTACCCTATTTGGTTCCGCTTCTGAGAGTAGTCATCTTTCCTCTGCACTAATCCTTTTAATCTTTTTCTCTCGTTACAGAGGATCAGCAGCAGTTTTTATCCTAATTTTTCATCTATTTCATCGCAATCTACTCGCTAGACCGGTTGGCCTCTAATGCCATCTTGTAACCCACACCAAATGAGGAATTACGAACATTATATTACTTTTCCCTGCAAAATTTCTTCAAAAATAATCGATAATTAAAAAAAATTAATTACTGAAAAAATTTTGAAAAAGAAAAAAGTAAAAAATTATAAATACTAATAAATAAACTAAAAGAATTAGAAAAATAAAAGTCTAAAAATTAATAAACAAAGAAACTTCCACTATATAGTTAAATAGACCGATATACATATTTTTGCGCATAAATGCTTCACTTCTATGCTGTACATAGTAATTCGCTCAATTTATTTTCACAGACTGGAAGACGTGCTTTTTCCGCTCCAACCGGAAAATACGAATTCTGTGAATTATCCGTTCGGGAAACCTGATCTTCCTAGCCGGTGAATTTAATTCAACCATTACTTACATAGTAAATCTATGTGTGGCAAGTCTAGCTGTCTCGAACTACTGCCAAAGCTTCAGGTGCTACTTTTGTAGCAGCATCTTCCTCACTCGTTCAGAGAAACAAGACTTGTTGGTCTACCACGTGATTGCCGTGAAGCCGATCATTCAGAAAGTACCAGGTAAAGTCGAAAACCTTTTCTTATCCTTGCCTTATACTTTTTCAGTCTTATTCTTGCTCTTTTGGATAATAATAATAATTTATTTTCATATAAACATAAATTTACATGAAAATGCATGCCATTTTTACAGGCACGATCAAGGATGATATAATGTCAAATCTTAAATTGTCTACAAGTTAATAATGTTTCAACAGTTTAATATTTGATACATATATATAATTACACTCATTGTCTGAACCAGGCCGTATAGTTATTGAATTGTACAATTGTCCTCCAGGTTGAGCGGGAAAATCGACTTCGTTTCGTTTTCATCCCGTGGTTGTAGGCATACGATAACCAACCAATATTGAGGTAAGTACAACGTTTACAAGGGATTGGAAGCTGTTTTAGAAAAGTTAAAGTGCTAAGGTGAAACATTAAAGTGTAATAAATTAAGCAAGTGCAATATATCATTAATAAACACATTTATATAGGAAATAGAATGGGAAAGCAATTAATCCTTAGGCCGACAACGTTCATTTGCAATGTATAATAAAACCAATATATTTTGTACTATCATGATGTCGGCTTTTGGCTTTAATACAATTATTTTCAAGCCAGTTGTTTTTATTTCATGTCTTTTTTTCTATTTGGTGCACAACCGTACCCTCCAGAGAATAGGAATAGAATAAGTCGAATCAAATTCATAAAGAGCTATAAAATGTTAGGTTTAATGGAATATAATGAGGATCAAGTAAAGACGTTATTAGAAAATAAGTGAGACAAGACATTGTGAAGTGGTATTTAAAGATCTGACAATGGATAGCAAGTTAATTTATAAGATGCCCCATAAATCTGTGCAGATCCCACGTGGTCGCATCTCAACAATAGGCTGAGCGAATGGTATATATTTAAAGGTAGAAGCATGATCTGTCAAGGCGTTCACTATTATCTTTTTCAAGATAAAGATCTAAGCCCTCATAAAAATCAGAAATATCTCGAGCCTTCAAATTGCGTATTGCTGTTCCTGCAGAATGGGGCGATTCACCTTAGTGACCACCACCATATCTACTGATCAGCTAGCACCACCCTCCCTCCTTTTTTGGTGTTAGGCTCTGAGACTATGATTATTATGGCTACTGCAAATATATTGCTTGGTACCAGACATGTTCGTACCCCATATTCCATCTCCCTAGCTTTCTTAATGAGTGCTTCCAATAGGTCTCCACGTACATCTTTACGAACATATTATATATGTGTGCATGCATCCTGATGAACAGATTACTTTATAAGAAGTTAAAACCTTAAAGAGTGAAACGAATAGGTGTTGTGAATGGTGGAGCAAGATTTAGCAGAACACTATAGTTAGGGTTCAATATAGGTAGTATGAACTGAAGGTAAGGTCGGTTGGCAGGACTTAGTGTACTAAATTTTCATGACAGTCTTATATATAGTAAACATCTGACATTGCAAAGTAACGTGTCTAGACATATTATAAAAAGATATTAACACAGAACCAACAAAATTTGGCATTTTTTAACAATACTGCAGTGTGTGTATACTGAAGAATGGTGGTTAGTCTACAGGGAGCCGTAGAGTAAATCAAACCATATATGATAAGAGTATAATCAATAATATAATTCGTATATCAAATATTACACTAGGCTCAATAATTGAGTGTTATAAGGGAAGCAAGCGTGGTAAAGCAAGAGAACATTTGATGCATAAATATTTTAAGTATTTTAATAACCATCTAATTTAAGAATTGAACATGCATGATTAATAAGTATTATTATATTAGTATATACATATGTAAAACGTTAAAAGGTGTGGATGCTATTACAATTATTTTCAGTGTTACTTTTACCAACACAACTTAGTGAAAATTATAGAGAATAGAAATCAGTAAATTAGTTAACGTTCGCTGCGTGAGTATTAGAGTCGAGATATTGTGCAGGGAAAAGTAATATAATGTTCGTAATTCCTCATTTGGTGTGGGTTACAAGATGACATTAGAGGCCAACCGGTCTAGCGAGTAGATTGCGATGAAATAGATGAAAAATTAGGATAAAAACTGCTGCTGATCCTCTGTAACGAGAGAAAAAGATTAAAAGGATTAGTGCAGAGGAAAGATGACTACTCTCAGAAGCGGAACCAAATAGGGTAAATATAGCAAAATTGAATAAAAAATTGTGACAAGGAATAAAAAACCACTAGTAGCATTACCTATTGATTAGTTCAGTGAAAGAATTCTGTGAACCTCTTGGGCCATTGAACACGTCGACCAGCGCGTGTGACAGGGGTCTTACTGGTGACGGTAGGAGAATCATCCTTCGCCACTGGAGGTGAGGTAGTTGAGTCTGGATAAGTACTGGGTTCCGTGGGGCTATTTGATTGAGCCAATGGGGAGGGTGAAGGTTCTTCAGTGTATGCTGCTTTAAGTCTGTCTATGCTGACAGCGTCTGGTCAGCCGCATCGCTCAATAACGAAAAATTTATCTTTACGACTAAGGACCTTAAAAGGCCCGTCATACGGTGGTTGTAATGGCTTTCGTATGGCGTCGTGACGCACGAAAACGTGCGTACAGTCATCAAGTCGCCGATCAACCTGAACCTTTCGGTTCTGAGTGCGTATGGAAACTGGTCGGATTCGCTGCATAAAACTTTTAAGGTTCTGAGCGTAACAGGTGGTATCGGGGAAATTTGACTCGCAAGCTTCAGGAGCGATTAGCTCGCCTGGTAAACGCAGGGTGGTACCGTACACCAATTCAGCTGGCGAGCACTGCAGATCCCCTATTAGTGTAGCATGGATGTTAAGCAGGACCAGTGGCAGCGAATCTGTCCACTTACTGTTGTCTACTGCCATCAACGCGGCTTTCAGTTGACGGTGGAAACGTTCTACTAGCCCATTTGCCGCAGGATGATGCGTGGTTGTGCGAATGTGTTTGCATTCTAGCATCTCTAACAGTTCCTTGAAGCTTGTGGATTCGAATTGTTATCCGCGGTCGGTAGTGACAGTTGTGGGACATCCAGAATGGGCAAACCAGCCTTCCATGAAGGCACGACAGATGGTTTGAGCCGTTACATCTTGTATCGGAATGGCTTCCGGCCAACGTGTGAAACGATCCACACATGTGAGTAAATACGAGCAGCCGTTTGACGGGGGCAGGGGCCCTACTATATCCAGGTGTATATGATGGAACCGAGCGTCTGGGGTCGCAAACGTCCCTAATGGCGTGATGTTATGCTTGGTGACTTTAGCGCGTTGACATTGCAGACAAGCACGTGTCCATTGACGTACATCACGGTTCATACTGGGCCACGCAAATCTCGCCGATATCAACTTGTCCGTTGCTCGTATGCCAGGATGGGAGAAGTTGTGGAGTGACTCAAACACAGTTCGGCGTAAAGACGTGGGAACAATCGGTCGAGGAGTACCCGTTGACATATCGCAAAGTATAGTTGTCTCACTGTTTAGCAAGGGGACGCGTTCTATCTTCAGTGAGGTTTTATTTGACAGGTGCTCTAAGTTCAAATCCTTCAGTTGGAGTTCGGCCATTTTATGAAGATCGATGGTTGGTGGTACCGACGTAGCACATACGAGAGACAAAGCGCCTGCTACCACGTTATCCGCTCCAGAAACGTGCTGGATATCGGAAGTGAACTGGGAAATATAGTCTAAATGTCGTGATTCTCGCGGTGAATACAGGTCTGAAGTAGTGTGAAGGGCGTACGTCAAAGGCTTATGGTCGGTAAATATCGTAAATTGCCGGCCTTACACAGTTTTCGAAACTGTGATGCTGCACGCCTGACATTCATCTCCTTTCCTTGATGACGCCTTCTAGGTCTTATGACGTCTTCAACGTTTGCTTTTAGGCTTGATGTTTTTCACACACTGGCCTGCAGTTGATGCAGGTGTAGAATCCTGTCCTTCGGGTATTGCCTGTTCCGTTTCCGTACTAGACTGTGGCAATGCAGGCGTTGTATCAGGGCAGACGAAAGCTACACGAGACTTTAGGATCGGTATGTTGGAAAAGGTTAAAATCCCTGGATTTTTTCCTTCCCTGGCTGAAGCCCTTGTGACTACCGAGTACGGTATTCTAGTGGCTTTATTAAGGCTTCTTTCGACAACCATATTAACAATCACTATAAATTATGCTATATATGTCTAAGAGAGCAACTAGGTCTGAACATTAGTTAAGCAAGACTGTGCAGACTGTACAGGGGTGTCCACACGCCTCAGGGTAAGCCACCCCCATTACGGGTTACACTGGACTCTGCCGAAGAGGCCGAAAAAGTACTGTTAATGGCTCAGGTACTAGCCCTGGACAGAAGTTCTAACATAAGGGCGCGGCAAGATAGACCATGGGCTATCAGAAATATGGCGAGGGAGTCACCGGAACTGATGCCTTCCACCTCTATGGTGGTACACGGTGTTCCGGAGCTGGAAACCGGCACTGCTTGTGAAAAACACATGCACGACGTACAACAATGGAGATGGCTGTCATCTCAGATGGCCCCTGGCGCTTCTGGAGCCATCTCCATTTTCCGACTACCTCGTCCCGCTCATCTAACATTGATTAACTCTCCAAAGCTGCTGTGTGTCACATTCAACTCCCCGGAGCAGTTGTCCATATCACTTCAACGGTGGTATGAGACCAAGGGAAAAATTGGAGGACACATCCGATGCTGTGAAAGCAGACCCAGAAATATAAGGAGGCAGCAAACTGAGGCTTTAATACGACCCCAAGCTTCGGTGACACTAGAGCGATGCAGCTCTGAGAATAATAGTCTGTGTCTCCCAAGTGTCCTGCCTAAATCCATTGAAAAAAACTACAACGGGCCGGTTCTATCGGAATCGGCCAACTAGTTCCAACATCAAGTCCCCCACCAGCAGACGGTTTCACGTCAACTACCCCACAACACTCTGAGGTTGTTAGACTCACTGTCAGTTGCCTATATAGCAATGTGAGGGGGCTGAGAGGGAAAGTAGGTGAACTCCGAAATCTCCAAGCACACCTTCAACTGAAAATAATCATTCTCACTGAAACGTGGCTAAACCCCACTATCGCCGACAATGAAATCAGTATAGGTGATATGGTACTGGTCAGAAGAGACAGGGATAATAAGGAAGGAGGGGGAGTTGCTATATACTTTGATAGGCAACTTAAATGTGTGCGCGCAACGGACCCACCACTTATCGAACTCCCAGACTCCATATGGTGTCATTTCACCGTAGGCCACACCAAGCACTTACTGGGTGGCATCTACCGATCTCCCACCTGTGGGGCAGAGCACAATCAGCTACTGCTCAGCACTATCACAGGAATACGAGATTTGGGCTACGACCAAATCACCATAGCTGGAGATTTCAATGCTCCATCACTGAACCTCGGCTCCGGGTGTGCTAAGGGAAAATTTGGCCGAAACCTACTGCAAACTATTCGAAACACGGGACTGACTGAGAATGTTGGAGACGACACTAGGTGGGGCCCTAGTGGAAAGTCATCAAAACTAGATTATATTCTAACTAGTGACCAGCTACTCGTCGAAAAGGTCCAGATCATGACTCCTCTGGGAAGCAGTGACCATGCAGTCATAGGTTTCGATCTTGTCCTCCGTGAGCGTTTGCAATGGGATGTTACGCGACCATGTCTGTGCTACAGCAAGGCTGACTATGCTGAAATGCGGAGGCTCTTGTCCGACGCAGACTGGCCCTTAGCATGGGACGACCTATCTGTGGATGAACACTGGGAAGTGGTAAAAAAGATTATCCATACAGCAATCTCGGATACCGTCCCTTTAGTCACAACACAGCCTAAGAGAAAGACGTCATGGTTGAAGAGAGGCACGCAACGTATTCTGCAAGCAAAGCGGAAGGCTTGGTTTACGTGGCGTGTATCTAAGAGTCAGACCGACCATGATGCATACCTCGAACTCAGGAACCGGTGTAATGCAAGAGTCAGGAGGGACAGAAGGTCATTCCAGGCTAACCTTGCTAAAAAACTCCTATCAAACCCTAAAAACTTGTACCGATTCATGTCGGAAAGAAAACCGACAAACCAAGGGGCATGCGCCTTAGTAGGCCCAAACGGTCAATATCTCACTAGTCTGGAGATGGCTGAAACATTCAGTTCAGCCTTCGCTAAACAGCTAAACAGCAATGTGGATATTACAGTTACGGACCAAAATGGTGGCACCACTATTTCAGAGGAGGAAGACCTAGCGACTACTCCCCAAATAAACCCCGCAATAGTACTAAGGAAGCTACAGCGACTCATACCTGGGAAGTCCCCAGGTTGTGATGACATCAGGCCATCTGTTCTGAAACAGTGCGCCGAGGCTCTCTGTAGACCCCTGTGCGACTTGTTCCAACACTCAATGGATTCGGGGACCCTGCCAAGGGAGTGGAAAAGAGCCATCCTTTCTCCAATCTTCAAGGGTGGGGACAGGCAAAACGCTGCTAGCTATAGACCAGTAGCTCTACTCCCAGTGGTATCAAAAGTACTGGAAAGTATTATTGACGACCACATCAGGGAATATTTCGATAGGACTAATATACTACATGAAGCCCAACATGGTTTCAGAAAAGGCAGATCCTGCGTCACTAACCTACTGTCAGCTTGGGACGACTGGACATCATGCTGGGACTTGAACGTACCAGTCCATGTGGTCTTCCTAGACTTTGAGAAGGCATTTGACACTGTTCACCATGACCTTCTCCTACATAAAATAAGCCAGGCAGGCATAGGTGAGCCACTTCTGTCATGGTTGAAGGACTACCTAGCCGACAGGCAATTTTGCACTAAGGTTAACCGAGTCCGATCATCTTGGCACAGATCGTCATCAGGAGTGTCGCAGGGTTCTATCCTAGGACCACTGATGTTTTTGATTTTCATCAATGATCTACCACGCCGTCTGAGCTGCCCGACTCTCCTGTACGCTGACGACGTAAAAATATGGAGGGCGATAAAGTG
This sequence comes from Trichobilharzia regenti, assembly GCA_944472135.2. Taxonomy (NCBI): domain Eukaryota; kingdom Metazoa; phylum Platyhelminthes; class Trematoda; order Strigeidida; family Schistosomatidae; genus Trichobilharzia; species Trichobilharzia regenti. The sequence goes on along the minus strand of OX235265.1, from coordinate 44,317,076 downwards.
TCCGGAGGACTCAGATAGGCTACAGGAAGACCTAAACCTTCTGGAAGACTGGGCGGTGGCCAGTGGCATGACTTTCAACTTGAAAAAGTGCAAAGTAGTGAAGTTGCGCACCTGTAGACTGCAGAATGCAAGTTACACCCTGTGCAATGAAAGCTTGTCCTGCACAACGTCGGAACGCGACTTAGGTCTAGTTCTAACGGAAAAAATGGACACAAGCGTAAATTACACAGGGGATGTAGCGAGGGCATATGCGGTCATACACTTTACGCATAGACAGTTAGGTGCACTCACTCCTGAGCTCTTTCTAATGTTGTACAAAACATACGTCAGGCCACACCTTGAGGTGCATAATATTATTGCACCCCCAATGCTGAGAAGAGATGCCAACCTCTTGGAAAGAGTCCAACGACGGGCAACAAAAGGAGTGGTTGGTCTCCGAAACAAACCATATGATGAAAGGCTGAAGAAATTAGGCCTGTTCACACTTAGTTACCGTCGGCTTAGGGGGGATTTGATTCACCCAAACAAAGGTGTTCTGCCATTGAGTAGGTATAGGCTTCCACGTGGAAATCCCAGAAGGATAGCTCACCAGAGGGCAAGGACCCGGGTGCGCTCCCACTTCTTTTCACTGCGGGTTTGTCGTCCCTGGAATTCCTTACCGGCAGATGTAGCTATGGCACCGTCTTTGGACGCCTTTAAGCGAAGGCTGGACAACCATGCAGCGATACAAGGACTGCATCCAAATGGCCTATCTCCTTAAAATCGCATTTACCAATCAGGGTAGATAATTAAACTCGTCATTTTACTTCTTTACATTCTCTCCCGTCTTACTCTCCTGACAACTTATTAATATTATAATTACTATTATTATTTTATTACTATTACCGATATATATATTATTCTTCAAACTTAATGAGCTGACTGTTGTTACGTTTCCTATTTTCGTTTCTGTCTCTTAGTCTGAATAGCTTCACTAATTATATCTATTATTATTATTACTATTATTATTATTATTACTATCTCTTTTCTCTTGTCGACAATACCGAAGGACTAACTGGCGAAAGGATCAACTCCAATCACAGTAGTAACAGTCTTAACATACCTCATACTACAAACCACATATAATTAATCCCAGCACTACTCCCTTTGGAGTCAACCAAAGCTACGACAGTCGAGTGGCGGGACAAGCTACGCAGAAGTTTACCGAAGATCAAGAACCTATACCTTACAATCAAGAAGCGAGCACAAAGAAATCAAATTGGTTTATACTAGCTCGTAAAAACGATATTGGATATTGGACTGTACTATATTCTTTCGGGTTTATGCCCCCCTGCAATTCGTTTATTTTGGGAACCATACTTGTAAACATTATGCACCATCTTCGTTATGCACTTCGCAACATAAACAGAACAATTTTTGTAATGGTAACTACTCATAGCTATTGGTTATGTACAAACTTCTATGTAATTTTATAAGTTTTCACAGGGCAGAAACTTCCTTTGTTTTATCTTATTCTGACGTACTACTTCCAAGTTACACCAGTTTTCCTCTCATTGATTCCGCACAAGCTTTTGTAGTACATTTACGCCGATTTTGAAATCTTAACCTCTTCTCCCATTCTCTTCTGTTGTTTTTACCCTGCTCCTTATCATACGCTGGTATAATTATTGCCTTTAAAATGACTGCTTGGTTCTGTTGAAGCGGAGGAAGGGAGCATTAGTCTAAAATGAAAATTAGACATAATGAGTCACCTTCCTGCTACGACAGCCTCGGCGGCGGTATACCATCAGACCTCCACATAAGTAAGCTCGTAAAAGTACGGAGTTAAAAGAAAAATGAATGAATCGATAAATATCAAAACAATAAAAAAATACTAAAAAAATTAATGAAAATATGAAAGATAAAAAAGAAGAAAATTAAAGATAAAAAAACCAAACAGTAGAAGCTTACAACCACACAAGACAGCAGCGTCATTTCTTCCTATATTCCGGCTTACTTCACTAATCATTTATATACTACTTCCAAATTACCTTGATTTTTTCTTTTATTTTGCTTTCTTTCCTTTCAAAAATTTTTTTACCATTCCTATATTCAAACCTTCGCGTTCACTCATTGCTATTGTACAAAGCCGTACTACTTTTGTATATCGAAGCTTGGTGGTTTCCCACCAACCTTCTAGGGGGGATAAACTGTAGTGCATATTGTACCCTTGAACTTTTGTTTAAACTCGCTCACCTAAGTTCGGAGTTTGTCTCATATGTAACTGGAAATATCACAACTATAATAACTATAATTATGGTGTAGTTACCGGTCACCATAAGACTTCATAGAATTTCGAACGCTTTATGAATCATTCACTAATAATTACTGTTCATTCTGCATCTCTTATGTTTCACTTCAGCACACGTTATAAAATGCTACTTACTTCCCACTATTAACGTAGTCATTTATAATCTCCTCGTGAAATCGACTTGCCGTATTTGTTTCACTTAAAACTTAGATTTGGTGCTATATCTTGTAACTTATTCGGTTGACAGCAGATTTCAAAAATTATCTATTTACTTATTTGTACATTTCTTTTTCAATGATCCTCTCACTTAAATCAGTGTTCAGTCTATATCTAGATCAACAGATCATGTCAGCCACGCCTCGTAAACCGTTAATGCCCAGCTCTTGCTACGCTCGGGCTCACGCTGTCGCTTGAAGTTTCTCAGAAACGCTTAGTAATAACGGACGCAAAAACCAAAACACCGATTGGCTGCTTGAGAATTCTATATTGTAACACAAACATATAAAAAATATTTCTACTAAGGTCTGTGAACAAATATTACAATAATAAATCACAAGATTACTTCTGACGGTTGTCTACTGACTTCTTTCTGAACAGCGACCGATGAGACGATGACTGTCGTATTGATGCCTCCGCGAAAATTGGGGAAGTTGGTTTTGAGAAAACAACCATGAATTGATCGTTCAAACTTCAACTATATTGACAGATCATATTAGGTATTCTACCAGTTCTAATTAGTGTACGAATGTTCATGTCTGCGAAAACGGTTGGTTTCTGTTCCAGAAATGAAGATATTATCATACTATGAATTAATTGCTACGCGACATTATCATTTAGCCCTTGAATGAGGTTCATAAAGATGCAGGGTACTCCATAGTGTCGAAACACCTTCGATGGACGCTACCGAAGACTTTTGCAGACACTATGCAGTTAAGCCTCAGAGTTGATAACTATTCTATACTGTCCTCAATGACTATGTGTAGTGCTGCATTTGTATCCATGCGTAGTCTTCCAGTGGGGCACTTCCCGGTTTTTAGGGACGACGTGGCTAAGTATCTTGCTTAGAATAAACCGCGACGCTTTTTTCATATGGTTCTCCACATGATGCACCTCCCAAGCTTTCAGATGAAGTCATGTTAGTGTGGTTACGATAGTCATATATCGCTTTGGTTGTGATTACCATATGGGTGATCAGTGTAAGTTATTGGCTATGCAGTTAATGGTTTAGAGAGTCCACTTCCATTCTATTAACTCTCACATAAACCTAACATTTCCCTACCACTTTTCTCACCTGCTTAGAAACCCGGTTAATCTTGATGACAGTACGAATATTTCACCTTTTCATGCTTCCTTTTGATTTATTCAAGCAGAGACATGCCGTCAAACTGGTTTCCAAAAGGCTTTCAGTGGCCGTCCCCGAATGGAGGGGTCTTCCTTATTTCAAGAAAGAATATACTTATTATTTTATTTTGAAGTTCCCCCACCGACGGGTTTGTTTTCTACAGGAGGGCAATGTTAGCCCAGGCTCGCTACCAGAAGTTAATTCGGAAAGGCTTTGTCAATACATTGTAATTCAGCTAAGTACATGAAAGTCTCGTGTACATATGTTGTCAATGGAGTTGAAGATTGAACGATCAATTCTTGGTTGTTTGCTTAAAATCAACTTCCCCAATTTTCGCGGAGGCATCAATACGACAGTCATCGTCTCATCGGTCGCTGTTCAGAAAGAAGAGTGAAACATCGTCAGAAGTAATCTTGTGATTTATTATTGTAATATTTGTTTTCAGACCTTAGTTCGCTTATTCTTTTTATATGTTGGTGTAACAATAAAGAAATATCAAACGGCAGATCGGTGTTTTGGTTTTTTCGTCCGTTATAACTAAGCGTTTCTGAAAAACTTCAAGGAACAGCGTGAGCCCGAGCGTAGCAAGAGCTCGGCATTAACGGTTTACGAGACGTGGCTGACAGTTTCTGATGGTAGAAACAGATCTGGCGGATTCAGACAGTTGGTGAAAGCTTGGATAGTCACCGTTTATCTTTCCTGGTGCCGGTCAATTCCTCTTTGAACAAGCAATATCTGGAACATTTTGGAATTGGGTCAAGTTCAACAATGCCTGGGTCAAAGAAGGGACAGAGCGTCTTGGATGCCGACAGGAAAGTAAGTCATGGTGACTTGTCTGTTACTTGTAACGATGTGTCTGATGTTAAGCATGACATGGTTGATGTTACTGTTTCGCCGTCCAGGGATAATAGGAACATCAAACTCCCTAAATTAGAACCACGGTGTTTTGATGGAAACCCTGTCGATTATTTACAATTTGTAAAGGAGTTTGAGATCATGTTGAGTGGTTTTTTGTTAAATGAGGAATCGAAGTTAATTTATTTGATGAGATATTGCACTGGAGTTGCTGCAAGAGCTATACAGTGCTGTACGTTTATGAAGCCTAAAGAGGACTACTACGAGGCTATGAGCATATTACATCAAAGGTTTGGAAGACCTTCGATGATTGCAGGGAAATTATTCGAGGCTGTTAAGGGTAATGGTGGTCAATTACAGGATGACTCCCAGGCACTCACTGACTTTTTAGATAATTTGCTAATTTACAAGAATGCAATGATTTCGATGAATCGCATGAGCGACCCCAACTCGAGTTTTATACTAGAAGTAATAGCAAGACGTCTACCTACTCGACTGCAAAAGAAGTGGGTGAAGATAAGCTCCCGTATGGAGGATGAGGGTATCGAGCCAAAGTTTGATGATATCCTGAAACTGGTAAAAGATAGCGTCAATCAATCTATGAGCAAGTTCGCCAGTCTATTACATCTCACCCCTAGAATAGAGCAGTCTGAGATCAAAATGCAATATTTGATGACGGGTAGGCCTCAGAGAGGTGGATATCGATAAGACTCCATGATGTCTAGTAATGCATATAGACCTAGTGAGTGTAACAGGTTTCGTAGTACATCCTCAACAGATAAGTTACAAGATGCAAGACAAACACGGTTGTGTTTTACACGTGTGCAAGAGGTGCATACAGAAGTGAACTGTGAACCAGTGAGCAAGTTCAGTGATAAGCTAAATGTGAAATAAAGGTCTAACTCCGAATTGTGTGACGATAACGGTTTGGTCAGGAAGTCTGTAGTTGCAACTGGTAAGCCATTGTTGAATAGAGTGTCACAGAATAGAGTTACTGCTTCAAAGTGCAGTTCTGACTCCAAAAGTTTACAAGGTATTACTAGTCAGAGTGAAGTTATAAGACCTTTTAGGATTTGTGAGGAGGAACCAAAATCATCTACTGCTGTTATTAAAGAGTTTGAAAATGATAAAGTTGACGGTAAATTGAATATTCGTGATAATGATCATGATACTTCACAGTTGTCTTTGGTTGATCATGATAAGATGAGGGATATGCCTACTACTGCTAAGTTAAATAAAGGTTCTGTACAACTACAACGTGAAGTAGAATTGAACGCAGATGCAGTTCCAGAAGGTGTGCATACTTGTGAGACAGTCAGTGTAATTGATCAGCGTGTAGCCCACCTATCATCAGGTGATAGTGCTAAACCCGAACTAGTAGTGAAAGACAGCAGTGGTGGTAATCTTGCAGTTGGACAACTACCTGAAAGCCGAAAAAGAACAGCTTTTGATCCACCGCTAAGTTCATCACCTTGTGTCACTCAGTCATCGTTGGTGTTTTCATCTACAATGAAACAGATGCCCATCAATTCAAGTATCTTTTGCAATGACTATGATAGTATTGGTGCGTTTGAAAAGACGAAAGATATTGCTCAGTTTAGTGAGAATAAGCAAAGTGTAAACGAGAGAGTAATTGTTAAATTGACTTGCATGGATAAAGGCATTTCTAGTTTCAAGTTACTAACTGAATGCTATTATCTTTGACATAAATTACTCTGTTTCTACACTTGGTTGATGAGATATGCCGTGTGTATGTTCGTCATCTATATTCTACGATACAATGACATGAGCGTGTTGCCGTTCAGATTTCAGGATTTAGCTCATAGAAGAAAGTCAGCAAATGAACTCTGCGACGATTTTCCAACCTAGGGCGTCAACCTGAGAAGGGTTGTAGGCGTACTGCTGTAAGTCCTACAGTTCTTCAAAGGGTAGCGCATCAGTGAGCAGTCCAATGTGCTCGGTGTGTGATTTTGTACATATGTTCATATTGTATATACTGAATTGATATCATCTGTCATCTAGCTGTTGGTAATTCTGTTTGTGTCCGGACGACTTCCACTTGGATCATCAACCTGAGAAGGAATGTAGGCGTACTGCTGTAAGTCCTACAGTTCTTCAAGGGTAGTTTGTCATGCCGAAATCCACAACATGTGATGTATTGATTGTACATATGTTTGTGTTAAATAATTGTGTGAGTTCCAATTATTGTAATTGTTGGTTAATCTTGTTTGTGTCCGGACATTCCACAAATTACAATCGTCAACCTGTGAAGGATTGCAGGCCTACAGGTGTAAGTCCTGAGATTCTTCAAAGGAATTCCATAAAGATATGATCCGCGAGTTTGTGTGTACTGTTTGTATATATGTGTGGTGTGTCATATCAATTGGTGTATTTTGGATTCATTGTGTTTACTTGTTGTTTTCGTATCTTGTTGTTATTGCGTAATTTTGTTAAAATTTTCGTCGTGATTACTTCTGAAGTTGTTTCGAGTCTTCTACATCCGTGAATGAATTGATTGATGTTAAGGACAGCAGATGGGTCGTATACGCCGGGGAGGCTAGGCTGTTGCTGAGAATGAAATGCATACGGAGATAATCGTTAGCTGCGGTCCGACACGCCGGGGAGAAAGAGTGTAAACGACTGAGGCTCGCATACGTCATCGTTACTAGAATTGAGGCAGAATGAGTGACAAGTGATTGCAGTGGTAATCGGTAGTGAGTAGATAAGAGGATGTGCGTAGAGTATCGTGAGGTACTGCCATAGTCACGTTGCAGTCTGCAAGAGTCATTCTAGCAAGTGGCAATCGTGTTGCAAGAGGATGCTTTTAACTGGAAGGCGCAGCTCGTCATTGATGTGTGAGATTGTGCTGTGGGTATGCTTGTGGTGTGTTGGCTTTTCTGTTTGTTTTCCATTTCAGCTCTGTCCGTGTGACCCAGGTTCTCGCAATGGCATCCAAGTCAACGTGTATTGGTCGTGAAGGAAAAAAGGGTTGGATCCCTTTTTTGCCGGGGAGTGTCAATGGAGTTGAAGATTGAACGATCAATTCATGGTTGTTTGCTCAAAACCAACTTCCCCAATTTTCGCGGAGGCATCAATACGACAGTCATCGTCTCATCGGTCGCTGTTCAGAAAGAAGTCAGTAGACAACCGTCAGAAGTAATCTTGTGATTTATTATTGTAATATTTGTTTTCAGACCTTAGTTCGCTTATTCCTTTTATATGTTGGTGTAAGAATAAAATAAATCTCAAGCGGCAGATCAGTGTTTTGGTTTTTGCGTCCGTTATAACTTAGCGTTTCTGAAATCTTCGAAGAACAGCGTGGGCCTGAGCGTAGCGAGAGCTGGGCATTAACGGTTTATGAGACGTGATTGACATATGTACATTACGCTTGATGCCGACCTGCATTTTTATGCCTGGAAGAAATTTTTTCCATCCTATTCTGTGTGAAGCTTGGCTCTTCACTAATATTTACACTGATCTGCACATTAATTTCTTCCTATGATATCATGCTGTTTTACAAAAGCACCACTGCCTTCATGGAGTGGCTTTTCATCCCATGTTCTGTCGTTGCATTATAACTACTCTAATACTTAAGTGATCGTTCAGGAGTCCAGTTAATTGTAATGTTAGGTACGGCGTGAGCTTGTCATCCAGCTGGTCTTAGCTAGATATAACGTTCATCATCTTTCCTGAATGAACTGTGGATTAGCCACAGAAGTGGTTGAATCCGTTCTATCGGTTCCACTATCTCAAGAGTGTTTTTCAAGAAAGAGTGTCTAGCGAATCAAGTTTGCAGGCCCCATCAACTCCACCGTCTCGGTAGATATGTGGTGAGAGCAGGCCGCTAGCCAATTGGTAGACGTTGATTTACGTCAATGTCTAGGTCACTAATATTGGCCGTGAGAAAATATGAACAAGGCTGATTCAACAACCAATCACAGCAAACTTAACGTGGGCAAATACGATTCGCAGATAGATGGCCTCACTTTCCGAGGAACCTGAAACTACCAATCAGAATACTGCGTTTGTTTGCCTAACTTTCCGAGAAAACTGAAACTACCAATCAGAAGACTGCGTTTGTTTGCCTAACTTTTCGGGAAACCTGAAACTACCAATCAGAAGACTGTGTTTGTCTGCTTGAATGAGCTATGATAATGTACATGAAATATATATAAATACGTGCTGATTTCCGTAATAAAACGATCTGTTGCCGGCCCTTGTTTTCTGTTGTTACAGATATACACTATCTGTCACTTGTCTCTATAAAACTGTAGCATTTGAAGGAATAAATCGTCCGTATCGTAATCAGCTAGCTTTTCCGAAGCCAGAGGAAAAAGGGGCGAAGAAATCAATAGATTCACACGGAAATTGGATATTAAAACTTGACTCAACATAAATTGGTTACCAGGTGACATCTAGATATATCTAGATGACAGGTGCCACTGGCCAATGACTAGCGTGTGTTCAAGGCCACTGGAGCTCTTGGACTCCTGGGTCGCTATTGAACTTCGCCTTAATTTCAATATAATGGATAGTGAAAAATTAAAAGAGTACACAAACGACGCAAAATGCAGTGTCCCATCGAAGCCTGCCGTACAGTCGCAATACTGACACGAATGGACAATATGAACGTCTGAAACCTGATGCCAGATGTTGGTGACCGTCACCTCATTAAAAACCTTAAATCTAGACTAAATGGTTATGGAACGAATTAGCAGCAATTTCAACTGTTACGAGTGTACTTTACCTATGAGCCTTAATAAAATAAAAGCCTGCGTCTAAAGTACTTTTGTGAACTAATTATAACTCTTACTGAACATCAAAAGACGAAAAATTCGGAATAAGTGGTATCAGAAGTCTTGTACACTGAATGAAGTCCGCGAACTTCAACATATCATCCTACATTTTGCACTTCGTGTGTTTGTTCGTCATCTATATTCTACGATACAATGACATGAGCGTGTTGCCGTTCAGATTTCAGGATTTAGCTCATAGAAGAAAGTCAGCAAATGATTTCTGCGACGATTTTCCAACCTAGGGCGTCAACCTGAGAAGGGTTGTAGGCGTACTGCTGTAAGTCCTACAGTTCTTCAAAGGGTAGCGCATCAGTGAGCAGTCCAATGTGCTCGGTGTGTGATTTTGTACATATGTTCATATTGTATATACTGAATTGATATCATCTGTCATCTAGCTGTTGGTAATTCTGTTTGTGTCCGGACGACTTCCACTTGGATCATCAACCTGAGAAGGAATGTAGGCGTACTGCTGTAAGTCCTACAATTCTTCAAAAATAGTTCGTCAAGCCAGAATCCACAACATGTGATGTATTGATTGTACATATGTTTGTGTTAAATAATTGTGTGAGTTCCAATTATTGTAATTGTTGGTTAATCTTGTTTGTGTCCGGACATTCCACAAATTACAATCGTCAACCTGTGAAGGATTGCAGGCCTACAGGTGTAAGTCCTGAGATTCTTCAAAGGAATTCCATAAAGATATGATCCGCGAGTTTGTGTGTACTGTTTGTATATATGTGTGGTGTGTCATATCAATTGGTGTATTTTGGATTCATTGTGTTTACTTGTTGTTTTCGTATCTTGTTGTTATTGCGTAATTTTGTTAAAATTTTCGTCGTGATTACTTCTGAAGTTGTTTCGAGTCTTCTACATCCGTGAATGAATTGATTGATGTTAAGGACAGCAGATGGGTCGTATACGCCGGGGAGGCTAGGCTGTTGCTGAGAATGAAATGCATACGGAGATAATCGTTAGCTGCGGTCCGACACGCCGGGGAGAAAGAGTGTAAACGACTGAGGCTCGCATACGTCATCGTTACTAGAATTGAGGCAGAATGAGTGACAAGTGATTGCAGTGGTAATCGGTAGTGAGTAGATAAGAGGATGTGCGTAGAGTATCGTGAGGTACTGCCATAGTCACGTTGCAGTCTGCAAGAGTCATTCTAGCAAGTGGCAATCGTGTTGCAAGAGGATGCTTTTAACTGGAAGGCGCAGCTCGTCATTGATGTGTGAGATTGTGCTGTGGGTATGCTTGTGGTGTGTTGGCTTTTCTGTTTGTTTTCCATTTCAGCTCTGTCCGTGTGACCCAGGTTCTCGCAATGGCATCCAAGTCAACGTGTATTGGTCGTGAAGGAAAAAAGGGTTGGATCCCTTTTTTGCCGGGGAGTGTCAATGGAGTTGAAGATTGAACGATCAATTCTTGGTTGTTTGCTCAAAACCAACTTCCCCAATTTTCGCGGAGGCATCAATACGACAGTCATCGTCTCATCGGTCGCTGTTCAGAAAGAAGTCAGTAGACAACCGTCAGAAGTAATCTTGTGATTTATTATTGTAATATTTGTTCACAGACCTTAGTAGAAATATTTTTTATATGTTTGTGTTACAATATAGAATTCTCAAGCAGCCAATCGGTGTTTTGGTTTTTGCGTCCGTTATTACTAAGCGTTTCTGAGAAACTTCAAGCGACAGCGTGAGCCCGAGCGTAGCAAGAGCTGGGCATTAACGGTTTACGAGGCGTGGCTGACATGATCTGTTGATCTAGATATAGACTGAACACTGATTTAAGTGAGAGGATCATTGAAAAAGAAGTGTACAAATAAGTAAATGGATAATTAATAATAAATAGGACTTACAGCAGTACGCCTACAACCCTTCTCAGGTTGACGCTCTAAGTTGGAAAATCGTCTAGTGTTTCGTCCTCCGACTCTCTACTCTCAGCACCTTCGAGTAGACACAGTTTTCTGATATCTCGCACCAACATGCCACAACTTGTTCTCACCTCAACCGTCCTCACCAATCCGTCACCACTACAGAGTAGCCTTACTATCACTCCCAAAACCACCTAGCTGTGGCACATTTATCTTCTACTAATACTATTTTTTTTAAGATAAATTAAGCTTTTCTTTTCAAATCAGTACTTGTGATACAGAATGGAATTTTCAGCATTTTACTACAATATTGCATCCAGTTAGTACATTAACAATAAATATAGTTCTACGTAGATTAAGGTTATCTCAGTCAGTTTTGACAACAACATATTAGCATGTTGGTAGCAAAGCCAAAATTTAAACAGAGTGTTTAAAGGTGTTAGAAAAGTAGATACTACTAGCATATTAACTGGCGTAAGCAATAGCAAAATGGTCGAGGTATACAGAGTATGAAAGAACGAACAAGAATGTTTTAAGTATAGTTTGTAAGGAAGAGAGAAACAAAACAGCACATAACAAAAATGAATACAGAAAAAGAAAAAAAAGGTAGAGAGAAAACGTTGTACCTGTAAATGGTGTGAGTTGAAAAGACGAGATCCATTTGTTCTACTGACTATTTAATAAGTTAAAGGTTTCCCGCCTAACGCTTTCTTTATCGCACAGAACTCGAGCTAAGTAGGGTATAGTTGAGTTTTTGTACTTGCTAGTGCGGGCATATAGTTTCCTATATAGGCTTCTGGTTTTCCCTGAAGAGATACATGGGGAGAGTTGTGAATGTACAGGTTGTTGTGACTCCGATAAAATGGTTTTTGCCCATTTTTCACATGAGTCCATGTGCCTGTCCACCAGAATATTAACAAGCTGGCTAAGTGGCACACTGCTTACCCTGCTGACAACCTTTAACATCCTACTTAATAAGGTATATTCTTTCTTCAATAGCCCAGGAAAGACTAAGGGGGAACAATAGAGAATAATAGGCAGAATACGGAAGTTAACAAATTGTAGGAGTAAGGGTTGGGTTACACCAGAAAGTCTTAACTTCTTGATGTAGAAGGTAAGACGGAATATTTTCTTGGAAATCGTCAAGATATGAGACGACCAGGAAAGATCAGAAGATAGAGTGACGCCTAGGTATTTAACTTCCGACTTGGTTTCAATTTCAGTGCCATCTACGTTGCACATCTCGTGAGTGCTAACCAGTTTGTTTAGGTCAGATTTGTGCCTAAAGGTGAAATTAACTATTTGGCATTTGGAGGGGTTTAAGGTGAGACCGTTTTCCTTGGACCATTGGCTTACTTCTGATAAAAAGCCGTTTAGTTTAGAGCAGTCACTTTGACATTTGACAGGTAAAGATACAGTTAGGTCATCAGCATATTTGACAAAGTTAATGTCATTTGAAGATGGTAGGTCATGTAGAAAGAATGAAAAGAGAAGTGGGGAGAGTACAGAACCTTGGGGGACACCAGCTTCAGTGAGCACAGCAGAGGAGGATTCGCCTTTGTATACAATGTACTGCGTTCTTTTTGAAAAGTAGGAATGCAACCAGTTAGTGACCCAGGACTCGGTTTGTGTCATTGAGAACTTATTTAGCAAGAGACATCTAGGTACAGAGTCGAAAGCAGAAGTGAGGTCAAGAAACGTGCAGCGGACATATTTGGCACCTGTGTCTAATGATGAGATGAGTCTAATGATGATGTCACCAACCTTTAAGTTTCGGCACAACTTTTTCCACTTGTCTCTGGTTTGCAGTGTTAGAACATACTCCTTTAACCATCTTTTCCAAAATATATCTTTCATGTGCCTGGCTTGTTTCCATCTTTTAATCGTAGGTATTCCTTCCCCGCTTGAGTCCTCTATGCCAGGGTTGCCTCTCAATAACAATAATTTATTTGGGGTTAACACATCAAAATCCTTGACGTCGTCCCTCACAGGTGATAACGGCCGGTCATTTAATATTCGTTCAGCTTCACAAAAAATGTCTCCAGCGTTTCGTCATTCAAACTCTGGTTTTTAATTATGGAGCTTAAAATACGCTTGATAATTCCTATAAGTCTTTCCCATAGCCCACCTCTATGGCTGGCATGTGGTGGGTTGAAGTGCCACTCGATGTTCCTTTTCAGTAACTCTTCCTGAACTCTCGTTTTGGGACCTTCGAAGTACTCTTTAAGCTCGGCGTGACAGCCAACAAAATTAGTCCCTCTGTCGCTGAACATCATCTTCGGTACACCCCGGCGATTTATAAATCTATGTAATGCTAGCACGAATGAATCAGTAGTTAGCGAATGAACCATCTCAATATGCACAGCTCTCATTTTCAAACAGGTGAATAAACAGCCATATCTTTTACATAGGGTTCTGCCTCTCTTCACTACAAAAGGTCCGAACAAATCCACCCCAACGTACTCAAATGGATAATTCCCTTCAGAAGCTTGCCACGCTGGGAGTGGTGCCATCATCTGCTGTACTGGACGAGCATTTCGGAGTTTACATTCCATGCACTTATCAATTATTTTACGGACAGCAGTACCTCCCTTCACTATCCAGAACTTACATCGAATACTTGATAGTACTTGCGAAGTACCCAAATGACCTTCAAGAACATGGTAGTGTCTTATAATGAGATCAGTGACTGGATGGTAGCAAGGTAATAAAGCCGGATGACGGGTCTCATATGACGATTCTAACATTTGTAGACGTCCACCAACTCTAGCGATCCCTTCGGAAACTATCGGAGATAATCTATCTAACCGCACCTTGAAATCTGCGAAATCGGGACTATCCTCCTTGGCAATCTCACCCCACGCTTCCCACTGAGCAGCCCTCAAAATCGCTAACTCTGCATTTCTAATATCTTCGACTCTCAAAGGCCCCACATTCATATTTTCGTATCCCGCAAGATGCATGACCTTTAAATACGTAACATATCGTGTCAACCACGCAACAGCTTTCAGTAGTTTGTACCAAGAAGAATAATATTTAAAAAGTGGATGTAAACCTGAATGTCTTTCTTGAGTAGATGTTAAACTGACACTTGTCTTCAACTCCAAGGCACACTCGTTTATCGGTGGTTCATCTTCTCTACGAGGCCACATACTATCAGCCCTTAGCAAGAACTCTGGACCTTTCCACCACTTATTTTTAACCACATTCATATCAATAACTCCTCGCGAGGCTAGATCAGCTGGATTTTTTCCAGACGGTACGTACCTCCACTGCTCAACAGTTGTTAGTTCACGAATTTGAGATACTCTGTTAGCTACAAAACATGCATATCTTGCTGACTCGTTGCGTATATAATATATCACAGACATCGAATCAGTCCAAAACGTTACGGGATGCTTGGGGTAATCCAACTCTTTACACACTGTTGTGAATAACTGCGCAGCTAGTAAGGCGGCATTAAGTTCTAATCTCGGAATCGAAACCGTCTTTAGAGGTGCAACTCTAGATTTACCCATCACCAGGCTAACATCTATATCATTCCTTAAGGTGGTTCTGATGTATACGGCTGCACCAAATCCAACCTCAGAGGCATCAGAAAAAACATGGAAGTCAATTATATCATGATTTCTCGACGGCTTAAGTGGACGTGAGACGGAATGTAGATTCAGCATTCTTAAACTGTTAACCCACCCCTTCCACTCTTCTCTCTGCCTCTCACTTAATGGTTCATCCCACTGTAACCCTTTCCTGCATGTCTCTTGAAATAACCTCCTAGCCGGAAGTAGATAAGGTGCTACTAATCCAAGTGGGTCAAACACGGACGACAACACAGAGAGCACACCTCTCCGAGTAACTGGCTTATCAATATCACCAACACTAAATCCAAAGGTATCAGAGTTCACATCCCATCGCATACCTAATGTGCGTTCAACTGGTAGAGTATCAACAGGCAAATCTCGTACGGTAGGTGCTCTGTCTTCTGGATCTATATGCTTCAAAACGTCTAGGCTGTTCGAGACCCACTTAGTTAGACGAAAGCCGGCCTTAGCTAACACTTCAGTGATGCTTGTTGCAAATCTAACTGCAGACTTATCATCATCGAAGGAGGCTAAACAATCATCCACGTAGAAGCAACAATCTATGACGTCCAGCAAATCATTAGAACCAAATGTGGACACTGCCTTTCGTAGAGCAAAATTAGCACAAAACGGGGAGGACGTGGCACCAAATGGATGCACTGTCATCCTATATTCTGACACCTTACCACAAGGACCGTCATCAAACCACAAAAACCTCAAGTGATCTCTGTCACTCTCTGGCACCTTCACCTGTAGGAACATTTCCTCAATATCCGCCGCGACAGCAACTGTAAACTTTCTGAATCTCAATAGCAGTCCCACTAATGAGCTCACGCAATCTGGGCCACTATACAGATTATCATTTAAAGAGACTCCTTCATGTTTCGCAGAACAATCAAACACCACACGGAGTTTACCTGGCTTCCTCGGGTTAAAGACGGGATGATGGGGCAAATACCACTTCCCTGGCTCACTCTGATCAACTAGTCTTTCAACGTAACCCTTCATTATATGTTTATCGACGACTTCCTTATATTTGGACCAGAGTTCTGCATCTGACAGAAATTTCTTCTGTAAACCCATTAGTCTCTTAAGAGCAACTTTCCTATTACAAACCAACTGTCTATCTTTGAATCTCCATGGTAGGCCAACGCTGAAACGCCCGTTTTCGTATTTACAAGAGTCCTCGGCTATTTTAACTGCTTTTAAGTCTTCTACAGAACGACCCTTCCCTGGGACACCGCAGTCACAAAACTCCTTGTCATACATATTTTTAATCATAGTTTCTAGTTTGTCCCCATCGTTTGTAACTAATGATGATATGTGGACTATGGGTATAGGTCCTCTCACTGTCCATCCCAGTGGTGTTTTCGTCGCAAACAGATCATCTCTACCTCCAAATCTCTCTTCTAATACCTTGTGAGCTTCTGGCACACTACATCCAATGAGTACTCTCACTCTTCCATCTTGCAATGTTGGAAGAGGTATGTCACACAGGTATGGCTTACCGACAACCGTTTCACGACTAGGTACTATAGCTTCGCCAAGTTTCATACTGGAGGTAGTGTAAGCAGTATCCACTTCCACGGTCTCCCCAGTAGCCAAGGATTCTAACTGAAATGACACTCGCTCACATACTACTGTTTTCGCAGAATTGAAAGTATTTACAACCAAGGGTTGCTTTGGGCCTTTAATACCCAAGCAACCAGCCAGTTCAGCATCTATCAATGTAACGTCTGAACCATTATCCAACAATGCATAAGTCTCTACTGAAGATTTCGGTCCTTTCACCTTAACTGGTAATACCCCTAAGAAAACTTGTGGGATGTCAAGGGGTCTAGAGATACTATTACAATTAACCGAATTCCCAGGTTCGTTCACTGTTCTCAGAAGTGGGTGCATATCCGTTAAACCACTACTTCTTTTATTTGTCGCCTTACAATTCCACTTTGTATGCCCAATCTTTAAACAACTGAAACACAGCCGCTTCTGCTTTGCCATTTTTAACCTTTCTACGGGTGACATAGCGATAAAGCGATTACAATCACTCAATTGATGCATGTTATGGCAAACAATACACTCATCCTTTCTCGTTGTGTCTTGAGACTTCACCACAAATGCCTTCCTTATATTCACTGGTTCCTTAGGTTCTACCTTAGAATGCAAAATGCTGGCGAATTTGCCCATCGCCTGGTTGACACTGTCCTTCACCAGTCTAAGAATATCATCAAACCTTGGCTCGATACCCTCCTCCTCTATACGAGAGCTTATTTTTACCCACTTCCTTTGCAGCCGAGTAGGTAGGCGTCTCGCAATTACCTCTAGGACTGAGCTCGAGTTGAGGTCACTCATGCAATTCATAGAAATCAAGGTATTCTTATAAGTCATAAGATTATCTAAAAACTCAGTAAGTGCCTTGGAGTCATCTTGAAGTTGACTGCCATTACCTTTGACAGCTTCGTATACGTTCCTTACAATCATCGAAGGTCTTCCAAACCTTTGACGTAATATGCTCATAGCCTCAGCGTATCCCTCATTAGGGGGCATGAGCTTACAGCACTGTATAGCTCTTGAAGCATCTCCAGTGCAATACCTCATCAAATACATCAATTTCAATTCATCACTTAATAGAAAACTACTCAACATGATCTCAAACTCCTTTACAAATTGTAAATAATCAGCCGGGTTTCCATCAAAACACCGTGGTTCAAATTTAGGGAGTTTGATGTTCCTATTATCCCTGAACGGCGAAACAGTAACATCAACCATGTCATGCTTAACATCAGACACATCGTTACAATTAACAGACAAGTCACCATGACTTACTTTCCTGTTTGCATCCAAGACGCTCTGTCCCTTCTTTGACCCAGGCATTGTTGAACTTGACCCAATTCCAAAAAGTTCCAGATATTGCTTGTTCAAAGAGGACTTGACCGGCACCAGGAAAGATGAACGGTGACTATCCAAACTTTTACCAACTATCTGAATCCGCCAGAGTCTGTTTCTACCGTCAGAAACTGTCAGCCACGTCTCGTAAACCGTTAATGCCCAGCTCTTGCTACGCTCGGGCTCACGCTGTTCCTTGAAGTTTCTCAGAAACGCTTAGTAATAACGGACGCAAAACCAAAACACCAATTGTTGACTCGAGGATTCTTTATTGTTACACCAACATATAAATGACGTATGACTAAGGTCTGTGAACAAATATTACAATAATAAATCACAAGAATACTTCTGACGGTTGTCTACTGACTTCTTTCTGAACAGCGACCGATGAGACGATGACTGTCGTATTGATGCCTCCGCGAAAATTGGGGAAGTTGGTTTTGAGCAAACAACCATGAATTGATCGTTCAATCTTCAACTACATTGACAAGGACAGATGACCATATAATAATTGTCTGTGCTGTTTCTAGCTAAAAATAAAAAGTCAGTGGGCACGGAAACCTTAAAGTGAATTGTACCACTTGCCTCCTGGCAATTGATGCTACTATATAATGCCTACTGGTTTTCAAAGTGGCCACTCCTAGAATATTCACTCACAGGTCATAACATGGGATTTTAGGTTGTATACAAACTTCCAGATATATCCAGATCCTTGTTTTAAAGGTGAAAACTCGTACATCAAAGCCCGCACTCATAAATTAGTAATTATTTGCCTTATTCCAAAACAGCATTTGGTACAGTATTGTTACTACCTTTATCCAAAGCTTAATAGCGTTTGCTAATTTTCGACACTTAAAACATCCTTCAGACGATAAAAAAGTATTCTTATGAGAAGGATAGAATGATCAACTACTACATTGTACAAACCAGGTTTATATATAAAACTCATATCATGTTATAATCACACTTGTTCCAGCTTCTAAAAGGTCAATAGAATGAAACATTCGACTTTATCTTAATAAAACTTTGAGTCAACAGAAATTTTGTACACTTAAACAGCAGTAAACCTTGCAACTAACTAAGCGAATTGATGTCGAAAGATTAAAGATTAAATAGGTCTGAACTTTTGTTTAAATGCGTGTTGTAAATAGTGGTAAGTTAAAATTGGTTAGTAAGATCCTGTTACATTCTATGCTTCACTACCTTTGACACAAAGGTAATGCATTCAGAAATGTCATCACGAAGTTAAACAAATCTCTAAATTCATCAGATTAGGTTGAGCTAAGGATTTGACTAGAGCTAAATTAACAGTTTTTTCGGGTCAAATTTACGTTCCTAAAAGGATTGGTCGTTTCAGAGTCGTCAGTGCTTTTATTCTTCCACATACATGCATACATAACACTGTTTTATCGTAACTGGTTACAGGTAAAATCACTTCAGTGAATTCACCTAAATCCACTTTTTTCTACATTTCTGGAACAACTCCCAAGCTTGTTATTATTCTGAATTAATTCTCAGTAATTCTGAAATAATTCTAGCATCTTATAGTGAGTAAATTCTGAATTTGTTCTGAAATCGTTTGCTTAATGGCACAGACTAGAACTCAGTGCTAGTTTTCAGCATAACTAGCGCCAATTCAACACCGTGTTCTTTTCTTAAGCATTGTCATGAGTAGATCAGAAGCTACCGGGTTTGCTTATCAGCTTTATTTCAGCCCTGACTAGCATTAATTTAGAACGAAAAGACTAAATTCAGCACACTAGTGCTGGCAATTTTTTCGGCCTAATTAAAGCCTTCGCAGATCATTTTCAGCACTCACTAGCATTACTTTTGAACGAAAACTTAAGTTCAAAAAATGACTACAATCTTTTCACTTTTAAAGTTAATTCATTCTGCCTTACCCATTTTAATCGGAAATATTTACAACCAGGAAATAACGTCACCCGAAACACTGTAGGCCGATTTAATTTTTCGCTTCACCTAGAAGTTAATGTGTCTATCTGTTCTTATAGAATTACATCTTATTCGATCGCTTAGCGCCAGGTGACTGAACTTATAAACTGCACTTTTAGATACCCGGTTGGTGGAGATATAGAAAAACAGTTAGGCCTGATTTTACGGTAATAAGTGGTATGCAACCCGCTGCACCTCTTGCAGTTTGGGTATGGTTTCCCGAGTTATAGAACAGCGATCCTGTGTAATTGGGATATTTATTTTAGAAATCATATTAAAACATCCGGTTGACGTGTCTTCCAAGCTCAATATAACTTGTTTCAGCATCAATAAAAAATATGCACGGGAAACTGACCTCTGATGAGGGTTTTATTTGAGGACGCAAAAATGTCCCTCTTGTCTTCATTTACAACACAGGATATCTGACAAGCAAAGAACAACTAAGTGTGCATTATATCATGGATTGACTGTCTGACTTTAATTCACCTCACTATAGTTTGAGAAGTGGCATAAAATAAGCGAATTAATAGACGAATTCTGCAATTTTACGGTGCTTCTATTGGAGCTGCCAGTAGATAGTAAAAAGACGTCCTTAAATGGCAACCATAGAATTGTTAATTATGTGCTTTACTTTTTTGTCTACTCTGAAATCATCGGTCAAACTTATTAACAACCTTGATTAATCTACTATACTTAAATTTTATTAGTGTAGAGTGATGTACTTCCAAAGGTATGCATGATAAGATCAATAACAGAGGTGCTAACAGCCAGTAAAGGCCATTATATATATATATATATATAGTCAGCTAAAGTGCATTTCTCATACACACATTACTGAATTGTTTTATGTCATTTCGTCTCATGGTCATATTTACGGTGCATGTTCTAAGTGATAGCCAAAACTAACTGACTATTATCGCACCTTGCTCAACAATACACATCCTGAAATAGTTCTGATTTACCTTTACTGGTCATTGTATGCTTAAGTTAATGGGTTTATAATTTTACAGCCTGACGAATTTACTATAAACAATTGTTTGCCCTTATTATTTTTATTCCGAATAAATTATGGGAGTATTGAAGAAGTAATAAGTGAGACATGTGAAACACTGACACTCATTATTTTTTATTACTCTTTCAATGAACGAAGGAGGTTTCTATTGTTTACACTAAATTAAGATAAAACTGCTTATGAAAATAAAGCGACTTTGCTTATTACCAGGTTTCTAGTACGAATAAGGGTCTTGTACGTCAATAAGGTTTAGAGGGTGACGGAATTCTCTTACACAGCCTCTAAATTATTCTCGCGTACCAACAACAAAGCAAAAGCCAATATTTGATCGTCCAAACTAAGTGATATATTTCGGGACCAAAACAAGCCTTCAGACGAACGCTTAGCTAGCTAGTGATCGTGCACGTGACACGACGGGGTACCAAATGGCGGGGATGCTTGACCGGGAGCCTTCAGCTAAACATGTCGACTTAAACAGTGGTGGTCAGCATCCAATGGTGAGTGATAGCTGTGGTCAATAATTTTGGGGAATTATTTACCGCTACTTGTCTAGACATTTCATAACCCTATTATAACCCTATTTAGAATTATATAGTAGAATTATGGATTATATGGCCTCACCAACTGATATCAGCATGCCATTCCAACTGACTTCGGCTGGTCATGGTGCTATCTAGGGACAGTGGCAATTTGTTGGAACTGCTAATTGATTTAAGTACCTGTTTAGCTTGGTTATTTATAGAATTCTTGAACTGTTGTGTGCATCTTTCTGTAAACTTGTATTCATCAGATGCATGGCCTGAAACTGTTTTCCAGCTTGTGAAGATAAATCCTAAATTGGCAAGATTTTATTTATAAGAAGAACAGCATGATCAGTCTAGTGATATAGGGGAAGTGTAGAAACATTAGTGGAAATATCTAGGTGTGTAGTAGTTCTGCTTCTTAAAAATTTAGCTGAGAAACGTATTCTACGCGATCTCTTGTAGAAAAAGATGCTACTAGTGTACACCAATAATGTGGTTGTGTGTTATTAAGCTCTACATAATGGTCTATGACTGAGTTTTGGAAAAGCACTTCTGCACGTGACTTAGTTATGTTTTTCTGTGACGAATATCTAAACACTTCCAATCTATCAAAAAGTTAAAATATCTTTGATGGAATGCCGTCAGTTTTTGAGAAAATTTCCAAAAATTGAATAGTTATGGCTTTCCTTCTTCGAAGAAGTATTCCAAGGAAGGGCTATCTTTTCTCATATCTGCAAATCGGTCGTTTTAACTCCGGATATTTTATATCTATAAAAGTTCCTATACAATCATTATCCCCCATCATTCGGAACCAGTATTAAAACATGCTTAACTCAACCGCTTCTAATACATGTCAAAGAGTATTATTTCAATACATGAATGGAATAATGAATTTGGAGAAACCACGTGAGTAAGTCTCAACACGCTTCTGCTCACATTCATCTTTGTCATAGTTATGCATTAACGAAATCCTTCACTCTAAGTGTAGCAACTTAAAGTGCAGTTGAAAGACAGATATGCTTTATTTATAAAAGTCTTACTTTCTCATTCTTTAGGAGCTAGAAAACCTTCCAATGATTTTAAGATACTAACATTCAGTTGCCTATAAAAAGATTTAGCTACTTAGTAAACTATAAATATATCGAGTTTGCTTTCAGAAATTGTATTCATTTCACCATTATCTCTTAAACCTGACCCAATTTTGTCCCAGCATCGATCTTTACTCATTAAATTAGCTTGATATACTTAGTGTTTTACGTGGGGAATCATTAGCTGTGATAAATCCTGAATATCCAGTGACTGGTTTTAAGTTCAACTAATAAAGTGTTATTGGCTTAGTTTTTTTCTAGAAGTCAACAAATTGGGTGAAGAAGTGTAATGACAGAAGACAAGGGTCAGGCAACAGATCGTTTATTGAGAAAATCAACAGATATTTATAGATTTTCAGATACATTATTATTCATCATTGTTAGCAGAGAAGCAATGTCTTCTGATTGATTGTTTTCCTGTTGAAGGCTATTTTGTCATCTCTTTGTTGCCGTTTCTTAGACAGTCCGTTGATATATCAGCGAATTGTACCCGCCCACATTAGGTCTGTTGTGATTGGTCGTTGAGTTCCGCAAGGTTAGTCTTTGTTATTGTCTTTTCTCATGACCAAGACTTGGGACTTAAACAGTGACGTAAATTGCTGTCTTCTCATTTTGGCTAGCAGTCAACTCTCACCACAGTAGTTCCTATTCAATTAGATCCTTGTCAATGACTCTACACTAACATATACAGCTTTTTTAATACATTACATAGTAATTAGGCCAATTAATTAGTGTAGTTAAGATAGTAATTAAATAATAACTTTTTACCCTTCAGTACCTCGTTTGTACCCTTAACTTTTATTTTCTTCTGAATGAACTTCAGTTGCACTATATATACAAATGCGGCAATTCGCTATATTTTACTGGCTTCACATTTACCAAGGAAGATTCAATGTGATATAGACTGTGTATGAATACATCAAGTTGGTGTTAACTTCTTAATCACTAAAGCTTCCACAAACTTTAGAACACACCCCATAATAATGAAAACAGTCGGCCTAGCTCTCCCATTGTGTAACATATTTTATTGATACAAGACACAAAATCAATGTTTACACTTTACTTAGCTCTGTCCATGAAACGTTTTTGAGGTGTGGCCTAAAGTTTCTAGGAGCTTTAGTGATTAGGAAGCTTACACCACCTTTGTGTGTTCGATAACTTAACATTAGAGTTCATTTTTATATCCTGATTACCTTTGATTATTTTCTTACAGTTTTTCTTCCAATATATTACAGTATGTTCAAATTATGATGCAAACTAATTACTTTTATTATCCAGGATGAAAGCGGTTGAAAAAATACCTGAAGAAGTAAAAAAAGAATCCGCTTTATCCCACACCAAATTTTGTTTCTACTTCTTTTTTTAATTCGCAAAAGTGAATTATCCTGAGATTAAAATAGTTTTTAATTAGGATAGAAGGAATAGAAACGGTGGTCGCGTTTCACACTTATTTAGAGATGGTCAAGAGAAATGAAGTGATTGTACGGATTTTTTCTGAACACACAGGTTCGACTTACTAGTGTGGATTCGGATAATTTCAGATATAAGAAAAAGGCACCAACAGCGAAGAAAATTTTCTTTTCGACGATTCATTTTCACCAGCTGCTGTACAATCGTAATTTTATTTAACAAAGAAATATTTAGACCAATCAAATACTGGTAAACTTTGTCCTTGGAAAATTGTATTACATAATTTAAGGTGTAAGAAGGGATGACTAATTGCACGTTAAAAAGGAGACGGAAGTTGGCATGACGCAATAAGCGTGAGATAATGACTAGTCAATAAGCTCGTGTAGAGTGGACAGGAACTAGTGGAAAGGCTATAAAGTGTTTTTGTATAAAATATGTATGAAAAAGCGATGTTAGTAATAAACAGTAATAGAGTGCTAATAAAATGTGGATGATGGAAATAATAATGATAATAAAAGTGTTAATAATAATAATAAATAATAGTGAACTTACATAATAGAAGAAGTAAAATTGTAGTAAGAACTTTACTCTGGCCATAGTAGGGCAAGAGAATGTATGTATCGCTTTTGAGTGCAGAGGTCCGGTTTCAGATGCCGAATAGCTAATGCTTCAACTATGTACAGATGACGTATCCGAAGTCCCTTTGTACGATATTGAGGCACTCTGTGTATCACTGTGAAGCATTCATGTGGGGTTTCTCGATGTCCGGAGATAACAAAGTGTTCGAGGATAGAGCTGCTGCTATTCTTCTTTTCTCCTCTGGCTAATTAAGCTGGACAGTGTTCCAGAATACGTTTGTGGACTTGACGTTGCGTACGGCCGAAAATTTTCTTCGCTGTTTCTGTCCCTTTTTCTTATGACTCAATATGGGAATGTTTCGTTCAACTTCAGATATGTTGAAAGACAGACTTGTAAAGTAAAATTAATATTAGAAGGAATGGAACAAAGGCTTTGTTAATGTCCATATTGTATTCACAATCAAAAAGATGTGCCAAAAGACACCTATGAATAAGCTTTATTTATCCTGAGTGTAACAACGCAGGACGTTCTAAAATTTGACTTGGAATATGCCTAATTACTCTATCGATGTAGCCATCCCCATATGAGCATTCATACTGGAAGAAATACATGCAGGGGTAAAGTTAGGTGATTTGTAATTATTTCCCCGGGACATTATCGGTTGAGTTATGATTGACTTTGTATGTAATTCTCTGAACACAGTGTTAAAACTTCACTAATCATCGTCACGTGAAACTGGTCTTCTTCACGTTTAAAGGTTCTCATTTAGTTAGTTTTAATAAACTGATTACTCCTTCATTCTTATTTCACGTCACATATACCGCGTAATGTGCAACCACTTGGAGTCATTTGCATGGTTTTAGGGTATAATTATTTATATCCTCTAATTTTCACCCTTACAGTTTTTGTTATTTATCGTTTACCTGAAATTGATGAATGATTGTTAAAACTACGGATCATCATTGAACAGAGCTTAGAATGGGAGTCAGCTCTCTATCTCAAATTCGTCGACTTTGAAAAGGCATTCGACAGCGTCGATCGAGAGGTAATTTGGCGAATAATTCACCACTTCGGGTTGCCACCAACAATTATACACCTTATCCAACAGTTGTACGGTAATGCTCCGTGCCGAGTAATCCACAACGGGAAACTTACGGAAGCCTTCGAAGTGAAGACGGGACTAAGGCAAGGCTGACTGGTTGCCTACTATCTCCAATGATTTTCCTGATTGTGGTCAGTAGACTAGATAATGCGACAGACAGCGGTAGGAAACGAGGAAACAGGCATAAAATGAACCCACACAGAAAACTTGGAGGATCTGGACCTCGCTGATGATATGTGCATGATTTCTCACAAACTGGAAGATATGCAAGTGAAAAGCAATAAGTCGGCAGAAGAATCATCAAAGATAGGCCTTCAGGTGAACATAGAAAAGGAAGAGGTGATGAAGATTCCTGACCAACAGCAAAAGCAATAACAACAGACAACAATCAGCATAAATGGGAGAAATCTGAAGGAAGCAACTTTCCTTGCCTACCTAACTGGGAAGCATCGTTTGAACTGCAGGCGGACAGAAATGACGAGGATATCAAAGCAGCGAAGATGGGAAAAGCAAGACAAGCTTTCATTAATCTCAAGTCTGTGTGGAGAGAGACCATCAACACTCAGCATGCAAAATAAGAGGCGGATTTTCAACTCCATTGTGAAGTCAGTGCTACTTACAATGCGGATCAGAGACTTGGGGTGCCATGAAAAGCACCTCAAACAAACTACAGACCTTCATCAACAGTTGTCTTCGCTCAATACTGCTCAGGATTAAATGGCCGGTCAGTAAAGATCAGCAACAGAGATCTTTGGTAGCGAACCAAACCAGCAGGAGCGGATTGTACAGAAAATATTCAAGAAGAAATGGAGGTGGATTGGCCATACTCTGAGGAAACAAACGATCAAGTGAGCGACATCACAAACCAGACCATCACTGGAGTAGAACCCGAATGGGAGGCGGCGAGTTGGTTGTCAGTGTGAGGGTGACATGGGGGAGGTGATGTGAAGAGGAGATGAAAGCATGTAGGGAGACTTGGAGCCAAGTGAAAATGTTGGTGGAGAACCGAACGCAATGGAGACGTGTGGCTGAAGCCCTGTGTTCCTCTAGGAACTAAAGGAAACAATAATAATAATAATGTAATAATAAGGTTAACAAGTTCATGATAATTAAATCTGCAAATCGTATTATATTCAAAATGTTGTATATCATGTTAGTATTGAACCAACCACTAGGAGTAATTTGAAAAATAAATATTTCTTTTCTAGATGTTTAGATAGAGATTTTTGTTATATCATTTCCCTCTAGTAGAGAATTTGAACAGGTAAATCTTACTACCGTCTACATGATTCACTGTATCAGTAAGAATAATATAAGCCAGAAACTTTACCACTTAGTTATCAACGAAAGGAACTGATAAAATGATCCAAGGAATACGAAAAACTCTTCAGATTTATTTATTATTTTTTTTGTAAAGTTTAAAGGACAGATGATTTGTGTCAATATGTTAGTATGAAGACTAATCATAGAATATATGAGTGTATGGCTGCATTTATATGTATGTCATCGACTCAGGTTGTTGATCCACCAGTAGGTTAAACTAAGAAAACAATGAAACACTGAATGTGAAAGTTTATGTTTTAAGTAAACACGATATCTAAATAGTTCGCCTCGTTTTTCATCAGTAACTAAAATGCGCAAGTTGGCCGATGGAGTAACTTTTTCATTAATCTACAGTAGGTTTAATGCACTGTTAGTATGAATCAAACATTGTCAATAAAGCTTACTTGACGTTATTTATCTTACGAGTGTAAACCCACTAGTAACTTGGTGCTTGATTTTCACAAGATATAACTTAAAGGGGGAACCAAGTAAAAATCAAGACGACCATAGATACTTGCATCACCCATAAGGTTTCAAGGTCTATATATGTTATAAACCACTCGAACCCTACAAACTTTAACAAAACTTCTTGTATTTAGGTCTAGTTGCACCTCAACTGCACAGCATCTTCAGTATTGCAGGCGTGTATGCATATATATATATATATATATATATGCTTCTGGAAAAGAATATGGAGTTTTTAAATAAATACCTCAATGGAACTTATCGAAACTTGTGAATAATTTGTTACATTCGTTTTACCGACTTGGCATTATCAGTTTGTGTGAGTGCATGAAAGGATGCTTCGATGATGTCTCTGCCTCCAACTTTTGCTGTTTTTTAGCTAGTAGAATCTAGAATGCGTGTTTCTTTCCATATGGGACTACACCTACTTTTTAAACTAGAATGACCTGATTGTAAAACCCTGTTGCATTTTTGTCAATCAGAAGGATACTCACATATTTTTTTTTACAGATATGTTCTTGTTTTGTCCCTGTGAATATCAGTCCATATTATCAGGAATTAAGTAGAACCTTTGTTAACTATAAACATCTCTCCATAGTGTGAGAAATGGTAGTATACAAAAAAGTCTAGAGTACATCTGTTCATTTTATTTTCTTCCCTTCCATTTTCGAACCAAACCTTTACCAAATAGTTGATAGTTTCTCAGCATTCTCATTACTGATTCGGAATTTGTTTGTTTTCCAACTAAGAATCGTTATAATTTAATTGGTGGATGATGAATAGCAGTAGAATCCAGGATGCGCATTTCGTCCTATTTGGGACCCGTCATCTGGATGTGCCTGCATTTCCCAGTGAGTGATGATTTTCCCACCGAAACCGACATGTCAACCTGAGACCGAGAGCTTCGGTCTAATCAATCGACGGGAAAATCTAAAATTCAATCGAACAAGAACCATTATGATTGGATTTAATTTGTAGTAAAGGACAAAGAACTTACCACTGGATTTATATAGCCACTATATTTGCAATTTCATGAATGAGCAGTTTTATCTACCATTTATGAAGGCTGTTTAGCACAGTCATACTGTTAATTCTTTTCCCATTTCCCTCTTGTCATTCGTTCTTTTGTGTTTACATTTATACTACTTATCTCCTGTTAGTAGTGTAAGTTGTATTTGTTAATTCTTAAGATATATATAAATATAGTTAACAGAAAATACAGGTTTCAAGAGTGAGTGTAATCAGGGTGTGTGAGGCAATATGAAAATAAACCAACGAATGGGGCGGTCTAGACTTAAGTTCAAGGTTGAAAATAACAACAATAAGAATGATTGTAAAATAATAACGATGATATGGTGTAAAATTAAAATTAAATGTACTATTGGTGAATGATTGTCAAATAATAATAATGAATATAATGAAGTGGAATGAACAGGATTTTGTAAATACGATAGCAAGTTAGAAAAGCACTATTTAAACCTAAGGTAATAAAATCATAAGAAAGGTCATGAAATCATAACACTGTTGAAGTTCATTTCATTCGATGTTTTACTAACCTATTAGATTGATAATAATCATTTTCTCATAGTCGAACATTATTGGCTGTATATGCTTTATTCGTGTACCATCCACTGTTGAACACTGTTTATCCTTATCCCTTTATTCTGTGTCTGGTAATCACTTGCTTTTTGAAGAACACTTGGATCGCCTTTGACACAGCTCTACTATTTTTACTTATTGATCCACATTGACCATGCATTTTGACGACATTCAGTCACAAACACCTCCCGATTAAGGTTTGTACATTATATTTCATATTTTAATATTTAATATAGTACCGTATTCTAAAAAATTCCTGTGTTTTCAGATTTTACGCGTCACTCTACGTGTGGTTTTAATAATCGATCGATTATCGTCTCGAATTTCCTCTGGAAGACATTCATATATGTACTATCTCAATTTTTACTCTTATGTGCATCAGCATATAAGAATCAACTCACGATTACTTAGATTATGAAGTTTTTTAAGTTTTTTGGAATTATATTAACTCTTTCATCTCTCTTTTGTAGATAATCAGTTGTGATCACAAACGGAGAATAATTAAATGAATATACTACTGGCCGCTTGGTGAATTTACTGTGTGTGAAAATCTAATTCCACCTTTCCTTTTTCTAAAATTTTATCAATATTATTGCCTGTAATCTCTTAACAAGAACTGTTTTTTTATATTCCACTAGGACCAGCTAACATTATTAAGAAAAGGTTTTTGTAGAATGTGTGAAATAGATTTATATAGAAAAACTAAAATAGATATTCCAATGTTGGCTGCTGGAATGATCCTGTGCATATTAAGTTGTTTAATGATTTCTGTTGGAATAGCCAGAGTACGTGAAGATGTTTGGATAGCAGGGATTCTGGTAGCTATCGTCGGTGTACCTTTATTCCTGTTTTCTTTGGTTGTATTTTGTGTTATTCGAACTAACAATTACATAGAAGTTTATCCAAAACAATATGTCCTTGGAAAGTTACCGCCTCCGACTTTCACTAGTATACCTTCGACAATTGGACCTTTGTATCGTTCGCAAACACTGTTAAAAGTTTAAAATATTTTTAAGTCTGTATCTGATCTCATTTTACAAATAACTTTTTTGTTTGTTTGTTGGTTTGTATTATCTATATCTCTTTTTACGTTTTAACTTCACAATAAAATCGTTGAAATAATATTTTCTGCTACTTTGCATGTCGTAATGAAGCGGAAGGAAGTCATCGCTTACTAGTAGCATCAATATTCTCAAGTAAAAGTGTTTAAGTAAATACTTTGAGGAAAGAATACTCCGCTATTCTGATCTTCAAACGCCAAAACCAGTCACAGTCTGGTATGCACTAAGCAAACAGATACTAGTATACCCTGCAAGTCAACGTGTTCCAATTCACACTTGATTAAATAGGTTAGATAACCCTGAGAAAACTAAAATGGACTCTGCGAACGTTTTGCTAGCAAAGCAGCTAACATCTACCAAATAATATCACAGAGAGAAGTCAAGATATGCGTCAGACGTCATCATTTAATAGGCACCATGTAGTGATAATGAAATCAGAGTAGATAAATCAGATTGCTAATAGATGACGAAAATTTGAATGCATCTGAATTATCGGACGTTCTGTATGCAGTTCCACGTTATTATTAATAAAATAGGATAGTGTGAAATGAAGAGGAATTCAGTCAGAAGTGTAGAAGAGAAAAGATACAATGATCGTTATCAATACTTGGAAAATGTTTTTAACTCTACAACGAGTAGTTTCGGGAATCCAGGTCTATAAAACTAAGGGCTCAGAGTTCATTTTTCTACATAGCCAAAGAATAAATTACATTTAAAAGCCTATACTGTATGTAAACCTGTCTTACTACATAACAAAGTGAACAAAAAGAAAAAAAATTAGGTAGTTCCGTTTAGTCATCAATAGTCACTGCAAGTTTCCGCTTTAAATGTAATTCGTAACTGCTATTTAAGACGCATACGTTTTGAAATAAAGTGATTAAAAACTGTGTATAAAATTATTTTTCAGATGTTTGTTTTCAGGGAATTGAATAGTTTCAATTACGATCAAGAATTGACTTAAGTTAAGGAACCACTGCAAAATCAGAGAGTACTGGCTAGCTGTTTCGCCCTTGTTTAGGACTCATCAACAGTATGCATCCAATACCACACCAACGACTGAGCACAGGACCTTCAGCCTACAAAGCGAGCTTGTACACCATTGGACCACTGAGACGAAATCCAATGGTCCATCAGTTGCAACTTCAATCAATTCGTGATTTTAACTCAACCGCCAACTAGTCTTATCGGTGAGTATCTGTCTTCACGCCTGACTTGGTGGTTCCCACTGATCACAACTTCTCACTAGAATGTCAGACAGGATTGAGTTGTTGAATGGTATACGAGCTCACCCAATAACCAGAAGATCCCTAGTAATGTCTCTTGTGGGTCATGAGTGCGTACGCTTTCTCGAACAGTCTCGAACAAGGACGAGTCACCTTTCCAGTACTCCCTGGTTTTCAATGGTTCGCTAACCAATCGCAATTCGTGATCGAAACTTCAAATTATTTTCGTTATATGTGTGATTTCCATTGAAAATGTTTCCTTCATATTTTGATTAGTCAGTGCATAGTGTTGTATGCAGCAAATCTACTATCACAATACTCTTTAATACTGCGATACAAAAACTTCAACTTTGTTGGGTGGTAGAAAAATATTTTAAATTTACTATTTTCAAATTATAGCTCAAAATGAAAATTCAGCACGGTTTGCTTTATAGACTTAAAATATGCAGATCACAGGAATTGACTTTCTTGGTGCAAAAATCGTGAAAGCAAATATACATATATTTCTTAAAAACGAATATATTGTACATTTTTAATCAAAACAATTTAAAAAACCTCATTCTGATGTTGATTAGAGAAAAGATTCTGGCTTTCAAGTGTTTTCATTATCTAATATCAGAAAAATTAATATGGTGGATAAACTTTCTATAGTTTGGTTTGTAAGGATTAGTCATGTTTTACGTGTTGATCACGGATTGATATCAGTTAGAAAACCATTGGAAACCAGGGAGTACTGGACAGCTGCTGTTTCATCCTAGTTTGGGATTCATTGGCAGTACGCACCCAC
This sequence comes from Trichobilharzia regenti, assembly GCA_944472135.2. NCBI lineage: Eukaryota > Metazoa > Platyhelminthes > Trematoda > Strigeidida > Schistosomatidae > Trichobilharzia > Trichobilharzia regenti. The sequence continues at coordinate 44,285,333 of OX235265.1, read as the reverse complement.
TGCGATTCGAACCCAGAACCTTCCGGTGACAAGGCAAGCTCGTATACCATTTAGCCACTGGGACCCGATTCAATGGCCAATCCATGAATTCTAACTTCTACCTATTCGTGATTTAGCGCGACCCCAACCACTGTCGTTGGTGGGACATCCATCCACACACGTGACATCTAATTGGACCTCACTGGTCACGACTTCTCACTAGAACTCAGGAAACTCCAACCTGTAGCAAGTCACTAGTGAGCATCAGATTAACTTTCTATAGTTTGGTTTGTAAGGATTAGTTATGTTTTACGAGTGATACGATGGTGGATAGAATCAAATGTGGTTGAAATTTGTCCTTGAAAACGTCCTACGTGCTACAAGTTGCAGTCTAAAAGGAGTGACTAACTGAAAACTAGGAGAGGGGTCAGAAGTTGGCATGATGTAAGATGCGTGAGAAAATCACTAGTCAGTGTAGTTGTGTAGAGTAGATAAGAAAAAGTGGAAGGACGATTAAGCATTTTCATAAAATCTGTCTGAAAACGCAGTGTTATTAATAAATAGTAGCAAAATGATAATAAAATAAGGATGATATGAATAATAATGATAATAAATTTAAATAATAATAATAGTAAGAAAAATTATAATGACCGCAGTAGGGAGAAGGAATGTATGTAGCGCTTTTGAATGCAGAGGTCCGTTTTCAGATGCCGAATAGCTAATGCTTCAACTGTGTACAGATGACGTATCCGAAGTCCCTTTGTACGATATTGAGGCACTCTGTGTATCACTGTGAAGCATTCATGTGGGGTTGCTCGATGTCCGGAGATAACAAAGTGTTCGAGGATAGAGCTGCTGCTATTCTTCTTTTCTCCTCTGGCTAATTAAGCTGGACAGTGTTCCAGAATACGTTTGTGGACTTGCCGTCACCTATGGCCGATACACTTTGCTCCACATGAATAAGTAAACTGATGAATACACATTAAGATGGCCAAAAGCTTAACGTTAGACTGGATAAATTATCTGCTGCAGAATGTGAAATATAGTTGAATTAACAGATAGAACGGTTGCCGGTTAGTTTTAACTATGAGTTAAGTATATAGGTGATAGAGGTTTGAGATACAATGATTAATCGACGTGTTTTGTATTTATAACCAACCAGAGAGCTTCTAAAGAGTGAGTTATAATCATTGGAATTAAGAAGAATGTGAATGCAGGAAAAATTTTTTTTAAATATTCCCTCCTTTGATTTCAGAGTGAAACGTAGGGATTCAAACTAGAGCACTGAAATCTCATTAGCACTGGTGTTTATTTTTTACAGGGTAGGGTTGCTAGCCTCACGACCAACCTTCCTTTTTCACCGGGTTTACTAACGGCTGAACAAAGTTTAGGAGTGCTTCGGCCGGGAATGGAACCTCACATCACTTGCATGGTCGGCGAACATTCTACCGCTGAACAACTGACGCGCTAAAGAAACAAACAGGACGAATATTCAAAAGGCAGCTAATAATAATAATGGTATGATATAATAAGAGTAATAATGTTAGAGAAAAGACAGTGAAGGTATAGAGGGCCACAATGAGACATGATGATATGATGTGATTAAGTTCATAGTAATCAGTGTAGAATTTACACTTTTTGGTAAACAGCATGGTCCTATTTCTATTGATGTCTGTTATTTCTACCTCAGATAAAAGGTAATTGTGTGCGCTAATGTTGATTGTAAAACACCTGATATGTGACCGTAAAGGCTTCTTCTGTTTCCATCTGATGTTAACCATCTACCAAATGGGATAAACTGGCACAGTTTATAGGTTCCTTCTTCAAATCAAACTAGTACATATTCAAGAGTGTGTAAGGAAGAATCTATCTGAACATAGAGAATATATAAATGGCACCATGGGAACAGTGAAACTTGAATACAAATATTGGTTGGGCTGTAGGTGGTAAATCGACTTTATTTATTTTTTTATATTTTTGATTACAGCTTGATTCCACACCGTATTTTTGGTACAAGTATGGAATTTTCAGCATAGATATCGGTAGTCCAAATTTTGAGGGCCGACCATAGATATCAGGTGTGCGTCGGGAGGGGATCGAACGTCGGACCATGTGCATGGTCGGCGAGAGTCCTAACCACTGTTTGAGAGAATGATACATAATTTTGAGGTGTGAAACGATCTTCCGCCAGATCTAATTGACCTACCATATATATATGTCAGCAGGTGTACCGCCTTTGAACCTCATTCTTAAGTAAAGCCGTTTCTTACTCACTATATCCCGCTTTAACTTATCGGTTTTTCTAGAGGCATACTCATTTTGCAGCTAAGTACTCTTCAATTCCTCTATTTGTTTATCAATATAGTCATTGAAAAATATGAGCTCTGTTTTATGACCGGTATTTTTTTTTATAAATATTAACTTAGTTTGTCTTGATTTCCCCAATATAAGATAGTGAAAAGTATAGTTCTTTTGGATACCATTTGTTTGGTTAAGATTTTTAAAGTTGAATGCTGTGAGAAATGAAATAAAACAAAAGGTCTATATGGATATCTGATTGAGGCTATTTGCTGAAATTGTTGCTTTCAATTTAGCTTTGATTGGTCTGACTGAAGCGGGATCCTAGTTAATGATTGATACGTCCGCCTTTAGTACGAACACTTCAACGTTGCCTTGAGATTAAAGTGATGGTATTTGGTTGATGTCATTTAGCAGTAGAATTTATAATGCGCCTTTCGTCGTACATACAATCATCAGCTAGATGCACGTAAATGTTCATTGAATGGCTGTATTTTCACTAAGATTTATGCTCAGCAACCACTAACCAAGACCTCAAAGTGTCATCCATCAAACTATTAGACCACTAGAGCCTTCTCATGCTCAAAGGCTTTAAGTTTTTATTTTGAATTTCTTGTTTATTGATTTCATTGGGCAGAATAAGACTAGGCGTGTATCTCCTGGATTAATCCACCGTTTAGTCGTCAATGTCAAAATAAAACCTAACAGAGGTGTTAATTATTTATGTCTTTTGCGCGTTCATTCTGTTTATGCTAAAACTGTATATTATAAGCAAACATTTTACTATAACTTCTGTTTACTTGTAATGAGAGGCTGTTCCATCACTCGTGACTAATCAGTGTGTTGTCAGGCTATTGATTCTACCAAATAAACACTTAAACATAAAACATTTTACAACACAGTAAGCATCACTTATAGTCATTTATATTATTCTTCAAACTTATGCCTACCTTTTTTTCTTTTTAAATCTATTTGGTTGTATAAATCGATTTGTTCACATCACATTCACTTTATTCACTCGACCGAATCGGGAGTTTCAAACACATCTTCCAAACTTGTAATTGCTAGAGTTGAAGTTCTGTTATCATACGCACTTCCACCTACCGATCATATATTAGCTATTGTCAAGTGACAGTTACATTCGATGTCAAAATGTCTAAGTGTAAGTAAATGTGCTGTAAGTCTGGACAATGATTATAGAGTTCACTAAATAAATTATTATTATTTTCCAAATTTAATTACTTTTTTATTCATACACTTCAGATACATCAAAATAGTTATACTTACAAATAATCTAATCTACTATATTTGAACAGGATGTGCACTCTAAATCAATAGTACATATATATAATCAACAACAAAAAATGCGAATTTATTAGTGTACTCCAATCTGAAATATATTATAATTCATTTTTATTCTCATTTTTTCAATCTGTCTTTCCCTATACTGATGATGACAAATACTCGATTTATTTTACTTATCTTTGCAATCTTCTGTTTGCATGAAATCTCTTTTGGATACATTTTAGTCTGTCGAAAAATGGTCAGAAAAGGCAGTAGACCAGTTTATGGATATGATGGAGATTGTCCTGAATGTAAATTAGTATGTCGTGTGTTCACCAATGATATGCGTCGACCTGAACATTTTTCAATGAAAAAACAAGGATTGTTAACTGCAGGAGAGAAATTAAAAGAAAAGATGCGTAAAGCTGATGCACCAAAAGGTTTATATGATAATCCTTACAATCCAGGTTTGTGGAAACGTATCACAGCGATAACTGCACCATATGCTAAAGAATAATAGTAAGCATACCAAAGCTATCACTGACACCGATAATAATAATAATAATAATAACATCAGGTGTAAAGAAGTGAATGGATGTGACTTCAACAGCTTCAAAATATCTGTACACTTTTATGTTATTCATGTAATACAAAAAATATACTTATATCTTACTTCGAATAACTAAAATGTAACTTGTATATTACCCTTCAGTATTCTGTAGACTTCTGTATGGATACACTTTAACTGAGTAAGTCCAACACAAATGTCGACTTTGACAAATCTAAGTTTTCCGTTTATTTTTTCGACTTCATAATATATTTGTTCGACTGTTAACTTTGGGAATATTATCAATGCTGTTATCAGATTTCATTGTTGAATGATTGAAGTCGAAAGTCAAAATACTCTAAGTCTTTTGTATCATTCAAATCATCAAAATGTGTAAATGATTTTGTGTACCAAAGTGACACATCGATTTCCTTGTGCAGTTTTACCAATAGATGAATTAGAGGCATGTGGTTAACGCGCACACATACATGTAAATGTCGGGAATACTTTTAAAGGGGTTTCTATACATAATAAGTGGTACCATTTAGACCTTCACAAACAAATAACAAATGATCGTTAGGCAAACATAGGTAACCGTTTATCCTTATTGTTTTCTGTTTCCATTTCTTCGTGATCGTACTAGAACTGACCCTTCTAAACATGTGATCAGCTGTGACCTTACTGTATGTCTTTGAAAGAACCTTCTGTGTATATCATCCTAGTGTTAAGTATATACAAAAATGTTTCAGTCGATCAAATAACTATCATTAGAAGTATGGTGAGAAGTTTGTTGGCGTTAATGAATTTTAGAGGCTGACGGTATTGACTTTCGCGAATTGTACGGAGTATACTAATGCAAGATCTTATACCAACAATCTCTATAGCATTCATTCCTCGTGGACCAAAGGCAAAGCAAAAGACACTATTTGGTTGTCCAAACTACGAGATATATTTCGGAACCAAATCGGAGACCGAGATGAATGCTTATCTGGCTAGTGATCGTGCACGAACATGACACGACGGAGTACTAAATATCGTGGATGCTTGAGCGGAAGCCTTCAGCTAAACAAGTCGACTTAAACAGTGAGCGTCAGCATCCAATATTCAGTGATGATTTCTGTGGTCAATAATTTTGGGGAATTATTTACCGCTACAGAATCAACTGACACCATGAATAAGCTTGACAAGATTTCATTTCTATGTATTATAGATACTTATACCAAAAGATTGTATTCTTATCCTGAATTTTTTACATTTATGAGACTAAAACTCTCAGTGTAAGTTGTCCTTGTAGTATCAACTAATGTCGATAAGTAACCTAGTACTCCACATCCGCACCAGCCAGGGCACACACAGTAAAGCAATGTGTCGGTAGACTAATGGCAGAACATCAGAACAATCTCTCAACGAGATATTCGCTAAGATTTAATTGGAAAATGTGTTTAAACTATGTATATTATTATAAAAGTGAGCGTTCTAAAGTAGTATGCTAAATTATGGTAAGTGGAGTAAAGCAGTTGTCTTTGTTAATGAAATTCACAAACATTTAAACCCACTGTGAATGAATAATGCCACGTACTAATTTCATTTTTAGGGAACGAGCTCTTCTGATATTCCTATATAAGTTTCGGAATCAGTCTACAAGCTTTGCATACATAACATGGTTTCTAAGTTCAGTTAGTCAAACTTGTGTGTTTGATTTGGAATTGTATTACTTTAGCGGAATATTAGAAATCCACGTTATAAATAATCGAAATAACCAGTTACATGAGAAATGTTAGCTTTCTGTGTTGTAGAACGCCGTTTATATTTCTGTTATTGATATATATAAAAATGAGTAATTACACGTGTATCACCAGAACAATCAGTGTATGGCTAGATATGACAAAATTATCACACCATTTGCAGTGCTGAGAATAAGTTGTTCTGGTTCACAGGGTGTTTCGCACAATGACTTTGAAGTATCCCGGGTGAAATCAAACTCCAGGCACCGTAGAAGTGTAAACATACCAATGACTTTGGGATGCCCATTCAGCAAGTAAGTTAAACCAGGTTAATAGCACGATATAAAATGAATATGCTTGACGAGGTGTTATGATAATAAACAGGGCATCTGTTAAGTTCTAGGCTACATTTGGGAAGGATTAAAGTCATGCTTAGGCCACGGGCAGATTAAGGCTAGATTGATGAAACTAGGGAGGTATCAGGTTTGTTTCGGACTAGATTGAGATTACGTTAAGGTTAGATTAGGGTGATGGTTAGTTTCAAGACAAATTCGGGTTAGATTAAGGAAAGATTGTGGTTAGGAGGTCAAGTTCACATTTCAGTGCTACTGGTATTTCCAGGGTCACTGGTGTGGTCGTCCTTACTAAGTGTCTAGGTTTTAATTTGGCAGTATTCTGCCGAAAATCGATATATTCAAGACACATCTGAGGACGAAGTACATATCATTCGCAAAAACTGGGGTATCCAATATTCATTGTCGATTTTACGAGCCAGTATAAACCGATCTGATTTCTTCGTGCTTCGCTTCTTGATTCTGAGGTAAAGGTTCCTGGTCTTCGATAAACTTCTGCGTAGTCCGTCCCGCCACTTGATTGTCGTAACTTCAGTTGACTCCAGAAAGAGTGGTACTGAATTAATTATATGTTTTTTGTGGTATGCGGTGTGTTGAGAGTTTGTTACTACTGTGAATGGAGTTTATCCTTCCACCAGTTAGTCCTCTGGTATCCTCGTCATAAGAAAAGAGACCATAATAATGATAATAACAGATATAATTATTGTAGACTATTCAGACTACAAGACAGAAGAAGAAAACGTGAAAACAGATAGCCAATGGAATTTGAAGTTGATATATATATATATATACATAATATCACTAATAGTAAGTGTAAGTGCAATATTTGGAGTAGTCAGAAGAGTAAGACGGGAGAAAATGCAAAGACGTAAAACGACGAATTTGGTTGTCTACCCATGAATGGAGTATGGGATTTTAAGGGGACTCAGTCCTTGTTTCGCTGCTTGATTGTCCAGCCTCCATTTAAAGGTGTTCACAGACGGTGCCATAGCTACATCCGTCGGTAAGGGGTATCAGGGATGGCAAACCCACAGTGTGGAGAAGTGGGAGCTCACTCGAGTCTTTGTCCTCTGGTAAGCTATCCTTCTGGGATTTCCATGAGGAAGCCCATACCTACTCATTGGCAGAACGCCTTTGTTTATGTGATTCTGTTCATTTGTTATCTCGTAAGCAGTAATTAAGTGCCCCCTAAGCCGACGGTAGCTGAATGTGAACAGGCCTATTACCTTTATCTTCACCATACGGTTTATTTTGGAGACCCACCATTCCTTTTATCGTTCGTCTTTTGGCTCCATCCAAGAGGTTTGGGCCTCTTATAAGTAGTGAGGGTTCAGTGATATTATGCACTTCAAGGTGTGGTCATACGTATGTTTTGTACAACTTTAGAAAGAGCTCAGGAGTGAGTGCACGTAATTGCCTATGTGTAGAATGTATGACCGCATACGCCCACACTACATCCCCCGTGTAATTTACGCTTGTGTCCATTTAGATATGCCTGCAGCTTATCTGAGTCTTCCGAATACTTTATTGCCCCACATATCTTTACGTTTTGGGGTGGAGAAGAGTCAGGCAGCTCAGACAGCATGACAGGTCACCGATAAAAATCTAAAACATCAGCGGCCCTGGGACAGGACCCTGAGACACTCCTGACGACCAGCCGTGGCAAGATGAAAAATTTCCCTTCAGCTAGGTAGTCCGTCAACCATGACAGAAGCGGCTGACTTATACCTGCCTGACTTATTTGGTGTAGGAGAAGGCCGTAATGAACTGTGTCAAATGCCTTCTCAAAATCTAGGAAAACCATATGGACGGTAACATTCATATTCCACCATGATGTCCAACCGTTCCAAGGTGGTAGTATGTTTGTTACACAGAATCTGTCTTTCCTAAATCCATGTTGGGCTTTATGCAGTCTATTAGTCCAGTCGAGGTGCTCCATGATGTGAATATCAATTATCCTTTCCAGTGCTTCTGATACCACTAGGAGTAATGCTACTGGTCTATAACTGGCGTCTGTTTGCCTGTCCCCTCCCTTGAAAATCGGAGAAGGGATGTCTCTTTCCCACTCCCCACCTGATGTCTCTACAACCTGAGGAATTTATGGGTGTAAGTCACTGAAGCTTCCTCAGCACTATTGCAGGGTTTATTTAGAGAGTAGCCAAAGGGTTTTGCTCCGGTGAAGTGGTAGTGCCACCATTTCCGTCGGTACCAGTAATACACATATTGCTGTTTAACTGCTCGGTGAAGGCTAAACTTAATGTTTCAGCGACTTCCAGTGTCAATGTAGCTGAAGACTGAACGATCAATTCGTGGTTGTTTGCTCAAAACCAACTTCCCTATATTTTCGCGGAGGCATCAACACACCAGTCATCGTCTCATCGGTCGCTGTTCAGAAAGAAGTCAGGAGACAACCGTCAGAAACCTTAGTTGTAAAGCCTAGTTTTAAAGTTGGCTATATGTTGGTGTTACAATAAAGAATTCTCGAGTCGCCAGTCGGTGTTTTGATTTTTGCGTCCGTTATTACTAAGCGTTTCTGAGAAACTTCAAGGAACAGCGTGAGTCCCAGCGTAGCAAGAGCTGGGTATTGATGGTTTACGAGACGTGGCTGACAGTTTCTGACGGCACGGTGTCAGTTTTAGACGGTTTTTTGTAAGGAACGTATTCGAAGCTGTCAAAGGTAACGGCAGTCAACTACAAGATGACTCCAAGGCTCTCTCTGAGTTTTTGGATAATTTGCTGATTTACAAGAATGCATTGATTTCGATGAATTGCGTGAGTGACCTCAACTCGAGTTTTATACTAGAAGTAATAGCAAGACGCCTACCTACTCGACTGCAAAGGAAGTGGGTGAAGATAAGCTCCAATATGGAGGATGAGGGTATCGAGCCAAAGTTCGATGACATTCTGAAACTGGTAAACAATAGTGTCAACGAATCTATGAACAAGTTCGCCAGTCTATTGCATCTCACCCCTAGAACAAAGCAGTCTGAGAGCAAAACGCAATCATTGATGACGAAAGGGTTTCAGAGAGGTGGATATCGAAAAGGCTCCATGATGTCTAGTAATGCATATAAACTTGGTGAGTGTAACAGGTTTCGTAGTACATCCTCAACAGATAAGTTACAAGATGCAAGACAAACACGGTTTTGTTTTACACGTTTGCAAGAGGTGCATACAAAGGTGAACTGTGAATCAGTGAGCAAGTTTAGTGATAAGCTAAATGTGAAATCAAGGTCTGACTCCGAACTGTGTGACTATAACGGTGCGGTGAAGAAGTTTGTAGTTGCAATTAGTAAGCCATTGTTGAATAGTATGCCACAGAAGAGAGTTACAGTTTCAGAGTGCAGTTCTGACTCCACAAGTTTACAAGGTATTACTAGTCAGAGTGAGGATATAAAATCTTTAGGGATTTGTGACGAAGAACCCAAATCATCCACTACTGTTATTAAAGAGTTTGAAAATGATGAAGTCGACCAGATAGATGATGGCAAGTGGAATATTTATGATGGTAATCATGATAGTGCAGATTTGTCTTTGGTTGATCCTGATGAAATGGGGGAATGCCTATTACTGCCGAGTTGAGTAAAGGTTCTGCACAACTTGAACGTGGAGTAGAATTGAATGCAGATGCAGTTGCAGAAGGCATGCATACTTGTGAGACCGTCAGTGTAATTGATCAGCGTGAAGCCCACCTATCATCAGATGCTAGTGCTAAAGTGGAGCTGATAGTAAAAGACAGCAGTGGTGGTAATCTTGCAGTTAGACAACTATCTGAAAGCCGAACAACAACAGCTTCTGATCCACTGCTAAGTTCATCAACTGATATCAATCAGTCGTCGTTGGTGTTGTCATCCACAATGAAACAGACGCCCATCAACTCAAGTGTCTTGTACAATGATTTTGATAGTATTGGTGCATTTGAAAAGACGAAAGATATTGCTCAGTTTAGTGAGGATAAGCCAAGTGTAAACAAGAGAGTAGTTGTTAAATTGACTTGCATGAATAAAGGCATTTCTAGTTTCAAGTGACTATTTGAATGTTATTATCTTTGGTGTAATTTACTCTGTGCCTACGATAGTTGGCCAGATACGTCGTGTGTTTTTTCGTCATCTATATTCTACGATACAATGACATGAGCCTATTACCGTTCAGATTTGAGGATATAGCTGATAGAGGGAAGTCAGCAAATGAACTCTGCGACGATTTTCCAACCTAGGGTGTCAACCTGAGAAGGAATGTAGGCGTACTGCTGCAAGTCCTACAATTCTTCAAAGGGTAGCGCATCAATGGGAAGTCCAATGTGCTTGGTGTGTGATTTTGTACATATGCTCATATTGTATATACTGAATTGATATCATCTGTCATCTAGCTGTTGGTAATTCTGTTTGTGTCCGGACGACTTCCACTTGGATCATCAACCTGAGAAGGAATGTAGGCGTACTGCTGTAAGTCCTACAGTTCTTCAAGGGTAGTTTGTCATGCCGAAATCCACAACATTTGATGTAGTGATTGTACATATATTTGTGTTAAATAGTTGTGTGAGTTCCACTTATCGCAATTGTTGGTTAATCTTGTTTGTGTCCGAACATTCCACAAATTACAATCGTCAACCTGAGAAGGGTTGTAGGCGTACTGGCGTAAGTCCTTCAAAGGAATTCCATCGAGACACGATCTGCGAGTTTGTGTGTACAGTTTGTGTATATGTGTGGTGTGTCTTATCAATTTGTTATTTTGGACTCATTGTGTTTACTCGTTGTTTTCGTACCTTGTTGTTATTGCGTAATTTTGTTAAAATTTTCGTCGTGATTACTTCTGAAGTTGTTTCTTGTCTTCTACATCCGTGAATGAATTGATTGATGTTAGAGACAGCAGATGGGTCGTATACGCTGGGGAGGCTATTGCTGAGAATGACATGCATACGGAGATAATTGATAGCTGCGGTCCCACACGCCGGGGAGCGGGAGTGGAGACGGCTGAGGCTTGCGTACGTCAGCGTTACTAGAACTGAGGCAGAATGAGTGACAAGCGATTGCAGTGGTAATTGGTAGTGAGTAGATACGAGGATGTGCGTAGAGTATCGTGAGGTGGTGCTATGGTCACGCTGCATTCTGCAAGAATCATTCTAGCAAGTGGCGATTGTGTTGCAAGATGTCAAGAGGAGGTCTCTGTCTGGAGGCGCAGGTCGTCAGCGATGTGTGAGATTGTGCTGTGGGTATGCTTGTGGTGTGTTGGCTTTTCTGTTTGTTTTCCATTTCAGCTCTGTCCGTGTGACCCAGGTTCTCACAATGGCATCCAAGTCAACGTGTATTGGTCGTGAAGGAAAAAAGGGATGGATCCCTTTTTTGCCGGGGAGTGTCAATGTGGTTGAAGATTGAGCGATCAATTCGTGGTTGTTTGCTCAAAACCAACTTCCCTATATTTTCGCGGAGGCATCAACACACCAGTCATCGTCTCATCGGTCGCTGTTCAGAAAGAAGTCAGGAGACAACCGTCAGAAACCTTAGTTGTAAAGCCTAGTTTTAAAGTTGGCTATATGTTGGTGTTACAATAAAGAATTCTCGAGTCGCCAGTCGGTGTTTTGATTTTTGCGTCCGTTATTACTAAGCGTTTCTGAGAAACTTCAAGGAACAGCGTGAGTCCCAGCGTAGCAAGAGCTGGGTATTGATGGTTTACGAGACGTGGCTGACATCCAGTCTAGTGAAGTATTGACCATCTCTACCTACTTGGGCTCATGGTTGTTTTTCTCTCCGACAATAATCGGTACGGCCTCTTGAGGTTCGTCCGGAGTCTTTGGGAAAGCCAAGCTGAATTGACCTGTAACTCCTGGGTCTTGTTTTGCTCCGGTTTCTGAGATACAGTTATGCATCGTAGTCGGACTGACGCTTGGATATTCACTATGGATAAGATTTTATTTTGATAAATCACACAGTGTTATATAGTAATATTAGCTGATGACGTTTAGAGCACAAAGTATTGCTCATAATCATATCAAGTTACTCTCACAACTTTTGATATGATTATGAGCAATAGTTTGTGCTCTAAACGTCATCAGTTAATATTACTATACAACGCTGTGTGATTTATCAAAATAAAATCTTGTCCGTAATGGAGTTATACTCTACCGCAATGCCCAAGTTTTATACTTATGTATTGAATATTCACCACGTAGACCAAGTCTTCTGCTTTGCTTGTTGAATACGTTGCTTGCCTCTCCTAAGCCATGAAGACCATTTTTGGCTATGTTGTGACTTAAGGGACGGGATCCGAGATTGTTGTGTGAATAATCTCTTTAACCATTCCTCATTTTTAATCCACGAGTAACTCAGTCCATTCCAAGGGTCGTCCTGAGTCGGACAAAAGCCTCCGCATTTCAATATAGTTCGCCTTGTTACAGCAAATACACGGTCGCGTGGCGTCTCACTGTTAGTGCTGATGGAGAAAAAAATCGAATCGTATAACTGCATGATCACTACTTCCTGGTGGATTCATGCTCTGGATATTATTGACGAGTAGTTGGTCACAAGCTAGAATATAATTTAGATTCGGTGACTTTCCGGTTGGGTCCCACCTAGTGTCGTCTCCAATATTCTCAGTCATTCCAGTATTTCAAATGGTTCGCATTGGTTTTCAGTCAAATTTTCCCTGACCATAACCCAAGCCAAGGTTCAGGGATGAGTCATTGAAATCTTTAGCTATGGTAATTTTGTCAAAGTCCAAGTCATCTATCCCTGTGATGGTACTGAGCAGTAGCTGGTTGTGCACTGCCCAACAGGTGGGTGATCGGTAGATGCCACCCAGTAAATGCTTGGTGTAGTCTACGGTGAAGTGATAGAGTGTGGTAGTAAATGGTGGGCCCATGGCACGTCCACGTTTAAGTTGCTTGTCAAAGTATATGGCAACTCCCCCTGCCTCGTTATCACTGTCTCTCCTAGCCAGAACTATGTCGCTTAAACTGATTTCGTTGTCGGCGATAGTGGGGATCAGCCAGGTTTCAGTAAGGATTATTATTTTAACGTGTAGGCGTGAGTGAAGGTTTTTGAGTTCACCTGCTTTCCCTCCCAGCCTTGTCACATTGTTTTAAAGGCAGATGACAGTGAGTCTCACAATCTTGGCGTGCTGTGAGGTAGCTGACGTCAGGTAGTCTGCTGGTAGAGGACTTGGCATTAGGGTTATTTGGCTGATTTCGATGGAACCGGTTGGTTGTCGCATTTTTCCCTGGATTCAAGTAGGACACCCGGGTGGTACTGATTGTCATTCTCAGTACCGCATTGCTGTTGTGTCAGTGGATCTTGGGGATGTATGACGGCCTTAGTTTGCTGCCTCCTTATGGTTCGAGGTCTGCTTACGTAGCATCCAATGTGACCCCACATTTTCTTCTCGGTCTCGTACCACCGTTGAAGTATCAGACCCAGCTGTTACTGGGAGTTGAATTTGACACTTAGCAGCCTTGGATAACTAACCAGTGTGAGATAAGCAGGGCGAGAAAGTCGGAAAATAGAGAGTGCTTCAGAAGCGCTAACGGCCATCTTAGATGACAGCCACCTCCATTGCTGTGCGTCATGCATGTGTTTATCACAAGCAGTGCCAGTTTGCAGCTCCAGAGCACAGCGTATGATCGTAGAGGCAGAAGGCATCACTTCCGGTGACCTCCTCGCCGTTTGCCTGTTAGCCCATTGCCTATCATGTCTCACCCATTAACCGAAACTCCTATCGATAGCTAATACTACACTTAGTAACTGCATTCTTTCAGCCTCTTTGGCATGGCCCAATGTGGCTTACCCTATGGTGCTCTGTACAGTTCGCTGATGTTTATACCCAATTCATTGCACAAGCCGGACCACTGTTTCTGCTAAAACACGACCATTTGTTCAAGCGAACTATAATTGCACATTAAACAGGATAAATGAATTCGATAGACTGACCTCAGACTTAGGCTTGGTCTTTGGCTGCTTGTCCGCCTTTATATGACCAGTCACTTTGGATTTCACCAGGTTCTGATAAGCATTTACTATGTTGCCATGCTTGCTGGTGTATGTAAATGGTGCTTTGTCAACTCCATCTTCCCCTACAGTTTCTAGGCGCAACCTTGTGATTTTTCAGTTTACACAGATTGACAAGTTCAGTCGGTTGGGCTGGCGTATCCTTCACATGGTTCTTCACCAGTTTTCGGTTGTGTGGTGTTATCATGTGTGGAGCTGCATGAGACTATTGAATTGAATTTTTTGATTTTCCCGTCGATTGATTGGACCGAAGTGCTCGGTCTCAGGTTGACATGTCGGCTTCTTGTGCAGATGCTTCGACGATGTCTGGGCATTTAGTTAGTATACAATTGGTGGATGGTGGCTAGCAGTGGAATCTAGGATGCGCATCCTGGATTCCACTGCTAGCCACCATCCACCAATTGTATACTAACTAAATGCCCAGACATCGTCGAAGCATCTGCACAAGAAGCCGACATGTCAACCTGAGACCGAGCACTTCGGTCCAATCAATCGACGGGAAAATCAAAAAATTGAATTCAATAATTAATATGACCCGTCGCACAAGAGGTGGCTCTCGTGGCCCAAATGGTCTGGTGGATAACGCTTTGGCGTTTGAAACTATGGGTACTGGGTTCGAGCCTCAGTGGGAACATCATCACTCACTGAGAAATGCAGGTACATCCAGCTGACGAGTCCCAAACAGGACGAAATGCGCATCCTGGATTCCACTGCTAGCCACCATCCACCAATTGTATGCATGAGACTATGTTGAGGCGTACAAGTGGAGTTCTGTTTTTGCTATCCGGAGCCACGCTGTGTGAGACTGTGGCAGCGCGACAAAGTGGGTGAATTTACCGGAACCACGGAGACCGGTTATTTCGCATAAACTTATATGTGGTTTCGGGACCCTTTATCACCCATCGTTTGCAAAATTCTCACTCAAACGCTGAGTAAGTTTCAGAAACGACAACAATAAAGGACTGGCAGTTATCTCCTTTTCCAGAAGACGCCTTTGAGGTCTTATGACGTCTCGAACACTTCTTTTTAGTTCTGCTAGCTTACAACGGAGACAGGTGTAGTATCATGTCCATGTGGTTTTGCCTGTGTCGTTTCAGTGCTAGACTGAGGCAATGTGGGCATAGTATCGAATCAGGGGACATGTACACGGGTCTTTAGAATCGCTGTGCGAGACGGGGTTAATGTCCCTGGGTTATCGCCTCCTCTGGCTGAAGCCTTTGTGACTTTGTGCTTTTTTAAGGCTACTGTCAACCTCTATATTAACAATCACTATAACTCATGCCATGTGTGAATAAGAGGTAGCAACATTATCAGCACAATAGACAAGAGTAAGACCTTGTCTAATACTTTTTGGTTAATCGGCTTCACAGCAATCACGTGGCAGACCAACGAGTCTTATTTATCTGAACGGGTGAGAAATATGTTGCTACAAATGTGGCACCTGAAGTTCTGGCATTAGTTCGAGACAGCTGGATTTACCACATAGAGATTTAATATGGAGGTGACGGTCGGATTTAATTCACCTGCAAGGAGGACCAGGTATCTCAGTTGAGTGATTCACAAAACAGGTATTTTGCGGTTAGAGGGGAAAAAGCAAGTCGTATTCAAGGATCGCTGTGACCCCAAAACTAGTGTTATTTCCTTAAGTTATCGGCGCACCACCCAAACACTGAAATCTTGGAGTTCGCGCCACTGAAAATCTCATATTTCTCTACCTTTCAGTGTTTATCTGAAACTACTCACATGCACCTATATTTTCACTCTGCGAACCGAGGCAAACTTCGGGCCAATAACCACTGCTGAAACTACCAGCTGGATTTGTGTGCAAAGATGAGTGACAAATTTGTTCATGTCTTTCTGCTTTGACGATCGACCAAAAGTAATAATTTGAACCCGTCAATTTCAAGCAGTATTTCTTTCTGTTTTTATGGAACTCGGTAAGCACGATTTATTCCAAACTCAAATTGTCCATAATAACGTCTTCGCTGCCACCTTAAAGATTCATAATTATCAGTCACTAATGTGGAATGAAAGAAGTCATTAATACATTCCGTTCACCGTACAAAGAGCAGTTCAGTGCAGTTTAGCGAAATCGATTCGCGCAACGCTACTAATTGTCCACTGAAATAGGTGTGTCGGAACGAGCAAGATAAACGCGGCCGATTCCAGTTATTTTCCACTAGGCTTGGCATGAGTCACCTTCAACCATCTTCCCTTCGCACGAGTACATGATTTCGTTTTAAGGCATAGGTTAGACTGTGTACGTTTCCACTTCAGGTGTAAAGTGATCCAGTGACATTTGTAGATAACCCATAATGAATTCTTCGACATAAAAGGAAGGCGGCCGAAAATGTTTGTCGTTGACAGATTAGAAATCAGAAACTGTTGGAGATTTATGTATTCTCGATATCCAGTTAAAATAATTTCATTGTGCTACCTCGTTGGTGATAAATCATCTGCTTTCGTCGTAAAACCTGAGAGGAGCCAAAGATAATTTAAGTTTAAAGGGTGGTCTGTAATCTACGTTGAGACCTTTGGACTTCTGTGACCGAAGTTAGTCCCTGTCCTGGCTAGTCATTCGATGTAATCTGAGAGAATATAATAAGAGTAAAAGTGATGATGATGGTAATAATAATAGGGAAAATGACTTCAAAAAGGGGAACCAAAAGAATAGATAACAGTGAGATAATCAAACAGATAAACATGGTGGACAAAAGACAGAGAGTGAGAAAGAGAGGAAAGACTGCTCAAGTGTCAGGTATTAGTGAGAAAATGTGGGGTGTCAGAAACTACCAGAATAGCAGCAACCATTTGCTACAGTAGACATTAAAGAAGAAAGTAAGGTATCTGTGTGGTACTCACAACGGTATGTAAGCTCTGCAAAGAATCATGAACATGTGAATGGTGCACTAGTCGTAGAAATCCGCTTTCGCGCGCATAAGTTGCACTGCCGTGTTTTCACACAAAACGGGACTAATTGAATTACTCTACACAATGTGGACCAGATGCGTATGGACTTCCGTTTCCGGTCCCATAAGGTAGATGTGATGAAGATTTACAGACTCGATATTCCCAGCAGGAGGCATTTTTCTTGTTGGCTGTTGTCGAGATGATGTACGTGTCTAGCTAACTAGGAACCATGAACAAATCGTGGGACGCAAAATAGTGATGATATCTGACACAGAATCAACAACACAGGTGACTGTGGAATTTCGATTAGGAATAAAAGGTCCCTGAAAATACCGAGGTCTATATATCTGGGGTTTTACTCAATAAATGATGTATCAGTGAGCTTTTCTATTTTGTTTGTTCAGACCCCTTGAATCCTGTAATCACAGATCATATTCAGAGTGTATCAAAGAACAATTTGACCGGCTACTTTCTGTGGTACTGCAGTGTAATTTATATTGGACGCACAAAAGTACCTCGGCAGCAGCTTTAGACAGCTGCAGAGCTTGGAGACTTCCTAATGCACGCTATGGCTATGCAATTCATAGCAGTTACCAGATGTACTTATCCATTAACCTCATTATGATCGGTCGTATCCGCGACGAAATCATAAATGAGTGCTGCTGAGGAATCCAGAACTTGTACCAAACAGCTTTCCAGAACTGCCTGGTCTTTGGTAGTCCCCTTATAGGGCTTATTCAACTTACAACATAGTGGTCACTCAGAAGTAGTCAGTGATAAAGGAATTCAGAAGGACTACACAAGTGACCGAGTATGAACTATGTCTCACTCGTATTTGGAGGGTTCTTTTTATCAACTTAACAATATTGAGTGATGAATGCCCTTCCTTGTGTCTGACCAAGTCCTCCTGCAGCACCTATCCACCAATTTGTCTTCGAAATATTCGTTCATACTACACAAGTGACTTATACTCCTAACAGGCAGGTAGTTTGAGTAATTATTTTGATAGAACCATCGTTTATTAAGCTCTGACCGATCTCGATTCATGACGAAATATGAACTGAAAGTCAAAGAGTTTAGTGACCGTGGTCACAAAGTCTCCCTTATTGTTTCGGAGGGAAATTTATGTGACTTTGAAGTACCAATATGTCTGCTTGTTTCTTCCCGGATGATTATGCATTCGTCGATGAATGTTTTAGAAGAATGAGCCGGTTGAAATACAGAGGACCAACAGGACTGCATTTGCTGCATCGCACTGTGATAATGCATCTTCAAACTCAGAAGGTGAAAAAATTGTGCCAGTAATGTCCTCTTCGACAGCATGTGCGAAGTTCAAAATGACACCACACCACCAGCCCTAAAACTGTACCTCGTCGAGGTAACTCAGGCAACATCGTTTATCGAAAAGCAACGGTGAAGGTGAGGGGTCATTTTCTATTACTTTGGGGCTCGTCGCCTACAGAATCCATCGTCCTCTGGCGTCGTAGAAACTCCAACAGTCGATAGCTTTAAGAGAATACCAGACGATTATGAAGAAAATATGGATTTGTCTGAATCCCCAGCGATAGTGGACTCGCTAGACGAGGATGCACCAATGCTGCTAATGTCCCATTTACTTTTGTATGCATTATTATTCTGCCCCTTTTTCTCATTCTCTTAATTTCTTCCACTTCTGTTGGGTACATATGCTGTCATTGTCTCACCTGTCTTACAGTTGTTTAACCTTACTCTCTTTGTGGCTAATCTGCACATCCTCTAGACTTCCTTACTCTCCTACTATCATCCTTAGAGTATTTACCTAGATAGCTGGAGAATCAACCGGCGAAACAAGATTCACGAGTCAAAGGAGAGATACTGTTCTGTTAAAATCCAAATGCTCCGTATTATATAAACCAGTCTATCTTCTTTTATTCCCTTCAGCTAAGCTGCAACTATAATGGAATCTGCTGAAAATGTAGAATCGTTTTAATCAAAACAACGAGAAGCGGGAGCGAATAATAATAATGTTTACAATGTCTCAGTCGTGGATTTTCCCTTCTCTTGCGGGCGTATCCACATGCTGGTATGTGGAAAAGTTCGTCACTGTTAGCAATATATAAGGTCCACACCTTTTGAAAGTCTAATGCGTTCGTAGCGTCTGACATATGTGTTGCTTTCTCTCGCACTGATTACCTGCGATAAAATTCTAGAAAAACGGCTCATTATTTTTTTTTGGTAACAGCTTGATTCCACACTGTATGTTTTTTGGTACAAGTATGGAATTTTCAGCGTGGATATCGGTAGCCTAAATTTCGCAGGCCGACCATAGATATATGGTGTGCGCCTGTGTGGGCTCGAACCCCGGACCATGTGCATGGTCGTCGAGAGTCCTAACCACTGTGCCACCGACGAAGCACATTATTGCCACAGTTTGTCACAGTTAATTCTCGAGAAACACAAGATACCAGACTATGTGAGTGAGAAATGTCGAAGTAGAAAATACTGTAAGTACAACCAAAACTCGAGAAATGCGTTTGGACCCACGGGATGGTAGTCACTGATAGCCACCATAATGCCTGACCAGTTTCAAGGGAGTTTATAACAAAAGAAGCGCTGTCTCTGTATGAAAAACAGTTAAAAAATGTTAGAATAGTCAAATTTTACATCTATATTCGTCAAAGTTGCTTGCAAACCACACATAGCGCTCGGGAAAACGACATTGAATATTGAAGGAGGTGAAACATACTGGGGGGGGGTGTTCATTCTCAAGGCCATATTTCTCGTGTTTTGTTGCAACTGGCTTTGTACTCTTAATGCCTTTCGAAATTCGGCCTCTAGTACCACTTAGCTGAAATGTGTGCCTAATCATCACGTGCATTCTCGGAAAACGCAGTTATTTTTCAACTTTATTTCGTCATCGTTACATGTTTGGTTTGATTTTGTACATCCTATGGATCTCAAACTCCCAGATAATGAGTTCTATGGGATTGAGTTCCCAGCTGTAGTGAAGAACGTTGATACCGCTATTGAAATGCTCGGTGGACTGTCTCAAATATCTGAGGTACTTTTCATACGTATATTGTACTGGTTCTTTAAGAGCAGTTATTTTGATTTCGTAACAGACGCTAATTCGACTTTTTCTTAAAGTATTTACCATATTTGAGGATTTATGCATTTTGTTGAACAGTTATCTGGTACACAATGTTTTAGTCGACTAAGAATAATGATTCTGTGATAACTTTCGATGTGTATTTTGAAGTGTACATCTAATTTTTTGGGTCTTCTGACCACTTTCAAGATATCCATCATAGATACTTTCATGAGTGAAAAACTGTTAATAATAACGAGGATAGGTCGGCCCTACAAACTGATTTAGATAAATTAGCTGAGTGGTCAAGCCTATGGAGTTTGGAAATGATTACTGGGAAAAGCGCGGTAATGCACTTAGGTCAGAAGTCTTATACGTCGTACTCCCTAGGGGACACAGAACTACCTGATGTTAACGAACAGAAGGACCTAGGAATCATTGTCAGCAATGATTTGAAAACAACTGTTAATTGCGAAGCATCCGCAGCTAAAGCTTTTCGAATGCTATTGGCACTTCAAAGGGCTTTCAAACGATTAGACGAGGGCATGTTCCAAATACTCTACGCAACATATTTCAGGCCTCATCTAGAATACTGCATACAAGCGGCGAGTCCATGCTTCAAAAAGGAGGCACATATTCTGGAAAGAGTACAAAGAGTAGGGACAAAATTAGTTAGTGGTATCTCACACCTTCCTAATAATAAGAAGATGGAGCATTTAATTCTGTTCCCGTTATCATACCGAAGGAAGAGAGGCGACTTAATTTTAGCATACCATATATTTAAAGGTGATTTAGGAACTGACCTTTCTAACCTTTTCTCCCCTTTGAGGATACATTTACGGGGTCACCGCAAAAAGGTGCTCAAACCGAGGACGATTAAAATACATGCAGAATTTAGATTCTCTCACAGGGTGGTCAACGACTGTAGCTCCTTACCTGATTCAGTAGTATCAGCTCCATCGGTGAACGCTTTCAAAGAGAAGTTCGATCTCTTCAGAGTTATATTTTGCAAGGATTAACACAGGCCACAAGAGCCTTCTATCCCTATCATCTGAATCTGAATATTCTACCCACTCAAGTTTCACTGTGTGGCGATTTATGTTTACCGTAAAATTACTTTCATCACATGCGAATTAATGGAACTTAAATAAAACTTCAATGTTAGTTGGCCTAAGTGTTTGTCTCTAAATAGATTAATAATTTTCGAGAGTTGGTTTGTAAGGATTAGATTTATTGTTACGAGTTTAATGGTTCCGCTATATCACGAATTAGTAAAAGTTGGACTCATGGGCTGACCATTGAATCGGATCCCAGTGGCTGAATGGTATACGAGCTTGCCTTGTAACCGGAAGGTCCTGGGTTCTAACCCTGGGAGGTGGGTGCATAATGCCGATGATTTTCCAAACTAGGATGAAACGGCTGTCCAATACTCCTTGGTTTCCAGTGGTTCTCTGACAGATTAATTGATTACAGTTGACTAATTAGAGTTGACGCAATGCATTACTTACGGTGTTCACTTTTCATTCAAACAAAGTAAGAATCAACGCATTATTTAGTTTTGAAGTCAACTTTTGTTAGTACTGTACAATATGTGAACTTTTTAGATAGTTACTAGTTTTAGTGACATTTAAAATTATCTTGCCTGGTGCTCGTCTGCGCAGTAATAACCGCATAGTTTTTCTGGGGATGTTTATCCGATGCTGATCTCACAAAGCCGGTACATGATCACTCCCTGAATAGGGTAGAGTAGATTCATTCTAAACTTTATTGAAATTGGTAGCCACGGTCTCAGGTTGATGTACGTTATAGCATATTTACAGTGATTAAGATTTATACTTAAGGATAAGTGTGTGAATGATATTCGGATGAGGGATTAGAAGATCAAGTAAAAATCATATACTTGATTTCAGGTCATATGCATGAAACTTATCCACATTCACTATCTGGTGGGTGACTGCAGTATTGGTTAGCTGAAATCAATGCATCTGGAGTGGTATTTTAGCCCACTCGAAAGTTAAGTGCCGAAAGTTGTGAGCCTTACCTCACTGCAGGATCAGTTTCATTTAAATGTTCTCAGAAATTCCGTCTACGTTCATGAGCACTAAACATATTAGGCATTGCTAGATGGCAGACTTTAAATGTGATGTGTGTATTTATGGTTTCTTGATTTAGTGCTAACCACATTAATCAATGCCATTCATTCCTCTGTTGCTATTAACTATAGGTATTTGCAGAGGAAAAGCGACGTTTAAATCTATCGTTTCGCCCTCATATGTTGTATGCTAAACCTGCCTGTGGAGATGGTCGATCGTCTAACGCTTTTGTTATTCGTGTTCAGCGCTGTAGAAACAAAAAGACGGGAGAAATTAAGCTTTTTGCAGTAATTTTAGGACGAGTTATCCGGGTCTATAAGTTTGATGGTATGCTTTTGTTTTTTGATATTAATTTTTTCCTGGTTTTTGTGTTGAATAGAGTTACGGCTAAGTAGTTTATAAGTGAAGGTTTTTAACTGTGTTTTCACTCTATTTTTTTTATCACTTAAGACGTTTTTTATACAAATAAGATGTACGCGTGGCTATTCGATAGTTGCATGAAAGTGGATTTAGTTATTTTTTCTGACCTTTGCTATAAGAGACCAGAATCCTTTATGTTTCACTTTTTATTTGTATAGTCTTAGTTTTTGTCGTGATAGTATGCTTCTGAAAACTGTTCATTTAGCATCATTACAAACAGTTTCATAGTTCTGTCTAACCGTAAAAAAGAGTATCAGATTCTGCAAATAATTGAACAAAATTCCCTACAAAACCAATACTTGAAAATTAATCTGATGCTCACTAGCGACTGGTCCTATTCACGCAGTTAATCTGGGGTTCTAGTGGGAAGCCGTGACCAGTATGGTGCATCAGGTTGAAGGTGGGGTAGTAACTCATCGAAGAAGACATTGCGAAATGGTCGCTCTATGTCATGAATTGGCAGAGGTTAGAATTCGTTGGCTAGTTATTGGATCGGGTCCCAGTGGCTTAATGGTCTATGAGCTAGCTTAGCTGGCCTTGTAACCAGAAGGTTTTGAGTTCGAACCCCGTTGAGTGCGTACTGCTAAAAATCCTTTTGACATAAGAAAATAAAATAAAGAAATAGGCTTGTCTGCTACTCATTTTCTTCCTACTCGCCCGTCCACTCAGCACTTAGAGGCAGATTGTGGCTCGGCAAATGCAGTGAATAATGCAGCCATCTCTGGTTTTAAGGTATTATTTGATTGATCTATCATGCCTAAAACTCTATAGCCGTTATAAGGTGATCTAAGCAAAGACAAACAATGACATGAAGACAGATGGGCAAGTAATTAAAGTCACTGGGTATCGTTCAGCTTTAATGGTCATTTTTTTCACATATGGGGTAAAATACAACTCACATAACCGTTCAGTGGAAACCAAATGTTTGAGGGATGAAAAACGCGTTGTAGTGTACCACTCTGGATATCTGGGAGACTTGGTTTAGGTTAATGTTGGTACTTGACTAGCAGGGTATCGTTGACTGAAACGGTTGTGTGTTAGCAGTACATTCAAACAGCCTCTGGTAATATCGCAATCAATGTTTGTAGCTGAACGAGCTGGCGCTTTGTGTGCCTATGTGGTTACTTACTGGCACACAATTTCATGTGAAATGGTTAATTTCTATATTTTGATATGATGTGTATATCGTGCTTTTATTTCTTGTTTCAAAATAAAGCAATGGCCGATTTTCAGTTTGGTCCATATGAGCGTGTTCACACCTCACCGAAAAATAAGAAACCTGGATCAACTGATATGGACTATAAAATATTTTACAATGACCTTATAATCAAGGAGCCTACAACAATGATTGATTCGTATTTATCTCGTGATATGCCGCTTTATTTACCACCAGTACTATTTAGCCGTCAAGATACTCCAAGTGTCTATAATTTCGCACCTCGTTATCGTACAACTGAGTATATTCAACTTGAAGAAAAAGGTCATAAACTTCCAGTGTGTAAGTTATTGGAATGTTTATCTCTGAAAATTTTTCATTCTTTCTTTTGGACTCTACAAATGTCGTTTACCGTGTCGCTTGAGTTTATCATATTACTAAAGTTTGTTTAGTAAACTATCTCATTCATTTAATAGCTAACAATGGTGTTGTAGTGATGTTATTATCATTATTTTATTCCTTTGCGTTCCAAGTAGAACATAGGGTTTCATGCTTGAGCTTTGAAGTTTCAATAGCAGTGGTATTTTTTACAGGGTGGGGTTGCTAGCCTCACTCCAACCTTCCCTTCTTGTTGAGCTCAAAACCGGTTAGGGGAGGTAAAGATGACCGCCGGTCTGGAATCAAATCCTGGACTGTATACATGACCGATTTAGCATTTTACCGCTGAACCACCGACGCGTTGAACTAATGTGTAGTGGTCAAGAAAAGCGAATCAGATTGTTAACTTTCGTCTATCAAAGTGGCTAGAGTATGCATTTAGTAATGAGAGCAGTCGTTTGCCCCAGTTCACAATATCAGGTGGAATAAGCGGTGCATAAGCGGTCAAAATGAAGCATAAATTTCTCTGGTTTTCGCCTATTCACTTGCTTTGTTGCTTGTATATTTCTCCACTCCTCTGGTTCAAGTATCCTTTTTATTCAGTTAAAGATCTACTTGATTTGGTGTACCTCTTTCTGTTGCCGTGTGTCAATAGTTACCATGCAATTTTTGTTTGTCGCTCTACACTGCTATATTTACTCGTCACAGCCATAAAGTATATTTACTTACTTACTTTACTTTACTTCGGCTATCTCCTACGGGAGGATGAGCCGGCTTCATGAACGTCTCGAATCATCGCTGCCCAGGCGCGGCGATCTGAAGCAAGGTTTTGCGATAGGGATATCCAATTCTTGTTCCACATACGGAGTCCGTAGACCGTTTGTAGCCCCAGGCACTCCATATCTGCCTTGACTGTACCAAGCCATGTCTTCATAAAGTATATTGAATACACAATGTTATTACTCATCACTTTTATTAATTTTTATGATGCTGCCTAACAAAAGCTTTTCCTAGCTAAAATGTAGTTTCATTCAAGAAGATGCTTTTTATTCTTCTTATATTCCTTTTATATCAGGTTTAATAATTACTTATAGGAATCTGTTGGCGTTAGTTTGATTGATAACTGAATTAGGCACAAAACAGAATTTATTAGGTGAAGCAATATAAATTACTGTTGTATCTAATATTGGTGTTGATCTAATAATTACACTTTCTAAGTCATTGATTTACCGCTACGCCTGTCTAGGGTATGCATTGTTATCAACTGTGATCCCCTCTAACCTCTTTTCCCACCAAGTGCGATGTCGGCTAGCTTTCGAGTTTTTCGATACACCTAACTCCAGAATCGTTGTGTCACCCTGCCATTATAATGTGGATCTGTAGGCTCGTCATTCTAAACACTCGACTTTAAACTAGTGAGTGACGTAGGAGTTAAAATCGTGCTCTGTTTACAGGGCTTCGGACACCTAGGTATCTGCCTGTCTCTGTCTGTCTGGATTCAACATAGAACTTGGCACTGAAATGCAGCAGTTCGAGTTGCCACGTTCCAAATAGCACACAAAAGTAGACAAAAAGATGAGTGAAGAGAATCAATAGACTTTGACAGGTATAAGAGCGGAACAGAATGGGTAATGGTAGAAAGAAATATGAAAGATTACAGAGACTGAATACATCTGCGCCATTGACAACGATTTTGAGCCATGTCACCTGTTGTCATTAGCCTGTACATAACACACATGTGATTCACTGCTAGGCGCGTGATTTTCGGAAGAAAGCATTTTGCTGCAACTACTTCAAACTTACATGTTTTTTAAAAGCCTTGTTTTCTCACTCACTATTTTCATTACTATTACTTAGTAATATTCCTATCGAGTTGTTCACATTTGAGATTTTTTTCATCTCTAGCAAGGAAAGCTCGACCGAATTTTGGATACCTTGTAAACTTGGAAGATAAAGCTCCCGCAATTCCAAGACCAGGAGCAGTACAACGTGTATTAAATCTTGGACCAGCTGCAGTTCCAGTAAAAGAAGGGATTCAAAAAGTGGGTCTAATACTATTGCTTTAATTTCTGTCAACTTTTATCAACCAGAGCAATCATATTATGTAAGAGGTATTATAATTTTTTAAACTTGAAAATTTTATCATTCTTCAATAGGTAAAAACGTGGATTATTGTTTACTTTAAGAAGATTCACAAATTACCGTTGAGCTGTAATAAACGGGGTACACCGCTGATAAGCCTGACTCTAAATGAGAGAAATTCGCCGCCTGGCGTTTAGATCACTTCAGTTTGACCTGCAAGCATTACTGGTTAACATGAGAGCTATACTCCTGGCCAACAAAAACAGCAGCAGCAACAACAACAGACAACAATCAGCATAAGTGGGAGGAACCTGAAAGAAACAACCTCCTTTACCTACCTGGGAAGCATCGTTTTCACTACAGGTGGAACTGACGAGGATATCGAAACCAGAATCAGGAAAGCAAGACAAGCTTTCATTACTCTCAAGTCTGTGTGGAGGTCAACAGCACTCAGTGCAAAAATAAGATCCGGATTTTCAACTCCAATGTGAAGTGAGTGCTACTATATGGATCAGAGACTTGGCACCTCATAAAGCGCACATCAAACAAACTACAGACCTTCATTAACAGCTGTCTTCGCTCAATACTCAAGATCAGATGGCCGGCCAGAAAAGATCAGCAACAGGGATCTCTGGCAATGAGCGAACCACCCAGGAACCGATTGTGAAACAAATAAGCAGGAAGAAGTGGAGATGGATTGGCCATACTCTGAGGAAACAAACCATCAAGTGACATCACTAGACAAGCCCTCGAGTGGAACCCGAAAGGGAAGCGGCGAGTTGGTCGTCAGTGCGAGGGTGACTCGGAGGAGGTGATGTGAAGAGGAGATGAAAGCATGTGGGCAGACTTGGAACCAGGTGAAAACTCTAGCAGAGAACCGAACGCAATGGAGACGCGCGGCTGAAGCCTTATGTTCCTCTAGGAACTGAAGAAAATAATAGTATAATAATAATAATGAGAGCTATACGAGTAATCATCTCAACCAATCGGTAGTATATAGTGTCAAACAATGCACTGACTCGCCCTCTTTGCACGTAGTGTTTTCAGAGTTTTCATGTCAAAATCCCAAGAGATCAGTTCTGTCTTTGTCATATGTTTTTAACTGACTGATTGGTATTATGTTGTATAGGTTTTATTTATTATGGTACTAATTCAGAGTTGTTTTTGTCACAGTAGCTTTTTGATGAAAGACCAATTTGGATGCGTCCAGCTTTGGCATATCATATGCCTGCAGATACCCGGTTGGTTTACTTTACCCAGATACTCCCTTCTCTAGCCTACTACATGGTTCGTGGACCATGGAGTCGGGCTTGGGTTCGTTATGGTTACGATCCTCGCAAAGATCCTGAAGCCCGTTATTATCAGGTATGTGTGTATTATCTCTATTAAGAATTAACTTGGATATATTTAATTCTATTTTGGGTAATACACGTTTTTCGTGCCAAGATAATGGTATTTGTTATTCATAACCATAATTGCCATGGTTATTGGTCATAATTCTCTTACTTCTCAACCGATTGAAGAAGAATGTATCACTTTTCGAAACCCTTCTTTTTCAAAACGTGCCAAACTATCACTGTTTTTGGAGTGCAGAAACAGAGCTCCATATTTCCATAAGCATGTTTGCAAAGTGTATGGTATATATATTAAAGTTTACAAATAAAAACTCAAATATAAACCAATCGTGGTGTTTTGTCTATAGGATAATACAATGGTGAATAGAAATTGTGCAATTAGTCATAATAGTAGTAATGATAGTAATAATAATAGTAATAATAATAATAATGGTTTTATCAATAATAAGGATGAAAAAGTTAGACAACCTGTGATCACACGAATAATGAAAAACAGCGTGATTAAACAAACAAGTGTTCAGGTAGAAATAGTAGTCGATAAAGACTAGTATAAATAAATGAACCGATTAAGTTATGTTGAATTGTAAGGGAAGTAAATGAAACACGCTTTTAATGAAGATGTGATAAGATTAAGGGAGAATAAGAAAGGGGTTGAAAATATAAACAAGGGGTGGTGTAGAAGTCATTAGTTGGTTATGTCTTATTAGGCCAAGCGAGGGATAATGGCTGTACGAACTTCTTTTGATTGCATAGTTTAGGTTTAATAGTTTGAATGCCTATCGCCTCAGCTGTGTGCAGTAGACGAATGCAAAGTCTATTGGAAAGATTCGATAGGATACGATGAATTACTTTGAAAGCTCTGGCTTTCTCCACTACATAATCACTATCAATTAAATGTGATAAAATTGGGCTACAGATTGTTTTCGTCTGTTCCTGGAACAAAGTCTCACTAGATAAATTACCATTAAATTGTAACTTAATAAATAGAAACTTTTTACGTGCACTCAGAGTCTCAGGTTTTCTATCTGATGTTTTCATATGTTTCTTTATGAAACTACTCGGATAGCCCATCTCCATCAAGGAATCGTGAATTTATTCAAATTCCTTTTGTAAGAAGTCATCCGTATATATCTTTCTTACTCTGCTCGTAAGACCTTTAACGAAATTTCTTTTATATTTGATGGGCACGTAACTAAGGAAGTGTGTGTATTGTCCTGTGAGTGTGCTTTTTCTATACACGCTTCTCCCAAGCGACCCATCTTCTCTCCTACTTAGGAAGACATCCAGAAAATGTAGTTTATTCTCCTGCTCCTCTTCACAAGTATAAGTAAGTGAAGGGTGGACGTTGGATTTCAGCAACAATTCGTCTATGTTAACATTCCGATGTGCTAAGATAAATGTATCAGAGACATGTCGGAAGTACATATCAAACTCCTTGATGGTGTCTTTCAGCTCCCGTTTTCAAGTTTTGCGAGAAAGAAGTCAGCTAACATTGGGCCTACTGATGAATATATTAGAGTTAATATACAATTGGTGGATGGTGGCTAGCAGTTGAATCCAGGATAAAGCGCATTTTCGTCCCATTTGGGACTCGTCAGCTGGATGTACCTGCATTTCTCAGTGAGTGATGATGTTCCCACTGAGGCTCGAATCCAGTAAAAATCAAAAATTGAATTCAATAATTAATATGACCCGTTGCACAAGAGGTGGCTCTCGTGGCCCAGGTGGTCTAGTGGATAACTCTTTGGCGTTTGAAACTATGGGTACTGGGTTCGAGCCTCAGTGGGAACATCACCACTCACTGAGAAATGCAGGTACATCCAGCTGACGAGTCCCAAATGGGACGAAAATGCGCTTAATCCTGGATTCCACTGCTAGCCACCATCCACCAATTGTATACTAATTAAATGCCCAGACATCGTCGAAGCATCTGCACAAGAAGCCTACATGTCAACCTGAGACCAAGCACTTCGGTCCAATCAATCGACGGGAAAATCAAAAATTCAATTCAATATTAGAGTTAAGCCTGAAGAGATCGAAATGAAAACAATATTGTTTGCTTAAATCTTTCTCTCTCTCTCTCTCTCTCTATATATATATATATATATATATATATATATATATATATATATAATGGTTAGAAAATGTGTTCAATTATATTACACTACACTTTGTGTATGTACGTGATTCAGTAGTAACAGGCACGTTCATGAACCTAAAAACAAGACATCACATTGCGGAATTTGTTCGAAAATCAGCCGAAAGATTGTAACTGAGCACAGTCGACAAATTTTGTGGGTTCAGGAAGCCTTCTAGGTTGTTGACGGAGGTCAAATGTTCTCCGTGTGCGAATATAGGCGAGAAACAATTGATGGGACCTAGGTTGTGTTCTGTTCCAAATAATCCATCGCTTACTACCACCTTTTATATCATTTGATTTAAAAATAAATTCGAATACAGAAGAAGAAGAAGAAGAAGGTTAGTAGACCTTGTCTAAATGCTGCACACAGGTTTTAGTATGCTCTGTTTCACCTGTCATTCATCATTTCGTTACAAATTATCTAATCTACGTGAGACTTACCAGGTTATACACACTAAATGCATTTTTACATATGCTTGTTATGGGAAATAAATGGCTGTCTACAACATAAGACAGGGCTGCCTGTTATCAATAATGATATTCCTCTTTGTGGTGGACTGGATTATACGTCAGACTGTGCATGGGAGTGTGAAGACAGGAATACTCTGGACCACCGATAAGAAGACTCTAGGAGACCTAGATTTTGCGGCTGGATTTATGTCTAGTGTCACACAAACTCGCAGGCGAACGCCAACAAACTGGCAGAAGACGCTGACAGGCAGCAAAGACAGAACTCCAGGTGAACATAGAGAAGATGGAAACGAAGGTGATCAAAATAGCCAACCAACAACAACAACAACACACATCACCAATCACTCTCAAAGGGAAAAAATTAAAAGAGCTTCACCTATCTAGGAAGCATCGTTTCAACCACATTGGGGACGGATGAAGATATCAAAGCTAGGTAGATTTGGAAAAGCAAGATACGTCTTAATCGATGTGAAATCAGTTTAGAAATCTTCTGCATTCAGCCAGCATCAAGAACAAGATTTGGATTTTCAACACCAATGTTAAGTCAGTTAGTCAGTCAGTTCGTCTATATGGGTTAGAAACTTGCACTACACATCACGAAAGGCATTATCAACAGCCAACTGCAGACTTTTATCAACAGCTGCCTTCTTCACTCACTCACTCACTCTCTTTCTCTGTATTGAAGATCAAATGGCCAAAGTGAATTAGCAACAGGAAACTATGGAAGCGAACTAACCAAGAACCTATCGTTCAACAAATATGTTAGAGAAAGTGGCGATGGATTGGGCTCATGCTGAGGAGACCGTTGAGGGACATAACGCGTAATTCCGGGTCTTTGAAGTGGAACCCGAATGGGGGAGGACTAGTGGATTGTCGCTGCAAGAATGACCCGGAGGGAGGAGATGAGAGGTTATGGGTAATCGTGAGGTCAGCCAGAGAGGACAGTAGAAAATAGAAGAAAGTGGAGATGTGTTGTTGAAGCCCTGTGTTCTACTCGGAACCCAATAATAATAATAGTAATAATAATAATAATTATTATTATAGTGTTTTCTGAGCTGGTTGGTTTAGTTGCGAAGCTTTCGTCGTCCTTCTGGACAACATCTTCAGCGCAATATCTAGCATAAAGTGAAATGATTTGCATTTCTTCATGAGTGATATAATTGCGTCTCCCGATAACCATCTTCACATATGTATTGACCATTTTCTATTGACTTGGATTTTAAACTTTCTGGTCACCTGATTTACTTTTTATTAGTTGATACATTTCGTCTATATTAACATGTTTGTTAATTGCATACTCGTTTGAGTATCAGGCTTCTAGGAGTTCCCTGGCATTGCCTTTTGGTGTTTCCTCTGTCTACGATTTTGACATTATCCCAATCAAACTGATGTCCATGATTGTCTGTGTGCATTGATATGAAAGAATATATATCGTGTCTTTTCACGGCTGGTTTGTGTTCTTGAATTCTAGTTCGAAGGGGACGCCCACTATGGCCGATGTAATGCCTGTTACAGTACAAACACGGAATTTATTTTGTAAATGGTATGAATTTTATCCACTTTTTCTGTTGGATCTTTCGGTTTGCATAATATCGAATTAAGCGATTTAACTGGCTTGTGTGCTATATCTATATCAAACGGTTTCAGTATTCTAGGTGTTATTTCAAAGATATTTTTTATGTATGGTAGAATGAATTTTCTTGTGGTCTTTGATGATGGTTCCTTGTTGGTGTTGTGATTTGATTTTAAACACTTTTTGATGAAATTTTGTGGATATGCATTCTTTTTGAAGACCGTTTGTAGGTGTTTTTTCTTCCATTCTTTTCAACACTGGAGTGCTACAGTGCGTTTAAACTCTTTTAAACAATGTCTGCACACAGTTTCTTTTGTGAGTGAGTGAGTAATTGGATTATTGCTAGTATAGTTGAGTATTTGATCTGTGTGTTGGCGTTGATTTTCTATATACTTGTGTTTCTAAGTTTCCTGTGTTGGTTCTCCTCCTCATAATAATAATAATAATAATAATAATAATAATTTACAATGTAAGCTATTAGAGCATTTATTTGTTGGATGGTGACCATCAGCGGAATTCAGGATGTGCATTTCCCCTTGTTTCGGGACTCGTCGGCTAGATGCACCTGCACTCCCCCATCGGATAATGATTTTCTCACTGACACTCGAACCCAGTACCAGACTACTTGGCCCATGAGCCAACATCTCAACACAGGTTGAACATTTTAGTACAGTCAGTCAGTCTTTGGGGAAATCATAAATGACTCAAACAAATACTAGAGTAATTGGTTAAATTCGTTTATCTTTAATTACTTATTTTATTCAATATACCGTATTTTATTAGGTAATTGATTTCCGAGTACAAGCTTACATGGTAGTACGCAAATTATTATGCCATTCATCAGCTAAGAAACGTATGCTTTCCACGGATGCAACTAAACGATTCTTATCTGATTGCCGCAAGTCTTATGATACTGTACGTTCGAGAGAAGACAGTTTTATTGATGAAATTCTGAATGGTTCCAAGAAAATCCCTCTAGAAGACAATGTAGATTCTGATGAAGAAGATGACCTGGATCCAACTATGACTGAAGATGTCGAAGACGAAGAGGGTGATGATAAAACACAGAAAACAATAAAAAAGGTATGTTGTAGTTGATTGTATTTTTCATCGAGTGGGGGGGGGTACAGATACTGGGAGTTGCTTTATTTTTATTCCTTATTACTTTCCGTTTTCATCTTAGTGTATAGAAAGTTGTAGATGGTATTATTGATATTCACATTTGCAATGAAATCATTGTTTTAATTTTTGTCTAAAGTATTGACGTTCAGTGTGTCCACCTAATGTTCTAAAGATGAGCTCCCAGGTCAGAGAAATTAATCAGCTATTATTTAGAGTTAATGGATAAGCTGTATTCGATTACACGAGTGGTTTTTTATTGATTTCTTTAAGTGCTAGGTTGTAGGGATTTGATTGGCTTCAATTTTGATTAAGAATTGATATTAGTTGGAAAGCAATTGTAAACCAGGAATTAAAGGACAGCTGTTTTGTCGTGGTTTGGGACACTTCGGCAGTACGCAACCATGGTCCCACCAGAGGTCCACACCCCAGGACCTTCAGGTTACAAGGGCAGGTCGTTTACAATTCAGCCCCTGGGACGGAATGCAGTGGTTGGTCCGTGGAGTTTGGCTCACCTGGTAACCTGAAGGTCCTGGAAACGATCGCCAGTGGGGTCACTAGTGTATACACTGCAGAAGAGTCCTAGACTAGGTAGAGGCAGCTGTCTAGTACCTTCTAGTTTTCAGTGGTTCTCTAATTGATATCACTCCCTGACCAAACTTAAGATATTGATTTTTTGTGTACTTTACTTTACAACTCAAGAGAAACAAGATACTCAAAGTAAGACAAGTTAGCAGACTTAATAAGCACTTCCACAATGGTGTTAGTTATTTCAATGACTCATTTCTATGTGTATGCACATTATTTCCACAATGCAATTTCGGCTTCATTGCTTTCTGTGATACAGACACCAATCAAAGTGGATGTCGATAGCACAATAATCCCGGATAAACTCACATGAAACATACTCTCTAATGCTAAAGATTGAGCATTTATCTGGGTGGGGGGCATTCAGTAGGATCAGAAGACATCCATCTCGAAAATTTCTAAGGTTGTGACTAAATCTGCGTGATGTCCTTGTTGCATCGACTGGTGAACGTTGTCAGTGGTTAGTTTTATGGCCATACATGGTGCGTAAAGCCTTTGTGTTTGATATCGCATTTAAGACCAGTTTTCTAGAGGTAACAATCTATAGAATTAGAACTATGTATGTAGATTAAGATTTCAAGTAGTATCGAGGAGCTGGTAAAACTGCAGATAGAAAGAAGATTACAACTAAATTAATATGACCCGTTGCACAAGAGGTGGCTCTCGTGGCCCAAGTGGTCTAGTGGATAACGCTTTGACGTTTGAAACTATAGGCACTGGATTCGAGCCTCAGTGGGAAAATCATCACTCACTGGGGAATGCAGGTACATCCAGGTGACGAGTCCCAAATGGGACGAAATGTGCGTTGTCCTGGATTCCACTGCTAGTCCACCATCCATCAGTTAAACATTAGCGATATACGGTTTATAATCAAATGATTCAAACAAGATATATAACTAAACATGCTAATTTTTTTTCTCTACTGGTTTTATAAGTCAAATTTCTCTTGTAAAACTAATTTCTCTTCAGTCTACAGATTATCATTTTGGACCGAATAATTGGCCGACTACTCATCAAGTTCGTTATTGTCTCATTGATATAGATATTCCTGAGGTTCAGGCTATGCTGAAAGAGGTGCCTAAACGAACTGAAATTGATCCAGTTGATGGTTGGCTTCCATCTGGTAGTATTAAACGTATACGTGATCTCTTAGGACAGTATTTAAAGAAGTGGATATCTGAATCAAATGCCACGCATAGCGACAGTGTCGGTGAATGATTGATTATGACATGCTTCAGTCTTATAATCACTTTGTATTTTCTTGCTTTCTGATTGAATACACTTAAGAGAGAGAGAGAGAGATACTCTTTGATTGTAAATATTAAACTTTCTTTTTTAGCTATTGTACCCATATTTTTCTACTTTCTCCTTCAGACACTGATTTCAATATTCTTTATTCTTCAATATATATATGTGACTTTTTTTGTCCGTAATGATCTCATTATTTTCTTCTTCATTATTCAGGCAGTATTCCTTCCTTTTGTAACTTTAAGATGGAAAATAAGATATCACGTGTAAATATCAACTTTTTTTTTTTAGTTGTCTTGAGTTCTGATTTCATTTTTATTGCTTCGATTGTATTGTTTGATTATATAAATTGCTTGGATATAAACGATGATGATGTTGGTGATTGTAGGCTACCATACGCGTAAACCTACTCTGATCATTTTGGTATCACATGTGTAGATAGAAAGAGAAATGGAATGTGCCTATCAAAAGGGTAGGTGATATAAGTATAAAACTTGGGCACTACTGTGATAGAGTTATAACTCCACTAAGGATAAGATTTTATTTTGATAAGTCACACAGTGTTACACAGTAATATTAACTGATGACCACGTTTCCAGCACAAACTATTGCCACTCACAATCATATCAAGTCAGTACTCATACAACTTTTTTCCCTCATTTATATACATGCGTGTGTGGAATCGATTAGATATTTAAATAAAAATCAATATAAGATATTATACATTCAGAAATAATAATATGAATGTTATTGATCAATTACAATTAGATGGGAAATAATACGAGTGTTTTTATAGCCATAATAAGTTACTTGTTAGAATGCTGTAATGTGTTAAAACTGAAATAGAATTTTGAGATTATTTATTATCCTCTTCTGATATGTCTGACTGGAGGTAATAATATCTTCCATATATCTGGTATTTGCATTGAGTCATTTCTGTTGCATGTGTTGGGTGTAGACTCGATGAATAACCTCTCTCTCCATCTACATAGATTACTTTTCAGAATTTTAACCCTCTCCCACCCTATTGTGTGGTTGTGTGTTAATGCATGCAGTGCAACTGCTGACCTTTCTTCTAAATTACTTATCTTCTCGGGGTCAACCATTCTTCCTTTAGCTAGATTCTTATGTTCTGATAATCTGACTACCCTGACCTACTAGTTCGAACTATGTAGTTGACCTCGTTCACAGTTATTGCAAGGTGTTTTGTAAATTATATTATTTTGTCTAACTGGATCAACAGGGTCCTTTAACCTACAGAGCTTGTCCTCGCTGAGTGAGTTTTTAGGTTTGAATGCCACTCTAATTCCTGCTTTATTAAGAATCCTCGTCTTATTTCCCATCTAATTGTAATTGATCAATAACACTCATATTATTATTTCTGAATGTACATTATCTCATATTGATTTTTATTCAAATATCTAATCGATTCCACACATGTATATAAATGAGGGGAAAAAGTTGTGTGAGTACTGACTTGATATGATTGTGAGTGGCAATAGTTTGTGCTCGAAACGTGGTCATCAGTTCATATTACTGTGTAACACTGTGTGATTTGTCAAAACAAAAGGTAGGTGATTGTGGTTATGAGACAGTACGTAAAATGATTATTGTTATTGTTATTATTATATTATTATTATTATTATATCCTTTAATTCCTAGAGGAACATAAGGCTTCAGCCGAGCGTCTCTATTGCGTTCGGTTTTCTGCCAACTTTTCCACCCCGCTCCAAGTCTGCCCACATGCGTTCATCTCCTCTTCACATCACCTCCTCCAAGTCACCCTCGAACTGACGACCAACTGGCCGCTTCCCTTTCAGGGTTCACTCGAGGGCTTGTCTAGTGATGTCACTTTATGGTTTCCCCAGACATGGAATGATTAGTTAATATTCATTTGAGAAAAAAAGTAACTTTGGGCAAAATTAATTTGAGTGATCTTCTTTTTGGAAAGATTTATTATCTATAGTTGGTTTGTAAGGATTAGATTTGTTTTAACGAGTTGATCACGGATTGATACCAGTTAGAGAACCATTGAAAACCAGCACTGGAGTACTGGACAGCCAGCTGTTTCATCCTAGTTTGGGAATCATCGGCAATACACACCCAGTGCCAGGTTTTGAACCCAGGAACTTCCGGTTACCAGGCAAGCTGGCTCGTATACCATTCAAACACTGGGACCCGATTCCATGACCAGTCGATGAATTCTAACTTCTAATAATTCGTGATCGGAAGGCACTGGGTTCGAACCCAGGTGGTGGGTACATAGTGGCGATGATTTTCCATACTAGGATGAAGCAGCTGTCCAGTACTTCAGTGCTGGTTTTTAATGGTTCTCCAGATGATATCAATCCGTGATCAACTAGTAAGAGATTTATTATGTTTGTATTGGTTGATTGCCTATAGATATCATTTGAATATACTAAGTGATGTTGAGGTATTTATTGCTCGTTGGTTCGACTTTCAACCATTAAGTTTTGGATTCGAATTCCACCCTGCCTACGTCGGCTTAGGTAACCGGGTAGTATCATCGATCATCACACAATAAATGTGCTTCATAGGAAATCTCTGCAGGATAACTGAGTTCTGTTAATCATCTTTTGAGTTCCTAGTGGAGCAAAAGGCTTCTCCAATATATTCTGTTCTCTTCGTTAATTTATGGTTGACTCTGCTAACACACACCCTCAATGTTTCATTTCTTCTTCTTATGATTTCTCCTTTTGTCACCCTCGAACTGCCAAGTCGTCGCTTCCCATTTGAGTTCCCCTATAGGGTCTTGCACTTTCTTAGCGTATGTCCTTTCCATTTCACTTTGGTATATTTGTTAAATAATATGTCATTGCCTGATTCATTGTCCCGCCAAAGTCCCACATTGCTCATCCTTTCTGACCAGTCGTCTGGTCTTCAGTATCCATCGAAGATATCTGTTAGTGAAAATCTGTTGAAAATGCTTTTGATGACATGCACGCTAAGCACTGACGTGAAATCGGTGTCGAAAATACGGATGTTGTTCCTTGCACTAAGTGTTGTAGATCTGTTTTGCAGAGTAATGAACACTTGTCTTGCTTTTTCAATTCTGCTTTTAATATCCTCATCGTGCTATCTGTGGTTGAAACCTACGCTTCACAGCCAAGTTAGTGAAGGCGATGACTTCCTTCAGATTTCTCTCGATGATGATGATGATTGATGTTTGTTGTTGTTGTTGTTGGTTGGGTATCTTCATCTCCGCTGTCTGCTCTTTGTTTACTAGAAGTCCTGTCTACATTGCCCTTTCTGTCAACTTTTTGGTTTGCACTTGTAAATCTTCGAGTTCGCGCGACGTGAGACATAATTCATTTGTAAAATCCAGTTCTTCTGTGGTCTTCTTATCGGTCCAACGTATACCTATCTTCTCGCTTCCCACGGTAGGCTGCATAATGTACTCCGGTATCATCAGAAAGGTCATCGGCGACAATTGGCAGTATTGTCTTTAATTAGTGGATGGTAACTACCAGTGGAATCCAGGATGCGCATTTCGTCCTATTTTGGACTCGTCATCTGGATGTGCCTGCACTTCTCAGTGAGTGATGATGTTCAATCGACGGGAAAATCAAAAATTCAATTAAAGTATTGTCTTTAACCTATCATCACTTCGAATGCTTCCACGAGCTTTACGTTGTGAATTATTTGACATGTGGCATAATCATATAACTGTTGGATGAGATTTATAGATGTTTGTGGCACTATACCCCAGCTAACAAATTACTTTACGTTCGATGTGGAAGGCGTTTTCAAAGTCGCTGAAGTTGAGGTAGAGATTGGGCTGTTAATCTATGCTGTGTTCTATGATGATACATAATTTAGCAGTTTGATCCATGCATGACTTGTTTTTGCTGAATTTAATCTGTTCCGGTGAAGAATGCTTAACCCAGAGCATCATTTAGTTTCTCCAGGATACTGTGACCTAATATTTTGCTTTAGGTGAACAGGAGTGTGATTTTGTGCCAGTTTTTGAATAGGCTTGAGACTCCGTTTTCCCAACCTTCTGCAATAGCGCAGTAGGTCCACCAGTTTTCAGTTTTTCTGGGGAGATTCCATCTGACCCTGTTACCCTCGCGGCTTTCAGTAACTTTGTTGGCCCACAAAACTCTTAATTTTGTTTTAGGGTTGGTGTTTACTATTAGTTCTGCGTTTGTTGGTATTTTTTGAATAGTTGTAGGTGGTAATCTATTCAAGAGTACTTTGAAGAGTGATCAGCCAAGCGTTTCCATTGTTTTGTCTCTGTGGTTATTTTGTTTCCTTCACTGGCTTCATCTGCGTTGATCTCTTCATTGATAGCGACCTGGTCATTCGATACATTGTCGTGAGGTCTCTTTTACCTGCAACCTGTTGTGCTCCAGTTGCTAGTGTGTCCTGAAATTGTCTTCAATCTTTCTTAGCACCCTTATTCACTCGTTTTTTCAATGCGTTGTACACTGGACTCATCTTCTTTCGTTGCTTATCTCTGCACTAGTTCATCTTCTGTTTCACCATTTTTTCTGTCAGCTTCTAGGTGTCCGTAGAGGGTCATTCCTTCTCTTGTCTCTTCTGTATGCCTAAGATTTCTGTAGAGGTTTCTTACCACTTCTTTATCTACCAAGTTGCAATGGTCATCCACGCTGTTTTCCTCAGCGATGGTGTTTTTAATGTTTCGAACTTTCTTCTCTTGACTTAAGTGAAACTGTCCATTGTAATT
Source organism: Trichobilharzia regenti (assembly GCA_944472135.2). Lineage (NCBI taxonomy): Eukaryota > Metazoa > Platyhelminthes > Trematoda > Strigeidida > Schistosomatidae > Trichobilharzia > Trichobilharzia regenti. The sequence goes on along the minus strand of OX235265.1, from coordinate 44,245,837 downwards.
TAGTCGCTCAGTTTCTAAGTATTTAACTTGAATTGTGGTCTATCTCCAGCCTCTTTGAAAGACTTTTAACTTGATCTTGAAGCTCCCTTTCATTAGATAGTAACCTGAATCTACATCTGCTCCTCTTCTCGATTTTGTGTCCAGCAGGCTGCATCTCCACTTTTTGAGATTGAAAATAAGTGTGATTTTTGGTAGATCCATCCAGTTGAAACCCATATCGCCTTGTATGTATTTTTGTTCTTGTGCACACTTCTCTAATTAGCAAGCAATTAAAGGCACATTAGTCTCCACATAGTTCTCCGTCCTCATTTAATTTCTCTATGTGCCTCTCGATCCATGCTGAGTTCTTTTCTTGTGTTATGTGCTTGCAGTTCGGGTAGGATTCATACGATTTATCTGGTTTTGGTGACACCCTCTGAGTTGGGTCTCGTTCATTAGTGTTTGGATTTGTCTATAGAAGTCCTCATTTTTCTTTCCTGGGTATATACTGTTTGTAGGAGCGTAGTATTAGACGATTGTAAATTTTTTTTCCTTTCGAGTTTAATTTTGCTGTGGTTATCCTGGTGGAGATTGACCCCAACCACATAGGAGCCTTTGGTGCGGTTGTTAACATTATGATAGTGACATCCTGAACATGCTCGTGGTTCTCGTCAGGGTGACTAGATTAGATTATTGACTCTCCTGTTAACAATTTTGAGAGCCCACGTCCGATTAATCTGCCCTCACAGATTCCCAACAAAGACTGAGATGGTTAGGACATGTGTTACGTATGCCAAGCCATCGCCTCCCTGGACAATAGGCAATGTTAGCGGATATAGGGTCAGGCTGGAAAAAAGCTAGCGGCGGTCAAACAAAAACTTGGCACCAGTCAATGAAATCCACAACAGTTGGTCTAAGCCACGTAGGAAGGTGTAGACTGGCTTCCTGGTTGGAGTCCTTGGGACGGTAAAAACCAGTGGTTGGAAACAATTGGTGACATGGCTCAAAGTGATCGTTCTCAATGGCTAGTGCAGATGCATCCACTCCTTGTGACTTATGATCTCCAATGAAACTGTTTTGTTTTTCTTTATTACTTCTTTGTCTCACACCTTTGCTCACTGTTTCTATTATGCTTTTCTTGTACTTTCTTCTCCTGCTTCGCGTGCTACACGGAGTGTGGCGACTTGAACTTCCGCACATTTGTGCAAAGTTCTATGTCGAAAACAGACAGAACAGTTCTATACCATAACATCTCATTTGTTCTGCAATTCAAGAAGCCTTGTCAGTTTGAATCATGGTGGAGACATCCCATTTCTTCATGCTTATTTTTATTTCATTGAAGGAAGACTTATAGGCTGTCTTGCTTCAAAAAGGTTTTCATCCATTGACGCGATCTGTTCGTGAATGGAGGAGTCTTCCCAATTTCGGTGGAGAATAATCTTATTTTTTCCATACCGTGAATTTCCGGTAGTGATGAGGCTGTTTTTCTTTGCCGGGTGAAGTTACTAGACTCATCTTCCCCATTTTCCGAGATCCAGCTTATGAACCACGTGCGTTTTGTGGGACCACTGATTAGACCCTAACTGACAACTAATGACTATCTATACAGTCTAGTTGGTGGATGGTGACTGGCAGTGGAATCCAGTACGCGCATTTTGTCCTATTTGGGTCTCGTCACTGGATGTATTTGCATTTCCCAGTGAGTGATGATGTTCCCACCTAGGCTCGATCCCAAATAAGACGAAATGCACATCCTGGATTCCACTGCTAGTCACCATCCATCAATTCAATCCTAATTAAATGCCCAGACATCGTCGAAGCATCTGCACAAGAAGCCGACATGTCAACCTGATATCGAGGAATTCGGTCCAATCAATCGACGGGAAAATCTAGAAATTCAATTAAAATGTCTATACAGTTGTTCGTGATTCTGATTCTTCTGAAACTTAGAATTTCTTTCTCCCCCTAGCTGATAGAGTTGTACCAATTGATTCCTTGTGAGTATCACTCGTGGTCAAGTTAAAGAGTAATATCGTTACATCACGATTTCATTTATCAATGCATTTTGTAGGAAACCAGATATTTCGATTTCATTTATCCAGTGGTATATTGAAAGAATCCGAAGTGAGTTCAGTTGATTTTACTCTAATTTAACTTGAGTAACACTCGGTATTATCATTATTTTAATTATGAACTATAATTTCGAAATGAGGGGGATCGATTATGGCCTTGTATTATATAGATACTTATTCATAAACTCTTGTTTTCTTTATTTCAGCCTTTTATTTTATTATGGATATCAATAAAAATGATGAAATATCACATGATAATAAGGTGTCTTGTGTTTACACATCAGTTGGAGTCAATCATTTCTCCGGTTGTAGTTCTATCCTAGCAATTAGTCCACCTTTGAATCCATCAAGAGTATACAATATTCTAGCATTTGGTTCAAGTCATATGATATGCTTATCCAAGTTATCTACTTCAAGTGTAAATGATGAAATGATGGCCGAAGTGATGATGAATACAAAGGCATGCATGGATAAATTTTGTATTTATCAAACATTATTTGGTCATACTTCTGATGTAAGGTGTATACGTTGGTTGAGCAGCTGTGATCATCATTGTTCAAGCATATCAAAAATTTATTCGCATTCAATATACTTTTTAATGTCTGCTGATAATTGTGGTACAATAATTATTTGGGCATGCTCTACTAATCATTTATTGCATTCTGATCAGTTGACCAGTAGTCAGTTCATCGCGATAAACAAATTTCAAGTACCAAAAAATTCAAGCATAAATGCCATTGATGGTTTCTTTTTTCCTGCATCAAATTCTTCAGTGCACAATGATCAGTCATGTTGTGGCGTTTTATTTTTATCCGCTGCGTCTGATACTTCAGTGTATAATTGGTGTGTTAATATTCCAGAGGATATACTCACAAATAATGCTGTATTCTTACCTGTCAAATCGATCAATCATATTACACGAAATCCATCGCTTTGTTTGTGTCTCAAAACTTTCTGTGTAAAATATAATATTACTACAACTAGTGGTGATAAGATGCACTGGCTTCGTTTTATCGTTTTGGGACTTGACAATGGACAGACAGAAATATGGTCAATGGGTCTCTTTGATTATAATGACGATGATGGTGATGATAAAGAAAGCGGTGGAAACTTCACACTGGGCGCCACCCTATCGGGACATCAAGATTGGGTTAGATGTATGGATGTTTGTATTGATGAAGCGCCAGTCATTCCTGTTATATTAATTGCTACAGGTGGTCAAGACAGTATTGTTCGATTATGGCGTCTGTTTTCTATGGTGAATGATACAAATAAGGCAGTTTATGAGCATACAAAGGTATTTGTTTGAGTCACTTCTGTATTTCTCGTTAACTGATTATATTATTGGAGCGAAATATGCGATCTCTGTTGTTATTCGCGGGATGGTGGCTAGCAGTGGGATCTAGAATACTTCTGAAATGATAGGCAGTCGGTTAGAGCCTAAGCGACTCACTCACTGAATTTTGTACAGAAAACCAGTCCGAAATAGGATGAAATGCGTATCCTGGATTCCCCTGCTAGTTACCCTCCACTGAATATTACGAAGGTATCGTTTATCCAACTAATTCGATTATTTTGATTCCAGAGTATCCATCGTTGACAACAGATTGTCATAGCGCTTGTGAACATATCATATTATGGAAGTCTCTGTCAGTCACGTTTCAGCTTAATATCTCTTTTTCATATTCTTCAATAAACTACTTAATTGGCATTTTAGTAACACTGTTATGTAACGTAAAAACATTTTTAAGTTGTGTATAATGCAAAGAATAATTTCCTTAATTGTTGAAATGATCACTTTCAAAATATTCAGGGTTACATGATAGATTAGATTCTCTGTCAACACAAGCATCTTTAAGAAGGGTATACATCCTCTTTTTACACTTGACATGCGGATTCTTAGTGACCTAATCCACGACTTTTGGTTTCTTTTGTTTATTTTCTTTCAAAGGTCATCAGTCTTCAACTTCCACAAAACTTCTCAGCTGACAATCTCAACCTGTGCTTGACATCTGAAAGTGTTCTAGCTAGTCATGAAAATTGGGTCACTGGTATCTCTTGGTCGTCAACTACCACGGATCGTTTGTTCCCTCCACATCTACTTACATGCAGTATGGACAAATCACTAATTGTTTGGGATCCTCCTAGTGAAAATTCTAAGGAATCATCATCACCATCATCATCATCAGATGTATGCAGTTTGTGGAAGGAAAAAGCTCGACTTGGACATTTTGGTGATACAGGATTGAGTATAATGGATTGTCACTGGTTACCTAGTGATGGTAGCAAAATATTTGGACATACTTTTCAAGTAGGCTTCATTGTGTCGTTACACCTTTCAATGTTAGATATTTTGTAGTGTTGAAGATACATTTTAAGAGGTTAGGTTATGTATTAATTAAATTATCATTATTATTCCCTTGGTTTATGAATGGAACAATGGAACATCACCATTTCACGGTGTTTTCTAGAGTCATTTTTAGCCGTTGCCCCACTGTTGCCCATAAGTCTTCATTTCTTCCTCAAATGACTACCTTCATGTTACCCTCAAACTTCGGAACTGTCGCTTCCCAATCGATAGTCTGGCGCGTGATACCACTCAGCAGGCTCTTCAGCGTACATGCAGTCTACCTCCATTTCCGTTCGCATATTTGTAGATCAGTAGGTCCTTGTTTAGTTTTCTGTCAGAGTCCCTTGCTGCTCATCCTTTCTAGCTGACGATATGATATACAGTATGGAACATAGACACCTATTTATGAAAGTTTGCAGTGGTCTGTTGGAAACATATATGGTGACGCGTGCACTAAGTTTCTGAACTCTATAGAATCGTTGACTTACTTGACATGAGCGTTGGAAATTCGGGTGTTGTTCCCAGTGCTGAGTGCAGTAGATTTCCACACTGATTTCAAGCGAATGAACACCTGTTTTGCTTTTCCCATCCTGAGTGACTCTACTACCGTCATCTATGTCACCCGTTGGCTTCCTTTAGATCTTTTCCCATCGATGGTGATTAATTATTAGAATTTCTATCTTCGCTATTTCTTCTTTCAACTTGTTGGTTTCCGCTTGTAGATCTTCAGGTTTGTGGGACACTGAAGATAAATTATCTTCTCTGAAATCTGAATCCTTTAGAGTCTTCTCATCGGTCCAACGTATGACCTTAATGAAACTGTGCAGCCTGGTATTCGACGACATGTAGGGTTTTTATTGCCACAGTTTGAAAACGTAAGCAGTAGAAATTGAGGGGAAATTTAATGCTACTGTAATAGGCGAAGATGTCTGCGAAGAAGTATATTTCGATTAAGAATAGTGAAGATCTAAGAACTTCAGAGATAATAAATCAAAGAGTTATGTGTCACCACTGTGAACGTTTCTGGTTCATCTCTTCAAAAGTCTCAAAGCCATTAATTTCTAACCATCTTATGAAACCCACTGAGTCAGTTAGCTTATACCTGCTTACACTGGCTAGTGACTTTATGGATTAGTCTCATGTTTTCGTCTAATCACTTCTGACTTTTGTTCAACCAAATTATTTTTTTAGCATCTCTTGTGAAGGAAGATGGTGACTCAGCATGCATAACACGTGTCTCAGCCATCTGTGTCGATGAAGACTCGCCGCCTTATCGCTTTGCTTACCGTATTACATAACGACATATGAGTTCCATCGAAGTGGAAATAAATAACTCCAACTTTCTTTTCATCAAACTTTTCCGAACTTCTTCACGAAGTTTCAATCCAATGTTTCCTGTGATAATCAAACGTGGATTATCTTGACTGGCATAGTATCTGAAGTTCTAGACTCAATAATATTGCTTAGGCTTAGTGGTACTCCGGTGAAACAAACTTGCAGAAACCAGTCAGGCATTAGACCAAGAGGAGGAGGGTGTATTGATCATATCTTCAACCTTTGACAAATTTCGGAGTATATACATACTTATTGGCGTCCAACCCTTACTCAAGTCGAGTCATTGCATTCCTAATCGGTCAGTGTTAACTGACAATGGTTTAAGGTGGAAGAAAGTTAGGAGTGGACTTGCCACGATCCGGAATTAATCCATGAAGTTTTTGACAGTTGTTTTGAACCACGTAGGGGTTGGGGTGTAAATTGTCTGGTTTAAGTCCTTGGGGTACTAAGAACTAACGGCTTGAGACTAGTGATATAACTCAAGGCTGTTCTCAATGAAGCGGATGCGTTCACCTTTGTGTAGCAGCTTGAAATGATGCACTTTGTGTAAAGATCTAAGTTGAATACTCAGTTAGTAAGACGTTTTGATTATGGCTTTCTGTGCGTAGGTGCAATTTCCTATGTCATCGCTACAGTCTACTGAATTTTTTAAAAATTTATCTTCAGGAAAGCAATCACTAAACGTTTTAATAGAATATTTCATTATTCAGACTAGTCTCATGGTTTATCTAAAGCTTTATGAGGACTATTTTAAGAATTATTATAGCATAATAAAACTGAAGCATTTTTGATTGGATCTACAGGTGATCAGAATAAACCGCTCCTAAACTTTCATCATTTGGATTGAAAAAAATTCAACTTTCTTTTTTATCAAACTGGCTGATTTGCATTGTCAACAATCGTAAGGAAGCTAATAGTTCATGATCTGGTGTGGTGTATGTAGTTACTTACTGTCATTTCTTGTCTTTTTTTGAGGTTGAAGCAAACGGAAGCAAGTTTTTTTTCGAATGCATTGAGATTCAACTGTTTGGTTATTATTATTTTTTGTATTTAGGGAAGTATTTCTATATGGTGTAAATCTGAAAAGGGCTTCTGGCTTCCAGCCTTACCTTTAACGGGACATGTTGGACCTGTGGCAGATTTAACTTGGATGTCTTTACACGGTGATGAGAAGAATAATGATAGCAATGACGCGTACACTTATCTTCTCACAGCAGGTTTTGATCAGACAGTGCGTTTACACGCATGCCAGTCACATGGCAGTATTCCAGGAGGTGGGTGGTGATGGTGTTGGTGAAATTTTGTTTTATCTTATTGACTTGACATTTCACCTGATTAATGTTTAACGTGTCATGGACTTTACTTTAAAGAGTTTTGCCGTGTAAAGTGTTGACTAGTTCGGTCAGTTAGTGGGTCACTTCAGTTACTCCGAAACAGATGTGGTAATTTATTTCCAGAAAATACCGCAAGTCAAGATAATAATATCATTGAATGACTAAATGATTGAGTTTCAACGTGAAACTTTGCACAAAACTGGAAGCATTTCTCATAGCACATATAGGTAGAGAGAAAGAAAGGTATTCATCAGAAGCATACTGGGCATAAATGTATGGGAGGAAGAAGAATTACATGAAAGACCTTAAGGACTTATGGAATCTAGGATACTACAAAGGGTGAATGCATCTGTGGTATATTACCAACAATCGCAAGTTGTTGGTTCTAAATGTTTTGAAAAGACCCTGACCGAGGCTGAAATCAACAGTGAAAGACTTATTAGATTGATTCCAGGTTTCGATATGCCGGCTTTCAGTAGAATGCCTGCATTAGTATGATATACTTTTCTCGCACTCTCTTCATGGTCAAACAATGTCACAACACCTTTTGGTCGGCGAAGTCAAACCATACCTTCAGGTCAAGAAATATAGCAAGTATTGGACGCCAATAAGTATGCCTATGCTCCGGAGTTTGTCAAAGGATGAAGATATGATCAATACACCCTCTTCCTGGCCTAATGACTGGCCGGGATTCACGGGTTTGTTCCTTCTGAACACTGCTTAGTCATACTAAACTTGACTGTTAGTTAGAGAACCAACCATTGAAAACCAGCGAGTACTGTTTCATCCTGTTTTGGCACTCATCGGTAGTATTTACCGAGGTTCGAAGCCAAGACAAGGCAAGCTCGTAGACCATCCAGTTATTGGGACTTGACTTAATGGCCCATGAATTCTAACTTCTACCAATTCGTGATTTTAGCGCGACCATTAGCCAATGTCACCGTCGAGTATTTGTCTTCAGTCGCGACCAGGTGGACCCCATTAGAGAACTCCAGGCAATATCATCCTGTAGCCAGTCACTAGCAAGAATCAGAATAATTTTCAAGTGTTAGTTACCGTAAGAAATTAAGTTTTTTTTTTCAAAGTAATTGAAGAATTTTCCTCTTCTACACTGAGTGATAAATCGTTGGTAGTGATTAAACATAATATTCGCTGACAAGATCGTCTGCTTAATTCAAATCCCCACATTGTCGGCAGATAAGAGTGGATAGAATTCACTGAAGACACCGTGACTGTTTTGCAGTACCTGTCAATCATGTGGTAAAGATGCGGTCTATAGGCATATGTCAGTTGATACAGTTAAAAACATATTGTTACTGCCAACTCCAACTCCCAGACTTAACTAAATAACAACAACCCTCAATTAGTATTCAAGTATTGGTTTGTAGGGATTTGGTTGATTGGTTACAGGATTTCATCATGAACTGACATTGGTTAGAGAACCACTGGAAAACCTGGGAGCACTGGACAGCTGTTTCATCCTAGTTTGGGACTCCTGTAACCAATCCTCAATTAGCTTGTAAGACAACTAACATTCAGTTTTCAAACCTGAAATGGAGAAAAGAGAACACTATTTACACTATAATCATGGAAACTATATTCAAGTCACATTCTGTGATCTCATAATTATTCGTTAACTCAGATAACTTTAGGGGAACAAAAGATTATGGTGCATCTATTCGGTTATCACAGTAAGAAATTAACATATACTGAGAAATAATGAGACTGAGTTCTATAAAACCGCGTAAAGCACCAGTAAGTGAAATTGGTATACATTACAAGAAAAGGAGGTTGAAGTGTGTGGTGAGAGCTGTCTACTAACCAAAATTGGCAGACAGCAATTTACGTCAATGTTTACGTCGGGAGAAAAACAAGAACAAAGACTAACTCGACAACCAATCACAGCAGACTTAGCGTGGGCGGATACGATTAGCACATATACGGTATAACCAAATAAATGGCCACAAAGGAATGACAGATTAACTTTCTGCCAGAGAACAACCAATCAGAAGATGCTATTTCTTTGCCAATAATAACGAATAATAATGTACTTAAAAATATATAAATATCTGTTGATTTTCTCAATAAACGATCTGTTGCCTGGCCTTTGTCTTCTGTTGTTACAGAAGTATATGTCGTCGGTAATGATTAGGAGAAGAACCTCTAAAATATTTCAACCAAAGAATTAACATATTTAACAACGTGCTGTTGTTAGGTAGTTTATAAAAAGTCACTGCGCTCAAATCAGTGATCATAAGCTCTATGCACTATATTAATATGTCTTGATCAGGTCGTTCTTTTCGAACCAGTTCTATGGCATACATTGTTAACAGGACAGGTAAGCGCAAAATATGTTGCAGTCTTTGTTAGCCGGGAGGAGTTTAAACTTGCAGTAAACAGTATCGGTCAATAGTTATTCACCAATCGACGAGGCTATAAAGTTACATAGACTAAGATGGCTAGGTCACGTGCTGCGCATGCCTAACCACCGCCTCCCCCGACGGGCATTACTAGCTGATATAGGTGAAGGTTGAAAAAGAGCCAATGGTGGCCAAACAAAAACATGGCATCAATCCATGAAATCCTTGACAGTTAAACTGAGTCAGGTAGGGAGATGCAGACTCCCGGGTTGGGGCCCTCGGGACTCTAGGAATCAATGGCTGGAGACAATAGGTGACATGGCTCAAAATCGTTGTCAATGGCGCAGATGTATCCAGTCTCTGTAATCCTTCATATTCCTTTCTACCATTACCTATTCTGTTTCACCCTTATACTTGTCAAACTCTATTGATTCTCTTCACTCATCTTCTTGTCTACCTCTGTGTGCTATTTGGAACGTGGCAACTCGAACTGCTGCATTTCGGTGCCAAGTTCTATGTTGAATCCAGACAGACAGATTCACCAATTTCTGATGGGCATTTCTTTGCATAAGTTTGCATACACAGCGATATTGACAATCACGATTCAAATTTTTGATGATTCTTGGTAGCAAAATGAGACTAAGCAGTTGTTAACGTTATTGATTATTATTGTTCCTTTGGATTTTGAATGATACCCATAGACTTTCTGCGGGACATCATGTCAATAAAAAAAGGTACAATAATTTGTATGGTATCAAGGCGTTTAAATAAGAATTGAACTGAAGCTGTTTTTCTTACACACAGTCACTAGCAAACTAACTCGTAGATGATTACCTACATGAACCATTTTGGTTCGGATAAAGGAATTGTATTCTTTATTATATAATTAGTCGTTTTATTCAACAAAACACGTAATTTCTCTTGATATTTCTGCCATCTTTGATAGGTTTTTAAGCAATTACCGATTTTTATTATATTCTGTACTAAACATTAGGCTGGTGTGCGTTTCTTTCCGTTCCCAGTAAAAGTAGGTCTCTAACTTCGAGATTTAAAGTTCCAGTGGTAATGGTGCTGTTTGTGTAACAACAGAAGACAAGGGCCAGGAAACAGATAGTTTATTAAGAAAATCAACACATATTTATAGATTTTCATGTACATGTTATAGATTATTGTTAATAGACAAACACAGTCCTCTGATTGGTTGTTTTTCACTGAAAGTTAATCTTTCATCTCTTTGTGGCTGTTTCTTGAATGTCAGATCATCTATATGCTAACTGTATCCGCCTACGCAAAGTCTGCTGTGGTTGGTTGTTGAATCAGTCTTTGTTCAGATTTTCTCACGACCAATATTGGAGACGTAAACATTGACGTAAATTACTGTCTACCAATTTGACTAGCAGCCAGCTCTCACCACATTTGTGCGGGGTAGAATTGCTAGCATCAAGCTCAACCATTCCTCTTCTCCTGGTTTACCACAAGCTAAGCGAAGTTCAGGATTTCATCGGCCAGGAATCGAAGGCGGGTCACATGCGTCATTAGCGAGAATTCTACCTTTGAACCACTGGAACACTTGACTTTATTTACTGGTTTATATTTAGTATATTCTACACATAGTTTTTACATTGTGGTAAAAGCTGGCTGTTAGTCGAAATTGGTGAACAGTAATTTACGTCAATTTACGTGTGTTCCTTAATAAATGATCTTTTGCCTGGCCATTGTCTTCTGTTGTTACATTTGGTGTCTCTGCCTACCGACAAATGGAAAGCCTAGGCCTTGCAGTTTTTGATGGAGACATATGGACTTTGGACTTCGAGGCTTCTGCGCAGTTGAGTGGCGTTTAGGATCTATCAGCGATGAGTCTGCTACTTGGGACGCTGCTGGGAGGTCGGGAGAAAGCAGCATATTAAAGTGTAAGGCGAAATACTGACGAATGTGCGACAGGGTCAGGCAAACAGTTTCCAAAGTGGGAAGGACCACACATGGTCACGTTGAGATGGGGTTACGCAGACACAATGACAATTGTAAACAAAGAGAAACAGGTGAACATCAGCGAGTGCCGAGATTCCAGACAGCAACACAAACGAGCAAAGCCCCTAGAACCAAGAAGACCGAACAGACTTCAGTCGCAAGTCTTTAACGGGGGGACAAGTGTGGTGAGAGGTGGCTGTCAGCCAAAATTGGTGGACAGTAATTTACATTAATGTTTATGTCCTCAATATTGGTCTTGGGAAAAATGAGAAGGAAGGTTTTGCGTAGGCGGATACAGTTAACGCATAGATCATCTGACATTCAAGAAACAGCCACAAAGAGATGCAAGGTTAGCTTTTTATGAGAAACAACCAATCAGAAGACTGGGTTATTCTGCTAAAAATAATCTATAATAATGTACATGAAAATCTATAAATATGTGTTGATTTCCTTAATAAACGATGTTTCCTGGCCCTTGTCTTCTGTTGTTACAATATCATTCAATTAAAAATATTTCCATTTATCTTTATCTGTCTTATTAAAATACCTCGCATTATTTTATTTTAATGTTATTTAGAATATTGGTATGAACTAGCCAGACCACAAATTCATGGTTATGATATGAATGCAATTGCAAGCATTTCACCAATCTTATATGCATCAGCCGGTGATGAAAAAGTAGTTCGTGTATTTAAAACTACCAAAGCATTTTTAAAATCTTTTAAACAATTGTATAAATCTTCAACGGTTCGTCAGAAGTTGGATGTTATACTTGCTGATAATTCTGTACCTGCAGGTAAGTATAGTATTTATTTTTATTTATTTATTTTTTGATTACAGCTTGATTCCACACCGCATTTTTGGTACAAGTATGGAATTTTCAGCGTGGATATCGGTGGCCAAAATTTCGCAGGCCGACCATAGATATCAGGTGTGCGTCGGCGTGGGCTAGAACTCCGGACCACTTTATTAAGGGGTGATAGTTTGACCTACATGGTATATACTAATAACTATAATGAGTACTTGTCTATGTTTAAAACATAAATGGACTGACACAAAAGTCTTGGAGGATCTGGATTTCGCCGATGATATATGTCTGATTTCCCATAAACCGGAAGATATGCAAGTGAAAAGTAACAAGTTGGCAGAAGAAGCATCAAAGATAGGACTTCAAGTGAACATAGATAAAACAGAGGTGATGAAGATTCCTAGCCAACAGCAACAACAGCAGACAACAATCAGCATAAATGGGAAGAACCTGAAAGAAACAACCTCCTTCACCTACCTGGGAAGCATCGTCTCAACTACAGGCGGAACTGACCAGGATATCAAAGCCAGAATCGGAAAAGCAAGACAAGCTTTCATTACTCTCAAATCTGTGTGGAGGCCAACAGCACTCAGCATCAAAAATAAGATCTGGATTTTCAACTCCAATGTGAAGTCAGTGCTACTATACGGATCAGAGACTTGGCGAGTCATAAAGAGCATCTCAAACAAACTTCAGACCTTCATTAACAGCTGTCTCCGCTCAATACTCAAGATCAGATTGCCAGAAAAGATCAGCGACAGGGATCTCTGGGAGCGAACCAATCAGGAACCGATTGTGAAACAAATAGGCAGAAAGAAATGGAGATGGATTGGCCATACGCTGAGGAAACCATCAAGTGACATCACTAGACAAGCCATCGCTCGAGTGGAACCCGAAAGGGAGGCGGCGAGTTGGTCGTCCAAGGGTAACTTGGAGGAGGTCATGCGAGGAGGAGATGAAAGCATGTGGACAGACCTGGAACAGGGTGAAAAAGTTGTCAGAAAACCGAAGGCAATGGAGGTGCGCAGCTGAAGCCCTATGTTCCTCTAGGAACTAAAGGATACAATAATAATAATAAATAATAATGAGTACTTGTAGTCGGACACTCACTGCTCGTTGTCACAGTACTGTGAAACTTGATTAGGGTGTCAGACAAGTTTTAATCGAACTCAAAAGCAACTCGATCATGAACTTTGAGCAGACTTGTGATGATGGATAAATATCTCTGGTGTTTAGCTCGTATTGATTTAATTAGCGACTGTTGTAGGCACGTGTAAGTTGTTTTTCACTATTCCTGTGATTTAACAGTATTCATTGTTTGTGTCTTGTTCAAGATATTGACAACACCCCGTGTGTCAGACATGGTATATATTGGAATTCAAACTATAAAGTTTTCTGGTCAGTATCTCGAGGCTATTTTGACTGAGACTGTCCTTCTCTTCAGAATATTAAAGGTCATATCTGTCTATCTGTCTGCCTGTTTTCGACATAGAACTTTGCACCAATATACAGCAGCTCAAGTCGCCACACTCCCTCCTTGTACCACACACAGCAAGAGAAGAAAATAGAGCAAATGCATAATAGAGGCAGTAAACAGAGATGTGAGACAAAGGAATAGTAGTAACGAAGAACAATATAGTTTCATTGGAAATCATAAGTCACAAGGAGTGGATATATCTGCGCCAGACATTGAGAACGATTTTGAGCCATATGACCAATTGTTTCCAACCATTGGTTTTCACTGTCTCGAGGACCCCAACCAGTCAAGAATTCTACACCTTCCTACGTGACTAGCTTAAACTAACTGTTGTAGATTTCATTGACTGGTTCCATGTTTTGGTTAGACCGCCACGAGCTCTTTTCCAGCCTGAGCGACCCTATATCAGCTAACACTTCCGATTGTCGAGGAAGGCGATGACTAGGCAGGAATGCGTAACGCATGTCCTAACCATCTCAGTCGATGTAATTTCACAGCTTCGTCGATTGATTTCCCCTCCTTACCTAGAACTCGACCTACGCCTAACCTTGATGTTGCTCACCTTATTATACCACTTCACACGGGAGATAGAGCGCGTCGATGGTCCAGTGGCAGGATGCTCGCCAAGCATGCATGCAGTCCAGGGTTCGATCCTTATTCGGCGCTCATTCCCGGACAAAGAGGGAAGATTGGACATGGGGCTAGCAACTCCATCCCGTTAAAACATCACTGCTACTGAAACCTCAAAGTTGAAGTTTGAAGCCCTATGCTCCTCTTGGAACGCAAAAAGAATCAAATAAATAATAATAATGAGTACATATCATTCCCTGAAATACAAATTCACCACTTCTACTAATCTCTGTAATTCTAGGCAGACAATACTATCTATACATAAAAAAGTATTTAATGTTGGCATAATCAACACCTATGAATGAGAGAAGATAAATTTTATCTATTTCAGATGTCATTTTCACCAATGAAAAATATGACACTTTGATGTTATACACATTTTACAATTGTCAAAAGTTTTGCTAACAGATTAAAAGTTCTATTTTTATCTTCTCCCTTTCTGAAAAATCATTTTTTCTCCCCTTACATCTAACTGAACACTGTTAGTCGAAAAAGGGATTGATAGTGTTATTTCTAATTTAGTAATGTTATTATTACTATTCCACTATTAGTTTGTTCATTAGACAGGTCTAGCACACAGTGAATTAGTATTATTTTATCGGCTTTACTTTCTAAAATACAATTTATTCTTCACATAATTAGATTAAATGTCAGTCTCTACTACACTTTGAAAGTAATTATTCATAATTTTAATTTCTTCATACATTTGGTTCCCTTGATAAATTTCGATAAAGAAAAGAAGACGAAATTCGCAGTATAAAATGATATCGTCATTCTGCTTCACAGGTTCTCATCAGCTGCACACCATTACCTGAAATTAAAATGGTTATATAGATGATAGTAACATACTTTAATGTTTGAGTGGTAGTAGAGAAGAGATACTATAAAATTGACGCATCCAAAATGTAAGCATTACAATTTTTTAGTTTAAGATTTCATCATCAATTTGTAGAAAATAAACCTGGACTGGAAAATATCTTCACTATAACAGCTTTTTTCCCACAATCTATAAACGTGGATTAATGAGGACTTTGTACAACAGACCCAGGAAGCTATGCTCACCGAAGAAGGTTGAAGAAAAGTTAGGTTTCGTTGAGAAATGCCTAAGAGAAAATGGATACCCGGAGGGATTTATACAAAAGTATAGCAGAGGAAAAGATAAGAAAGAAAAGGATCCCACTGTAGAAAAGAAAAAAGTGTTTCTTTGTCTCCCATTCAAAGGAGATGCAGTGTCACAAAAGATTGACAAAAGACTGAGATGTGCATTAAATAGAAGCTTCCCGGCAGCAAAACTCATAACAGTATACAGCACCACTCCTATAAGCCACTTAAAACTGGATAAATACCCTGACGATGTCACCTCCAACTGCGCTTATGAATTTACGTGCACTTTCGGGAGCAAGTAGATTGGAAGGACAGAAAGAATGGCTTCTATACCGTTTTCTGAACATAACATTTACTAGTTTAACTGCTCTCGTAGAGAGGCAGTCACGTGAAGCGTATGATTTAAGTCAGTTCATCGTAGAATTTCTTATTACCATCAATCCTTGGTTAGGCGATGACTAATGAAAGCGATAATTGTCTGTCTGTTTTCGACATAGAACTTTGCACAAATGTGCGGAAGTTCAAGTCGCCACACTCCGTGTAGCACGCGAAGCAAGAGAAGAAAATACAAGAAAAGCATAATAGAAACAGTGAGCAGAGGTGTGAGACAAAGGAGTAATAAAGAAATACAAAACAGTTTCATTGAAGATCATAAGTCACAGGGAGTGGATGCATCTGCGCCACTGAGAACGGTTTTGAGCCATGTCACCAATTGTTTCCAACCATAGATTTTTACCGTCCCGAGGACCCCAGCCTGGAAGTCTACACCTTTCTAAGTGGCTTAGACCGACTGTTGTGGATTTCATTGACTGATGCCAAGTTTTTGTTTGACCGCCGCTAGCTTTTCTCCAGCCTGACCCTATATCCGCTAACATAGCTAACAAAGCGGTAATTAGTTGTGTATGATTTCATCACTTTATTCGTATGAGGAATTAGGTCGGCACTAACGGAGTCTTTAAAGCTATTTGTCGCATTTCATGTAAACCTACTAGTTCGCTATGAGTTTGTCCTTTACATACATCAAAAGCATTCATAATTCATTTGAATGAGCCAAATATTTGTTCAAAATCAATTTGTACAACCCCTTTATTTGCCGTGACTGTCTCTACAGTGATAATAATAATAGTAATAATAATAATTACTATCATTTTTCCTTTGGGTTCCAAAGTAGCTTCGACAGCACATCGCCATCTCACTTTGTTCTTTTCAGTCCTGTTTCGATGACTCCACGATTGTCCATAAGCTTTGATTTCCTCCTCACAGGATCTCATCCATATTAACTACGAACGTCCAACTTGTCGTTCCCCCCTGGGGTTCCACTCCAAGAATCTGCATTAAACGTGATGTCACTCAACTCACTCTTTAGCATGTAACCAATCCGTTCCCATCTTCTTTTGCCTATTTATCGAGCGAAAGACTCTTGCCTAGTTCCTTACCAGATTTCTTTGTCGCTAATCCTTCCTAACTGGTCAATTGATTTTCATTACGGAGCTGCAGAGATAGCTGTTTATGTGAAAGTCCGAAGCCTGTTGAAAGCTATTTCTTTTACGTGCCAAGTCTGTCAGTTGCATAGAGGAAGGATTAATTTGACAGTGATGTTGAAAATTCAGATCTTGTTTCTTATGCTTAGTGCATCTGGCATATCCATACTGATTTCACAGCAATGATGAGCTGTCTGTTGTGCTTTTCCAACTCTGGCTGGTTTTGATATCCCCATCTGTACCGTCTTTATAGTTGAAACAACGATGTCTATATATATTATAAGGGAAAGAATTGACTTCCTTTAGATTTCTCCAGTTGATAATGCATTTATGCTTGTTATCGTTGTTGGTTTTCGGGCATATTCATCATCTCTGTCCCTCCCACCTTATTTTTCTAGTAAATCAGAATTTTGGCTGTTTATCCCATTAGTTGAAATGTATTGTTGCGTCGGTGGGACAGTAGTTAGGACTCTCGCCGACCATGAACATGGTCCGAGTTTTGATCCCCTGCCGACAAACACCTGATATCTATGGTCGGTCTGCAAAATTCGGGCTACCTATATCACATACTGAAAATTCCATACGTGTACCAAAAATACGGTGTGGAATCAAGCTGCAATCAAAAATATAAAAAAATAATTTTTTTCTACCTAATATTTATTGAAACTTTAACGTGTTGTTGGTCGTTGAAAGAAATGCTCCCACCTAGTTTCCGAAATCCTGTTTTCTTTGTCATAATTAAATTGTCGAGATAGCTGGCTGAGTCACTTTGATATAAGGATAGCAAACATCACAACAGATACTGAAACTGTATAAGAAAACAATCGATAGAACACTTTTAAAACTGCCAGTTTTATAATATCTGATATCACTATAGACTTTATCTTAGCGCATAATACAAAATCACATAAAACCAAATTCCGTGAAGAAGTTGGAATCGTATTTGACTGTCTTTGTTCTGCCCATTCAAGTAGGTGGAAACGAAAGGGTGATAATTCCATATTAGTTTGTTTATTGGATATATCACACAGTGAAACAGTATTATTTACTGGATGACAAGGTTTCGAACAAAATTTATTACTGTTCATAATCATATCAATTGTAATCACACGACTTTGAAACTTGAGTTTTATAGTTTTCTTTGTCTTCTCCTATTTGTCGTCGTTAGAGTAGTAGAATTTTCCAGATATCTGGGACAGGTGGTGAATCATTCCTGTTACATGTATTTGCAGTTGATTCGATAAATAAAGCTTCTGTTATCAATCAAGGAAGGAACCTCAGAAACCTTACGAAGAATTCCTAACAAGGCAGGAATAAAAGTGGCTGCATTCAAACCACCCACAAACTCAATTAGAAACAAGCTTTGTCGGTTAAAGGATCCTGTGGAGCCTTTAGAACAAAACAATTTAGTTTATCTAATACCCTGCCTGCAATGACTGTCAGGTCAAATACATAGGTCAAACTAGTAGAACAGGGGCAGTCGGACTAGCCGAACATAAAAACCTAGCTAAATCTAGATCGGTTGACCCGAATAAGATAAGAAATCTATAGAATAGTTCAGTTATAGCACTCACCACATGGAGTTACATACAACCATACAATAGGGGGGGGATAGGATTACAGTTTTAAAATCTAATGTCACAGTTTATAGGGAGAGATTGATAACAGAAGCTTTATTTATCGAATCAACTGCAAATACATGTAACAGGAATGATTCACCACCTGTCCCAGATATCTGGAAAATTCTACTACCCTAACGACGACAAATAGGAGAAGACAAAGAAAACTATAAAACTCAAGTTTCAAAGTCGTGTGATTACAATTGATATGATTATGAACAGTAATAAATTTTGTTCGAAACCTTGTCATCCAGTAAATAATACTGTTTCACTGTGTGATATATCTAATAAACAAACTAATAAAGAAAGGGTGATAAATTCATTTTGGCGGTAACTTATATATTCAGCCTTCAATTTTTATGTCAAGTGTTAGTTTCATCTACAGCCATAAATAATGGTCAACGAAGAGGTCATGATAAGCATTAAAGGGGAAATATTGTGCTAGAGAAAGTGTGCTAGTGTGCTAGAAAGTCGCGGAGTACTGGACTGCTGTTTCGTCCTAGTTTGAGGCTCCTCATCAATACGGACCCACTGGGGTTTGAACCGTGAACACCTTCCGGTTACAAGGTAAGCTCGTTGACCATTCAGCCACTGATCGAACCTAATCCAATTCGTAATTCAATCAAATTCCTACAAACCAACACTTGAGAATATTGTGTTCATCTTTTTCTTCAATCAACGTTCATCCATTAGATGTAATTAATATTCCTTCTGTTTTTTTTATTCAGGTGCTGTACAACCACCACTTGGTCTTTCTAATCAAATTGTTAATGCAACATCGGAGAACACTAATGGTTATGGTGTTAACAATGAATACGATGTAAACCATAATGAATATGTGAATGATGGAAAAGCTGAAATCACCAATGAAGACGAGGTAGGTGTGTATTCCTTTCAGTCGTTCAGTATTACTATTATCGTTGCAGTTGTACTGGCTTTTATGGATAAATTTCAAGTGGGATAATATGGTGAGCCATATTCAGGTTAAGCTTGGAGAGTTAGGTAGGGAAAGTAAATCAATCGAATCGGCTGTGACTCTCTGCATCTGTTGAGGTTCTTAGGGCATTATGTTGCGCATTCTGAGCCTCCGCCATCCGCTTATTGAGTAGTGTTAGCTGACATAGGATTAGGTTGGAAAAATATTTAGATGTGGTCAAACCGAAACATGGGATCGATCGATGAAGTCTCTGATCATTGGTTTGAGCCAGTCATGTAGGGATATGTAGGTGAATGTTACCTAGTTGAGTTCTTCGGGATGCTAAGAATCAATGGCTTGAGACTGTTGATGTTGTGGCTCACAATCAGTGTAACTGCCTTAGACGCATTCACCTTTTTTGCTGTTTCTTATATTCATCAAACCCTCAGATTTTCAAGTATTGGTTTGTAGGGATTTGGTTGATTAGTTACAGGATTTCATCATGAGCTGATATTAGTTAGAGAACCATTGGAAAACTTGGGAGTACTGGACAGCTGTTTCCCCCGTCCTAGTTTAAGACTCTTCTGCAGTACGCACTCACCGCAGGGGTTCGAATCCAGGACCTTCTGATTACAAAGCCAGCGAGCTCGTAGACCATTAAGCCACTGGGACCCGATCAAATGGCCAGTGCATGGATTATAACTTCTGCCAATTCACGATATAGAGCCACCGCTAGCCAATGTCTTCGGCGAGTATTTGTCCTCACACTCGACCTGCTGCAGCCTACTGGTCACGACTTCCCACTGGAGCTCCAGGTAACTGAAGAGTCCCGAACTAGGACGAACCAACTGTCCAGTACTCCCAGGTTTTCCAATGGTTCTCTAACCAATGTCAGCTCACGATGAAACCCTCAGGTTTTCTCGTGCTCAGTGTAGTTCTTTTTAGAATCCCTTTTCTTTACCTTTGTATGCTACATGGAGTGCACTAACTTGAACTGCTGCACTTCTGTGCAAGGTTAGTTCTATGGTGAAACTCACTCACTTTTTGTATAAATGTTTTCTCTACTAGCTAAATCAGTCGCCTTGTTGAAATAAGCTTTAAATAGAGGTAGGATCAAAAGAGTTTTTCAGTCCTTTTGTCACGTCACAATAAGTTCACAATAATTGATTTGCTACTCTACATCATGGAAGGTTACCTGAGTTGTACCAATACTGTATGTGAGTATCCATTCATATTTCTGTTTACTAGTCAATTAGATGTACTGTGTTTATGTTTATACAAAATTACTTGATTGTACAATCCACGCGTTGTATATCAGAGTTTTGAACTGTAATCCTTTTCTGTGAATTTTAATGACTAATGCAACAATAAAACCTCTACGATCTATGTGCAGCATTGCTTTGACACTAGAATTTCTCAATTCTACAAGATAAATCCTGCATAATCACCTCACCCAATGATAAGCTCCAGGTATTCATATGAGTAAACAACTTCAATTATCCAACATATTTTCAGCTTTATAACTGTTAAGGTTGATGTGATGTGAATTTGAATGCATTCACTTAGAAGTGTCGGTGGATCAAGGATACAAGGATGCTAGGCACTTGGTCTGGGTTTGACTATTGCCTGACGCATTCTTAAATCTCACCTAGCTGGTGATACTAGGCTTGATAAAGAAGAAAGCTTGGGCTTGAGGTTAGCAGACCTACCCATGTAAAAACCACTGTTACTGAAACTTTAACGCTCAAGCGTATGTAGCCGTATGTCCCGCTCGAAGCTCAAAAGATGACTAAGGAGCTTTTAAACAAGACGCGTATTCTGTATTTTGGAAAATCTCTTCTTTACAAACCTCCTTTGGAGAATGTCATTCATTTTCTGCTTTAAGATTTAGACACGATTGATAGTGTTAAACTTTAATTTTTTTCAAGCAGTATATATGTATATTTTTTATAGTTGGTTTGTAAAGATTAGTTTTGTTTTTACGAGTTGATCTCGGATTGAGGTCAGTTAGAGAACCATTGAGCTTTACTTTTCACTGGAAGATCCTGGGTTCGAACCCGGGCAGCGGGTGCGTAGTGCCGATAATTCCCAGACTAGGATGAAACAGCTGTCCAGTACTTCAATGCTGGTTTTCAATGGTTCTCTAACTGATATATATATATATATATATATGCACTTAAGGGATGTTTTGTGCACTGGAAAAAAAGACAGCTATAAACTATCATTCACTTAAATTGCATTAAATTATCTGAACACTTTCCTTTTTATTCTAAATTCTCAGTCTATATATGATGAAATTCCTACGGAGGATCGATTACAGCATGCAACTTTATGGCCAGAAGTGAAAAAGTTGTATGGTCATCCTTATGAAGTGAGAGGAAATTCATTTTTGTATTTAGTATTTTTTTGTTGTTCTAAAGGTTGAATTGTTTTCTACTTACTCAAAACATCATACTATATTTTGTCATATTGTATACTTATCTAAGCTAAACACTAAATTAGCCTACGGTGTGGTCGACTGTCAGTAACTGGGATCTCTGTGTGAAAGTGGTGCGAAACAGCCATTTGGTCATCAGCGAGTATGCAGTGTATTCGAGTCTTTTTAATTATTGATCCAAATCTATCAGGGAGATTTCAATTACTCGGTGGCTTGCATGTTTGTACGGTTGATGCAGAGGGCTAGTTTCGCATATGCCAGTTTATCCCGTCTCCGGAGTAGACGTGATATCCAGCTGGCTATCAGCCAGAGGGCGGGTGTACTGCTGACCAGTCCGCTTCGTCCTCCTTTATGACTGGCTGTGAGAACTGGCCATTGAGAGTTGAAGACATGAAAAGATTAGCTGTCTTTGATTTTTTTTTATTACAGCTTGATTCCACACTGTATTTTTGGTACAAGTATGGAATTTTCAGCATGGATATCGGTAGCCCAAATTTTGCAGGCCGACCATAGATATCAGGTGTGCGTCGATAGGGGATCGAACCTCGGATCA
This sequence comes from Trichobilharzia regenti, assembly GCA_944472135.2. NCBI lineage: Eukaryota > Metazoa > Platyhelminthes > Trematoda > Strigeidida > Schistosomatidae > Trichobilharzia > Trichobilharzia regenti. The sequence continues at coordinate 44,223,414 of OX235265.1, read as the reverse complement.
TGTCCATGGTCGGCGAGAGTCCTGACCACTGTGCCACCGACGCATCATAGGTGCCTGCGTTATATCTCCCGTGTGAAGTGGTATAATAAGGTGAGCAACATTGAGGTGAGTCACCGGTCGAGTTCTAGGTAAGGAGGGGAAATCAATCGACGAGACTGTGAAATTACATCGACTGAGATGGTTAGGACATGCGTTACGCATTCCTGCCTAGTCATCGCCTTCCTCGACAATCGGAAGTGTTAGCTGATATAGGGTTGCTCAGGCTGGAAAAGAGCTCGTGGCGGTCTAACCAAAACATGGAACCAGTCAATGAAATCTACAACAGTTAGTTTAAGCTAGTCACGTAGGAAGGTGTAGAATTCTTGACTGGTTGGGGTCCTCGAGACAGTGAAAACCAATGGTTGGAAACAATTGGTCATATGGCTCAAAATCGTTCTCAATGTCTGGCTCAGATATATCCACTCCTTGTGACATATGATTTCCAATGAAACTATATGGTTCTTCGTTACTACTATTCCTTTGTCTCACATCTCTGTTTACTGCCTCTATTATGCATTTGCTCTACTTTCTTCTCTTGCTGTGTGTGGTACAAGGAGGGAGTGTGGCGACTTGAGCTTCTGTATATTGGTGCAAAGTTCTATGTCGAAAACAAACAAACTTACAAGTAAAGTGTTACACAAAACTACGTGGGTTCACAGGAAATCTAGTCGAGAAATTCATATCAAAAAGGAACTCACCAAATGGCGAAAAATCCACTTTCTGTCTCACTCCTAGGGAAAGTCACTTAATGTTGTGTGTCGCTAAGAGATACTTTAAGTGATTATTATTACTACTATTTTTATCATCAAGTGTTGGCTATTTTCTTACTATTATTAATGCGACCAAGCAAACATTTCTCCTATTTCCCTTCCCTTTATCTTTGTTTTAGATATATTCTTTGGCAGTTCACCCGCATAGACTTCTAGTGGCCTCTGCGTGTTCAGCATCAAAACCAGAGTATGCTCATGTCATATTATGGAATGGCAATTCAAATTGGTGCATACATCAGGTATTATTTGTATATATAAGTTGAAAAACCCTTTTTTTCCACAAATGTTTAAATGCTGTGACTACAAGTTGGTTGAGTGAGAATTTTTACTTAACACTACCACTTATTACTTTATTTGAAACTTATTGTAATTATCGTTGAATATTCGTTCAGTTATTCTCTGTGTGCAGTGGTAGTCATTCTCCACTCCATTGACCACTTTGTCGTTATAAAACTATTCAACTTTGTTTTCTTAATCTTAGGCAGTCGCTAATAGTCATAGGTCAAACTAGTAGATCAGGGGTAGTCATATTGTTGGAACATAAGAATTTAGCTAATGTAAGAGTGGTTGATCCCGAGAAGATAGGTAATTTAGAAAACAGCTCAGTACTGCATTGCACTGCATGCATTAACAAACAACCACACAATAGGGTGGATGGGAGAGGGTTAAAATTCTAAGAAGTAATATAGGTAGGTAGGTAGGTGGAGAGAAAGGTTGGTTACTGAATCCTTGTTCATCGAGTCTACTACATCCAACATGTGCAATAGGAATGACTCATTACTCATACCGAAAATAAGGAAAATACTAGTGCCAATCAAATCAAGCGAGGAAAAATGATGGAATTATATAAACGAAGTTAAAAAGTTGTGTGAATACCTCGATATGATTATGAGCAGCAATGAATTGTGTTCGAAACATGGTCATCAGTAAATATTACTGTATAATACTGTAAGACTTTATCAGAATAAAATTTTACCCATAATCGAATTGCAGTTTACCACAGTGCACAAGTTCCATTCTTATATTAACATCTCCATTTCATCTGGTTGTCTGCAGTATGTTTTTTCTGGCTCCACAATTGTCTATAACCTCTCATGGTCTTCACGCTCAACTCGTTATGTTCCATCTAAATCCAATTGGAAGATTTGCCTGGCTCGTGACATCACTAAAGGTTTCCTCAGCAATTTTGCGATCCACCTCCATGTCATTTGGCTTATTTGTTGAACATTTGGTTCGTTGTCACAACTCCCAGTGATTAGTCGTTTCTGGCAATCTGATTTTCAGTATAGAGCGAAGAAAAAGTCTCTTATTAGCAAGGACTATTCTGAAATATCTCTATTTTGTTGTACTAGATGTGTGTAAAGTTATTCTTGCTTCGCAATATTTCTGATAGTGTTGTTGTAAACTCACGATACATTTAGATAAGAACGAAATATTCCCATATTGAATCATAAGGAAAAGGCACAAACAGCGAGGAAAATTTTCTTTTCGGCGATTTATTTTCATGAGCTGTACAATCGTAATTATATTTAACATAGAAATCTTTAGATCAATCAGATACTGGTAAACTTTGTCCGTGAAAAATCGTATTACATAATGTAAGGTGTAAGAAGGGATGACTAATTGTAAGTTAGAAAGGAGACAGAAGTTGGCATGACGTAATAAGTGTGAGATAATGACCAATCAATAAGCTCGTGTAGATTGGGCAGGAACTAGTGGAAAGGCTATAAAGTGTTTTTGTATAAAATCCGTATGAAAAAGCGATGTTATTAATAAACAGTAATAGAGTGCTAATAAAATGTGGATGATGGGAATAATAATGATAATAAAAGTATTAATAACAATAATAATAATAGTGAACTTACATAATAAAGAAAAGAAGCAAAATTGTAGTAAGAACTTTACTCTGGCCATGGTAGGACGAGAGAATGTGTGCATCGCTTTGGAATACATAGGTCCGGTTTCAGATCTCGAATAGGTAATACTCCAGCTATGTACAGATGGCGTATCCGGAGTCCCTTTGTACGATATTGAGGGACTCTGTGTAACACTGTGAAGCATTCATGTGGGGGTGTTCGATGTCAGGAGATGACAAGGTGTTTGAGGATAGAGCTGCTGCGATTCTTCTTTTCTCCTCTGGCTAACTAAGCTGGACAGTGTTCCAGAATATGTTTGTGGACTTAACGTTGCGTACGGCCGATATGCTTTGCTCCACATGAGCAAGTAAATTGATAAATACACATTGAAGTGGCCAAAAGCGGTATCTTGTCCTTAGCGTTCGACTGGATTAACTGTCTGCATGAGAAAGTGATACGTAGTATGCCTGTTGGAAATGTCTTCTTCAGACATTTAGAAACGCGGTTTCTGAGAATTTCTGCTGCAATATCATCTGTGATTTCCATGTTCATGAAGAGAGTCTTCTTAAGAGCCGTTGCAATGTCTGACACCGGAGGCTTCTCCTTCATGTTTTTATCGATAAATCTTGGTGGATACTCATTCTCTAGTAGGGTTTCACGTAATATATTTAATTCTTTCTCTACCATGTCTTCCGAGCAGAATTTTGTAATCCTTGAACACAATGTACGTACCAGGTTTCTCTTTCGGATCAGTGGGACAAAGCTCTGGAAGTTAAATATAATTATGATTGTACGGTTCATGAAAATGAATCGTCGAAAAGAAAATTTTCTTCGCTGTTTGTGCCTTTTTCTTATTCAGATAAGACATGGAAGATTAAGCAATTTATGTTAGTATCAAGCTTACTTCGGAAACTGTTTTTTATAATGTACATTTTGGTCTAAATTGTTTTAAGCTGCTGAAGGTATTTTCATATTGCGATTCTTAATTCACTTATCTGCTTCTTGTATCATCGTTGAGTAGTAGAACTTTTATGAATAATCTAAGAAAAATTTATTTTAACGTGGATGTCTGTTTCATGGCGTATTTTATTAGCCTGAGGGCAGTCGTAGATGTACTCTACTGAGTGTTAATCTACGAAAAGGCAGTTGTCCAGTGTTGTTCAGTTATCCAATCGATGTCGATTCGTTACAAAATCTTCCCTGAAATCAATTAAGACATCACAAACCCAACTTTTTAAGAAAATAAATAACTTTCCATGTACAGATTTTCACAACAGTCTTTGTATTCATAAATTAATTTGTGTTTATCATTTCTTAGCGTTTACAACATCATCAGTTAACTGTAAGTCAGTTGGCCTGGAGTCATGATGGCACTCGACTTTTAGCTGTTTCCCGAGATCGAACTTGGAGTTTATGGTGTGAACAGGCTGTTAGTATTAATAGTAGCGGAGATATGATGAATCATGTTCCAAATTATTATTTAGCAGCATATCCTATGAAAGGACAAAGTCACTCGAGAATAATTTGGACTTGCGCATGGGGTCCGGATGACAAGTAAGCGTTTTAAAGCAATGTGATTTCTTTTCTTTTTACAATTATTAAAGTATTATTATTATTATTATTATTGAATTTTTCATTCCTTTGCGTTCTGTTTGGAACATCAGACTTCATGCTTTTACGCCTAACCCTCCCTCTTTTCCTGGTCTACTTCTAACGACTCGGTGGGCTTTAGGAGTGTTTCCGCCTGGGGTTGAATCTGTGCATGGCCGAACTAACAACTGCTAAAATCAGAAAGTCGTTGACAGTGTTTTTTTATAATTTGACACACATGTCCTCTTCAAGTCACAAAAGTCACTTTGTAAGATGACGTTTTGTATATATATTAACAGTTCTATTGATTTTAACTTCTGATATCATGAATCACCAAACATTAGTTCAGTAAAGTATACAAATAATCTTTTAAATGTAGCATTCAGTTCATTCAACCTGTTCACGAAAAACTTGGAGGATCTGGACTTCTCCGATGACATATGCCTGATTTCCCACAAACTGGAAGATATGCAAGTGAAAAGCAACAAGTTGGCAGAAGAAGCATCCAGAGAAAATATGACTTCAGGTGAACATAGAGAAAACAGAGGTGATGAAGATTCCTGGCCAACAGTACTAGCGACAACAATAACAGACAAAAGTCAGCATAAATGGGAGGAACCTGAAAGGAACAACCTCCTTCACCTACCTACCTGAGAAGCATCGTTTCAACTACAGGCCAGCGGAACTGATGAGGATATCAAAGCAAGATAAGCTTTCATTACTCTTAAGTATATGTGGAGGTCAACAGCACTCAGCATTAAAAATAAGATCCGGATTTTCAACTCAAATGTGGAATCAGTGCTACATAGTGTACGGATCAGAGACTTGGTGCGTCATAAAGAGCACTTCAAACAAACTACAGACCTTCATCAACAGCTGCTTTCGCTCAATATCACTCAGGATCAGATGGCTGGCCAGAAAAGATCAGCAACAGGGATCTCTGGCATTGAGCGAACCAATCAGGAACCGATTGTGAAACAAATAGGCGGGAAGAAATAGAGGTGGATTGGCCATACTCTGAGGAAACCGTCAAGTGACATCACACGCCAGGCTATCGCTCGAGTGGAACCCGAAAGGGAAGCGGAGAGTTGGTCGTCAGTGCAAGAGTGACTTGGAGGAGGTCATGTGAGGAGGAGATGAAAGCATGTGGGCAGACCTGGAGCCAAGGGGAAACGTTGGCAAAGAACCGAACGCAATGGAAACGTGCAGCTGAAGCCCTGTGTTCCTCTAGGAATAAAAAGAAACAATAATAGTAATAATAATTCAATGGATGGGAAAAAATTTCACAACTTTCACCAACCTAAACTTCCATGGAAAATTGTTTCATAAAAACAGTGTAAAATTGTGATACGCTTCGATGATTTGTATTTTAACAGTTACAGTTAAATGAAGTAAAAAACAAAGCGGTCGTTTCCAGAAGCTTTCAGCCACTAGTTATAAAAGTATGTTTGAGGTATCTATACAAATACATCACTTTGCAATAGTTTATTGATCTATGGATTATTGACGCTTCTTCTAGACTACCTGCGTTTACTCAGACACGTTGTTAATCCACTGAATTGACATAAACAAAAAAAATAAGTGACAGCGAAACCTTCTGTTGTCTAACTTTCCAATGAAAACATGGTCTTTGTATTCAGTTCGTAGTTAACTATTTATTTTAGCGTGATAAAGAAACTCATATCGAAAAAAATATGGTATCCTAATCAGTCTGCTGAGGAGACAGTGATAACTGTCATTTAGATATCTGTAAAACACTGGTGTGTTTCTGTGACATCATCGAAGCCGTTCGGTTCAGAGAGACCTATTCTATTGGGTTGCTGAACTAGTCGGCAACTTCTGCTGACTAAAGGTTTACGCAAAGATGGCACTCTGTAGGGTACAGTACGAGCGAAAGTGGTGCATAAGGTATCATCATTAGTAGCATAGTATCATCCATCTGGGATTATTAAGGAAACATCCTTCACAAATGTTATGGTAAGGCCATTGACCTCTAGGTAGGGTGTAATTTTAGTTATGCCTCGGGTGGGACAACTAGGACGTTGAGAAGATACACATCATGTGAATGTGGTATATTCATCAATTTGACCAGATAGGTCTCAGTAATTTACTGCAGTTGGGTCTTAATGTTAATCTTTGAGAAACAACATACGTTCAAACCCCATTTCGGCTTGCTGGTATATTCATTAGAAGATTCGAACTTCGATAACCCTAATGTGATGTTATTAACATGAAGTTAAATGGAACAACATTTGTCTGACTTGATTCGCCAACATTGACCACAGAGTTAAGAAAATATCAGGAAGTTGCAAGGAGAATAGCACAAGCAGCAAGAAGCAACGGAAGGAGAGCAGAGTAGATAATAAACCGAAGAACTCTTTGCTTACACAGAAGTGTATGTAATTAGTAGTTACCAGTTACCCACCTTTTGAATGTTTAATTATCTTAAGAGTAAATAAAAAACGGTTAGTTTCTCGTCAATACAACCTAGAAACGGCTGTTAGTCACACCTGTCATGTTCAAAGGTGGTGAAAATCATAAAGTTCCTTCGGACAAAAAGCTTTACTGCCGGGTACTAATCGCTATAACGTAAGTTGGGATATTCATTTTTCGCAGCTTAACTTTACTAACTTCTTTGTCTCCACATCAGGCGACTAGGCTAGATGGCTGACTGATCACACGAGGGGAACGTCTTACAGATCCTGTTTCTTGTCAACTTGCGTTATGCATTTGTCCTAAGGTCACCATAATGTGAGCAATTTACACAATTATAGTAACATTTTTTTAGTTTAACCGCTATCCAGCGGCTGGTTGATGTCTACTTATCTGACGCAGAGCGTATGTATTGTGCTATAGTTTTCCCGCTCTCCCTTCATAGTCGAAATATGGCCACTGAAGTTGAAGACATTAATATCTTCGTTTAATCGATTATTCGATCACAAGGTAGACCAATACGGTAGGCAGTACTGAGGTTAAGTGCAGGGTCTGGTGACTAGGGTAAGTCACTTCAGTTTATGGGACTGAGATATGTATTACGTATACTAAGCCATTGCCTTCGAGCATTGTTTTCTAATGTAGGATTAGGTTAGACAAAGTTGTTAAAGGTGGCTTAACTAAGGTATGACACCTGTACGTAGAGTCTCCAGCTAATTCGTCTTATACAACTAGGCTTTAATGTAGGTTGCCCGAAGTCTGAGAAATATTGGTTGAAGTCTCTTCATGAAGAGATTCAAAATCCTCACCTTCTAAATTATGAATATTTGCTGTGTGTTTTGTTTCATTGTACATTCTTTTTGAAGTGTGGCAGGGGTAACTGGTGTGTAATGTTATAGCTTGATTTACTTGGCTGTGTCTCTCCTACAACTGTCCATACACATTTCCATTCTGGAGCCTCATTTGTAAATGATTTGTTTCGCGTAGTTAGATGATGGCTTCTCTTTTATTTCGATGAATATCCTCCCTTATTAACATTTATTATATCGGAAGAGAGATATCTGCAAATTAGAAAAGATGATGTCATAAGTTTAACACTCTGACTTTATTTGCAGCACTCCTTATGAAATTATGTAACTTTCTGTACAGACGCAACATCATTTCTAATACTTACAAAGATGTTACATATTACTTTCCCGAGGCAAACATACCACCCCTTTGTGGTCATACAAAATTTCACTTAAAGGTGAGACACACATGGCCTGTGAGTCCTTACCTTGAATAGGGATGTTTAAAAGGCGTTATTTATCACCAAGCCGTTATGCGTGTTATCAATTTCGAAAAAAAACAACAACTGAAAACTGACAGACACTTATTTAACTTCTCGTTGTTTTAAGTTTACTTCATGTTTTTTCTCTCGCTGTTTCTCTTTTTACGAAGTTTTCAGATAAAAATCTTGTGATAGATGTAGAATGCAACAGAATGAGCTGATTAGACAGTTAATCACTTATCTTTATTATCTATAATAGACATAATTTCACGTGACCTTAAATTGTATTCTTTTTTTTATGAGTACTAGTCTCAGTTCACGAGTTTTATACTCTGGCGGGATGTTGTTGACAAAATTTCTTGATAAGTACTGCATACGGTGTATGATGTCTTCTGAAAGAATATTGATTAGTGTGCCGGGGGTGGGGATGGATGAATCGGTGAAAGGAAAAAATGAGATATCCTTGTGACGGCGATTTAGTGGACCAAATAATAATAATAATAGTGTTAATAATAATAATAATAATGTGGTAAATGTTTTGAACGTAGTTAATAACGATGATTAAAATGATAACAAATATTGATAATAAGGTTTAATGAAGGTGGCGATAAGAATAAGGTAGTATTCAAAACCCTCCCACGCTTTCTTATTTTCCATCTTCTTGGTATTTTTATGATATTTATTTAAACTCTGATTATCTGTCCACTTCATCTTTATTTAGTATTACGTAACTTTTAAGATTTGACCTAATTTATTTATTGAATTGTCTACATACATACACATATCACTCACTACCCTTGTTATTCTTATCGCCACCTGCATAAACCGTATTGTCAATATTTTGTTATCATTATAATCATCGTTATTAACTACGTTCAAAACATTTACCACATTATTATTATTATTTGATCCACAAAATCACCGTCATTGGTTAAAAATTTCTGTATATAAGTCTGTTTAAATTAGAGTAAAGTCTGAAGAAGATCTAATTGAAAACAATATTGTTCGCTGATATGTCTTCTTCTAATATTAAAAATGGGAATATTTAAAGACATCCTTGTGAAACAACATATTAAACATGAAAGGAAGACAGTTGAAGCAAAATGCAGAGAACATGTGTAAATAGAGATTTCAATGTATGGTTTATGCATTGCCCCATATCTTTACATCAGTTCGCGAATAAACCGATTTCTCTACTACCAGTAAACTTCCAGGTTTCTTCCTCACTTCTACGCTATCGAGAGTCGCCTTCGTTTGACCACTTAGCAGAGTTTCAGACACAATGTCTTCGCCGTCGAATTCCTTCAAAAAACTATGTATGTCTCCCTCTTCGAAGGCTGCAATATATAAGGTCATCATTTGGTTGTAGGCAGCAATACCATATATAACATCAGAACTTAGTGGTAGTATTTCCTACGGGAATTGTTTATTGGAAAATTGATGCACAAATATGGCAAAATGTAGTAACCTTAAGTTGAAATCACCCTTTGCACATGTTTTCTTTATGCTGCTTCTTTTGTCTTCCTTACACGCTTTCTTTGTTGTTTCTCAAGGATCTCTCATTTCGCCTCTTCGTTATTTAATCCATTCCTACACTGTTCAATATTTGTGCAAAAGATATCACACACAGAAAAAAATACTACCTACAAAACCTTTTCAGTTGCACCCACCGCAATGCCACACACTCATCGCCAATTCATCAGTGTTCGTTCAGAAGCTCTAAGGAATACATACGAGTTACAGGATTTCATCATTAGCTGACATTAGTTAGAGAACCATTGAAAAACCTGCCTGGGAGTACTGGACAGATGTTTTGTTAGCCTAGTTTGGGACTCTTCATCTGTACGAATCCACCAGGGCTCGAATCCATGACCTTCTGATTACAAGGTGAGCTCGTATACCATTAAACCACTGGGATCCGATCTAATGGCTAGCCTATGAATTCTAACTTCTGCCAATTCACTGCATAGCGTGACTCCTAGCCAATGTCTTCGGGGAGTATTTGTCCTCACACCTGACATGCTACACCCTACTGGTCACGACTTATCACTAAAACCTCAGGTAACTACCTACCTGAATAGGGCCAGTCGCCAGTGAGCACCTCATTTATTTATTTATTCAACTTGTTGTGAACTTTTCTTATAATACGTATCTAGTCATATTCATATCTCTACCGCTATTAACACTCTTTTTTTCCTTTATATGTTTAAGCCATTCCGGCTTCATTGTAAAATGAATAAAGCCTAAATTCTTGGTTCATTCGTCTTTTCAAGATTCAAGCATCACTCATCGTTCTAAGACTCAATCACCTTCGTAACAATTTATTCATTTTACAATATTCATGGAACGATTTTTCCGACCTGATCGGTTCGACGTAGAACCTAACGCAGTTGGAGCTGCCAAGAAGTGGGATCACTGGTTTGCGACTTTTTCCTACTTCATTGAATCAATGGGATCCGAAAATCCTTCGAAACTACATATTCTCTTCAATCATATTTCTACTTCTGTATACGAATGCATTTCTGAATGCAAAACATACGAAGAAGCTATCGACACTCTCAAGAGTCTCTACATGCAGCCTTGCAACGAAGTGTTTGCTCGACACTTGTTAGCAACGTGTAAACAAGAATCTGGCGAAAATCTGGATCAGTTTGTTCGTCGACTCAAGTCGCTGACTACAGATTGTTCATTCAGGGCAGTTACAGCCGAAGAACATCGTAACGAATCTCTACGTGATTCATTCATCTCAGGTATACAGTCTTCGATGATACGCCAGAGGCTATTAGAACAGCGTACTTTAACTTTTCAAGCGGCATACGATCAAGCACGAGCTCTAGAGATGGCACATCAACAATCGCAGTCATACAACAATCCTGTTACACCTTGCGCGTCCATTTCTTTACATGATGTACCTCATTCATCAGATTCCACACCCTCCGTCAATGAAACAACCATTGCTGCCGTTGAATCCAAATGCTTTTTCTGTGGTAATCGTAGACATCCTCGTTCCAAATGCCCCGCCCGTGATGCAGTTTGCAAAGCTTGTGGCAAGCAAGGACATTTTCAGAAGGTTTGCAGGTCTGCGCCATCTACGAAAAAAGGTCCATCTTCAGTTAACTCTATAATTTCATCTCTCGTTGTGGCTTCAGCACCTCAAAGTCTCACTGATGCTGTTACGCAGCTTACTGTCAATGGGAAATCAATGCAAGCTCTAGTGGATACCGGAAGCAGTGAGAGCTACATCTCTTCCTCAGTTGTTCGTAAGTATAACTGGAAAGTCCATAAGTCTCGAAACAGAATCACAATGGCGAGTACGAATCTTACTAGTCATACTGAAGGACATTGTTTCTATCCATCTGCTATAAAAACCACACTTATGATCTATTCAAATTTTCCATTCTTCATAATTTATGTGCAGACGTCCTTCTTGGACATGATTTTTTAAAACTTCACAAACACATTGAGATTCCTTTTGGGGGATCAAAGCCGCCTTTTTCTCTCTGTGGTCTACCTTGTGTTCGCGTCGACCTGCCTACTCTGTTTGAAAATCTTTCAAAAGACTGTAAACCGATCGCGATAAAATCCCGGCGTTATTCTCGTGAAGATGAAAGTTTTATTTCCACCGAAGTCAACCGGTTACTGCAAGAAGGTGTTATTGAACCTTCTAATTCTCCTTGGCGAGCTCAAGTTCTTGTTACGTCAAACGAACGCCATAAAAAGAGGATGGTAGTTGATTATAGTCAGACAATCAATCGATTCACTTTTCTGGATGCTTACCCATTACCTAGGATTGACGAAATGATAGAAAAAATCGCACAATATGACATATTCAGCACTCTTGATCTGAAGAATGCTTATCATCAAATTGCCCTAAGGAACGAAGATAAACCATATACTGCTTTCGAGGCTTGTGGGAAACTTTACCAATTTTGCCGAATTCCTTTTGGTGTTACCAATGGCGTAGCTTGTTTTCAACGCATTATCGATGAATTGATCAGTAAAGAACAACTCACAAGCACGTTTGCCTACATTGACAATGTCACTATCTGCGGCAAAACTCAGGAGGAACACGACAAAAATCTAAACAAGTTTATGGTAGCAGCACGCAATTATGGAATAACCCTTAATGATTCCAAAAGTGTGATCTCAAGCAGAAGCATACAATTACTCGGTTATGAAGTTTCAAAGGGGGTTATTAAACCAGATCCCGATCGGCTAAAACCTCTTCGTGATCTAGAACCACCCACAGATATCAAATCTCAACAACGGGCCGTTGGATTATTTGCTTATTATTCACAGTGGATCCCTCGCTTCTCAGATAAAATCCACCCATTGGTAAATAATCGGATTTTCCCTCTTGATATCGAAACTCGAAATGCTTTTGACAAACTGAAAGACGACTTAGAACGTGCAGTCGTTGTGGTAGTTGATCCGAAAGCACCCCTTGTTGTTGAAACAGATGCTTCAGATGTCTCAATTGCAGCTACATTAAACCAGAATGGTAAACCTGTCGCCTTCTTTTCTCGAAGCCTCTCTCGAAGTGAGAAACATCATTCATCGGTTGAGAAAGAAGCCTATGCCGTGGTTGAAGCAATTCGTAAGTGGAAGCATTACCTTCTCGGAAATCACTTCAAACTTGTCACTGATCAACGTTCAGTAGCATTCATGTTTGACAAGATTCATAAAGGCAAAATCAAGAACGATAAAATAATGCGTTGGAGAATTGAGCTATCCCCTTATCAATATGACATCATTTATCGTCCTGGAAGGGATAATCAAGCTGCTGATACATTTTCCCGTAGTTTCTGCGGTTCCTTGCAGTCAGTGTGCGACTTGAAATTTCTCCATGACTCTATGTGCCATCCTGGAGTTGTCCGAATGATGCATTTTGTACGCTCGAGAAACCTTCCATTCTCCCTTGACGAGGTGCGCAATGTAACCAGTAAATGCGTGACATGCTGTGAGTTAAAGCCTCAATTTTACAATCCCTCTAATTTCAAACTCATAAAAGCAACCCAACCTTTTGAAAGGTTAAGCATCGACTTTAAAGGACCTCTACCGTCAGCTAGCCGCAATCACTATCTGCTCACGCTGATCGATGAATATTCTCGATTCCCCTTTGCATTCGCCTGCCCCGACATGTCGTCTCAAACGGTAATGAATTGCCTTTGCCAACTGTTTTCGATTTTCGGTATGCCTTCTTACATACATACCGACAGAGGCGCTGCTTTCATGTCTACCGAATTACGGGCATTTCTTCTGGAGAAAGGCGTAGCAACCAGTCGTACTACCTCATACAATCCTCAAGCCAATGGGCAGGTCGAGCGCCTCAATGGAACACTTTGGCGTGCCATCACTCTAGCATTAAGATCACGGGGCCTACCAACGGCACAATGGGAGTCTGTTCTACTCGACGCCTTGCATTCCATCAGATCTTTGCTCTGTACTGCAACGAACGCCACGCCACACGAACGACTGTTTACCTATAACCGAAGATCGACATCTGGGACAACTCTTCCTACTTGGCTCACTGTACCAGGACCAGTACTTCTCCGGCGGAGTGTTCGTCAGTCCAAATTCGATCCCCTGGTTGAAGAGGTGGAGCTATTGAATTGTAACCCGCAATTCGCTCACGTTCGCTTCGGTAATGGACGTGAAGATACAGTTGCTCTTCATCATCTGGCACCCAAAGGCGAAGATATAGATCAAGTTGAAAATTCAATACCGGAGGGCGACGCAATTCCTGAGCAACAAGTAAATGGGGATGCGACCACTGATCCTAATATTCTTCGTGAAGAAAATACAACTGAAACGAACAACGGGCGTATTCTTTTGGAAAAACAACAACGTGTACGGCCTTACAATTTGCGTACCAGAGAAGCGTGACATAATGGCTCATTCCTTTTCAAGCCGCAGTGAATGTTGTGAACTTTTCTTATAATACGTATCTAGTCATATTCATATCTCTACCGCTATTAACACTCTTTTTTTCCTTTATATGTTTAAGCCATTCCGGCTTCATTGTAAAATGAATAAAGCCTAAATTCTTGGTTCATTCGTCTTTTCAAGATTCAAGCATCACTCATCGTTCTAAGACTCAATCACCTTCGTAACACAACTTATTTCCATACTCATTTTGTACATATCTGTAATTCGTTCTAATCCTGTGTAATTTTGTTTCTAAGCCTCTCGTAAACCATATCTGGTTGAAAATAATTGTCATCTTTTATTCGCCTTCGTCATTATGTGGAATCGAGTAAAAATTGTATCAATGTAAATTTGTGTATTTCAATGCGGTTGTACAGCTGCTTTTGAAAATGAAATCGTCGAAAAGACCACCATTTTTGTTGAGCTCTAAATGCGAGTGTTTTTACACCATTTTTATGCCCCAATGTGTTCACATTCTTAGTGGACATTTCACCAGGAACAGTGTCCCATTCATTACAATTGATTGTTTATATTTGTTTGACAAAGGATTGATACAGTCATATAGTTCAGTGGTTATCATTTGATTGTTCATATAGGTGCATTGACACTCTGAATAAATCAGCACTTTTTCTTTTTTTTTTAAAAAAAACTTTTTTTTCAGATACTTCTTCACTGGATCTCGTGATACAACAGTATGTTGTTGGAGTGGCAGTGTTAAAACGCAAACGCAAACAGATAATGATGGCAATACACCCCCTGAAGTACTTCGTCGCTTAGATACTTACAAAGATTTTGGCCATGCTGTTACAGCCTTGGATGTTTGTGAGACTGTCACTCTGCAGGACGAATCTAATCATCATCATCATGCTAATCATTCGTATTTAATGGCTGTTGGTCTAGAATCTGGTAGCATAATTCTTTTAAAGTTGATTAAGTCACAATCGTCAAGTGAACGTTTCTTCACATGGTCAGTTGTGCTAAACTTTCCAACAAATTGGTGTCATGTTCCGGGTAAACGATTGAGAAGAATTTCATTTTTACCAGAAAAGAATAATACTAATGCGAGTAAAAAGATTAACAAATCAGTTATACATTTATCTACAGCTGGTGATGATGGATTGGTACGTGTTTTCAAAGTCAACCGGGCGTTGATTTGATTTCTACTTCATGTGTGTCTGTGTGTGTATTCACTTTATGCTATGGCTGAGCATGATTTGTATTTTCATATAATCTGATTTTTATGGAATAAAAGTATACTTCTTTTTCTAAATATAATTTTTCTAAACATTGAATACCAACTTATTATAAGAGCGGTGTTTATTAAGGGTGGTCTACTAAGGGTGGAAATTGTTCACTGTCCTTGAAGCTTTTATATCTGATTACGTCATCATGTGACTAAACAACAGTCTAGCTATGATATAGATTACAAATTCAAGTGTTGGTTTGTAGGGACTTGATTGGTCTGAGGACTTCATCATGAGCTGACATTTGTTAGAGAAGCATTGGAAAACCTGCCTGGGAGTACTGGACAGCTGTTTCCTCCGCTCTAGTTTGGGACTCTTTGGCAGTACGCACCCACCGGGATTCGAACCCAGGACCTTCCGGTTTCAAGGCGAGCTCGTATACCATTAAGCCACTGGGACCCGATCCAATGATCCTTGAATTCTAACTTCTGCCAATTCACGAAATAGCGCGACCGCTAGCCAATGTCTTCGGCGAGTATTTGTCCTCACCACTGCATCTTAATGGTCACGAGATAACTACTAGAACCCCAGGTAACTACCTGCCTGAATAGGGCCAGTCGCCAGTGAGCATCTCATTGGTATTCAAGTGTTGGTTTGTAGGGATTTGATTGGTCTGAGGATTTCCTCAGACATTGGCTAGCGGTCGCGCTATTTCGTGAATTGGCAGAAGTTAGAATTCAAGGATCATTGGATCGGGTCCCAGTGGCTTAATGGTATACGAGCTCGCCTTGTAACCGGAAGGTCCTGGGTTCGAATCCCGGTGGGTGCGTACTGCCAAAGAGTCCCAAACTAGGCTAACAAAACATCTGTCCAGTACTCCCAGGCAGGTTTTTCAATGGTTCTCTAACTAATGTCAGCTCATGATGAAATCCTCAGATTACAAATTGTTCTCAGGTATTTCTATCGCGCGATTTTCTTCGAACAGGGGGCGTTGAAGTTTCTGAAGCGATTGGGTTTATTTTCTAGGGGGGTTAGGGTCGCCAGTCTCACACCCAACCTTCCCTCTTCTTCCAGACATAAGATTGACTAGTGAATTAGTACACTTGGCAAGTTGAACGTCTGACGTTGTCGTAGAGGAGATCGTGTTAGCAAGAGATGAAAGCTTAAGGGTTATCATGTAGCTAGCGATAAAGGACTACAGTGAAATAAAGATGTGCTGTTAGAGCTCTGTGTTCCACCAGGAAACCAAATGAATTATAGCAATATGGTATAACCTGCGTGTTTGTGAAACAATATCTTGAAATTAGTCTACCAACTAAAGAAGGAAAAGAACACGAAGTTTAACAAAAATGGTGATATTTTCGACGATTTCATTTTCAAAAGCAGCTGTACAACCGCATTGAAATACACAAATTTACATAGATACAATTTTTATTCGATTCTACATAATGACGAAGGCGAATAAAAGGTGACAATTATTTTCAACTAGATATGGTTTACAAGAGGCTTAGAAACAAAAGTTACACAGGATTAGAACGAATTACAAGTGTGTAAAAACAAAATGAGCATGGAAACAAATTTGAAATCATAATTTTCAACTTGAAATGGAGGTTAGGAGGTGTGAATATAAATTAAAGGAGTCGAAAATTAAACAGAAGACACCTTTTCAATGAGAATCGCCATTACTAAACATCTGGTCAACACTTCTCACAGCATCTCAGCTGATTCCTTTAAAGTCATTTTCAAAGTCAACAGAAGCCTACCATAGGCAGTATGCTTCTGACTTTTCTGTACTGCGGAAGCTGTCGCAGTATGCATCGAAAAGCCGGAGCTGTGTGTTCAAAAGAAATTATATGGAGGATTTCATCATGAGCTAACATCAGTTAGAGAACCACTGGAAAACCTGGGAGGTGGTTCTCTAACTGATGTTAGCTCATGATGGAACCCTCCATACAATCAAACAAAACAAAATCCCTACAAAACCAATACTTCAAAAGAAATTAGTCCAACCTCTACGACTACCATGGACCTAGTTCGGTATGTTCCGTTAGCCTATGGGTTTTTGTTTTTGATTTTCTTTCGTTCTCTATGTGTGTGTGTGTGATTCTTCTTTCTTTGTCTTCATGCAATTCATCCCATTTTTTCAGTTATAAGAACAGTTATTTTAAGCCTTTCCATGCGTTTCCTGCTCACATTTGTAATTCGTTTAAAATAACTATTGTACAGTTATATTTTAATCCTGTGCAATTTTCGACTCTTGTAATCTATATTCACACCACCTAACCTACATTTCAAGTTGAAAATTATGATTTCAAATTTGTTTCCATGCTCATTTTGTTTTTACACACTTGTAATTCGTTCTAATCCTGTGTAACTTTTGTTTCTAAGCCTCTCGTAAACCATATCTAGTTGAAAGTAATTGTCACCTTTTATTCGCCTTCGTCATTATGTAGAATCGAATAAAAATTGCATGTATGTAAATTTGTGTATTTCAATGCGGTTGTACAGCTGCTTTTGAAAATGAAATCGTCGAAAATATCACCATTTTTGTTAAACTTCGTGTTCTCTTCTTTCAGCTAAAGCACCACTAATTTTTTTTCGTCTTTAGTGATTGTGCCTCAGTGTTTGTTGTATGATATGTGCATAAAAGCATTTGTGTTTAATGATTTCTACAAAACGATAAGAAGATGGCATTGTTTTGAAGTGTGTAATTTACTTGCGTAACACATTCTGACATTCCTATCACACACATATATGCGGCCAAGTTAAACTTTAAGCATCACTCACTCCCAATGGAGTGCGACCGCACCAATGATCTTGAAACGCTCACTGAGCAAGTTAGTGAAATGCTGCAAATAATGTTGTTGTCATCATCAATAAAATATGCTAATCGAAGTGTTACATTATTAAATAGGATATCTAGTAAGTTTCAGCTTACGTTTGGGAAAGATTAAGTTACCCTTCAAACCAAGGACAAGTTAAGGTTAGGTTAACCTAACAAAGGTGACAGTATGTTTGATTTGAGTTAGATTACAGTTACTTTAGGGATATTTTCACGTTATTGTTACGGTTAGAATACCCAAATAATTGCATGCATAGAATGTTGTTAAATTTCTCCATTCATATAAGAATAGAACTCGTTTACTGTGGTAGGGTATAATTTCATTGTGGGTAAAATTTATTTTGATAAAGTCTCAGGGTGTTATACGGTAATATTTACTGATGAGAACGTTTCGACCACAATCTACTGCTCAGTAGATATTACTGTATAACATTATAAAACTCTATCAAAATAAATTTTACCCACAATGGAATTATACTCTTTGACACTCCGACGTAAGACTGAGATCTATTTTTATCACATGTGAGAGTAAGGTATCCTCTGTAATACGCCGAAGACATTGGCTAGCGGTTGCGCCATATCGTGAACTGGCAGAAGTTAGAACTCAAAAACCAGTGGCTTAATGGTATACAAGCTCGCCTGGTAAACAGTAGGTCCCGGGTTCGAGCCCTGGTGGGTGCGTACTGATGAAGAGTCCCAAACTAGGATGAAACAACTGCCCAGTACTCCCTGGCAGGTTTTCCAATGGTTCTCTAACCAATATCAGTTCATGATGAAATCCTGTAACCAATCGACCAAATCCTTACAAACCAATACTTGAATATGCGTAATCCATACACAAAATGCCTCCTTCACATGGTTGGTGCGTTCGAGATCATTTGCTGATTGGTAGTTAGTGGTGCTTAAAGTCTAATTTTGCCTTATTTAATAATCATACATATTTATGCAAGAGTTAACAGAGTTTAAGTGGTCGAAAGTGAATTAACTTACGTCAAATTCACACTTACAGACGAGAAAAAGATGGCTGAAAGAATTATTATGTCAAAAAACCCCTTGGATACTGTAGTAATATGTAATTCCACTGTAGTTGGCTTACTCGATGACATGTCGAACACAGTTTATTGTTCACAATCATACCCAGGAACTTTACTAGATTGTTGGTCACCTTGCTTTTTAAAGTCTTCACATTATCTGAAAAAGAGTCTTTGATAAGTTTGTCCTCATTTTGGAGAATGAATAGCGTATTACTTTCATTTTCACTCTTGTCCATTATGACCACACCTGAATCTTTATTCTTGCTTGACAATAACGATATCAGTATTGTGCTTAAGTTTCTTTAGGGCTTTGAGTTGTTCAGAAGTTAGAATACTTATCAGCGTTACATTACTATTACAAAACAATATCAACCTAATTCAACTTTCAACTAACCGTGGTGATCAACCATTCTAGCAGATATATTCATGTCCAACTTTGAAAGAACAAAGTTGAAGCATACAATCGGCGAAACAACTTCCTACTGTCGATATGTTGATGACATATTTATGGTGTGCAACATTGATAGTCATGCTTCACACTTACTCAGATTATTCAATGATGGACACACCAATATTGAGTTTACTGTGGAACATGAAAGTAACGGAAAGTTCCACTTCCTCGATATTGGCATGGAACACCTACAAGGCGGTAGTTTTCAGAAGACAATTTATCGAAAGCCTACATGAAAAGGACAATACTTACATTTTAATAGCTTTTGTCCAAGTAGCTTTAAGCGCGGTCTAGTCAAGACTCTGTACTATAGAGCGAGGAGAATATGCTCTACAGAGAAATTAGAGAAAGAATTCGAGTTTCTTCAAAGAATGTTGAAGATCGATGGTTACCCTCAAAGGTTCACTAACAAGTACGGAAGATCTGAAGTCACAAATGTAAAACATATCACAGTTTGTAAAAAGCCAATCTACATTCAACTTGATTATAAAGGTGAAAACATTGCAGCGATGATCAACAGAAGACTGAGTACGTCACTAGCCATAGCCTATTCTGCAGCTAAGTTCGTCCCCATCTATCGAACAACTTGCTCTTTGGTGCAATCGAAATTCAATAGATATCCTTCTCATGTTAACTCCAACTGTATTTACATGTATCTGCGGGAGCAGTTAAATTGGAAGGACAGAAAGAAGGGCATATCTATGATTTTCTGAACATGTACCAAAAAGCTTATGTCTAAAGGGAACAAATGCTTTAAACAGTGCCATCCATCGCCAGGCATCTCCTCGACACGGGTCATGAAATTAACTTTTAAAGAACACAAACAGCAGGTTGCAATGATAAGGCTTGTTTCAAATAATATGCACAATGTTATGGAAAGTGGATTGACAACATATAATTGAGAATCAACATGGGAAGGTGTCACGAGTTTTACTCATCCCGGGCTAATCTGTTCAACTTATTACTCATCTCTTGTTTCAGCTGTAGTGGATGTACAGCAAGCGATGAATTTCACTTGACAAAATAAAATAATTCCTATGAAACAAATCGATAAAGAAAAAGCGTTTCATACATTTATTCCCCTTAATGAATTTGAACAAAGCAAGAACTACAGTTTTAGAACAATAAAGTGGTACCATCTTTTATTTCGTTGTCTTCTCGTCCGCTGCTTACAGGCCAAAGACATTATTAAATATATCTACAAAACAACTTTAACATACTTGCATAGTGTTCATTTTAAACAAAAATCAATCGATCAGTATACACATACACTAAAAGTATATACATATATAAATATGCAATATTAAACATTATTCCGAACAATAATAACCATACAAAATGGAAACTTTTAGCATTTCGCATTCGGAAGAAAGAGGGGTGAAATTATCCAGTTACCAGGGCGAAGAAAGGCTGATAACCGCTTCTTTCTGGACGCATAAATCAGGTTTCAGGCGCTTGATGGAAACGGCTTCACCAAACTTAAGGAGAATTGAGCTCTTTTGCCTATTGGTAATTTTGAACGACTTTTCGACTTCCACCTCATAACCAGCGTCGAGGAGATGCCTGGCGATGGATGGCACTGTTTAAAGCATTTGTTCCCTTTAGACATAAGCTTTTTGGTACATGTTCAGAAAATCATAGATATGCCCTTCTTTCTGTCCTTCCAATTTAACTGCTCCCGCAGATACATGTAAATACAGTTGGAGTTAACATGAGAAGGATATCTATTGAATTTCGATTGCACCAAAGAGCAAGTTGTTCGATAGATGGGGACGAACTTAGCTGCAGAATAGGCTATGGCTAGTGACGTACTCAGTCTTCTGTTGATCATCGCTGCAATGTTTTCACCTTTATAATCAAGTTGAATGTAGATTGGCTTTTTACAAACTGTGATATGTTTTACATTTGTGACTTCAGATCTTCCGTACTTGTTAGTGAACCTTTGAGGGTAACCATCAATCTTCAATATCTTTTGAAGTAGGCGTTTGAATTCCGACTCTGGCAGTGGAAAAAGATCAGACTGCTAACAGATGATCTCAATAGTTTCGTTGATTGGAATCATTGTGCACAAGAAGTCTACATCAAGTGACACCATGAACGTATTTAAAACGTTCGTGTGGTTCACAAGACAGAAGCGGTTAGGGAATAATTGGTGTACTTTACTTGATATCAGGATTTTGTAAATATGTCTCTGAAGGGTGTGTATGACAAGGAATGCATAGTTTACAAAATTCAAGTCTTTCGCGTTAATTATTCTTCGCGATTCGGTATAGGCGTCTGTTGGAGGTTACTGTAAACGTTTTTTCTATTCGTTTACGTTACCAATGGAATATAGTGCTTCAGGCTAGAGGCCTAAATTTTCAGTAGCAGTGGTGTTTATTCTCACAGGATGGGGTTGCTAGCCTCATGCCCAACCTTCTTTCTTAACTAGTTTTATTATTGGCTTAGCGAGGTAGAAGAGTGCGTCGGCCGAGGTTTGAACCCCGGACCGTATGCCTAGTTGGCGGGCATTCTACCGCTAAGCCATCGATACACTTCACTCTAATTCTGTGTGATTCAGCAACGAAAGTTTATCTTATCTTATGTAGCGTACTTTCCAGTGTATCCCTTTTTTACCTTCCATAGACTCTTCTAACTTTCTTTGCTTTTTTCTGATGGGGAGACACACCATTATTTTTAATCATTTCGTGTTAATTTCATTTGACATTCTTCTCTATGAATCCCTATTTGCAGAAACAAACCCGGAAGGAAACCGAATCTAAGTCTCATTTTGAATATTAATATTTAGACAGTTATTCATATAATTGTATTGTGTTCAGAGAAATTCACCATCTAAATTTGACGAGGAAATCGTGCCTTCACTAGACTGTTACATCCGTTTTGTACAAATAGCAATGTACCCTTTTTGTGTGAATTGGAGTTAAAAGAATAATAGTGTTAAGCGGTTCACTTCACAACGAAGAAATACCTGTACTTTACTATTGTTTCCTCGATACGCTCACACAGACGATTTAGTGTGGGCGACAGGGAGTAGACTTCCGTCTTCCGCTTAACATGCTATTATGTGAACACACATTCATAACCCTACACGTGGTAGGGTTATTTCTCGTAAAAGTGGAAGGGCTACTTCAGGAATCGCCATGCGAGATCGAGCATTGGAAGTAGCACTAGCAGCAAGATTCACTGCTGCCAACACCGTAGCCTTAAAATAGACAGAAAATGATCAAATCAAGCACAGGAAAGATCTTTTATGCAATAAACATAATTCTAGTGTCATTCGAAATAGAAATAAGCAATGACAGAACAATTATTGATTAGAAATAATTCAGTGAAAAATTACATGCCAGTAAGTCTCACAATCTATGAATAGTGATTTGAGAGGTTAATACGAAACAGGGCAAGAGTAAAGAATGGATACCAAAGTCAAATGATCCTGAAACAACCAGTCATATCGTTCATCATTCAAAATGGATGCGGTTCATGAACTTCGTTGCAAGTTTCATCCAGATTTAGTTTTTGACTTCTCTGTGGAAAATGGGTTGACAGGGAGGTCTAAAACCTGCATATGTGGGGGGGGATAATGACTCTACAAAAGTATTGCCGGGCTATTGAGCGATACGCATTTAGATCCAACCACTGTTACATGAGGAAATATGTGCAAGTTGGTAAGTCGTACATTATGGTAATTTTTTAGATACTTTCTTCTCCAGTTCGAAAGTGTCGCTTAGTAAAATACTGTGTATATGCCACAACTGGCTACTAAAGCGATCAGTATCTGCTACAGCTGCAGAAACGGAGAATACAAAGATTTCAATAGTGCAGTGGTATCAGTACTGCCGTGATGTTGCCTCACAAAAACTGAATGGGATCACCTCTTTCGTGCATATTGACGAAACTGTACTTATTAAGCGAAAAATGAATCGAGGGAGGAGTAGAGCAAATCATATTTCGGTGGTGGGACTTTACGACACAAATCTTCGTAAAGGGTTTGTGGAACGCATCCCGAACAGAAATGCTGATGTGTTAATATCAATTATACAACGACTAGTCCTCCCAGGAACTACTATTCACACAGACGAATGGGGAGGTTATTCTCAATTGTCATCACTAGGCTATATTCACCACAAAGTCAACCATTCTTCTGAACTGGTGGATCCTATAACAGTAACACATACAAATTCCAGTGCAGGATTTTGGGCTCACCTCAAAAAAGTATCACAATGATAAATGATTCCCGAAGTGATATGGCATATAGCCATTTAGATGAGTTTTTGTATCGGCATTGATTTAATATGTCTATAACCACTCCTATGAGAAACTGGGAACAGTTTTTGCAGCACATTAGAGACATTTATCCTGTATAGTTCATTTTTATTGCACACATACGTTGTAAATATACTTTTTTAGAATTAATTTTATGCCACTTTTTAACTGTAAGGATCTGATTGGCTGTTTCAAGGTCATTCGACTTTGGTTTCTATTCTCTACTGTTGCCCGAAACAGCTAACGTGAATTTCCATGTACAACCTTCTGTTGTATTTTTAAAGCCTGAATGATAAGGTTGGCCCACATAAACACCCTATTACAGCCTAGTGGGAGAAGGGGAGTAGACATTGGTCTTCCCTCGAAAAGCTTTCGTGTGAGCACACATTCATAGTCTTTGCCAGGTAAATCCTATTCACTACCTTCATGCTGTGGTTGTGTTTCTCACAAAAGTGTAAACGCGAACCTGAACATCTTGCACTTACAACCCGACTGGTGGACATTCTAGTCAACTTAGGGGAGCGAGAAAATCCTGATTCCGAACCTATGGTACCTGGGCTCCAAAAGCCAAACCGATCGAATGGCGCATGAACCTGTTATGGTCAATGAATACCATGAAAACGCTGCTCCACTGGCTTGCGTATTAGACTTCAAGTTAAAGCTTCGATGGGGTTCCATATAAGACAACCACATACCTCGATTTGGGCAGGATTTCAGCCATCGCACAAACTGTGAGATTTTATGTGTCTGATCTCTTGTTACCCATAATGCATCAAGTTTGTCTTCTAATAATAATAATAAAAATAATTTTTTTATAAAGGGGAATATTATTTGAGTGTTTTCATCCCATTACGACTCGAGTACTACGGCGTACCCCAAATATTCATCAGCCTTATTCAACAGCTGTACGACGACGCCACATGTCAAGTGATCCACAACGGAAAACTCAGCGAGGCGTTTGGAGTAAACACAGGAGTTAGACAAGGGTGCTTATTATCACCAATGAATTATATTCCTAATTGTGGTGAACTGGATTATGAGTCAGACAATGGGAAAACGAGCAGACAGGGATATCCTGGACCGACGGGAAGAACTTAGAAGACCTGGATTTCGCGCGTGGATGATTTATGTTTGATGTCACACAAAATCGAAAACTTACAAGTGAAAACTGGTCGAAGAAGCAACAAAGACAGGACTCCAGGTGAACAAAGACAAGAGGGACGTTATGAAAATAACCAACCAACAAAAACAACAACAGCAACATCCAGCATCAATCACCATCAACGGGGGGATTTGAAAGAGGTTACTTCATTCACTCACTTAACTAGAGAGCATTGTCTCAACTACAGGAGGTAGAACGGACGAGAATGTCAAATCGAGCGAGAATCGGGAAGGCGAGAAACACATTCATCAACCTGAAACAACTAACTTGGAAATCTTCGTCACTCAGCATCAACAACAAAATTCAGTCGGATTTTCAATACAAACGTCAAGTCAGTCAGTTCTTCTATACCGATCAGAAACTTGACGGGCTAGTCACGGAGAATATTTCAACCAGCCTGTTGCAGACCTTTGTCAACCAACAACTGTCTTCGCTGGCTCTATACTGAAGATCAGATGGTCGGGCCGGAAAGAATCACCAACAAGAAACTATGGCTGGGAAGAAACAAAACAAGAACCAATCGCCTACCAGCAAATAAGTAGGAGAAAGTGGAGATGGATTGGACACTCACTAAGGAGGCGGCTGGGTGACATCGCGCGTCAGGCCATGTCTCGAGTGGAACTTGAAAGGGAAGTGGCGAGTGTGATGTCGGTGCAAGGGTGACATGGAGGAGATCGTGTGAAGAGGAGTTGAAACAGTATGGGCTAACATGGATGCAGGTGAAAAGCACAGCAGAAGACAGAATCTAGCGGAGACGTGAAGTTGAGGCCCGATATGTTCCACTAGGAACCCAAGGGAATGATAACAATTCCATTACGACTAGACAACTTATATTCCGTTTCTTTTGATTCTTTGTACTGATTATTTCTATCTACTTATTTATAAATATTTTGTCATTTCGAATTTCTGTTTCTTGAAGTCAGTCACAGTGAACAAATATTTGTACAACAGCAATATGCACTGTTGAGGCATAGTTTGTTAAACTAAAGGGAATCACTTCCAAGGAGTGGTTTGTTAGTCAATCTAGAATCCATGTGAACATAAGCAAATCCCATATCAAAGTGTTGGTTTATAGGGATTTGATTGGTTTCAGGATTTCATCATGAAATCCTGCGATTCAGAGGTGGAATTTTCACCAGCCACATACACTTGGTCCAGAGTTTATTTTCCAGCCGTCGCACTCTTAAACATCGCCTAGTCGTTGGTAACCCAGGAAAAGAGGGAACGTTTGTTGGGAAATCTCGCCCCGTACACATAATACAAGCGCTACGAAGAGTCTAAGGCTTGAAGACTTATATTCCATTCGGAAAGAGAAAAATCACCGGCTTTTTAATAGTTTATGTGTAAATGCTAATAAAGTTTAATAACAACCCTAAGTTTCTAAACGAGCTTAACCAGCTTAGTTATTTTCTTTTCAAGTTATCTTGAAGTCTGGTTTATTAGGCATATTTGGGATTTTATAGTGGATAATTTGAGGAGATTTGCTGCATACTGATCTATGAGGTTGTGAAGCTATATCGATTGAGATAGCTAGGACACATGTTGCGCATTCTGAGCTATCTCCTTCCTCGACCAGTATTGCTAACTGACATAGTGTCTAGTTGGAAAAGGGTTTAGGGTGGTCAGAGCAGTTGGTTTGAGACACGCCTCGTTAGGGTCTGCGAGACGTTAAGAACTAATAGTTGGAGACTTATTGGTGATACGCCTCAAACTCGTTGTCAGTGGCGCGGATACATTCACTTCTCGTGATCTCCAATATCTATTAAGCCCTCATGCTTTTTTTATGTACCTATTCTTTAAGTCGCACATTTCTGCTGATTATGCTTCTTTTGAGTAACCTTTTTCTAGCATTTTTCTTACTTTGTATTTTACACGAAGTATGCTAGTTTGGACTAATGTTTTTCTGCGCAGTCGGACAGTACTAGTAGTATTGGCATATTTTTTAAAACCGGTTTACAATTAACTACACCCTATATTTATCAAAGTTTACCAACAGATTGGATGCAGGACTTCCAATAGGGACGTCTAGCTTCAAAATAGCCGATTTTCATTGATGAGGCTTTATGTAGTGTATTGAGTTGAATTATTTTGAAATCTGATCTCATTATCATACAAATCAAGCTTCATCATACTAGCTTATATGTTATGCACTAGTGAAGATAAAACATGTCTATCTATACAAATGAAACATTTGCAAAGGTTTACAGAGTTTGATAAAATCTCTGCCAAGCATCACAAATTCTTCCTCTGAGAGTCAAACTTAATATACAAAGTTACAGGATTTCATCATGAGTTGATATTGGTTAGAGAACCATTGGAAAACCTGCCAGGGAGTACTGGACAGCTGTTTCCTCCGCTTTAGTTTGGGACTCCAGAAGTACGTACCCACGAGGGGGGTTCGAACCCAGGACCTTCTGGTTACATGGCCAGCGTACTCGTAGACCATTGAACCCCTGGGACCCGATACAATGGCCAGTGCGTAAATTCTAACTTCTGCCAATTCATGACACAGTGCGACCCCTAGCCAATGTCATCGCTGGCGAGTATTTGTCCTCACACCCGACCTGCTGCATCCTACTGGTCACGACTTCCCACTGGAACCCAGGTAATTACCTACCTGAATAGGGCCAGTCGCCAGTGAGCATCTCATTGTTATTCAAGTTTTGGTTTGCAGGGATTTGGTT
Source organism: Trichobilharzia regenti (assembly GCA_944472135.2). Lineage (NCBI taxonomy): Eukaryota > Metazoa > Platyhelminthes > Trematoda > Strigeidida > Schistosomatidae > Trichobilharzia > Trichobilharzia regenti. Next base: position 44,195,908 of record OX235265.1, on the reverse strand, counting down.
GATTGGTAACAGGATTTCATCATGATCTGACATTGGTTGCCCTCATCAGGTAGGTGTTGACCTTGGGTTCTAGTGAAAAGTCTTGACCAGTAGGGTGCAGCAGGTCGGGTATGAGGACAGATACTTGCCGAAGACACTGGCTAGGGTTCGCGCTATGTCATGAATTGGCAGAAGTCAGAATTCGTGCACTGGCCATTGGATCGGGTCCCAGTGGCTCAATAGTCTACGAGCTCGCTGGTCGTGTAACCAGAAGGTCCTGGGTTCGAAACCCCTTGGTGGGTGTGTACTTCTGAAAAGTCCCAAACTGGGACAGGGAAATAGCTGTCCAGTACTTGCTGGCAGGTTTTACAATGGTTCCCTAACCAATATCAACTCATGATGAAATCCTGTGTCCAGCCAAATCCCTACAAACCAACACTTAAATATTAATGTACAAAGGCTGATAATACTATCTGGTCACCTAGACTGAAGTAACTGGTGGGCCATACAACTTTTGAGATATTCCCCTGACTAAATGTTGACTGCTTAAAAGCCACACCATGATCCCTGAAAGAAGTGATGATATGGCCATCTAACTAACTTAGTAAACGGAAATCTTAAGGTAATAAAGCAAACAAAAACTACATTCAACGCCATTTTTAGAATTTAGTAGCTATCTAAAAATAATCTCAACTATACTTGTAGGTGTCATTTGAACTATAAATATTTTCTGAAGGTGATAGACTGACTGTTCGACATAATTAGATGTTCGTTACCATGGTAAATTAAATATGGAATCATAAAGTACTTGAATAGAATGCTAATGACAATAGAGTAGTAAGTAGTTAATAATAATGAATTAAATGGTGAGTGTAAATTAATTAATTTAATGAATGTACAAGTGTACAGGTAGCAGCTGTATTGTATTCAACATAAATACTGTAGGTAGGTAGCTAACTAAGTATGCGACATATTTAGATAAGCTATTTTTGTAATCTCCAGTTGCCTCTTTTTTCTGTTTGTGCTAAAATATGTGTCAGATGGTGTTACATTTTCACGATAAGAAGGTTAAGAATTTCTTAACACATTTTGTCGTCTGGATATTTTAATAGCAGTACATCATAAGCAACCCACCTATGGTAGGTTATTATTTTATATGTATTTAAGGAAAAAGTTGGAAATGCTGCTACTATTTTTAGGATAAACAGGAGTAAGAAGAAAAACATGAAGGTATTTTATCAGTTGATGAAAATGTAAAAATAGGATTTCACATATGATATGATAGAGAAGATATGTGTAGTTCAGGTGGATGATTTCGATGTGGTTGTGTTCTCTGAGCTGGATAGTTAATTTGCGAAGCTTTCATCGCCCCACATACTAGGCAACATCTTCAGCGCATTCTTCAATTTGAACTGAGCTTTTAGATTTCTTCACGAGTTTACTAGCCATCACTCCTGATGACTTTGAATGTGATTGGTTGTTATTGTGCGTTTTCACACCCTCTAGGCTACTTGTATTGGAACTGATTGTTTCTTTGATTAGAACTTTGACCCTTTGTGTATGAGGTTTCTTTCTTATCGATTGGTAAATTTAGTCTATCTCGTTGTGTCTATTGATTGACGATTTACTGGAATACCAGGCTTCTAGAAACACCAAGAATGCTAGAGAATTTACTTCAAATTGAAGTATGCGCTGAAGATGTCGCCTATTAGGGCGATGAAAGCTTCACAAATCACTATCCAGCTGAGAGAACACAACCACATCAAAAACATATTTCATTGTTTTGATAGAAGCTTACAACAGTAGTATACTACTGACGAAATTTATTAGCAGTATGTAGACGCAGATTAATAGGAAGTACACGTACATAGGAAGGACCCATCGGTCTCTGCAGGTTAGGGCTACAGAACACATTTCAAAGTGGCTGCAACAACAAATGAAATCGCCAGACACAGCTGACCCTGGAAATAGATGTCCAACATCATCTATAGCGAAGCATATTATAGAGATGCGTCATAAGGTTGATTTCAACAATGATTTTAAGCTGATATATAAAACAAGGTTTTGACCCCACCAAACAGGGTCGAAGAAGAATTAGTTTTCGTCGAGAAATGCCTAAGGGAAAATGGATACCCTAAGGGATTTATACAGAAGTACAGCAGAGAAAAAGATGAGAAAGAAAAGCATCCAACTGTAGAAAAGAAAAAAGTGTTTATTTGTCTACCATACAAAGGAGATGCAGTGTCACAAAAGATTGATAAAAGATTGAAAGGTGCAATAAATAGAAGCTTCCCAGCAGCAAAACTCATAACAGTATACAGCACCACTCCTTCTTTAATCCACTCAAAACTGGATAAATACCCTGCTGATGTCACCTCCAACTGCGTTTATGAATTCACGTGCACTTGCGGGAGCAAGTACATTGGAAGGTCAGAAAGAAGGGCTTCTATCCGGTTTTCTGAACGTATTCCCAAAAACCTGTGCCTGAAAGGAAGCAGATATTCCCAGAGTGCAATTACCAGACACATTATTGATACCGGACATCTCGTAGAGATTTCTAAGTCCTTCAAAATATTAAATAGACAAAGGACAGCAAGTTTACTACGATTTGCCGAAGCAATCGCAATCAAACGGCTTAAACCAGACTTATGCATACAGAAAGAGACTGTGATTAACCTCTCACTCCCTTGGTAACAGAATTTTGATTTTGATTAGTCATCTAATTCAGTGATCTCAACTCACTGAACAAATCTTAATCTCGCAAACTGTAACCGCTTTTGTTTCTTGAGTTGCTATGTGAACCTACAAGCTTAAACTGTTCTGTTAATCAATTTTTCTGATTTCTGTCTTACCCCTCTCCCTCTTTTCAACTTTAAAAGCGTATAAATTGATGATGAAAACTTAAGCTAAAAACATTGTAATGCTTTCATTTAGATGCGTCAATTTTATGGTATCTCTTTTCTACCACCACTCGAACATTAAAGTATGTCATTATCATCTATATAACCGTTGTAATTTCAGTTAGTCTGCAGCTGATGAGGACCTGTGAAATAGAATGATATCATTTTACTTCATCATATTTTCAACCCCTTCTTTGCCTTGTTTACTCTCTTTTTATTTTCCTCACCCACACCTTTTGCGTCTCCCTACTTATTATTTGTGACCTTGACCCGTACACAATCTAACCTGTATTGTAATTATTCATGCCTTGTTGCCCTCTATAAAAACTGTGTATGACATGTACGTGTGTGATCAGAATTTCCGAAATGTGTTGCGCCAATACATTACACGTTTCAGATAAACTACGTCTACTTATTGTGTTGTTGTAATAAAAAGTAGCCAAAATTGAAAACAACATTTTAAGACAATGACTACAGGAGCAGAATTGTTTATTTCTCAAATTTGTATTTAACTTCAGAAAATCGCCAACCAATCAGGATAGTCTATTATCCGTTGTCATAACCGACCATTAATTTAGCTAAAAATGTGGAAATATTGTGTTGTGTTGAGAGCTATCTGCTAGCCAGAATTGTAGACAACAATTTACGTCAGTGTTTACTTCCCAAATCGGGGTCATGAAAAAAAGCAATAACAAGGCTTAACATTGAGGAACTCACCAACCAATCACAGAGTTCTAAACGTGTGCAAATATGATTCGCAGATATATGGCCTTACTTTCTACGAAACGGTCAGAAAAAGATGACAGAATAACCTTGAGCAAGAAAACAACCAATCAGAAGACTTGACTTCTCTGCTAACAATAACGCTAATAATAATGTATATAAAAATCTATGATTGTTTCTTGATTTTCTCAATAAACGATCTGTAGCGTGGCCCTTGTCTCCTGTCGTTACAATGTGGTTTTTCTCAACAAAAGGGTTTGTTACTGAGTCTCTTGTCTTCTCCCGCTACACTAGTAGTAAAAGTAGGAATTTTTCATTTTGTCTTATTCTTAGAAAGAATTAACAAATCGCATTGTGTATCCTATGGACAAAAAGGGAACCTAAAAAATTAAAATTAACAACCAAATCAAGGTGATAATAAATTTAGAATAAATCACTTAATTTTGATACGAATAGAAGCGAAACTTAATTCCAATGTGTTTTTATTTTTACGTGATGCAAGTGAGTATGTTTGGTTGCTTGTGTTGGACAAGTGAGATAGTCAATGTTTGTTTGTCGCCGAATGAACTGTTACTTCCTGGAATGAGAAATTAACTTCGAGCTAACGCGTCAAGGGTAGGAAACCTGCTTCATCTACTAAGATTCGGTCAGCCAAATGCATTCATCAGTTCTAATACGATTACTATTTATGATTATTCTCTTGGGTTCAAAGTAGAACATAGGGCGTCAACAGTACATCTTCATCTCATTCTCTTCTCAGAGGTCTGTACCAGGTGACTCTACTTGACCTCCTAGATGTCACCCTTGCATGCGAGATCTTATCCTTTCCCAATCGCGTTCCACTCGAACGCCTTCCTGGGGCAGGATACCACTCAACAGTCTCCCGGAATGTTCTCGATCGGTCTGTGTTATTTTCAGCATATTTGTTGGGTGATAAGTTCCTGGTTGGTTTGTTGTCAGTGTTTTTTGTTGCTAATGCTTTTTGGCCAGCTGATATTCTTTATGAAACTAGTTATGGTGTAACAACAGAAGACAAGGGCCAGGCAACAGATCATTTATTTACGAAATCAACACATATTTATAGATTATAGATTATTGTAGGCAAACAAACACAGTCTTCTGCTTGGTTGTTTTTCACTAAAAGTTAATCTTTCATCTCTTTGTGGCTGTTTCTTGAATGTCAGATCATCTATATGTTAACTGTATCCGCCTACGCAGAGTATGCTATGATTGGTTGTTTAATCAGTCTTTGTTCATATTTTTCTAACGACCAATATTTGGGACGTAAACATTGACGTAAATTACTGTCTACCGATTTGGTCAGCAGCCAGCTCTCACCACAATAGTAGTCGTTGATAAAAGTTTTCAAACTTCTGGAAATATCTTTGGTAACGCGCAGTGTGAGTCTCTAAACAATGTGATGGAGCTGACTGACTTAACATTACTGTTGATAACTCTAATGTTGTTCTTCATACTGAATGCCGAAGATTTCCATATTAACTTCACACTAGTGAAGGTTTGTCTTGCCTTTCCAATCTTGCCTTTGACATTGTCATCCCTGTTACGTGTAGCTGCTGTCTGGATAAGTGTTGATGGTCACACGACATGTGTGACTCACTACCAATTGCATCAATGTACTGTCTCGTTACAGATGGTTTTTTCAGCATGTGTGCTTAGGCATTGTATTTATTTATGACTATAGAATTTTCTTTAGTAGTGGGTTAGTAAATAATACAAGGTGACACCCACTTTGCCTATGAGCTAAGACACTTAATAAACTGTATGTGTTTTATTAAAGTGAAAACGTTACCACAAGTAATGGAGTTGATTACAATTCAGTTTCTAATTCCTTCAAATATTTTTTGATTTTAATTTAAATAAAGAAATGTAAGCTGGTATGCGCCAGACATTTAGTGTGGCTACCAAAGCTTGGGTTTGTGGTATTTTGGTAGACGCAGGCTTGCTATATGCCCCTGAAACCTGAACTCACTGACTTCAGGACGTATGTTGACTCTGCGCTCTTGATCATCGTCTCCGTTGAACTGTTTTCACACAGTAGCACCATCGTTACGTAATAATATGAGTAGTTTGATGATTGATTTGTACTCAGGATACAAATAAGAACAAAGTAGGGAATACGAAGTTATGGAGGAGTTCTAAATGAATACAAGAATTATAAGCAATTAAAAAAAACAGGTAAACAAACAAATGTAATGGTCAACTGACAAACTTCTAAAGCTGGATACCTATCAGCCGTAAAAGAGCTCTCATCATCTCGCTATCCCACCGTACCAGAAGAATTTGTAGCGATGACTGTTTAGAAGAAGAGCTCCTATTTCTCAAACGCATCCTGGTTCAAAATGGATACCCACTGCGTTTCGTGTAGAAGAACACGACACAAAAGTCAAAAAGAGAAGAATACACTTCACTGCCAGAGAAAACACTTTATTTGAATCTGGAATTCAGAAAAGACCTATCAGCAGATATTCTTAAACGAAGAATCTCCAATTCCCTGAAGAAGACTTTTCCGGCAGCAAATCTAAGACTGATATTCTCTAGCAACGTGAAGGACAGACTTCCGCATATGACCACTTCAATGCGCATTTATCAGTTCACCTGCCCGTGCAGAGCTAGGTACATAGGTTGTTCTATTCGGGTGATGTTAGAGAACATCATCCAGCATGGCTGCAAAGATGAGACACTGGTTCAGTCAGAAGTGCCATAACTGAACACGTTGTCAGTACCTGTCACAGCATCTCAACTGACTCATCATTCAGAGGCATTTACAAAGTAAACAAAAATCTGCCGAAGACAGTGTGTTTCTGATATCTTTGTACTGCGGAAGCTCTCGCCATATGCATCGATAGGCCTGGGCTGTGTGTTCAAAAGAAACTAGTCCAGCATTTACAACTACCGTGGACCTAGTTCAGTATGTTCCCTTATCCTTCAGTTTTTTGTTCTGTTCCCTCTGTTTGTCTTTATCCAATTCACTCCATTTTCTCAGTTATAAAATCAGTAATTTTACGTTTGTTTCCATTCTCCTCCTGTTGACATGTGTAATTCGTTTAAAATACCTACGTTACAATTATATCTTAATCCTGTGCAATTCTTGTGTTTCTGAGACTCTTGTAATCTATATCCACGCCTCCTAACTTCCATTTCAAGTTGAAAATTATTTCAATTTTGTTTCCATACTCATTTTTACACACTTGTTATCCATTCTAATCCTGTGTAATTATGTTTCTAAGCCTCTCATGAACCATATCTAGTTGAAAATAATTGTCACCTTTAATTCACTGTCGTGATTATGTGAAATCAAACAAGAATATTATCCATGTAAAATTATGTATTTCAATGCGGTTGTACAGCTGCTTTTGAAAATGAAATCGGCGAAAAGATCACCATCTTTGCTGAACTTCGTGTTCTATTCTGTCTAATATCGACTATCTTTGTACTATTTCGTTTTAAAAACATATTTTGAAACAATTGAATATATATAAATATATATATTACTACAAAACACTGACTTCTTCAAAGCTGCAGTGGGGACAAAATGCATCTGAAATCGTACCTCATTCCTCACTAATGGGAATTCCTATTTCCCAATATGAAGTTATAATTCATGGGCCATTGGTTCGGGTCCCAGTGGCTTAATGGTATACGAACTCGCTCGCCTTGTAATCAGAAGGTCCTGGGTTCGAATCCCGGCGAGTGCGTACTGCTGAAGAGTCCCAAACTAGGACGTAACGGCTGTTCAGTACTCCCTAGCAGGTTTTCCAATGCTCCTCTAACCAATGTCATCTCTTGATGAAATCCTGTAACCAATCAACCAAATCCCTACAAACTAACACTTGAAATTAATTTCTCCTTGCTGCTAACAAATTTCTGGGAAGAATCACAATTTGATGAATTCACCTACAGGTTCCAGTCAAAATATGATGCATTATAATTCCCGTGTAGCATTGAAACATGACTAAATTAATTTATGCACGATGATAAACTATGCGATAATTCCAAGTCTTACTCATTTTTAAATGAATACTTCATTTTTTTCCCACCTAACTCTCTAAAAACATTAATTATTATTGATTTTGTTTCATTTAGGAAAACAACAAAATGGTTAGTCATTCAATGTAAATTTCTATCAAAATTCAATGAGATTTATGGTTAATTTATTCATAGGAACGTTTATGATTAGCAAGCCCTACTACTATGCTTAATGTCGATTAGTTTTACACCACAAAATGATTACCTCAGAGTGTATTTCCTATGCATAATATATATATAGATAGATATTGTTTGAAATGTATTCTAAATTTGTTTATGTCACACAAAACTTATTATTATTTGTCTAGAGAATTATGGAAGCCTTGTTCTATGAGTAATTAATGACATTAGTCATAATAATAATAACAATATTAATAATAAATGTAAATAGCTGAGCAACAAAATGGCGCAAATATTTTGTTTAAACATGATTGGACTACTGAATGAATTAATTAACGAAAGTAGACTAGACAAGTAGACAAATCCTCAAATTACCCAGATTGTATTGGTTGCTTCTTTCGAATTTGCATATATATATATATATATATATATATATATATATGTATAGAAGGTTTAATTAATTTGTATGCTAAACTAATGCATGCTACTGTTTGAGATATACCAGTAGTAATGTTGAATCTTGGGGAAAATATCTTACATGCATAAGAAGGCATAATTCAAGGTATGATCATTATATTCACTGTATTGAAATATTATAAGTGAATAAATATTTTTATTGTGTTTTTTAATCAGAGTGATACTATCAATAAATTTGTTCACTTTTGAGTTTACGATTAAAGCCTTTTTTCATATATGTCCAAACCAAGTTCACTTTTAACGGTTTGAAAAAATTTGGGCATTGGGTATATGATATTTTTGTATTTCCCAGTGAATGAAAAACAAAACGATTTCGTTGTGTTTTACTGACGTTTCGCTATTTAATGCTAATAGCTTTATCAAAGTATTATTAAACCAGAATTTACAAAATCTCAGCATATATGTATATATAACAAAGAGTTAAGGGGTGAGAAAATAGACTTAGGTCAAGTTAAAGGGACATATTGAAAGTCAAATTAACAATGAAGATCACTAAACTAAATATCAAAGGTAATAGTACATCTGTTATGATATCAAAATAAAGTTTACTAACTTGATCATCATTCGTCTGTGTGGGTTGGTTTTTCGTTGTCGAGTTGGTCGATTGGTAAAGATAACAAAACCAAGTGCTGATTGTTGGATTTGATCAGTGTGTAAAATTATAAAAGTAGTGTGTGTTTACATAGTGAACTTGCTTATCACATTCGTGTTGATTTCGTCACTTCGTTGAGGAGGGGAGGGAGGTGCTGTAACCAGGTCAGGTTCTGTTTTAGTCCATCATTCCTATTCAGACAATCCGGATTCCACTTGATATGAAGTTCTTCTGATATTAGACGTTCTTTGTGATTTCTGTAGTTTTTCTGGATAACGATTTCAATATTGTCAAAATCAATTTTGTGGACTGATTCGATAGCGTAGCGTGTAGACCTATGGCTGATGATTTTTTAAGCCTTTGTAGTTCAACTAGATTTCTCAGTGGTCGAAGAGATACCCTACGGTGTTCATTTCTTCTGATTTTGATTTCTCGAGATGTTTGTCCGATGTATATTGCATTACACATTCTAAGCATTTTATTTTACAGACACAATTAGATAGAGAGTCTTTGTAAATTCCGGTTTAATAATACTTTGATAAAGCTATTAGCATTAAATAGCGAAATGTCAGTAAAACACAACGAAACTGTTTTGTTTTTCATTCATTGGGAAATACGAAAACCTTTAGTATAATAAAGTTTTCTTCTGTTTTATTTTAATCTGAGTACAGTATGAATATTTCAACTTGATATGATTATGAGCAATAGTTTGTGCTCGAAACAAGGTCATCAGTTAATATTACTGTACAACAAAGTGTGGTTTGTCAAAATAAAATCTTATCCATAATGGAGTTATACTCTACCACAGTGCCCAAGTTTTATACTTATATCAGTAGTATAAATATATGACTCCACATTTCTTTTTCTTAAAATACACCTGATTTGAATGATCTGTAAAATGTGTGTTTGTAAAGTGTCTTACCCAAGATGGGATATGTCTTATGCTAAATCAAAATTGCCACGTTTTCATCTCAGTATACTTGAATAAGTAGAAAGAAGACAGTCATTTACGATTTGAGTTACTTCAGGTAGTCAATATTGTATTTCATGCCTACAGAAAAATGCTATAATCATATGAGGTGTATTACGTTTGACTGGTTTAAAGGTGTATGGGAGACTTTCGTTTTTTTTGCATAGCTGCACAGTGGTTGGAACTCTCGCTGACCATGTACATGGTCTGGAGTTCGACCTCCTGCTGACACACAACTGATGTCAATTGGTAGGCCTGCAAAATTTAGACTACCGATATCACATGTTGAAAAAAATCCATACTTGTACTACAAAATAAAGTGTGAAATCAAGCTTTAATCAAAAAAGATTTAAAAACAAAAATAAATGTCTGTTGCAGCGTTTGTTTTACTATGCATAAAAATACCTCGCCCTTTAATCAACTTAAATATTTGTCATAACTGTGAATGAATTTTTCTGTTAAATCGATTCCAGTCACAAGACATTTCGTCAAGATTATACATGAAGCATACCCTAAACAGGACGTTAATTGTAGCCACATATTCCATCTTGATGTCCATGTGAAATGACCTAATTAATATGTATTCTGTAGACAACTGACCCTAAATTATGCACTCGAAAAAGATTTTATGAGGTGTATTTATCTGGACAGAGTCAGAGTATTTTCTAGTCTGTAACAACAAAATATTGCTTCATAGGCCTCAGGCTTCAAATTTTATTATTTATTATTATTATTTTATTTTCAAGATTTTGCTTCCATATACAACATATTCCATTAGGAATACTTTGTTTTAGCTTGTGTTTAAATGATACTCATTCGAATTGGGGGTGTATTTAGGATCATCCTTTCTTAGACAAGAAATAAATGGCCAGTAAACATAAACAGCGATTATTTTAGTTCTTAAGAGACGTGAAATTACACAACTCGTTATGTGACTGGTTATAGATATATCAGATGAGATGACTCAGCACTTTTGCCTCACAGCTTCCAACCTGTTATTTATGTAATGTGTTGGAGTAATTTAATATCGCATGTTAAAAATGAAGAGTTACCCTGGTGTTTGATTTTATTTGGCTACCTGTTGCATGAATTTGAATCTCAATGAGAATAAAATATTCCATGTTTCAGACTAAAATACCTTTTTTGCGATTTCACAAATAATCATAAATATTTCAAATGTTTAACATAATTATTATTAAACCGCATTAGTGATCTGATAGTTATAATGTTGTCGGCTGATAAATTCTCATTGCTATTTCTCATTACAATTTTCAAAAATTGAAATAACACATTACAATAATCCGTCAATTTAATTTAATAATATTGTAGTGCATGTCTGTCTTAATAAATGTTATAATCAAATTTGAACACGATGATGATGTCAGTCAGGCAATTATTGGAAACCAGAGAAAACCAGGTGGTTGTTTCGTCCCTATTCGAGGCTCTTCAGACGTACTCACCCATCGTCCCGCCAGGGCTTGAACTCAAGATATTCAGGTTAATAACGTCAGCTTAATGACCACTTGGTCACTGAAATAGAATCTAATGGTCCATCAATTTTAAATTATGCCAATTCACGAACACTAAAAAAGATTTATTTAAAAATATTTTTTGTAATGGAACATGGAATTTTTGAAAAAGTAAAAAAAATTAAAACAATCATGAAAATAATGATAAAATTCACTATTCGTAACCATTCTTTCTCTAGCACTTATCTACAACATTGCATCTAATTTTATCAAAAATTTAAAAGGAGTATTTCAAAAAATAAGTATAAAAAATCACAAAAACAATAAAAAAAACGCAAAGAAGTAGAATGGAAAATAAACAACAAAAATAATATTCAAGTATTGGGTAGTGGAAGCTATGATATGTGTTTTGCGTAGTGTACAGTAAAACTATATCATACAAGAAGTTATGAAATGATATTAAGGACGTCTATCGCATGATCAGTTAATTTGATTGAACAACACTAAACAATCATAAAATAAACATTTCAGGTTGTTTTTATTGTCAGCTCTAATGCGGTGTTTGTAGTGGTAGTGTGAATAATCCTGCATAATACAAAATTTTTAAGATGGTGATAATGACATCGGTGGCACAGCGGCTAGGACGTTCGCCAACCATGCACATAGTCCGGGATTCGATCCCTGGCCGACTCACTTCTTTACATCGCTAAGCCAGAGATAATGCTGATAAAGAGGAAAGGTTGGACTTGAGGCTAGCAAACCCATCCTTTAAAAATAAACACTGCTACAGAAACTTCAAGCCAATAGCTTGAGGCCCTATGTTCCACTGGGAGCGCGAATGAAAAATTATTTATTATTATAACCAAAATTGTCAGTTAATATTGCCGAACAAAAAACAACCACAAAACTAATATTACATGAGGGTTTATGACAGGACAATTTTGTAATACTCATATTGCTAATATAGTGGGAACCATTAGATACACAAAAGAAGGAAATAGAGTAAAGCACAAAAAAGTAAGCCTATGTTAATAATTTAGGTAGCTAAGTATGTTTAAGAAAGTGTTCACTATAGAATACAAATAAGAAAGAAATAAAAGAGCCAAAATTATGTTATTAACAACAAGCCAAGTCACAGGTTTCGCGCTTAACATTGTCTCTGTCACTTAGAACACGGACCAAATATGGCATCGTTGAGTTCCTATACTTGGTTGTTCGAGTATATATTATTTTGTACTGATTTCTGGTTCTACCTGATGAGATGCAGGGAGAGAGTTGGGAATAGAGGGGGTGTTGGGGGTCAGAGAGTATGGTTTTAGACCATTTCTCACATGTATTCAGATGCTTATCCACTAATGTTGTGACGAGCTGACTGAGTTTTACACCGCTAGTCCTACTAACTACCTTCAACATCCTTCTCAGGATGGTATAATCCTTTTTCAGTAACCCAGGAAAGACTAATGTGGAGCAGTAAAGTAGAATAGGTAAGACACGAGAGTTGACAAATTGTGAAAGCAGAGGTTGAGTGATTCCAGTTAGTCTGAGTTTCTTAATGTAGTAGGTTAGACGAATCACTTTCTTAGAAATCGTTAGGATAAGAGATGACCAAGTAAGGTCGGAAGATAGAACTAGTCAGAGGTATTTTGCATTAGACTTAGTTTTAATTTTAGTCCCCTCAATGCTACAGGCTTCTTGAGTACTTAGTAGTGTTTTTTAGATCTCGTTTATGCCTAAAGGAGAAGTCAGTAGTCTGGTATTTTGAGGCATTCAGCATGGGGCCATTTAGTTTAGACCACTGACTGATGTCTGGCAGGAAGCTCTTTTCATGTGTAGAAAATGCTTTAATTCAGTCTCTGAACTAAATAATTTGATATATATATCCAAAGGGTACACGACTGTACTTTTTGTGAAGTCAGTGGCTATGTGCATTACAAGTGGGGGGAAACGTTATCAAGTTGAATTATGATTGCAGAATATACATATAGTTTATTCAGAGTTATCACACAGACAGATATAAAAGCCAATTTTTAAGCTTAAGTGCCTTGAATTGTTAAGAAAAGTAATGAGAACATCAGGTATAGAAATAATATCAAATAAATTAAACCAGGATAAAACAAGTTACACCTTAAATTAACTATAATTATTTTTCAATGGTAGCCTCTACACACAAAAATGTTTTGGTATTCCGGCAATATTTTAAGCAAAACTAATGCCCATGAACTACCCAACTGCTGGAATACTTTTTAAGATATACCTTACTTTAAGTTGTCTGAAGAGTAGTTGGCACTTAACACGCTGAGTTAATCGTGTTACAATTATGATAACGAAGGTGACTTACGAAAGTGATTTAACTGCTTAATTCTGACTGCATATTACGGATTATTGATTTATTTCAGCAAAGTAAACAGTATCATAGAAGACATTTGAATCTGAATGGTCAAACTGAATATAATTATACAAAGAAAACTGAATCAAGCAAGAACAACAGTGGTTTTTGCTGAATAATACGGCACCATCATTTATTTCGTTGGCTTCTCATCAGTTGCCGCCAAATATTACGAAATCAAATGAAGGAGAGAATAATGACATCCAGTTACGAGGGCAAGGAAAGACTATTATTATTATTATATTATTAGTCTTTCGTTGCCCTCGTAACTGGATGTCTTTATTCTCTCCTTCACTTGATTACGTAATCTTTGGCTTTGACCTTACCCCTCTCAAATTGATATTGCGCAATTTCGCTTACCTCTTATTTCTATAACTCGAGTTGAGCTCAGTACATTGTTACCTAATTAATTACTTACTCAGCATCTTACGCATCTCTCGTCTTTATTACGTAACTCCTTCGCCATTGTATTCATGCATTTATTTTGTTTAAACTTGAACTGCCTGTGTAAAAACTATATAGGCGCAATTTTCTGAGCACTATTCACTTATTGTGGAACGCTTTATCAACTGACATCATGTAAAATCTGCAAGTATGTTAAAACTTTTCTGTACGTAAACCTCATAATTTATTTAGGCTGTAAGCGGCAGCTGATGAGAAACCAACGAAATAAATGATGGTACCATATTATTGTGCACAAACTACTGTTGTTTTTGCTTTATTCAAATTCATCAAGGGGAATAACTGCATAAAGTTTCTCATAAAGAAAATGAGTTGACTGGTCTGCTCTATTCACTGATACTTAGAGGTGACTTCTATTGTGGATAAGAATAAGTATTGATGAACAATTCATAGAGCATGTGAAGACAGTGAACGTGTATTATTGTTTTACACTGTTACTTTTATCTCTGTTCCTAGATGCGTTCATCAATAGTCATATTAGATGGCCACCTTTTGTTAGCGTATCTTCATGTGCGGCTGCTATGTTACCTTTACAATCATAATTCAATAAATTAGCGCTTTCGCTTACCCGAACATACTTAAGCAGTAACTTCTGAAAAGGAATATAATATACTTACGAAAATGAACTGTTTGAATAAGTCCCCTTATTGAATTATTTGCTTTATAATTTAATGTGTATATCCGTATACATAGATGTCTCATTATTATTATTATTATTCCCTTGGGTTCCGAGTGGAACATATGACTTCAACGACACATCTCGATTTTATCGTGTTTTCTGAAGTCCTTTACAGATGGCTCTACATTTGGCCGTGAGTTGTTATCTCCTCCGTGCACGATTCTCCCTGAGTCATGCTCGGATGCCTAACCAGTCGTTTCCCATTCAGCCGTCCCAGTCGACAGCCTGCCAGGAGCATGGTGCCACTCAACAGTTTCCTCGGTGTGTGCCTGGTGCACCTTCATTTTCCTTGTTATATTTGTTGGGCAGTAAATTCCTGGTTGGTTTGTTTCCGTAGTTATTTTTTACTGAACTGATCGTCGGTATTGAGAGGGAAGGCATGTGTTGATAAAAGTCTGCAACAGCCTGTTAAAAATGCTCTTCGTGACGTGCACACCAGGTACCTAGATCATATAAAAGTATTTACTGGAAATCCGAATCCCGGATCTTATGCTGAATGCAACAGATCTTCATACTGATTTCAGAGTGATGTGGGTCTGCTTTGCCTTTCCACTCCTGGTTGGCTTTACCATCCTCATCCGCACAAGCTGTAACTGAAATGATGCTCCCTAGATTAGTCAAAAAAGTGACCTTTTTGAAATTTCAACCGTTAATAGTGGCTAATAATAATAATAATCACCTGTGTCTTCCTTATATTCACTTGAAGCACTGTCTTCTTTGCCTGCCTCTTCTACAAACTTGTTGGGTTTTGTCTGTAGACCTTGGAGTTTGTGTGACACTGGATTTTTCACTATGATTCACCACAATTTTCCAGTGTATTCTACTAAAACAAAACTCGTACAAGATATTGTGATCTTTCAGGAAACTTACGAAACTAAATATTATCATAATATATTCAGTTTAACCGAAGTTCTGAAACAAATTTTGATTTATAAGTCTGACACTAAGAGAAGATTATATGCTTAAGATTTATCGATTAAGGACTTATGCACAAATAAAACTGCTCAAAAAACAGCTTTTAGTTAGGCTTTCTTAGCTTTAAACCTTAAAGACTCTCAAATAAACCAAATATTTAATCCTTTTAATTTATATAACCACAACCTAAACTATGAGCTCATCTTGGGTGTATGTTTAATTTATCTCAAAGTAATTCTAATTTATTAGTTATGTTTTACGTCCTACCAGTGATTGAAGATTACAAACCAACTGAATACTAAGCTTCCTTGTGCAGTACGTCTGATATGAAAATGTTTTATTTAATACTTAAAGTGGTTGGTAGCCAAACAATGAATTTTACTGTTCAAATTCTGCGTTTGACTTGTTTCATTGTATAAATTAGTAAGGAGGTGCAGTCTTGCAGCATAACATTATCTCTAGTTTAGACAAGGGGTTAAATTTGTTCGTTGCACCTTCCTAGATTACACATCTGCTTTCGACTCAGTACCTAGGGATATTTTGTTAAACAACCTTATTGAAACTCAAACTGACTGATGGATTGTCAGACGGCTGCATTCTTATTTCTGAGGAAGAAAGCAGGGAAAGTCGTGAAATTTGTTGCTTACTGAGGCTGATGTCCCTCAAGGCGCTGTTCTTTCTCCATTTCTGTTTTCTTTCTTTTTGCATGACTTGCCTCACTCTGATAACGAAATGAACTTTGTTAAGTATGCCAATGATCTAACTATTTCAATGTCTGTTAACTCCAAGCTTGACTGTCCTAAGGTGAACAGCTTTCTATCAGGAGTTAGCGAATGGTCTTCATCTAGTGGTCTTAAACTAAATCCTTCCAAATTTCAAAATGTTAATTTCAGTTTTCGATGTAAAAGAAAGTTAAATGAAGCTGTTAGTTCATATGACCCTTGTAAAATTGATGATACTGATAAAGAAATCAAGTCTAAAGTTAAGTATCTTGGATTAACTTTTTCTATTGACCTATCCTGGTCTTTCCATGTCTTAGCGACTTCTAAAAGAATATTTCGTCTGATTTTTTACATTAGGAAGTTAAGGCACTCAGGCACAACCCAAGCTCTCCTGTTACAGTTTGTCAGCTCGTGCATCTTACCTATTCTTCTTTACTGTTCACCCTTATTCTTCCCTGGATTGCTTAAAAAAGACTATGTCACACTTCGTAGAACTCTGAAGACTATCAGTAGGACGAGTGGTATCCCATTGGGCCATATCGTTGACATTATCACTTATAGGTGACTGATGTGATGCAACAAATTTGCTAACGAAATGTTTTCAGACTGTGAGCATCCACTTTACTCGCAGCTCCAGACTTGTGTCTCCTCAACTAAAACAAGAAGTCTTTTCAGAAGACTTTATGCATGTATGTCTAAGTATAAAAATTCCACTATACCATATTTAGCATGTACTTTATGTGATGAAAATAGTGTCAGGCATGAACTAACTAACCTTCTTTGCACTACTAAATAAACCATTTTCCTCCATCCTTACAACATCAACCTTTATTGTTATTGTATTTTTTATATTTATAACCGTCTCAATTTTTTGTTTTCACTTTTATTTATTTTCTCATAAGTGTGAACATCATTTCAGTTGTGTGAATAACTGTTAATTTTGTATTTCCCCTCACCATACTGCATCAACAGAGCATTCGATCCAGTAATCTATAACATGCTAAAATTTTCAAACTAAATCGACAATACTGTTTGAAATAAACTCACTGTTATTATTATTATATTTAATAGTCTCAACTCGTACTTCGAATATTTCTGACTTTATATCGTAAATGTGGACAAATTCCTCTAGTTAATTTTGTTTAAATTTTATTTATATTTTGAGTAAATCAGATGCAATATTGTGACAAATTCTGAGAATTCCATTCTGTATTATAAGTATTATTTTTGGAATAAAGCAGATTATTATTATTTATTAAAGCTTTACACTATTTCATGCACTACGCGGAGAGATTATGAATAATAATGAGAAATGTGACGTTTTTTATAATTATAATTGCCAAGAAAGATGATCAGTTTACAGAAGACGTCATTTAAAAGCAAAAATACTTAATGCATTTAGAGTGTAGCTTAAATAACTTGACTAATGACTGACGATTTTAGAATCCAATTTCGCAAATAAACGAATAAGGTCAGTTCTTTGATAATTAACCTGTGATTTTTTTCCATTCATTTGTGTCGCAAATGGAACATGGGACTTTGAGTTTGATTTTTGAAGTTTCAATGGTAATGGTATTACATTTTTAAAGGGTTGGATTATTAGTCGGACACTCGAACTTGACACTTTCTCTGGACTTACCATGGGCTGGGTGAAATAGACAATGCAAGGAGGAATGCACTGGCCAGACCCACTGTATTCTTGGCGGGCAATCTCCCACTGAACCACCGGCGCATCTTATAATTTTAATTGACAGTGAATTTGTTAGTATAGTAGTAAAATTGTATCATTCAGCAGATTTTGAGATTGACTGAATAGTGTCCAGGTCATGCTGCTAACCGGCACAGGTAACTGGAGCTGTCTCATAGTGATCCTCAGTAATCTCTAACTATATATATATATATATATATAAGATTCTTAAGCAGCTGGTTTGAATTTTCCAGGGACATGCATTTTCATTCCACTTATAGTAATCACCCGTCACACCAATAGCAGAATGGAAACTTAAAACTACCCCAGATAATCTGGTCAATATGAGTTTAATCTTGGTGATGGGCGGTCGATCCTGTCTTTCCCATCAAGATCAACAGTTTATCTTGACACCACGTGGGTTTTTTATTTCAGTATAGCGAAAATATTCATTCATACATCTATAAAACACAAAATAATCGAGGAAAGAATATTCTTTTCGATAAATTCCTCTTCTAGCTCTACAATTATATATATATATATATATATATATATATATATATATATATATATTTATATACATAGAATATTCTAGATTAGAAGTCAGTAACAATATTAGTGTTTTTCAAATAATATCGATTTGTAAAGTATGATCAATGCAATAACATTTCATTAAAGATGCTTAAATTATTATAATAATATTAAAGATATAGTAGTGAATAGAATATCAAATAAAATTAGGGAAATTCCACAAAAATTCAGGATTATTCAAACCTGGATGGCCAAGATAATGATAATGTCTGAACTAACTTCTTTTGGATTCGCAAATTAGGAGTGTTAATACGCATCCCCACAGCCTCAGCAATACTTAGTAGTCGAAATCTTAAGGCAAAATTGAGATTCGTAGGTATGCGGTAAATGACCGTGAAAGCATGGTTAACGTCAATCTTGTATCCACAAGATGAGACAGAATAGCGCTGCAAATAGATTTTGTTTGTCCTTTGCTTAATCATGCAGGATGATGTCCGGAAATTCGACGATAAACACGCTTAATTGTACGGCCTATGTAACTGGCTCACTCCACAGGAGCAATTAAATTGGTGGATACACAAGGAAGAGGCGAAATTAGGCAGTTTGTCTTTTACTCCAGAACGCAGAGGAGGAGTGGTTTTGAAGATACAGCGTAATTTAGCAGCAGGGAATGCTCTTTTTACCGCATTTCTAAGGCGTTGTGTTAGTCTCTCGCTGGTGTTGTCCCCAAGGAACTGCATTTGTAAGAATAAGGCCTTTTTGGAACTATTGGTAACTTGGGCTGCTTTGGTGTCAGATTCATATTCTTATCAATGAACTTTTCAGGATAACCGTCTTCACTTAGCAGCCGTTTAATATTATTCAGTTCGTCATCAAGACATTCGTCCGTGCAAATTGCTACTGCTCTGTGAACCAAGCACTTTATCATGTTATTTAGAGTATTTTTCATTATTCCGTAATATCTTCGGTTATGAACCAGACTGAGTTATGTCCATAGGAAACACTGTTAGTATGACGATCAGACGACTAGAAGTCTATTCATATATGTATAAAACTTAGGCATTGTGGTAAAATATAACGCTGTATAAATTTTTTATTGGATGTAACACATATTAAAATAGTCTTTATTTACTGCATTATGTTTTGAACACAACCAATATAATTATGAATAGTGAACTGTGTACGAAACGTAATATAGTAAATAATATCCTTTCACAATGTGACATATCTAATAAAAAAAGTAATTGTGCAGTTAACGAAAGTTAGAATTCATGGAGTGATCACTGGATTCCGCTGCAATACCTGAAGTATCAATGTGCACACCTTGTCATATGAACGTTTTAGGTTCGACCCCCAATGTGTTCATGGGCGCATGCCACTTAAAATTCTTAAACTAGGATGAAATCGCTGTCTAGTACTCTCTGGTTTTCACTTGTTCTCTGACCGATATTGATCCGTAACCAAACTTGTAACACATCAAATCACTACATACTGACACTTCAAAACTATTCAGTCGTGATGAACTATATGCATTCAGAAACATGTAAATAACTTGAATATCGATCACGTAACGTTCGTATTATTTTCATACTTAATTTTCTATAACTTCGAAGGGTTTACATTTTTAATTGCGATTCCTCGGGCTGATTCTCAATATGTATCATACTGTGTTAGTTATCTTTTGAAAAATGTGCACACAGAATTGGGTCAGAATGCAAGGTGCTAAGGATTATTAGATAATTTTTGTGAATAGTAGCAGAATTTTATAAATATTTCGATATCAAAATTGTGTCATAGACAGAAATTCAACTGGTAGGATTTTCTAAACGTGTGTAATTGTTTAACAGCTTTCTCAAAAACTTTTCACTTGACAAAACTATTAAATACATTTGTAAAGTTCGACGTCTTTCAGTAGGGTTCACAAAACTACCTCTTAGTTGAAAAACCTGGGATATTTTATAACAACACAACAATATCTCTGAATATCTTCCACATTATAATGGGTTGCTTAATCTAATTTACTTATAAAACACTTAAGATAAGACAGGAATAGATATTTTCATAGTGATATTATTTAAATAGTCATAAAAATGAAATAATATGAATTTTTGTTTGAGTTCGGTGCCAGCTAGCTATATATTCCATTTGAAAATTAAAGTACTGCTCAAACCTACTTCGATTCACTTAGGAGTATAATGAACAAATAAATTATAACTGGAATTATCAAGTCTTAGTTCATTGGAAAGTGAACGGCGAAATACTTTGAATTTACTACTCAATTCAGTCAAAAGTCTGCTTGAAGAGAAGTCGCAGTAAATGTTGTTTCAACACTGATAATTCATCGACGTCTGATTCTGCTTCCGAAGTAAACTGGATTCTGGGAGATAAACACTGATACTGTATACATTGATCAAGCGACTGAATATATATACACACACATATATCAACCCTCTTCGTTCTAACCACAACAGAAGGCCTCAAGCTTGAGTTCTGAATTTTCAGAATCACTAGTATTTTGTAGTGGGGTGGAGTTGCTAGCCTCACGCTCAACTTACCCTTTTTATTAGGCTTGCTACTGACTAAGAAAGCATTAGGTGTGCATCGACCGAGAATCGAAACACACGCCAAGTTCATAGTCGGAAAACCATTCACGCACAAAAAACGGGAGCTTTGTCTGCATGTGCCGACTGGGGTGTCACAAGGTTGCCACTTACAGGCACTGTCTAGCTACCACACTGTGTAAAGACTTAAGCCTGATGGGTTTTCCAACTGGGCCGGTCAATCCCCCCTTTAGTCGACCTGGAAAGCCCACCCTTTGGCAAGTATTTCATATATCGGCCATGTGTTTCACTTGAAATTAGGCACACTGACCTCTAAGAAGCTAGATCTCAGGCGTACGCATTTATGCACAGCCATATATATATATATATGATTTATGAAACGTTGTCGTTGAGGTAAAATTTTGGCCTGAAAAAGAAACCAATATATATATATATATATATATATATATATATATATATATATATATATATATATATAAGGTTAGATCATTGACGATTAGAGTAATTCGGCAATGCATTATCTTAGTATAAAAGTGAATATTTTCCTTTAGGATATCAAATATGATTTTGTGGCTGAAGGAGACACCCTCTCACTTAATCTGTTTCAATTATTTAATTATCACTGAGGTATACATAAATTCTGAATATTATTTTATATCTTCAGCATATTAAGAGAATAAAAAAATATTTTACTCTTAATTTCAGATTGTTATCAGGCACAAATTATCTTTTCTCCTTCCACATTAAATAAATTTATTTGATATAGTATTGGTTACTGGATGTCGTTTCAAGGATTACTAACTGCTCATAATCATATCAGTGAATTCACATAACTTCATAATTTTCTTCACACATTTCTTCCCCCCCTCTCTCTCTCTCTCCTGTTATATATTGGTTTATTCCATATATCTGGTATAGGCGTTTCGCTATTTCTATATGACGAGTGTTCAGTGTCGACTCAATGAACGTGGACTAGGTGATTCACCTCTCTCTTCACCCACCTAACTGCTATACACTTTAATACCTTCACGCTATCCCACCATTAACAAAGTCAGGCTAACTTTCTACGTTTTGACAACCCAGCTGACCTCGGTCTGCTAGCTTGACTTATGTAATTGACCTCAGAGTCACTGAATGGTATTTGGTAATTTATATTGTTTATGCTAGTTGGTAGGCTTATCTCTGGGAAAGTTGTTTGGTGTAAAAGCTAACTTAACTCCAGCCTCATTAGGGATCTTACGAAGGGTCTGTAGCGTTTCTTCTTTATATGGTTGTATTGTCGAGGCTTTAAGATCCTTATTACTTGTTGTTTGCTTGTTTACTTTATGGGTCTTGACAGATTTTTGAATGAAAGCTGGTGGGTATTTATTTACTACAAATATTTCTCTTATTTATTTGTTTTAGTTATTTAAATATTTTAGCTTAATAGTTGGGCTTCTGGCTCGATTATGCGAACAGTCAATTAAATCTACCTTTGCAAATTTTGTGTGGGATGAATCAAAGTTCAATTACTTATTAGAACATGTCGGTTTCTCGTAAATGCTAGCACCTAACCCAACATCTCTTTTTCGTCTTTTTCTACAGTCTACCGCGGCCAACTCACCCTGTTCTTTTTCTAACTCACTCAGAAGTGGATTGGGATTCCATCTACCACTGAGTTTGTCATGTTTAAAGACCTGAGCGATATGTTCCAATTTTTAACATAAAGAATGTATCGTCCACATATATCCACCATAACCTAAGCGTAGGACCAAATCTTCTAAAAGCTTTATGTTTCCACCTGTCCATAAATATGTCTGTAACTATTAGGGATATCAGTAATCCCACCGCCAACGCATTCGCTTGTTTGTATTTTTTATTTTGAAGTTTGAATACACTGTAAGTATTTGTACACCTAATATTATTTCATCAACCGAGAAGTTCATAACCTCGCCAGATACTAGCTTGCTAGGCTACTAGCTTACTAGTTTTCTCGCCGGTCCCAAGCCCGGGTAAAGAGGGAGGGTTGGGGCGTGGTGCTAGCAACTCCACCCCTGTAAAACAACCAAATCGCTACAGAAACTTCAACGAATAAATATATTAAAAATTCTAAAAACATAAGCAATAGCCTTACTTTTCGCTGGAATCGGGGAAGTGAAATGACGCAGGCTGGTGAAAGCCTTCGGGAAGCCAGTCAGCCGATGTGCCTTCTTTCGATGAAAGCAAAAGTAAGGATGGGTACCTGGAATGTTCGCACAATGTACGAAACTGGAAAGGCTGCCCAGATAGCCGCTGAAATGAGAAGGTACAGAATAGAAGTGTTGGGAATCTGCGAAAGCAGATGGAACGGAACTGGAAGGTGCCAACTACCTACTGGAGAGACAGTAATCTATTCCGGCCACCTAGAGGACAACCATGAGCACACCGAGGGAGTGGCCATCATGATGTCACCAACAGCAACCAAAGCTCTCATGCAGTGGGAACCAATCTCCTCCAGGATAATGACAGCCAGGTTCAACTCAAAAGGAAGGAAAGTTACAGTCATTCAATGCTATGCGCCTACAAACGTCTCAGAACAAGAGAAGAAGGAGGCGTTCTACAGACAACTACAAGCAATAATGGACAACGTCCCAAATGGCGATATCAAAATCCTGATGGGCGACATGAATGCGAAGCTGGGAGGAGACAACACAGGAAGAGAACTCACCATGGGTCGTGAGGCCCTCGGTGAAATGAACGACAATGGTGAACTCTTCTCAGACTTCTGCGCCTTCAATGA
Organism: Trichobilharzia regenti; assembly: GCA_944472135.2. Taxonomy (NCBI): domain Eukaryota; kingdom Metazoa; phylum Platyhelminthes; class Trematoda; order Strigeidida; family Schistosomatidae; genus Trichobilharzia; species Trichobilharzia regenti. The sequence goes on along the minus strand of OX235265.1, from coordinate 44,171,930 downwards.
TTTGGTGATTGGCGGTAGTGTGTTCAAACACAAGGATATACACAAGACGACATGGATTTCACCAGATGGAAACACCAAGAACCAAATAGACTTCATCTCAATTTCAAGAAAGTGGGAGCCTACTGGACACAAGGTCAAGGAGAGGAGCAGATGTGGGTTCAGACCACTATCTAGTACAAGGGACTTTCAAGGTGAAACTAAAAGCCTCGAGGATAGCTGGGGATAGGCCACAATGCAAGTTCAACACTCAATTACTGAAGGACACAACCACAAAAGACACCTTCACTGCAACTGTCAGAGCAAAGCAGGAAACACTACGCGACATCACTGAAGAATCATGCGTGGAAGAACATTGGAAGTCTCTGAAGGCGATTCTCAACGAAACGTGTTCAACGGTTCTAGGAAGAAAGAAGAGACAAGACAAGGAATGGCTCTCAACGGACACTTGGAAATTAATAGAAGAGAGGAGAATGGTGAAAGAGAAAATGATTCAATGCAAGGACGGACAGGAGAAGGAGACGATGAGCTCAACTTACAAAGCACTGGACAAAGAAGTGAAGAAGAGTGCTAGGAAGGACAAAAGACGATTCTACGACAACCTCGCTACTGAAGCTGAGAAGGCAGCAGGCAAAAGGGACCTGAGGACACTATATCAGATAACCAAATCTCTATCCGGGAAGAGACCAACACAAGCGAAACCTATAAAAGACAGCCAAGGGAACCCAATTACCAAGGAAGAAAAACAGATTAAACAATGGGCGGATCACTTCAAAGGACTCTTGAACCGACCATCACCTGCAACCCGTCCAGAAATACCAACAACAGCGCGCACACAACTGCAAGTTGACACCAATCCTCCAACGAGAGCTGAAGTCTTGAACGCAATCAAACTTCTGAAAGCTGGAAAAACAGCCGGACCAGATGGAATACCCCCTGAAGCACTGAAAGCAGACCCAGAGACGACAGCAGACATGCTGACTCCATTATTGCAAAAGGTCTGGAAGGAGGGAAAGGTGCCTACTGACTGGAGGAAAGGTTACCTCGTGAAACTACCAAAGAAGGGCGACTTAGGACTCTGCAAGAACTGGCGAGGAATCATGCTCCTATCGACGCCAAGTAAAATCCTGAGTCGCATCATCCTGGAGAGATTAAAGGACGCACTGGAGACAGAACTCCGACCAGAACAAGCTGGATTCAGGAAAGGCAAATCATGTACTGACCAAATTGCAACTCTACGCATCATCATCGAACAAAGCATGGAATGGCAATCAAACCTCTACCTCAACTTTATAGACTTTGAGAAGGCCTTCGACAGCGTTGATCGTGAAGTAATTTGGAAATTACTCGAGTACTATGGCGTACCCCAAATATTCATCAACCTTATTCAACAGCTGTACGACAACGGCACCTGTCAAGTGATCCACAACGGAAAACTCAGCGAGGCGTTTGGAGTAAACACAGGAGTCAGACAAGGGTGCTTATTATCACCAATGATATTCCTAATTGTGGTGGACTGACTGGATTATGCGTCAGACAGTGGGAAACGAGAAGACAGGAATATCCTGGACCGACGTGAAGAACCTAGAAGACCTGGATTTCGCGCGTGGATGATTTATGTTTGATGTCACACAAAATCGAAGACTTACAAGCGAAAACCGACAAACTGGTCGAAGAAGCAGCAAAGACAGGACTCCAGGTAAACATAGACAAGACGGAGGTTATGAAAATAACCAACCAACAACAACAACAGCAACATCCAGTATCAATCACCATCAACGGGAGGGATTTGAAAGAGGTTACTTCATTCACTCACTTATCTAGGGAGCATTGTCTCAACTACAGGAGGAGAACGGACGAGGATGTCAAATCGAGCGAGAATCGGGAAGGCGAGAAACACATTCATCAGCCTGAAACCAACCTGGAAATCTTCGTCACTCAGCCAGCATCAACAACAAAATTCAGTCGGATTTTCAATACAAACGTCAAGTCAGTCAGTTCTTCTATACCGATCAGAAACTTGACGGGCTAGTCACGGAGAATATTTCAACCAGCCTGTTGCAGACCTTTTCAACCAACAACTGTCTTCGCTGGCTCTATACTGAAGATCAGATGGTCGGGCCGGAAAGAATCACCAACAATAAACCATGGGAACAAACAAAACAAGAACCAATCGCCAACCAACAAATATGCAGGAGATGGGTGGAGATGGATTGGACACTCACTGAGGAGGCCGCCGCTGGGTGAAATCACGCGCGCGTCAGGCCATGTCTCGAGTGGAACTTGAAAGGGAAGTGGCGAGTGGGACGTCAGTGCAAGGGTGACATGGAGGAGATCGTGTGAAGAGGAGTTGAAAAGGTATGGACTAACATGGATGCAGGTAAAAAGTACAGCAGAAGGAAGACTGAAGCAAGTGAAGAGGTGCAGTTGAAGCCCTATGTTCCACTAGGAACCCAAGGGAGCAATAATAATAAATAATAATAACTGAGAAGTTCATGCTATTTTTCAGTATAGGATAAACTTATCTAATGTCGAATTATGTTGTAACACAGTGCTCAAATTCTGTACTTGTATTATCTTTTTTTTACCTTGATAGAAGGTATATGCGTAAGAATTCCAGTTTACTATACTCATGTGAATGATACCTGCTGCAAGTGCCATTCAAAAATGAACATATATTTCACTAGAGATTTATTCATACGAATCGGTGATACTTATGGTCTTTTGTCCTATGAACCACTCGTTATAATGTCAGTGTTTCAGATGAAGAAAACAAGCATATTGTTTTTATTATTATCATAAGTCGATTTCAAACTGAATGGGATGATTTCTCACCACTCCTCTTTGATTTCTTCCAAACATTTTACAGGGAGTATGTGAGGAATTCACAGCCTCATAACCTCTCTGCATTATTACATGTCTTTAACGCAGTGTATACTTTTAGCCAATTCCCAATCGTATTACCTAGTCAACTAAATTTTGTTGTCACTAAAGTTGGTGTTACGCAGGATTCATACAAACGAATGATGCATAAATGTAAGTTCCTTCCAAGTAAAAGTGAAGTGAGATTTGACTAGTTAAGATGGTCATCAATGAAAATTGAAAGAAAAGGCATTTGGCGAACAGTTACTCTTTTTTTAGCTATATTATTGCCAAGCTGTACAACCCCATATATATATGGTAAATTATTTTAGCAAGAAAAGGGATGTTTCCAAAGGTGTGTCATTAGAATTGTTAATTTTAGATGACAAATTATGCAATGTAATAAGCGTTAGTCGGACAGAAACCAAAATAAAATTAAGTAAATTGAGTGGTGTGATATAACTGATGGGATTTAGTAAAATCCAACCAAAACTCACTGAGAGTCAAGTATGCAACATTGGCAATAAGAAGTGAAAGTTTAATTTGACGTGGGGGGAAGAAAATAATACAATTACAAAATAAAAATTATGCAACCGGTGTTAAGAAAGATCAGTTCCATTGTGAATTTGGTGTGTGCAGAGTTCGAGATTTAACATGTGAATTGAAAAGGTTTCTGAGAATTGAAGAAAACTGGTCATTACTGTTTTAGCAAAATTTCCGCGTATTCTGCAGACAACTTCGAAGTTGGTTTGTTAGTTAGCTTGGTGTCCACATTTGATCAGATGTTCCAGGATGATGAAGCTGTGCTGGCAGGGCATCTTCTATTAAAACCATCAGGGTAAATGTTTGATGATACGTTTGCATAGCAGACATTGGGTACGATTGCCATACCCTAGCTCGACACGAGCAGGTCAATTGATGGGTTGACCATAGGTAGTTTGTCTATCACATTCATGTGAATCACTAGTTTTGTGAAGAAAGTCGGTCAAAGTTCGGCCGCGAAGAAATACCTATGCAAGTAGAAAAGTCTTTTAGGAGCAGAAAGTGTGGGTAGTTCTAGTGAGTTAGACATCATGGATTTTGTAATGAGACGTTTGGGGTAGGTATTTTCCAAGAGAATTCTTTCCAAAGTGTTCAGCTTCTCTTCCACAATGTCAGAAGAGCAAATATTGCCGATTTTAATCTCTTTTACATAAGCTGGATAAAGTCGTAATTAACAAGGTGAACACTATTCTGGATCTCTTATAGTCCAAGTTTTATTTTTAGCCTTCAGTCATCATTAACCTTCTATAGTGGATGAAACAATTGGAATTCCAATTTCTCTTAAACTACTTCTAAGATCCGAAAGTTGTGTTAATATTCCCTAGATTTCGAGTGCAAAATATTTTCTCAGTAGCTCATCTTTTCGATTTGGTCTCTGAAGTCTTCTTTCAGCTGGTTTTGCGATGTCCATAAGTTATTATCTCCTCCTGTGCGTCAGTGGCACAGAGGTTAGGACTCTCGCCGACCATACATATGGTCCGGGGTTCGATCCCCTGCCGACGCACACCTAATATCAATGGTCGGAGAGTAAAATTTGGGCTACCGATATTACATGCTGAAAATTTCATACTTGTTCCAAATATACGGTGTGAATCAAGCTATAATCAAATCTTTTTAAAATAGTTTACAAAAGAATGGACACTAATAGAGAATACTTTTTCGACAACTTCATCATCAGGCTCTACATTTATACATATATTATAGTGAATAAATGAATTAAGGTTATGAACAACATTAATGTTTAATTAACACTGAATCAATAATATCAATAGATTACAGTTCAATAGCATCAACATAAAATAAGCCGAATGTCAGAAGAATTAGGAAAGATAATATTACAAATTCATGAATTTATAGTTTCCACTGAAGGCTGGCCAGGGCAGTAGTAGTGGCTGGCTGCACTTGCTTTTTTTGCTCACTGAGCACTGGTTGTTTGAAACGAATTGCAATAACCCTTGATGTTTGGAGTATGCGGTAATTCGATGTTTTTGGCAATTTATTTGGTACCCGGCAGACAATAGGGGAGGATTCTTCAATGCTGGCTTTGTGGCAGGTTTATTACCAGATGGTTTAATATCGAACTGTTGATGGTTTTCACTACACCTTTACTTAGCCATACTGGGAGATGTTCTCAAGCACGAAAAATCAAGTTCCTATAGCAACAGCCGATATAACTCGCTCCACCATCAGCGCAGTTGAATTTGTAGATACGATTGGAAGTGGCTAATCTAGGTACTTCATCTTTCGATCGAGAAATCACCATCGGTTGTGTAGAGAATAAGACGTGTATTTCGCCAGCATTAAAAGTTCTTTGAACAGATTTTCTAGACTTGTTAGCAATTATTTCACTAGGTGCATCACCCTTGAATTGCAGTCTTATATATAAAGGCTTCTTATTTAGAGATGGAGAAAAGTCCTTTTCCACTATCCTGGTCATGTGTTTCTTGATAAATTTGTCTGGATAGCCATTTTCGATCAAAGTATGCAATGCTTAATTCATCTTCAATCACTTCTTCTGAGCATATAGCTCTAACTCTGTGGCTGAGGGTCTTTACTAAATTTCTTTTCTTCTGGAAAGGAATGAAGCTGCGAAAATGTGTATATTGTCCTGTGCATGTATTTTTTCTAGGCAAATTTTTTTTTACGCTACCATCTGGTTTTCTTGTAAGGAGGACATCCAGGAAGGCAATTAATTCTGTTTTGTGATTCCTCTTCGCACGTGATCTTCTTAGCGGAATGTGCCTCATTGAATTCAGTAGTTTTTGTGCTCCTATCTAAATCATTATCACAAAGAACGAAGGTGTCATCCATATACCGACAATAAAATGAGAACATTCTGATAAGGTTGTTCAAAGGTTCATTTTCCATCTTACTTAGAAAGAAATCAGCCAAAATGGGCCCCAGTGGAAAGCCCATTGCCACCCTATCTTTTTATCTGTGAAGTATGCCATTAAATTTGAGATTTGCATTCATAGTACACCTTAATAACAATTCTTTTAAGATTTCAATGCGAATGCCAATGTTTATCGACTGGTTATCCTTTTTTTCATATAAGTAGTTAACTGTTTCTACTAGAGGTACACTTGTGAATAAAGATATTATAACCAGAGATATCATGGTTTTGTCTTTGATAGTAATATCTCTAATATTGTCTACGAATTTGAACAGATCTTTCACTCTATATTTCACTATCTTCTCATGCAAAGGTTTGAGAATATTTACTAACCATGCTAGATAGAGCGTGGTAAGGCGAATTTCACATATCAAGTATTGGTCTTAACGGTACCCCCGGTTTATGCACTTTAGGTTGGCCATGCAATCTTGGCGTATATGTGCCCTTTGGTCTGATTTCTTCATATGAACTTTCAGAAAATATCTGCTCCTCCCTTAGTTTTTTTTTCAAACGTCTAATTAATTCATTCTATATTTTGTTATTGAAATCTTTCTTCTCCTCAAGTTTTTGAAACTTCTGTGTGTCCTTCATTATATCATCCATTTCTTTGATATTGTCACTTCTACCGAGGAGGACTACTCCTGATACTTTATCCGGCTTTGTGATTATCAGCCTCTCATCATTCATCAGTTTTTTAAGCTCTTCTCTGTGCTCCTTTGTCAAGAAACGTTTACTGTCGCATTTGAGGTTTTTTTTACTGATAACAACAATCCACTAGACTGGATTTGAAGCATTCTAGTTCTAAGGTGGATGATGGAACTAGATCCTTTGTTTGATTAAATGGGTTTCCAAATTCAGTATCAGTATCTAAGTGATTAACTCGTTTAGGTTTACCTCCTATATCACCCTAGGACACTGTACTTGTCGTTTTCATTCGTTTCCTATTTGACGGCTTGATGTCTGATGTCACTCAACGGTCTCCTTGGCGTGGGTCCATTTCATCTCCTCAACGGTTTCGGTTGACTTTTAACCTTTGATCATTTAGACCAAGTAAACAAGTAATTCTTGTTAAATTGAGACTGGTCAGTATATTTTACACATTTGCAATCAATAGTGTTCTCTGAGCTGGTTGGTTTAGTTGCGGAGCTTTCGTCGTCCTTCTGGACAAAATCCCCATTCAGCGCAATATTTAGCATAAAGTGGAATGATTCAAATTTTTTCATGAGTGATATAATTGCGTCTCCCGATAACCATCTTCACATATGTATTGATCATTTTCTATTGACTTGGATTTTAAACTTTCTGGTCACATGATTTACTTTTTATTAGCTGGTATATTTGGTCTATATTAACATGTTTGTTAATTGTATATTCGTTTGAGTACCAGGCTTTTATGAATTCCCTGACTGCACTCTTGGTGTTTCCTCTGTCCAAGATTTTGACATTATCTCAATCAAACTGATGTCCACAGTTACCTATATGCATTGATATGAAAGAACATATATCGTGTCTTTTGTGTTCTTGGATTCTAGTTCGAAGGGGACGCCCACTTTGGCCGATGTAATGCCTTTTACAATCCATACAATTTATTTTGCAAATGGTATTAATTTTTGAACAAAGCAAGAACTACAGTTTTAGCAGAATAAAATGGTACCATCTTTTATTTCGTTGCCTTCTCGTCAGCCGCTTACATGGCAAAGACATTATTAAATATATCTACAACAACAGTTTTAACGTACTTGCACAGAGTTAAGTTTAAACAAAAATCAATCGATCAATATGCTCATACACTAAAAATATATACATATATAAATACTCAATATTAACCACTACTCCGAACAATAATAATCAAACACAATGGAAACTTTTAGCATTTCACATTCGGAGGAAAGAGAGGTGAAATTATCCAGTTACCAGGGCAAAGAAAGACTGATAACCGCTTCTTTCTGGACGCATAAATCAGGTTTCAGGCGCTTGATGGAAACGGCTTCAGCAAACTTAAGGAGAATTGAGCTATTTTGCTTATTGATAATTTTGAACGACTTTTCGACGTCCACCTCATGACCCGTGTCGAGAAGATGCCTGGCGATGGATGGCGCTGTTTAAAGCATTTGTTCCCTTTAGACATAAGCTTTTTGGTACATGTTCAGAAAATCGATAGATATCCTTCTCATGTTAACTCCAACTGTATTTACATGTATCTGCGGGAGCAGTTAAATTGGAAGGACAGAAAGAAGGGCATATCTACGGTTTTCTGAACATGTACCAAAAAGCTTATGTCTAAAGGGAACAAATGCTTTAAACAGCGCCATCCATCGCCAGGCATCTTCTCGACACGGGTCATGAGGTGGACGTCGAAAAGTCGTTCAAAATTATCAATAAGCAAAATAGCTCAATTCTCCTTAAGTTTGCTGAAGCCGTTTCCATCAAGCGCCTGAAACCTGATTTATGCGTCCAGAAAGAAGCGGTTATCAGTCTTTCTTTGCCCTGGTAACTGGATAATTTCACCTCTCTTTCCTCCGAATGTGAAATGCTAAAAGTTTCCATTGTGTTTGATTATTATTGTTCGGAGTAGTGGTTAATATTGAGTATTTATATATGTATATATTTTTAGTGTATGAGCATATTGATCGATTGATTTTTGTTTAAACTTAACTCTGTGCAAGTACGTTAAAACTGTTGTTGTAGATATATTTAATAATGTCTTTGCCATGTAAGCGGCTGACGAGAAGGCAACGAAATAAAAGATGGTACCATTTTATTCTGCTAAAACTGTAGTTCTTGCTTTGTTCAAAAATTAATACCATTTGCAAAATAAATTGTATGGATTGTAAAAGGCATTACATCGGCCAAAGTGGGCGTCCCCTTCGAACTAGAATCCAAGAACACAAAAGACACGATATATGTTCTTTCATATCAATGCATATAGGTAACTGTGGACATCAGTTTGATTGAGATAATGTCAAAATCTTGGACAGAGGAAACACCAAGAGTGCAGTCAGGGAATTCATAAAAGCCTGGTACTCAAACGAATATACAATTAACAAACATGTTAATATAGACCAAATATACCAGCTAATAAAAAGTAAATCATGTGACCAGAAAGTTTAAAATCCAAGTCAATAGAAAATGATCAATACATATGTGAAGATGGTTATCGGGAGACGCAATTATATCACTCATGAAAAAATTTGAATCATTCCACTTTATGCTAAATATTGCGCTGAATGGGGATTTTGTCCAGAAGGACGACGAAAGCTCCGCAACTAAACCAACCAGCTCAGAGAACACTAATAATGGCAAATTATCCACCTGAGTTAAAAGTCTTCTCTATTATTTCAATATTTTACATATCTAGATTATATTAAATAATTATTGCTGAAATAAAAACTAACATGAATGAAAGATTCTTAAAAATCCTACAGATTATGATATAATTAATAGAAGATTTCCTTTGGTTTCATTATTATTATTATTTCAACACTTACCTGTCTTTTCCATTGTGTTCATTCGTTAACACCTACAGACTTAAAAAATGCTTAGATTTTAATTCATCTGAAAAAACAATTGTTTAAGTAATACTAATTACTTCTAATTAATAATTGTTATTTAAATAATATCAAGGATATTATTTTATTTACTTAACTTAATTTTTACATTGTTTTCTTATAAAAAAATAAGACATAATAGGTTAAAATTACTCCCACTAAATAATAATAATAGAAATTAAATGATGGTAAATTTGAGCACGCAATCTGTCTGGTGCATTCATTGAATAGGTAGGTAGGTAGGTAGGCAGGTTGCAAATTGTATTTTTCATATATATAATGGACTTTAGTGTGGGAAGAGAAAGGATCAGGTTAGCTGGCGTCGAGGGGAAAAATTACTGACAAAAAAGTATTATTAAGACAAATTATCTTACAAGACTTTCTGATGGTCTGCGCAAATAGTCTATCCAGCACAGATAACACAACTACATCAAAAACTTAAAATATCTATAATAAGAATTTTAATACTCTGATTATCGCTTCTAGAATAAGAAACACATAATTAGGGAATGCATTTATAGGTTGAAAGAGTAAGTCTCATACAGATTGTCAGTTTTTAACACTAAGTTATTTAAGATGCGCTGACTAACCGCCAAACCAACTTTTCATTTCATTTTCAGTATGTTAATAAATGGTATGTTTGTTTATTAAGTGTATCACACAGTGAAATAGTATTATTTATTGGATGACAGCTTTTCGAACAAAATTTATTACTGTTCATGATCATATCAATTGCAATCACATGACTTTGAAACTTGAGTCCTGTAGTTTCCTTTGTTCTCTCCTATTTGTCGTCGTAAGGGTAGTAGAATTTTCCAGATATCTGGGTGGACAGGTGTTGAATCATTTCTGTTACATGTATTTGCAGTTGATTCGATAAATAGAGCTTCTATTATCAATATCTCCCTCCACCATGAGACATTAGATTTTAAAACTGTCATCTTATCCCATCCTATTGTACGGTTGTGTGTAACTGCATGTAGGGAGTGCTATAACTGGAATATTCTATAGATTTCTTATCTTATTCGGGTCAACCGATCTAGATTTAGCTAGGTTTTTATGTTCGGTTGGTCTGACTGCCCCTGTTCTACTAAACTGATCTATGTATTTGACCTGACAATCATTGCAGGCAGGGTATTAGATAAACTAATTTGTTTTGTTTTAAAGGCTCCAAAGGACTGATCCTTTAACCGACAAAGCTTGTTTCTAATTGAGTTTGTGGGTGGTTTGAATGCAGCCACTTTTATTCCTGCCTTGTTAAGAATTCTGCGTAAGGTGGTTTTCAAAGTTCCTTCGTTGTATGGAATTACTATTGATGATTTAGATTCCTTATTTTTGGTGTTGTCTTGCGCAGGTTTGACATGCATGTCGTCATTAATATTATTATTATTATCACGATCACCACTATCATTATTTATTTTATTTTTGCAGTTCCCTACATATGTGTGTTGGTGGCACAGTGGTTAGGACTCTCGCCGACCATGCATATGGTCCGAGGTTCGATCCCCTGCCGACGAACACCTGATATCTATGGCCGGCCTGCAAAATTTGGGCTACCTATATCACACGCTGAAAATTCCATACTTGTACCAAAAATGCGGTGTGGAATCAAGCTGTAATCAAAAATAAAAAGATTTTTAAAAAATAAATATTTCCTGACTAACTTCTCAGGGTAATTATTTATTTTCAAGGCTTCTCTCATATGTCTCACTTCCTGTCTTAAATTTTTCTTGGTACTACTTAGTTTTTGTGCCCTATTATTTAGACATTTCAACAATCCTATTTTTCTGACATAAGATGGGACGACTGAAAGTCTAAATATCTGTTTGAATGTGTGGCTTTCCTGTAAATACTGGTGTTTAACTTCCCATCTTCTTTTCTTTTTATGCTGCAATCTAATATTGGAAGGTCTCCTTCCTGACCATTCAATCGATCAGTAAACTGAATTGCCTAATATTTTGTTCGAAACGTCATCCAGTAAATAATACTGTTTTACTGTGTGATACATGTAATAAACAAACTAATATGGAATTACTTACCACCACACTGCCCAAGTTTTACACATATATTAACCAGGACCTGCTAGTTTTAAATTAAGCTCGTATACCATTCAGCCACTGGGACGTGATTCAGTGACTCGCGAATTTTTTAACTTCTACCAATTCGTGATCTTGCGTGATCACCAACGCAGAAGTTAGAATTCATGGGCCACTGAATCGGATCCCAGTGGCTGAATGGTATACGAGCTTCATTTGCAACTGGTAGGTCCTGGGTCTGAAAACCAGTGACAGCGTAGTGCCGATGATTCCCAAACTAGGGGAAAACAGCTGTCTAGTACTCTAGTGCTGGTTTCCAATGGTTCTCTAACTGGTATCGATCTGTGGTCAACGCCCCCCCCCCCCAAAAAAATCTAATCCATACAAACCAGCTCTTGAAAATAAAAGGTATGGTATACATTTGCAAATCAAATTTACATTTGAGGTTTGGAAAGAATTCATCATTATAAAAGGCTTTATATTTCCCAACGAATGAAAAAACGAAATGATATGGTTTTAAATGATGTTCCTCCGTCTAATTCTAATTGCTATGTCAAAGTAAAATTAAACCAAAGTTAACGAAATTAGCCTTATCACAATTCTTCAGTATAAAGTAACTTTCGCGTTGTCATTTGGGTAAACTGATGAAAACAACAAATTATGTGCACATTGCTGGATTTGTTAAGTACATGCAATTTTAAAAACAGCATGTTTTTACATAAAGAAATCACGTTTATGTTGATTTTGTCACTTCATGGGTAGTATTATTGGATCCAGGCTAAATTCCGTCCTACGCCATCATTCCTATTCAGACAATCTGGGTTCCAGTTAGTGTGAAGTGAGCCTAATAAGAGACATTCTTTGTGATTTCTGAAATTTTTATTTGCTGATTTCAATCATAACCAGTTTTCTGGCCTGCTTCTTTAGCGTATATTCTCATTCTGCTCGATTTCCCGATGGTGTTCAATTCTTTTGATTTTGATTTCTCATGACGTCTGTCCAATGTATATCGCATCACTTTCGAAGCATTTTATTTTGTAGACACAATTAAATTGAGAATCCTTAGGGATTTGATCTTTTACATGGACAAAGTTACTTTGTAGTGTGCCTGATTTTTTGAAGAAAACTCTGATGTTGGGCTTATTGAGTACTCTTCGGATATCGTCAGACTTTTTTGATCTATATAAAATGACAACCATTGAGGCCCATGTCTGCGGAATACGTTTACGACCATATTTAACGTCGGTGTTGGTTCTGGAAATGAATTTCATTGGATAGTAGTCGTTTTTCTTAAGAATTTCACTATTATTTAATATATATTCTCTTTTCTTTTCCTTTTTATCTGTCGACGAAGACCGTACTTATATCTGGGAGAATTTTAGGCAACTAATACCCTTGCGCTGATGGGTTGGGATGTTCTAAAGTCTAAATATTTGTTGGAGTGTGTTTTCTTTCTGATTATAGATAGACTAGAATATCCATTTTCTATGCTCTTAACTAGGCAGTTTATAACAGGCAACTCACTAAAGTGTGACTATGTTTCCAAAGTAAAATGAATACTGGAAGGTTGACTGTCCACTTGTAGGTTTTGGTTTTAGTACAACAAAGGTGACATCAAAGTATCCTTAATATTACTTTGATAGTGCTATTTAGTATCAAATAACGAAACAGTCTAAATGATGTTGACTTATTTTTGCATTCATTGGGAAATACAAAAACTTTTATAATCATGAAAAGTCGTCTTATATTAACAGCTTGTCATGCACTGATACACGTACTTTGGCTAAAAATATCTTCATATCTAATCTAACATAAAATTATTTAAGTGTTGTTTTGTGGGGATTTGACTGGTTACAAGACCTCATCCATCATAAGCTGACCTTTGGGAAACCAGCAAGGAGTACTGGCCAGCTGTTTTGTCAGACTAGTGTGGGACTCTCCATCTGTATGTATCCATTTTTCTTAAACTTTTTTCTCATTAATAAATATGAAGGATAACTGTTCTAAAAGTCTTGAAGTATCAGGTTTTATTTGCTTAGATTGCTGGTTACAGTTACAAGGCAAGCTCGTATACCATTCAGCAACTGGGACCCGATTCAATGGTTCTCTAACTGATATCAGTCAGTATTCAACTAGTAAAAGATCGATATATTCATTGACTGCTACTGTTGATACTGGGCATGCAAAGTTGTTGAAGTAAAAATAACGATGAAATAATGTTTTTTTTATTTACTATAAAATTATCATTCCTTTATAGTGTAGGGAGTTTTAGGCTGCCTAGTTGGGGCCCTCGGAATGCTACGTTCCAATGGCTGAAGAATATTAGTGGTATGGCTAAAAATCGTTATCATTGGTTCAGATACATTCACTTTTTGTTATCTCCGATACCCATTAAAAGCCTCAAATTTTTCTATGTAACTATTCTTGCTCCCTTATATTTCTTTCTGCTTATTATAATTCTTTTAAATCGCCTTTTTTCTCTGTTATCTACTTTTTTTTCTACGTGGAGTGTGACAAACTGAGGTGCTATTGTGGACTTCTGTACAAAGTTCTATGTAGTAAAGGAGTCAGTTACAGTCAGTCAGCCTTTGTAGTGTGACTTGATTTCAAAATACTTTACAATGAGTTAATGTCAGATAAAACAACAGCAGCCACATCCAGTGCCAACCATCATCAACAGGAGGGGTTTGAAAGAGGTTACTTCACTCACTTATCTAGGAAGCGTTGTCTCAACTACAAAAGGAACAAACGAGGATGTCAAATCGAGTGAGAATCGGGAAGGCGAGAAACACATTCACCATCAACCTGAAACCAATCTGGAAATCTTCGTCACTCAGCTAGCATCAACAACAAAATTCAGTCGGATTTTCAATACAAACAACGTCAAGTCAGTTCTTCTATACGGATCAGAAACTTGGCGGGTGGGTCACAAAGAATACTTCCAACAGGCTAACTCAGACCTTTACCAACAACTGTCTTCGCTCTATACTGAGGATCAGATGTCCGGGCCGGAAAGAATCACCAACAAGAAACCATGGGAACAAACAAAACAAGGACCAATCGCCAACCAACAAATATGCAGGAGATGGGGTGGAGATGGATTGGACACTCACTAGGGAGGCCGCCGCTGGGTGACATCACGCGCGCGTCAGGCCATTGCTCGAGTGGAACCAGGCCGAAAGGGAAGCGGCGAGTGGGACGTCAGTGCAAGGGTGACATGGAGGAGATCGTGTGAAGAGGAGTTGAAAAGGTATGGACTAACATGGATGCAGGTAAAAAGTACAGCAGAAGGAAGACTGAAGCAAGTGAAGAGGTGCAGTTGAAGCCCCCTATGTTTCACTAGGAACCCAATGGAACAATAATAATAATACTTTTGGTGTATGAATTTTTAAATAAAACAGACTGATTCTACCGTTAAATTCAGAGTGGATTTTATAGTTATAATTCTAAAGTTCAGTGGTAGTCTCATAATCTAGATTCTTTTACTTTACACTGATTACTTTTTTTGAATAGATCTATGGCATGATTTATCACAAAGTTTATAAGGTTAGATCCAGTTTAATATTTCAGTTCACTTTTGAAATTCACTATTTTTCGTGTGGTTACCATTACCTCTTAATATCATGTTTACTCATAATGAAAAGTTCTAGAAGTAACTAAGTATTTTCACTTCACCTAAAAATACGCGGATTAAGTTGGTTAGAAGATTGAGCCACTGCAAATACTTGACAATAAAATCTACTTACTCCAACAAAATCAAAACTTTATATACATGCGCACACAACTAACTAGCGTAGTGTTATAATGCAGATATGTAGCTGAGTAGGTTTGCGTCTGTTTTGTATTTTGTAAAGAATGTTTACTGATCAAAGAATACTCTTTTCGATAACCCCTTCATCATCAAGTTCTACAGTTATATATACATAATAGTGAATGAATTAGTGTTAGTAACAGCATTTAACTTTGTTTAAATAACATCGAAATAATAATAATAGTAATATCAATGGATTACGGTTCCAAAGCGTCAACATAACAATACACACTGAATATCAGACAGGTAAATAATACGGATTCATGAATTTATAGTCTTCAATGAAGGCCAGAGCAGTAGAAGTGGCTGGGCTTACTTCTTCTGCACACAGAGCACCGGTTGTTGAAGGCAAAAAACGGCGTTAGCCTGTGCCGTTTCGAGTAGGTAGCACCTGGATATTTTTGGCAACTTATTCGGAACCCGGTAGATGATGGAGAAGGACTCTTCAATATTGACTTTGTGGCCGATTTGGACTAGGTGTTCTAATATGCAGCTATTGATGTTTCTAACTACACCTTTATTTAACCACACAGGTGGATGTTCCAGAGAACGAAAAATCAAGTTCTTAGAGCAGCGGTCAATATAACTCGCTGTACAAACGCAGTTTAATTGGTAGGTACAATTGGAAGTACTAGGTACTTCATCTTCCAACTGAGAAATCCCGCCCATTCTGAAGAAAGTGTGATTTGTAGTTTGCCAGCATTAAAAGTTCTTCGAACTGATTTTCTTAACTTCTTAGGGTTTATTTCACTAGGTATATAGCCCTTGAATTGTAGTCTAATGCATAGAGGCTTCTTGTTTACGGATAGTGAATAGTCCTCTTCAGTTTTATTAGTCATATGGCCCTCAGGCAGTATACAGTAAATGAAAACACAGGGGATGATGTAACGTCTTTTATAGAATACGCTACTCAACTTAGTGAACAAAGAGCACATAAGAAGCAAGTAGAACTTATGAAAGAACTTGCTACTTTATGGATTAGAGACTTGGCACGTCAAATTACAGACCTTCATCAACAGCTGTCTTCGCTCAATATCACTCAAGATCAGATGGCTGGCCAGAAAAGATGAGCAACAGGGATATTTGGCGATGAGAGAACCAACCCAGCAGGAACTAATTGTGCATCAAATATGTAGGAAGAAATAGAGGTGGATTGGCCATACTCCGAGAAAACCATCAAGTGACCTCATACGACAGGCCATTGCTCGAGTGGAACCCGAAAGGGAAGTGGTGAGTTGGTCGTCAGTCCGAGGGTGGGCCGACATGGAGGAGTTCATGTGAAGAGGAGATGAAAGCATGTGGACAGACGTAGAGCCAGGCAAAAACATTGGCAGAGAACCGAAAGCAATGGAGACGTTCATCTGAAGTCCTACGTTCCCCTAGGAACTAAACGAAACAATAATAATATAAACCAATTTCAAAGATATTAATCTCTTCACATAGAAACTTGTCTAGCTGTAAACGAAAATATGTGCACACAGGTTTGTGAATACACAGATATCTATAAGACAAAGTCAGAGGAAATTTATCATCATTACGCCCTTTAATAAAGCCATCAGGCACAGGAAAAGCTTTCACTGATACGAAGATATGGGAAAATGCAAACAAAACATAAGTAATTTCATGATATTAGATAATCTTTGTCACATCAGTTTAATGCCTCACTCTTATATTTAGTCAACCATCTGTTGTTATAAAATAACATAAAATATCATGAAAAAGACTGGGATTTTATATTTTTATTTCCATTCGCCTTATTTATACCTCCTGGTTTTCGCTTTTTAATCAAATTATCTTGCTTCTTAGGCTTTTACTTTTTTTTCCTCTTTGAAAAATAAGAACAAAAACTACGAATGCTTAAGTGTTTAGCTCAACTTTTCGCCCTCTCTCTCTTAAACTAGGAGAATTTCATTGTTGTTTACTTTGATGTGATTGCTTTTCCTGGGCCAGTTGGTTTAATTACGAAGCTTTCGTCGTCTATCCAGACAGCGTCGTCAGTGTAATGCTCAAAATTAAAGTGAACTTATTTGAATTCATGACTCTGTACTCTAGAGTCAGAAGAGTATGTTCCTTAGAGAAACTAAGGGGAGAATTTACGATCCTCGAAAAGGTGTTGAAAAACATAGGTTATCCTCAAAGATATATCAACAAATATGGAAGATGCGAAGACACCAACATCGAACAAATCACAGTT
Source organism: Trichobilharzia regenti (assembly GCA_944472135.2). NCBI lineage: Eukaryota > Metazoa > Platyhelminthes > Trematoda > Strigeidida > Schistosomatidae > Trichobilharzia > Trichobilharzia regenti. The sequence continues at coordinate 44,154,547 of OX235265.1, read as the reverse complement.
GAAAAAAGCCTGTCTTCATTCAACTAGATTTCAAAGGTAAAAAACATTGCAACAATCGTTAAAAGAAGACTGAGTACACTACCAGCCAGAGTTTATCACGCAGCTGAATTGGTTCCTGTCTGTCTAACAACTAGCTCTTTGGTGCAGTCAAACGTCAACAGATACCCTTCTCATGTTAACTCCAACTCTGTTTAAAAATTTACATGTATCTGCGGAAGCAGTTACGTTGGGAGAACAGAAAGAAGAGCACACCTCCGATTTTCTGAACATGTGCCAAAAAGTCTATGTCTCAAGGGAACAAATGCTTTTAATGGCGCTATTATGCGACATCTCCTCGATACGGGTCATGGGATGGAAATCACGAAATCCTTTAAAATTATCAATAGACAAAGGAGCTCAATTCTCCTCAAGTTTGTCGAAGCAGTTTCTTTCAAACGCTTGAAACCATAATAAATTATTTAAATTAATCCCAGCGTGTTAAGAAAATCAAAACAAGATTTTTCTGAACGTTTCGCCGTGTAAGCCACAGCTTCTTCAGCAGATTTATTCGGATTATAATTAATCATCAAAATATATAGTCAAAAATTTTTACATAAAATGAAGTCAGTTTATTTGAAGGTCATTTGTCTATGGACATTTTTTACCAATAGAAATATGTAAGCTGTCCTCCCATATATTTGTAATGACTAATGTCAAATTGTTGTTGTGTTTACTCTTCTATAGTTGATTTGTAAAGATTAGATTTGTCTGTGTGTGTGTATGTATGTTATTTGTTATATGGAAAATATGTGAATTCATATGTGATAAACGTGTCACTACATGTTTTAAAGGTCATGGAGGCTTATAGCTTGAAACCATATTTATGTGTTCGGAAAGAGGTAGTCTTTCCTTGCCCTCAAAACTGGATGTCTTTATTGTCGTTTTCGCTCGATTACGTAATCTTTGGCTTTAACCTCTCCCTTCTCACTTTGATATAGTGTAACTTTGTTTGTCTCTTGTTTCTATTATTTGAGGTGAACTCAGTACATTGTTACCTAATTTATTAGTCACTCAGCCTCTTACGCATCTCTCATCTCTATTACGAAAATCCTTTACCACTGTATGCATACATTTATTTCGTTTAAACTTGAACTGCCTGTGTAAAACTATATAAGCGCAATTTTCTGAGCACTGTCCACTAATTGTGGAACCTTCTGTCAACTGACATCATTCAAAGTTTGCAAGTATGTTAAAACTTTTCTGTGCACAAACTTAATCATAATTTTTTTAGGCTGTAAGCGGCAGCTGATGAGAAGCCAACGAAATAAATGATGGTACCATAGTATTCAGCACAAGGCACTGTTGTTCTTCTTGCTTTATTCAAATTCATCAAGCGAAATAAATGCATGAAATTCCTGACGAATGACATTATTGTATCTTCCGACAACCATTAACGTGATTGCTAGTTAATCTGTATAAGTTTTATTCGAAAATTTAAAAACAGTTGGTCCCTTTTATAAATTTGGATAGTGTTGTTACAAGATGGAGATTATCTGAAAAATTGTAATGTATTTACGCAATACATCTCGAACAACAAACTGATCACACATTAACGTGTCAGGTCAATTCATATGAAAAACAAAGGCCAATGGATGTACATAAAGTGACAAAAAGGATTTAAGAATAATAAGAATAATTAACGCAACGTTTGGTTATCCAGTCAGATAAGGACTATCAAGGTCGGTTGAGAGTAATAGTAAATTGTTTCTGAACACATAGGGGTGGGGTGGGACTACAGTGTATTTCAATAAGCGCCCTTAACCATTTTTATAGATGACCTGAAAATCTGTGTTAACGTCAATCGTATTGATCTTATTGATTAGATGTTTGGCTACCTTGGTAGTCCTTATGTGATCAGATAACCAAACGTGGTGTTAATTATTCTTATTATTCTTAAATCCTTTTTGTCACTTTATGTACATTCATTGGCCTTTGTTTTTCATATAAATTGACCTGACAAGTTAATGTGTGATCTGTTTGTTGTTAGAAATGTATTACAGAAATACATCACATGTTTCAGATAATCTCCGTCTTCTAATAAGTATTAATCGTTTTGTTTGCTTGCAAATTGACTTCTTATTCTCATGTGGCTTTATTCTTCATAAACTTATACATGTGATCTATAACAATGCATCTGCTGGCCACTAATTCATTTGAGTACTAGGCTTCTGGGAATCCCTCGGCACTTTTGGTGTTTCCACTTTTTAAAATTTTCACACTTTCTCAATCAAATTGTTGTCCTTAATTGTATGTGTGCATCGATATGGAACTATATATATATGGTGTCTTTTCAAAGCTTATTTACATCCTTGGGTTCTGATCCAAAGGGAATGCTCACTCCGACCAATACAGGGTTTGTCATAGTCCATGCAGTTTATTTTGTAGACGGTGTTGATCTAATCTTCTTGTTCTGTTGGATCTTTCTGTCTGTACAGCATTAAATGAAGTGATTGTGTTTAGCTTCTGTCCTGTGTCTCTGCTGAACGGTTCAAGTATTCTAGCTCTTATTTCAGAAATATTCCTTATAAATAGCAAGTATCTATAACCTTTGAAGTTATTAATATTAAAAGGAAACTAATGATAACATTGACTTTTTTCCACTCATAAGTTACGGGGAAAAACTGAGAAAATTACCTAGTAGAGAGGAATTAATTTTAATGAAAATAAGAAGGGCTGAATTTTGTCAAGATTGATGTTGTTAAATTCGTTGAAGATCTTAAAGCAATAAGTATTCATTCAGTTTGTGAATAACATCCGAAGGTTCTTTAGTTCGTTGACATTCATCTCACAAATTTTCTGGATGTACCTACTGACAAAGAAGAGCATTTTGATCATAACATGGTGGGAGAGCTTTAATATTTAAGTCACTATTTTATAATGGCTACAGTGGTTTTGCTAGTGGCCAATGAATCTCAGCTTCTGCTAATTTGTGATATATAGCACAACTGCCAACCAATGAAATCGGCGGGTTACTGACCTCTTACTAGACGTAATCGGACCCTCTGGTCACGACTTGTTACGCGAATTGATACAAGTCAGAATTCATGCACCATTAACTTTAGTTCAAGTGGCTGAATGGCTAACCAGCCTGTCTTATAGTCGGAAGGTCCTGGGTTCTAAATGCTATGGGCACGCACTGATGAAGAGCCCCAAACCAAAGGGAACATCTATCCAGTACTGTCTGATTTCTAATATTTCTTCAATTGAAATCGGTTCGTCATAAAATCTGCAAATAATTAAGTCACGGCAAATCAACACTTGAAAACTGATATGTTAGTTGAGGTTTCACAAAGGAATGTCTGTAGACAGTGGAAACCACTACACCAGTGTAATACAAGCAATTAGTTATGAATAATATTAACTTTGAATCTGACAAAAACTGTCTGATGATATATAATGTCTTATTTTAGATCCAGATACTATGGTTTAAGTTACTCAAAATCAGTTATAGAAATGAAAGCATGCCGTATTTACACATAGTCATCATGTATTTCAAATGTCTTTTGGGATTTCACTACACTTTCCTATATAATTGGGAGCGATGAGGAAACTTCATAGAATGGCGCTTTTTTATTGTTATTCTTTTTAATCAGCTTTGTTCTTATTCACCTTGTGTTGTACATTAAGATAAACACTCACCCAATATGTCTTGGATATATATATATATATATATATTCTTTTGAAGTCCGAACTCTCATTAAACTAAAGAAACTAAAGAAACAGGCTTTTAATGTAGTCTGCAAGTCAGATAGTTCAGTTTACTTAACTCTCCATCTTTGATTGGGAGTGTGTGAACAAATAACCATAGTATACTTAATGACTGCTTCCTCAAATTTAGTAATTTAGTTCTCGGTGTATGCTGGTGAATGTTAGTGAATCAGTTGTCTGCCTCAACCGTCAGTATTCCTCACATTTAATTCAATATATATATATATATATATATATATATATATATATATATATATATATATATATATATATATATATAGATAGATAGATAGATAGATAGATAGATAGATAGATAGATATTACTGCTGTTCAAATCCTTGACACATTCAACTGCGAACATCACTTTGGATATGGTGGTAGGAGTAAACATGTAGGTCACAGGGAAAAGCTCGTATGACGGAGTATTCGGTCAAATGGTTGAAAAAACCGAAGTCATGACATCAAAAAACAATGCACTAACACAGCATCTTATAAAATAAAAACATGATATTGACTCTGTCAAGTCATTCATTGATGTTAGCGGAAAAACTGACAGAAAGATGCTTGTATTTACACAGGCTTGTACAAATAGAGCTTATAAACCTGTTCTATGTATACAGAAGTGAACAGTGTTAACTTTGAATCCACCGTGGTAATATCTTTCACTTGTCGACTGTAATTTCCGATTATATTTTATTCCACCTCTTAATACAATTCTTCACTCACTTAAAACTACTTCATGTCGTTTTATAATTACAATTATTACTCTGTTATTCAAGTTTTTGTCTCCCTGATATTATCATTATCATTTCCTTAGGTATAAAAAATAAAACTTGTGCACTGTGGTAGAGTATAATTCCGTTTAGGGGTAAATTTTTGTTTTGAAAAAGTCTCACAGTGTTATACAATAATGTTTACTGATGACGCTTCGAGCACAATTTATTGTTCATAATCATATCAAGGTGATTTCCTTGATATTCCATATTTCCTTAGGTTCCATGTGAAACAAACGGCTTCAACAACACATCTGCACTTTCTTATGTTCTCTGCTGTCCTCTTCACCTGAGTTCACAACTGTCTGTAGTCTCTCAGCTCCTCCATGCCACACTCCGGATGACCCACTCGTCCTCTCACGTTTGGATTACACTCGAACAATGGCCTGCATTGGACGCTGTGTCATTCAATTATCTCCTCAATGTATGCCTATTCCATATCCGTTTTCTCTTATACATTTGCTGAGCAATCGGCTCTTGGTTAGTTTGTTTCTACAGTTTCGTCTTGCGAATTCTTTCTGGCTAGCCATTTCATCTTCAGTATGAAGCCAGAAAAGCCAGCTGTTGAAACAAGTCTGCAACCCGTTGGAAATGATTTTCGTGACTCGCAGTACAAGTTTCTAAACAATATGGAAAAACCGACCAATTTCACATTTGTGTTGAAAATCCGAATCTTCTTGTTTATCATGAGGTGGAGTGAAGAAGATTTCCAAAATGGTTTCAGATTGATGAAGGCGTGTCCTGCCTTTCCGATCCTGGCTGGTCTTGACATCTTGATCCGCTCCGTCTGCCTGTGATTGAAACCATGCTTTCTAGATTAGTGAAGGAGGTAATCTCTCTTAAATCTTTCCCACTGATGATGGTTGGTGCTGGTTGTTGTTGTTCTTCTTCTCGTTGCTGTTGGTTAGTTGGTTATCTTCATCACCTCCGTCTTCCCTATGTTCACCTGGAGTCCTGCTTTCGCTGCCTGTCAGCGTCTTCTGCCAGTTTGTTGCTTTCCGTCTGTAAGTCTTCGAGTTTGCGTGACATTAAACATAAATAATCCACGCGCGAAATCCAGATCTTCTAGAGTCTTCTTATCGGTCACTGCAATGTATTCTTCTTTTCTCACTCTCAACGAACAGTCTGACACATAATACAGTTCACCACAATTAAGAATATCATTGGTGATAATAGGCGGCAGGCTTGTCTTACTTCTGTATTCACTTTGAACGCCTCCCTGAGTTTTCGGTTTTGGGTCACCTGACACGTGACAGGCATTGTTAGGTTTTGAGTGGGTTCGATAAAGACTTCAGCATTGCACGTCGTACTGTTGAAGTAATTTACAAAATACTTCTCGGTCAACGCTGTCTGGTGAAGGAATTTCTGAAGTTGATGAATTTGAGGTAGGGGCTGACTGCCACTCAATATTTTGTTCTGTGATAATGGTTTATAGAGTTGGAATTTGACCCGTTCATGATTCTCCTCCCTGAACCCAGCCTGTTCTGATTGGTGGGGATGGAGTTCTGCATCCAGTGCATCTTTTATTCTCTGCAGGATGATTCTACTTAGTATTTTGCCTGACGTGGAGAAGAGCATGATTCCACGCCAGTTAGTTCTTGCAGAGGCCGAAGTCGCCGTTCTTTGGTAACTTGACAAGTCATCCCTTTTCGCAATCGGTAGGCACGTTTTCTCACTTCCAAACCTTTTGTAATAATGACGTGAGAAAATCTGCAGTAGTCTCTGGGTCAGTTTCCAGTGCCTCCCTGTTGCCCTCCCAGACATCAGTGTCTTGATCGCATTTAGTATTTCTGCTTTCGCAGGCAGTTATGTGCATGCTGTTGGTGGTGGTGGTATTTGTGAGAGAGTTGCAGGTTATGGTCGATTCAAGAGTCCTTCGAAGTGATCAGCCCATTGTTTTATTTGTTTCACCTCCTTAGTAATTCGGGCCATCTTTCATAGGCTTCCACTGCGTTGATCTCTCCCCAGATAGATGCCTAGTTATCTGGTATAATGTTCTAAGGTCTGTTTTACCTGCGACCTGCCTAGTCTGCCTCAGTTGCCAGCCAGTGTGTCGTAGAATTGTCTTTTGTCTTTCCTAGCACTCTTCGTCATTTCTTTACTCGGTGGGGTGTGTATTGAACTTAGTTTCTCCTTCTGTTGCCCATCTTTGCATTGAGTCATCTTCTCTTTCATCATCCTTTCATCCTCTCTTCTATTAGCTTCCAGGCTGATGTCCGTTGAGAGCCATTCCTTGTCTTGTCTCTTCTTTGTACATCACATTCAGAGAGCTAGTTCCAGTGTTATTCCACTCAGGTTTTCTCAGTGATGTCACGTAGTGTCTCCAACTTTGCTGTGAACTGATCTGTAGTGAAGACAATCCTTGTAGTTTTGCCCTTCAGTTGTTGAGTGTTTACCTTGAATTACAGTGACCTGTCTCAAGTTTTTCTGAAGGTGGCATCATGATAGCTACTCATTGTCTCACTGTACTCGTGGTTGTCGTCTGAGTGACCAGACCGGAGTAGATTACTGACTCTCCAGTTGATGACGTCGACAGTTAACATCCATTCCGTCTACTTTCAATTTTTCCGTGCACTTCTATGCCATATCTTCTCAATTCTTTGGCTACCTGGCTAGCCTTCCCAGCCAGCCTTGTATACTGTACGTACATTCCACGTCCCAATTTTTATTCTCGCTTTGATTGATAGAAGACACATTGGCTGGCTGACTGACTTCCTGAAGGCTTTTACCAGCCCGCTGTGTCATTTCGCCTCTCCGATTTCAGTGAAGAATGTTTGTTTGATATATTTTTGTATTTTTAATATTTTTCTTATGCATTAAAGTTTCCGTAGAAGTTTTATTGATTCTGTGGTGTAGGGTTGCTAGTCCTACGAATCCCCCACCCTCTCCTTCATCCGGGCTTGGGACTGGCTATAAAAATAGTGAGATAGTAAACTAGTCGAGGTTCTCACCCTGACAACTAATTGTTTATTATATTGATGTAACTGAACCATAATCCGTCATAATTCTAATTTTCATCTCTCATACCCCTTCCCCCTCATCTATCTGAACTTGACCTGTAAAACATTCACATCTGCCTTTTTGCATGACTATCTTATTGTAGTTTATTTATTTATCAGTCACATATCTGTCAGTGTATTTCGGAAAGTATGCAAACATCATTGTGTGTAAAGGAATCAGCTGAAGAGTTCTACTGAAATCCTGCTTTATTTACCTTTGTTACTTGTTTTTAAATCACTTAGGAGTTCTTAATATTTTGATTGGACACTAGTAACTAGTGTTTAGTCCTTTCTTTGGTGCAGACTGAACGGACATGAGTTCCTTCAAGGTGGTTGCAGATACGCCTGCCTTGCTAACTGGTGAGTGCCAACTAGCTCGAAACCTAGGTTGAGCAACGCTTCCTGTGGCCGATCGCCTTCAACTATCTAATATCATCAAGTTCTTAATATTGTTGGTAGTAGTTATAACTACTTTTCTACCTGAAATATTCTTTGCTGTGTATCACATATGGCATATATATAATTGAATGTAGACACTATAAAAACAAGCTATTGCTATTTTTATCCACTAAAAAAGGCAATTACCTTAGTAAATAATTCACAGAATTTATTAATAAGTTATTGTTGTCACAGCAATGACAGCATTGTTAGTCAAGTACAAATATAAACATCTAAGCAGTAGTTTAAGCAAATCATAAATAATTAACATAATTATTAAAATACAATCCCTTTTATCCAAGTTTTTCAATTCCTTTCATCATTCCAGCTAACGGTATTTTGGTCATTTTAAATACAAAATTGAAGATAAAAACAGAAACGGCATCTCTTATTGCCTAAGCTTTACTTCTTTGTAGAGCTCACAATTTTGTTTTAAGCTTCACTTGCCCACTTCACTGGCACTTCACGTTGATTTGTTGCTTTTTACAGGCATTCAGCTTTATTAACAAATTCCCGCTTTTTTCAATATTTACAATTTATTTGCGTATACCTGTAAATTTTTTAAAAAAAATTACGGTACCCAGTAGGTTAAAAATAATAGGATATAGATTGAAAAAGTTACTTATTTCACAATTAAAGGATTGTTTTTTTTCGTGAAAGTTGATATATGTATTTAGTGAAATATATGTATAAAATAGAAGACAGTTTGGCAAAGAAAATTTTCCTTATCAAAGAAACTGACCTCAGAGATTATTTGTTTATAAGTTCACTTTCTGCTTTGGACCTGGTTATATTGATCGCATTACATTACTTGGAATGGATTTCAGACGATTAATAGCTCAACTCTTAAGCACTTGGTGAACTCAGTCCATGCAGCTCAATTTGAGTTGCCTCTTAAATTTACTTATAAGGTGAGAGTGAATAATACAAAGAGTGTTAGGTCTCGGCACTTGTATATGACTGAGGCAGCCCAAACTCTGTTTCCAGAAAATGTTTGTTCAGTTTCTAAATCTACCATGGTCTTAAACTCCTTCCTAGACAATCGCCTGTGTACTTAGTTGATAATTCGCTAACAGTGTAACGACAGAAGACAACTACAAGGCAACAGATCGTTTTTTGAGGAAATCAAGAGATATTTATATATTTTCATGTACATTATTGTTCGTTATTATTAGCAGAGAAACAGTGTCATCATAATGGTCATTTTCCTGCTGTCACCTCTTTGTGGCAGTTTCTTTCAACGTCAGACCATATATCTACGAATTGTATCCACCCACGCAAAGTCTGCTGTGATTGGTTGTTGAGTTAGTCTTTGTTCTTCAGTTTTCACCTTTGATTGGTTGGAGGATTTCATCATGAGCTGACATCGGTTAGAGAACCATTAGGAAACCACTTGGGAGTACCAGACAGCTGTTTCGTCAGACTAGTCTGGGTTCGAATCCAGGACCTTCTGGTTACAAGCTCCTGGACCACTAAGCCACTGCGACCCAATCCAATGGCCAGCCTATAAATTCTAACTTCTACCAATTCATGACATAGCGTGACCACTTCTCAGTGTCTTCTTCGATGAGTTATTGCTTCACCTTCAAACTGCTGCACCCTAATGGTCATGGATTCCTATTAGTACGCCAGTTACTAGTGAGCATTAGAATAATTTTCAAGTATTAGTTTTTAGGGATTTTGTTTTGATTGGGTGGGGAGGGGGTTCACTAGTAGGTGCTGGGTTTGAACCCCGATGGGTGCATATTAGGAAGAGTCCTAAACTAGACTAACGAAACAGCTGTCCAGTACTCCCAGGTGGTTTTCCAATTGTTTTCTAACTGATGTCAGCTCATGGTGAAATCCTGTAACCAATTAAAACAAAATCCCTTCGAAACGAATTCTTGAAAATTTTCACTTTTATCATATTTCAACTACTTATTAAGCAATATTTTGACTTTAAAGGATACTTCTGAATAACTGCATCAATTATAGCAGCCTCTTATTACTTAATAATAGACTATTTATATGTTATTAGTAGATGAAATTACTATTATACAGCTATCGTGGGTGGGTACGCCGATAAAGCAAATTTTCCTCTATGAATTATCTTCTATTTTCTTTATGTTTCATTGGGCTTTTCCAGAAATACGGTCAGTTTTATTCACTTCAGCTAAAATAATCTTGACAAGACTGATATAATGGACTGTGAGAACCATATTCTCTCTTCAACAATATCTAGTCAACATTAGTTAGTGTAGGCTTGCACTACCTGAAAGTGGCCTTTTGTCAATAAAAATCAACTCCTCCAGAAATCACTACATATCACGTTACTTGCATTGAGTCACCATTGATTAACTCACGGTTTTGTTCATTTAGTATTGTTATTATTATATCCTTTAATTCCTAGAGGAACATAGGACTTCAGCTGAGCGTCTCCATTGCCTTCTGTTTTCTACCAACTTTTTCACCCCGCTCCAAGTCTGCCCACATGCTTTCATCTCCTCTTCACATGACCTCCTCCAAGTCACCCTCGCACTGACGACCAACTCGCCGCTTCCCTTTCGGGTCCCACTCGAGCGATGGCTTGTCTAGTGATGTCACTTGATGGTTTCCTCAGATAATGGCCAGCCAATCCATCTCCATTTCTTCCTGCCTATTTGTTTCACAATCGGTTCCTATTGGACTGGTTCGCTCCCAGAGATCCCTGCCGCTGGTCTTTTCTGGCCAACTGATCTTGAATGATATTGAGAGAAGACAACTGTTAATGAATGTCTGTAATTTGTTTGAGGTGCTCTTTATGACGCGCCAAGTCTCTGATCCGTATAGTGAGTAACACTGGCTTCACATTGGAGTTGAAAATCCGGATCTTATTTTTGATGGTGAGTGATATTGACCTCCACACAGACTTGAGAGTAACGAAGGCTTGTCTTACTTTCCCGATCCTCGCTTCTTTGATATCTTCGTCAGTTCTGTCCGCTTGTAGTTGAAACGATTCTTCTCAGGTAGGTAGATGAAGGAGGTTGTTTCTTTCAGGTTCCTCCCATTTATGCTGACTGTCGTCTGTTGTTGTTGCTTTTGCTGTTGGTCAGGAATCTTCACCACCTCTGTTTTCTCTATGTTTACGTGAAGGCCTATCTTTGATGATTCTTATGCCAGCTTGTTGCTTCGCATCACTTGCATATCTTCCAGTTTATGGGAAATCAGACATATATCATTGGCGACGTCCAGATCCTCCAAGTATTTTGTGTGAGCCCATTTTATGGCTGTTTCTTCATTGCCCGTTGTCTGTCGCATTATCCAGTCTACTGCAGTCAGGAAGATAAATGGCGATAGTAGACAGCCTTGCCTCACTCCCGTCCTCACTTCGAAGGATTCCGTAAGTTTCCCGTTGTGGATTACTTGGCATGCAGCATCATCGCACAACTGTTGGATGAGATGTATAATTGTCGATGGGACCCCGTAGTAGCGAAGTAGTTGCCAAATCACCTCTCGATCGACGCTGCCCGTCGAAGGCCTTTTCAAAGTCGATGAAGTTGAGATAGAGAGGTGACTGCCATTCCAACCTTTGCTCAATGATGATCCGTAGTGTGGCGATATGATCAATACATGACTTGTTTCTCCTGAATCCAGCTTGTTCCGGTCGGAGTTTTGCATCCAAATAGTACTAGTGGTTGATTAACTAATGCTTTTGTTCCTTCTTTTCAATTTTCCTTTCTCTCTCTCTCCCTCTGCAGATTTTGTCCACAAGCGAAGAATATTCAATTCCAAAATCTTTTTGATGTCATCCCATGATACTTCAGCGTCATTTTCACCTTTTACAAAAAAACCAACTTTGATAAAAAGATTTGGATAACATTTTCGCCGATTAATTGTCTACTACTACACAATCAACTGATCAATCCATGTCAGAATTAAGCTGTCATTATAAATTTAGAAGAAAAATTTCTTTTTTCCTACATTTCTTCTTCTTATTTTACTATCTATTCTTCTTAAACTCTGGTGTTACGGGATTTAACTATGCGAAAAGAACATATGTGAGGAATTTACTAGGAAATCATTTCCATCCTTTGCATCGGTTTCCATATCATCATTATTTCTATAATAATTATCGGAATCGTCCTTTATGGCGGGAGAATTATTCTGTTAATATCAAATCAAGAAGGACATACAACGATCATGTCACTAGTTTTCATGAGTTGTGTAATAAATCACATGTCCAGTGTAACCAGTTAGCTGGTAAGTTTATTTAATGCCAGTATTATTGTGTTATTATTCATTTTTTTTATTTGATTTATTCATTTTACTGCTAAACCATGCTAAGAGGGTAGTAGTGTAGCGACAGAAGACAAGGGTCAGGTAACGGGTCCTTTATTGAAAAAATCAACAGATATTTATAGATTTTTATGTAAATTATTATTAGGGTTATTGTTAGCAGAGAAGCATCCTCTTCTGATTGGTTGTTTTCTTGCTCAAGGTTATTCTGTCATCTCTTTTCTTAGACAGTCTCCGGTGTTATACCTGCGAATCGTATCCTCCCACGCTAAGTCTGATGTGATTGTTTGTTGATTTCCTCAAGGTTGGGTTTTGTTCTTGTCTTCTCTCCTGACCAGTTTTGGCTTTCAGACAGTTCTCACCACAGTAGTAAGGACGGTAAAAAGGGAAGGTCGCACTTGAGGTTAGCAACCCCACCCTGTGAAGATTGACACCGCTGCTATCGGAACTTCAAAGCTGCAGCTTGGAGTCCTATGTTCCACTTCAGACATGGAGGAATAAAGTAAATCGAAACTGTTTAAAATATTTAGTTCTCTTTATGAATTCAGACAAGGCACTAAGAAGACGTAATTTGTCTGAATCGTGTAATGTGTATTTGCGCAACACATTTCGAACGATCTGATCACACACGGACTTGTCATAGGAATATATATGAAATTAACAAAGAGTTAACAGGTGAGAAAATAGACATACGTAAAGTTGAAAGGACATAATGAAGGTCAAAATAACACTGAAGGTCACTAAACCGAATAACAGAGGTGATAGTACATCTACTATGGTTTCAAAACAAAGTTTACCAAGGAAGGTGGTTTGGTGCGATGATGAATTGTTGCTTTCAACGCATAAAGGTGGTTTTAACTTCCCAATTGCCAGCTAGGGCTTCCACAAACTTTAGGATACGCCCTCCCCCAAACACATTCTATAGATGGGTTTAGAAAGATGTGTAAACGTCAATTTTATTTCCTGTCTCTATAATGTGTTTCACAATAAAGGAGCTAGATTGCTTGTTCTCACCATTAATGTGTTTTGAAAATTCTGTTTGTTTCTGGAGTTATTTAGTAATATGTTCTGAAGCTCTTACTTTCAGAGATCGAAGAGTCCTCCCTATGTATGTGTTTCCACACGTACATTTTAAATTGGAAAATACAGTGGGATGTGACATCATTTTTCGCATGTTCTAAGGGGTTATATGGATATATTGGCTTCACATTCCCAATTATTATGATATTAACTGCATAAAAAGCCTTTGTAACAGCAGCGTTCAATCTTTGTCTTGTTATCAAGGTCCTAGGATGCCCCATATAGGGTAGGTAGCTTTATGTGCACGTCTTTCTTAGGGGCGAGTGAGAGAGTTGGTCTTCGTGTTCTAACTACATTATATCTGCTGATGAACTTGTCTGGAAAATCGTTACCAACCAGAGTTTGTGTCAGCTTTCTTTCTTCTTCATCAAGTGTATCTTCAGTGCCTATTCGTTGGATTCTATGAGTATGCACTAAAGACACCAGTAATGAAAGAAGAAACTAATCAACACATCCCCACTACATAATGTTCTCTGCAGTCACCTTTGGCTGGTGCCACAACTGTCCATAATCTCTCATCTTCCCCTCACACCATCTCCTTCATATCACCCATAGACGAGTGCCCGATACTCTGTTTTCCAGATGGGTTCTACTAGGGGGCTTGTCTGCCTGTCTAGCATGCAATGCTACTCAAAGGTCTCCTCAGTGTGTTTCCAATCTATCTCCATTTCCTTTGGCTTAATTGTTGGGCAACAGGTTCTTGATTGGTCCATTCCCCGTTGTTTATCCCTTCTGACCACCATTCGATCTTCAGCATGGAGCAAAGGTAGCTGTTGATGAAAGTCTGCAGCCCTTTAGAAATGTTTTTCAAGAGTCAAACGAAAACAAAGACAATTATAAGCATCAAGTTAAAATTAGGTAAACAAACTTTAGAACAATGAGATTCAGTCTAAAAAGGAAAATGGATAGCAAATAGAAAAGTTTAAGGAAACCACGTAAATGTCACTAGTGAAAATAGTTCGTTCATGCATTCATTGATTTTCAGACCGTTTATTCTCCTCAACTTTGTGTGTGAGAGAAATATCTCTCATTGGAAAGAGGAGAACACGAAGTTCAGCAAAAATGGTGATCTTTTTGGCGATTTCATTTTAAAAATCTGTACAATCACATTTAAATACATAATTTTACATGGATAAAATTGTTGTTTGATTCCACATAACTGCGATGCCGAATAAAAGCGGATAATTATTTTCAACTAGATATGGTTGGTTTACGAGAGGCTTAGAAACATAATTACACAGGATTAGAATGGATAACAAGTGTGTAAGCATGAGCATGGAAACAAAATTGAAATAATAATTTTCAACTTGAAATGGGAGTTAGGAGGTGCGAATATCGATTACAAGAGCCTTAGAAACACAAAAATTGCACAGCATTAAGATATAATTGTAAAATAGCAATTTTAAACGAATTATGAATGTGAGCAGGAAAAGCATGGAAACAAACTTAAAATAACTGTTTTTAACTGAAAAAAATGAAGTGAATCTAATGAAGACAGAGGGAGTAAGAATCACACATACAGTGAACGAAAACAAATCAAAAAGTAAGAGAACAAAAGAAGAAAAAACGGAACATACCGAACTTGTTCCATGGTAGTTGTAGAGGTTGGACTAATTTCTTTTGAAAATACAGCTCCGGCTTCTCGATGCATATTTCGAGGGCTTCTGCAGTACACAGAATTCGGAAGCATACTGCTTTTGATTGGTTTCTGTTGTCTTTGTAAATTACTTTGAAAGAATCAGTTGAGATGTTGTAGGAGGTGTTGATCAGATGTCCAATAATGGCATTTCTGATTGAACCGGCGCCTCCTCAGCATCAAGATCTCTCATGTATCAATATCTCTCAGTCGTTTCTCAACACTATTTCTGATAAATCAAGACCATTGTTTTTGGTTAGTATTAATTACGTGAAGGATAACCAAGGTTAAATAAAACAATAAATACTTTATTGTTTCATCTTAATAGCTCATTAAAGGTATAAATATTTTCTAAGTTATGTGAGTATTTCAACACACACACACACTGAAAATAATTTCAACGCGAGAGAAGGTTATTAGTTTTCACTTGCAAAAGCACTAATAAGTAACTTAAGATTGCTACTTTTTCTTAAAGTTCAACGTATGCATTCACAGACTTGTAATAATAATAATTGCTTTATATTGAAAAAGGCTTTAATACACAATACAGAATTCTCAGCATGCTCTATTATGGAGTACTTAATTCTTATATTCAATCTACAGGTAAATTAATAATCAATAGTTTACCACAGTACACTCTGAATAACTGACTGACTAAGTGATTGGTTTCAACAACACCAGTTCGACTTGCCACTCTACCTCAATCTACCACACAAACCAAAAGAAGAGAGTAACCATAGACACAAAACAGAGAAAGATAATTAACAGAAATATACGGCAACAAGATTAGTAATAAATATACAAGAACAATATAGTTTCATTGGATATTATAAACCACAGAGAGTAAATGCACCTGTGTCAGCCACTCAGAACGATTTTCAGCCATATCAACAATTGTCTCCAGCCGTCATTGCTTCTCACCATCCTGAGAAACACAACCAGCAAGTATACACCTACCTAAGTGACTATCTTAAACTAGCTATTGTGGATTTCATTGACTGATGCAGACATGTCTTGGTTTGACCATCACCAGCTCTCTCTCTCTCTCTTTTCCATCCTGATTAATCCTATCTCAGCTAACATTGACCATCGAGGAGGGCGATCGATAGCCAGGCATTCACACGTAACACATGTCCTAACCATCTCAATCGATGTACCTTCACAACCTCGTCGATTGACTTCCCCCCACCCCTTCCACTCACCTGGCACTCGACCGAAGCCTAACCTCAATATTCCTCCCCCTATTATACTATACCACCACGTGACACGGGAGACAGAACTCAGACACCTATGATCGAAGAAAGCTAGCCGGCGTTTTCACGTCTTCCACTTTCAATGGTCAGGTGTAACTCACAGCTAGCCATAAAGGATGACGGATTGGACTCCTGAGTAGTACACACCATGTTTATTCGACAACTGGATATCACGTCGACTAAGCCAGAAACGGCGTAAACTATAGAACACTTTAATAACTTGATATGCTTTGGAAAATTCAAGACTGTCGATTGCAAACTATTTGAAAATAGGTGTCAGATCTAACTGGATCATTAAAACATGGAGCAGAGTAAGTAAGATAAACTCTGAGGGATGGAAAACTGGGTAATCCAGTGATTTAATCAGGCTGTCTCTCGGGGATAAGACTTTAAAAGTGTCCGAAGACGCTGTAGTACTGTAGTGTTGAGAAGAACAGAAGAGAAACATCTATTAACCGACTTCAAGAAGAATGGATACGCGTCGAATTCTACAGGAAAAGTTGAAGCTTAAATTGAAATACCAGCAAGAAATCATTGTCAAAGATCACAAGAAAATTCGTTCTAGCACATATAAAAAGTATCTCTGAAATAACGGCTAGAACACAAAGACCACTTGAAAAAGACATAGTACATGAGTCAATACAATCACTTTACTTATTGTTGCACAGACCAAAGGATCCAACAGTAAAAGAAGATAAGATCAATATCATTTACAAAATAAATTGCGTCAATTCCGATAAACGCTACATTGGTCAAATTGGGCGTCCCCTTTGAATCTGAATCCAAGGACATAAATTAGCTTTGAAAAGACACGATATATATTCTTCCATATCGATGCATATAGACAATTACGGCCACCTATCTAACTGGGAGAATGTAGAAATTTTAAATGGTGGAAGCAATAAAAATGCTAGAGGATTCTTAGAAGCCTGGTACTCGGATAAATCAGTGACAAACAGACACCTTGTTGTAGATCAAATGCTTAAACTAATAAAGAATAAGCCAACTGACTATAAGAAGTCTAATCTCAAATGAACATAAACCACTGATTCTTATACTTATACAGATCAAAAAACAATCAGCACAACCTTACTCTCCACTGGAATCGAAAAGGCGGAATCACTTGGGCTGAAAAAGGCCTCTGCGGATCTAACCACCTAATATTTCTTCTATCGATTAAAGCAAAATTGACCATAGGAACATGGAATGTTCCCACCATGTTCCAACCTGGCTGACAAAACTGCTAAGATTGCAGAAGAAATGAGAAGATATAGTATAGAAACGTTGGGAATCCTTGATAGCAATACAAGTGGGCTCTCTGATTTGTTGACTGGGTAGTCAATAATTTCCTGCAGTCACCTATACAACAGTCACGAGCACACTGACAAAGTGGCTTTCATGATGTCACCAAAAGCTCTGAAGGCTGTCATGCAGTGAAAACCAATCTCCTCCAAGATCATAACAACAACATTCAAGTCCATTATACAATGAAACACACTTACAAACTATGTTGACCAAGAGAAGAAAGAGGACGTCTACAGACAGCTGCAAACAGTAATGTAAAAGACCCGAGCAAAGTGATGATGTTGAAATTCAAATCGGGTTGTATGAACTGCAAGCAGACCACTAAGGGACAGAGCTGAACATAGGTCAAGAGGCGGTCGATGAAATGAATAAAAATGGGGAACTATTTGTGAACTTTTTTTTGGTTTACAGCTTGATTCCACACTGTATTTTTGGTACAAGTATGGAATTTTCAGCATGCGATATCGGTAGCCCAAAGTTTGCAGGCCGACCATAGATATCAGGTGTGCGTCGGCATGGGATCGAACCTCGGACCATGTGCATAGTCGGCGAGAGTCCTAACCACTGTGCCACCGACGCACTTCGTTGTGTGTAACAATTTAACGATTGAAGGAGACGTGTACATTCAGAAACGGTATACGCAAGATGGACACACTAAAAATCAGATAGACTCGATCCGAGTTTCATTTCGAGAAAATGGAAACGACATCTACCAGAATCAAGACCAAGAAGAGGAGCAGATGTTTGTTCAAACCGTTATCTAGTGCAAAAAAAACTTCAAGAGCAAGTTTAAAGTCCTCAGAAAAGCTGAAGATAGACCACTGATCAAGTTCAACTCTCAGAAAATGAAAAACAATCTATGGAGTACACCTTTGTTACACTCGTCAGGAAAAAGTGTGGCGACATTAAACACTAGAGCTCTCTGGGAAATATGTGGTTGGGAACTTGTTTAGAAATCCTAGGTAAGAATAAGATGTAAAAGAATGAATTACTGACTACAGACAGCTGGAAAATGATAAAACAGAGATGACTGGTCAGGCAGAAGATGAAATATTACGGAAATTAACAAGGAAAGACGAAGTTGAGTACAATCTGAAATGCATTGAACAACAGAAAAAAGTGTGCTAGGGAGGACAAAAGACTACTTTGCGATACAATGGCAACAGAAGCAGAACACGCAGGAGGTACGAGTGACGTTACAACAGTACACCAAATAACGAGGTTACTATCCAAGAAGAGAACAACAGATAAAAGGAGCCCAGATTAAGAAGAGTTGAAAGAAAGTAAATGCTGGACTGATCACTTCACATGACTCTTAAATCTACCGTCACCTACGGCTTGTCCACATATACCACCGCCAGACACAAAAGTGCCAGTGAGCAACGACCCTCAGAGAAAATAAGTATTTTTGGATGCCATAAAGTTACGAAAAGCGAAGGAGCTAGCAGGTTGGTGTGGAATCCCCACCATAAGCACAGAAAATAGACGCAGAAACCTCAGTGGTCACTCTACAAATGCGGAAGGTGTGAAAGTAAGGAAAAAAGAGTCCTTACAGACTAAAAGAAAGGCCATCTTACAGCAATACCAAGGGAAATTGATCTAATCCTATAAAAAACCAACCTTGCTTGTGTTCTGGAGTTAGATCCCGGGCAGACACACTCTTTTACCTCACTAAACCAGTAATAATACTGGTTAAGAGGGAAGGTTGGGCATGAGGCTAGCAATCCAACCCAGTAAAAGTAAGTACGATTGCTACCGAAACTTCAAAGCTGCAGCTTGAATCCCTATGTTCCACTAGGAACGTAAAGGCATAAAATAAAAAATTATAAAAATAATATGCGAAACCCGGTGCTGAATTATGCTTCTGTCCATTCCAAGAAAATATAAAGCCTTAAAAGAGTATAAGGTGCTATAGATTGAGAACTTCCCGAGGAACAGGCTGGCAAACACAAATCATATATGAACCAAATAGCTTATGTGTACATCACCACTGAATGGAATCAGGAATAGCAGCAACCATATTTTACATCAACTTCACGAACTCAGAGAATTACAATCGAAAACTTTCGCTCTATAGTGAAGATCTGTTGGCCAGTCAGAAAGAATAAACAACAGTCAACAGCCTGTTATTCAACAAACATGCAGAAGGAAACAGAGGTAGACTGGACATACAATGAAAAGAAATTCAAGTGACATCATCAGTCAGCAATGGGTTGGGCATCCAAATGTGACACGGTGATCATGTGAAGGGGAAAATTAAGCTTATGCGTAATCGTGGAGCCAGATAAAATAACTTAGGAGTATATCGCATGATGCACATGTGCTACTGAAGACGTATTTTCCGCTCAAAACCACAGGAAAGGATAATAATCACAAAATTAGTGGTTGAAACTTTATTGCTTAAACTGCTAGAGACAGATAACCTTTCAGGCTGTCTGTCGCCTGACAATGCCTGGAAGTTTAGTACTTATATGAAAAGCTTATGGTAATCACGCAGTTTCAACAGCATAGATCAGCAGTTTTAATTGGACACTAGTAACTAGTGTGACATGTCTAGTCCTTTCTTTGGTGCAGACTGAATTCTATCAGTCGGGTCAGTGATAACGTCTCTGACTGAAGGCGGCATTGGGTGAGGCGGGTTAGAATCTCAGAAGGGACATGAGTTCCTTCAATGTTGTAGATACGCCTTGCTGATGAGTGCCAACTACTATGAAACCTAGGTCGAGCAAGGCTTCCTGTGGCCGACTGCCTCCAACTATCTAGTATCATAGATCATCATTATTGTTAAAATGATAAATCCTATAGAATCCTAGAAAAAAACATAAGTAATTCGAAGATTTTATTTCTCATTTATTGGTACAAATTACTAATTGTTGTATTTCAATTTTAAACCTCATTTTAGGCAAACTATTTTTCAGAAAATATAAAAGATTTCTAACCTACTCTCGACAACAAAAACGACAAAAGCTAACAACAAATCCCGATGAAGTATATCAACATTTCAGCTTGTATGACCTTCATAAAACTAGTCCAAACTTTAAACAACATTCATTTATCAAGGTGTCCAACCTACCCAACTATATATCATTTTATTCAGAAGGTAAAAATTTAAGGAATATATTTCATTTAGTTGAATCAAATCAAATAAGTTTATCAAAATGGTTGAATCAACTATTTCATTTAACAAATTTAACAAAAATTTTCGATTTAACAGAAAAATTTACACATTTTATCATCAATATAGCCTATGAAAGAGTTAAGCTAATCCTCTTTTGTGAATTTAAAGAAACACTACAAAAGTTATATGAAATGAGATGGCCAAACGAACAATTTCACACGAAGTCTTCATCGTCGTCTATTTCGAAAGAATTACTAAGGAATTCAATTTATAATAAATTATATTCAGAATATGTTTTTAATAAACTTGACGTACCCATCACTTCAATAAAACCAAAGTTGATACAGTCAATTTTTAATGAAATTGATTATAATGGTAAGGTGCAATTTTGAATGTAAACACTTTGTTTTAACTGAATACTTTATTCTTAGCTTCGTAGTTTATTATAAAATTAAGCATGCTATTATCTAGCTTCTATGAGTGAGTAGTTCTTTTTCCTTTCCACTTCTTCTTATGCACATACTGACTGCAGCACTGAGTGGTGACACGGGGTTCGAATCTCAGAAGGGATATGAGTTCTTTGAAGACTGCAGATACGGTTGCCTTGCTGATTGGTGAGTGCCAACTAGCACGAACCCTGTAACCAAGGCTTTATGTGGCCGATCGCCACCAACCATCTAATACACAGAATCTATCTACACATTCAATATGAGTGAATACCTGCATTATATAACTAAATGCACGATATCAGTGTTAATATTATTATTATTTTTGTAACCTCTACCACAACTTCTTCAACTGAGAAGAGGACTTCAGCAGACAGTGTGCACTTCTGAAGTCTTTATCACTCCCAAAAGCTTGTTATATGACACTGCCACGTGTCAG
This sequence comes from Trichobilharzia regenti, assembly GCA_944472135.2. Lineage (NCBI taxonomy): Eukaryota > Metazoa > Platyhelminthes > Trematoda > Strigeidida > Schistosomatidae > Trichobilharzia > Trichobilharzia regenti. The sequence goes on along the minus strand of OX235265.1, from coordinate 44,133,059 downwards.
GTGATCCACAAAGCAGAACTCAGAGAGGCATTCAAAGTGAATACAGAAGTAAGACAAGCCTGCCGCCTATTATCACCAATGATATTCTTAATTGTGGTGAACTGTATTATGTGTCAGACTGTTCGTTGAGAGTGAGAAAAGAAGAATACACTGCAGTGACCGATAAGAAGACTCTAGAAGATCTGGATTTCGCGCGTGGATTATTTATGTTTAATGTCACACAAACTCGAAGACTTACAGACGGAAAGCAACAAACTGGCAGAAGACGCTGGCAGGCAGAGAAGGCAGGACTCCAGGTGAACATAGGGAAGACGGAGGTGATGAAGATAACCAACCAACAGCAACGAGAAGAAGAACAACAACAACCAGCACCAACCATCATCAGCGGGAAAGATTTAAGAGAGATTACCTCCTTCAATTGTCTAGAAAGCATGGTTTCAATCACAGGCAGACGGAGCGGATCAAGATGTCAAGGCCAGCCAGGATCGGAAAGGCAAGACACGCCTTCATCAATCTGAAACCAATTTGTAAATCTTCTTCACTCCACCTCAGGATAAACAAGAACACTCGGATTTTCAACACAAATGTGAAATTGGTCAGTTTTTCCATATTGTTTAGAAACTTGTACTGTGAGTCACGAAAATCATTTCCAACGGGTTGCAGACTTGTATCAACAGCTGCCTTTTCTGGCTTCATACTGAAGATAAAATGGCTAGCCAGAAAGAATTCGCAAGACGAAACTGTAGAAACAAACTGACCAAGAGTCGATTGCCCAGCAAATGTGTAGGACAAAATGGAGATAGAATGGGCATACATTGAGGAGGTCACCGAATGACATCGCACGCCAGGCCTTCGAGTGGAATCCAAATGGGAAGTGACGAGCGGGTCGTCGGTATGAGAGTGGCATGGAGGATATCGTGTGATGAGTAGGAGATGATAGATTATGGACAACCATAGACTCAGCTGAAGAGGACGGCAGAAAACAGAAGAAAGTGAAGATGTGTTGCTGAAGCCTTATGTTCCACTTGTAACCCAGGGGAATAATAATAATAATAACTAACTTGATGAGTATCCTTTAATTCACAGACTTGAATTTCAATTTCGTTAACTATTAGGTGAGGGCTGTCTCCAAGTCGAAATTGTAGACAGCAATTTACGTTAATGTTCACGTCCCAGATCTTGGTTATGAGAAAAAAAGGAACAAAGCATAACATTGAGGGACTCCCCAACCAATCACAGTAGACTTTGCGTGGGTGGATACGATTCGTAGATATACGGTGTGACCGTCAAAGAAACTGTCACAAGCAGATGACAGATTAACCTTCAGCGAGGAAACAACCAATCAGAAGACGCTGTTTCTCTGCTCGTAATAACGAATAATAATGTACATAAAAATACATAAATATCTGTTGATTTCCTCAAAAATGATCTATTGCTTGGCCCCTGATTTCCGTCGCTACAACTACACTTATTTATACTGAATGAGTTTTGTTTTAACTGTAAAGAGTGATGGGAACTTGCTGAAAATGAGAATTCATATAAACTATGTTCTCGAATTATCTTAAGTTTTAATAGTAGTTGTGTATTATAAAGAGGTGAGTTTGCTAGGAGCTCCTCAGGGTGGGAATCGAACTCCGGGAAACATTCATGATTGGCAAGCATTCTGTCAGTGAACCACAGATACACACAATTATCACTGAGTGTAATATCTAAGTTAATTAAGAATTATTTATTATTTTAGACACTGATTACATCCTATTCTATTGTCATATCAGATTGTTATTTTGTAAATGCAAATCAGCCATAATCTGTATTACCACCTACACATTAGCTGCTTCACACACACACGCACACACACACACCCATACAGAGTTGTTAAGCACTGTACTTCTGCTCAACTTACTACATTTGATGACCACTTACCAAATAACCAATTGTTACTAGTGTTTGTTTAGTATTTTACAAAACGTTGAAAGTCTGCTTTGATCTATCTCTTAATATATTTTTATCAGTATTTAACACCACTATTCATCCATGACAACCTTCTTTTTGTCAATGTATTAGAGAATTAATTAAATCCGGTAATTTCAATGAAACAAACTCTATTTTTAACACAATCATCCACTTTTAAGTAATAATCATGCAGAACCTTCAAAAAAAAATAATAAATAAATTAGTATCCTGTGTAAAAATGATTAAATTTTAACTTCTACTGATTATTAATATGGTCAACCGTTATTCAATGAGGAGGTACATAAAAGAAGTAATATATACCTAAATACCTCCATGTTCCTCAATTCCTGTTAATATTTTATGCCATAAAGATATTTCTGAAGTCTAAATTCATTGAAGGCATAACTCAAGTGGGAATCGTTTCATGCTCACCTGTATGAACCTGTTATGAATTGATACATCTTGTATGAGTAATTTCGTGTAAGGAAACTGACTAATTCTTAATTTAAGGTATGTATGCTATGAAGAAATTTATGAAATCGCACTACGGTGGACGTTGTGAGTCAAATTATCTTCGGCAGTACGCACCCACTAGGATTCGAACCCAGGACCTTCCGGTTACAAGGCAAGTTGACTCGTATACCAGTCAGCCACTGGGACTCGATTCAGTGGCCAGTGCATGAATTTCTAACTTCTATCAATTCGTGATTTAGCGTGACCCCAACCATTGTCGTTGGTTGGACATCCATCCACACATGTGACATCTAATTGGATCTCACTGGTCATGACTTCTCACTAGAACTCAGGAAACTCCACCCTGTAGCAAGTCACTAGCGAGCATCAGATTAATTTTCTATAGTTTGGTTTGTAAGGGTTAGTTTTGTTTTTACGAGTTTATCTCGGATTGATATCAGTTAGAGAACCATTGAAAACCCTTACAAACCAAACTATAGAAAATTAATCTGATGCTCGCTAGTGACTTGCTACAGGGTGGAGTTTCCTGAGTTCTAGTGAGAAGTCATGACCAGTGAGATCCAATTAGATGTCACATGTGTGGATGGATGTCCAACCAACGACAATGGTTGGGGTCGCGCTAAATCACGAATTGATAGAAGTTAGAATTCATGCACTGGCCACTGAATCGAGTCCCAGTGGCTGAATGGTTTATGAGCCAACTTGCCTTGTAACCGGAAGGTCCTGGGTTCGAATCCTAGTGGGTGCGTAATGGCGATTATTCCCGAACTAGGATGAAACAGCTGTCCAGTACTCCAGTGCTGGTTTTCAATGGTTCTTCAGCTGATATCAATCCGTGATCAACTTGTAAAAACAAAACTAACCCTTACAAACCAAACTATAAAAAATTATCTTGATTGAATATACATTAATTTGCTAATTTCTTTAGTTAAGAGTCATGAAAACTACTGTAATGAAAGCTGCCATACAGAATAGTGTTCTCTGATGTTTCGGGGGTAGAATGCCTTCCAATCACCCAAGTAGTTGTGCTTCAATTCACGGTTAACTCTGTCTAAACCTTAATTAGTCTGTAAAAAGCCTGATAAACACAGAAGATTGGACATGAAGCTAGCAATAGGTAAATACTGAAAGGTCAAAGCTAAGACGTAAAGCCCTGTGTTTCTCTCGGAATGCAAACGAATTCAGATAATGGTCATTAGCTAAATCACCATTGGATAACAAAAAGGAATGTGCTCACAATGACAGTTAATGGTTTTGTCTTTAACCTCAGATAGGAGTAGCTCTCCAACAAGATAGAATAACCACCTTGAGGTTCGTGATTTCTTTTGGTTTCCTAAATATTGTTTATTACTGACTAAGTTTTCATTTAAATCACACATGTTTAACACAGTTTTTTTTAGTTCTCTGGTCTCATTGCAAAGTCATTTACTTGGTTAGAGTTTTTGCTTCTAGAGTTAAGCAGTTCCGTCAAGACGAAATGTTTCAGAGTAATCAATAGATAAATTGTCAAACTGAATAACTTAATGAGAGAAATATTTAGCCATATGGGATGAACAAAGTAGATTGCGACATGCTTTTGTACAATAATAAAGCAAATATCATAATAGGTATTCTGGTGGATGGTGACTAGCATGGAATCCAAACCTATTCCCCATCGTTTCAAACTTTAAAGTGTTATCCATTAAAACACTTGGACTTTGAGAGGTACCTTTTGTGTAACGGTCAGTTTTGGTTTCCCCATTGATTCATTGCCTCAAAACCCCAACAGAGGCTGAATATTTCGGTCCATCAAATAGACGAGAAGGATAGAATAACTGGTTCGCTTACGAGTTGATATCAGTTAGAGAACCATTTGAAAACAGGAGTACTGGTCAGCTGTTCCGTCCTAGTATGAGGCTCTTCGTTAGTACGCATCCAACACCAGGTTTCGAACCCAGGACTTTCTGTTTACAAGGTGAGCTCGTAGAACACTCAGTCACTGGGACCCGACTCATGAATTCCGATTTCTACCAATTTGCAGTACATGTGGCGTAAGCACAAGTCAGGGTCACAGACGAGTAACTGTTCTCTCACCTGACTTCTTGGACCCCGCTAGTTGGTTGAGAACACATCTGGTATGATGTGATTACAGTATTCCTCTAAGCACAAAATACAAAATCACATAAGATCAGCTCTACTTCACTAAAATTTAATCGTGATTGACCACCTCCGATCCACCTGTTCATGTAGGCTGAAAAGAAAGTGCGACAATTTTATTTTTATGAGACTTTATTCCACTGAATGATTTAGTTTTTTTTATAATATCATCATTATTATTTATATTATTATTTACCTTCGAAAATTAAATTCTGATTAAATTCTTCATTTTTTTCATGCTTTAGGAGACGGGATCTTTACACCATCAGAGCTGGAAATCTTTTTACAATTCCATGAAATAATACCTTAATTGTGCCAGATCACCTCCAGCAGTATTGATAACAGAAAGACACATAGACTGTGATTTATGAAACACAAGAGATAAGAAAGTAACGATAATAATAATAAAGATAATAATAAAGAGATCGTACATTCTAAGTGATAAATTTTCTTATTTTAAATACTTGTTATTTAAACTCCTCTTCTCTTCTAGTTCAATTCTCTTTTCAAATCATGCCGTCTTATTGTTGTGGTCATTTTTGTCATAATACATTCGTTCTGTTAAATTGTGAAAAAAAATCTAGTCTTCTGATGACGAAATAAATAACCAACATATTAGTAAGGAGTATTATGACTAGCGCTTAGTAACAGTGGTTAACATTGATTTCACTGTAAGTACTGGTTTTCAGGGATTTGTTTTGATTGGTTGACGGATTTCATTGTTAGAGAAACATTATAAATCTTAGGAGTACTGGAAAGCTGTTTCGTCAAACTAGTTTGGGACTCTCCAATGGTACGCATCCGCCGCCAGGGCTCGAACCCAGGACCTCGTGGTTACAAGGAGAGCTCGTAGACTGTTTAGCTACCGGGACTCGGGGCAATGACACATGAATTGCAACTTCTGCGAATTCACAACGTAGCGCGACCACCAGTAAGTGTCTTCGGCAGGTATTTGTCCTCATACCGACCTGCTGCACCCTACTGGTCATCACTTCTCACCAGAACCGAAGGTTAACTGCTTGAATAGGGCCAATGAGCATCTCATTGACATTCAAGTATTGATTTGTAGAGATTTCACTGATTGGTTACAGGATTCCATCATGAGCTGACATAAGTTGAAGAACCATTGGAAAACCTGGGAGAATTGGATAGCCAGTCCTAGTCCAGGAATTTTCGTTAGCACACACTCACCGCCAGGGTGCATATGTCCGTTTAACGGATAATAGGTCAATTCCAAGCAGAAATCTGGATGGCAGACTGGTTCAAGTCGACGACCTCTGGTTATCTTCATAGTTCGCATCAAATGATCCATTATACTCACTAAGAGTTTTAACGCTTTGACAAGAATGTAACTAGAATGCAACACATTACTTATCGTCAATCCACTTGTTTCCCAAATCTAGCCTAATGGTTCATGTCAAAATTCCCTCCAGATTTCCAGTTCTAATTTGCTGTAAGTCCGGAGTGTTTAGAGAAGGTTTGCTGTGCTTAGAATCAACATTTGATTTCTAGATATCGTATGCAAATCAATCGAAAATCATCCTTAGTTTCTGAATAATAGTTTCTTAACTTATTAGATAATCTATGAAGCGTTTTGACAGTAAAATCACCACTCAGATAAGCGTTCAAAACATTTAACAATCGCTTCAAAACTTCAGAAATTTTATGTGACTTTCTTAAACTTATCAAATACAATAACTGATTAGCTGACGAGTTTCAACATAGAACTGCGCACAGATGTGCATCTGTTCGACTTGCCACTCTACCTCAATCTACCACACAAACCAACAGAGAAGAATAAGGAGAGACTCAAAACAGAGAAAGATAATTAACAGAAATATACGACAACAAGAATAGTAATAAATATGCAAGAACAATAAAATTTTATTCAATATTATAAATCACAAAGAGTGAATGCATCTAAGTCAGCCACTCAGAACGATTTTCAGCCATATCAACAATTGTCTTTAGGCGTCATTGCTTCTCACCATCCTGAGGAACACAACCAGCAAGTATACACCTACCTAAATGACTGTCTTAAACTAACTATTGTGGATTTCATTGACTGATGAAGACATGTCTTGGTTTGACCGTCACCAGCTCTCTCTCTCCCTTTTCCATCCTGATCAATCCTATTTCAGCTAACATTGACCATCGAGGAAGGCGAACGATGGCTACGCAGTCATACGCAACACATGTCCTAACCATCTGAATCGATGTAACTTCATAACCTCGTCGATTTATTTCCCACCCTCCACACACACAAACACTTACCTAGCACTCGATCGAAGACTAATCTCAATATTGCTCACTCTATTATACCACCACAAGACACGGGAGATAGAATGCAGACACTATGATCGAAGACAGCTAGCCATAAAGGATGACGGAGTGGACTTCTGAGCAGTACATACGTCATTTGGTCGACAGCCGGATATTACGTCGACTAAGCCAGAGATGGTGTAAGTTGGCATATGCGAAACCACCCTTCTGTATCCGAGCTGAAATTTCGCCAGTGATCGATACGTTGGGGCTGATGCAACTTACCAGATAATTGAAGTAGTCAACACGCTCTACCACCTCACTCGCTATCTTTAAACTAGGAGTCAATGTAGGCCAGTCCTGTAGCATCATTTTACATCCGACATTAGGAGAGAATCGCATGCCAAACATTTGCATATTGCAGCTCAACGTGTTCAGAAAAATATGCTCTAGTTTGTCACCATCCTCACCTAGAAGGACTATTTCATCTGCATATTCTAAGCCAACGAGATTATTCCCCGGTAACAAGTTGATTCCTGAGTCGCTGAATTTAGCTAGGGTTAATTCCATTAAAACATACATTCGGATGATTTCAAGTACATTTCAGTCTTGCTCCGGGGTTTGATCCCTGGCCGACGCACTCCTTTACCTTGCTAAGCCAGAAATAATCCTGGTGAAGAGAAAAGGTAGGGCACGAGGCTAGCAACCCCATCCCGTAAAATCACACACTGCTACAGAAACTTCAAGCCACTAACTTGAGGCCCCATGTTCCACTGGGAACCTGAAGGAGAAAAAATAACCAAAAAACTAATGCAAATTACGGCATACTTTCAAACACGAATAGCAGTCAAGCATTCTGAAATGCACACCACTTTTTTGAATTCCCTTAATTCTTTGAATCACTTTATATGACCATTCATCGTTTTTATAATGAATGCATAAGATATAACAAACAATCAAAGCAAACGCATGAAATCATGTACTATTGATTGATAGAGATGAAGAGTTGTGTAAACCAAACACGCCAACCAGTAATGCTGGCTGACCAGCCAAACTGAAGTGTGATCTAAACACCGGACAGACGTTTCGTCTGTTTGTCATGCAGCAGCCCATCAGTAGTGTATCCGGTTTGTCTCAACTTACAGAGGTGAATCAGGTGAAGCCATCCGACTTTTGGTTAGGTACCGGGGTTAAGTGGCAATAACATGCAACTGATGCAGTTTAAGGTGAAATTTCACCTTAGATTCCTTTAGAAACTAAAATTATTCAATATAGCGAGAATGCTCATTCAGAAATCTAGAAAAAAAAACTGAGCAAAGAATGTCCTTTTCAGCAAATTACTCTTTTGGCTCAACAATTATATATAGAGATTATTGTAGAATAGTAGTCAATAAAAATATTGGTGTTTTTTAAGTACCATCGATTTGTTCAGCAAGATCAATGGAACTACAGTTCACTAAAGATGCGTAAATTATAACAAAAATAAAAATATATAATAGCAAACAGAATATAAAATAAAATTAAGAAAATTTCTACAAAAATTGAGGATTATTATAACCTAGATAGCCAAGTTAAGGTCATTGTTTGAACCAACTTCTCTTAGATACACAAGTGATGTTTCTTAATGTGGATTCCAACAGCCAACCTTAGCAATATGTAGTAGACGAACTCTTAAGGCAAAATTAAGATTAGTTAGTATGCTGTAAATGACTTTGAAAGCCTAGTTAACATAAATCTTGTATTTTTTATTACAGCTTGATTCCACACTGTATTTTTGGTACAGTATGGAATTTTCAGAATGGATATCGGTAGCCCAAATTTTGCAGGCCGACCATAGATATCAGGTGTTCGTCGGCATGGGATCGAACCTCGGACCATTTGCATGATCGGCAAGAGTACTAACCACTGTGCCACCGACGCCACAAGATGCGATAGAAAAGTGCTATGAATAGATTTTATTTTTCCTTTAATTAACCACGCAGGATGATGTTCGAATATCCAATGAGAAATACTCCCAGTCATAAATTGTGTTGTACTTGATCCCATAGATGATAGATAATCAAGAAAACAAGCATAAATGCATGGGACTGTTTATACTACTGCCTGATCGGAGTGAGTAGATTATGTATACCAGTTGTCGAAAGTATCATATGAGAAACCAGGTGGTTTGAACGGATTCAGCTGTCCGAGTTTATTCAGATGGGCTAAATCGCTGAGGAGCTTGACCTGAAACAAGCGAAACGGCTGTTTGGTGTTTTGATCAATTCAATCTGACTGGTCAACCAGCAGTACTGATTGTTGTGTTTGGTATTCAACTATTCATCTCAGCCAATCGATCAATAAATAGTATATAACTTCACGCCTTCATGACTGTTTTCCTGGTTAAAATTTGTGGTATCAAACAGATTACAAATTATGGTCTAAATAATTTTAGTTTCCAGAGGAAACTGTGGTTATATTCTACTTCAACTGGCGAATTTAATTCAACCTAAATAAACTTTCATACGTTGAAATTTTATTTAATAATTTGATTGAACTGAGGATTTCATCATGAGCTGACATCAGTTAGAGGATCACTGGAAAACCTGGGAGTACTGGACAGCTGTTTTGTCAGACTAGTTCGGGACTCTTCACAGTGCGCACCCAACGAGGTTCGAACTCAGGACCTTCTGGTTACAAGCTCGTAGACCAATAGGACCCGATCCACTGGCTAGCCCATGAATTCTGACTTCTGCCAATTCATGACATAGCGCGACCATTTCACAATGTCTTCTTCGATGAGTTGCTGCCTCACCTTCAACCTGCTGCACCTTGCTGGTCACAGCTTTCACTAGTACTCTAGGTCACTGCTTGAATAGGGCTAGTGGCTAGTGAGCATCAGATTAATTTTCAAGTATTGGTTTTGCAGCGATTTTGTTTGACTGGATGGAGGATTTATTCATGAGCCAGAAGGTCCTGGGTTCGAAACCAGTGGGTGCGTACTGATGAAGAGTCCCAAACTAGTTTGACGAAAAGGCTGTCCAGTACTCCCAGGTTTTCCAGTAATCCTGCAACTGATGTCAGCTCATGATGAAATCCTGTAACCAATCAAAAAAACCAATACTTGAATATTTATTGATTTGTTTAGAATTGTATGTAGGCGAAAAAAGTATAGTAAAACAAAATGATAGCATACGAGTTCCTTCAGATTTGCAGATACGCCCTTCTGATGGGTGCCAACTAGCACGAAACCTAGCTCCAAGACCTCCTGTGGCTGATTGCCCTCAACCATCTAATAATACCAACAATTCACAGAGCACCATGATGGCGAGCCACCTTGTGGCCACCAAACAAAGGACTAGTCACACACACACACACATACACACACACATTACACTAATTGCTAACTAGTGTCCAATAGAAATGATGCCATCCTGTCATACAAGCATAGCTCTTACCCCTCCTTCTACGTTTTTAATACAGTCATTAATTTAAGACGCATTTATAAAAAAGAATACCAGTGGAATATATCCATGGAAGTGTTGTAAAATCACTTCAGATAAAAGTATGCAGAAACCTACTGTAAAAGTAACATTAAACAGTGCAAATTAATTACATCACGCTATATTTATGCATAACATGGAGTTTAGATCAGTAAAGTCCAGAGAAATAAAGAATGTAGATGGTATGACTAGATCCATTAGTTTCTAAATTTCTTTCATGGGTCACACCGTCTGAATAATACATACCAACTACCAGCTAGACTGTTGAGAGCTGGATTGATTTTAAGATCAATTTCATTACAAACCACTATTACCTAGAGAAAGACTGTGAATAAAGAAGCGACAGAGAACTCACTAAAAATAATCGCATTTTATTGTCCATGGCATTAAGAAGTGAGGTCCTAGAGTTTTAATTATTTAATCCTCACCAGTGGCTGACTACAGCATGCAGTTCTTTGAAGTTCTAGTAGGAAGTCGTGATCAGTGAAGTTTATCAAGTCGGGTATGAGAACAAAAACTCATCGATGACTGTGGCTGGCAGTCGCGTCATACATCACGAATTAGAAGAAATTAGAATAGGTTCGATCCCTAGTGGAATCATGGGTGAGTACCATTGAAGAGAGTTGCCAAACAAACAGCTGTTCACCTCTCCCTGGCTTTTAATGGTTCTCTAAATGAAGTCAGTTCGTGATCATATATATATATATATATATATATATATATATATATATATATATATATATATATATATATATAACAGACACTTCATGCGTCTATGAAACAAACAGTTAAATGGCCAGATATATGAACAAGTAAAAGGAACACCTATGGGATCGCCACTATCCGTTCGACTGCAGAATCATTGATGCAAAGGCTCGAAAACATAATCCTACCAGAGGTCTAGCCCAAAATTTGGATACGTCACATAGATGACACATTCATAATAATCAGAAGAAACGAGTAAGATAAAACTGACAACATAATAAACAACGTCTTCAACGACACCAAATTCACAAGAGAAGAGGGATACAAGGACAAAATCCCATTTTTGGACGTCTTAGTCTAGCGAACAACCACAGGGGAATTAGAAACTCAAGTTTATAGAAAATAAATTCACACGGACCAAAAACTCAATTAGAATAGCAACAATCCAATAACACACAAAAGGTGTTGTATGCAAACACTATTCAACAGGGCCAGAACTCATTGCAGCACTCCCACCTTAAGGAAAATTGAAGAAAGATATCTCATGGACGTCTTCCATAAGAATGGACATCGACGGAATTTCATCAAAAACATATACCCCCAAGCCAACGTACCTAATCAAAGGCCCCCAAGGAAATCACAAAGAAAATCGCCCTACTATGTATGAAGGACATCTCAGAAATCACTGCAAGACTCTTCAAACCTTTAGGAAATGACGTCACACACAAACCAACAAAATCACGCCACTCAACTGGGTCTATGTCAACCGAAAAACTCAACAACGAAAGAAGATAAAACCAATATCATCTACAAAATAAATTGTAACAACTGCGAAAAACACTACATTGGCCAAAGTGGATGTCCCCTTCGTCTTCGTATCCATGACCATAAACTAACCGTCAAAAGACATAACATCCACTCCCTCACAACGCCTCACTACATACAGCCAACCACGGACATCTATTCGACTGGGACATCCAAATATTAGACAGAGGAAACACCAAGAATGCTAGAGAATTTTTAGAAGCTTGGGATTCCAGTGAATCGTCAATCAATAGACACATCGACATAGACAATATTTACCAGTCGATAAGAAGGAAATCTCACACAAAAAGGGTCAAACTTCAGGTCAACAAAAAAATCAGTACCAATATAAGTAGCCTAGAGGATGTAAAAAACCAATCAAGTTCAAGACCACCAGGAGAGATGACTAATAAACTCGTGGAGAAATCTAAAAGCCCATTCTAAATTGAAGTAAGCGCTGAAGATGTTGCATAGTAGGGCGATGAAAGCTCCGCAAATTAACCAACCAGCTCAGAGAACACAACTACATCAAAATGAAGAAAATAGCTTGAATTCTACTGCTTATATACAAGACACTGTTGACATCCCGAATACTTCTTTAAAAACAATATGAAGTTCAACAATGACATCTTTCAAATGATTTCACTTAGTATATTTGTGCAACCACAACTCTGTATACTTTAGTTGTTCAAAATATGGTGTCTACGGGGATTCAAATTGTCAAAAAGATATCTCGGCATAACTTATTGCTATCTCGGGTATTTTTAAAACAATTTTTTATTAAACACTGCTAAATTATTTGTATTCCTAGAAGGAACCAAGGTTTTACGAACAACTGAACTTCAGTCCTCCTAATTAGTATGGATTTTTGCTAATGCTAATCAACCCATCTTTTATTATTTTTTTTTATTCATATCAGCTTCCTAGTTCGCTGGAGTGTAAGTATCTGACATCCAAGTTGACCTCAATACTGTAGTCATAATAAAATTTAACTTTTGTGACATTTACCACTGAACCCTTATGTAGCCTAGCAGTTAGCTAAACGCGTATTTAGGTCACCTTTACACACCTACACCCAGCAATGTTTTTAAAAATGAACACAGTTGATGATGAAGTGATGGGAGATATTTAATCTGTTGTTTCTTCGAACTGTTTTTCTGGCTTTCTTCAGTTTAACTGATTAAAAATATCCATTAAAATTTACAAAAGAATACTCTTTTCGATAAATTTATCATCAGGTTCTACAGTTATATATACATTATAGTGGATGAATAAATGAATTAGTGTTACGAACAACATTAATGTGGCTCAAATAACATCGAATCAATAATATCAATAGATTACAGCTCAATAGCATCAACATAACAATAAACTGAATGTCAGGAAAATTAGGAAAGATAATATTACAAATTCGGGAATTTATAGTCTCTACTGAAGGCCAGGGCAATAGTAGGGGCTAGCTGGACTTCCTTCTTTTGAACACAGAGCGCTGGTTGTTTCACGCGAACTGCGATAGTCTCTGCTGTTTGGAGTATGCGGTACTTTGATGTTTTTGGCAATTTATTTGGTACCCGGTAGATGATGATAGGGGAGGATTTTTCTACACTGGCTCCGTGAAGAGTTTTTTTGACCAGATGGTCTAATATCGAACTGTTGATGGTTTTTACTACACACCTTCACTTAGCCATACTGGAAGATGTTCTCGAGCACGAAAAATCAAGTTCCTAGGGCAGTTTCATTTTTGAAATATACATGAAACAAGTACGAGGCTTGCAATTGTTGAAACAAGAAAGTTAGTCAACACTAGTCTTAGATTTCAAAGTTTTCATTTGTTCCTGCTAGTCACCGAGTAGATGAGAAATAAAAATAAAAATTATTATAATGAATTTCAGTTCATGCCAATTTAAAATGCTTGAAATGTAGTATGCAGGATATAATCGAAAGGTTAACAACTTTATTTTACGAACTCTTTGCATAGAAACTGATAATATATCACAACTGTAGTTTACTCCAACTGGTAGTTGGAGCATGGGATAGCAAATATAAATCTAGAGATTTCCAACCACATTTCATGTTTCGCTCCCATAAACCCTCAACTTATAACAGTCTTCTTCGGGTTAGAACTATCTGGAGATTATATTTTAACCGAATATGCTGAGATTTTTGCTGACTATAGTAATTTATTCATTAGATAGTACAAAGATACTGGCTTCTCCCTCATTGTGTAACACTTAATATAAATACTCCTGCCTAATTATCTATATTCTGCATATATTTCTTTAGTTAGTAGGATTAAGAACACAATATTCAGCGAAGAGACTCTTTTCAACGAATTTATTATCAAGCTGTACAATCGTATATATATGGCTTTTAAGAAATTATATCCGGTGAGGGAATTAGATCAAAGGTGTGAATACATGAAATAATAATAATATGAAATGCAGCTAAAATATTTGTGATTATAATCATGGTTTAATGTCAAGTGGCAAAATAATTAATGTCATATATAGGATAATACAGAAGGTTTATAGATTTTGGAAAGGTATACATAATTATAAGATTAGTAGACGAATATAAAATGTTACATAACATGGTGTGAAATTTGATAAGATAGAATTCAATATTGTAAAAATATAAAAATTTTAAAAGTATAAAAATTAATAATTTTGGGTTTTAAATGACAAGTGGGTCAAGTGGAAAAGATTCAGAGTGAGAATAGTAATAATAATAAAAATAATCGTAGTAATAAGGGAAAGGTATATAGAATAACTAAATAAACAAAATAAATAAATGTCTATCCCTCTACGGCCAAGGCAGAAGTAGGGATTGTACGTACTTCTTTTGTACACAAAGGTCTGACTTAAAGTCATGAATTGCCAACGCCTCAGGTGTCTTCAGAAATCTGTAACAAAGAAAACGAGGGAAGTTAGCATGAATTCTATATATGATCTTGAAATCATGGTCAGGGTTGACCGAGTAACAGAAGTCAATCAGGTGTTCCAGAATAAAGCTTCGTACACACTTCCTTTCTCCCTTGTAAAACCAAGCTGGATGTATTCTCATATCCGTGTGGAAAGCGTCCTCTGACTACAGCCAATGTACCTTGCTCCACAAGAGCAGGTGAGCTGATAGATGCACATGTAGGCGACCAGACGGGGGAGCTTATCTTTTATAGAGGTAGAGAACAATTTGCGGCTCGTGAATGTCATATGTAATTTTGCTGCAAAGAACGTCTTACTGACTGATTTAGAGGGACGATTTTGAAGCATATCTGAAGCTTGATGACCTTTGAATTCCAAGTTCATGAATAAGGTTTTCTTTGGAACTGAGTTGGTGACCAGTTTAGACTGCTTATCTTTCATGTTGCTGTCAATAAGTCGGTTAAGGTAACCATTTTCTGTGAGTGTGGCTTTTAAGAAGTCAAGTTCTGAGTCAATACAATCAGAACTACAAAATTTTCCATATCCTATAGCAGAGCGTATGAATAAGGTTCCTTTTCCTCGAAATAGGCACCTAACTGTAAAAATTTAATTAGTTGTCCGTTCCATGTACGTTTCCGGTGGATGGACAGTATATTTATTTGATTCTGTTGTAAGATTCAGACAAATAATTTCAGTATATTAATGTGCTCAGCAGATGTAACTGGTGGGGCATAGAAACTGTCTGGATAAGCATTTGAGTTCCAACTTTACGACAGTAACTGTAACCTCCACTTGGAGTTGAACTGCACTTTTCATCTCAATAGAAGAGTTTCCTAAATGCAACTCAGATAGCACTGTTGAACCACTTAGATTACAATTGTATAAGATATTTTGATTTGACACTAGTAACTAGTGTGATGTGTCTAGTCCCCCTGTCTTTGGTGCAGACTGAATTCTATCAGTCAGGTTTGCAATGTGTCCACCATTCTAGATAGCTCACCATCACTGTTCACATTGATTTGATGATATTATCATGAAATAAGAAAATATGATATCTCTCCACAAGCCACACACTTTTAAACTCGTTTTTAAATTGTAGATTAGCAGGAAATTCAATGAATCTCTGCTTCATTCTTTTACACTGGATCGAGAGAATGAGTATGGATTCTTTCGAATTACTACACGAGATTCCACGAATCACCAGTCAATTTCTAAAGTTATTGGTTGAAAAAAAATGACAGCAATAGAACTAACACGTCCAACAGAATTAGAATGAGTGACCTGATAAGGACAATGTGTACAACAGATAAAGTCACAAATCTGTCCATGGACACAGTGTTCACATCTGTTTGTGAAAAATTGGGGAAGATTTGTAGCTAAGGTGGATGACATTGAATTAGTTGTGTTCTTTGAGCTGGTTGATTTAATTGCGAGGCTTTTGTCATCCGTCTAGATAACATCTTCAGCACAGGTTTTGGCATAAAATGAACTGACCTGAATTCGCCATGACTACTGATGTACTAGTATCTACTGGTAACCACTGTTGTGACTTGGAATTCGAACTTTTTTGTCACGTGATTTACTTGTATCTATTGGCTGATAAATTTAGTCTATAATATGTTGTTTTTTTTAAATTGCTAATTCTGTTGAGTAACAGGCTTCTCGAAATTCCCTGGCATTACTTTTGATGTTTCCTGTATTTGAAATTTCTACATTACCCCAATCAAATTGATATCCGTAGTTATCCACATACACTGATACGAATGCGTCTGTAGCACAGCGGTTAGGAGGCTCGCCCACCATGCACATGGTCCGGGTTTCGATCCCCGGCCACCGACGCACTCTTTTACCTCTCTAAGCCAGAAATAAAGCTAGTTAGGAGGAAAGGTTAGGCATGAGGCTAGCAACCCCATCCTGTAAAATTAAACACTGCTACAGAAACTTCAAGCCTCTAGCTTGAAGCCCTATGTTCCACTGGAAACGTGAAGGATAACACTATTGATACGAAAGAATACATATCACCACGTCTTTTTACAGCCAATTTTGTGAATTAGCAATTAACAAACACATTATTGTAGACCAAATTTATCAGCTAACATAAAAAGCAATAAATCAAATAACAAGAAAGTTCGAATTCCAAGTCAATAAAAATATGATCAATAGACAAGTGAATTAACAACCAGTCACGATAGTGGTAGTCATGGAGAATTTAAATGACTCCATTTTATTCTAAAACCTGCTGTGACGTTATCTAGACGGACGACAAAAGCCTCGCAAATGAATCAATCAGCTCACAGAGAACACAAGTAATTCAACATCTGTTTTTGATGTGAGCAAATTATTTAAGTTGACTGGTCAAATTGTAACCTTGGTTCCTTCTTGGAATACAAAATAATTTGGCAGGGCTTAAAAAACAATTGTTTTTAAAATACTCGAGATAGTAACAAGTTATGCTGAAATACCCTTTTGGCAGTTTGAATCCCTATAGATATTATATCTTGAGCAACCTTGTAACCAGAAGGTTCTAGGTTCGAATCCCGGTGGGCGCGTACTGCTGAAGAGTCCCAAACTAGTCTGCCGAAACAGCTGTCCAGTACTCCCAGGTGGTTTTCCAACGGTTCTCTAAGTGATGTCAGCTCATGATGAAATCCTCCATGCAATCAAACAAAATCCCTACAAAACCAATGCTTGAACTTTAATATAAGACTACTGAATCAGTAAAACCTCTGTTTAGTAATCTTAAGGATAATAACCAACAGTGGAATCCACGATGGACATTTCGTCCCATTTGGGATTCACCAGCTGCGTGTACCTGAATTCCCCAGTGAGTGATGATTTTCCCACTGAGAATCACAAACTTAATAGTCTTCGTTTCAAATGCCAAACCGTCATCCATTAGACCACGAGAGCCATCCTCTTTTGCAGCGGGTATCAATTATTATTTGTTTAAGTCAATTTTTAATTTTCCCTGGTGACTGGCATTTCGACTCTTGGTACGGATGTTTCGACAATGTTTGAGAATAAACATGAAGTAATTCTGTCCAATCATAATACATACATCGAAATAATTAAAGTCTTGCCCTTTAGATAGTCTTTATTTTTAAATGAACAACAGTTTTTATAGTGTTTAGCAAGTATTTATTAGCACTGAAAAAATGCATAATTCTTACAAAGTTACAGTAAGAGGTAAAAACAACAAAACTTGTAACTCAACTGAAAACAACCCTAAACTTTTGTACATCATCTACAAAAGCTGTGTAGTATATCACAAATAATGAATACAATATATGTACAAGCGTTTACAATAAGGTATTATATAATCTCGTGGTAATATAATAATAATAATAATCAATAGTGAGATTTTTTATGATATTTTCTCTTTGATTTAAAATATTCATCATCTCGTTCTCTAAAATCTGTACGGTCATAGGAATCCCATTTTGGAGTTGGTGATCTTCTTGGCGACCTATCGGTATGACGATGACGCGAGAGTGCATAAGCTGCAGGTGGTGAGCGATGGCGCTTCTTCCGAGACTTTATATCATATGGAGGCAAAAAAAACCGTTAAAACGTTAATTTTGTTAATAATTAATTGAAAAAACATAATAACACAGAACGACAATATCAAGTTAATAACGAAATAAATACTTGATAAAGAATGGATACTGAACAAAGAGTACTCTTTTCGATAAATTCATCATCAGGCTCTACAGTTATATATACATTCGGCTATGAAATTCACATGAGAAGAGGAATCACAAAACAGAATTAATTGCCTTCCTGGATGTCCTACTTACAAGAAAAATGATGGTAGCATAAAAAGAAATTTGCATAGAAAAAGCACTTAGACAGGACAATATACACATTTTCCAAAGCTTCGTTCCTATCAAGTACAAAAGAAATTTAGTGAAGACCCTCAGCCACAGAGTTAGAGCTATATGCTCAGAAGAAGTAAATGAAGATGAATTAAGCATTGTATATGATACTTTGATCGAAAATGGCTATCCCGACAAATTTATCAAGAAACACATGACAAAGAAAACGGGAAAGGACTACTCACTATCTGTAAATAAGAAGCGTTTATATACAAGACTGCAATTCAAGGGTGATGCACCTAGTGGAATAATTGCTAACAAGTCCAGAAAATCTATTCAAAGAACTTTTACTGCTGGCGAACTACACGTCTTATTCTCTACACGACCGATGGTGATTTCTCGATCGAAAGATGAAGTACCTAGACTAGCCACTTCCAATCCTACCTACAAATTCAACTGCGCTGATGGTGGAGAGAGTTATATTGGCCGTTGCTCTAGGAACTTGATTTTTCGTGCTCTCTCAAGAACATCTCCCAGCATGGCTATGTAAAGGTGTAGTGAAAACTAGTAACAGTTCGATATTGGAACATCTGGTCCTAACCGGCCACAAAACCAGCCACCATTGAAGAATCCTCCTCCATCATCTACCGGGTGCCTAATAAATTGCCAAAAACATCGAAGCACCGCATGCTCCAAACACCAGAGGCTATCGCAATTCGTTTCAAACAACCAGCGCTCTGTGTTCAAAAGAAGCAAGTCCATCTAGCCCCTACTATTGCCATGGCCTTCAGTAGAAACTATAAATTCATGAATTTGTAATATTATCTATCTTTCCTAATTTTTCTGACATTCAGCTTATTTTATGTTGATGCTATTGAGCTGTAATCTATTGATATTATTGATTCGATGTTATTTAAACTACATTAATGTTGTTCATAACACTAAATCATTCATTCACTATAATGTACATATAACTGTAGAGCCTGATGATGAAGGGGTTATCGAAAAGAGTATTCTTTGTTCAGTATCCATTCTTTTGAAAATTTTAATGAGCATTTTTTAATCGGTTAAAATACTTTATAGTCAGTGATGATGAAGGAATTTCATGCCAATTAGAATAAAAGAAAGTTAGATTCAATGAAAAATTCACATACTTTCATTTCAGCTTCTAGGGCTTCTTGACGACGCTTAAGATTAGCAACTACAGCATGCGCAACAGCTGCAGGGACAGAGTCAGGAGCTGGAGGAGGTGAAACACCAGAACGATCAGTCATCTTCTTCGAGGGAATATCAGTTACGGTAACGGTAACAGGTTTTGCAGCTGTAACATTATTTTCTGAAGTTGTTTTCATGATAGAACTTGTCAGTTTCAGTTGTTGTACCAATTGAGCAGCTTTTTTGCGTCTTTCTTCCCGTAAACGCTCGTCTTTTTCTGTGGGAATCGTAGCTTGATAGCCATCTGCAGAGAAATCTAGCAGACTTGTAGGTTCATGGATGTCTACAAATTGTGAAATTTAAAATTTAAAAAAAAGCAGTTACTGAAATTTAACCTGTTAGGAGACGTACTTAAGCAAACCTGTACAACTAATTTATCATAGCATATAATCCGAAAAAAAGGAAACAAAAATGCAAGCTGTTGGAATAGTTACAATAAAGTGAAGCTTTACGATATTTTTTTCCAGGGACCAATGTTATATTACTGAAGGATTAACACGCTAAAAAAAAAAATATATGTCATCTACTAGTAGGAACCAACCGTATGTTAAACATGGAATACTAACTCGAAAGGCTCTGTGTAGAATGATAACTTAAACCGAAGTAAGTCAATCAAAAGTCATAGGCGCAATCCTACCAATTCACTTAACACACGAAGGCAAAACCTTCTTTAAACTGTAATCTCTAGGCTATACTGCTTTAAGACCAAACAAAATTAATCCAACTAACTATTGAAGATCTCAGAAACTACCTGATAAAATGAAAAGCAGGAATAGCTTAGGAATAATATACGATAATGAAATATTAAAATTGATAAGAAACTCGCGATCAAACAATTAAACTACACAAAAACACAAGTCCTGCCAAAAACGGAGGCAAAAGTATTTGAAAAGGAACTAAACTGTGACGAGGGAAATTCAAATAAACCAGAACTGTCAAGGCCTTTGTTCATAAGGGGATTTAGATTTGTTCCAGTTTTGATCACGGAATGATGTCAGTTAGAGAACCATTAAAAACCTGGTAATACTGGAGAGTCGTTTCGTCCTAGCTCGGGACTCTTCGACAGAACGCACCCATCGAGTTTCGAAACCAGCACCTTCCGATTACAAGGTAAACGCTCATAGACCATCCAACCACTGGGACCCAACTCAATAACCCATGAGCTCTAATTTCTACCAATTTGTGATTCTTAGACTGGAAATTACGTATTAACTGCCATGTGTATGGTCCTTCATTTGCTGCAGGCTGAACTCTGTCAGTCAAGTTTGCAATGTAGTCAACATGTTGAGTGGCTCGCCATCACAAAGCACTCTAAATTATTGTTAGATGGTTGCATGTAATCGACAGGAAGTCGTGGATCTGGGTTTCGTGCGTTTTGGCACTCATCAGGAAGGCATATGTGGTGTTATCTGCAATTTTGAAGGAACTCTTCTCCTTCAGAGCGCTTAAAAAATTAGCACTAAAAATGAGGAAAGGGAGGGAATACAACATATCTTCGACTAGAAAGTACTCTGAACTCAATCTGTCAACTCACAAAAACAAAACGGAAATTAAGAAATCGAACTGGTCACTCCGTCTAATACAGGTAGAGTTTTTATAGTGAGTAGGAAAAAATTGTATTGTGAAAACAGGAGAACCTTTACAAGACACAGTACTCTTTTGGAAACTACGAAAAGATCCCATCAGGAATCTGAATAGTCAGCTATACCTACACACAAGATGAAGTTGGATAAGCTTCCAAAGGAGAAGCAAAGAACATATTGCGAGAACCAATTTAACCCTGTTTTATGGTCACCCCAAAACACTCAGGTTAGACATACAAAAATACCGACAAAAATTTTATCCTCAGAAACAAACAATTATGTTTTTCCAAAATATCTGTTGGAAAAATTAAAACATACGTGATCGGCAAACTAAAAAGTGTAATCGATTATTCAGGAATTTAAATATTAAGACATTTAGAAAGAAATACATCAAATCGAACATTGACAAAATCATCATTAAAACTATAAACAAACATCTGAATTTTTGAAGCAAATAATTTCCATTACCCCCTATTGTGTGATTGTGTTAGTGCATGCAATGAGATTGTTGCGTTTTTCTATAAGTTATTCAGATCTGTAGTCCTTAAAAGTAAAACAGGACATTTTGATCATTGAATCTTTAAGTGTTGGTTTGTAGGGATTTGGTTGGTTACAGGATTTCACCATGAGCTGACATTTGGTTAGAAAACCAGCTGGGAGTACTGGACACATGTTTCTTCCTAGTTTGGGACTCTTCATCAGTACGCGCCCCTCGAGGTTCGAACCCATGACCCTCTGGTTACAAGGTGAGCTCGTATACCATTAAGCCACTGGGACTCAATCCAATGGCCCATGAATTCTAACTTCCGCCAATTCATGACATAGCGCGACCCCTAGCCAATGTCCTCGGTAAGTATTTGTCCTCACACCCGACCAGCTGCACCCTACTGGTCACGACTTCTCACTAGAACCCAAACTAGGAAGAAACAGCTGCCTATTACTCCCAGGCTTTCCAATGGTTCTATAACCAATGTCAGCTCATAATGAAATCCTGTAACCATTGAATCTTTGTTCGTCAAAATTTACGCCTAACACGTACAATACGAATAGCGCAACGCAGAAAACACAGATACGAAAAGTACTACTACTATTACACAGAAGAAATTTGAAAGCTATGTGAATACATTTATTATAAGCATTGAAGTGTGCTCGAAAGCTCACCAGTTTTATCTAGTGACACGTGTTGAGGTGATGAGATGAGTGAATAGTGAAGTACTGGACATAATTAACATTATTCGTGTTACATAACTCTTAGGAAATGTATGGGATAGTAGAGAAACCAGTACTTGATACACTACAGACACGGTGATTTACGACGGACAAGCGTTTAACTTCACACACTTGATGACCAGAATCCACTGACCACCCTATGACTTTTATATGATCACCGAGGAATTATATGCTATTAAATTAACTACTCAACGGTTTATAATTGTTGTCCAAGGTTTATATATTTAGTACATAAAAGCTTATTTACAGTGAATGGAAACACATTATTATTATTATTATTATTGTATCCTTTAGTTCCTAGAGGAACATAGGGCTTCAGCTGAGCACCTCCAATGACTTCGGTTTTCTGACAACTTTTTCAACCTGCTCCAGGTCTGTCCACATGCTTTCATCTCCTCCTCGCATGACCTCCTCCAAGTCACCCTTGGACGACCAACTCGCCGCCTCCCTTTCGGGTTCCACTCGGGGGCTTGTCTAGTGATGTCACTTGATGGTTTCCTCAGCGTATGGCCAATCCATCTTCCAATATCACGTCAACAGAGTTTCTGTAAGCGACTCACCTTTTGTGATCTATCATCCCTCGACTGTGCAGGCAGGCAGTAATAATGATAAGTCAAAACTTTCATTACTATTCAGTCCTTCACATCTCTGGATATCAAAAATAGCGACAATGTTGACATAAAATTAACATAATTCACAGAAAAGAGTAGTCGAACTTACCTAATAAGTCGTCAAGAGCGCAAGAAGGCCAATTGGAAGTCAAATGAGCATTCGAATGAGATGCTGACTCCATTGGAGACTGTGGATTATTTGCATATGGTGATGGGACATTACTGGCAGAGGAATTAGGAGATTGGAAGTTAGTAACTAGTTCAGATCTCTCGTGTCGTTCAGGTGACTGACTTGATGAGTTGGCAGGTGAAACAGATGCAGAGTTGTAGTTGGAGTTCAGACTTCTATGAGAATGACTTCTATCAGAATATGGACTGTCATCGTGAAGTGGAGATGAGTGTGAGGAAGATGAAGAACTGGGACTGGGAATACCAGGTATCACATGAATGTTAGGTGATCGATGTTTTCTTTTCTTTGATTTGACATCATTTTCACGAATATTTGATTTTTTCAGTTGTTTTTCTCTTCGTTTTGAACTCTTTGAAATTGATTTAGAGTACTCTCGTACAGCACATTCAATTATATCCATAGCCTTCTCAGCAGAAGTATCATCATTATTATTATGAGCAGATTGAGATTTCGCTGGGGGAATTGGACGAGTCAGACGAAAACTGATGCTTGTCTGACGTTCTGAATTTCTGCTATCGGAATCACCTTTCGTTCTCTTGTGAGAATCTGGTGAGTGGGATTTTTCTAGAAAAAAAAATAACTCGATATCACTAAGTTTGGATATTCTAAGCGTATGTATGTTAAGTAAGTGCAAAACTACGACAAACCAAAAGTGTAGGTTGAAGCAAGATTATGTACAAAAGTTGGAAAAGGTCTAGAGATAACTGAATTAATTTATAAAACAGAATAGTGTAAACACGACGTCAACTGATGGATAGATGGTGATTAGCGGTGGAATCCAGAATGTGCATTTCGTCCTATTTGAGACTCGTCACCTGGATGTACCTACATTCTCCAGTCAATGATGGTCCTTCCACGAAGCCTCGAATTTTAAAGTCTCCCGTCGAATAACTGGACCGAAGTGCTCGGTCTTAAGTTGCATGACTAGACATCGTCGGATCATCTGCACAAGGAGCCAATATATCAACCTGAGACCAAGTAGCTCGGTACAATCAATCGACGGAAAAATTTAAAATTGAATTAAATAATGTAAACACGATTTCACGATCAGATTAACTCATGATAAAATCGTATGATGGCATCCCAAACAAAGAAATTCAAATTGTGACCTCTAGTTTCCATCACAAGTAAAACTCAACCAGCCAAGCATAGTAGGCGAAAAAACGGAGTTCATCTAAAAAATATATATGATGAGTTTGTGCAATAACACTTCGAACTGTCTGGTTGGTCACATGTCTAATTGTCAAATCAACTTGGATGAAAGTTGAGAGATAGGAGGGATACTGCACTTGGTAATAAATTAGATAAAGATTAACCGGCTAGGTTAAGTAAAACAACAAATCCTTTCCACTTATACACAATAGGGTATTAATTTTATGAACAGCCACAACCTCAGCATACTTTAAAATGCACTCTTGACAGTTTTATATAAAATCTCGAAGACCATTTTAACATCAAACTTATGGTTTATATCATACCACTACTACTTGTTTCCCGTCTATAATTGAATGTAAATAAAGTTTAATAAACTAAACATCCACTTCACTATTTTCGTATAAATTGACATGACCAGTAGATTATGTGATCAAATTTTTCTTGTACAAACACATCAAATTTTTAAGATAAACGTGTATTCTAAAAAAGCTATCCAGATCAGTTTAGCATGCTAATAAAATAACGAACGTCCTCTTAATCCACTCTACTTCTGAGGCTAACAACTCCGTTCCATAAAAACAATAAAACACCACTGTTACTGAAACTTTAAAGCTCAAGCTTGAAGCCCTGTGCCTCATTCAGTACGTGAAGGGTTAAAATAATAAACAGTAAATTGGAGTACTCAATAAATTCATTTGAAAAACATTTACATGGGGAATAAGCCATGTTAAAATAACTTAAGTGAGAGAATTGGTGACAGACTGATTAATTTTCAGTATAGAACTTTGTACAGAAGTGCAGCACACATTAAGTTGCCATATCCTATGTAGCATCCAAAGGTAGTGAAAAGAAATTCAAAGGAACTTACAATAAGATATATGCAAGAGAAAGGATAGCTAGATTAAACAATATGAGAGCTTCGTGGATATAGGAGAACACAAGGAGAAAATGCATCTGCACCAATGACACCGATTTTAACCAGTACCACCAATAGCCTCAGCATCCCGGGGACCTCAACCAGGTAGTTTACATCTCTCTACGGAGCTCAAACCAACCGTCATAGACTTCATGGATCGAGCCCCTCACAAAATGCTGTCATGTAGCTACGCATTAATAGCCTCAACAAGGTAAATCCTATTCACTGCCTCCACTCGGCGGCGATGTTCTTCACATAAGTAAAAGGGTGAATGAGAACATCTGACACCAACAACCCGACTGGTGGATATGTCGGTCTACCCAAGGGACGCTGGAGAACACTGATTCCGAAATCTATGGTGTACCTGGATCCCAGAATCCGAAACGAGCGAATGGCGTATCAACTTGTTTCAGACAACAGTAACCAAAGGAACGCACCTCCACTGTCTTGTGGATCAGATTTGAATGACCATGTCTCACAATCATAGAGAAGAACACAGTGAACTACTGCGCAGTACATCTCCTTTGATCGAAAGTTGGATATCACATCTACGCATTAGAGATGATGTAATTTGGCAAATGATCAGCACATCTACGTAACGGATATTTAGTTGTGACTTTTGAAAGTAATCAGGCTAGTCCGGATTTTCGAATTTAATAGAAAATCCATATCAAAGCAACACTCGCTTTTATAATAAAATGGAAAATTAGTCAATGAAGTGGTAACACTGTCTCACTCTCTTAACCATCTAAGGACAATTTCATCTATGGAACTTTGTAATAAGTTCTAAAATTCAGTAGACGCAGATACACATCTTAATATACATTTTACTGAAGAATAAACTTACTATGAGAGTTACTCTTTACTTTAGGACCATAAGGCTCTTCATCACTCGAATGCCTTTTTCTCGAACAACGTATTTTAGGTGATTTGGATGGAGAGGGAATATCATTAAAATTATTATTAAAATTATTATCAGCAGCTTTAGTCAAACTGTCATCAGGATCTAATTCTTTTCGTTTAGCCATATAATATGAATGCAAAGGATGATCTGGTTTCAAGAATGCAAATCGTGGATCTTCGGTTTTTTGCCGACTGACTAGTTCTTCAAACTCTAAGCCATTACGAACAACATACTCGGCCATTTTGTTTATAATGCCACGCTGATCATCATTCATTGGTGGTCTGCAAAAAAGTGTACAAAATAAATTATAAGAAATAGATTATGTGTACAATGAATGTTTATATCATGATTAAATAATTAGGTGAAGAAATAAAACAGTAAAATAAGTTTACATTTATATATACTGCTGTTAGAATGACCTGTTGTCTTTTATTACTACATTACTAGAAACACACATACACAGCTGAGCTGAAGATGGCCTGCTTAAATCACTGACCTACTAAGGCATTCATCCACCAAAATGTTTACGCTGTTTCACATGTCTTATTGTTTTAATCATTGCAATTATATATCAAATGATCACTCTGTATGAACTCGCGTACATATATATTTTAAATTAGCTTCCAACAAAATGCTGTGCAATTTTTGAAGGAATTAGAGAGAAAAAGTGTAGAGAGAATTGATTGTCTGTTCATATGTAACATTATTACGTCACATGATATACTTCAGATTACTACTTTACATGTAAATGATGTATAGAGAGGAAATATTTCTGTAATACGTCTTCACATACTTTCTGAAATAAAGCTTTATTAATCATTATTTTTAAAATAACAACATACAAAAATGCGTAATGTCTAAAAGACTATGATGATTCAAGTACAGGGGTTGTGTTTCTATGCAGTAGGTGTATTAGAGTTTGAATTCGTGACTCATTTATCATCTGAAACATGGAGCTTAATCTACTGAACCACACAATTCCATTCATGCAAGTACTCTAGACTGAGAGGCTAAGTTTAGCCGTAATCATCGAAGAAGTGCGACCACACCAATGACCTGAGAACATCCAGTCAAGCAAGTTAGTCAAACCAGACAAGTAGCACTATCATTAGAAATGAAATATGCTTATGACGTGTTATGATATTAAGTGGGATATCTATATGGTAAGTTTTAAGTTAGGTTTAGGAAAGAGTAAGTTAAGGTTTCAGGCTAAAGACAGGTTAGGATAAGGTTAACCTAATTGTCTGTCTGTCTGTCTGTTTTCGACATAGAACTTTTCACAAATGTGCGCCAGTTCAAGTCGCCACACTCCGTGTAGCACGCGAAGCAAGAGAAGAAAGTACAAGAAAAGCATAATAGAGACAGTGAGCAGAGGTGTGAGACAAAGGAGGAGTAATAACGAGGAACAAAACAGTTTCATTGGAGATCATAAGTCACAAGGAGTGGATGCATCTGCGCTAGCCACTAAGAACGATTTTGAGCCATGTCACCAATTGTTTCCAACCATAGATTTTTACCGTCCCGAGGACCCCAGCCTGGAAGTCTACACCTTCCTACGTGGCCTAGACCAACTGTTGCGGAACCTAATTAGGGTAGATATTGGACTAGATTCGACCTAGATTAGCATTAGTTTAAGAATAGTTTTGCATTAGGGTTAGAAGAACTGAATGAATACGTGTGTAGAATGTGCTTTTATTAATCTGTTCACACTTTAATGCAGAACTGATTAGCATTTTGTCACACACGTCGGTGAAAGATATCTTGTGTAACAGTTTCATGACTTCTTAATCATAATTTTCATAAATACATATATTTTTTATTATTATAGCTTAATTCCAAACAGTATTCTTGGTACAAGTATGGAATATTCAGCATGTGATATCGGTAGTCCAAATTTAGCAGGCCGAACCATTGATATCGGGTGTGCGTCGGTCGGGAATCGAACCCCAGACCATGTGCATGGTCGGCGAGCATTCTAACCGCCGTCCCACAGACGCACATACATTTTATATGTAGAAATCACTTTTTTCATGTGATGATTGGTACGTTTGTGCGCTGCTAGTTTTTGCTGCTTAAAGTTTAACTTCCCCAAATGAGATAAAGAATTATTTGCAAATTACCGAGAATATAAAAATACGACAATATCAAACTTCTGTCAGTCTGAATCCGACGTTTAATATCAAACTCACAAAGACTTTTGATGGTCTTTTCCTCATTATGTTTAAGTACCGTAGACGATTTATGGGCAATATTTGACACTAGTTATCTAAAGATTACCCTCTAAAGGTGTTTCAATATCATTTTTCTAGATAAAAATTGTATTGTTGATTAGAGTCAATAAACTGAATTACTGGAAAATCTCACATGATATTATTAGGTGATTAATCAGCTAACAGACAAGAAACTTACGTAAAATAGAATAAATACAAAAGAATAAAGATGTCTTCAAAAAAACTGATCTTAGTGGCACTGATGTTTTTCACTTTTGCCCCTGAATCCCTGACATATGAATGAATGTACAACATTATCCTTAACCATTACTTAATTCCTCCGTCAAAGCATTCTTAAAGCTTTTTCCTTCATCACTGTGATTGTACTTCCAGAGATTTTTACTTACAGAGTGACAACTCCAACTGACAAACCTTTGCCTGCCTGCCTGTCTGTCTGTTTTCGACAAGGAACTTCGCACAAATGTGCAGCAGTTCAAGTCACCACACTCTATGTAACACACAAAGCAACAGAAGAAAGTAGAAGAAATGCATAATAGAGACAGTAAACAGAGGTGTGAGAAAAAGGAATAGTAATAACAAAGAACAAAACAGTTTCATTGGAGATCATAAGTCACAAGGAATGGATGCATCAAACAGCGCAAGCCATTGAGAACGATTTCGAGCCATATCACCACCTGTTTCCAACCATTGGTTTTTACCGTCCCGAGGACCCCAACCAGGAAGCCAGTCTACACCTTCCTACGTGGCTAGCTTAAACTAACTGTTGTGGATTTCATTGGCCGATGAAGCCATGTTTTGGGATGACCGACACTAGCTCTTTTCCAGCCTGACCCTATATCAGCTAACATTGCCCATTGTCGAGGAAGGCGATGACTAGGCATACGTAACACATGTCCTAACCATCTCAGTCGATGTAATTTCACAGTCTCGTCGATTGATTTCCCCTCACTTTCGTAGCACTCGACGCCTAACCTCAATATTGCTCACCTTCGCCTAGCAAGGAATCGGAATAAAGTGTAAATTGTTAATACTTATAGTGGCATATTATGCGGCAGTTTAAATGCCTCTTAAGAAATATATCATTTATGCACTACACTACGAGGTTAAGAACACTACTAATCGTACGCTTGGAAAACGTTTAGGTTTGACGAAATGAGAAGACTTTAAATATTTGGTTGTCTTCTAGACAATTGCTCAGATGTGTAGGGAATCATAAAGTACACAATATTGAAATTTACCAGACTTGAGTGCACCAATAGTATCACAATTCTTTATTATTATTATTATTCCCTCAGCTTCCGAGTGGAACACAGAGTTTCACAAGCACATCTCCGTTCCGTCCCATTCTCTGCAATTCCCTTTAGCTGGCTCCACGACTATCTACAAGTCTTCATCTCCTCCTTACACGATCTCCTCCATGTCACCCTCAGACGCCCAATTGGCTGTCTCCCATTTGGATCCCATTCGCGCGATGGTCTGGCACACGACATGACTCAACCGCATTGTCAGTGTATGTCCAATCCATCTCCACTTCTTTCTTGGTTGGTTCGTTATCAGAGTTTCTTGTTCATAATCTATTCTGGAGATTTGATCCTCAGTATAAAGCATAGGCAACAGCTGAAAGTCTGAAGCCTGTTGGAAATGCTTTCCATGAACTGCAGTGCAATTCTCTGAAATGTGTACAGGCACTGACTGGCCATCAGCGTTGAGAACTCGGATCTTGTTCCTGTAAAATATTTATTGTAAGGAGAGTGTCATTCCTGAAACACTGATACGCAAATACACCCAGATTATAAGCCATAAACACGGGAAAAAAGACACACCCAGGAATACACCACTAGTCATGACTTGATTAATTAGTTGAAATATTCCGGACGAGTAGGAAAACCTTTAAGAAATAGTTTTTCTAGCGATCGAAGACGTAAGAGTCATAGCATCACCTTTAATAATGCTACAGTAAATACAGTGACTGGCTGACGAGTTTCAACATAGAACTGTGCACAGATGTGCACCAGTTCGACTTGCCACTCTACCTCAATCTACCACACAAACCAACAGAGGAGAATAAGGAGAGACTCAAAACAGGGGAAGATAATTAACAGAAATATACGACAACAAGAATAGTAATAAATATACAAGAACAATATAGTTTCATTGGATATTATAAACCACAGAGAGTGAATGCATCTAAGTCAGCCACTCAGAACGATTTTTAGCCATATCAACAATTGTCTCTAGGCGTTATTCCTTCTCACCATCCTGAGGAACACAACCAGCAAGTATACACCTACCTAAGTGACTATCTTAAACTAACTATTGTGGATTTCATTGACTGATGCAGACATGTCTTGGTTTGACCATGACCAGCTCTCCCTCTCTCCCTTTTCCAACCTGATCAATCCTATGTCAGCTAACATTTACCATCAGGGAAGGCGATCGATGTCTACGCAGTCACACGCAACACATGTCCTAACCATCTGAATCGATGTAACTTCATAATCTAGTCGACTGACTTCCCCCCACCCCTTCCAATCACCTAGCACTCGACCGAAGCCTAACCTCAATATTCCTCCCCCTATTATACCATACCACCACGTGACAGAGGAGATAGAACTCAGACACCTATGATCGAAACAGCTAGCCGGCGTTTTCACGTCTTCCACTTTCGATGGTATGGTGTAACTCACAGCTAAACGTAAAGGATGACGGGGTGGACTGCTGAGCAGTACACAAGCCATTTGGTTGACAGCCGAATACCACATCGACTAAGCTAGAGATTGCATTAGTTGGCATATGCGAGCGAAACCAGCCTTCTGTATCCGCGCTGAAATTTCGCCAGTGATCAATACATTTGGGCTGATGCAACTTCTTAAATAAATGAAGTGGTCAACACGCTCTACCACTTTACTCCCTATCTTTAATTCAGGAGTCAATTTGGGAAATACAGTAGTCAGCAACTACTAACTGGTCAGTCATACGAAAAGAAAAATGGATGACAGTCTTACTTCAGACGACTTTATGCTCAAAAGTTGTATAACCGCATTCATATATAATTGTATTCTTCTGAAAATTCACGACTTATAAGTTCAAAATGAAGTAATCAAAGCAAGAGTTACTTTCTAATGGTCAATACGATAAAAATCAATCCTCTTGCTAATAAAATTATCACAAATAAGTGTCTTCTTTACGTAACTAACCGACTGGTTGCTGAACAGGTGAAGCATCCTACACGAAAACCAACTTAAACAAGGAAAAACCAATTTAGGCATATACGCGACTATATAAAATTACTTACTCAAATATCACTGGTGTAGTGGTTTTTAAACGGGTTTGTTGAATAACGCTGACAGCAGCTGCAGCTGCTATAGCGGCTGCTTTAGCAGCTTCTTGGACAATACTGGCTTCATGTTCATCCTTCATTAGACCACCACACGCAGTCCACTGATTCGTATAATGCGTATAATAGTGTGCATAGTAATGTCTGTAATATTCTTGATAGATATGTTCATATTCTTCAGGAGATAAAGGATCAGTCGATTCCGGTTGAGAATTATCCACAGTAGTAGTAGTAGTAGTGTTAGTAGTAGTGGCTGAAACATCATCATTATCAACAGCAACAGTAGGAGGAATAGCAGTTTCACAATTTACAACAACTTCATCTTCTGTACAAGAAGACTGAGGTGAGGGTGTTTCATTTTCTGATTCTACGGTTTTCTCATTGTTTTCGAAGCTGTCTGGAGCATTATCATTAGCTAGCCCATCAGAACTAGGTGGAGGATCTGTTTCGTTTATCACTTCAGGAGTGGCCACACGAGATTGATCATCGGAAGTAGCACTAGCAGCGAGATTCGCTGCTGCCAACGCCGCAGCCCTAAAATAGACAGAAAATGATCATATCAAACACAGGAGAAAATCTTCCATGCAATAAACATAATTCTAGTGTCATTCGAAATAGAAATAAGCAATGCTTAAATATTTCACATGACAGAACAATCATTGCTTAGAAATAATTCAGTGAAAAATTACATGCCAGTAAGTTTCACAATCTATGAATAGTGATTTCAGAGGTTAATACGAAACAACTAACGTGTGGTTCCATGTACAACCTTTCCTGTTGTATTTTTAAAGTCTGAATGATTAAGTTGGCCCGCATAAACAACCTATTACGGCCTAGTGGGAGGAGGGGATAGACTGGTCCTCCTTTCGAATAGCCCTCACGTGAGCACACATTCATAGTCCTATTCACTGCCTTCACGCTGTGGTTATGTTTCCCACAAAATTGAAAAGGCAAACCTGAAAGTACTGCGCTCACAACCCGACTGGTGAACATTCGGGTCAACTTAGGGAAGCGAGAAAATCCTGATTCCGAACCTATGGTGTACCTGGGCTCCAGAAGCCGAACCGATCGAATGGCGTATGAACCTGTTAGTCACTGAATACCATGGGAACGCTGTTCCACTGGCTTGTGGATTAGACTTCAAGTTGAAGGCTCGATGGGGTGCCCGATAAGACAATTACATACCTCCGTCTGAGCGTCCGAATAGTTCCCTAACCCCCGAACAAACTATGAGACTTTGTTTGGTGCTTCTCTTGGTATCGATAAGGTAAATGGGACAACTGAATGTATTCAAAACATCTTCAAAAAATAATACTAAGCCGTAAAAAATATTCTGTAATAAACTGCCAGTCGTTTTCGCTTGATTGTGACATTATCGACAAATATACCGACTTAGTTAGTACCTAGCATAAGAATGAATCAGTTTAAGTTAACTTTGCAGAGGAAGCGAACAAAACTAGAATAATGTTGTTACCATAAATAAGGAGAGTGAGGAGTGCATACGGACACAACCGGTTTGAAGCAACTGTCTCCTGTGCTCTACGCTCACACAACATTAGTGCTCCTTCTGTTTCATGTACCTCAAAAAAAAAGTCAACTTCCATAATATAAGCAGTCAAGGCGGCCCACACACACTTCTAAGGGTGGAGACGCAGTGTTCATACAGTAAATTTAAACAAACACGATTTACTAGAAGTTGAAGACAAGTCACTGGGATTAGTCCTGCTGACACAGAAAAACTTGTGATCTGTACACCTTGTCAAGTGCCAAAAAATAACAACACTAGAGCAGAACAACATAAAACAGAAATATTTGTATTTCTACTAAAAAACAGGAAGATAATATTATAGCAGATGGCTTACGTTTCATTAATTTTTTTGAACTTTGAAATAAGTGAAGCATAAGGTGTATTCGAAATATCAACCTTGGGTAACTTTAATTCGTATTCATCTTCGTGAATCGGCTATTCATAATGGGAAAAAACATGAGGTAAAGCTTGGATATATAATCGAAACAATTATATATATATATATATATATATATATATATATATATATATATATGTCATGAGAAGAACAGTTTTTCGGAATCGCAGTGACTACGATAATGTGGTCTCAATATTACATGGCATACTGTCTGTTAATATTGATATGACAATAAATTGTGAAAGCGCTGCTTAACTTGATAAATTTGGAGGTCAGTTTATTCAGGAACCGACAAACAGGAACACTTCAGAAATGAGGTACCGAAATTTTCGATATTTTGCATCAGAATAACAGAAAATAACGAAGAGGTAAGTTAAGATAGATTATGATAATAGCGTTGACAGAGTAAATCGCCTTTAAGGAAAATTTGACAAAACTTTTTCATTAGATGGTTCGTATTGTATAAGCCTTTATAATTTTATTCTTTTGCGTTTCCAGTGGAACATAGGGCTTCAAACGAGAGCTCTGAAGTTTCGGTGGTAGCTGTTTTTGATTGTTAGTGGGTGGGGTTGATAGTCTTAAGTCCAACCTTCCCTTTTTACCAGTTTTACTATCGGCTAGGTGAGGTAAACTAGTGCGTCAGCCAGAAATCGAACCCCGGATCACTTGCTTGGTTGGTCGGTGTTCTATCACTGAAACATCGACGCACTTGTATAAGCTTTGGTGCAGCTAAACCCCCAGAAAGATGGTCAACTATACATACATAGATGAATCAGTAGTTATGCTTTGAACATTATATGCTGAATACAGAGTCAACACCACAGCACCGAATATAATTACCACTTTTTATACTGTTCCATCTAACGTGAGGCACAGAACGGGGAAAACCATGTTAAAAAGAAGTTAAATATTTCATCCTTTTCACCTTCAGTGACTGTCTTACAGATACTGAACAGTGAGTAGCAGGATATTACAAATAACACGCCAAAAGTCTCATCAGAAACCATTTATTCTTTCATGCCAGTCATCTACTTAGTGTATATTTTAGTTTTCAAGTGTTGGTTTCCAGGGATTCGATTGGTTACATGTGTGATCACAAGCTGACATCAGTTAGAGAACCATTGGAAAACCAGGGAGTACTCGACATCTGTCTCATTCTAATTCAGCAGTACGCACCCACAGGCGTTCGAACTCAGGGCCATCTGGTTACAAGGCAAGGTCGTAGACCATTCAGTTACTGGGACCCGATCCAACAGTCCATGAATTCCAACTTCTAATTCACTATATATATATATATATATATATATATATATATATATATATATATATATATATATATATATATATATATATATAGCGCAACCACCAGACTGTGAACTCACAGTAAATACTTATCTTCATCTCCAAAGCTTACACCAATCAAATAAAACCTACAAGTCACAGGGATTGTGATTTTTACGTTCGTTTAGAATTCAGAAAGATTTGGGGTCTATCAGAATGAACACAGTTCACAGGTGATTAACGAGCCTTATACATACGTTTCGCTAACACCATGATACATCTCTTTTTACTCGTATTTATACCCGTCACACGTGTCATCTCCTAGTTTGTTAATAACTTTAATGCTTTCTTGTGAAAATTTCTGCTCACTTTGTATACTAAAGTAAATGAGAAGTTACTTAGGGAGGCTTGTACTCTTATTTCACTCGTGGTTATAAAATATCCACTTCGAATATGATATCTTCAGTTCTATGTGGGAAATAAGAATATTATTCAACTCTGTTTTATTTTGCAATTTGTTGACTTTGGACATTTTCGTGTAGTGAACGTTTCCGAAGCCTATAGAATTCTAAAGTTGGTAAGGACATTCACTGATTGGCAAGAACAAAACTAAACTAAGCAATGAGTGATACTGACAAGGTACTTTCAGGGAGGACATGTGAAAGATTACTGTGAAAAGAATGTGAATCACTAATAAGTTTAGTGTATATATAACCGAATAAACGTTTAAAATAATAGTATACTTACTTTATTTGATTCATTTGCTTCTGTAAAAAGCGTACCAGTGGGTTTATCCACAGTCTGACGAGGTTTTGGGATATAACGACCCTGTGTAACCAATCTTACAATCTCCTTGTAAAATGGATTCAGTGCATGATCATAGGTTAAAAACCCGAATAACGGATTATTATGCTGTCTTGCTTTAAGAACAATTTCCATTTGACTTCCTTTTCGTGCAACAAAAACAGCAGTTTTTTCAATGATATGAGCTTGTTTATCAGTTTCTGGAAGTTGGAGATTTGACACAAACTGCTGAAGCTCAGGTGGACAATTATATGGTTCTTCAATCTGTTGTTCCTTCATGTCAGGCTCACCTGAAGATTTTTGATAAAAGAAAACCAAAATATCTTGAGAGAGCAGTGTATCTGTCTAGTCAACGATATATTTAGTAGTATTTTACCTTTGTCCCGACCGAAAGCTGCTACCTTGACGTGGTGGTCGGGCTTGAACACCGCAATGATCTATTCAAGCTATACTGGCTGAGACTTATGTCTCTTGAGGTCTACCATGCCAGGCAGGTTGTTTGGATAGCGGTTAAACAAAAAGCAGCTACCCAATCCAACATCATGTCCAATACAAAATCACAAAATTTCATGCCGGATCGGCCGTGGCCCGGATTAACAACGACCGCGCTTCCTGCTGCCGTGTCACAGGGCAGGAGTGATAAATATGCTACTGAGACACACCAAACAAAAAGAACGAACAAAAACAGGCCGCGTGTGACCGGCCTCAAGCAGTTGTCCCCTGGGCTCTGCGGTCACGCAACCAACTTCCACGGTGTGGGCAGCCGGGAAGTAACAATCGCCCTCACAATCCGAAATGCACACGAAACCTCTCTATTACTCACTCATCTTTGTCTTCATCTTCATCTCTATCATCTTGCCTTCCTTCCACTGATGCAACTCCTCGACTTGATAGCTCTCCACTTCCTCTCCACTCTGCGTCCACTAAAAACGATGGAAGCCAAAAAACCACCACCGACAGCCTCTTAAAGCCGCGCCACCAATTTCATATAGGAGCTCTTAATGTTAGGACACTTTGCCAAATAGGACAACAAGCATCACTAGCCAAGACCCTGGCATCACGAGCCATTGATGTATGCTGTGTTTCAGAAACACGCATACAAGACCCAAGTGTGGTTATTCACCTAACCCCACCTGGCCAACAGGTTGAATCTGCAAAATTCACCTTGAGGGTGTCAGGAGATGCCACAGCTAGTTCACGAGGATTAGCTGGCGTAGGGATAGCTTTGAGTACTAGGGCAGAAAAGACATTGCTTGACTGGATCCCGGTAGATAGCCGAATGTGTGCTGTCCGCCTGAACGGATCAGTAAGAAGGAGGAAGGACTGCACTACTCGCCGATGCCTTTTCGTAATCTCCGCCTACGCCCCCACTGACTGCAGTTCAGATGAAACGAAGGATGAGTTCTACCAAAAGCTGTCTAGTTTGGTGGAAAGGCTAAACGCTCAGACATAGTCGTTCTAGCTGGTGACTTTAACGCTCAAGTAGGGAAATTGTGTCAATCTGAGAAGGATGTCGGTGGCACCTATGGAGTTCCGTGCCAGCGAACCGACAACGGTGACCGTCTCCTACAGTTCTGCTCTGATAATCATTTGTTTCTTGTAAGCACTAACTTTAAACACAAGGAGAGACACTGTTTGACTTGGAGACCCCCTTCATCAAACCAACGCTGGACACAAATAGACCACATAGCAATAAGCTATCGTTGGCGTGGGTCGGTAGGAGATTGTCGCTCCTTCTGGAACACGTGCGTAGATACCGACCATGCACTGGTCCGCGCTCGGGTGTGCTTACGACTGAACGGACGTAGGAAACAGCTGGCGGTAAAACCATCACGTCCCCAGCTCGATCAGGAAACTAAATCCGTATTTGAGGAAGAACTAGCTAAACACATATCTGTGTTCGACAGCTGTGCTCACCCTGAAGAAGCTTGGAAAAATATCCAGGCAGCCATAGATACAGCTGTAAAAGCTGTGAATAAGGTAAACCCAAAGGTGAGTAAAAACCACTGGATCTCCACCGCCTCATCCGAACTGATAGATGCTAGAAGACTTATTCCGGCGAGCTCCGAATTCAATGAGGAGCGAAAGCTGCACAAGAGGAAACTTACGAAAAGTCTCCGCAAGGACCGTGAACAGTGGTGGGCGACAAAAGCCAAAGAGATGGAGAAAGCTTCGAGGATAGGCAACACCAGGCAACTCTTTTGACTCATCAGGGAAACGGGTGGGAGAAGACAAATCATCAGTGAGACAATCTCGGAAAAAAATGGCACTATAATTAGCTCACAGGATAGACGACTGGATCGTTGGAAAGAGCATTATGAGGAGCAGTTTAATTTGCCCACAGCCACGCTCAACCTTCCGAGCATCCAACACCTCCCTGAATGGGATATAGACACAGGTCCTCCGTCACTAACTGAGGTTACTAAAGCTGTCACCAATCTGAAACTAGGCAAAGCAGCGGGACCTGATGGAATGACTCCAGAGGTATTTAAGTACGGTGGAGACAGCTTACTGTCCGGATTAACTGAGGTACTAGGCAGCGTCTGGGAATCAGAAGAAGTCCCATCGGGTTGGTGTAAGTCACTGATTATCCCCATATACAAGAAGGGAGACAAGTCTTCCTGTGATAATCACAGAGGGATTAGCTTGACTAATATAGTATCTAAAGTCTTAGGCTCAATAATCATGCGTAGACTGAGTGGTGCTCGGGAAGCACAAACACGAGAGAGCCAGGCAGGCTTTAGACCAGGAAGAGGGTGTATTGATCATATCTTCACCCTCCGACAGATTCTAGAACATAGGCATTCCTACCGGCGTCCAACAGTCATTATATTTCTTGACCTAAAGGCAGCATTCGACTCTGTCGATCGGGAAGTTCTCTGGAGATGCTTGGCTGTAAAGGGAATTCCGAGAAAATATATTGCACTGATTAAGGCACTCTACTCGTACTCATACAGCCAGGTGAGGGCTTACGGCGAGCTGTCATCTGAACTGATGACGACCAGTGGTGTCCGTCAAGGATGCCCATTATCTCCTTTTCTATTCAACTTCATCATAGATGTGTTAATGGACTTAACCCTAGGTGACTTCAGCGACTCAGGGATTGACTTGCTACCGGGAATAATCTCGTTGACTTGGAATATGCAGACGATATAGTCCTTCTAGGCGAAGACGCTGACGAAATGCAGAGTCTTCTAAACACCTTGAGCCGCAATCTACGAATGTTTGGCATGCGATTCGCTCCCGCCAAATGCAAGATGATGTTACAGGACTGGACTACATCGACGCCTAGTTTAAAAATAGGAAGTGAAGTGGTAGAGCACGTTGACCGCTTCACTTATTTGGGAAGTACCATCAGCCCCAACGGGCTGATCTCTGACGAAATCTCAGCACGAATACAAGGGGCTCGTTTCGCATTTGTTAGTTTACGCCGACTCTGGCGTAGACGAGATGTTCGACTATCGACCAAAGGGCGGGTGTACTGCTCATCAGTCCGCTCCGTCCTCCTTTATGGTTGTGAGACCTGGCCACTGAGAGTGGAAGACATGAAAAGACTAGCTGTCTTTGATCATAGGTGCCTGCGTTCTATTTCCCGTGTAAAGTGGCATAATAAGGTGAGCAACATGGAGGTTAGGCGTAGAGTTCTAGGTAAACAGGGGAAATCAATCGACGAAGTCGTGAAGCTACAAAGACTGAGATGGTTAGGACATGTGTTACGTATGCCAAGCCATCGCCTCCCTCGACGAGCAATGTTAGCGGATATAGGGTCAGGCTGGAAAAAAGCTAGCGGCGGTCAAACAAAAACTTGGCATCAGTCAATGAAATCCACAACAGTTGGTCTAAGCCACTTCCAGGCTGGGGTCCTCGGGACGGTAAAAATCTATGGTTGGAAACAATTGGTGACATGGCTCAAAATCGTTCTCAGTGGCGCAGATGCATCCACTCCTTGTGACTTATGATCTCCAATGAAACTGTTTTGTATTTCTTTATTACTCCTTTGTCTCACACCTCTGCTCACTGTTTCTATTATGCTTTTCTTGTACTTTCTTCTCTTGCTTCGCGTGCTACACGGAATGTGGCGACTTGAACTTCCGCACATTTGTGCAAAGTTCTATGTCGAAAACAGAGAGAGACAGAGACATTTTACCTTTGTTAGACTGATAAGTACAACATAAAACAAGTGATTACGTCTAAGTACGATGTACGCATTGAACAATGACCGCTTAGCGACATCTCTATACAGTAAGTACAGACATTATTCACAACGCGTGTGCTATAACTGTTCAAGCACTACAACCGAACAAACTGATTGATAGGTTAACAAATCAATTTACAAACTAACACAGTAGTGCATGAGTTCAGTTTTTTCACATTTTAAGAGTGAACAAAGTGGTAAGCAACAAAAGTGGAATCACGCTGACACAAAAGTAATTGCGAAAAACGCTTTAATCAAACCCAAAGTATTAATATAGAGGCTTAGGATGACACAGCAAAACAGCTATGCCACCACAGACAATTTAGAGTCATGTTATCAAAAGACTACCTAAAGATACTTAATACACTGAAGACTATATAAGTAGCCTAAATCCCTTCATACGACTTAGATCAACAATCAGGGACTTTTTGTAATGCTACATCTTGATGTGATTACCCTTAAGGCTTTCCCAAATTGAATTCAGGAGTGATCTGTCGTGGACAGTGAATCCCAATTTAAGCTACGGTTATCGGCAGCCAGCAGTAAGGTTTTCCTCTATGAGTAAATCGCACAAATTTCTTCAAACTCAAACACACCGCGTGACTGAATCTACATTGTCTTCCCCTAAGCCTTAAGGCATTAATAAACATTACGCCTTTTCTTTTCAAAAACATCATTCGTCTCAAGTTATCCTATCTAGACTACAACCATAATTACTAAACAGTTTTTAACTGCACCAAAATAAGAAAATAAAATGTGAACATTCCGAGAACTGTTTTCTTGCAATGGTGGCACAGATAAAAGGAGTATTTTAAGTGAAATCCATTATGGAGGAGTTAAAGATCATGAAGATTCTTAGAAGACACTCTTTATAAAGCACATTACCTGTAAACTCTTACTGGGTAAGTGATCCAATGCGATGCTATTTTAATGTCATTACTAGCTGACGCAGATGTATTCAGTCTCTTTAATCTTTTATATTCCTTTCTACCATTACTCATTCTGTTTCATTCTTATACTTGTCAAAACTCTATTGATTCTCTTCACTAATCTTCTTGTCTACCTTTGTGTGCTATTTGGAACGTGGAAACTCGAACTACTGCACTTCGGTGCAAAGTTCTATGTTGAATCCAGACAGGCAGACAGCTGACTAACGAGTCATTGTAGGACTTCGTGTTAAATTATATCACAGTCTAGGTTGTCACACTTCGAAGAATCACACGAAGAAAACAGAGATGACGTGAAACTACAACAGACAAACGTGGATACAACGAAGAGAATAAATAGATAGAGATTGTGGGAGCTTTTCAGTATCTGCAAGATGACAAGACATAAATGAATCAGCGCCACTGTAAACAGTTTTTAGCTATGTCACGATGTTAACGTAAATTTTAATATATTCGAAATGGAAGTCTTCGGACTGAAAACTACTTGCAAACTAAATAGACACATTTAGTTGAAAGGAACATATTTTATTTGAAAATACGCGACCATTTCTAAGTGAAATCTTATTTTTACCTGACTCTTTACTAGGGTTGGATCCATCACCGTTTGCTCCGGGAATATTTTCATCGTAAGAAAAGCCAACAGCGCCATAATGATTACGAAACTTTTCTGATTCACGTTTTTGAGCCTCTTCTATAGAATAAAAAATGAAGTGAATCATGTATATATGTTTGAGGATAAAAACAGAAGTACAACAGTTTGATTTTTTGGGAAAAAATGACTAATGTTTAATTACATTGAATGTATGCTTATTTCCATAGCCTCTCCAGGCTCGTATTGCATGTTGCATTCCGATAAAAAACCTGCAATGTATAAACAGATGTAAAAGTTGTTAATCTCTACAGCATAAAATATATACAAATGGCACACATAGTAATACAAACAAAAATTCATACCAGGTTAATCTAGTAATAGTCAAAAGTATCGAAAATATGCTTTATTCAGTTCACAGATAAAACTTACCAAAATAGAACCAAATTCTCATCAACGCGTTTACCAAACGGACATCGACTCAAAAGCTAAGGTCACATTAACAATCGGCAAAGGTGGTAAGTGCAGAACATATTAAAACACAATTGTTAAAAGAAACTCACCAGCTTCAATTGCGAGTTCATGGACGTCGACCTGCATCTCCAAATAACGCTCAAAATCGCACATTTTTTCGATTGCTATCTCATCTTCAGATAAATAATCTTCATATTTCAGATCACAAGTGGAATCCTGCTCGCAGACCTCAGTGAGATATCCACGCCCATCAAATCTAACCAGCAAACAAAACAGGAGTTTTAAAAACATTTATTTACTGATACGAATTTAAAACAAGTAACAAAGGTTAATAAAGCAGGATTTAATGAATTCACCTCATTTCGGTAGAACTCGTCAGCTGAATACTTTACATACACGGATATACATACTCTTGAAATTACATTGGGAGATATAAGACTGATAAGCAAATAAATTACACTGAATTTGTCATGCAGAACGGCAGGTGCGAATGTCCGGAAAACAGGAGTACTAAATAATTTAAGGTACAAACAAAATTCAGTAACGTAATGAAATAATTTCTATCTTAAGGTAGTGGTCAAGTATGTATGCTGAAACGACTCAATGAGCTATGCTGGCTGGAACGAACGTTACTGCAGCTCCTACAATGCCAGAAAAGTTGGTTGAGTAGCGAAGTTGTCGCCATTGCTTACACTATGGTGGGGGTATGATGACTTGGTTGGATGCGGCAAAAACGAGGTGTTTACAATAGGCAGCTAATGAGCTGTCTATGCCACCTCGCTTTTAGAAGGACTGAGTCAAAAAGGGTGAGTAGATTCATATATATATATATATATATATATATATATATATGCGTGTGACTCATTAAAGGTAAGAAGTAAATCTCCTTACTTGTCTGCTGTAAAAACAACAGCGAAAACAATAAGCAGTCTACAGTCAACAGTTAGTAAATATCAGTGGATTTCGGTAACTTTATCCAAATCTTTTGTTGCAAAAATTGTTTTGTTGGAAGACGGAAGTGAGAGCTGCTCATGAGTAAGCACACTGGAATTTTCTGTAAAATCCGCAGACAATGGTGCGTAACAAAACAGGTATTAAATAGTACCAGCAACATGCAACACATAGACTACTCAGGATTATTAAGGAAACGTTTCAAAAAGCCACAAGGGAAACGGTTTGTAAAAAAGGTGAATTTTTAATAACTTGACAACGAAGACTGTGAAACCTATGGGCAAAACACTTCAGAAAACAGTCCAAACGGCCTCTACCTACACTAAATTCCCGTCTGTCTGCCTGTTTTTGACATAGAACTTTGCACTGATGTGCAGCAGTTCAAGTCACCACACTCTATGTAACACACAAAGCAACAGAAGAAAGTAGAAGAAATGCATAATAGAGACAGTAAACAGAGGTGTGAGAAAAAGGAATAGTAATAACAAAGAACAAAACAGTTTCATTGGAGATCATAAGTCACAAGGAATGGATGCATCAAACAGCGCAAGCCATTGAGAACGATTTCGAGCCATATCACCACCTGTTTCCAACCATTGGTTTTTACCGTCCCGAGGACCCCAACCAGGAAGCCAGTCTACACCTTCCTACGTGGCTAGCTTAAACTAACTGTTGTGGATTTCATTGGCCGATGAAGCCATGTTTTGGGATGACCGACACTAGCTCTTTTCCAGCCTGACCCTATATCAGCTAACATTGCCCATTGTCGAGGAAGGCGATGACTAGGCATACGTAACACATGCCCTAACCATCTCAGTCGATGTAATTTCACAGTCTCGTCGATTGATTTCCCCTCCTCACTTACGTAGCACTCGATGCCTAACCTCAATATTCCTCACCTTATTAAACCACTTCACACGGGAGATAGCGCAGGCACCCATGATCAAAGACAGCTAGTCTTTTCATGTCTTCCACTCTCAATGGCCACATGGAAGACATGAAAAGACTAGCTGTCTTTGATCATGGGTGCCTGCGCTATCTCCCGTGTGAAGTGGTTTAATAAGGTGAGGAATATTGAGGTTAGGCATCGAGTGCTAGGTAAGGAGGGGAAATCAAATCCCCGTACAAACCAACTTCAAACTGAACAGAATGCAAACATCGGTTTTCCAAATGCAGTTGACGTTATCAGAGCTATCTCCAATCTTTAACCAGTAGGACCTATTAGTCCTACTTTTAAGAACGAAAATAGCTGAATGTCAACCAGACTAAATAAGGTAATAATGAATAAGAGTACAACTTCGGTTACGCCAGCTTGTAAGCAGTGAAAAGGATGTAGGTTTCTAATTTGACGCGCTGTTTTAAGAATAACAGCCTGAACTGAGCCTTACTTACAGCTTCTACTTGACAGCCTACATCGAATATATTGAGGACATATAACATGAGACATCTACGTCACCAAATCATTGAAACCAATGCTATAAGACAGTGGACCTCACAGCCAGCTTTTTTAATGAATTCGAAAATACATGCAACGATATTCTGTTCTTAAAACATAGTCCTCCAGAGACTAACTTCATTAATTAGCAACAGATCTACAAAGACTAAACATAGGCTTTAGACGAAAGAAACTGGTTAGGAGATACTTGCAAGAAGCCACCTTAGGGTTCACAAAGTAACATTACAGACTAACAGTAAAGTAATTTTTCCGTA
This sequence comes from Trichobilharzia regenti, assembly GCA_944472135.2. Lineage (NCBI taxonomy): Eukaryota > Metazoa > Platyhelminthes > Trematoda > Strigeidida > Schistosomatidae > Trichobilharzia > Trichobilharzia regenti. The sequence continues at coordinate 44,088,259 of OX235265.1, read as the reverse complement.
GATTTTAGATTACTTGGGTGGCTACCATTCCCAGGACATGGTTTTCAAAAGGAAACACCGGCATAAAAGACACTCCGCGAGAGTTCTAAATGTCATTCAGATACGTCTCAAGCATTTACAGAGACGTATACATGAAACGTGCTTTTCATACTCGAAGCAGAGTATGAGCAAATGTGGTAACAATTTTGGTAGTTTACAGCATCAGCATAGTGCATGGCTGAGCCTAGGGATTGAGCTGACCCATCACGCACTTGCTCTAATCGCTTCCACTGGTTTCCCTCTACAACCGGAACCTGTTGCAGAGAACGTTTAGAAAGAAAATATATGCACACGTGTATATATAAAGGTCGAATTGTCTTTCGGCTGATACTTGACGTGGATAACTGTCATCAAACTCCTACCATACATTTTCTGTCAGTGATAATTTTTCAGCTATACTTTCCCATCTCACCCACCGAAACGCCTGAAGAAACATAAAAGGCCTTAACTAATTGTCATTGTTTAAAAACAGCGTCTGAAGAGCAGTATTAGGCTGCGGGTGGGATAATATAGGTATCTCAGTCGATATTGTCACGCGAAATCATAATACCATTCACCATTATTTTGTAGGCTTTTCAAATGTTCCCATAATAATGCCAACTCAATACGTATTAAGTTGCATACGGCAATGGTTTCGTTGTACAAACAGACCAAGAGACTTTAGTTGGGTTATAAGAGTGAAAAACTTGGAACCTCCCTGAAGTCACAAATACCTTCAGAAAATCAATATCCTAAACAGAATACAATTAATCCATTAATACAAAACGCATGACAATAACTAACGCTAACCTATCTATTAAAATTGATTCATCTCCCCACCACGGTATGAGGAGTTTGCCAGTCTCAACTTCGAAAGCCTTTTCCTTATCATCAAATAATGTACAGCTCTTCCCTTCCACAACCAACTTCTTGTCATCACCGTACGATTTCTTCATATCAGACGGACGTATTTTCCTAAGCCCGCCAGTGAGATAAACAACTGACAGTGCTGATGGTGACTTGACAGATTGTCAATAGAGCTGTGATCATTTCAAACACCATTTTGCTGTATGGTGAAGTTCGCATTTCCAAGGTTTATTTTGTTCGGGCGTTTGTGTAACTGGCAACGCATACAATGATGACTATAAACTACGGTAGCTCAAGACGAAATAACAATGAATGATTAACGACCTTGACAAACCGGTGAGATGTCTTTAGTAGATAGAAGAAATCATGAGTTCTCTGTACAAACTACGTAACGAATTTCACCCATATCTAGTGTGCAGGCACTATTGAGACAACAGGGGAGTAAATATGTAGCCAACTGTTATCTCTAAGGTTTATTCACAAAGTGGTCAATCATGCACAATCGGACAAACGTGCGAACGAAAAGGTGACATTTCTGGGAAATGGTTGACAAACGGTGAGAAACTTTTCTCGAAGGATCAAATAATTCAAATATAGGCGATCGAAAAGGTATGCTATTTTCGAGTTGAGAAATAACTCGAATGAAGCAGAATTTCAGTGAAGAAGGGAGGAATTATTCGAAAATAAGGACGAAACGACAACGATGAAAAGTGCACCAATAATGCGAAAAAAAGGAATGTAATGTGTCACCTTGAAAAGGGTGAAGAATTAGCTGCAAAGCCTGCTTTAGTTTCCCTTTAGAGGCTGATGGTATTGACGTTCGCGACTTGTACGGGATATACTAATGCAAGACCTTATACCAACAACCTCTATATTATTCGTTCCTCGTGGACCAAAGGCAAAGCAATTCGATCGTCCAAACCACGAAATATATTTTGGAACCAAATCGTGGACTGAAGCGGAAGCTAAGCTGGCTAGTTATCGTTGACGAAAGTGACACGACGGAGTACCGAATGGCGAGGATGCTTGACCGGAGGTCTTCAGCTAAACAAGTCGACTTAGACACTAAGAGTCAGCATCCAATGTTCACTGATGATACCTATAGTCAATAATTTTGGGGAATTATCTACCGCTACATCCCTTTGTCCACTGAGCTTCCCACATTTGCAGTCCTTTGTAACGCTCTGTTCACCTTTTTTGTGCAATTGGGACCAGATGATTTCTTGAACCTTTTCGTCGAGACTCACAGAGTCCACCGAAAGCTCCGACAGTTGCTCAAATAAGAAGACCAGAGAGATGGATAGGCTATAAAAAGTAATGATTTACAATTATTTCGGCGAATCTTTCATCGGAATTCGTTCAACTTAACTAGGAAGACTCCTACGGGAAATCTGAAAGTTTTCTTGGAACATATACAAGAACGTTATCCTTAATAACTTCATTTTAACATTGCATTACATTTTATATAAATGTCTTTCTTAAATTACGCACCTCAACTTCGTTGGCATCTGATTAGTCGACGGAGACTTGACAAGGTCTTTATTGGATAGTTTTGTTTCGGGCAGCTATAGTTTCATATATGTGTAAAACTTGGGCACTGTGGTAGTAAGTAATTCCATATTAGTTTGTTTATTAAATGTTTCACTGTGTGATACATTTAATAAACAAACTAATATGGAATAGCTATAGTTTCAGTTCACCCATACTGTTACAGCACGGGAAAGAAATTATACTTTGATGGATTTGTCCACCAAATTTAGTAGATTTGTTAAATACCGAAGTCTAAAAATTCTGTAGGGGTGTCAAGAATGCAATCAAACTTCAGAAGAGGTGATAACTTTACGCAGTTTCAGTTATCGGTTGACTGTTTTCTTCAACGAACCTTAAATTGGTACAAAATATACAGCTGCCCTCATACTGCCTACAGTGAAACCAGTTAGGGCGCCGCGACTACTCAACAGTGCTCAGTGTGCATAGACAAACTTGATGTGGATGCCAGTTAGAGTTAACCAGTCTTCTTTGACATCTACAAAAATACAAGATCCGGGAACGGAAAAACAGTACACTAATTCCCCTGACAATTCCGCCGTCGGGACCAAACTATAGCAAACATAGTGAATAACGAATAACACAACCTTTGACATCAAATGGGGCAGACATCTTTATGCGACTGTCAGCATAGTCAAGAGCTTCAGCAATCTTTCTAAAAGAGGTGTTTATAGGAGGCCAGACATTATAGTCATGTGAAAGTCTGAAATATTAATCACGCTAGATAGTGGTTATTCTCATCGGATTATATCAGTAACATTGTTTATCATTCTTCTCGGTGTGTTAAAACTCTGGATTGGATAAACACCAATTACAAACAATGATTGTATATCAACTCTCAAAAAAAGTTAATGCCCATCTCTTGCTACACCGGGCCTCTCGCTATCCCTCGAAGCCTTTCAGAAACGCTTACTACTAACGGAAGTAAGATGAACAGTGGCTATCCAAACTGTCACCAACTGTCTGAATCAGTCAGAATCTGTTTCCACCGTCAGAAACTGTCAGCCACGTCTCGTAAACCGTCAATGCCCAGCTCTTGCTACGCTGGGACTCACGCTGTTCCTTGAAGTTTCTCAGAAACGCTTAGTAATAACGGACGCAAAAACCAAAACACTGATTGGCCAATCGAGAATTCTTTATTCTAACACCAATATATCCAACTTTAAAATTAAGCTTTAACTAAGGTCTATGGACAAATATTACAATAATAAATCACAATATTACTTCTGACAGTTTTGGTCTGACTTCTTTCTGAACAGCGACCGATGAGACGATGACTGGTGTATTGATGCCTCCGCGAAAATTGGGGAAGTTGGTTTTGAGCAAACAACCATGAATCGATCGTTCAATCTTCATCTACATTGACAGCGTTCATTATCGGCTAAAATTATCCGTAACTTATCAAGGTCATTGGTGGAGTGAGACGCTTAAATGTCATTTTCGTCCATATCAGTCGGCCATGTTGGATTGCAGTTCCGTAGCTGTTCGTGTACGCATTTGTTGTTCCGTTTATCCTGCCGTTATACACTACTTATCTTGTTACGTATTGTTCACAAATGTTGCGTTTCACCTCATTTTTTGTTTCCGTTGCTGTTAAAATGGGCGAAGTTAAACTTTCGACACCACTAACTACCAATCAGCGAATTATCCAATGAGATTCACGAACGATGTCGAATTATCCAATGAGGTTCACGAATGCAGTTCAATGTTGTATAGCGCTTGATTCATTTCTAATGCGTGACCTTACAAAGCTATCGTTGCGATTCGAGGAGGTTAGCGTTTTCCAGTATTTCCTGGATTTGAGTTGCGCCGGAAAGAGCGAATTTGTCTGTGTGGTGGTATCATGACTTTAAAAAGCTATACCAAATCAACTGATGGGTTTGTTCATCGTTGTGCTATATGTTTGAAGCCTACTAACTCTAGAAAGAGTAAGCTGATAATTTTAATATTTCGTAGGAACTTTTTTCGCTAGGTCGCTTCTCTCCCTAAGGATAGCAGATAGAAAAGCAACTACTCTTATACCTATTATTACCAGACTTGTTAAGCGGGGTCAATTATACACACCGACGAGTGGAAAGGCTACAATTCACTGTCATCTCTGCGATATATTCATCATAGAGTCAACCATTCAAGTGATTTTGTGGATCCCGTTACGAGGGCACATACAAATTCTATTGAAGGATTTTGAGGCAGGTTGAAAAATAGGATAAGGGCTATAAATGGATCTCAAAAGGATCTCAAGTAGTCATTTGGATGAATATATGTACAGGATATGGCGTAACTTCTCCATTGACAGTCCCATGCTAAACTGGGAGATGTTTTTCTCACATGTTCGAGGAAGATATCCCATGTAAATTTTTTATCCTCTATTTTATACTTTTTTTCTACAAATATACCTTTCCATTCATCATATATGCCTCTTTAATATGATTGGTCCGTTCGAGGTCGTTTGCTAATTGGTTGTTAGTGGTGTCTAAAGTTTTACTTTGCCTTAAAATGAATTGTTTCTTTGGTTTCAAAAGTTTTCACTACCAGGCCAGTGCATTCATTTCGGTGTAATTGTTTCATACCTTGCATTCATGCGGCTTTCAGTGTTTTAGTTGGTTTTCAGCTGTTAATGAATTGGCACTGTGTACGGGGTTTTGAAATTGTGCTCATGAAGATGTTTGGCTGGCAGAAGCAGTTGTTTCCAGTCCATTAGTTGGTTGCCGTTACTACTGTTGGCTCAGTTACTTACATAACATGCAGAAATCTGGAAAAAGAGTGTCTTTTTCGTTCATGTTTGCAGCATACAACAATCTGCGAGTGAATCTGTTAAAGACAGCACCATCAGAGTTGATATTAGCAAGGTTTTCGAAGAACGAATTAAGCCTGGAGAATTTAGAACCTGGGTTGAAGTTGAAAAAGCTTTGAAGCTTTTTGAGAATGGGAATATACCATCAGTGTGTCTGCTATCATTTAAAAAAATATGTTGTGAGAGAATCTAAGTCAAATAAGGTTGAGCCGCATGAAAAGTATGAATCTGTTGTGCTTGTGTGTATTTTGGGGAACTAAAAGAACCTGGAATCCTTAAGGGTAAGTGTTACTTATGCTTATTATTGTTTGATGTACTAGATCCAAATACATGAACTAGGACTACCCGTAATAGAGCCAGTGTTAACATCCATTCGATGGGTTGCAAGACGGTTTTCAAAGCGGATAAAATACGATGATCTGGTGAGTGTACGAACAATCCCAGTTAAAGGTAAGACATTAATTAGGAAGAATGTTTCGGGTTGTAGTCTACGATCGGTGGTTTCCTCGAAGTTGTGATTTTTCCGTGACTATAAACACATATGTTCACGATCTTTAAAAAAAACTAAATAAATTTTCCTTGAACCAGTAGTCTTCTTTTCTTAGGCGAAACATCCGTTGATACGATTACACGATTAGATAGTGAAGTAAGATGTCATGTGACTGAGAATCGTGGTTGTTGTGTTTTGGACTAATTCCGCGCATCTGACTGTTATAACCGCATGGATATAGCGTTTTCCTCATGGTACATTATGATGTCTAGAAATCATAAGCACGCTGCCATCGGTAAATTTATTTTTACTTTTCAAATGACTGCAAATGGTGAGTCGTTTGAGGTGATAGGATGAATACCCTGAACGTTTTTGTGGAGACTAAGGTATATTTAATTTTTTCGAGTAAGGGACGATCTTTTTACCAAGAAAGTTCTCGGAATTTTCGTTATTCAAAGATAGCCTATTAAGGTGGTAGCTATAGGAGATTACCTTCAGCGGAAACTATATTAATGTAGTTTTAGGTAATGCGTCATAGAAGTAAGTATCGTAGGTTAATTGTGTCTAAATGTATTAAACGTTGTATAACTGATCAAACCATAGTTCTTACGTGCGAGTTAGTTTTATGAATAATGAATGTACCGTACAAGCGTCTACCATGATTTGCATACCTAGCTCATAAACATTATGCCTGCATGTGGCATACATTTAGGGCCAACACGCTGCGATGAATCAGTCCGAGATACTTAAAGTCAGACTTCATTTCCATATCACTATTATCAATTTTGCAACGGTCATAGGAATTAACACCTTCAACTAACTTTCGTTTACATCGGAAACTGAAAATAACAGTCTGACATTTCGAAGGATTTAGTTTAAGAGCATTTTCCCACTCCTAATAGAGAGCTGTTCATCTTAGTACAGTGTAGCTGGCAGTTAACAGACATTGAAATAGTTAGATCGTCCGCGTGCTTGAAAAAGTTCTTTTACTATGCTTTCGTGCATTAAGTTCGTCAAACAAAAATGCAATCGCTTGGAGGATTTAATCATGAGCTGACATCAGTTGCAATTGGTAATGGACGACTTCCCCCTGACCTACAGTGTACTGCTTTCTCCCTGATAAATAACAATGAAGCCTTCTAACAATCCAACACTCAGTTTGGGTTTCAGCAAGCTTATGTAACAGAATATCTCTAGGTACTGAGTTGAAAGCAGATGTGTAATCTAGGAAGATGCAGCAAATTTAGCCCCATTGTCTATACTGGAGGAAATGTTGTGAAGCAAGACTGCAGCTGTATCTAAAGTACGTCTACTGTGTTTATAGGAGAACTGTTTGGGATCGTTAAAGGCTCTAAGTGAAGGTTGAAGATTAAGTAAGAGTAGCTTTCCCTTAGTTCGTATATACGTCATTTGATTTGAAACAAAGGAAGCAGGTCTTATTAACACTTGTAACACTAGAAAGTTTGGCATTTATGGGAGAATTTATGGCAGACTTGTTTAGCGTACACACACCAAATGAATAGGGAATACTGGAGGTAATTAGATGCATACATGCGTGGGTTATTTAACATCTATAAAGTAGATATGCGAATACCGCAGTTTTTGATCACAGAAATGATGGATATTAGATAACATCCTATGATTCAACGGCATATTAGAAATAAATAAAAATTGTTTCTTAGCTCATTGTCAAGTGAACAGTCTATTTAATGATGTCACTGCATATTAACAGATTAGTGAAATAGCTATCAAGCCTAAGTTACTACATTTACTTGTACTACGTACTTGGCGTTTAACAGTATACAGACTTGCAACTGGCTAGATAAGGAGACTTTAGAGTATCAAACAGTACAGAATTATTATTCAACTTGCTAAATCCCACTTAGCTTTTACAATGTGCTATTGTGTAGAAACAGACACGAAATCCTATTAATGACTAAAGTAACATTCTCATAATACTACAGTAAATCTCCATCCCACTAACTAAGCTTAGCGTTTATTATTCCTAATTCACTTATTACAAAAGCACATAGTATAGCGAGGAATTGAAGAAGTCTACAGGAAGAAGTAATCAAGAGTATATTAAACATTTGATTAATTTACAAAAGAAAATTCTGATGAAGGGTAATAAAGTTAGTTTGACCGAATGATGTTTCCGCTGATTTCATATTCGACAACCTCCGTATACCTGAAAAAATAAAGTACATTTAAGATTTAGCATAACATGAAGTTACAAGAGATAATTCTACATATTAGCATATACTATGAATACAATGATTCTGTTAATACTAAGTAATATCTCATGCAGATAAATGTATTTGTAGTCTACAGCTGATATTTATGTTGACGCCGTATACATAAATAGACATCATATGTTTTCCTGTATTTGAGGATTATACGCAAATTTCAAGACAATCTCCGGAACATCCATACTATTGAGGCGTCATTCTCTCATCAAGCTTACTTGCAGATCAACTTCACACTAAATACTTTTACATGAAATGAAGTATTGCAAATGTGTAACTTAGAAATTAATCCACAATCTCAGTAATGTCTAGTCCACAAGGTTTTGTGAATCCTACAGAAATCACATTTTCACATTTAGGAGACTATAGGCATCAAATATAAGCTGAACATGCCTCAACTCTAGACAGCTATGCACAGTGCTAACAACATAGTGAAACACTTCAACTATTGTAAAGTACACAGACCTGTTGTGTTGATGAGGATAATAATGTCATATAATGCAAACTAGAAAATTCAATCGTCATAGCGCATCTGTACTGCTTTGTCTAAATGGAAATCTCAGGAGAAATTCATCTCCACTATTGGTGGTCAAAAATATTGCAGCATTAAGTATACAGTCAGTGGAAATTGTAAAAGAGAATAAATTCATATTAATGATAATAAAGCTGAATAGATTCAGTTCTCGTAATCACCACGACTCATGCGTATAATCATACCGTGTAATGATTTAGTGCATTAATTGGAACAACAAGGAAATTTACACGAGTAATTGCCTTCTCCACTGCATTGAACTTGCAATAATCGTGACAACCACCCATGTTTGTTATCCTATCAGTCAGCTAAGTAGACAGTGGCAAAATATTATTAAAGTTGAGATATTTTTGTACATTTAATTCACATAACCCATAGTACACTGCACCAATCAGTGCCAATATATATGAAATCCACTTAGAGATAACCTTTCAGCTTACCATAATTCCTGTCCAACCACAGATAGAGTGGAAAGCATATCTAAATGATAACTTAGGTAGCCACAAACGATTCTGATAGCATTTGCAGTTGATTTCCAAGCGTTGAGAGAATTGTTTTGTCAAAAAAGCTGTTCTTCACACGAAAATAGGCTGTATTGATATCCTGAGACATGAAGTCTTCATTGAATGATACTATGCCGAAAGGTGCAGCTTCCATATGGAGTAAACGATTTGTGTGGATAGCATTACTTTCTAACTATCCTATCTTCCTCATTATCGCGATACTTTGACACAGTCCACCTGAAACACTAATCATTGCAACCAATATGCTAAAAGTGTGTCGCAGTCAGATCACATGAGGCAGACACCAACATAACTAGCCAAAAATGGGAATTTCTCTCAATCTAGATGACTTATAATACAATTTTATTAAAAATTATTGGCAAAAAAATTTCCAAGCGGAATTCAACAGTACGTGATAAATAAGTCCAGCCTTCATTATCATAATCAGCTGTCACTGCTAGTTTTGACGACTGTTTCTCCTCCAGACAATTCTGCGGATCTGACATAAATGCCATCAAGCGAGACATGCAGACGGGTAAATCGAAATCGTATTAAAGAATTTGACTAATTCGACTGGGGATAAAATAGGAAAAGGACGTTGGTATAGCTGAAATATTCACATTCAGAAGGAAAGAATCAAGAAGAAAAGGAATAAATAGGGAATGGAGACAATAAAATTATCAAATGGGTGATTGTAGTTCCCATATGACCCTTGAAGATGGACTATTCTTCCAGTATGTTTGCGTACACGGTTCTTTTTCTCAGTCACTTACTACCGACTTGCGGAGAGGTGCTCGATCAAATTTTTTCCTGTTATAAAACTACGATAAGACTGCTGAAAAAATGGAATAAATATGTCACTGATCTCAACATAATACATCAATAAATCTTAGGCCAAGTGTGCTGTTTACAACAAAGTTATATAGGAGAATTGACTTCAAGCTTTTTTCCCCAGATATCTCTATTACATTCATCGGATGTTTGGGTTTTTTGTTAATGCGAAGACAATATTTCTATGTCTCTTTATGTGTTACACAAATAGACTTTAAAGCAGACTGTTCCGACTGACTCTAATGTCAGAGAGAACAATCAAACTGCAAATTCATCATACATCAAATTATGTGCAATTTATATAATAATTTATCCATGCCTGTACAATTGGTATGTTCCTGCATGAACAGGAAGAAATTAATATTAAGTCGTTTGTTGTTTTGTAGCCCGTCATAAAGTGTTCTCGAATTCTACAGTAGATGGGTACCTACTTGTATGCTCTCCTGATTTCTCTGCAATACAGCAGGTATTTCAGCTATACTATGACTTTGTTTGCTCACCGAATGTTGTGTTTGGGATAGGGGACTTGTACAGACATATTCGTAGTGCAATGTTACCGACTTCAGGGTTGAGCCGCATTCATGTTTTACACAGTTTTATGGAAAACTAGGATGCAATTGCTATCTGCGCACAAAACGGACAGCTATGGCTGCCTTACACACCTCTCCTGAGTGGTCTGTGCTAATGTCGTGATTTCCAATAAATCTACCCATTCTCCCCGCATGTCAGCTCTGAGCATTTATGTAACGTCTGTAGGTCATGTTTCAAGCGAGCATTGTTTATCACTGTTTTTGGTTCATTATTGATCTTGATGCTTCACTTTATTATGATGTGACGCTGTATACTTTACAACATTGCTGTTTTGTTATTTGTCTATTATTTTTATTTGTGAACTTTAACATTTCGGCGCTTTTCGATTATTGCGCTACAATTGCTCAGTTACATCTCACAAACGAGATGAAAAGATGCGGAATCCAAGTACTAGAAATATGTGAAAGCAGATGGAACGGTAATGGGCTCACCGAATTGTCAACGGGTGAGTCAGTGATCTACTCCGGTCACCCAGAAGATAACAACACGCACACCGTTGACCCCCATCTACAACGCGCCCAACAATACCAACAACGGAAGCAGAACTACCAGTGAACACTGACCCTCCGACGAAATCAGAAGTCCTGAATGCAATCAAGATGCTAAAAGCTGGAAAAGCAGCAGGAATAGATGGAATCCCAGAAGAAGCTTTGAAAATAGACCCAGAGACAACAGCGGACTTGATGACACCACTAGTGGAGAAGGTGTGGAAAGAGGGCAAAGTACCCGAGGATTGGAAGAACGGATACTTATTCAAACTACCGAAGAAAGGAGACTTAAGTCAATGAAGAACTGGCGTGGAATTATGCTTCTGTCCATTCCAAGCAAGATACTAAGTCGCATCATCCTGGAGAGAATCAAACAAGCCCTGGATGAAAAACTTCGACCGGAACAAGCTGGATTCAGGAGAAACAAGTCATGTATTGATCAAATCGCCACACTACGGATCATGAATGAACAAAGCTTGGAATGGCAGTCACCTCTCTATCTCAACTTCGTCGACTTTGAGAAGGCCTTCGACAGCGTCGATCAAGAGGTGGTTTGGGAACTACTTCACTACTACGGGGTCCCATCGACAATTATACATCTCATCCAGCAGTTACACGACAATTCTACATGCCAAGTAATCCACGACGGGAAACTTACGGAATCCTTCGAAGTGAGGACGGGAGTGATACAAGACTGTCTACTATCGCTAATGATTTTCCTGATTGCAATAGATTGGATAATACGAGAGACAGTGGGCAGCGAGGTAACAGGCATAAAATGGACTCATATAAAAAGCTTGGAGGATTTGGACTTCACCAATGATATATATCTCTGATTCCCCACAAACTGGAAGATATGCAAGTGAAGAGCAACAGGTTGGCGGAAGAAGCATCAAAGATAGGACTTCAGGTGAACAAAGAGAAAACAGAGGTGAAGAAGATTCCTAGCCAACAGCAACAACAACAGCAGGAAACAATCAGCATAAATGGGAGGAACCTGAAAGAAACAACCTCTGTCAATGTAGCTGAAGACTGAAAGATCAATTCACGGTTGTTCGCTCAAACCCAACTTCCCTATGTTTTCGCGGAGGTATCAGTATACCAGTCATCGTCTCATCGGTCGCTGTTCAGAAAGAAGATCAAAACCGTTAGAAGTAATATTGTGATTTATTATTGTAATATTTGTTCATAGACCTTAGTTAAAGCTTAATTTTAAAGTTGGATATATTGGTGTTAGAATAAAGAATTCTCGATTGGCCAATCAGTGTTTTGGTTTTTCGTCCGTTAGTAGTAAGCGTTTTTGAAAGGCTTCGGAGGATAGCGAGAGGCCCGGCGTAGCAAGAGCTAGGCATTAAAGATTTTTGAGACGTGATTGAAAGGATATATCTTATAAGTCATTCGGTCGAAATCAGATTTCAAAAGTCACCTATTCAGTTATTTGTCCTTTTTTCAGTGTTTCACAAAAACCAGTGTTCACTCTAAATTTAAATTAACAAATCATGTACAATATTCTATCACTCATTGACATACATATGTTCATGTGTGTAGAAATTGCTTGTTTCTATTCCAGATATAAATTGTTATTTATAAGTACTTACTACAGTTGCTAATAGGGTAAAATTTTATTAATTTCGTCTAGGTTTTGGCTTTCCATACGCGTAAACTTGCTACGCAAACATGCAACCATCCACAAAAAGCCAAAGCGATCCTTTAAAATACAGTTTAGATAATCACTTTTGAGATCTTTCATACTTAGAATTATTTTCTCACTATTGCATCTCTGACAGGCAATTTTGATATCATGGTAGCGCTTTTGGAATATGTTGCCCGAATAGTAAGTTCGGTTGCACTACATTTCTACTTAGACACCTCCGTATCTATTCGCCTGTTTTGCATCATGTAATCCCTTTCGAGTCTAAAATTTTGCACACTTGATGATCGAGTGTTTCACTTCTATCTCTGCAGTGGAAAGCCGTGCACCATAAATAAGGGCTAGTTGGAACAAAGGTCATGCTTACATTAATTTAGGGACATTCTTGATGTGGTAATTGATTAGGTGTGTGCTTTCATCATGAAGTAGTACACTTCTATCACCCAACTAGGCTGAGACTAACAGTTTGTCGTCTATCGTTGTCGTCTGTATTTTGTTGCTGTCACGTCCATTCCAGTTGACACCCAACTAGGAATTGTTCTGATAGCTTAACTTTACTTCTGTTTCTGTTAAAACTGCCTTCCTATGGGAGCTAAGAGTAATAATATTTCCAAGAATCCTGGAAAGGTCAGGCATGTGGAGCCGAGATTGCATTTCAAGATAGACGTCCTTAGACCATGCATGTGTCTTCATCCGTGTGAAAGACAGCACCTCGACTAAGCTCCGTGTGCGACTTCACCATAGTATTCGGTTTACTTCTTTGAAGCAAACGTTTGACGTAGTTGCTGGTAATAAAAGTTGATTATCTTTTGAAATGGTGCCTACTGATCAAGGCACTGTTCTTCCTCCCCTTCTGTTTTCTTCTTACATGACCCCCTTTCACTCTGGTGTAATGAGCTTGGTTAAGTATGTGGACGATCTAACTGTTCAGTGTCTGTGAAATCCCAGCTAGACTATATTAAGATGAAAAGCTTTCTATCAGTGGTTAGCAAACGGTCTTCGTCTAATGGTCTTAAACTAAATCCTTCCGAATATCAGACTGTTAATTTTAGTTTCAGACGTAAAAGAAAGCTAAATAAAGCCATTGGTTCCTATGACCGTTGTCAATCACGTCTCATAAACCGTTAACGCCCAGCTCTCGCTGCGCTCGGGCCCACGCTGTTCTTCGAAGATTTCGGAAACGCTTAGTTATAACGGACGCAAAAACCAAAACACCGATCTGCCGCGTGAGATTTGTTTATTGTTACACCAACATATAAAAGGAATAAGCGAACTAAGGTCTGTAAACAAATATTACAATAATAAATCGTTATATTACTTCTGACGATGTTTCACTCTTCTTTCTGAACAGCGACCGATGAGACGATGACTGTCGTATTGATGCCTCCGCGAAAATCGGGGAAGTTGATTTTGAGCAAACAACCAAGAATTGATCGTTCAATCTTCAACTCCATTGACACTCCCCGGCAAAAAAGGGATCCAACCCTTTTTTCCTTCACGACCAATGCACGTTGACTTGGATGCCATTGCGAGAACCTGGGTCACACGGACAGAGCTGAAATGGAAAACAAACAGAAAAGCCAACACACCACAAGCATACTCACAGCACAATCTCACACATCAATGACGACCTGCGCCTCCAGACAGAGACCTCCTCTTGACATCTTGCAACACAATCGCCGCTTGCTAGAATGACTCTTGCAGAATGCAATGTGACCATAGCACCACCTCACGATACTCTACGCACATCCTCTTATCTACTCACTACCAATTACCACTGAAATCGCTTGTCACTCATTCTGCCTCAGTTCTAATAGCGGTGACGCATGCGAGCCTCAGTCGTTTACACTCTTTCTCCCCGGCGTGTCGGACCGCAGCTAACAATTATCTCCGTGTGCATTTCATTCTCAGCAATAGCCTAGCCTCCCCGGCGTATACGACCCATCTGCTGTCCTTAACATCAATCAATTCATTCACGGATGTAGAAGAGTGGACACAACTTCAGAAGTAATCACGACGAAAATTTTAACAAAATTATGCAATAACAACAAGGTACGAAAACAACGAGTAAACACAATGAATTCAAATAACACCAATTGATATGACACACCACACGTATATACAAACAGTACACACAAACTCGCATTTCATGTCTTGATGGAATACCCTTGAAGAATTGCAGGACTTACACCAGTACGCCTACAAACCTTCACAGGTTGACCATTGTAAGTTGTGGAATGTCCGGACACAAACAGAATTACCAACAGCTAGATGACAGGTGATATCAATTCAGTATATACAATATGAACATATGTACAAAATCACACACCGAGCACATTAGACTGCTCATTGATGCGCTACCCTTTGAAGAATTGTAGGACTTACAGCAGTACGCCTACAACCCTTCTCAGGTTGACGCTCTAGGTTGGAAAATCATCTATTGTTTCATCCTCCGACTCTCTACTCTCAGCACCTTCCAGGAGACACAGTTTTCTGATATCTCGCACCAACATGCCACAACTAGTTCTCACCTCAACCGTCCTCACCAATCCATCACCACTACAGATCAGCCTTACTACCACTCCCAAAGGCCACCTACCTGTGGCACATTTATCTGCTACTAATACTATGTCACCAACCTTTAAGTTTCGGCACAACTTTTTCCACTTGTCCCTGGTCTGCAATGTTAGAACATACTCCTTAAACCATCTTTTCCAAAATATATCTTTCATGTGCCTGGCTTGTTTCCATCTTTTAATCGTAGGTATTCCTTCCCCGCTTGCGTCCTCTATGCCAGGGTTGCCTCTCAATAACAATAATTTATTTGGGGTTAACACATCAAAATCCTTGACGTCGTCCCTCACAGGTGATAACGGCCGGTCATTTAATATTCGTTCAGCTTCACAAAAAAATGTCTCCAGCGTTTCGTCATTCAAACTCTGGTTTTTAATTATGGAGCTTAAAATACGCTTGATAATTCCTATAAGTCTTTCCCATAGCCCACCTCTATGGCTGGCATGTGGTGGGTTGAAGTGCCACTCGATGTTCCTTTTCAGTAACTCTTCCTGAACTCTCGTTTGAGGACCTTCGAAGTATTCTTTAAGCTCGGCGTGACAGCCAACAAAATTAGTCCCTCTGTCGCTGAACATCATCTTCGGTACACCCCGGCGATTTATAAATCTATGTAATGCTAGCACGAATGAATCAGTAGTTAGCGTATGAACCATCTCAATATGCACAGCTCTCATTTTCAAACAGGTGAATAAACAGCCATATCTTTTACATAGGGTTCTGCCTCTCTTCACTACAAAAGGTCCGAACAAATCCACCCCAACGTACTCAAATGGATAATTCCCTTCAGAAGCTTGCCACGCTGGCAGTGGTGCCATTATCTGCTGTACTGGACGAGCATTTCGGAGTTTACATTCCATGCACTTATCAATTATTTTACGGACAGCAGTACCTCCCTTCACTATCCAGAACTTACATCGAATACTTGATAGTACTTGCGAAGTACCCAAATGACCTTCAAGAACATGGTAGTGTCTTATAATGAGATCAGTGACTGGATGGTAGCAAGGTAATAAAGCCGGATGACGGGTCTCATATGACGATTCTAACATTTGTAGACGTCCACCAACTCTAGCGATCCCTTCGGAAACTATCGGAGATAATCTATCTAACCGCACCTTGAAATCTGCGAAATCGGGACTATCCTCCTTGGTAATCTCACCCCACGCTTCCCACTGAGCAGCCCTCAAAATCGTTAACTCTGCATTTCTAATATCTTCGACTCTCAAAGGCCCCACATTCATATTTTCGTATCCCGCAAGATGCATGACCTTTAAATACGTAACATATCGTGTCAACCACGCAACCGCTTTCAGTAGTTTGTACCAA
Source organism: Trichobilharzia regenti (assembly GCA_944472135.2). Lineage (NCBI taxonomy): Eukaryota > Metazoa > Platyhelminthes > Trematoda > Strigeidida > Schistosomatidae > Trichobilharzia > Trichobilharzia regenti. The sequence goes on along the minus strand of OX235265.1, from coordinate 44,071,800 downwards.
GAAGAATAATATTTAAAAAGTGGATGTAAACCTGAATGTCTTTCTTGAGTAGATGTTAAACTGACACTTGTCTTCAACTCCAAGGCACACTCGTTTATCGGTGGTTCATCTTCTCTACGAGGCCACATACTATCAGCCCTTAGCAAGAACTCTGGACCTTTCCACCACTTATTTTTAACAACATTCATATCAATAACTCCTCGCGATGCTAGATCAGCTGGGTTTTTTCCAGACGGTACGTACCTCCACTGCTCAACAGTGGTTAGTTCACGAATTTGAGATACTCTGTTAGCTACAAAACATGCATATCTTGCTGACTCGTTGCGTATATAATATATCACAGACATCGAATCAGTCCAAAACGTTACGGGATGCTTGGGGTAATCCAACTCTTTACACACTGTTGTGAATAACTGCGCAGCTAGTAAGGCGGCATTAAGTTCTAATCTCGGAATCGAAACCGTCTTTAGAGGTGCAACTCTGGATTTACCCATCACCAGGCTAACATCTATATCATTCCTTAAGGTGGTTCTGATGTATACGGCTGCACCAAATCCAACCTCAGAGGCATCAGAAAAAACATGGAAGTCAATTATATCATGATTTGGCGAAGTTAAACTTTCGACACCACTAACTACCAACCAGCGAATTATCCAATGAGATTCACGAACGATGTCGAATTATCCAATGAGGTTCACGAACGCAGTTCAATGTTGTATAGCGCTTGATTCATTTCTAATGCGTGACCTTACAAAGCTATCGTTGCGATTCGAGGAGGTTAGCGTTTTCCAGTATTTCCTGGATTTGAGTTGCGCCGGAAAGAGCGAATTTGTCTGTGTGGTGGTATCATGACTTTAAAAAGCTATACCAAATCAACTGATGGGTTTGTTCATCGTTGTGCTATATGTTTGAAGCCTACTAACTCTAGAAAGAGTAAGCTGATAATTTTAATATTTCGTAGGAACTTTTTTCGCTAGGTCGCTTCTCTCCCTAAGGATAGCAGATAGAAAAGCAACTACTCTTATACCTATTATTACCAGACTTGTTAAGCGGGGTCAATTATACACACCGACGAGTGGAAAGGCTACAATTCACTGTCATCTCTGCGATATATTCATCATAGAGTCAACCATTCAAGTGATTTTGTGGATCCCGTTACGAGGGCACATACAAATTCTATTGAAGGATTTTAGGGCAGGTTGAAAAATAGGATAAGGGCTATAAATGGATCTCAAAAGTATCTCAGATAGTCATTTGGATGAATATATGTACAGGATATGGTGTAACTTCTCCATTGACGGTCCCATGCTAAACTGGGAGATGTTTTTCTCACATGTTCGAGAAAGGTATCCCATGTAACTTTTTTATTCTCTATTTTATGCTTTTTTCTACAAATATACATTTCCATTCATCATATATGCCTCTTTAATGTGACTGGTCCGTTCAAGGTCGTTTGCTGATTTGTTGTTAGTGGTGTCGAAAGTTTAACTTTGCCCATGATTTCTCGACGGCTTAAGTGGACGTGAGACGGAATGTAGATTCAGCATTCTTAAACTGTTAACCCACCCCTTCCACTCTTCTCTCTGCCTCTCACTTAATGGTTCATCCCACTGTAACCCTTTCCTGCATGTCTCTTGAAATAACCTCCTAGCCGGAAGTAGATAAGGTGCTACTAATCCAAGTGGGTCAAACACGGACGACAACACAGAGAGCACACCTCTCCGAGTAACTGGCTTATCAATATCACCAACACTAAATCCAAAGGTATCAGAGTTCACATCCCATCGCATACCTAATGTGCGTTCAACTGGTAGAGTATCAACAGGCAAATCTCGTACGGTAGGTGCTCTGTCTTCTGGATCTATATGCTTCAAAACGTCTAGGCTGTTCGAGACCCACTTAGTTAGACGAAAGCCGGCCTTAGCTAACACTTCAGTGATGCTTGTTGCAAATCTAACTGCAGACTTATCATCATCGAAGGAGGCTAAACAATCATCCACGTAGAAGCAACAATCTATGACGTCCAGCAAATCATTAGAACCAAATGTGGACACTGCCTTTCGTAGAGCAAAATTAGCACAAAATGGGGAGGATGTGGCACCAAATGGATGCACTGTCATCCTATATTCTGACACCTTACCACAAGGACCGTCATCAAACCACAAAAACCTCAAGTGATCTCTGTCACTCTCTGGCACCTTCACCTGAAGGAACATTTCCTCAATATCCGCCGCGACAGCAACTGTAAACTTTCTGAATCTCAATAGCAGTCCCACTAATGAGCTCACGCAATCTGGGCCACTATACAGATTATCATTTAAAGAGACTCCTTCGTGTTTCGCAGAACAATCAAACACCACACGGAGTTTACCTGGCTTCCTCGGGTTAAAGACGGGATGATGGGGCAAATACCACTTCCCTGGCTCACTTTGATCAACTAGTCTTTCAACGTAACCCTTCACTATATGTTTATCGACGACTTCCTTATATTTGGACCAGAGTTCTGCATCTGACAGGAATTTCTTCTGTAAACCCATTAGTCTCTTAAGAGCAACTTTCCTATTACAAATCAACTGTCTATCTTTGAATCTCCATGGTAGGCCAACGCTGAAACGCCCGTTTTCGTATTTACAAGAGTCCTCGGCTATTTTAACTGCTTTCAAGTCTTCTACAGAACGACCTTTCCCTGGGACACCGCAGTCACAAAACTCCTTGTCATACATATTTTTAATCATAGTTTCTAGTTTGTCCCCATCGTTTGTAACTAATGATGATATGTGGACTATGGGTATAGGTCCTCTCACTGTCCATCCCAGTGGTGTTTTTGTCGCAAACAGATCATCTCTACCTCCAAATCTCTCTTCTAATACCTTGTGAGCTTCTGGCACACTACATCCAATGAGTACTCTCACTCTTCCATCTTGCAATGTTGGAAGAGGTATGTCACACAGGTACGGCTTACCGACAACCGTTTCACGACTAGGTACTATAGCTTCGCCAAGTTTCATACTGGAGGTAGTGTAAGCAGTATCCACTTCCACGGTCTCCCCAGTAGCCAAGGATTCTAACTGAAATGACACTCGCTCACATACTACTGTTTTCGCAGAATTGAAAGTATTTACAACCAAGGGTTGCTTTGGGCCTTTAATACCCAAGCAACCAGCCAGTTCAGCATCTATCAATGTAACGTCTGAACCATTATCCAACAATGCATAAGTCTCTACTGAAGATTTCGGTCCTTTCACCTTAACTGGTAATACCCCTAAGAAAACTTGTGGGATGTCAAGGGGTCTAGAGATACTATTACAATTAACCGAACTCCCAGGTTCGTTCACTGTTCTCAGAAGTGGGTGCATATCCGTTAAACCACTACTTCCTTTATTTGTCGCCTTACAATTCCACTTTGTATGCCCAATCTTTAAACAACTGAAACACAGCCGCTTCTGCTTTGCCATTTTTAACCTTTCTACGGGTGACATAGCGATAAAGCGATTACAATCACTCAATTGATGCATGTTATGGCAGACAATACACTCATCCTTTCTCGTTGTGTCTTGAGACTTCACCACAAATGCCTTCCTTATATTCACTGGTTCCTTAGGTTCTACCTTAGAATGCAAAATGCTGGCGAATTTGCCCATCGCCTGGTTGACACTGTCCTTCACCAGTCTAAGAATATCATCAAACCTTGGCTCGATACCCTCCTCCTCTATACGAGAGCTTATTTTTACCCATTTCCTTTGCAGCCGCGTAGGTAGGCGTCTTGCAATTACCTCTAGGACTGAGCTGGAGTTGAGGTCACTCATGAAATTCATAGAAATCAAGGTATTCTTGTAAGTCATAAGATTGTCTAAAAACTCAGTGAGTGCCTTGGAGTCATCTCGAAGTTGACTGCCATTACCCTTGACAGCTTCGTATACGTTCCTTACAATCATCGAAGGTCTTCCAAACCTTTGACGTAATATGCTCATAGCCTCAGCGTATCCCTCATTAGGGGGCATGAGCTTACAGCACTGTATAGCTCTTGAAGCATCTCCAGTGCAATACCTCATCAAATACATCAATTTCAATTCATCACTTAATAAAAAACTACTCAGCATGATCTCAAACTCCTTTACAAATTGTAAATAATCGGTTGGGTTTCCATCAAAACACCGTGGTTCAAATTTAGGGAGTTTGATGTTCCTATTATCCCTGAACGGCGAAACAGTAACATCAACCATGTCATGCTTAACATCAGACACATCGTTACAATTAACAGACAAGTCACCATGACTTACTTTCCTGTTTGTATCCAAGACACTCTGTCCCTTCTTTGACCCAGGCATTGTTGAACTTGACCCAATTCCAAAAAGTTCCAGATATTGCTTGTTCAAAGAGGACTTGACCGGCACCAGGAAAGATGAACGGCGACTATCCAAACTTTCACCAACTGTTTGAATCCGCCAGATCTGTTTCTATCGTCAGAAACTGTCAATCACGTCTCATAAACCGTTAATGCCCAGCTCTCGCTGCGCTCGGGCCCACGCTGTTCTTCGAAGATTTCGGAAACGCTTAGTTATAACGGACGCAAAAACCAAAACACCGATCTGCCGCGTGAGATTTGTTTATTGTTACACCAACATATAAAAGGAATAAGCGAACTAAGGTCTGTAAACAAATATTACAATAATAAATCGTTATATTACTTCTGACGATGTTTCACTCTTCTTTCTGAACAGCGACCGATGAGACGATGACTGTCGTATTGATGCCTCCGCGAAAATCGGGGAAGTTGATTTTGAGCAAACAACCAAGAATTGATCGTTCAATCTTCAACTCCATTGACAACCGTTGTCAATCACGTCTCATAAACCGTTAACGCCCAGCTCTTGCCACGCTCGGGCCCACACTGTTCCTTGAAGTTTTCAGAAACGCTTAGTTATAACGGACGAAAAAACCAAAACACCGATTGGCCGCTTGGGATTTCTTTATTGTTACACCAACATATAAAATTAATAACTGAACTATGGTCTGTGAACAAATATTACAATAATAAATCGTTATATTACTTCTGACGATGTTTCACTCTTCTTTCTGAACAGCGACCGATGAGACGATGACTGTCGTATTGATGCCTCCGCGAAAATCGGGGAAGTTGATTTTGAGCAAACAACCAAGAATTGATCGTTCAATCTTCAACTCCATTGACAACCGTTGTCAATCACGTCTCATAAACCGTTAACGCCCAGCTCTTGCCACGCTTGGGCCCACACTGTTCCTTGAAGTTTTCAGAAACGCTTAGTTATAACGGACGAAAAAACCAAAACACCGATTGGCCGCTTGGGATTTCTTTATTGTTACACCAACATATAAAATTAATAACTGAACTATGGTCTGTGAACAAATATTACAATAATAAATCGTTATATTACTTCTGACGATGTTTCACTCTTCTTTCTGAACAGCGACCGATGAGACGATGACTGTCGTATTGATGCCTCCGCGAAAATCGGGGAAGTTGATTTTGAGCAAACAACCAAGAATTGATCGTTCAATCTTCAACTCCATTGACAACCGTTGAAAACTGATGATAGTGATATAGAAATCAAGTCTGAAGTTAATTATCTCGGATTATTTCTTTCTTCCGGTCTGTCCTAGTCTTCCCACGTCTTAGCGGTCTCTAAGAGAATATTTCGCTGATTTTTTACATTAGGAAGTTAAGGCACTCAGGCATAACTCAACCACTCCTCCTCCTACAGTCTGTCAACTCGTGCACGTTTCCTATTCTTCTTTACTGTTGACACTTAATATTTCCTTGATTGCTTAAAAAAGACTGTCATAATTCGTAGAATTCTGAAGACTGTCAATAGGGCGAGTGGCATCCTGTTGGGCCATATCGTTGACAAAGTCACTGATAGGCATTTGATTTCATGCAGCAAATTTGCTAAAGGAATTTCGTCAGGCTGTGAACATCCACCGCAGCACCCGCGGCCCCAACTTTGTGTCTCCTCAGGTGAAACAAAAAGTCTTTTCAGAAGACTTTGATCAGGTATGTATAAGTACAAAAATTCCACTACACCATATTTGGCACGTATTTTGCGTGATGAAAACAGTGTCAGGCAAGAACTGACTATCCCTCTTACCCTTAGTAAACAGATAGTTTTCTCCAAGCTTATAATGCCAAGCTCTACTGCTATGAGTCTTATATTTACGATCCTCTCATTTTTTGTTTGTTTTCTTGTAAGTGTGAACAAAGTTCACGCTCGGTGGCACTTGTTATTCTCTGTTTTCAGGTATTGGTTTTTTAGGGATTTTTCGTTTGATTACATGGAGGATTTCATCATGAGCTGACATCAGTTGGAGAACCAATGGAAAATCTGGGAGTACTGGACTGCTGTTTCATCCTAGTTTGGGACTCTTCAATAGCACGCACTCACCGGGGTTCGAACCCAAGATCTACTGGTTACAAGCCAAGCTCACAGATCACTGAGCCACTGGGACCCGACCCAGTGGTCCTTGAATTCTAATTTCTGCCAATTCGCGACATAGCACGTCAGTGCCGTGGGGTTCTAGTGGGAGGCCGTGACTAGTAGGGAACAGTAGGCTGAAGGTGGGGCGGTAACTCATCGAGGAAGACATTGCGAAACGGCCGCGCTATGTCGTCGATTGGCAGAAGTTAGATTTTATGGACTGCCCAATGGATTTGTTCACAGTGGCTCAATGGTCTATGAGCTCGCCTTGTAACCAGAAGGTCCTGGGTTCGAATCCCGGCGGGTGCGTACCGATGAAGAGCCTCAGAGTGGTCTGTTGAAACAGCCCTCCATTACCCCCCAGGTTTTCCATTGCTTCTCTAACTGATTGCAGCTCATGATGAAATCCTCCATGCAATTTTTTGTTTTTTCTTCCCACTATGTTACGTGAAGAGAACACTGGATTCACCACTGTATGACATTCCAAAATTTCTATACTGTACCAACAGTATTGTTGGAAACAATTTAACATTATTGCTATTAGAGCTATGATTCTCACTTCGTGTACAAACCAGTGGATAATTTTATTTGTATTTCTGGCATATCAGATGCAATGTTGTGACAAATGGTGAGGAATCCATACTGTATAATAAGTACCGTTTTTGGGATATGGCTTATTATTACCATTAAACAGCGTATGAAACACTTACATTGAAATGAATGAATAGATCTGGTGTTAAAAACTATCGAAGCAAACGTAACAGTGACCGGTGATTGTAAACTACAGCGGTCCAAACGAAACTATCTCTAGAGACTAATCAAGATTCGTAAAAATTAGAAGTGCGCAATTTGAAGTGAACGCCTGTAAGCAAGTAATCAAATGTTAAAGAATTATTACATAGGATAGTATTCTTGTATACGTTCGAATAAACCTCTTAGTTTCTCACAGAGGTCCTCATAGCCAGGTTAAACAGGTTTCTGTAAATAAATCTGTCAAGATCATGGATTCATTCGCTAGGTAGTTTCGTTTTGGACTGCTAAAGTGTAGAGTCACCTAATGGCCTTTAATCACCTTATCCATCCAGTGAGTATGTGAGATAATTTCATTCCTGAACTGCACTTAATACTTACGTCAAATTTTGTTGACCACTTCAGAGTTGCTGGTGCGATTCTCAGCTTAGTTAACCATAAATTATGTTTGATAGGCTTAGTAGACATATCAACTTTTGGCGAAGTTCAACAATAGCGTCCCAGAAGTGCGAAAGCTTCAGTGATCTTGAACGCATGCTAGTCGTTGGTTAACGGCACCTATTATTATCATAGCTGAAAAATCAACGCTGTTCGTCAGATAAGGAGCAAGTTTCACCCAGATAACACTTTTGCTTACTGTTTGGACAACGTGTTGATACCTCGTTAGGGTTAGGTTAAGGGTTAATTATTGGGGTCAGGGTTAGGGTTACGGTCACAAGTGGGATTAGGGCTAGGTTTACGCCAGGATAAGGATTGTCATTAGGGTTAGGATTAAGGTTAGGGTTAGTGTCAAGTTTAGGGTTAGGGTCAGGATTAAGGTTAGGGCTGCGATTAGGGATAGATTTATAGTTAATGTCGTTTATTTTAATTTGATTTATCCTCATTTCCCTTGTATGTAGACCCTCTTACTGAAACCATAGTAATTTGACCGAGGGCTTCGGAGAGGACTGCACACCAAGAGAAAAGAGAGATGAACGATTCACAAAACAGCACATCTTCAGTCACTTCGGTGAATACATCTATAGAAACTAGTTCAAGTTAGCAACTGATACTCTTCATCATAACTGGGACGTATTTTTAAGTCATCTCAGAGAAAGATAATATGTTTAATATGTTAACATGCATGTTCTTGTGAATATACGTCATTTTTGTGCAAGAATTCCTCATTTTTATGATTGGTTGGCTGAATGTCACTCGTGCGTTCGCATCCTTTGGGACGCTATTGTAGAACTTTGCCCAACTTTTAATTTATTTTGAATTTATAAACAATGACGCAGATGAATTTTATGAAGATATCATCACGCTGAATACTAGCTTTCCGTTAGGAATTTTGGTTGGAGACGCTACTTTAAGGTCGTATAATGTGCTGTGAGTCTTCTTATTACGTATTCATTTTTAATCCCATTATTTTGTCAATATTGGCGCATTACACATCAAACACTTAGTTCTTGTACGTTTGGATGCACACAATGTGGTTGCGGAATCATCAATGATAATCTATATAATCCCTGCAAGTAATGGTTCATCTCTCTTCTCTTGCTGTGTAGTCCTCTCCTCAGCCCTCGGTTTAGTTACTATGGTTCCAGTAAGATCATTGGCGACTACATACAAGGGAAATAAGGATTACAAACGAACTTGAAATAAACGAAAAATCTATTCCTAATCGCTACCCTAACCCTAACCTAAACCCTAACCCAAACCCTAAACCCTAACCCCTAAACCATAACCCTAACCCTAACCATAATCCTAAACCCTAACCCTAATTCTAACCCTAAACCCTAACACTAACCCTAAACCTAACCCTAACCACAATACTCGCCTTAACCCCTATCCTAACCCTAACGAGATGTTAACACATTGTCCAAACAGTAATAAAAGTGTTATCTGGGTGAAACTTGCTCCTTATTTGATGAATAGGGTTGATATTTCAGCTATGATAATGACAGGAACCGTTAGCCAACGACTAGCATGCGTTCAAGGTCATTTGAGCGTTGAAGGTTTTGGGACCCTATTCTTAAACTTCGCCCAAGTAATATTAAAGAATAGACCCCAAAATCAAATGACCTTGAATCATCCAATAAAACGGCTCCACATTAAACATAGCTTATTCATGCATACCAGGGATATTACATCTAAGTAATATTATTCCCTTGGGTTCCAAGTGTAACATAGATCTTCAACAATGCATCTCAATTTCTATTTCCTGCCGTCCTATTCAGCTGGGTCGACGACTCACCATAATCTCTCATCTACTCGCCACAGGATCTCCTCCATGTCACCGTCGTACCGTCAAACCACTCGTCGCTTCCAATTGGGGTTCCGGTCGAGCGATGGCCTGCACTGCGCGCGATGTCATTCGACGGCCTGCCCAATGTACTTCGGACCCATCTCCATTTTCTCCTACACATTTTTTGAACGATAAGTTCTTAGTTAGTTTTCTCCCATAGTTTCTTGTTACTATTTCGCTCTGGCTAGTCATTAGATCTTCACTGTGGAGCCAGCGAAGGTAGCTGTTTATAAAAGTGTGCGGTTGTCTTTTGGGGATGCTTTGCGTGATGCACCAAGTTTCTGATCCGTATAAAAGAAGTGACTGACTTCGCATTTGTGTTTAAAATCTGAATCTGGTTGTTTATGCTAAGTGTAGAAAATTTCTGAACCGGTTTCGGCTTATTAAGGCGTACCTTACCTTTTCGATTATGCTACGTTCCTAAATAAGGGAAAAAATAACCTACCAAATATCTCCCGTTGATGTTAATTGGTGCCGGCTGTTGTTGCTTCTGATCGGTTATCTTCATAACCTCAGTTTTCTCTATGCTCATCTGGAGTCCTGTCTTCTCTGCCTGCCTTGCTTCTTCACCTAGTTTGTTGGTTTTCGCCTGTAAGTCTTCTAGTTAGTGTGATACATTTATCATCTGCGGAATCCAGATTTCTTAGAGTCTTCTTATCGTTGGTCCAGCGTATCCCTGTCTTCTCCCTCCAGTCCACCTCCAATTAGGAATATCATTGGTGATAATAGGCCGTCAGCCTTGTCTTACTCTTATATTCACTCCAAACGCCTTACTGATTTTTCCATTGTGGATCACCTGACACATGCCATGATCATATAGCCAGCTGTTGAATGAGGTTAATGAGGACTTGGGTAGTGCACGCCGTAGTCTTGAAGCAGTTTCGAAATTACTTCTAGGTCAACGCTGTCAGTCGAAGTTCTTTTCGAAGTCAATGAAGTTGGGGGTAGAGGTTTGAATTTCTGTGTTCCGCTCGATGATAATGAGTAGTGTTGCGATTTGATCAGCATATGATTTGCCTTTCCTGAACCTAGCTTGTTCCAGTTGGCAGAGTTCTGTATCCAGTGCATCTTTTATTTTCTCTGGGATGACGTGACATAGTATTTTACTTGGCGTGGACAAGAGCATGGTTCCACGCCAGTCACTTCTTGCAGAGACCGAAGTCGCTGTTCTTTGGTAACTTGACAAGGTATTCCTTTTCGAAATCTGTAGGCACGTTTTCTTACTTCCAAACCTTTTGCAATAAAGACGTGAGAAAATCTGCCTCAGTCTTTGGGTTAGTTTCCAGTGCTTCGAGGTAGGGGAATTCCGTTTGACCCCGCTTCCTTCCACGCCGAACTTCAGTAGCTTGATCGTATTTAGTATTTTTGCTTTCGCTGGAGGATTGGTGTCCACTGACAGAAATTCTCTGCATGCTGTTGGTGGTGGTGGTATTTGTGAGCGAGTTGCAGGTAATGGTCGATTGAAGAGTCCTTCGAAGCGATCAGCCCACTGTTAAATCGGTGCAAAGTTCTATGTCGAAAACAAACAGACATTATTCTCTATCCCACATCTACTTAGTCTCTACTTGTAATTACCTCTGTTGCTACCCTGACCTATGTTGAAACATTTTAGCCAATTATATTACGTCATCTAACTAACTCAATCTTACTTTAGTTGCTGTTCAATTAACCTTTTTCTATATTAGATCATTCTTTTATTATCTGATCAATTATCTAAACTTGACAAACCTCGTGTACACACACAAATAATTATATATAAATGCGATTGTACGGCCATGTGAATGAATTCACCGAAAAGAGTCTCTTTGCTGAACGTCTTCTCTTTTACATATAACTCAATGGGGATTTTTAAGCTACATTAATCTTATGTTTGATCAGTTGACTTTGACCTCATATGTTTTACTGTCATGCATAGGTAAATTAACGTCTTACGGGACATATTGATAACCGTACGTTAGCATTGTTACCGCTGACGAAAACGTGTGTGGTTTGTTTGGATGATCCTATTTAGACTATTTGTCACTACCCGTTCAACTAAGATTAACTTACTTTTATAACATGTTTGTATCTTCTCTAACTCACTATTTTAGGAGATCCAAAGTTTATTTTCGCTTGTAATCCCAGAGTAATAAAATCTCCAGATTTTCATCACTGGTTTACAAAATATTGTTTTCTACGTATCATGTTGAGTCTCAAATTGATCACTTGTCCTTCACTCAGACTCTGCATACCTGTCCGATATTATTGGTACAGGAGAGGTTATGTACCACCGATACTGGAACCGGGTTTGTATCCGTATCCTAAGCGTCAAGTACCAGAATGTGGTAGGAAAGCGTTTGAAGAGAGAATGAAAGGTGAGCATTTTCATGTTTATCAGACATTACTGAATTGGTGAATTTGTTCTTTATCTACTGTTTTTAGTATCTACTAGTTATTTTACATTAAGTGAGCGGAATGGATATACCGTTATACTCTCTCATTTCACCACATTTTTCATCATTTACCGCTTGGGTCTTATAAATTATCTTTGAGAAGTGTAGACTACCTGGTTGGGGTCCTCAGGGTGGTAAGAAGCACTGACTATAGACTAGTGGTGATATCGTTGTCAGTGGCACAGATGGATTCACTTTGTGTCATGTCCCATATCCTTTAAACCCTGATTTTTGTCCACTTTACTATTATTTCTCCCTTATATTTATGCTCTTTTTGAATATCTTTTCTATACCTTTATGTGCTACTCAGAGTGTGTGGGAGCTTAAACTGGTGCACTTCTATACAAAGTTCTATGCTGAAACTCAGTCGCTCAGTTAGGTTACTTAAAAGCCCTAGTTCCAACAACTGTTTGGAATTTTAGCTTAGGGTATCATAGTATGACTAGTTACGCGATCGCATTCATTCCCATCCATCCATCAATTGTGTGGTGCTTTATTTAGGCTTAGTTAAAAACACTCACGTGATCTGAGGTTCGATATCCGACCGGCATATTGCCAAACCCTGCTAAGCCGGTAGTAAGGCCGGTTGGGACGTGAGACTAGCAACCCGACCTCGTTAAAAGAAAACCACTTCTACGTAGACTTCAAAACTGTAGCTTGAAGCCACTAACAATCCTGTAATTTTATCTTTACAATTGTTTTTATGTTATCCTATAAAATTAGGTGCAATATTTTTCTACGCAATGCTGAAAATTCCACACTGCAGCATTAGTACTGTTTTGGAATGAAACAAATTATTATTATGTTCCACTGGGAACAAAAAGGAGTAAAATAAATAATTAAATATATATAGTCAAACAGAGCATTACTGTAAAATTAGTTTTTGAATACACACACAGTATGGATATAAGTTAGTTATAATTACCATACTATCCTTTGATTATCCTAACATTGTTATAGAATTGCCAGAAAAGCTTCAGTATAATTACTTTTTCACACGTACCGTTTAATCCTCACAAATGTTTATCAGTACTCAGTAAATCTTAGGTAAGATGTATCAGGTGTTAACTTGTGGTAGACTTGGTTGGTATTCCTCTCAAAGGTGAAAGGGTGAATGAGGACGTCTATGGCTTACAACCAAACTGGTGGACATATTGGTCTACCTGAGGAATCTGGTAAACCCTAATCCTAAACCTATCCTATACATGGGCTCTAGAATCCGAACGGATCTAATTCCATATGAAGCTGTTTTGGTCACCTGAAACCATGAGAATATAGCTTCTAGCGCTGGTCTACTGCTCTGTGGATTAGACTTCAGGTCAAACGCTTGGATTGTGGTTCCTTAAGGTAACCCGCATGCTTCGGTCTATGCATCCGGAGAGTATCCCAACCGTCGCACAAAGTATGATATTTTGTGTGGCATATCTCTTGGTGTCCATAATGCACCAAGTTTGTGTTTCAGTAGTGCTGATGATTGGGCTTCTATATTAGATAAATCCTGTGTTACGTGGTGGTATAATAAGGTGAGGAATATTGAGGTTAGGCGTCGAGTTCTAGGTAAGGAGGGGAAATCAATCGACGAAGCTGTGAAATTACATCGTCTGAGATGGTTAGGACATGTGTTACGTATGCCTAGTCATCGCCTTCCTCGACAATGGACAATGTTAGCTGATATAGGGTCAGGCTGGAAAAGAGCTAGTGGCGGTCATCCCAAAACATGGCACCAGTCAATGGAATCCACAACAGTTAGTTTAAGCTAGCCACGTAGGAAGGTGTAGACTGGCTTCCTGGTTGGGGTCGTCGGGACGGTAACAATCAGTGGTTGGAAACAGGTGGTGATATAGCTCAAAATCGGTCTCAATGGCTGGTGCAGATGCATCCACTCCTTGTGATTTATGATTTCCAATGAAACTGTTTTGTTCTTCGTTATTACTATTCCTTTTTCTCACACCTCTGTTTACTGTCTCTATTATGCATTTCTTCTACTTTCTTCTGTTGCTTTGTGTGCTACATGGATTGTGGTGACTTGAACTGCCTCACATCGGTGCAAAGTTCTATGTCGAAAACAGACAGACAGACAGATAAATTTATTTTAAATATCACACAGCCATACGGTATTAACAACTGGATGAAGTTTCGAGCATACATTATTGCCCATTATCCAATCAGTTTTAGTCACACGGCTCTACAATTTGTCTTATATATATTCTCTCCTTCTCTCTCTCCATTTTCCCTTTATTGTTTATTGCTACTCTATAGGAAACCGACCCACTCTAATAAATACCTCGATTTTGATTCATCTCATTCAGAATCGGTAAAGATAAGTTTAGTTAAAAGTCTGTATTATGGGGCCAAGAGCGTAACTAGTAAGTAAACCAGAAGATTTAAATAATGAAGTCAAACAAATAGAGGAAATATATTCCTAGTGAATAACTACCCACCAGAATTTATTTAAAAATATATGAAAAACTAGAGAAAAAAAGAGATTAGCAATAAAAATGACGAAAATAACGAAAATAATACAGAGTTCAAAGCCTCTATAGTACTGCTTTATAGAGAGAGAACGTCAGAAGCCTTTCGTAGAATTCTCAATAAGGCTGGAATTTGGGCAGCATTTAAGCCAACCAACTATCTCAGTGATAAACTCTGTCGGCTTAAGGACCCAATAGATCCAATTAAGAAAATATAATTTACCAAATGCCATGTAATGACTGTGAGTGAGGTCAGTTATATAGGTCAAACTAGTAGATCGGGGTCAATTAAGTTATTGGTACATAAAAATTTAGCTAGATCCAGAATAATTACCCCTGCTAAGTTAAATAATCTAGAAAAAAGCTCAGCCGTTGCATTGCATTCATTTGCATATAATCACAAAATAGTGTGAGACAAAGCAAGAGTATTAAGTAGTAACACAGTTAGAGTGAGAGGGAGTCTTTGTTTGTCGATTCATCTCCTCACACGTGCATTTGGAATGATGCGGCACTGATGTCGGAGATATAAAAAGTGGCAATAAAGAAAAAAGGGAAGTTGGAGAAACAGAAAAGGATCATATATGTATACATATATAAATAGTGGGAAGTCGTGACTAGTAGGATACTGTCTGTCTGTCTGTTTTCGACATAGAACTTTGCACAAATGTGCGGAAGTTCAAGTCACCACACTCCGTGTAGCACGCGAAGCAAGAGAAGAAAGTACAAGAAAAGCATAATAGAGACTGAGCAGAGGTGTGAGACAAAGGAGGAGTAATAACGAAGAACAAAACAGTTTCATTGAAGATCATAAGTCACAGGGAGTGGATGCATCTGCGCTAACCACTGAGAACGATTTTGAGCCATGTCACCAATCGTTTCCAACCATTTGTTTTTACCGTCCCGAGGACCCCAGCCTGGAAGTCTACACCTTCCTACGTGGCTTAGACCAACTGTTGTGGATTTCATTGACTGGTGCCAAGTTTTGGTTTGACCGCCGCTAGCTCTTTTCCAGTCTGACCCTATATCCTCTAACATTGCTCGTCGAGGGAGGCGATGGCTTGGCATACGTAACACATGTCCTAACCATCTCAGTCTTTGTAACTTCACGACTTCGTCGATTGATTTCCCCTGTTTACCTAGACTAGTAGGATACAGAAGTTTGAGCGTGAGGAAAAATACGAGCCAGCGACGACATTGACTAGTGGTCACGCTATGTCGTGAATTGGCAGAAGTTAGAATTTATGAACTGGCCATTGGATCGGGTCTCAGTGGCTTAATAGCCTACCAGCTTGGTTTGTAACGAGGAGGTCGTAGGTTCAAACCCTGGTGGTGGATGCTTACTTCTGAAGATTCCCAAACTAGTCTGACGAAACAGCTGTCCAGTACTCCCAGGTGGTTTTCCATTGGTTCTCTAACTGATGTCAGCTTATGACGAAATCCTGTAACCAATTAAAACAAATCCCTACAAGCCACTACAAGACAAATTGTGAAGCCGTGTGACTAAATTAATATGATTATGAGCAGTAATTTATGCTCAAAACGTCATCCAGTTGTTAACACTGCGTCACTGTGATCATCAAAACAAACTTATTTAATATGGAATTACACTCTATTATAGTGCCCAAGTTCTACACTTACATTGATGATTGGGCTTCTTTGTTCTATTAGTTAAGAGGTTAGGAGTGTGAATAAACAACGTGTATTTCTGTTTAAACTACTTGTAAATATCTTCAAATTTTAATAACAGGCATATTCAAAGGCCATAGCACACAGTTTTTTTTTGAGTGATGATTACCAAATCAAAAGTTGAAAGTTGTCCAATCTCTTTATTTTTTGTAAGCTGTAATCGAAATAATATTTATTCGAATTTTCCTGTGAATTTTATTCTTCTGAATTTTTTAGAATTGTCCATTAAACCGAAAGATATGTCATCGTTAGAACCTGTTGATATTGGTCTTCCATATGTACCATCCAAGTCGTCAGTATCATTTCCAAAGAGGTTAGATTTAGAAATTCAAGCCCGTAAAAGGACACTACAAGTTCCACTTGATGTAATTCACTCACCGAAAGAAGACACTGAAGCTGCAATGCGTCGGTTCAATATTGCTAAACACTATGATATTTTTGGTTCACTTTATGGTCCACCTCATGTTTTTATTCCTGTTGTGGATTTTAATATTGAGTATTTTAAGCCAGTCAACGAAGGAATTGATATTTCAGACAAAACGGACAATGAGAATAGTCTGTCTTATGTACAACCTGTTTTCTATGGCAATCTAGTATCTGCCTGTACAGCTCAGGTCAGTAGTTTCTAAATTAAAATGTTTAAAAAAAATTATTACATACTATTATTATTCGCCTTAATAAATTTGAACAAAGCGTCAGACAGTGGGAAACGAGAAGACAGGGACATCCTAGACCGATGTGAAGAACCTAGAAAACCTGGATTTTGCGCATGGATGATTTATATTTGATGTCACACAAAATCGAAGACTTACAAGCGAAAACCGACAAACTGGTCGAAGAAGCAGCCGGCGAAGACAGGACTCCAGGTGAACATAGACAAGACCAACAACAACAACAACAGCAGCAAGATCTAGCGCCAATCACCATCAACGGGGGGGATTTGAAAGAAGTTACTTCATTCACTTATCTAGGGAGCATTCTCTCAACTACAGCAGGGACGGACGAGGATGTCAAATCGAGCGAGAATCGGGAAGGCGAGAAACACATTCACCATCAACATGAAACCAATCTGGAAATCTTCCTCACTCAGCATCAACAACAAAATTCGGTGGGATTTTCAATAAAAACGTCAAGTCAGTCAGTTCTTCTATACGGATCAGAAACTTGGCGGGCGAGTCACAAACAGTATTTCCAACAGCCTGTTGCAGACCTTCATCAACCAACAACTGTCTTCGCTGGATGTAAACTGAAGATCAGGTGGCCGGACATGCAAGTGTGACATGGAGGAGATCGTGTGAAGAGGAGTTGAAACAGTATGGACTAACATGGATGCAGGTAAAAAGTACAGCAGAAGACAAGCAAGTGAAGACGTGCAGTTGAAGCCCTATGTTCCACTAGAAACCCAAGGGAACAATAATAATAATAAGAGCAAATTTATCACGGGGAAAATGACATCATCATATTTAATTAGTTATTTTCGGGTACGTGCAACCACCAATAATTTTAACATGAATATACATAATGTCTAAATGGTTGAAAATTAGTCTAGTACTGTCTAGTGATTGAATGCAGGACGAAGTTACTTGAAGTTTTAGAGGGAAGTCGTAATCAGTGGAATCCACCAAGTTAGTTGTGTGGACAAATACTCGTGGATGAAATTGGTTGGCGGTTGCGCTATATATTGCAAATTGTTAGAGGCTAGAATTTATTGGCTGTTGGATTCCATCCCAATGGCTGAATGGTCTGTGATGTTACTTTGTAACCTATAGGTCCTGGGTTTGTTCACTGATGCAATCGTGGGCGCGTATTACTGATGAGTCCCAAACAGCTTGTTCGCTATTGATTTCGATTCTGGATCATACATAGTAGTGTTTCAAGCCAATGAGAGTCGCACAGCATCTCTGATCCCATCCAAGAAGTTGTGATACACCAACAGATGTTAAAATGATACTATCTTTCGTCTTACTACACTCTATATCATTAGAATAGTGTCACTGAATTTGCTTACGTTTGTTGTACCAATATAACCTCTAATATTGTACTCAAAGGCCACAAAAATCATTTTAAGAATGGTTTAACCGACGAGCATTGGTGTACCTATGTTTAATGGAGTATATATTATTATAAAACGATCTTCCCGCCTAACCCGAGTAGTTTTCTCATCGTATAGTGCAGATATTGGAATGACATTCTTGAAATTATCTGTTTATTCTGTGATACATTTTTTGGGGTTTCATGCATAAGAGACTTTTTTTCGCTTCATTTCATTCCGAGTGGAACATAGAACTTCAACCATTGAAGTTCCAGTAGTGGTGGTGTCGCTGGTCTCACACCTAACCTTCTCTTTTTTCTGCATTTGCTTCCTGAAATCGAACCCCGACCGCATGTGTGGTTGGAGGAGGACATTTTACCACTGAACCACCTACGTTTAAATCAGATAAAATGAACTCATAAATTGTTGTTCATCAGTTATATGATGAATGAAAGTGATAAGTTTTTACGTATATGTTTGTTAATCGCGAATATGAAATGTCTGAGATAAACCTAGCTAGTTTGAAGGTTGTGCGTCGGTGGTTTAGCTGTTGGGACGCTCGCCGACGATGCATATGGTCCGGGGTTCGATTCCCGGCCGACGCACTCCTTTATCTCGCTGAGCCAGAAATAATGTTGGTAAAGAGGAAAGGTTGGGCATAAGGCTAGCAACCTCATCCTTTAAAATAAACACTGCTACAGAAACTTCAAGCCACTAGCTTGAAGCCCTATGTTCCACTGGGAACGTGAAGGGAAAAAAAGTTCGAAGGTTGCTAAACATATTAGTTGTTTCCACTACATACCTTACAATCGCTCGACTCTGTTGATATGGTGGGATATAATTTTTTTTAAACCAAAGCATTTTGATAGATGTTAGATATTCGTTATAGTCGCATACGAAGACTTAAGTCACTTTGCCGCACTTTGTTACATTTCTTTGCATTACTTGATTTTTAATGGAATTGAAACCCAAGTATACGAAGTTTTTATATATGTGTAAAACTTGGGCACTGTAGTAGTAAGTAATTCCATACAAGTTTGTTTATTAGACGTATCACCCAGTGAAACAGTATTATTTACTGGATGACGTTTCGAACACAATTTATTGTTCATAATCATATCAATTATAATCACACGACTTTGAAACTTGAGTTTTATGGTTTCCTTTGTCCTGTCTTATTTGTCGTAAGGGTAGTAGAATTTTCCAGATATCCGGGATAGGTGTTGAATCATTCCTGTTACACGGATTTACAGTTGACTCGATAAACAAAGCTTCTGTTATCAATATCTCCCTCCATCCTGTTACATTAGATTATAGAACTGTCATCTTATTCCATTCTAGTGTATGGTTGTGTGTAATTGCATACAGTGCTATAGCTGAACTATTCTCCAGATTTCTTATCTTATTCGGGTCAACCAATCTAGATTTCGCTAGGTTTTTATGTTCGGCTGGTCTGACTGCCCCTGTTCTACTAGTTTGACCCATGTATTTGACGTGACAATCATAGCAGGCAGGGTATTAGATAAACTAAGTTGTTTTGTTTTAAAGGCTCCACAGGATTGATCCTTTAACCGATGAAGCTTGTTTGTAATTGAGTTTGTGTGTAGCTTGAATGGCAGCCACTTTTATTACTCCCTTATTAAGAATTCTGCGTAAGGCTTGCGAGGTTCCTTCCTTGTATGGAATTACTACTGATGATTTGGATTCCTTATTGTTGGTTTTGTCTTGCGCATATTTGACATGCATGTCGTCATTAATATTATTATTATTATCACTATCACTACTAACATTATTTATTTCACTTTTACATTTCCCTACATATTTCTTGACTAATTTATCAGCTTAATTATTAAGTTTCAAGGCTTCTCTTATGTGTCACTTCCTGTTTAAGATTTTCCTTGGTGCTACTTAGTTTTTGTGCTCTGTCACTTAAACATTTCACCAATCCTATTTTTACTGACATAGGATGGGATGATCGAATTAACTGCAAATACATGTAATAGGAATGATTTAACACCTGTCCCAGATATCTGGAAAATTCTACTACCCCTACGACAAATAAGAGAGGACAAAGGAAACTATAAAACTCAGGTTTCAAAGTCATGTGATTACAACTGATATGATTATGAATAATAAATTTTGTTCGAAACGTCATCCAGTAAATAATAAATACTGTTTCACTGTGTGATACACCTAATAAACAATCTTATATGGAATATACGAAGTTTTTACATTTTTTGTTACTACGATAATTGGCATAAATTTTTTGCCATCGTCTATTGTTGCATATAATAGGAACGTCCATTTATTAACTTGTCTACAGTCCCAGAAAATTTCTATTGGACTTTATTAATGACTTGTCCAGATGAACCAGTTGGTAGTGAGGATTCTGAAGCGCCTAATGAATATATTCATTGGATGGTGTAAGTTGTTTTGCTCATTTCATTTCACTGTGTTGTTTATTTTTTTTTCTTTATTTCAGTGTAAGTCTAGTATTTGCTTTCATTGACAGTTTCGTAATATTTGTATCAGGCTGAGGGATTTACTTACGTACAAATTGGTCTGCTTTGATGATACACATACTAAAAACATATCCATTGCGTTTTTGCCATAGTTTTATTAGTTATCATTTCCACTTTATTACCACTGCGTTTATTTCAACTTTTGGGGTAGTGTATGACTGTAAAATACTCTTATGGTGTTGTCATGTTTGAATACTCGGCGACCGATGTATATATCTCCTGCGAGACTACCTCAATTACTGCGGTATCCACTATCCGATAATATAGCGGTTGTATTGGGTAAACTTAATGCATTTAGATAATCAAATCTACCTGTTCTACCTTAAAAATCCTTGAATATTTAAAAGGTTTTAATATTAACAATTACACATGAGTAAACTAAGTGTGTTATGACCTGAAAATCGCAGATTGATAATCTTTAAAATTCACGGGCTATTGGATTCCCGCTCAAGCAACTGAATGGCCTCGTAACCTGAAGATCGTGGATCTGATCCCCTATAAAATAATAGATATGCACCACTGAAGGGTCCCAAACTAGGAACTGAAACTACTGTTCAGTACTTCCTACCTTTTATTGGTTCTCTAATTGATATCAATAGGTAATCAAACTTGATTCGTATTCCTGCTTTCATGAATTGCCAAATGTGGTGTCAAGTCAATTTAAGTCGTGACCAGTAGGGTACAACAGGTTGAAGATGAGGCAGTAACTCATCGAAGATGATATTGCGAAATGGTCGCGCTATGCTGTGAATTGGCAGAGGTTGGAATTCATGGACCATTGGATCGGATCCCAGTGGCTCAATGGTCTACGGGTTTGCTCGCCTTGTAACCAGAAGGTCCTGGATTTGAACCCTGGCGGTGGGTGCGTACTTCTGAAGAGTCCCAAACTAGTCTGACGAAACAGCTGTCTAGTACTCCCAGGTGGTTTTCCATTGGTTCTCTAACTGATATCAGCTCATGATGAAATCCTCCATGCAATCAAACAAAATCCCTACAAACCAATACTTCAATATATATAACTAGAAAACCATTATCAGGTTCCTGGTAAATGAGGATAAAACGGATTGCTTTCACTGAAATCAGTTAAAGCTGATAGGTAGTGATTACGTGGCACTTAGCTCCATTATAGGTGTTTCAAGGTAAGTCAATCGCATTCATCGTCATTTCAGTTTAGGCATAGCTGTCGTCATCAGGTAAGTTCTGTTCACTGCCTTCACATGGTATGGGTGTTCCTCATAAAAGCGAGAGAGCGAATACGAACGTCTATGGCTTACAATTGCGATGGTGAACATATTGGTCTACCTAAGGAGGCTGGAAAGCCATAATCCTAAACCTACACTATACATGGGCTCTAGAATCCGAACGGATCTAATTCCATATGAAGCTGTTTTGGTCACCTGAAACCATGAGAATATAGCTTCTAGCGCTGGTCTACTGCTCTGTGGATTAGACTTCAGGTCAAACGCTTGGATTGTAGTTCCTTAAGGTAACCCGCATGCTTCGGTCTATGCATCCGGAGAGTATCCCAACCGTCTCACAAAGTATGATATTTTGTGTGGCATATCTCTTGGTGTCCATAATATACCAAGTTTGTATCTTAATAATAGTAGTACATAATGAACAATCAGTTTGTGAGAAAGTTGTCCTGCATAAATTAATATTTTCATGTCTCTTTCTCTTTATTTTGCATAGGACAAATCTGCAGCCTTCACCTGAAGGTTGCGTTGGAGGTGAGGAAATTATTTCCTATATGCCTCCGTTACCATATCAAGGAACTGGGTACCACCGATATATTTTTATTCTTTACCGACAAGATCGTGGGCAAGTTAATCTTGATAACTGGCGAAGAGGTGAGCCTAGTAGGTAAGTTAGAATTATCCGTAACGCGTATAAATTTTTTGTATTAGATTGTAACGTCAGAACAAGAGAATTTTTGTAAATGGAATTGGCAACTCGCTGCACAGATATAGACAAAATACGTCTATCATATATTAGAATCACAATATGCAAAAATCTTCGGTATTGTGCTTCTTTGTCTTCCTTTCATTGTTTCCGTGTTGTTTCACAATTATTGTTCATTAATTCTATTTCTCCGCTGTTCAGCATTCTACAAGATGATTTACATATTTATATCTGCACATATATACTACTTACAAATCTTGTCAGTAGCACAAGTTGCAATGTCAATATTTTTTGTGACTTATTAGTTTGTAGGTTAGCAACCGTGAGGCAAACTAGTAAATTTCACAACTGTTTGGTTGATGAAACTCTTGGCGGAAAAAATAACAAAATTCATTCGTCAGTTAAGTAAATGTTGTCATATTTTTGGAAAATGTATTTCCAGTGTTGTACTCTGGTGGTTCAGCAGTATAATATTTGTCAACCACTCATATGGTTGGTGTTTGCTTCCCAGTTGGCGCACTCGTAAACCTTTTCTAGCCAATAGTAAGCGTGGAAAAGACGAAAGGTTTTTGGGCGTGAGGCTAGCAACCTATCCAGTAAAAAAGCACCACTGTTTCTGAAGCTCTTGAGTTTGAAGTTCTATTTTCCACCTCGCGTGCAAAAGAGTGAAAGAAATACCAGTGGTAATTGGGACTAAAGAATGTAATGTATGTACCCAATTTTGCGAACTAGTAGGTCCATGTAAGGTCATGTTACCGTAAAAACAAACTACCCAGTGGGTTATTAGCACTACCAAAGGTGTTCGTATTAAATTGTGGTCGTGCTTACTGCATAACACTACTTTCATTCAATTATGCAAAGAAGACAAGTTAAGCTGTATAGCTATAAAGCTTCATTGATTGAGGTAGACAAGACATGTGCTACTTTAATGAAGTACGAGCACGTTGAAAGGCGTATTAAACATCGTTATATCGAAGCGTCACATTAGTGTGTGAAGTCTCTAACTGTTATTCTGCGCCGTGTAGTCAGGTATAAGTTTCACGTCTAGAGTGTTCGGGCTGCTAGGAATAAATTGTTGGAGATTCTTTTTGACTCAGATATGTTTACTCTTTCCTCATTCTGAAAAGTCACACAGTTATTTTTATGCCCTTACACCTGTTGTATTGTCTACTGTGTTATCATTCTGTTAGCGTGTCGTTGTTTATTGTATGCTTCTCCGGCGTATGACAAATTAAACTGCTGCATTATTTTTTGCAAAGTTCCGTGTTGATTCTCCAGTTAGTCAGTCTGTGTTTTTATTAGTTGATTTGAAAGAGTTATCTTGTGAATCGAATTTTCGATTTGGCATTTATACAGTTCGAGGTGAAATTTCGCCACAATTTAGCTTGGAAACCTTCTAGGTGAAGACGCTGACAAGATGCAGAATCTTCTGAATACCTTGAGGTGCAATCTACGAATGTTTGGCATGCAATTTGCTTCCTACAAATGTAAGATGATGCTACGGGACTGGACTACACTGACTCCTAGCTTTAAGATAGGGAGTAAAGTGGTAGAGCGTGTTGACCATTTCACTTATTTGGGAAGTTGCATCAGCCTGAACGGGTCGATCGCTGACAAAATCTCTGCACGGATACAGAGGGCTAGTTTTGCATATGCCAGTTTACGCTGTGTCTGGCATAGACGTGATATCCTCGACAACGGGCAATGTTAGCTGACATGGAGTCAGGCTGGAAAAGAGCTAGCGGTGGTCAAACCAAAATATGGCACCAGTCAATGAAATCCACAACAGTTAGTTTAAGCTAGCCACATAGGAAGGTGTAGACTGGCTTCCTGGTTGGGGTCCTCGGGACGGTAAAAACCAGTTGTTGGAGACAATCGGCGACATGGCTCAAAATCACTTTCAATGGCTGGCGCAGATATATCCACTCCTTGTGACCTATAGTTTCCAATGAAGCTATATTGTTCTTTGTTATTACTATTCCTTTTTCTCACACCTCTGTTTACTGTCTCTATTATGCATTTCTTCTGCTTTCTTTTTTTGCATTGTGTGGAGTGTGGCGACTTGAGCTGCTGCAGATCGGTTCAAAGTTCTATGTTGAAAACAGACAGACAGCGAACCGCAATTATTTAGATCAAAATATGTGGTTTAGCATGTAGTACTAGTTCGGCCAAGTAGGCTAGTCAGAGCTTAGATGGTTTGAACTGATTCAGCTCTCTGAGCTGAATCAAATCGGGTGGGTCCAACACTGATGATGTCCGACCCCGAACGAGCGATCAACTGTTTAGATCACTTCAATCTGGCTGGCAGGTGTGTTCAACCACTCGTGTCAATCAGTCAATAGTATAAGGAGTGATATTTTGTATATGAGCTTCACAAATAGGTAGTGTCATTCTCTGAAACTATTCAATTGCAATCGATTGGTGTAAACGGTTGGTTTGACCTATCATACCACTAACTGAAGCGATACTTCTGCCACTGAGATTGCCTAATTCAGTCGGTATCATTTTCGAAGTACCACGTATTTTATTTTTATTGTGGGTGTGTGTGTGTATGTGTAAGGACAGAAGCAAGTAAAATTGTAGAATCTGTGGTAGACTTATACAGTTTCTCATTGAGTTAAGTTTTTGCTACTATGATCGTATTTCAAATATTCAGTCGTTGTAGTTAATTCATTTTATGTTGTTAGGTTGTTTCGGTTTTTGGTAGTATTTATCAATATCCGCTAATGTTTGACTATATTGTTGTAAGCATTGGTCTTGCATTGCCTTGCACTTCAGAGATTTTCGATTGGAACGAAGTTTCAGCACATTAGAATTTTATCGAGGTTTACAAGACGAGTTAACTCCAGCTGGCTTGGTATTCTTCCAGTCAATATGGGATGATAGTGTACGATCATATTATCGTTCGAAACTTGGTAAGCCTTTTTGATTAACAACCTTATATATATATACATATAGTGGAGAGAGCTGTCTGCTAGCCAAAATTGGTAGACGGCGATTTACGTCAATGTTTACATCCCAAGTCTTAGTCATGAGAAAAAAGCAAGAACAAAGCCTAACCTTGAGGAACTCAACAACCAACCACAGCAGACTTAGCGTGGGCGGATACGATTAGCAGATATATCAACGGATTGTATAAGAAACGGCAACAAAGAGATGGTAGAATAACCTTCATTAGGAAAACAACCGATCGGAAGAGGTTGCTTCTTTGCAAACAATTACGAATAAAAATGTACATAAATCTATATTTGCTGATTTTCTCAATGAACGATCTATTGCCTGGCCCTTGTCTTCTGTCGTTACAATATCATTAGTAGCCTTCTTGATATGCTGGAATATTACTCTCTGTACTATGATTCTCGTACATTATTATTATTATGCCCTTGGTTTCCAAGTGTCAACGCAGGGATTCAACTATACATCTCCATCTCGTCCTGATCCCTGCAGTGCTTTTAAACTGGCTCTGTGACTACCCATAAGCTTTCATCTCCTTCTCATGCGATCTCCACCTCACTCGAAACGGTCCAACTTGTCGTTCCCTAATCAGGTTGCACTTGACAGCCTGCTTAGCGTGTGGTGTCACTAAATGGTCTCCTCAGCGTATGTCTAAATCTGTCTCCACTTTCTTCGGAATGTTTGTCGAGTGAAAGGATAGGTTTGTCCCGACCGATAGCTGCTACCTTGACGTGGTGGTTGAGCTTACATATCGCAATGACCCAACAAGCTACACTGGCTGGAACTATTGTTCCTGCAGGTTTTACCGTGACAGGAAGGTTGTTAAGATAACCATTAGACTAAAAGCAGTTACCGACATAGTGTTGGAGTTTTTCTATACCATGCTGGGGGTCTGTGGGCGAAGTCGTACCGTTGGGGAACAGGGATGTAACAGCAGTGAGGTGTTTCCCTCAGATGACCAGCATGCTAGCCAGATATGCTGTCTCTCCACTCTGGAGAGAAGGGGGTTAGAAAAGGTCCACCCCGAATATTGTACGTCCCGACTTACCCTACGGTGGTCCGTAACCGGTGGTAAGTTTACTAATACGGAACCAAACCAAGAAGCCAATTCATACAGGTGACCGGCCTCAGGCAGTTGTCCTCTGGGCTCTGCGTTCACGCAACACTAACCCTCTTTCTGTTTCAGATACTCGAAGAATCAAACAACTTCCACGGTGTGGGCAGCCGGGAAGTAACAACTGCCCACACACTTCCAAGAGCACACGAAGCCTCCCCGAGCATCATTCTCCTTTTCCTACGGATGGGTTTGATCTCAGAGGTTCTCGATTTTAATCCTTTCTGACTGGCCATCTGACCTCTAGTATAGAGCCAGCCAAGGTACTTGTCTATAAAAGTCCGCGGCTGGCTGTTGAAAATGCTTTTCGTAATATCGTTTGTAAAGTTTAGATCTTTTAGAATCTTCTTATCGGCCTAACATATTCCCGGCCGCTCGCTCCTTACAGTCTGTAGGATAATCCAGTCCACCAAAAATAAGAATATACATTGATGGCAGTAGATAGTCCTGTCTTACTGCTTCCTTGACTCCAAAGGCTTCACTGAGTTCATTGTTGTGGCTCACTTGACTTACATACTACATATCATTAAACAGATTAGTGTGCCGATTTGGTGGTGTATATTTCGCAATTCTTTATCCGCATTCTAAATTCTGCTTTTATGGAATCAAATATGCACTTGGTAAGGTAATATTGTATTAGAATATTATCTTATACTCAAGAAAAGTCACATTCCTCTGAAAATCCAAATACTTTGTGTCCTTTGTAAATGTCTATGAATGTATGAATAAATCATTCGTACCAGGCCTAGTTTTTCATATGTGCATTGTGTAATTGTCGGTTGGCTACAATTGTTTGATAAGGTGGCCTTCAAATCGGCACGCATTTTTCCTTGATTACCTTCACACCTTCTGCAACTTCGGCATGAACATAACCATCGACGTCTTCAAGACTGCTCTTTTTGTTGGAAATTTGTTGTTCACTATCTGTTATCTGTCTGTTGGTGGTATGTTTGGACAAGTTGTAGGGGGGGTCTATTGAAGAGACCTTTGAAAGCATCTCAGCGTTTACTCTGTTCCACCTCTTTGGTAATTGGGTTTCCTTAACTCTCTTTCATTGGCGTCGCCTCCGTTGATAGCTTCTCGGATAGTGACTAGTTTATTTGATATATTGTTACGCGGTCTATCTTATATGCAGGGTGTACTGCTTCAACTGTTTCGTCTTCACTAACACTCTTCTTCGCTCCTTTGTTCAGTAGATCTAGTGTTGTTCATTTCAGTATTGGTTCCGCTTCTGCTTCACCATTCTTCTCTCCTCTGTCACTTTCCAGGTGTCCGTGGATAGCCATACTTTTTCTGGTCCCTTCTTCTTGTCTAAGGTTGGACGTCAATCAAAAACATCCATTTTTCTATATTTACTGTCATCTATGGTAATCTACTTTGAAAATTCATTTTTATACTTTAGCTCATTATCATTTATACTGAAATATAGTAGCTGCTTATTCACATACATCCCTCCTGTATAAAACCCTTGAATCCTTTGATCACAATGATTCCATGTTATGACAAAGCATTAATCGTGTTAATAACAATTGTTTGGTTGACTGATATGGACGTATAACTGTAGAACCTGAGAAAGTAATCGAGATGAATGTTGTTCGTTCACACATTTATGTGAGATAATAATATGATACTATACTTTCATCTTTTTCTCACATAGAAGTCAATTTATTCTCTGAAGGTTTGTTTGAGGTATGTTGTTGTAACGACAGAAGACAAGAGCCAGGCGACATATATATATATATATATATATATATATATATATATATATATATATATATATATATATATATATATATATGGACATTATTGTCAGCGGAGAAGCAACGTCTTCTGGTTGGTTATTTTCTTCCTCAAGGTTATTCTTTACTGCTAGTGACCGTATCTCAGAAAGTTAAGGCATGTATCTGTGATTCGTATTTGCACATGATTGGTTGGGGATTTGCTCAAGGTTAAGCTTTTATCGTTTTTCTCATGACCCTGATTCGGGACGTGAATACTGACGTAAATTGTCGTTTACAATTTTGCCTAGCAGACAGCTCTCACCACATCGTAAGTGTTTGTTTATTAGCCTCGAGGAATTGATGTTCTGCTATTTACACTATGTGTACTACTGATCGGTGTGAATAATGGAGAAATTCACAAACCAGTATGTGTTCCCAAACTACATTGAGGCGATGTAAACACCTCACAGTATTCAATATGTTGTGTAGCATTTATGCTTGTAATATTGGTAACACATAGTGTGAATGAACGACATATCGTAATGTGAATATTTCTCGTTTCCAATAAAATCTCACTCCGGACTGTGTGTTATAGATATCTGACTCAATTTGACCAGTTTTTTCCCATAAAACTTAAACTACTCAGTTTATTTCAGTAACAAACTATGAAACAGCTGAATTTTTTTTAAAACTATGACGTTTCTTTCACTTTCGCCTTTATGTAGATATCCCTGAACCTGTCTTTGAAATTCAGTGGCCAGATCCCCGTGTACCACCGCAGGAGAAGTTTCCAGTTGTTAATACATGGACTAAACCGCGTCGACATCCACATGGAATACCTCTTATCAGAGAAAGATATGGTGTACACAATGATGTATCATTTGATGTCTACCTGGACCGTTATCGAGACCGCAAAGAATTGTACGAAGAGATTATTCACGAACGACTGCGTAGCGAAGGAAATCCTCTGAATGAAGAAGAACCTCGTCGTAAAAGATATGAATACCCAGCAGCTGTTCCAATGCCACCAGATATGCCCAGTTGGTGGGTTAAGCAAGAAACTCAGCGACGTCTTCGTCTTGGTAGATGGAAAGAGTTGGATGGCCATCATGACTAAGTATTATTTAGGATATAATCTGAATTGTTTGTACAGCTTCAAAATATATATATTAATAGTACATTAATCTGAATTTTTATTATGGTTAGGTCCGGTGTACTGAAATTCGTTGTTTCCATATTGTCGTTTTTGGTAGTACAAAATATCCTTCTAAGTGTACTACGGATGTGAATGGTAATCCGCGGCATTATGCTCCTGTCTGTCCCAAGCAAAATACTAAGCCGCATCATCCTAGATAGGATCAAAAACGCCATGCATAAAAAACTTCGGCCGGAACAGGCTGCATTCAGGAGAAACAAGGCATCTATTGACTAAGAGGTGATTTGGAAACTACTTCGCTGCCACCAAGGGGTGCCGCCAACAATTATACACTTCGTCCGACGGTTGTACGATAATGCTTCATGCTAAGTAATCCACAACAAGAAACTCACGGAATTCTTCGAAATGAAGATGAGAGTAAGACAAGACTGGCTGGCTGGCTGGCTGCCTACTATCTCCAATGATTAATTTCCTGATTGTGTATGGTAGACTGGATAATGTGTCAGACAGTGGCGGACGACGAGGAGATAGGAATAAAATGCACCCACACAAAAATAATTGGAGGATCTGTACTTCATCGATGATATATGTCTGATTTCCCACAAACTGGAAGATATGCAAGTTAAAAGCAACAAGTTGGAAGAAGAACCATCCAGAGAAGATAGGACTTCACGTGAACATAGAGAAGGTGGAGACGGAGGTTATGAAGATTCTTGGCCAACACCACCAGCAAAAGCAGCAACAACAACAGACAACAGCGTAAATTGGGGAAATCTGATAAAAGCAACCTCTATTTTACATACCTATCCGGGAATCATCATTTTAACCACAGGCGAAGGGAACTGACGAGGATAGCAAAATAAGGATCGCGAAGGCGAGACAAGCTTTCATGACTCTCAAGTCCGTGTGGAGATCAACAACACTCAGTATGACAATGAAAATAAGATGTGAATTTTCAACCTCAATGTGAAGTCAATGCTACTCATTATACGGATGAGAGACTTGGCCAGCACATCACGAAGAGCACTTCAAACAAACTACACACATTGATATAAGGATGAAACTTCGAAACTGTGGTGGAGTATGACTCCATTACAGATGAAATTTTATTTTGATAAAATCACACAGTAGTGTTATCCAGTAATATTTACTGATGATCACCTTTCGAGTACAAATTATTGCCACTCATAATCATATCAAAGCAATACTCACACAACTCTCTTCCCCCATGAGTAAAAATTGATGATTAGACATAGTAATAAAAACGAAATAAGATAAAGTACATTCAGAAACAGTATTAATGTTATCAATAAAATACAATCAAATGGGAAATAATATGTCTCATAGTAAAAATAAGTAACTTGTTAGAATGTTATGATGTGAATTGAATACATTTTATCATTATTTATCATCCTCTGATTTGACTGGTAATAATATCTTCCATATCTCTGATATTTGTGTTGAGTCACTTCTCTTGCGTGTGTTGGATTGGGTTCAGATTCGATGAACCAGGCAGGATTCAGTAATCAGTCTCCCTCTCCAGACTACACACCTTCATCAACTGCTGTCTTCCACAAACACTACTCAAAATCAGATGGCCGGCCAGAAAAGATCACCAACAATGAGCGAACCAACCTAGCAGGAATCAATTGTTCAACAACTGTGTAGGAAGAAGTGGAGTTGGATTAGCCATACTTTGAGGAACGATGACTTTGAGGAAACAAACCACTAAGTGAGTGACATCACACGCCAGGCCATCGGTCAAGTGGAACCCGACCGAATAGGAAGCGGCGAGTTGGTCGTCAGTGAGAGGGTGTGGTGACATGGAAGAGGTCATATGAAGAAGAAATGAAAGCATGTGGGCAGATATGGAACCGCGGGAAAACGTTGGCAGAGAACCGAACGGAATTAAGACGTTCGGCTGAAGCCCTATGTTCCTCTAGGAACTAAAGGAAACAATAATAATGATTGATAATCATATCACTATACTTGAGTTGGGACAAACTGATTGACTAACAAATTGAGATAGGATTTTCTACAGAAATGCATTAGTTCAAGTTGGCATGCTGTTAAACAGGATCAACTAGAGACTATGGCAAAATGGAAATGTTTACAATTGTGATTGTTATAGATGGAGCGATTTCAGGTCATCTCATCAACAGCTGCGAAACATCGATTCTTACCATTAAAACAGAAAGTGACAGTGAATAATTTTCTTCGATGAATGATTTTCAAAAAGCAGACAATCTTATATATGAAATGCATAAAACCAGTGGATGGTTATGTTCTAGGAATAGTCTAGAAGAGAATCCACAAGGGACAGGAAGTGTTATTACATAACAAGGGCAAGAGCTATCCTGTCTACCTGAATGACCTTCATTAACAGTTGTCTTTGCCCAATACTCAAGATCAGATGGCAGGCCGGAAAAGATCAGAAACAGAGATCTCTGGGAGCGAACCAACCAGGAACAGATTGTGCAACAAAAAGGCAGGAAGAAATGGAGGTGGATTGGCTAGCCATAATCTGAGAAAACCATCAAGTGACATCACTAGACAAGCCATCGCTCGAGTGGAACCCGAAAGGGAAGCTTCGAGTTGGTCGTCAGTGCGAGGGGGACTTGGAGGAGGTGATGTGGAGAGGAGATGAAAGCATGTGGGCAGACTTGGAGCGGGATGAAAACGTTGGCAGAGAACCGAACGGGATGGAGACGCTCAGCTGAAGCCCTATGTTTCTCTAGGAATTAAAGGAAATAATAATAAACTACCTGAATGGATCAAGTGGACAAAATAGTGAAGAGGACTAGTGTGTAGACGAAATGTGTATGAGTAACGCAGTACTACTAACAGTAGATAACAATAACGATATAACAGAAATAAATATGAAACGAAAGAAATTATGGCAAGAGGATTACCCTAGTCGTGGTAAGACAGGTGAGTGCGTCTTAATGCTTTTGAAGACTAATGACCGTCTTGAGGTTCTGAATAGTCTGTTTCAACTATGTATAATCAGTGTATTTTAATAGCCCTGTCGTTTGCGATATTGAGAAACTCTGTATGTCAATGTAAAGCAGTTATACAGAGTGCCAAATGTCCAGAGTGGACATGGCACTTGAGGGTAAACTATTTGCACTCTTCTCTCTCCTGGCTAGGCTGGCTGGACAGTGTTTCAATATCGGACTTGACGTTGTGTACCTCTGATTTTTCTCCATGGGAACGAGTAAACTAATAAATACACTGAAGTAGCCAGGAGCGGTATCTTATTCCTAATAAATGACTAGGTTAAATGTCTTCTTGAGAATCTGAGTCTTATGGTGGCAGCGTAAATTGCTTATTTCAAACACTTGGAAAAAGAGTTTTTAAGGATATCGGTTTCCATGATACCTGCTGAACCTTGGGTTCATGAAAAGCGTTTTCATGGGAACAGTTGCTACCTTCTTTGATACTGGCTTTTCCCTCATATTTGAGTTTAATTAATCTATGTAGATATTTGTCTTCTAATAAGAAATCACATAGTCCTTATTGTGTCTTTCACACAAATTTTCGTAATTCTCGAGGATAACGAACGTACTAGATTTTGTTTTCCAACCAGTAAGACGTAGCTCTGGAAGTTAATTAATTGATCATTTCATGTTGGCTTTCAGTATATTGGCCTTTAGTTAGAGTTATCTAGCATGCTTATCATCCTAAAGAATTCACCGAGGCAGTAAATGTCTTCTATTATGGATGAAATCCTCAATAAGATGATTCATGAGTTTGTATTATGGTTTGATGTGGCTGTACTTAAAACTTTCCAACCTCTATCATCCTTCTGGTAACACTGGTCATTCAGGCAGGCGGTGTCTTGGTGCATATAACCCGTTTCCTAACAGCCTCAGTTGAGGAAGACTCAAAACTTCCTCTTACTGACTTAATTAACATATCATGCTGTTCTACTTAATGTCAGTAATCGAATGATTACGAGCATCAGTCAGCTGAAGCCTATGGTAGTTCTACAACTTCTGGTTTTATCAACAGTGTAGACTGCTGCGATTTACACACTGTTTGAAACGTAGTGAGATGCATCTTCGGCTTCAGAATCCATTCACGTTGACAAATGTGAAACGAAACTTTTGTGTTGGTGCTGAAACATATTCGTCTACTTCGGTATCTATCCTAATACTAAGTACTAAGTGCATACAGGTTTTACAGCATAATTTCGTGAATTAAATGACATTCAATAAAGACTAATTAAAATCCAAGTGGTAAATAGCTACAAAATCCCATAAATATGTTGAATGAAGTGAAGTGGTATTGAAGAGGATGCCTAATCAGTTTTAGGTTAGATTAGGGCAAGATTAAGTTTAGGTTTAACCTAGAGACAGCTTAGGCTTAGGTTAATCTTTTTAGGGAGGTATTAGTGGTAGTTGGGGAGAGATAAGGGTTAGGTTACTCTTTCCAAGTTGTTTGGTACAGCATCACCTTTCGGATGTCTAAAGTTGAACAGTTAGATGGTTGGAGGCAATCGGCCACAGGAAGCCTTGGACCTAGGTTTCGTGCTAGTGGGCTCTCGTCAGCAAGGCGTACCTAGTATCATCAAATTAATGTGCACCGTGATGGCGAGTTACCTAGAATGGTGGCGACATTACAAACCTGACTGACAGAATTCAGTGTGCACCAAAGAAAGGGCTAGACAAATCACACTAGTTATTAGTGTCCAATCAAAGTTGAACAGTGCCAGTTAGTTCCGTTGATTCTAAGAAGGAAATAAAGAGTTCTTCATTTAACGCTTCATTGATTCTTATGAACGGCATCATACAAAGATGGATCATTTTACTATAATTTGATAAACATAGCTGTTTTTCGTTGCTTAAGGTTGGTAGCATTATTTACTAACAGACGGTTTCCAAATCAGTCTTCACAGTTCGTAATAGTGTTCTGTAAACTAAGTCTGGTTGGAATAATACAGAAGATTTGTAGCTCAGATGGATGATTTGCAATTAATAATAATAATAATAATAATAATAATAATAATAATAATAATAGTGTTCTCTGAGCTGGTTGGTTTAGTTGCGTAGCTTTCGTTGTCTTTCTGGACAACATCTTTAGGGCAATATTTACCATGAAGTGATATGATTTAAATTTTCCGTGAGTGATATAATTGCGTCTCCCGGTAACCATCTTTACATATCAATTGATCATTTTCTATTGACTTGGATTTTAAACTTTCTCGTCGCCTGATTTACTTTTTATTAGTTGGTATATTTGGTCTATATTAAGGTGTTTGTTAATTGCATACTCGTTTGAGCACCAGGCTTGTGGGAATTCCCTGGAACTTTTGGTGTTTCCTCTGTCCAAGATCTCGACATTATCCCGATCAAAGTGATGTTCATAATTGTCTATATGCATTGATACTAAAGAATATATATCGCGTCTTTTCACAGCTGATTTGTGTTCGTGGATTCTGATTCGAAGGGATGCCAACTTTGGCCGATGTTATTTCTGTTACAGTTTATGCAACTTATTTAGTAAATGGTATTGATTTTATCTCCTTTTTCTGATGGGTCTTTCGGTTTGGACAATATCGAATTAAGTGATTTGACTGGTTTGTGTACTATGTCTATATCAAACGGTTTCAGTATTCTAGCTGTTATTTCAGAGATATTTTTCATGTATGGTGGGATGAATTTTCTTATGGTCTTTGATGATGGTTCCTTGTTGGTGTTGTGATTCGACTTTAAACACTTTTTGATGAAATTTTGTGGATAACCATTCTTTTTGAAGACCGTTTGTAGGTATTTTTCTTCCATTAATAAGTAAACCATACGACCAAAAAGTTTAAAATCCAAGTCAATAGAAAATGATCAGTACATATGTAAAAATGGAAACCGGGAGACGCAATTATATCACTCATGAAAAATTTAAATTATTTCACTTTATGCTAAATATTGTGCTGAAAGGGGATGTTGTCCAGATGGGCGACGAAAGCTCCGCAATTAAACCAACCAGCTCAGAGAACAGTATTAATTGCAAAGGTCTTGATGGCATGATTAAATATAATTTAAAAATCCCCATAATGGTAACTATAGAACACGATTCGAGCAGTTACATATTTTCGGTAAGTCCTCA
Organism: Trichobilharzia regenti; assembly: GCA_944472135.2. Lineage (NCBI taxonomy): Eukaryota > Metazoa > Platyhelminthes > Trematoda > Strigeidida > Schistosomatidae > Trichobilharzia > Trichobilharzia regenti. The sequence goes on along the minus strand of OX235265.1, from coordinate 44,036,215 downwards.
TCAGGCTTTACACTTACAAAATGAAATATCAGTAGTCATCGGCATTTGAATTAACGTAGCTAATAATAACAATAAGATAGATGCCGAGGTCCTTCTCCAAAAGTTCAGTATGGCTCACCCACAAATTGAGTTCACGTATGAAAACGAGAAAGACAACACCTTACGATTTTTTGATGTCCTGCTAGCACGGAGGCAAGATGGCAGTATTGAGAGGGGTATTTTTGGGAAGAATTCATAGGTTAGCTAATACACCCATTTGTTTCTCTTGCATACAAATGAAATCCTATCGGTACCTTGATGTATCGTGCTAGAAAAATCTGCACTACCGACACTAGACGATGAAATAAGGAAAATAGAAAACTTATTATCTGAAGACGTATACCGTGAAAAATTTGTTAAATTCCCCATGTACATACATGACTTTACCCTCTAAACGAGATGCGGCAACTAAATTATTAGCATGGAAACTTCGAAAAATAATAACTAAAACATTATTTGACGCAACGCTGTGTTTAAATTCTTCACTGGTTGTATAATTCCATTCCAGATGAAGGATAGGCTACCGAGTCTAGCCACTTCAATGACCATTTATAAAATTAACTTTTTATGTGGAGACAGTTACCTAGATAGGACAACTTGGCAAGCCCACCGTCTCCTTCTGAAGCATTGTCCAAAGGGGTTAGGTAAACGAGCCGTAAAGTCATTCAGAATTCCTATACTGGCGCACACCCAGTGGATACGGAGCATTATAGTGGCAAATATTCAGCTTTTACATTTCTATACAAGGTACCACCTCAATTCCCTCCTAGGTTGGTACGTCTTCAGCTGCTAAGCACAGCTGACGCAGTTGCCATAATGATTTTTCAACCCGATCGGAAAAAGTTTGTCCAGTTTTTCCATCCTTTGGCCGTCGCCCCCAACGTAAATTAGTTTTCTCCCCCGGTGACACCGATTAATTGTGAATATTATCTCATTGTAATTTTATTTTATTTGTAACGCTAATTGTATTATCAATATCATGCTGTGCTGTAGTTGTACGTTTTATTCTCGGTGTAACAATTTATTATTATTATTATTTTAAGTGATTAAAAGTGCCCATTAAAATTGACAAAATAATGGATACTGAACAAGGAGTTCTCTTTCCGATAACTTCATCGTCAGGCTCTACAGTTATATATACATTACAGTGAATGAATCTGAAACTAATCTGGAAACCTTCGTCACTCAGCATCAACAACAAAATTCGATAGGATTTTCAATACAAACGTCAAGTCAGTCAGCTCTTCTATACGGATCAGAAACTTGACGGGTAGGTCACAAAGAATATTTCCCCCAACAGCCTGTTGCAGACCTTTATCAAGAACTGTCTTCGCTGGGTCTATACTGAAGATCAGATGACCGGGCTGGAAAGAATCACCGACAAGAAACTATGGGAAGAAACAAAAGAACCAATCGCCCAACAGATATGCAGGAGATGGAGCGGAGATGGATCGGACACTCGCTGAGGAGGCCTCCGGGTGACATCAGGCGCGTGTCAGGCCATTGCTGGAGTGGAACCAGGCCGAAAGAGAAGCGACGAGTGGGACGTCAGTGCAAGGGTGACATGGAGGAGATCGTGTGAAGAGGAGGAGTTGAAACAGTATGGACTAATATGGATGCAGGTGAAAAGTACAGCAGAAGACAGAAGGAAGTGGAGACGTGCAGTTGAAGCCGTATGTTCCACTAGGAACCCAAGGAAACAATAATACTAATAGTGAATGAATGAAATAGTGTTATGAACAACATTAATGTTGTTTAAATAACATCGAATCAATAATATTGGTAGATTACACTTCAATAGCATCAACATAGCAGTAAGCTGAATATCAGAAAAATTAGGAAAGATAATATTACAGATCCATGAATTTGCAGTCGCTACTGAAGGCCAAGGTAGTAGTAGTAGTAGGGGCTGAACTTGCTTCTTCTGCATAGGCAGCACTGGTTGTTTCACGCGAATTGCGACAGCCTCTGCTGTTTGGATCATGCTGTACCTCGATGATTTTGGCAATTTATTAGGCACCCGGTAGATGATGATGGGGAAGGATTCTTCACTGGGTTTGTGGCCGGTTTGCATCAGATGGTCCAATATCGAACTGTTGGTGGTTTTCACTACACCTTTATTTAGCCATACTGGGAGATGTTCTTGAATGAGCACGAAAAATCAAGTTCCCATAGCAACGTCCGATATAACTCGCTCCAACACAAGCGCAGTTGAATTGGTAGATACAATTTTATTATGTAATCTGTATGGTACAATAGTTATTTTCCCTTCTACGCCTACTATTATGAACATTCTACCTATATACTCACCAACGCCTTGAGTGAATTTATCCTTATTATTATTATTGTTATTATGCAACAGCAACAGACAACAATCAGCATAAATGGGAGGAACCTGAAAGAAACAACCTCCTTTACCTACCCACCTACCTGGAAAGCATCGTTTCAACTACAGGCGGAGAGAACTGACGAGGATATCAAAGCAGTGGGGATCGGAAAAGCAAGACAAGCTTTCATTACTCTCAAGTCTGTGTGGAGGTCAACAACACTCAGAATGACAATGAAAATAAGATCCAGATTTTCACCTCCAATGTGAAGTCAGTGCTACTATACGGATCAGAGCATCTCAAACAAACTACAGACCTTCATCAACAGCTGTCTTCGCTCAATACTCGAAATCGGATGACCAGAAAAGATCAGAAACAGGGATCTCTGGGAGCGAACCAACCAGGAACCGATTATGCAACAAATAAGCAGGAAGAAATGGAGATGGATTGGCTGGTCATAATCTGAGGAAACCATCAAGTGACATCACTAGACAAGCCATCGCTCGAGTGGAACCCGAGAGGGGAGCGGCGAGTTGGTCGTCAGTGCGAGGGGGACTTGGAGGAGGTGATGTGGAGAGGAGATGAAAGCATGTGGGCAGACTTGGAGCGGGATGAAAACGTTGGCAGAGAACCGAACGGAATGGAGACGCTCGGCTGAAGCCCTATGTTCCTCTAGGAATTAAAGGAAATAATAATAATAATAATGTAATCATCACCTCGATTGTTATCCGTTAATTCACACCTATGATTCCACATATTTTCCTAGCCACATTAATTTAAATACCTATGACTACGAATATATTATTACTTAAATATAAAGCCTGATGAGAATTTCTCGATAAAAAGGTATTTGCTTAAATTGTGTTCTATAATCACATGTTTGGTCCCTATTTCCTCTTTTAGAATCCCTGAAGTGAATTCCTTCACTGCATAGCATCAGTTTATTTAATTTTTGTAGAACAATGAACACGCGGTAGACATGTGTAAGTCTGCTGCTGCTTCAGTCATCTATGCCGCAGGTGAAATTCGAATCAGTTGTACACATCCTTAAAAGCTTTTTTGTTTGTTTTGTATTTCAATCTCATTATTACACCTCGATCAAATCTGTATATGTGTATATAATTCTCATCCAAGCAATGAATGTGTGGGATAACAACCATTTCAAAAATCACTTGTTCTAATGTTTGTTTAAATCACTTCATCTATTTTTTTTAAAGAGTGATTTAACTTTATAATTGCTGTCCTAATTTCTAGTCAGCCTGTTTTTTGAGATTATCATTTCTTATGCTGTTTTTCTGACACACAAATACACATACATACATACACGCATTGATACCTACAAGTATACAAGATGTATATACATTACTGCATAATGTACACTGTCTCACATACAACTTCACCTAGTTGAATATACTACAACATACAGTTAAGTAGTAAGATTAAACACACCCGTATACTTGTGTAAACCAGAAAAAAGTTGCCACAACACTGAGCGACAGCGAGAGCTCACTCGTACACACGCGCGCGCGCACACGCGCTCGAGAGAGAGAGCGAGCGAAGACTCATTTAACAAAAAAGGGGTGACATAATCTAGAAATAACAATGCATTACATATCACAACTTTGGCTAGTCTGATGTATGCTCGCAACAGTGTTCTTCCTTTTCTTTTCTTTTTTCTCCTCTCATTCTCTAGTGATTTTAAATTAAAGACACACATATAGATAGATAGGTAGATAGATAGATAGATAGGTAGATAGAGAGATAGCATAAGGTAGTGAAGATGAGAAGTGGGAAGGGAGAAAGTGAAACTATTTAACTAACTAACTATTACTATTGCTATTATTACTGTTATATTACTAGTAGGGTAAGTAAAAAGACTTGTGGTCAGTTGGCTGTCATTTTGCTTCAATGAATTTAAAGATGCATTGCTTGACTGAGAAGATTGATTGTTGTCATTATCATTATTATTATTATTCTTATATTATCATTTATTACTATTAGGCATTTTGATCTTTTACTCTCTTCCTTCTGCCTTTTTGTTTTTCTTTTGTTGCGTTTTTTTGAAAAAAGAAAGAGATTCTGTTTTGTTACTTTCAAACACATGACTGACTTTTAAAAGTTTCTTTCTTTTTTTTGTTTGCTTTAAACTTTTATAGACTTCACATTTTATTATATTAAGGAAGTATAGGAAGTTCTTTCTAATAAGAAAAAGGAATATTGTCTCATAGCAAGTTGTTATAAAAGAAGTTCAGTAGAGTATCAAGTAGAATATCGATAGTCATTTTGCTGATTATTATTGGCAGTGCGTCGGTGGCACAGTGGTTAGGACTCTCGCCAACCATGCACATGGTCCGGGGTTCGAGCCCACGCCGGCGCACACCTGATATCTATGGTCGGCCTGCATAATTTGGGCTACCGATATCCATGCTGAAAATTCCATACTTGTACCAAAAATACAGTGTGGAATCAAGCTGTAAATCAAAAAAAAAATTATTATTAATATTCCCTTAGGTTCCGAGTGGAATATACGAGTAGATCCAACAGCACTTCTCTATTTCATTGTGTTCCTTCCAATCTTTTCTTTTTGGTGCATTCATGGTTTGACCACAAGAATTCTCATTTTCTCCTCATCCTCGGACGTCCATCTCGAGGTTTTGCCAGGCCTGAAATGTCACTCAACAGTTTCCTCAGCGTTAGTGTCCCGTCCATTTCCATTTCCTTCGACATATTATTTTTACATGAAGGATTTCATCATGAGCTGACATCAGTTAGGGAACCACTGGAAAACCAGCTGAGAGCACTGGATAGCTGTCTCGTCAGACTAGTTAGGGACTCTTTAGAAATACGCACTCACCGTGGTTCGAACTCAGGGCCTTCTGGTAACAAGTCTAACTCGTAGACCATTGAGCCACTGGGACCCAATCCAATGGCCAATGAATTCCAACTTCTGTCAATTCACGACATGGCGCGACCATTTCGCAATGTCTTCTTCGATGAGTTACTGTCTCATCTTTGACCTGGTTTACCCTACTGGTCACGACTTCCCATTACAACCTCAGGTTAACTGCCTGAATAGGGCCAGGGTACTGCTGAAGATTTCCAAACTCGGACGAAACGGCGGTCTAGTACTCCAAGGTTTTTCAGTGTTTCTCTAACTGATGTCAGCTCATGATGAAATCCTCCAACCAGTCAAACAAAATTCCTACAAAACCAATACTTGGAGATATTTTTTTAAGCGATAGGTCATTGGTTGGCTCGTTCGCAGAGTTTCTCATTGTTTAATCCTCTTTAAATGGCTATCTGACCTTGTGTAAATCGCGAAGACATCTGTTGATAAAATTCTGCAGCAATCTTTTCGAAATATTTTTCATGATATTTCAAGTCAAGAAGCACTGATTAACTTGACATAAGTGTTATAAATTTGAATCTTGTACCTTATGCTGAATGAATTAGATTTTTAGATTGATTTAAGATTGATGGAGGTCTGTCTTGCCTTTCTCATCTTGTCTTTGACGTCTTCATCCGTGCCATCTGTTGGTGGAATTATGTGACCTAGATAAGTAGAAGAAGTGATTACATTCATATTTTTCCCTTTGACGTTGATTGGTAGTCGTTAATATTCTTGGTTGGTTGGTTGTTTGGTTATCTTCTCTATGTTCACTTGAAGTTGTCTCTTTGCTGCTTATTCTACTAACTTGTTGGTTTTCGTCTGTAAATCTTCAAGTTTGTGTGACATTAGACATAAATCATTGGTGCTTTTTTACTATCATTGTGGCTTTAATTAAAACCTCCTAATATTCCGTATCATTGTGGCAAAGTAAGAAATGTGTTCCCTATCCACTATATTCTATCTAATTTACATTATTTTCTTTGTTGTAAATTCACCTTTCAAAAAAGGTCATTTATACTGTCATTATTATTATTGTTTCCTTTAATTCCTAGATGAGCATTCGGCTTCAGTCGAAGGTTTCCATTGCGTTCTCTTCTCCACTAACTTTTCCCCTGGCTCCACGTCTCCCCACATGCTTTCATCTTCTCTTCATATGACCTCCTGAATGTCACCCCACCCTCAGACTGACAACCAACTCGCCGCTTCCTTTTCGGTCGGGTTCCACTCGAGCGGTGGTCTGTCGTGTGATGTCACTCACTTGATGGTTTGTTTTCTGAGTGTATGTTCAATCCACCTCCATTTCTTCCCATACAACTGTTCAACAATTGGTTCCTGCTGGGTTGGTTCGGCCGTCTGATCTTGAGTAGTATTTGGCGAAGACAGCTGTGGATGATGGTTTTTAGTCTGGAGAGAGAGAGGGAGAGAGACTGATTACTGTATCCTGGTCACCGAGTCTACACCGGAGACATGCAATAAGGTGACTCAACACAAATATCAGAGATATGGAAGATATTATTACCAGTCAAATCAGAGGATGATAAATAATGTTAATATGTTTTTCAATTCACATACATTATACCAACCGACTGCTTCGCTCCATACTGAAGAATAAATGGCTGAACGGAAATGATGAACGACAATAAATTCTGGTGATGAACCAGTCAACTACCTATCGCCCAACAAATATGCCGAAGGAAATGGAGACTGCCGGGATAAATTATGAGGAAATCGTTGAGTGACATCATGCATCAGGCAAAACCTCGAGTGGAAGCTGAATAGGAAACGATAAGTCGGGTGTCTGAGGATTAGGAAGAGATGAAGGCATATGGGTGTTCGTGGGGTCACCTGAAAAAGACTTTAGAGAACAGGATGAAATGGGGATGTGCCGTTGAATTCCTACATTCCTCTTGGATACCAAGAGAATAATAATAATTATAGGCTAACCTAACGATGATTATAAAATTTTACAGTTCCTACACTTTGTAGACAGTAAGCATTATTATGCTTGGATTAATTCGGGTGCGTACTGCTGAAGAGTCCCAAACTAGGACGAAACAGCTGTCCAGTACTCCCAGGTTTTCCAATGGTTCTCTAACTAATGTCAGCTCATGATGAAATCCTGAAACCAATCAAATCCCTGCAAACCAACACTTGAATTAGAATATTTTTAGTTTAATGATTAATTGGTTTTAGATTATTTTATCTGAGCATTCAAATACTAATTCTTTAATATTCTAAGAATATTTAGATTTAGAGCAAGCTGCCAACCGACTACTTGTCTGTCTCACACATTCCTCACAATTCTCTTGCATCACATATAAAAAAAAAACAACTAAGAAAAGATGTTTCTGAAAAGCTAGAAGAAGAAATTCTGCGGGACGAATTCACTTCAGTTTCATTTCATATACTCTAAGTCTTCCACAAAGGCACTACAATCTAATCATTAAAGATGTCATTGTCAAATGAAAATAATTTGATACAGTTAAATGGCACAGTCGCATCATCCCGGACAGAATGAAAGATGCACTGGATACAGAACTCTGCCAACCAGAACAAGCTAGGTTCAGGAAAGGCAAATCATACACGAATCAAACTGCAACTCTACGCATCGTCATCACCTAAAAGAAAGCAAAGAATGGGAGTTAAGTCTCTACCTCAACTACATCGACTTCATAAAGGCATTCGGCAGATAGCGTTAACCGAGAAGTAATTTAGAAACTACTTCAAAACTATGGCGTGCCCCAAATCATTACCAGCTTCATTCAACAGTTGGCTATATGACAGTGCCTTTCACGCTTCAACTGATCTACAACAGAAAACTCAGAAAGGCGTTTGAAGTGAATGCAGGAGTAAGACAGGGTTGTCTATTATCACCCATGATATTCCTAATTGTGGTGAACCGGATTATTCGTCAGATAGTAGGTGGAAGTGCGAAGACAGAAGTACGTTGGGCCACCAATAAGAAGACTCTAGAAGATCTGTCTAATGTCACAAACTCGAATGCTTGTAGGGGAAAACCGACAAACTGGTAGAAGAGGCAGGTGAACATAGAGAAGACGAAGGTGATGAAAATAAACAAGCAACAGCAACAACATCCAGCACCGATCACCATCAGTGGGGAAGATTTGACAGCGGTACTTCCTTCACTGACCTAGGGAGCATGATTTCAACCACATGGGGGGGGGCAAATGAAGATGTCAAAGCCAGGTAGAATTGGAAAGACAAGATACGCCTTCATCAACCTGAAACCAGTTTGGAAATCTTCTACAGTCGGCATAAGTAATACGATTCGCATTTTTAACACCAACGTGAAATCAGCTAGTTCTTCTATACGGCTCAGAAACTTGGATGGCGTCTCACGGTAAGGAATTCCAACAAGTTACAGAATTTTATCAGTGACTGCCTTCACTCGCTCCATACTGAAGATCAAATGGCCAGAGAGAATAAGCAACAAGAAACTATGAAAACAAACTAACCAAGAGCTGATCGCTCAACAAATATGGAGAAAGTGGAGATGGATCGGGCACACATTGAACAGGCCACCGAATGACATCACATGCCAGGCCCTCGAGTGGAATCTCGTCGGGAAGCAACAAGTGAGTCTTCAGCATGGGTGTGACATGGAAGATATTGTGCGGTGAGGAGGAGATGAGAGATTATGGTCAATCGTGGACCCAGCTGAAGAGGACGGAAGAAAACAAAAGAAAATGGAGATGTGTTGTTGAAGCTCCATGTTCCACTTAGAGAGCAAGGGAATAGTAATAAAATAATAACCGGTGAATTAATGACGAAATTCTGGTCAGCCTCGCATGTGTTCCAGGCTCAATTCCCGTCTAACACATGTCTAGTTTACTAGACGATACTGAAATTGAAAAAGAGAAAAGCTTAAGCATGGAGCTAGCAGACCCATTCGGAAAAAATGAAACCACCATCACTAAAACTTTAAAGCCTGAAGCCCAATGTCCCCCTGGGAAAGCAAAGAATGCAATTAAAGAAGGAAAATAAGGAATGATACAATTCTTAGAAGTATGTCACTGTAAATCATTTCAGAACAAAATTAACTGCCATTCACTACAAATGCATCCATAAGAAGATTAAGAAAAAGCGTTAAAAGTTGACAGAATAGACACAGATCTAGTTAAAAGACTATAATGAAGGTGAAAATAAAAATTTAAATCAATAAACCCAATGAAAGGTAATAATAATAATAAAAATATACGTGTCGTGGTATCGAAACAAAGTTTACCAGGGAAGGTTTAATGTATTTTTAAATTGTTTTTGAACATATATTGGTGGTTTAAACTATCTAATCACCAGGGCTTACACAAACTTTACGATATAAATCTGAAAAATGTATCACTTAAGTTGGATAGAATGCACAAACCTATGTCCAACAACATATTTTCAGTTCAACGGTGCGATAAATGAAAAAATAAAGGAGACGCTTATGGGATCACCTATATCAGGACTGATTGCAGAAGCTGTTATGCAAAGGCTTACAAAGATAATCCTGCCAAAAATCAAAATTCGAAACCTCTATCCCGTTACATGAACAACACATTTGTGATAATCAGAAGAAACGACTTGGACAACATTCAAAACCTAATTAATTACATCTTTAGCAACACCGAAATTCACAAGAGAAGAGGATTCCGAGAGCGAAATTCGATTTTTTAGACGTCTTCGTCAAGCGAATAACTATATGAAAGTTAGAAACTCAAGTATAAAGAAAATCAACTCATACAGATCACTTACTCAATTACAATATCAACAACCCAATATCGTACGAAAAAAGTTGAGTCTAAACATTAGTGAAAAGAGCTGGGATGCTTTGCAGCACTCCTGCCCTGTATAAAATTGAAGAAAAATATTTCGTGGTCATCTGCGAAAATCGATATCCACGAAACTTCGCCAAAAGGCATCCGTCATCAACCCTACCAACCAAATTAAGAACCCCTTATGAAAGCATAAGGAAAATTGTCCTACCATATATGAAGAACAACTCTAAAATCACTGCCAGACTATTCAAACCTTTTAGAATTTATCTATGCCAACCGAGGAGACAAAACCAACATATACAAGAGAAATCGTAGACAGACAAAACACCAGAGAATTCCTGGGAACCTGGTAGTCAGGAGAACCGGCGATCAACAGACACACTGAAATAGCTGTGGATTTACCAGTCCATAAAAGAGAGATCACATGAAGGAAAGGTCAACTTTCATGTCATGGAAATCATCAGTGCCAACACAAGTTGACTAGAGGATGAGGAAAATATACAAAAGAAGCAATCACGACCACGGTTCCCAGTTGATGAGATGACTAACAAACCCGTTGAAAATACTGAAAGCCTACTTAGAATTAAAGTATGCCCTAAGGATGTTGTTGAGTAAGACAATGAAAGCCTCGAGACTAAAGAGACTATCCAGCTCAGAGAACAGAACTACAATGAAATCAGGTATAAGCCAAATGAAGGCTTCTCTCACATCCAGTTTTACCTCCCTGAAAAAACACTTTTGCTTTTGTATTGCGGACTACTACTAATTTGGCGACGATTATTTTGGGATGAGCTTTTTTTTGTAAAAGTTTGTTCTCCAGACTTATTAAATAAAAAGTCTGTTAACCAATAAAATGGAAAGATAAAAAAAAGAATGGTGACAATAGTCACCGGTATATAGATAGATTTCATCATGTCTCATTTTTATTGTCTAATTGTGATTATTAATCTAAGATATCTGAAATAATAGTAGTAGTGGCAGCAGTAGTTTTCCTGAACTACTCTACTTATTATAAAGGTATATTCTTTTAATTCCTCTGTAGTCTATTTTTATTTTCGTATAAATTCCTGTTAATAATTAATGTCCAGATAATACAACGTTGGATTTAGTTGTTTCTATAAAAAACACACCAGGAAGTGAACTGATGCCTTATCGTTGATAAAATTATTCTTATTTCACTTGATAGGTTTATATATTTATACTCCATATCTGCTTGTATTTTATCTCATATTTTGTTTGTATCTTTTGTTTTTACTTACTTACTTACTTTAAATGAATGGAAACTGTGTTTCAAACTTTCGTTTGTTGTTTTTTCTTGTTTTAATGAACTACATACAGTCTGTATTCTATGCCTTCAAAAATAATCAGTTCCAGGTATAATTTTGAAAAAAGGCGGGTCCATTGTAATGGTTTATTTTGTCTACTCTATTTGCTGTTGAAGCTTATACTCTTCTTATTTTTGTTCCAACGTTAAAAGGCTACCACAGTGTGCAGCATAATTAGTTTCATTGAAGTTATTAAGAAATTATTTTTTTATTCCTTCATCTTCCAGTGGAACATAGGGCGGCTTCAAGCTAGAGGCTTGAAATTTCTGTAGCAGTGGTGATTATTTTTATAGGATGGGGTTACTAGCCTTATGCCTAACCTTTCCTCTTTACGTGTCTTATTACTGGCTTAGTGAGGTAGGGGAAGAGTGCGTCGGTGGCCGAGGATCGAACCCCGGACCACGTGGGTGGAGGGCGAGCATACTACCACTGTGCCACCGATGCACTATTAAGAAATTAGTCAACTTTATTATTTAGGAAGTTTAAATAGTCAAACAGTAATTTTATTATATTCATTGAAAAAAGTAAAAATCGAATGTTGTAATCAGTTACTATATTATTATTGTTTATTTGGGTTCTAAGTGGAACATAGGGAGAGCTTCAGCAGAACATCTCCATGTTTATTCTGTTCTCTGTTGTCTTCTTCAGGTTGTAACGACAGAAGACAAGGGACAGGTAACAGATCGTTTATTGAAAAAAATCAAGCGATATTTATAGATTTTTATGTACATTATTATAAGTGTTATTGTAAACAGAGAGGTAACGTCTTCTGATTGGTTGTTTTATCGCTCAGGGTTATTCTGTACTACTTGTGACTGTTTCTTAGAAGGTTAAGGCATATATCTGCGAATCGTATTTGCACACGTTAAGTGTGCTGTGATTGGTTGATGAGTTCCTCAAGGTTAAGCCTTGGTAATGTTTTTTTCTCACGACCCTGATTCGGGACGTGAACACTGACGTAAATTTGCAATTGATAGTGTTCTCTGAGCTCCTTGGTTTAATTGCGGAGCTTTCATCGTCTTTCTGGACGACATCTTCAGCGTAAATTGTTGTCTACAATTTTGGCTGGCAGACATCTCTCGTCGCAAGTTGACCTCTACGATTGTCCCTGATTCTTATTCTACTACTCATAAGATCTCCTTCATGTCACACTCGTTTGACCAACTTGTCGTTTCCCATTCGGACTCTACCCTTAGGCCTGGAGCCTGATGTTACTCAACAGTCAGATCAGCGTTTGTCCAGTTCATCTCCATTACAAACAAACAAACAAAAAGAAAATATGAGGTTAAGAAAAACAATATGCTTTCCGTGGTGAGTAGTATTCAACTACTCATCTCAATAATCAATAGTATACAGCGCCGTGTATTTTTGCTTGCCTTCTCGATCAGCCTTCGTGGTGTCAAGCTGACCACATATTGTGGTTTCCAAAGGACAGTCATATGGAATTGTGTAAATCACAAGCCGCTCGTTAATTTTGAAATTTCTTATATATGAAGAAATCTACACCAGTGACAGTATGTATAAATGTACATGTAAATTCATCCTAGTTTTTGATGAACGTAAATGTATAATGCAATAAACTTTCCTAATTCCCATGATTTATTTCTTGAAAACGATCAACTCTGCATCAAGTCTTATTGATATATCTGCCGATAAAGGTTAAGCTAAAGGACAAACAAAATCCATTCATATCTCTATTCTCTCTCATCTTGTGGATACAGAACACAAGATTGATATTAACGAAGCTTTCACAATCACCTACCGGATGCCGAATAATCTTAACCTCGCCTTAAGAGTTCGTCTACTACGTATTGCTGAGGCCATTGGTATCCAGATTAAGAAACCCAGCTTATGTATTCAAAAGAAGCTGGTTGAGACACTGTTCTTACTTTGGCCATCGAACTTCTAATAATCCTTAATTTGTTGTGGAAATTTCCCTAATTTTATTTTATATTTTACTTGGTATTACATTTTTATTATGCTTATTATAATCTACACATCTTTCTTGAACTGTAATTCCATTTGTCTTACTTAACAAATCGATAGTATTTAGAAAAAAATCAATATTGTTAATCGTGACTATTCTAGAATATTCTGTACATGTGGTGAGAGCAGCCTGCTAGCCAATTGGTTGACATTAATCTACGTCAATGTCTAGGTCACTAATATGGGCCGTGAGAAAATATGAACAAGGCTGTTTCAACAACCAATCACAGCAAACTTAAACGTGGGCGAATATGATTCGCAGATAGATGGCTCCACTTTCCGAGGAACTCGAAAACAACCAATCAGAAGACTGCGTTTGTCTACTTGACTAGGCTATAATAATGTATGTGAGATTTATATAAATACGTGTTCATTTTCGTAATAAAATGATCTGTTGCCTGGCCCTTGTCTTCTGTTGTTACATACATACATATATATATAAGCCAGTACAGAAGTAAAGCTTTCTTTTAACGTATTCTCTTGATACCTTTGCATTTCAAGTGAAATATAGGGTTTTAAGCATTAAGATTTTGACTTAGCAATGGCAGCGATTTTGTTTTCAAGGGGTTGTATTGCTACCATAACATCCAGTCTCCCCTTATTTTTCGAACTTGCTACCGGTTAGGTAAGGTTTAGGAGTGTGTTGGCTAGAAATCGAACCCTGACCATTTGGATAAATGGCGAGCATTTATTTCAACGTGTGCCGTGTAGTAGTAGTGCTTATATTAATGTGTAATTATTATTCTGATATATTCCATTGGTGTATGTGGATGATAGATCAATTCTTTTTACCAGGTAAATTTGCAAAAGTTTTATGAATGTTTACAAATGTGTTTGTGTGCACACGAAACCTCTCTAATCCTCACTCATCTCTGTCTTCAACTTCATCTCTATTATCTTGCCTTCCTTCCACTGATGAAATTCCTCTACTTGATGGCCCCTCACTTCCTCTTCACTCTGTGTCCACTAAAAACGACGGAAGCCAAAAAACCACCACGATAGTCTCCTAAAGCCACGCCACCAATTTCATATAGGAGCATTTAATGTTAGGACACTTTGCCAAATAGGACAACAAGCATCACTAGCTAAGACCCTGGCATCCCGAGCCATTGATGTATGTTGTGTTTCAGAAACACGCATACAAGACCCAAGTGTGGTTATTCACCTAACCCCACCTGGCCAACAGGATGAATCTTCAAAATTCACCTTGAGGGTGTCAGGAGATGCCACAGCTAGTTCACGAGGATTAGCTGGCGTAGGGATAGCTTGAGTACTAGGGCAGAAAAGACATTGCTTGACTGGATCCCGGTAGATAGCCGAATGTGTGCTGTCCGTCTGAACGGATCAGTAAGAAGGAGAAAGGACTGCACTACTCGCCGATGCCTTTTCGTAATCTCCGCCTACGCCCCCACTGACTGCAGTTCGGATGAAACGAAGGATGAGTTCTACCAAAAGCTGTCTAGTTTGGTGAGAAAGGCTAAACGCTCAGATATAGTCGTTCTAGCTGGTGACTTTAACGCTCAAGTAGGGAAATTGTGTCAATCTGAGAAGGATGTCGGTGGCACCTATGGAGTTCCGTGCCAGCGAACCGACAACGGTGACCGTCTCCTACAGTTCTGTTCAGATAATCATTTGTTTCTTGTAAGCACTAACTTTAAACACAAGGAGAGACACTGTTTAACCTGGCGACCCCCATCATCAAACCAACGCTGGACACAAATAGACCACATAGCAATAAGCTATCGTTGGCGTGGGTCGGTAGGAGATTGTCGCTCCTTCTGGAACACGTGTGTAGATACCGATCACGCACTGGTCCGGGCTCGTGTGTGCTTACGACTGAACGGACGTAGGAAACAGCTGGCGGTAAAACCATCACGTCCCCAGCTCGATCAGGAAACTAAATCCCTATTTGAGGAAGAACTAGCTAAACGCATATCTGAGTTCGACAGCTGTGCTCACCCTGGAGAAGCCTGGAAGAATATTCAGTCAGCTATAGATACAGCTGTAAAAGCTGTGAATAAGACAAATCCAAAGGTGAGTAAAAACCACTGGATTTCGACTGCCTCATCCGAACTGATAGATGCTAGAAGACTTATTCCGGCGAGCTCCGAATTCAATGAGGAGCGAAAGCTGCACAAAAGGAAACTTACTAAAAGTCTCCGCAAGGACCGTGAACAGTGGTGGGTGACAAAGGCAAAGAGATGGAAAAAGCATCGGCGATAGGCAACACTAGGCAACTCTTTAGACTCATCAGGGAAACGGGTGGGAGAAGGCAAATCATAAGTGAGACTATTTCTGAGAAAAATGGCTCCTTAATTAGCTCTCAGGATAGACGCCTTGAACGCTGGAAAGAACACTTTGAGGAACAATTTAACTTGCCTACAGCCACACTGAACCTCCCCGACATCCACACACACCCGAATGGGATATAGACACTGGTCCGCCGTCTGTAAGTGAGGTCACAAAAGCTATCAGTAATTTGAAACGAGGCAAAGCGGCAGGACCCGACGGAATTATTCCGGAGGTGTTTAAATATGGGGGTGACATACTAGTTTGTAGATTAACTGAGGTACTAGGCAAAGTCTGGGAATCAGAGACAGTGCCATCAGACTGGGGTAAGTCACTTATTATACCGATATTCAAGAAGGGAAACAAGTCCTCGTGTGATAATCATAGGGGGATCAGCCTAACGAACATAGTCTCTAAAATCCTAGGCTCAGTAATCATGCATAGACTAAGCAGAACTCGGGAGGAACAGACAAGGGAAAATCAAGCAGGCTTTAGACCAGGTAGAGGGTGCATAGATCATATCTTCACTCTTCGACAGATTCTAGAACATAGACACACTTTTCGGCGTCCAACAATTGTCATATTTCTTGACTTGAAGGCGGCCTTCGACTCCGTGGATCGAAAGGTACTATGGCAATGTCTGACTGTGAAGGGAGTGCCAAGAAAGTACATTGCACTAATCAAGGCACTCTATTCAAACTCACGTAGTCGTGTAAGGGCTTATGGGGAATTGTCATCTGAATTGGTAACAACCAGTGGTGTCCGACAGGGATGTCCACTTTCCCCATTTCTGTTTAACTTCATCATAGATATGCTGATGGAAGTATCCTTAACTGAACGTAATGACTTAGGAATCGACTTGTTACCAGGGAATAGTCTTATGGACTTAGAATATGCAGATGACATAGTCCTGTTAGGGGAGGATGCTGACAAAATGCAGAGTCTTCTGAACACCTTGAGCAGCAATCTTCGTATGTTTGGCATGCGATTCGCCCCTGCTACAGGACTGGACTACGTCAACTCCTAACTTAGTGATAGGGAGTGAAGTGATAGAACATGTTGACCACTTCACCTATTTGGGAAGTTGTATTAGCACCAACGGACTGATTGGCGATGAAATCTCAGCACGGATCCGAAAAGCTCGAGCTGCTTTCGCTGACTTACACCATCTCTGGCGTAGGCGTGACATCCGGTTATCAACCAAGGGACGTGTGTACTGCTCATCAGTTCGCTCCGTCCTTCTCTATGGCTCTGAAACATGGCCAATACGCGTTGAAGACATGAAAAGGTTGACTGCTTTCGATCATAGATGTCTGCGATCTCTGTCTCACGTTAGGTGGTTTAATAAGGTAAGTAATGTTGACGTTAGGCGTAGAGTGTTGGGCAAAGAGGGAAAATCAATCGACGAGGCTATAAAGTTACATAGACTAAGATGGCTAGGTCACGTGGTGCGCATGCCTAACCACCGCCTCCCCCGACGGGCATTGCTAGCTGATATAGGTTCAGGTTGGAAAAGAGCCAGTGGTGGCCAAACAAAAACATGGCCTCATCAATCCATGAAATCCTTGACAGTTAAACTGAGTCAGGTAGGGAGATGCAGACTTCCGGGTTGGGGCCCTCGGGACTCTAGGAATCAATGGCTGGAGACAATAGGTGACATGGCTCAAAATCGTTGTCAATGGCGCAGATGTATTCAGTCTCTGTAATCTTTCATATTCCTTTCTACCATTACCCATTCTGTTTCACTCTTATACTTGTCAAACTCTATTGATTCTCTTCACTCATCTTCTTGTCTACCTCTGTGTGCTATTTGGAACGTGGCAACTCGAACTGCTGCACTTCGGTGCCAAGTTCTATGTTGAATCCAGACAGACAGACACGGGTTCGAATCCCGGAAGGGACATGAATACCTTCAAGGTTTCAGCTACGCCATTTTGACAAGTACCGACAAGCACAAGACCTAAATCCGAGGCTTCCTTCAGACTGTCTCCAACCATGTTTTTTTAGCTGATTCCGTACATACCATTCGAATGCAAAGGTAACTAATTGTAAGATGATCTGCTTGGAGTTTTTATGAGAAATTGCAACTGAAGCCTGGAAGATTGTGTTGTTGTTCTGCGTTTTTAACTTTCTTACCTAGAGAGAGAGAGAGAAAACGCTAAAATTGCTCCGATGTTTTGATTCCTGAAGTCATATTTTATAATATCATCGCGTAATTGTTTTACTTGAAGCTGTCTTGTATCAATGGATTATATTATTTGGGTGCAGACTGAAAAATATGAAATTACAATGATAATGACAGTTTTGTTCTAGAAACATTTTTGTACAATGCGCAGAATTCTCCTCGACCAGGATCTTCAAGTGAAGCAGTAATCTGTAGTATATTGTGTAACATAATACTGTCTGATCTGAAGCGCAGACTAGTCCTTAATGATATTTTTTTTGTCTTTGAGGTATGCGCTACAGTAGTTTGAAGGCCAATTGAAAATGTGCGTGAGTATATTTAGCGACTGAAGGACATAGTTGGAAGATTAAAACAGCAATAATTAGATATGATAGAGAAGATTTGTAGCTCAGGTGGATGCTTTTGATGTGGTTTTGTTCTCTGAGCTGGATGGTTAATTTGCGAAGCCTTCATCACCCTATTGGGTGACATCTTCAGCGTATACTTCAATTTGAAGTGGATGGTTATCCACGAACATAAGCTAGCCGTCAAAAGATATGATATCCCCTCCCTCATATCACTACACACAGACAACCACGGACATCAATTCGACTGGGACAATGTTCAAATATTAGACAGAGGAAACAACAAGAATGCTAGAGAATTTTTAGAAGCTTGGCATTCTAGTGAGTCATCAATCAATAGACACATCGAGATAGACAAAATTTATCAACCGATAAGAAAGAAACTTCACACACAAAGGGTCAAAGTTCAAGTCAAAGAAACAATCAGTTCCAATAGAAGTAACCTAGAAGGTGTGAAAACACACATAAACAACCAATCACTTTCAAGGTCACCAGGAGAGATTGTTAATAAACTCGTGGAGAAATCTAAAAGCTCACTTCAACAGAGTGAAGTATGCGTTGAAGATGTCGCCCAGTAGGCTGATGAAAGCTTCGCAAATTAACCATCCAGCTCAGAGAACAAAACTACATTAAAAACAACAATAATTAGAGGAGATTTGATGCTCTGTGTTGAATGAAATCTTAGGTAACCCAGTGGTTCATGAAAACCCCTATCTGTAATCAGTAATTGCATAAATATTCATTTCCCTCTAAGAAAGTAAGAGTACGTAGAATTTACATTATTAGAGAAAACATAATAAAGCATGTTTTCCAGGAAGTCACTAGAATTGTCTTTATTCTATGCATTATTTTCTTCAGTTCAGTTGAAATTAAACATCTCTTTCCAAGTCACTTAGATATCTAGTGGAACCTTTTTTAAAATTATATTTTGCTTATTATGAAATGAAGTTATATTACTTTTGAAATAGGGCATGTTGTGTGAAAAAAACAGATGATACATTTGACAGATATCCTTCTCATGCTGGAAACGCTAACTGTGTATACAAATGCACATGTATATGCGGGGCAGTTACACTGAGAGAACAGAAAGAAGGGTATACCTCCGATTTTCTGAACATGTCCCAAAAAGCCTATATCTTAAAGGAACAAATGCTTCAAACAGTGCCATCCATCATCAGGCATCTCCTTGACACGAGTCATGAGGTGGACGTCACAAGGTCGTTAAAATTATCATTAGGAGAAAAAGCTCGATTCTCTTTAAGTTTGCCAAAGCAATCAATCTCCATCAAGCACCTGAATCCTCATTTATGCGTTCTCTGACTCTGGTAGCTGGATGTTTTTTTATCCTCTCTTTCGCCTGATTACCTAATGCCAAAAGTTTCCATTGTGTATGATTATTATTCTTTGGGATAAAGAGTGTTTATTATTATTGTATATATTGTTGTTGAATGCATATATTGATTGGTTGATTTGTGTTTAGAGATGAACACTGTGCAAGTAATATTAGAAGTGTTTCTGTAGATTTACTTACTTTAGGCTGTAAGCAGATGATGAGGAGCCAACGAAATGAGCAATGATGGCACCATTTAATTCTCCAAAAGCTGTTGCTCTTAGTTTATTCAGATACCATATAATTATCAGTATATACAGGTGACCTTATAATCTATCGAGTACTTTTTGATGTCCCGGTTTGGTTCATATTAACTTCAGAGGAATTTCTCAGAAATCTGATAGTCATCTGAACAAGCCGCTAAAAAAAAATAATTTACGTCGTTTATTGCAACTTTATTAAGATTTTGATGTTTAAAACTTGTTAGTGAAGGCTTGTTAAATCACAGTTTTTCACTTCCCTTGACACATGAATGAAATTGTCCGTATCTAATGGTTGGAGGCAATCGGCCATAGAAAAGCCTTGGTCGACCTAGGTTTCAAGCTAGTTGGAACTCACCAGTCAGCATGACGTACCTGCAACCTTGAAGGAACTCATGTCCCTGCTAAGATTCAAACTCGCGTCACCAACCAGTGCTGCAGTTAGAGACGTTATTATTATTGAGCTATTCGGATCCATGATTGACTATCTGTAGGATTGTTTTGGTTACTTTTGATTTGATACTAGTTACTGACTAGTGTTCAATCAAAACTGTCTGTGATGTAAAGAATACTAATATACTCTGAGAAGCTCAGACCTGAATTATTTGTAATAAAGACAAATATCACGTCTATATTTCACAGTCTCACTTAAACTAGTTGACAAGAAATATAGTCTTCTGCGGCACTATATTTCTTTATTCTGTTATATTCACTTGAGGGATATTGTATGTATGTTGTATAAAAATAAACACTTACAAATGATATCGGCAAATATCGCTACATGCTCGTATATCGGTAAGGAAGTTACTTCTTAAAACTGGAGCGGGGTGAAAAAGTTGTCAGAAGACAGAAGACGATGGAGGTGCGCAGCTGAAGCCCTATGTTCCTCTAGGAACTAAAGGATACAATAATAATAATAATAATAATCTTAAAACTACTCTGAAATCGCATATATATATATATATATGTGTATATATTGACCAGTAGTGTCAGTTTAGCGTGATTTTTGTGTAACGCTGTCTAATTCATGCTAACTAACTGCGCTTTATCACAGGTTGATGTTATTTCCCTTTTTCAATTATTTTAAAATCGACTCTTAAAAATCAAGGTTTACACGGATATAAAGACAAAAAAGGATTTTATACAGCCTATATATATATATATATATATATATACAATCTGTTGTGCTTCATGTCGTGTAAATCCCGTCATTTTTACAAACAATATTAGGTAGGATAAGGATAGCAACAAGGATATATGCTAGGTGTAAAACTGAATTAGAGTTATATGTATGAATTTATATATATGCATCTTATAGTACGGTATTCTTGTTCATTCAAAGTACTGATTTAAAACACTGTTTTTTTTTGTGTGTTTTTAATGTGGTTGTGTTCTCTGAGCTGGATAGTTAATTTACGAGGCTTTCATTGCCCTGTTAGGCGATATCTTCAGCGCATACTTCATTTCGATGAAGTGAGCTTTTAGATTTCTCCACGAGTTTATTAGTCATCTATCTTCCCTGGTAGTCTTGAATGTGATTGGTTAAATTTTTGTGTTTGATTTTCTTAAATCTTTTTCAATTTTACTTTTAGTTTGCTTTTCCTCCAATAATTAATTCACTGTTATCACTCTTATATGCTCTTTTTGTACATTTTCATACCCTCTTGACACTTGTTAAATTGACACTGAAATACCACATTTATTCTCATTCAATACCAATTTTAACCTTATCAAATTTCTATCTTTGTGCTGTTGAGTACCACGTAATTGAGAACTTTTAATTTTCACTTCTAAAGCCGCTTCTGAGTAATTATATCAATTATGTCACCTCCTATTACTCAAAAATATATATTTTTTCCTTCACGTTCCCCAGTGGAACATAGGGCTTCAAGCTAGTGGCCTGAAGTTTCTTTAACGGTGTTCATTTTACAGGATGGGGTTGCTAGCCTCATGCCTAACCTTTCCTCTTTACCAGCTTTTTATTTCTGGCTTAGAGAGGTTTAGGAGTGCGTCTGTGGCCGGGTATCGAACCCCGGACCATATGCATGGTCGGCGGGCGTTCTAACCGCTATGCCACCGATGCACTGAATAATATACCACTATATATTTTTGTAAGTATAAATACAACTGTACAGCCTCTGAAGATGATTTCGTCGATAAAGAAAATTTTCTTCGCTGAATTTGTCTTTTTCTTTTCCTCATGACTCAATGGGTATTTTTGGTGATTTATCAATAGTATATAAAGAGACGTCCATCGGCATAAAAAAGCAAACAGCGGAAAGATAGATTTGACGTCAAAGAGAGCAAGTGTGAACCAACTTGCAGCGAAACATGGGAGACACGAAAGAAAGACAAAGAATTTGCACAATACAGAAGATCTGTGCAAATGACGATTTGTAGATAAGGTGTACATAATTTCATTATATGTATAGAGCAGGAAGAAATGGAGATGGATTGGCTGGCCATGCTTTGAGGAAACCAGCAAGTGGCATCACTAGATAAGCCCAGCAGGGGAACCCAAAAGGGAAGAGGCGAGTTGATCGTCAGTGTGAGGGTCATGTGAAGAGGAAATGAAAGCATGTGGGCAGACTTGGAGCCAGGTGAAAACTCTAGCAGAGAACCGAACGCAATGAAGACGCGCGTCTGAGGCCCAATGTTCCTCTAGGAATTAAAAGAAATAATAATAATATAATAATATAAAGCTACCAATTTAATTAAATTAATTTTTTATTTAATTTTTCCTTCACGTTCCCAGTGGAACATAGGGCTCCAAGCTAGTGGCTTGAAGTTTCTGTAGCAGTGTTTAATTATTACAGGATGGGGTTGCTAGCCTCATGCCCAACCTTTCCTCTTTACCAGCATTATTTCTGGCTCAGTGAGGTAAAGGAGTGCGCCGGCCGGGGGTCGAAGCCCGGAACATATGCATGGTCGGCGAGCGTCCTAACCGCTATACCACCGACGCACGAGCTACCAATTACATTGCTATTATTATTACTACTATTCCCCTGGGTTCCAAATAGGGATCATAGAGATTTAACAATGCATCTCTCTATTTCATCCTGTTTCTTCTGCAGTCATTTATTAGCTGGCTCCACGATTGTTCATAATCCCTTATCTCTTTTTCTCCTTACCATCCTCCTCCTCCTCTTCCTTCTTATACAACTGGCATGAAAAGTTTTAATTCTCCTTTTTTTTTTCTAAAACTTAAAGTTGATCCAACGTATATTCATATTCTCCTAGTTTGGTTTCAGGGTTTTCTAGTATCCCACCATAGGTTTTTTGGACAATGAATAGCCAATTTTCGAAAATTTTAAAAATTGTTTCATGCTTTACTACATTAGCAGAAAAAAAGGGGAAAAAAACAGCAAACAACAAAATAACGCCTTTGAAATTATACTACGGATCAATAGATAACAACCTGTTAAAGCATTCTAAATCATTCTGAGTAGATCTCAGTTATCTAGTAAGTGATTCTTTAAATCCATCCTTTACAAGTTATTTATATGCCACATGGGATTTCAAGCAATGCATATATATATATGTTGTATATGCTTATAAAAGGATAAATATACACAATCCCTTTTATGATTTTAAGACTTAAATCTCAATGCTGTTTTTTGGTGGAGTTATTCCTTCCTTATCAGGTGAAATTATGACTTTGTTTGTGTTTGTATTTCTCTTTCACTAGAAGAAACAGAAAAATAATTAACTTTGAAAGCCTAATAATTTACAGAATAGAAGAATGAAAAGAGAAGCTTTTTAATTATAACCCAGAAATATTAGAGAAAAAAAATGGAGAGTAAGTGAATCAATGCTATTATTCTTTAGTGTCTTTAGAGTCAATCACTTGACTGAAGTGTGAAAAGCAATGGGATGAGTAAATAGGCGGAAAAAAAGTAGTGCTCAAGTGGTCAACATGAAAGGTGTATTACTTCAAGTCACCATAGACCATAGACGTTTCAATACAGACGTCAAGTCAGTCAGTTCTTCTATATGGATCAGAAACTTGACGGGCAGGTCACAAAGAATATTTCCTCCAACAGCCTGCTGCAAATCTTTATCAACAACTGTCTTCGCTGGCTCTATACTGAAGATCAGATGGCCGGGCTAGAAAGAATCACCAACAAGAAACTATGGGAAAAAACAAAACAAGAACCAATCGTCAACCAACAAATACGCAGGAGGAAGTGGATGGAGATGGATTGGACACTCACTGAGGTGGCCACTGGGTGACATCGCGCGTCAGGCCATCACTCGAGTGGAACCAGGCCGAAAGGGAAGAGGTGAGTGGGTCGTCAGCGCGATAGTGACATGGAGGAGGTCATATGAAGAGTAGATGAAAGCATATGGTCAGACGTGGAACCAGGTGAAAACGTTGGTGGAGAACCGAACGGAATGGAGACGTTCGGCTGAAGTCATATGTTCCTCTAGGAACTAAAGGAAACAATAATAATAATAATCATATCAAGGGTCGGTGGTATAGCGGTTAGGACGCTCGCCGACCATGGATATGGTCCGGGGTTCGACCCCCGGCCGGCGCACTCCTTTACCTCACTGAGCCAGAAATAATGCTGGTAAAGAGGAAAGGTTGGGCATGAGGCTAGCAACCCCATCCTGTAAAAATTAAACACTGCTACAGAAACTTCAAGCCACTAGCTTGGAGCCCTATGTTCCACTGGGATCGTGAAGGAAAAATTATTATTATTATTTATATCAAGGGAATACTCACACAAATTTCTTGCCCCATTTATATACATGAGTAAAAATTGATGATTAGACAATTGAATAAAATCAATATAATATAAAGTAAATTAGGAAATAAAATTAGTGTTATTAATGAAATACCATAAGATGGGAAATAAGGTGTTTTTTTTACAGTAAATTAAATCACTTGTAAGCCAAATGACTCGGCCCAACTAAACGAAATAATATAATTTACAAAATACTTTGCAATGACTATGAATTAGGTGAACTACATTTTTTGGATTATAGCGTGATTCCACACTGTGTTTTTGGTACGAGTATGGAGTTTTCAGCATGTGATATCGGTAGTCCAAATTTAGCAGGCCGACCATTGATACCAGGTGTGCGTCGGCCGGGGTTCCAACCGCCGACCATATGCATGGTCGGTGAGCGTCCTTACCTCTGTGCCACTGACGCACATTGACATAAGACAAACTAGTAGATCTGCAGTAGTGAAACTGTCAGAACATAAGAATTTAGTTAAGGTTGGAATGGTTGACCCCAAGAAGATGAGTAATTTGGGAAGAACCTCAGCAATCGTACTGCATGCATTAACACACAATTGGGACAGAGTCAAAATTCTAATAAGTAATATAGGTAGGCGGAGAGCGACAGATATTGATTACTGAATCCTGGTTCATCGAGTCTACACCCAACATTTGCAACAGAAGTGACTAAACACAAATATCAGAGATATAGAAGATATTATTACCAGTCAAATCAGGGGTTAATAAGTAATGTTAAAATGTATTTGAATTCACATTATAATATTCTAACAATTTACTTATTTTTACTATAAAACAACATATTTCCCATCTTACTGTATTTTGTTGTTTCTGAATGTACTTCATCTTATATTGACTTTATTCAAATGTCTAATCATCAATTTTGACTCATGTATGTAAATGGGGGAAGAGAGTTGTGTGAGTAGTGACTTGATATGATTATGAGTGGCAATATTTTGTGTTCGAAAGGTGGTCATCAGTAAATAGTACTGTATAACACTACCATGTGATTTTATTAAAATAAAATTTTATCCATAATGGTGGTATGATGCTGTGTATAACAGGCAAATATGAGGTATTAGGTGATACAAAATAAGAAAATAAATATTCTTTAAAAGTTTCATCATATGAAAGGATTAAATTTAAGCTGTTGTAGATGACCGTTGACATTTTGGGATCTCAGCTATGGAATCACTACTTGTATGAGTGACTCATCACATTGGTCACAGATTTTGTGCACTTTGATGATGTCACCTATGAAAATGAAAGAGTGTTTTATATTCAAATTGCAAGTTGAACTGATTGACGATTTGCAGTTTGCACAGTTTGAAGTGGTGGAATTTCACAACAGTTCCTTTTGGAAACCAAAATTATTCAGATCAAAATATGTGACAATTGAGAAAACAAGCTTAAATACATGACGCTATGTATACTACTGATTGGTTGAGGTGAGAAGCTGAACACTACTCATATCAACCAGTAGCGTCTGTTAGACAGATCAAAATGGTCTAAACACCGGATGGTCGTTTCGCTTCTCTGGGACAGCATTCATCATTGTGACTTAGTTCATAGAAGCGAATCGGTTCAAAGCACCCAACTTCCGGCTTACTGAGCTGAGCCAAGTTGAATACACCGTTGATAAGCTCGGCAGCGAAATGACCAGCCTGTGTTTAGACCACTTTGATCTTTCTATCAAACACTACCTGATTGACGTGCGTGCTGTTTGATTCTCATCTCAATCAATCAGCGGTATGCAGCTTCGTTTATTTATATTCATGTCCAATAACCACTGGTTATTATTCAACTATAGGTGACAACCAATTTTATGAAAATAGAAGACCAAGTTTGTTTTGAGGACAAATACCCGCATATGACATTCGCTTAAGGTCCTGGCATATACTATGAATCGGCGGAAATCAAAACTGATGAACTATTGCCTTTTGTTCAGGTGGCTGAGTGGTATACAAGTTCGCTTGTTTCTTTTTACCCCGGAGGTCCTGGATTCAATCTCTGGTGACGTCCTGGATGCGTACTGGTAAGGGGGAGTCATAAGCCAGGACAAAACAGTTGTCAAGTACCTCCTTGTTTCTAGTGGTTGTCTGACTGAAGTCAGTTCATGATCAGTCCTAATAGATAACAGTCGCTTAAAAGTCGGAATGCCAGCAGTTTTATAAGCAATTTAGAAAAATATGGTAGACATCGTTTGAGAATACATTTTCAAGCCTAGCACTAAACACTATCGATTTCAATCTTGTTTTAAAGTAAAAAAAATACAGCGATTTTGACATGGTTTTGCATGTTTTTGCAACATGTTATTCAGTTAAAGTAAAGTGTATGATAGCCTTTTCATTTCTGTTGTTTAATTTCATTTACAAGAAGTTTTACAAAAATTTATCTTGATTCTCTTATTATTTATTTGTTTTCTTTACCCAGGTTTGTAAATAACTGAATGAGTCATCTTCACGAAAAAAACTTAAGATACTAATTATAATCCTGAGATATGGGAAGAGATTTCTTTAGCAGCTTTTTTATTCCACTCAATATTGATTTAAACTCAAATTTACTGGTGATCATTTAGGTTTACGACTATTTTATTCATCGCTGTACATACTAATTGATATGTATACATATATATATATATATATATATGGTGATCTCTCTTTCTGTTTGCTCGCTTAGTCTGTGACCATTTCACTTTGATGAACCTGTCTCCTTTAACAATGTATATTCCCCTTATATTATATATAATATGAGTGTTTGTTGACAGTCCGTTGCTTGGTGACAGATATCCATATTACATGTGTGATTGTTGACATGTCTGCTATATTTTGCTATGTATACATGGATCGATACTTCATTATAATTAGCCACTCATGTTAAGACTGTCTATTGATTTGTTCACACCCTTGTCTGGACATTCATATATATTTCACTCTCACAATTTGTGTGACTTACACTTTGGTGTGATACCACTTATTGCTTCTCCTTGTGTTTGGAAAATAGAAGTATCATCGCAAACCTAGTGGTCTTCTGATTTCCGCCTTCTTGCGTCAGGACTATTACATTCTCGACCAGTACATAATACTAACTACGCGACGAGTACATAACAATTTGGGGACGGGGAAAACTACTATTAACCACTCAGCAGCAGCAACATAACACTAATGCAGAACAATTGTAGCATTACTGAACCCCTTACAAATATTGATATAACTTTATCATGACAGTGATACGTTATGTTAGATGAGGACACATACACACCAGTGAGATTAGCTGATGTTGAAAATCAAGAAATGATAGAAGTTAAAAGTCACCGGCCACTGGATTTCATTTCAGTGAGGAATTGGTCATTGGGTTCGCCTTGAGGTCCTGAGTTTGATCCATTGCGGTAGAGTAGTGAGTGTGTAATGCTGAAGAGTTCCAGACTAGGATGTAAAAGCTGTCTTATCCCCCTTGAGTTTTAGTGGTTCTATAACTGATTTTAGTACTTGGTCAAAAATAAGACCAATCAATTTCCTACAGATTAACACTTTCAAAGAAATGATTCTATTTACACACCTAATTCGCACATACAACATCAGAATACTTTAATTGCCGGTATGAAGTGCGAATTGACATTCAGGAAAAAGTGGAGGTAATTTTCCCTTCCAGTAACTACAGTTTGTAAGCTTTAGATTTCAGTCGCCATGGTATAAGAAGTAGTTTTAAGGTTTTGCCTGTTTTACCTTTTCTAATTGTGTTTTTATGCAGTCACAAAAGTTACCCCTTCTGTAGTTTGCGAGGATTTTTACGCTTTTGTTGAATACTTATTAATGTTCGTGGCTATAATAACTAAATAAAAATGCTTGAACTGTGGGTCTTGTAGGGATTAATCAATCAAAAATCCTTGGAAGAGACATTTGGGTAGTAATTTGTAGTGTTAGATAACTCATCAAAACCGTTAGACTGATCAGCAAATTTATTTTACTTAAATTGATTAAAAATGCCCAGTAAAATTTTCAAAAGAATGGTTACTGAACAAAGAATAGTCTTTTCGATAACTTTATCATCAGGTTCTACAGTTATGTATACATTATAGTGAATGAATGGATTATTGCTAAGAACAATATTAATGTTTAAATAACATCGAATCAATAATATCAGTAGATTACAGTTCAGTAGCATCAACGTAGCAGTTCAAGGGCGATATACCGAGAAATAATTACAAAGAAATTAAGAAAATCAGTTCAAAGAACTTTTAATGCAGGCGAACTCCACGTCTTATTCTCCACACGGCCGATGGTGATTCCTGGACTAAAAGATGGACTACCTAGACTAGTCTCTTCCAATTGTATCTACCGATTCAACTGAGCTTGTGGAGAGAGTTATATCGGCCGTTGCCATAGGAACCTGATTTTTCGTACTCGAGAACATCTCCCACTATGGCTAAGTAAAGGCGTAATGAAAACCATTAACAATTCGATATTGGACCATCTAGTGTAAATCCGTCACAAAGCCAGCGTTGAAGAATCCTTCTCTATCATCTACCACGTACCAAATAGACTGCCAAAGACATCCATGTACAGCATACTCCAAACAGCACTAACTATTGCAATTGGCCTCAAACAACCAGTGCTCTGTGTTCCTAAGAAGCAAGTCCAGCCCCTACTACTGCCGTGGCCGGTCTTCAGTGAAGACTATAAAGTCATGAATTTGTAATATTATCTTTTCAAATTTTCCTGACATTCACTTTATTGTTATATTGATGCTATTGAGCTGTAATCTATCAATATTATTGATTCGATGTTATTTGAACCACATTAATGTTGTTCATAACACTAACTCATTTACTTTAGTTGTTAACATCACTTATGTTAGTCTTTGTTTAACCGGCTTACACAGTGTATTCTGTGTATTTATGTTTGATATTTAACGCATTTTGATGATGAAATGACGACGTGACATTATCTATCTCAAAAGTACCCACATAAACATGGAAATATAAACAAATGGTACAGTGAAGTAAGGGTCTGATACGTTTTTTTGCAAGGTGTGAGGACAAAAAATACACGGAAGAACACGCATTTCAGGGAGGTTAGATAAAAGATCTCTCTTTTCAGAGAAGTGCTAGCTGAAAATGAGTAGAGAAACATTTAAAAGACAAAACCTAAAAGGGAAAGTTCACCACTGCATCAAAGACAATGTACATGATTGTAGCCCTAGAAGGTCACCTTCTTTCTAACTCTTTAAAGTACGGAGAGTGTCAAATACTCGTAATACTCGGAATATTCTTTCCATCAACGCCAAGATCAGTATACCATCGTCACGCAATGTTCTCTAAATAACCGTGACATTTGGTCACTTTTGTGCTTATCCTTCAGTTCATTCGTTCCTTCAAAGGGACGTATAAAAGTTGTTCGATGAGAGATTTATCAGAAAGAGGCAAGTCCCACATGACTGCAAAGAGATCATAGTAGGTCAGTACAAAGTACTATAATTAAGAATATTTTTAACACTGGTTACTCACTCTTTAATGGGAAACTTGTTCTAAGTTAATCACAGAGTCAAAAGAACTCCTGAAAGGCATCACTGTTTATGTATGTCTTACATTACTGAAGTTCTAATCTGACAGTATGAAGGGCCTTGATTTATACACAAAAGATAAACTTCTCCACACACACACACACACACACACACACACTGTATTTGCCTGTTACCTAATGCATCTTCGTATTCAACTCCATTCTGTTTCCATTCACATTAAATTTACTAAATAATAAGTTTAAGCTCACTTGTCCTAAAAGCCTTAATTACATTTTGACCATTCATCATTATTTCATTTTCCTACCTCATTAATTCTAACAACGTACTATAAAAGTCCACTCAACAATGTTAGGATAATATCGTTTTACTTATAATTATAATTATTACTTAATTTCTTGTTTTATGCAGTTAAAATTCAACCCGAGTATTATTTTAACATATAAGTATATATATACTATCTAGAAATGCTCTTCCTTTGTTACTACACATAAACTGCGAAATAAAATACAATGATTTCACAAATTACGCATGCCATTCTTCTTTTTATACCTTACAAAAAAGTGCATCTTACAGAAAACTTTTTTTCACACACTGTTTATTAAAAAAAAGGAACATATTGCATTTGAAGCATTTCCACGTACTCTACATTCTTTGCTAACATCATTAAGAGTATAAATTGTGTTGAACAAAACTAAATGGCCTGTTCACTTTCAGTTGAATTTGATATTAGTGTAATGGGTAGGGATTGAAGATTCAAACGGAATTTAGGTTAGTTAGTGCAAGACAGTGTCATTTAAACCTGAGAATCTACAGGCGAAAATCATTAGGTTGTAAAAAGAGGCAGGCAGCGAAGACATGACTTCAGGAGGACGTAAAGAAAACACAAGTGATGAAGATACCTAACCGACAACACCAGCAACTGGCATCAGTTATTGTTAGCAGAAGCATTTTGAGGGGATTCACCTTTTCACTTATCTAGACAGCTTCATTTCAAGCATATGCGGAACGAATATGGGTGTTAAAGCCAACCAAGATCAGAAAAGTAAGACAAATCTTCATCAACTTGAGATCAATGTTGAAATCCACCCCATTCATCATAAAGAACAAGATTTGGATATTCATTATTAATGTCAATGCAACCAATACGCTTATAGAGTTCACAGATAAGTATTTTCAACAAGCTGCTGCAAACTTTGATCAACACCTCACATCACTCTAGCTTGAAGACGAGATGTTCGGCTAGAAAGAATAAGCAATGTGGAACTTTGGCAATAGACCAAACAAGGACCTATTACCTAACAAATATACCCGAAGGGAATTGAGATTGTTCGAGCACCGTGAAGACTTGTGTTCCACTCGGAACCTAGGGAGTAATAATAATATTTATCCCTGAATTGTTGATATAAGATGGTCGGAGGCAGTCGGCCATAGGAAGCCTTGGATACAGGTTTTGTGCTAGTCAACAGGGCGTACGTGCAACCTTGAAGGAACTCATCTCCTTTCTGATATTCGAACCCACATCACCACCCATTGCTGCAGTTAGAGACGTAACCGCCTCCTGTAGGTCCAGGACTTCCTTCCGATTTCATCCAACTTCGACCAAAGTATCCAACACAGTCCTACATGAGGTGAATCACGAGTCCAAATATCTTAGTGCTTATGTCTCTGACTGCAGCAGTGGGTGGTGACGCGAGTCCGAATCTCAGAAGAGACATGAGTTCCTTCAAGGTTGCAGATGCATCATGCTGACTGGTGAGTTGCAACTAGCTCGAAACCTCTGTCCAAGGCTTCCTGTAGCCGATCTCCTCCAACCATCTAATGTCAACAATTCAAAGTGCACCATGATGTTGAGCCACCTAGTAGTATGGTGGACGCATAAGAAACTTGACTGATACAATTCAGTCTGCATCAAACAAACGATTAGACACATTATTGCATTAGTTAATAAGGAGTTAGTGTTCAATCAAAGTAATATTCATCTCCCAACACGCTACCAGCAGTTTAAAAGCCTAACACCGTCTTACGCGGTATTACCATTAGTTTGATATGATCAAGGCTGTAAAAATTATCACACTACTTTATTGTATCTTTTCTAATAGGGGCTTGACTTCATTGATTTAATGGTTTACTTTCGTAAAAATAAAATGATATGCGTTATTAAGATATACTTATCTTTCCTCTTTCAAATTGATTCTCAGATTTAGTTTTCTTTTTATTTTAATGCTCAAGGTATATTTTGTTATTAAATTGAATTTTTGATTTTCCCGTCGACTGATTGGACCGAAGTGCTTGGTCTCAGGTTGACATGTCGGCTTCTTGTGCAGATGCTTCGACGATGTCTGGGTATTTAATTAGTATACAATTGCCCCAAGTGGTCTACTGGATAACGCTTTGGCGTTTGAAACTATGGGTACTGGGTTCGAGCCTTGGTGGGAACATCATCACTCACTGGGGAATGCAGGTACATCCAGATGACGAGTCCCAAATAGGACGAAATGCGTATCGTGGATTCCACTTCTAGCCACCATCCACCACTTGTATATATTTTGTTAATTTGTTTTTTTTCGGATGAATCAGTGTTTAGAAAAGTGAGAAAAAGCAAACTGAACTGACCTTTGAGTAATTTTAATTCATTTATCGATAAATATAATGTGAATAACCCCAGAAAAAATAATATGAAAAGTCAAATGAAATAGAGAATAAGTTTGTTAGCAAATTTAATTTAGAAGAATAAGTGAATAGAAATTGATTTCCATATGCTTTTCTGTCCAGCATATCTTCTTGAAGAAATGTAGCCGATAAACGATGGAAATAATTAGCATTAAATTTATAGTATTAATTTTTAAAATATCTCACGCTTTCTAGGGACTTGCTATGGAATTGAGTTTCCTGGAGTTCTGGTGAGAAGTCGTGATCAGTGAGGTCCATCCATCCAGTCAAGTGTGAGGATGGATGTCTCACCGATAACATTGGCTGGGGTTGCGCTAAATCACGAATTCATGGACTTGCGGCATTTGAATCTGGTCCCAGTGGCTGAATGGTCTTCGAGCCAGCTTGCTTTGTAGCTGCAAGGTCCTAGGTTCGAACCCTAGCGGTGAGTGCGTACTTCCGATGATTCCCAAACTAAGATGAAACAGCTGTCCAGTACTCTGGTGCTGGTTTTCAATGGTTCTCCCACTGATATCACTCCGTGATCAGCTCGCATTATTAATATCTGTTGGCACATGAATTTCACAGTCTCCATAAGTGGTACATTGGTAAACAGTGATGCTACATCTAAGGAAAACATTTGCTTCCCATTTACATTGATACCAAACACATTAGCAATAAATTCAACACTGTCTTTAACACTATGATTTACTACCACTTTGTGTAACGGTTGGAGGAGTTCACCTAACCACTTTGCTACTCCATGGGAGTTGGAGATTGACATATCCTCTTCGCCCAGTCCTGGATATGTCAATTTCCAACTCCCATGGAGTAGCAAAGTGGTTAGGTGAACTCCTCCAACCGTTACACAAAGTGGTAGTAAATCATAGTGTTAAAGACAGTGTTGAATTTATTGCTAATGTGTTTGGTATCAATGTAAATGGGAAGCAAATGTTTTCCTTAGATGTAGCATCACTGTTTACCAATGTACCACTTATGGAGACTGTGGAATTCATATGTCAACAGATACTAGAAAAACAGATCGACATCGGAATTCCAGTTATTAGTCTGAAAGAGTTGCTTTTAAGATGTACTATGAATGTACACTTCACATTCAATAACTTTTACTACAGGCAAATCGACAGTATTGCCATGGGTTCTTCATTGGGGCCAATTTTGGCGGATTTCTTTCTTGCCAAGATTGAATATGGTCTATTGAGACAAGTAATAGGGAAAACCGATTCTTATTTTCGTATTAATAGTAGTTGTAACTGGAGACAAAGAGTTATGTATAAATCTTTTATATACAGATGAAACACATGGAATATAATAATAATAGGAGTAAGAAGTAAACAAATAGTGAAACCGAAATTAATGTCTGTATTAAATATGCTCGAG
The DNA here is from genome assembly GCA_944472135.2 of Trichobilharzia regenti. Taxonomy (NCBI): domain Eukaryota; kingdom Metazoa; phylum Platyhelminthes; class Trematoda; order Strigeidida; family Schistosomatidae; genus Trichobilharzia; species Trichobilharzia regenti. The sequence continues at coordinate 44,002,144 of OX235265.1, read as the reverse complement.
AAGCCTGGGGGAAATAACATCCGAAAATTTAAACAGAGGAGTATTAATTACAGCTATAACCACAATTTTCATTCAGGCATTTCAAAGACAAAAGAAAGTTTAAGCATGGAAGATTCTTTTCGATAGATTCATCGTTGAGCTCTACTATTTATATATATATATATATATATATATATATATATATAAATGTCGTAGCAATAAAATAAATATTTCAAAGTTAGTTAGTCTTCCATCTTGTTCACGTTTTATTAATTGGACATTCAAAAAACTTGTTTTTGTCTCGGATTCTTAACTTTCATAGTTGGATGCCCCTACATGCAATACGAAGCCTGATCCACAGAATTCGCAGCATTTGCAACTCTTATATTATAGAGGAGTAGTTAAACACTCTGAAGAGAATCTTTCTAGAAAAGAGCTACCCAGAACATTTTATCGCAAAATATCTATGAAACCTAAACCACTAAAACCACTTACAGTTTCTGTTGCCGAAAAACTTCTTTACCTGAACCTACAATTCAGTGGGTGTTCATCAGCAGAAATACTGAGAAGCCGCCTGTCCGGCCCACTAAAGAAAACCTTCGCATCGAAACTCCGATTAACCTTTTCCACCAAACCAATTATTCGTATGAAAGTTTAGGATAAATTACCACTGTTGGCCTCATCATTGCGCATCTACCAATTCATCTTCTCGTACCAGCGTTTGACACCTAAGCGTATCATTCAACACTTACTCTCATGGTTTCAATAAACAGACGAAAGGTCTCCCCGAAGTCCTATTCTGGAAGGCCTGATAGAATCGGAGCACCAACCAAACCCAAAATGTAACTTCAAAGTCATCTACAGAATACATGAGAATCTTACTAAAAGAGTACGAATCAAACTTCTTTAAACCTCAGAAGAAATGGCAATTCATACATTAAAACATGAACTCTGCTTACAAAAGAAGTTTGTTCATTAATTAAATCTACATTGGACCTGACCTATATTAACACCAAATACGTAATTTTGTTTTGTCTGTTTTTTTGCTTGTTTGTTTCCTAATTGTGTCATATTTCCCCCACCCCCCCGCTTTATTAAATATCTACCCCTTATTACCAGTGTTGTTAACTTGACATTTGTAAAATTTTTGTCTTAGCTGAGTTCTACTCAACCTTGTCAATTAGATTACGTCACTCAACTTGCTTATTTAATCTTACTTTAGTTTCTAACTAATCAGTTAAATCTGTTATCTAAAACTTACAATTCTAATAATTTTATTTCAGGATTTCATCATGAGCTGACATTAGTTAGAGAACCATTGGAAAACCAGGGAGTACTGGACAGCTGCTGTTTCATCCTAGTTTGGGACTCTTCGGAAGTACGCACCCACCGCCAGGGTCAAAACGCAGGACCTTCTGGTTACAAGGCGAGCTCGTATACCATTAAGCCACTGGGACCCGATCCAGTAGGATGCAGCCCGTCGGGTGTGAGGACAAATACTCGCCAGCGATGACATTGGCTAGTGGTTGCGCCATGTCGTGAAATGGCAGAAGTTAGAATTCATGGGCCATTGGACCGGGTCCCAGTGGCTTAATGGTCTACAAGCTAGCTCGTCTTGCAACCAGAAGGTCCTGGGTTCGAGTCTCAGTCGGTCCGTGCTGATGAAGATTTCCAAACTAGGACGAAACAGCTGTCCACTACTCTGGTGCTAGTTTTCCAATGTCAGCTGATGATGAAATCCTGTAACCAGTCAAATCGCTGCAAACCAGCACTTGAATTTTATTTCAGTTTCTACCCGATTAACACTTTCTACATTACGTAATTTGGTAACTAAAATGTGAGATTCCAATGACAAATCTTTGAAATATTCATTTTGTTGCTAAGAGAAATAACTATATATATGCGACTGTACAGCTTGAGAATGATATCAGCGAAAAGGGTAACTCTTCGCTGAACGTCTTCTCTTATATATATATGTATATATATATACTTTTCTAGAATAATCGGCATTAACAGTATCGACTTGTTAAGATCGATGTAACTGCAGTTCAACAAAGTTATAATGAACAATAAAAAATGTAATAATAAACTGAATATCAGATAAAAATTGGGAAAATTTATGCAACAAATTAAAGATAGTTGAAATATTAACAGACAAGGAATCTAACGGCTTCAGCAATATGTAATTGACGATTTCGTACCGTAAAATTGAGGTTGATCAGAGTACGGTAGATAACTTTGAAAGCCTGGTTAATATCAGTTTTGTGTTCTGTATCTACGAGATGAGACAAAGTAACGATGAGAATAGGCCTTGTTTGTCCCTTGCTTAATCCCACACGATGATGTTTGAAAATCCAACGATAAACATGCATAATTATATGCCGTATGTATGTGGCTCTGCAGTAACATTCAAACTGATAGATACACATAGAAGAGGTAAAATTAAGTAGTTTGTCATTAACTGCCGAACGTAAACTAGGGGTTGGTGCGAAGAGACATTGTACTTCACTGGCATTGAATTAAGTGTTATGTTATTATTTCGCCGGTATTATCATCGAAAAACTGGAGGTTTAGGAACAAGGACCTTTGTAACGACAGAAGACAAGGGCCAGGCAACAGATGGTTTATTGAGAAAATCAAAACACATTTATAGATTTTTATGTATATTATTATTCGTTATTGTTAGCAGAGAAGCAACCCCTTCTGATTGGTTGTTTTCCTGCTGAAGCTTATTCTATCATTCCTTTGTTGCCGTTTTTTAGACAGTCCGTTGATATATCTGGTAATCGTATCCACCCACGCTAAGTCTGATGTGATTGGTTGTTGAGTTAATCTATGTTCCTGCTTTTTCCTCATGACCCAGATTTAGGACATAAACATTGACGTAAATTGCTGTCTGCCAATGTTGGCTGGCAGACAGCTGTCACCAAACCTTTTTGGGACTGTTGGTCCACGGAATAACAGTGATCTGCACTGACGAATGTCTTAATGAAGAACTAAATATTATTGGACAATTAATGAGTGATAATAATATTAAAATAACAAAGTAGGTTTATTTGATAGTACAAGAAGGAATAGAAACTGATGATTCTTTTTTTCCATACAAATGTTAGGCTTTGTTTCACGAACATTTAAAGCACACGATGCTACGATAAGTTGTAAAGGACGGTTCTCTATAAAAGAAAATTAATCACAAAATTTCTTCAATAGATATTTTCGTAACCTAACCTTTGATCGCCTTTAAAATCACATTGATGAGTAGCCTTGAGTTCTTGCAAAATAACTACCTAGTTGGGTATTTTCTAACTTATTCTAAAGGGGAATTCGATGTAAGCTTATAAAAGCTGTCAGACAAAAATGTAAGGCTAGATTGCATCCATGGATGTTTAGCAAGCTTATCTAAAGTGATGATTCCCGAGCACCTGTGACGTTTAGTCACCTTAAAAGTCATTAGATTTGAGAATACGTATTATTTTGAAGTTAAGTTGTTAGTAAATAATAAGAGGATTTACAGGATTTCATCACGAGCTGACATTGATTAGAGAACCATTGGAAAACCAGCACCGGAATACTGGACGACTGTTTCGTTCTAGTTTGAGACCCTTCATCAGTACGCACCCACCGCCAGGGTTTGAGCACAGGACCTTATGCTTAGAAAGCGAGCTCGTATACCATTAAGCCATTGGGACCCGCCCTGTCTAATGACCAATCCGTGAATTCTAACTTCTGTCAATTCACGACACAGCGCGACCCCTAGCCAATGTCTTCGGCGAGTATTTGTTCTCACACCCGACCTGCTGCACCCTACTGGTCATGAATTCTCACTAGAACCCTAGGTAACTACCTACCTACCTGAATAGGTCCATTCGCAGAGAAGTGTTTGGCTAGCGGCGGTGCTAAATCGAAAAATGTCAAAAGTTGTAACCCATGAGCCATTGGACCGGGTCCCAGCGGCTTAATAGTCTCTACGAGCTCACCTTGAAACCAGAATATCCTGGTTACGAAGCCCTGGCGGTGGGTGTCTACTGATGAAGAGTCCTAAATTAGTCTGACTAAATAGCTCTCCAGTACTCCCAGGATTTATAATGGTTCTCCAAATGAGGTTAGCTGAGAATCAATCTCCCAACTGTTAGTTATTACATTGGATTTGTGAACCTCTCAAACTATCAAAGTAAATCACTGAAAGAGCTTATTTCATTTATCGCTTATTTTGATGGATGATTGTCTTTATTTTAAAACAAAATAGAAAAAAATACACACCAACTTTTATAAAATGCAATAAAACTAAGGATGTACAAGATAAATTTTTCTCTCTTAGTAATACTGTCATAGGTGAATTAAAACAAAAATTGAAAATCTTTAAAGCTGTTTCTGTTTCTTCTAAGGGTTAATGACATTCTCATTGTTTATTTTTGTAGTCATGATAGACTAATGTATCATTCTTTGAAAAGATTGTTGGATGTTTCTTCTTCTGTCAATTTTCAATTTTTAGAAAAAAATCTATTTCTGATTGAACTATTAAATGAAACTGAGTGATGGTAGTAGAAGTAGTAATAATAGTAATTACTGTCCGTTATAATAATTAAATCTTGTTTTCAATTTTAATGATTAAAACGTTTCTGTTTTATGGTAGCCTAACCTACTGTTAACAAAAGTGGTTCTGGTCAGTGAACATATTGTATGCTGATTGGTACAGTCTCTGAGATTTGAGACGCATATAGTAGCATTATTATTTCTGATGAACTTATATGATATCAGATGGCTGGAGGCAATCAGCAGGAAGCCTTGCTTGACCTAGGTTTAGTGCTAGTTGGCACTCAACAGTCAGCAAGGCGTATCTGCAACCTAGAAGGAACAACTCATGTTCCTTCTGAGATTTGAACCCGCATCACCACCCAGTGCTGCCGCAGTCAGAGAAGTTACCACTGAGTTATTCAAGCTTGCGATTGATCCCCTGTAGGACTGTAGTGGGTATTTTGTGCACCGTGATGGCGAGCTACTTAGAATGGTGGCCACATTGCAAAACTGACTGATAGAATTCAGTCTGCACCAAAGAAAGGACTAGACACATGGCACTAGTTACTAGTGTCCAGTTGAACCACTCATGTGATTTTAGAAACAAAAACGCTTGATAAACAAATTAATGCTGAATTAATGCTGTTAAAAGAATAAAATTTTTTTGAGTATTCGTTTATAGGAATATAATTCACTTTAAGTTTGATCATGGATTGATATCAGTTGGAGAGTCACTGATAATCAGGGATTACAAGATATCTGTTTCGTCCTAGTCTGATACTCATCAGGATTACGAATCCCTAATTCTACCAGGGAGTGGACTCAGGACGTTTATGATGCAATATGACAGTGCTGACCATTCGGATAGTGGGTGGAGGAATTCAGTGGCTGGTGAATTCTAACTTCTGTCATCTCGTGAAAAATAACATAACCGGTAAGCAGTGTCATCGGCGAATATTCGTTCTTGACCTGGTATTGAGAATGTAAACACGATTTCGTATAGCTTTTTTCAAAGTTAAAATTAACGTTGTTTTGAAAACATTTTGCTTATTCTTTTTCGAAACTAAATTTTTGTTTATTTACTGTGCAAATTTCACCTTGTAATATAATTTTGGATGTAGTCAGCGTGAAACATGAACGTGTTTGCTCATACAGATTATGTTTTAATTTACTGTGTCTAAACTAACAAAAACCTGTAACAGTTGGTCCCCTTTCCCACGTTCACGTCATATGGTTCATAAAGGCTAATCTTCTCATCCTAGTGAGTAATAATTTCTGACACATAATAACTGTGATGTATTATTTAGTTCGGTGGCACAGTGGTTAGGACTCTCGCCGACCATGCAGATGGTCCGAGGTTCGAGCCTCCGCCGACGCACACCTGATATCTATGGTCGGCCTGCAAAAATTTGGGCTACCGATATCCATGCTGAAAATTTCATACTTGTACCAAAAATACAGTGTGGAATCAAGCTGTAAATCAAAAAAATAAATAAATAAATAAATAGTTGATGTTTATTATTTTGGTTCAAGTTGAAATTAAATGTCCCCCTCCTGTATCGACCATAAGCTTTTTAGAAAGAAATACAGAAGGTAGGTAAATAGTTATTTTGGGTGGTTAGTGTCAATGGATTATTTTTCAGTTGAAAAAGAATTCATATACAAAGACACACCATTGTATTTTCTGATGCTCAATTATTATTATTATTACTTCATAGATTTATTCCCCTTAATGAATTTGAATAAAGTAAGAACAACAGTTTTTGTGGAATTAAATGGTACAGTCATTGCTTATTTCGTTGGATTCTCATCAGCTGGTTACAGCTCAAAGACATTATTAAGTATATCTACAGAAACAGTTCTAACATAATAGCACAGAGTTCATCTCTAAACAAAAAACTTAACCAATCAATATATGCATACAACAACAATATGTAAAATAATAATAAACATTTTACCCCAAACAACAATAATTATACACAAAGAAAACTTTTGGGCATTATATAATCAGAGGAAGGAGAGGATGAAAAACATCCAGTTACCAGGGGTTAGAAAAGACTGACAACTGCGTGTTTCTGAACGCATACATTGGGTTTCAAGCGCTTGATGGAGATTGCCTTGGCAAACTTGAGGAGAATTGAACTCTTTTTCCCAATGATAATTTTGAACTGTCTTGCGACGTTCACCTCATGACCCGTGTCAAAGAGATACCTGGAGATGGATGGCGCTGTTTGAAGCATTTGTTCCCTTCAGACATAGGTTTTTTAGAACATGTTCAGAAAATCGGAGATACGTCCTTGTTTTTGTTCTCCCGATGTAACTGCGCAGCATATACATGTAAATTTATATACACAGTTGGAGTCTCCAACATGAGAAGGATATCCGTTATATGTGTTATCTGTTTTTTACACACAATATGATCTATTTTAAGATTAATGTAACTTGATTTCATAATAAGCAAAATATAATTTTTAGAAAAGCTACGCTAGATATCTAAGTGACTTGGGAACAGAAGCTTACATTTAACTGAAGTGAAGAAAATGAAGCATAGAATAAAGACAATTCTAGTAATATAGGCTTTTCGGTACAGGTTCATAAAATAGGAGTTGTGCCTTTCTTTCTATTCTTCCAATGTAACTACTCCCGAAGATACAAATAAGTTTGTATATACAGTCGGAGTTAATTTGAGGAAGATATCTCTCAACTTTTGACTGCATCAAACAGCAAGTTGTCCGATAAACCGGAACCAGCTTGGCTACAGGATAGACTCTGGTAAATGCCGTCCTTAATCTCCTGTTGACAGTCGCTATGGGATTTTCACCTCAAAAATCGAATTGAATGTAAATTGGCTTTTTCATCACTGCGATTTGCCTGACATTTGAACCTTCAGATCTTCCGTACTTGCTAATGAATATTTGAGGGTAACCATTGGTTTTCAGCATCTTTTCGAGAAACATCAATTCCCCCTCTAATTTATCTGTAGAGCATATTCTCCTAGCTCTTTATTATATAGTCTTGACTAGTACTCGTTAAAAGCTATAAAATGTAGGTATTTTCCATTCCATGTAGGCATTTGATAAATTGACTTTTGGGGAATGCCATCTTCTAGGCATTGTATGGTAATGTTGGGGAAATGAAACTTTCCATCTTTTTCATGTTCCATAGTAAATTCCATATTTGTATGTGCGTCGTTGAATAACTTGAGTAGGTAGGAAGCATGACATTCATTGTTGAACATTACAAATATGTCATCGACATTTCGACAATAAGAAGTTGTTTCGTCGATTGCGTACTTCAACTTTGTTTTCTGCTGGTTGCATATCAAGATAGATATCTTGTAAAACAGGGTTAAGTGGACTTCCGTTAGCTACACCATCTTTTTGGTGGTAAGGAGTGCTGTCAAACTTGAATTGCACATCCACGGTACACATTAGCAGTAGGCGTTTGAATTTTGACTCTGGGAGTTACCATTTTGTTTACTAAATGTTTGTCGTTTAATTGTGAATTAAGTTAGCCAGTTCGAAGCCTGAATGATTTCGCTGGTCGTCTTTAAATACAAGTATTGTAAATCTAGATGCCGTTATAATGAACTATTAATTGACTGATGTTACCAGCAATTTTCATGAAAAACTCAAAGTATAGAAACAATACGGATCCTTGCCGTATTTATGAGATCGAAGTTTCCTAATAATATATTTACTGGTAAGCAGAAAAAAATAGTACAGTAATATCTGTTGAAATAACACCAATTCTAGGGAGTCCAGTGTGCTAATGCAAGTTAAGAGGTTTTAAAAAACATATGTGTAGAAGTGATTTATATAATGAATTACGAATGTCAGCAGAAGACGAAGAATTAATACTACCGATGAAGGGCGAGAAATATAGTCGACAGTTCACAATAATAAAGGTGAAAAGTTTTATAGATCGTTTCATAAAACACTAACTTAATTATTTTATTTTTATTTTTGATCACAGCTTGATTCCACACCGTATTTTTGGTACAAGTATGGAATTTTCAGCATGAATATCGGTAACTCAAATTTCCCAGGTCGACCATAGATATCAGGTGTTCGTCGGCAAGGGATCGAACCTCGAACCATGTGCATGGTCGGCGAGAGTCCTAACCACTGTGCCACCGACGCACAAGTCAGTACGAATCGCTAGTAAACTGTTTACACTCTACAACCTCTAGAATTCAGTTTACAGCTTGTGATTTAGCATTTATTAATGGAAGCGTTTTTTTCCTTGTTACAGTCTGACCGAGTGTTGACTGGCAGAGATAGTTCCGACGTTGTCATAATTTTGCCTTCAGATTCTTTGGGATTTTACCAACCAAAATCAGTTTTAGGGAGTATGTATCAATTGGTGGATGGTGGCTAGCAGTGGAATCCAGGATGCGCGTTTCGTCCTATTTGGGACTCGTCAACTGGATGTACCTGCATTTCTCAGTGAGTGATGATGTTCCCACCGAGGCTCGAACCCAGTGCCCGTAGTTTCAAACGCCAAAGCGTTATCCACTAGACCACTTGGGCCACGAGAGCCACCTCTTGTGCAACGGGTCATATTAATTATTGAATTGAATTTTTGAGCCTCGGTGGTAACATCATCGCTCACTGAGAAATGCAGGTACATCCAGCTGACGAGTCCCAAATAGGACGAAAAGCGCATCCTGGATTCCACTTCTAGCCACCATCCACCAATTGTAGACAAATCAAATCCCCAGACATCGTCGAAGCATCTGCACAAGAAGCCGACATGTCAACCTGAGACCGAGTACTTCGGTTCAATCAATCGACGGGAAAATCAAAAATTCAATTCAAGTATGTATCAATATTTAAAAAGAACAAGAATTTTTCAGTATTTATATTGATTACAAACATGAAGGCATTCGTTTATAGCATTGATTATCATAGTGTAATGCAGCTTTCACTGTCAAGAGACGTTTAGCGACAGTGGGATAAGAAACATGTCTGAAGTCAGTAGATCGTTAGTTGTCAGTTGATCAAAACGCAGGTTTTCATTTAAATTTGCAGTGATTATATTTTGAGGAGCATTAGTATGCGTATTCATTTGAACTGTGGTCAAGATTTGACCGAATAGTTGCAAAATAAGTGGGCGCCGAGTGAGAAGTAGACATTTGTAAAAAATTATATTTGTAAAATCTCAGCGATATTGAAATGAGTAATTCCAACGTTTCGTTCGGCAATCTGGTCCGAACTTCTTCAGGGAAATTAATCGAAATTAACATAACAGGGTCAGGAATTATGGTGGCATTCAAACCTACAAACTCACTCAGGGACAAGCTCTGTAGGCTGAAGGACCCTGTCAGTTGACCCAATAAGACAAAATAATATAATTAACAAAATATCTTTCAATAACTGTGAGTTGAGTCATTTACATAGGTCAGACTAGTAGGTCGGGGGTAGTCAGATTATCGGAACATAAGAATCTAGCCAAGGTAAGAATGGTTGACCCCAAGAAGATAAGTAATTTACAAAAAAGCTCAGCGATTTCACTGCATGCACTAACACACAACCACACAATGGGGTGGATGGGGAAGGGTTAAAATTCTAAGGTAGGTAGGTAGGTAGGTAGGTGGAGAAAGAGATTGATTACTGAATCCTTGTTCATCGAGTCTACACCCAACACATGCAACAGAAATGACTCAATGCAAATACCAGAAATATGGAAGATATTATTACCGTAGGTCAAATCATAATAGGATAATAAATAATCTTGAATTTCTATTTCATTTCAAACACATCACAACATTCTAACAAGTTGCTTATTATGACTATAAAAAACACTCGTCTTATTTCCCATCTGATTGCAATTGATCAATAAAACTCGTATTTTTGTTATTATTCCTGAATGTACATTATCCTATATTCATTTTCATCTAAATATCTAGTTAATTCCACACATGTATATAAGAGAAGGAAGACGTTGTGTGAGTATTGTCTTGATATGATTATGAGTGGCAATAGTTTGTGCTCGAAAAGTGGTCATCAGTTAATATTACTGTACAACACTGTATGGGATTTATCAAAATAAAATCTTATCCATAATGGAGTTATACTCTACCACAACGCCCAAGTTTTACACTAATATCAATAACATAACACAGGTTTATAATATAAAAAAGGAACACCTCTTGTTTTTAAAAACTTTGTCCAATCATATGAGTCATGAAACAGGTATCAATATGTATAACTAACAAAATTGTATGAACTGTGATCAAAATTTGACCTAAGACTTTCAGAATTAGTCTGCTTTTTATTAAACAATTTAAGCAGAGTGTACTTTTTATCGGATTGTGTTAAACTGAAAGTTCATGGTCGTAGATAACTGAATATGAAAATAAATGTGTATATGCAGGATACGATGGTGTGTGTATATGTATGTGGGTATACAATGATAAAACATTTGTTAGCCTTTTCATAAGAAGATATAAACAATCAGGAATTTTGACCAATTATGATTAATTATTGATACATATCCATTTTTTATTTATTTATCAATCAGGATTTGACATTCATTAGCTAACATCCCACCTTCACGTCTGTTCAAACTGTTGGGATCCCCCCATATATGTAGGGCTTTCGCAGTCAGTCTTTCTTTTGCGTTGGTGGCACAGTGGTTAGGACTCTCGCCGACCATGCACATGGTTCGAGGTTCGATCCCTTGCCGACGAACACCTGATATCTATGGTCGACCTGGGAAATTTGGGTTACCGATATCCATGCTGAAAATTCCATACTTGTACCAAAAATACAGTGTGGAATCAAGCTGTGATGAAAAATAAAAATTTAAAGAAACCTTTCTGCGGAACCTTAGTCCTATCGAAGTCAATTTTGTGTCCCGTTTCTATCGAATGCAGTGCAGTAGCTGATCTAACTTTTTTAAGTCTGCAGAGGTCTTGGGAATCACCTTAAGACATTGTTTGTGTTCTTTCACTCTTATATTTACTTGTCTGGAAGTTTCTCCTACATATACGGCGTCATAGTCCCCACAATTGATATGGTACACACAATTCTGTTGGTTTTCTTCATCTATTTTATCCTTAATATTCACCACTGATGAGGGGGGTGATGTGTTAGTCGCACGAAAATACACTCTTATGTTATGATCGTTAAGAATTCGCTTTATCTCATCCGATGTTTCTTTGCAATAAGGAATCTCCGCTGTACTAACCCAATTCTTGGCAACAGGTTTCGATCCATCGTCATCTTCACATTTTAAATATCTTTTTATGAAGGCTTTAGGATAATTATTTGATTCAAGAATGGATTGAATCAATTTTAGTTCTCTTCCTCCTCAGTAACTAAACATTTGGCTCTGTTGATCAGATTCTTGGCCACAGTTACTTTGGTGGTAAATCCGTGTGCTGAACAGTAGTCTAGGTATTTGTCCGAATTTGAAAATGTTTATTTTGAATTTATCATCTAGTTTCTTTAGTACTAACTAAACAGTCCAGGGACGCCAAATCATTCTCGTTGGATTCAACCTCTTTGGAAAACTTGATAGTTTGTGATATATTGTTTATTGAGTGAAAAAGTTCATTCAACAAACTACGTCTGATTATGATGAAGGTATCATCCACGTATGGGATGGACTAGAGCATCTCATAATTGCATTTGTTTCTAATGAGTGCATAAACAGATTGGCGACTAGCAGAGATACTGGTGATCCTAAGCACTGCCTCCTGTTTGATGGTAAAGAACCCCTCTAAATGTAACGATAAACGTAGACCCAAATCCAGTCCCTTCATTATTTCGTCTGGATTTAAAGGGCAACGTCCACTGAGTTCATCGTCAGAACAAAATAAATTATAGATAATACTTAAAGAATCATTAACGGGAACATTCGTGAATAATGAATAAACATTGAAACTTACGATTACTTCATCTTCTTCAGTGTGAGTCAGGTTGATTTTTCTCCTAAATTCATACGAATTCTTCACTCCATGTTCTACTTTCATTTCATATGGGCTTAGTATTCGATAAATGTATTTAGAGAGGTTTAGGTTGAGGAATTAGTAAAATCCATGATTGGACGTAACAGAACTTCTAGTTTATGTGTTTTTCGGTAATCCATAAAATCTATAGGGACTGCAACTTTCTGGAGTCAGAGTAAACTCAAGTGATACACCCAGTTTCTCTTTTATTGACCGCAACATTTTGCTTGTTTCAGCCTTCAGCTTATTCAGTGTCGCCCTTGACTTTGTCACGTTGAATTTTTCATAAGATCTGACATTAAGATGATCAATGGCCTTCTTTTCGTAATCTGTAGAGGTCACGACAATCGTGATGTTGCCTTTATCTACTCTTGTAATTACAATCATCTATGGGTAGTATGGAAAATGCATGATCGGCTTGTAAATTTTAAAACTACAGTAACCAATCCAAACAGCATGGCATAAAATGATTACAAAATTCACATGTTACAAGCAGGGTGGGGACGCTGTGCTGAATATATTCAGCAAATTGAGCTTGAAACAACATTGTATAAGCTATGTTAAATTGCGGTAAACTTTCTCAATTTAACATATCATAAGTTGACACATATTTTAGACATTGCGTGCAGTACTTAATTTGAACAAGGCCGAGAGAATCAAAGTATTTTCACACTTCACTTGACATCTGGTGAAAATACAATGCTAAGGGTTTAGAGGATAGAGCAGTGTGCTTCTTATTCGTGCTTCGTTTAAGTTTTTAAATGAAGAGAAACTGTTTGATATCTTTTATGACTGGGTAAATTTTTAGTATCTCTAAGTTATTATCATTATTTCTTCGGGTTTCCGTAAAACATAAGAATTAAAAATAATATATCTATGATCTCGTCTTTCATAGCTGGCTGAACGATTGCTCACAGGCTTTACTCCCCTCTTCATATGAATTCCTCCGCGTTAACATCGGACATATAACTCACTGTCTCCAATTCGAGCTCTACTCTGGGGCCTGCTACATGATGTCGCTCACTAGTCTTCTCAGTGTATAGTTGATGCATATCTATTCCCTTCAGACTACCTTTCGTGTTGTGGTTTCTTGGTTGGTTCGTTACCAGCTTTCCATATTGCTTATTATTTCTAAAAATCCATCTGATATTTAGTTTGGAGCGGTAGAAAGTATTGATAAAAGTTTGCAGGAGCTTGTTAAAACTTTTTTCTGAAAACTCTAAGGGAGTATTGACTGACTTGAAATTAATATCGAATATTCGAATCTTGTTCTTTATGCGGAGTGTAGAAGATTTTTAAACTGATCTTAGATTAATGAAGGTCTGTTTGGCTTTTCTGAGCTTGACTGGCTTTACGATCCTTATCCGTGCCTCCTAATATTGAAATAATGTTGTCTAGATAAGTGAAAGAGGCGGTCTCTTCACTGACTACTTGTTCCACCCACCTGTTGGTTTTAGCCTGTAAGTCTACGAGTTTGTATGACATTAGACGTAACTCATCCAAAGAATCAAATTCTTTTAGTTTTTTTGTCGGTTCAATGGATTTTTGTCTTCTTACTCAGCGCAGAAGTCGGCATGATCCAGCCTATTACAATCAGGCATATGGGTGAATGTAGACAGCCTCTCCTTACTTCTGTATTCATTTCAAGCACTTCACTGGACTTTCATTTTTGAATCATTGAATATGTTTGGTTAGACCTCTAAATAGTGTATATAGTTTGATGGTTATATTTCACAAGTATTTATTAGATTTTCATACGCAGAACTTCTCTGCGAATTAGGGGATGGTGACTAGCAGTGGAATCCAGGATGCACATTTCGTCCTATTTGGGACTTACCATCTGGATGTATCTGCATTCCGCACTGAGTGATGATGTTCCAACCGAACGTGTGTACATCCAGATGACGAACCCCAAATAGGACGAAATGTGCATGCTGGATTGCACTGCTAGTCACCATTCACCAATTCACTTCTAATCACATGCCCAGACATCGTCGAAACATCTTCAAACGAAGCTGACATGTCAACCTGAGACCGAGCACTGCGGTTCAATCAATCGACGGGAAAATCTAAAATTGAATTCAAACTTTCTCAGCATTTAGAATGTAATTCAATACCATGTAATCGCCTAAAAAGTGTAACATACGTCCAGCTGCTGATTTTCTTGTATTCCAACTGTCAGGTAAGGTGAACATACTCTGATTATGAATAGAATACACAGATCGTCTTTCGTTTTCATAGTAGGAAATCCATCTTTTAGCATTTACAACACATAGATAATGTCAACAAATCTCTCAACACATCAACCAGAAACAATAACATTCACAATATCACTGTAAAATGATACACTGTTGTTAAAAGCATTTAAATAACTATTAAAGCTTTTGGGTATTTTACCTGTAAACATAAACATTTTATAGAAGAAATGCTTGTTGACAAACTTGTCTGTACAACTGGTATCTTCCTTCATAGATGATTTTCGCACTACTCTTCCCTTCTATAGTTAAGCTTTTCTTCTTCCTTGATAAACATGTTCTCTTCAACTTTACTCTTCTTAAAAGACAGTAATTAAAATTTGCAGGCAAGATTTAATTTAGTATTTCTGTTACGCATGAAATAGATGAATAAATAAATAAATAAAATAAAACAAAATAGAATAAACATTCAGATTTATTGTTTGTAGTTAACGTTTTGCAGGTTTCTGCTGTATCACTTACATAAATTCCTTCACTTAGTCATACATACCTTTCCGAATTCCATCTTAGGCTTTTGTTTTTTCCAATTAAAAGCTAAGGTAACTGTTTCCAAAATTAAAATCGGATACATTTATTATATATTACTATTTCCTTTAATTCCTAGAGGAACATAGAAATTCAGCCGAATGTCTCCATTGCGTTTGGTTCTCTGCTAGAGTTTTTACCTAGCTCCAAGTCTCCCCGCATGCTTTTATCTCCTCTTCACATGACCTCCTCCAAGTCACCCTTGCACTGACGACCAACTCGCCGCTTCCCTTTCGGGTTCCACTCAAGCAATCGCCTGGTGTGTGATATCTTTTGATGGTTTTCTCAGAGTATGGCCAGCCAATCCATCTCCATTTCTTCCAGCCTGTTTTTTGCACAATCGGTTCCTGGTTGGTTTGCTTCTAGAGATCCCTCTGTTGGTGATCATTTCTGGCCATCTGATTTTGAGTATTTAGCGAAGACAGCTGTTGACGAAGGTCTGTAGCTTGTTTGAGATGATCTTTATGACGCGCAGTGCAAGTCACTGATTCGTATGGTAGCACTGACTTCACATCTGAGTTGAAAATCCGGATCTTATTCTTCATGCTGAGTAGTGATGTTGACCGTCACACATACTTGAGAGTGATGGAAGCTTGTCTTGCTTTTCCGATTCTTGCTTTGATATCCTCATCAGTTCCATCCACCTGTAGCTGAAACGATGCTTTCCGGGATACATCTAAATTTGTGAAATTATTTAAAATAAGCTGAACAGTCGTGTGGAAACCCTGATGGTGTAGAGTGCTCTAACCTTATGAATGAAGGCCTGTTTAAAACTTGGGCTACCGAAAACCTCTGTCAATATATTGTGTATAGTTTCTCTTATTCGGTTTGTTAAAATCCAGTAAAATATGACTTCTAATAATGTTTACTCTGGCGAGTATATAAAACATCTACAGCCTGAAGTTTTGGAAGTTTCTACTGAACTTGAGAAAAAAAATTATGCTTAATGTCAGCTTGTGTGTTTGTGGCACAGAGGTTAGGACGCTCGCCGGCCATGCATATGGACCGAGGTTCGATCCCTGGCCAACACACTCCTTTACCCCATTAAGCCAGTAATAAGACTGGTAAACAGGGAAGGTTGGGCATGAGGTTAGCAACCCCAACCTGTAAAAATAAACAACAGTGCTACCGAAACTTCAAGCCTCTAACTTGAAGCTTTATTTTCCACTGGGAACGTGAAGGAATAACAAAAATGTCAGCTTATCCCAGTACTTGAGATGACCGTTCCTAAGTGGTACCCTTGGTTCACAGAATGTACTTCTGAACCTTTTTTAATTAACATGCAACAAAATATCGTATACTTCTTGAAGGAGAAGAAGAAGAGATATGATAATGGTTCGGTTTGCACTTCAGATCAGATGGAACTGTGTCATGCAATCTACTGTGAATTATTCTTTTATCTGAAGATATTGGACGAAAGGAAACTAGCATGCAATGAAGTCTGCTGAAAATTCTGTACATAATATAAACATTGTTCAGAATAAAGCTTTATTATTATTATAATTTTAGCGCAGATAGTTAAAGATATTTTAACTCTTTTCGGCTGTTAAACGCAATTGTCCTAATAATAATGTTTACAGAGAAACATTTTATCTCTATACTGAAAATCTTTCCAATGACTATTCATATAAAATAGCCCATTTTATATCCATGTACATATTGTCAACTTTCATTGAAAAGTTATTAGTAGTCCCATGGATTACGAGTGGAACACAGAGATTCATCAGAACACCTTCATTTAATCCTGTTGTCTCCAGGCTTCTTTATCTGGCTCTACGACTGACCATACGCTTTCATCTCCTCTTCACACAGTCTTCTTCTCCATATCGCTATTGGACTATCGCAGAACTCGTCGTTTTTCACTCAAGTCTATTAAAGAGATTGTCTGACATGTGACTTCACTCAACGGTCTCTTTAACATGCGTCCTATCCATTGTTATTTTCTTTGGCATCGTTTTGGGTCACTAGGTTCTGGATTATCTAATTTTAAGTGATTAAAAATGCCTATTAAAATTTACAAAAGAATGGATACTGAACAAAGAGTACTCTTTTCGATGACTTCATCATCAGGCTTTACAGTCAAATGTACATTATAGCGAATGAATGAATGAATGAATTAGTGTTATTTTTTTCTCTTTCCCTCACTTTCCCCAGTGGAACATAGGGCTTCAAGCTAGTGACCTGAAGTTTCTGTAGCAGTGTTTATTTTACAGGATGGGGTCGCTAGCCTCATGCCCAACCTTTCCTCTTTACCAGCTTTTTATTTCCGGCTTAGCGAGGTAAAGGAGTGCGTCGGCCTGGGATCAAACGCCATTGATGTTTAAATAACATCGAATCAATAATATCAATAGATTACCCGGTAGATGATGATGGGGAAGGATTCTTCAATGGTGGCTGGCTTTGTGGCCGGTTTTGACCAGATGGTCCAATATCGAACTGTTAATGGTTTTCACTATACCTTTACTTGGCCACAGTGGGAGATGTTCTCGAGCGCGGAAAATCACGTTCCTAGAGTGACGACCAATATAACTCGCTCCAACACAGGCGCAGTTGAATTGGTAGATACAACTGGAAGTGGCTGGTCCAGGTAGTTCATATTCACTTGAGGAATCACCATCGGTCGTTTAGAGAATAATACGTGTAGTTCGCCAGTATTAAAAGTTCTTTGAACTGATTTTCTTAATTTCTTCGTCATTATATCGCCCTTGAATTGCAGTCGTATATAAAGAGACTTCTTGTTTACTGATAGTGAGTAGTTCTTTTTCCGCCTTCTTTGTCATGTGTTTCTTGATAAAATTTTCGGGAAAGCTATTTTCGATCAAAGTATTATATGCAATGCCTAATTCATCTTCAGTTACTTCTTCTAAGCATATAGCTCTAACTCTGTTGTTAAGGGTCTTTACTAAATTTCTTTTGTACTTGAGAGGAACGAAGCTGTAAAAATGTGTATATTGTCCTGTCCAAGTACTTTTTCAATTTAAATTTCTTTTTATGCTACTATCTAGTTTTCTTGTAAGTAGGAAATTTTCACAATTTGTTGCCACTAATCCTTTATGACTGGCTAGAATGCAGCGAAGACAGCTACTGATATGTTTGCATCAGCCTTTTTCAAATGCTTTTGTGACCTGCAGTGCAAGTTTCAGACGCAAATAGAACTTATTTAAAAGTTAAGATACCTAAATGAAAGGATAACTAGTGCTTTGTACGCACCAAACTTTAATCCTTATACATGAAAATGACTTTTTAGATAACTAGAACTATTATTTTCTAATGAATGATAAAGTTGAACACGTAAAACTCCTTATGGAATTTATATATATATATATATATATATATATATATATATAATCTCGCTTTTAGAAGCCTAGCAAAGACATCCTTTCGGTGATTTAATCTTCAAAAGCTATACAACAGAAGCTTTATACGTGAGCTAAGATAGTTACAACTATTATTTATTTCAAAACAATAACAAAGATTGAGGGAGATAATAATTTTCAAATCGACATGAAATACTGAAGGTTTGCTTATTGATTACAAGTGTCTTAGAGACGAAACCAAATGGGATTAGGAAATAGTTGTGCAACGTGTAAAATGGTCTTTAATGAAGAGAGATTTGAACGGCATATGCGTAGAAACAAATTGAAATGATAGTTTTCACAACTGAAGTGAAAGAAAAAAAATGAAGGTGATGAAGTTACTGAATCGAGCTAGATCTATGTTCAGTGTAGTTGTTGGACTAGTTTCTTTTGAACATATAGCTTCGGTTTATTGATATATATGGAGAGGGCTCCTGTGTTACAAAGAAACGGAAACCCACTGCATTTGGTAAGCTTTTGTTCGCCTTTTGTATGACTCTGAATGATGAGCCGGTTGGGATTATGTGACAGATATTGACGAGATGTCGAGTTACAACGCCTCAGGTTAAACCTCACTAGCCATGTTGTGTAGTGTAGCTTTTAATGTTGGAAGGTGAGAAATTGTTGGTAAGAGTAAGAACGGTAAACCTAATAAAGACTGAAACTGTTGGTGATAAGAAGTCTTTGGCTTTCAATTCTGCAATTTGTAGCATAATGGATGAAGTGACCAACTGTAGGTAAGATAACAAAAAGGAATGTTGTAGAAAAATGCGAAGCAAGATGCGCCAATCTAAACTTTTATAAGCCAACTTACCAACAAATTTGTAGGAAAATTAACTTTAAATACGACAGGGGCATGTAATATGAAGTTAACCCAAAATGATGTAAGACAATCAACCAGTACCTTAAAATTATAAAGTATTAAGAATAATATGAATACACAATTACTTGAGACTAATATTTAGTCCACTTGAGGCATATTTCACTATTACAATCCACATGACAACATTGCACATAGTTCGATGATTCCCTACCCTCCTCCCAGGTGAACTTATTGGTTTGGTTGTTGACACCTATTTGGAACGATTGTCTAAGTTTCCAGAAAGTACGATCAATCATTATAATGTCAAGCAGGCCAACACGGTGGATAAGAGCACGATGTATGGACGAACACACGTGTGTTTGCTGCCAGTCGCGTAGGAAATTGTATTTCAGTAAAAACGTACACAGCAGATAAACGGAAGTTTGGTTCAAACAAGGGGTGAACGAAATGTGCCGGAAGGACAGAACATAATTTACAACTTTAAAAAAAATCATATTTTCATTATTTTTTTATTTTATAATTTTTATTTTTGATTACAACTTGATTCCACAGTGTATTTTGGGTACAAGTGTGGAATTTTCAGCATGGATATCGGTAGCCCAAATTTCCCAGGTAGACCATAGATATCAGGTGTTCGTCGGCAGGGGATCAAACCTCGAACCATGTGCATGGTCGGCGAGAGTCCTAACCACTGTGCCACCGACGCACAAGCCCTATGGTAATCAGATGTTATTTGGATAAAAACATTCTTTATTGCAAGTGTGTAGATGTCATTTATATTCACTGAAATAAATTCACCATGTTCGTGTGTAATCTTCAAACTTCTCTATCGTTTGCTTGTGTCTTTTTGTAAATTTTTATTATCACTCGGTTTTATATTCCAAGTGGAACATAGAGCTTCAGCAGGATATCTTAGTTTCATTCGGTTCTGTGACACCACCTTCAAATGGCTCCACTACTTTCTTTCCTAATCACCTGATCGTCTTGATGCCACCCGCGGACACGTAAACTTTGGCTTCCCATTTGGGTTGCACTTGAGTGCTTGGCATGTGATGCCACTCAAAAGTCACCTCGGCTTATGTCTCTCCCACCTCGATTTCCTCCTTTATATTTATTGAGCCATAAATTGATAACTGGTCTGTCTCCAAAGGTTATTGTTGTCGCTAAGCCTTTCCAACTGGTCAAGTGATCTTTAGTATCCAGCAAAAGCATCTGTTAATGTAAGTCTGCACCTTATTGTGAATATTTATCTTGATGCGAATTGCAAGTCTCTGAAACATATATGAGCAATTTAATTGAATTTTAGATTTTCCCGTCGATTGATTGGACCAAAGTCCTCGGTCTCAGGTTGACATGTCGGCTTCTTATGCAGATGCTTCGACGATATCTGGGCATATAATTAAAAGTGCATTGGTGGATGGTGACTATCATTGGAATCCAAGATGCGAATTTCGTTCTATTTGGGACTCTTCAACTGGATGTACCTGCATTCCCCAGTGAGTGATGATGTTACCACCGAGGCTCGAATCCCGTGCCCATAGTTTCAAACGCCAAATTAATATAACCCGTTGCACAGGAGGTGGCTCCCGTGGCCCAAGTGGTCTAGTGGATAACGCTTTGGCGTTTGAAACTATGGGCACCGGGTTCTAGCCTTGGTGGGAACATCATCACTCACTGGGAATGCAGGTACATCCAGATGACGAGTCCCAAATAGAACGAAATTCGCATCCTGGATTCCACCTCTCGTCACCATTCACCAATTAAGTACATGAGCAATGTTGACTTAATATTAGTGTCGAAAATTGGCGTCTTGTTCCTTGTGCTAAGTATTGATATCAGATTAAGGAACATGCAGCTCGCTTTCTCGATTCCATCCTGTCATTTCTTGCTACAGACGAATTCAAAATCATATGGTGAGTTGGATTTCAGTAAACCACAATGTGCACAATCTTGATCACCTTGTAATTTAGAGTGGTTCCTTTCCAACAGAGATGCCCATTTTTATTCAATTTCATCATGGATGTTCAAATGGAATTGAATCTAAATTAATTCAGAGACTCAGGGATTGACTTGTTGTCGAGGAATACTGTCGTTGACTTAGAATATTCAGATGACTTAGTCCTCCCTCCTAGGTGGAGACGCTGAAAAGTTAAAGCAGATTCTTCTAAACGCCTTGAGCTGCAACCTGAGAATGCTTGGTATGCGACTGTCTCCTGACGTAAAATGTAAGATGATGCTGCAGGATTCGGCTACATTGACTCCTGGCTTAAAGATAGGGAGTGAAGTGGTAGAGCATGTTGACCACTTCACTTATTTGAAAAGTTGCATCAGCCCAAGCGTATTGAATACTGGCAAAATTTCAGCGCGGTTACATAAGGCTCGTTTAGCATATGCAAACTTACACCACCTCTGGCTTAGTCGACGTGATATACAGCTGTCGAATAAACGGGGTATGTACCGTTCAGAAGTGTGCTCTGTCATCCTATATGGCTAGCTGTGAGTTAGACCTGGTCATTGAAAGAAGTGAAAACGACGACTGGCTGTCTTTGATCATAAGTGTGTGGACTGCATCTCCTGCATCACGTGGTCGTATAATAGGGTGAGGAATATTGAGGTTAGGCTCCGGACGAGTCCAAGGTAAGTGTGTGTGGCAGGGGGAGAAATCAGTCGACGAGGCTGTGAAGTTACATCGATTGAGATGGTTAGGTCATGTGTTACGCGTGGATTCCTAGCCATCGACCGCCTTCCTCGACGGTCAATGTTAGCTGACACAGCATTGATCAGGTTGGAAAAGAGAGGGGGAGAGAGCTAGTGGTGGTCAGAGCAAGACACGTCTTCATCATTCAATGATATCTACAATAGTTAGTTGAAGATAGTCATTTATGAAGGTGTAGACTTCCTGGTTGGGTTCCTCGGGACGCTCAACACCAATGGCTGGAGGCAATTGTTGATGTGGCTCAAAATCGTTCTGAGTGACTGGCGTATATGCACCCACTTCTTGAGACTTATAATTTCCAATGAAACTATATTGTTCTTGCATATTACTATTCTTTTTGCTTTATATCTCTGTTTACTGTCTCTATTTTGCGTTTCTTTTTACTTTCTCTTATTGATTTGTGTGCTATATGGAGTGTGGCGACTCGAACTGCTGCACATCTATGGAAAGTTCTATGTTTAGACCAGACAGACAGACAATGGTTCCCATTCAAATACACAATGTAGTTTTTCTACTTTGACATACATCTGCGTTAGTTTTAATGATGCCTGCTTAAAATGAAAAGCTGTGCAGTGATTTTTTCAAAATCAGTTAACAAAAAGCGTCAAGGCGGGCTGTTAATCTATTCATATGAGCTACACACTATCAAGCATTAAACATCACCTGAATTTATAAGTTACAGGTCTCTCAGCTCTTCCAGTCCTAACAAATTCTGTATTTCCTGACTCCTTTTAGTTCTAAACTGCTAATTTTTATAACAATAACAACAAAAAACAGAATTTAAAAAATGTGCCTGAATAGTTTAACGTTGTCTTGAGCTATTTTTTACATTACGTTTCCATAACTACCGATTGGGATTTCACTAACTTATTCTTGTTCAAAATTTTGACTTTGCTAGGTAGTCAATAATTTATTATTATTATTATTACTATTATCTGACATTAGAAGTCATTTTAAACTGGGGAGAAATAGAAGCAACTGTGTGTCTTTATAAGTTGGGGTTTTTGTTCACTAAATTTATTTAGTTGTGTACATTTACAATAGGAATTCAAGAAGTTATTCTGAAAAACGATAAGTTATTTATGAGGTGATGAAAATAACTATGTTAGCTTAAACATAAGGTTTTTCTACAAAAAAGAAACGTCTAGCTGTATATTTTTACTATCTAATCTAGCAGTCACTACATAAGCCTGAAAACTGTCATGAATTTCATTCTCTCCAAATTTTAATATAGCCTTTCACTGACGCATAACTTCTTAAGATATTGAGTCCAATGCAATGTAATGTTTTGGGTAGTTATACCGGATTTTAAGCAGCCAAAAGCCCCTATCAAAGTGTCCATGACTTGTAATCAATTTCTCACTAGACTGTAATACTACTACTTGGTATTTAATTGGTGGATGGTGACTAGCAGTGGAATCCAAGATGCGAATTTCGTCTTATTTAGTACTCGTCAGCTCGACGAACCTGCATTCCGCAGTGAGTGATGATCTTCTCACCGAGGCTCGAACCCGGTGCCCATAGTTTCAAACGCCGAAGTGTTATGCACTAGACCACTTGGGCCATGAGAGCCACTTCTTGTGCAACGGGTCATGTTAATTTAATTTAAGATTTTCCTGTCGATTGATTGGACCGACATGTGAACCTGAGACAGGGCACTTCGGTCCAATCAATAGACGGTAAGATCTAAAATTCAATTAAATTACTACTAGGTAATGTGATCAGAATAAATATTAAAGTTTTGCAATTCTTTGTCTTGTTTTTTTATTCCTTCACGTTTTTAGTGGAACATAGGGCTTCAAGCTATAGGCATGAAGTTTCAGTAGCAGTGTTTATCTTGTTACAGGATGGGGTTGCTAGCCTCATGCTCAACCTTTCCTATTCACCAGTCTTATTACTGGCTTAGCTAGATTTAAGAGTGCGTTGGCTGAGGGGATCGAACCGAGGACCATTTGTATGGTCAGCGAGTGTCCTAACAGCTGTGCTCCTGACGCACCTTTTAATTTGGAAGTAATATAAACAGGTCCACAAATAATACGATCAACCACAGTTCAAGTAAATATTTATGGAAGGTATGATTGGCAATTTTATTTATCACTAATAACCTCATGATGTTTATTAACCGATTTCAAATAAAAATGACAATGGCTTTATTCTGGACTTAGTGTTATTTATTCTGAAGCATTAGATATCTTTACTTCATCTCTGAGAAGTACACACAGGCAGGTTGAAATCCAATTTAAAAAATGCGAATGAGCACACTTTATGACTCAAGGATACAATAAAGTGATTAAAACAATAGGAATTAAGGGAAAAAACTTCATACAATTTTATCCACTAGTAATCTTAAACAAAACAACTATGTCAAATGTAACAAGCATTCCTATCAACTGGCTACATTTTGAACCATATAAAAGTGTAAATTGAATTAAAGATCTGAACACACTTTTACCATGAAGACAAGGAGTAACTGGTAGGAACGAAGAACAACATAAGTCCGGAATGATGTATTTGTTAAGTAATTAAAAGTGAAGAGGACTGATTATTTGTAGGATGATAAAATGAATATACTTGGGAACATATATTCTTTACGTAGAATATAAAGTTTAACTAGAAAGATTACAGTGATAAAATAGGTTGCGTAATTACCGAAAAATGCGTTTTTCTATAATTTGGTTTGTAAGGGTTAGTTATGTTCTTGCGAGTTGATCACGGATTGATATCAGTTAGAGAACCATTAAAAACCAGGGAGTACTGGAAAGTTGCTGTTTCATCCTAGTTTTGGAATCATCGGTAGTACTCACCCACTGTGATTTGAACCAAGGACCTTCAGGTTACGAGGCAAGCTCGTTCTATTTAAAATTAGGATCAGCATAACTAACCCTTACAAACTAATCTATAGAAAATTAATCTGATGCTCGCTAGTGACCTGCTACAAGTTGGAGTTTTCTGAGTTCTAGTGAGAATTCGTGACCAGTGAGGTCCAATTAGATGTCAGGTGTGAGGATGGATTTCACACCAACGACAATGGTTGGGGTCGCGCAAAATCACGAATCGATAGAAGTTAGAATTCATGAGCCATTGAATCAGGTTCCAGTGGCTGAATGGTATAGGAGCCAGCTTGCCTTGTAACCGAAAGGTCCTGGGTTCGAACCCCATGTGAGGGGTACATACTGCCGATGATTCCCAAACTAGGATGAGACAGCAGCTGTCCAGTACTCCCTGGTTTTCAATGGTTCTCTAACTGATATCAATCCGTGATGAACTCGTAAAAATGCGTTTCTATAAAATAGCAGAAAAAAAGGGGGTAGGATGTGTTATGTTTAGATGAAAGAATACAATGTTCTAAACAGGACATTTTGTTATCACCAAGGCAGTGGGAGATTCCCTAAATCTATGTATTCAGAAAGAGACAATGGTGAATCTTGCACCTCACGATACAAGGGTCACACGCCAAGTTTCCCCGGGGTCATAGTGACCTTAAAAAGAAACTCACATCGTTAAACAACACACTGTTAATATGGACACAACCACAATTAGAGCTGAATCTAGGACAAAGGCAAATAGTAAAGGACAAAATCAACATGTGGTATGTAAGTGTCAAAGTAATGATACACAGTCTAGGGGAAAATCGTAAACTCATCACAAAGTTAGCTGTTATGTCTAAATAGGTAAAACATATCAGGAGGGATTTTCAAAACAATTTTTCTGTTATATGTGATGCATTTTGCTGGGTGGAAACTCAGTTAACCTAGTGATTCAAGCAAACCGCCAGTTCTCATTAACGTTATAATGGTAACAACTAAGAATAACGGATAAAGATAATCATTTCTAGCTGAACTGTGATGTACTTTTCTATAATTTAGTAATGAAAGAAAAGAAATATTAAAATAGCGAACATTATTCATCAACTGATTGAAAGAAAACTATGTGAAACTGTTCGATTATCAGTAACGTTGTAGCTTTAACTCAACATATTTAATTATTTGCTACCGTAGACTTATAGTTCATAAAGAGCATTAATATATGGAGCATCTTAATTAAACATTATACACACATATTTGGAATCTCTTTAAATTGAGTTGGTGAAAGCCATTCTATAAGCCATTTTAATATTATAAGGATACACTAGCTGTAAAACAACGGTATGAAATCCTACCAAGAGTCTTCAAGCAGTTGAAAAAATACTTCATTTACCGGGTGAAACTTCAGTTCTACGTGTAGGCATCTAATACTAGATGAACTGAACAAATAGTAAGTTGGACCTTCTACAACAAACCAGTCAAGAGCATTAAAAAACCTACACAAATACGCTGAAGAAAACGGTGATGAACCGGACACTCTAAAATCAATATAATCACCCTTTGTAATTGTGTGTAAATTCAGTCTGCCAAACGTAGCAGAATAATAAAAATAAATTAATTTGTAATATTGTTTATCTCATAAAAATATTTAAAACAGTGAAGACTAATCAAATTGTAACTAAGGGTGTGAAGGTTAGAAAGTTTAGACTAGACGTTTATTTGTTTATGAAGTCGTAATTTGAATCATTGCATCGGAGAATCAGACAGCCATCCATCCATCCATCCATCCATCCATTTGAGAAAGGATTAACGTAGGTAAAAACTATATAAGATGATCAAGTGAACCTACCTAATTACCACAGAACTCCTCCCCCTTCCAACCAGAACAAGCTGGATTCAAGAGAGGCAAATCATGCACGGATCGAATTGCAACTCCACGAACCGTCATCACAGAACAAAGCATAGAATGGCAGTCAGACCTCCACCACAACTACATCAACTTCGGAAGGTCCTTCACCAGACAGCGTTGGTAGGGAAGTAATTTGGAGATTACTTCAACATTATGGCGTTCATTGCCTAAGTCTTTATCTACCTCAATCAACATTTGGCTATATGACAATGCCTGTCACGTGTCAGGTGATCCACAAAGGAGAACAAATCTATATTACAAACATGTACATTTCTCCTAGCTGCTCTCCGTCTGATCTATCTAATTTTGCTGATGAATTCACCATGTTTGCTGCTGCCAACTTCGACAACTCTCTATCCGTTATTACTGGAGACTTCAACACCTCAGATTGCTCCTTTCTTGAAGCTCTTGGTCACACAAACATAGTCAAATTTCCCACTCGACTTGACAAAACACTCGATCTAGTTTTTACTAATGACGAAGGAGTATATGAAACACGTAGACGTTCACCGATACTTAACTCCGATCACTGCATTGTCCGCGTTTTGCCAAAAATATACAGCAAAACACATATTAAAATCTTCTCACACCTGTCTACGATAGCACAACAAAGAAGCTACACATCTGACAACCTACTCAATCTAAGATGCATGTTAAAAGATACCAACTGGGATCTATTCTATGAAAGTACATTAGATGACTCAATCACCAATATAATGGATTATCTCAAGTTCTGCCTCGACATATGCTGTCCCAAACAAACACTGTTCAAACGCCTCGACCGCTTCTCGTCTCCCCATCTCAAACAACTTCGCAGGCAAAAAGAAATGTTATATAAATGCAAAGACAAGTTAGGACTTAAAAAGATTAATGCTCAAATCAAATCTGAAATCAAAAATCTTAATGCTATCTATAACCAAACACTTTTATCATGCAAATCTCCTAACAGCATGTGGAAACTTTTCAATGAAATTACTGGCAATAGTAAGCGATGTAATGTTTTTCCCTCTTGTGATGTTAATGCTCTTAATCTGTCTTTTATACGCTCTCCTTCTACTATAACCACTTCTAACGTTACTAATCTTGTAGCTGATAACTTCCAGGACTTCAATACTCTCGATGTTTTGAAATGTCTTAAAACTCTTAAGCCCTCACATAGTCTTGGCCCTGATGGCATACCTGCATATGTTCTAAAACAATGTGCAGATGCTTTATGTCTCCTCTAACTAATATCCTAAATGCTTCTTTCTCCGAAAACGTTGTACCTGTTCCATGGAAAGACATTAAAATAGTCCCTGTCCCTAAACCTGGCAATAGCAAGAACGTAAAGTTCAGACCCATCGCCATCACTTCCCCGTTTCTAAAGCTCATGGAAAAACTAGTACTTCTTAAACTCGAACCCTCCCTTAAAAGCTTCGAAGACCCCAAACAATTTGCCTACAGACAGGGTAGGAGTACTTTAGACGCTGCAGCCGTCTTACACAACAGTATTGTCTCATCATTAGACAAAGGTGCCAAATATGTCCGCTGCACGTTTCTTGACTTCACTTCTGCTTTCGACTCTGTACCTAGATGTCTCTTGCTAAATAAGCTCTCCATGACACAAACCGAGTCCTGGGTCACTAACTGGTTGCATTCCTACTTTTCAAACAGAATGCAGTACACCGTATACAAAGGCGAATCCTCCTCTGCTGTGCTCACTGAAGCTGGTGTCCCCCAAGGTGCTGTACTCTCCCCACTTCTCTTTTCATTCTTCCTACATGACCTACCATCTTCAAATGACATTAACTTTGTCAAATATGCTGATGACCTAACTGTATCTTTACCTGTCAAATGTCAAAGTGACTGCTCTAAACTAAATGGCTTCTTATCAGAAATCAGCCAATGGTCCAAGGAAAACGGTCTCACCTTAAACCCCTCCAAATGCCAAACAGTTAATTTCACCTTTAGGCACAAATCTGACCTAAACAAACTGGTTAGCACTCACGAGGTGTGCAACATAGATGGCACTGAAATAGAAACCAAGTCGGAAATTAAATACCTAGGCGTCACTCTATCTTCTGATCTTTCCTGGTCGTCTCATATCTTGACGATTTCCAAGAAAATATTCCGTCTTACCTTCTACATCAAGAAGTTAAGACATTCTGGTGTAACCCAACCCTTACTCCTACAATTTGTTAACTCCCGTATTCTGCCTATTATTCTCTATTGTTCCCCCTTAGTCTTTCCTGGGCTATTGAAGAAAGACTATACCTTATTACGTAGGATGTTAAAGGTTGTCAGCAGGGTAAGCAGTTTGCCACTTAGCCAGCTTGTTAATATTCTGGTGGACAGGCACATGGACTCATGTGAAAAATGGGCGAAATCCATTTTATCTGACTCACAACACCCTCTACATTCACAACTCTCCCCATGTATCTCTTCAGGGAAAACCAGAAGCCTATATAGGAAACTATATGCCCGCACTAGTAAGTACAAAAACTCATCCATACCCTACCTAGCTCGTGTTCTGTGCGATAAAGAAAGCATTAGGCGTGAAACCTTTAACTTATTAAATAGTCAGTAGAACAAATGGATCTCGTCTTTCCAACTCACATCATTTACAGGTACAACGTTTTCTCTCTACCTTTTTTTGTTATGTGCTGTTTTGTTTCTCTCTTCCTTGCAAACTCTACTTAAAACATTCTTGTTCGTTCTTTCACACTCTGTATACCTCGACCATTTTGCTATCGCTTACGCCAGTAAATATGCTAGTAGTATCTACTTTTCTAACACCTTCAAACACTCTGTTTAAATTTTGGCTTTGCTACCGACATGCTAATATGTTGTTGTCAAAACTGACTGAGGTAACCTTAATCTATGTAGAACTATATTTATTGTTAATGTACTAACTGGATGCAATATTGTAGTAAAATGCTGAGAATTCCATTCTGTATCACAAGTACTGATTTGGAATAAAGCTTATCTTATCTATCTAACTCAGCAAGCCGTTCGAATGCAGGAGTATTACAAAACAGACCACCTATTATCACCGATGTTATTCTTAATTGTGGCGGACTGGATTATGCGTCGAACTATGCATTGAGAGTGAGAAGACAGGAACAACACAAATGTTAAGTTGGTCCTTTCACGCGAGTCAGAAATTTGCACTGAGCGTTAAGAAAAACATTTCCAACAGGCTGTTGAGTGAAATAACAGGCCAGGAAAACTCTTTAATGGGTCTGAATTGGAAAGGATCAGTTCTGTGTAGGTTTAGATGGCGATATTAAGGAGATTGTGAGGAGTGGTTGAAAGCTTATGAGCAATGTTGAAGCCAACTAGAGTGTACTGGGAGAACAGCAATAAATGGAATTGTGCTGCAAAAACCGTATTTTCCACTCGTAACCTAAGGGATTAATAATAACATGAAATAAGCTTCAGATAAACGACTTACGCGTGTTATTTAAACAGAAATAAGAAACATAATAACTTTAAACTTTGGAGTAACAAAATAGAAATAACTGTGATTCTAATAATACAAAATATCGAAATGGTTGGAAAACATCTTATGATAACTTTGGATATATTATGTCCATGTTATGTATTCGTCAAACACTTATTTGTCTTTGGAAATTGATTCACCCCAAAGACTGAATAAAAGTCTATCTAACAGACCTTGACACCATAAGTACATGTAAATTCATGTACACAACTGATGCTATCTTCTTGCAGAACGCATTAATTTCGATAGGATTATTGAAGATGCGGTTTCAGATGACATTCAGATCTTTTTTGATTTTTCTGTTTGGTTTTTGAAGCACTGTACCTTGTTTGAGTACAGTATCAATACTTCTGAGGGGCTTTATAATAACATACCTCATGTAATTTACCCAGTGAAGGTATTTTTCTGGTTCTCTTATTGAAGCAAATTAAATGGTCCCGGCTTACAGCTAGCGGTACTGCTCAGCTCATGCTTTCTTTGTCTGGACGACTTCCTCCTTTTTACTATGTTTCCTTTCTTACTCCGGGTACTTATTTTCCATCCTAAACTTCAAGAAAAGCATTTTGTTGGCTTCGACTTGAGGTACATTTTGTGACTGTCTAAATATGTATTATTTGATTTAAAGCACTTTAAAAGTATTTACTTCAATGTGTATTTTCCTTTATTTAGCCACTTTTTGTCATCACACCTTAAGATGACTGTATTTTGGAGGGTTTTAAGAGAAAGTATGTGATACAGGGTAGCATCTTCTGACATTGCATGATTCCTATGTTTTGATTTGATGAGATATGTCGAAGAAGTGTAATATATATAAACACATAAAAGTGAAATACGACAAACAAAATTGTGGAACAAAAGGATTGAGCGAGGACATATTAACCTTTCAGTTAGAACCTCCTCTAAGACTATACTCTAATATATATATATATATTTTCTGTGTCACGTGATGGTATAATAGGGTGAGCAATATTGAGATTAGGCTTCGGTCAAGTGCTAGGTAAGTGTGAGTGTGTGGGATAATCAGTCGACGAGGCTGTGAAGTTAAATCGATTGGGATGATTGGGACATGTGTTACGCGTGGATTCCTAGCCATCGACCGCCTTCTTCGACGGTCAATGTTAGCTGACATAGGATTGCTCAGGTTGGAAAAGAGAGGGGAGAGAGCTAGTGGTGGTCAGAGCCAGATATGTCTTCATCAGTCAATGAAATCTACAATAGTTAGTTGAAGATAGTCATTTATGAAGGTGTAGACTTCCTGGTTGGGTTCCTCGGGACGGTCAACACCAATGGCTGGAGGCAATTGTTGATATGGCTGAAAATCGCTCTGAGTGGCTGGTGCATATGCAACCACTCCTTGTGACTTATAATTTCCAATAAATATACATTGTTCTTGCATATTACTATTTCTTTTTGTCTGATTTACCTGTGTAGTGTTTCTATTTTGCATTTCTTCAACTTTCTTGTCTTGCTTTGTGTGCTGAGGGAATGTGGCGAATTGAACTGCTGCACATCGGTGTAAAGTTCTTTGTTGAAAATGTATACATAGCACTTTTAAAACTACGCAATAGTTACCAGTTTTTTGGCGATGACTTTATTTGAAATGAATAAAGAGTTATATTATTATTTTTAAACAGAAGTTTATACTATACTGGCTGTACTCGGCGTTTGCTACCTAAACATATCATTGAACACTTAACCCCATGCTTTTATAAGAAAGTGAACAAATTCCTTCAGCTCAGCACTGTTCTTAAACACTCTGGACACCAAGATTACACGCATACCAACTTCATAGTCTTCTACAAAATACGCAGAAATCTTGTTTAATGAGTATAAATCACGCTTTTTTAAATGGCAGAAGTGAGGGCAACCTTGAATGGTAAATCCTGAATTCTTAATACACAAGAAGTCTCTTAGGTTAATGAACCTACAGTGGACCTAATCTGTCTTAAAACCAAATAAGAAATTCTTTTGTTTCTCAATTATGTTATTCTTCTCGTCTCCCACTGTTATATTTCTATTCACTATATAACTGTTCCTAACTTAAATTCTTTTTCAATATGGTTGAGCTCCACTCAGTCGCATCAATTAAATTACGTTATGTAATCGACTTATTGAATTTCATTTTATTTT
The DNA here is from genome assembly GCA_944472135.2 of Trichobilharzia regenti. Lineage (NCBI taxonomy): Eukaryota > Metazoa > Platyhelminthes > Trematoda > Strigeidida > Schistosomatidae > Trichobilharzia > Trichobilharzia regenti. The sequence continues at coordinate 43,969,694 of OX235265.1, read as the reverse complement.
CTAACTAATTAACGCTTTCCGTATTACTTAATTGTTACCTGAAAATTAAAATTTTAATGACATAACTTTAGAAACATTTCTTTTGTTTGTTGCTAATTAAAATTCAATATCTATACGTGCGATTGTACAATTTGAGAATGATATCAATGAAAAGAATGACTCTTTACTGAATGCTTTGTCGGTGAAGTTGAACCATCATAGCGAAATTCACAATAACCTTGAACAGCCAATCAAAATTCAAATGGAAATTAGCTAGATAATTGTCAAAAAAAAAAATGTAAATTCAAAAAGCATAACAAACATGATATTTTGATGCTTGATTGTCTTATACTACGCTTTGTAAGAATGTCTCCCAGTCACTCCATAAAATAATCCATAGACAAGTTATAACATGCGCAATAAATGTATTCATTCATGTAACTGTAGGTCATGGTACTTTGGCATTCATTGATAATCCCGACAATCCTCTTAAATCCAGCCTAACCACTGACCTAACCGTAGACCCTAACACTTATCCCAAATCCCAACCCTATCTGACAGTATAGATTTATGGATTAAAGGTCTCAGAGAATGAGCAAAGTGCTGTACCCGACCCTCATGAAATCCGTAAGGGCAAGCACTATTTGATTTGTAATGACGTTTAGTGGCGCTCCCTAAATCCGAGTGGTTTTTTGTAGGTCAACGTTTGTCAGATCTTGACTTTTGCCACGATAGTTTAACTTCGCCGCCTTTTCTTCTAATAACTGATACTGATTATTGTCAACAAACACGTCACCACTAGACTGATAATTTGTTTTGTATTGTATTAAACATTCCATGTATATATTTGTTTTTTAGCCGTATGTGAGGATTTCTTCCCTCAATTAGAAGAGGAATAATATGGTCAAGATAATGAGAAGTGTTCAGGTGTTGCTTTGTAGGGATTTGATTGATTACAGGATTTCATGATCAACTGACACTGGTTAGAGAACCATTGGAAAACCAGTAGGGAGTACTGGACCGTTGTTTCCTCCGTCCTAGTTTGGGACAGTTCCTTAGTACGCACCCACCACCAGGGTTCGAGCACAGGACCTTCTGGTTACAAGGCGAGCTAGATCGTAGACCATTAGCGACTGGGACCCGATCTAACGGCCAGTCTATGAATTCTAACGTCTGCCGATTCACGACGAAGCGCGACCCCTAGCTAATGCCTTCGGCGAGTATTTGTCCTCACACCCGACCTGCTGCACCCTACTGGTCACGACTTCTCACCAGCTAGAAGCTTTGAAAAAGAAAATGTACGATTTTGGTCAATGCATCATCGCTCTGTTAAATACGTATTGGGTTAGTGTAAATCGCTGTTACTAAGTTTTCTGTCAGTGACTGACTTGATAACACAAAATCATTTTAAATTAACTGTCTTTCTAGTGTATGTTCAGTCTGTTAATAGTTTAATTTAGTAATTAATGTGTGTAATATCCCAATTTATCTGTCTTTCTTGTCAGGTATAGTGTATTTTTGATTGATGAATGGTGACTAGCAGTGGAATCCAGTATGTGCATTTCGTCCTATTTTGGACTCGTCATCTGTATGTATCTGCATTTCCCAGTTAGTGATGATGTTCCCACCGAGGCTCGAACCCAGTGTCCATAGTTTCAACCTGAGGCTGAGCATTTCGGTCCAATCAGTCGACGGGAAAATCTAAAATTTAATTAAATAGTGTATTTTTATCATTCTAAAATTAGATCGAAAAGATTCGTGAATTAGTTCTTTTGTTGTTGTTGTTGTCGTCATTTTCGTCTAAACCTTTTTATTCCTTAATCAAGTAAATACAAGTGAAGAAATTGCATTAGGTTTCACCAACCAAAATAAATTGGAGTGAAAAGGACGCTATTAATAGTCAGGATAGACTATAGAATTTAATGTACTACTGTAACAACAGAAGACAAGGGCGAAGCAACAGATCGTTTTATTATGAAAATCAACACGTATTTATACATATTTCAACTACATTATTATAGACAAGCGCAGTCATCTGATTGGTTGTTTATCAGAAGTTAGGTAGACAAACGCAGGCTTCTGATTGGTTGTTTCGGGATTCCTTGACAAATAGAGTTCTCTATCTGCGAATCATATTTTGCCACGTTAACTTTGCTGTGATTGGTTGTTGACTCAGCCTTGTTCATATTTTCTCACGGCCCATATTAGTGACCTAGACCTTAACGTGGATTAGTGCCAACCAATCGGCTAGCAGCCTGCTCTCACCACACTACCACAAAGGCATGCTTAATGCATTTGTTGATGAGTTTAAAATGGAATGGAAAAATATGACTCGATTTCCATCAGTGAATTAGGCATGAAAGCATAGAGTTATTTTTAGGTGATAAAAGCAGATTGAAATATGTGTTGATTCATTTTATTTAGTTGATATGTGCTGAATAATTACGATGCCTTTGATGTGGTTGTGTTTTCTGAGCTGGATGGTTTATTTGTGAAGCTTTCATTGCCCTTCTAGGCAACATCTTCAGCGCATACTTGAACATGAAGTGAGCCTTTAGATTTCTCCACGAGTTTATTAGTCATCTCTCCTGGTGGCCTTGAACGTAATTGGTTGTTTTTGTGTGATTTCTTACTCTCTTGGCTACTTGTATTGATACTGGTTGTTTCCTTGACGTGAACTATGACGCTTTTTGTGTGAGATTTCCTTCTTATCGGTTCGTAAATTCTGTCTATCTCGATGTGTCGATTAATTGACGATTCACTGGAATACCTTGCTTCTAGAAATTCTCTGGCATTCTTGGTGTTTCCTCTGTCTAACATCTGAACGTTGGTTTTCCCAGTCGAATTGATGTCCGTGGTTGTTTGAATGTAGTGAGGGGTTATGACGGAGTGGATATTATGTGTTTTGACGGCTAGTTTATGTTCATGGATACCCTTCATACTTAGGGGAGGATTTGTTGATATCAAGTTGATATCAACTTGATATGATTATGAGTGGCAATAGTTTGTGCTCGAAACGTCACCAGTTCATATAACTGTACAACACTGTGTGATTTATCAAAATAAAATCTTATCTATAATGCAGTTAGTCAATCTGTTTAATTACTAGACACCTGGTGAATAAAGTAAAATAATGTTGTGTATTCAGCTTATCATTCCCTTGGTTGCATTAATTACAAAATCCTTCATTTTACGGATGTTGGTCCACCAAGTGGATTTTTGTCAAATGGAATGCAAATCGCGAATGTCATTAAATGTATTTTCTTCAGTTTGGTTTGTAAGGGTTAGTTATGTTTTTACGAGTTGATCACGGATTTATATCAGTTAGACAACCATTGAAAACCAGCACCAGAGTACTGAATGGCTGTTTCATCCTAGTTCGGGAATCATTGAAATACGCGCCCACCACCAGGGTCCGAACTCAGGACCTTCTAGTTACAAAGCAGGCTGCTTCGTATACCATTCAGCCACTGAGACCTGATTCAATGGCCAGTGCATGAATTCTAGCTTCTACCAATTCGTGATTTAGCGTGATCCCAACCAGTGTCGTCGGTGGGACATCCATCCTCACATGTGACATCTAGATGGACCTCACTGATCATGACTTCTCACTAGAACTCCAGGAAACTGCGGTCTGTAGCAAGTCACTAGCGAGCATCAGATTAGTTTTCTACAGTATATAGTTCTTTCTCAAGTAGGTAGATTGAATTCTAATGGTTTCAACTAACTCAATCCCCTCAGTTGAGTAGAACAAGGTACACAGCTGGTGATATCGGCCCTAAATGAATGAAAACGTCTTCTGGTGTTTGAATTACCTCGATCTGGCTAGCTGACAATTACTAGTAGTCGATATGAGTGATATCCGAGTATGCATTTCAGTAAATTAGTATTGCATTGCATCATGTACTTGTGAACAGTAATTTATCAGAATGATAAGTGATCTAATAAGATAGTAATAATTATTGCCTTTCTTTGTCTTCCCAATTCTTCCCTTTATACAAACCTGACCGTTCTTTTTCGTAATAGATATAAGTTGAAAACCATTTCAACTAAGAGTTGCAATGTTCATTCTTTCAGTACTTTGAATTTTATACACTTTGATTCGCAACATTTCTTGTATTTCATACAATGATTGCCTTTTATAAATTTGAACAAAGAAAGAAGAAACATTGTCGCAGAATAATCTGGATCTATTTTATTTCGCCGGTTCTCATCAGCTACGTACAATCCGAATTCTTCAATAAAATAAATATAAAAAGTGTACAATTTTAACAAACTTTTGTCCATTAGCAAGCATATCGTCAGAGCGTCATAGTAAAATAAGGCATTGCAATCTGCAGGGTGTCTAAAGTATTACGATATATATATATGGTTAGAGAGAAAGTTTCTTGAATAAAAATTAATTAACAGTTGTGTTGTTGGGGTAGTAACAAAAGAAAATTAGCAATAGTTACGTAATTAGATAAGAGAAGATCAAAATTTAAAAATTTCGGTACACATGAGGTCAGATGAGCAGTTGATGATGTAATACAGTGAGCAGAACTCAGAAGATCAAGAAAAATGATCTCTTAAGAGAGTCAAGCGAAAAATAAAGGGAGGAGGTGTAGTGAAAAGATAAGTTGACAAAATTAGAAAACAAAGAGTTACTAAGATGTGAGTCACCAGGGTAACTGAATTCCAACAACGGATTCTTTTTGAACCCATAAGTCAGGCTTCAATTGTTTTATTGCTATAGCTTCAGCAAACCTGAGAAGACTTAAGGTACTTTGTATAAAGGCTCCTTGGTACATGTTCGCAGAATCCTCCTCTCTGTTTTTCCAATGTAACTGCTCCCGCAGATAAGTGTGAATTGGTATATGCAGTTGGAGGTAACATGTACTTGTCGATCTTTGACTGAACCAGTGAGGAGGTTGTTCAGGATAGAGAGACTAATAACGCTGCAGGACACGTTCTAGACAGGGCTAGGCTTAATCTTTTATTTACCATTCTTATGATGTCGTCGCCCTTGTAGTCGAGTTTGATGAAAATAGGCTTCTAACCCATTGTACAAATCCAGTGTCTATGTTTAAATAAAATAGCCAATGTAGTGAACAAGGCTGAACTGTATACAGCTTAACTTATTTTCTAATTGGCAGAAGAAGTAATGGTTTGGCTTACGTTTTTAACCAAAGGAAAGAGCTACCCAGAGTAATATTTCCCGGAATTGTTTCTCTGACTTTCAAACTATATAAATTTCTCTGTTGATTCAGTTAAGTAGATATTTCAAAATCAATAATGCTATTGCAAAGTTTGCTTTCGCAAAATTACTTATATACAACCAGGAGAAAAAAGTTGATTCTTTAGATCAATATTAACAAATCAGAGAAGTTTCTTAATAGACAGCAGATTATATTCACTACCAACTGGTGGAAAATCGAACAAGAATGCTCTTTAGGATCATCGGATGTCATAGATGAGAAAAGAGTTAGCTTTGCACGTGTTAATCGTACTATGAATGGTTTAAGATCAATAGCGAAAATAATACATCCACTTTTGACGATGGTTGACAATTTCTTCGGCAAATTTAGGCGTACCCTCTCTAAGCTTTGATTTATTTTCTTTATAGTAATAGTAATTTTATTCTGGAAATTACTTATACATACAATACAAAATTCACAGTGTAGTTTCTTGCAGATTATTTACTCCTGCATAGAATATTCAACGTGCGTTGGTGGCACAGAGGTAGAATGCTCCCCAACCACGCAGATAGTTCGGGGTTCGATCCCCGGCCGTCGCACTCATTCACCTCGCTAAGCCAGTAATAAAACCAGCTAAGAGGGAAGGGTGGGTGTGAGGCTAGCAACCCCATCCCGTAAAAAGTCAGCACAAATGTTACCGAAACTTCAAACCTCTAGCCTCAACTGGGAACGTAAAGGAATGGGAAAAAAGAATATTCAAATGAAATATTTATCGACAGTATATCATATGACACAGAATCATTTCATTTGAAACAAGACCTAATTGTCTTAATTTTTCCCTCCTTCGTGAAGCATTTGGAATATAAGTTGGAAGATAGTTTAAAATTTTCGGGAGTTTATGCCGTAATCGAAGAATAGAATCAAAAAATTGAAACATCTAGAAACAGAGAAATGTGCCTCATGCTGAATAAAAATTTAGGTAGTTCATCCTTATATGCAGGCCATCAGAATGTGAATCAGCAAATTGCTGTTCTCTTCAGCGGCGTACACGATTGACCATAATCTATCATCTTCTCCTCACCACATGACCTCCTCCATGCCACCCTCGCACTGACGACCCAGTCGTTGCCTTCCAATGGGATTCCTATCGAGGGCCTGGCGTGTGACGTCATTAGAAGGTCTGTTCAATGTGTGCCCGATCAATCTCCACTTTCTTCCGCATATTTCTTCAGCGACCGGCTCTTGATTGGTTTGTTCCCACAGTTTCTTGTTGCTTATTCTTTCTGGTCATTTGACCTTCAATGTGGAGCCAGTGAAGGTGGCGGCTGTTGATGAAGGTCTGTAACCTGTTGGAAATGCTTTTTGTGACACTCAGTGCAAGTTTCTCACCCGTATAGAAGCACTGACTGACTTTGCATTGGTGTTGAAAATGAGAATCTTGTTCCTTATGCAGTCTGAGTGTGAAAGATTTCCAAGCTGGTTTAAGGTTGATGAAGGTGTATCTTACCTTTCCGATTCTGATTGGCTTTGACATCTTCGTCTGTTCCGTCTGTAGTTGAAGTGATGCTTCTCAGATAAGTGAAGGATACAACTTCTGTTTAATGTCTCCCGTTGATGGTGATAGGTGCTGGTTGTTGTTGTTGTTGCCGTTCGTTGGTTATCTTCATCTCTTCCATCTTCTCTGTGTTCACCTGCACTCCTATTTTCACTTGAAATTCTTCGAGTTTGTGTGACATTAGGCATACATCGTCTGCGAGATACAGAGATCTTCTAGAGTCTTCTTTTTCGTGGTCCAGCTTATTCCTGTCTTCTCACTCCCAAATCACAGTCTGATGCATAATCCAGTCCGCCATAATTAAGATAATAGGCAGGCAGCCCTGTCTTACTCCTGCATTCACTGCGATCGCCTCACTGAGTTTTTCATTGTGGACCATGTGACACGTGGCATTGTCACATAGCTGTTGAATGAGATTGCATGGACAAGCATTCTTAAATCATATATGAAGACACACAGTGAGTGAAAACATTGATGTTCAAAGCAATCAAATCATGACGAGAGATTATGCCGGAGATATATAAATAATCTACGCTAACCAAATATAAGGACAAGCAAAGACCAAAAGTGAGTCAAGAAAATAAAGAGGTTGTATAAGTACCAGTGTGGTGAGAGCAGGCCATGAGAAAATATGAGCAAGGCTGATTCAACAACCAATCACAGCAAAGTTAACGTGGCAAAATATGATTCGCAGATAGAGAACTCTATTTGTCGAGGAATCCCGAAACAACCAATCAGAAGCCTGCGTTTGTCTGCTTAACTTCTGATAAACAACCAATCAGATGACTGCGCTTTTCTACTTGCATAAGCTATAATAATGGATGTGAAATATGTATAAATACGTGTTGATTTTCATAATAAAACGATCTGTTGCCAGCCCTTGTCTTCTGTTGTTACACCAGTTTCTAATGACCATTGAGTTTTAGTTAGAGTCTTTGTATTCACAGTTGATTCGATGTAATCTAATAAAGCTTCATTTACCTGCCAGCTGACAGCTCTTAAGGACTTCAAAACATATAAGTAATGACCTGTCTAGTCTCAGAAACAACTCTAGAAGCATTCCAGGACTGGACATGGTAGATTGTATGAAGACAGGATTAGTCAACTTTTATATATTTTAGTGGAAAGCTTGTTCGAAAAAGATTAACAAACCGGAAGCGTTTATTTTATCTACCAATCTGTTTTTACCCCACAGCTGTATTACACTAGAGTAGTGAGCTAGGTTTATTTGCTCATTTTTTTTGGTAGCCTATAAAATTTCGAGACGAAAATTCCACTAACTAAGATAACTAGATTTCCGTGCTATTAACAAGTAGATTGTGCTGATATATGTCTAAAGTCTTTGAAAACGCTGGAATAAACGAGGCAGGTAAACAAAAGCTCATTGCAGTGAAAACTTAAACGACACATTTTCATTATGAGGTACATTTTCGTCGTTACTTGTGGTTTTAAAGAAAAAAGCGTCACTGACTATAGAGTGTGAGGTAAGTGTATGGAAGAAACCCTTTGAATCATGAAGCTGCTTACATTTATGGGAAATCATCTTAAAATGATACATACTACTTGATAATTGATAGGAGTAATTGAAAACCAAGTTTTAGTGACGTAAACATCGTACTTAGACCAGTGACATTCAAGATCTGCTTGTCAACAGGATTTTTTTTCTAAAGTATTCAGAACAAACAGTAAGATATACCGCACTGAAATTCAGCTCGCTTCCTTCACACCTTTTGTGGTGCTGAGTGGGTCAAACTTTGTAATTCACCATTAATAGTGAGAAGAGACTACTTAGTTCTTCTGTTACCAAACATATTATCAATGCAGGGGCATGAAATCAATGTTTAAAAAGGTGTTTGAGACGCATCGTAAAGTTTGTTAAAGTTCTGGTGATTAGATAGTTTAAACCACCAATATATGTTCAAAATCGATCTAAAAATGCGTTCAGCCTTTCTCGGTAAATGTTGTTTTGATACCAGGATAGGTGTATTATTATTATTATTACCATTCTTTGGATTTATTGATTTGGATTTTTATTTTCACCTTCATTATGGTCTTTTAACTAGATCCGTGTCTATTCTGTCAACTTTTAACGCTTTTTTGTATCTTCATATGGATGCATTTGTTGTGAATAGCAGTTGATTTTGTTCTGAAATGATTTACAGTGACATACTTCTAAGAATTGTATCATTCCTTATTTTTCTTCTTTAATTGCATTCTTTGCTTTCCCAGGGGGACATTCGGCTTCAGGCTTTAAAGTTTTAGTGATGGTGGTTTCATTTTTTCCGAATGGGTTTGCTAGCTCAATGCTTAAGCTTTCCTCTTTTTCACTTTCAGTATCGTCTAGTAAACTAGACATGTGTTAGACGGGAATTGAACCCGGAACACATGCGAGGCTGACCAGAATTTCGTCATTAATTCACCGGTTATTATTTTATTACTATTCCCTTGCTTTCCAAGTGGAACATGGAGCTTCAACAACACATCTTCATTTTCTTTTGTTTTCTTCCGTCCTCTTCAGCTGGGTACACGATTGACCATAATCTCTCATCTCCTCCTCACCACACAATATCTTCCATGTCACACCCACGCTGACGACCCACTCATCGCTACCCATTTGGATTCCACACGAATGATGACCTGCATTGCGTGCGATGTCATTCGACGGTTTCCTCAGTGTATTTCCAATCCATATCCATATTCTCCTATATACTTGTTGAGCGATCAGCTCTTGGTTGGTTTGTTCCCATAGTTTCTTCTTGCCAATTATTTCTGGGGTTCGATCCTCAGCCGACTCACTTCTTTACCTCACTTAGCCAGTAATAAGACTGATAAAGAGAGGAGGTTGGGCATGAGGCCAGCAACCTTATGCTGTAAAAATAAACACTGCTAAGGAAACTTCAAGCCTCCAGCTTGAAGCCCTATGTTCCACTTGGAATGTGAAGGGAATAAAAAATTATTTCTGGCCATTTGATCTTCAGAATGGAGCCAGTGAAGGTGCCAGCTGTTGATAAACGTTTGCAGTAGCCTGTTGGAAATGATTTTCTTAACGCACAGTGAAAATTTCTGACTCGTATGGAAGGACCAACTTAACATTTGTGTTGTCCCTGTCTTCTCTATCTCCATGCACAATCTGGCGCATAATCCAGTCCGCCACAATTAAGAATAGCATCGATGATAATAGGCAGTCTGTTTTGTAATACTCCTGCATTCGAACGGCTTGCTGAGTTCTCCTTTGTGGATCACCTGACACGTGACAGGCATTGTCATATAGCCAACTGTTGAATGAGGTTGATAAAGACTTGGGCAATGAACGCCATAATGTTGAAGTAATCTCCAAATTACTTCCCTACCAACGCTGTCTGGTGAAGGACCTTCGGAAGTTGATGTAGTTGTGGTGGAGGTCTGACTGCCATTCTATGCTTTGTTCTGTGATGACGGTTCATGGAGTTGCAATTCGATCCGTGCATGATTTGCCTCTCTTGAATCCAGCTTGTTCTGATTGGAAGGGGGAGGAGTTCTGTATCCAGTGAATCTTTTATTCTCTTCGGAATAATGCGACATAGTATTTAACTTAGCGTGGATAAGAGAGTGATTCCTCATCATTCACTTCTTGCAGAGACCGAAGTCGCCGTTCTTTGGTAACTTGACAAGGTATCTTTTTTCTCAATCGGTAGGCATGTTTTCTCACTTCCAAACCTTTTACAATAATGACGTGAGAAAATCGGCCGCAGTCTCTGGGTCAGTTTTCAGTGCTTCGAGGTATGAGAATTCCATCTGACCATGCTCCATACTCCTCTGGACTTGAGTAGCTTGATCGCATTTGGTACTTCTGCTTTCGTTGGAGGATCGGTGTCCGCTGGTAGGTAGTTCTGTGCATGCTGTTGGTGGTGGTGATATTTATGAAGGAGTTGCAGGTGATGGTCGATTCAAGAGTCCTTCGAAGTGATCAGCCCATTGTTTTATTTGTTTCTCCTCTTTGGTAATTCGGTTCAGCTGATCATCTTCTATAGTTTCTACCTACGTCAATCCTTTTTCGGATGGATGGATGGCTGTCTGATTCTCCGATGCAATGATTCAAATTACGACTTCATAAACAAATAAACGTCTAGTCTAAACTTTCGAACCTTCACACCCTTAGTTACAATTTGATTAGTCTTCACTGTTTTAAATATTTTTATGAGATAAACAATATTACAAATTAATTTATTTTTATTATTCTGCTACGTTTGGCAGACTGAATGTACAGACTGAATACAAAGGTAATTATATTGATTTGCAGGTGTATGAATCCTCCAAAAAGAGCCTCTTCACTGAATTAACTGCTTATGTTGTTGATTATTTATTTGCAGGCTTTTAGTGTTCTCCTCATATATTTTGTACCACCTTAAATAAATGATTTCTTTTCCATAATGTTAAAAATTATGAAGTCTGAAGTAGAATAGTGATAAGATAAGTGTTGAGATTGACTTACCGCACATACTTTCGCCTCCATCATGAATTTGACCATAAATACAGAGTATATGCTGTACACCGTAAATTGTTCACGTCTACATGTGTTCTCGTAAAAATAGGCGCGAAATTAAAAGATTCAGTTTTCAAAACGAAAAATTCGAAAGATATCTTACATTTTGAGGTGTCACCAGTAGATTCTGAGTTTTGAAAATGGTTGTTTTCATTTTATACTTACTAAAATAAGTTTTATTAATGTGAACGATTGAAGTATGCTCTGAAGTTGTTCAGAAAGACAATGAAACCTCTCTAATTAAGCCACTAAGTTTAAAGAACACGGCTGCATCAATGAACTTCGCCTCCGTTGACTTTAGTCAACGACGTTCATGGGTGACACAATGGCGATTATATGAAGAGTTGTAAGCTTATAACCAGTCGTAGAGTTAGCTAACGAGGACTGCAGGAAACCAGATGCAATAGAGATGAACTGCTGAGGTCGTAATTTCCACTTGGGGCCTAAAGGAACAATAATATTATTATATTTTACACTGGTGAAGAACATGCATTTGTTTTTTCCATCGTATAATGAGATTTATTTAACACCGAATAGAAATGTGTCTACATACTCTGTCGACTGACTGTGTTCTTGTTTTATTTCATTTTTTCTCTTCTCTTCTCCAAAATGATGGAAAGAATTTGATCATCCTGGCAGAATATTCTTTTCAGCTGCGAAAAATTGGCTGCATTATCAGATTGATACCTCAGATGAAATCAAATGAATTCTAGAGTTTTCTGCTTCCATGAAATGTTTGAAAATTAAACGATTTCGATTAAGGCGTCACAGATAATGATATTTATATTCACATTGTGATACTACCACTGTAACTGAAAACGCCTGAAGAGTTTGTGCGGATAAATCACGAGGTGAGGTGATTACTAAAATTGTTTGAATATCCATACAATTATTTTTCTCCGTGTTTTAATTTGTCATTCTATAATCCATAATTAGTCAATAAATGAAGTAAAATCGCTGCCTTAAACGGCCTGGTAAGTTTGAGGGTGAGTAGACTTTGGTATTTCTCTCAAAGTGCACTCATGTGGCTACACCTCTAGGCAGAAAATTCCTACCCACTGCCCACACTACAGGATGAAGATGTTCCTCATAAAAGTAGGAGAGGGCGAATGGTGTTTAAAACCGAATTGGTTGGCATTCTGATCTGCACAGGGGAGCCAAAAACCCTAATTCCAAAACTGTGTGCCCGGTACTCCGTATGGGTCGAATGGCCTATGTTACACACAGAAACTAAGAGTGCAATAATCATAAATATTAGTAGGGGCTGAAATTTCGGCTTTGTATTTATTTCGATTTCCTTATTTGTTTTTCTAAGTATGCACATTCAAAATTTTAAGACTGTACAAATTTTGTTTTCAAGTATTGGTTTGTAGGGACTTGCCCAGGCAGATACCTTGGGTTCTAGCGGGAAGCCGTAGCCAGAAGGACACAGCAGGTCAGGAATGAGGACATCTACTTATTGAAGACATTTCTAATTGGTTGCGCTATGTCGTGAATTGGTCGAAGTCAGAATTCATGGATCAATCATTGGATTGGGTCCCAGTGGCTTAATTGTCTACGATCTAGTTCGCCTAGTAACCCGAAGGTCCTGTGTTCGAACCCTGGTGGTGAGTACGTACTGATGAAGAGTCCCAAACTAGGACAAAACAGCTATCCAGTACTCCAGGGCTGGTTTTTCAAAGGCCCTCTAACTGATGTCAGCTGGTGGTGAAATGATGTTTTATTGTATAAATTCCATAAAATAGACAATGCCTAAATTGATGAGTTCATGCACCATTGATCTTTTTCTATGAGATCAGTTCAAAGTTTAGTCTCCCTGCTTTTAATTCTGGTACCTAGATCTGTCTACAGCTATTTTGCAGACAATATATTTCGTTGTTTTTATTTAGAAGAGAATATTCTGATACAGCGTTACAGGCAGTCATTTTAGCTTGAAGAAGTGACCGATGATACAAAATTTTACTCTGTGATAAACGCAGTCATGTAAGAATAACAGCTTACTGATATAAATAAAATTCAGTAGAAATGTGTTAAAGAGGGTTAGCTCAGCTGACTTAATCTGCAGTTGCAGACAAAGTTTTCGGTTTATTTTTGGTTCAGTATTTATTGACACACTGTGCGACTACTGTGGATCACGATTGTCAACGTCAGAAAATTGAGGTTTCACAAACTTGAATAACATAACATTTTAACATTTCTGTGTCGTGAAATCGACCATTGTCAAGTAATTTAAGTGGTAAATTTAGATTTTTAGGTCACTTACTTATCTATCACCTCATATCATTGTGTACATTGTCTATTTCATTGTTTCCTATGGGTTTGAGAATAATTAATTCCCAATGGTTAAAATGAGGTTTTTGATCTCTCTTAACCTTAGTAGACATTTCCCCCGCAGTTTGTGATTGGTAACCAGAGAAAATCTCCTGCCTTCAACATAAGAAAGAAATATTCGGATTTTCAACATCACTGTTAAGTCAGTCATTCTGCCTGGTCCGGATACTTGGTGCATCATCAAAAGCATTCCAGCATACCCTAAGATTTTCATCAGCAGCTACCTTCACCGGCTCCATACTGAAGATAAGTTGGTGAGTAAGAAAGAATTAACGACAGGAAACTCCTCGAACAAACCGATAAAGAGCCTGTAGCCAAACAATTATCTATAATAAAATGAAGGTGTTTCGGAAACACTTCGATCAGACGGTTGGGTGACATCGCGCAGTAAGCAACCTCTTGAGTGAAATCAGAATGACGAGTCGGACGTCTGAGGTTGACACTGAGGAGATTGTGTACGAAGGAGATGACAGATTATAGGCGATCACGAAACCGACGGCCGGAGAGAACAGGATGAAACTGAGACGTTTGATTGAAGCCCTATGTTCTACTCGGAACACAAGGGAATAATAAATAAGCACGTCTGAGGTCTGTACTAACATTAAAGTCTACATTATTTATTCTTTGTGGTTTCCTCTGATTAATAAGATTCTTTATATGTTGTTATTCATGTAGTCGTGATATTTCACTTTTCTTTGGGATTATTACGTACAGCAGTTTACATGGGTCTGTCTGTCTATTTTCGACATAGGACTGTGCACCGATGTGCGCAGTTCAAGAAGCCACACTCCATGTAGCACGCAAAGGAAGAGAAGAAAGTAGAAGAAATGCATAACAGAGACAGTAAACAGGGATACGAGACAAAAAGAACAGTAATAACGAAGAACAATACAGTTTCATTGGAAATCATAAGTCACAAGGAGTGAATGCATCTGCACCACTGATAACGATTTGGAGCCATATCACCAGTTGTCTCCAACCATTGGTTTTTACCGTCTCGGGGACCCCAATCAGGAAGTCTACACTTTCCTGCGTGGCTTAGACTAACTGTTGTAGATTTTATTGAGTGATGCCATGTTTTTGTTTGACCTCCGCCAGCTTCTTTCCAGCCTGACCCTATATCAGCTAACATTGCCGATTGTCAAGGAAGGCGATGACTAGGCATACGCAACACATATAGACATAACTGTTTAACCGCGTAAACGCGGTTATGTCTATATGTCTATATCTATATCTCTGCCTGGAACAATATTTCCGTATTTCATGTATTTGACAGTATAATTCTTAATAGATATACCTATTTATACAAATTAGGTATGAAAATGACCGAGAATGTTCATGTAGTAATGAGTCTATTTTTAACTCGTCATTAACTATACGGACTTATTCCTCACTTTTGTTCACAAGTGAATGCTCACATACTCAACCATCCAGAACTTGTTAGATATGCTACACGAGGGTAATTCCGTTACAGAAATGTGAATTTCAGTGCATAAATGCGTAGATTAATACAATCGCATAAGTTCCTACTAATGATTAGCTCTTTTAGTTGTAAATCCAAATATTGGTAAGAAATGGTCAGTAATGTGAAAAAAATTTCAAGTGTTGAATAAAATCTTTAATTAATACAAAGAATGCTCCATTAACCATAAATGATGACTATATCAGACAGTTAATTACGCTTGAATTAGTTTAAGTGATTGTTGAAAAAGGCCTGCAACTTTTTTGTCGCACTTTATAAAAAGGCATTATTCCTCCTGAACACACACTTCAAAAGTTAGATTATTTCAGGCTACAAGAATGCTGAGGTTGTGT
This sequence comes from Trichobilharzia regenti, assembly GCA_944472135.2. NCBI lineage: Eukaryota > Metazoa > Platyhelminthes > Trematoda > Strigeidida > Schistosomatidae > Trichobilharzia > Trichobilharzia regenti. The sequence goes on along the minus strand of OX235265.1, from coordinate 43,954,315 downwards.
TCTGTGTTTTTTTTATTTTCTTCACGTTCCCAGTGGAACATAGAACTTCAGGCTGGAGGCTTGAAGTTTCTGTAGAAGTGTTTTTATTTTTTACATGATGGGGTTGCTAGCCTCATGCTCAACCTCCCCTCTTTACCAGTCTTATTACTGGCTAAGTGAGGTAAAGAAGTGAGTCGGCTGAGGATCGAACACCAGACCATGTGCATGGTCGGCGAGCATGCTAACCGCTGTGCCACCAACGCACGTTCTGTGTGCTATATTGTTTGATTTTCAAGCTTACATTATCTTTCCAGACAGCATCTTCAGCACAGCTTATCTAGTTTTTACACAGGCAAGTCAAATTTAAACCAAATAAATGTATGCATACAATGTTAAAGGAGTTACGTAATAAAGATGAGGGATGCGTAAGATGTTGAGCGACTGATAAATTAGGTAATAATGTAGTGAGGTCAATTCAAATCATTGATTCTTTGAGCTCTGTTTACTGTTTGTGGAACCTTCTGTCAACAGACACCATGAAATGTTTGCAAGTATGTTAAAATGTTTCTGTACATAAACTTCTAAATTTATTTAGGCTGTAAGCGGCAGCTGATGAGAAGCTAATAAATGATGGTACCATGTTGTCCAGCACGAACCACTGTTTTTTAGGTTTATTCAAATTCACTAAGAGGAATAAATGCATGAAAAACTCCATGGCGATAAGCATAAAAAACATAACTTTCAACCTAAAGGGAGCTCATAGAAGTGACCAAATATACAAACAGGTATGACGAATACCAGTGGAATGATATCAGGATTACAGCTGAAGCTTTTATAATGCAAAGATTGCAAATGACAGCTTTACTCACAATCAAACTGCATAGCACATTTTTCATAATTCCTGTATACGATTAAGAACACAAAATCAGAAATTAATCAGTCAAGTACTTGATGACATAAAATTCAGATTCCAAGAGGAATCAGCCAATTGAATTCCTCATTCAGGTGTCATAGTCATGAGAATAAACACAGGGAATCCAGAGTACAAATGTACACAGGCTTCAACGGTAACAATCCAACAAAAGCATAACAAATCTGCACAGTGTATTATTCAAAAGAGCTAAAACACACTGCAGCACCCTAGTACCAGGGGGGAAAGAATAGAAGTGTATAATAACTGGCTTCAAGGAAAACATAAATCTTCGCAATTATATCAAAAGATGTCTAAACATGAATTAAAATAGGAGTAAGAAATAAACCTGAACAACATCGAGAAAATTTGTCCTACCATATATAAAGAATGTTTCTGACATAACAGCTAGAATAATTAAATCAGATAAAGAACACAACTCAAAGCAATCACTTCATTCAGTAGGATGTGGACTAAAAGACCTAAAAGTAGACGAAAAAGAAGAAGACAAGATGAAGACCGTGTAATAAAGAAATTCCATGAATTGTGATAAACACTATACTGGTCAATGTGGACGTCCACTGAAACTTAGAATCCAAGGATATAAACTAACTATGAACACCGATTCCACTCAGGAAATGTAGAAATTTTAAATTGTAGAAACACTGAAATGTCAAAATACCACTTGCTCAGACAAGTTGACAATTAACAAACGAATTACTGTAGATCAGATTTACCAACTAATAAAGAATATCATACGATGATTCCCTTTTATAAATTTTGAACAAAGAAAGAAGAAACATTGTCGCAGAATAATCTGAACACATTTTATTTCATCGGTTCTCATCAGCTACGTACAACCTGAATCCTTTCATAAGATAAAAATATACAATTTTAACAAACTGTTGTCCATTAGCAAGCATATCGTCAGAGCGTCATAGTAAAATAAGGCGTTGAGATTTACAGGATTATTTATTTTTTTATTTTTTTTTATTTTTAATTACAGCTTGACTCCACACCGTATTTTTGGTACAAGTATGGAATTTTCAGCGTGGATATTGGTAGCCCAAAATTCGCAGGCCAACCATAGATATCAGGTGTGCGTCGGCGTGGGCTCGAACCTCGGACCATGTCCATGGTCGGCGAGAGTCCTAACCACTGCGCCACCAACTCATAAGTGTTATATATATATATATCTTGTTAGAGAGAAGTTTCTTGAAAAAATATATGACCAGTCTGGAGCAGACAAAGCTCAAGTGTGCAATTGGTGAAACAACAGCCGACTATAGATACGTTGATAACACATTAATTGTATGCAATGATTTGAGTCATGCTTCGTCGCTATAAGACTCTTAAAATAATGTAAACAAAAGCATCACTTTCACGATGGAGCATGAAGATTATGAAACATTCCATCTTTTGGACGTAAAGTTGGACAGAAAATACGACGCGACACTCGAAGGATATGTACATCGTAAAGACACATGGAGTGGTCTTTACTTGAATTTCAACAGCTTCTGCCCAGTGAGATACAAACGAACGCTGGCGAAAACGCCATTCTCTAGAGCGAAAAGAATATGTTCACCAAAAAAACTAGACAGTGAACTAATGCTTCTTGAAAAATGTTTGAAAGAAAATGTTTACCCACAAGGTTTCATTAACAAATATAGCGATAGTGAACTCAAGAAACTTGATACAGCTACAGCCATTAAGAAGACTATTTTCATCAAACTCGACTACAAGGGTGACGACACCATGAGAATGGTAAATAAAAGATTAAGCCTAGCCCTGTCTAGAACGTGTCCTGCAGCGTTATTAGTCTCTCTATCCTGAACAACCTCCTCACTGGTTCAGTCAAAGATTGACAAGTACATGTTACCTCCAACTGCATATACCAATTCACATGTATGTGCGGGAGCAGTTACATTGGAAAAACAGAGAGGAGGATTCTGCGAACATGTACCAAGGAGCCTTTATACAAAGTACCTTAAGTCCTCTCAGGTTTGCTGAAGCTATAGCAATAAAACGATTGAAGCCTGACTTATGGGTCCAAAAAGAATCCGTTGTTGGAATTCAGTTACCCTGGTGACTCACATCTTAGTAACTCTTTGTTTTCTAATTTTGTCAACTTATCTTTTCACTACACCTCCTCCCTTTATTTTTCGCTTGACTCTCTTAAGAGATCATTTTTCTTGATCTTCTGAGTTTTGCTTACTGTATTACATCATCAACTTCTCATCTGACCTCATGTGCACCGAAATTTTTAAATTTTGATCTTCTCTTATCTAATTACGTAACTATTGCTGATTTTCTTTTGTTACTACCCCAACAACACAACTGTTAATTAATTTTTTTTCAAGAAACTTTCTCTCTAACCATATATATATATATATATATATATATATATATATATATGACACTTAAGGCATCCTGTAAATCTCAACGTATTATTTTACTATGACGCTCTGACGATATGCTTGCTAATGGACAAAAGTTTGTTAAAGTTGTGCATTTTTATTTTATGAAAGGATTCAGGTTGTATGTAGCTGATGAGAACCGACGAAATAAAATGTGTCCAGATTATTCTGCGACAATGTTTCTTCTTTCTTTTTTCTAAGAAAGAATGAGTCATACAACAAAGGAGAAAGTCAAATTGAAAGTCAATTGAAACGTTCAATATCTATGCAAATTAACAGACAGTCATTATAAAGACTGTCAAGTGGTACAGTTATGCCATTGATGAAAAAATTCAAATAAATTCACTTCATACTGAAGTGTGCTCTGAAGTTGTTGGCATGTAAGCCTAGCAGTCTATATATATGTACGTCGGTGGCACAGAGGTAGAATATTTGCCGACTATATATGCGGTCCAGGGTTCGATCCCCGGCCACCGACCTACTCCTAAACCTCGTGAAGCCAACAGTAGGACTGTTAAGACAGGGAAGGTTAGGTATGAGGCTAGCAACCCCATCCAGTAAAAAATCAACACTACTGCTACAGAAACTTTAGAGCTCTAGCTTGAATACCTATTGTCAATGGACCCGAACATTGAACGTTTGTTTATTGACCTTGGTAGCCATTGGCGGGCAACTCAAAGGCGCGAATGGTTCAATCGTGTACAAGTTGGAAGAAGACGAAAGAATACGACTAATAGTACATTATATTTATTTGTAAACATTTGTTTATAGACTTTCCAACAAGTACTGGTGTTTTGAAGTTAAATTCGAGAAAGGTACAGAGTAATTATCGGTTCGGAGCGTCTTCGTAAACAACAGGAACTTAGGTTTAAGTTCCTTGACACCTGTGTTCCACTGGGAAAGTAAAGGAATAAAACAGAAAAAAGTATGTGTGTAGAGAGAGAGAGGCGGGAGCAGAGTAAGTTGTTTCATGGTTTATTTTCCCCTTATTCTTTAGAAATGTTCTTTTTACAAATTTTTCTATTTCTATAAAGAAAGGAAGACGAAATCTGCAGTATAAAATGATATCATTCTATTTCACAGGTTCTCATCAGCTGCAGACTAACTGAAATTACAATGGTTATATAGATGATAATAACGTGGATTAGTGAGGACTTTGTATGACAGAGCCAGAAAGCTATGTTCACCAAACAGGGTCGAAGAAGAATTAGTTGTCGTCGAGAAATGCCTAAGGGAAAATGGATACCCTAAGGGATTTATTCAGAAGTACAGCAGAGAAAAAGATGAGAAAGAAAAGCATCCGACTGTAGAAAAGAAAAAAGTGTTTATCTGTCTACCATACAAAGGAGATGCAGTGTCACAAAAGATTGACAAAAGACTGAAAGGTGCAATAAATGGAAGCTTCCCAGCAGCAAAACTCATAACAGTATACAGCACCACTCCTTCTTTAATCCACTCAAAACTGGATAAATACCCAGCTGATATCACCTCCAACTGAGTTTATGAATTCACGTGCACTTGCGGGAGCAAATACATTGGAAGGACAGAAAGAAGGGCTTCTATCCGGTTTTCTGAACATATTCCCAAAAACCTGTGCCTGAAAGGAAGCAGATATTCCCAGAGTGCAATTACCAGACACATTGTTGATACCGGACATCTCGTAGAGATTTCTAGGTCCTTCAAAATATTAAATAGACAAAGGACAGTAAATTTACTACGATTTTAATATAGCAACCTTCAATATTCTGTGTATATAAACATGTATATAATTGTAGAGCCAGAAGAGGAATTTATCGAAAAGAATATTCTTTGCTCGATTATAGTGTGTTTTACTACGATTTGCCGAAGCAATCGCAATCAAACGATTTAAACCAGACTTATGCATACAGAAAGAGAGTGTGATTAACCTCTCACTTCCTTGGTAACAGAATTTTGATTTTGATTAGTCATCTAATTCAGTGATCTCAACTCACTGAACAAATCTTAATCTCACAAACTGTAACCGCTTTTGTTTCTTGAGTTGCTATGTGAACCTAAAAGCTAACACTGTTCTGTTAATCAACTTTTCTGTTTTCTGTCTTACCCCTCCCCCTCTTTTCAACTTTAAAAGCGTATAAATTGATGATGAAAACTTAAATTAAAAACATTGTAATCCTTTCATTTAGATGCGTCGATTTCATAGTATCTCTTTTCTACCACCACTCGAACATTAAAGTATGTTATTATCATCTATATAACCGTTGTAATTTCAGGTAGTCTGCAGCTGATGAGAACCTGTGAAGCAGAATGACGATATCATTTTATACTGCAAATTTCGTCTTCCTTTCTTCATCGAAATTTATCAAGGGAACCAAATGTATGAATTTTCTATTTCTCTTCATTATTTCTTGGATAGATTTTTAAGATGATTTATAAAGTGTTTATATAGTTTTCATCCCTTTTTAAAATCTTCAAATCAAATATTCAAATTTGAATAATTAAAGTGTTATCAGTAAAAATCAGAAGCATAATAATAATTGTAGACGTTTTGTATTCGATACATATATTATGTAACAAGATGATATATTTTTGTTGTATATATATTATAGTTAGTATATATTTCATCATCATTATTGTTCGTTCCCCTAGAAGTTTAATAATTGTAGCTAAAATTAGACACATAAGTAGGTATTCGAATTCAATATTCTCTTAAATGCAAACTTTAAAAAGAAAGAGAAGAAAAGAGAATACTTTCAACGTATATATATACCTATGTAGGTATGTGTTTAAGTATGAATCAAACATTTGCTGCATTTTACTTTTCACTTGAGTACTTTTCATTCACGCAAACATACTCATATACTCACTCATATATATATATATATATATATATATACATATGAATGCATGCATACCTGCATACATACATGCGTACACCTATACACCTTTATGCAAGCCTATAGAGTTTCTTCACTTGTCCAACGTTATCTTTCTTTCTTTTCTACTTAACCCCTCCTTCTCTTCTTCGTCTTCGTCTACGCCTTCTTCTTCTTCGTCGAATCTTCACATCTGCTTCTTGTTCCTTGTGTTTTTCCTTTTTTCATTTTAAAGAATAAAAACAGAGAAAGTAATTACTGCTTATTATCTTCTCTTCTATTCACCTTTCTTTACTTAGAAGTAGTGTGTGCGTGTGTGTGTGCGTATAGACAACAAGGCGAGAGACCTACACCTACATGCGGGCGCTCGCGCTCACACTCACACACACACACAAAAAGTGGAAAGTAGGATGACGAAGATGAAGAATTGGGAAATAAGAAGAGGAGAAAACAGTAGGAAATCACTTTTATACTCATCATCATCATCATCACCATCACCATCATTGTCGTCGTCGTTCAGTCTATCTACCAAATCAGTCAAGTGAAAGAAACTTTAAAGAGCTTATGTTTGTTGTTCAGATTGTTTTATTAATTTTCTATTTATTTATTTATTTTATTTATGAAAAAAAGGAAATTCGCTGTACCAGTTTTGATGTAGGAAAAAATTTTTTCATTTTTATTCAAATGGTTTTATGTCACCTATGTGTATGCGTGTGATACTAGGTACTCAGTTTTGTTGGTGATCACATTAAATCACCAAATTGGTGATAGAAATCAGAATTCATGGACAGGTCATTGAGTCGGATCCCAGCCAGTGGCTGAATGGTCTTGGAGCTAGCTTACCTTGTAATTGGAAAGTTCTGGGTTCAAACCACGGTAGTGGGTGCGTGGTGGCGATGATTCCCAGACTAGGATGAAACAGCTATCCAGTAAAACAATTCTGGTTTTCAAATGGGTTCTCTAACTGATACAAATCCATGGTAATACTCGTAAGTATATTTAGCTATCATTTATCGTGTTTTGTTTGTTTAAAAAAACAACAACACTTTCTTCCTTCAATGTGGAAGGTGCTTTTTCATTATTTACTTTTGTAAACATGGTGAAAATCAATTTGGTATAAGAATGCACTGGATAAACTAAATCTGATATAAACATACAAATTTTCTCGTATTATGATTATTCCGTTGACAACAACTGAGGTGCCCGTTTACAAACATTTATAGGCAACCATTAGAAGTTAAAAGAAAACAATTAGTTCCTTTGATAAATTTGAATAAGGCATTTAGAAGGCAAATTTCGCAAGATGATGGTATTTATGGATGATCCCCATCCAGGCATTAATGAAAACAAAACACGTAGATCAGCGAAGAATCTCTTTTCGGCGAATTCATTTTCTTAGCTGTACAATTGCAAATATATATGTGTGTTATTTTGTATGTATGTGTACATTAAGTCTGTCAAACAAAATTACAATTGGTTAAGGTTATTTTAACTAAACAGGTGAAGGTTGGTAATACAAGTAAAGAAAATTAAGTGTTAATGAAACCAGGGTAGTTACAAAGGTGGTGAGTTGTCACAAACAGTTTTTAAAAGAAGTTATGTAATAATAATATGAATAGTTTGATGAGTGAGTTTTACTCAGGATGCACGTAGAAACAAAGTAGATAATACGAAATTATGTAAGAGATCTAAGTGAATACAAGAATCATAAGCAATTAAAAAACAGGCAAATAAACAAAATTAAGTCATCAAAATAAAAATTAAAAAAACTCAAAATAAATCAAAACATTGTTACCATGAGAGTAGAAGTGGTTGAGTAATCTTCTTTTGTATGCATAACTCCGGTTTTTCTATGTGAATGGCCAGAGCTTCAGCGATACAAAGGACTCTGTAGATTACTTTGAAGGAGGCGTTTGTTGAAATGCAATGATCAGTGTTAACCAAGTGTTCAATCATCGCACTCCTTATTGCACCACTATTGCCTTTTCGCGACCATGCTGGATAGTGTTCTTGAATCCTCTTGGACAGGATGCGTGTCGAACGACAGATGTACCTGGCTCCACAGCAGCAGGTGAACTGATATATGCACATAGAAGTGGTCAGATGCGGGATCTTGTCCTTGAGGCTTCTGCAGATCAGTGGGCGACTGGAGAACACTATTCTTAGCGTTGCTGCAAAGAATGTTCTTCTCAGAGATGATGTGATCCTTCTCTTGAGAATATCGCTTGCTAAATCTCCCTTGAAATCCAAGTTCATGTAGAGTTTCTTTTTAGGCGCAAGTAAAGTTTCATTTCTCCAAATTCTTTGATATTTTTGTCGATGAATCTTATTGGGTATCCATTTTGGATGAAGATTTCTCTTAGAATATCTAATTCTGTTTCCAGAACGTCGGGACTACAGATGCGTCGGATGCGGGTGGCAAGTGATTTAAATTAAATTAAATTTCGCTTTTGTTGAATGGGTACCCAGCTATAGAAGCTTGTTAGTTGACCATTCCACGTAGGTTTTCTATGGATTGATTTTCTTAGGCTCCCATCAGCCCTTCTTGTTAGTTCCACATCAAGAAACGGAATTTTTGACTCGTTTTCCATTTCAAGAGTGAATTTTATTGCTGGATGGCAATTGTTAAATGTCTTCAGTGGCAGATTGGGGTCGTTGTTGTTGTCACAAATAATGAAAATATCGTCCACGTATCTTTTATACAGTCGCAAATTGTTAATGCTCGGCTTTAGTGAACCTCTCTCGAGGCTTGCCACGAAGCAATCTGATAGTAGTGGACCCAACGGAGATCCCATTGCAATACCATCCTTTTGTCTGTAGATGGTGTCGTTGAATGTGAACTGGACGTTCAGAGTGCATCTCAATAATAATTCTTTCAAGTATGTTGTCGGTATTCCAATATCGAGGTGGTTGTCATCTATATATCTGCATATGAAGCAGACCGTTTCTGTGAGTGGGACATTGGTGAAAAGTGACTCGATGTCGAAGGACAGCATAATTTTGTTAGATACATTCATGTCTTGTATGCACTCGATGAACTGGAAGGTGTCACGGAGCGAGTGCGTACATAATTGCTTCCTTACAGGTTCCAGAATATCTGCTAGCCATTTTGCAATAGAGTGGTAAGGGGAACCTGACATATCCAGAATTGGACGAAGTGGGAGACCAACCTTGTGTACCTTTGGTAGACCATAAACTCTTGGTATTATTGAACCTGTTGGCCGGATCTGGTCGTAGATATCCCCACTGATTACTTGACTGACCTTCATTCTCTTCGAAACGTCTGTGAGCTGCTTCTCAATCTGTTCCGTCTTGTTTCTTGCATTGGAAGGTTGGGAAAATTTATCTTCATTCGGCAGTATGTCGTTCATTTTGTCGATGTAGTCTCTTCAATTCAAAAGCACTACACAAGCACTCTTGTCGAGCCGAGTTATAAGCAGATCTTTGTTATCTCTCAACTGTTTTAATTCTTTTTGGTGCCGCTTTGTTAAGTTGTTGCGGATGATGATATCATTTCGCCGTTTCTTTATACCACTTTACAGCTAACATGGTTAACAATTATAAAGTAAAGTTCATGAAAATTACTCAGTTAAATAAAAAACAAAAGTACATACTAATGACCAGTTATATTTAAATAGGTCATGTTGTCCATGGTAGGCGAGGATTGAAGTCTATTTGTTTTTGTACACACACTTTAGGCTGTATGTGATTAATCCAAAGCGCTTTCATCACCTTGCATCAATAACCCTGAATTAAAGTTATGTGAAATACTTTTGAAACAGTCATTAATACTGATTTTGTGACCTGACATTAATAAGTGTTTTCCAGTGGATGATGTTGATGCTGGATTTCTATTCAGATTAATCGCATTGGGATTTTCTATATGATTTAGTAGCCGTTTTGGAACATGTTCTTTTCGATGACATTGGAACATTCTGTTAGCTCGACCTATATAGTGTGTATCACCACAACTGCAGGTGAACTTGTAGATACAGTTTGAAGTGGAGTCCACAGAACTTCGTCCTCTAATCAAAGGTACAGGGATCGAAAATGTTCGGCAAGTGAGGGTAAAAGAGATGGGGCGTAGAATGTGCGTTTGATGGCTTACCGAAGTCTTTGAGCTAGCTGTCAACTGCATAATCTGGTCACCCTTGAATGGTGGGTTAATAAAGATAGCTTTCTTTTGTACAGAAGCTGTCTTTTCGAGATGTGGTCTTTCTTTACTGTGACAAGTGATAAAGTTTTCCGGATAACCATTCGCTAATAAGACGTTTATAATGGAGAGGGACAAAACTGTTCCTATCCAGCATAAAAGTTCCCTAGTGAAATGTTTGTTCTCAAGGACCCGTAAAGTAGGCACGAATGGCACATTGAGTTTCGAAATATACATTCAGTTTTACTAGCCAACCGATGGTGATTCCTCGACTGAAAGATGAAGTACCTAGACTAGCCACTTCAAATTGTATCTACCGATTCAACTGCGCTTCTGGAGCAAGTTGTATCGGTCGTTGCTCTAGGAACTCGATTTTACGTGCTCACTCGAGAATATCTCCCAGTATGACTAAGTAAAGGTGTAGTGAAAACCATTAACAGTTCGATATTCGACCATCTGGTGCAAACCGGCCACAAAGTCAGCGTTGAAGAATCCTTCTCTATCAACTTACGGGTACCAAGTAAATTGCCTGGAACATCGAGGTACCGCATACTCCAAACAGCAGAATTTACCGTGATTCGCTTTAAACAGCCAATACTTTGCGTGCAGAAGAAGAAAGTCCAGCCAGTTTCTACTAATGCCCTTCACTGGAGACTATAAATTCATGAATTTGTATCATTATCTTCCATAATTTGCCAGCCTGATATTCAGTGTATTGTTATATTGATGCTATCGGACTGTAATCCATTGATATTATTACATTAATGTTGTTAATAACTTTAATTCATTCACCATTATGTATACATAACTGTAGAGCCTGACGAAAAATGGGTTATTGAAAAGAATATTCTTTGTTTAGTATCCATTGTTTTTAAAATTTTAATGGGTATTTTTAATCATCTAATTTTATGTATTGCCAAAGCTTCTGCCATACGAAACAAATGCACTTGTGCCCCTTTCGGCAAACTTTGTAGACTATATTGAACGATGTGTCAGATGGCGCGTGGTCAGTATCCAGATTAGGTTGCAATATCAAAGAATTATTACCTCAACGTTCTCCTTTGATCAGCCAAACTAGAAGATGCTCTTGAACGCGGAATTTTATTATTCATTTAATAAAATTTGTCCCTTTTACTGTTCCATTTCGTGTCTACTAGAAGATAGGGCTTCGAAAAACGGTGGTGTTGCTAGGCGACCGGGAATCGAACTCAGAACATGTGCGTCGATACCGAGCATTTTACCACTGCACCATTGACACCTTGTCTTGTTTTTCTGTGAGTTCAAGCCATTTTGAATACTACTGCTTTGTAATACATTGAAAAAGAGATTTATATGAAGTCTGTTCATAATGAAAAGACAGAACATGGAGGAAAATTTTCTTTTTGACGAATTATTTTCAGAAGCTCTAAAATAGTTTATACATTTTACAGTTAAATTCATAATACCAACCAGATACTGGTAATCGTGTCCTACAAAATGTATTACACAGTGTAGAGTGTATCCCAGAGGAGGAAAACTGAGTGGAGATGAGAGAACGGAAGTTGGAATTACGTAATAAGTGTGATGGTTGCCTGATCCATGCAGCTAGAAAAAAAACTAAAGAAATATACTAAGTCGTTCGTGCAAATAAAAATAAAAATTATTATAATAATAGTGATTTTCTTTATTCCAAAACATAACTTATTGTACAGTGTGGAATCTCCAACATTTGGTACAATATTGCACCTAATTTACTCGACAATAGCAAAAACAAAAGTAATTCTACAGGATTGATAATAGCCGCTGTTTTGGTATTATCAGTGACAATATAGTCAGAAATGTACAGAAAGTGTAAAGTAATGGATTATAGTATTAATACTTCAAAATGACAAGGTAATTTAAATATTTTCGCCAAATATTTTTAGTAGGAGAAAGCTTGTATGAGAAATGCAGTGTTCAAGAGTCACATGGGAAAGTTCGTGTGACGTGTAAATGAAAGCTTATGGGCAATTTAAGGAGCTGTTTAAGGAGAACAGTTGAGAACAGAATAAACTGGTGATGTGTTACTGAACACCTCCTTTCCTCTTGGAACCCAAAGGAATAATAATGTTATCATAATAGTAATAATTATTGTTCCCTTTAATTCCTAGAGGAACATAGGGCTTCAGCCACGCGTCTCCATTGCTTTCGGTTCTCTGTCAACGTTTTCACATGACTTCACGTCTTCCCACATGCTCTCATCTCCTCTTCACATGACCTCCTACAAGTCACCCTTACGCTGACGACCAACTCGCCGCTTCCCATTCGGGTTCCATACGAGCAATGGCCTGGTTTGTGATGTCGCTTGCTGCTTTCCTCAGTGTATGACCAATCCATCTCCATTTATTCCTGTCTATTTGTTACACAATCGGTTCCTGGTTGGTTCGCTCATTGCCACAGATCCCTGTTGCTGATCTTTTCTGGCCATCTGATCTTGAGTATTGAGCGAAGACAGCTGTTGATGAAGGTCTGTAGTTTGTTTGAGGTGCTCTTCATGACGTACTAAGTCTCTGATCCGTATAGTAGCAGTGACTTCACACTGAAGTTAAATATCCAGATCTTAATTTTTATTATAATAATGGTGATAACAATTATAAAATCACAATAGAATAATATTAAACTGAAATATCAAACAATCACGGCAAGAATATTAATTTGACCATGGTGAGATGAATAAGTACATGTAATACTTTGTGACGTCGAGGTTCTATTTTGGGTCCCAAATGGTCACTGACTCGACTGTGTGTAAGTAACCTATTCATATTTCTTTTGTATGATATTGGTGTCAATATGAAGCAGTCATAAAGCGGCTTCCAGTTTCTAGAGTTGAGAAAGTGCCTTAAGACAGAACCACTGGTATTCTTCTCTACTCCGGTTAGTGAGGCTTGACGGTGTTTCACAATACTTACTTTAAAGGAGGGCTTATATACTTTACTGAATAATAAATGAAAATAATTAGTCAAGAATACGATTTTCTCCACTGTTATGTCTTCTTCGTTTTAACACTCAATATGGTAATTTTCCATTCATGAAATTTATTTATCGCATTTTAAAATAACTAAACTAACGAAAGTAGAGAATTAGTAGTCATTTTAGTGAAGGTTGTTGAGCCTTTCAAATTTTATTGAATGAGATTTCGAGGAGTTACACGAAGCATACAATGATTCATGTTCATCGTTCAGTTTCTGAATAGCGTCCTTCATGGTTAAGCAAGAAATAAACAACGTCTATCAGTAGCTCTCTGTTAGCATACTTTATACATGCTCAACACAAAGTTAGTGTAGAAAAAGTAAATTTATATTTCGTATTCTGAAATCCCTGAATACAGCTGGCGACAGGTCACTGTAATGCAAGTTCAACATTCAGAAACTGAAGGACAAAACCACAAGGGATACTTTCACTACCAATCAGATCACAGCAAAGTCGGAGACACTACTTGTTATCACCGAGGGAACCTGCGTATAAGAACATTGCTACTCTCTGAAGGTGATATTTAAGGCGAAGTGTACAACAGTTCTTGGAAGTAAGAAGCGACAAGACAAAGATTGGCTGTCAATGGACACCGACTTGGAAGCTAATAATAGAGGAAAGGAGGACAGTGAAAGGGAATATAACTCAATGCAAAGATTAGCAACAGAAGAAGAAGCTGAGTTCAATGTGCACTACACTGAGTAAAGAAGTGAAGAGAGATTTAACAGAGGTTACCTCTTCCACTTGTCTAGGAAGCACCGTTTCACAGTTACAGGCAGTCAGAACACATGAAGATGTCAAAGTCAGAATCGGAAAGGCGAGAAACGCCTTCATCAACCCGAAACTAATTTGGAAATCTTCTGCACTCGGCAGCATAAATAACAAGATTTGGATTTTCAGCACAAATGACAACTGAGTCAAATCTTCTATATTGGTCAGCAGCTTATCGTGTTACAAAGAGGATTTCCAACAGGTTGCAGACTTTTATCAACGGCCACCTTCCCTGGCACTATTGAAGATCAACTGGTTAGCCAGAATGAATAAGTAACAAGAAACTCTGGTAGGCGACAAACCAACCACGAGTCGATCAATCAACAACTGTGCAGGAGAAAATGGAGACGGATCAGCCATACGTTGAGGAAACTATCGAATGACATCGCACTCAGCATATGTTATCATTTCAGTGGAATCTCAAGGGGAAGAGACGAGTGGGTCGTCGGTGATGGGGTGACATGGGGAAGATCCTGTGGTGAGGAGGAGATGAGAGATTATGGGCATTCGTGGACACAGGAAATAGGCGAAAGTGGAGATGTATTCATGAAGTCCTTTGTTCCAAAGGAAAAATAAAATAATAATAATAATTCTGACTAATCTTAATCTTACTCCAAGAGTTCGTATTCTACATATAGCTGAAGTCATCGGAATTTAGCTGAATAAGTCAAATGTGTGGGCTCGGTCGAAGGAATTTTTGCACAGCCAGTTGTTTTTTTTACCTTAGCCATCAGTACTGTCAGTTATACCTTCCCTTAAGACTTTCACTAGTTATCGTTTTAATTATTTTTAACTGGCGCGTTAATTCTCCGCCTAATTTTGTCTGTAATTTATTGATTTCAGTAACCCGTAATTACTTCGGAAAACATCAATATTTTCAATAAAAATCATTCTTTAACAATTATATAGGTGTATTACTGTAATATCTGATGATGAGTTTATCAGAAGTGGTAATCTCCGTTCAAAATATCGATTTCACTCCATTTTTAGCAGTTTACGTCACTGATTCAGTAGCAGAGAACAGTCCTGTTTCTCAAGCCATCCCATTTTTAAATTTTGCGGGTATTTTCCATTTAGGATTTTTTTCAGAATATTTACTAGGAATTTCGTAAACATATGCTACTGTTAATGCTTCTGCTTACATGTGTCATTTTAACTAAAGCGTTGGTTTTTGTAACCTGCTTAAATCACTCGTCCAGCAAACATTTTCCAACCATCAAAATGCAGCATATCTACTGGATTCCATTCAAATATGTTCATAAATTGTAACTTATCCTCATGTAAATTTTCAGAAAGTATTCAACTTAAAGCTACGAATATTTAGAAGAAAATGGACAGGAAACTTCACGGAGTAATGGAGCATGCTTTGGGTCACCCACTATTGCTTCATAAAGTGCATTATCAATTGTTATAATACTTGCACTAGAAGTACATAGCTAGCAGTAAAACAAGCTGAAATTTCTTTGTTCTGCTTAAAACGAACCTCTACTTGAGCTTCAGTAACCGCAGAATACATAAATGTAAGTTTCTCAGTGAAAAGAACTCACCATGGCTTACACAGAAGATAAAGAAATCCATGTACTTCAACTACCTCTTATAGGTAGTAGTATTATGAACTCAGACTCGATTTCCAGCAAATTAGCCTGAAGTCCTTACAGTTAAGATAAAAGTTTTATGATTGTAATTATAAGAAAGTGAAGTTAAAGGCAGATAAGTTTCAGGTTGTAAGGTGACAGGGTAAATGCTACTTATACAATAAACCTGAATACAATCACAAAAAGTGTGAACCAGATGGTGATTACTGTTTCCATTCCCTTCAGTTTCGAGTACAGTATGAGGCTTCAGCAGAACATCTCCATTTTCCTGTTCTTTGTAGGCTTCCTTACCTGGGAAAAACTTACCTATTCCTGTCACTTACATCAGAGACATCATCTGAATGTGTACAGAAAATATAAGATTCACCTTCCAAGAAAAAGCAAACAAACAATTCGATGGAGTTGCGATGGGGAGTCCTCGTGGGCTCCTGTTAGCACATATTTCCATGTCGAAATTGGAGCGACAAACGCAAGGTATGCTTGGAGAATTTATGCTGTATAAACGTTATAAAGATGATACTCTCATTATTGGTAATAATAGTAAATCTATTGAAAAATTTATTACCCTGTTCAATCATATTCATCCAAATATCCGAGTGACTTCCGAACTCGAATCGAATAACAAACTCGGTTTCCTAGATATTACTATGACTAGGAGAAATGATGGAACGATTCAGCGATCTATTTTTCGTAAACAGACATGGAGTGGACAATATCTTCATTTCACCAGTTTTGATCTTATCCAGTATAAACATTCCCTGGTGAAATGTTTGTTCTCAAGAGCTCGAAAAATATGCACGAGTGACACACTGATGGATGAGCTTCGACATGTACATTCAGTTTTATTAGCTAATGGTTATCCGGAAACCTTTATCACTTGTCACAGTAAAGAAAGACCACATCTCGAAAAGACAGCTTCTGTACAAAAAAAGCTATCTTTATTAACCCACCATTCAAGGGTGACCAGATTATGCAGTTGACAGCTAGCTCAAAGACTTCGGTAAGCCGTCAAACACACATTCTACGCCCCATCTCTTTTACCCTCACTTGCCGAACATTTTCGATCCCTGTAACTACGATTAGAGTACGAAGTTCTGTGGACTCCACTTCAAACTGTATCTACAAGTTCACCTGAAGTTGTGGTGATACACACTATATAGGTAGAACTAACAGAATGTTCCAATGTCATCGAAAAGAACATGTTCCAAAACGGCTACTAAATCATATAGAAAATCCCAATGCGATTAGTCCAGCATCCTTTGTTGCAAAACACTTATTAATGTCAGGTTATTACACAATTATTTCACATAACTCTAATTCAGGGTTATTGATGCAAGGTGATGAGAGCACTTTGGATCAATCACATACAGCCTAAAGTGTGTGTACAAAAACAATAGACTTCACTTTTCGCCTACGACAAACTGACTATTTGACCTATTTAAATATGACTGGTCATTAGTATGTACTTTTGGTTTTTATCAAACTGAGTAATTGTCATGATCTTTATTTTATTATTTTTAACCATGTTAGTTGTAAAGCGGTTGTAAAGAAACGACGAAATGATATCATCTCGCGAAATTTATCCTATTAATGCCTTATTCAAACTTACTACTTGTGACAGAACAGTTTTCTATGGATACGCTTTTCAAGAAGTAAACGTCCGTAGCGTTGTTTGTAGAAGTGTGACGCCTTGGAGCAGTTTACAACGGTTATATACTTTCGCCTTGTTTCTCATGGTTAAGTAATTTCACTTAGGAGTCAATGAAATACATAATGCAGTTAAGTTACAGACTTTTGAGTTCTGAGTGAAACGTGGGGCTTTAAAGTCCCTGCAGTGACAACATTTTTTATAGAGTGGAGTGACTAGCTTGACATCCAACCATTCCTCTTTTGCAGGCTTGCTGTCGTCAAGAAAATTAAGAGGCTTCAGAGAGCGTTGGTCGGTTTTTGAAACCAACGTTCCACATGGCTGACCATCATTCTATCACCGACGCTCTAGAGAAACTGCATTTAAGTTATTTGTCCTGTATGCTGATCCAGTAAACCGTTCCCTTGTGTTATATATCTAATAAATCTATCTAAATAGAACTATACGAAATTAAGACTTTGAGCTTCTACAGATAGATAGATAGATAGGCAGATGTATAGTAAATTTTATTTAGAATTTCTTAACAAACACTTTGCTTTTATTTAAGTTGAATGACGTCAAGCTTATTCAATATTATAAGAACACTGTGTTCAAAGAGCACATATATTATTGAAGATTTGTGAAAATTACAATCACTTTGATGCCTAAGATGATAAAAGCTGTTGAAAAACTAGACTTTATCAAGTTTTCTAGTCACAACTGGCAAGCAGGCAATATTTTAAATCTGCATATATTTTTGATGAATTAAAATGTGTCATTACATGCTGTACATAGAGAACTGTTGCTGACTGCATCTGAAGACAGAAGTTAAACAAATAAGTGGAAAGAAATATATGCATATTTGAATAGGGAAACTATATGATCGTATATATACATGTATATATATGGTTTTTAAGAAATAATATCCGGTGAGGGAATTCGATCAAAGGTGTGAATACCTCTCATGGAAACTGTTTGCCATATATGTGATTATATTGATACACGTAGTTTAGAAATATGGTTGCCGACATTTCATCTTAAATAATTTTTATTGAGATGCACGTTGAATGTTCAGTTCATCTTCAATAGTGAGATTTATAGACAGAGAGATGGCATTGAGATGGGATCGCCACTGGGTCCTTTGCTGGCTGATTGTTTTGTAGCGAAGCTTGAAAACTCTCAACTTAATCAAACCATCGATCATTTCGACATTTATAGAAAATACGTAGACGACACTTTCGTTATCTGCGATATTAAAGTAATTCTTGATGAGGTCTTGTTTGATTTCAACAAGTGCCATCCTTTTTACAATTCAACATAGAAAAGGAATCTGAACTAAGTATTCCATTTCTTGATGTGTGCGCAGTGACGAATCTCTCAAGAGATCCATCCACAGGAAACTTACATGGAATGGATAACTAACTAAATTTTATAGTTGGGTGCCTATCTCCAGGAAAAGGAACCTAATTCATTCGCTCTGCTTTAGGATAAGAAACATTTGTAATTCTGACTGCGTTGACTCAGAACTTAACTTCCTCAAAGCCACGCTGGCAGAAAACGGTTACCCAAATCGATTTGTTGACAGTAACACGAAAGATAAGCAGTCTAAACTGGTCACCGACTCAGTTCCAAAGAATTCAGTGGTGATCAAGCTTAAGATAAGCTCAAAACCTGTCACTCTAAATCAGTCATTAAAACCTTTGCAGAAGAATCACAAATGACATTCACCAGCGGAAGTTTTTCTGCAACTCTGTAAGAGATAAGCTCCCCCGTCTAGCCACCTTTATGTGCATCTATCAGTTCATCTGCTCTTGTGGAGCAAGGTGCATTGGCCGTAGCCAGAGGACGCTTTCCAAATTGATACGAGAGAATATTCCAGCATGGTTTTACAAGGGCGAAATGAAGTGTGTGCGAAGCTCTTTTCCAGAACACCTGACCGAATTCTGTCACTCTGCCAACCCTGAGCATGATTTTATGATCATGCTAGCTTCCCGCGTTTTCGTCGTTATAGAATTCTAAAGACAACGGAGACCTTGGCCATTCATGATTCTGCCTTGGCCGTAGAGGGACAGATATGAATTTGTTTCGTTTTTTAAGTCAACTTGTGTACTTTTCCCTCATTACTACGATTATTATCATTACTCCTCTCTCTGAATTGTCTTCCCCTTGTCTCATTTGTCATTCTAAATTCAAAATTATTAATTTTTATATTTTTTATTTTTACAATATTAAATTCTCTTATCAAATTTCACACCATGTTATGTAACAATTTATATTCGTCTACTAATCTTATAATTATGTACCCCTTTCCAAAATCTATACACCTTATGCATTATTCTGTATATGACATTAATTATTTTGCCACTTGACATTAAACCATGATTATAATCACAAATATTTTAATTGCATTTCATACTATTATTATTTGATGTGAATACACCTGTGATTTAATTTCCTCACCGGATATAATTTCTTAAAAAACCATATATATACGATTGTACAGCTTGATAGTAAATTCTCTGGAAAGAGTCTCTTCGCTGAATATTGTGTTCTTAAACCTCTATGAATCCTCAAAAATTTCTCGCTGATCATCA
Source organism: Trichobilharzia regenti (assembly GCA_944472135.2). Taxonomy (NCBI): domain Eukaryota; kingdom Metazoa; phylum Platyhelminthes; class Trematoda; order Strigeidida; family Schistosomatidae; genus Trichobilharzia; species Trichobilharzia regenti. Next base: position 43,934,426 of record OX235265.1, on the reverse strand, counting down.
TGGCTGGATCGATAGAATGCTTGTCTCAGTTTACTAAATACAAATTACTTTAGGCTACGAAATGAACGCACTTTACTTCAGTATATTTCCAAAGTGCCGAGAGTGATTTTTAACTAAGAAGTTCAAGAGTGAGTGCCATCTCAAGTAATCAAAGTAAAGTGTAGATCAGCTTAAGCAAATTAATATGTGTAACACTTGGACTTTGTGGTAGTATGTTTTTCTGTATTGGTTTGTTTATTAGATAAATCAGATAATGGAACCGGTATTATTCACTGGATGAGGTTTCGAACGCAATTCATTATTATTCATTATCATATCAATGATAACTAGACAACTTCGTAACATCTCTATTCCTTCTTTTATGCCATGGGGGTTGTAGAGTTTTCGAGATGTCCGAGACAAGTGGTGAATCATTTCTCTTGCACGTATTTTCAGTTAATTTGATAAGTAAAGCTTCCGTTGTCAACCTCTCCTACCATTCTGTTATATCAGATTTTAAGACTGTCATCTTATCCCATCCTTGTGTATAGCTGTTTATGATTGCATATATTGCTACAGCCTCGCTATTATCTTTTTAGGGATTTTGTGTGCTGCTGGTCTTACTAAACTTGTTCTACTACTTTGACTTATGTATTTGCCCTGACAATCATTGGGGAGTATTAGGCAGACTAAACTGCTTTGTTTCAAAGGCTCCGTAGCATCCTTTAGCCAACATTTGTTGTTTCCAAGTGAGTTTGAATGCCACTTTCATTCCTGCATTGTTAAGAGTTCTACGCAAGGTTTCTGAGGTTCCTGGTTTGTAAGGAAGTTCTACTAATAATTATTTAAACTGATAATTATTGATATTGTCATGCATAAATATAAGACAAAAATTGCTTCTAATGCCCGGCAATAAATAAATAGTTCTTGAAAAATCGCTTAGCTATGAAGAATGTGTCGATGTGTTTTACATCAAATAACCCTATACAGACTTTTAAAAATAATAACAAGTGAATCAGCGAAGAGACTCTTTTCAACGAATTTATTATCAAGCTGTACAATCGTATATATATATATATATATATGGTTTTTAAGAAGTTATATCCAGTAAAGGAATTGAATCATAGGTGTGAATGCATAAAATAATAATGGTATGAAATGCAACTAAAATATTTGTGATTATGATCATAGTTTAATGTTATGTGGTTAAACAATTAGTGTCATATTTGGAATAATTCATAGGATGTATAGAACTTGAAAGGGGTGGATAATTATAGGATTAATAGGCAAATCGAATAAAATAAAAACTTTACGTAATATTATGTGAAATTCGATAACATAGAATTTAACATTGTAAAAAAGGATTGATTTTGAATGACAAGTGAAACAAGTGAAAAAATACCGGGGACAGTTAAAAGTGAGAATAGTAGTAATAGTAACAATTGACGTAATAGGGAAGAGACTACAAATTGAATAGACAAAATGAAAAAATGAAAAATTGGTACAGCTAGAGGGATTAAGACCATGAAAGTTGAGGGGTGTTGAACGGACATTTTCTGTGCACAGAGATCTGGCTTTCTGTTTCGATAGCCAAAGCTTCAGCAATACAAATGAGTCGGGTAAGTAGGGATTTGGGTAAATTACTCTTTGCCTTGTTGATGACTTTAAAGGCGGAGGTTATAGAGATAGGGTGACCCTCATCGACCAGACGTTCAGTGATCTCGCTTCTTATTGCTCCACTTCTACCTCTTCATAACCATGCAGAGTAGTGTTCTTGCACTCTCTTGGACAAAACTCCACACGAGCAGGTAAATTGATAAACACACATAGAGTTGGTCAGCAGCGGGATCTTGTCCTCCAGGTTACTGAACAGTAAGTAAATCAGAACGAAGAATTTTTTCAGTAATTTATCTTCAGGTTCTTACAATTATAGAACATAATATTTGTTGTCGTTACAACATAGCTTTTAGGGTTATATGGCAAATTCCAAAGTCACTATCTCGTACAGTTTGATTACGTCTGCTACACATAGCTGAAGCTGTTGCAATAAGATAGACCAAACCGGAACTTTGTATTCAAAAGGAATGTGTCCAGACGCTGTTCCTACCGTGACCAAAATTGCATTGACGATTCTTCTTCTCACCAAGAGTGCTTTTTCCCCTTAACCCTCTTGGTTTTTTTCTTTGCGTATTATTATAATCATTATTCTTCTTCATAATTTATACCCTTCATGCAAACATTATCTCAATACTGTCTAATTTCCCATTTATACTATCCTGACTTATTGTAAGTAATATTATCTCTTTTCCTAATATATGCCTCCACCTGTTTCATTTCACACATTAGATATTTCATTATGAACCTCTCATCGCAATCTTTCTATGTTCTCTTTGCACCACTTTGTACTAGCCACTCACTCACCTGACACCTTTATAAACCTTGAACTGATTTGTCAATTTTCCTACCTCAAATTCTACGAATCTATCATGACCAGTAACCAACACTGTCTCCCATTTTACAGTATTTTGTAATCGATTTCAGCCAAGCACGTTTGCCATACAAATACCACTTATTTTGACACCCATAACTAATTTGTAATTCTACGTTAAAAATGTATCTGCCGCATAACTGGCCATTATTATAACGATGAAAAATATTATATTTTGTAATTGTAAGAACCTGGAGGGCAGAACTTATTGAAAAGAATATTCTTCGTTCAGATTGACTTTTAATTCATGTTACGGGAATATCTCACACAATTAAATCTTTTAATAATAATAATTTGGTAAGGTAATTCTAATTTCAACTCACAAGTATTGAAAGCAACAGTGTGAATATCGTGAGTACCAATTCTACCGTAAAATCTAGAGAAATGAAGTTGCTTGAAAACAAACATCACTCCTTTAGTAAATTTATATTGAAGAAATGACTAGGATGTATAATTCTATTGAGTATACCAGAATAAATGAATTTTGGAGTGGATCTACACTTCATTAATACTTCTAGAGCACATGCCCACTATTTTTACTGATATTCCATCAGAATTCAGTAGATGGACAAGTCCATTAACACATAGGTTTGGGCTGAACATATTTATTCTGAGACTGCCTAACTATCAGAGTAGCATACAGTAATATTTTCTAAAGTTGGTTTGTAAGGATTAGATTTGTTTTTTACCACTTGATTATGGATTGATATCGGTTAGAGAACCATTAAAAACCAGAGTAATGGACAGCTGTTTCATCCCAGTTTGCGAATCATGGGCAGTATGCACCCACTGCGGTTCGAACCTAGGACCTTCTTGTATTATTGTTATTCCCTTGAGTTCCAAGTAAAGCATAGGGCATCAGCAACATACCTACATTTGAACCTTTTCTCTAAGTTCCCTTTCATATAACTACACAATTGTCCGGGAGTTTTCATTTCCTCCTCCCAGTATCGCCTCCACCTACATCGTTGTTTCTCAGTTGAGCTTGGCATGTGATGTCACTCAACGGTTTTCTTAGCATATGTCTAGTCCGTCTCCATTTCCTTCCACATTAAGCGATAAGTTCTTGGTTGGCTCCTTCTCAGGGCCCATTGTTGCTTATCCTTTCAGGCCGATCATCCAGTCTTCAGTATAGTAATAATAATTCGCTTTATTCCAGATACAGTACTAGTGGTACAGTATGGAATTTTCAGCACATATTTACAATATTCCACCTAATTTCATCGCATATTTAAAAGGAATATTTCAGAAAATAAATGTAAAAACACCACCAACAACAAAAAACAAAAATAACCAAAAAATGCAAAAAAAATACCCAATAGAAAGGAAAATAAACAACAATAATAAATAATATTTCAGTATTGGGTAGTGAAAGCTATGATATGTGTATGCGTGGTGAACAGTAACAGCTATAATCATACAAGAAGTTATGAAATGTTTATAGCCAAGATGATCAGTTAATTTGATTGAGCAACACTAAACAATCATAAAATAACATTTCAGGGTTTTTTATTGTCAGGTCTAATGCGGTGTTTGTAGTGGTAGTGTGAGTAATCCTGCATAATACAAAACTTTTAAGATGGTAATAATGGCATTCACAACCAAGATTTTCAGTTAATATTGCCCAACAAAAAAAAACAATCATTGATATAAGAATAAAACTTGTGCACTGTGGTAGAGTGTAATTCCATTATGGGTAAATTTTGTTTTGATAAAGTTTCACAGTGTTATACAGTAATGTTTACTGATGACGTTTCGAGCACAATTTATTGCTCATAATCATATCAAGGTAATCACACGACTTCCTAAATTCATTTATATAGTTCCATTGTTTTTCTCTTGATTTTCACTTCATGACTCGTCACTCATACCAGAAATATGGAAAATACTATTACCAATCAAATCAAGTGAAAATCAAGAGAAAAACAATGGAACTATATAAATGAATTTAGGAAGTCGTGTGATTACCTTGATATGATTATGAGCAATAAATTGTGCTCGAAACGTCATCAGTAAACATTACTGTATAACGGTTTGAAAAAATTTGGGCATTGGGTATATGATATTCATTATAATAGAGGTTTTTGTATTTCCCAATGAATGAAAAAACAAAACGAGATTGTTTTTACTGACGTTTCGCTATTTAATGCTAATAGCTTTCTCAAAGTATTATTTAAGAAAGCTATTAGCATTAAATAGCGAAACGTCAGTAAAAACAATCTCGTTTTGTTTTTTCATTCATTGGGAAATACAAAAACCTCTATTATAATGAATTACTGTATAACACTGTGAAACTTTATCAAAACAAAATTTACCCATAATGGAAAAAAAACAATCACAAAACTTATATTACATGAAGGTTATTGGCAGGATAATTTTGTAATACTCATAGTGATAATATAGTCGGAACCAGTAGATACACAAAAGAAGGCATAGAGTAAAGTACAAAAAAAGGTAAGCCATTGTTAATAATTTAGATAGCTAAGTATGTTTAAGAAGGTTGTTCACTATAGAGTACAAATCAGAGAGAATAAGGGCGAAATAAAAGGGCCAAAATTATGTCATTAACAACAAAGCAAGTCATAGGTTTCGCGCTTAACACTGTCTCTGTCACTTAGACAGACAGAAGATCTGGCTCACTGTTATGATCCTGACTAGCTTTGACGTCTTCAACACTACCACTGGTAGTTGGAAGGATGCTGTTGAGGTAAGATAATGGAAGGTTTCTCCCGTTGATAGTCACTGAGGTTATTTTTTTATCGTTAAATCTAATCTAGGCATATTTATCACTTCTGTTTTCTATATTGTTCACCTGAAGCCTTATTTTCTCAACCTAACCGATAGTACACCCCTCAACCCATTTCAATGCGTTCTTTATTTAGCTTAGACTTTATCTTGTTCATAAATATAATTCATTTAGTCATTCATTGTAAGAGTTAGACCATAAATATAAGAGAGATAAATAGATTTTAGTGAATTATTATTTGATATCATTCATTGAAAATTTAATATATATATGTGTATACATATATGAAAATATTCTCTTCACAAATTAAATGAATCTGAAGAAAATGAATACGGAGAAGTAGAAAAAGAAGTAAGATCCACTTCATTAAATATTTCTATTGTATTCACTCTGATTCATTCGCCTCGCCTACTACTTACTGTCTTATTTGCACTTGGAATTAGTGGATAAACTATATACACAATGAAGGGGAAAAAACAAAGACAGGAGAAAGGGTGCAGCGACTATAAATAAATCTTCATTATTCTCATTATCATTATTTTTGAAGAAAGAATTAATGAAATTAAAGAATTTAGTTTTAGGCAAGCAGAACAACAAAAAAAAAACAAATAATTGTAGGATCTCTTTTGTTGGTCAGAAACACATATGAGACTTAAGCACACACATAAAAGTAAGAGAATGTTTCGTTCATTTCTACCCTAAATCTTTTTTTTCGAAATTCTAACTTACTGATTCAGGTACGGTGAAGGTATACCAGTACCTATCAAAATGCAATGGGTTCAGAGATGGTTATTCGACCTCACCATTTATCTTTAACTTTGTCATAGATAACACGATGAAGACAGCTATGAATGATATGCATGGTGGTATAGTTGTAGGAGCTAGCCCAAATTGGAAGCAATATTTCAACTTTTCATGAAGATGTTTGTTACAAACCAACATCTGTCAAAGGGGATGCTGGGTTGTTGTTTCATCCTTTCTTGTGATTTTTCGGCAGTGCTAACCTATGAACTCATCAGGAATTGAACTTAGGATCTTCAGGTTAAGAGATAAGGCTAGTTGACTATTCATCCGCTTGGCATAGAATGTAATGACCCGTGAATTTTAACTTTGTCAACTATTGATATAGCACTTCCATCACTAAAGCTTTCAGTGAGCATCAGCTTCCCTCGATATTGTGGTAACCCTACTGGTGACAAATTTCCAGTGCTACTTTGAGAAATCCATCCAGTAGTCGTCAGTGAATTATCGATTGTTATGCGATTTAAAGGATTCGTAGGGGATCTCGGATTAGTTTTAATTGTTAGATTAACATCATCTGTAGAGTGCTCACTGTTGTTCAGTGGTCCGTCCGACGGATCGTTACAAAAATCCTACCGTTGAAATCAATTTAAAATCTCACAAATGATGTTATCATTAAAAGTTTGTCCTTAAAGTGTTCATTCGTCCTGTTATTTTGATAACCAACTAGACTACTGAGGTTGCTGTTAAATATGAGTGATGCTTAACTTGGGGATAGTTGAGATTGCCATATTAAGAAGTAGATTTCGATGTATTAGTTCGTATTATTATGCATATTTTCAATTTGAAATATGTAAATCCAGCGTTTCATTTTAGTGTGTTTTATATAACCACAGAATTGTGGTACCTTAGAAGATGTAAAATATTTCAAAAGACATATGTACAAGAATGTGACATTGTTTTCAATTAGATACATGTCTTGTTTGAAGGATGAAGGATTTAAAAACAGTTATTTGATTTAAACTAACCACAGAGACGTTACACAACTAGACTGCAATACCCACCAGTTCGAAGATGAATGCATATTCACTTTTGAAGAATTCTACTTATAATGTGTGGGGTCAGTGAATAAGATTTCTGTGAGAAAAGATAAGAATATGAACATTCTGAGCAGGAAGGGAAGATGGAAGTCCTACTTCTTTTTACTGTACAAAGTGACTTTTGAAACGTTTCTTTATCCGAATGTAAACTTTTCTACTGGATAGTAAGTGGAAGTACCGACTTCACTGCTACCTAATTCTATATATATTTTTAGTTACACTATCAAACACCTGAATAAAGTGACACAAGTTATAGACAGAATGTGAAGAGAAACATAAAATAATGGGGAATTAGAAAATATTTACTCCTCTTACTATCTGAAGCCTTGTTGACCTTGAAGAATTTAATCGTTTGTAGTTGAAGAGAGTACTCGGTGAAACTTTGTTTGCACTAGAGGTTGACAGCAATCAATGAAACACTGAAAACTAACGATTTGCAGGCAGTTTATTCTCTCCAGCACGAGACTACTAAGCAATGAGCACCATGTGTAATGGGATAATTATATGCAAATTTCTTTCTAAACAGTCTAATTACGATATTGATAGTAATTTGGATGTTACAACTAACTCTATAATTACTTACCTCTTTTCTCCTTGGCTACACATCATTCTCCTAAGATTTGTATATCATCCGTTGACGTAATCCTTATTATTTGTCCTTGTTCTTGTTTGTCTAATTCTAATGTTTCTTTTTCTGGCTGTGCGATGACACTGATAATGTTGTTCCCTTCAAAACTATGATTTTGTTTGAGTGAGTGGAGGTCAGTTCGACAACAGGTTGGCTAAGAGGATTGTTTCTTTGGGTGATTGTTGCTGAAAGAGTTTTGATCCCACACTGTTGGAAATATTCTTCTTGATTCTGAGGTACTTCTTACGGCTGATTTTGGCTACGGTGGTACAGCGGTTATGACTCTCGCTGACCATGCACATGGTCCGGGGTTCGATTTCCTGCCGACGCATACCCGATATCAATGGTAGGCCAGCAAAATTTAGGCTACCGATATCACATGCTGAAAATTCCATACTTGTACCAAAAATACAGTGTGGAATCAATCTGTATTCAAAAATAAAATAAAAATAAATAATCCGGCTGTATAGTGCTCGTTTTGTACTTGAGAAACTATTTGACCTGTATAACTGCCCAATGGCACTGTTGTGATCCCTTTGAGCTTTCGATATATTATTGTTATTATTATTGAATAGTACTGCAGATTATACTTGCAAATAATAATCTTTTTGCTGTCACTGGAGGATTTTGTGACTGTGAGTAGCTCAAAGAAGTTTTGATCAGCTATGAAGTATAAGATCGGTTCTCTGCATTCAGACTACAACAAGTTGTTTCCAGTCGTTACACCAAAATATAACAAGGAAATATGTGTTATAAATTATGAGTAATTCTGCTGAAGAAGCAGTGGCTTTCATAGCGAAGTGTTAAGAAAAACTGCTATTTAAGTTAACTGTACAATGATTAATTTGTTTTTTACTCCGGAGATTTCGCTGCTGACTCCTTATTAAGGCATGTAAAATCCTTTGTCCCCTACAAGTTCGTCTGAGGTGTTTTGGTTTTTGCGACCTATGCATACAACAGTTTGATAAGGATTACAGTTTGTTTACACTGTCTGTAAAAGGAGTGAAGAACAACATGGGAAGAAAGTTATGAAATGCGTAACTTAGCTGCTATTAGCTTTTAAAGCCCACTAGCACTCAGTATTGTTTTCGGATTGGAGCATAAATCAAGAAATCTGTCACTGACCACTTGAACTGTACTGGTCTACGGGTGTTATTGATAGACAAGAGCAGTATTATGAGATCATTGTTTGAAGGAGGTGACTAAAGTATTTCCAACTCTGTCCATGAATCCAAAAGGACAGAGAGGACATTTTAATTTGTTAGGTGCTCCTTGAATCTGACTAGTTTCACAGTTAGCCATTTTTAAAAGTTACTCTATTTCATTTTCTGTTATATATATATATATATATATATATATATATATATATATATATATATATATATATATATTGATTACAGCTTGATTCCACACCGAATTTTTGGTTTAGAATTTTCACCATGTGATATAGGTAGCCCGAATTTTGCAGACCGACCATAGATATCGAGTGTGCGTCTGCAGGGGATCGAAACTCGGACCATGTGCATGGTCGGCGAGAGTCCTATCCACTGTGTCGCCAACGCACACATGGTAAATTGAGAATGTAATGAAGTATGATTCCAGACTTTAACCTATTTACTCCTTAATTTATCAGACTTTTCCAGGCAGAGTATAAAGTTTTCAGAATTCTTACAAAACCCACCAGTTTCCTGCTCATAGAAGTCTTAATAAGATGTATTGGCCAGTGGAGTCCGTCATGCTTAGGTGAACTATATGATTATCGATTGTATATGTTGGCTATATTCCCTTATCACGAACTGATGGGGTTAGAATTCATGAGTTAGTGAATTCTGGTTGATTTATCGCTGAGCTTGGTCTAGTAACCTGGAGATCTCAAGTTCGATCCCTGGTGAGATCATGGATACGCGCTGTTGAAGCGTCATAGACGCGTTTGCAACAGCTACTCAGTATTCTTTGGCTTCCATTCATCCTTAACTGAAAGTGATTCCTCATGAAATCGACAATCTAACGTCAGTTTTATACCTGCTTGGAACAGAAATGCTTCGTTCTGATTAACGTGTTGAAAGGCAATGCAAAACAACTTCATATAACTTACCAATGATTATCATGATCGCATTATGACTCCAAAATAGATGATTTGCGTAGTATAGATTCAGTCAATCTGTTGGGAACGCTGAAAATACAGTACTATTTCATATTATATCAGATAATTTAATACAATAATTTTGAAATTTTCTATGAATATGAATGACAGGATGGCTGGGAAAAATAGTCTATTAGTAAATTACACTCTGTTTAATTTGAAGTCCTTTATATGAATCTCATATTGAATTATAGGAAAGAATTAACGCAGGTGGGAACATTGTTTTATGTAGATTACATTCAATGATAATAAATGGAAACAAGATTTTTGAGGGTCAAGTGATTACAATCTTTACGACCGTAGTTAATCCTCAACTTGAAATAATCTCTTTTATTTCAGCATATATATATATATATTTAAGTACAGTTTCAACATAACGATTAATTCGTAGGCTTACAAATTCATTGAGTCTTGTGCACACATACCCAAATGTTCTCATTTGGGAAAGCAGGTAAGATCAAGGCTTAATACAACATCTTAGCATTGAATTCCATTGTAGAGAAAATAAAGTCTGACAGTGTGTTATACAAACGCTGATAGGATTATAAGCAATAAATTAGGCTCTAAACTTCATCAGTTAATATAACATAACACTGCATAACACTATTAAAACTTTGTCAAATAAATTTTCCCTATAATTGAATCCTACTATACTACAGTGCATGCGTCGGTGGCACAGCGGTTAGGATGCTCGCCGATCATGCACATGGCCTAGGGTTCGTTCCCCGGCCGACGCACTCCTTCACCTCGCTAAGCCAGTAGTGAGACTGGTGAAGCGGAAAGCTTGGAGAAGAGGCTGGCAACCTCATCCTGTAAAAATTAACACTGCTTCAGGTGCTGGAGGAGCTTGGAGCCCTATGTTCCATTGGGAACGTGAAGGAAAAAATACCACAGTGCACAAGTTATGTTCGTATATCTTGAGAAATACCTAATAGCTGCATACGCTTATAGAGTAATTTTATTTGATAATGCATACATATACACTAAGATACAATAGCATACTGCCATACTGCAGTGCCTGTATTCTCATCAGTATACGCCTGCTCTCGTAGTTTTTCAGTTTTGACTTTAGAAGCAACTGAGAATGGCAAATATAGTTTTTTATTCCTTTACGCTCCCAGTGAAACATAAGGCTTCAAGCTACGGGTGAAGAGATATGATAGGAATGATTCATCACCTGTCCCTGGTATCTGGAAAATTATACTACTCCTATGACAAATAAGAGAGGACAAAGGAAACCATAAAACTCAAGTTTCGAAGTCGTGTGATTATAATTGATGTGATTATGAACAATAAATTTTGTTCGAAACGTCATCCAGTAAATAATACTGTTTCACTGTGTGATATATCTAATAAACAAGCTAATACGGAATTACTTACTATCACAGTGCCCAAGTTTTATACATATATTCAGGCTACAGGCCTACAGTTTCGGTAGCAGTGGTGTTTAATTTTACGGGATGGCGTTGCTAGCCTCACGACAAAATTTCACACATAACCAATCTTATTACTGGCTTAGCGAGATTTAGGAGTCAGTCAGCTCGGGATAGAATACCGGACCACATACGTGGTCAGCGACCATTTTACCTCTGTGCCACCAACGCAGCCGCAAATATTATTATTGTTCCCTTGGGTTCCTAGTGGAACATAGGGCTTCAACTGCACTTCTCCACTTCCTTCTGTTTTCTGCTGTATTTTTTGCCTGCATCCATGTTAGTCCATACTGTTTCAACTGCTCTTCACACGATCTCCTCCATGACACCCTTGAACGTCCCACACGCCGCCTCCCTTTCGGGTTCCACTCGACCAATTGCCTGACGCGCGCGCGATGTCACCCAGCGGTCTCCTCAGCGAGTGTCCGATCCATCTCCACTTTCTTCTGCATATTTGTTGGTTGGCGATTGGTTCTTGCTTTGTTTGTTCCCATAATTCCTTGTTGGTGATTCTTTCCGCCCGGCCATCTGATCTTCAGTATAGAGCGAAGACAGTTGTTAATAAAGGTCTGCAACCTTTTGGAAATATTCTTTGTGACCCACCCGCCAAGTTTCTGATCCGTATAGAAGAACGACTGACTTGACGTTTGTATTGAAAATCCGACCGAATTTTGTTGTTGATGCTGAGTGACGAAGATTTCCAGACAGATTGGTTTCAGGTTGATGAATGTGTTTCTCTCGCCTTCCCGATTCTCGCTCGATTTGACATCCTCGTCCGCTCCTCCTGTAGTTGAGACAATGCTCCCTAGATAAGTGAATGAAGTAACCTCTTTCAAATCCCTCCCGTTGATGGTGATTGACGTTGGATGTTGTTGCTGTTGTTGGTTGGTTATTTTCATAACCTCCGTCTTGTCTATGTTCACCTGGAGTCCTGTCTTCGCGGCTGCTTCTTCGACCAGTTTGTCGGTTTTCGCTTGTAAGTCTTCGATTGTGTGTGACATCAAACATAAATCATCACGCGAGAAATCCAGGTCTTCTAGGTTCTTCACGTCGGTCCAGGATATTCCTGTCTTCTCGTTTCCCACCACTGTCTGACGCATAATCCAGTCAGTCCACCACAATTAGGAATATCATTGGTGATAGTAAGCACCCTTGTCTGACTCCTGTGTTTACTCCAAACGCCTCGCTGAGTTTTCCGTTGTGGATCACTTGGCAGGTGCCGTTGTCGTACAGCTGTTGAATAAGGTTGATGAATATTTGGGGTACGCCATAGTACTCGAGTAATTTCCAAATTACTTCACGGTCAACGCTGTCGAAGGCCTTCTCAAAGTCTATAAAGTTGAGGTAGAGGTTTGATTGCCATTCCATGCTTTGTTCGATGATGATGCGTAGAGTTGCAATTTGGTCAGTACATGATTTGCCTTTCCTGAATCCAGCTTGTTCTGGTCGGAGTTCTGTCTCCAGTGCGTCCTTTAATCTCTCCAGGATGATGCGACTCAGGATTTTACTTGGCGTCGATAGGAGCATGATTCCTCGCCAGTTCTTGCAGAGTGAGGCGTAAGTCGCCCTTCTTTGGTAGTTTCACGAGGTAACCTTTCCTCCAGTCAGTAGGCACCTTTCCCTCCTTCCAGACCTTTTGCAATAATGGAGTCAGCATGTCTGCTGTAGTCTCTGGGTCCGCTTTCAGTGCTTCAGGGGGTATTCCATCTGGTCCGGCTGTTTTTCCAGCTTTCAGAAGTTTGATTGCGTTCAAGACTTCAGCTCTCGTTGGAGGATTGGTGTCAACTTGCAGTTGTGTGCGCGCTGTTGTTGGTATTTCTGGACGGGTTGCAGGTGATGGTCGGTTCAAGAGTCCTTTGAAGTGATCCGCCCATTGTTTAATCTGTTTTTCTTCCTTGGTAATTGGGTTCCCTTGGCTGTCTTTTATAGGTTTCGCTTGTGTTGATCTCTTCCCGGATAGAGATTTGGTTATCTGATATAGTGTCCTCAGGTCCCTTTTGCCTGCTGCCTTTTCAGCTTCAGTAGCTAGATTGTCGTAGAATCGTCTTTTGTCCTTCCTAGCACTTTTCTTCACTTCTTTGTCCAATGCTTTGTAAGTTGAGCTCATCGTCTCCTTCTCCTGTCCGTCCTTGCATTGAATCATTTTCTCTTTCACCATTCTCCTCTCTTCTATTAATTTCCAAGTGTCCGTTGAGAGCCATTCCTTGTCTTGTCTCTTCTTTCTTCCTAGAACCGTTGAACACGTTTCGTTGAGAATCGCCTTCAGAGACTTCCAATGTTCTTCCACGCATGATTCTTCAGTGATGTCGCGTAGTGTTTCCTGCTTTGCTCTGACAGTTGCAGTGAAAGTGTCTTTTGTGGTTGTGTCCTTCAGTTTCTGAGTGTTGAACTTGCATTGTGGCCTATCCCCAGCTATCCTCGAGGCTTTTAGTTTCACCTTGAAAGTCCCTTCTACTAGATAGTGGTCTGAACCCACATCTGCTCCTCTCCTTGACCTTGTGTCCAGTAGGCTCCGTCTCCACTTTCTTGAAATTGAGATGAAGTCTATTTGATTCTTGGTGTTTCCATCTGGTGAAATCCATGTCGTCTTGTGTATATCCTTGTGTTTGAACACACTACCACCAATCACCAAATCATTGAAGGCGCAGAAGTCTGAGAAGAGTTCACCATTGTCGTTCATTTCGCCGAGGGCCTCATGACCCAACTTTCACTTCTTGCTTCAAATGCCTAGTTAAATAGGAGTGTATTTAGCTGGAAGGTTTGTCAGAAGTTAATTGGTTTTTGAACAGTTTCTATCAAGCTGACATCAATAAGAGAATCTGTTCTAATCAGTAAAATATTTATTCGCTAATTTTATCCTATTAATTTTGACTTGATGCACTTTCTATGTAGCTCAAGTTTGCAGAATGTCATCTTGAGGACTCTATCATTGATAATGATGAATACTGTTCACTTAGTAAATCAGAAGAAACGGGATAATCTATGTCACTAAATATTAAGCTAATTTAAGGAGACAAACATGCTAACAGAAAAGCCTAACGTATATACGTTCAGCACTGTTTAGATATGGGTGTTAAATTTAAGGAGTGACCTTTTTACTTTTAAACGTTGTGAGGTCTTATGAACTTATGACCTTCAAATCTTCAGTCTTCGACACACTAATCTTGTGAGTAGTAACTATATGTGAATAGTGTGGCATCAAAAATCATAAATGTCACTAGAATTGAATGTCCATTTTTCTTTGGTATTTTTGCATTCTACTATTATCATACTGCTTACACGAATTGATTACTCACCTCAAAAGATACTTAAAATTTTCATTCCTCTTTCATTAATATTCCATCAACTTATTATTTTTCATCGGGTAGAATCCCAGATATCAGTTTTCCACCTTTTTACAGTATACGTCTCTTGATTTTAAAGTTTCATGGAGGATTTCATCATGAGCTGACATCAGTTAGGGAACCATTGGAGAACCTGGGAGTACTGGACAGCTGTTTCCTCCGTCCTAGTTTGGAACTCTTCATCAGTACGTACCCAACAGGGTTCGAACCCAGGACCTTCTGGTTACATGGCGAGCTCGTAGACCATTAAGCCACTGTGACCCGATCCAATGGTCCTTGAATTCTTATGCTTTGACCATTGGATCGGGTCTCACTGGCTCAATGGTCTACGAGCTCGCCTTGTAACCAGAAGGTCCTGGGTTCGAATCCCGGCGGGTGTGTACTGATGAAGTGTCCCAAACTGGTCTAACGAAACAGCTGTCCAGTACTCCCAGATTTTCCAATGGTTCTCAAAGTGATGTCAGCTCGTGATGAAATTCTCCATGCAATCAAACAAAATCCATACAAACCAATGCTTGAAAATCTTAAAATTTTTTAAGATCCATTCCATCGTAAGATCCAATGTCTGACTTATAATACTGCAGGAGAATTCACCCCTATTATTATACACTGAATCATTCTCCATCCTAACTGTTTCCATATTTATGAACGTATCTGTTGGAGCAGCTTGTTTTAAACGGTGTTAACACAGAAATAAGTACAAATGTTTTTAAATCGGATTGGTCAGGTTGCTAGAGATAACAAAACTGATGATATCATCATTATTATTTAAGATAATAAAGAACACTGTTCACTGAAGTACAAATTTTGAAAAGGTACCATGGAAATAGATGAAGTTCTTTCTGCCTTTTAAAGACTTTATAACATAATTTATAAATTCATTACAACTGATAAACAAATTATTTCCTCTTAGTACTTTTATGCTCATTCAATTACAATTTTTTAATATAGATATTCCCTAGTTAGTGCTGCAAAATCAGAATGCAGTATGGGGGCATTTTTTCTGCATAAAGTAATCAATAAATCAGTCATATATAACATCCAATTATTGATTTAAAGTCTGTAGGTTATTTTTTATCTCACCATATAAGCTATTGTAAAAGTTTCTGATGACTGAAAGAAGGTCTATTGATTTGAATTTTATAGAGAACTTTTGTTACGAGGCTCAATTCTTGAGGATTTGATGAACTCAGGCCAAGTAGTTCCACTAGAGTCGTCTTTCAAGATCATCTACTAAAAGAAGCCAAATGGTACAGAGGGTGTCAGGTTTCGGCTTTTGTGTATGGTGGAGGCGCTAGCTATTCGTCAATACAACCCTGAACTCTGTATACAGAAAACGTTTGTCCCATCTCTTATCCTACCTTAGTCTTAACCTCTTCACTAGTCTTTCCCTATAAAAAATTTTGATTTTTAATTTTACTTTTAGTTTGTTTTTGCTTTAATAATTAATTCACTATTATCATTCTCATATGCTCCTTCTGTACACTTCACACCCTCTTCACACTTGTTAAATTGATGCTCAAATACTCTTATTCTCACTCAATAGCAATTTTAACCTTATCAAATTTCTATCTTTGTGCCATCGTTGAGTACCACGTAATTTACAACTTTTAATTTTCACTTCTAAAACCACTTCTGAGTAATTAGATCGATTATGTCACCTCTTATTACTCAATAATAGACCATTATATATGTGTTTGTAAGTATAAATACGACTGTACAGCCTCTGAAGATGATTTCGTCGATAAAGAAGATTTTCTTCGCTGAATTTCTTTTTAATTTCTACAGAACTTTTGATGTTGAAAACCTAAAGCTCAATTTCGATAACTACATATTTGTTGGCATCAGTGGTGAAAGATTGAGACTTTTCAATTGGTATAAAGTGTGAAAAATGCAGGGATTGACTCCATCAAGACAAATAACCTCACTTTTACACTGAACCCTCATGTATGATATCATTTACAGGCTTTCCAATAAAGGTACTCAGTACGGTTTATGTATTTCATTGTTATACTGGTTAGTCCTAAGGTTTAAAGCCAGGTAAATTAGCTAGTTTTATTTCGAGTCTTAGTTTGTAAGGATATGACTGATTTCAAATTTAGTTCCTGAATTATATCAGTTAGAAAACCACTGGAAACCAGGGAACACCAGACAACCAGTGAAAGAGATCGAACCCCAGGACCCTCAGGTTTGAAGATAAGCTCGTTGACTTTTCAGCTACTGGGACGGGGTGTAATGGCCAATCAACTGTCACTTCTGTCAATTTTAAATACGCAGAGCGACAGTTGTCGTTGAGAATTTGTCCTAGTTTAAAACTTTGTGGAATCCAATGTTTACGACTTCTTAGTGAAATTCCAGTCAGTCTCGTTCTGTATTCAGTCTGCAGTGAGAGTCTGATTAACTTACATGCGTTAGTTTGGTGGGATCTGAGAGGTCTCAAGTTCGCCCACAGGTTATAATATCAGTTAGTTAATTCATAGATGTCTCACCAACCCCCCTTTGATCGGGGTTTCGATTTCTGGTCGACTCTCTCTTAAGCTTCATGAAGCCAGTGGTGATACCAGTAAAGACGGGAGGTTGGGTGTTAAACTAGCAATTTCACCCAATAAAAACGAAATCGCTGCTACTAAAACTTCACAGCTGAAGGTTTAACCCCCATATATTCCATTGGGAATGCAAAGAAATAAGATTTAAAAAGTATTTATATTAGGCTGAAACTATTCATCTGTGTTCTAGTGAAACACCTGTTCATTTGTTTATTATGAATAACACTTTGTTTTTGACTTCATATTTATGGTGTTTGTGGGAGAGTTTTTTCAGAAAACAAAACTAAAAACAAGTGACAAAAATAATAAAACTTGAGTACACAGCTTAGTGCTTGGGCTTAAAGTACAAAGTGAATAAACAAAGTGCTTGAAGTCCACAAAATCTATACGTATATATACTTAGAGGGTGATATTTCGCAAAGCTTACTGTTTAAATATTCAGTGCTTAGCTACTTTAAGAGATTTTCTGTTTATATATATATATATTTGATTCGTAAAATACGCTTGCCGTGGATTCGTAAACTCTCAAGTAGGAAATTAAATTAATTCTAATTCTAATAACTTGCTGTGTGGTTTATTTTTTTATTCCTCTTCTTGCTTTGTCTATAGTAGTAGAACCAATCCAATCGATTTCAAGTAAAAGCATACATATATATAAACATAAGTTAACTGGCACTTCATAATAAATACGCTTTAATTATATCCTCAGTGTGTGAACAAGCTTAGCTAACTAACTGATGCAGAACACTTGTAGTATAACCAGAGTCAACAGGGAGTTTGTTTTAATGCCAGTAAAATATGATATTGGAAATTAGAGGTCATGGGTCAGTGAATCCAAACCAAAAAGGATGATTAGCATTTTTTTTAGACCCTGAAGAGAAGTAGCCTTTCTGTTAATGACCCTGAAAAGTTAAATGAAAAGCTCTTGAATCCAGCGTCAAATTCTTTTATTTTTATGACTGGCGTAGATATACACATATATAAAAGTATAGACTATAATCAATAAAGATGTTTATTTGCTAAATGATTTTTATTTCATTAAAACAACTTCAAGATTAAAGATTTAATAGCATTGTAAATTGAACGACTGTTTTATCTATTTAAGATTTGGTAGACGTTTGAACACATAGATAGCTAAGATAATACTTGACTTTGAGTTGCGTGTTTCTTTCCTTGTGCTTTAAAAGTCACTAGTAAGTAAGGTAAGTTGTTTTGAAATCACCTGATGGAATTTTCTGGTCATTTAATCTTCTTTTTCTAATTTTTCAAGAAGTTTAAAATTAAATGAGAACTGCACACGGGTGAAGAGTAAGAGAAAATAAAACGGCTCAAATTTCTAAGCGGAGGTGATGCATAAACAAGAATGTTGAAGAATACTTAAAAAATGTCAATCACAGTAGAAGTGACATATATAGGAGAGTAGTAAATTTGCCAAACTATGATCGACTTTCTGAAATCGGTGAGTAAAAAGAAAAATGGAAAATCAAATCACTTTCTGTTGATTAATCATGGAAAGAAACTTTATCTGTTTTTTTTTGTCTAAGTTGTCAGTACATCTTGCTAGAATAACTCTTGTAGATAAAAAATATCTAAAATAGTTAGAGATAAATAAATCTTATCCCACATGGTAGATTCAGAACACTGAACAAAACCGAGAGAAGACATTCTCGCGTCCCTGGTAATCTACATAGACGAGCTCGACTACGTCTTCTATCAATAGCTGAAGCGGTAGCAATCAGTATCAGAAGACTTGGTCTTTGTGTACAAAAGAAATATGTCCGACCGCCATATTTACCTTGGCCTATAGTAAGGTAAACAAATCGTCCACCACCACTAGCATCTTAAATTCCTACCCCAATTTTTATTTTCTCCGTCTCTTTTTTCCTTTGTTTCATGGACAAACGTTTATTTCAGATGTTCTACGACTTCATGACCTTACTTATTATTTCTATTACCTTAGGTGATGCTTTTCTAACTTGTTATTCTATTTACACAGTCCTGTTTGTTCCACTTCACTAAATTTAATATAATTCTCACCGACCATGCACATGATCCGGGGTTCAATCCCCTGCCGACGCACACATGATATCAGTGGTCTGTCTGCAAAATTTGGCCTGCTGATATCACATGGAGAAATTCCATACTATAATAAAAGTTTTTGTATTTCCCAATGAATGAAAAACAAAACGATACTCTTCTTACTGACATTTCACTATTTAATGCTAATAGCTTTATCAAAGTATTATTCAACCGGAATTTACAAAATCTCAGCATATACATAACAGAGTAAAGAGGTCAGAAAATAGACTTAGGTCAAGTTAAAGAGACGCATAGAAAGTCAAAATAGTAATGAAGATCCCTAAACCAAATAACAAAGGTAACAGTATATCTGTTATGATATCAAAATAAAGTTTACTAACTTGATCATCGTTCATCTGTCTGGGGTCATTTTTGGTTGTCAAGTTGGTCAATTGGTTAAGATAACAAGACCAAGTGTAGATTGTTGGATTTGATCAGTGTGTAAAATTATAAAAGTAGTGAATGTTTATATAGTGAACTTGCTTATCACATTCGTGTTGATTTTATCACTTCATGGGGGAGGGAACTGCTGTAACCAACCAGATCAAATTCTGCTTCAGTGCACCATTCTTATTCAGACAATTTGGATTTCACTTGATATGAAGTGCTTCTGATATTAGACGTTCTTTGTGATTTCTGAAGTTGTTCTGGATTATTTCAATATTGCCAAAATCAATTTTGTGGACTGATTCGATAGCGTAGCGTGTAGACCTATGGCTGATGACTTTTCAAGTTCTTCTAGTTCAACTGGATTTCTCGGTGGTCGAAGAGATGCTCTGTGGTGTTCATTTCTTCTGATTTTGATTTCACTCTGGTGATGTTTGTCCGATGTAGATCACATCACATTCCAAGCATTTTATTTTATAGACACAATTAAATAGAGAATTTTTAGGGATTTGGTCTTTTATTTGGACAAGGCTGCTTTGAAGTGTGTCTGATGTTTTGAAGAAAACTCTAATGTCGAGCTGATTGAATACTCTTCTGATATCGTCTGACGTCTCTGTTCTATATGGAATGATGACTGTTGATGTCCACGTTTTCGGCCATGCTTAATGTCTGTGTTGATTTTGTTGATGAAGTTCGTTGGGTAGTTGTTTTGCTTGAGAGTTTCAGTAATGTTTGATATTTCTTCTTCTTTTTCCTGCTCATCCGTTATCAGAGAGTGTGCTCGTCTAAGAAGGCTTGAAACAACTGAAATCTTCGCACTGATGGGGTGTGATGGTTTGAAGTCTAAATATTTATTAGAGTGGGCTTTCTTCCTGAAAATGGATATACTGAATTGTCCGTTTTCCTTTCTTTTAACTAGGCAGTCTAGAAATGGTAGTTCACCGACGTCTGATTCTGATTCCGAAGTGAACTGGATTCTGAGAGATACAGAGTTTATTTTTTCCAGGAATGAATTGTGTAGATCTCGTTTTAGCACTACAAAAGTATCGTCTACATATCTTAACCGTATTTTAGGAGTGAGTATGCTTTAAAAGATATTATTTTCGAATTTATTCATAAAAAGGTCGCGAACAATGGGAGAGACCGGTGGACCCATAGTAACACCATTTGTCTGTCTATATAAACTCCCTTTAAATGTAAAATAATTGCTTTCTAGACGGAATTTCAAGCTCTTAATTATTTCAATGGTGTCCAGTGTACATCTTTGTGATAGCGTTGTATCTGATTCTAGTAGACTAGAAATAATATCATGACTGTCGGTAATAGGGATACTGGTTATAATATCATAGCTTACCATAATGTCTTCTTTATCAATTTCTCACTGTTCTATTTGGGATTTAAAATCATATGAATTTTTTAGAATATTTTGAGTGTCCTTTTGTAGTACCGAGAGTAAGTATTTAGAGAGGTTGTGTGTCGGTGAGTTGGTGAAATCTATTACTGGTCTTAATGGGACTGTGGATTTGTGTATCTTTGATTGACCGTAGAAGCTTGAAGGTACATAAGATTATTATTTCACTGTTACTATTATTATTTTCGACAATTTTTATTTGTCTTCCTTCAACTGAAGTCTAGTCCATCCCATTTGTTGGTTTATTTTCTGCAGTTTTCACACACCACTCAATACAGTCGTCCTTGAAACCAATATACACTTCATTAAATAATTCTCATTTTATCTCATGTCCCCAACCACCGTGCGTATTCAAAACTAACTGACTATTATTCCATCCTACCTCGTACTTGTTCCACAATACGTCTACCGACATCATAATTCTAATTTGATATAAAGATAAAACTTGAACACTGTGGTAGAGTATAACGCCATTATGGATAAAATTTTATTTTCATAAAATCACTCAGGGTTATACAGTAATATTTACTGATGATTACGCTTCTAGCACACACTATTGCTAGCAATCATATCATATCAATGTATATGAAACCCTAAGTAGGATTCTCAATAAAGCAGGGATTAGGGTGGCATTCAAACCTAAAAACTCACTCAGGTAGGACAAGCTGTGAAGACTAAAGGACTCGTTGGACCAAATTAAACAAAACTATATCATTCACTAAATACCTTGCAATGACTATGAATCAGGTCAACTACACAGGACAGACTAGTAGATTGGGACTAGTGAGATTGTCAGGACATAAGAATTTAGCTAAGGTTAGAATGATTGATCCTACGAAGACAAGTAATTTAGAGAAAAACTCAGCAATCACACTGTATGCATTAACACATAATAACACAAAAGCGTGTGAGAGGGTTGAAGTTCTAAAAAGTAATGAAGGTAGATGGAGAGAGGGATGGTTGGTTACTGAAACCTAGTTCATCGAGTCCACACCCAACACATACAACAGAAGTGACTCAACGCAAATATCAGAGATGTGGAAGATATTATTGCTGGTGAAATAGGAGGATGGTAAATAATGTTAAAATGTATTCAGTTCACAATCTAACATTCTAACAAGTTACTTATTTTTAATATAAAACAGCTTATTTCCCATCTTATTGTATTTGATTGATAACACTAATATTATTTCTGAATGTACATGATCTTATATTGATTTTTATCCAAATGTCTAATCATCAAATTTTGCGCCTGTATATAAATGAAGCAAGACAGTTGGGTAAGTATTGCCTTGATATGATTATGAGTGGCCATAATTTGTGATCGAAAGACGGTTATCAGTAAATATTTCTGTGTTTATCCACACTGGAGTTATAATTCTAACTTTTTTTCATTGGCTAATGTATACTGAAGTTGATAGATTTATAACAACAGAGCCCGAAGAAGAATTTACTGAAGACAATTGTTCCCCTTAACTATTTTTATCTGACAAGGTAAATCTGTTAAAACAGTGGTGACCACATTTTTTGTCACTTCTTCACCGTCTCAGTAGAACATAGGACCTTGGTATCGCCTTTTAACAGGGTGGTGTTGGCGGTCTCAAGTTTAGCCTGCCTTCTTTACCTGACCTAGCAAGGTTTAGGAATGCATCAGTCGGATGCCTTTAAAATTTTCAGGTAGAACTTAAATCTCATCTTTTATGCACTACATGAAGAAAACGTTTAGCTAGTATATTAATTTCAGCATTCTGTACAGAGTCAATCTGCTGATACCACTTGCTGGAATAATCACTGAACCAGGAGATATTACAAATATTATCAGTAAAAAATGTGTGTGTGTGCGTTGTGGATTAGATCAAATTAATTATTATCACTATTATTTTTTCAATAGTTTAAACACAATAATAAGTTTTTTGTTTTGGTAATATATTTCGAGCAAAATTACTGCCCGAGATCATACCAACTGTTGGAATATATATATATATATATATATATATATATATATATATATATAGGAGAACTAAAAGAGATCGTGTAAACAAGATCATTTAGAAAACTTTCATCCAGGTGTATTATAAATGTAATGCCAATTATACATAAAAATCAGCTTTTCTTTCGGGTGATATGTTGGGATAATTAACTAATATATTTGTTTATGTGCTCACTGATTTCGTATACTACATAAATGTTGTAATTCAAGCAGATTTGTACACATTGTCTTCTATCTGATTTTTATTTCTCGGGAATCACACGTTTGCGGTCCTAAATAGACAATTCGTATTGAGGTATATATATATATTGATGAATTTTAGCGTTAAAACTCAGTTTAGTATATGTTTACGAAGTTATGGTTAGATATATATATCAAACGGGCCTACTTAAGAAGTCATAATAAACAACAAATTTTAATTTGGTTGGTGGTGAACATCACTGGAATCTAAGATGAGTATTTCTTTCTGTTTGCAGCTAGTTAGTTTGGTGTACGGGCATTTCCACTGGGTGATGATGTTTGTACTGTAAGGCATACCTTATACCTGTTGATTTCAAAGCCAAAGCATTATCGACTAGAGTGACAGGGCCAAAAGAGCTACCTCTTATATAGTGTGTATCAGTTATGGTTATTTCGTTTTTAATTTAAGTAGTATTTCCCATTAATTGGTTATATCGGACTGAGATACTCGGTCTCTGTTAATACATTATTTCTCATAACGGATGCTTCGACGAAGTTGGCGAATTAACGGCGTATTATTTTGACTAACGGCAACCACCATACACAGATTAACTTAAAGATAAAATAATCATGATAGCAGATTTTGTCCATTACAACATATTCAACAGGTTCCGTTAGGATTTTAGCGCGAGTTATACTTTTAGCTCTTATCCTCACTTATGCTTCACAGATATTTTCGGTTGATTGTAAAAACAACTCAGATTTACTTTTGGTCAATTAAACATTTCACTCTACTTTTAAGATACATAATAACCATATGCCATAAAATTGAATGGTTACTCTAAAAAAGTAAGTAAATGTTGGAAGTTTGTATGAAAACTTTACAATAAAAACTCAAGAATATATGTACTGTTTAAAATATTATTATTACTCTTCCTTTGGGTTCTGAGTGGAACACAGAGCATCCATGACAAGTCTTCAGTTTGTCCTGTTCTCTTCGGTTCTCTTTTGCTGACTGCGTGACTTCCTAGAGTCTGTCATCTTCTCCTCACATAATCTTTTCCATGTCAGCTTTGTCGTTGCCCATTTGGCTTCCACTTCAGAGTTTGCTTGTTGACCGATGTCACTGGATGGTCTCTTCAGTGTATGTCCGATCTATCTCTATCTTCTTGGGAATATTTGTTGAGCAATAGGTTTTGGTTGGTTCGTTCCCAGAGTTTCCTGTTGCTAATCCTTTGTGACTATCTGACCTTCAGTACGGAGAGAAGGCAGCTGTTGATAAAGGTCTGCAGCCTGTTTGAAATGCTTGTTAGACCCATAAAGAAGAAATGACTTAACATTGGTATTGGTAATGCGAATTTTGTTTTTTTTTACGCTAGGCGCAGAAGATTTTCAAGAAGATTTTTTAGAGTGATGAAAATGTGTTTGCCTTTCAAAGTCTGGTTTTCATATACCCATCCGTGCCGACTTGCTTTAGTTGAAGCTGTGCTTCTTAGGTAAGTGAAAGAGGTAATCTCTTCCAAATTATGATGTTATAACGGGTGCATAATTTAAAGGGGTTTGAAAGAATATGCATATCAGTGAAGTTACTGTTTAATCAAATGTATTAAACACAAGTGATTCAGTCTAACTGTTGACTGATTTTGAATGGTAGCTGTGTAGTTTCTTTCTAGACCATTGATGGGCTTAGATATAGATGTTCAGGCATTACTTACAGCCAGGTAAGTCGTGCCACAGCGGTAGAATGCTCGCTAACCGCGTATGTGGTCCGGGTTTTGATTCCCGGCCGACGCATTCCTTTACCTTGTCAAACTACTAATAAGACTGGTATGGAAAGAAGGTTGGACATGAGGATAGCAACCCAATTCCGTAAAAATTAACACCATTACTACAGAAACTTCAAGCTTTTAGCTTGAAGTCATTGACTGACTACTGTCTATGACACATTAAACATCAGAATTTAGTTTCATACACAGTTCTGATTTTTACTTAGATCTAATATCCACTTGTAGTGAAGATGTGATTGTTAGTAAAATGACGTTTTATTTTATTAATAAATGAAATGCCTTATCATCACTAACATATTTTTGCCTTAATCAAAACCAATGGTGGAAGGCTGCTCGACAGAGTCGATGATTCTGGTTCGATTCCTGGCCAACGCACGCCAAAACATCTTTTATCCTCTAGTAGATCTGATAGATAAGCAAGGTGAGGCGCCAGACTAGCGACCCAACCGCTATTGAAACATCAAAGCTCACATTTTAAGTTGTATGTTCCGCTCGAAATGTAAAGCAATGGGAGTATTTATCACAGTCAACCATTAAAGGTAACTAATTGTTACAAAACCAAAACTTGTTCATATGAGTGATTTGTCCACAATACTGTTTTCCTTAGATAAACATGAACATTTTAAGTACATTTTTTTAATCTAGTCTACAGTTTATGGTTTTACCGCTGACTGCTTCACTCACATCAGTTTTTCTAGTGGCAAAGGTTTTTTGTGAACAAACTAACAACTAAGCACGACAATGGTGGTCAGAGGATAACATTATATCATTCATGAGAAATTCAGATGAATTTAATTCATATTGGAGCCTGCACTGAATATGTTGTTTAAAAAGTCAATGAAAGCTTCTCTGTTAAAACAAGCAGCTCAGGTAACACAACCATATCAAAATCATCCATCTCAGCTACATATCTTCTCCGTTATCTTAAATTTACCTTCACCTAAGGGTATAATACTTTTCTTCACACCCATTAAAATCATTGAACAGTCATTTTACCAATTGGGAAAGGAGGAACCACAGTAGTCATAAACAATCAAGAATACACTAAGAAAGCTGAAGAACTACTCAAAGATGAGGACATCTATCAACAACTAACGATAAATCCTGTACAAAAATTAGACAACTGCATCCAAAGAACTTTAAACAAGCTGACCAGAATAGGTCATATTACAAAGCAAGACAAATAGTGAATGGAATCCAGTGGAGCGATCCTACCGCGATTCTACGGTAGGCCAAAAACACACAAACCGAGCATCCCGTTACGACCAATTGTACCACTCCTAGGAACCCCAACATACAATTATTCCAAAGAACTATACAGAAAATTAAAAAGTTTAACGGATTCCTGTGATAACTCTATCAAATCTGCTATTCAATTTTATAGAGAAAATCAAAGGTATTCAAATAGATGATCAAGAAATAATGATATCCTCCGATGTCACAGCATTGTATACCTCAAATGGACAGAAACTAGCAAAGGAGACCATACAGCAATTACTCAACAACGATGAACACCTCCCACTACAATTAAAAATGCAACACACACGTTGGATGGAATGCATAAACTTATGCCTAACAGCGTACTTCACTTCGATGGACAGATATATGAACAAAATAAGGGAAAACCCATGGGATCACCCATATCAGATTTGATTGCGGAATCAATGATACAAGGAATCGAAAACGTAACCTTACCAAAAATCAAACACAAAATTTGGTTACCTTACGCAGATGATACATTCGTAACAATTGTTTATTTATAAACTGGTACGCAATTTTTACCTAATCGTAAATCAGAAAATGTGGATAATAAGCCTAACTGATCATGTAATAAATACTTTACAAATCTGTGTAACCTGTAGACTATTTGGTTAGGTAACCAAAAATAAAATCAGCTGTGACATCGATTTTCAAGCGTTGGTCTGCAGGGATTCGATTTGATTGTTTACAGGATATACTCATGAGCTGACATCGGTCAGAGAATTATTGGATTACCTGAGGCACAGCAAGTCAGGTGTGAGGACAAATTCTCACAGATGATATTGGCTAGGGGTCGTGCTATATCGAGAAGTGGAAGAAGTTGAAATCCATGGGACATTGAATCAGGTCCAAGTGGCTTAACAGTTTACCAGCTTGTCTTATAATCGGAAGGTTAGGGGTTCTAACTCTGGTGAAGAGTCTCACACTAGGACGAAACAGCTACTGCCTTTCCAATGGTTCTCTAACCCATGTCACCTCATAATGAAATCTTGCACTTCAAAGATTGTTTCACAAATGCCATAGATACATGTCAGCCATATATCTGTTTGTATCAGAATTTGCTGTTAGCTTTTTATCGAAAATTGATTTCTAGTAAACCCAAGGGAATTTCATTCCCTGCCTTTCTCCTACCCCACACTGGACTATACGGAAGTCTGTTACATTGGAATACACAGAACAAACTACCAGTGTAAGGCTTTATTACACGGTAATATATTTCAGTCATAACCATTTAAATTACGAGAGTAATATTAGTCAGCGTAGTCAAATGAAATAATTTAAAAAAAAAACAACTTAAAAAGAATGAAAGATTATTTATGGTCTACCTAAATCACCACAGACAAAATGATAAGTTGCTATTGCGTATAAAGTCTGTCTAGTCGATATATAAAACATATCGCTTGTTGGAGCGTGTTAGTGATGCACTCAACCTTAGTGTTCATCACTATGACAACAACTCATTTGTTTTCCTACGACTTTATCGTTGATAATGCTATATATATACATAAGCTGTCGTTTATAAACTATATTGTACAGCACTTTTTTTTATGTCTGATGTGTTATTATTTGGTTAGATGGTTAACGATTGGTAATGAGATATCTGAATGTATTAATAATATTATAATAAGATCGTGTTAGCTAGATTAAAAAGAGAATGGCTTTCTAGAATTGCTTTTTTTGTAACCTACTGACGTAATTAGGTCAGTGCGTGCGAGAAATATATATATATATATATATATATATATATATATATCGGTAGAGGTATTAATTAATCTACTTTCAAGCTGATATAATTGCCTCTGAATAATAATATTGTTAATATAATTGAGGGCAATTGTCGATCCCAAGGTTTTTGTTTAATGGACCGTATCAAGTGACCTTTATAACTACAACATGAAATCTATGAGAAACACAAATAACAGAAAAATAGGGTATTCTGTTGACAGACAAATGTTATTCCTACAATATGATCACTCATCGATAAATTCTGAGTTTGATTTTAATCGTGTAATTTGACTTTCATTCGAATAATAGCATATTTAGTTGGCGAGATTCAGGTAAGAATCAGTAGATATTGCTAGTAGTATTGTGCGAGGAAGCTGTCTGCAAGCCAAAATCGTTGACAAAACTTTACGTCACTATTCACGTCCCGAATCAGTCATTTGGAAAAACAATAACAAAGCTTAACCCTGAGGAATTCATCAACCAATCACGGAAGACTCAACATATGCGGATACGATTCGCAGATATATGGCTAAACTTTCTGAGAAACGGTCACAGGCAGTAGAGAATAATCTTCAGCAGGATAACAACCAATCAGAAGAGGTTGCTTCTCCGCTAACAATAATAACGCACATAAAATCCACAAATACCTCTTAATTTTCTCAATAAACGATCTGTTGCCTGGTTCTTGTCTTCTATCGTCACAGTACTACTATCCCGTGTCTTCTCATTTCTTTTATAATGTTATCAGCCTTCTTCACTTCGAAAATTGTGCGTACATTCTATGTCTGTCTTGTTTTCTCGAAAAATAAAACATTGGCTGACTGCTTTCTAGCAGGCTTTCATTTTTTTCTTGGATTCCATCGAAGGATAAGTTCATTTTTAAATATTATTTCTGTAATTTGAAGTTTCGGAAGCGATTATATTGATTCTCAGGAATAGGATGGCTAGTACCGCACTCAGTCCTAATTTTTGCATTTATTACCCTTTGTGAACTTGAAGAGAGAAAAAGCAGTTGTTTGGGCAGAATAATAGGAGGCCATCATTTATTTCCCCAGATTTTATTCGGCTACCTACAAACTAAAAACTGATCCTGTAAACATGCATAGAATTTTGTCAAACTTGCAAGGACCGTCATTTTTTGGGTCAACGGCGACACATATTATTAGGCAGTATTCAGAAGTTTCACTTATATTGTAACGGCAGAAGACAAGGACCAGGCAACAGATCGTTTATCGAGAAAATCATGAAGCATTTCTAGATTTCTATGTGCTTTGTTATTAGCGTTATTGTTAGCAGAGAAGCAACCTCTTCTGATTGTTTATTTTCTTGCTGAAGATTATTCTGCACTGCTTGTAACCGTTTCTTATAAAGTTAGGCCCTATATCTGCGAATCGTATTTGCATACATTGAGTTCTCTGTGATTGGTTGGTGAATTTCCCAAGGTCAAGATCTGTTATTGTTTTTTTTCATGACTCTGATTCGGGACATGAATAGTGACGTAAAGTTTTGTCTACGTTTTTGGCTTGCAGACTGCTCTCACTAAAATATAACTTATGAAGGAGGTTAAGATTCACATAAAATATACACATGCGAAAATAATGGTTGGTTCCATTGAAAGTTGAATTCCACAGTCAAGAGAAAAGGAGGGAATTCGGTGATGAGTAGTAGTGTGATGAGTTGAACTCAAGTCATAGTAAAAGATAAGAACTGAATTATATCAAAAACCAGAGGAGTGTGTAAAAGTAAAAGCTTTTGTAATCGATTGAGACAAAGAGATTGAAAGTTGAGTCACCAAGGCAAAGAAAGACTAAAGACTGAATCTTTCTGAACACATAGGTCAGGTTATAAATGTTTGGTTGCAACTGCTTCAGGGAATTAAAGAAGAGTTTCATTCTAATGTCATTTGATATTCCTTAAGGATTTCAGGGTGTCCACCTCATGACCCATATCAATAAGATGTTTGGCTACACCACTGTTCAAAGAATTTTTCACCTTTAGATGTATAATTTTTGGTATAAGTTCAGAGAATCTGAGATATGCTCTTCTTTCCGTCCCCCCAATATAACTGCCCTCGCAGATACACTTAAATATGTAAACATAGTTCGAGTTAACACAGGAATGGTGTCTATCAATCTTTGATTGCACCAAAGAGTTTGTTGCTCGATAAACGGGAATCAATTTTGGTTGCAGGATAGGTTATGGCTAAGGAGGTTTTCAATCTTCTGTTGATTATTCTTGAGCGGTTATCACCTTCATAATCTATCTGGATCAAGATGGGTTTCTTTTTTACTGTAGTTTGTTCCACCTTTTGATTTTCACATCTTCCATACTCTTTGATGAATTCCGGAAAGTAACCATGATATTTCAAATTTTTCTCAATATTTATTTCTTCTTCCACTGTTTCTGTGGAACATACTCTTCTCTATCCGTTTTTGCTGAGCAAACTAGGTGAAGTAATTCAATAAATAAAAAAAAACCAACACTTGAATACCAATGAGATGCTCACTGGCGACTGGCTCTATTCAGGTAGGTAGTTACCTGGGTTCCAGTGGGAAGTCGTGACCAGTAGGGTGCAGCCGGTCGGGTGTGAGGACAAATACTCGCCGAAGACATTGGCTAGCGGTCGTGCTATGTCGTGAATTGGCAGAAGTTAGAATTCAAGGACCATTGGATTTGCATCGGGTCCCAGTGGCTTAATGGTATACGAGCTCGCCTTGTAACCGGAAGGTCCTGGGTTCGAATCCCGGTGGGTGCGTACTGATGAAGAGTCCCAAACTAGGACGAAACAGCTGTCCAGTACTCCCAGGTTTTCCAATGGTTCCCTAACTGATGTCAGCTCATGATGAAACCCTGAAATAAAAAAACTTGAAATCAGCCTACAGCTAATTTTTCGTCTCTTAAAATGAAGGTGGGCAGATAAACCATAACGTTTAGTTATTATTAGTATTAAAAGACAATGAGCATCGAAGTAAATGAATCATTTGAAATGTTAACGGTTGATACGTATTTTGTACTTTAACTGATTCAAATCCCCTCCTTTATTTCAAAACTTTTCATTTGGATGAAGTTGACTACGTTACATTTCATAGTATTTTATTACTCATTACGCAGGTATTGGGTCATTAGGAGTTAGTTTGTAGGGATTGATATTATTTAGACAGCCACCGCAACTAACTGTTCAGGAAGTACTGGACGGCTGTTTCGTTCTAGTCTGTTACCCCACGGCAGAACTCGCCTACCAGTGGTTACAAGGCAATCTCGTAGAAAATTCAGCCACTGGAACCTGAATCAATGGCCAGCTCATGAATTCTAACTTCTACCAGCTCGCGATCTTAGTGCGATCTACAGTTAATGGACATTTGATTAAACAATACACAAGCATTTACTACGATTATCAGATGATTTTCAAACTTATTACGTAATCACTTGGGGTAATCAGTGGAGGGGGAAAAAGGAAACATTTTAACGCAAGGATGAGGCAGGTAGTCACTTCTAGTTTTTCCTGCTCGAGAACATCTCCCACTATGGCTAGGTGAAGGTGTAGTGAAATTCATTAACAGTTCGATATTGGACCATCTGGTGCAAACCCATTACAAAGCCAGAGTTGAAGAATCCTTCTCTATCAACTTCCCAGTGCCTAATAAATTGCAAAACCATCGGAGCACCGCATGCTTGAAAGACCAGAGGCTATTCGAATTCGCCTCAAACAATCAGTGTTCTGTATGCAAACGAAACAAGTCCAGCCGCTACTACTGCCCTGTTCAGCCTTCAGTAGAGACTATAAAGTCATGAATTTGTAATATTATCTATCTTTCCTAATTTTTCTGACATTCAGCTTATTTTATGTTGATACTATTGAACTGTAATCTATTGATATTATTGATTTGATGTTATTTAAACAGCGTTCATAACACTAATTCATTCATTCACTATAATGCAAATATAACTGTACACCCTGATGATGTTGTCGAAAAGAGTATTCTTTGTTCAGTATTCATTCTTTAAAAATTTGTCTTGATAGGAATTAAAAGCTTTACTGGTAGTTTCATTGATAAAGACAAAGAAATGTCTTTAGTGTCCCTATTTATAAATTAAAAAAGTACTGCTGTGAAAGTGACAAAAGTAACATTATGGTTTATAATGTTAATTTTGTCTTTTATTTCACCTTCCAATATCTTAATTTTAGACACCATTCTAAAGATGTTTCAAGTATGATTACACGTTGATACTAGATAGAGAACCATTGAAAACGAAGTAGTACGAGACATCTATTTCGTCCGAATGTGAGAGTCCTCAATAGTGTACACGCACGATCCCACTAGAGATGGATATCAAAACTTACTGATTACATTGCGAGCTCGTTGAGCATTCCAGATACTACAATAGAATCCAGTTGCCTGTAAATGCTAACCACCAGCCAATGTCATCAGAGGGTATTAGTCCTCATATCTGATGGCGTGGTCTCTGAAGTTAATGACGACTCACTTAGGACTGAATGCAACTTCGTCTTGTAATCAGTCACTGGCGAGGATCAGATTAGTTTTCAGTGGATAACAGCTGCTGACGGTTGCGTTAAATTCGCAAAATGAAGGAGGTCAGAATTCATGAATCACTGAATGTCATCCCAGTGGCTGAATGGTAAACCTGAAGCCGCTTAGTTCTGTCCTCGTCGCAATCGTGGGTGCGTACCACTGAAGAGTCTTAAACCAGTATTAAACAGCCGTGCAATACTCCTTAGTTTTAGACAGTTCTTTAACTGATATTAGTTCATGAACAAATTGAATTCGTCAATATACCTTATTGAAGAGATTTATTTATGAACTAAAGCACAGAGTTTTCCGCGTTAATATTACTATATGGATTCGTCTCATTAACTTTCATAACTGGTGAAGAACATGAATGATTCTATTCTCTAATCTTACATTTTATCATAAAGCTCATTTCTGACAAAGACCTACATTTTTAAAGGCTCAACATGCGTAATCACTTATAAATACACCTATAGTTGACCATTAGGTGATTGTTTTATTTTTATTATTTCGGTGGTCTACAAGATATAATAGGGGCAAAGTATGTTTAAATCATTGACCAGTTAGGCAAAGATTTGAAAAAGCTGAAAATTCACATTGCCATGGGTTATACAATCGATAATGTATACTTTTATACTAGCTAACTTCCTAAATCTTAGCATAAAACCCTATACTGAGACATATATGCATATATATTTATATAATAGAAATAGTGATAATAATCGTTTCTTTCTAAAGAGAATTAAGCAGTTTGTTTTTCTTAATTATATACTACGAGTGCATTCATACAGAAATATTTACACTTCACCTGATGTCTACTTTTAATTTAATTTATTACTTTATACTTGCAATGAGGTATATATCGTATTTATGCGTTACATTAACTCATACATGCATAGTTGTACATTTCAACTTCTTTTCTAACCTTTTTCTGAGAAATCCGCATGGACAAAGCATATAAAAAAGTCCACTGGGAGTAATAATGTATCGTTGTGCTTATATATATATATATATAGTGAAAAATCAATTTCCGAACACTTTGAAGGTTATCTGTTAATAATAATAATGATAATAATAGCGACAACAATGAATATGAAGCGGCAAAATGAAATAGTGATATTTTCTGAGTGTGAGAAGGAATTTAAACTAATTTCCTGAATTATGTTAATGTTTATCCACATACATATATGTTTAATCTTTTTCCGTCTTCCAATTATCAGGGGGTTTTGACATTATGGACAAAGAAATTCAGTAAGATGGAGAAAATTGCATCTAGTGAGATTCTTTTATTAGTCAGGATGCGAAAAATAACTTTAAAGGTTTGCTTAACATAAGCGTCAGATCATTATCTACAAGGTGTGCTAAAACAGGGCTTAGACATGTAGGATTT
Source organism: Trichobilharzia regenti (assembly GCA_944472135.2). Lineage (NCBI taxonomy): Eukaryota > Metazoa > Platyhelminthes > Trematoda > Strigeidida > Schistosomatidae > Trichobilharzia > Trichobilharzia regenti. The sequence continues at coordinate 43,900,540 of OX235265.1, read as the reverse complement.
TGTTAGGAAATGCGATGATTAACCTATCTGTTTGTACGTCCAATGTAACTAGTCCAACAAGAGTAGTCAGACTGGTGTATATGCATAGCAAGGGAGAAATTAAGCAGTTTGTACTTATTTCTCGAGTGTAAAGTCGGTGTGGTTGTGAGGAGACACCTCCTTTAACTGTATTCTTCAGGCGCTATGCTATTATTTCATTGATGCTATCATCACAAAACTGATTTCTTATGAAAATAAGCTGTTATCATACTGATTTGCCTTAGTGACAAATTCATATTTTTATCAATGAACTTATGTGGATAACCATTTTAGCTAAGTAACTCTTAGGTAATCTTGAGCTTCTAATTTGGAGATTCATTTGATGAGCTTATCTTAACTCTATGTAAAAAGAGTCTTACTTATTTGGGTTTATATTTCAAAGATGCGAAACTCAAAAGATGAGTGTACTGATTCATTAATTACTCCTTTCAGTGGTCCATTCTGTAACTTACCGAGAAAAAATTAGTTAGGATTGGACCTAACGGTGAATCTATAGACATACCATCAGTTTTATTGCTTGTGTGTGTGGCTAGTTGCATTCGGTGTGTGGTTAGGTAGGCTCATCATCACATTTTTTAAACATCATTCTGCATGGTTAAGCAAGGGGTAAACAAGATCTATTCAAAGCCCTGTTTCAGCTCACTTTGTAGGCAATGGGAATAAAATAATTTATTGTTCCTTCTTGTGTGACATTAGTTTCATCACATGTACTACATTTACCGTTTTATTTTGGGTATTCTATTTAGACTTGTTGATAGACTTCTTTTGAAGGGTGATCGCGAATTAATTCAGGTTAAAGAATAACTGAAAACTACCAGCAAGTTGGGTGTGAGGACAAATACTTGGCGATTACTTTGCTTGATGGTCCCTTGTGTTGAGTGATTTGTCAGAATTTAGAAGTGATGTGACATTAGATTTTGTCCTAGTGGCTGAACGGTTAGTGGGCTTGTCCTGTAAACTAAAGGTCTCGATTTCGATCCCTGCTGGTGGGAGTTGTGAGTGCATAATGTGAAGAGTCTCAAGAAAAGGGGAAACAACCGTCCAGAACTCCTTATTTGTTATTAATTATTCTCTGATTGAAGTCAATGCATGGCCAATGTTGAAAACTGTAAAATCTTCACAGACCAGTACTGGAAAATTATTTTCCACAACGATTCCAGTGTTTTAAATAATTGAATATAAATGTACTGCAGATCACCATTTACATACTGCGACTCATTGAGATGAAGAAATTTTCAGCTGTTTCATATAGTGCCTGTAAATAATTTTGAGACTTTCCAGAAAACAATATGAACCTCCGACAGCTAAACTATTTGTTAAAAACTGACAAGTGATACTGGGGTAGAAAATATAAAAACAATTTGTTTTTATTAAAAGTGAAAGAGAATCAAATCCCATTTTTGGATGTCTTAGTCAAGCGAACAATCACAGGGGAATTAAAAACTCAAATTTATAGAAAATCAACTCACACGGACCAAATACTCAATTACAACAGCAACAATCCAGTAACACACATAAGGAATTGCATACAAACACTATTCAAGAGGGCCAGTCAGGACTCATTGCCCCACTCCCATCTTGAGGAAAATTGAAGAAAGATATCTCATGGATGTCTTCCAAATAATGGATATCCACGGAATTTCATCAGAAGACATATACCCCCAAGCCAACTTATCAAACCGAAAGCCCCCAAGGAAAATCATATATAAAGGTTATTTCAGAAATCAATACAAGACTCTTCAAACCTTTAGGAATTGACGTCGTACACAAACCAACCAAGTCACTTCACTCAATTCTATGTCAACCAAAAGATTCAACAGCGAAAGAAGATAAAACCAACATCATCTAGAAAATAAATTGTAACAATTGCAAAAAACACTACATTAGCCAAAGTGGACGCCCCCTTCGTCTTCGTAACCACGAACATAAGCTAGCCGCCAAAAGACATGACATCCACTCCCTCATATCGCCTCGCTGCATACAGACAACCACAGACATCAATTCGACTGGGACAACGCTAAAATATTAGACAGAGGAAACAAGAAGAATGTTAGAGAATTTTTAGAAGTCTTGTAATCCAGTGAATCATCAATCAATAGACACATCGAGATAGATAAAATTTACCAACTAATAAGAAGGCAACCTCACACACAAAGGGTCAAAGTTCAAGTCAAAGAGACAATCAGTACCAATATAAGTAGCCTAGGTGGTGTGAAAACACATAAAAACAACCAATCACGTTCAAGACCACCAGGAGAGGTGACTAATAAACTCATGGAGAAATCTTAAGGCTCAATTTATGTTGAAGTATGCGCTGAAGATGCTGTCTGGTAGGGCAATGAAAGCTTCACAAATAAACTATCCAGTTCAGAGAACACAACCACCTGGGCTACAAATCTTCTCTATGACATCTAAAAGTGATTGTTTTGATAATCACCTAGTTTGTGGCCATGAGATATCATATCCTGTAGATTTCCAAACATTTATTGTTCCAGACTGTTTAGTGGTAGAATGTTCACCAGCCACGCCAGTGGTATTAACTGCCCATGTACTCCCAGACCTTGCTTTGCTGGTATAAAGTCGGTACTTACAGAATGTTGAACGTGTGACTAGCTATCCAACCCCGTAAAAAAGTTATTTAATAATAACATCTTCATTCTGGACAGTATTTATAAAATATACGGAATCTTCAGAGGAATTTGTTGCATGATATTTTCCCCTCGTACAATATCTTCAAGTAAAATATCAATTGACAATGTTTCCTTTGACACTATGGTCTCTGATCTGAAGCTCAAACCATTCCATTATGATATATCTGCTTTGTCCCCTTCAAGAAATCTACGAAATCTAGTTGAAAGCCAATTGTAAGATGTTCAAAAGCACAGTTAGATACCCAAGAACTTAACTGAAGAACAGCTGTCTCATGTATGGTAACACATTGCCAACCACAATCAGGCCTTTCCTCAAGTTTGAATCGGGAGCTTGTAAAAATTTACGGTACATACAAGAGTAGTTAACACCATTAGAGGTCATATCTGAATTGATTAAAACAAATCGAATGAGAGGAAATATATACAATAGAGAGATGGAAGTTTGTGCTAGCCCAAGTTTTAAGCAGGTTACCTATATTAAAATCACCTGTATTAAAACTTCAAAGCTCTGAATTGAAGCCTTGTGTGGTTACTCTCTGAATGTAGAAGATTTCACTCGAGTTTATTATCTTCATCTCAGCTTAACCTGATTACACCTGTTGAGTGTTTTGTATGTTAAAAAATAACATGCACTTTTTGTATTCACTCATTACATAAAGTACAAAGTCGAATATACCTTAGTAGTGTACTTTCACTGAGTGATGCATAAATCAATAGACTTTCAATGATTAATTAATATCAAGGTCAGCCAGTAGAGAGTTCTGAGCACAGGGGTCCTACTTATTGTTACTTTTTACAGTACTACCTGGTATATTTAAATGAATACCTAGTCTTTATACCCTACTACCTTACTAATCTAATGAATTTCTGTGTGGTTTATTACGTAGAAGAGGTTTCAATGAAGGGATTTCAAACGGAAATTAAGATTACAGGATTTCATCATGAGTTGGTATTGGTTGGAGAGCTATTGGGAAACTCACCAAGGAGTACTGGACAGTTGTTTCCTCCGTCCTAGTTTGGGACTCTTCAGCAGTACGAACCCACTGCCAGGGTTCGAACCCGGGACCTTCTGGTTACAAGTCCAGTGATCTCGTAGACTATTAAGCCACTGGGACCCGATCCAATGGCCGGCCCATGAATTCTAACTTCTGCCAATTCACCACATAGCGTGACCCCTAGCCTATGTCTTTGGCGAGTATTTGTCCTCACACCGGACCTGCTGCATCCTACTGTTCACGACTTCTCACTGGAACCCCAGGCAACTACCTACCTGAATAGGGAAAGTCGCTTGTGAGTATCTCATCGATATTCAAGCATTGGTTTATAGGTTTTTATTTATTAGGGGTGAGTTATACCGTTCGCAACTGAAGTTATATATTCTGAATTTTTCTGATTATAAATTTAATAAAAAGGTATTGTCTCACATAGGTGAAAATCCCCACGAAAGGGATGCTGATCAAATAGTAGGTTTCATGCGAAGCTTTTGTTCAGCCTAGGCTTGATCGGTACATCTTTTAATTTTGCTTTGGACGTCATATTTGTCAGTGCGTCAGTGCTAAATGACAAAATTGTGCGACTTGGTTCTCAGTGAACATTTAATATATGTTTGTTTTACCTGCCTTTAAATTTATTTGTCGTTTTTAAAAGTGTTCGAGAGAACAGTGAATCTCAACGACTGATATTTGTTTCGGTACTGTCAAAGATGGCTTGCTTTATTTGAGGTCCCTCCGTTGTCATGACTTGACGAGATTTGTTTTGACATAAGACACGTTTGTATCGTTGAAGTTAAACACTTTCCTCAGTCTGATTAATCGACTTATGTGAACAAGAAAAGTTTGTATCGCTCAGTTTGACCAACTGATGATAGCAAAAGTGTTACATTCTCTTCAGAAGATTTTGGTCTCTTAATATTACTGTTTGACTGGTTTCTTATGAAAATTGTCTTTTTGGCCTTAATGGGAGAGAGCGGACAGTTTTTGGTAACTCCAAACTATGATGGCTTAAGCGAATGATGGTGATAGTGACCTTGGTAAATCTTCATCAGTTAGTTAGATGAGTAAAAACTTAATTTAAGAAAAAAAGTTTATAGAAATCCTTTGTTATGTTAAAAAAATATTTATACAGGGTTACGTTCCTGTAAATGTTTCAAACAGAACCTCCTAATTCTTTATTAGAGTCCTTACTAATTGGCCAAACCAATTTCTGTATATACATTCATGAAGATAACTACATATCTTGCTGTCCATTCAATGCTCTAAACAGCCCACTCCTAATTGAACAGATTTTCTGCTAAGACAGTCTGGTAACCTTTACATATACTTGCCAATAGCCACTGCTTATCTCTGTTAATATAATGCTACTCCACATTTGCATGTTATATCCCTTCCAATGACCCTATTATCCAAACAGTTCTGAAATACTACATCTTGAGGAAACCTTCAACGTAACTCGTGTACTCCATCTATAAATCTGAGTACTCACTATGAGCTCATCTGATTGGTTGATCAAGATAATTATTGAGATAGTTCACTTGGGTAGCTACAGTTTGGAAGTACGCTGGATTTAGGCGCGAAGGTTGCTCCGATCAGAATCACTGGCGATATATTATTGCTAATTCGAAAAATGGTTTTGTCTATCCATTGTTTGATACCTGCTAGAGATCTGAGGTCATATATAACATGATATTCATTTTGGGATAAATGAAAGTCTTAACGCAAAGCATAGTAGCAACATATGATATATATATGCAGTTATGCAGACTTCTTTCTGTTATTAACTTCTGGAAACGGGTTCCGTAGAACTTGTTGTATTCTGCACCTATTCATTATCAATACTGGATGAAGAGTTTTACTGTTTAGTGTTATTTGGTAACTGGTGCCTAGTACTTGAATTGAGGAGTTCGTTGAAACATTTCGTCTAGTATTTGTTTGCAGGGAGACGAACACGTTACCAATGGCTAGTGGCTGACCACTGAGGTCTTTTCCATACTGCCTGGAGATCCTGCGTGCGCACTGGTAAGGGGATCCAAACAATGGTGAAGCGACTTTTCAGTAATTACCAGATTTTTTGGCTCACTAAATACTGCTGGCTGGTTACAGGATTTAAATGAAAGCAAACCGAGCATACTTATGATGTTTTTCCCATCTTTAAAGTAATTATAAGAATGTTAATTGATTTTGCATTCATAAAATACGCTTTATTATTATGTGATAGGCGTTCAGTATTATTATTAGTCAAAAATAGTATAATAATTGAAGGTTCCATTTCCTGTTGTTGTTTTTTTTGCATCAAGTAAAGTAGTGTGTTCAACCTTAAAATTTTCTCACTATAGAAGGGCTTACTGTTCAGCTGATATATATATATATATGTTTCAGATACTATGCGGAAAACCAACTTAGTATTATGATACGAGGAAATAAATTTTCGGTTCATTCAATAGAGACAGTATTATCTAAAAGAAATTAAGATAGTATTTCTGTGTGATTAAATTAAGTATTTACTTTATTCCCGTCAGCTTCCACTACGCAAAGAAAAACAGAATATTCTTATACAGTCTTAAAATAAAATGACTGGTAATTCAAGATATTCAATTCACTTTTACTGAATTAAGCCAGATACATACCTTCAGTAATCAAAATCAGCATAAATTTCACAACTAATTTCATTTAGAATAGACACTAGTAATTAGTGTGATGTGTCCGGTCCTTTGTTGGGTGCCGACTGAATTCTGTCAGTCAGGTTTGCAATGTGGCCACCATTCTAAGTAGCTCGCTATCACGGTGCACATTGATTTGATGATATAAAATGGTCGGAGGCGATCAGTCACAGGTAGCCTTGCAGCTAGGTTTCGTGCTAGTTGGCACTCACCAGTCAGCATGGCGTATCTGCAAGCTTGAAGGAACTCATGTCCCTTGTGAGAGTCGAATCTGCGCCACCTAGTGCTGCAGTCAGAGAGGTGACACTGAGCTATTCTGGCTATTGAGGCTGATTGTTTCCAACCATCTAATATCATCAAACCAATGTGCATCTGGATGGCGAGTAACCTGAAATGATGACCATACTACAAACCAGACTGATGCAATTCAGTCGGCACCAAACAAAGGACTGGACACATCATACTAGTTACTCGTGTCAAATCAAAGAATCCAGTACAGTCAGGTGCGAGTCTGAATAGCTCAGTGGCCACGTCTCTAACTGCAGCACTGGGTGGTGATGTGCGTTTGAGTCTCTGAAGTGACATGAGTTCCTTTACGATTGCAGATACGACTTGCTGACTGTCGAGTGTCAACCAGCACGAAACTTATGTTCAAGGCTTCCTGTGACCGACTGCCTCCAAACATTTGGTTCCACTTAATACAAAATGAAGGAGTTTCCCCTTTCAGTGCCAGAGAAAATACCTTAGATGAATTTGAACTTCGGAGGAGACTTAGAGGCCGATGTCCTAAAGAGGAGAATCTCTAGTACGCTAAATGAAACACCTTCCATGAAGTAATACCAGGGGTGATATTCTCTAACTAGCCACTGCTTTATAAGCAATTCGAAAGATCAGCTGTCGCATACGACCACTCAAATGTGCAAAGGTACCTTTTAGGTGATTTTTAATGAAGACAGGTATGAATGGGATGGGTGTGGAAGGAGACTGAAGTCATAATTTGAATGATTGGAGATAAAAGAAACAATGAAGGAGTCAAAAAACAAAAGACAAAAACTTTAGTGTCATACCGAACTAAATCTATGGTAAATATAGAGAGTGGCCCAGTTTCTTCTGAACACGTAGCTCCAGCTTCTTAAAGCATATTGGTAGGTTTTTTTTATAGTATAAAGAATTTAGAAACGTACTGCCTTCAGTAGATTTTCATTCACTTCGTGTACGACGCTGAATAGTGAGGCAGTTGTGATTCTGTAACAGATATTGACATAGTATTCAATTATGGTTCCTCTGGTTGAAGCACTGGTGACTCTTTGAAGCCATTGTCGGTAGTATTGTCCAACACAACTCGAAAGGCTCCACCTAGAACCATCTAAGCATATTGGAGTGGTCATGTTCGAGAATTTATCGTACGAATTACAAAGAAGCAGTAAGTAACAAGAGAATTTCACTCTTGGCGACACTTTAGAAAGGGTTTCCCTTAAAGCACTGGCGATTCTCCTCTTTCGGGCATCAACTCCTGAATTTCCACTGAAATCCAGATGTAGTGAACTGCATTCTCCTGTTTTTGACTTTGGTTTCATATCCTTCTTCACAAACTGTTCCGTTTATCCATTTTCAAGCGAGTTCCATGTGAATAGCAAGTACTCTTCTCATACGTAGTCAGTTCTTCAGATTTTTCTCATACAGTGAGCAGGTGAAATGATGACTTACAGGTTTCCGAATTTAAAAGTTTGTTAGTTGGTCATTTCATAATGGTTTTCTATGGACAGATTTGTTCAAAGTCCCATCACAATTGAGTAGTTGGTTCGCCTATATGATAAATTTAATTGTTTGCTCAACTTAGTTTAAATAATAAGACACTTATGACTGGTAGATATGAAATATTTTTACAAATGCAAAGAAATTGAATTAACTTGAGTAAATAAATTTTAGATTATTTATGTAGAAGTATACAAATCTAATTAGTAGTGTTATTTTTTTATCGATTTAATGCTTGAACCATTTAATAAGTGTTTCTAAAGTAACCAAATGATTTGGTGGACATCAGCAAATAAATGATTCCTTAAATAAAATATGAAGAAAAATATTTTAGACAACTGTAACAAGGGGAAACTAAGTATTTCGAAGTGAATAGAGGAAATGAGTCAACGCAGTCAGGTTAGTATAACCCACACAACTTACTGCCTGATACCGCATAGTTCAATTCAGGTTTCTTCAGTTAGAGGCAGTCAAAAATTATATTCCTGTTATATAAGATCTCGAATTAAGGTGATGAGGGATGTTATGCCACTTTAAATAACAAGTAAGTTTGTTAGGTACAAAATATATACTATATAGGAAATTAATTAACCAAATACAACCGTAAAGCACCTGAGAATTGACAGGTGTATTCCAAAAAGAATTGTGTCTGTTCACGGGAATTAATTTAATAATGAAGCTTTGTTCAAGATATTACGTCACAAAAACTACTTGCAACGGGCTACTGCTGACCTTAATCAATAGCTACGTTGACTGGCTCCATACTGAAGGCGACATGGCCAGCCAGAAAGAATTAGCTACAAGAAACCACGGGAACAAACTAACCAAGAGCCGATTGCTCAACAAATATTTCGAATAAAATGAGGATAGATTGGATACACACTGAGAAGACCGTCGAATGACAACGAGCTCAAGTCCCTCAAGTGGAACGCAGATAGGAAACGGTGAGTGAGTTGTCACAATGAGGGTGGGCAACCCCTGGTCTGGTTGTAAAGGACCGCACAAGCCCATTATTCCACTCAAAACCCATGGGAACAATAATAATACCTTCCCTCTAGAGATATATTAACTGGCAATAGTTTAGTTTAGAAAGGAGGTAGACTTGGTCGAATTAAAACCTGACATTATTCCATGAAGACTTCAACTGTCAGTGTGAGCCACGAAGCAAGGGTGTAAACTTCTTTGTTAGGCTACTTGTCGCTCTGGGAGCTAATCGCTTGGGAATGTTGGTGATATGGTAAAAAAATCTTTTTTGGTAGTGAAGATTAATTTACTCTATTACTTCACATTTGCACCTAACTTTCTTTATTCTCCGTGTAATATTTTCATCCGTCATAGTTTGTCCGAATTTTTCTAAAAATCTTTATGTGTATTTTGGTGAGGCTAGCCAGCCTGAAATGCTACACTTCATGTAAAGTTCTTCTTTGAAAATTCAATTCATTTCGGATTTCATTATTTCTATATGTAACCAATAAATTCATTTTCTCTTCTCTGATACCTAGGCTTTGAGAATAAACCCCAATACCCTGAAACTCAGGTTGTACAATGCTTTTGGTGACTGGATTCTAACATGTAACAGATGAAATTGATGCAAATGGGTTTTATTGTCATACCAAAGAGAATTGTTGAGGACGATAGCCAATTGTTGTTGCAAACGACAGAAACACGCCTCACCAATATTATACAATTACTGTTTTAGTTTCTCCATCCTAGTATATGTTACAGGTGTTTAATCTTAGAGTCAGATGTTGCTAGAATGAAAGTTGTACGGTTTTAAAGGACACTGCACCTTTGATAATTCACTTCCCAAAGTCTTTTACTCTATAGATGAATAGATAATTCGCATGGAATCGCAAATACACAGTTAGTTTGTGTTAGAATGGAACATCTTAGAGGTATGTATGGCTCTGAAACATGGCCAATACGCGTTGAAGACATGAAAAGGTTTACTGCTTTCGATCATAGATGTCTGCGATCCCTGTCTCACGTTAGGTGGTTTAATAAGGTAAGTAATGTTGACGTTAGGTGTAGAGTGTTGGGCAAAGAGGGAAAATCAATCGACGAGGCTATAAAGTTACATAGATTGAGATGGCTAGGTCACGTGCTGTGCATGTCTAACCATCGCCTCCCCCGCCCGACGGGCATTACTAGCTGATATAGGTGCAGGTTGGAAAAGAGCCAGTGGTGGCCAAACAAAAACATGGCCCCATCAATCCATGAAATCCTTGATAGTTAAATTGAGTCAGGTAGGGAGGGAGATGCAGACTTCTGGGTTGGGGTCCTCGGGACTGACTCTAGGAATCAATGGCTGGAGACAGTAGGTGACATGGCTCAAAATCGTTGTCAATGGCGCAGATGTATTCAGTCTCTGTAATCTTTCATATTCCCTCCTACCATTACCCATTCTGTTTCACTCTCATACTTGTCAAACTCTATTGATTCTCTCCACTCATCTTCTTGTCTACCTCTGTGTGCTATTTGGAAGGTGGCAACTCGAACTGCTGCACTTCGGTGCCAAGTTCTATGTTGAATCCAGACAGACAGACAGATGTGTGCAGATTAACTGGCAATCTATGAAATGTTGTCATCTCCATTCATTCTACTTAATTTAGAAATAATTGTTGTTGAGTTTTGTCTTATAATACATTCTCAATCACTCAGTTACTATTGTAACAATGTTTTAATCCTAGAAGTGGGCTGGCATAGTTTCACGTTTTGTGTTATAACTCATACCTCCTGTAACTAGTAGCGTAAGTCCAAAAAGGTTGAAAGTCTGCTTTCTTCATAATGGGCATTCAAAGAAAAAAAAATGACTTTCCATTCAAGAAAATAATAATTTCATTTAGAAAAAGAAATCTGTTTCCTTTTGTAACAAAAAAGACATCAAGTTCTCGGTGAATTTTGAATGAAGGGGAGCAGTTTCCTTTATCGACTTATTTTACCGATACATTGTCCAATAGTATGTCAGATTTTTCGCATTTACACTATGATTCCTTAGCTTTTGTCAATGACATTGATAATGCCAGTTGCTCTGACAGAACGGCTTCCTTGTTAGATGGACACACCCTGTTTATGAACGCCATATTTACTAAAACAGTATGATATATATGTATAGATATTTTTTTATTCTGATAAACTGAAAAAAGTAATCGCCGTCAACAGAAGCTCTTTCTAACATATGTCTTCAATTTATTTAATTCAATTTTAAATTTTCTTGTCGATTGATTGGATCGAAGTGCTTGGTCTCATGGTGACATATCGGCTTCTTGTGCAGATGGTTCGACTATGTCTTGGCAAGTAAGCAGAAGTTAATTGGTAGATGGTGAGTAGAAGTGAAATCCAAGATGCGCACTTCAATCCAATCAGTTAACTGGAAAATCTAAAATTGAATTAAATAATTAATGCAAGCCGTTGCACAAGAGGTGGCCAACTATCGTCGCCCAAGTGGTCTACTTGATAACGCTTTGGTGTCTGAAACCATGGGCACTGTGTTCGAGCTCCGGTGGGAAGATTATCACTAACTGCAAAATCCAGATACACTTCCAACAGCCACCTGTAGATCTTTATCAACAGCTATCTGCTTTGATGGCTCCATAAAGAAGACCAATCAGCCAGACAGAAGGAATTAGCTACAAGAAACTCTGAGAAAAACTAACCAAGAGTTGATCGCTCAACAAATATTTCGAATATAATGGAGACAGATCGGATACACACTGGGAAGACCGTCGAATGATATTAAGCTCCAGTCCTTCAAGTGGAACGCAGATGGGTAACGATGAATGGGTCATCAGTGTGAGGTTGACATGCTGGAGATCGTGTGGTGAGTAGGAGAAGATGAGAGATTATGGTCAATCGTAGACCTATCTGAAGTGGACATTAGAAAATACAAGAAAGTGGGAAAGTGTTGTTGAAGCCGAATGTTCCACTCGGAGCCGAAGGGAATAATAATAACATGGGATTTCAGCCTGAATGAATCCATGTTCAAAAGGCTTCGTCTCGTAACCTGAACGCCATGGGTCCGATCGCTGGTGGGGTTGTGAATGTGCATTAATAAAGAGTTTCAAACTAGAGTGAACCAGTTTTCCATCACAACTTGGTTTTAATGAACCAGGAATAATGACATTGGTCCATGACGAGATTTACCTTGCACTTAGTCCAAAACGCATGCAGAAACCCAAAATGTATAATGAATTTATGCTTTCTGCAAATAGTATTATTCTGGAATTATTTTATTTTTTGTTTTCTGCGTGCAACATTTGACTTTGTTTCTTATGCTGATCTGTAAGAACTTTATAATTTAGAAGAGATGAATGTCTTGCTATCACCCCTGAAATTATTGAGGTTATTTTAATAATAGAACGTATGGAAGATAAGTATTTTTAACAGACATTTTTCGGTTCTCTTAATGATGCACAAGCAGAAATTCACGCCTGATTTGTATAAACATTGACGGCTATCAGTTTTATTATAGTGTCATCAGATTACAGATTTGGAGTACAGAAATAACCTCGCAAAATAAATTATGCTATGCAAGTGAATTATTTCTTATTTATTCATTTCCTTTCGCGCTCCAAGTGGAACATACGGCGTCAAGCTTCAGTTTTGATGTTTCAATAGCATTGGTGTTTTTACAAGACGATTAGCTAGCCCCACACCCAACTTTCCCTCTTTGTCGGGGTTAAAACCGGAGAAGAGGGATTAGAAAGGTGTGCTCCAGTCAGGAATCGAACCCTAGACCACACAAATGTTTGCTGAGCATCTTTAGGCTGAGCCACCGACGCACTGTATACAAGTGAATAGATTTTCAGTTATTCACTGGTTCATATCATTCAGATACGTGGACGGTGGAGTGAGAAGGAAGTACATCATCTTCCTGATTAATTGAATAGTGTTCATACATATATCCTTGGGCGTTTGTTTCAGTAACATCTTCCCCAACTCATTAATATGGATGTGGAGCACCAGACGTTGTTTCACAAAATTATTATAAATTATCTTAAGTAGTATGAAAGTAAAGTAGACTTAATGTAAAAAAGAATAATAAGTAAATCATAGGTAAAAAGGCCTTCCACAGGATATGGAGTCATAAATGATATATGACTCGAATTTATATCTTGTCTATATACATATATATCTTAGTACACATGTGTGTTTGACTACAAGTATAAAAAACTGATGTGAGACAAACGCTTAGAAGCATAAAACATATAATCCTTTTGCAAAGCATACTTATACTTATATAAAACTAAGATATTAAAGGATTTAAAAGACATTAAAGAGAATAATAAATAATAGATTTTTAAAAAAATTCACTGGAGCAGCAAATATTTAACAAATTTTATAAGTGTTTAGAGGATAAATAAATTTCTCTAAATATTATATGATTAGTACTCGTAATTCGGATTCTGTGAAATGAATATTCGACTATTTTGCGTCTTTTAAATTCAGTTTGGAGAATTAACTGTTTAAAAATTCTTAAATTTTCTTATTACGGATTAGGCTCTAAGTAATAAATAATGGAATGCGTTGGATCATTCATTTGGTACAGACTTCCGATTGACAGGGAGCCCTGAGTCTAGGTTATGTTGAGTGGTAACGTCTCTGACTGCAGTAGTTGGTGTCTCAGGTCTAAATTTCAGATGGTATATGAATTTCTCAAACAATACACATATCCCCTGCTAAATAGTACCGTCAAACACTAGATCTAGGTTGAAGGCTTCCTATGTATTACCTCCACCCACCTGACAGTTCATTTTTTATATTCAATTTACCTCTATTTAAGAGTGCCTTGGAGGAGATAGTGTGAAGAAGAGATGAAAGTTTATATGAAGTCATGGAGACAGCTCAAAAAGACTCCGGAGAGGAGAACGAAATGAAGAGGTGCTGCTGAAATCGTATGTTCAACTAGGTACTCAAAGGAGTGATAATAAATTATGCTAAGTGAATAGCAAGTAAATTTACTGGGAGTACAATTTCACCAAATATAAGAAATTATAGGATAATTTAGGCAAAGAAATAAGAAGAAGTAATTTGTCTGAAGCGAACTTGTCACAGGAATATATATGAAATTAACGCGGAGTTAAGAGGTGAGAAAATAGACTTAGGTCAATTTGAAAGGACATATCTAAGGTCAAAATAACAATGGAGATCACTAAACAGTACGTTTACCCTGTCTGGTATCAAAACAAAGTTTGCCAAGGGAGGATTAGTGTGATGACAAATTGTTGCTTTGAACGCACAGAGGTGCCTTAAACTTCCTAACTGCCAGCTAGGGTTTCCACACAAACTTTAGGATACGCCCTCCCCCGAACACTTTGTATAGATAGGTTTAAAAGATGTGTAGACGTCAATTTTATGTCCTTTCTATATAATATGTTTCGCAATAGAGGAGCAGTACTGCTTATTCTCACCGCTAGTTGGTTCAGGGGATTCTATTTGCTGCTGAAGCCCTTTCTTGCAAAGATCGATGAGTCCTCCCTATGTATGAATGGTTACACGTACATCCAAATTGGTAAATACAGTAGGACGTTACATCATTTTTAGCATGTTCTCAGGGCTTAGATAGATACATCGGCTTCACATTCTCAATTATGATGATGTTAGCTGCAAAGAAAGTCGTTTCAACAGCAGCGTCTACAAACCAGATTGAAGTGGTCTAAACACCAAATAGCTGTTTACCTCTTTTAGGGCCGAGCTCATCATCAGTGAACCAGTGGTATGACCATTTTGCCTAAAAAGTTAACCAGGAATAGGTGATTTGAGTAAGCCCACCGTTGGTGACCGCAAACAAGCGAAACGACTATACGGTGTTCAGATCACTTCTATTGGGCTGGTTGGCAAGTATTACTGGGTAATGTAAGTGGTGTACAATTGGTCACCCCAATCAGCCAATAGTTAATAGTTTATTACAAATGTTTATTAGTTAATACAAACAGTTTACTGAAAACAGTTTGATTCTATATATTTTAAATGCAGAAAATAGTACAGAAGATCGGCGAATCATAAGCCAGTATTTTGTTGCTTTCGTCCATAATCCTACATGTATGTATTTATTTATCTTGAATGGCCAAGGGTCTTATGCGGGCATGCGTTCAGAGCTTGTGCCAGGTAACTCCTATTCATTTCTTCCTTGTGGCATAGGTGTTCCTCACAAAGGTGAAAGGGAGAATGCAAATCTCTGGCACTTATTTACAACTGGACCGATGGGAATAATGGTTTATTTAAGGAGGGGCGGGGGGCGGAAAAATAAAGTGTACATAGGCTCTCCAATGCGAACTGTTCGGATCGAATATAAACCATGGGAACTCAGTTCCTGATATAGCTCCACTACCTTGTGGACTTGGTGGAATAGGTTAGTTGAGACGGTCTGTGCGTCCAGACACTTGTGTAGTACTCATATGAACCAAGAGATTTTGTGTGGTATATCTCTTGGTACTCATAACAAGTTTGTGTTCAATTAGTAATAACCATGATAGTTTCTCATTTGAACAAAGAAAGAAGAAACATTGGCGCAGAATAATCTGTTTCCATTTTATTTCGTCGGTTCTCATCAGCTGAGTACAACCTGAATTTTTTATTAAAATCAAAATAAAAAGTGTTCAGTTTTAACAAACTTTTGTCCATTAGCAAGCATACTGTCAGAGTGTCATAATAAAATAAGGCGTTGAGATTTACAGGGCGTCTGAAGTGTTACGACATACATATATATACATATATATATCTTGGTAGAGAGAAGTTTCTTGAGAAAAAATTAATTAACAGTTGTGTTGTTGGGGTGGTAATAAAAACAATTAGTAATAGTTAAGTAGTCAGATAAGAGAAGGTCGAAATTTTGGTGCACATGAGGTCCGATTTGAAGTTGATGATGTAATACAGTGAGCGGAACTCAAAAGATCAAGAAAAAATCATCTTGAGCTGACATTTGTTAGAGAACCATTGGACCAATTGTTTTTCAATGGTTCTCTAACTAATGTCAGCTCATGATGAAATCCTGAAACCAACCAAATCCCTACAAACCAACACTTAAAATAATCATCTCTTAAGAGAGTCAAGCGAAAAACAAAGCGGGGTGGGTGGAGTGAAAAAATACGCTAACAAAATTAACAAAATTAGAAAACAAAGAGTTACCAAGAAGTGAGTCACTAGGGTAGTTCAATTCCAACAACGGATTCTTTTTGGACACATAAATTAGGCTTCAATGGTTTTATTGCTATAGCTTCAGTAGAGGTGAGAAAACTTGAGGTACTTTGTCTGTTGATTATTTTGAATGATTTCAGCACATCTAGTCGGTGTCCTGTGTCAATCAGGTGTTTGGGGATTGAAGAGTTTAAACAATTCGGTCCCTTTAACCGGAGATTCTTTGGTATATGTTCGCATAATCTGACGTAGGTACTCCTCTCTGTTTTTCCAATGTAACTGCTCCCGCAGATAAGTGTGAATTGGTATACACACTTGTAGGTAACATGTGAGGTGTACTTGTCTTAACAGTACTGATAATATTCTCAATCCAATGTTGTTTCAGACGAGGATGTCAAATCGAGAATCGGGAAGGTGAGAAACAAATTCATCAACCTGACTGAAACCAATCTGGTATCTTCGTCACTCACCATAAACAACCAAATTCAGTCGGATTTTCAATACAAACGTCAAGTCAGTCAGTTCCTCTATACGGATCAGAAAATTGGCGGGCGGGTCACAGAGAATATTTCCAACAGCCTGTTGTAGACATTTATCAGCAATTGTCTTCGCTGGCTCTATACTGAAGATCAGATGGCCGGGCCAGTAAGAATCACCAACAAGAAACTATGGGAACAAACAAAAGAAGAATCAATCGCCCAACAAATATGCCGGAGAAAGTGGAGATGGACCGAACACTTGCTGAGGAGACCGCTGGATGACATCGCGCGCGCGTCAGGCAATTGCTCGAGTAGAACCCGAAAGGGAAGCGGCGAGTGGGACATCCAAGGGTGACATGAAGGAGATCGTGTGAAGAAGAGTCGGAAGAGTATGGACTAAGATGGATGCAGGTGAAAAGTACAGCATAAGGAAGGCAGAAGCAAGTGGAGACGTGCAGTTGAAGCCCTATGTTCCACTAGGAACCCAAAGGAGCAATAATAATGTTGTTTCAATTCATCCACATTGTAGTGTACGATTTTCACTAGCAGCGAAAACAACCATAATAATGATGATGCTCAAATAAGAGAGAAACTTCATTTATTCGCTTTAGTGATTTGAAGAAACTCGTTCATCTGTTTCTTCTAAAAATCATATATGCATGCATAATTTCTACATATATATATGTATATACAAAAAGAATTCAATGAGGAAAATTTACGCTTTCAATTATATTTTTACGGTGTGTCTGTGGGTGTGGGTGTGTGACAGCTAAAAAGTTAAAATTCAGCAAGCAGAAGTGAATATTATAAAGTTAGAGGAGATAAACAAAAGAAGTGAATAAATATACACTTCTGTTTTGTTTTCATTTCGTCCAGTTGTTCATTTCCTCTGTAGTATTATGCATACATATATGCCTACATATTTTGCTAATGTTCAAAATTGACATACATTTTAAAAATATGTAAATATCAATCTTTAAAACTTACCTTCTGTGAAGCACTTCTTCACCTTGGCCAATCAGTTGAACATTTATCAACTTCTCTCTCTCTCTCTAATCCTTTAATGAATTATTTATCGCAAAAAGATATTGAGATTGAATGCACACACGCACACATAATAAGTATTAAGTGAGTTGTTGAGTGAAAGCGACATTTTATTTCTGCAATAAAAGAGATATTGTGAACACAAGTAGGCGTATCGCGCAGAAGTGAATCTGTTTAGAAAATAAAGAAAGGATCATTTTGTCAGTTAAGATGAAACACTTGAAAAAAATAATTATTATGCTTAAAGTTCTGAAAACGAAAAAATGCTGTTTCTAACATTTTCACGAATTGAAAAACATATACTTTATACGTAAATGAAGAGTTCTTTATTCCTTTAGGTTCCCAGTGGAACATAGGGCTTCGAACCTTTCATCTTTACCAGTCTTACTACTGGCTTAGCGAGGTAAAAGACGAAGATCGATCCCCTGGTCACCTGCATGGTTTGTGAGCACTCTACCGCTGTGCCACCGAAGCATTAAATGATGGTGAAAAGACTCTTTTTCAAGAAAAAAAGGTGTAAATATCCATAAAGATGTAGGCGATTCCTTGAATGACGTAAATTAAATAAAGCTGTGGTCATGTGATACAGCCAGTGCATTCCATCAGAATGAGATTCT
Organism: Trichobilharzia regenti; assembly: GCA_944472135.2. NCBI lineage: Eukaryota > Metazoa > Platyhelminthes > Trematoda > Strigeidida > Schistosomatidae > Trichobilharzia > Trichobilharzia regenti. Next base: position 43,882,164 of record OX235265.1, on the reverse strand, counting down.
CATATATTCCTACAGTTCAGTACTACATTAGCAACATAATACTATGTATGTTTTAACATTCTATGTTATGCCGTTCAATTTTAACCGAAATCACACACTCAGTGATTGGTTAACGAATATAAACTGTATATACATAAACAGCGGTTCGATTAATGAAAAATATACCTCGGCTTCCGTGTCTTGTCTCCTCTTGTTGCATAGGGAACGTATAGCGTCTTTATAAAGCTCATTTGTAAAGCCTATAACAACAGAAATCATAGGAAACTAAGTAGCTCCGGTGTTTCAGTTGGCTAGTAGAGGACGACTTGAATTTCGAGGGCTTGGGGTCCACTGTTACCCGTAACAATTTAATAAGTACCTAGACTTTGATTCATCAAACCCAAAATCGGCAAAGACAGATTTAGTCAAATTTTTGTATAATCGAGCCAGGAGTCAGAAAGTTTATTGATGAAATCAAACAGATCAGAGCATTACCACTGAATAACTAGTTACCAGATTTCATTCAAAAATGTACTAATATCAATACGAAAAATTATAGCAATGTGAATACTGAAAATGATATATATGATAAGGAATTCAAAACCTCGAAAGGACTGCAGTATTAAGGAGGAATATTGGAGGCTTTACGTAGGACTTGATGACATTGCAGCTAATCAACTCACTCAGAGACAACATTTTATGACTTAACAAGCCGATAGATTCATCAAAGAGAAATAATACAATTCTCTTAATATCATGTAATGACTGTGAAGTCAGTTAGATAGGTCGGACTAGTAGACCACAGTCAGTCAGATTATCGGAACATGGAATTTTTATCTAGACCTATAATGAATGACTCTGTTTAGTTCGATAATCTGAAAAGAAAACCCCACCATTATGATTTATTCTCTTGCATGTAATCCCATAACTAGGTGGAATAGTGTGAAATTAATTAAAAGTATTACTTTTAGGTGAAGTCATTTTAATTACCGAATCTTTCTTCATAAAATCAACACCAAATACGTGCAGTCGAAATGATGCAACGCCTATAACCAGTATATTGAAAAATTGTACTAAATATCACGTGGGAGTTAAGGCTCAACAAAAAACAAGTTATGAATAAAGGAAGAACAACAGCTTTTTCAGAAAAATATATAAGGTAATATCATTTATTCCGTGTGAACCAGATGAACGTTTCATATAAGTTGACGGCGTCATTTGATGCAACCTCCTTGTTCACAAGGCTCCAAATCAAGGAAACTATTGAGATCATTTGACAGCAGTTTGATATTCTCCCACTCTCAGTGTCAGGATTCAAACGCCTACTACTAATGTATACAGTGGATGTACAATTCCATTTTAACAGCACTCTATGCCGCCAACTAGATAGTGTAGCTGTAGGCAGGCCAATTAACGCTGTTTTTGCAGATATCTATCTTAATGTTCACCTTTGACAAAACACAGGTGAAGCATGTAATCAACGAAACAACTTCTTGTTTTCGATATGTCGATGACATATTTTGTAGTAAGCGACAATGAATGTCATGCCTCCTAACTACTCAGAGCATTCAGCGACACACATACAAATACGAAATTTACTATGGAACATGAAAATGATGGAAAGTTTCATTTCTCCAACATTGCCATATAACGCTTAGAAGATGGCATTCTCGAGAAGTCAGTTTACCAAACGCTTAGATGGAATGGACAATACCTAAATTTTAATAGTTTCGTCAACACTCCATAATATAGACCTGGCGAATATGCTCTACAGAGAAATCAAAGGGAAAATTTATATTTCTCGAAAAGACGTTGAAAAACAGCCGTTATCCTCAAAGATTCATTAACAAATATGGAAGATGTGAAGGCTCAGACATCAAACAAATCACAGTCAACAAAAGCCTGTCTTCATTCAATTCGATTTTAAAGGTGAAAATATTGCATCAGTAGTCAACAGAAGATTGATGAAGTCAATAGCCAGAGCCTATCCTGCATCTAGCAGAGTTGGTTACCGTCTATCGAACAACGTGCTCCTTGGTGCCTTCAAAAGTCAACAGATACACTTTTCATGTTAAGTTCAACTCTGCATACAAATTAAAATGTATCTTCAGGAGCAGTTACACTGAGAGAACAGAAAGAAGGGTACACCTCTGATTTTCTGAACATGTACCGAAAAGTCTACGTCTCAAGAAAACAAACGTTTACAATAGTGCCATTAGCAGGCATCTGCTTGTTATGGGTCATGAGGTGGAGATAGCGAAATCCTTTAAGATTATCAGTAGACAAATGAGCTCGATTCTCCTCAAGTTTTCCGTAGCGAATTCTGTCAAACGCTTCAAGCCAGATTTATATATTTAGAAAGAAGCAGTTATTAAACTTTCCTTGTCATGTCAACTAGATGTTTTTATTCTGTCTTTCATTTGATTACGCAATATCTGGCTTTGACCTGATCCCTTTGATATAGTGTATTTTTGCTAGTCTCTTGTTTCTATGTTTTGAGTTGAACTCAGTATATTGTTACTTAAGTTATTAGTCACTCATCATCTAACATATCTCTCGTCTTTATTATGTAACTCCTTTTCTATCGAATACATACATTTAGTTTGTTTAAACTTGAACTCCTTGTGCAGAAACTATACAAGCGTAATTTTCTGAGCACTTTTCACTAAAAGTCAATCTGCACGAAGAGTACTCTTTTCAACAAGTTCTCCTCTTCAGGTTCTTACAATTCTAAAATATAATATTTGTTGTCGTTGCAATAAATGCCAGTTATTCGGCGGATACATTTTTAATGTAGAATAACACAATAGCAGTTATAAGTTTCAAAACAAATAGTCGTATTTGTGTGACAAACGTGCTCTGGGCTGAAATCGATTACAAAATATTGTAAAATAGGAGACAATAATGGTGATTAGTCATAATAGGTTCATAGAATGTGGGGTAGGAAAACTGACAAGTCAACCTAGCACGTTTGTCACACAAATACGACTATTTATTTTGAAACTTATAACTGCTATTGTGTTATTCTACATTAAAAATGTATTCGCCGAATAACTGGCATTTATTGCAACGACAACAAATATTATATTTTATAATTGTAAGAACCTGAAGAGGAGAACTTGTTGAAAAGAGTATTCTTCCTTCAGACTGATTTTTAATTCATGACATGGGAATATTTCACACTACCAAATCTTATAACTTTTCACTAAGTCCAGAACATCCTGTCAACAGACATCATGTAAAATTTTAAAGTATGTTAAAACGTTTCTGTACACCAACTCAATCATAATTTATTCATATTTATTTCTTTTATATTTTTGGTTACAGTTTGATTCCACACCGTATTTTTGGTACAAGTATGGAATTTTCAGCATGTGTTATCCGTAGCCCAAATTTTGCAGGGCGACCATAGATATCAGGTGTTCGTCGGCAATGTATCAAACCATGGATCATGTGCATGGTCGACGAGAGTCCTAACCACCGTGCTACCGACGGCTGTTGGCGGTTGATGAAAATACAACGAAATAAACGATGGTACCATATTATTCTCCAAAAACTGCTATGGTTCTTGCTTTATTCAAATTCACAAAGAGGGAATAAGCGTATGTATGAAATAACGATTAATTTTGATATATGCTCAGAATAAATTTCAAACTTAGCCTGAAAAGAAATCCTTGAGAAAAGTCTTCAGGAGAACACATTATAGGATGTGAACATCAGTGAATTATACGATTTGCCAGTTATTGTAAAGTTAACATTACTCATCCGGTAGATAATTTGGTATTGCCAAAACGTGTCACTTCTCTTTTTTGGTTTTTAGTTCTGTCAGTAGCAGTTGAGACCAACTGAAAATGTCTCACAAATTTATCAACTCGTAAAAACAAAACTAATCCTTACTTAAGTGTTAGTTTATAGGGATTTGGTTGGTTACAGGATTTCACCACGAGCTGAAATCGGTTAGAGAACCATTGGAAAACCTGGGAGTACAGGAGAGCTGTTTCGTCCCAGTTCGGGACTCTTCATCAGTACGCAACCATCGCGGTTCGAACCCAGCAAGTTATAATTCATTGGCCATTGGATCAGGTCCCAGTGGCTGAATGTTCTATGAGCTCGCCTTGTAACCAGAAGATCCTGGGTTCGAACCATGGTAGGTGCATACTGCTGGAGAGTCCCAAAGCGGTCTGACGAAGCAGCTGTCCAGTAATCACAGGTTTTCCATTGGTTCTCTAACTAGTGTCAGCTCATGATGAAATCCTGCAAAACTAATCCTTACAAACCAACTGTTGAAAATTTATATGCTGCTACAGGATGGAGTTTCCTAGAGTTCTAGTGAGAAGTCGTGACCAGTGAGGTCCATCCAGATAACGCGTGTGAGGATGATGGATGTCCCACCGACGACATTGGTTGGTGCAAGTCGCGCTAAATCACGAATTGGTAGATTTCATGGACTGGCCGTTGAATCGGGTCGCAATGGATGAATGGTCTACGAACCAGCTTAATTTGTAACTGGAGGGTCCTGGGTCCGAATTCTAGCGGTGAGTGTGTACTGCCAGACTAGGATGAAACAGCTGTCCAGCAAGTCAGTGCTGATTTTCAATGGTCCTCCAACTGATATATATATATATATACATATGTATTTTGACTACAATTGAACATTGTTTTATTGCTGATTTTATCCTCTAAATTATGAATTAGACTTCCAAGGAAGAAAATTTAAAACACTGTAATTACATCATATTTCAATGAAGTTTCTGTTAAACAATATAGTACATTTTTTTGTTTTGAATGAAAGAGACAACAAATGTAAAACCTTGTTAGCATGATTGTTTTACTATGCAAAGAATATAAGACAGGTTTTTTTCTTTTCTGATTCTAGTGAACAGGTGGTTTGAAGTACAGGTAACAGAATAATGTAAATTCTGATGTGGTGTCTACAGCATATATATACTGAGAAGCATTAAAATTCACTTTCCAACATCCAAATGGTCAGTGTATGTTCACATTTTCATTAATTAACTGTATACAGATGCATAAGTTTCCATCAAAAATTAAAGCTGACTTCATAGTATTATAAGTGTTTTCAATGATGTATGTACTTATGAAAATTTATGACCAATGTTAAGGTAAAGTGAGAATTATTCAGCATTGAATAACGTGTTTATTGTCCAAATCAAATCATAGGACAATTTAAAAAGATGTGGTGTGTTGTATGCCCCGAAAATCTGAGGAGAATTCAATAGAGAGTGGGTGGTGACTAGCCGTGGAGTTTCGGCCTGTGTGGGGTCCGTCGGCTGGACACATCTCTGTTTGCCAACTGAGACGCGAACCCTGTACTCATTAAAGCATTATCCACTAGGTCACGAGGGCCTTGAAGGCCACTTTTTATGGAATAAGTACCAGTTGTATTTCCGACCCTAATCAACTTATTAAGCATCAAAGATAGGACTTTAGGTGAACACAGAGACAACAAAGGTGACGCAGATTCCTGGCCAATACCAGCAACAGCAAAAACAACAGACAACAATCAACATAAGTGGGAGGAATCTGAAAGAGACAACCTCCTTTACTTACCTGGGAAGCATCGTTTCAACTACAGGCCGACGAGAGTGATGGGTATAACGAAGCGAGGATCGGGAAAGCAAGATAAGCTTTCATTTCTCTTAAGTCTGCGTGGAGGCTAACAGCACACAGTATGAAAATAACATCCGGATTTTCAACTCAGATATGAAGTCATTGCTATTATGGGAATCAGAGACTCGGTGCGTCATGAAGAACACCTCAAATAAACTACAGACCTTCATCAACAACTGTTCTCGCTCAACACTGCTCAAGATCAGATGGCCGGCTAGAAAGGATCAGCAACAGGGATCCCTGGCAATGAGCGAAGCAGCCTAGAAGGAACCGATTGTTCAACATATATGCAGTAAGAAATGGAGATGGATTAGCTGTACTCTGAGAAAACAAACCATTAAGTGACATCAAACGCCAGGCCACTGCTCCAGTGGAACCGGAATAGGAAGCGGTGAGTCGGTCGTCCAGGGGTGTAGTGGAGGAGGTCGTGTGAAGAGGGGATGAGAGCATGTGGACAGACATGAAGCCAGGTGAAAACTCTAGCAGAGAACCGGACGCAATAGAGACGCACGGCTGAAGCCATATGTTCCTCTAGGAATTAAAGCAAATAATAATAATTAACTTCACGTTAATTCTTAGACATCATCGAAACGCTCGTACTAGGACGCGACATGTTAAAAAAGAGACGGAATATCTTGATTCAAAATAATCAATCAACAGAAAATGTCAGTTTATCTAAAAATAAATATTGCATTATTATCTACCAAAGAAATTCGAACTCTGTTTCCCTTCCAAATATCAATTTTAGGTTAAGTTTAGTGATTTAGCAAACTATCATCTTGACAGTTTTTTAATTACTATATTGAGGCATTTTTAAGTATAGAGTAATAATATCTATAAGGAAATGATTTCTTAAACCAGTAAACTAATAATGCAATCGCTTTAAGAATATTACAGTCTCTATACTTGCGGAAATGATAAGAAATATTGAAGTATGGTAAACATTTGAACTGGAATTATTAAAACTGTTCCGTTCTATTTTAAAGAAACGCAAAAAAGGCATAGTAAGTCAGCTGCATATATATTCCCCTTCTTAAGTTTATTTTTTTTTATATATTTTTCTTCTCTCCTCTGAAGTTCCTGTAGCAGTTAGACTGATTCTCCGTGGTAGCGTCCCTAGCTTCATGCCCAACCTTCCCTCTTTCTCCGGGTTTAATACTTGCCGGTAAACTAGTGAACTAGTAAACTGGGCGATATTAGAACCATTAAAACCTAGAAGGAATGGTTTGGAGCTCTCTTCATCAGCAGTGTGCATCCATGGCTATCGGGTTGCTAGGGGAGCTTGTTGACCATTTAGCTATTGGAAACGTAATAGCTGCAGCTATCGAATACAAGGTATGGTCGCGAATATTACAGTGTGTTACAATAACCCAGTGAGTATGGTAGAACCTAAAATGAGCTTAGAAGTTGAAATTATGACAAAAACATTTCACAGTATGCTTATTTATAGCCCACTTATCAATAATTTCCTCTTAGATTAAACAAACAGAATCGTTTCAATAGGTTATTACATGTTTCACAATATCTTTTGTCCCTCTTAATTTCAAAGCAGTAGGTTACATTCAACACGTTTGTTATTAGCATATATGGACAGCCGATCAAATATTCTGTGTTGACTGAGTGCCTTATCTTTATCAGATAAAGCCAGTTAAAATGATTCATTCCAGCGCAACTTGAAATGACTGATAGCTTAAAATTTATTCAATACTCTACTCAGCTTCACTTTATCCTATCCAGTAGGCGAAAGTTTCAAAATCAGCCGTTTAAAGACACTGGAATTTCCAAAAATTAAACAGGAAGCGTTCACCGAAATGGATAAGTAAGAGTAATAGCATTTTTGCTTACCTCATATTTACACTTTTTCGGAATACGAAAAGTTACATTTTATTGTAAAAATGTTAAGACCTAATTTAATTGCTCGACATATGTCTTAATCCTTGGATCTAATACTTTTTAGTTTTATTAGCGAAAAACAGGCAAAATCAAAAACTTTCATCAAAATCTACCTATCCAGGAATAAAGTATAATTCCCTTGATTAAGATCAATATCCGTGTATAGCCCCAGATTTATAAACGATATTAATTGTCAGATGACGAGTCCCAAATAGGACGAAATGCACATCCTGGATTCCACTGCTAGTCACCATCCACCAATTAATCAATTGTCCTAGTTTTTTTACAGGATATTCTTCAAATATATCTTCAGTGTGTGTATTCAGTTGAAGATGGAGTAGGAAAGAAACACATAAGAAAGTATGAATACATGAGTTTCAGCAGTGTGGGATTATTAAGGTTCTTTCAGCTAAAGACTACCTTAGAGTTGAAAATTAATTTAGCTACTCGGTGTTTGTGTTTAGGGATCTGATTGGACACAGAATTAATAACAAGCTGACATCAGGTAGAAGGTCAGTGTAAAATCAGGGAGTACTGGAGGGCTCTTTCGTCCCAGTTCAGGACTCCTCACAGTAAATACCCACCCATCCAGGACATTGTTATCATTCCAGTCACCAGTCAAATTAATCTGATGCTCACTACCTACTGAATGTATACTGAAATTTACTTGGAGTTCTATTGAGAGGTCACACACAGTGGAGTCCACCAAATCAGGTACGAGAACAGTTACTCGTGTATAACATTTGCAAGCAGGCGCGCTAAATATCTTGCATCATCAGAAATGAAAATTTATGGATCATTAAACAGTTTCACATTCGCTGAATGGTCTACAAGCTCGTCTTGCAATCAGAAGGTCCTGTATTCGAGCCCCCCACACTAGAACGGAAAATTTCTCCAGTACTCCCTGGTTTTCTGATGGTTCTGGCTCATGATCACTCCTGTAAATAATTTCGACTCAGTGTATTAAAATACCCCAAAAAGAATTTAAATTTGAAATAATACAGTAAGTATTGAAAACAGAGTTTCAGGAAGATAATTTTACATGGATCGTACTCTAAACAATCAGGTTAATAGTGCATCATTCTAATCAGAATCTTTGGGATCTAGGATTGTTAGCTTCTTGTTTGTCGTAAACTGTCGTTATTGGCCACTGAAAGTTCCTTATAGTTGGTAAGCTTCAAATTACAAAAATGACTGTAATAAATGCCTTCCTCGATAATTGATTCAGCCTATATTCAAAGTCTGGAGAAGAAACTATGAATAAGGATGCAGGTTCATTAGACATATTATATATATATATCATTCATTAGTCATATATTGATCAAATCGCCACTCTGCGGATCATCATTGAACAAAGCTTGGAATGGCAGTCACCTCTCTACCTCAACTTCATCGACTTTGAAAAAAACTTCGATAGCGTCGATCGAGAGGTGATTTGGCAACTACTTCGCTACTACGGGGTGCTGTCGACAATTACACCTCTCATCCAACAGTTGTACGACAATGCTGCATGCCAAGTAGTCCACAACAGGAGTCTCGTGGAATCCTTCGAAGTGAAGATGGGAGTAAGACAAGGCTGCCTACTATCTCCAATGATTTTCCTGATTGCAGTAGATTGGATAATGTGACAGACAACGGACAATGAGGAAACAGGCATAAAATGAACTCACATAAAAATCCTGGAAGACCTGGACTTCGCCGATGATATATGTCTGATTTCCCACAAACTGGAAGATATCCAAGTGAAAAGTAGGAAGCTGGCAGAAGAAGTATCCAGAGAAGATAGGACTTCAAGTGAACATAGATAAAACAGAGGTGATGAAGATTCTTGGCCAACACCACCAACAAGAACAACAACAGACAACAATCAGCATAAATGGGAGAAATCTGAAAGAAGCAACCTCCTTTACGTACCAGGGAAGCATCATTTCAACTACAGGCGGAAATGATGAGGATATCAAAGCAAGGATCGGGAGAGCAAGACAAGCTTTCATTACTCTCAAGTCTGTGTTGAGGTCAACAGCACTCAGCATCAAAAATAACATCCGGATTTTCAACTCAGATGTGAAGTCAGTGCTACTATATGGTTCAGAGACTTGGCACGTCATAAAGAACATCTCAAACGAACTACAGACTTTCATCAAAAGTTGTCTTCGCTCAACAACACTCAAGATCAGATGGCTGGCCAGAAAATATCATCAGCAGGTATCTCTGACAATGAGCGAACCAACCAGGAACCGATATTGTAACAAATAAGCAGGAAGAAATGGAGATGGATTGGCCATATGCTGAGGAAACCATCAAGTGACATCACTAGACAAGCCATTGCTCGAATGGAGCCTGAAAGGGAAGCGGCGAGTTTTTCGTCAATACGAGGGTGACTTGGAGGAGGTGATGTGAAGAGGAGATGAAAGGACTAGAGCAGACGTGGAGCCAGGTGAAAACTTTAGCAGAGAGACGAACGCAATGAAGATGTTAGACTGAAGCTATATGTTCCTCTAGGAATTTAAGGAAATAATAATAAGCCACTTACTTATCTGTTTCAGTGAGCAGTTTAGCTCAGATGGCAGAATATCTTTCAGTCTTTTTCCCACTCCTTTGTGAGTCAAGTAGAATATAGAACTTCGAGCTCTGAAGTTTCATTAGCTTTGGAGTTATTTTTTACTGGGTTTGGTTTCTGTCCTTTCGGTTGGTAAAATGAGTGGAGTTTCAGGGTGTAGTGGCCAAAACTAAAATCCCACACTACATATATAGTTGACGAGCATCCTGACACTGAACTACTGACACCTCATTTTTCAGTGAGTAAGAAAGATAATTAGTAACCTTTAGTTGATAGCATTCGCTTAAAGTTTAATTGTGAGGAAGTCATTATAGTTCTCCTTTCACATAAACTACTAAAAAGCCTTACTGGGTCAATATTTCAATAATATCTGTATTGTCATGTGCCTCATTTATTATTTTGCCTGGATAGTTTACACCATGATTACGCAACTACATATACTTACACTTGATATCACCTTGAAATTCCAGGTAATCTCTCTCGTTTCACTGTAAAAATGTCTATGACTTCTTCATAATCTTTTTTATTCTAACTTCCTGTAGACGATAGACACTGTGTTGCCTTTTTGATGCTTTAATTTAAGTGTTTGGTCAGTTAGAGTATGTTGAAAAATGTATCACTGTGATTCTTTGTGCGATTGACAATCCAGGTTGTATTCAGATGACAAAAACTCAATGAAATAATACTTACAAATTCATCTTGTTCCGTGAAAGCTGTTCACTTCTCATTTTTTGTAGTTTATCAAGGGCATTGATTGCATAATGTATAATTACTTAAGTATCCCAAGGCGCGGGAAATATGAAGTTGGTGCTGTTTTATGCCTATGTAGACTTCGTTTTTTTGTGCGCTTACATCCGCTTTTCTTAATAAATGACAATGAACTGATACCTCTTCCAAATCATATAAATGTGCGTCGGTGGCACAGTGGTTAGGACTCTCGCCGACCATGCACATGGTCCGGGGTTCGAGCCCACGCCGACACACACTTGATATCTATGGTCACCTGCGAATTTCGGGCTACCGATATCCACGCTGAAAATTCCATACTTGTACCAAAAATACGGTGTGGAATCAAGCTGTAATCAAAAATAAAAAAATAAAAAAAATAAAATAAAAAATAATCTACCCATCGGGACAGTAGAGAGAGAGAGAGAGAGAAAGGAACAAAAAGTGCAGCAATGATATTTTTCAACGACTTCATCCACACAAGCGTTACAATGACATTTTTGTACATAAGTGTATAAAGTTAAAAATTTTATTGGATACAGCATAGAAACGAAGAAAGATAATCGTAATGGATCATTTACAGCCTTCAATCAAATTCACAATGCAACTAGAAAATGATTCCATTTCTGGATGTGGAATTACCAAGAAGAGATGTTGGGAGTGTGAAGAGATCTATTCACAGAAAAGCAACATGGAATCGCCAACTGAAAAAATTTTAAATTTTAATATCTTTGAGTCGTAAAACATCTTCCATCATTTTACTGGCTCATTCTAACAGGTGAATCTATAGCACTGAATATTCAGAAGAAGAGCTCTTATTGCACAAAAAGACCTTTGTTGAAAAAAGACACCCAGCACGACTTGTGAAGGACATGAGACCAAAGCTAAAACAGATATAATGCAGTTCATTTGCGAAAAAAATATTTTACATGCATCTGAACTTTAGAGGAGACTTAGTAGCTGATGTTCTAAAGAGGCGAATTTCTGGTTGCCTAAAGACGACATTCCTTATAGCAACACTAAAAGTAATACTGTCTAGTTGTCTGCTGCATCTAAGCAATTCAAGGGGTAAACTCACAAATATCACCGCTCCAGTGTTTATATATCGATTCACTTGTTCCTGTGGAGCCGGGTATGTAGTTTTTCCTATGCCTGTCTTTTCAAAACATGACAGAGAATATTACCTAGAATGGCCTTAAAGGATGTGGCACTGCTTTAATCAGAAGTGCAGTGATTGAACACCTTGTTAACACCTGTAACAGAATCTCAACTGACTCACCAATCCGAGTCATGTACGAGGTAAACGGAGGTCTACCAAAGCCAGCGTGTTTCCGGCTTCTTTGTACTACAGGAGACCTTACCATATGCATTGAGAAGCTGAAGCTACATGTTCAAAGGAAACTAGTCCATCTTTTATATTTACCATAGATTTAGTTCCGGCTGACTCTTAAGTTTTCGTCTTTTGTTTTTCTCAACTTCTTCATTTTTTATTTTATTTTTAATCCTACAAACTATTATTTTGATTTGCTTCCACGCCCATCTCAATCATGCCTGCCTTCGTCGATTTATTCCGCAAATCTTTTCTAGTTTCATTAAGTATTATTTCCATAGCCATTGTGATCTATATTCATACCTTCAAACTTTTGCATCAAGTTTAAAATCATTACCTCCTATAATCCACCTTTGTTGGTCTGTTGAATAAAACATTGGCAGTTGTATCTCCGAAAACTTATGCATAACAATGCTTTTGGAGACGAAAATCCTGCAAAGAATCTTTACAGAGATTGTTTTTTCAAGTATTGATTTTTGTAGAGATTTTGCTAGAGGAGGATTTTATCATGAGATGACATCAGCTAGAGAGAATTCATGGGCGATTGGGTCGGGTCCCAGTGGCTGAATGGTCTACGATCTACCTAGTCTTGTAACCAGAAGGTTCTGGGTTCAAACCCTGGTAGTGGATGCATAGTGTGAAGAGTCCCAAACTAGTACACAATGGCTGTCCAGTACTCTCAGGTTTTTCAGTAGTTCTCCAACTAATGTCAGCTCATGATGTGATCCTCCAGCAAATCAACCTAAATCCCTACAAAAAGCAGTTCTTGAAAATTGATCTGATGCTCACTAGCGACTGGCCCTATTCAGGTAGTGAGTGACCTGGGGTTCTAATGGGAAGCTACGACCAGTATTATGCAGTGGGTTGAAAGTGAGGCAGTAACTTATCGAAAAATACATTGTGAAGTGGTCACGCTATGTCATGAAATGGCAGAAGTTAGAATTCATGGGATGGTCATTGGATCGGGTCTCAGTGGCCTAATGGTCTAAGAGCTAGCTAACCCTGTAACCAGAAGGTCCTGTGTTTGAACCTTGACGGTGGGTGCATGCTGTTGAAGGGTCCCTAACTAGGATGAGACAGTTATGCAGTATTTCCTACCAGTTTTCCAATGGTTCTCTAACCGATTTCAGCTAATGAAAGAGTTTGCTTTTCTTTACTGCCTAATGAGAGAAAAAACAACAATTTCCCACAAAAAAGTCCACTACTTATTAAATGATTTCACGGTTTTACATGTTGTGAATTAATTTGAAAGACAACTCTGAGAAATTCTACTAATTCTAGTCCAAGATTATACGGAATCAACCAACTCTAATTGAGTTCTATTTTTCGAATACAATATATATATATATATTCTAAAACAGGATTCATTTGCTTTTTTCCACACCAAGTTCAAATTCAATACTTTTAATTAATTAATTAATCTATTTATTAATTGATTACTGTTTCCATATGACTAATTTGTCATTCCAATTGTTCCGAGTAGATGTGTGTATGTGCGTGTGTGTGAAGATGTATTTTGTAGAGAAATGATGGATGGCTGTATACTATGTTCGATTTTTTAACCATTCATTACAATTCATTACAATCGACAAGACAACGAATTAAAAAAACAAACAACAGCATTGATTGGAAAGGAAACTTTTAAAAAAATTAAACTTAGATGAAAAGTAAGAGGTCTTTGTTATTTATTTTTAGCCTGATTTGTTTTTGTATTATCTATAACAACTAAAAATCGACTTCTTATTATCTTCATTGTATATCTGTCGAATGTTGGTCAAAGTAAATTATGTTGATTGGAAGGAAGCATTGTGGGACAAGAAGTTAGCGAGAGAGAAAAAGAGTGTGGAGGGAGGGAGGGACAAAACACCCTTCTGACTTGTTATGCATATTTCAAAGGAATAATTATACGCTTTCTGTTTATAAATCATTGCAGTAACAAGTTTTCCTAAACACAAGGGCCTTGAATTCATTTGAAGTAAGATTACAGTTTAAAAAACTTTTGTCATGAAGAGTAATTATAAGTATTTATTCTCTTAGTTTCAGAAGTCATCTGAACTTCGTCCTGTTCTCTGCACTCCTCCTTAGCTGGTGGTTTCACGATTGCCAACAAAGTTTAATTTCCTTCTTATATATCACACACGAATGCCCAACTCATTGTTTCCCATTAGGGTTCCTACTCCAAAGTCTGACCAGAATGTGATATTGCTCAGAGGTCTCAACTCATTTTCATTTCTTTCTGTTGGACGATAGGTTGTCTGTTAGTTTTCTGCCAGAGTCCCTTGTCTTTTATGTTTTTTTTTAACTGTTCATCTGATATTCAGTGTGGAGGGTAACAGGCAGCTGTTGATGGAGGTCTTTACCAGGCTGTTGGGAATGTTTGTGGTAACATGCTAAGTCTCTGAACTATCTTAGGAGTGAATAGGTCTATACAAGTTTTTGCATCACTTTGGTGGTTACAATACAACGACTGTCAATTCTAGTGAACAATGCCAATGAGTAACTGAGATTTAAACTCATCATATAAAACCAATCAAGTAAAAAAAATACCCATGGGAGATAAATCATAAAAAGACATAGTTCAGCAAAGGATATTTTTCCCGTGACTTCACTTCAAAGATGTACAGTTATACGACATTTTGAAACGTCAATAAATCTCCAATAGGGTCAATTAATCATATCAGTTGGTTGAAAAGAACAAGAAGTTCAGCAAAAAAAGATGGCGATCTTTTCGGCGATTTCATTCTCAAAAGCACCTGTACAATCGCATTTAACAGATTATTTTACATGGATACAATTATTATTTGTTTAATTCCATAAACAGCAACGAAGATGATAATAATTTTCAACTTGATATGAAAGTTTGAAGGTAGGAATGTAGATCACAACGGGCTCAGAGACAAGAATGCATATGGTTAGAAAACAGTCACAACGTTTGCAAAATTGATATTTGATAACTGGAGAAACAATTTTAAAGGTGAATAAATGGTGATAATTGTTTTCAACTTGTAATGAATTACAAGGGGCTTAGAGACACAGGGATAGAACGAATTACAGGTGTGAACAAAATGAGCATGGAAACAAATTGAAATCAAAATTTTCAACTTGAAATGTAAGTTAGGAGGTGTGAATATAGATTACTAGAGGCATAGAAACAAAAAATTACATAGGATCAGAATATAATTGTAAAATGGTTATTCTAAACGGATTACAAGTGTGATCAGGAGGAGCATGGAAACAAACCTAAAATAACTGATTTTATAACTAAAACATAGGATGAATTGAATGAAGGCAAGGAGAGAAAACTACACACACAGAGATAACAAAACAAAAAACTGAAGGATAAGGGAACATACCGAACTAGGTCCATGGTAGTTGTAAAGGCTGAGCTAATTTCTTTTGAACACACAGCTCCGGCTTTTCGATGCATATGGCGTGAGCTTCTGCAGTACAAAGAAGTCGGAAACATACTACCTTTGGCAGATTTTTGTTTACTTTGTAAATGTCTCTAAATGATGAGTCGGTTGAGATTCTGTGGCAGGTATTGACGTGATGTTCAGTTATTTCGCTTCTGATTGAACCAGTGGCTCCTCTTGTTCTTGTTATTTTCAATCCAATGTTCCAATGGGTATTTTTCACGACATCAGTTGGTAGCAAAAATATGAATTTAGGTATTGAGCAGCCCAATAAATTACGTAGGATAACAGATTAGTCATGGGGTAACAAAATATAAATTATTTGTGTGACAAACGTGGTGTGGGCTGAATTCAGTTACAAAATGGGAGACAATGGTGGTGATCAGTCATAATAGATTCATAGAATGTGGGGCAGAGAAAACTGACAAGTCAATTCAAGGCTATATAAAAGGTGTCAGGTGATTAAATAGGGATAACAAGACTGCAATAAGAGGTTCATCATGAAATAACCAATATATGAAATGAAACAGGCGGAGGCATATATCCAGAAAAGAGACTACATAACTAAGTTCGGATATTCTAAATGGGAAATTCAATTGTGCTGAAAGAATATTCGAATGAAAAGTATAAATTGTCACGAGTAATAATATTAATCGTAATAATAAGCAAAAAAAATTGGATAAGGAGACAAGGCACCCTTGGTGAAAGAAAGGAACTATAATCCAAGTTTAGTCACCACCCTTCTCTCCTATATCGTGAGATTTTGAAACTGAATTCATTCGACGAAGAGACTCTTTTCAACGAGTTTATAATCAAGCTGAGCAATCGAATATATATTTTTCCCCAGTATCCACTGAGAGGATTGAATCAAAGGTGTTAATACATGAAATAATAATAATAATAATAGTAGTATGGAATACATGCGTTGGTGGCTCAGCGATTAGGATGTTCGCCGACCATGTACATGGTGCGGGGTTCGGTTCCCGGCCGACGCACTCCTTTACCTTACTAAGCCAGTAGTGAGACTGCTAAAGCGGAAAGGTTGGGCATGAGGCTAGCGACCCCACATCCTGTAAAAGTAAACACTGCTACAGAAACTTCAAGCCTCTAGATTGGAGCCCTATGTTCCACTGGGAACGTGAAGGAAAAAGAGTGAGAGTGTGAAATGCAGTTAAAATATTTTTGATTATAATCATAGTTAAATTTCAAGTGGCGAAACAGTTAATGTCATATATATATGTATATATATATATAGCACAGTTTATAAGGTGTATAGGTGTCGGAAAGGAGTGTACAATTATAGGGTTAGTAGGCTAATATAAAACGTTACATAAAATGGTGTGAAATTCGATTAGATAGAATTCAACAAAAAAATGTGTCCGCCGCATAACTGGAAATTATTTTAACGATAACAAATAAATTATGTGGTTTAAAAACAATAAAAGATGAACATCGTTCAAAAATGGTTACCACTAAAAAGAATAAAAAAATGATAGGCGCTAGGAAGCAAGAAAACTGTCCAAAAGTGGAAGCGATTCAGAATAAAGTATGGAGTATAATTTAAAGTTAGGAGTCTGAAAGGTTGAAATAAGACAAAAACGGAAACCAAGTGAATAGGAATTACATACCAAGTTACTGTACAAGTTAAAGAATGAAAGTTTATGGTCACGGTAGTAGAAAGAATTGGATGAACTGCTTCCTTATACATAATTCAAGGGTTTTCCTTGTGTATACCAAAAGCTTCTGCTGTCAACAGAAAATGTAGTCAAAAACCCTTTGAGTGACTTAGCTTTACTTTATGTATAACTCTTAAAGACTTTCTTATTGATGTGGAATGATTTGTAAGAATGGGATGCTGAAGAAATGAGCTGCTGACCTGTCTAATTTCTCCTTTCGACAACCATTTGGGAGATGTTTTTGAAAGACAGTGTCCTACCGGTACTACATATGCATGTAATTCCACAGAATCATGTGAAGTGATATATACCTATGGGTGTTGTCAACGGTGAAACAATTTTTTTGACGTCTTGGTGAGATTGTGTGGAGTAGGTGAGAAGTAAAGATGAGGTGAAGAATGTTCTACGAATGGCTATTGATAATCTGCTTTCAAGATTTTCAGCAGTTGTCACCTTTGAATTTCAGGCTTATTCACAACTTCTGCATTGATATCTAGTTGGGGGATGGTGACTAACAGTGGAATCCAGGATTCGCATTTCGTCCTATTTAGGACTCATCATCTGGATGTACCTGAATTTCTCAGTGAGTGATGATGCTCCCACTGAGGCTCGAACCCAGTGTCCATAGTTTCAAACGCCAAAGCATTATCCACTAGACCACTTGGACCACGAGAGCCAATCAATCGACGGAAAAATCTCAAATTCAATTAAATTCTACATTGATACATCTGTCTTTTGTGTACACTCCATCTTATGTTTTATATGTTTACTGACGAATGCTAGTGAATAACCATTCTGAGTAATAGTGTTACAGAATGACAAGTAGTAAGGTAGAGTATAGGGATATAATCGCTTATAACTTCTTTTCACAACCACCAGCTCAGTTTAACATGATCACTTATTTCAAAATCTCTATCTTTAAAACTTCCATCAGGAAAATCCACCGAACATTTTGACTAGATGTAAGTAACGGTGAACTAGGTCAGTTGCCTGGATAGGGGAAGAAGTCATCCAATCCTGAGATGATATTGTCTAACTGCGCTGTAATCTATAGGCTGAATCACATTCGGCTGACATTACGATATATGATATATGCTTTTCATGAGTCAGGACCATCCGTCTCAGTGGTGAAGTTCATGTAACTAATAGTACTACAGTTTTTGGCAGAAGAATATTTGATGGAATTTCTCATATGAAACCAGATCACCATACACCAGTTTGTTTTATCTCTGAATTTCATACGACCTACACCAGGCTATTAGTGATAGAATGCATACTTTTTGATATACGTACTTCAGCCGTACTTTTATAAAAGATGTACATTCTCGAATGAGGAAATTATATGACTTTTTGTGTTTCGGTCACCAGGTGAGGATGTTGTGTAATTATATCTGAGGTCTGTAGGCATATCTCGACAAAGTATAGCTTATCCTTCAAAACACACTTTCATATTGAGAGGACGGATTTTGTTGCTCTCATAATGTTTATCAGTCTCTAATATTTCATCTGACTAAGAAATGTCGGCTAGCAAATCAGCTGGCACCATAGTTTGAAAGCGTGTGGGAGACTGTTTGACTCACCCACTCCAGATGTTGTCAGACATGACTTGAATAATGAGGATTTTATGCATTATGTACCGTAGAAAGTAATGTGAAGTGAAGAACGCCGCTGTCGACTAATTCGACACATATGCTCACCTGTGTCATCCCATCATTCCTTAACTATTCTTATTTTCTTTACAACCGAACTCATCACACTGTATGACGCCCAATCGCCTTAAGTTATGAGGATAAGAATATGAATACTCTGAAAAAAGAGACCGTCTGTTATTACTTTGAACACTATATTATATTTAACTCTAAAAACTTCAAAGTGGTAATTAGGAAGAGTATTTTACTGCGCCAGACTTTAGTCTCCAAAATTATGAGGTAATCACCATATTCATCTAAATTTATTTAACAATTTTATCATTTTTTTAATTAGTGAAGTCTACTTAATTATGATCTAAGACGCCAAAAAGAATCTTAAATAAAATTTAACAACAGAATGAGGGGCGGGAGTGGTTGGAGTGGATTTGCTAGTTCACCTTTTATTCCACTTGCATATTCCCCCATTGTCATTGCCTTCAGATTAACTTCTTGTAAAGACTGAATTATTAATGCTCTTCTTCTTCTGCTGCTTCTGCGTCTGTCTACAATTTTGTGTAATTAGATAAAATTTTCATTAGTTTTACCGATAAAATGGGAAAAAAGTGAGTAATTATTAATTATAAATCTCTTCTCTTCCGTTTTATGTTGGTGATGAAGGTGGTGGTGGTGATGTTGGTGAGGGTACTGAATAATCAGTTAAAACTCAGAACAAACTGTCTTATTATTCTTTTACATTTTACAAGATACTTAAGGTAATTAGGGATTAAAAAAAAGACTGTCATAATCAATAAATTATGTTCTATCTAATTCTGTTAAATACAAGAAGAATTCTTCTCTAGACAATTTGATTGTATAAAAAATGTGGCTATTTTGAGTTTTAATTAATGTATATTAAAGCAGTAGCACCTTCAGGATAAGTATCTGTAAGCATCAAACCCCGGTAAGTGCGTACTGTTGAAGAGTCCAAAACTAGGACAAAACAGTTGTCCAGTACTCCCAGGTTTTCCAATGGATCTCTAACTAATGTCAGCTCATGATGATATCCTGTAATCTGTAAACACTCTGGTGTCAGGCTGCATGTGAAACGTTACCCTATTAAATCTTGATAGAAAAATGATATTTCTAAGGTAATCTGTATATAACCCGTTGACTAGTCAGCCTCTGTCGCCCAACAACCAGAAATAGAAAAATTGCCTTAATAACAAATAATAATGACAATAATTGGTGTCCGTAGAATAAGAGGTGGGTCTTGTGGCCTAGGCGCCTTAGTGGATAATACTATCGTGTTTGAAAGAATAGCTGCTGAGTCTGAGTCGCAGTGAGAACATCATTAGTAGATGCAATTGCAGGAACATCTAGACGACAAGACTGAACGTGTATCGTGGGTTTTGACTGTAGTCAACATCCACCAAGAATAAAGTATAATTATATTTTAATAGTTTACACACAATGATAAGTTTTGTTATTGGTAATATTTCGAGCAAAATTACTGCCCACCAAGAAATTATTATATTCTTGTTATTTCCTTTAATTCCTAGAGGAACATAAGGCTTCAGCTGTTCGTCTCCATTGCATTCGGTTCTCTGCCAGAGTTTTCACCTGGCTCCAAGTCTACCCACATGCTTTCATCTCCTCTTCACATGACCTCCTCCAAGTCACCCTCGCATTGACGACCAACTCGCCGCTTCCTATCCAGTCGGGTTCCACTCGAGCAATGGCTTGTCTAGTGATGTCACTTGATGGTTTCTTCAGAGTACAGCTAATCAATCTCCGCTTCTATCTGTTTATTTGTTGTACAGTCGGTTCGCTCCCAGAGATCCCTGTTGTTAATCTTTTCTGAGCGATCATCTGATCTTGAGTATTGAGTCAAGGTAGCTATTGATGAAGGTCTGTAATTTGTTTGGTGTGCTCTTTATGACGCGTCGAGTCTCTGATCCGTAAAGTAGCACAGACTTCACCAAAAAATAAGTAGTGTTTATTCATACTGTCTTAATAAATTCTGAATAATATTTGTTTCCGATTTCGATCACAGATTGATATCTGTTAGGAACTGTTTGAAACCATAAGGTACCTGACAGGTGTATTTCCTAATTCAGATAATCTTCCGCAGTGTGAACACATCAAATTTCAATCTAATGGTCTTCCGGTTACCAGGCAAGCTACTAGGCCATCCAGCCAATGGAATCTGATTCAGGGGCCTATCGATTGCCAACGCGGTGGCTGCGAACATTTGAAGAGTCACCAAGTTGGATGAAATGATCGTTCAGTACTTCCTGGTTTTCAGGGTTTCTCTAAGTGATATCAATCCATGATCAAGTTTGAAACAAATGGAATCCGCATAAATTAACTCTTGAAAAATATTTTTGTTTCGCACTTTTGGTTTTTGGATAATTGGAGGCTTCAGTGGATGATCTGGTAAAATGTACGAAATCTCGCATACTTCAGGGTATATAATGCCTACCACCCTGGCGGATGTTGAAACACAAGTGAAAGTAGATTCATAAAAAACGACCTATTGCAAGAGCTCACATACTTTCTATTCAAAATCAACATATGCTCAGTCAAACTTTTTTTCCAATAAGTTTTTCTTGGTAGCTCTTATATTTAGACCTAGCGAACTAGGAAGTGAAATAGATGAGAACCTATATAAGCGGTTATTGTAGCATGGTATATAAGCAGAAGAGTACGACTAACACAAGTCTAACATTACTATTCCCCTTATCTGTGAAATCAATCA
Source organism: Trichobilharzia regenti (assembly GCA_944472135.2). Classification (NCBI taxonomy): domain Eukaryota; kingdom Metazoa; phylum Platyhelminthes; class Trematoda; order Strigeidida; family Schistosomatidae; genus Trichobilharzia; species Trichobilharzia regenti. The sequence continues at coordinate 43,860,570 of OX235265.1, read as the reverse complement.
AGTTATACAGAATTTACTTGTTTTAGGTCAGTTTAGCGTTTCAGGTTGTTTGATCACATTGGAGTAAATCTTCGATGCCTGTTAACGTGTCGGCTACTATTATGGACGTTTCAGTGATGTCTAACGATTAACTTAGTGGGGTAGTTTTGGTTGTTGGTAAGTAATAATAATAATATCCATCCTACAAGAGGTGGCTGTCTTGGCCTAATGGACAATGCTTTGGTGTTTGAAGGGATGGTCGATGAGCCTGACTGAGTTTTAGTGGGAACACCATTACTCATTGAGTAATGCAGGCGCATCTATCTAACGAGTCCCGGATGGGACCAAATGTTTATCCTGAATTCGACTGCTAGTCACTTCCAAACAAAATTAACTTATCTAGGTTCTTAATAAACAGTCGTAAAAGTGATATTTAAGAAATTAAGAAAGATTAATATGACTAAAGAAAAGTAAGATTGTGGAGTTCTTGGCTGACACTGTGGTGATATAGGTATTTGGGTGTCTGCCAACTCAGATTACTTACTGTTAAGGACGTTTACTGCTGTGCAAGACTTCGAGTGAAAAGATTTATTTATTACCGTCATTAGTAGTAAAGATGAAATTTCATTATTCCACTGTCGCTTATAAACAAACGACAGTCGAGGCATCAGCTAACTCCCTTATTTCCTAACACAAAATATGAGAGTAGCAAATTGTATTACGCAGCCTCAATAAAACTATTTGTCACCACCTTACATAATATTCACGGTGAAATTTTTTTTCAATCTGTGTATGCATCTGAAATTTGTCGACATTATTGAGCTTCACACTTGAAAGGTATTTAGAAATCCAGACCTTTCTGCGTCTTTATTTTAGGGGTGGTCTGTTTATTTCTGCTGAATACACTTGGAAAAACAACTAATAACAACTAGACTGTCTCAATTTTGAATATTTTTTAAAATAAAATACATTATTGTATATACGTATTGTCTGGTTGAAGTACTGAGAACAATTAAATTAACGAGAGAATTCACAATAGCTAACAAAAAATTACTATACGTCTTAAGAATTAAAGGGAAAAATTCTTTACAAATATGTTTACGAATAGTAAATTTTATGGTAAAGTTACACTAGATATCAACTATTGTCAATGCTATTATCATTATATCCTTTAATTCCTAGAGGAACATAGAGCTTCAGCTGCGCGTCTCCATTGCCTTTGGCTTTCTGTCTACTTCTTCACCCCACTCCATGTCTGTTCACATGCTTTCACCTTCTCTTCACATGACCTCCTCCAAGTCACCCTTGCACTGACGACCAACTCGCCGCTTCCCTTTCGGGTTCCACTCGAGCAATGGCTTGTCTAGTGATGTCACTTGATGGTTTCCTCAGAGAATGGCCAATTTATCTCTATTTCTTCATGCTTATTCTTTGCACAATCGGTTCCTGGTTGGTTTGCTCATTGCTAGAGATCTCTGTGTTGGTGTTCTTTTCTGGCCAGCCATCTGATCTTGAGTATTGAGCGAAGACAGCTGTTGACAAAGATGGTCTTTCTGACGCGCAGTGCAAGTCTCTGATCCGTATGGTAGCACTGACTTCACATTGTAGTTGAAAATCCGGATCTTATTTTCATTGTCATGCTGAGTGCTGTTGATGTCCACACAGACTTAAGAGTAATGAAAGCTTGTCTTGCTTTTCCGATCCTCACTGCTTTGATATTCTTAAGAGTTCCGCCAGTAGTTGAAACGACGCTTCCCAGATTGGTAGGTAGGTGAAGGAGTTTGTTTCTTTCAGGTTCCTCCTATTTATGCCGGCTGATTGTTGTCTGTTGTTGTTGCTGTTTATGTTGACCTCTGTTTTCTCTGTGTTGACCTGAAATCCTAAGTTTGATGCTTCTTCTATCGCCAGCTTGTTGCTTTTCACTTGCATATCTTCCAGTTTGTGGGAAATCAGACATAAATCATCGACGAAGTCCAGATCCTCCAAGTGTTTCGTGTGAGTCCATTTTATGCCTGTTTCCTCATTACCCGCTATCTGTCACATTATTCAGTCTACTGCAATCAGGAAAATCATTGGCGACAGTAGACAGCCAGTTAACAATGAATCGTTTATTTGTTCAAACTGATCTCTATATTTGTGGGAGACAAGAAAGCTGTCATTGCTTAATCGTGTACTGGTTGGCAGAAGATTAGAGAAATACGATCGGGAGTGTTGTTGTGCATTATATTAACTTTTATTTACAGACTTTAACACTAAAGAATAAAAAATCGTGTTGTACAACCGTTTTCTATTGTTCTGAGTCGGTTACAGTGGACAGTGTTCTGCGTATTAAGCTTGATCTTCTGGAACCCTTGATAGGTCCAGAATCTCTGAGATCTGGGTATTTGAAAACTGTGTTCAGCGGTACTTTAAAGGGTGGTCGGAAAAAGTATTGTTTCGTATGTAGCTCATTTGATTCGCTCAGGTAAGGATACAGGTTATGGGCAGCCTATTGACTATCCACCTTTTCATATCGTGAAGATAACTACATTCGATGTTAGACTGTAGTTAGAGAATGCGCAAAGTTGTTTTTTTTCTTGTTTAAGTGCAGAGTGAATTCTGTTAGTCACATTTGAACTGTGGCCACCACTCTAGGTGGCTGGTAATCAGGGTGCACTTTGAATTGTTGATATTAGATGGTTATGGGCTATCGGCAGAAAAAGGACATGAAAGACTAGACACACTACACTAGTCACTGACTAGTGTCCAATAAAAGTATCCAATATAGTCCTACAGGAGATCATCTGGGAGCCCGAATAGCCCAGTGATGTGATAATTTCCCTCAGGCTTGCAGATAAGCCTTGCTAAAGAGTGCCAATTAGCATGAAACCTAGGTTCAAGGCTTCCTGTCTATTGTTTCCAACCACCTAAAATTGACAATATAATATTCCCAGATAAATATAAAGTTTATCACCCAGACTATCCTGTTTATAGAAATTCTGTTAAGATTGATTGGTCGCTTAAACGTCAGATATCTAGTAAAGAGAAAAATCACTAGATAAAGATAGTAAAGTATTAATTACTTGAGATTTGCAACTAATGTGTTACTTTTCCGGAGCGTATTTCTCTAATAATAGTTTTCCACCATGATATATTTAGGTTACTTGCGCAATAAAAACCTGTCTATTGTATCATTTTTCTAAGTTGTTACACTTCCTTTCTTACTTAATATCTTTGTATTGACATTTATCACCCACCTTTTTGCTTCAGCAATGCACCATAACAAATAGAGCGATGCTTTCCCCTAACGTTGATACAGATCATACAGTAACAGGTATAAATATCGTTTGGTACTTTAAAGTTTGCGTAGCTATTGAATTGATTTTCCGGAATAAGGTCGCTGGCCGCATGCGCAACCCTCAATCATTTCCGTAGCTTAGGGAAGGTTCATAAGCTTGGAGGTCATCAGAAGATTTCCGAACAAACTGCAGACTTTCATCTGCTGATATCTTCGCTCCATACCGTTGTCTAGATGGTCCACTGGAAAGGATAAGCGTCAAGCTACTCTGCCAACGAGCTGACTAAACAACTGTCACCCAACAGATACCTCATAGGAAATGAAAATTGACTGGACACACGTTAAAGAGATTGTCAAGTGATATCACGCGACAAGCCATCGCTTGGGTGGAACCTGAATGAGAAAAGATGAGCCAGGTATGAGTTTGAGGGTGACATGGGAGGGATTGTTTGAGGAGGAAATGAAAGCTGTCGGACAGTCAAGGAACTAGCTCAAAAGGACTACAGAGAACGCAGTGAAATAGAGTTGTGTTATGGAAGCCCTATTTTCCATGATGATTCAGAGGGAACAGTAATAATAAAAATAAGTGGAATTAGTTTCGCCTATTGTCAGCATTCACACAAAAATCCCTAGTCAAGGAGAAATCGACATGAATAGTATTTTCCTTAACTTCGAAGAATATTGATTTGCAGTACTGAGGTATTCCGCGTGATTAGAAGGTTATGCGTTTGACTTGGTTATTTCGAATAAAATGTCCACCTTTTGTAGAAACCACTGAACTCATACGTTTGCCACTACACTCTAAACACTTCATAAAGATATTTACCAATATACTCAGGTACTTCAAAAGGATTCTTCTCACCTACAGTTGAATTATTCAGTCACCTGTACTTAGCATTAGTTCTTGGAGTATTCTTACTTACCTAATTGTGTTGTGTCCAGGAGATATAAGCTAGCTGGAGAACTCAGTCACTTCAATGTCTTCTTTATGCATAATTCAGGGTCGGAACAGATTTACTACTCAGTGTTGTCTTATAGATAAAAGTATCATTTCAAACTAACTGGTGTAGAGCCTCACAAATTCAACTGGTAAAATGATTAGAGTAGTATACTTGCTGTCAGCATAACCATGACAACAGTTTGGTAATATTATTAGTTAGTTATTACATTTATCTTTCTTGTTTTGAAATGAATATTGCAAAAACTGAATTTATTTTAATTTTATCTGTGTATGAGATATCTGTTATGAAAAATATGGGCGTATGACTAGTTAGTTAAAAATAACATTATCAGTGTATGTCAGTAATTGTCTACAATGGAATTACTAAGAAATGACAAAGTTATACAATAGGAGATAAGTCAATAAGTCAATATTATTGTTTAACTATTTTCCACAATTAGTACTGAGGCGTCTTGACATTTAAGTTTACAGTCACCGTAGGCAGCTTCGAATTTGAAGTGGAATACTCCTAGTACTAATACAAGAGAAGAATTTCAACACTCTGTTATATCAGAAGTCAGTATAAGTTTGTCTGATATAAGACAACGGTGCATTGTTCGTAAGTGAATGGTCTTTCGAGAACGATTCCCTTGTCACAATCATATCAATATATATTTAAAATGACTTCCTAACTTGCTTTATATATAGCCTTACTTCCACCTGTTTCAAGCGGATAATGTTACAACAAAGAGGACTTTCGATGAGATGCTCACTGACGACTGATCCTATTCAGATAGATAGTTACCTGGGTTCAAGTGGGAAGCCGTGACCAGCAGGGTACAGCAGGTTGAAGATGAGGCAGTAATTCATCGAAGGAAACACTATGAAATAGACGCACTATGGGTTGCCCATTGAATCGGGACCTAGTGGCTTCATGGTCAACGAGCTAGCCCGCTTTGTAACCAGAAGGTCCTGCATTTGACCCCGGGCGGTGGGTGCGTACTGTTGCAGAGTCCCAAACTAGTCTGACGAAACAGCTGTCCAGTATTCCGGTGCTTATTTTCAAATGGTCCTCTAACCAATGTCAGCTCATGATGAAATCCTGTAACCAATCAATCAAATGCCTACAAACCAATACTTGAATAAACAGAGTTTTCTTCTCAATGAATCGTTTTGAAAAGCTGTAAAAACATATTTATATTCATTAGATAATTCCTGAAACCAATCAAATACTGGTAACTGGACTCTTGAAAATGTTTTAACAAATGTGAGAAGAATGTAACAGTGAGGATTAGAAAACGGAAGTTGCTAGTGCCTAATAAATATATAAGTGGCTTAAGAAATTAGCATATATGAAGCTGACAAGAGCTAGTGAAAACATTAGTGACGTGTTTAGACATAATCTTTATGAGAAAATCAGTGTTATTGGTGAATAACAATAATAACAATCACAGCAATGATAAAATAATAATTAGCCTAAATAATATACGTTGAAATGTAACAAAATTTGTAGTACAAATGTAGCTCTGGCAACAACAAGGCGAGTGATTGCATGTGATGCTTTGTAGTTTGCGCCTCCACTTACAAGTCCCGAATTACAAGTGAATTAGCCTTTTATAAATGAATTACTGAAATCCATCTCTGGAGATATCGGGGGTCTCTGCAGATCATTGTGAAGCAGTCATAATGAGATGGCCGCTATCCATAATTGACTAGGTATTCATAAGCAGAACCATTAATGTGGTTTCCTCCTTTCCCCAGCCAAGACAGACAGTATTCTAAAAAGCACTTATAAACTTAGCACTGTATATGATCGATACATTTTGTTCCACAGGAACAATTAGACTGATAACTGCTCATTTAGATAAAGCAGTATTTTTCCCTTAATGCTTTGTTAATATTTCAGATACCTGGGGAAACTGTTTTTAAGAACTTATGCTTCAGTATAACCTCCCAACTTCTAGATGATTTTTCGTGTATCTGAAACTGGTGTTGCATCATTCCCAGGGTGTGCGTGTTGTGTATTGACTGAATGAACAAAGCTTCATTAATTAACGTCTGTTTCCAACTATTTAACAGTGATGACGCATCGGCTATTTCAGGTGTACAGAAAATCACATTTAAACACAGGAGAGAGGGTAAAACTGTACAGACTAATTTAGGATTTCTTGTGGATATATTGGTATGACTATAATCAATAAATTCTCCTCATAACATCACCAAAGTGATATTATCTTCTTATGTAGAGATTACTTCCTGTTTATGAATCATCCTGCTTTGTTGTTGAACTTCTCAAACAGACCAATATTAAAATGCAATATTAAGTAACAAGAATGGAGGAAAGACATTATGCATCGGGTAGTATTATTCTGGTGTTAATTTTTTTTATTAACAGGCCGTTTCAAATTTAATGTCTTTACCGAAGTTCTCTGTTATACGAAGGAACATGGTGATACAGAGTTTCTACGGTGAACAAACATTTCAGCAAACTATTTAGTTTCCAAACTAAATAGTGTAACTCATAAGCGTGGTACGTAAAATTAACTAATCTATAAGCCTTTTCAGTGTCATTATATGCAATACTACATGTTTGACAATACTGTCTATTAAAACAATTAGTCCCTTTGATAAATTTGAATAAGGCATTAAGAAGACGAATTTCGCGAGATGATATCATTCCGTAATTTCTAAAAACCACTTTACAACTAACAGGGTTAACAATAATAAAACAAAGATCATGATAATTACTCAGTTTAATAAAAAACAAAAGTACATACTAATGACCAATCATATTTAAATAGGTCAAATAGTCAGTTTATCGTAGGCGAAAAGTGAAGTCTATTGTTTTTGTACACACAGTTTAGACTGTATTCGGTTAATCCAAAGTGCTTCCATCACTTTAAATAACTAACCTTGAATTAGAGTTATGTGAAATAATTGTTAAACAGTCATTAATATTGACTTAGTGACCTGACATTCATAAGTGTTTTGCAATGGATGATGACGCTGGATTTCTGTTCAGATTAATCGCGCTGGGATTTTCTATATGATTTATTAGCCATTTTGAAACATGTTCTTTTCGACGACATTGGAACATTCTGTTGGTTCTACCTATATAGGTGTCACCACAGCTGCAGGTGAACTTGTAGATACAGTTTGAAGTAGAGTCCATAGAATTTCGTCCTTTAATCGTAGGTACAGGGATCGAAAATGTGAGGAAAAGAGATGTGGCGTAGAATTTGCGTTTGGTGGCTGACCGAAGTCTTTGAGCTAGCTGTCAACTGCATAATCTGGTCACCCTTGAATGGTAGGTTAATAAAGATAGCTTTTTTTTGTGCGAAATGACATCATCTCGCGAAATTTGTCTTCTTAGTACCTTATTCAAATAAGAGTATTACAAAGAATAATACTTCTGATTACGTACCAGAACGAAACTGCATAAAAATGATACCAGGTGCCTGTAGACATTGAAATCTATGAAGAGGTAAATTTTCTGGTTTTATTTTTATGAAATTTCATAAGGTATCTTTAATTGGAAAAAATGTTTTGTGCAAATTTTGATGTTGTTTACAACATGCGAAGAGTTAGTAATTAGATGGTATTTTCTGACCAATCAATGTTCTCCAAGAACCCTAGGGTGAACCGTAGTATCAAACCAATTCTGTGTACGTACATAACTTCGTTTGCTGCTGTAGAGTTAGATAAGTCAGTTCATCAGTGGTAAAACACTGGCCAACAACGCAAGTGATCCAGGATGCGATCCACTACCAGCTCAATCCTTCGCCTCTTTTAGCTGGTAGGAAAAACACCACTGCTACTGAAAATTCAGAAGCTCTATCTTGTAGCCCTATGTAACACTGGGTACGGCAAGGAATAGAAAAACGGTTGAACACCTCGTTGAATCTGCACACAGAAACACAAGTAAATTGTCGCTTGAGTTAATCTACTTATTTAATAATAATTTGCTTTATTCCAACATAGTACTTGTGATACAGAATGGAATTCTCAGCATTTCACTACATACAGTATTGCATCCAGTTAGGACATTATCAGTAAATAAAATTCCACATAGATTAAGGAAATCTCAGTTCATTATGACAACAACATATTGGCATGTCGGTAGCGAAACGGAAATTGATAAAAGTAGTAAATCTTCGACCTGTCTCTACTCTATAAGATCATGTTATTCGTTTGACTGAATTGAAATTGTTGTACCTAAGGATATTTTTATGTAGTTGTGTTTTCTGAGCTGGTTATTTAATTTGCGAAGCTTTTATTGCCCTACTAGGCAACATCTGTGCATACTTCAATTTGAGGTGAGGTTTTAGATTTCTCAACGAGTTTATTAGTCACCTTTACTGGTGATCTTGGAAGTGATTGGTTGTTTTTGTGTATTTTAGCACCATCTAGGCTACTTGTATTGGTACTGATTGTTTCCCTGACTTGAAATTGAAATTTGTTTAGCCTCAACCTCCACCGTTTTCTAAGTTATTAAATGTTTTCTTTACTCCAACCCTTCATCTCTTTACTCATATTCACAACTGTATTTTTTACTATTGTTAAAACGAGTTGTATTCCATGTGTTTTAATGATTCTACTGATCACGTTTTCTTGATAATTATAAGACCATATTTCATGTGATCAGATAACAAAATTGTAAGTCAGCTTGGTCTCTAAATTCTTTATTGACGAATACTTTTCGCCGCTTTTTTCCTTCACGTTCCCATTGGAACATAGGGCCTCAAGCTAGTGGCTTGAAGTTTCTGTAGCAGTGTTTAATTTTGCAGGATGGGGTTGTTAGCCTCATGCCTAACCTTTCCTCTTTACCAGCATTATTTCTGGCTTAGCGAGGTAAAGGAGTGCGTCGGTCGGGGATCGAGCCCCGGACCATGTGCATGGTCGGTGGGCGTCCTAACCGCTGTGCCACCGATGCACACACTTTTCGTCGTGATCGGGATTATTCACATCATGCTTAATTATCATAATCTTCACCTAACTTGATGTTTTCACGAGTATTATTGAAAAACTGTAAGGTTGTGATTGTAATGACTTTAGAAAAACACATTTAAGCGAACAATATTGTTTTCAATTAGATCTCATCAGGCTTAACTCTAATATATATAAGTTTACAAATAAAAATTCATATATAAACCAATCATGGTGTTTTGTCTATAGGATAATACGATGGTGAATATAAATTGTGCAGTTAGTCTTAATAGTGGTAATGATAATATTAATAATAGTAATAATAATAATGGTCTTATCAATAATAAGGATGAAAAAATGAGGCAATCTGTGATAACACGAATAATGAAAAACAGTATGATTAAACAAACAATTGTTCAGGTGGAAGTAGTCGATAAAGGCTAGTAAAAACAAATGAACCGATTACGTAATGTTAGATTGTAGGGGAAGGAAATGAAACACGTTTATAATGAATATAAGATAAGATTAAGGGATGATAAGAAAGGGGTTGGAAATATAAATAAAGGGTGGTGTAGAAGTCTTTCGTTGGTTATGTCTTATTAGGCCACGGGAGGGATAATGGCTGCACGAACTTCTTTTGAATGCATAGTTTAGGTTCAGTAGTTCGAATGCCTATCGCCTCAGCTGTGTGCAGTAGACGAATACGAAGTCTATTAGAAAGATTCGGAGGGATACGATGAATTACTTTGAAGGCTTTCGTTTTATCGACTACATGACCACTATCAATTAGATGTGACAGAATTGAGCTTCGGATTGTTTTTGTCTGTCCTTTGCCAAACCACGATGGGAGATGTTCACTAACACGTTGGCTAAGCTGTCTAGTAGTACGCCCAATATAACTGTCACCGCAGGTGCAGTTGAATTGATAAATACACATAGATGTGGCAAAACTATCAAGCTTATCCTTCGTTTGCGTCCCAATCATTCGTCGGCTAGAGAATGACAAACATAGGTGTGCTGCGTAAAACGTTCTACGTATGCTCCTTGAAAGTCTTTGGAATAGAATCTCACTAGATAAGTCCCCATTAAATTGTAACTTAATAAATAGAGGTTTCTTATGTGCAGTCAGAGTCACAGGTTTCTTCTCTGATGGTTTCATATGTTTCTTTATGAAACTACTCGGATAACCCATCTCCGTCAAGGAATCGTGAATATATTCAAATTCCTTTTGTAAGAAGTCCTCCGTACATATCTTCCTTGCTCTGCTCGCGAGACATTTTACAAGATGACTTTGACAATATGCTTTCGGAAAATAATCTTCCGTTGAACTTTTGTTTTTCCTAAGTAGAAGTAAGGAGATATACACTGATTAATAACTCTCAATCGAGGCTTTATCAACACTCGTGTTACATGTAACGGGGTTATCGATGGATTCTGTTCTACCTGGTAAAGTATGACAAATTTTTTAACGCACTGCTTGTTTACCAATGTCAAAGATATTTATAAGCTTAGGATTGGATGATTCAAGCCAATATACTGGAGGGGGGAATGACATTGTCATTTGATAGACAGTGTTCCAGGCGTAAACTGCTTTCGTCATCAATCTGTTCTTCAGGGGAACTTCTTGTTATACTACGAGTTAACGTATAATATGATTTGCTGTTATTTGTAAACGGTGCCACAGTTACGTGTCAGAAGTTTAACGAGGATAGTTTGGTGAGAAGAGATTAAATGCAATATACTGAGGGGGGGGGTGCCATGATTTCATCATAATTCCTGTTGATATCATTATACTGTCAATAACAGACGGATCTAATATTTACTCAGAACTTTGCATCATTTAAAACAAACACTTCACAAGTTTGTTTGCTAAAATTTTTTAATGTTTTTTAAGAAAAACTTTAATAACTAAATTCATATGTGTTTTTATTGAATCCATGGCTAAATTTGCGCTTATAATAACTTATGAATTGTATGAAGGCCAGTTGCTTACATAACATCGTTAAGAAAAGACAATTTACTTCTCGCTGCTTTTTTATGTTACAGCAGAAATATGGTTTCAACAGATTTTCATATGCGTTTGATTCGTCGCAAACGAAGTATATTATTAGTAGTGATAGATATTTATTAGATGGAGGATTTCATCATGAGGTGTCATCAGTTAGAGGACCACTGGAAAACCTGGGAGTACTGGGCAGTTGTTTCTTCCAAGTTTGAAGCTCCTTAGCAGTACGTACCCGCCGGGGGTTGCACTCTGGATAAGTGACATCGTAGTGCTAGTTATATCTAAATTGATTAGATCTTTTTATTTTTCTTCTAACCAAATTGCAACTCTACGCATCATCATCATCATCAAACAAAGCATGGAATGGCAATCAAACATCTACCTCAACTTTATAGACTTTGAGTAGGCCTTCGACATCGTTGGCCAGCTGCCTTTGCTAGCTCAATACTAGAGATTGGATTACCAGCGTAGAATTAACGGTAAGGAAACGTTGAGAAGAGCTGTTGAAGCCTCGTGTTACACTCGAAATCTAAAAGGATAGTAATTACTATTATTTCTTAGGCAAAGCAATTCTGAAAACGTCTCGTTTCACTTCGTTGCAGTTGATGATATTCAAAGCTGTCAGTATTCTAATTTCTCTAACAATTTCACCCTTGTACATTGAATTTTTTCACACACATTTATAAACTTAACATTATTAGACCGATTGATGCTGAAAAACGTTACATACTGTCATTATTTATCCTGAAAATCTGTTTCTAGAAAGTTGTATCCAGGTAGAAATGATGTGAAATATTTACTCAAAGCGAAAGAAATAAGATTTAATTAGCTGAAACCTCATAAGTTTCAAGCTCAGGTAACTTTTGTATCTACTCATGCGTTTCTTTTGATATATCCAGATAACTTTTGTTAATATTATGTAATTCCCATGAGATACACTTGTTCTTCATCATTTTTAGTATAAGAATAGGATTTGTGCAGAATGGTGAAATATATGATATATATATGTATATATATAATTCCATACAAGATGAGTTTAACTGATATGAGACTCAGTAAATAGCTAAAGTTGAAACTTAGAAGTATGGAAAATACCAGGGATTATGAAATCTTACCTGGAACACTTCCATATGTTAATACCCGTGTCATCACGATTTTAACCAATAAACTTAATGAATGTGGAACTTATGATGTTGTTTGATTTCGTAATGTTAAGTATCCACTTCTTTCATACTATGCAGTCATAGTTACAAATGTAGAAGCTTTAGAGTTTTCTTCGCTTACAGGTTGCAACAATCGCTCAGTCTATTCTCTTAATTATAAGTGTAACATTTACAAAACTATACAGAAGTGTAAGCTCCTTTTGACGAAACTTTGGATAATTCTCATGCTGAGTAGTTTATGTTTAAAAATTAGACGAAAGTGAACTGTCAATTTCAAGTACAGTTAGGCATTTTGGAGATGTCCAAATAAACAAATCAGGCTATTTCATTAGGGAAATCTAATAATTTTTGAAGATATGTCATAACAAATGCTCTCGTTTAAATTCCAGCATAATTTAGAAACATTTCTTGCAATAATTGGATAGATGATGATCGGCAGTGGAATCCAGGATGCTCATTTCGTCTCACTTGGGACTCATCAGCTGACCTCTCCCAGTGAGTGTTATCACTGAAACTCAAACCAGTCAGTGCCCATCGTTTCAAACGCTTTGTAAGCCACTTCTTGTTCAGCGGGTGTCAGTTCTAGTTTCTTTAATTCATTTCTGATTTCCCTGTTGATTAATTTGACCAAAATGTTCGGCCTCTGTTGGCATTTCAGCTTTCTGAAAAAATAATAAATCCCACGTCATCGGGAATTCACCCAAGTAATCACTACTTTTACCGAGGAAGGGCGTTACTGAAGTACTGAGAGATTGAAGTTCTCATTGTGTGACGAAATAAAAATGTCAAGTTTACGTAAAGTAACTGCTATAGATTTTCTAATGTTTGCTAACTGGTGTTCAAATTTTTGTCATAGAAGTATTATTTTCGCCAGTTGAGCACGGATCGATATCAGTTACAGAACCATTGAAAACCATGAAGTATTGGACAGATGTTTCATCCTAGTTAAGGACCAGTGAGATCTAACCAGTCAAGTGTGAGGATGGATGTCCCACCGACGACATTGGTTGCAGTCGTGCTAAATTACGAATTGGTCGAAGTTAGAATTCATGTGCTGGCCATTGAATTGGGTCCCAATGGCTGAATAGTCTACGAGCCAGCTTGCCTTGTAACCAGAAGGTCCTGGGTTCTAAACTTGGTGGTGGGTGCGTAGTGCCGAGGATTCTCAAACTATGATGAAACAGACTTCTAGTACTCCGTGCTGGATTTCAATGACTCTCTAACTGATATCAGTCTGTGATTAACTCGTACAAAACAAAACTAATCTTTTCAAACCAAATATAGAAAATAAAAGTATTATGTTAGTTAAACGGCTTCTTCAGGAATGGTGTGTCTTGTGAGTAGAAGTTTTCACATTTACCAAAAATATTCCCCTAATACAATAACCGTATATCAATTAGGTTGTAATATTGAGTTGCATACTTTAATTTCCATGTGATGGTTTGCAGAGTTTCAATTGATTTCACGAACTCACTTCAGTTGAGGGAACACTGAAAACCAGGGATTGCAGTTTAGCTACGTCATAATATAAAAATTCGACCGTACCATATTTGGCACGAGTATTGTGTGAAGAGACAAATATCAGAAAAGAACTTTTACAACTTTTAAATCATTAACTAAACTATAAAATGTAATTATGCATATTAATGCATGTGTTATTTGTTATATTATCTATTTATTATTCACTATGACCTAGCAATGGTGTGATTTTGTTGGGGTTTTATTTTTTCCTGTTAACTATCAATATACAATTGGTGGATGGTGGCTAGCAGTGGAATCCAGGATGCGCATTTCGTCCTATTTGGGACTCGTCATCTGGATGTACCTGCATTTCTCAGTGAGTGATGATGTTCCCACCGAGGCTCGAACCCAGTACCCATAGTTTCAAACGCCAAAGCGTTATCCACTAGACCACTTGGGCCACGAGAGCCACCTCTTGTGCAACGGGTCATATTAATTATTGAATTGAATTTTTGATTTTCCCGTCGATTGATTGCTAGCCACCATGCACCAATTGTATACTAATTAAATACCCAGACATCGTTGAAGCATCTGCACAAGAAGCCGACATGTCAACCTGAGACCGAGCACTTCGGTCCAATCAATCGACGGGAAAATCAAAAATTCAATTCAATAACTATCAATATTTTAACATTTTATACATCTATATAATTATAAAAAGAGCTAAACCATTGCAATATGTAAAAGAAACGCTGAAAATTCCATGCTGTAAATTGTTATTGTTGTGGAATAAAGTGATTATATTATTATTATATTATTTATAAGTACGCATCCACGATCCTATCTGAGATCGAACCTGTCTCCTTCAGGTTACAAGATGAGCTGGTGTATCATTCAGCCAATGGGAAGGAATCCAACGGATAGCACATGAATTCCATCGTTCACTTATTTATTATGATAAAGGTTTTTGTATTTCCCTATGAATGAAAAACAAAACGATATTGTTTTTACTGACGTTTCGCTATTTAATGCTAATAGCTTTATCAAAGTATTATTAAACCGGAATTTAAAAAATCTCAGCATATATATAACAGAGTTAAGAGGTCAGAAAATAGACTTGGGTCAAGTTAAAAGGACATATTGAAAGTCAGACTAACAATGAAGATCACTAAACCAAATAACAAAGGTAATAGTACATCTGTTATGATATCAAAATAAAGTTTACTAACTCGATCATCGTTCGTCTCTCTGGGGTCATTTTTTGTTGTCAAGTTGGTCAATTGGTAAAGATAACGAAATCAAGTGTAGACTGTTGGATTTGATCAGTGTGTGACATTATAAAAGTAGTGTATGTTTACATAGTGAACTTGCTTATCACATTCGTGTTGATTTTATCACTTCATGGGGGAGGGAGATGTTGTAACCAACCAGATCAAACTCTGCTTCAGTGCATCATTCCTATTCAGATAATTTGGATTTCACTTGATATGAAGTGCTTCTGATATTAGACGTTCATTGTGGTTTCTGAAGTTGTTCTGGATTATTTCAATATTACCAAAATCAATTTTGTGGCAAGATTCTATAGCATGTAGACCTATGGCTGATGACTTTTCAAGTTCTTCTAGTTCAACTGGATTTCTCGCTGGTCGAATAGATGCTCTACGGTGTTAATTTCTTCTGATTTTGATTTCACTCTGGCGATGTTTGTCCGATGTAGATCACATCACATTCCAAGCATTTTATTTTATAGACACAACTATATAGAGAATCTTCAGGGACTTGGTCTTTTATTTGGACAAGGCTGCTTTGAAGTGTGTCTGATGTTTTGAAGAAAACTCTAATGTCCAGCAGACTGAGTACTCTTTTGATATCTTCTGACGTCTTTGCTGTCTATGGAATGACGGCTATTGATGTCCATGTTTTTGGAATGCGTTTTCAGCTATACTTAATGTCACTGTTGATTTTGTTGATGAAGTTCGTTGGGTAGTTGTTTCGCTTGAGATTTTCAGTAATGTTTGATATTTCTTCTTTTCCTTGCTCATCCGTTATCAGAGAGTGTGCTCGTCTAAGAAGGCTTGAAACAATTGAAATCTTTGCACTGATGGGGTGTGATGATTTGAAGCCTAAATATTTGTTGGAGTGGGTTTTCTTCGTGAATATGGACATACTAAAATGTCCGTTTTTCTTTTCTCTTAAATAGGCAGTCTAGAAATGATAGTTCACCGACGTCTGATTCTGCTTCCGAAGTGAACTGTATTCTGAGAGATACAGAGTTTATTTTTTCCAGGAATGAATTGTGTAGATCTCGTTTTAGCACTACAAAGTATCATCTACATATCTTAACCATATTTTCGGAGTGAGTATGCTTGAAAAGATGTTATTTTCGAATTTATTCATGAAAAGGTCGCGAACAATCGGGGAGACCAGTGGACCCATAGTAACACCATTTATCTGTCTTTATAAACTCCCTTTAAATGTAAAATAATTGCTTTCTAAACGGAATTTCAAGCTCTTAATTATTTCACTGGTGTCCAGCGGATATCTTTGTGATAGCGTTGTATCTGATTCTGGTAGACTGGAAATGATATCAAGACTTTCAGTAATAGGGATACTGGTATTTCTCGCTATTCTATTTGGGATTTAAAATCATATGAATTTCTCACAATATTTTGAATGTCCTTTTGTAGTGGTTGTAGTACTGAGAGTAAGTATTTAGAGAGGCTGTATGTCGGTGAGTTGGTGAAATCTATTACTGGTCTTAATGGAACTGTGGGTTAATTTATCTTTGGTTGACTATAGAATCTTGAATGTATATAAGATTTTGATTTCAGTTTAAATCAGAGAGAATTTCCAATTTTGGTTTCATTTCTTGAAGCAGTCTGTTTGTATTTAGTTTCATTTTGTTGAACTCGGCTGATTTCTCCCTTTCTTCAATGAGTAAGTGTGGTCCTTATTTACATTATATAGGACAACCATAAATTAGTATCATTGGTGAACATCTGTCTCACTCCCAACTTGATGAGAGCCGCTAGTCAAAAAGTTCGTCTTGCAATCTGGTGGTTTACGATTCGATTCCGGGTTCGAATTTCTGAAGAGTCTTAAACCGGTAATCCTTAACTTTCAGCAGGTATAGTTTGGTTATCAGGCGGTTAGATGTACCAGTTCGTAGAAGATTATAACTTAAGCAAAGTTAAGAAATCCTTCTTTGCTTACACGAAATAATTCTACGTTTTTGTGATGTCAAAAGTTGCATAAAACTGACAAAACTGAAAATTTGACTTACCTCACTTTCTGCTCACTCTTCTGATGTTCTCCACTTTGAGTCACCTCTGAAATTCTTCTGCCTACAAATACATGGAATTTACGACTTTATTTCTCTGGAGATATCATCCAGACTCTGAATTTCAGTATTTCTTGTTTCGACTTTCGTTCAAGTCCATTTAACCGTATGTAAACTGGTTTGCAAATCAGTATGATCCATGACGACATGAGAAATGACGATGTTCAATCCATTTGCAAACCTTGTTTTAGTCAACAGAATAGGGAAAATGTAGGCAACCAATTATTTTGTTGTTTTCACTATAACAGCTATAGCAAGAGAATAATAAGTTCTGGTTAAAGTTAACCGTCTAAGCTTTCCTTTTGGTTTCAGACATGTTTTGTTTTTTAAAAAAAAGCATCAGTGAAATAAAAGAAGGTTGGGTTATTAATAAACCTTATTCTGTAATTTTTCTTACACGTAGTTAAAACTGAGTAATTATTGATGTTCATTTGTACATATATATAATATACATGTATTCATTTCGCTTACTGAGGAATACAAATAATTAGAATTGAAATTTTGTTTTAGTGAAGACTTTTTGTGATCATTTCTGAAGTCAGGAGAACACAATAGGAATATGTACAGCGTAATGTTTTGTAGGATTACTCCGTAATTTTTCTCATTTCTACCTTCAGTAGCGCTATACTGAAGATCAAATGGCTGTCCAGAAAGAATAAGCCACAAAAGAGTATGGCAACGGAACAGTCAAAAAGCTTTGCTCCAATGAATATGCACATGGAAATGGAAATGCGTTGTGGAGATCGTTAAATGATATCACGCTCCGAGTCCTTGAATAGGACATGAACGGGAAAAGAGGAGTTGGTTGTGGATCGGTAGATGAACTAGAGAAGATTATGTGAATATGAAATGAGAGCTAGATAGGAAAGACTTTAAAGAAGAGAGCTAAATAACAATATGTTGCTGAAGCCCTTTGTTCCATTAGAGTACCAAAGGGAATAATGATGAAATACAGTAATCATGAACTGTTTTCAGTATTTGCTTCAGACGAGTAAAGTTGAGACTTATTACTACAGATTTAACGAGGCATTATGTCGCATAAACGAATTTAACAAGCGATACTCTCAAGAGAACCATCGAATCATCCCTGAGAAGAACAATCTTTTCTAAAAATAGTGTTCTCCAGTTGCCCGTTGGTCTACAGAAGCCACAAAGACAAGATCCCTCATCTGACCATTTCTGTGTGCATATATCAGTTCATCTGTTGCTGTTGAGACAGGTACATCGGTTGTTTGACGCACATCCTATCCAAGAGGGTTCAAGAAAACTATCCAGCATGGTTGCGAAAATGTAGTTGTGGTGCTATAAGAAGTGTGATAATTAAACACCTGGTTAACACTGACCATTCCATTTCAAAAAACGCCTCCTTCAAAGTAATCTACAAAGCCGAGAATACAGTTTCTTCTTCTTTATATCGCTGAAGCTCTGGCCATTCACATAGAAAAACCGGACTTGTGCATACAAAAGAGAATTACTCAACCACTTCTCTTATCATAGTAACAACTTAGTTGATTTTCGAAGACTTAATTTTGTTTGTTTGCCTGTTTGTTTAATTGCTTACAATTTTTGCATTGAATTAGAGCTCTTACGCTATTCCGTATTCTATACTTTGTTCACATGTGTATCCTGAGTTCAATTCACTCACCAAACTATTCATATTGTTACGCAACTCCTTTTTAACAACTACTTGTGACAACTGATCACCTTTGTTACTACACGAGTTTGATTGAAACCCAATTATGTTGACCATTTTTGTATTGGGTAACTCCACCCAAAACTTACTAATTTTCACCTGTTTAGTTAGAATAACCTTAACCAATTAACAAACTTGATGCACACATACGTAAAAATAGCGCATATATATTTGCGATTGTACAGCTAAGAAAATGAGTTCTCCGAAAAGAGACTCCTCTCTGAACCACATGTTTTCTTTTCATAAACGAAGTGAGGAAAACAATCTCAGTTTATTTAGTAGATAACATTCAAATCTGTTTTGTATACTACATGACGTTGGCAATGTTAATCCCAGTCGCCATAGGATATTACTACGTAGCGTAAAAGATCTAGTTAAATTGTGAAATAATGAACCTGAACCAAGCGCGCGTGGATGTCATCACACTACAGTAACGCAGGGACTAGTCTAGTCGAGTAAAGCTGTCACATTACTAGACGTTAGCTGCTCTTTTGTGATCAGTTCACTACTTCACTTCTATTAGTGTGGCTAGCACTGGAATTCAGAACGTGCATTTTGACCCACATGGGAATGATCAAATGGATATAATGGCTACCTAGCGAGTGGTGGTGTTCCCACTGAGATTCGAACCCAGCACACATCAATCAATACATCCACACATCTTTTTCAAATACACAGTAACTACTATTATTAGATTATTACTGTTCCCTTGGGTTCCGAATGGAACATAGGGCTTCCACAGATATCTCCACTGTATCCTGTTCCCTGCGGTCCTCTTTAGCTGGCCATGCGATTACTCGTAAGCTTTCATCTCCTTCTCACACGATTTCCCTCATGGCCCCCCCTGGAAGCTCACCTTATCTTAACTATACCAATAGCAGAACTTACTCGGAATTGAAAAGCAGTATGAATTTGATCGATGGGAAGTGATTAGTTTTAATATCCGAGTAAAGGTTGTTATTTCTACTTGGAGTTGTTCAGTGTCCTGATATCCTGTGATTGAATGTTTTAAGTACTATTTCAAAAGCTTGTGAAGTCTTGGACATTAAGAATGTAGTGGGACTCCTACAGAAGTAATATTAAGATCAGTTTTGGAGTTGACAAATATATATATATATCTCGAAATTGTCAGACAGTAAAGAGTTTATTGCTTACTCGGAGGATCAGTTAACACAATCCCTAAAGAAAACCAATAAACGTCAAGATCATCAGGAAAATTCTGGCTTAAGCTTCGTTTTCAAATTAGTGTTGAAGATGTGTCCTGGAAGGATAGCTAAATATTTAGAAGCATACTGTCCGCCTCAGAGAGTTCAACAACACCAAAAACACTAAATTGAATTACAAACCTTCATTACTCTAAAAGAAAGGGATGATTTTTGGCATATATTAAACTAACTGATTACAAATGACTATCATAAAAAGTTGGTCTTTTAGACTTACGCATCGAGGTTTCAAAACTTTTAACTATACTGCATGACAAAATGTTTACCAAAGAGCCAAGTTCAATACACCCTTCTGCAATAAAAATTCTTGTCTGACCACTATCATTGGATACGCACCGACAATCATCATAGAAAGGAAGCATTTTCGCGATGCACTTGTTCACGTTTTATGATGTTTAACATTGCGGTGAAATTTATTTTTAATTTTGTTGATGCTTATGAATCCTTGCACTAATGTTCCTCTCACTGAAACTATTTGCTTTACATGTGAATTCGTCGCGGATAATAATCTGGGAGTGGGTATTTCAACCGGTTACTTAAAGGAACTGTTATGAAGATGCAGTGTTCAATGTTCAGTTCAGGTTCGACAATACGCCCTATAGACAAAGAAACGGAGTAGCAGTGGGGTCACCAATGGGTCCTCTACTTGTAGACTGCTTCTTGGCAAGTCAAAAGAATAGTATATTACGACCAACTATCGATAGCTTCCATATTTATTAAAGATACATGGGTGACACTTTCATCGTATATGACGAGAATACCAACATCGAAATGATAACTAAGAGAATACAGCAACTGCCATCATTCTATCAAGTTCACGTCAGAATCAGAGATGAACTCGGAATTCCATTTTTTCAATGTTTTGATAAAAAAAGAGATCTGATGATTCTCTCTAGAGATCAATCACCAGGAAGCCAACATGGAATGGTCAATACACAAAATTTAATAGTTAGGTCTCTCTAAGAAGAAAAACGAAATCTGATCCACTTTCTATTCTCAGGAATCAGGAGGACATGTACCAGTGATGCGATCGATGGTAAACTGGAGAAACTCAGATCAGTCCTTGTGGAAAATGGATATATCTCAAAATTCATCGGTAAAAACATGAAAGTAAGGCGGAAACCTGAAAGAATCCAGACGGTACCGAGGAAGCTACTATTCATGAATGTTGTTTTTAAGGATGATACCATTGCTACGATTTTGATGAACCACTTATCCACATCACCGAATGAAGTTTATTTTAGACTGAGCAGCAGGCCAATTCCTACAAACGACAAATGATCGATGGAAGTGTAAAGGATGAACTGTCGCTTTGAGTCACTTCAGTGTGTGTTCTTAAATTCACCTGCTCATGTGGAGCTCGTTACATTGGCTTCACATAGCGGACATTTTCCAGACGCATTTCTTAACATTATGCTGCATGGTTTGCAAAGGGATAACGCAAGGCAATCAATAGCTCAGTTCTCGAGCATTTGGTGAACTCAAACAACGCAGCTCCATCAGAGTCGTCTTTCAAGATTATCTAAAGGCATGGCTGAATGATACAAAGGTTGTCAAGTTTCACCATTTGTGCACCGCGGAACGTCGGCGATTCGTAAATGAAACCCTGGAGTTCTGTATATAGAAAAAGTTTGTTCAGTCTCTTATTCTACCACAGTCTTAATTTCAGCACTAGTCATTCCAGATAAGTCTTTTACTTTTTATTTTGAGTACTTTGCTTTTATTTTTATAATTAATTTCCTATTATCACTCACACATGTTTTTTGTACGTTTCCTAATTCTCTCCCGGCTTGTCAGAGAGACACTCAACTACCTTTCTTCTCACTTAGTAACAGTTTCAACCTTATCGAATTTCCAACGCTTTCATCGTTTGTGCCTCTGAGAATTATGTAATTTGTAACTTTTAGTTTTGTTTTTGAAGCCAATTCTGAGCAATTATATCAATTTTCACCTCCAACGTGTTACTCAATAATGGACTGCTATACATTTTCGGTAATTTTCAATACTATTGTACAGCCTCCGAAAGTGATTTCGTCAATAAAGAAAACTTTCTTCGTCAAATTGTCCTTTATTTTCTTCATGGCTCAGTGGGTATTCTCGGTGATTCTCAGAAACATTTTCGATTCCATAAATACAATGAAATTAATTTAAACAGCTTCATACCCTTTCATTAGGACTCACTACCTTGACTGCTCCAAGAAATTCATACGTTTTGGATATTTTTGTAGAATTACACTGAATTGCACCCTTGAATTGATAATTTTTAAATATATGAGGATATAGATTCAGAACTTTGAGTCAGTGGCACAGTGGTAGAATGCTCACAAACCACGTATGTGGTTCGGGGTCCGATCCCCAGCTGACGCACTCGTTTACCTTGGTAAGCCAGTAATAAGACTGTTAAAAAGAGGGAAGGTTGGGTATGAGGTTTGCAAACTCATCCTGTAAAAATAAACACCGCTGCTACCGAAACTTCAAGTCAGAGGCTTGAAGTTCTATCTTCCACTAGAAACATAAAGGAATAACTTAATAACAAGATTCAGAACTATCAATGGACTACAGCATTCAGTAATACTTATTATTATTATTCTCTTTAATCAAAAAAGTAAGTACACTTAAGCTCAAAAATCCATATCTCTCTGAAATCGGCAACAAATAAAAGCAGGTTTAATTCATTGCATCAACGGTACTGAATCATAAAGTCACGTTAGTTTTCACTCTTCGGATACCTGTGTTATATAACACTTTTTCGTCTCCTTTAAGTTTTATGCTAAATAAGGTATTGTTTTCTAATACATTGTGAGCAACTTCAGCCGTAGGCAGTCAGTTAAAACGTCTTGTGTTTTTTAAATGTGTATTAGAAGTTATTCCAAATCAAATTAATCATACTGTTTCATTCTTACATAAATTATCATCGAGTTCATTGCATATTGGATACCTTTATCTGATATAACACACAATAATACCGTATAGGCAACTAGATGGCTTTTAGGCTTAATTCATTGTGTATATGAAATAGAATGAGTATTAGGAAATCATATAGAAATCGATAGAAAAATGGCGAGTTCTTAACGTAATCAGTTTAGGCATTAATATTCCGATCAAAACAGTTCTAGTGGAGTTACGAAGAAACTGGAGGATTGTTCCTGAACACACATGTAGAACCAAGATGCTGTTTGAAATAATAATAATAATACGTTTTTAGTTGTATCTGACTACTGATGTATTTAAAATTCAAATAACTATATGGGTATGCCAATTTTTTTCCTTCACATTCACAGTGGATCATAGGGCTTCAAGCTAGTGGCTTGAAGTTTCTGTGGTAGTGTTTATTTCGCAGGATTAGGTTACTAACCTCATGCCCAACCTTTCTTCCTTAACATCTTTATTACGGGCTTAGCGAAGTGAAGGAATAAGTCGGTCATGGATCGAACCCTGGACCGTGAGCATGGTCGGCGAGCGTCCCAACCGCTGTGCTACCGAGGCACTGGGTATGCAAATAGGGTTACTATCATCCCTAACAATGGCTAGCACATTTATAGTTATTTGAAAACATAAAACTCTAAGAAGGTTTAATCCTGTTGTTACGTTGGAGAAATGTGGGTGGCACATTCGCTCTTTTTGAACACATTTTGAACACATTCCTTTAAGTTCATCATACATATAAAAACACAGTGGTAGATGGAATTCACTTCAACTTCCGGTTAGAAAATGAACAGAGCTAAACAGCAAAACCATCATCCTGGAGAGAATCAAACAAGCCAACCTGGATGAAAAACTTCGACCGGAACAGGTTAGTTTCAGGAGGAACAAGTCATGTATTGATCAAATCGGCACACTACGGATCATCATTGAACAGAGCTCGGAATGGCAGTCACCTCTCTATCCCAACTTCATCGACTTTGAAAAAGCCTTCGACAGTGTCAGTCGAGAAGTGATTTGGAAACTACTTCGCTACTACGGGGTGCCACCGACAATTAGACATCTCATCCAACAGTTATACGACAATGCTGCATGCCAAGTAATCCACAACGGGAAACTTACGGAATCCTTCGAAGTAAAGACAGGAGTGAGGAAAGGCTGCCTACTATCGCCAATGATTTTCCTGATTGCAGTAGATTGGATAATGTGACAGACAGCAGGCAATGAGGAAACAGGTATAAAATGGACCCACACAAAATACTTGGAGGATATAAATTTCACCGATGATACATATATATATATATATATCTGATTTCCCACAAACTGGAAGATATGCAAGTGAAAAGCAACAAGCTGGCAGAAGAAGCATCAAAGATAGGACTTCAAGTGAACACAGATAAAACAGAGGTGATGAAGATTCCTGGCCAACACCAACAGCAACAAAAACAGACGACAATCAGCATAAATGGGAGGAACCTGAAAGAAACAACCTCCTTTACCCACCCACCTACCTGGGAAGCATCGTTTCAAATACAGGCGGAACTGACGAGGATAACAATGCAAGAATCGGAAAAGTAAGACAAACTTTCATTATTTTCAAGTCTGTGTGGAGGTCAACAGCACTGAGCATCAAAAATAATTTCCGAATTTTCAACTCCAATGTGAAGTCAGTGCTACAATACGGGTCAGAGACTTGGCGCGTCATGAACAGTACATCAAACAAACTACAGACCTTCATTAACAGCTATCTTCGCTTAATACTGCTCAAGATGAGATAGCTGGCCAGAAAAGATCAGAAACAGGGATCTCTGGCAATGAGCGAACCAACCAGGAACCGATTGTGCAACAAATATGCAAGAAGAAATGGAGATGGATTGGCCATACTCTGAGGAAACCATCAAATGACATCACACGACAGGCCATTGCTCGAGTGGAAACCGACCGAATAGGAAGCGGCGAGTTGGTCGTCCAAGGATGACTTGGAGGAGATAAAAGCATGTGGGCAGACTTGGGGCCTGGCGAAAACTCTTGCAGAGAACTGAACGCAATGGAGACGCGCAGCTGAAGCCCAATATTCCTATAAAAATCAAAGGAAATAATAATAAACAACAAGACATAACGAAAACGGGTTGTTAAGTTAGACAATAACGCCCATAGATAACCACTGCATTCTGACATGTATCTAGATTTTCACTTACCCCACGAAAATTGGTCTAGTTTAGTGTTTATATAGTCAAGTCAGGAGCCTAATTAATAAATCGGAAGATTGAAATAAGGAAATCAAATAGATAGGAAAAAAGAAATAGTGAGTAACTACCCACTAGGTTTTATTCAAAAACGTAGTAATATAAATTATGAAAATAATGTAAATAATAAAGAATTTAAAGCCCTAATGGTACTGCAACGTTAAAAAAACAACTTCAGGGACTCCACTTAAGATTATTAACACCAAAAAGAACCATTAAGATGGCATTTCACCTAACCAAGTTACTTAGAGACAAACTTTAGCTGCATATAGACATGATAGATTTCATAAAGAAAAATAATGCAATTTACCAAATGTTATGTAATTGCTGTAGGGTCGGTTATACAGGTTCAACTAGAAAATCGAGGTCAAATAGAAATTTAGTTCGATACAGAATGACTATTTCTGTTAAGTTAAGCAATCCAGGAAAGGATTTTTTATCATTGCAGTGAATTCACTTGCCTATAATCAGAAAATATGCTGTGATAGGGTGCAAGTAATAAAAAGTGATAGATATTGAAATAGAGGGAGAGGTTATTCACTAAATCCCTGTTCATTGAATCAGCACCAAATACTTGCAGTCAAAATGATGCAACACATGTCTCAATTATGTGAAAAATTATATTAAAACACAAGAAAAGAGATAGTGAAACTACACAAATCATGTTACTAAGTCTGATGCCTACACTGATATGATTATGAGCAATAAATTTTCCTCAAATAAACTTGTTAAGTGTGGAATTATATTCTACCACAGTGACCAGATCCTACTCCTCTATTGAAACTGAGCTCATATTGGATATATTTTCTCGACAAACATTATTGCTGATGAAGTGGACCTAAGCTGCGCGAACACAAGTAATCACTTAATGATTCGTGTTCATGTTGAGAAACACTTAGATATAACTCCTTAAATTTTGCCTTTTTCGGATTATCAATTAAAGGTTGCATGCGTAACTGTTATATTCTGGCTACACGGACATCTGTCTTCAAGCCTACTCTACAAGCACTACTCTACAATTCATCTTGTAACAAACAATAAAACCTACTCAGTTTATCCATAAACTAATAATCCCGTTATTTTAAATTATTGAAAAACCTAATTCTGCACAACTTTACCCACCATGAGTTATATTCTCAAATAACCAATCATATTACAGTGAATTGCTTTTTGGTTGGAAACTCTCATGCTTACTTGTTATTTGTGAATGTAGCCTACTGGATAATTTTAGACTATCTATTTGTCCATCTACCTATCTATCTATCTCTCCATCCATCACTTCATCTAGCCTCTCTATTAATGCTTCATTTCTCAGCTCACTTCCCAACGGGTTCGGCAATATACACAGCATATCTCTTCTAATCAAGTATCCATCTTTAGTTGATTTTATAAAAAAATAAATATACTATGAAAACTGGACAATTACTTCTTTAATTTATTAAAACATTGTCATTTAGGATTGAAGATATTTCAGTGGAGGAAAAAACACAGTAAACTGTTCTAAATTATTAAGCCTTTCAATTGTTCTACTGAAAAAAAAGCTGTGTAAAGCAACATTAATGACACATCTTCATCACATAAAACTTTAAGATTACTCTTTAACATGTTGAATATAAGACGCATTGTCTGACACTTATATATTTCATCGCGTATGTATATATATATATATATATGTAATGATTACATTATTAAGTGAATACATATAATCTGTAAAGGTAAGCATTGCTTTATTTATTATAGTATTAACTGTTCACACTTTACTATGCTTATTATTCTGTTCATTTTTGTGAGTGTCAGGCACTTATTTATCTGATGGGACAAAAATAAGTTGTCAGTGAAAAATAAACACATTTGTAAAATAAATTTAGACTATGAGATTCATATAACTCTAAAAGGTGGAAATAGTTATCTCATACAATTTCCAATAGTAAAAAAATTGCCTAGCCAGTCTTTTCAGGTGGGTGTAAACGCCAGGAGAGATTTGTATTCACCTAAGGCATTCAATCACTTGGGTTTTGAATGAGTTGCCTAAGGACGATAATTAATAAGTCTTCTTACTCTAATGGTATGAGCTTGTCGAGTGAAATTATCTGCTTAGAAACTTCTTTTAAGCTTGAATCATCAAGTGAAATCAGTTCACGAACCGTTGGGAATCACAAGATTCTGGAAAGCTGCTTTATCTTGCTTGGGAATTCCCTTCGTCAGTACGCATCCATGACACAACCAGTGCTGCATAGTTTTCAATGGTTCTCTAACTGAAGACATAGAATGTTCAAGTTTGAAATCAATCAAATCCGTGCTAATCAACACTTGGAAACATTCATCATTGTACAAAAAGTAGTAATGTTTAGCTAAGTTTTAAATTGGTTACTATTCACAAGGTGTATAACAACAGTAAAATAAAGTTATATCATTAAAATGAATCTCACTGTTGGCTATAGCTTTGACAGTAATAAATTTACATTGAAGTGCGATTGATAAATTCGATAATATACCTTCTTAAAGTCATAAAGTGAATAAAATTCAGCCTTGACATGATGTGAACAGTAGGCAGTTAAAACCACTAAAATTTCAATTTTGACTGAATGTTAACATTAAAATAAAAAAAGAAAACAACATTAAGATCAGAAACGGTATGTGAAAAAATCAGCACATTGCAGGGAGAACGAGAAGTTTAGTGGAGTTTCTGCACTCGACTTGTTGCTTTCTGTCTGAAGTACAAAAGTCTATCAGCTGCAAATCTTATAGTAGTCAAGTGAAAATGAAAATTAATTCCACCAGTACGGTTATCAAAAATTGGGATATGGAATAAGAGAAAATGTTCCCTGAAAATAGAACTTATCAACTTCAAAGACTGAATGTTTGCAACACAATCTGTGTTGTTCATAAACTGCAGAATTTTCATTAATTATCGATTACAATTTATTGAATGAAAAATGAAGTGTTACTAAATGTGTGTGTATTTCAACTTTTTGATATGAACATCTGTGATTGTAAATTTTTTCAGTGTTCTGAAGTTTTGGCAGAAGCAGATGTTTTGCAAAATGGTTAATTATAAATACGAATAATATTTCAATTTAATTAATTTCGACACTTTGCTACAATATGTATATCTACATATATTTTACTCACATCTAATTTATTGAAAACTGTAATAGAACTTCGTTTATATTCATTTTTATGTCTGAATACAACTCAAGCATTTAGTCATTCATTCAGCTTTTTGAAGAGATTTCAGGGAATAAGAAGCACTGAAATCAATTACTACATCATAAGATACTTTGAAGTGGAATTGTGTTTTGAAGACATGAAAATTATTCATCCTTTAAAGTTTTAGAAAATGATTCATAAATTACTATGGACCATTATGTAATAAGTTGTTTTATCAAAGTATTCATTAAAAGCATGACAGCTGAATATACTTCTGACATAAAGTGCGTCAGTAGCACAGCGGTTAGGACTCTTGCCAACCATGCACATAGTCTGGGGTTCTATCCCATGCCAATGCACAGCTGATATCTATGGTTGACCTGCAAAATTTGGACTACCGATATCACACCCTGAAAATTCCATACTTGTACCAAGACTACGGTGTGGAATCAAGCTGCAATCAAAAAAGTACTCAAATAAAGCTATTAATCGTCCTGGGAAATGTTTAAAATAGGCACTGATATACAGGATTAGTCGGACTAGTAAACATTAAGGTATATTTTGTCATTCAGTTCACAATGAAGTTTTTTTCCAGTAAACGGATGTCTTTATGCCGTTTATTGAGAAACAGTACAGAGTTTTATATTTGCTCATAAATATGACAAAATGTAAATGAATCCTATGAAATGCAGTTTTTCCTTAAGGGAAACACTGCATGATTCAATAGGTTCGTCTTTCAACGTGGAGGAGATCATGTGAAGAGGTGTTGAAACAGTATGGACTAACATGGATGCAGGTGAAAAGTACAGCAGAAGACAGAATCAAGTGGAGACGTGCAGTTTAAGCCCTATGTTCCACCAGGAACCCAAGGGAACAATAATAATAGTAAACGTGTTTAAATAAACTCTGATTTTCTATACTATAAAATTAAATCAAATCTGTAAAACGCGAAAAGAAATTAGTGAGTCGAAGATATAAGAAATGAACAATGGAGCAGTATATTTTAGTCTTAACCAGCCGTTTTTAAAACATCTTAGTAAGAAAATTGAGTTTGGCATAATTCATGTGTTCATGTAGTCGCGCATTAAGGAAGTGCTGTAAGTGCCGGTTAAATGTCTAACTTTGTGAAGAAGTAAATTTCCGAAGTTATTTCGTCTAAAGAAATGGATCTGTACTTGACATTTTCATGTCCAAAAATATAACCGGAATTTTCTCAGGTTAACGATTGAGTTCCGCAGCAATTATCACTTTTAGGTGTTTAAATTTTACATGATGATAACTCAACCTATGCATTAGCGTAAAGTTCAGAAAATAAAAATAGGCCTAATTCGCTGGCTTCCCTTATTTGCTAGCCCAATAGATGGCATTCAAATGACTTTAGATCAGTAAAGTTCCCTTAGACTGAGATGCTTTGTTGTCATCATCATAAGTTGATATTCTTTTACCTAGTATTGCTATCATACCATGTGCTTGTTTGCATTGTTGATGGTAGACTGGGTTATTGGAAAATAGTGAGAGACAGAGTTTGGTTTCTTAAAGCCTTAGAGAAATTTAACGTCTTTCTAGGAATCAAACTTACTGAACTGTGTTTCGAATTCAAGAGACCCAACAGGAAGTTGTCCACAAAATTACTGGGCACATTCAGAATTTTGTTCTCTAAGCAGTCAGTCATTCGTTGAAAAGATTTGCCCAGACTTTCTTCAATTAAAATGTCAGGGTTTCAAGAAAACGAGAGTTCATCTCTTGTGATCTTTCAGTATTTGTTAATTTAAGTAACTTTCTGTATAAGTTTGTGATGTAAGCGCGGTTCCGTAGATAAAACCTTAGTAAAAGAATTCAGGCAATCATAGAGAATACTATGAAATATAATTTATCAAGCCGAATGTAAATAATCGTTAAAATGTGATGTTAAGGAAGTATTTTTTCGGACTATCTCCATTTACGAATTATCATAACCTAGGAAGTTTGCTACCCGATGTCGAACTTAAAAGAATGAGCTTCACATTCTTATGTTTGAACGTGTAGTAGCAGTGTTCAGCCTGTGAAAGGATTGTCATAGCAACATTACTCAAGAAACTTAGTTTTTCACTCAGTAGTATAGCCAAACTTTCCCTGAAATTGCATAATTTAAACAGTACTAAGTGGTCCAAAAATTATCCTGGTTAGAACTCTAGAATCTGAAATTTGAAATTTTGATATCATTGTCTGGTTTCACTACTACTCTATAACTACTACTGACACTTTTGTGTTTAAGATAAAAAAGCACTGTATCGTTGATAATAGTGGTCAACCGGATCAACTAAATTACGATTTTTGCTCCCTCCTATTTGATCACTTTTTAATCGATTTTACTCGCTTTAGTCATGGATCGTTCATTATAGTGATAACTAAGAAATGTGCTTGTAAGGTAGGGGTAAGTTGTACATAAATCTCTCAACCGTAGTTACAAGGCAACCAGAGGTTCTTGGGTTCAAACCTTCAGTGGGTGCGTACTGCCGATGATTCTCAAACTAGGACGAAACAGCTGTCCAGTACTGCATGATTTTCAGTGGTTCTTTTACTACATTCAGTCTTTTTTTCACGTACTCTTTTTTGAAGTACAGATTATTCCGATGAAATAATGCTTAAATAACCTATCAAAGTGGATAAGATTTGTGTTTTCTAGCTACTTGGTTTAATTATGAGATGAAGACCCTAAAAATCATTTGGTTTATATAAACTTTTGCATGGATAAAAAATTGAAGGACACTATGATTAACATAATTTAATCTTTATCCTACAAGACAGCTGTTAAACAAAACATTATAACAACTCAGACTTTGTATATATGAGGTAAAAAGTCAGTCTATAAGGGCATTATAAGCAGAGTAATATACACTTGTCAAGTCAGAAAGGTAATTTAAAATTTATTTGTAAAATTCCATTATAGATAAGATTTTCTTTTTTTTTTTTGATAAATCGCACAGTGAAACTACTAATGATAACACAAATAAGAAAGAATATAAGTCATCCACTGTTATACCATATAAGGAAAGCACATCTGAGGCCCTACGTAGGATTCTTAATAAAGCAGGAATTAGGGTGGCATTCAAACCTACAAACTCACTCAGAGACAAGCTCTGTAGGCTAAAAGACCCGGTGGATCCAATTAAACAAAATAATATAATTTACAAAATACCCTGCAATAACTGTGAGGTCAACTACATAGGTCAAACTAGTAGGTCAGGGATAGTCAGATTAACAGAACATAAGAATTTAGCTAAGGTAAGAATGGTTGACCCTAAAAAGATAAGTAATTTAGAAAAAAGCTCAGCTATTGCACTTCATGCAATAACAAACAACCACACAATAGGATGGGATAGGGTTAAAATTCTAAAAAGTAATATAGCTAAGTGGAGAGAGAGGTTGATTACGGAATCCTTATTTATCGAGTCCACACCCAACACATGCATCAAAAATGACTCAATGCAAATACCAGAGATATGGAAGATATTATTACCGCAGGTCAAATCAGAAGAGGGTAATAAATAATATTAAAATTCTATTTCAATTCAAGTACATCACAACATCCTAACAAAAAACTTATTATGACTATTAAAACACTCGTCGTATCTTCCATCTGATTATAGTAGATCAATAACACTCATATTAATGCCATCAGTCAAACCAGAAGAAGATAATAAATAATCTTAAAATTCTATTTCAATTCAACCACATTCTAACAAGCAGCTTATTATGACTGTAAAAACACTCGTCCAATTTTCCCATCTAATTGCAATTGATCAATAACACTCGTACGATTATTTCTGAATGTACATTATCTCACATTGATTTTTAATCCAATATCTAATCCATTCCACATATGTATATAAATGAGAGATCAAAGTTGTGTGAGTAACTTGATATGATTATGAGCAATAGTTTGTGCTCGAAACGTCATCAGTTCATATAACTGTAAACACTGTGCGATTTATCAAAAAAAAAGAAAATCTTATCTATAATGGAATTATACTCTACCACAGTGCCCAAGTTTTATACTTATATCAATTATTTGTAAAAGTTTGAACGGGTTAAATGTCAGTATTCGTCCTAAAATATAACTTTCATATTCAGGATTAGCTTTGATTTTTACACTAGATTGGTTTTACTTAGCTCATAAGTGATTTTATGGAGAATCCAAGAAAATAAATCAGTCTACGGTTAATTATAACTGCTCCACATAAGTTACTTGTAAACAAATTCAGTAAGGTGTATTCATCTAGTCGGTTAAGCCCAGTTATATAGTTTCCTTT
This sequence comes from Trichobilharzia regenti, assembly GCA_944472135.2. NCBI lineage: Eukaryota > Metazoa > Platyhelminthes > Trematoda > Strigeidida > Schistosomatidae > Trichobilharzia > Trichobilharzia regenti. Next base: position 43,827,953 of record OX235265.1, on the reverse strand, counting down.
TTAAGGTAATCGCCCAGTAAATTTATCTTTCTGAGCTGAAACCTATCAGCCTTGCAACCAATCTATCTAATCTCTAAAAACCAATAGTTGAATATCAATGAGATGCCCACTAGCAACTGGTCCTATTCAGGCAGTTAACCTGAAGTTCCAGTAGGGTAAACCAAGTAGGGCGTGAGAAAAAAATGCTCTCCAAAGACATTGGCTATGTCATGAATTCGTAGAAGTTGGGATTTATGGGATGGCCATTGGATCGATTCCGAGTGGCTTAATGGTCCGCAGGCTCTCCTTGTAACCAAATGGTCCTGGATTCGAACCCTGGAGGTGGGTGCGTACTACTGGAGAGTCACAAACTAGTCTGACGAAACAGCAGGCTGTCCAGTACTCCCAGTTTTGCCAATGGTACTCTAAGCAATGTCAGCTCATGACAAAACCCTCCAACCAAGCAAACAAAATTCCTACAAACCAATGCTTGAAACATCTAATTTTAATACACTTGTTATATTCTCAATGCAAATGGGTCACTTAATCGGATGATGGTTCTCTTAAACTCAGTATGTGAAAAACTATCATCACCAAATTATTCCATAGATTTGTTTCCATAAAGATTATGGAATTCATTTCTAGGTGCATTATCTGCTGTCAACTGATAGCCTGTCGACAACTCCCCATCAGTGGCTGTATAAGATGTTCATCTCTGTACATCATTTAGTAATGTCAACACTACTTGTATGTAAAACCTTATTCTTTGACTCTTTGCAGTAAATCTCTTTAAATGTTGCTTATTGAATGGTAGGGAATGATGTTCACTTCTAATGCTTTTAACTCTAGTCACTCGGTTTTGATTTCCTTTTTTTCAAATCAGGTAACCCTATATGTATGTAGGTTCACTTTACTTCTCAGTTCAAGAGGCTCCTGTGTGCTAATAAAGATTTCATCTTAGATCTTATTTTTACATAATGAATAAATCTGCAGGTACTACGCAAAGACAATTCCATATTTTTTAATGGTTATAAGTTTGTTGAATGTATTTTGGTCATATTTCCACTTAATACGTCAAATGTGAAATATTCTGAAACTTTATTTTTGAAGAATCTAAATGTTTACCACTGAAGGTAAACATCATCAGCACTTTATCTATAGGCTGTGAGTTTGGTCTCTGATTAAAGTTATTCGTGGGTTCTGATGAAGAAATTTCTAAATTAGTTCTCACCAGATGTTAAGGGCTTTCCGGTTTACCATAACCATCAAGTTGATGTCTATTCTTGATAAAATTTGAATTCACTTTAATACAGGTTCTATTGTACTCCTGAATAAACTTAAATGAAACCATCAGTTTATTCATTTCAGACAAGACAGAAAGTTATTCTATTGTCAGAGAAAATTTAATCAACATCGTTTAATTTCAAAAGTCACTTATATTGAGAATTAAGTTAGAGGTGTCTCTCGTATTTTGTTACCATTGAGTAGCAGTCATAGATACCAATGTAGTTTAACCTCATTCTACTTACCTGTCCTCGGTTATTTATCACATTATCATTCTCTTGCTCAAGACACCATCTCCCTTTAGCTGAATAAGCTAAAACTAACACTTAAGAAACGATTTATCTCTGTTTTAGTAATCGAAATCGCTTTCTTAAACATCTGGAAACTTTAAAAACTTAATCTTTCATTCTTATTTAACTAAGAAAATATGGCAGTTATCTTGCCTACAGTACTAGTTTGCAGGCATCTGATTTATTTGAGGATTAATGACCAGCCTAATTTCGTTAGAGGACTACTGTAAAATGTGGGGGGGGGTAATCGTCAGCGGTACGTACCCATGACCTCACCAGGGATAAATCCCTGAACTTTCACGTTGCAAGGTGAACTTATTAACCACTGAGCTACTGCGATAGATTCAAATAGCTCATCAATTATGATTTCTCCTTATTGTCGATATATAGCGGAAATGCCAGACAATGTCATCAGATTTTATCCTCATACCCATCTTGCTGGACGCCTCTAGTCACGAATTCCTGTCAATTATTGTATGATTCTTTCAAACATGGGACAACTAAGGATTCCATGTTTGAATACCGCGCTGAAAAAAAACTCTGTTTTTTAACTTAATGAATTTACTTTGATGGCGTTCCGAATTCACTCAGTCTGTTGCCTTAAAAAAACCTCCTAGTCACCAGTGTTAATTATGTGAAAAACTCATCATCAAATCCAGACTTTCCACACACACACGTACATACACACACACACACACAGAAAAAACACATTTTCTCTCTCTCTCTCACGGTAAAAAGACACTTTTTTTGCTAAACAAACACTATAGTGCAGATTGTTTTGTTTATACCTAAATCCTACACACCTATAAATAACTACTAAATAATCCATCATTTAACACATTCATTTTTATTCCACTCAAAATGTGTTTATAGATCGGTTTGAATTTAGCCTCTTTGATTTTTTTTTTCTCTTCAAAAACTTTTCCCGTGAATTAATTGCATTGCTTATCTCATCTGTCTAATAATACTTACCTACTGCATTCTATGCAATCAATACACTTCTCTGTGAATGAAATTAAAAGCGATTATTTCGTAATTACTACTAATACTACGACTGCTACTATATTAAAGTGCATGCCTTCTTGTACCACCCAACCATCCACCCACCCACCTATCTGCATACTGTATGCCTGTTTATGTGCAGTAACACCTGTTCCTAACTCTCAGAGTATAGCAGTGGTAAGTAAGTAGTGTAAAAATGGTCGTAGTGTTAGTAGTAGTAGTAGTAGTAGGGTAGTAATAGCTAGTAAAAGCACATTTAATATATATATATATATATATATTTGTTGAAAAATAAATAGTTATTTGACAACAGGGTGTCAAACTGTCAGACTAACCGTATTAGCAAAAGCGTTTTGTTTTTGTCTTTGTTGCTGTTGTTAATAACATATTGTTCAATTATTTTACAATAGTATGCATTGAATCATGAACAGTATGGGAAAATAAGATTAATGTAATGAGAAAAAAAAGGGTTTTAAATGGGTTGGGTTTAACCAACAAATTTTTACGTTTTACGTAATCTGTGTTTTAATAAAATATGTTGGGTTTTTTTTAAAAAAAAACTTATTACCTCTAAAATTATCAGTTAGACTTTGTAGGGAATGATAAGATTTGTGGTGTATGCTATTTGATTTCAAACGCCAGAAGTAAAATATAGCGATGGTATCCACCTCATCCACATTAAATCTTGATAAATGCATTATAAGCGCTCAAATAAAGAAGTCATCAAAGTGGTTTCTAAAGCAAAGTGGTTTAGTGTTAAAATACTCGGCAAGCATGCCTCATTAGGTCCAGGGTTCGATTATCGGTTGATGTATGCCTTAACCTTAGTTGTTTGGTAGTATGGCTGGTAAAGAGGGATGTTTGGACATGGCGCCAGCAACTGAAAAATGTAAAAAAAGACAAACATTTCCACTATTGAAAGTTTTGTCTTCTGTAATCTACCTGACGACCTGCTTTACATGAAATGGCGGACACTTTAAATTAGTTTTCAACAAAAAGGACATGAATAGAAAGTATAATAGAGAATTGGATGTTTCTTCATATGGATTAACACTGTATCATCACATGATATACTGTAGATTATTATTCTACCTGAAAGTCCTATCGTTATTACCGAGATTCTGTCTCGTAACATTCGCTGAACGAACATTATTAATATTAAGTACATTTTTTCGTAATATTTCTTATTTTATTTATACATATATATACATTAGAAAAGTGTACTTTTCTTAAATAAAAATCAACTAACCACTTGATTGAGCTCTCTTAAATTGAAATCTTCTTCTGAAATACTCATGAGTCTATACTCTCAACCACAGTCACCTGTCATTATTCCCATGTCCATTAAAACTTTGGATAGCTATAGAAAAAAATACGCAACAAATGTTTGGATATATAACTGACAGGCATATATATATATATATATATATATATATATATATATATATACGTATCTATGCCTTAGAACGCAGAATATGTAGACTACACATTGGTTTCTACCGCCAGTGTATTTAAGGTGAAAGAATTATAACTATAAATATTTATCAGTATTGCCTTTCCAAAAAACATTTCCCATAAAATAATTTAGTCGCATTGAAGGAGAACGCCTCTTCAAACGAGTGGTAATCATTTCACCAGTGTATTCTAGCAACCTGATTTTGAAGTGTCACAGAAAAAGTCATCCTTTTCAGAGTCAGGGCATAAATTTCTTTATTGTTTTCATTAGATCGACTTTCTCTCTCTCTCTCTCTCCGGAAAGGCACTTACAATATTTCCCAATGTTATGAAACATGGTAGTTTACAATACAAATAGGTAGGTAGCTATTATTTTTGTATATCTTACACGGAATAGAGTATATCAAATGCATTCCAGACTTTGTATATATTCACTAAAAGCGACAACTTACAGAATGAGTGAGTGAATATCTAAGGTCATCATTGTGAGTATTGATATCTTTTTACAGACTAAAATGTTACCTGCATGGTGGAAAGAGAAATTTTTTATTACTATTATTATCATTAAACGTATGTTCACCTGAATTTTAGTAGGAATTGCTTGCCAATGAAAAATAAAAAAGGTATAAAACAATCTGACATAATTCTGTACAATAATCTGTCCTCTACTTAATTGATTTTTAAATAACACTATATTATAGATGGATATCAGTAGAATGTTATGCTTGTGAACTATGCAGAGTAAATTAACCTTTTCCAGGAGGGAAACACACTCCCAGCTTTATTGATGACAATAACACTAATGCTAATAGGAGTAATACTAATAAATATGGTTTGATTTCATCTATTCTCATGAAAAAATGATGAGAATTCGTTTGTTTGTTTGTTTGTTCGTTTATTTGTAGGAGTTTATCGAATCCAGTAGATTATCAGTATGAGATAAGATGGATTTTATACCTTTCTTAGCATTAATTGAAGCATAAGAAAAAAAACAAGCTTTCTGATTACAGACAGTAAAGTGAAATCAGTTCACTACAAACAGAAGAATACTGAAATGGTAAACCGTATCTTGTCGCTTATTTACATGTAGGGGAATATTCCCAAAAAGAAGAACGGAGAAGAAAAACTGCCACCCCGCGTTTAGATCACTTCGATTTGGCTAACTGGCAAGCAATCAATACTATTTGATGTAAATGATATACAACTACTTATATCAGCCAGTCAGTAGTGTATAGTCCGATACAATTATGCTTAATTTCTTGTTTACCATTTATGGCATGAAGTAAATCACAAATTGTGATCTGGATAATTTTGGTTTTTAAATCGAACATATGGTGGAATTTCACTACCTCCAATTGTGTAAATTACAAATTAATTAAGAAGCTACAAATTGGATTTACAGAAGAGAAACATGATGAAATTATAGAAAAAGGGAAAACAGAGACATTCTCATAAGGATGAAATTTCTGATGTATCTCTGAAGTTTTATTATTGTTTATTTTGAGATGCTTGATTCATTTTCTGTCTAGTCATTGTTATGAGTAGTATTAGTAATCATTTTTGAGACACAGGCTAAGTAGTTGTACACGTCCTATTAAGAAATACTCTTTAAAAAGACGAAGGTGTACCGTTCTCATCACTTACTCTCATTCAATTAAGCAGAGATTTCCATTTTATGAACACTTCTGTTATTTGATGGTTGAAGGCGATCAAGAAGTGTGTGTGTGGATGGTTACTGATACTCGCTGGATAGGCGACCATGGAAGAAACTGTCATCACCTTGGAGATTCAAACACACACTGTAGAAAGTTATCTGAATACGCTAATAATTACTGCAGTTTCACTAAAATAAGATTTATGCAATGAAGTCTTTGAAGTGATTTTTTTTCTCAATAGGATGAAGTAATAATCAGTTCAGTGATAATAAATGCGAGAGGATTAATAAACCATCGGCAGTCTGTTTAAATTACTGAGCTACCTGAATTTCTATGGAACATAATGTATCCTATTTTCTACATTACTTATTGTTTTATTCACTCAAGTGTATCCTTGAGTCATTTCAATCAACTGTTGTATATTTCCTTTGGAGTGAACAGCATTGTATCATACAATCTACTATCCACTGCTATTTTATTCGAACACTCAGGACTAATAAAACATATTATGCAATAAGCTACACTTAGAACTCTGCATATTATGTAAACACCTTGTTGAGAATAAAGCTATCAGTATTATTATTATTAAGCGCGGGATTAACGGATCCCAAGGTGAAAGATTCATAAATTCTAGTTAGATCTAAAGAAAGCGGAATATATTAATGAAAACTGATAGAAGGTGTAGTGACCAAATTTATTCGATTATCATCTGAACTTAAGAAACTGATCTCTACGTTTTGCTGTATAGCTGAAAAAATCTAGCTGAGATAAACTCCGTCACGAAACGTCCCAAAGTAAGAGAAAAGACGATTATTCCCTAACATTTTAGCAGTTTTATGAAAGAATAATAACATCTAAATCGAAATTACCTCAAGAGTGTTGTGAGGCGACTATATAGACAATGGATGTTTCTAAATACAAAACAATTACTTTAAGACAACATTAGTTAAACAAAGTTCAACTGTGAAAGGTACCTTAAGACCAAGGAGAACATTCCTAGCTATGTGGGATCAGGAGCTCTGTCCATAAGGGTCACTCATTAAGTTTTCCCGGGTCAGAATGACCTTGAAAACAAACGCAGACAAACTCACATCGTTAAACAGCACACTGTTAATGTACACACAAACACGAAGAGAAGTATTGCAATTAAATTATATATTTCCAAACTAAGTTCACTTTTAAGAGATTGAAAAAATTTGGGCATTGAGTGTATGATATTCATTATAATGAAGGCTTTTGTATATCCCAATGAATGAAAAACAAAACGATATTGTTTTTTCAGGTGTTGGTTTGTATGGATTTGATTGGTCACAGAATTTCGTCATAAGTTGAAATTAGTTAGAGAACCATTGGAAAACCTGGGAGAACTGGACAGTTGTCTCGTCAGCCTAGTTTGGGACTCTTCAACAGTACACACCCACCGGGATTCGAACCCAGGGCCAGCGAGGTCGTATACTATTAAGCAACTGGAACCCGATTCAGTGGCCATCCCACGAATTCCAACTTCTGCCAATTCACAACATAGCGCGACACCTAGCCAATGTCTTCGGCGAGTATTTGTTCTGACACCCTACTTGATGCATACTAATATTATTTTTACTGATGTTTCGCTATTTATTTCTAATAGTATTTCTAATAGCATTATTAAATCGGAATTTACAAAATCTCAGCATATATATAACAAAGAGCTAAGGGGTGAGAAAATAGACTTATGTCAAATTAAAAGGATATATTGAAAGTGAAAAGTAGTAATGAAGATCACTAAATCAAATAACAAAGGTAACGGTATATCTGTCATGATGTCAAAATAAAGTTTACTAATTTGATCATCGTTCGTCTGTCTGGAGTTGATTTTGGTGTCAAGTTGATTAATTGATGAAGATAACAAAATCAAGTGTAGACTGTTGGATTTGATCAGTGTAAAATATTATAAAAGCAGTGTGTGTTTACATAGTGAACTTGCTTATCACATTCGTGTTGATTTTGTCACTTCGTCGGGAGGGGAGGGAGGGGTTGTAACCATATCAGATTCTGTTTTAGTCCATCATTCCTATTCAGACAATTTGGATTCCACTTGATATGAAGTGCTTCTGATATTAGACGTTCTTTGTGAAGTAATACAATTAAAGATCAGTCAAGGACAAAGGCAAATAATAAAGGCGAAAATCAGCATGTTTACTACTTTTACTTTACTTCGGCTATCTCCTACGGGAGGATGAGCCGGCTTCATGAACGTCTCGAATCATCGCTGCCCAGGCGCGGCAATTTGTAAGAGAGTTCATGAAGTTTCATGGGAGTCCACTATCCATTGGCAGACGGTGACCGGAGTTCGGTTCATACGCCTTTTTGAATGGGGCCAGACATCCAGGACATCCAACAAGACCTTTGTCCATACGTCTGCCGGTGAGCTCCAGTGAGCTTCATACGCCAGTCGTTGGAGGTTTGGAATCAGGGTTTAGCCATCTCCCCTAGACTGTCATCCAATGGACAGTCAACCCGGTGGAGAGCGCCGGGCATCCGCTTTCGCCCTCTCACTTTGATGAGAAACACCTCCGCCACGTGAAGGCAGTGAGTAGGACTTCCTCAGGAGAAGCTATGTAAGACGCCCGTTCATATGGGAGCATTTCAAGAGGTGTGCGGAGGAGGGGTGGCCAACCCGCAGCGCAAGGCACCCACCTCCGACCATCCTGAGGCATGTTGTATGCAAATGTCAAATTAATGATATACAGTCTAAGAAAAAGTGGTGAACTAATTGCAAAGTTAGCTGAAATGTTTAAGCAAGTATAAGCATTATAAATAGATCGTCCAAAAAGGATTCTTCAAGCAAATCTGTCCATTTACAGAAAGATCTTTGAGTTCATAATTCATCAAAAACACAGTATATTGTGCAAATTTAAAATTATTTACCTACGGGGAACTAAGACAAACTAGAAAAAAAAGTATTCAGTTTTTATTAAAAAAGAATTTTAAAATTGGTTTCTAGGAATGTGTACAAACTTGTTTTTAGAGAGAAAAAAAGGGAAAACAAAATTAGGTTACTCTGACAGTAACTTAACAAGTTGTTACATCTAATTGACTTAATTGACCTAAGTACAAGCCAACTTGTCAACAAAAGCAGATAGTATTTCTTGTATGAGATAGATTTTCTTTTATTATTATTTTTTTTTTCAAAATATAATGTCGTTTGTTATCAAACCTTAACCTAAATTTTAGAATTTTCCAGCATCAACTTTCAAAATATGCTCAGAATATCATATTGCATAGAAATAAATTTTGTGTCACTTCGCTTACAAAATCTATCTACAAAATTATTTTAAGAAGTAATATTGAAAAATGGAAAAACTTTTCTGGGGAATTTTGACTTTGGGAGGGGAAGTTATTGAAGATAAGCGAAGCTTAGAAAGAATAAATATCAGTATGAAAACTAATTTATATATTTCATTTTCAAAGATTTGTTTGTAGGGATTTTATTTGTATCCGCTTAGACCCCGGATTAAATCATTTAGAGAACAATTAAAAACCAGCACTGGAGTACTGGACAACTGTTTCGTCCTAGTTTGGGAACCATCGGCAGTGCACACCCACCGCTGTGGTTCGAACCCAGGACCTTCCGGTTACAAGGCAAGGTCGTACACCATTCAACCAATGGTTTCTAGCCAGAGTCCCAGAAATTCTAACTTCTACCAATTCGTGATTTTAGCGCGACCACCAATATAGTCAGGGAGAACTCCATTCTCACTCCTGACTTGATGAACCCCACTGGTTACGACATCTTACTAGAAATCCAAGAAACTTCGTTCTGTAACCAGTCACTAGAGAGCATCAGATTAATTTTCAAGAATTAGCTTATAAGGATTCTATTAAATGAATACTTGTTTGTTTATGCAGGCAGAAGCATTTGAGAGAGTTTTCCATATCTTCAGCAAAATGTTCACTGAATAAAGTCTTACTTCTGATGTTATTCGTAAATTACAGATGTAGTTGATTTATTTATTCGCAGCAACGTACATAATCGAAAAGTGAATAGTTTTCAATGATCACTTTAACAACCTTTGGTTCGGAACGACAATCTAACTTCATAATCTGGACCATGTACATGGTCGGCGAGCATGCCAACCGCTGTGCCACCGACGCAAAGAAATCAATCTCTAGATCACTGATATTACTAATATAGTAGTATTAAAGCTTTATTTCAGACAATATGTGAACATACATTTCAGAGATTTTCAGCGTATTTAGTTCCAAGATATATTCCCTTTTCATACAGAATTTACATGCAAAGCAATAATCTGAAGTACATCATTTGTCGTAGTGTTGCTGCATATGAGGAGAGAATCAGAGCCGTACATTTTTTTCTTCAGTTACTTCAAAAATTGCATGGCGTATAGTGCGCGCCACTTCATGTAGTGGTCATCTGATTTAAATGCACGATAAAAACAACTAGAGGTTCAGAAGAGTTTAAACATTTTGACTGATAGAGATTCTGGTAGCCTAGTGATTTAAGAAGGCCGCCTGTTTGGTGGAGGTGTAGATTTTCGATCTGAAAAGCTCACCATGTCAGTGTGAAGTGGATGCATACCTAAAGAATTGGTGAGGGAAACTCTGTATCAAGAGATGATAAGGCTAGAATTCATGGCTGATTGAATCCCAGATCAAGTGGCTCAATGGTCATAACCTGAAGATCCATGGCCTCTCAATCATACTGCTATCAAGTGACTGCTGTATCTAATGCCTAAGCAGTTTTGATGGCACTATCGTCTACTGACAGATTCAAACCCGCGTCATCGAGTGCTTCAGCAACTTACTGCGAGACATTTTAATGGTCGGCATTTCAGTTTTTGAGTCAATTAAATCATGGCATCTAAGCATCCTTAAAAATATTTTAGTCCAACAGGCTGTGCTGTTAAGACGCATCTTCTGAAAATCCTTTCAATTTTTTTAGTTTATATGTAGCAATTATTTCCAAACGATACATTGTTTATATTTATATGATGAGTTAATGTTTTTCTGAGAATATGATTATTACACTAAAAAACAGAATCAAGAGTGTAGCGGTATTGTAACATTTCCTATTTCCAAAAAAGGAAATGTTATTTTATCACAAAAAACAACAAGAGGTGTGCAGTCTAATTTATTGTAGCAATTACAAAGATGTGTAGACATTATTTATTAAATTATCATTCATTATTAAGAGCTGTCCATTCAAGAAATTTCTAATGTATTACTACAGAAGCACATCTGATGTCAGTTGAGCCCATTGTGAAACCGTAGAAGACAAAGACTTGCTAGCGGAATGTTTATTTGAAAATTGATATCTCTAAATATTCAAATTATGTCTGCCTTATCTTCAAAGCACAATTTGAACAGATCTGTGTGTTGTGGTACTTCTAGACATCATATTGTATTTCTCTGAGTTACTTTCGCATCGTCTATGTGTAACAACAGAAGACAAGGGCCAGGCAACAGATCGGTTTATTATGAAAATCAACACGTATTTATATATATTTCACATACATTATTACAGCTTATGCAAGTAGACAAGCGCAGTCATCTGATTGGTTGTTTATCAGAAGTTAGGCAGACAAACGCAGGCTTCTGATTGGTTGTTTCGGGATTCCTCGAAAAACAGAGTTCTCTATCTGCGAATCATATTTTGCCACGTTAACTTTGCTGTGATTGGTTGTTAAATCAGCCTTGTACATATTTTCTCACGGCCTGCTCTCACCACACTCGTCCCCCCGTCAAAGACTTGCGACTGAAGTTGGCTTGATCTTCTTGGTGCAGGCGTCATCGTTGGCTTGTCTCGCTGTATCCATTTCTGGAGCTCGCTGACGTTCACGCGTCTCTCATTGTTCGCTATTGCGACTGTGTCTGCGTAACCCCATCTCGACGTGACCATATGTGGTCCCACCCACTTTGGAAACTGTTTGCCTGACCCTGTCGAACATTCGTCGTTATTTCGGCTCACACTTTCATATGCTGCTTTCGCCCGACCTCCCAGCAGCGTTCCAAGTAGCAGCTCCGTCACTGACAGATCTTGAACGCCCCTCAACTGCGCAGAAGCCTTGAAGTCCTGCCCGAAGATCCATAAGTCTCCATCAAAAACTGCAGGACATTGGCTTTCCATTTGTCGGTAGGCAGCGACAGCAAATGTAACAACAGAAGACAAGGGCCAGGCAACAGATCGGTTTATTATGAAAATCAACACGTATTTATATATATTTCACATACATTATTACAGCTTATGCAAGTAGACAAGCGCAGTCATCTGATTGGTTGTTTATCAGAAGTTAGGCAGACAAACGCAGGCTTCTGATTGGTTGTTTCGGGATTCCTCGAAAAACAGAGTTCTCTATCTGCGAATCATATTTTGCCACGTTAACTTTGCTGTGATTGGTTGTTAAATCAGCCTTGTACATATTTTCTCACGGCCTGCTCTCACCACATATGTATCTCTACAAAGCTGTATCATTTGCCTTTTCTGACATCAAATCTACCTCCCTGCTATTTGACATTTCTATGCCGACGGATATTTGTTTATATATTACTGATAAATGTTGTCAGTAGCTCTCGCCACAGTTGAAATTCTCACTTATGAGGGATCTTATTAACTACCACTCATTCTTCATCCTTAAGATATCAGAGTTTCTCTAAGCTAAATGGTTTTAAAATTCACAATGAGGAAGTATATCTTATCGAAGCGAAAAGGGAATCAGTTGTTCCGAGAGCTAAGTTAACTTGATTCGATTTGGTTTATAAAAGCATTAATTAGTTAGTTTACATGTGCTGGTAATTAAAAATAGACGAGTGCTCAAGGATACATTCATCACTCTAATTTTAAGTGGATACCATCAATAAAATAACCGGCCTTTCTGTTATCGCTAAAGGTTCAAAATTATTAAAATTGGCATTTCCCGAGAATATTGCGATCTAGTAACAATTTACAAACTTAATACATGATGAGTATTCCCTTGCGTTCCAAATGGAACATACGGCTATAACAACACATCTCCGTTTTGTTCTTTTTCCTGACATCCTCTTCAGCAGAGTCCACGCTTGCCCATAATCTCTCATCTCTTCCATGTCACCCTAGGACGACCCATCCGTCATTTTTCATTGGAATTTCACTCTAGAGATGGTCTGTACTGCACGCGATGTCATTCGACGGCATTCTCAGCATATGCTCAATCCATCTCTATTTTCTCCTACATATTTGTTGAGCGATTGGCTCTTGTTTATTTTGTTGCCGAAGTTTCTTGTTACTGATACTTTCCGGCTATATGGTCGTCAATACGGAACCAGCGAAGTTGGCAGCTGTTGATGAAAGTCTGCAACCTGTTGGAAATCTTCTTCATTATAAAAGGCTAATTTACTCATTGTTTTTACTTTCTACGTTAACTTTTTAATCCCAATTCATCTAATCCACAGTCAGTAGTGTATTACTGTCATTTCAATAAGTGGAAACCCCATGCACACATGTTTATGCACATGTTCAAAAGCAGAATGCTCACCATCCGGTTTGAATTCTCAACTGACGAGCTCCTCGGCCTTGTTCAGGCGGTAATAATCTCAGTAAAGAGAGTAGCTTTGGCATGAAGCTGATAAACACGTGTCTCGAAAAGAAACTTCTAAATCTGAAGCTTGAAGTCTCATCTTACATTGGAGAAACAAAGGAATAAAAACAAAATAACATGTTGATTTACTTGCCTAGTATGACATAGAATATTAATTTTCTCATGGCTGTTTCCTGTAAAGAAAGGTCATTCATTCATTCAGTGTACCAGTCAAATTTATGCTTTACTGGACTACTTCATAGTGATATTTTAAAAAAAAGTTATTTTTTAGAACAGTTTAGAAAAACATTTTTTCACCTACATATATAATTTTATGCTTCTAAAGCGTATACTTTTATGCTCTCATGTAATGACTGCTTGCTTTAATTCCACTGCTGTTTCCAATGAAAGTGTCCAGTCTTCAATTATTAAATCCCTTCCACAAGTGAATAACCAACTATAAACAAGAATAGAAGAATAGAAGTAAATAGAAGAGGAAATACTCTTACTAGTCATGCATATACAGGTCAAAATTATTTCATTCCAGTGCACCAGTTAATGCTAACATACATATTCATGTATACAGGCGAAATGTTTTGTTAACCCTACCTATACTTGATGGCAAAAATAGTTAATGAACAGGAGACTACCTAATTTATCTTATCCATTGAGGCATGTAGGTATATATTAGGAAAAAGAAGGAGAATAACACTATTCTGTCCTTATCTTATCATGCGTATTGAAGAGATGCATCATATTTTCTCAGTCCCATGTACTACATAATAGCAGAAGAAGTTGTAGTATCCTGTCATGCTGATTAGCTCAAAGTGTTCTGAGTTTTCACATTAGCTCTCAGATTCTGAAAAAAGAATAGTACTGTCATTTAATTTAACTGAGTGAATCAGGACTAGCAGTGGAATCCATGATGAGCATTTCGTCCCATCTGAGGCTCGTCAACTGATAGTATCTGCACTTTTCAGTAAATCAATCTGTTTGCACTGAGACTCGGACACAGTACCCTTCGTTTTATCCACTACACCAATCGGACAGTTAGTGCGACCTTTTGTACAACAAGGATAAACTAGTCATTTTCAAAAATCAGTTTATTTTTCTGCCGTTAACTGATTGAAGAAGAAGGTTTGACTTCGCGTAATCTAAGTATTCACGTGAATAAAGTGATTACTGGGTTCGTACGTCCTGGAGTTTAGTGTAAGTCACCATCCACCAGAAAAAATCAGCGTTAATACCTAAACACAGTAGAAGCGTCCGTACTAGTGAAACGGTGGAAGATGAAGACTTGGTAAAGGAATGCATGTACGCCTTATCTTCAACGCACAATCTGAACTGATCTGTGTGTTGTAGTACTTCTGGACATCAAATTGTATTTCAAACATTTATTCCCCTTGATGAATTTGAGTAAAGCAAGAACAACAGTTTTTTGTGCAGAATAATATGGTACCATCATTTATTTCGTTGGCTTCTCATCAGTTGCCACTTACAGCTTAAATAAATTATGAGGTTTACGTACAGAAAAGTTTTAACATACTTGTAAATTATTTACATGTTGTCACTTGACAGAAAATTCCACAATAAGTGAACAGTGCTTCGAAAATTGCGCTTATATAGTTTTTACACAGGCAGTTCAAGTTTAAACAAAATAAATGTATGCATACAGATTTAAAGGAGTTACGTAATAAAGACGAGAGATGCGTTACATGCAGAGTAAACAATGTACTGAGTTCAACTCAAAACATAGAAACAAGAGACAACGAAAATTACAGATTATAAACAGAGGGTGAGGTTAAAGACAAAGATTACATCATCAGATGAAAGAGAGAATAGAGACATCCAGTGAACATGACAAGGAAAGATTAATAACTGCTTCTTTCAGAACACTTAAATCTGGTTTCAAGCGTTTGACAGAAATTTCTTCGGCAAACTTGAGGAGAATTGAGCTTCTCTGTCTACTGATAATCTCCACTTCATGACCCATATCAATTAGATGCCTGCTAATGGCACTATTGTAAACGTTTGTTCCCTTGAGACGTAGACTTTTCGGTACATGTTCAGAAAGTCGGAGGTGTACCCTTCTTTCTGTTCTTCCAATTTAACTGCTCCTGAAGATACATTTTAATTTGTATACAGAGTTGGAGTTAAGATGAAAAGGATATCAGTTGACTTTTGACAGCACCAAGGAGCAAGTTGTTCGATAGACGGTAAGCAACTCTGCTAGATGCAGGATAAGCTCTGGCTATTGACGTCCTCAATCTTCTGTTGACTACTGATGCAATATTTTCACCTTTGAAATCGAGTTGAATGAAGACAGGCTTTTGTCAACTGTGATTTGTTTGATGTTTGAGCCTTCCCATCTTCTATATTTGTTCATGAATCTTTAAGGATAACCGTTTTTTTCAGCACGTTTTTGAGAATCGTTAATTCTCCCTCTAATTTCACTGCAGAGCATATTCTCCTTGCTCAACAGTACAGAGTCTTGACTAGTGTTCGTTTATAGCTATCTGGACAAAAACTACTAAAATGTAAGTATTGTCCATGTGGAGAATACCATCTTTCAGGCATTGCATGGTTGCATATTATTCTGCACAAACCACTCTCGTTCTTGCTTCATTCAAATTATATTTCTTTGTGTTCCTTTCACGTCTCACATGTATCACCACAAAGCTGTATCATTTGCTTTAGCTCACATCAAATCTATCTCCCTACTATTCGACATTGTTATGCCAGTGAACGTTTCTCTTTATATACTATTGATAAATCTTGTCAGTAGCACTCGCTATATTAGGAGATGAAAAGTTAACAGTGGCCCTGAAAGTTACGGTTAAGTTAAGCAATGGGACAAACAAAATTGAGCGAAACAAAATATTATCACCTTATTTGTTCACAGAACTATATTTTTCAGAGACGGGACACTGACGACTATGAAGTGATTAGAAGAAAGTATTTCACAATTCATGTAAATCCTGAACATGATCAATCGTTTTAGTAGTTAATTATAGGTGACTGAATAGCAAATTACTTCTAGTACTTCAAAAGGTTATACAACTTTGTGATAATACTGGCGGTGAACTGATGGCATAAAGCTGTGGATGGAATATTTTTAATAAACATTTCTCTCAATTGACTTTGAAATGCTATTTATCTGTCCTTTTTTTGATAAATCAAATATTTACTTGTATATTTCTTATGTAATGCAAAACCTACTCCAAAGGGTGTCTATCAGTCATAGATATGGTACTGATAATCCTTATAATTATTGTCTGAGCTACAGGTCATGTTTCGTTGCTGATTGAATTTCAATGCGTTTGACTCTGCTCTGTGTTGGGTAGCTCAGTCGCCGAGTTTTCATTTCCCTTCTATTCAATGTTTTCAGTGAAGACTTCAATATGAAGTGAACTTATTGAAATGCTTTATGAAGTTCTTGATAACCTAAAGAAACTTTATACCATTAACTGATTCATATGATTGGTGGTCTACCATTGATATCAATGAGTAATGCTTAGCAGCCAGTCACATGGAAATGATCTAATATGCTGAATGACCATTTCGATCGTCTAAGCCTGAACTAATTAGTAGAGTATTCTGTTTGACTTCTGTTTAGAGAGTAAAATGAGTTCAAAAACAACCCAATTTCTGGCTAGCTACTTGAGCAAAAATTAAAAATACACTGAATGAAATTCACAATTTGCACAGTTTAAGGCTTGAGTGTTATGCAACTACTCATGACAACCAATCAGTAGTATGCAGTGTCATGCATTTATACCAACCTTCCTTATTTTTTTTCCTCCACATTCCCAGTGGAACATAGGGCTTCAAGCTATTGGCTGGAAGTTTCTGTAGCAGTGTTTGTTTTACTGGATGGGTTGCTAGCCTCATGCCAACCTTTCCTCTTTAGCAACATTATTTCTGGCTTAGCGAGTTAAAGGAGTGCGTCGGCCGGGAATCGAACCCCAGACCATGTGCATGGTCGGCAAGCGTCCTAACCGCTGTGCAACCGATGTACTTACCCACCTTTTTGGTCACCCTTTATAGTGTCAAGTGGATCATTTCGCTGTGATTTGAATAATATCGGTGTGGCATGTGGTGAAATGAGTAAATAATAAAATGTGCTATTTATTATTTTTTAGAGTGAGACTGATTTACTCTTACCAACAAGCATAATAGAAGTACCTAGTTTAACATAAATAAATTAAAGGAATAGGGCAATGGATTTCAGAGAAATACATAATATACAAAGTACTTAAAATTATTTTTGCATTATCAGTGGTACTGTTATTATTATTATTAGAGTCATATTTGTTTCTTGCTCAAACTAATCTTCATCTAACCATCTTGTCGTTAGACGTACACACAGAGTATACTCATTTGTAAAATGCTTAACGGAAATCACTATCTTGACCAGATATGTGTGTATCTGTGAGCAACTTAGTCTTTTAGCTTTCTTCTTTAAGTAAGAGGAAATTTTAGATTTTATGCGTAAAACAATAAATAACAGACAAGGGAAAAAAGACAGTGTACACCACTTAACTGCTAACAGTATACCTCAAGACAAATTGTCATAATAAATAACTTCAAAAAAAAGAGAGATGTAATAAGAAGGAATGGAAAGGCTATTTCATAAAAGAGGAAAAACCCATCATAAATCCAGTTCTACTTAAAAGGCTCTTTGATGACAATTGACGAAAAGAAATAACAAAGAAACGGAAAGTAATTTTGAGTGAATCAAAAATGCGCCAAAATGAATGCTAAAATATACTGTATGTAAATTATCACACCTTTTATCAGTAATGGCATGAATATCTTAAGCTCGAATAAGTGCTGTATGAAATATCATATACTGAGTGTAAATGAAAGCATATTGATCGAATAAGCCAATAGGCGAGTAACTTTGATTGACTGATTAGAAATGCCCACTTGAAATTTTATCAAAAGAATGGTCACTCAATTCATCGGTGGCATAGCCGTCAGGACGCTCGTCTGGGGTTCGATCCCCGGCCAACGCACTTCTTTACCTTGCTAGGCCAGAAATAATGTTAGTAAAGCGAAAGGTTGGGCATGAGGCTAGCAACCCATCCTGTAAAATAAACACTGCCATAGAAACTTCCATCCAATAGCTTGAAGCCCTATGCTCCACTGGGGAACCTGAAGGAAAAAAATGGTCACCCAGCAAAGAACATTCTCTTTGATAACGCCTTTATCATCAGGTTCTACAGTTATATATACACATAATAGTCAATGAATTAGTGTTATCAACAACATTAGTGTTGTTTAAATAACATTGAATCAACAACAATAATATCAGCCGAATAAAGTTCTACAGGACCAACATAACAATGAGCTGAATATTAGGAAACCAGTAATACAAATTCATGAATTTATAGTCTCCACTGAAGGCCGACCAGTGACGCAGTATTGGCTGAACTTGCTTCTTTTGTGCACAAAGCACTGTTTGTTTAAGGCGAATAGGGATATCTTCTGCTGTTTAGAGTATGCGGTACTTGGATGTTTTTAACAATTTATTTGGTACCCGGTAGATTATGGAGAAGGATTCTTCAATGCTGACTTTGTGGCTGGTTTGGACCAGATGGTCTAATATCGAACTGTCGATGGTTTTCACTTAGCTACACGGGTAGATGTTCCTGAGCACGAAAGATCAAGTTCCTAAACCAATGGTTAATATAACTTGCAAGCCCAATCACTATTACTGCTCTGATTGGCCTTCAGTGGAGACTATAAATTCACGAATTTGTATTATTATCTTTCCTAATCTCTCTGATATCCAGTGTGTATTGTTATGATGATTCTATTGAACTATAATCCATTGACGTTATTATTACTGATTCGACACTAATTTTATTAATAACACTAATTCATCGACTATTATGTGTATATATAACTGTAGAGCCTAATGATGGTGTCATTGAAAAGAATATTCTTTGTTCAGTAATTTTGATTATATAAATAGATTATTGAGTATATATGGCTTCTGGTGTGTATGATGCTTGTGAATAAATTTCAATAGGTAACCAACGTGTGCATGGTTTACGTTTGAGGAACAAAGCTTTCCCGTTGTAACAAACAGTGTAGAAAAGGTATGAACACTACAATAAAACTACCAAATTAATTGATTATTAGCTTCTCAACAGAGTATTGAATTAGTTGTGTTCCTTGAGGTGGTTGATTTAACTGCAAAGCTTACATGGTTCTTCTAGACAACATCCCTATTCAGCTTAGGTTTTAGTAGAAAGAGGACTTATTTCAATTCTTCATGAATGATGATGTAATCACATCGCCTGGTAACTATTGTCGTGAATGGATGTTAATTAAGGGTCTCCATTAGTCATTTATCCACTATTATTTTTTAACATACAAGGTGATGTTATATGCATTCACTCTGAATGCTTATAAATTTCATTCAGTCCTATGAAAGATGAATATAACAGCAAAACTGAGAATGCAGCTTTGTGTTTTTTCTAGAATATTCACACCTACTGGTTATTGTAGGAGATGTAAACTGATTCAGTCATCATAAATTTGCCCTACATCATACCAGAGATCATTTACTTCACTATGCATGCAACATTCTCTCTTATTCAATCCCTAAAAGTGAGCATTTTCGATTAAGTTAGACTGAAAAAGAAAAAAAGAAAATTTACTTAAGACCTCGAAATATTTCGCCACTTTTCCCATTGGGATTTCATGCTAAAAAGGCTGTGAATATGCATTTCTATGCATAGGTTTACATTTATACAATTTGCATTTAATTCCACATAATAACAAAGAAGATTAAAAGAAATAATGATTTTCAGCTTGATATGAAAGTTTGAAGGTTGAATGCAGGATAACAAAGGGCTTAGAAACAAAATTACAGGGGACTAGAAAATAGTTGTGTAGTATTGATAACAGCTTTTAGGGAAAGCAGGTGTGAATGGGATTAGCGTGGAAAAAGTGTGAAAAAATAGTTTTCATAAGTGAACTGAAAAAAACGGTAAGCGAAAACTAAGCAATCAAAGAGAAATAAATCGATGGTGAATGTGTAGGCTCGACATTATACAACATGCAATACCTCATCAACACCTGTCGCATCATCTCGACTAACTCCTCATTCAGAGTTACTTTAGAAGCGGACGAAAATCTATCAAAGACGGTGTTTTTGTGACTTCTTTCCACCACAGAAGCATTCATCATATGTATCGCAAAAGCCAGTGCTGTGTGTTCCAAAGAAATCAGTCCAACGCCTACATTTACTATGGATCCCGATTTCTTTGAACCCTTAGTTCTCATTAGCTGTTTTTCAGTTGCCCTCGTCTTTCTTGTCTTCATTTATAAAAGCTTATTTCAATTTGTTCCCATGCTCATCCCTTTCACACCATTTCGGTCAAACACTATTTTACATGTTACACAAATATTTTGCAATCCTATGTTATTTCGTTTCTAAACACAGGCAGACAACAGGCAGCGAGGAAACACGCATAAAATGGAGTCACATAAAAAACTTTGAGGATTTAGGCTTCATCAATGATATACGTCTGATTTCTCACAGTCTGGAAGATATGCAAGTGAAAAGCAACAAGTTGGCAGTAGAAGCATCCATAGAGGACAGGCCTTCAGGTGAACAGAGAGAAAACAGAGGTGATGAAGATTTCTGGCCAAACATCACCAGCAGCAACAAGAAAAGACAGCAATCAGCATAAATGGGAGGAGCCTGAAAGAAATGACCTCCTTCACCTATCTGAGAAGCATCATTTCAACTCCAGATAGACGGAAATGATGGGGATATCAAAGCAGCGAGGATCGGAAATGCAAGACAAGCTTTCATTATTTTCAAGTCTGTGTGGAGGTCAACAGGACTCAGCATGAAAAATAAGATCCAGATTTTCAATTCCAATGTGAAGGCAGTGCTACTATACGGATCAGAGACTTGGCGCGTCATGAAGAGCACTTCAAAAAAACTACAGACCTTCATCAACAACTGTTCTCGCTCAATACTGCTGAAGATCAGATGGCTGGCCAGAAAAGATCAGCAACACAGAGATCTATGGCAATGAGCGAACCAACCCTGCAGGAAGCAGATGTTCAACAAATATGCAGGAAGAAATAGAGGTGGATTGGTCATACTATGAGAAAACAAATCATCAAGTGACATCACACGCCAGGCCATTGCTCGAGTGGAACCCGAATGGTAAGCGATGAGTTGGTCGTCGATGTGAGGGTGATATGGAGCAGGTCATGTGAAGACGAGATAAAAGCATGTGGGCAGACGTGGAGCCAAGTGAAAACGTTGGCAGAGAACCGAACGCAGCGGAGACGTGCGGCTGAATTCTTATAATCCTTCAGGAACTAAAGCAAAGAATAATAATGATAAACCCCTTTGTAATCTAGATTTAAGCCTTCAAATTTTTATATTCAGCTGAAAATCATTATTTCATTTAATCTCCTTCGTTATTATGTGAAGTTAAATAATAAAGTAATTTATGCAAACGTATTTTGATGTGGTTGTGTTCTCTGAGCTGGATAGTTTTCATCACCCTACAAGGTGACATCTTCAGCCCATACTTCAATCTGAAGTGCTCTGAAGATGTTGCCTGCTAGGGCGATGAATGCTTTGCAAATTAAGTATCCAGCTCAGAGAACACAACCACATCAAAATCATCCACATGAGTTAAAAATCTTCATCATACAAACGTATGTATCTAATTGTGACTTTATAGCTTTGTAGAAGTTAGAATTCATGCAGTGGTTATTGAATCGCGTCTCAGTGGCTTAATGGTATACGAGCTTGCCTTGTAATCGGAAGGTCCTGGGTTTGAATCCTGGCGGTGGGTGCGTAGTTTCGACGATTCCTAAACTGGGGTGAAACAGCTGTCCAGTAGTCCCTGATATTCAAAGTTTCTCTAACTGATATCAGTCCGTGATCAATTAGTAAAACAACAGAATTAATCCTTACAAGCTAATTATAGGAAATAAGGATTCTTTTTCTTCTATTCACTTTTATTTAACTTACAAAAATGTTTATAACAAATATTTATTCTGAGCACTATCTGGTCAATAAATTTGTACATGAGATGTGTATTAAGGGCTATCCCTATCCCTGGTGAATTTGTTTATACCAATGCTTACTAAATAACTGATAACATTTAGAGAGATTACAAGTGTGCTCAGATGTATAGTTAAATTTTTAAAAATGCTTCTTCTAGTTGATTCAAAGAGTATTTTCAGCCAGACGTTTTCAGTAATGTTGAGGCGACGAGAGACTTTCTAAATTTCAAGTACTTCGCATAAATGGATTCCGATTTATTTTACATAGTCTTATTGAATGAGTATACTACTACCCTTTTCAGTAGTTTGGTTAGAATTTCCAATAACTTATTACTGGTATTGTGATGATCATATGTCCAGTGCCCATTTCATCTCTTGACTGTTTCAGAAAAACACTTTTAAGCTAGGCAAAATCGGCTATCTAGTTCAGGTGTCTACATTTTTCAGTCATTGTGTCATTAATATCTGCTTGCGTCAAAATAATTCTTGATGAAAACTTGTTATACACTTACAACTATTAGTGATTGTTTTCAATAGAGATAGTGATTGAAATATATCACTATTAACACATAAAGATTTTATACATATATATGTAGATAATGCGTTGATTGTTAGGAGAATTAGGAATGGACACATCTATAGAATGTAAAATATATCAGTGATTGTTTCCTCGTGACTGTTAATTTTTTGACGTCAGACAATGAAATCAGTGTTACCACAAATTGGATAACATGAATCAATGAATAGGTGGTTTGTTAAACTATCAACATTTAGTTATTTTACGTGGGTTAATGACAATGTAATTGTTGGGTTTTCTATTACTTCAAGATATTTTTTTCCGATTGATAAAAGTTTAGTCATATATATCCATTAAAAACGTGTATAAATCTGTTAATAGTCACGTGCGTGATTGGAATATACCGTGAATAGCTTGTACATGATATTCTCAGAAAAAAGTTAAATGTTTAAACAATACACCTAATCGCCTGTGATTAAACGATCTCTGGAATTCAATATGCCCAAAATGAAAATTTCTAGCAAACGGTGTTACTAAAGTTATTCGTTGGAAAATGGTTATCTCCTCTGACTTTATAAAACCATTTTCAGTAACCTGCGAAAATTTCGTTTATTAGAAATAATGTCAAGTTAAAACTGCTGGAAATGTTGTCTTTTGGTTTTCAAGAAAAAAAGACACTTTGGGAAGAAAATTCTCTTTATTGATGAAATCATCTTCAGAGGCTATACAGTCGTATTTACATTTACCAAAAATATATAGTAGTCTATTTTTGAGTAATATGGTGAGGGTAACATAACTGATGTAATTACTCAGAAGTGGCTTCAAAAGCAAGAATAAAAGTAACAAATTATGTAATACTCAAAGGCACCGACCGAGAAAGCGTTGGAAATTCGATAAGGTTGAAATTGTTATTGAGCAATAAGAAAGGTAGTTGAGTGTCCATTCAACAAGTGTGAAGAGGGTGAGAAAGCGTACAAAATGAACATGTAAGAGTGATAATAGTGGATTAATTATAAAAATAAAAATAAAGTAATTATTAAAAATTAAAATTAAAAAATTTACAGGGAAAGACTAATGAAGAGGTTAAGACTGTGGTAGAATAAGAGACTTGACAAACGTTTTCTGCATACCGAGTTCGAGGTTGTATTGATGAATTGCCAACGTTTCCATTGTGCACAAATAGCGAAACCTGACACGCTTTCTACAATTTGGCCCCACTTTGTAGATAATCTTGAAAGACGACTCTGGTGGAACTGCATAGCTTGAGTTCACCAAATGCTTTATTGCTTTGCATTCCGAGTGGAACATAAGTCTTCAAACTTGAGCCTTACGGTTTCAGTAGCGGTCGTGTTTAGGTTACCAGCGTCATTTCCAACCTTCTTTGTTCATCAGAATAAATATCAGCTGAGTGAGATTTAAGTGTACGTAGGCAGAGGGTCAAACTTCGGATATGTGCGTGGTTGACGAGTATTCTACCAGTGGGCCACCAACGTTTGGATGTAATACTATCAGTCATAATATATACTAACGTCTAATTTCAGATTACGTCTGTGAAATCTTTAGTTTTTGTTGTGCTGACTGAATATTTCTTCAAGAGGGATTTCCAAATTTAATGAAACATTATACTTAATGTACACAGTGATGTACTCACAGCTTTACTTTCTGTATTGTTTCAAGGTGTCTGATAAGCTGCTAGTTCATTAAATAAAATTGAATCATCATTACAAAATAATTGAATTGAAAGTCATATCACTAGAGCTCAGAGTGAACCTTTGATTTATTCTCTTGTCGGGTATTTTGTCGGTCTTCAAAAGTCGTCGAGATTTCATTAGAATTCATATTAAATAGCAGCTAGTTTGAAAAAAAGAAAGGATTTGTCGTACATAATTTATTTTATTTAGCTGTCGATTTATTCTGTTAAATTCCCAGTCAAACTCATTCATTTTGATTCAAGTATTGGTTAGTAGGGATTTGGTTGATTGGTTCAAGGATTTCATCATGAGCTGACATCAGTTAGAGAAACACTGGAAAACATGGGAGGACTGGACAGCTGTTTCGTCAGCCTGGTTCGGGACTCTTCAGCAGTACGCACTCACAACCAGGGTTCGAAATCAGGACCTTCTAGTTACAAGGCTAGCTAGCTCATACAACATTAAGCCACTGGGACCCGATCCAATGGCCAGTTCATAAATTCTAACTTCTTCCAATTTACGACATAGCGCAACCGCTAGCCAATATCTTCGACAAGTGTTTTTCCCCACACCCAACCTGCTGCACCCTACTGGTCACTACTTCTCACTAGAGCCCCAGTTAGCTACCTACCTGAATAGGGCAAGTCGATAGTGAGCATCTCATTGATATTCAAATATTGGTTTGTAGGGACTTGGTTGATCGGGTCAAGTGAATTCGTCGTATCCACTTGATGATAGAATATTTCATTATGTAATATGCTTCATGAATAATGAAATTTATTCGTTTTCATGAACACAGTACACTTTATAAACCTGCAAAAGAGCGAGAAATTATCTCTCGAGACGAGTATCTCAAAACTTCGGTATAACCATGACTAGGGCAAAAAAATGCCTAATGTACTAAACTTTAATTGATAGTAATTAATAATGTAATAATGAGTAGTAGAGGATGTCAGAACCGGGATGAGTAAGGCAAGATACCCATTTTTCACTCTGAAATCATTTTAGAAATCTACTGCACGCAGCAGCATAAAGAACAAAATTCGAATTTCCAACATAAGCGTTAAGTCGTTTCTTCTGTAAGGGTCAGAAACTTGACGCAAGCTTTCATGAGAAGCATTTCAAACAGGCTTCCGCAGATTTCCATCAATAGCTGAACCTCACGATTTCATTATTCAAGATCAGATGGCCGAAAAGAATCAGCCACAAAACACTCTGGCAACGTACCACTCCAGAATATGTTGCTTCGCAACACATGCTGAGAAAACTGTTGGATGACATCCCACTCCAAGACCCCACGTGGAACCCTTATGGGAAATGACGAATGGGTTTCTAAGAGTAGCATGGAGGAAATCATGTGAAGAGGACATGAAATTTTATAGGCAAACGTGGAGTCCGGTAAAGTGGACAATGGACAATGGTGATGTGCCGTGGAAGAGCTAGGATCCCAAGGAAATATCAATAAATGAATAAAATTATAGGTTTCCAAACCGTAGGTGTTACGAATTTCCTGGAATAATTTGAGCGCCGAGTCAGATTGATTCATTATTAATTATTTAGATTAATCCCAGCGTTTTGATTTTCTTAACACACTGGGATTAATTTAAATAATTTATAATGAAATGAATAAAATGTCTCTGTTTGTGACGTTAAATTCATCCGTCGAAATTCCATAAATATGTACCATTATGGTAACAATTATAAATTTAAATTAATCCCAGCGTGTTAAGAAAATCAAAATAAGATTTTTCTGAACGTGTCGCTGTGTAAGCCACAGCTTCTTCAGTAGATTTGCGCAGATTTTTATTAGTCACCAATATAATTTACACAGCGAAACGTCCAGAAAAATCTTGTTTTGATTTTCTTAACACGCTGGGATTAAGTTAAATAATTTATAATGAATCAATCTGACTCGGCGCTCAAATTATTCCAGGAAGTTCGTAACGCTTACGGTCTGGAATCTTATAATATTATGGTAACAAGTTTATTAAATAGTTTTGCATTAACCCAAAGCCGTTACAACACTAACTGCGAGACAATGCCTGACTCCTTTTCGATGCATAAGTCAGACTTCAGACGTCTATTTCCGACTGCCATACTGAACCAAAGATAGTAGTGGTACTTTTGTTTATTGATTGTTAAAATGAATCAGATATTTATTGCTTCCTTGGTATAATTGGTTCTTTGGCTGATGGTGATCCGTGAAGGAAACCATCTTGAAGTCGCCTAAATCATGCATATCTTAGTAGTAGGTTTTTAAATGATCGCACATTAAACATAATTAGGGATAAGAAAATTGAAAATGTGAGTTACTGTAAAACTTATTGTGGGTTTATCTCCTTATGAATGTTCACTAGCGGAGAAACGGACATTTTACTGCAGTTTCACCATATCGGACAAAAATAAAACCATTCATTGCTTTTCCAGTTAATTATTATTTTCATATATTTTTTCCAGAAATAAAAGTCTGCACAACCTTACCGACTTAAACTTATCTTCTAAACGTTCCGTCTTCATCATTCAGGTACCAACTAATTTCACCCCTTGGTGAGATTGTTAAAATTATTTTTTTTGTTGGTTGACTTTTGCTGGTGAAGTAACTGATAGCTGAAAATTGAAGTAAGAACCTGTCACTTCAAGATTTTAATCAGACTTCAAGAATACTACTCAAGGTCATTTTTGGTGAACTACAACTGATAAATTGATGACAATGGACAGAAAATTGTGCATCACGCATTACTGTAGACTTATCCCTAAATACTGTTACAGAATAATGCTCACCTCATTGGTTTTATGAAACCGCTCTCATTCATGATTTTATGCCATCCTTAGACACCAGCCAGTAACTTTTATTTACTTAAGATATGTTATCTTTATAAGTGAGAACTTTGCATTATTATCAATGCCAAAACCAGACTATAGCAACCAAAACTGACGTGCTGTATTCTGAGCGCTGGAAACCGATCTTCGTGTTCTACTCTAAGGTTAACCACAACTTTCTTGAGTGACACAGTTTCTAAGCACCCAGTGAACTTCAAAAAGACAGCTATTTCTGATAAAAGCTGTGATACTTTTTGGAAGTTATTACGTATCAAAAGCTGAAAATTACCTC
This sequence comes from Trichobilharzia regenti, assembly GCA_944472135.2. Lineage (NCBI taxonomy): Eukaryota > Metazoa > Platyhelminthes > Trematoda > Strigeidida > Schistosomatidae > Trichobilharzia > Trichobilharzia regenti. The sequence goes on along the minus strand of OX235265.1, from coordinate 43,800,361 downwards.
AACAACGCTGTCACGCAGCTGTATAGATCGAAGAATTCTCCAGTATACTGTAGAACAAAAAATGGCAACCAAAACCAAATATAAGCGGTACTTGGAAATCAAGAAGAATATTCCCAACAAGGTGAGTTCAATACTCTGTCAGAAAGAATCATTCACCGAACACTTCCAGCAGACAGTCCAAGGTCGAAATTTCCATGTTCAGTCTAGACAAAACAACACACTATCAACACCTACACACAAACACAAAAAGAAGCATTTCTAAGATACGGATTACACAAAGATAAAGAGGAATAATAAGGATTAAGTCAATAAATGGTATGCGAACGTTTGAAGAGAAAGAAGGAATTAATTACAAAGTTAGCTGAAATATCCAAATAAGCATAAATTTTGTAATTAGATTGTTCAGGAGGTATTTTGAAAACATTTATTCTGTTTCAGAGACCACCGTATGATATATTTCATAATGGGCCATGCTGTTTGCCGACTAACTTCTAAATACCGTAGATGTGAATGTTATTGGGAAACTACCTGCTTACCAAATGCCGAAAGTATAGTTTGGCGCAAATTAGTAGAACTTTTTGAGAGAAAATGTAAGAATTTCAGGTATTACATTTCAGTCAACTGAAAAGACTCAGTACTGATAACAGTCATTCAACCTATTCACTTAAATAAGTTTTAACTACCGATGAAGATAGTGAGACCTAACATAGATTATGCTGTAGTAGCATACTACATGAAGTTTGTTTTATGAAAAATAGTATAATTTCATTGAGATTTATATTGATTGACATACCATTAAAATGTCTTTCAGATTTTGATAAAAGTTGTCAATACATTTCATCTCACTGGGGAACTGGCTGATGAATGCTGAGTCAGTAAGATGACTATGAGTAAATAAAGCTTTTACACTATGAGCACTGGTATTTACTATTCATTCTGACAAAGATAAGGAGGAAAACTTTTTAATCCGTTTGAAAATGAGTCATTTCTATTTCATCTCCTAATTAAAGGTATAATCAACTTTCATCAGAAAAATGTATGTTAGAATTCCTATGCAAGACGTCTATATAACTATTTTTGTGTAAATAAAGTTAGTCAAGCCAAGTGAAAAAGAAATTTGATTTTGTCGTTTCCTCTCTGCACACATACTCCTTTTGCGAAAATATATCGAACATATAATAGTAATAATGTATTCTTTTAGGTTCCCAGTGGAACATTGGGCTTCAAGCTTTGAAGTTTCCATAGCAGTGGTATTTATTTTTACGGGATGGTATTTCTAGCCTCATGCCAAACATTCCCTCTGTACCAGTCTTATTACTTTCTTAGTGAGGTAAAGGAATACATTGTCCGAGGATCGAGTCCCGAACTGCACGTGAAGTTGGCGAGCATTCTACTGCTGTGCCACTGACGCACATACTGAACACGCAATAGAGAATATTTGATTATATCAAGTAAACATAGTGTAGAGAGAAATACGTCATTTCTTTCACTTACCTAAGCAGCTGGTTTTTATCTACAGGCGTCAAAGATTAGTATATCTAAGCTAACCAAGATCGGAAAAGCAAGAAACATCATCAGTAATCCGAAATCACTGTAGAAATCTGGTAAACTCAGCCTATGAGAATGTATGCTGAACTTCAAAATTAATGTCAGTTCATTCAGTGCTTCTTTATAGTTAAGAGCGTCACCAGAAGCATTTCCAAAATATGCGGAACTCAAGGGTGTGGACTTTCATCGACAGCTGTCTCCGATCGATAGTGACGATAAGATGGCCGGTTGAAATGGATTGGTTCAAAGGAACTATGGAGACAAATCAGTCAAGATTGCATGGAGGATTTCATCATGAGCTGACATCAGTTAGAAAACCACTGGAAAACCTGCAAAGATTACTGGGCAGCTGTTTCCTCCGTCCTACTTCAAGATTCTTCGGCAGCACGCACCCACCACCAGGGTTCGAACCCAGGACCTTCTGATTACAAGGCGAGCTCGTAGACCATTGAGTTACTGGGACCTGATTCAATGGTCCTTTAATTCTAACTTCTGCCAATTTACGACATAGCGCGACCATTTCACAATGTCTTCTTCGATGAGTTACTGACTCATCTTCAACCTGCTTTACACTACTGGTCATGGCTTCCCACTAGAACCCCAGGTTAACTGCCTGAATAGGGACGGTTGCTAGTGAGCATCAGAGGAATTTTCAAGCATTGGTTTTTGTTGGGATTTTTTGTTTGATTACATGATGTCAGCTCATAATGAAATCCTCCATGTACTGTAATCTACCCACAAATATTCCAAACAAATGGAAATGGGTTGAACACTCAATGAGAAGACCTCAGAGTCATATCACACGCCAAACCCTCAGGTGGAATCGAACGACTCTATTTGAGTGTTTTAAAGCCAGGTAAAATTCACTTCACAGAACAGGATGAAATGCTGATCCACTGCTGAAGCCTTGTATTTCACTTGAAACTCACAGGGGATAAAAATAATATCATAACCATTTTAGTGAGAAGATAATTTCTACAGAAATATCCTAATCTTTTCTCATCCATAATCAATGTCATAAAAAGAATCGATTGTGTGTTTTTTTTTATTTTATGGCACACAATTAGATAATAATCGTTCCCATTCTCATCATCACCATCATTATCATACTAAAAATCATTGTCATTATATAAGTAAATAGGTGAGATAAAAGTGGAGAACAAAAGAAGTGTGATAGAAGAAAGAAAAGAAAAAAGAGGCAGTCTGATTCAGTTTTTCCGTTTCTGTTATAAGCAACTAATTGATCATCTCAACACTTTCGATATCTGAATGCAAAAGAAAAATGAATTTATTGTTATGAACTTAAGTGATTTCCCTGGAATATATACATACATATATACAGATATCTCGATGGTGTTTATTATATTGGATAGAATAAAGGAGATGTTGGTATCAAGAAGGGAATAAGAGAAATGATAATTATAGATTTAATATTGCCTGAAGTGATTTCTATTTCAAAATAGGATAAATACATTTTATGTTTCACGATTTATTAAAGGATTACTGTGTATACTGTTTACATAAAGATTTTAAATCTGATTGCATATATTCACATCAAATGATAGATATATACTGGTAGATAAGCTACTCTTTCCCTTCTCCGGCCTCTGAGAATTTCTGTTACAGCATGCCTGTGATTACTGTCCAAATATTTAGGAAGCTGAAGAAGGAAAGTATCGAGAAAGGCGTTTCCAACAGGCTAGTGGATATTTTTATTAACAGCTGTCTTCACTCCATGCTGAAGATCAAATAGCCTCTATGAGTTCGCATCAATAAACTCTTGAAACAATCTAACCAAGAACCTAACAAATATGTGGGAAAAAAAGAAGGTGAACTGGGAACACACTCAGAGAACTGTGAAATAACATCGTGCACCCGGACCTCGAGTGGAACTCGAACGGGAAACGACGTCATGGAGGGGATTTGGTGCGAAGGAGGAGAGGAGCGGGCAAAATTAAACTTTAAGCACCACTAACTACCAATCAGCAAATGGCCTCGAATGCACAAATCACATGAAGGAGGCATTTTGCTGTATTGTATACATATATTTATGAAAAAATTGCATAAAAACTGTAGAAAGGTGTTACAGAGGACAGCTTCTTCTCACATGGAATAAAAATAGTTCTCAGTTTTAGGTTGGTGTATCAACAGAGTATAATTCCATTGTGGGTGAAATTTATTTTGATAAAGCTTCATGGTGTTATTCAGTAATATTTACTGAGCAATAGATTGTGCTCGAAACGTCATCAGTAAATATTACTGTATAACATTGTGTGACTTTATCAGAATAAATTTTACCCACAATGGAATTAAACTATATCACAGTGCACAAGTTCTATCTTTATATCAATAGAGCAATTAAACCACATTCTTTGCATGTAATCATTTAGATCTTCTAACCCTAACAACAACCCTGATCTTTCCTGAACATAATCGTAACGTAAAAATATCTCTTAACTAACTGTAATCTAACTCGAACCAAACCTACTGTCACTTTTGTAAGATTAACCTAACCCTAACTTGTCCTTGGCTTAAAGAGTAACTTAGTCTTTCTCAAACCTAAGCTGAAACTTGCCAGATATCCTATTTAATAACATAATACTTCGGTGAGTATATATTATTGATGATGACATTATTATTTGCCGGATTCCACTAACTTGCTCAGTGAGCTTGGTAGTTAGTGGTGCTTAAAGTTTAACTTGTCCGAAGAGAGATTATGGAAAATCGTGAGTCCAGTTATATAGGAAAGCAGAAAACAGGATAAAGTGGAGATGTGCTGTTGTAGCCTTATGTTCCAGTGGGAACCCAAAGGAAAAATAATAATAATAACAGGAAATAAGACAGGAAGTATCGCCAAGTCTCTCTCTTAAGGAAAGAGTTCACAGGTTTTTTAACAAGTCCTCAAATTTGTCTCCCACTTATATTCAGACATTTTCAGTTCCAAACTCAAAATAGCTAGTAAAATAATGACTTCACCGTATTGAAGTACAGTACTCAGTATGTTTTTCGACTTGTTAATTCTAGGTGTGTGTGTGTGTGTATAAAAGTTAATTTATCATGATTAATGAATTGAATTTTTGATTTTCCCGTCGATTGTTTGGACCGAAGTGCTCGGTCTCAGGTTGACATGTCGGCTTCTTGTGCAGATGCTTCGACGATGTCTGGGCATTTAATTAGTATACAATTGGTGGATGGTGGCTAGCAGTGGAATCCAGGATGCGCATTTCGACCTATTTGGGACTCGTCATCTGGATGTACCTGCATTTCTCAGTGAGTGATGACGTTCCCACCGAGGCTCGAACCCAGTACCCATAGTTTCAAACGCCAAAGCGTTATCCACTAGACCACTTGGGCCACGAGAGCCACCTCTTGTGCAACGGGTCATATTAATTATTGAATTGAATTTTTGATTTTCCCGTCAATTGTTTGAACCGAAGTGCTCGGTCTCAGGTTGACATGTCGGCTTCTTGTGCAGATGCTTCGACGATGTCTGGGCATTTAATTAGTATACAATTATCATGATTAAGCAGTTAAAACACAGCTAAAAATAACAGTACTTTTCTAAAGTCATAATGTCCGTACTGTGATAGGCGGGGGGGAGGGAAGAGGGAAATTTTTTATTGTAACTCCGTGAACGCAGCAGTTAATACTAGACGAACTAATAGGAATCTCAAAACAAACTTCTTCACAGACACAATGGCGTTAAATGTGACTGCACACATTTTTAGGGTATTATAAACTTTTCAGGTATTGGTTTGTAGGGATTTGGTTGGTTGGTTACAGGATTTCATCATGAGCTGACATTAGTTAGAGAACCATTGGAAAACCTGGGAGTACTGGACAGCTGTTTCGTCCTAGTTTGGGACCCTTCAGCAGAACGGATCCACCGGGATTCGAACCCAGGACCCTCCGGTTACAAGGCGAGCTCAGGAACCCAGGGAAGGTCCTGGGTACGAATCCTGGTGGGTGCTTGCTGTTGAAGAGTCCCAAACTAGGACGAAACAGCTGTCCAGGACTCACAGGTTTTCCAATGGTTCTCTAACTAATGTCAGCTCATGATGAAATCCTGTAACCAATCAAGTCCCTACCGACCAACACTTAAATACTCTAGATCTTAGTTTTGTCTAGTATTCTGTTAGTGTTTCGGCCTTTATGGTTTTGTGTTGATTGTGCAAACTCTCTTTTTTTCGCATCCCTTTGCATTCCCAGTGAAGCATAGTATCTCAAGCATTGATGTTCAAGTAGCAATGATGTTGCTTTTATGGAGTAGAGTTGCTAGACTTACGATGAACCTTCCTTCTTTTTTCCCAAGTTAACTACAGGCTAGTGAACAAGGTAGTTTCGGAGTACGTCAGCCGTGGCATCGAATCTTGGCCTTCATTGATGATCGTAATTATTTTCCATCATGTGTCTTAAATACTGTATCTCTCAGCAAAGCATATGCTTACACATAAACAAACTGGGTAGTTAGAACAGTGTACTTTAGGCATAAATAAATAAATATTTGCTGTCACCAATTTCCTTTCCTTCTATGAATAAAGCGTTACATATATATTATAATTGGCGAAGTATGAGAGTATTTAAATAGTCTGATTAAGGCTGAAAACGATTTACGCAAAAATAAAATGTGGATAATTCTTTATAATAATCAGTCATGAAAATGAAATGCTGTTCTAACCCCGTTAAAATTATATTTTTTTCCTACATGTTCTAGGGTTTTGCATTCTCACTCGAGGAAGTATTTCATTTCAAATCTGTGGATGTAGACAAACATATCTTGGAGAGAAACACTGTCTACACAAGTAATTTGTATTACGGAAAAAGATATATATATATATATATTCTATAAGAAGAGTGATGAATCGGTTCCATTTGTTGAAATAATGATGGTTTGAGATTAACGCGCTACTTTCATACTAAACACCTAGAACGGTGGAAAAAGTAATTCAGTTAACAGAGAAACCAAAGAAGCGTGATATGCAATAGTTGACATGATTTTTGACCGTTCGAACAAATTTTTTGGAAACAGTTCGGTGATAAATTCTTCTGAGAATGTCAGAAATACAACACAACCATTAATCACCTATTCGTTGCAAGCGACTCAAAAACCTGTTGCTAGTCAAAAATATTCACAAATGGGTAAGAAATTATTTCATTGTATAATTTACAAAATATTTTCCTCAAGAGTACACACCTGTTATTTTGACAGTTGCAATGAAGTCAATTTTTAAAAGCACGCACATACAGACAATTATACTAGTGTATGATTTGTGCACTGTGGCAAAATGTAATCCTAGATTGTTACTGTGGTTACTGTCATTTATTTGAGTTCCGAATAGAACATATGACTTCAGTGGTACACCTCCTTTTCAATCTGCTCTACATAATAGTTTATAACCAGCTCTACAACTGCCGATAAGCTGTCATTTCCTTAAAATCCCATCTCCTCTATTTCACACTCGGACCCATGCCCAATATGTCAATGATTTGGCGCGTAATGTTACTCAATGACCTCCTCAACGTCTATCCAATCCACCTCCACTTTTTTATGAATATGTGTTTGGCAATAGGTTCTTGGATGAATCGTTTCCAGAGTTCCTGGTTGCTCATCTTTTTGCAACTGGCCACCTGATCTTCACTATCTATCTGTGGCAGCTGTTGATGAAAGTCTGTAGTCACTGTTCGGAACAGTTTTCATGATGCTAAATGTCAGCCTCTGAACAATAAAAAAGCACTGACTGACTTGACAACAATGTTGAAAATCCCAATAGTGTCTCTTATAGTAAGTGTAGGGGATTCCTATACTGAGTTCAGATTAATAAAGGTCCTACTCTTGACATCCTTATCCGTGCATCCTGTTGTTGAACCAATAATGCTTTGGTAAGTGACAGAGGCGACCTGCTCCAGATTCCTTCCACTGTTGTTGTTGTTGTTGGCTAGTTATCCTCACCACATCTGTCTTCTCTAGGTTCATTTGAAGTCCTGTCTTCCCTACCAGTCTGTTCTGCCAATTAATTATTTTTCGTCTGTTGATTTTTGACTGTATATGACATTAGATATAAATCAACCTCAAAGTCCAAATCTTCTACAATATTCTTGTCATCCCAACATATTCCTGTCTACTCCCTCCTCAAAATCTAACTCATTATTCAGTTCACCACAGTCAGGAACATCACTGGTGATAGTAGGCAGATAAGATAAGCTTATACGACATAGCAAAACAGTGATTCAGTATTATTGAATGAATAACGTTTCTGGAAGGATTTATTGCTGTTGATCATATCACTGTATCTATATGACCTCGTAAATTAGTTTTAATAATTTTACACTCACTTGTGTTCCAACGAAATTTTCCACATACCTCAAACTGGCTTTACTTTTTTCTTGATTACGTGTGTGGTGTGTTGGTGCCTCCACCTCATCACATTGGGTTTTTTATAATTTTATTCTGTCTCATCATATATTGTGAATAGCTGATAATGGATGCGTTGTAATGGTCAAGAATGTCTCGGAATTAATCAACTTAACAGGAATTAATTATTCTAGATCTAGCTGATGTTATGTACTTATAATTTAACTGACTCCCACTTGATAATATAACCTATGGATTATTATTCCCAAGGACCCATTCAGGAAATGCAAAACAACTTATTCAACATCATGTGGTAATTCTGATGTCAATTATGTAGATAAAAAAAAAGTAAAATGAGATCAGATAAATTATCAAAGCGTAGGAATTTGACTAGATCTATAATGATTATCCCAGCTAAGTTGATGAGTTCAGGAAAATGCTCGGCAACTGCAACGCATCTATTTGCATGGAGTAGCACAATCGATGAGATAAAGTAATGGTATTAAGTGGAGAGAACTATTAGTCACTGAATAGTCGTTCATCAAGTCACTCGGAACATACGCAACAGAGGTGACTTAATACCAGATTCCAGTATATGAACAATTCCACTAAACCAGAGGAGGAATGGAAACTATAAACGCCTGTGTAAAACGTCGTATGGATAAATTTATGAAGCTTTAGACAAACTGAAAGATTTACAAGCAATGCTTGACAGGTCAGCAGAAAGTGTAGCAAACACGGGACTTCACTTTAACGTAGAGAAGTCAGAGGTGTAGACACCTAACCAAAGACAGCAACAGTCTCCACTAGCATAAAAATCTATAGGAATTCACCTTTTCTACTTTGCAGCTTTGCCTCAACTTAAGGAGGTGGCCTGGATCATGTTTTCAATGTCAAGATGGAATTGACAAAGCTCTGGTTTGCATTTCAGTAGAAGAAATAAGAGCTGAATTTTTGACACTGTTGTCAAGTTAGGGAGTTTGTAAGTTTCACAGACTTGCGAGCGTGTCAACAAGAGCATTTCCAACAGGTTACTGCAAACCTTCATCAACATCTGCATTCTAGCGATGCCGAAGGTTGGACGAACACAAAAGATTCCTCAGAATACAAGGTTGATGATATTAATAATAAATAATAATGGAAAAACACATGGAAATGAGGGATAATTTTTTCACGAAACATCATCAATTTATCAACACCATATCACTGTGTCATATCGACATAAACTTGGCTTACGTGGAGGTTTATGCATCAGTCGCCTGTAAATAAACGGACATAGCACTCACTGAAGGACACTCATCCTAAATTACCTTACTTCAAAAGTGAATGTTTATTTCGAATCTTAGATATATTAGACTACTAAGTAACAATACTGGTTGATATGAGTAGACTGAAATTATTTGGGTCCTTGAATTGAGCCAAACCGGGTACACCTCTGGTTTTCTGTACCCATTCGATGTTTAGATCACTTCGGTTGCTGTAGTAAGCACCATTGGTTGATATAAGTCGAATACGACCACTCATCTCAATCAGTTAGTAGTACACAGTTTTATAGATTACACTCAGTAGTTCGTTTCAGTCATGTGACGTAAGATCTAAGAAAAACATGTAAGCATTTTCAACTCTCAAATATGTGCATACTACTTTCTAAATACTGCTTTCAACGTACTGCAATACCATTGTCTTTAAGCATTGAAATGGTATAAATCAAAATCCAATGGTATCCTTTTTAAATATTACATTGTAATGATTTAGCAGAATTTAGATTTGGTGGGCCACGCAATGGAATACATCCTAGTGGTTGAATGTTCAATGGGACCACTTTGTAACCTGAAGCTCCAGGGTTCTACTCCTGGAGGTGAGATCATAGGTGTGTAATGCTAAAGAGTTCCGAACACAAATTCCCTAGTATTTATTAGTTCTCTAACTGAAATCATTTCGTGGATTTATTCCCCTTAATGAACTTGAATAAAGCAAGAACAACAGTGGTTTGTGCAGAATAATATGGTAACACCATCTGTTTCTTTGGCTTCTCATCATTTGCCTAGGGCTTGAAGAAATTATTATTAAGTTTAGGTAAATAACAGCTTCAACATAATCGCAAATTTTACATGATATCAGTTGACTGGAGGTTCTGGACTTAGTGAAAAGTGCCCAGAAAATTACGCTTGTATAATTTCTACACAGACAGTTCAAGTTTAAACAAAATAAATGTATGAATACAATGGTAAATGAGTTACGTGATAAAGACGAGAGATGCATAAGATGATGAATGACTGATAAATTAGGTAAGAATATACTGAGTTCAACTCAAAACATAGAAACAAGAGACAACGAAAATTACAGATTATAAACGGAGGGTGAGGTTAAAGACAAAGATTACGTCATCAGATGAAAGAGAGAATACAGACATCCAGTTAACATGACAAGGAAAGATTATTAACTGCTTCTTTCTGAACACTTAAATCTGGTTTCAAGCGTTTGACAGAAATTTCTTCGGAAAACTTGAGGAGAATTGAGCTTCTCTGTCTACTGATAATCTCCACTTCATGACCAATATCAAGTAGATGCCTGCTAATGGCACTATTGTAAACGTTTCTTCCCTTGAGACGTAGACTTTTCTACACATGATCAGAAAATCGGAGGTGTACCCTTCTTTCTGTTCTCTCAGTGTAACTGCTCCTGAAGATACATTTAAATTTGTATACAGAGTTGGACTTAACATGAAAAGGATATCAGTTGACTTTTGACAGCACCAAGGAGCAAGTTGTTTGATAGACGGTAACCAACTCTGCTAGATGCAGGATAGGCTCTGGCTAGAGGCGTGCTCAGTTTTCTGTTGACTACTGATGCAATATTTTCACCTTTAAAATCGAGTTGAATAAAGACAGGCTTTTGTCAACTGTGATTTGTTTGATGTCTGAGCCTTCACATCTTCCACATATGACAATGAATCTTTGAGAATAACCATTGTTTTTCAACATCTTTTCGATAAATATAAATTCTCCCTCTAATTTCGCTGTAGAGCATATTCTCCTAGCTCTATAGTACAGAGTCTTGACTAGTACTCTATTCAAGCTATTTGAACAAAAATTATTGAAGTGTAAGTATTGTTCATTCCACGTCACTTTTCAGTAAACTGACCTCTGGAGACTACCATCTTCTACGCGTTGCATGGCAGAGTCAAGGAAATGTGACTTTCCATCATTTTCATGTTCCATAGTAAATTCATCTCGTCATTGAAATTGAAAGATGGTGTAGGCATTAATTAGATATGATAGAGAAGATTTGTAACTCAGGTGGATGATTTTGAGGTGGTTGTGTTCTCTGAGCTGGATAGTTAATTTGCGAAACTTTCATCGCCCCATATACTAGGCAACATCTTCAACGCAAACTTCAATTTGAAGTGAGCTTTTGGATTTCTCCACGATTTCATTTATCATCTCTCCTGGTCGGTGACCTTGGACGTGATTGGTTGATTTGTGTGTTTTCACACCATCTAGGTTACTTGTATTGAAACTGGTTGTTTCCTTGACTTGAACTTTGACCTCTCTCTGTGTGTGTGAGGTTTCTTTCTTATCAGTTGATAAATTTTGTCTATTTCTATGTGTCGATTGATTGATGATTTACTGGAATGCCAAGTGTCTAAAAATTCTCCAACATTCTTGTTGTTTCCTCTGTCTAATATTTGAACGTTGCCGCAGTCGAATTAATGTCCGTGGTTGTCTTCATGCAGCGAGTGATATTAAGGAGTGGATATCATGTCTTTTGAAGGCTAGCTTATGTTCGTGGATACAAAGACGAAGGGGACGTCCACTTTGACCAATGTAGTATTTTTTGCAGTTGTTACAATTCATTTTGTAGATGTAGATGTTGGTTTTATCTTCTTTCGCTGTTCAGTCTTTTGGTTGACATAGAATTGAGTGAAGTGACTTGGTTGGTTTGTGTACGACATCAATTCCTAAAGGAAGAAAGAAACTTCACACACACACACACAAAGGGTCAAAGTTCAAGCCAAAGAAACAATCAGTTCCAGAAATCTAAAAGCTGACTTCAATTTGAAGTAGGCGCTGAAGATGTCGCCTAGTAGGGTGATGAAAGCTTCGCAAATTAACTATCCGGCTCAGAGAACACAACCAGCTCAAAAAGGTATTCATTACCTACACAGTGAAATACTATCCCGCTTACTAATCATATATGCATCATATATGTATATGGATGTATATTTTATCAAACTTTTTGTTAAATCGTTTTTTAACATACAAACATGCATTCACATTCACACACACACACACATAGACCTACACCAATTTTTAATAAGTATTCACCTTTCAAAGTTTTCAATTAGAAAGTGAAGATGAAAAAGCTAGTGGAAGAGAAAAAGAAGAGGAAGAAAGTGAGAAAGAAGATAACATTGTTTACACTAACCGTGGATTACTTCCTTTTGAGACAAGGAGAAATAATAATAAATTATTAATTTCAACCTTTTCTTTTCGGAGTAAACAGTCGATAACCTAATTTTTTTTAAAAAGAAAGAGTTAAGGAGAAAATTTCAAAAATCGCACACCATGAATCTCCATTATTCAATCTTATTAGCAAAGTAAATAAACTTGATAATAAGTGTAGGTAAGTAAGTGAGTATAAAAGAGGATTAAACTTGCTTTTATTTTCGGTTTTCAACTAAAACAATCAATAGTTAAATTCAATAAGTCAATAGAATACGAGGTATCCACATCCGGCCTATCATACAGTAAGTGGAAAGAAAACGACAGAGTAGGATGGATAGTTTCAATATACATATATATCTTCAATCTGCAAATTTATTTAGTCGATCGCATACTTCTTCACTTTAATAATCTTTGTGGTTAGTCATAATAACAATAAAAGTAAAGACCATTATTATTTTTTTCAAGTATTGGTTTTATAGGGATTTTGTTTGGTTGGTTCGGGGGATTTCATCATGAGCTGACATCATTAATCTGATGCTCACTAGCGACTGGCTCTATTCAGGTAGTTACCCGGGGTTCTGGTGGGAAGCCGTGACCAGTAGGGTACACTAGGTTGAAGGTGGGGGCAGTAACTCATCGAAGAACACGTTGCGAAGTGATCACGCTATGTCATGATTTGGCAGAAGTTAGAATTCGTGGGTTGGCTGTTGGTTCAGGTCACAGTGGCTTAATGTTTACCTTGTAACCCTAAGGTCCTGGGTTTGAACTCTGGCGGCGAGTGTGTACTGATGAACAGTCCCAAACTAGTCCGACAAAACAGCTGTCTAGTACTCCCAGGTTTTCTAACGGTTTTCTAACTGATGTCAGCTCATGATGAAATCCTCCAGCTATTATTATTGATGTAGACGGTAATTATTATATTTTGTAGAATATCAGCGAAAATGAAATAGGTAATTCCAACGTTTCTTTAGGCAAATTGGTCTGAATTTCTTCAAGGAAATTAATCGAAATAGAACACATGATCGACTTTGGTAGCGCCAAGGTTCTACAGAAAAGTTTTGGCTCGTATAAAGAAGGACTGACTGCAGAAGCCCAACATGTATAGGTAAATAACAATATTTTGAACAAAAAATGTGAAGGTGTAGTGTTTGCCGATGAGTGGAAATTTCTGATCAATAAATAGAAATGAATGTGTATCACTAAGCAGTCATACTTAATCTAAATTCCCGATTCTTCATGTCTACTTATCGGAGGCTAATAAATGATATACAGTTGTTGCCCGTTACACATATACCATTGCATACTGCATATATATACCTTAGTTTAATTTCGATTAATTTCCTTCATGAAATCGGGCCCAATCTGCCGAACGCAACGTTGGAACTATTCATTTCAATTTCGCTGAGATGTTAAAAATGTAATTTTTACAAATGTCTACTTCCCACTCGGCGCCTAATTATTTTTGACCTATTCGATCAAATCTTGATCACAGTTCATATAAATGCAGCGTGAAGTTTTAAATTTTTAATTAAATAAAGGTTAATGGCTATTTTTATATTACCAGTGAAGACATGTAAAGTTTTATTTGACTTGAGAGAATTTCATCATGAATCAATTTCTTCTCGGAGGAATTATTTTCTGCATAAAATCTCACTCAAGACAATTGTGTAGCATCTCATGCACATCTGCACATCAAGCTTTTTTTAGGTCACTCAAAGAAGTACGTATACAGCAAGCTCAGAACTATTTTAAACATAAGCGCATATCGAAATACTGGACGCAAGGTTGGAAAAAGATTGAAGGGGAACATGGTTTACAAATTATTAGGAAATTCCTCCACAGATTACTGTTATATTAATAATCCTTTCGGTCTTAGGTGTACAAAACAGGGTTTGAAGAGCGCGTCTCCATTCCATATTGTCCTTTACATTCTTCTTCATCTGACTTCATGATTACCGATGAGCTCTCATCTCCCTGTCACTCCACTACCACAACATTATCAATGGACCTACATCGAATTCGTTGTTTCCTATTCGGATTCAAGTCGAGCGGTTGCCAGAGACATGATGTCACTCAGTAGTCTGCTTTGACTATGATGGATCCATATTAAAATCCTTTGGCGATAGTTTATTGGTTGTTTCACTGCCATTTAATCCTCAGTTCGAACGGAAAGCAGGTGTCAACAAAAGCCTGCAGTAACCTGTCGAAAAGCGTTACCATGATGCACAGTGCATGTCTTCGAACCATATTGAAGAAATCACTTGCTGTTAGTGTTGAAAATTTAAATCTTATTCTTCATGCTTGTTGCAACAGATTTCCAAACTGATTTCACGTTAATGAAGGTTTGTCTTGCTTTCCCTACCCTGATCGGCTTTGGTACACTCATCTCTACAGGCTCTGGTTGATTAGACCCTATCCGAATACGTGAATGAAGGGACTTTCTTCTGATTCATTCCGTTTGAAGTTATTGATGCCAGTTTGTGTTAATTGATTACCTTCATCACGTCTGTCTTTTCCATGTTCACCTTAGTCCTGTCTTCCCTGTCTGTCTCTTTTGCTAACTGGTTGGTTTCCACACACTGATGTTGAAAATGCGGATCTTGTTCTTTATGTTAAGTATAAAAATTTTTCACACTGGTTTCAAGTTGATAAAGGCGTATCTTGACTTTCCGATTCTGGCTGTCTGGCTTCGACATCCGTTCCGACAGCCTGTGGTTGAAATTGTGCTTCCTAGACAAGTGGAGGAAGTAACCTCTGTCATTTCTCTCACTTTTACGGTGAATGATGCTGGTTGTTGTTGCGGTTCGTCGGTAGTCTTCCTCACTTCCGTCTTCTCTATGTTCATTTGGGGTCCTGTCTTCATTGCCAGCCAGTTTCTTCTAACAGTTTGCTGGTATTCGCCTGCAAGCCTTCGAGGTTTTGTTACATTAAACATAAACCACCCAGCGCGAAATTCTGATCTTCCAGAGTCTTCTTATCGGTCAGCGCACAGTCAGACGCATGATCCAGTCCACCACAATTACGAATGTCATCGGTGATAATAGGCAGTGTTGTCTTAATCCTGTATTCACTTCGAATGACTCGCTGGGTTTTCCGTTGTGGATCACTTGGCATGCGGCATTGTCATATAACCAGCTGTTGAATGAGGTCGATCAATACTTAGACATCGCACGCCTTGGCGTTGAAGCAGTTTCCAAATTACCTCTCGGTCAATGCTGTCGGTCGAAAGCCTTTTTGAAGTCGATGAAGTTGAGGTGGAGATTTAACTGTGATTTTAAGCTTTCATATGTGACGACAAAGCATGGAGTTGCAATTTGTTGAGCACATTATTCGCTTTTCCTGAGTCCAGCCTGTCCTGGATGGGGCAATGGAGCTCTGCATCCATTGGATTCATTATTCTTTCCAGGATGACGCAGCTGAGTGTTTTACTTGGCGTGGACCAGAGCATGATTCCACGTTAGTTCTTACAGAATCCTCGATCGCAATTCTTCGGTAGTCTCATAAGGTAGGCTTTTTTCTAATTGGTAGGAATCTTTCCTTTCTTCCCAATCTTCTTCAGTTGTGTCGTCAGCACATCCTCTACAGCTTCTGGGGCCGTTTTCAGTGCCTTAGGGTGAATTCTGTCTGGTCCTGCTGCCTTCTTGGACTTCAGCAGCTTGATTGCACCTAAAAGTTCTGTTTTTGTTGGAGGATTGTTAGTAGTAGGCACTGGTAGTTCTGTGCATGATGTTAGGGGTATTTTTGAACAAGATGCAGGTGATGGTCGATTAAAGAGTGCTCTAAAGTAATAGCCCATTGTTTTATTAGTCTCTCCTCTTTAAAAAAATCGCAGATGATATCACACAAATCAATAAACAGTGCTATCTTATCTCATCCAGTGAATGATGACCATAGCACCAAAATAGGTGGGTCATTTGCCGTCATAATACTCGGTATCATAAAGTTTTCCTTAGGATGTATGATTATGTCTGTTAGCCATACCTATAAGCTTCTGGATCAATGAGAACAGACCTAGACCGTTTTCATAAGAGCGAATTCATGCTGTTTGTTTACCCTGGCCTACTATAAAGTCATCAAGAGCATAATCACCTCATATTTTCATTTCTCATTATGCCCTTCTTTCTCCTAGTTTAGTTCATATCATTATTATCTGTCACTTTTTGTATTTACACTGAGCTTATCCTGACTCTGTATGTTTACAGTTCACTATTTAACCACCTTATTTTTCAGCTTGTACAGTTTGTTAACAGGATTTCATTATGAGATGACGTCAGTTAGAGAACCACTGGAAAACATGGGAGTACTGAACAGCTGTTTAGTCAGCCTAGTTTGGGACTCTTCAGCAGTACGCACCCACCACCAGGGTTCGAACCCAGGACCTTCTGGTCACAAGACGAGCTAGCTCGTAGACTATTGAGTCACTGGGACATAATCCAATGGCCAGTTCATGAATTCTAAATTCTGCCAATTCACGACATAGCGCAACCCCTAGCCAATGTCTTTGGCGAGTATTTGTCCTCACACCCGACCTGCTGCACTCTACTGGTCACGACTTCTCACTAGAACCTTGTGTTCGAACTCCAGTGGGTGCGTACTGTTGAAGAGTTCCAAACTAGGACCAAACAGTTATCCAGTACTCCCAGGTTTTCCAGTGGTTCTCTAACTAATGTCAGCTGATGATGAAATCCTGTAACCAATCAAATCCCTACAAACCAACACTTGAATACAGTTTGTTAGTTGATATTTTTATAATATTCACACTTCTCTCACACCACTGAATATGACTTACTCCTGCACATTAACACCTGAAAATATTTATATTACTAAGTTCAGATTATAAGGTTTCTTGGAGAGAGATGTTAGAATACTTTCAATTGGCATAAAGGCCATTGGATGCATTTCTTAAAGTTGCAATGAGAAGTTGTGACCTGAGGGGTCCATCATGTCTACGTGGATGTTCATTGAAGGTATTAAGGGGGACAGCGCTATACCACGAAACGACAAAGTTAGAATTCAGTCGAAGATCGCAGGATCGGTCCCTGGAAGGGGGAAAGAATAGGGGTAAGAACTGTTGAAGAGTTGTAAATGTGGAAAACGAAAACAGCTGCTCAGTGCCCTTGGTTCTCAGTTATCTCTGTAAGTGACGCTGGTTCGTGACAAATATCTTAATAGTGAAAGTATGACTAAGTGTTGTATTTATGTATGTTATCAAATTTATTACACTGTGTCAACATGAATTACCTGTGATAAAATTTCATGATAACATTTTTATTGACAGGTTCATACAACATGCCGATGGATGAGGATAACACACCGAATGTACAGAATCATACGGATTATACAATCCGTGCACTGGCAGATATGTTTAAATGTAGATTGTCAAATTTTCCTATGACTGTGGGAATCTTCACCCAACAGAATAATAAAGAATATCTTTCACAATTAGCAAGTGAGTTTTTTATCTGTATAGTCATATCAATAGAAAGTTAGCATATTGTTTTAATTTTGGTTACAGCATTAGGAATATTAACAGTGTAAATATGTAAACTTTGTGAAACCTCGCTCAACAGACACTAGGCGTCCTACCGAAAGGTTGTAATGATGCAAAGGAAGGTGAACTAGCTTCATATTAATAAAAGAAATGAAGGTCGATCGAATAAGTCCAGCGTCATATTTTTACGTTTTAAAATCTTATTCACGTGAAAATAGTAACAAAACTGCGTTTTTTTATAGTATTTTATCAGTTATTTCTGGAAAGACAAATATAAGGGATAGTGATATCAAGAAGTCGAATGATTGACGTTTGAATCAGAAGGTTCTGTTTCAACAGTCCTATAACAATTTACGTATCCATCCGTATTATATATATATATATATTAAGTTCACTTCTAACTGTAGTATGGATCTAGGTGGAATGTGAAATTGTCATTACAGGAATTAAAATATTTCTCTGTCACAACACAATAACTACAATCCACATTTTTAATGACGGTTAGAAGTGATTTCACACAAAAATAATTACTATTACAAGAAGAAGGAATATAGCCGACTTTTCTCCCAAAGGTAAGCTTATACGTTAGACTCAACGCAGACTGTTGCAAATCAACAAAGGATCTTGAAGTATTGATAACCCTAGGAATTCTTACTTTTATCTACATTGAATAGAAAAGCCTCTGGCTAGCTGTTTGATTAGAGTCAATGGAATTTATGTTGGTATTTATGTGAAGAATCATAACAGCTAGTTGCTTTATTTTTTCATCGAAATATATATTTATATCCAAAAGTTGTTAAAGTTTCTCAAATATTAAAACAATTAGTTTCTCTGATAAATTTGAATCAGACATTTAGAAGACAAATTTCACGAGATGATGATATCATTTCGTTGTTCCTTTACAACCCCTTTACAACTGACATGGTTAACAATAATAGAATAAAATGCATGACAATTACTCAGTTATATCAAACAAAAGTATGCAGGAATGACCAATCGTATTTAATTAGGTCAGGTATTCCATGGTAAGCGAAGGCTGAAGTCTACTATTTTTTTGTACATATAAATATACTCTTCCAAACATGAAGATATTGCCAAAAAGTACTAACTGAGCAGCAAATAGATAGTACCGTGGTAAACAAAGCAACTGTGTTTGTGAAAGTGGCATTATGCAATGTTTGGTACGTATTTCTTGCTGTCAACTTGTATTAGAAGTTTCGTAATGCCAAGAACCACTGCTGTTACTTCAAAGATGTTTGCAGAACAAGTATACATACAGCAATATTTTTACTCACATCTGCGATTTGCACTTTACGCAGTTTCCAATGGGTGTCAAAATTATCAAGATGATACAAAATATGTGATCTGCTTGATACTCTAAGTGTCAATCAGGAATGCAGTCAAAAATGCATGGCTTTATGTACTACTGATTGACTGTCGTGAGTGGTTATATACTATTCACAGGAGCCAGTAGTGCTTGCTAGCCGACTATTTCGAAGTGGTGTAAACTCTGGATGGCGGTTTCGCTCGTTCAGAGCTGAGCTCACCAGTGGTTTACCTGGCTTGATTCAACTTAGAAAACTGATTCATACAATTTACACAGTAAGAGCGTCATGCATTTAATACGTTTAAAATAAGGACACTACAGTGAGACTGCCAAACTGTATTACTGATTTATTTTGCGGTGGATGGTCAGTTTGTATGAAATATTCAAGTATAGCGAAAAAATCATATGTTGTATTAGTCAAAGATAAGATATCGTCGACTAATCAATATTACCGCAGAACTGACTTCAGTGGAGTATTAGATACCACCAAGGACACACTCATCCCGATAGTGAGGTAAAGTTTGCTATGATTCATATTTTTAGACATTTACCCATCAACTCAACCTTATTGAAATTTCACCAATGAGTATTTTAAACGCTGTGTATATTTATATTTCAATAAAATTTATTCCGTTTTTTTTTTGCTAACCAGATGAATTACATAATATGGATCGCCTTGACAGTCCTCTGCCATTGAAATTTAGCAAATTATTGTTCCTGTTCCCCTTATTTATCAGCGCTATTTTAGGCTACTTTGTTGGAATGTTAACTAATTGGCAAATAGGATTATCGATTGGACACATTGGAATGTTCATACAAATCACATTTTTAGGTAAGTTGATAATGTTTTACAATAAAACCATCTGTTTCGCTGTATCTCATATACAAATGTTTTACAAGGGTGTACTTCAGATTTCCTGGTCAGAGACAATAGAAATATCATGAATGTTGGATGATGCATACAGTGCCCTAAGAGGGGTTAAGGCTACACATATTTCCATCATAAAGTGGGGGGCGCCACAAAGCTTTCAGTCTGCTTTGTGAACCAATATACATGCAAATATGATCTCATTTCATTGAGATAGAACCCTCAGCAAGTGTCTGAAATACAATATCCTCGATGAGATCCATCCATTCATTTACATTTATGCAGTAAACACTGATTTTAAGGATCTAGTAATAATGTAGTGAATGTTTTGAACGTAGATAATAATGATGATTATAATGATAAAAAAATATTGATAATAAGGTTTATGCAGGTGGCGATAAGAATAACAAAGACAGTAATATGTGTATAAATAAATTAGGTCAAATCTTAAAAGTTACGTAATACAAAAGGTAGGTGAAGTAGACAGATAATCAGAGTTTTAATAAATATCATAAAAATACGAAGGAGATGGAAGTACATGTACAATAGAGAGAAACTAAACAACAGTTGAAAAGAAACAAGTGTTTATGAAATTGCAATTTAACGGGGTCGTGGCTAGCAAAGTCTTACATCTGAGATTATCGAGAGCGATAAAACGGACTTATACTGCCTACACCCTTTGTTTGTCATTTTCCAGAGGGGCAATTATCATTCCTCAAGTGAAAGACAAGCTACCTAGCTGCGTCACTTCTATGCGAATCTACTAATTTAGTTACTATTGTGGAAAGAACTATATAGACCGAACAACTAGACAGCTCAACAAACGCACTAATGAGCATCTTTCTTCATAGTTCTGAAAAGGTAAAACAAAATCTATAAGAAGTTCTACTTTGGATCATTTGATGGATAGCGGTCACCAAATGGACAAAAATAGTGCCTTTAAAGTTATCTATCGCATTACATCAAGCCTTTCGAATGGAATTCGAATCCGTCTTTTACGCATAGCCGAAGCTATGGGAATTAATTCAAGAGAACAATCCTAGTCTTTGTATACAAAAGAAGTTGGATCTACCTTTGTCTCTCCTTTGGCCTAGGTGAATTCTATTCAAAACCCTCCCACCGTTTCTTATTTGACATCTTCGTATTTTTATGATATTTGTTTAAACTCAGATTATCTGTCCACTACACCTACCTTTAGTATTACGTAACTTTTAAAATTTGACCTAATTTATTTATTGCATTGTCTACATGCACACACATTACTACTTTTGTTATTCTTATCGCCACCTGCATAAACCTTATTATCAATATTTTTTCATCATTATAATCATCGTTATAAACACTGATTACTCGAGTTGTTTGCTTAATTGTAAAGTCATTACATGTGTAAGACGAGATCACTTGGGTATTTTTTCTTTCTTTCGAGTATTCAAATGTGTAGTAATAAAACTTGTTCACTGAATTTTTCTGCCTACTGACCTCATAGATAAAAAAATATTTGAAGGATATAGACATAATTCTCTTATTATTGACACCTTATAAAACCATTAAAGAAGTGAGTTTTACTGTTAGACAGTACACAACTAAACAGGAAATTTATTTATATTGTAATGTTAGACACTAGACTTTTTTCTGTGGATAAATCCTTCTTTGCCTAAAATTTCCAGTATTATTCAGACATCACAACATATAGTCATGCGAGCAGGAAATAAGTAGTAGTTGCAACTCATCACAATATATATCACTTATGACTTTGCTGATCAATTTATTGTTTACTAAACACATCATTCACTCGAGAATAAAAGTAAACTTTGTTGTGTTGGAGCACATCATCCTCTTGAACATTTAGGAAGCTGTAAAAGATAATTTTTAGCGTGTTTAAACACTTTCACTACGTGTAGGATGTCTGAGAGAGATTCATTTTGACGTAACGGTGATCTTTTACACTCATTTTACTTATTAACTTGATTAAATTTCTTATGAAGGTAAGGTTTGGAATAACTGTGGTGCTATACGCGTATGCATATAAGGCGACTGTTCTCTAATGAACAGTATAGCGGAAATTTGATACTGTATTAATTTTAGCTAGGTATTTCGTCTCCTAGAGAATAGGTTAGCATGATTAGAATAACTGGTTTGATCAGTCTCTTGACGTCTATAAATTAGAGCTTGTGGTATACATGTTTAAAACATGCTCATATATTTACAGATAATTTGTTTTCAAAAGGAAGCGCTAAGTGTCAAGTAAACTCGGTTAATTCCATTCACTACTATCTTAATAGTCAATCACATGATTTCTGCGAAGTTGAAGTCAGTTGTCTGTTATTTTAGCAAACAAGATTGAAATAGTTTCATTGTATTAAAGTATTGGTTTGTAGGGATTTTGATTGATTGATTACAGGATTTCATCCTGAGCTGGCATCAGTTGGAGAACCACTGGAAAACCTAGGAGTACTGGACAGCCGTTTCATCCTAGTTTGGGACTCTTCAGCAGTACGCACCCACCGGGGTCCGAACCCAGGACCTTTTGGCTACGAGGTGAGCTCGTTTACCATTAAGCCCCTGGGACCCGATCCAATGGCCATCCCATGAATGCCAACTTCTGTTGTAACAACAGAAGACAAGGGCCAGGCAACAGATCGTTTATTAAGGAAATCAACACGTATTTATATATTTTCATGTACATTATTATAGCTTATTCAAGCAAACATACATACTCTTCTGATTGGTTGTTTCTCACGGAAAGTTGACGTTCCACGTCTTTGTGACTGTTTGTTGAATGTCAGATCATCTATATGTTAACTGTATCTGCCTACTGAAAGTCTGTTATGATTGGTTGTTGAATCAGTCTTGTTCATATTTTCTTACGACCAATATTTGCGACATAAACATTGACGTAAATTAATGTCTACCAATTATCTAGCAGCCTGCTCTCACCACACTGCGAATTCATGACAAAGCGCGACCGCTAGCCAATGTCTCCGACGTGCTTCACACTACTTGTTGTAACTTCCCACTAGAACCCCAGGTAACTAACTACCTGAGTAGGGCCAGTCGCCAGTGAGCATCTCATTGATATTCAAGTATTGGCTTGTGGGGATTTTGTTTGATTGCTTACAGGATTTCACCATCATCAGGTCGCAGTGGCTCACCTTGTAACCAGAAGTGCCTGATTTCGAACCCCGGTGGGTGCGTACTGATGAAGAGTCCTAAACTAGAATGAAACGGCTGTCCATAACTCCCAGGTTTTCCAGTGGTTCTTCAGCTGGTGTCAGCTCATGATGAAATCCTGTAAGCGATTCATTGTATTAAATATGATACTCAAAAGTAAAGGAGTTTCCCGGTCATCTTCACTGAAGATATGATATACATTTATGAACAAATATCACTTTAACATATAACGTGGAAATCTCAGCAGATTTCATAGAGTTTCTACATTTTTCCTGCTTCATAAAATAATTAAAAGCAGATTAGTACATTGTCAGTGATATTTACGAAAATAAATTACTTCAAGAAATACACATTATCTATTCTGTGATATTCCAAACTAATTCAAGTCATACTAATTTCTCATAGATTGGAAGTTTGGGTTTAAATGACAAACTGACGCGTAGATGGCTTCCTTTTTCCTGTTTACGTAAGAGTAACTATAAGTAAATGCGTATATTTTATGACTAATGCCAATCCAGATATCCATGAGAAAGCATTAAAGCTGCTTCAAAGAAGAGGCTATTTACTTTTGGCTGTACAGTTACATTAAAGAAGAAGGAAAACAAGACAGTAAAAACAGTGATATATTGTCATAAGCCTGGTTGAGAATATTAGTGAATAGATGGGACGATTTGAATAAGTGTTTGAGTAACATATTGAGATAATGAATTTAACGAATGAGTTGTAATCAGAATGCACATAGAAACGGGAGAAAAAGCGATATTTTTTAAACGTTTAGAAGAAAATTGAGTTAGGAAGTGTTGAACAATACACATAAACATTTGGGACTCGTCATCTGGATGCACCTGCATTCCCCAGTGAGTGATGATGTTCCCACCGAGACTCGAACCCAATGCCTATAGTTTCGAAGGCCGAAGCATTATCCGCTAGACCACTTGTGCCGCGAGAGCCACCTCTTGTGCAATGGGTTATATTATTTATTTAATAGAATTTCAGAATTTTCCCATCGATTGATTGGACCGAAGTGCTCGGTCTTAGGTTTACATGTCGGCTTCTTGGTGGACGAAATGCGCTTTATCCTGGATTCTACTACTAGTCACCATCCACCAATTAAATACTGATTAAATGCCCAGACATCGTCAAAGCATCTGCACAAGAAGCCGGCATGTCAACCTGAGAGCAAGCACTTCGATCCAATCAATCAACGGGAAAATCTAAAATTCTATTAAATATACAATCGAGTTGGTGGAAGAAATAACAAAATCATTATTATGATGGTAAAATTAGTTGAATTATTCTGTTTTGTATGCAGAACTTCGGTTTCTTTATCTGAATGACTACAGCTTCAAAAATATAGAAGAGACGAAAGCATACTGTCTTTGGCAGGTAGTTCTTCACCTCGTTTTTGCACATACTTATGAATATATTTACGATGAATCGTGAAAATTTCCGGCAATCATTTTAAGTTTTAAAGTCTTGATGAAATAAGTAAAGCAGAATGTATGGAGGCGAATTCAAACAGTAAGAATTATTGGAAGTTAAAATCCCGGGGGACAGTGAATCGCTTCCCAGTGACTGAATAGTCCACATGACTGCCTGGAAACCAGAACGTCCTGAGTTCGAGCCCCAGTGGATGAATACTACCAATCATATCACTGAACTAGGACGAAACAGCTGTCCTCTATTCCTTGGTTCTCTGACTAATATCAATTCATGGTTAAACTTGAATCAAATAAATAAATCAACTTCCTACAGAGTAACTCTTCAAAACTCTTCAAACATCTACCTTTTATTTAGCATAATGACAAGCGATAATAAAACTATTTTTTTAGGACTTCTCTTTATAAATGTCTATGTATATATTTGCATTAAAGTAAAAGAGACTTGACCAATGAAAGTGTTTTATGACAGATTTTAGCAGTAACATAAAAACTTCCGTCATAATTTTTATTAGAAATACTGCTTCCGTTTCAAAAATGATGCGTCAGTTATTCTCAGATCGATCAATATTGTATAGGAGTATTTAAATTCATAAAAGTAGATTTCAAGTGTTTACTAACTTTAGGGATAGGAGTGATAGTAGTAGTAGTAGTAGTGTTAGTATTGGTAGCATTAGGCTGAGTTCTAGTTACAGTTCAAAAAAAAAACAATGAATGGAATCAGGGGAAAACAAAAAAATAAATAAATAGATGAAATAAACAAGTGGACAGGTAATAAGGCAGATAGATGACTACATAGGCTTTTTTCTAAAAAATAAACCTTGTTACAATGCCAGTGACAATAACATTCGACACTCACAGTCATTATCCTCCTCCTGCTCCTCTTCAGCTTCTTCTTCTTCACATCGTTTTTATAACGACAATATTATCTGTCAAATAGATATTTTCTATTTTCGTGTATATCAATGAAAACAATTCCACTAGTTCACGATGTATCACTAAAACTATCCCTATTCCCTCTCTTAAGGACAGAGAGGGATAATTTCATGAAAGCGTTCAAATCTATTCACAAAAAAGTGTTTGAGTATGAGGCAGAAACACAGAGAGAGAGAGATGGGGATAAAGCGATTCCCAAATAATTTGTTTGAAAAAGTAACAATATAAGAATTTTTTGAGGGGAAAGCTTCTGTTGAAATCCCTTCATTTTTTACTTTGTTACATCGTGGTGCTGTTGTTGTTATTGTTGTTTGTTGTTCTATTTTGTTTTTGTTTTAATAAACGGCCAATATAAACAAACTTTAGTGTAAACTGTAACTATCTAAGAGGGTTTGGATGGATGTTCCGTTTAAATTGCATAGTCAGAGGTATATTTGAATGAAATAATAACAATTTCATCCTCGGTTGTATAGTGGTGAGTATCTCCACCTGTCACGTGGAAGGCCCGGTTTCGATTTCCGATCAAGCAGCTGGCTTTGTGCGTCGGTAGCACAGTGGTTAGGACTCTCACCGACCATGCACATGGTCCAAGGTTCGATTCCCTGCCGACGCATACCTGATATCTATGGTCGGCCTGCAAAATTTGGGCTACCGATATTCATGCCGAAAATTCCATACTTGTACCAAAATTAGAGTGTGGAATCAAGCTGCAATCAAAAGTAAAAATAAAATAAGATAATAATAATAATAATAGAATATCCTGTATAGAACTAATTTTGTATTAATTGCTTAGTAGATCCTTGTTGTTTGCGATTATACGCTGGACGTCTTCTTCTTAAAACGCGTAATCCTCATTTAATTTACCGTCAAATAGGCTGCATTTCAATATTACTTTGTTGTGTTCTTTACACCATAGTGACTAAAATATCTCAAATACGTTGCTACATGATATGTAGTAAGGTGGAGCCAGATCGATCTGAAAATAAACTTTTACATTGTCAGGTGTTTAAAACCATGTGTTGGTTGGTACTTTTAGCATAGTACGATTAGAAAAAATACGTTTCCAAGGATAACTGTCATATTTCATTCAGAATTCATAACAAATTAACCTCGAATTCTCTTCTGAATGTGGAAGTATAGAGTGTGAGGTGACAGAGAAGATTTGTAGCTCGGCTGGATGACTTTAATGTGCATGCTTTCTCTGAAGTGAATGATTGAAATTCGAAGCTTTCAGTGTTGCTTCTAGATAACATTTTTAGTATAAACTACAGTATGAAGTCGGCTTATTCGAAATTCATCTTGAATGATACAGTTGTATCTCCTAGCATCATTTGTCCTAACTGATGGCGTCAAGATAATTTTTATTTACCGACTTAAAATTTGACTTTCTTTATTCATGTGTATTATTCTTCATAACTTAATCAATCTATATATATACATATATAGAGCCATACATTTGGGCATCAGACCTCTAGGAATTCCTTGGTGTTTTGGTGTTCCAATTGTCTCAAATTTCCACATTTTTCCACTCAAATTGATGTCAGTAGTTGTCTACATCCATCGATACATGTCGTAGAGTTTGAGAGCTATGTTCTTGGATTTGGGGTCGAAGTCGACGTTCACATTGACCAATGTAGTGTTTATGACAGTCCATGCAATTTACTTTGTAGTTAGTGTTGATACTGTCTTCTTACACATTTGTCCCTTTTCATCCAAATATTATTGAATGAAGTGGTTATATTGTTTTGTTTCCCGTATCTCTTCCGAATGGTTTTAGTATTCTAGTTGTTATCTCGGAAACATTCTTTCCATATGGTAAAAGGAATTTTCTTGTGATTTCTTAGAATACTTTCTCGCTGGTAATAGGATTCGAATTCAGACATTTTTAATGGAATTGTTAGGATATTCATTTTTCGGCTGTATTCTCCTCAGTACTGTGGTGCTGCTGTGTCTTTCAGGTCTTCAGAATAATATCAGTATAATTAACCAAAAAAGGAACTTAAGAATAAGACTTTCTTTTGTTTTTTAAATTGGATAACTGCTGCTAGAGTTGAGTTTTTGGTCTGTGTCGGTTGATTTCTTGTATATCTATCTGTGTTAACTTCCTTAACTACAACATTAAAGAAAAGAATTTTGTTGTCTGATGTTTCTTCTCTTGCAAATTTGATGTCTTTCAACACGTTGTTGATTGATTTGTGAGTGTATTCTGAATCACTTCTTTTAATTATGAAGGATATGTCCTCAAAATAACTTATCTGGACTTTATTATTATTTCCTTTAATTCCTAGTGGAACATAGGGCTTCAGCCGCTCGTCTCCATTGCGTTCAGTTCTCTGCCAGAGTTTTCACCTAGCTCCAAGTCTGCCCACATGATTTCATCTCCTCTTCACATGACCTCCTCCAAGTCATCCTGTCACTGACGACCAACTCGTTCGGGTTCCACTCGAGCAATGGCTTGTCTAGTGATGTCACTTGACGGTTGGTCTCCTCAGAGTATAGCCAGCCAGTCCACTTCCATTTCTTCCTGCCTATTTGTTGCACAATTGGTTCCTGGTTGGTTAGCTCATTGCCAGAGATCCCTGTTGCTGATCTTTTCTGGCTGGCCATCTGATCTTGAGTATTGAGTGAAGAGAACTGTTGACGAAGGTCTGTAGTTTGTTTGAGGTGCTCTTTATGACGCGCCAAGTCTCTGATCCATATAGCGAGTAGCACTAACTTCCCATTGGAGTTGAAAATCCGGATCTAATTTTTGATGTTGAGTGCTGTTGATCTCCACACAGAATTGAGAGTAATGAAAGCTTGTGTTGCTTTTCCGATTCTGGCTTTGATATCCTCATCAGTTCCGTCCTCCTGTAGTTGAAACGATGCTTCCCAGGTCGGTAGGTAAAGGAGGTTGTTTCTTTCAGGTTCCTCCCATTTATGCTGATTGTCGTCTGTTTTGTTGCTGTTGATGTTGGCCAGGAATCTTCATCACCTCTGTTTTATCTGTGTTCACTTGAAGTCCTATCTTTGATGCTTCTTCTGCCAGCTTGTTGCTTTCCACTTGCATATCTTCCAGTTTGTGGGAAATCAGGCATATATCATCGGCGAAGTCCAGATCCTCCAAGTTTTTTGTATGAGTCCATTTTATGCCTGTTTCCTGATTGCCTGTTATCTTTCGCAATTAGGAAAATCATTGGTGATAGTAGACAGCCTTGCCTCACTCCTGTCCTCACTTTTAAGGCTTCCGTAAGTTTCCCGTTGTGGATCACTTGGCATGCAGCATTGTCGTACAACTGTTGGATGAGATGTATAATTTTCGGTTGCACCCCTTGGTGGTAGCGAAGTAGTTGCCAAATGACCTCTCGATCGATGTTGTCGAAGACTTTTTCAAAGTCGATGAAGTTGAGATAGAGACGTGACTGGACTTTGGGCTTGTTTATTGATAGGACTAAGATATCATTCATGGCGAATTCCAATAAGTTTACTTCCTCGCAATAAAGTTTACATTGAAAGTGACGTCCAGACGGACAAAGAAAGCTACGCAATCAAATCCTATCGCTCGAAAAAAGTGGACACATAAAAGAAAAGATGAAATATATTCAAAACCGTCCATAGAATTACATTTGAAGTGAATGTTTTTCATTGAGCAAAAAGTGATATGCTTGAGTGGTCAAGACTACCTAGTCTTACTTTCTCAAAAATGATAACCAGGTACTTAACTAGTTAATTGAATTATTTTCTCTCCAGTTACAAAACATACATACTCTCATGTTATATATTAAATGCATGAAGTTTTTACACACTTATATTTCTAGCACATATCTACTTGAATGTTGTTGAGGACGAACTGTTACAAAAATACTTAAAGGATGAAAAAAATTCTTTCGTTTCCTTGATCATCTGACAGCCTACAGATAACAAAAAAAACTTTTAAATCGCAGTTTTATATGAAAAGTATATGTGTAAGAAAGTAACTGTGAATTCGGAGTAGAAAGCTATTCAAAAAGTATCAGCTGAGAATCAGTTTCGTTCAAGACAACCACAGTGTGTCTAAGAAACACTTGAAAGCTATTTCACTTATCACGATATAATGGGTGAAAAATATTTTCAGTCTCCTTTATCTGCATACTTTGCATTCGTATGACGGAAAATCTATCTTTTTTCGGAAAAATAATATGTATAATATTACGGCAATAATATTTAGCGTAGAGCCCGTCTGCTACGAATTCTTTATGGACTACATGCATTTTATCTAACTCACACCACCATCTTCATTTACAACTCTCCACTTGTATCTCATCAGGCAAAACCAGAAGCTTATATAGAAAAATATATGCTCGCACTAGCAAGTACAAAAACTCAACCATAACCTACTTAGCTCGTGTTCTGTGCGATAAAGGAGGCATTCGGTGTGAAACCTTTAACTTATTAAACAGTCAGTAGGAAAACTGGATCTCGTCTTTTCGACTCATATCATTTATAAGTAGAACGTTTTTTCTTTCTTTCTTTTCCTTTTCTCTCACTTTTCTTTTTCCGTTATGTGCTACTTTGTTTCTTTCTTCCTTACAAACTCTACTTAAAACATTCTTCTTCGTTCTTTCACACTCTGTATATCTCGACCTTTTTCTTACCGCGTACGCCAGTAAATGTGCTAGCATCTACCTTTTCTAACACCTTCAAACACCCTGTTCAATTTTGGCGTTGCTACTGACATGCCAATGATGTTGTTGTAAAAACTAACTGAGATTACCTTAAACTACGCAGAATTTTATTTATTGATAATGTACTAAATGGATGCAATAGTATAGTAAAATGTTGGGAATTCCATTCTGTAGCATAAGTACTGTTTTGGAATAAAGCAAATTATTATTATTAAGCTATACAATCGTTTATATATATGTACATAGTGATAAAATAAATAATCTCAACTATACATGAAATAGTTCCCTGAATGCAAAAATTTTCTTACAACAATTCCCTTTTATAAATCTGAGCGGTTAAAGAACAAACACTGATGCAGAATAAAATGAATCCGTTTGATTTAGTTGGTTCTCGTCAACTCCATACAACCTATAATCTTAAATGAAATAAGTCTTGGTTTTGTAGGGACTTGGTTTGATTGTATGGAGGATTTAAATCCTCCATAAAATAAGTCTGTCTAGAATTTTAACAAAATTTTGTCTGTCAACAGGCATATTTTAAGAGCGTCATAGTAAAATACAACACTAGGATTATTAGGTTTCTGAAGTATTACAGTCTATTATATATATATATATATCTTGTAGGAGAGTATGTTGGTGGAACAGTGGTAGAATGCTTGCCAACCATTCAGGTGGTTCAAGGTTTGATCCCCGACCGACACACTTCTTCACCCCGTTAAGCCAGCAAAAATACTGTTAGAGAAGGGAGGTTTGGCATGAGAATAGCGATTCCATCCCGTAAAAATAAATACTACTGCTACGGAAACTTCAAAGCTCTAGCCAAAAGCCCACTGGGAAGGTAAAGGAATAAAAAAAGTCTTATTAGAGAGAAGTTTCTTGAGAAACAACCTGACAGATTTATTATTAGGATAGTCCATTGATTCGTCACTTAATTTTTCGAGAAACTTCTGACAATATTTACATATACACTGTATTATTATTGTCCCTTGAGTTCCTAGTGGAACATAGGGCTTCAACTGCACGTCTCCACTTCCTTCTGTCTTCTACCGTACTTTTCACCTGCATCCATCTTAGTCCATACTGTTTCAACTCCTCTTCACACGATCTCCCCCATGTCACCCTCCCGCTGACGACCCACTCACCGCTTCCCTTTCGGCCTGGTTCCGCTCGAGTGATGGTCTGACGCGCAATGTCACTCAGAGGCCTCCTCAACGAGTTTCCAATCCATCTTCACTTTCTCCTGCATATTTGCTGTTTTTGGGCGATTGTTTCTTGTTTTGTTTGCTTGTGCCCATAGTTTCTTGTTGGTGATTCTTTCCGGCCCGGCCATCTGATCTTCCGCATAGATTCAGCGAAGAGAGTTGTTGATGGAGGTCTGCAACAGGCTGTTGGAAATATTCTTTGTCACCCGCCCGCCAAGTTTCTGATCCGTATAAAAAAGTGACTTGACGTTTGTACTGAAAATCCGACCGAATTTTGTTGTTAATGCTGAGTGACAGCGGAAGATTTCCAGATTGGTTGTTTCAGGTTGATGAATGTGTTTCTCGCCTTCCCGGTTCCCACTCGATTTGACATCCTCGTCCGTTCAGACTGCCTGTAGTTGAGGCAATGCTCAATGCTAGGTAAGTGAATGAAGTAACCTCTTTCAAATCCCTCCCGTTGACGGTGCATACATACTGTAATACCTAATAATCCTGGTTTTGTATTTCACTGTGATGTTCTTAAAATGTCTGTTGATAGACATACGTATGTTAAAATTCTAGGCAGACTTATTTCATTAAAGATTATAGGTTGTATGGAGCTGACGAGAACCAACTAAATCAAGTGGATCCATATTATTCTTCATCAGTGTTTGTTCTTTCTATGCTTGAATGCAAAGCTCTTGGATTTGGACTGAAGATTAGTAGCATTATTAGGCAAATCAGACGTAACTTCATATGATGAGAAGTGTGGAATCAAGCTGTAATCAAAAAAAAAAAATACCTTGATAAGAGGCTCAAATTTGTGAGCAATCAAAGCTTTCGCTATCTCGAAATAATAGGAATTGCTAAAACGCGGCATGAAATCGATAAATAATCTCATAATTATAGTTAGGGTTTTTTATCAATTGAAAAAAGTGGATCAAGTGTTCTAGCATACTGTTTCTCACATCTTTGCTTTCTTCCTTCCATGGAAACGCATGCTAGAATATACTCTCGTATTTGTGTTGAAACATTTTCTGGCTAAAGTCGATGTATGTTGCACCACAAAAGTATTATTATTGTTCCCTTGCGTTCCGAGTGGAACTTAACGCTCCAAAAAAAGATATCTACTTTGTTATGTTTTCTGCTGTCCTCTTCAGCTGTGTCAACGAGTGACCAAAGTCTCTCATCTCTTCCTCACACGATCTCCTCCATGTCACTCTAGTAAGACCAACTCGTTGCTTCTTATCGGGATTCCACTCGAGGGCCTAGCGTATGGTGTCGTTCGGTAGACTCCTCAATGTATGCCTTATCCGTCTCCAATTTCTCCTACACATTTGTTGAGCAGTCGGCTTTTGGTTAGTTTATCGCCACAGTTTCTTGCTGCTGATTCTTTCTGGCTGACCATTTGATTTACAGTATAGAGGAAAGGTAGCTGTTGATAAAAGTCTGCAACCTCTTGGAAATTCTTTTCGTGACCCACCAAGTTTATGACCCGTATAGAAGCCGCGACTTCACAATGGTGTTGAAAATGAGAATCTTGTTCCTTTTGCAATCAATTTATCGGATTTCATATTGTTATTATAAGTATTCACACCTCGGTTTAAATTTCCTCATGGGTTATAGTTTCGGAAAAGTAGAATGTTTATACATACAATTGTACAGCTTAGTATTAAATTCGTCACAGTGTCTTCTAGCTGAATATTGTGTTACCAATGTCACAAGTGAAATTATTAAATTATATATATATATATCTTTATAATGGCTTAGTAGGTCCTTCATTCTTCTCCTAAGAAATCAGACTACTTCATATATCAACAAATTATGCCAATTTCAGACGTATGCCTAATTAAGTTGAATAAAATAGTCGCTTACAGTGAACAGCAGAACACCCCGAAGAAGGGCACACTGAAAATGCAACTTCTTGAGTATATTACTGCAAACTTTATGATACATATAAATATATGTATATGTATACATATGTGGTTAGAACATGAAATCCACCTGCATTTCTCAGAAGTGCGGTTATTTCTATTCTCGGTTTTATTTTACTGTTCGAGTTGATGATAATGATAACATATAGTCACATGCTGTAATTTTTATTTATTTATCCGGAAAATGTCGCATACTCCTCACCTCAATGATACTTTAGAATTCCTAGAATAACATATCGAGTTATATAGTTGCATCCTTTGAGGCTGAGGCGATTAAAATTTTGACAGTGAGGATATTTAACGTTATCTCCGGTCAGGTTTTTCCTTAATATATGAGCGTCATGTTAATACTTAAATGGGTTTATATGTGACTAATACTGCAGTTAAGCACCTGGCTGTTACAAAGCTTCAGCTCAATACAGAGAGTTCTATAGGTACACCGCGACTGGAAATCCAATTAAGTCAACATAAATACAGTTTAAGATAAAAGAATACTTTGTTACAAAGCATCCATTATAGTATTTTATCATGATTAGATTACTTCTATTATTGTTTTTATTTGTAATTCTTCTGAATAAATTCTACAAACGAGAATTATCATTACTTTTCAATGTAAAACGTTTATTAAGTTGAAAATGTCTAGGTAGTGAGTAGCGCTTCCCCATTAGCTGTTACAATCTACAGTGTGTCTCTCTGTGTGTATGTGCATGTATGTTCGTGAGTGGTGGTGATTATGTGTGACTAACTGTTTTGTAAATCCGGTGTGTGCATACATCCATTCTATGACAAAACGAAACGTAAAATTGATATTTCTACGCCGAATACAAATATAGTTACTTCTACTAGTAATCAGGTTGTTTTTTAGGTAAAAGAAAATGTAGGTACGACTAGTTTTTGAAATATTCAATCAGAATTGTGTAAAATGGCTTGAAAATTCTCAATCCATGGGAAATTAACAACATAAAAATCTCAAGATTATCTACTAAATGACTTCACTTCCAGAACTATTGAAAACTGTCGAGGAGTACTGGACCTCTTTGTTTGTGGCTCTTCATTAGAACTCAACCATCAACTAAACAACGATCGGACCTAAGATTTTCCGGTTACAACTCGAGCTTATTGGCCACTCAACCACTGGCCTGGAAAAGAGTGGCCCCTCAACTCTGACTTCTTCCACTTCATGTTATACACAGCAACCGCTAGTCAGTGTCATCGACAAGTATTTGTCCTCACACCCAACTTGGTGGACCATGCTGACACGACTTTCCACTGGAGCATCGTGCAAGGGCTTCCAGCAGTTAGCGACTAGCTAGCACTAAATTAATCTTCAAGGCTACGTTTGCAGGCACTTGATTGAGAACAGTCTAAAAAGAAATGATAGCAACAAATAACAGAGGTTAACTATGTACTCACCTGAATTAGGTAGTAGAAAACTGCTACCTGTGATGAACAGAATAACCACATTTAAATGTGAGAACGCTTTTGAATCCTACCTATTCATAGTATACAACAGTAGTTCTAGTTTTTCGAACTACAATCAAACTGATGTTCATAATCCAATGCTGACAGAAAGTTTTATTCTAAGAGGACTAGAAGAAACTGATGTTTCAATTAGATTAATCATTTATTTCTAAAGTTATTGAATACTGGTGGTAAATTTTAGGATTTATGTGTCGCATAAAATATAAATCTTTTCAAGACAGCAATAGAATGCCGTGGATTTGTCTAGACTTAGATTCATGTATTTCCACAAAGTAATCGTCACCAATTCATAAGAGATAGAATTTTTCGAGGCATTGAATTAATTCACAGAATGTTAGTAATCAGAGCGCTCACCTCGTTACCTGAAGGTCCCGGGGTCCATTTACGGGTGTGTACTGTTGAAGAGACCCATGCAAAGACGAAACGGCTATTCAGTGCTTCATGGATCTTAACGCTTGTCTAACTGATACTAATCATTGGTCAAATTTGAAAACAATTAGTTAATTAATTTATTCTATACAGTCTCAATTTTTGATGACGTAACCCTTTCCATGTCTCCTATAAATACACTTGTTATTTTCACAAAACGTAGGTAATGAGTGAAAAGTATACATTTAAAAATTATGTTTGTATGGTTTGTAGTGATATAGAAACAACTAATTCCATAATTGTCTGAGTTCATTCATGCGATTTTAGCACTCATTAGAACATCTTGTATACTTTAAAATATTTAAAAAAAATTACAACTGGCGGAAAACGAAATGACTGAAAATGTTTTTGAGGTGATTTTCATTTCATTAACCTTGGAAACAAATATTTCAGAATAAATATTTAGCTGAATGGTTTTCATCAGGTAGAAAGAAGTTAACTCGTCGCATCATAGAATGTTCATTTTAGAATCATATACTAAGGACTAACTACTTAACAGAATGTTAAACTACATAAAGCTCTCAATGAAAACGTCTCATACGATCATTATAATTCTTATGTCATCATTATTATTTTATCATTGTTCCCTTGGATTCTGAGTGGGAAATAGGGCTTTCCCCGATTTTCTATATCCTTCTTTAGCTAGTCGTACTATATTTCTCCTAATCTCTCATCTCTGTTCCTCGCGCAGTCTACTTCATATCAACTTCCTCATTTCCCATTTGGATTCTATTCGAGCGATTGGCTGCATTGCGAGTGGTGTCATTTGACGGTCTCCTCAGCTTGTGCCCAATTCATCTCAGTCTTCTTCTACGAATTTTTTGAGCAATAGGTTGCTGATTGGTTTGTTCCCACAGTTTCTCGGTTCTTATTTATTTCTGGTCAGTTGATCTTCACTATGGAGCAGAGGCATCAGTTTACCAATTCTTGTAGTAACCCTAATTGATATGCTTCTCGTAACTCACAGTAAAAGTTTCTGACCCTTATGGAAGAAGAAAAAGTGAATTAATGTTAATTTTGAAAATCTAAATTTCGTTGCTTTTGCTGCGGAGTGCAGTATATTTTCAAATTGATATCAGAGTGATGAAGGTGAACTTCGCCTTTCCGTTCCATCTGCAGCTGCAGTTGTGCTTCCTAGATAAATGAGAGAAGTAACCTCTTCCGAATTTCTCCCTTTTATATTCACTAGTGTCACATTTTGTTGGTTAGCTGGTTATCTTCACTATGTCCATCTTCTATGTGTTCACCTAGATGCCTGTCTTCGCTGCCAACTTCTTTAGCCAGTTTGTTTGGTTTACCGCCAGCAAGTCTCTGACTTTGTGTGACAGCTTTTATGTAATATAAATGATTTCATCATGAGCTGACATTAGTTAGAGAACCATTGGAAAAAAGAAGTTATTCAGAAGATAGCCTAAAATAGAGAAGGTTACATAAAGCTTAATTCAAGTACCTCTAGCGTTCAGAAGTTAATTCACTTCATGTAACACAGTCACGGACAGATACATTTTTGGCTAAGAAAGTTTTGTTATTTTACTCATAAATTAACTAATGCAGACTTTAACTATTAAAAGGGATTTCTCAGCGGTTTTTAATGCAAAGCAGTATCAGTTAGTAAACCACTGTAAGATCCTATTATTTTATTCTTCCACGTCGTGAGTGAAGCATAGGGCCTCAATCTGTCAGCTTTGAAGTCTTGGTAGTAATGGTGTTACTCTTTTTCACAACATGAAGTTGCTAGCCTCCCATCTGCCATTCTCCCTTTGCCAGAATCACTACTGGTTAAGTGTGGCTCAAGAGTGCAATGACGATCGTACCTAGGGCAACGTACTTGGTTGGCCTGCATTTCACCAATGACTACGTACATGATCCGGGATTAGGTCCTTGGCCGATGCAATCCTTGGCCTCTCTTGACTGATAGCAAACCCAACAAAGACAGTGGTCACGAGAAATTTGTTTTACCCTAGTATAGAACTCTTCAGTGGCAGTGACTCATGATGCCACCATATTTAAAACCTGAAACCTTTACGTTTACAGATGAGGAGCAACAGTATCCAGTAACTGGCTTCAGTCTGGTAGCTAATGGAAAGTGACAACCAACCTTTAAATCTTCAAAACTTTTGTTAAAACCTATTAACCGAATGAATGGTTTCGTCGGTTGAATCCTGTAGAAACCTACTTAAATGAGTTGTCTTACTCCATTCTTCTAAGCTAGTAATATATTCGTTGGCTAAATAATGATGAGGAGAAGGATAAACAGCTTAAAGATGCATAACACTTTGAACATCTTCTCTGTTATTACAGTGAAAGTCCACTTATTCTGTTTACTTATTAAGTGACTATAACTAAATTACCTTAATAAAATTTTGGCTGGAACAGAATAACTGAAGACACCCGAAACAACTTTCAGCTTCCTACCAAATAATAATATCACACTGGTTTATATTGGAAAGAATGTTTCTGTTTCAAGAATATTAGGTGATGAACTGGACATTTTACGTTCTTGTGCGTGTAATACTAAAATATAATAGAGATGCACTATTTTCAAGAGTTGGTCTGTAAAGGCTTAGATTTGTTTTTGCAAGTTTGACGACGGAATGATATCAGTACTGGACAGTTGTTTCATCCTAGTTTGAGAATCATTGGCAGTGCCCACCCACCACCAAGGTTAGAACCCAGGATCTTCCGGTCACAAGGCAAGTTGGTATACCATTCACCCGGTGGGACCTTATTCAATAGCTCAAGAGGTCCAACCAGTCAAGTGTGAGGATGGATTTCCCGCCGATGATATTGGTTGGTGCTAGCGTTAAATCACAAATTGATAAAAGTTCGAATTCATGGGCCATTTAATCGGGTCCCAGTGGCTGAATGGTATACGAGCCAGCTAGCCTTGTAACCAGAAGGTCGTGGGTTCGAACCCTGTTGGTAAGTGCGTATTGCCGATGATTCTCAGACTAGTATGGAACAGCCATCCAGTACGCCCTGGTATTCAGTGGTTTTCTAACCGATATCATTCCGTGGTCAAACTAGTAAATAGAAATGTACTAATTTTCGTTTAGAGAAGTGTATCTTCCCTTGAATTATGCCAAGGTCTATACATCTTAGTAGGAGAGATGAATTAGGAATTTCGTTTCTTTGACGCAAACGAATATTCCAGGTTACACTGCAAAGACTGCAACCCCTAGTCTCCAATATTTCAGTCATCCAAGAAGAAAGCCTCAATAATACAATGGCAGAGTTAAAGAATATGAACAAATGGTTGTTATAATCTAACTCGTTAACCGAAATTATGTTTTGATTATGTGGAGATACATAATGAGATTTTAGGTTTAATTATTTTCATATTCATCCCCTTGATTTGAAACAAAAAAAGGGTACATTTTTTCTTTAAGACTTTAGTACCTGTTTTCCAATAACAAATCGCCCTACATTATAGCATTTTCTACTGACAAATAAACAAATTACTATTGGTCTTATTTGATTAGTGCTGGTTAGATATCGAATTCAGGACTCATATTTTGTACTATTTGAGAGTTTGTTTCATTCCTGGCTACTTAAGGAGTACCATAGGGCGTGAAGTTTGAGTTTTGAAGTTCCAGTGCTTGTTTTTTGATTTTCTGCTAAGTGGGTTTGGTAGACCGACACCCGACTTTCTCTCTCTTTACTGGCTTCATGTCGGCTGAGCAAAATTTTGGGAATGCAACA
The DNA here is from genome assembly GCA_944472135.2 of Trichobilharzia regenti. Taxonomy (NCBI): domain Eukaryota; kingdom Metazoa; phylum Platyhelminthes; class Trematoda; order Strigeidida; family Schistosomatidae; genus Trichobilharzia; species Trichobilharzia regenti. Next base: position 43,761,410 of record OX235265.1, on the reverse strand, counting down.
GACGTAAATCGTAACCTGCCCACATGTGTGGTTGGTGAAAATGCCACTGACTGATTGAGTCATCGTGTTCCCACTTAAACTCTGAAGCTAACTGTTACGCATGCAGAGCTATTCGGTGAAGAAAGCGAAATTTTGTGCTATAAATATCAGTTTCAAGAATACAATAAATCCGTCTTCTTCTTAGTTAATATGTTTAACACAGTTCTAACGAATGTACAATTTAGGGATCTATATCTTTATATTTCTTCTCTTCCTGGTTATTTTTCTACTTTCCTTCAAGAAAAATTTCTAATAAATATATATATATATATATATATTGAAGAAATTCGATTTTCCTTCGACTGAAAAGTTTTGCTACCATATAGAGAAAAAAAATCATGTTCTTGCGCACGTGCGCACACTCTCTCTCAATGAAAACCAGCTTCCGCTTCCGTTCTGACTTACTTCAACTCGCCAACACAATGTTTTTTCTGAATAATATTTTTTTTGTCTTTCGAAGACATAAGATTCTTGTCTGTACCTCTATCAAATGTATACAGGCATTATTTTTCAGTCATTTTAGCTTATTATGATTATTATTTTTCCCTTTCTTCTACTTCTACTGTCGAGGTTGTGTTCATCGCGTTATTAGTAGAAGAAAGTGAAAACTGGAACGACAAAATGCATCTGAGGTATATTATATATGATAACTTTAGAAAAAGGTAACTTTTCGCGCAGATAGTAGGATATGTTAATACGTCTTTATTAGACAATATTCACTTGCAATGTATGATTCAACTGTTGCTGTTCACACAGTTATTACTATAATTCCGCTTAAGTTTCCCCGGACAACATGTCTACAATTTTCAAATATATTTCAAATGAGTTCTTTGAAATCATCAAATGTTTATCTGAAATTTAGATAAGATAATATCAACATGGTGTACTCAGAATTGTATTGCCTACAATCTTTTTAAATGTGTGTGACTGTGTAGTGCAAAAATATTTAAATCGTGGAAAATACCCATTGGAATATTGGATTGAAAAGAACAAGAAGTTCAGCAAAGATGGAGATCTATTCGGCGATTTCATTCTCAAAAGCACCTGTACAATCGCATTTATGTAGATTACCTTACATGGATACAATTATTATTTGTTTAATTCCGCAAACAGCAACGAAGATGATAATAATTTTCAACTTGATATGAAAGTTTGAAAGTAGGAATGTAGATCACAACGGGCTCAGAGACAAGAATGCATAGGATTAGAAAACAGTCACAACGTATGCAAAATTGATATTTGATAACTGGAGAAACAATTTTAAAGGCGAATAAAAGATGGTGATTGTTTTCAACTTGATATGAGCTACAAGAGGCTTAGAGACACAGGGATAGAACGAATTACAGGTGTGAACAAAATGAGCATGGAAACAAATTGAAATCAAAATTTTCAACTTGAAATGTAAGTTAGGAGGTGTGAATATAGATTACTAGAGGCATAGAAACAAAAAATTACATAGGATCAGAATATAATTGTAAAATGGTTATTCTAAACGGATTACAAGTGTGATCAGGAGGAGCATGGAAACAAACCTAAAATAACTGATTTTATAACTAAAACATAGGATGAATTGAATGAAGGCAAGGAGAGAAGATTACACACACAGAGATAACAAAACAAAAAACTGAAGGATAAGGGAACATACCGAACTAGGTCCATGGTAGTTGTAAAGGCTGGACTAGTTTCTTTTGAACACATAGCTCCGGCTTTTCGATGCGTATGGAGAGAGCTTCCGCAGTACAAAGAATTTGGAAACACACTGCCTTTGGTAGATTTTTGTTTACTTTGTGAATTACTCTAAGTGATGAGTCGGTTGAGATTCTGTGACAGGTATTGACGTGATGTTCAGTTATGGCGCTTCTGATTGAACCAGCCATGTTGGATGATGTTCTCTAACACGATGTGATAAGACCCGAATAGAACGACCTATGTGCCCAGCTCCGCAAAATATTTCAGTTTAAGAAGATTGGCGTTGTGTTATTCAATCACGTTATTAATTATGGGGTGTGGAATAGTTCTATTTGTAAAAATATTCTTTTCAAATATTGTGTGGAGGATACAAGGTGGTGTGACATATGTCAATTACTTTCGGCACAAAGTTATATTTTACTGCAGGAATACTATTTTTAAAATGCTTATCAAGAACTAATTCGATGACAAATGTACATAAGCTGTCAGAAAATAAGGTTTCGTTACCATTTTCTATTTAAGTGAGCTACAAGTGTACACATGAGTAGGTATCTCAGCTATCTGTATAGTTTTATCTATCATATATATATATATATATATATTTGCAGCATCTGCGTTCACTTAGGGTTGAATTAATCTTTACAAATGCATAATTATAGCATGCTTTATTAGAGACTTTTCCCAGCATAAATTCATGTCATCAGGTACTGTCCATAACACTTGATTAAAGAATCAATACGTGTACTAAATCCAGGCTAGAAATTACTCAGGCATGGAAATTATTAGGAGGCATGAAGTGTCCATCAACATCAATCTATAAAAAAATATGACATAGTAAAAGTTTGCAATATTTTGTTAAAATATATAATTATATCTCTTTATTTAGAGATACATTGTAATGATTATTAAAATAAATCACTGAGTTAAATAAAACTTTACAACTAATTAATTTAAAATTAATGCGCAAAAAGAATTTCTCAAATCTGGTCTGTAAATTGATGAAAGCATATTTTTGTATTATTATTCTGGGTCCCTCCTCTTATAGTAATGATATAAGTCAATGTACGCCTGAAGTAGTTGATGAGTATGTGAATACTTGAATGACAAATACTCTTCGATTAGCTGTCAAATAAAAAGGAACCATCCTACGATTATTAAGTCGGTCAAACTGAACTTCAATGATATAGTTAAACATATTGGGGTGATGTTGCTTGATGGCAGTAATTCAGTCTTCAGTTTTAAAACCATGGTAGCATGAAGGATTCATTCTGCATACAAATATATCATATATGGCTATGAGATTAGGATAAAAGTTATTGCGAGGTTTTTTCGAGCATACTGTAGTTCACGTTACAACAGGATTTTCAGTCGTTTTAAAAAGGTTGATAAAACATCATTAAAACAGCCAAAAGTAATAATTAGTGCGATTACAGCATTTCTTTAAGCAGGTAATGGAAATTATTTAATTCAGTATTAGATTTTTTGTCGATTGATTGAATTAAATAATTAATGTGACCCATTGCACAAGAGGTAGCTCTCGTGACCCAAGTGGTCTAGTGGATAACGCCTTGGCGTTTAAAACTACGGGCACTGGGTTCGAGCCTCGGTGGGAACATCATCACTCACTGGGGAATGCAGGTACTTCCAGATGACAAGTCCCGAATAAGACGAAATGGGCATTCTGGATTCCACTGCTAGTCGTCATCTACCAATCAACTTCTAGGTAACACAAAATCCCAAAAGATCAATTACCTGAGGGAATTCAAATCATAATTGACCACTTCCGTTCTAGCTATTCAAGTATATCAAGACGAAAGAGTTGCAAGTTTGTTTTACAATAACTTTTATCCTCAATCCACCTGCTAAGACCTCTTATTCACTTATAATCCGCACAGTGCATAGGCTTATATTCTGGTAAATTGACCAAAAATGGGTATTGAGCTATGGCTTCAGCACTTTGTTGGTTATGTATTTCTTGCCTGACAGGCCATTCTTTGTACAACACTGATAACACTAGTTATGAAAGTGATGATTATTTGCAAAATGTTGTCTTTAAGATGATGATGTTTAACCATCTCCATTCTGGAAAAAACTACTGACTGAAAAAATAAGTTGCTGAACATCAGTAAACTTGAAAAAGAGGACAGAATACCTCAGGAAAAGAATAACATTGTTCTAAGTTTGTGTTGAGATTTGACGGCACAGCGGTTAGGACGCTCGCCGACCATGCACATGATCCGGAGTTCGATCCCCAGCCGACGCACTCCTTTACCTCGCTAAGTCAGAAATAATGTTGGTAAAGAGGAAAGGTTGGGCATGAGGCTAGCAACCCCATCCTGTAAAAATTGACGCCGCTACAGAAACTTCAAGCCACTAGCTTTGGGCCCTATATTCCACTGAAAATGTGGGAAATTAATTTATGTCTAATTCCAACTGTTGAATCCACCTGATAGTTTTGAATTCTTCAGTCGCTTCTAACTGTTACCATTTGAATAAACCGCCTCAGCTTAAATTTGACAGTTTTTATAGAGATGTGTGGAAATTCGGTTTCCGAATGATCCTCTTCAACCTAAAAATTCTTACAGTGGACATCATAAAATTTTAGTGAATTCACTTTTGGCTGATAAGATGTATATCATAGGTGTACTGCTGAAGAAAAGAAACTTTTCTCTAGGTCTCTATTAATGAGTAGCCTTCTGAATAAAAGAGTATTGCTGAATGAAACCCATAAATGCTTTTTAATAATAAAAATATGCGTCCTTTTCATAATGAGCTATAGTTAACCGGTTACAAAACTTAAGCTACATGTCCTATTTAGAATTGATCAGTTGGGCAGACTACTTTCTGCTTAGTACAAATGCAGAAAAGTTTTCATGACTTTGACTGTTGCTTTTTCTTTCTGTGGTAGAAGTCTGATGTTTGTACGCAAAATGTTTTATTAAGTTACATTCCCTGAGGGTTCATGCACCATATTTACAACTGCAACAATAAAGTTAAAAGTTCGACAGTATAATAGATTATCACTTTCTTCTTGTTTCTATGTAAAAGAAGGAGCATGTTTTAGCCATAAAGTTCAGTTCGTAGCTGAAATTTGTACAACTCATCACTAGCGCATCGGCAAGGGTTTATAGCATACCCTAACAACGCTAGTTATTGTAACGTTGCTATATTCACCTACTATATCATTCACAGATTTGACATTAGATAATGATTCAGAAAAGTTTTTATAAGTTATATATATTGAGAATTCTTGCTGGTCTGTAGAAGTAAATATTGTTTCGTAACCGCATCTAGGCTTCAAATTTAAACACAAATTGTATTTCTATAGTTTATGCTGCGGTAACTATTGGGGATGCTTCGTTTTTGTTACATGTCTCCAAGTGGAAGTCGTTCAAATGGTGGGTATTTTTCGACATTTGCGTATCAGAGTGTACATTTTGTTTCTTCCACTTGACGATGAACTTATTCCATGGATTAACTTGTGACATTGACTATAGTTGCATCAATAATATTTCTTTCTAATCTTCCTTTTCTTTAACCCAATGACAGAAGGATTATTAATAGATAACTGTTAGGTGAGATTTGATTACAAAAATACTAGATTTTAAAACATGTGAACATCTAGACAGCAAGAGAGGGTGAAGTTAAACTGGCTAAGCCAAAACCACTGTGTTTTTGAACACCCAGTTACAACTTCGACTCAAGAATGGCGCATAGACTTTTGAAAATACATTAAAAACATCGCTAGTCTTAGAGGGTTGGAGGCAATCTGTAGGAAGCCTTGAATACATGTTTTGTGCTAGTTAGCACTCGTCAACAAGACGTATCTGCAACTTTTACCAAACTTATGTCCCTTCTGAGATTCGAACCCGCATCACCCAGACTTCCTTTCGATTACTTCCATCCGTATAATACCAACAATTTATAGTCCGTTGTGATGGCTAGCCACCTAGTATGTTGGCTAATTTGGAAACTTGACTGATAGAATTCAATCTGCACTAAACAAAGGACCAGACTTATTTCACTAGCTACTGACTATTGTCCAGTCAAAAACATTAAAAACATAGTTAAAAGGACTTAACACGCGATAATTTTCTCCTATGTGTTGTAAGAATGTCTCACAGTTACTTGAAGGAAAATTTACAGAGAAATCATTCATGCCCTAAAGATGTATTCATCCAAATAACTGTAGATCCCGATAGCTTGGGATCAAACCTAACTTTATGGATCTACATAAAACAGTACTTATGGAGTAAGTGCGAAACTGTTCCTTCCCTCAACAATTTCACTTGGAATGACCTATCGTAGGGTCCCTTAATTCTAATAATGATAATAATAGCTTTATTCTGAATAATGTACAAGATTTTCTGCAGAATTTGTTGCACAGCAGTTTTTTTTGTCCAAGATCGTGAGATAAAATTGTAATTGACAGTAGATCGCTTGACAGAATACTGTCTGACTTGAAGCGAATACCAATCCACTATGATATTACTTTTTCATCTCTTCCTGTAAATGCACGGCATTTAGTCAAAAGCCAATTAAGAAGAAGTACAGGAGTATATTTTGAAACCCAAGGATATAATAATGACGGAATAATTTAATACTGTATTTTTTTTATTATTTCACGTTCCCAGTGGAACAAAGGGCCTCAAGCTAGAGGCTTGAAGTTTCTGTAGCAGACTTTGTTTTTATAGGATAGGTTTGCCAGCCTCATGTTCAACTTTTTCTTTTCACCATCTGTATTTCTGGCTTACTGAGATAAAGGAGTGCGCCGGCCGGAGATCGAACCTCGAACTATATGCATGGTTGGCGAGCGTCCAAACCGCTACACCACCTATACAATACTCTGTATAGTTACGTTTATTTCTCAAGCAGTGGCAGTTTATTCTAGATATCTTGGGGAACAGTTATCAGTCACGACCAGTCACGACTACGCATTTTGTCAAGCTTAGTAGAAATGTGCGAGTCAGCAGGTTTTAGACATTTTAAACACCCTTTAAGACCATACTTTAAAAAATTAAAACAAAGTGAACAGAGAAATTACATGCAATTTAATGAATGCGATTTTTTTCATTGCGGAAGTTTCAAACAGGCCACCATAATTTAGTCCTTGAAGATCAGTTGTCGGCTGCAATAGTTTCACTTTGCCCAATTAGGCTGAACGTCAAACTAATAGCTAAAAGATTCACTTAACCTTGAAAAGCAAATCTAAACGTTGTCATGTGTGCAAGGTATCTCATCATAAACAAAAAAAAAAGTAAGTTGACTATCAAAGTAATAAATAATAAATGGCATGTCATTTAATCAGGTAATAAACTTGTCGTACAATACTTCTGCATTTTCTCTTTTCTTTTCTATATTTAAACTTTTGTTTTTAATTTGTGCATAGTTATGCATAATTTTCTCTAATAAGGACGATGATCAAATGTCGCCATTATAATGTTATATAGTAATAGTTAATGTAAGGAATACAACTAAAAACAATACTAACCAACAAAAGTACAATGTTAATTATGAGAACGGAATCCAGAACACCATGTGAAAAATGCAAAATTTTTAAAACCATAGCAACCAGATTGTTTACGTGTATGTATTCGTACCGTTATTCCCTGTAGTATAGATGTAGAAGTATAAGTAACAACGCTAAGAGAAGCAAAACACGCAAACAAAACTGACTAAAGGAAACAGTCTAAAGTGTAAAGTGTATACAAATTCAGAATGTTAAACTAATAAGGGGGAAGACGGAAGTCATATATATATATATATATATATATATATTCAACAACTTTACCTAAAGACCTGTAAGATTTTCAGTTCTCATGGTAGAAGGAGGGATCAGTATAGCTTATTTATGAATAGTTTATAAGTTGTAAGTGAGCTGAATAATATTTCATTCAAATATTAAGTAAAATCAGAAGGGGTATTCTGAGTTGTAGGTTTCCTTATGTAATCTATCACCATTTAACTGATCTCTGTTTGATTTGTATACCAGAAATACAAAATGGCTGTTCATTTAAAAATTCACTAAGTTACTTCCGCTTAGTGTAAATGTAGTACTTAGAGAACAGCAGACTGGAAACAGAGATTATTGAATGTAATAAACTGTGGAGGATTTCAAACCTTAATTTTCATTGTAAAAACAGATGATGGTGACTGTAAACTATAGCAGCTGAAAACAAAACTACCTTATGAACAGATTAATGGCTTAAAACAACAAGTCAGACGAGTTCTTGGCATATAGGCAGAATTGTAGGTGCTGCACGCGAATTACCTAGCAAATTTTGTCCCTATCTGGTATTTAAGTAGTGCATAGACAACATACTCATAGCCAAATGTCATCCTTGTGCTATATTCATAATGTGGTCAGTAATACGGATGATTTCATGGACTCTTGCAATAGGACTCACACAAATTGCATTGAAAGTTTCTAGAGTTACCCAAAAAGAAGAGGACTGAATTGACGAATGAGTCAAGAAACACGACGATTTACATTTATCTTGACGAATCCTTGCACAGAGATTGGTTGAAGCTAACTATGAGGACACATAAGAGAAAGAAGTTTTTCTTGGGAAATATACAAGGAATTTACTCTATGTAATTACTTTTTGTGCGTCAGTGGCACAGCGGTTAGCATGCTCGCCGACCATGCACATGGTTGAGGTTTGATCCCCGGCCGACTCACTCCTTTACTTCATTTAGCCAGTAATAAGACTGGTAAAGAGGGAAGGTTGGGCGTGAGGCTAGCAACCCCATCCTGTAAAAATAAACACTGCTACCAAAACTTCATGCCTCCAGCTTAGAGCCCTATGTTCCACTGGGAACTTGAAGGAATGAGAAAAAAATAATTTTTAACGCCACATTATTTTTTATATAAATGTGTTTTTCAAATTCAGCACTTCTGCTTCGGACGTATCTGTGTGGAAGATAGAGATGCGTGAAAGTCTTCATTAGGTAGCTTCGTTTTAGGCTGCTTTTGTTTAAAGTCACCCAGATGGTGTTATATAAGTATAAGTAAAGGCAATTCCTTGATTTACTGTTTTTGTGATACACAGTCCAATACATTTATTACCAAATAGTGCTAAACTGACAGTTCCCCAAAATATCCATGATACATATTTCTTAGAAATTCCTATACTTTTTGCAGTAAGTATTTGAAAGTACCTTCAGTCAGTTTATTCTTAGTCTGTTAGTAGTGACACCGCAGGGAAAATGTATCGGTGCTATACAAAAAATCAAATATTAATTTGTAAGTGTTGGTTTGTAGAGATTTGACCAGTCTCAGGAGTGACCGCAGATTGACTACTGGGACTGAAAGCCAGCAAGTATTACTGGACAGCTGTTTCGTCTATGTTTGAAATTCTTCAAGCGAACGCATCCATAACCCTGTTAGTTATCGAACACAGGACCTTCACGCCACAAGGCAAACAATAAATAGCATGACCGCTAGCCAATGACATCAGCGAGGATTTATTCTCATAATCAAACTGATGGACCTCTCTGGTTATGAATTCTTAATAGAACTTGTCTAAATGAAATGAGTTCATGGTCATTCTTGTCGTTGGTCTTCAAAATTAATGAATTAATAATCGAAAGACTGTTGCTGAGCTTAAAAAATGACATTTTATCTAGAATTCATAATATAACATTTTGTAATTAGGCCATAATAACCTATTTGTAATTAAATGATAAAACACGCTAATGGAAATGAAATTGTCTGGACTGAATCAGTGTTAGTGATGCACCTTTTCTCCTATTTGAGATCTGTTACCTCAATGTTTCTCCATTCCCCAGTGAGTCAGTGGTGTTCTCGCTGAGACTCGAACCCAGTGACCACAGTGTCAAACGTCAAAGCGTAATCTACCAGACCACCTATCCCATGACAGTCACCTCAATTATTATTTAAGTTATCTTCGATTTCCCCATGGGTTAAGGGAACTTAAATTTTTGGCTTCTATTGACATGTCAAAACTGACCCAGACAAATAGAAACTGATGCCCGTCATACAACAGCCAGGTTTCGTGGCCCAATTCGGTGTTCGAAACTTTGATAAGGCAGTAGGAGTCTCAATGGTAACACAGATCACTCTCTAGGGAATGCATGTACATCCAGGGGATGACTTCTAAGTGGGATGAATTGTGCATTCTGGATTCCAGTGTTAGTTAGTTAGTTATTACTCGCCATTAATGTTATTCCGCCGACATTATCGAATCATCCCTACTAGGTTGGAGCCGACATATCAACAGAGATCGAAATATTTGGTTCAATCAACTAACAAAAATACTTAAATTATCTTAAACAAATAAAGTCCTTTTAGTACAACAGATTTCCTTAGTAAAATTTGAAATGATGAGATTTTAACGAAAACGATATTCTGCGCTTACGCATAGTGTCTAATATTCTTAGCAAAATATGTAAGTCTTTAGTTTCAGTAACCGAAGTCGACTCACTGGTGTTTAGCGAAAATAGTCATTCAGACATTTAAAGGACAGAAGAAAATTTGAGCAAAGAATATTCTTTCTGATAATTTCCTCTTCCGGTTCTACACTTATATATATATATATATATATTTGCATACACAAATATAAGTGAATAATCGTCATTAGCAAAATTGGTGTTTTTTTAAAAAATAATATCAGTTTGTAAAGAGGGAAAATGTACCAACAGTTCCAAAAAAGGCCGTCTTCTTGCAACGTCATTACCTCGATGATAACATCAGTGATATATTAACATAATGCCTAAGGAATGCGATATAGAAGAGATTCAGTGCTGCTATTTTGCGTTCAGGAGTAAAAGATAAACTACATAATTTCGCCTGTTCTACGTATATCTGTCAACTTGACTGTTCTTGTGGAGCCAGTTACATAGGCCGTACAATTAGCAGTACTTAACATCAGATTTTCGAACGCTATGCTATGTGGTTAAGTAAAGTAGAAACTAAGTCCATTCATAGTTCCACACTGACTTATCTCGTAGATGTAGAACACAAAATTGATGTAAACAAAGCCTTCACAGTCATCTACAGTATATTAAGAGTTCAGCTATCAAATATATATATTGCTTAGGCTGTTGGGATTTACATTGAGATGCCTAATCTATGTACCCAAAAGAAATTGGTTTCAACGCTTTCCTCACCATCGCCATCAAAGTCTTAATGATCCTTACTTTTGTTGTAGAGATTTCCTTTAATTTTAATTTTATTTGCTTTTCTATTCACTATCACGTTTTGTGCTTATTATAACTTATGCACCCTTCTTGAACTTTAATTTCATTGACCTTAACAAACCGATACTATCTTAAAAAATACCAATACTGTCTATTAAAACAATTAGTCCCTTTGATAAGTTTGAATAAGGTATTAAGAGGACAAATTTCGCGAGATGATATCATTTTGTAGTTTCTTTACAACCGCTTTACAACTAACATGGTTAACAATAATAAAATAAGGATCATCACAATTACTCAGTTAAATACAAAAAACAAAAGTACATACTAATGACCAATCATATATAAATAGGTCATGTTGTCCATGGTAGGCGAAGATTGAAGTCTATTGTTGTTTTTTGTACACACCATTTAGGCTGTATGCGGTTAATCTAAAGTGCTTCCATCACCTTCAATAACCTTGAATTAGAGTATATATGTCCAAACCAAGTTCACTTTTAACGGTTTGAATTAGAGTTATGTGAAATAATTGTTAAACAGTCATTAATATTGACTTAGTGACCTGACATTCATAAGTGTTTTGCAATGGATGATGCTGGATTTCTATTCAGATTAATCGCGCTGGGATATTCTATATGATTTAGTAGCCATTTTGGAACATGTTCTTTTCGACGACATTGAAACATTCTGTTGGTTCTACCTATACAGGCGTCACCGCAGCTGCAGGTGAACTTGTAGATACAGTTTGAAGTAGAGTCCACAGAATTTCGTCATTTAATCGTAGGTACAGGAATCGAAAATGTTCGGCAAGTGAGAAAAAGAGATGGGGCGCAGAATGGGTGTTTGATGGCTGACCGAAGTCTTTGAGCTATCTGTCAACTGCATAATCTGGTCACCCTTGAATGGTAGGTTAATAAAGATAGCTTTCTTTGGTACAGAAGCTGTCTTTTCGAGATGTGGTCTTTCTTTACTGTGACAAGTGATAAAGTTTTCCGGATAACCATTAGCTAATAAAACTGAATGTACATGTCGAAACTCATCCATCAGTGTGTCACTCGTGCATATTTTTCGGGCCCTTGAGAACAAACATTTCACTAGGGAACGTTTATACTGGATAGGAACAAAGCCGATAAAATGAAGACATTGTCCACTCCATGTCTGTTTACAAAAAGTAGATCGCTGAATCGTTCCATCATCTCTCCTAGTCATAGTAATATCCAGGAAACCGAGTTTGTTGTTCAATTCTAGCTCGGGAGTTAGTTGTAAAGTGGTTGTAAAGAAACTACGAAATGATATTATCTCGCGAAATTTGTCTTCTTAATGCCTTATTCAAATACTGTTTATGAAGATTATTCTAGAATATTTTAGACTATTCTCTACAATTCTCCTCCGGCTCTACAATTACATATATATATAATTATAGAGCTGGAAGAGGGAATTATTGAAAAGAATATTCTTTGCTCAACTTCTCTTTTGTCACTGGTGCATATTATCTCTACTTAAATGCACCGATTAGGTGGCACAGGATGGAAGTAAATATAAATAATATAAACAAATACAGGATTAAGAGATAATGACGAAGAATTTGTAGCTCAAACAGATGTATATACTGCTGTAGATATCTTCTTTAAGCCTGATGGTTTACTACAAGATTACAAGCCTAATCTGAGTGGTGAATCAACTGATCATTTAGGTGTTTAAACAGAGAGATATAAGTCAATGTAAATAAAATTGATGAATATACTTGCTGAAAAAAGCAAATGTTTTGACAAATCTATCAATTTCGCCTAACTGTCGAATAAAAACCAACATTTCTGTGTAAATAGGAATAACTAGAAAAGTTTGAAACATATTCACTGTTGTCAGACAAAACAAGATTTTACTTCCGTTGTAAGAAGTAAACATCTCAAAAATTGAAATTCTGCGTTTATAGGAATTTGGATTAGTTTAATTGCAGACGTCACTGTGAATTGACATCATCTGCAGAATCAATGAAATACAAAAGACACTGTAAAGCTGTTTCATTTGAGTTTAAAACACTTCCACAGCTAGCCGGTGATGTTTTCCAAATTGGATGTGAAGAAGGTGCTCACCAGCGGCATAGGTAAGTGTTGGTGGCATACCTCAAATTGAAAGCGGCTGGAATTCAACCACCACTACATTCCTACTCAGGGTCTACAGCGTCTTTGCGCATATAAAGAAGGTCCGGGGCTCAGCACTTGGTGGGATGATGAGTAAATATGTCGCTCGAGAGTCGCATTGTAGGGTGGAACAGCTATCTGAGACATCTAGTATTTCTCTTAAGATATACATTCGTGAGTAAATCTACGCTGGTAAAAATTCCAATGTAATGCATTTTAGTAATATATTGACAAGGTACTTAAGATTTGTCAGTCATGAAATACATTATAACTACAGTATTAATTTTCAAGTTTTAATCCATTTCAAGAACAATTACAAACTGCACTCAGTTACAGAACAACTGTATAACCGGTAGTACTGTCAGAAGTTAGCATTGATATGTCATTGTATGTCGTTCCAGTGGCGTTATTGCTTTCTCAAGCTCTCCATGTAACCTGGAGGTTGTGCATACAATCCCTGGCTGTGGGATCATCGATAAAGGAAAATATCTTACTCAGTGACAGAAAAATGTTATTTCACTGACAGTAAACTACGCAGCTTCACAGAGAGGGTGTAGACTGAAGAAATACAAGTTTTTGAAATCAATTTGAGATTTCTGCATTAACTTTCAGTTTATCTAAGATAAAATTGGTGGATGAGTACTCTTAACATCTAACCAATCTACGTTCTTTTATGTGTAAAGCTGTGACTGAAATTTCACAAGTTATTTCAGTAATCGCTTCAGTTAAAAGTTGTTAACTTTGATCTAAATGTTTCCATTGTGATAGTTAGAAAACACAAAAAAAATAATAGTAACTTTATAGATGCATATTGAAGTGACCAGACACTGTAGCTTATCCTTTCGCCTTAATTTGAATTATGCAGTGAGTGATGGATTTTAAAAAGTAATTTGGTTGCAAAGAAAGTTATTTAAGCTATTAACTTTTATTCTTTACTCTAGATAACTTAGTAGATCAGTAATTTTCTTGTCATCGTAGTCAAATATTTCATCCTTTTTTATTCCTGTACGCTCCCAGTGAAATATAGAACTTCAAGCTAGGTGTTTCAAGCTTCTGTAGCAGTGGTGATTATTTTTACACGATGTGGTTGCTAGCCTCATGCTCAGCCTTTCTTCTTTACTAGTCTTATTACTGGCTTAGCGAGGTAAAGGAGTGCGTTGACGGGTGATTGAAACTCAAACCACCTGCATGGTCGGCGAGCACTCTACCGCTGTACCACCGATGCACAAATATTTCATCTACGCCTGCTTAACATATGCTGGTTGATGTTATTAGTATGTAGCTACTCACGACAGCCAATTAGTAGTATATAATTTTGTGCATTTGAGCAATTCAATATCTAAGCTATTTAATGTGTACAATACTTAGCCTACTGACAAAAAAATTTATAATTAAAGTACAATCTGGCGAATTTTTTTTCCACTGTCTTGTCCAGACAAACATTTATGTTTACATTTGGCTGTCAGATGATGAAATTAGCGCTTATTCAAAACTTCAGCAAAAGACACATTAAATACCCCTAGGTAAATTGTATATTATGCATTAAAGTCTTTGAATAAGTATTCTTTTTTTCTTTTTGATTATTTGTTTAACACACACATAGCGTGTTTCTAGTCACAAATCTTAACAAGTTTAGCATGTAAGTAATTATTAAAAAGGCAAATTATAGAAATAACTATTTTAGCAAGCCTCAGGACATAAAAATTAAAAGTCAAGTTTTATTTATTATAGTGTATGTTTATTTCAATAAAGCAATTAATTTCTGTAGGGTCATTAACTTCGACTGTATGTACGTAGCATTATTTTTACGTCATGATTTAGACTTTGAAAAATTCTCATAAGTGTGAATGCTTATTTGAGTAGATTTATTATTTATGTTTTAAGTAGTCTCGTGTACTTACGAAAAATATAAAGGTTTCCATCACTTCAGCCATTAGGACTGGAAAGATAACACTTCTTGTTATCATCTCCTAATGTTCTAAGTGGAACATAAGCTCCGGCATTAGATCGCCAATTCACTGAGTGCCCTACAGTCTTTTTAACTGACTTCACAGCTAGCAAATTAGCCTTTATCTCCTTCTCACACGATCTACCCCCTCCCCTTCGAACACCACTCTCATCATTTCCTTTGAGAACCCCACTCTAAAAATCTCGTCCGTAATGTCACTCGACGGTTTCCCCAGTATATGCCAAATCCTGATTCATTCAATGCCAGATATCCGTGCTATCAATACTTTCTGACCAACCATCTGATCTTCACTATTGATTGAACCATTGTTGGTAGCTATTGATGAAAGTCTTCAGCAACCTGTTGATACTGCTTTCCTCAAGATGTGTCGAGTCTCTGAAGCATACAGAAGCACCGACTTGAAATTGGTGTATTACAGATCTGCATCTTGTTATCAACGCTGAGTGCGATAGATTTCTACACTGATCTGAGAACAGTTAAGGTGTATCTTGCTTTTTCACTCTTGGTGACTGATTTTGACATCCGTATCTGCCCTATCTATATTAGAAAAGATACTGCCTAGATAAGTGATAGAAGTGAAAAGGGTATAAAATAACAGAAATTATACGGTATAGAGATGGATAAAGGATAGGAATTCTGAGTCGGTGGCACAACGGTAGAATGCTCGCCAACTATGCATATAGTTCTGGGTTCGATTCCCGGCCGACGCATTCCTATACCTCATTAAAGCAGCAGCAACATTCAGCGTCGATCACCATCAACGAGTGGGGATTTAAAAGAGGTTACTTCATTCACTTACCTAGCATTGAGCATTGTCTCAACTACAGGCAGTCTGAACGGACGAGGATGTCAAATCGAGTGGGAACCGGGAAGGCGAGAAACACATTCATCAACCTGAAACAACCAATCTGGAAATCTTCCGCTGTCACTCAGCATTAACAACAAAATTCGGTCGGATTTTCAGCACAAACGTCAAGTCACTTTTTTATACGGATCAGAAACTTGGCGGGCGGGTGACAAAGAATATTTCCAACAGCCTGTTGCAGACCTTCATCAACAACTCTCTTCGCTGAATCTATGCTGAAGATCAGATGGCCGGGCCGGAAAAAATCACCAACAAGAAACTATGGGCAAAGGCAAACAAAACAAGAACCAATCGCCTAAAAACAGCAAATATGCAGGAGAGAGTGGAGATGGATTGGACACTCGCTGAGCAGACCGCTGGGTGACATCGCGCGTCAGGCTATTGCTCGAAAGGAATCAGGCCGGAAGGGAAGCGGCGAGTGGGATGTCAGTGCAAGGACGATATGGAAGAGATAGTGTGAAGAGGAGTTGAAACAGTATGGACTAAGATGGATGCAGGTGGAAAGTACGGTAGAAGACAGAAAGAAGTGGAGACGTGCAGCTGAAGCCCTATGTTCCACTAGGAACCCAAGTGAACAATAATAATAATTAACCCAGTAATAAGACTAGTAAAGAGGGAAGGTTGAACATGAGACTAACAACCCCATCCCCAAAAAAGCCTCAAAACTCTATCTTGTAGCCCTATGTTTCAATGGGTAAGTAAGGGGATAAAATAGGATAGAAATAGAAGATTTGTTTTATCTCCTGTGAAGTATCAAGATGCAGAATTTTTGTAATTTTGTATCAGTTCACAAAATTCACTATTGTTTAGACAAATGTATAGTTCATGTAACTGCCTAATGAAAAGGACAGTAGTTCTCCTTTCGAACTAATATCAAGCTTTCGCGTAATGCTACTTCGTTTTACATAATAATACATATTATGATGTATAACTGTCATGGGAACCAGAGTAAAGTCTATACTACTCAAAGATATTCCATGAAGATAGGCGACAAAGGATTACATTCAACAACACATCACTCTAAGCGAATGTATTTGAAACTAATGGAGAATCACAAGAATCCATATTTCACAAGATAGCTGCCACGCTAAATTAAGAATCCGTGAGAGCTTCATCAAGTGTATACTTTCAAACTATGAAGCACACAAGTAAGCATTCATCCAAAAAATATACAGTTCAATGGACCGAAAACTTCAAGTACTTATAAAATCATTTTCTGTGTCTATTAAGAAAGGTTAAGTGAGTCTTTATGAACAGTAAATAACTTTGGTGAATGAAACATAAGTCTAAATGACCTATTTTAATCTTGACATCTTTTATTGTGAATAGTATGTAAGTTTAAGTGGCGTGTAACTAACCAATGAACCGCAATAACAAATCGTAAAGCCATTATTACCTCGCCGTTTTACTGCTGCAAACTGCTTTTAAATCCTGATGACATGATTTTAATAATAATAATAAATAATGTTTTCATCATGCGAAAATTTAGTCTTCAGATAAGATTTTACTTTAGAGAGAATAAGTCACACAACAGAAAAGTCGAATTCCAAGTCCTCAAGCCATCTATATTAAACGCAAATGAACAAGAAATCACTACCAAAATGGTGAGGAGGGATAATTGTATCCTTCATGGGGAATTCAGTTAAGTTCATTCCACAGTAAAGTCTGCTCTAAAAGCGTTGTGTCGAAAGACAATGAAAGCCACACCATTGAGCTAGCCAGATCACAGTAGGCGACTACATCAAAATAATTAGTAAATAAAAGCTTGAAATGATTCTACAGATCAATAAATTTGAACGACGAATGCATCATGATTATACGAGATCATCTTTCATTATTTCCAGGATCCTTCTCAACGATACAAAGTTATAAATTACATGAAAGATTTGAACATGCTTTTTCGTGATGGTAAGGAGTAACTTGTAGGAACTGAGAGTGTCCTAGATCCGGAATGGTTTAAATTTTTAAATTATAAGGGGTTAAATAGATAGATAGGATAGAATAGGATAACTAGACAAATATGCTTGGACACACACGGACAGAGTTCAACAAATTTTCTGAGTAGAAAAAAATGTTAAGTAGAAAGAGTGTCTTTTAATACTCCCATGATTAATCTTAGAACAAGACGTGTGAGCGAACAATATTTTGCTTTCAGTTAGATCTCCTCCAACAACAACAGACTGCGCATTCACAGAAATTATGGTTTAATAAAATAGCAAAACAGGAAAAATTAGTGAGTAATGTTTGGAAGAAAGAGTAAGATTTTTAAACATGACAGAATATAAATGAAAATGTGTAACATAATAGAATTTTATACTTTGTTTTGTAAGTTAAATCATCAGCGTAGTGGAAGATTCACCACTATCTCTTTCTGCTTAGATACATTTGGATTTAATCTTTTGATGTTGACTGCGTCAGCAAAACGTAGCAAGCTAGATTTCTTCTTGCCTGCTGATTACTTTGAACACCCTCAGATCATCCGGTATATGACCAGTGACAAACAGATGGCGCGCAGTTGTATTGTTTAATGCCTGTTAGTCCTTTAGGATCAGGTTCTTTGCTATGTTTCAGAGATGGATATATGTAATTTGACACATATATATGTTGGAATTTGGCCTTCTTGTATTAAACGTTTAAGAAAAAGTAGCCGGCCTTCTTTGAACTTTAAAAATTGTAAATTTTGGCCAAATTCTAGAAGTGCAAC
Source organism: Trichobilharzia regenti (assembly GCA_944472135.2). Taxonomy (NCBI): domain Eukaryota; kingdom Metazoa; phylum Platyhelminthes; class Trematoda; order Strigeidida; family Schistosomatidae; genus Trichobilharzia; species Trichobilharzia regenti. The sequence goes on along the minus strand of OX235265.1, from coordinate 43,742,841 downwards.
TCCATTCACATCACTTTTCATCCTTGTTCGTCTCGTTGAACGAATTCGATATGTAACGACTCGTCTATCAAGATCAGTTTCACTGAAATATCCAAAAAAACTTTGTGTCTTCTCAGTCCCCGCCCCTCGTCGTCCGGCAAAATTCAGGAAAAGCTTGTTGTTATTCACTGTTTTCATCAGTGTCATCTTGTTATCCTAAAAAGTGCTAACATCACTCAAAGGTATCAAAATATTTTCTCATCTTATTGGCAGACTATTAAATTAGAAAATATTTTTAATTTTGGCTCATTTTTTTGGTTGTGTTTACGCAGTTATATTTTTTTGTTTATACAAACAATATTCAAGGAAATTAAAGTCTGGAAATTTAGGGGTTTGTATTGCTTTTCCAACTTTTAAGGCTATCTTAAGTAAATCGAATCCTTGTTATCCTGTTGCCTCATGAAACAAAAGATATTTCCGTTAAAAAAATATGTGGTCTTTCACTCGAATTCTTGTGACACACATGTCTGCCTTATGTTTCAAATATTGGTAGTTGAAATTTTCCTTATTCTATCATTATTATGTTCCGTTCTGAGTATAAATCAGTAGTTTTGTTGTAGTTAATCACTAGAGATAAACCGATGAGTATCGGTAGTCTACTAGATTCACTGAGCACAACATATATCAAATTTTCCCCGTTTATTAATGCTGCAATCATTCACTTATGTCCTCAGGTACCGAAATGTACTCACTCACATTTTTTAACTGCCTTTCAACCTGCTGGTGTGTATTTTTTTGCGGGGACCAAGGAAACTTGTCATAAGGGATTAGAATAAATATCATTGAGTCTATTGATACACCATAGATTACGTTTTTACTTGGAGATCCTGGATTAATAAAAAAACACTGTGCAATAAATTAACCTGAGAGTTAGAAACAACGTGTATTATTTATTAAAATATAAATAATTTAAGTCAGTTACAGGATTTCATCATGAGCTGACATTGGTTAGAGAAACACTGGAAAACCAGTAGAGAATGCTGGACAGCTGTTTCGTCAGACTAGGTTGAGACTCTTCAGCAGTACGCACTCACAGTCAGAGTTCGAATCCAGGACCTTCTGGTTACAAGCCGAGCGAGTTTGTAGACAATTAAGCCACTAGGACCTGACTCAATAGCTAACCCATGAATTCCAACTTCTCGAACCAATATCAGATCATGATGATATTCTGTAACTAATCAATCAAATCCCTACAAAACTTATACTTAAAAAGGTCAGTTAAATGCCCTCACGCACTGTCGGGTACTCAATTCCTGAATTAGGACTTTGAAACTTGGAGAAATAAATTGTTCTGTATGTGTTTTTTCAATTCATGATGAATGTTTAATTAAGAAGAAATAATTTCCTCTTAAAGATTTTCTAGTGCACACAATTTCGTGACCCAGTAATGCATGACTTGATCAGGTTATCAGACAAAAGGATAAAACGAGAAAGGTAGCTATAATTAATGCAAATAAACAAGCCTCCAACACTGTTTAGTTGTTTATTTTTTCACTGAATTGTTCTACACTTTGTATTTATAACCTATATATATTATTACAGAAACTTTTTGATTATATATGTATTTGAATGATATCATTAAACTGTAATCCGTCAAAACAACAGTAGTTGTTATGATTTATTCGGGTCAGATGGAATTTTCATTTGATCATTTCATAATAAGTGAATTCCCTTGTGTTTGAATGCCGAGGGCATTAAATGATTATCTCTCGCTGGGAATCAAAACCGTCGACATCATTAAAGTATATTTGTTAGCTAGTTTGGTGTCAGTTCTACTTTTCAAACAAACTTTGATGCATTATATTTAACGTAGTCAAAGGCATAATCTAGTAGCGATAACTTTATGCGATTGCAAAAGTAATGAAGTATGCTCTAATCTATATCTTATCTCTCTGTAAGAAATTCTGTGTCACATACACAATTGTGTTTTACGAGTTGATCACGGATTGATATCAGTTAGAGAACCATTGAAAACCAGGGAGTACTGGACAGCTGCTGTTTCATCCTATTTTGGGAATCATCGGAAGGACGCACCCACTGCCATCGTTCGAACCCAGGACATTCCGGTTACAAGGCAAGCTCGTATACCATTCAGCCACTGGGACCCGATTCAATGGCTCGTGAATACTAACTCCTACCAATTCCTGATTTAGCGCGACCCCAAACACGAGCCATTGAATCGGGTCCCAGTGGTTGAATGGTATACGAGCTTGCCTTGTAACCATAAGGTCCTGGGTTCGAACCGTGAGGGTGGGTGCGTGCTGATGAAGAGTCCCAAACTAGGATGAAACAGCAGCTGTCCAGTACTCCTTGCTGGTTTTCAATGGTTCCCTAACTAATATCAATCCGTGATCAACTCGTAAAACATAACTAATCCTTACAAACCAAACTATACCATTGTGTTTCATAATTAGCGAATGACTATCATTCCATTCTTTTCTTTTCTTTTGATTATAGCCTGATTCTACACAGTACTCTTTGGTACAAGTATGGCATTTTCAGCATGTGATATCGGCAGGCCAAATTTTGCATGCCGACCATTAATATCAGGTGTGCGTAGGCAGGGGGTCGAATCCTGGACCATGTGCATGGTGGGTGAGGATCCTAACCGCTGTGCTACTGACTCACATTCATAATAATTTCAATCAGTTGACTTGTGTTATGATAAGTCAGGGAATTAATACTCTGAATGTGAGGCATTTCAAAAGGTCTGTCATTATTTCAGTGATATTTCAGTCTGTTCTGTTGAACAGAGACGCATCATCTTATTTACATATGCCTTCCTATTCTCATTTGTCGTTTTTTCACATTCACATTTCAGCGTTAATTATAACTGGATCACGATTCTGTCATAAGCCAATGGCTATACGCGCCAGTTACTCAATAGCATATTTTCTTCATTGGCTCAAACTTTTTCTAAGTATTTGCTTTTGTTATCCTGTGAAATCAGTGAATGCAAAAACACCTGCCAAGTAAGTTACACACTTTAACATTCCTCGCAGACTAGTTCATCATTTTCGTATATCAAATTTTTTTATCGAAAGAGTAGAATGTGAAGTAAAAAATAAACTGTAACTCACTTTTACCAAGTTAGATACATTTGAAATCATTAGAAAACTTTTAGAAGATTATGTTCAATATTAAAAAGTTCAGTTCTTATAGTCTCGTTCCTTTATACTGCCTCTACTAAATGTTTTTTTTTCCTTCACGTTCCCCAGTGAAACATAGGGCCTCAAGCTAGTGGCTTGAAGTTTCTGTAGCAATGTTTATTTTACAGGATGGGGTTGCTAGCCTCATGCCCAACCTTTCCTCTTCACCAGCAATGTTTCTGGCTTAGTGAGGTAAAGTGGTAAAGGAGTGCGTCAGCCGGGGATCGAACCCCGGCATGATCGGCGAGCGTCCTAACCGCTGTACCACCAACACACCATCTTTAGAATAGTGAATATTTTTTGTGTAGAAAAGTGCTTTTTCATTTCATTTATCTTTAATTTGTTCAAAATTTGCCTTCAAATTTCGGTATTTATATTCAACATTATGATAAAGGGTTTAGAATTCAACTGATAAGCGTCTGTGTATTGTTAATTAGTGATTTGAATTAACTCAAATAATGACGCATCTTGATAACCGTATTTTAAAATTATTGTCGTATTGAGGTGAGACATGGGAATGTAATCGCCTTAAATGTAGAACTGATATGGCTTGCCCATTTGAAACAGTGAAGTTATCATGTATCTTACAGTCGAAGTGATTTTCTGGTAAAAATAATAATATTCTTTGTTCCAGAAACAGTGCTAGTGGTACAGTGTGGAATTTTCAGCACATATCTACAATATTCCGCCTAATTTCATCACATATTTAAAAGGAGTATTTCAAAAAATAAATATAAAAACACCAGCAGCAACAAAAAACAAAAATAACCAAAAAATGCAAAAAAAATACCCAGTAGAAAGGAAAATAAACAACAATAATAAATAATATTTCTGTGTTGGATAGTGGAAGCTATGATATGTGTATGCGTGGTGAACAGTAACAGCTATAATCATACAAGAAGTTATGAAGTGTTATTAAGAATGTTTATAGCCAAGATGATCAGTTAATTTGATTGAGCAACATTAAACAATCATAAAATAAACACTTCAGGTTGTTGTTTATTTATTTATTGTCAGCTCTAATGCAGTGTTTGTAGTGGTAGTGTGAGTAATCCTGCATAATACAAAACTTTTAAAATGGTAATAATGGCATTCACAACAAAGATTGTCAATTAACATTGCCGAACGAAAAAAAACAATCATAAAACTAATATTACATAATGGTTAATGACAGGACAATTTTGTAATACTCATAGTGATAATATAGTCGGAACCAGTAGATACACAAAAGAAGGAATAGAATAAAGTATAAAAAAGTAAGCCAATGTTAATAATTTTAGGTAGCTAAGTATGTTTAAGAATGTTGTTCACTATAGAATACAAATAAGAGAGAATAAGAGTACTTGTAGTTAACGCTGATCATTAAAAAAAAAGAATTAAACGAAAGACACTGGCTGGCAGTGGTGCTATGTATCGTGAACTGGCGGAATTTAGAATTCATGAGCTCTTGTATTTCATCCCGGTGCCTGAATGGTCAACAAACTCTCCTTGTGACCTGATGGTCTTGGGTTCGATTCCTGCAGGCGTAAGGGGTATGTCTTATTGAAAAGTGCCATACTAGGACGAAACACCTATTCGGTACTTCCTACTGCTTTCCAGTGGTCCTTTAAATGATATCAATCTACGGTCTAGCTTGAAATAAAACAAAAATCTGTTGTTTCAGTCGATCAGGTCTTGAAGGACTTTATCTGCAGAGTATATATGTTCTTTATAGGTGCCAGTTCTTTTTGTATTTAGACAACACAAAGCGGGGGGAGCGACTTGAGGGTATATTTTAATTTGAATTCTGTTCAAATGACTCTTAATTTCACTCTATGTAGCAATTTTATTAGCCATTATCGTGAAACTATGTCAAACAAGTAGACTTATTAATGTCCTATTGAACATAATAAATCTTGTCCTGTAAAATGAAGTTTGTTCGTAGTTGTCAAGTGAATTTTAGGTCACATCCGGGCTGATATAATCAGACAATTTCGAGATGAAAAACAGTTTGACCTCCACCGAGAGTGATTAGAAAATTTATGTCGATTGATACATGTAAGGTCATTTATAAAGTTATGTTTGTAAAATCTCAGCGAAATTGAAATGATTAATTCCAACGTTTCGTTCGGCAATCTGGTCCGAACTTCTTCAGGGAAATTAATCGAAATTAACATAACAAAGTTTATATATAAAGGGACACATCTTGTTTTTAAAATTCTTGTCCAATCATGAATCATGCAACAGGTATCAACATGTATCATAAATAAATAAATATAATTGTATGTTTATACAAAAGTACAGTCAATAGGTATGCTAAACAAAACAAAACAAAAATTGTATGAACTATGATCAAAAAACTTTTGACCTCAGACTTTCAAAATTTGTCTACTTTTGTTAAAATATATGTGTGTATGCAGTATATGCAGGATACAATGGTGTGTGTATGTGTGTGTGTGTGTGTGGGTGGGTGGAACAGTCATAAAACATTTGCTATTCTCATATGAGCTGTGATCAAGATTTGACCGGATAGTTACAAAAAATTGACATTTTTATAAATATAATTTAATTTTTATAGATTTGTTATTCTCTCCATAAGAAGACGTAGACAGTCGGGAATTTGACTAAGTGTGACTACTTGATCATACATATCAAATTTTACTTTGTTTATTAGTCAGGATTTGCCATGCATCGGCTAACATCACACCTTCACGTCTGTTTAAACTGTTGGGATTCACCCATATATGTAGGGCTTCTGCAGTTAGTCTTTCTTGATATGAACCAAAACCTTTTTGTAAAACCTTAGTCTTATCAAAGTCGATTTTGTGTCCTGTTTCTATTGAATGTAGCGCAATCGCTGAGTTGTTTTCTAGCTTCTTCAAGTCTGCAGAGCTCTTTGGAACCACCTTTAGACATTGTTTATGCTCTTTCATTCTTATATTTACCTGTCTAGAAGTTTCTCCTACATATACTGCGTTACAATCCCCACAATTGATCTTGTATACGCAATTCTGCTGGTTTTCTTGTTCTATTTTATCCTTAACCTTCACCAGCAATGAACGTAAGGTGTTAGATGCACGAAAGTACACTCTTATGTTGTGTTCGTTAAGGATTCGCTTTATTTCATCGGATGTTTCTTTGCCGTAAGGAACCACCGCTGTACTAACCCAATTCTTAGCAGCAGGTTTTGATTCATCCTTATCTTCACATTTTAAGTATCTCTTTATGAAGGCTTTAGGATAATTATTTGACTTAAGAGTGGATTGAACTAATTTTAGTTCCTCGTTAATATCTTCCTCCTCAGTAACTAGACGTTTGGCTCTGTTGATCAGATTCTTGGCCACAGTTACTTTGGTGGTAAATGGGTGAAATGTCTACTTCTCACTCAGCGCTCAATTATTTTGCAACTATCCAATCAAATCTTGATCACAGTTCGTATGACATGTAAGGTCATGTTACTAAAAAGTTGAGATACAAACGTTTGCGTTTATACACTATACGATAAGAACAGTGTGAAAAAACTGAACAAGGTGTATTTTTTAAGTGAGAAAACGGGCATTTAATCAACTAAAATATTTAAAAAATTCTCTATAATACAGTCAATTAAAAGACATCATTTTCTTTCTGTATAAATTTAAACTGTCAAAAATTGAATTGTGCATTGTAAAAAAAAAGAAGAAGACAAAGAAGAATCATCTTCACATATCAAGTCTCTTGAGAGAACGAAACAGAACAGAAGAGAATAGAACAGGGATTACTGTAAAAGAATTAAGTGGAAGGGATTTAAAAAAAATTTTTTTTCTGTTTCTTTTTTCACATTGGCCTTATTTCCCTCCTTATTTTCCACTTGATCTTGATGAATCCACATAGATTCATTCAGTCTCACTTTAATTAGTTTGATGGAGTTCTCCTTCTTCTTTTTTTCTTTGTCTGTAATGATTGCATAGAAGGATAGATACACTTTTCAGATTTAATTGATTAATTATGCTTAAATTCCTCCTCTTTGTATTCTTCTTCTTATCCTCCATCTTCTATTTCTTCAACTCTTGAGACTATTTCCTCAAGTTGTGTAGTTATCTACAGAAAGAATTCTTCAGTTAGACAGTTTAAAATTGTAGGATAAGTGTGAAGGGTAGTGAAGTGAATGAAATCAGTGAGAAGTATCAAGCCAGAGAGTTTTACCTGGTTGTTAATTTCTGTGTATATAGATGTCATTCTTTTCTAATAATAGAATAATACAGAAAGGCATAAATTACTCTGAACACTTGGATTTGTTGCACACACAGAGTTAATGATAGGATGAATAGTTAGTTTGGTATCCTTTCTTTTTTAAATGAATCCGCTAATTTTGGAATAGCTTTAGAAATTGCTTTCCATATTTTAATTATAAGAAAGTAGTACGATATTTCACACATATGAAATCAGTGCAAATGCATTCACGAAGATATGGTCATTTCCTGTATAGTCGAATCATGCTGTACACATAACCACCATAAATATTATCGATTGGCATAAAACTCAGAAGCAAGAAGAGTACATGAATAATAGGAACATTCTTATATTATTATTATCCTCTTTGGTCCTGAGTGAAATGTAGAACTTCGACAGTGATTCTCCATTTCATCTTGTCCAATCTAGTCTTCGTCTAGCTGCACGATTGTGCATAAGTCTTCATCTTCATCACTTACATTCAACCCATCATTTCCCATTCAAGTTCCAGCAGAAGGTCTAGAGCGTGATTTTATTGAATGGTCTCCTTTCACTGCCATCAATGCATCTCCGTTTGGTCCTGCTTATTTGCTGGGTGATAGATTCATGACTGTTACCTTTTGAGAGTTCCTTGTTGCTTATCCTTTCAGAACACCTATCTCATCTTCAGAATGGAGTGAAGGTAACTGTTGATGAAAGTCTGCAACGCTTCAATTTTCTGAAGCATATGGTACCACCGACTTAACATTAGTCTTGAAGATCTGGACATTGCTGTTTACGCTGAGTGAAGTAGATTCACATATTCGTTTCAGAGTAATGAAAGTCACCTTTTTCTTCCTACTTTTCATATAGTTATCTATGCCGCTGCCTGTAGTCATAACTACCCCGTCTATTGATAGTGATTGCTTATAGCTTTCATTTTTTATTGGTCAGGTACATTCATCACCTGTGTCTTCTCAAGATTAACTTGAAGTCCTATCTTCACTTCCTGTTCTGCCAACTTGTTGGTTTTCACCTGTAGATATTAGAATTTATGAAACATCTATCACTCGAAAAGTCCAAATTTTCTAGAGTCTTTTGTTGATTCTTTATTTGCCCCTCTAATCAATCTCATCACAATTAGGGATATCGTCGGTGATAGTGGAAAGCCTATCCTAACTCTTATATTCATTTCAAACGCTTCACTGCGCTATCCATTGCGAATCACTTGTTATGTAACCTCATTATATAGAGCTGATAAAAAGGTTTGATGACGACTGGTGGCATTCTACTGTGTTGATGTAGTTTTCAAATTACTTTAGATACACGATTTAGACCGTTCTTATTCAAATTTTCTATGGGAATTTACACGGGAATCTAGTCAGTATACAGGAAAAACCTGTGAATAAAGCAATTCAAGGCGGTATAATCATATTTGTACAACTCCAACTACATAGGAATTCCTAAGTGCATGTTTCGTAAGCGATATGCTTAATTATTGTTCAAATGTGAGGTTTTAGATGGCTTGAGGCAGTTGACCACAGGAAACCTTGGACCTGGGTTTTGTGCTAGTTGGCCCTCACCAATCAGCAAGACGTATCTGTAACCTCGAAGGAACTCATGTCCCTCCTGAGATTCAAACCCGTGTCACCCAGTGCTGGAGCCGGAGACATTACCACTGAGCTATTCAGCCACCGAAGATAGGACTAGACACATTACACTAGTTACTGACTAGTGGCTAATCAAAAACATCCAATGCACTCCAACTGGAGGTCAATCATTAGCCTGAATAGCTCAGTGGTAGCGTCTCTGACTGCAGTACCGGGTGACGCGGGTTCGAATCTCAGTAGGGACATGAGTTTCTTTCAGATTACAGGTACGACTTGCTGATTGGTGAGTGCCAACTGGCACGAAACCTAGGTCCAAGGCTTCCTGTGGCCAACTGCCTCCAACCATCTAATACCAACAATCCATAGTGTACCGTGATAGTAAGTCACCTAGCATGGTGGCCACATTACAGGCTTGCAAGGATAGAATTCAGTCTGCACCAAAGATAGGACTAGACACATTACACTACTTACTCACTAGTGTCGAATCAATAATGTGAGGTTAGATTTGATGTGTAATCGATAACCTAAGGTTGCCAAATGCACTCACTTTGTACTCATGTTACTGCTTCCTACTATACTGTTTTACAGCAATATGATTTTATTGTGTAAAGAATAACTTTAAGAATGAACATCACTGTTAGCTGAAATATTTCGCTGAACATCTTAAGAATTTCAGTGATAAATCTGATGACAAATTCAAAATAAGTAACATTACAGAGTATTTAATTGAATTTTAGATTTTCTCGTCTATTGATTGGACCCGAAATGCTCGTCTAAGCATCTGCACAAGAAGCCGACATGTCAACCTGAGACCAAGCACTTCGGTCCAAACAATCGATGGAAAAAACTAAAATTGAATTAAATAATTAATATGACCCGTTGCACAAGAGGTGGCTCTCGTGACCCAAGTTGTCTAATGAATAACCCTTTGGTGTTTGAAACTATGAGCACTGGGTTCAAGCCTCGATGGGAACATCATCACTCACTGGGGAATGCAGATACATACAGTTGACGAGTCCGGAATGTGATAAAATGAGCATCCTGGATTCCACTGCTAGTCACCATCCAGCAACTAAACATTATGGGCTGTTTGAAATAAACTTAGTTAAAGAACACTATTTTACACATGGCTTATGAATCAGTTTGAATTTACATCTCAATTTTCTGTCCACAAAACACCAAGCAGTATTTAAATCTTTAAGTTAATTTAGCTATAATTTAGGATAGAATACTTTCTCAGAGTATTGGTTTTATCTGCACTATCTTGTGGAGGAACATGACAGACGCTTATCAAAATTTTTTTTCTGCTATTCTATTCTGAAATATAACTCTAGATGTGAATTTCATATGTTCGCTGCGGAATATTATGACAAATGACGTGGACTGGTACAACGAGAACAAGAGAATTCACTTGCTAAAAAAGAAATAGTAAAGAAATGACACCATGCTGGAGTTGTGAAAAAAATGATAGTTGCTAAAGTTTTTGACAATATTTTATGTTACATTTTTGAAAGTAATTAATTTGCGGTATTTCCATTTCTGTGACACGTGAAACAAAGAGAATAAATAAGTTATTAAACTATATACTAAACATAATAATACTAACTATTACTATTATTATTATTATTACTGTATTTCTAATTATAGAATCATTGTTGTATATCACCGGATTTGTCCAACATCAACAACTAATATGGCACTTTTTTCATTAATTGAAAAAATGTGGTTCAGTTTAGTTCGACACTATGGACAAATTTTAGTAAGACTTCAAAAGGCTGGAAAACCTTCTGGTAAGTGTTGTTCTTATAGTTTCAATGTTTAATTAACAGAAATCATTGAGAATTAGTTTGTATTTGAGATAATTGTTGCTTCTTTCGTTTATTCCTTGGCATCTTCATTGGAATGCAGGGGGCTTCAGCCTTTAAGCTGTGAAGTTTTATTAGAGGATGGTGTTGATTTTAACAGAGTGGGTCTGCTAACTTCACAACCAACCCTCCATCCTATTCGCGCTTAATATCAGCTAGTTAACTAGGGGAGGTTTAGAGGATTTTGCTCGTAAGGAATCAAATTGACACTACATGTGTGCTAGCGAAAATTATACTGCTTAAGCTCAGATGCATGATGATCCCATTACTGAGGGAATATCAAAAAAATCTAAATTTTCAGGCATTTATTGTTCTCTTTGAAAGTAATACTGCTTCTGCTTTAAGAAAACTGAATATCTGATAGTACTTCGACTGATTAAATTCATGAATGTCAGCATACAAATCGACTTCAAAAGTATTAATGCCTTCAAAAGTCATAGTGAAGTTATGGTGACTCATAATAAATCATTAAAATGAGAAATATATGTGGACTTTAAATGAACCTGCTTCGTCACCGTAGTTGCCAGAGCTTACGCTGTCGTCGTAACCAATTAGATATGTAGAACGTAGAGTGATTTTAGAAATATGAATTTGTATTCTAAGATCTATCAATTTTGGTTTTGGTTTTATTCCTTTACGTTCCCAGTGGAACATAGGGCTTCAAGGTAGAGGCTTGAAGTTTCTGAAGCAGCGGTATTTATTTTTAGGGGATGAGGTTGTTAGCCTCATGCCTAATATTCCCTCTTTACTAGCCTTATTAATGAATTAGCGAGGTAAAGGGGTGCGTCAGATGGTGGTTGAAGCCACATGCGTGGTTGGCGAGCATTCTACCACTGTACCACCGACTCAGTTTTGGTTAGGCCTCATAAAACGTCTCCATTACTTTCAAAAGGAATTTTTTTCAATAATTAAGTAAAGGCGTTGCAAGCTTCATGATCTTATTTGCCAATGGGCGGGGATATAGAATATCATGCCTCAGCCAAACAAACATTTTATCATTATTATTATTGTTGCCTTAGCTTCGGAGTAGAAAATAGGTCTTCAATAGCACACCTCTATAGCACACCTTACTTTCCTCTGCAGTACTTTTTACTTCGTCGTTCGATCCCTCATAAGCTTTTATCTCCTTTTCACGTCACCCTCTGATAACCAACTCGCTGTATATCATTCGGGTTCTACTCTAAGCCTGGGAGCGAACTAAAAGTTGTACTCAATGCCATTTGATGAAATTTCGGTTGAAATTCATGGTACATACTACGGAAGTTTGATGGTACGATATCTTGTGATAGTGCTCTAATTTGATATGAATGTTATTGCCGTAGGAAGCGGTTTTCGCCGCAAAATACAAAACATGTATACTACCTCTATAGTGGTGTATACATATACAATCTTTCTACTCAAGTATATATTAAGCATTTTAATGACTATTAAAGAGGTAGACGCGTCGGTGGCACAGCAGTTAGGACTCTCTTCGACCATGCACATAGTCCGGGGTTCGATCCATGGCCGACGCACTCCTTTATCTCGCTAAGCCAGAAATAATGCTGGTAAAGAGGAAAGGTTTGGCATGAGGCTAGCAACCTCATCCCCTAAAAATAAACACCATTGCTACAGAAACTTCAAGCTTCTAGCTTGAAGCCCTATGTTCCAAGGGAACGTGAAAGGGAAAAAAAGAGTAAGACAGAGTTTCAAATGAATTGAACAGAAATTATATTATTACTATTAGAGCAGGACAATTGATTATTATTATCACTTTGTTTCCTTTCTTTCAGTAATTCCAAATTGTAAATACAAACGTGTCTGTTGCTTGCCAGCATTTATTGTAATGATCGCCTTTTGGATAGCATTATTCATCTCCACTAGTATAATGCGACTTTACTCAGGTCAATTAACTAACTTACTTGGCCATGGTGGTCTCTTATCCTTATTTGTAATTATGAGTTCAATAATGTTTCTTAGCTTTTTTGGATCATTACCATCACTGTGTCGAATTTTCAAAGGTCTTCTAATCCATCCAATGACACCTGTTAAAACAGCGTTATCAGCTTTTGTAAAAACTGAAAATGATACAGACAGAGAACTATTTAGTACAAAGTCAGTTGGCAAGATAAATGAAGCTGCCCTGCTATCAAATTCAACATCATTTAAAGATCTTGCAATATCTGCTGAAGAGCAAAGAGCCTGTAAAGCAGATTTATTTATCAAATCAGAATTTGCAAAAATTTGTAATCTATCTGTTACATTTGATCGTTTCACTAGTACACAACAAACTAGATTTATTTTATGCTTAGATGCTAGTAGTACACTACAAAAAGATTTACTAGCAAAGTTAATTTATCAAATTCATAATTTAATCTTATCTGATATGAATGCACCAGTCGCAATTGTACTTGAGGCTAATTTTCGAGTAAGTTATGCATTTACACATTTTTTTGTTTTGTTATTAAAGCATACCTTTATACAACTAATCTAGTGTACTAGTGTAAATCGATACACCTCAGTGATATAAAATTGTTACACTGTATCTGTGATGTTTAGACTTTTCTAAAATAACAATATTGACTGTGTAAAGTCCTTGAGATTTCTGTAATTCACAGATATGAAATAAACTCTCTGTAGTATTTATCATGTTAAATAAAGAGGATAAAAGCAAATATAGATCGTAAAAGCGACTAATTCATCTAAGAAATTTGACAAACTGACAGTTTTCATTATACCTTTCGTTACATCAGTGTTATTTAATAAAAGTTGATGCGCCACACCATTCACTACCTTATATTGATACATATTCAGTTTACTTGAAGATTGAATTATATCAGTAAACTACATAAACTTTCGGTAATGAAGAATAAAGAAAACGAGAGACATAGAGTGTAACAATCCAGACTTGAAAGATTAAAGAGATTCAAAAAGACTTGAAATACAAGGCGTCGGTGAAAAACCGTGTAACAAGCAGGATCGAAGATATCTACAAGTTCTAAAGACAATTCAGCAAAGTAGTGAACTGGAGTATATATATATATATATATATATATATAATGTGTATGCAAGCAGTGTCAATATGACGGAGGGAATCACTAGTAGTCATTAAAAATTGCTGGACAGCTTATGAAGGGAAATTATAACCTAATTTTATGCTCATAATATAGCCTCGACTGGCAAATAAAGGTTCACAATTAGAATATCCAGCTAAGTAAATACGATGCTACCGAGTTTTTTAACATGATTTATAGACATTTTTACCTTTTGTTGCTTAAGTAAAACATGACTACAGTTCCCCATGATTGAAAATTTGTCATATCAGTGTTCTCTGAGAGCAACCTTAAGGTCTTACATGATACAGCTTATTCATGGAATTCTTACAACTGATGGCTGGGCGTCTCCACGTAAATTCGATATCTGAATATACTTACGTACTGAGAAGAGTAGTTAACTCATATGTGCATAAATTACATGCTTACCATTAATCTAGTACTCTCTACTGACTTACAATAGGATGACTTTTCCTGAAATTTCAGTGAGAGGCAACGTCAAACAGCGTCAATAAAGTTGAAGGTGAAGATAAATGCTCTCTGATGATATTGGCTAGTGATAGCGCTAGATTACTGCAAACTGACAGAAATTATAATTGATGGTCCAGCCATTGTATTCCGTCTCACAGAGCTGAATGTTTCATGACTTCACTCTACGACTTAAAAGTCCTAGATTTGATCACCAGTGAGGTCATACGTACGTACTTCTAAAGAGTGCCAAACAAAGGGGAAACACTTGTCCACTATTCCTCTCCAGTTTTCAGTAGTTCTGGAAGTGAAGTCACTTAGTAGACAACCTCGAGATTTGTATGTTTATAATTTCCCATGGATTGAGAACTTTCAAATCATTTTACACTATTCTGATTGAATATTTCAAAAACTAGTCGTTCCTATATTTACTTTCACCTAAAATTCACCTGATTACTAGTAGAAGTAACTATACTTGTATTCAGCGTGAAACTATCAATTTTACATTTCCTTTTGTCATAGAATGGATGTATGCACACACCGGATTTACAAAACAGTTAGTCACACATAATCACCGCCACTCACGAACATACATGTACATACACACAGAGAGACACACTGTAGATTGTAACAGCTAATGGAGAAGCGCTACTCACTACCTGGACATTTTCTACTTAATAAACTTTTTACATTAAAAGCAATGATAATTCTCGTTGTAGAATTCATTCAAAAGAAACACTAATGAAAACACTAATAGAAGTTATCTAATCATGATAAAATACTCTAATAGATGCTCTTTAACGAAGTATTCTATTATCTTAAACTATATTAATGTTGACTTAATTGGATTTCCAGTCCATGTGCACCTATAAGACTCTCTGGATTAAGTTTGATCACCACTGAGAAACCACAGAGTACTGGAAAACTGTTTCATTCTAGCTTAGGACTCTTCCTCAGTAGGAACCCCCTGGAGTTTGAACCAGTGTGATTTAACATGTCACGCTTAAAGACAAATATTGCTCTGTACTTCTAACAAGTCCTCAGTAGTATTCTAACTGAAGTCAAACAGTGGACCAATCTTGAAATCTCATCGTTATGGTTTGTAATACAAAATACACCTCAAACATTTAGTGCAAGTAATGAGAAATATAAGGCGTTGGTGGCATAGCGGTCGGGACGCTCACCGACTGTGCACATGTTCCGGGGCGCGATCTCCGGCCGACGCACTTCTTTACCTCGTTAAGCCAGAAACAACTCTGGTGAAAAGGAAAGGTTGGTCATGAGGCTAGCAACCCCATCTTGTAGAAATACACACTGCTACAGAAACTTCAAGCCACTAGCATGAGGCCCTATGTTCCACTGGGGAACGTGAAGGAAACAAAAATGAGAAATATATATATTCTTACATACAACATTGTTTTTTGTCAATTAAATTAAAAAATTCGTACTTCAATCCACTTAGGTTTAAAATGTGATGATCGCCTATGCATTCCTCATCCTCCCTTCAATATCCTAGATGGCATAAAAGTGAAGTATTGGGAAGTATCTTGGAAATTCTCAACGAGACTCACAATTCTCAGTATTGGCTTTATTTACTTATTTATTTTTTTAAACTATGTCTATCTAACGTCTATTTATTCATTCGTAAACTCCATACAGAAAATTTAATTAAACCCAAAATGATTTGAAAACAAATTTTCAAGTAGAAGTTGATTAGTTAGTTAGCAAATGGAAATTAGGCCACCTTTTTGGTGCGAAATAATAATAATAAAAAATTGTTTCTTTTTCTGTCTCTTTATAAGCACTAGATATTTTTTTCCCTGTAAACTTTCGAAATCCTGAAGTATACTAAATTCCCGGCATTTCTTCAACTTAATTTAGTAAATCTTGAAAACAGCAATTAGTCTGAAGATTTTTTTTAATTTTCTTAATAAGACATATATACAATTTTAGACTACTTGACTCAAGAGCTTTTCTGGTACACCTACATAGTACTGTGTATGTCTATAAAGTTTAGTAATTGATAGCCAGCAGTTGATTCCAGAACTCGTAATTCGTCCTACTTAGAAGTCTCCATCTACATTTGTCAGTGTACACCGTGTTAAGTGATGATGTCCTCAGTAAGAATTCATTGGAAGGTTTACAGAATAATATCGCAATTATCTTAATCTATTCAAAGTACGGCGAGTTAAAAGGTCATTGCATGGAGCTGACATCAGCTAGATGGTTGCAATATGTCTGCTATGGATTGGCAGAAGTTATAATTCAAGGACCATTGAATCGGGTCCCAGTAGCTCAGTGGTCTACCAGCTGGCTCGCCTTATAACCAGAAGGTCCTGGGTTTGAACCCTGGTGGGTGCGTACTGATGAATGGTCCCAAACCAAGATGAAACAGCTCGCTGTCCAGGTTTTCGAACGGTTCTCTAACTGATGTCAGCTCATGATGAAATCTTCCATGCAATCAAACTCAAAATCCCTACAAAACCAGTAATTGAAAATTAAGAAATCATTGGAAATATACGGATAACACTAAATAATGAATAGGTATTATGTCACATTTAACTCAGTCTAGTACAAAAAACTGATAACTTTTATATCAAAACAATAATAATAATTATATGACATAAGAGGTGTTCAGTGATAGTACATCCTATGACATAATGCTGTCTGATGTGAAGAGCGAACGAATCCACTATGATATTCCTTCTTTGTCTTTCTGGAAAAATGAACAGTATTTAATTGGAAGTCAAATTATAAGAAGTTAAAGGGTACATTTTGAGATGTAATTCAGGAATAGTCATCTCATGTAATCGGATACGTTTTCCCCCACTACTATACTTTTTCTCAAGTTTATTAAAATAAAAGCTTGAGAATTAACAGGTTATAAACATTTTAAATTCTCGGGAGAGTAAATAGTAACAGCAGAGGTCATATTTTTAAATTGACTGAAAAAAAAGGGAACAAAAGAAATCACATACAATGTAGGTAGGGGTGGAGCTGTTTGGTTTCCCAAGTTTTAAGCAGTCTTCGGAGTTTGGTATTCCTTTTAAGTAAACACAAAAGAATGTTTCATATAGGAAAATCTAATCAAATAAATTGTTTACTGAGAGATGTAGTGCGCAGTGGGCAAATTTCTCAAAATCTAAGAAATCCAGTGAAACTTCCACAGCTCAGAAACGTTTCGGCCACAGATTTACACGATATATGCTATCAAGCTACGAAGTTGATTTGAAAAATCAGAAAGAACGTTTCACCGCAGAAGCATTTCAAATAAAGTTGTGTCTAAATTTTCTGGAAAAGAGTGACAGGTTAAAAAGAATTTCCCTTGGAATTATTAGACTCTCATCAACTAGTTGATTAATTAATTAACTTGGCTAAGACAATTGTGATAAGCATTTTTCACTGTTTAAGCTCATGCAGTTTGTATAATTTATCCACTTCTCATGTCAAACTGTCTGAGCACATCTGTTATCTTTATCATTTCATCCACTTTTGACAAGGCAGAATTATATGATACAAAAATACTTGATCTAGTTACTATATGTCAGCTGAGAATTTATTGACACTCGTTAACTATTGTTTGATATAGTTTATTATTAGCATTATATGACAAAATGAATACCTCTTAGCTCTCCATTCAGAAGAAAATACAAATTTCAACTGATAACTCTTTAGACAGGTTTGATTTAATCATTTTCTAACGAAAAGCAAGAGTGAGCTTTGAGAAGACCTAAAATAAAATAATCATCGGTTCTAAAAGCTCTGGTTAAGTCCCATTTTCAGCAAATAATTTGTCACTTATAAAGTTATATTTGTAAAATCTCAGCGAAATTGAAATGATTAATTCCAACGTTTCGTTCGGCAATCTGGTCCGAACTTCTTCAGCGAAATTAATCGGAATTAACATAACAAAGTTTATATATAAAGGGACACATCTTGGAATTAATCATTTCAATTTCGCTAAGATTTTACAAATACAACTTTATAAATGTCTACTTCTCACTCAGCGTTCAATTATTTTGCAACTATCCGGTCAAATCTTGATCACAGTTCGTATGAATTTGTCACTTACTTAATTCACTTGTTAATTTGGATGATAGGGACTTGTAGTGGAATCCAAGGGGGTTACTATGTTTTATTTGTGGTTCATCACATTCAGTGTACTTATATTTACAGTGAATGATGGTGTTTTCACCTTGACTCCAGAGTTAAGCTCATCGTCTCAAACCTTAAAGTAATAATCATAATAATAATAATTTGCTTTATTCCAAAACACTACTTATGCTACAGAATGGAATTCTGAGCATTTTACTGCAGTGTTTCATCCAGTTAGTACATTAACAATCAAATAAAATTCTATATATATTAAGGTAATCATAGTTCATTATGACAACAACATGTTGGTATGTCGGTCGCAAAGCCAAATTGAACAGAGTGATTGAAGGTGTTAGAAAAGTAGATGCTAGCATATCTACTGGAGTAAGCGGTAACAAAAGGTCGAGATATGCAGAGTGTGAGAGAACGAAGAATGTTTTAATAGAGTTAGTAAGAAAGAGAGAAACAAAACAACACATAACAAAAAAGGAAAGAAAAGAAAGAAAACGTCGTACCTATACATGATATGACTTGGAAAGACGAGATCCAGTTGTTCTACTGACTATTTATTAAGTTATAAGTTTCACGCCTCACGCTTTCTTCATCGCACAGAACACGAGCTAAGTAGGGTATGGTTGATTTATTATACTCGATAGTGCGGGCATATAGTTCTCTATGTAGGTTTCTGGTTTTGCCTGATGAGATACAAGGGGAGAGTTGTGAATGAAGTGGCTGGTATGAGTTAGATAGATAGAATGGATTTAGCCCATTTTTCACATGAGTCCAAGTGCCTGTTAACCAGAATATTAACAAGCTGGTTTAGTGGCACGTTGCTTAACCTGATGACAACCTTTAACATCCTGCGTAATAAGGTGTAGTCTTTCTTCAGTAGCCCTGGAAAAACTAAGTTGGAACAATAGAGGATAATAGGCAGGATGCAAGAGTTAACGAATTGTAGGAGTAAGGGTTGGGTTGGGTTATACCCGAATGTCTTAACTTCTTGATGTAGAAGGTAAGATGGAATATTTTCTTAGAAATCATCAAGATATGAGACGATGGGTCATTAGGGCCACATGGTTGACATCTTGTGCAAACAACATGAGTTATTATATTGTAATTAGGTTATTTTGTATTTTCCGTTGGTTGATTATGCTCGACTGAGATGATAAGTCCATGTTAACATGTCAGCTCTTAGTGCGGACAATTTGGCGATGTCTGTCGATTAACAGGATGCTATTCTGGTTGATGGAGACCGGCACTGGGGTCCAACATGCTCATTTCATTCTATTTAGGACTGGTCATTATAATTTACCTTCATTCACTTGTATGCAGATTGATTGTTTTGAGAAAGCTACAGTTATCCGTTCATTATAGGGTAACATGTGTTAATTGCAGAAATCCTTTAGCACTGTTAGTAATGTTTCCATTGAGAGATTTTAAACGCCCTTGGATAAAAAGCAGCAAATATAATGGTAACGATACCCCTTGGACAGTCGATTTCGAGGAGAGTCTTCATAACGTGAGATAAACATCAGTACGCTTCTAGTGTGATTTATTCCTAATGACACGGTCTGGAATAAACAGCTGCTCCATAGAGACCAGTAAAACTAATAATATGAAAACTAATATATATATGTATATATTTATTATATGACAGGCTGGAGTGAGACATCGACCACTAAAAGATTTTTCATCTAATCAATTAAAACTATGTGCAATAGGAATGATCTAGCACCTCTTCTGGAGTGTGGAGAAATACCAATGCAACTGGGAAGGAAGAGATACAACAGTAAAAAATCAAGTTTCGAAGGTTTTGAGTTATGAAGCCTTGTCATCCGGTGAATGATTCTGTTTCACTGTGTGATATGTCCAATAAACAAATTAATTTAGAATAATGTCAAAATATCTTAAAGTACTAGGGATTTTAATGTGTTATAAATGCATAGTCGAAGGATAATTCAGAAGTAAACGTTTTTCTCACTTTGTTCCAAATTTGAAAAAAAATGACGGGTTTTTCGAGTCCTACATTTGTTACAATCAGGACGCGCAAACATCAGCAGACTTATTACTTAATCTAAGAATTGCACGGAGAGCTCTTAGTTATATATGGCACCAAAATAGCAATACTGGAAGGAGTTTAGTAGTGACTAAGTCATCTGAAATGCTTTAAAATCAAATGCGTTAAAAGCTAGTAGTTACTTGTGACACATTTCAGCAGCTGATACTAAAGTCACCAACTGCTTAAGTGACAATTTTAACAAACCACTTGAGTTGTTAAACAGTCCACTCATTTACAGACGATTAATGCTTATTTGGAACCAGTTTTACTGCCTCTCAAAAGATATCTTCCCAGCAACTTTAATTATTTTTTGTAGTAATGTTTTCTTCACGTTCCCAGTGGAACATAGGTCTTCGAGCTAGTGGCTTGAAGTTTCTGTAGCAGTGTTTATTTTGACAGGATGGGGTTGCTAGCCTCATGTCCAACCTTTCCTCTCTACCAGCATTATTTCTGAAGTAGCGAGTTAAAGGAGTGCACTGGCCGGGGATCGCGCCCCGGACAATGTGGATGGTTGGCGAGCATCCTAACTCTGTGCCACCTTCCAGTAACTTTGGCTTACACTATTTTCAATGTCATTATCATTCTTAAGAATACATTAAACGAACTTAAATTAAAAATAACCAATTCAGTAAACAAAGTATCCATCTATAGTTAAATATTAACCTGTTTTAAATGTTCTATCTTAACTTCTCTATCGATTTCCTATGACTATTTATGTTCCTAATCAGGATTTTCATTTGAAACTTGAAAATTTTAATTAAATTTTTATCTACAGTTTTGCATTCGTCACTTCATCGATGACCTTTAATTGAAACGACTCCTTTAAATCATAATTGTAATAGAGATTGATGAACTTTTTTATCAGCTAATAGAAGGGATAAAATTAAAATAATAGCGGTAATAAGGATGATATTCTTATTTTTATATTAACTGCTAGATCGATAGTTTTGTTTGAATAAAAAAACAAGCTAATAGTCATAGTGAAGTATAATTATACGAATTCAGTTTTCATTCGCATACTGAAATCTAAATCGGCTGTTTACTATTCACTAAAGAGTTCATCATATGAAGAAGATGGTTACTGGAGAATCATCTGTTGAATTCTCTGAGAAAAATGGGATTACTTATCATAATTTGTGTCTGCATTGACTGACATTAGTTTAATTAAATCCGTGATTTGCAAACTACTCAGTTTGTGGTAGAATTTCATCGCAGGTCGTCTTGGAAACCGAAATGATTCGGTATGATCAGGAAGCACTACTAGTAGGTGTGAGTAATGTTCAACTACTGGTGTCAATCTATCGTGTACGTCGGTGGCACAGTGGTTAGGACTGTCGCCGACCATGCAGATAGTCCGCGGTTCGATCCCCTGCCGGCGTACACCTGATATCTACAGTCGGCCTGAAAAATTTGGGCTACCGATATCACATGTGGCATCAAGCTGTAATCAAAATAAATAAATATGTATGAACAGTAGTTTAATATTGTAAAGTAAAACTAAAATTTTCAAGTATTCGATTTTTGTTTGATTGCATGGGGGATTTCATCATAAGCTGACATCAGTTAGAGAACCGCTGAAAAACGTAACAGTACTGGACAGCTGTTTCGTCCTAGTTTGGGACTCTTCAACAGTACTCAATCACTGGGTATCGAACCCACACGTTATGTGGTGAATTGAGAGAAGTTAGAATCCAAGGACCATTGAATCGAATCCAAGTGGCTCAATGGTCTACGAGCTGGCTCGCCTTGTAACCAGAAGGTCCAGGGTTCGACCCCTGGCGGGTGCGTACTGCTGAAGAGTCCCGAACTAGGACGACGAAACAGCTGTACGGCACTCCCAGGTTTTCTAACGGTTCCCCAACTGATGTCATGCAAACTGAAATTATTAAGTTCTTTTATTGATCTATGCTATTTTTCCAATATCATACGGTGATTACGTTCCCAGTTCACGGAAATAATAAAACGACTTATTGTGGGACAAGTACTGAAGGACTACTAATATGAACTGTGTGCTTATTCTTTTAAATGTGATTCGTTATGAATAAGGCGGGTGATAGTAATTAGTAGTTGAAATGATAAAGTTTACTACAAGATGTCTTTCATCTCATTGTGTTCCAAGCAAAACTTAAGGCCTCAAGCTTGAGCCTTGAGGTTTTAGTAATGGTGACCTGCTTACTATCTGCTAGGTGAAGATTAAGAGCGCGTTGATCAGGAATCGAATCTGGACCGTCTGTATGGCTGTAAGTCATTTCACTGCAGAACCAAGGACTCACAAAATGAGATAGATGTCCAGGCATCTGTATTTCTAAATTTACTCAACTCTGTGGTAGACTGTTTCATGCACATATATATATATATATATACATATCTTCGAAGGTTACTCAACAGAGAGTAGGACAGACAACATTATTTACAAAAGGTGTCTTTCTTACTAGCAAATATAATTTTTTAATTTCAGGAAGCGACATTTCCTCAGAAATGTTTGTCTAGATTTTTTGTTAAGAAAAATCCGAAGCACGACATATCATGTTTTCTCCAGAGTGAAAATAAAAGTGATTTTTATAATAGTTTCAATGTCAAGAAAGATATGAACTTTAGAAAACAAGCAACACCAGAGAATAAACTAAAAAAAACTCCCCAAGACGTACATCTTGTGTGTTTTCACTGTATAGTATGAGTTATAAAATGACAACACAAGAAAAAAAGTGGTGTAATGAGTTAGATTTTCAAACAGATTTTTAGAAATTATATTTTTTGGTTAAAAACATTTCTGCTAAATTTGACATATTTTCAGTTGATTTTATTTTAACCACTGGAATTAACACAGAGGTAATGTGATCGCTGAAAAATTATACCTGAAGCTAAATATTCCTATAAAAACTGGATAAAATTTAAAACTAGTTTGATATGCCTCTAATCATCTTCTCAGCAATATGTGAATGCTGTAATCATAAATGTTTATTATTATTACTCCCTTGGGTTCCGTGTGGAACATATGGCTTCAACAATGCATTTCCACTTTCTTCTATTTCCCGCCATCCACTTCAGCTGGGTCTACGATTGACCGTAATCTCTCATCTTCTTCCAGCCATATGATCTCCTACATGTCATCTTCGCATCAACGACACACTCGTCGTCTACCATTGCACTTCCACTCTAGAGACCAACCAACTTGTCATTGTTATTGAAATTCCGAATCCTCTTCTTGATGCTGGCTGAGAACACAAGATTTCCAAACTGGTTTCAAGTTGATAAAGGTGTATCTCGCCTTTCTGATTCTAGCTGGCTTTTACGTTTTCATCTGTTCCCTCTCACCTCTGGGTGAAACCGTGCTTCCTAGCCAGATATGTTAATAAGGTAACCTCTGTCAAATTTATTCTGTTGATGGTGATTCGTGCTGGTTATTATGGCTGTTGGTTGGTTGGCTGATTATCTTCATCACCTCCGTCTTTTCTATGTGAACCTGGAGTCCTGCCTTCGCTGCTTGCTACGAAACGGCTGTTTTCAACGAATTTATTAATAAATCCTACAATCGTCTGTACATATGGATACATACATATATATAATTGTTTCCTTTGGTTCCTAGAGGGACGACCATAGGGCTTCAGCCACACATCTCCACTGCGTTCGGTTCTCCACTAACTTTTTCACCTGGCTCAATGTCTCCTCACATGCTTTTATCTCGTCTTCATATGACCTCCTCCATGTCGCTGTCGCACTGACTGCCAACTCGCCACTTCTCTTTCACATTCCACTCAAGCTATGGCCTGACGTGTGATGTCACTTGATGGCTTTCTCAAAGTACGGCCAATCCATCTCCATTTCTTCTCGATTATTTGTTGCGCAATCGGTTCCTGGTTGGTTCGCCCAAGAGATCTTTTCTCACCATCTTTTCTTGACTATTGGGCGAAGACAGCTGTTGATGAAGGTCTGTAGCTTGTTTGAATTGCTCTTCATGACGCGCCGAGTCTCTGATCTATAAAGTAGCACTGATTTCACACTGGATTTGAAAATCTGGATCTCATTTTTAATTTTAAGTGCTTCTGATCTCCACACAAAATTGAGAGTAATAAAAGTTTACCTTGCTTTCCCAATCCTCGCTTTGATATTCCCATCACTTTCGTCGGCCTGTATTTGAAACGATAATTCCCAGTTCGGTAGGTAAAGGAGGTTGC
This sequence comes from Trichobilharzia regenti, assembly GCA_944472135.2. Classification (NCBI taxonomy): domain Eukaryota; kingdom Metazoa; phylum Platyhelminthes; class Trematoda; order Strigeidida; family Schistosomatidae; genus Trichobilharzia; species Trichobilharzia regenti. Next base: position 43,718,182 of record OX235265.1, on the reverse strand, counting down.
TTCATTGAGATTTTTCCCATTTATCCGGTTTGTTGTCTGTTGTTGTTGCTAGTGTTAGCCAGGAATCTTCATTACCTCTGTCTCCACCTTCTCTATATTCACCTGAAGTCCCATCTTCTCTGGACGGTTCTTCTGCCAACTTGTTGCTTCCACCTGCATATCTTCCAGTTTGTGGGAAATCAGAAAAATATCGTCAGCGAAGTACAAATCCTCCATTTATTTATGCCTGTTTCCTCGTTGCTCACCAGCGTCTGTCGCATTATTCAGTCTACCACCCGTAATCAGGAAAATCAATGGAGATACACGGCAGCCATCCAGCCTTGTCTTACTCCCGTCCTCACTTCGGGGGATTCAGTGATTTTCCCGCTGTGCATTACTTGGCATGCAGCATTGTCGTACAACACTTGGATGAGATGTATAATTGTCGATGGCACCCGGTTGTAGCGAAGTAATTGCCAAATGACCTCTCGACCGACGCTGTCGAAGGCCTTTTCAAAGTCGATGAAGTTGAGGTAGAAATTATATCCCGTGAAGAAAGTGAAACAAATGTTTGAATAAATACAATAATAGTATGAAGTGATTATAATCATACTTAAATATCACTTGATGAAACAAACAATGCCACGTACAAAATATTTCATAGGATGTATAAACGTTGGGAGGTGCTGTAAAGTTATAGGAGTATTGAGCCAAAAAAAATGGCTTACATAAACTGGTGTGAAATTCGATAACATAGAATTTAACATTTTTTAGTCAACCGCCAAAAATTTGGGAGTTTCAAACAGCCACTGAGACCCTATCCAATAGCTGATTAGTTCACAACCTCGCCCTGTAACCGGTAGGTCCTGGGTTCAGAACTCACTGGGGTGACTGCTGACAGAGAGTCCCAAACTAGGACAACACAGCTGTCCAGTACCCTGTCCCCGTTTTCCTGTGGTTGTCTGACTGATGTCAACTCGTGAATAAATCTTTAACCAGTTAAATTATTGCAAAGCAGCACTTTATAGTTTAACATTTCACAACTTTTCTTATTTACAATTACACGTAGGAGAAGTGAAGTAATACCAGATATTTAATTATGATTATAACCACAAACAATTTAACTGCATTCCATACTACTACGTATTCTTACGAGGTATAATTTCTCAAAAGACCATATATATACACGACTGTACAGTCTGATATTAAATTCGTTGAAAAGAGTCCCTTCTCTGAATCAATTTAACTTTTCTCAGCAATATAGCGTCTGTTAACTCAATGATAATGATAGGTTTATCCTGGGTAGTGTTTATAAAATGTACATAATTCTCTACAGAATTCACTGCATAATAAGTCTCCTTCCGGCATCTTCGAGTTAACTAGTAAATAATATTAGGTCATGTGACTCACTGAAGCGTAAATCAATCGCATAAGGGAGAAATATACGACATTTTTGAAAGTCAAATTAAAAGAGTAAACGGGTAAATTTTTTGTAACTGGAAGACAAAACGGAATGACTAAAGTGTGCAGGTAGTTAGCTTCATTTCTGGCGCAACCACAGTTTATACTAAAAATGTTAGGAATAGTAAACTCATTGGTTAGAATACATTGGTATCTACTGTTATGATTTTTCTCGAATTTCTACTAAATTTGCAAATTATCAAGCTGAAAACATTTTAAATACTCTAAGGAGTAAACAATAGCATTAGATTAAAACAACGTGGACACATGAAATGAGACGCACTATAATGCTGAATGTTGTTGATAGCCTAAGATTTAAACAGACCACCGTCTGCTGCAGACCTCAGTAGTAGTGGTGTAACAACAGAAGATGAAGGCCAGGCAACAGATCATCTATATGTTAACTGTACCCGCCTACACAAAGCCTTTGTTCTCATTTTTCTCCCGACCAATATTAGGAACATACACATTGACGTAAATTACTGTCCACCAATTTTGGCTAACAGCCAGCTCTCACCACAGTAGTAATAGTATATGTATGAATTCATTTTTGTCGATCTCCTTTTTAGACTACTTCATAAATGTTCGTAGACCTTAGTCATAGTTAGAAAAGCCAACACTATTTTCTTCTCATTTTAACTAATTATATAGTCTGAAATTCATATGGTGTACACTAAGTGAATTCATCTCCTTTTACAGCATTATTCAATTTTCATGTCACTTGTTGGAAACAAAAAAAGTTAAACAAGCATGTGCTTCCTCACTTAATTAGTTGTTCAACTATTTCCACCCAGCTAAAACAAGGTTGCTTTCGTGTGAGTGTGTGTGTGTGTGGTGAATTCAGAGAAGATGTGTACTTACTACATCATATTTTGCCCAGTTACACACAGTCAGATTGGAGCTGGTAGAAAAAAATCACTGTGTATATAAATTATGAAGGTAATTAATCAAATTCAATAGTAGTAATAGTAATAATGTCAATTCCTCTGATTGCTTTTTGTTTCCAATTAACATTACACTGTCAAAATAATTTAAACTAGGGTTACATCAAAATGTGCTTATTTCAGTTTTGCAATATTGTTATGTCTAACACTATAACAGCCAACGATGGTGCTTTTCTCTCTCTCTCTCTCTCTTTATGTCTCTCCATCACTCTCCACAGAGAGTGATTCTACTCATTTCTAGAGCAGTCATAAGCTTCAATATTTTCAAAAAAAATTTAAAAAAATAATAATAATTGAGTTATTTTTCCTGTCCCCGTTAATAATAATAATAATAAAGGTGAAAGATGTGGATTTCTTCTTCTCTGTGATTTTTAAAATGTACACTTTTGTATGCCCTTGATGAATCTATCTGCTTTACAGCAGGAAATTATTTCTGTTCAATGTGTCTATATGCGTGTGTGTGTGACCTTGAAATGGTTGTTTTAATATAATTGTATTAATCTATACAACATATATTAAATTTCTCTTCCTCTACACAGAAACACACAGAACAAAATGATTAGATGGAGGATATATATATATATATATACTTGTAAAAAGAAAAAATTAAAATTTATGAGCATTATTTTAATTTTCCGTAGCTTAGAGTCATCAGGTAAAGCGTGAAAAATTAGGCTGACTTTTTTAATCGGTATGTGAACTTATTGTCAGGTGTAATTAGTGATGTGATTTATCAAATATGTCCTGACTAACTAACTAGCTAACTGACTAGCGCTAACCCTACCTCACTATTCTGAACGTCATTTAAGTGATTATTGTTTTTTGTTTTTTTGTGTATCTTTGACAAAATTAAAGAGACAATTCATTCATGTTTGAAGAAAAATGTGGCTATTTTTAAATTGATGTATGCATGTGTGCGTATGTGTAAGTGAGTGTAGTTTGTCTCAAAAATCTTTCTCTTTTAATGGTTTAAAAGATTTGAAATAGTTTTCTCTGGTAGTACAAAGGTAAAATAATCTCATGTTTCGGTAGTTTGATTAAATCAGCGGGCTATTAGAAATTGTATCTGTCAGAATGTTTCTTAATGTCTTCTGCATTTCCTGTTGTGTGAACTGTACTCGCGGACATTTTTGGTTCACTATCCAGAGTCCAGGGTTTTGCAATGGTTCTTTAACTGATGTAAGCACGTGATTAATCCTGTAAGTCTAACTGTCTTTCATCTCCTGAGGAATTCGATGCTAAATAATTGGAGACAATAGTCATTGAGATGCATCCACTATTTCGATGGGATACATATCCCTTCTGAAATTCGAAACTGCGCCACCCAGTGTTTCTGAGCTACTCGAGCACTGAGTGTAGCACAGGTTTGAAACTCAAAAGGTGCATACATTCTTTCAAGACTGCTGATATGCCTCACTGACGACTGTCAACAGGCACGAAACCTAGTCCCAGGACTTTCTGCCGATTGCCTACAACCACCTAACATCAGTTCAGAGTGCACCGAAATGGTGAGTCACTATGCATGGTGTTCACATTACAAACCTGGCTGATATAACTCAGTTGGTGTCAACTTAAGGACTAGATGTATGACATCTGGTTGCTACCTAGTGACTAATCAAAGTCTCAAGGAATTTATTGGATGGTGAAACACTGCATTACAACGTGAACTTCCATTTAGACCTTCAACGAAAAAACTGATTTTAGAAACACATATATTCCTTAGTTAAACAACTCGTCTTCAATGCTTATGCAGTAACATGCGGTTGCTTTTGATACAATACACAGTGTACTAATTTAAATGTGATAAATTTATTGGTAATTTTACATCACAATCAACACCTAAAAAGATTTTGAATTAACCAAGGAGAAAATAGTGCCACAGTTAAAGACTAGAGCTGGTTACAGAATTTCAAAAAATAAATAAAGACAGATGGTTACAGAAAGCGTAGGTGATGTAACATAAATACGAGTTAATTAGAGATCAAATTGTGAAGATTACTTGTATTTAAAAAACGCTACAATGTGGAGTAGACAAATTTAATTAGACAGTTAAAATAGATATAGTAATAGGAATAAGAAAATTAATCTGATGTTCGCTAGTGATTTGCAAATGAATGGAGCTTCCTGGAGTTCTAGTGAGTAGTCTTGACCAGTGAGGTCCAATCAGATGTCACGTGTGTGAATGGATGTCCCACCTACGACAATGGTTGGGGTCACGCTAAATCACGAATTGGTAGAAGTTAGAATTCATGCACTGGCCATTGAATCGGGTCCCAGTGGCTGAATGGTATACGAGCTTGCCTTGTATCCAGAAGGTCCTGGATTCGAATCCCAGTGGGTGCTGACTGCCGATGATTCAATGATTCTCTAACTGATATCAATCCGTAGTCAACTCGTAAAAGGAATAAGATAAAAAATATACGTGAAATACTTGAAGTAATAAATACCATATCTAACAGCTATCCAGTGCATTCTGGTTTTCGATACTTCTCTAACTAAAATTAATCCGTGCTCAAACTTGACACCAACCCTAATTTGTACAATCTAACACTTGAAAATGAACCTCATGCTCACTAGTGACTGAATCCTGGATGAAGCCCCTTGGAGTTCTGGTGCAAAGTCATAAGCAGCAAGGTCTACCAGGTCGGGTGTGTCTGTAAATACTCACCAATCAAAATGACTGGTGGCTGAGCTGTTTATTGCAAATTTTTACAGAGGTTAAAATTCAAAATCCACTAGATTCCGTCTCAGTAGCTGTATAGTCAAATAGCTGGAGACATAACCTGAAGGTATTGGGTTCTATCTTTGGCGTGTTAATCGGTGTCTACTGATTAAGAGTTCAAAATATGGACAAAACAGCTTTCCAGCACTCCCAGGTCTTCAGTGTTTCTTAAAATGATATCATTCTGTTATAAGACTAAATAAGATTTTGCCAGAATTGAACTACGTGTTGACTTTACTTGTTTCTTATACAACGATGGCAAATTCCATTTAAATATCCATCGATAAACATTGATAACTGTTCTCCAAACGCAACTAGTCATGCGAGCAGTTGTAGGGGGAGACAGACATGAAAGTGGCGAAATTATGTAGTTCCTCTCTTTCATCAAAAACATCGTAGGCTCCTCCATGAAGACGCAATGTATTTTTGCTGTTATAAACATTTGTTTTGTAATTTGAATGATGCGAGAATGTGTTAAATGAATAGGTGAAAATGACCGTGAAGGTTATAGTTTGAAGAATCAGCTTCACGCATAATGAAACTGTTTGTTTTCAATATGATGTACAAGGAATTTCAGATCCTCAAGTTTAGTTTCTAAAGCAAATAAAAATCATGCAGGATTATGTTTGGAAATACGATAATGAGTACTATATTCCAAAGACTTCACCAGTATGGTATGACCACCAACAAGGACAAATTTGAATTCGACAAGACTTCATTGAAATTCCTGGAGCACTCAATCGACAGGCAAGGAATTAGGCCAATCCCTGATGATATAAAAGCTACTAAGGACTACCCACTACCTAACTCTCTTAAGAAATTACGACGACTTTCGGGTCTTATCAGTTTCCACCCTCGTTTCATTCTCAACTATGCCACACTTTTGAAACTGTGTATATGGACGTAACCATTGATTTCACTTGCCAGCAGAAGTCCTTAAATCATTCAAAACTGTCAAGCTCTTATTTAATGAAAAGACACCCGTAGACAGACGCAAAAGCAACACTCCTCCTTCTTAAAGGATGCTTCTAACGTTGCTATTGGGGCAGTCCTTCAACACAACTGTCACTGTAGCACTAACAGTAGAGAGTTACTAGCTTTTCAATTGGGCCACTAAACATTTGTTAAAAAACCAGGGTTTTAAGGATATTTAATAAAACTTGAAAAAGTGAAATTGTAAACTGTCTTTCTTCCTTCCTTTTTTTTCTTTCAGATTCTTTTAGGTGATCTTGTATGTAGTTCAATCTTTACCCCGCGTACTTCCAATTCTTATGATGGTTTAAACCAAGGACCAAAATTTCTAGCTCAAATACTTAGTGATAATTTTCACTTAGTTCACGCTAGTCTACATTTACCAATCTATTTGGAACCACCAATATTCACTGATTTTCCACAACAACAATTAACTTGTCCTAATGATCAATTACAACAAAATCAGGTATTTCATTCACCGTTGAATGGTTATTCATCTGCTCTCTGCGCCTCTCAGACATCTTCAACAGCCTTAAAACCATTGACAACACTCAATATGAATGCATCATCAACAAATCTGGTAAGAGTTGAGTTGAGTTGAAAATCATTTAGCTAAAATGAATTATTTGATTTGTTTTGTCACTTAAACAAAAATGTGAGTTAATTTCTGTGTGTAATAGATAATAACATGTCTTGCTGTCGCTGTTGATGTTGTTATTGTTGTTGCGATGAAGATCACGCAAACTTCTTAAATCTTATGCATTCTACGTTTTTATCCTGTAAATATGTTCTTACAAGGCAAGTTGTTTCACCTCTTTACACGACACGCAATTCATTATTGAGTTATATAACATAACACACGTTATACTTACTACACATGAAACGTTTAAGACAAAAAAGGGGAAATTTTTGAAGAAAATAACAATCTGTTTGTTTTTAATGCAAAGCATATTTTAAGTCAATCAAGTATTCTAGTTTAAATAAAAACATTAGGCTTTTCTTTTTTGAATGATTCTTAATCGACTTCAAATAGATTTCACTGCATACCTCATCAAACCTTTTTTTATTTATAAACTGCTTGAAATGTCTTGTACAAACTGATTTCCTACATTTATTCTTCTTAATGAATTTGAACAAAGCAGGAACTACAGTTTTAGCAGAATAAACTGGTACCATCTTTTATTTCGTTGCCTTCTCGTCAGCTGCTTACAAAGCAGAGACATTATTAAATATATCTACAACAACAATTTTAACATACTTGCACAGAGTCCATTTTAAACAAAAATCAATCCATCAATATATGCATACAGTAATAATATATGCATATATATGCAACATTAAACACTATTCCGAACAATAATAATCATACACAATGGAAACTTTACAGCATTTCACATTCAGATGAAAGAGATATGAAAAATATCCAGTTACCAGGGCAAAGTAAGACTGATAACCGCTTCTTTCTGGACGCATAAACTAGGTTTCAGGCGCTTGATGAAAATGGCTTCATCAGTCACATTGGAAGGACAGAAAGAAGGGCATATCTGAACATGTACTAAAACGCTTACGTCTAAAGGGAACAAATGCTTTAGTCAGTGCTATCGCCAGGCATCTCCTCGACACGAGTCATGACGTGGACGTCGAAAAGTCATTCAAAATTATCAATAGGAAAGAGAGTTCAATTCTCCTTAGGTTTGCTGAAGACATTTCCATCAAGCACCTGAAACCCGATTTATGCGTCCAGAAAGAAGCGCTTATCAGTCTTACTTTGTCCTGGTAACTGGGCATTTTTCATCTCTCTTTCATCTGAATGCGAAATAATGAAATGTTTCCATTGTGTATGATTATTATTTTTCGGAATAGTGTTTAATATTACATATATATATACATATATATCATAACTGTATGCATATACTGATCGAAACGAAATAAAAGATGGTACCAGTTTATTCTGCTAAAACAGTAGTTCTTGCTTTGTTCAAAAACATGCTGGTTTGTTGAGATGGTGAGCTACACTCACGATGACATTATAATTTTAAACCGGTGGGTTTCATTCTTTTTAGGAAATTGACAGGTGTTTTTAGGATGTTATTTAGACACAGCACAGACGAAATGGCCATATTTCTTTGTCCTGTAAGCATTACCGATATCACATTCATCACAAAATCTCACAAACTACATAATTTATTCTTCGAAATAACATTTGAAAAATGGTTATTTATGAGAAATTAGATACTTTAATTACAATTCACTTCATGCTTTAAAACAATTTTCGATATAACGGTGAATAATTCCGAGGTCTTTGATGTAAAAGTTCTTCATCGAAAAAAAACTGAAATTGATTTCGAAATGTGTGAAAATAAAAACCTCTGATTTCTGTTTACTACCTCTCAGATTCACTGCCAATTTTCGTGTGTATCAAATATCCTAAATTGATTGAGTTTCAAAATCGAACTTAGCACAGAAGTGCACCAGTCCAAGTAGCCACAGTCTATGTGCCAAACAGAGAGAGCAAACTAAAAGAAAAAAGAAGGTTTAGAGGAACTGAAGTAAGCGGAGATCTGCGAAAAATGAGTAGTTACATGGAAAAGCATAGGGGCTTAATATTATTAGAGACTGTACAGATTGAATGCATCTGCGACATGGCAGCTTTATCACCAGTTTTCTCACCATCAGCCACTGGTTCCTAGCACCACGAGGATCTCAACCAAGTAGTCTACAGTTCCCTAGGTGCCGCGCACCAACTGTCATAAACTTCATGAACTGATGCCTGGTGTTTATTTAACCTCGCTTGACTCTTCTTCCAACCAATCCTATATAATCTAACATTGCTTATCAAATAATCCGACAACTCATCATCGATAAGACGTATTCGAGCCACCTCACTCGGTGTAGTTTCACAACCGAACAAGTTCACTTCCCATCCTTATCTAGCACTTTATTCTTAGCCTCATTATTGCTCATCGTGCTGTACCGTTTGATACGAGAAATAGAATCTAAACATCTGTGGTCAGTGATCGTCTTCTCATAAGAGGCATGTCTCACAGAGAACTGCTGCTCTGACTAATAGACGCGTGTCATATCTACATCACTGATTATGTAAGTTGACGAACACACAATAGACTTTTTTAACACACCTGCGATTCTGTCAGCAATCAGTCACTTGAGGCTCATACAACTTCCCAAGTAAGTAAAGCGATCAACTGGCTGTCTCACTTCCCTGAAGTCTACACCTGCAGCATAATCTTTCATTTCTCAGGAGCAAAATGCACGCGAATTATTTAAAGACTGCCTCTCAACACGTTCAGAAGACTCTACATCTTGTCATCTTCTTCATCTGGGAGGACAATATCATCCACATACCCTTGGTCAACGAGCTTATTCTGTGATAATATATGTATCTCTAAATCACTTGAGTCAGTTAAGATCAGTTTCAGTGGTGTATCTATAGTGAAATGAAACGAAAATGGGAACAGTGGATGGACATCACTCGTTGTCACCCATTCAGATGGGGACTTTCTATAAGCTCTTACGTGGCCTTGTGAGCTCGAGTAGAGAGCGACATGCTTTCTTGATAGTTGATTTAAGTCCGAAAACTGCCGTAGCACTTTTCCTTCAACACAGTTGGATGCCGATATGTATGTTCCAGAGTTTATCGACAGGTGAAGATATGACCAATACACTCTATTCCTGGCCTGAACCGTAACTGGTTTTCACGTGTTTCTTTCTCCGAGTACCTACTGTCTACACATGATCATTAAACCTAGTATTCTGGACATTATATCAGTGAAACTCTTCCTTCAGAGATTATCATAGATATATTAGAAAACACCTTAAGCTATGAGCTACCTATTAAAATGTTGAAATACTTAGTAACTGTTTAGAACATTCAAAATTTCAAATCTTACGCGCAAAACTAGTCCTATTCCTTATTCCGTGTTTGCTATTTCCCCTTCTATAAATTTTATATTCTGCAGTTATGAAACACGACAAGATCCTGTAAATCGTACGTAACTCCATATTATTCGGGAAGGTTATGGTTTATTTCGTGAATAAACAATTCGTCAAGCTTTAGAGGATCTCTTCAATTTCAAGGATTTATTGGTGTTTGTGCCTGTCTTCCAAATTACTTATTCCGAACACAAGCAGGCTTCAAGATTTAATTCTTTTAAGTTTGAGGGCAGATGGACATCAATAAGGGAACTACTGAAAACCGGGAGTACTAGATACCTGTTCCTTTCTGACTACAGAATAGGATTGCCTGGGGTTCCAGTGACAATTGAGGGCTAGAGAAGTCCACCCGGTTGGGAGTCAGGACAAGTAGCCGACAGCAGCCAGTGGGTCCCAAACTAGGACGAAACAGCTGTCCAGTACTCCCTGGTTTTTAGTAGTCCTTCAATTGATACCGATCCGTAGGCAAACCTGAAAGAAATCAAATCCCTACAAGCTAACTCTCGGAAATTTAGCCTTTTTATTCATTCATTCCAGATGTAAACTGAGTCAACTCTAGGTCATCTACCCCACAGAGAAGGTATGGGGACTGGAATCCATAATATTTTCCTTAAAATACCTGTATCACTGAGATTTTGACCTATGCTTCAAGCATCAGTCACACAGTGTTGTACAGGTTCGTCAACCAACTGCTGTAATTATCGCTTAAAAGAAGTCAGCGGAAGACTTTTAAATCTATGGGTGCTGGAAAATTGGTTCTCCCATAACAATTTTATAAGTAACATGACCATAATGGCACCAATCTGAAGAATGCAAAGTCATTAACAGAACCTATAATAACATTGAAAACAAACTTGAATGTGAGAGGTATTACTATTGCATCATTATTATTTCCTTGGGTTCCAAGTGGAACATAGGGATTCAACAACTAATATCCACTTTCTTCTATTTTCTGCTATCCTCTTCAGCTGGGTCCACGATTGACCATAATATGTCATCTCCTTGCCACACAATCTCCTCCATGTCACCCTCGCATCAACGACCCACTAGTCGTTTACCATTGTGATTCCACTAGAGCGATGACCTGGATTGCGCGTGATTTTATTTGACGGTATCCTCAATTGCTGCCCGATCCATTTCCATTTTTTCCCACATCATTGCTGGGAAATCGTTTTCATGACACGCAGTGCAAGTTTCTGGCCCGTATGGAAGCACTGGCCGACTTGACATTGGTGTTGAAAATGCGAATCTTCTTCTTGATGCTGGCTGGGTACATAATATTTTCAAACTGGTTTCAAGCTGATGAAGGCGTATCTCACCTATCTGATTCTGGCTGGTTTTGACATCATCCGTTCTGACTACCTGTGTCTGAAACAAAGCTTCCTAGATAAGTGAAGGAAGAAAGCTCTGTCAAATTGCTCTCGTTGACGGTAATTGGTGTTGTTTGTTGTGGCTGCTGGTTGATCGGTTGATTATCTTCACCAACTCTGTTTTCTCTGTGTTCACCTGATGTCGTATCTCCACTGCATATTAGGTCAGTTTGTTAGTTTTCACCTAATTGTTTACCAGTCTGTTTGACATTCGTCGCAAATCATCTACGCGCTAAATCCAGATCTTCTAGAGTCTTCTTATTGCAACGTTCGAAGTATTCCTGTCCTCTCACTCTCTGTGTACAGTCTGATGCATATCCAGTCCACCACAGTTAAAAATATCATTGATGATAATAGGCAGAAGTCTTATCTTACTCTTGAGGTGTATAAACCTACTCATCTCAACTAATCAGTAGTATATAGTTTTTTGTACAAGGATGTTTAGCTTTTTTCTGGACGAACTGTTATTTAAAAACATGTTCATAACACGCATACAACAATGAGTTTATAAATTCTCCTACTACTTACATCAGGCAAGTTTTACAACAATGTTATAACACTTCTAGTTTAAATGTTTTAATTTCAGGAAATCAAGAATATGGTTTCTAAAACTAAATTGTTTCCACCTATTTTCCTTCAATCAATGCGTGTTTTAATTAATTCTCAGGGTTGTTTAAAAATTAAATTAATTTTTTAACCTACAGCATTTAAGACTTATTCTTTTGATGTTTTGATATAATTAACTACGAAAGGTAATAATCCCCTTATTTGCTACATTTTCTTTTCTATTATGCTTCTATAAAAGTTAATTATTATTTTAAACGAAACTGGATGTTTGTCTCATAGACAAAGATTGATTGAAAATGATTACTAAAGCTAACCTGAACACTTGTTATTTATAAGGAAATTTGGAGATTATTTCTTTGAAAAGTAGTTATGCCTCAATATTTGGTCGTTATGTAGTTTTATTCTTCAAACACATCTGCGAAAATGTCATTTCATTCCGAGGAAAGATGGCCTATAAAATGGTTAAAATTGCTATCGGATTGGTGATTTTAGTAAGAGTTGCTTCGGAGGTTGACACTCATACTGAAATCTGTGTATCATTATTTCAAAGCTTCACCTTTAGTTTACTGAAAGGTAAAATGTCATCTAAGACAGGGCACTACTCATTGTGTTACGGATGTTTAGTTTTAATTGGATTTCGAGTTCATGTCATAATTAATCTGGTCATGAATACCGCTTTATTTTCTGTAATTTTACCTATAATTAAATGGCAATTAATGTTTTACTATATGTGGGATATCTTTATTTTACAATTTTTTTTTCAGTCATTTAACCGGAACAGTGTATCAACACACCTGCCAAGAGCTACATTTGAAAACTGTTACGAGTCACGTTTGATTAGTAAACATGCATCTAAGCATTCGACGACACACATTGAATCAGAAGTAGACAATAATGATTTTACAGGTGAAAGAAATAACTTCAGCGTTAATGATATTGCAAGCATGTTTTTATATAATCATGAGTTAGCTGACTGGAATGGAAAAGTTCTGAAACAGTTGGTGCTTTCCACAGCATTAACAAGTAGGTTTCTTGATTTTAAATTTAATAATATATAATTGTTTTTCTTTACTTTGAAACATCGTTGAACTGCATACCTGTCATTGTGCACAATGAATAATAAAGGCGTTCTATTAAGTTAATATATGTATAGTATAGTGTTCTCAAACACGAGATAATGTATATTTACTTGATTTGTTGTAAACACTTTATAAATTTTGATGTGGTTTTGTTCTCTGAGCTGGATGGTTAGTTTGCGAAGCTTTCATCACCTTACTGGGTGACATCTTCAGCGCATAGAAGTAGCATCATGCACCAGGCAACCAGGTAGAAACTGAATTAGAAGTAATGGGCTAGGTTTTTAGCGGTGACATGGAGAAAATCGCGCGGAGAGGATGTGAGAGCCTGTAGGTAACCCGCAAGCCATCTAAAAAGACTGTAAAAAACAGAGTGAAATAAACATGTGTTCCACTTGGAACTCAAGCGAAGAGTGATTATAAAGTAAATGAAGGGAAATAAAGTTTAATTATATTTCAATAGATTACACACAATGATAAGTTTTGTTATTGGTAATTTTGCTCGAAATATTACCAATAACAAAACTTATCATTGTGTGTAATCTATTGCAATATAATTATACTTTATTTAGTCTAATCCACAATGCTCAAACTTTTACTGATATTAAATGAAGGGAGTATTATTACTATAGTTATTATTCCCTTGTGTTCCGAGTAGAACATACAACTTCAACAACACATCTCCACTTTATTTTATTTTCTGTTGTCTTTTTATGCCAGTCAAACGATTGTCTATGATCTCTTATCTACTCTTCACATAATCTCTTCCACGTCCCCCTCGCACCGACGACTCACTCATCGTTTCTCATTCGGATTCCACTTGGAGCGCGATATCATCTTGACTGTCCGTTCCTATTTTCTGCTGCATATTTGTTGAACGATAGGCTCTTGTTTACTTTGTTCCCATAGCTTCTTGTTACTAATTCTTCCTGCCTGGCCATTTCATCATCATTATGAAGACAGAGAAGGTAGCTGTCGATACAAGTCGGTAGTAGCTTATTGGAAATGCTTTTTTGTGACGCCGGTGCCAAGTTTCTGAACCACATGAAAGAAATGACTGACTTCACATTGGTGTCGAATATCTGAATCTTGTTGTTTATGCTAGCTGAGTGCAGAAGATTCCCAAATCGATTTCAGATTGATGGATTTGTACCTTGCCTTTCCGATTCTGGTTGGATTTGATATCTTCATCTGTTCCGACCGACTGTAGTTGAAATCATGGTCCCTAGAAAAGTTAAGGAAGTAACCTCCATCAAATTTCTTCCATTGATGCTGATCAGTGCTTTTATTGTCACTGTTTGTTGGTTGGTTATTTTCATCACATGCAGTCTTACCTCCACTGCCTACCATTTCTGCTAGTTTTTTGGTTTTCGCCTGCGAGTCTTCGAGTCTGTGTGACGTTAGACGCAAATCATCCACCCGTAAAATCCAGATCTTCCAGAGTCTTCTTATTGGTGATCAAATGTTTTCTCGTCTTCTCTGTTCTTATTGCATCCAGTGTGTCACATGATCCGATCCACCACAATTAGGATTATTATCGGTGATAATAGGCAACTATGCCCCACTCCTTTATTCAGTTCAGAGCCTTCGATGAATTTTCTCTTGTGGATCACCTAATACGTAGCATCGTCATATGGCTGTTGACAATGCCAATTTTGACAAAGGAAGTAGAATAGAGTTATCCTCTACAGTAAAAGACTATAAGACCAAAGACTGTCATATTCTTTTTGTTGTTATAAAGAGAAATTACTGCAGAAAAAGTGTTAAAAACTGTATTGTTTGATGGGATATAAGTGTAAAATAACAGTAATCTACATTCTACACGATAACGTGTTTTGATTGTTTCAGACGGGTTGTGACTATAATTGAATAAAATGTCGAAGGTATCCAGATTATTTGATTCATAACTCAGAGCATGGGAGAGGTAAATTCATTAAAAGCTGCTTCAGATTTTATTTCTATTTTGGTGAAGTTTCATTCTTAAAACTATTCCCTGTATTAATATTTTAGAAATATAAAATGAAATATAGGAATAAACTAAAATTATGAAAAAAATGTGACTGGGATCATAACAGATGTTTATTGCAAGATGACATGATAAAGAATTGAATGAATAAGTTACAGCATGCCGAAAGCTGAATAAACCATCTTGAAATCACGACTATGAATCATGCAGTCTTGACACTTCCCTTATACTTAGTTAAAATCAGTTTTACAACTCTGTCAGTGCTGAATTTTTGTTTAACTCATACTTTTCTCCAATTACCTATGAAATTTCTCTGTATTCTCTTGACTTTCAAGGTGCTTCAGTAGCACATTTCATTTTCACCATATTCCTCACAGCCCAGAAGCTTCCGTTTTTTCCTCACGTGACCTCCTCCAAGTTACCCATGGGTCAACACCCAAATCGTTATTTCTTATTTGGCTCCCACTGGAATGGTTGTCTAGTGCATGACAACACTCAACGGTTTTATAAGAATGTGCCCATTCAACATCCGATTGTTTTCTGCTGATATGTTAGGCAACAGTTTCTTGGTTGATTTATCTCAGGAGTTCCTTGTTGCCTATCCTTCCCCATCTGAAATCTTGTGGTAATTATGGAGTAAAGGCAGTTGTTGATAAAAGTCTGCAACAGCCCGTTGGAAATGTTTTTGGTGACGCTTCGTCCCCAACCAATGTAGGAAAATTGACTCACATTAGTTTTGAAGATACAGATCTTGGTGGTTATGCTGAATGCAGCAGATTTTCAACGATGATTTCAGATTAATGAAGTAACTATTTTGCTTTTCCAATCCTGATTCACTTTGATATCCTAATCCATGCTGCCTAAATAGATGAAAGAAACAACCTCCCTACATGTTCTCTAAGTTCACCTTATGTCGTGTTTCCGCTGCTTCTTCCGACAACTTGTTAATTTTCGCCTGTAGATTTTCGATTTTGCTTGACAACTGACATAAATTGTCCGGGAAGTTAGTCATCCAAACGCAGTTTTCGCTCCCCCACTCTATGTTGTCTAACCCAGCCCACTACAACCAGAAATATCATCGATGATAGTGTGCAGGTTTTATTGTTCCTC
This sequence comes from Trichobilharzia regenti, assembly GCA_944472135.2. NCBI lineage: Eukaryota > Metazoa > Platyhelminthes > Trematoda > Strigeidida > Schistosomatidae > Trichobilharzia > Trichobilharzia regenti. Next base: position 43,702,064 of record OX235265.1, on the reverse strand, counting down.
TCTTCAATCCAGTACCTTCGCTGAGTTTTCGATTGCGAACCACTTTATATTTGACATCGTCATGTAGCTGGCTGTTGAGTAAGGTTGATAAAGACTTGAGGCATTCAATAACTTTGGAAAACACTAAAAAAATTTGTGCATAAAAAATGAATGCTATTCAGCAGTATTAAAATCAGAGAAGGATCACTTGTTCCTTTTTTGTACAGTTCATTAACTCTTTCCAACTCAACAGTTATACAGGCAGCAAGCATTATGAAATGCGCAAATTATTCAGCCATACGGCACGTTTCGGGTGAAACATTATCACTTCTTAGTCTCATAAATCGGTCAGACTGATCAAATTCAGCCTGAACCGAAGTAAGGACTAGACACATCGCACTAGTTACTAGTGTCCACTACAGTCCTACAGGAGGTCGATCGCGCGCCAGAATAGCTCGGTGGTAACGTCTCTGACTGCAGGCGGCACTGGGTGACGCGGGTATGAATCTCAGAAGGGACATGATTTCCTTCAAGGTTGCAGAAATGCCTCGCTGATTGGTGAGAGCTAACTAGCATAAAACCTAGGTCGAAGGCTTCCTGTGGCCGCTTGCCTCAAACCATCTAATATCATCAAAAGAATGAAACTGTTAGTTAGGAATAATATCCTTACAACAACTACGAATAGTGTCCACATGGACCTTAGTTTATCTCATAGAACTGGTTGATGAACAGCACTCTGCTGAGAAGGCAGTAAATGAGAATGGAAATAAACCTCCAGTGGTCTAGTCAAGACGTTATTGAGACTAGCCACTACGTTTATCCTATTCATAACAGAATTCCAACGTGAATTACTTAAGTCTCAGTTAGTTAACAGCTTGACTTAGTAGTCTTAGCAATTATTAACCAGAGGTGGAATTATGCTATTTCTGTCTCTCGTCATCTCTTAGAAACCTTTGCATTCTAACGGAATTAATTAGTAGAAACTCCATCTGTTAGTATTTGTAAAATTGAAATTAAATTCACTGGGTGTTCACTGGAAACAAAAAACATTCTACTACTACTACTACTAATAATATAAGTGATACTTGCTATTTAGCCTTCATACTGTACAACAACTTTATTGAATTCCTTAAAACTTGCGCAGAAGTAGTTATGCTCTATAAAACTGACATACTTACTATCTTATACTTTAAGACATATCACTACTCTTGCAATATTACAATTTTATGTATCAATAAAAATTAGAAATTAAGAATAATAAATTTTAAGAAAATTGTTACAATTTTTGCTAATTAAAAGGCACAGATCTTTTTCTATTTTCCTACAAAAATGAATGAATGAAATAATTATCTCATTTCTATGGTAAGAGAATTTACAGGGGATGAAAGGGGTAGCCAGCTAACATTTGTTCCAACTTCTTAAAATAAAACAACAACAACAAAAATGGCAAACAAACTCAAATCCCGTCAGTCAAATGCTGAGCGTTTAAATATATCCACAGAGTTCTAATTAACTGAATTGAACGGTTAAATATACATATATTTTTCTGTACATCATTTTTTCATCAAAACACAACCAGTGAGGTAGTTATGTACACCCATATGTGTATGTTTGTAGTTTATATATCTCAAGGTGTAAAACTAGTTGTAGTCCCTCTGGTTTAGATTAACCGTTTACAAGTAGGTGCAGCATATGCCAGTTAACGCCGTCTCTGGCGTAGACGAGATATCCGACTATCAACCAAAGGGCGTGTGAACTGCTCATCAGTCCGCTCCGTCCTCCTTTATGGCTGTGAGCGAGACCTGGTCATTGGGAGTGGAAGACATGAAAAGATTAGCTGTCTTCGATCATAGGTGCATGCGTTCTATTTCTCGTGTGAAGTGGTGTCATAAGGTGAGTAATATTGAGGTTAGGCGTCGAGTTCTAGGTAAGGAGGGTAAATCAGTCGATAAGGCTGTGAAGGTACATTGGCTGAGATGGTTAGGACATGTGTCATGTATGCCTAGTCATCGCCTTCCTCGACGAGCAATGTTAGCTGATATAGGGTCAGGCTGGAAAAGAGCTAGCGGCGGTCAAACCAAAACATGGCACCACTCAGTGAAATCCACAACAGTTAGTTTAAGCCAGTTAAGTAAGAAGGTGTAGACTTCTTGGCTGGTTGGGGTCCTCGTTAGGGTAAAACCCAATGTTTGGAAACAATTGGTGATATGGCTCAAAGTGGTCGTTCTCAATGGCTGGTGCAGATGCATCTACTCCTTGTGACCTATGATTTCCAATGAAACTGTTTTGTTCTTCGTTGCTACTATTCCTTTGTCTCACATCTCTTTTTACTGTCTCTATTATGCATTTCTTCTACTTTCTTCTGTTGCTTTGTGTGCTACAAGGTGGGAGTGTGGCGACTTGAACTGCCGCACATATTTGCAAAGTTCTATGTCGAAAACAGACAGACAGACAGATGTGCAGCAGTATAAAACTTGGGCACTGTGGCAGAGTATAACTCCATTATGGATAAGATTTTTGATAAAATCACACGGTGTTGTAAAGTAATATTCACTGATGCGACCGCGCATTACAGCACAAATTATTGACACTCATGATCATGTCAATGTACTCAACATCACTTTCGTGTCTCGTTTATATAAATGAATAAAAAGCGATGATTAGACATTTGAATGAAATCAATATAAGATAAAGTAGGTTTGAAAACAATATTAGTGTTATCAATAAAATACAATAAGGTGGGAAATGAGATGCTTTCATAGTAAAAATAAGTAACCTGTTAGAATGTTATGATGTGAATTGAATTCATTTTAACATTATTTATTATCCTCCTTTGATTTGACTGGTAATAGTATCTTCCATATCTCTGGTATTTGCTTTGAGTTACTTCTGTTTCATGTGTTGGGTGTAGCGCTGTAGGCTAAAGGACCCGATGAATACAATTAAAAAAAAATTATATAATTTACAGAATATCTTACAATGACTGTGAATTGGGTCAACTGCATAGATCAAACTAGTAGATCACGAGTAGTGAGATTACAAAAACATAAGAATTTAGTTAACGTTAAAATGATTGATCCCACAAAGATAAGTAATTTAGAGAAAAACCAAGCAATTGCACTTCATGCAATAATATACAATCATGCCATGGGGTTGGTGAGACAGAATCAAAATTGTAAAAAGTAATATAGGTAGGTGGAGAGAGAGGAGGTTGGTGACTGAAACCTGGTTACTCGAGTCTACACCCAACACATGAAACAGAAGTAACTCAAAGCAAATACCAGAGATATGGAAGATACTATTACCAGTCAAATCAAAGGAGGATAATAAATAATGTTAAAATGAATTCAATTCACATCATAACATTCTAACAGGTTACTTATTTTTTACTATGAAAGCATCTCATTTCCCACCTTATTGTATTTTATTGATAACACTAATATTGTTTTCAAACCTACTTTATCTTATATTGATTTCATTCAAATGTCTAATCATCGCTTTTTATTCATTTATATAAACGAGACACGAAAGTGATGTTGAGTACATTGACATGATCATGAGTGTCAATAATTTGTGCTGTAATGCGCGGTCGCATCAGTGAATATTACTTTACAACACTGTATGAGTTTTTTCAAAAATCTTATCCATAATGGAGTTAAATGCAGCCGTTTGTGCAGAGTAAGCGGTTACCATTATTTATTTCGCAGACTTCTCACCAGCTGCTTACAGGCTAGAGAAGCTGTTGATGTTATGTAGAGAGGAAATTTAACATACTTTTAAGCGTGATATAATTTGAGTCGACAAATAATTAAAAAGCAATGCATAGGAACTGCGCTTACATAACGCCTACATACAGAAGTTTCAGGTTTAAAAACATCAAGGCCTGGATACAATAGAAGAAGTGTTGAGAAATAAATGGAAGAGATGGGTAAGATGATGACGACATATTTTTAGGCTATTCAAGTATATTAGAATGTGTCCACATACCAACTCATTTATGTTCCTTCATCTTTTGACTGACTTAACAACATGTTGTTCAGTTTCAGTTTATAAGCAGTAATTAATAAGTCGAGTAACAGTGTGATAAGTTAGAGTGAAATCATAGATAAAAAAAGACAAATAAATTACATTATAGAGGAAGGGGGAGAGATCAACGTTAATGATTGCACATTCAAATAAAAGGGAGAATGAAGAAATCAAATTATCAAGGCAGGGGAATACTGATAATTACTACTCTCTGAGCACATACATTTTGTCTAGGATGTTTGATAATAACTAGTTTGGTGTATCTAAGGTGAACTGAACTCTATTATCTTTTGATACATTTAAAGGATCTAAGGGTGTCAACCTCAAGATCCTACCAATGAAACTCCTAGCAACAGTACTATTCAAAGCGTTTATTTCCTTGAGATGTAAGCGTTTTCTGAAACTCTAAGATGTGCGTTTGTCTTTGTTTTCTGAATGTTAATACTACTGCGGATAGATGTGAATTTGTATCTGAAATTAGAGCTGGCATAAGAAGACTTTTGCTTTTGCTAAAGTGCATGTTGGGAACCAAATTAACTGTAGGATAGCTTTTGGAAAGTAAGGTCTTTGGACCTCTGTTGACTTTTCCAGCAATCTTATCACCTCTGAAATGAAGGTGTATGGAAATAGACCTCTTTTTCTCTGTAGTGTGTGTTTCGCATCTACCCCTTCATATCATCCGCACTTGAAGATGTATTTCCGAGGGTAACCATGGTTTTTCAATACTCCAGGAATCAGGAGCATACTTTCTTGGATTTTTAAAACAGAGTTTTGACCAATGGAGGTTTATGGATAACTTGACAAAAAACAAATGACTTTTAGGTATTATCCATATCATGTGGGCTTCCCATTAACCAAGCTCTGAAGTCTACCATTTTCTCAACAGTGATTAGTGATTTTAAGGAAATGAAACTTTACATTACATTCATGTTCGAAACAAATACTTCAAAATATACTTCCAGTTAGATGAACTTTTTACTAATGCCAACTAAAACGTTCACCTTGTCTTCACAATCAAGATTTATGTGAAAAATGTTAATGAGTGAGTAATCATCTCCCAGTGGTTAACGGATTTGAAGAATCTTTGTTACAATTTTTCACAGTCGAAATTCGCCTGTGCAAAACTATTTTATAATCCACATTTATATTTATGTATTCTTTTCATCAATGAAATGTGCTAATGAGAATCGGTTGGGGGACTTCAGTGAAAATAACAATGGTTCTGGATGAGAAGAGTATTTTAGCCTACTGTGTATCTCTGATATCACTACAAATGTAATGCGGTGTTTTTTTTAATTTTAAAGTTGTTTATTTCACCTTTTTACGCTAGTTCTGTTGACCACGGGCGTTTTTTATAATACAAATATACAATCAGTATCACTTTGTTTTCAATACTTCCATTATTTTTACTCTATTTCTGTTAATATGTATGAATTAGGTCGTTTGTTAAAATTTTACAACATGAATGTTGAAATCAGTCTTATTGTTGTATGGGTAACACTGGTTCATCATTGGCCGTATCATACAGCCTGGTTGATTATTTATCTAGAACATCTGAATACTTCCAGTTCAATGAATACGAATAAAGAACAAGAGCTTCAAATTCAAATTAATTTATTAGAAGCATTCTCAGAGGTAAGTTTCTATGCTTTTATACTGAAATTAGGCTACATTTGTATAGTAGTAATGTGATATTATTATGAATAATAATATGGGCTCGATTCCTGTTCAGTGCATTCCGAAACCTCTTCCAGCTGGTAGTAAGACTCGTGAAGAGGAAAGATTGAGAGTGTGGCAGGCCATTACCCGGCTCTTTAGAAGGAACAGTTCCTCTACTGGGTTTTTAAAGCCTAAAGCCTGGAGCCTTATATTGCCCTCTAAATGCAAAGCATATTGAAATATTGATTGCATATTTCGTTCCTCGTACAAGCATAATATAAAGCTGTTCACTAATACTCATCACACATTCTGGAGGAAAATTTTAAGGTAATTTATGCATTTTCTGAAGTCGTATTTAGGACTCAGTATGAAACCGTAAGTTTTACAGTTTAATATATTTAAAAGTTTCTGAAAGTTTCTTGGAAAATAAAGTACAACGAAGAAATGACCCCAAACTGTAATTACCAATTAATCATAAATGTAACCAATTAAAAGTAACCTATATTGTGCATATTTATATTCTGTGAGGCTTACAACATATAAACGTTTGATAGTCAAAGTGTGATATACGAATTTAGTCTATGGGAGGTTTTATCTTTTATTCTCCTACTTCGTGAGTAAGGCATATGGCTGTGATCTTTAGTTTTCTAAGTTTCAGTGGGGGCAGTCAATTTTATCTGGTTGAATTATTATCCACACGTCTGGTCTACCATCTCTCCTACGCCTACTGTTGGCAGGTAAACTAGGTGAGGTTAAGAAATGCGTCGGCTGGAAGTTGAACCTGGTCCACATGCTTGATTAGAGAGTATTCCATCACTTAATCACCGATGTCTATGAAGGGTTTATTGATAATAATAATTTGCTTTATTCCAAAACAGTACTTGTGACACAATGGAATTCTCAACATTTTACTACAGTATTGCATCCAGTTGGTAAATTAACAATAAAATAAAATTCTACATAGATTAAGTGTAATCTCAGTTAGTTTTGACAACAACATATTGGCATGTCGGTATCAAAGCCAAAATTGAACAGCGTGTTTGGTGTTAGAAAAGTAGATACTAGCATATATACTGGCGTAAGTGGTAACAAAAAAGTCGAGATATACAGAGTGTGAAAGAACGAAGAAGAATGTTTTAAATAGAGTTTGTAAGCAAGAAAGAAACAAAGCAGCACATAACAGAAAAAAAGAGGAAAGGAAAAGAAAGAAATAAAACGTTGTACCTATAAATGATATGAGATGGAAAGATGAGATCCAATTGTTCTAGTGACTACATAATAAGCTATAGGTATCATGCTTAACGCTTTCTTTATCGCACAGAACACGAGCTAAGTAGGGTATGGTTGATTTATTATACTCGATAGTGCGGGCATATAGTTCTCTATGTAGGTTTCTGGTTTTGCCTGATGAGATACAAGGGGAGAGTTGTGAATGAAGAGGGTGGTATGAGTTAGATAGATAGAATGGATTTAGCCCATTTTTCACATGAGTCCAAGTGCCTGTTAACCAGAATATTAACAAGCTGGTTTAGTGGCACGTTGCTTACCCTGATGACAACCTTTAACATCCTGCGTAATAAAGCATAGTCTTTCTTCAGTAGCCCTGGAAAAACTAAGTTGGAACAATAGAGGATAATAGGCAGGATGCAAGAGTTAACGAATTGTAGGAGTAAGGGTTGGGTTGGGTTATACCCGAATGTCTTAACTTCTTGATGTAGAAGGTAAGACGGAATATTTTCTTAGAAATCATCAAGATATGAGACGACCAGGAAAGATCAGCAGATAGAATGGCGCCTAAGTGTTTAATTTCCTACTTGGTTTCTATTTCAGTGCCATCTATGTTGCACACCTCATGAGTGCTAACCAGTTTGTTTTGGGTCAGATTTAAAACACACTTAGAATTTTGATCTAAGCCTGTCACTTGCATTGAAAAAGACAGTAAAAAGAACAGTAACAGTTGTGCTGAAAACACTCTTCATCCATTGAATGACTGAAAAAGTATGTTGAGAAAAAGGAAACAGAGTGATTTCAGGCATATTTTTGTGTCAGAATTCAGAGTAATTTTGGTGAGTGTCAACACTAAGGGTAAAATAAAACTTTCAAGCCACACGCAATACTTGATTTACAAGTTACTTCACTGTGCACAGCAGTTAGGACCCTTGTCGACAATGCACATGGTCCCGGGTTTGATCGCCTGCCAACGCGCATCTGATATCAGTGGTTAGCCTGCAAATTTGGGCTACCGATATTGCATGCTGAAAATTCCATAATTGTACCAAAAATATGGTGTGCAATCAAACTCTGATAAAAAATTTAAAAAAGCTATTGGTTCACTTACTATGTCTGTAAACTTACGAGCACTGCTTCATACTACCACTATGAAGAGAAACACAGTAGTAAGTTCAAATCACAAGAGCATGTTTCTAGTAATCTAATCTCTGTTAAACAATATTAAAGACGTGAACAAATACAAAATTTATGCCTCAAGAAACATCTAATCTTACGAAACGAGGCTAGACCTTTCGGTAAACAAACACTAGATAACTTCCAGACCACAAAAGAAAGCCGATTACTCAATCATTTTGCCACATTGCAGTGGTCTGATTTATATTCAATATAACTAAGGCTAACAGTTTACGTGTAGGCTCAGTAAATCATACTCTCAGCCTTTCTGGCATTTTCCTAACACTGTCTGATGTGCTCTTCCTTTCTTATAATCAAAAAATTCCTATCAAAAATAATAGAAAAAATATTACTTCAAGCACTATATTTTTTTAATTCAGTAAACTAGAGAAATGAGGAGGAAATTTATCTCAACTACGTGATTTTATTAGTGAACTATGATCACTTCTGTGAACGAATTTGAACTAAACTAAAACTGAAAGTATTGGCCTAATTTTTAATAGTTCTCTTCAAAATATTATTGAATTATCATCTTAAGGAAGCTGACATCAGTTAGAGAACCATTGGAAAACCTGGGAATACTGTATAGCTGGTTCGTCGTAGTTCAGGCTTTTCATCAGGACACACCCACCGCCGGGGTTTGAACCCAGAATCTTGTAGTTATAAGGCGACTTCGCTGACCATTAAGCCACTAGGACCCGATCCAATGACCATACCATGAATTCTAACTTCTGTCAATGCATGACATGAACCGGCGTGTGCATACTGATGAGAAGTTCTAGACTAGGACAAAGCAGCTGTCCAGTACTCCAGTACCGATATCCATGGTGAAAATTCCATACTTGTACCAAAGATACGGTGTGGAATCAAGCTGTAATAAAAAAAAGGTTTTCCAATGGTTCTCTAACTAGTGAGATCCTCCAACCAATCAAAAGAATGAAGACTTTTGAAAATAAAGAATAAATTCGAAATGAAAGTAAGTGGCAGGTTATTGTTATTCAACATTTTAGATCTTTTGCTCTTAATTACAAAAAAAAAAGAACTGTAATATCTGTCAGCTGATAAATATGTGAAACTTTCTTAGTAGCTTAACACACTAGTACAATCAATCATATCTTTTTAGGTATGTCATGTATAATGAAATTATAAAGTGTGTTTCTGTATAATTCTGATGATGAGGCTATTATTAACGTAGGAAATGTTAAAAATCCATCCTTGAACTTGTTTCCAACCTCACTGCTAATCGGGAATTTTTCAGAATTTAAATTATAGCTCTATGCTCTTCAGCAGCTGAAATAGAGACTGTCATAAGACAGAATTAGAATAATCAAATGATTCTTCTAATTATATTTTTAAAAACGCGGACATTGGCAACGTCACATGATAAAGGTAGTGAGAAACCAGTGAGAGAGTCTATCTAATGAAAATGATATGTGGTCATTATTTAGGATTATCGACTTCTTTTTCATAAGCTGTTAAGAAATGCTTAGAAACCTTATAAAGAGATTGAGAGTGTTGACTAAACAACTAACCATTGTACTTTTTAGTGTACTGAAGATACCAGTTCTTTTAGTGACTTCATTTGTTCTTCTAAATTACTCAAATTTCTAGGTTAAAAAACGTGTTGGTGAAACAATAGATAAACTGGAACCTTTAGCTGCAGAAGATCGTGATTTGGAGCAATTAAATAAATTTCTTTATGCCAAAGCGTCTACTCCCATCTTACTGAATAGTTTAAAACAGCTCATAGCTTGTACTTTAACACACAATCCATTTATTCGTCAATCGGTTATAGGTAAATTAAAAGTTTTATGATAAATTTTGAGTATTTGTTTTATGAAAATGCTTTTTCTTTTAATATGGTACTGTCAAAGTTTACTCAAATATTACTAGTATTATTATTGTTCCCTTGGTTTCTGGGTAAAGTATAGGACTACATCATCACAACTCCAGTTTGCCCTATTCTCTATGGTTCCCTTCAGCTGGCATCATGATTGCTCGTAGTCTTTCATCTCTTCGTTGAAAGATCTCTTGCAGGTCATTCTCAGACGCCAGACTCATTGTTTCCCACCCGGATTCCTCTGGAATGATGGTCTAGAGCGCTATGTCATTCGATGGTCTCCTCACTGTATGCCAGATCCACATCCATTTTCTTCTACTTATTTGTTGAGCAATCGGCTATTGGTTGGTTTGCTATCAGCCTGAGTTTTTTGTAACTAATTCTCTCTCATTGACAATTTGATCTTCATTGTGGAGCCAGAGAAAGTTGCGTTTGATAAAAAACCAAAGTGGCCTATTTGAAATGCATTCCGTGACACTCAGTGGAAAGATGTTTTCTAGGCAAATGAACGAAAGAACCCCTTTCAAATGTATTCTGTTATTAGTTATTTGTGAGGGTTTTTATTTCTCTTAATCTGTTGTTTATCTTCACTACCTCCGTCTCCTTTATGTTCCCCTAAATTCTTCTCTTCTCTGCCTGCCACTTCTGCCAGTTTTCTTGTCTTCTGTAAATCGTCGCGTTTATATGACATGAGACATAAATCATCTGGGAAATCCAGCTCTTCTAAAGTCCTTTTATCAGTGGCTCAACCTATTCCTGTCACCTCGCTTCCTCCAGTTTGATGTATAATCTAATTCTCCACAATTAGGAATACCGTTGGTGATAATAGGCAGCTTTGTCTTACTCTTGTTTGCACTTTGAACGCCTCACTGAGTTTTCCGTTGTGGATCGCCTGACATGTGGCAGTGTCATACAGCCAGCTGTTGAATGAGGTCAATAAAAACTTGGGCACTTTAAGCCATAGTTCTGAAGTATTTTTCAACTTACTCAGTGCTCATACTTAAATATAGATTAACATAATCACAGTAAGATATCCGTCAAAATATCTATGAAATCGGAAAGTTAGTGGAATTCTCAAGGTGCTAAAAATTAAAAATATACCGAAAATTCTTTAGTAGTATCGCTGCTTATGTAGGTATATTAGCTGTGTACACACTGGCCATAAAACAAAGAATTTGAGTTTATGGATCCTAATCGAAGTAGAATGAAGATGATGGAAATGCTACACTTATTTGGTTGTTTGCATGCACATTAGAGTATTTGAAATCCCCGTGGTAGGAATAGCACTTTTGTATTCTTCACTTCACAGTATTTTTGTCTTATTTGGGAGTTAATTGAATCTTAGCCATTACGCATCTGCCTAGATTTTCAGTGCTTTAGACACAGTAGTTCTTCATTTACTGTAAATATGTACATAGTCAGGAATAAATTGCTGACTTTCATTGGTAAACAGCCCTGGTTGCCTCTGATTTAAAGTAATATGATTACATTTTGTTTGTACATTGCCGTCATTCGTTGAAGGATGTTACAATAAATTAAAAGTCTCCCACATTCATTTATATCAGTTTAAGACCATGTTTTAAATTGGAGACCAGTGTAAATTAGCGAAAACCGAGCTGTTTGCATGCTATGCATGTTTCTTGAGAAATCTATTCTCCTTGACAACCAACAAATGCGTTGACATACTGCTTTACTTGAATATGTGATGTTTCACGTATGTGAGTTGACCAACTCAAATTTGGTACACTGTTGTTTCGGTTCATTTACAAGTGCTTGCGTTAAGTTTGCTAAGGCTCCACACAGAGCTTTCCCACTGTGGGTTAGCTATAATTCATATAATTACATACATAAGGATTGTTTAGCCACTGGTGTGTTCTAGCTTTTGCATCGTATGGAATCATGTACATCCGAATAAATCATATCCTTTCACGCTACTTACAATTTACCATAACTTTACATGCTACTTACTGATATGAGTAGTTTAAAAAGATTTACTTAAAAAAGAAGTGCTTGATGGAGATGTCGAAGGCTTCTTAATTCTAGACAACTTTTTCTCTTGTTTGGGGCTGAGCTTATCTATTCATAGAATGGCGCACTGCTAATGATCTCAGCCTTGAACAAGGCAAGTGGTGATCACTCCTTTTTTATGATCGCATTTTGCGGTATAAAGCAGATCAGACGTTCAGATCTGAGCATCTTTGGCTTCCGAAGATAATTGTAGGGAATTCTCACCTCGAGCTGTGCATTTTGCAACTGCCAAACTTGGTTTTCTTTGCTGCGTGTCATAGATGACCTTCAAAAAACCGTGAATGAAATCCGAGAATTTTCTTTAACCATTTTAAGGCTCAAATGTTGTTTTAGCCCAACAGATATGATTAGTTAGCCAAACTGTAATAACGTGCTTAGGGTTTCCAAATTTATTTATTTTCATATGTAACAATTATTCAGAAAATTAAGGAAAGGTAGATGTGTTGTTTATTATACTTAAATGTTGTGTATCATTTATCAGTCTATTGGTTGTATCTGTAAACAAGGATGTATCGAATTTATGTGTTTATGTTTATTTCGTTTTGAATAAAGCATACAGTGAAAATAGTTCCCTTAAGAGACAATAATAAGAACTATTCTAACCATTTTACTGACAGTGATAAAAGTTTAGTCAAGTGATCAGACCAAAAATGGTGATGATTAATGAAATAACTGACCATGAACAAGATGAGGAGCTGTTAATTACCTGGTTAGTTATATCTGCTGAGATCCTAATAACCTATATTTACTAACCGTTGGTTATACATACTCTTCTAAATCTTTGACAATATTGCAGATCTGTTGAGCAAATATTACTGTATAACATTGTGAGACTTTGTCCATAAGGGAGTTATACTCTACCACAGTACCTAAGTTCTATTCTTAGATCTTAGATCTGTTCAACACCTATGATTAGTCTTCAGCGTATATTTTTTATCACTCTTGATAAAATTAGGCACTAGGGAAAATTACTTTGCCGTTTTATCAATACATCTGAATTATGTCGGTGTTTATCTACCAAAAAAATATATATATCTCTAGAAATTATTTACCAACTGCCCCATTTAGGCCTGACAAAAGTTGAATATTAGAGAAATGGGAGAACTATAGTCGGATATGTTTCTACTATTTAAAATAGGTCTAATGAAACAGGAATCCTCCTTCTCTTCATAACATTTCAAGATAACCCATTATGTTGTATGAAATCACCCGAATCGGAATCTGTATAAACGCCAACCACTGCACCGCTACTCCGCATAGAGATTGTCCAGATTAATACCGGTGAACAGAGAACAAAGCAAAAAAAAAAAATCACTGAGACTCTAAAGCTACATTTTCTAGGCAAGAACTACTATTAGTTATCCTGAATTTGTATTACTGTTGACAAAATCCTACCTCACAGCAGTTCACTGATGCCACACACTCACACACAAACACACTTCCTTTTAACATCTTAATGAGTATTTAGAAGGCGATGATCAATACAGCTTGCAAAAGTTCAGAGTATTTCCAAATCAATCATGCATATATAACCCTTATTTAGTGTTGAGAAAGAAGAAGTACAATTTATACATTGATTTATTATTTCTACGTTAGCTTAATAGTAACAATAATCTACTTATGTTCTAAAACAGTATTCCCGATACAATGTGGAATTTCTAGCATTTCATACGATATTACGTCTAATTTACAAACGAAATGAAACAGAAAATTACCTCACATGGTACACTTAAACAAAATTGAGAACAGTGACTTTTGGCATTAGCAAAAACAGTAGGGGTTAAATGTCCAAATGTTAAAATGATGAGAAAAATAATATTAGTATCAACAACCGCAAAAATCACACAAGATAATGGGAATATTGTCACTAAAAAATTACAAATATGCGGGAATAACTAGGCTGTTATTTTTATGCTAAATTATACAGTAAGTCATAAGTTTCATGTTTAAGACCATATTTGACCAGCGTTCTCTGGAATAAAGATAGTGTCGTTGAGTTTACTTCTTATACTTGATTGTGAGTGGATATAATCTTTCATAATGACTTGTGGTCCTACCAGATGAGATGCAAGCCAGGGAGAGTTGTGAATAGAGAGGGTGTTGCCAGCCAGGGAATATGCATTTAAGAAGACAATATTCAGCGAAGAAACTCTTTTCAACGAATTTATCATCAAGCTGTACAATCGCATATATATGAGTTTTTTAAAGAAATTATATCCGGTGAGGGAAATAGGTCAAAGGTGTGAATACATGAAATTATAATAGTAGTATGAAATGCAATTAAAATATTCGTGATTATAATCATAGTTTCATGTCAAGTGGTGAAATAATTAATATCGTATATAGAATAATACTTAAGGTGTATAGATTTTGGAAAGCGGTACATAATTATAAGCTCAGTAGACGAATATAAAATGTTACATAAGATGGTGTGAAATTTGACAAGATAGAATTCAATATTGTAAAATTATAAAAATTTAAAAATATACAAATTAATAATTTTGGGTTTAAAATGACAAGTGGATCAAGTGGAAAAGATTCACAGTGAGAATAGTAATAATAATAATAATGGCAATAATGATAAAAATAATCGTAGTAATAAGGGAAAGGTACATAGAATAACTAAATAAACTAAAGAGATAAATGTCTATCCCCCTACGGCCAAGACAGAAGTAGAGATTGTACGTACTTCTTTTGTATACAAAATCTGGCTTCAAACCAAGCTGGAATATGTTCCACACAGATATGAGGAAATATTCCAGCTTGGTTTTACAAGGGAGAAAGGAAGTGTGTGAAAAGCTCTATTCTGGAACACCTGATCAACTTATGTCACTCGGTCAACCCTGACCATGATTTCAAGAACATATATAGAATCCATTATAACTTCCCGTGTTTTCTTCGTTACAGACTTCTAAAGACAGCTGAGGTCTTGGCAGTTCATGACTTTAAGCCAGACTTTTGTATACAAAGAAGTACGTACAATCTCTACTTCTGTCTTGGCCGTAGGGGGATAGACATTTATCTCTTTAGTTTATTTAGTTATTCTATGTACCTTTCCCTTATTACTACGATTATTTTTATCATTATTGCCATTATTATTATTATTACTATTCTCACTGTGAATCTTTTCCACTTGATCCACTTGTCATTTTAAACCCAAAATTATTAATTTGTATATTTTTAAATTTTTATAATTTTACAATATTGAATTCTATCTTGTCAAATTTCACACCATCTTATGTAACATTTTATATTCGTCTACTGAGCTTATAATTATGTACCGCTTTCCAAAATCTATACACCTTAAGTATTATTCTATATACGATATTAATTATTTCACCACTTGACATGAAACTATGATTATAATCACGAATATTTTAATTGCATTTCATACTACTATTATAATTTCATGTATTCACACCTTTGACCTATTTCCCTCACCGGATATAATTTCTTTAAAAAACTCATATATATGCGATTGTACAGCTTGATGATAAATTCGTTGAAAAGAGTTTCTTCGCTGAATATTGTCTTCTTAATGCTACAATGGGAATTAATAAATTATTGAAAGAATATGAAAAGAGACGATTTCTCACATGAGTTTAGATATCTGCCGCCTATGGTAGTAACAATATATGCACTGTATTGTAGTCATACTTCCACTTCTACGGAGTGTTTTTTCAGGTGTAGGTGAACATATAAGTTATTTTCTTATCACCTCAAAAGCTGTTCTTAATTTTAATTGGAAACATTTGTTTTCACTATATTTGAAAGCACATTGTTATCATGTAATAAGCTTTGACAAGAATTTCTGTCTGGTCTTATACGAAAACATGAAAGAAACACGGAATGAAGCTTGATCTAAGTAATTTACTCATCCTTGAAGCTTAATTTTGTAAGAAACATAAACGTGTAAGTTAAAAATGAAACATATCAACGTTAAAGAGTTGTTTCTAGAATGAATTAAAAACAATGTTGTCTAGGAATCATATTATCCAGGGTCTAGTTTCTATCAATAACTAATTTTACCTCAAACGAACTTTCTCATACATGTATAGTGCTGAGGACAACATCAATAAAGGAAGGCAGTTTGGCTATAACCAAATATATGCAATTACATTTGGATGAGAAGAATTCTCAATTCTTGAAGTCGCCATATGTCACTTTTACCTATTCTGACATCCTGTCGCGAAAATATATCTAGTAAGCACTATGTATCTTATCTATGACCATAAAATGATCATTATTCAACAAATGATCTGATTGTTCAAATGGAAAAACGGTCAATCTACAGAAATAACCGAAGAATTTATTGTATTTTATTTTGGATTTACAGGTGAAATTTACTTTAGCTTAACAGTTTATACTCATTTACGTACTACTAAATATCTACAAGTAGCATGATACTAAATAATAAACATATTGACTTCTTTATTGAATTTGATTTTTCAGCATTAGCGGGTAATATAAATGAACGTCAGCGTTCAACAGTACATCACAGTTTTGTTAATCCTCTTGATGTGCTTAATGAAGAAATGAACAATAGTGTGAACTACAATTCTGCCTTAAATAAAGTAGTCCAGTCGAATTCAGTTCCACTTTATGCAACTATTCAGTTGAATGCTTCAAGAACACTAACAAATCAAATAGGCTGTACTACAACTGGTTCACTGTCTTCCGCTGATAACATTCCATCAAATCCATCATGGCCGTGTTCATCTGACACTTTTACTACAGGAGATAATGCTATAAACAAACCCAGTGCACTCAAGTTGAAGGTAAGTTTTCCACAAAATTTTGTTTCTACGCAAACAGCTCAGTTTGCGAGGGTTAGAACTTAGGTGAATGTCATAAAAGGTTTGCAATTTTAATGACATCAACTTGAAAGCTGTCAAATGGTGTCTATCAAAGTCGTTATTGTGTGGATAAGACGTATGCATTTAGGTAAATCAATATTCTGAGGATGACTTGGTCTATACTTTTATTTATCAGGGTGAAAACACTTTCGTTTGAATAAATTCAGTCGGAGAGCATTTCCGGTGGAAACTTCAGTTTGGTCAAATGCCAAGTGTGAATTTCTTCCTGAAAAAATTCAGGATAATAATCCAGGAATTATTAAACCACACCTTTATGTACGTGTAAAATCCAAAGACACAGGGTTTTTCTAAAATATGGTACTATATTAAACATAAAATATGAAATATATAAAAATGGACGCACACAAAAAACTTGGATGACATATGTCTGATTTCCCACACACTGGAATATATGCAAGTGAAAAACAACAAGTTGGCAGCAGAAACATCCAGAGAAGATAGGACTTCATGTGAACGTAGGGGAAAGAGAGATAGGTGATGAAAATTCTTGGGCAACACCAACAGCAGCAATAACAACAGACAACAATCAGCACAATTGAGCGGAACCTGAAAGAAACAACCTCCTTTACCTACCGACCTGGAAGCATAGTTTCAACCACAGGCGGACGGAACTGACGAGGATATCAAATCAGTGAGGATTGGGAAAGCAAGACAAGCTTTCATTACTCTAAAGTCTGTGTGGAGGTCAACACTAAGCACTCGGCATGAAAAATAGGATCTGGATTTTCTACTCCAATGTGAAGTCAGTGGTACTAAGGGATCAGGGACTTGGCAGTTCATGAAGACAGGCTCAAACAAACTACAGACCTTCATCAACAGCTGCCTTTGCTCAGTACTCCAGATCAGATAGCCAGAAAAGATCAGCAATAGGGATCTCTGGCAATGAGCGAACCAACCCAGCAGGAACCGATTGTGAAACAAATAGGCAGGAAGAAATGGAGATGGATGGGCTGGCCATACTCTGAGGAAACCATCAAGTGACATCACTAGACAAGCCATTGCTCGAGTGGAACCCGAAAGGGAAGCAGCGAGTTGTTCGTCAGTGTGAGGGTGACATGGAGGAGGTTATGTGAGGAGGAGATGAAAGCATGTGGACAGACTTGGAGCCAGGTGAAAACTCTGGCATAGAACCAAAGGCAATGGAGACGTGTGGCGGAAGCCCTATGTTCTTCTAGGAATTAAATGAAATAATAATAGTAATGAAATACAACATAAGCACTTCATTTGTGAGGTATCTCTGCCTCAATGTGGTCAAAAGCCCACTCAGTGTGTGTGAATAAGAAAAAAACAGAAAAGTTATGTCAAAGGCCATCCACGCGTAAATTTAAACAGCGAGCCAATGTCAGACATGTAATAAAGGGGTACGAACAAAAAATTTCCAATAGTAAGGGGTAAATAAAAAAAGCATATAGAGCAGATAATGATCGACTATGCACCAAATAGATTATTAATACATCAAGTGAGTTAAACTTCAGAAGCAGACAAAGATATGGTTAAGATTAACAAATACAGCTCGTACTACGTACCAGAGGTAAGTAGTATAAAATCAACGCGGAAAAGAATTAAAACTGACAAAAACTTTTCTAATCTGAGTCTAGCAGTTAGAAGGTAGTTTTGCTTCTCCTTTGTGTGCATTATCATTAG
Source organism: Trichobilharzia regenti (assembly GCA_944472135.2). NCBI lineage: Eukaryota > Metazoa > Platyhelminthes > Trematoda > Strigeidida > Schistosomatidae > Trichobilharzia > Trichobilharzia regenti. The sequence goes on along the minus strand of OX235265.1, from coordinate 43,683,608 downwards.
TATAACATCTTTTTATAGCAATGCTGTGGCGTATAATTGCATGAATAAGTGTATTTTTCTAGTAAATCTAAGTTGTTACATCATAACGAAAGGAATGTCTGGAGTTTTGTGATATTTAAAGAATTTCAATAGTTTTATTTTAGATTGATACTTTCTGTCTTTACAATGGGTTGTCTACTTAATGTCTTTCATTTATTCCACTCTTTTCATAGAAAAAGTGTCCCTTAATTCCTCTAAATCAGTTCACTGTCAACGATGTGTGCGAATTATTTTCAAGCATAGCCGATATTAATCCATCTCATATGCAAAATTATTTGACGAAAATAAAACAACTAAAAATAAACGGCATTGTACTTTCTGTATGTGATCTGGAAAAGTTACGGCAAGAGTTGCTAATTGATTCAACAGATTGGCACTTAATTCATAAGCTTCTTACATGTCTGCGATCATCTACAACCGATGGACTCAGTATAGTTTCAGAGACTTCACAAAAACGAGTTAGTCGTATGTCTTCCCATGAATCTGAACTAGTTGAATTAACCTCTGGACATCATTCAGCTCATAGAAGTAAACATCAACAACCACAACATCAGGCAAATAATCAAAATCTTGTAACTCAGATTCCGTTGTTAAATTTTGAAAAATCTGATAGTAAAGTGAAAACAGCAAATGCTTTTCCTGTTCGACAAACTCCATGGCTCATTTCACCAAAAATACCAATTACAACTTTATCATCTAATGGGAAAACTTATGAACCATTTCAAGAGTTTCCTTGTCAACAGCATCCAAGTCCAGATAGCTCAGATCAACAGAACTCATGCAGTTTAATGGAAGAACCAGAATCATTATGGAAAAATAATAATTTACAAAGTGTTCCTTCAAATGTAGACAAAAGTCTGTCGTCTTCAACACTGCCGCCACAGCAAATTAGTAGATTATATGGATTAACGGAAAACCCACAACAATTAGGGCATTCATCTGCATTTTCAAATGTAGAGGGTTTCGGTAGATTGAAGGATACAAAATTATCAGAAAAGCATTCAAGGAGATCTGATCCTCTTGCAAGTGTGACTGCTGTAAAAGAAGCATCAAAATACACTTTTAACAAAGATCCACAGAAATTACTTCAAACCAACTTGTTTGCGATTAAAAATGGTTATGCAAGTCGCTCTTCTGTTGACTTACGTACAGTTTTTGGTCCTGAGCAGAAGGCTACATCCAGTGCACAGTTACTAAGTAATTATACAGTAATTAAAAATTCAAAAAGAAATCGAGTTAAAAGAGCTCTAATTGAACAACATAAAAGGCGACAACAACAGTGTCTTTTGACACAAACTCCTAATTTCAATTACCTTATGGATCCAAGGTTTTATCACCAACCATTTGTAGGTCCAGGGTCAAATCAAGGCGCAAATTTATTTACCCACGAATTACTCAACGAAACAGGTTTATCATTCGATCCTAGGTTACAAAGCACTAAAGTGCCGAGCACAAAACGTTTCATCAGACAACCTCGACATAAATATGACTATCAAACCCATATGAATGATACTGCTGTTCAAATGACTAACGGTAATAAGAATGTTGTTGGTGCAGAGCATCCAAATCATATGATTAATCTGACAGCGAGCAATGCTCATATTCAGCAAAACTGTCTATACGAATCACCAAATAATTATGAATCTGAAACCGATGAATCCATTCAATCTCCTGAAAATAAAAATGTTCATTTAAACTTCTCCAGACAAAAGCACAGTATTTTAAATCACCTTAAGCATTGTCCACCCTCGTTTCACACGACAACAGTTTTTCCTTCACCTGCTTTAACACCAGGCCAACTGGCTAGTCTGCAAAGTTATGCTGCATGGTCATCGAAAATGAACCCTTATTTTGCAAATCCAACCGTTTTAGGTAGTGTTGGACCAGTTCTGCCAAATACCTATTTAAAACAGCATCAGGCAAACATATTTTCTCAAGCTAAACCGTCTACCCACTTGAAATCAGATCATAAAGCGTTTAGACCAAGTCAAAAAAAGCGACCGAGGAAAAATAATTCAGAAGATGAAAATAATAATAATAATATTATTGTTAATCCAAATACAGAATTTTTCCCCTCTGGTGTTACAAATCCACATTTATACTCATTACCAATACCCTGTGATTCTGAGACTGAAATGTGTACATGTGATTATTGGTTTGAAATGGAAAAGGCTAGAGAAAAATTTACAATTAGTGAACCATCATTAAGAGCAGAGTCTGATTTAATCAGTGTTGATGATTTTGTCCAAGAGAATGGATCTCAGTCAAGTGAAGCAGGGGGATCTTTAAAATCCGTGAATACATCACCAAGACTCAAAGGTAGACTGTCGAAGTAATGTGTATATCTTTGACAATCAAACCTAGGAATAGAGCATATATAAATACATATGTTATATGTAACATGTCAAATTAACTACTTTTGCAAATAATTATACACCTTTCTTTCATGTACAAACTGTTTTGTCTGCTGATATCTACTGATTACACAGAATACGTGAAATTCTTTTATACAAATATTTACGGTACAGCATATTTATCATTCAATATCTTTCGTCAAATCCAAATATTATCAAAATTTTGATTTTACTTTCTAATTATTGTTCAGATTAGGATGGTAGTCAATGTTTGTTTAAACAGGATGACTACGGTGTCACTAGGTCACTTTCACTGATTTTTATTCTCAAATTTTAGAACTAAATATCAGAAAATAAACAAAAATTGCGTACTGAGTAACTTCCTAACCTCTTATTGTATATAATGTTCTATTATTATTGTTATATACACTAATACAATACGCGAGTGAGTACATACGCTTATTGTTAGCGCAAATAAGTAGTATTGATAAACCAAACCAATAGTATACCTATAAATGTTGTGTATATAAATAAATATAAAGATATATATATGTATACATAAATGTATACTGACAAGTTTACTTGAATTATATCCAGTGATTTTGTACCTTAATAACTAATAATAATTCATACACTTCGCCACACTGAAGTTCCAATGCTTCTCCTGTGATCATTGTCTTTAACTTAGAGAGACAGTCAAAACGGATTAAACAACATAAGGCATGACCTTTATTTTTTCTTTTCTTCATAAATGTGGTAAAAGTTTCGGTGTGTGTATTTACCTTTTTGCAATAACTGTAACTATTTCAATTTAAAGCATAGTTTAGAGAGTTATACATTTAATGAACACATACACAATGAACATTTTGCCATCATCAAAGGAGTTTCCGTTTATTTTCTATTTATCTGTTCTATTCAAGTCGTTTTTTTTTAAAAAAAGTGTTATGTAACTTATAATTGTACAAATGTAAGTAAAGTTGCTGTGTTATATATATATATACATATATCATTGTTATTATGATAGTGATACTATGAGAATAAGATATTTGGTTAAAAATCTTCTTGTCACTGTCTACGCTATAAAGAAAACAAGAGTTCAAACGTGTGAGATACGATGTACCATTGTCTGGGATTTTCATCTCTGTAGGGAACATTTAAACTTTGAAGTTGCTGTGGGTGAAGTTAATCTAGAGAAAATTTACTTCACCTTTTGTAATTATGATGGTAAATGGGTTGATGCTTCCGAATGAGATTGGATATTGCACGATTACTTCTCTTGGTGAAGAAATTTTTCACAGAATCTTCAACCTATCTATCGTTTTAATTTTTATTTTCACGCTGGCCTGTAATAGCAGAAATATGAATAGTAGTGGGGGAATTACTTGAAGAACTCATTTTCATATACTACAGAGTTCTCAACGTATATACTAGGCATTCTTAGCAGTACAGCGTACTTAATGCAGTAGTGCCTTATAGGACGCTAACATTGCCTATGAAGCTATTTCTCCAGTCCTCTTGAATAGAAGGTACAGACGTTATTAGATGGTTGAAAGCAATCGGCAGGAAGCTTTGGATCTAGGTTTCGTGCTAGCTGGCACTCGTCAGTAAGACGCATTTGCAACCTTGAAGGAACTCATGTCTCTTCTAAGATGCGATCCTGCGTCACCCAGTGCTGCAGTGACAGACATTGCCACTGAGCCATTTCAACCCGCGGCTAACCTTCTGTAGGACTGTATTGGATAGTTTGACTGATTTAATTCATTCTGCACCAAAGAAAGGGCTGGAAATGTCACACTAGTTACTAGTGTCCAATCATGCCTGGTAAAGATATGTTAAAGTATTTAAAAATGCCAGAGAGTACAAGAAATGAAATGAAGAGGTAATTAAATGAGTACATAAATGTAAAATGGTTTAAATGAGCTGCATTATAAAATTAAGTAACCCATAGAATACTGTTTCAGACTAGATTTTACGTGAATTTTGGTGGCTTCTTCGTCTTCCGGTGTAATTAGATGAAATATTCGCCTTGTCAAGATAAAACCACTGATATTTTTCAAATGTGTAATGAATGAATCAGAGTTAAAGGTGAATAAGGAGGTAAAATAATTGAATGGTGTGTTTGTGAATATATAATTTACAAAAACCTAGATAACTTAAATATCTTGTTCTCAAAAGTATTAGCTACAAGAGGGAGAAGAATTGCAGGGTAGAGTTACTATCATGGATGTCCTTCTTGCAAGAAGATCAAATGATGAAACGCAAAAAAATCATCTTTGGAAAAGTACATATTAATAGTAGTACACATTTCGGTTGTTCTATCTCTCTCTAGTACACAGTGTGAGAGTGATATGTACACAAAATGTGAATGACGATGAGCTACAGAATGTATACCCCACCTGAAATGATAATAACTATCCCGAAATGTTAATAAGAGAGCACATAACTGTAAAAATCAAAAAAGAATTGTTTTCCGTCTGAGAACAAGCAGCGACTTTATATAAGACCCCTATTAAGAGATGATGTATCAAGTGAAATTGTAATCAATAAGCTAAGACAAGCAATTTAGTACACTTTTAATCTTGCTAAAATGCAACTCACAGTTTCCACACACTTGATTTAAAAAGGCGAAACACAAAATAATTGAGCAAAGAATATCCTTTCCGATAATTTCCTCTTCCGGCTCTACAGTTATATATATACGCTCATATACATAGAATATTCTAGAATACTAGTAGTTTTTTCAGCTTCAAGCCCTAAAATACAAATGCAATCTGATAAAGTGCTTGATTCATAGAGCAATAGCAATCTGCTCGGATGAATGTCTTGATGAGGAACTCATCAATATTAAACGGTTGTCGAGTGGAAACGGTTATCCAGAAGAGTTTATTGATAAGAATATGAATCTAAGATCAAAGCAGCCCAAGGCGCCAACAGTTCCGAAAAAGGAAGGCCTTATTCGTACAAATTCAGTTCCTCGGGGACAACATCAGCAAGATACTAACACAACGTCTTAGAAATGTGGTAAAATGAGCATTCCCTACTACTGAATTACGCTGTTTTCGAAACCACTCCTCTTTTGCGTTCGGCAGTGAAAGAGAAACTGCCTAATTTTGCCTCATCCATGTGTATCTACCAATTTAAATGCTCCTATAGAGCCAGTTACATAGGCTATACAATTAGGCGTTTTCTTCTCGTCGGATTTCTGAATATCACCCCGAGTGGTTAAGTAAATGACAAACAAAATCTATTCGTAGCGCTATTCTATCTCATCTTGTGGACACAAAACACAAGATGGATGTTAACCAGGCTTTCAGAGTCATTTACCGCATACCAACAAATCTTAACTTCACCTTAAGACTTCGTTTACTAAATATTGCTGAGGCTGTGGGGATCCATATTAAGAAGCCGAATTTGTGCATCCAAAAGTAGTTAGTTCAGACATTACCCTTGCTTTGCCCATCTAGGTTTGAATGATCCTCAATTTTTGTGGAGTTTTTCTAATTTCAGCTGATATTCTAGTTGCTATTATATCTTTATTATGATTAATATTATTATAATTTAAGGATCTTTAATGAACCATAATTTTATTGATTTTACTTTACAAATCGATATTATTTAAAAAACACTAATACTGATATTGACTACTATTCTAGGTTATTCTATGTACATAAGCATAAATATATAATTGTAGAGCCAGAAGAGAAAATTATCGAAAAGGATATTCTTTGCTCAGTTATTTTGTGTTTTATAGATGTCGGAATGAATATTTTCGCTATAACAAAAAGATGAAACGCTTGGGCTAATCACCCCTTTCTATATCACTTATACCGGCCTTTGTTCCTGAAACTTAGCGTTTTGAGCCTGTGGAAAGCCGCCGGTATGGCTAAATGAGGTTTAAAATTGCCACTTTGGTCCTAAAAGGGCGTGAGATCAGCAATGAAGTGTTATGTCAAGTACATAAACCAGCACTTACCCTTCGCCCAGTCCTAAACATGTCTAATTCCACCTATCATGGAGCTGCAAAGTGATTAGGTGAAGTCCTCCAACTTTTACACAAGAATATGGTAAATCATAGTGTTAAAGACGTTGTTGGATTCATTTCTAGCATACATGATATTAATGTAAATGGAAAGCAAGTGCTATTCTTAGACCTCGTATCACTGTTCGCCAGTGTACCACTTATGGAGACTGAAATTTATATGTCAACAAATACTAGAAAAGCAGTTTTATATAGGAATTCAAGTTGTTAGTCTGAAAGAGCTGTTTCTAAAATGCGTTGTGAATGCATATTTCACATTCAACAACCTTTATTACAGAAAAATCGATGGTACTGTGATGGGTTCTCCAGTGGGTCCAATTTGGGCAGATTTCTTTCCTGCTAAGCTTGAAAATGGTCCAATAAAACAAGTAATAGACAAAACGGATTCTTATTTTCGTTATTTTCACGGCACATCTACTATTCGTGATGAGAAAGCTGACAAAAATGGAATTTTAATAAAATTCACTGATGCACATCCATCGCTCATCTTCCCTTGTGAAGACGAATATGATGGTGGACTACTCTTCCTTGATGTCCAATTGAGTAGAAGAGAGGGTAATTCACTCAAGAGGGATGTCCATAGAAAACCTACATCTGTAGGGCAATATACAGATTTCCTCAATTTTGTACTAATCCGGTACAAAATCAATTCGGTCAGATGCCTTACGAATAGAGCAAGACGAATCTGTACAGATGACTCCCTAGAAAATGAGTTAGGATAAATCCAAAATAGTAAAGAGAAAGTGACAGCAGTTAAAAAGAAACAACTAATCCTAAAATTGCAAATTAATGGTGACTTGGCTAGTGGAGTCATACAACTGAGATTATCGAGAGCAATAAAACAGACTTATACTGCCGCCACCCTTTGTTTATCGTTTTAAAGCGAAAGACACGCTACCTAGCTGTGCCATTTCTATGCGTATCTACAAATTTAGTTGCTTATATGGAAAGAGCTATATAGACCGAACAACTAGACAGCCCAACAAACGCATTAATGAGCATCTTCCTTCATAGTTCGGAAAAAAGGTCAAATAAAATCTATAACCAGTTCTATTTTGGTTCATTTGATTGATAGCGGTCACCAAGTGGACAGAAGTAGTGCCTTCAAAGTTATATATCGCACTACATCGAGCCTTTCGAACAGAAATCGAACCCACCTTTTACGCATAGCCGAAGTTATGAAAATTCGAGAGAAAAATCCTAGTCTTTGCTCACGAAGGGAGTTTATTCTACATTTGTCTCTCCCCTGGCCTAGGTAAAGTATAATTAAAACCCTTCCATCCTTTCTTATTTTCCGTTTCCTTCATACTTTTATGATATTTATTTAAACTCTGATTATCTGTCCACTTCACGTTTAATATTACGTAACTTTTAAGATTTGACCTAATTTATTTTTTGAATGGTCTACATATTTTATATGCATATATATATATTATATTTTTCCTTCACGTTCCCCAGTGGAACATAGGGCTTCAAGCTAGTGGCTTAAAGTTTATTTAGTGGTGTTTACTTTACAGGATCGAGTTGCTAGCCTCATACCCAACCTTTCCTCTTCACCAGAATTATCTGTGGCTTAGCGAGGTAAAGAAATGCGTCTGTGGCCGGGGATCGAACCCCGGACCATGTGAATGGTCGGTGAGCGTCCTAACCGCTATGCCACCGACAAAATGGCTTAGTCTACATAAAAACACGTATTACTACCTTCGTTATTCTTATGACCATGTACGTTAACCTTATCACCATTATTTTTGTTATCATTATAATCATCCTTATTAACGACGTTCAAAACATTCACCATATTATTATTATCACTATCATTATTATTTTATTCACAAACTCACCATCATTGGTTAAACGTTTTATACATAAATCTATCTAAATTTGAGTAAAGTTTGAAGATCTAATTGAAAATAATTATTGTTCGCCTATATGTGTTGTTCTAATATCAATAATGGGAATATTTAAAGATTTGAAATCTTATTTTGTCACCTACTGTGCATCGAATAACTTATCGAAGACCACTAACCCCGGAACTATCCAAACACTGGAAACCACAGCAGTTCACTTAAAACATATGGAACTTTGCGGATAGAAGAAATAACTTCAGCCAATATTGCTATGCCAGCCTGCTGCAGAGTGTATAGGCCCATAAATACAAGATGATACATTTCGGATATCACCTTTCCTCTCTATGTATAATTCTCCTTATCCTTAATTTATGGTCCCACTTATGCACACAGACTTTTTATTAACTTAATTAATCCTAGACTGAAATAGTAGGTCCCCTTGACAAATTTACACTAGGCATTTTGAAGACAAATATGGGGAGTTGATATCATTTAATAGGTTCTTTACGATCGTTTTATTACTTGCATGGTTCACAATAGTAAAATAAAATGTCTGACAATTACTCAGTGATATAAGATAAAAGTGCGTGCTAATAACCAATCATATTTTGATAGGTCAAGTAGTCCGTGGTAGGCAAAGGTTGAAGTCTAATTTGGATAGCGTTATTAGAAGACGGAGATTATCCAAAAAATGTGATGTAAGTGAGCTATACATTTCGAACAATCTGATCACACATTTACTTGTCAAGTCGATATACATATATGAAAAAGTTAAATTAAACAAAGTGACAGAAAAAGGATTTAAGAATGATTAACATAACGTTTGGTAATCCAGTCAAATAAAGATTAATAAGGTAGGTTAAGAGTAATAATAAACTGTTTTTGAATACACAGGGGGAGTATTTCAGTAAGCGCCATTGACCGATTTTATAGATGATCTTAAAGGCTGAGTTAACATCAGTCTTACGGATCATCTTGATCAGGTGTTTAGCTACAGACGAAGTTGGTGGTCTGACACCTGTATGTATTGGTTTTTCACAATTCATTTATTTTCCTAGCCATTTTGGGATATGCTCTCCCACCCTCACATGCAAAGCGCGATTACTCCTCATTATGTATGTGTGACCACACACACACACACGAAAATTGGTAAATAGCGTGGGATGTGACATAATCACCTGTGCATCTTTGGGGTTTGCAGTGGAGCATATTTTTATCTTTTACGACATTTATAAGCTTGGCTGCACAATAGGTTCTACGGATGATCGAATTCAACCTCTGTCTCAAAATCCTACTGTTTATTTCCCCGTTATATGGTACCTTGTCTATTGTGGATATATAACTCAGAGACTAAAGCAGAAGTTATTGGAAAGAATATTTCTTGTTCACTGACCAGTGTTTTCAGGTTTATAATGGGTATCTTTGGTACACAAAAAGAAACTGAGAAACAAGCAGTTGGGGAAAGAAACAGAACAGAGCAATGTGTCTAAAAGTGTTACTTACCAACTGTTGTTCATATGTGACTACCGACATGAGGATTTTTACTGTTGATTACAGTGTTCCGGCTATCGAAAAGAAACCTTGTAGAGCTTATTTCGACAGGTTAGTATGATTACAGTATATCACCAAAAGCCCCACTCCGGCCTTGTTTGATATCCGATTCCAGTCAAGTGGGAAAGAAGCAAACTGTAAATGTAAATTTCACTCCTTTCTCTAAATATTATAATTCATTTGCGTGCATGCATATGGATTAGGCCCTCTAAATATGGCCTATGTGACATAGGTGGAAATTGGTAATCTATCCATGACTCATTGGTGGTGTACTGGTTAGGTTGGGAAGCTAAGTATTAATTTAGCTACACTGAGGGTTCTCTCAAGCCGTTTGTATGATAAACACTTCAGGATATCAGCTGCAATATTACTCTTGAATCCTCACCTAGTACATGAAGTCTTCTTATACTCGTTTTCCATTAATATCTTGTCTTGATGTCTTGGCATTACATTTCTACGAAGCTTCCAGAATAGCTGTTTTACTGTCATGTACGCTTCAGTCAGTATTTATATCTAATCTGTGCTGTTTATTAAAAATGACATACACATGAAATACGTCATTATTTAGGCGCTAACTTGCAGTTATATAGCTATTCATATCATGTGTAATTTACAAAACAATTTAAATAGAAAATGAGATTGGTAACACTTAAAATTAACATTACTTCTATGAAACACAATGTTGATAAACGAAACCATTGCTCATAATCTCCCATTTACTCCTGACAAGGTCTCCTTCGTGTCACCCTGGGATGTCCCACTCGTCGCTTCCCATTCGGGTTCACCTAGAGCAATGGCTTAGCGCGCAATATCGTCTAACAACCTCTCAGATGTATGCACGATCCATTTCTATTTTCTCCCATATATTTGTTGAGCAATCTGCTCTTCGCTGGTTTGTAGCTAGAGTCTTGTTGCTTCTGGTTGGTCAGACATTTTGTCTTCAATATGCAACCGGAGAAGGCAAATGTTGATAAAAGTCTTTGGAAATGCTTTTCGTGATGCGCCATGTTTCTGACGCATAAAGAAGCACTGACTGACTTAACATTGGTGTTGTGTTCTTGGTGAGGCTGAGTGTAGAAGATTTCCAAACTGGTTTCAGGTTGTCGAAAGATTAACTTGCCATTCAGATTCTGGTTGGTTTGAACATGTTCATCCGTTCTTCCACCTGTAGTTGAAACATGCTTCCTAGCCGGATAAGGGAAGGAGGTAACCTCTGTCAAATCTTTTCTGTTGATGGTGACTAGTGCTGGTTGTTGTTGTTGTTGTTACCGTTTGTATGTTATCTTCATCACCTCCGTCTTCTCTATGTTTACCTAGAGTCCTTTCTTGACTACTCGTCTCTTCAGCCAGTTTGCCGGTCTTCTGCTGTGTCTTCGAGTGTGTGTGTAACATTAGACACATATCATCCGCGAAATCAGGATCTTCTAGAGTTTCTTCATTGGTCTAACGTATTCCTGTCTCCTCGCTCCCCTCAGTCTGGCGTATAATCTAATCCTCCACAATTAGGAATATTATCGGTAATAATGGGCAGTCCTATCTTACTCCGGAATGCACTACGAACACTTCACTGAGTTTTCCGTTGTAAATCACCTGTCTCCTGACCGGCATTGTCATGTAGCCAGTTGTTGAATCAGGTCAATAAAGATTTTGGCACCGCACTCCATAGTGTTGAAGTAGCTTCTAAATTACTTCTCAGCCAACGCTGTCTGTCGAAGGCCTTTTTGAAGTCAATGAATTTAAGGTAAATGTCAGCTGTAATTTGACCAGCACATGATTCGCCTTCCCTGAGTCCACCTTGTCCCGGACTGGGGACGGAGTTCTGTATCCAGTGCATCTTTTATTATCCCCAGGATGACGCAGCTGAGTATTTCACTTGGCGTGGAAAAGAGCATGATTCCATACTATTTCTTACAGAGGCCTCGACCGCCCTTCTTTTGTAGTTTCTCAAGGTAGGCCTTCTTCTGATCAGTAGGAACATTTATTTTCTTCCAAGGCTTTTGCATTAGTGGCGTGAGCACATTTGCTGTAGTGTCAGGGTCCATTTACAGTCGTTCGGCGTAATATATCGTCTGCTCCTGCTGCCCTTCCGTGTGGACTTTGATCGCCTTCAGGACTTCTTCCATCGTTGGAGGAGTGATGTCCACTGGCAGGCAGTTCCATGTGTGCTGTTAGTGGCGTTGTATTTCTGAGCGAGTTGCAGTTGGTAGTCGATTCAAGAGCCTTTTGATGTGATCAGCTCATCGTTTTATTTTTCTCCCCTCCTTGGTTATCAGATTCCCTTGAAAATCTTTATTCGGTTTCATCATCTGGGTTTATCTCATTCTGTATAGAGACCTATTTATCTGATATAATGTTCTTATGTCTCTTTTGCCTGCAGCCTGCCTGTTCTGCATCACTTACCGGTCAGTGCAGCGTAGAATGGTCTTTTATCTTTCCTGGCACTATTCTTCACTGCTTTATTTAGTGAGGTGTACATTGAACTCAGCTTCTCCTTCTGTTGCTTATCTTTGCATTAAGTCATCTACTCTTTCGTAGCCCTCCTCTCCTCTATTCTGTTAGCTTCCAGGTAGGTATCCGTTGTGAGCCATTTTTTATCTTTTGTCTTCTTTCTTCTTAGAGCAGTTGTACACATTTTCTTGAACATCACCTTAAGAGAGTTAGTTTCAGTTCTTTTCCACACAGGTTTCCTCAATTATATAAGGTAGTGTCCCTGACATTGCTCTGATATGTATAATGAAGGCATTCCTTGTGGTTTGGTCCTTCACTTTCTGAGTGTGGTATGTCCCCGGTTGTTCTGAAGGGTTTCGGCTTCGCTTTGAAGGTTCCTTGAAACAGATAGGGGTCTAAGCCCGCATTTGCTCCCCTTCTCGACTTTGTGTCCAGCAGACTAGCTGCATCTCCACTTTCTCGAACAGCACTAAGATGAAATCCACCTGATTTGTGGTGTGTCCGTCAGGCGAAATCCATGTCACTGGCCTTGTGTATTTCTTTGTGCCTGTACAAGCCGCCTCTGATCACCGAATCATTGAAAGCACAGAAGTCTGCGAAGAGTTCTCCGTTCTCATTCATTTCTCCGACAACCTCTCGACCCATGATGAGTTTTCTTCTTGTATTATCTGCTCCCAGTTTAGCAATTACACCGTCCATGAGGATCTTAATGTCATCATTTGGGATGTTGTCCATTACTGTTCGTAGTCGTCTGTCAGAATCTTTCTTCTTCTCTTTTTCCGCGCTGTTTGTAGGTGCGTAGCATTGAATAATTGTGACTCTGCTTCCTTGAGTTGAATCTTGCTGTCATGATCTTGGATGGAAATGCTTCCTCCTCTGCATTAAGGCTTTGACTGCCACTGGTGACATCAAGATAGCCACTCACTGCATCAGTGTACTCGTGGTTGTCGTCTGGGTGACCAGACCTGAGTAGATTACTGACTCACCAGTTGACATCCAGCCTGTCTGCTCTCACTGATTCCGCGCATTTCTCTGCTATATCTTCTCATTTTTAGACTACCTGGGCAGCCTTTTCAGTCTCGGACATTGTACGAACATTCCATGTGCCCATTCTTATTTTCGCTTTCATCGAGAGAAAACATCGGCTGAATGATTGGCTTCTTGAAGGCTTTCAACAGCCCACATAATTCATCCTCTCAGATTCCAACGAAGACTAAGTTTTGTATTTGAATGTTTTTTATTTTCAATATATTTTCTGTGCGTTGAATTTTCTATGTCAGTATGATTAGTTTTGTGGTTTAGGGTTGCTAGCCCCAAGCTCAACCCTATCTCTTTACCTTGGCTTGGGGACCGGCTAGAAAACTAGCGGGCTTGTAAACTAGGTGAAGTTAGAGGATATAGCGCAATTCATCAAGTGCTATTTTATGAGTACAAAGTCGGTTGGATACGTCTAATCCATAGATTGCAGTCAGTTACCGGAAAATAGAAATCTGGTTGGATGTAAAATGAATGAATCCTGTAAGTTAAACTGGAAATCAGTTCAGTGATTGTAATGCATCCACTTTTTTGTTAAGCTACAATATGGCTGGATGGGGTTAAAGTATATTAAGGTAGAAATGCGAGATTAATCATTGAATCTTCGCTTAGTCAATCTAAACCAAACTGCATTTTTGGTTATGTAGATCAGACTGCTTGAGCATGATAAGTTTGATCATTAGACCTTGGAGATTTAGGTGGAGATATAATGATTGAATCCATTAGGCTGAGTAATGTGCCAAAAGCACGGTGACTACAATGCAACAATTTGAATTTAATATGATGGAGTTAGATAAAAAGAACTCTTTTCAGGGAATCAACACCAAACATGTGCATTTGAGCTGATGCAACGTCTATCCCGAATATATGGGAATTAGCAATAGATCCTATTAGGCGGTATGGGTACATATAGTGTGTTTTGAAGTTGTATAAATACACTGGTATGATTATAAGCAAAATGCTATGTTCAAAACGTCTTCCATCAATGTGCATAACGAAAGTGGGTTTGAAGTCTACTCTCACACCATTTGTTTACTTTGTCTTTATACTACTTATAAGTAAGAAAGAAAAAGAAAGGAAAATATTGTAAATGGTATATGTAGAAAACTACCAAACATCTTCAGTAAAACCGGTATTTTGTATCATCATTAGTGTGTTGTAAACACTGTGCGAAACTGACACTTTGAACCGTATGTGTTTTACATTTCAGCTTTTTAAAAAATTGAATTCACCAGTGACAGAGAGGTAATTTATTTATCTCATAACAGTCAACTACTGAGTTTGTTTGCTAAATGGTAATTTGATAATGGTGAGCATTCCACCAGTCTCCAGTTCATGTATTCAGACCCACTGTAGATGTACTCATTAATTTCACTTCAATTGTAATTGGCTTTCTAGTTAATATGGACAGTAATGTTAACTGTTCAAGCCAGTGGAATAAGAGTATCGTGAAATCCACAACCTATGGGAAAAATATTTTCTGAATTAGGGGAAATTTTAGGTGCCTAATACCATGGAGTTTTCTGTACTTTTGTTGAAGTTATCTGCAAGGTATTAGAAGCCCAGCACCATAGCAGTGAAAAAAAGTATATTTGAAATGCTATTTGTATAATCCATTGGAATCAGTCGTCTGGTACTGAGATTTAAATTTTAATTCACATGTAACTAAATCCACAGCATAAGGTTTGTTTTTCTTTCCGTAACCTTTCGAGTGGAAAATTGGGCTCCAAGCCTGATGCCTTTAAGCTGAAGTAGCCTTGGAGTTATTCTTTTCCTTTCCAGACTTCCTATTGGCCAGTAAACTACGTAAAGTTCAGCGGTATGTCTGTTCTGGGAATCGATTCCTTTGCCAATTGCATGGTTATTGAACATCTTACCACTGAACTACCAAAGCACTACAAAATTTGGTTAATTTTTAACGGATTAAATTAATCGGGTTCCAGTGGCTTAATGGTCTACGAGCTAGCTCGCCTTGTAACCAGAAGGTCCTGGGTCCGAACCCTAGTGGGTGCGTACTGGTGAAGAGTCCCAAACTAGGAAAGGGGAAACAGCTGTCCAGTACTTCCTGCCAGATTTTCCAATGATTCTCTAAATGATGTCAGCTCATGATGAAATCCTCCATCCAATCAGAAAAATCCCTACAAATCCAATTCTTGATAATTTTTATCAGTTACAGATAAATTTTATTTCTAGTGACGAAGAAATTTCTTGATGAATAGCCCGTTTTGAGTCTTCAAGTATTTATTAATTTTCGGTCTGTTTAACTAGATGCCTGTAGCCACCATAATTCAGCACTGTTTCATTTAATATGGAATAATACAGATCTAGCGAAAGACGTAATAGTGGGAGCAAAACTGGGATTTCCGAATGATGAAGATTTGAGGATGAACAGATGAAACACCTTTGTGAGTCGTGGTTCAATAAGAGAATGCTTAGCAGTCACGTGAGAGGTCTGGCTTCGCCTCTCATTCAACCCATTCTAGCTCAGTTGCTGATTAGAAGCCTAGAACAGAGATGAGGTTGGGTATAGTAGTGTAAACTTTATCCCATAAAAGCAACAACACCACTGCTACTGTATCTTCAAAGTTAAAATCCCTATTTTCCATACGGAAGGCATGTGAAGAAAGAAAAATGAAATACCTTGTTAGTAGATGTTATTCCAGATAAAGCACGGAATCATTATCTCATATTTTAATGATTTAGAGTTACAATGGACGATGCTTGGTATCACTTTGTGTCAATCATTAGTCGTGGAATATCTAAGTAGAAGAGGTTCTTTTTTTCATAGATTCTTCTCTTTTCCTTCATTCCAGCCAGCATATATTAACAGATTTGGAGGTAAATGGTCACTGGTGCAGCTATAAGCCTGGAGTGAGGTGCTCGTTACAGTCAGCGATATTCATTTGTATGACACTTTTGTGAACTGCAGTAGGATTATTGGGATGTATGATGTCGGATGGTAAACGGAGGGACTTAAAAACTTTAGCATTTAGACCAGTGATTCTGACATTGTGTTGTCCAGGCTTATGTTAGACACAATTATCTTTTGGGTACAGATACACCTTCCTGAAGATTGCCACGAAATACGCAGCACAGAATCAGATAACTATTGAGATGATTCCATAGCACTTGAATACTAAGAGATTTATTTCCAGGTGTCAGTTTGCAGAAGTTTGATTAATAGCAAGATTGATCACAAACTGTATTTAGCCCCTGGTGGGCTCATGGATGCATACTGTCGAATACTCTCAAGCAAGGAGCAGATTGTTGCTCAGTACTCTCAGCTTTTCATTGGCTTTCTGGTTGAAGTCATTCCGTGATCAGTCTTAAAAATTAAGACATATATCTATTAGTTTCCATTATACAACTCTTTTGCTGAAAACAACCATATACCCTTGTTACAAGTGAAGATGAAATAGTATGTTGAAAAAACGTCTATCATAAATGGAGTAATTTTAGATCGCTAAATTTCGCCAATATAGAGGTATTTCCTAGTTAGTTAGTTTCATTTTTAAAGTGCTATATTCATTATGTAACTTAACCCTTAATTGATGATCACTTATACGTAATATTTCTTCATGGTCAAGTACCAAGTTAACGTTTTAGTATTAAACTTTAATTTTGTGTTGTGTTTGTCGCTGAAGTTAATTTTCATTCTCATGAACCGGCTAGTGTGCTTGAAACGAAATTTTCCTGTTTTTACAATTTGTTCCTTGACTTGATCACAGGTATACACGGCTGACGAGTTTTGAAGTTGGCTGAAACATTCGCACAGTTCTTATTTACAAGTACCATATACACTTAAAGATAAAATTGAGAAAACAAATCTGAGTGCAATTTCTCACTCACAATTAAAAGTAAGCAATTACTCACAAATAAAACTGTGTGCAGATATTGTTTAAAAGAGAGTTCAAACACATCGTAGCACTCCAGAGTTTAAAAGAATGGAGGAAAAATACCCACAAGCGATCTTCAAAAAGAATGGTTGGTTATCCACAAAATTTCATCAAAAAGTGTTAAAAATCGAATAACAACATCAATAAGGAACCATCATCAAAGACCACAAGAAAATTCATCCTACCATACATGAAAAATATCTCTGAAATAACAGTGAGAATACTGAAACCGTTTGATATAGATATAGCACACAAACCAGTCAAATCACTTATTTTGATATTAGTATCAATGCATGTAGACAATTATGGACATCAGTTTGATTGGGAAAATGTCGAAGTCTTAGACAGAGGAAACATCAAAAGTGGCAGGGAATTCCTAGAAGCCTGGTACTCAAACGAATATGCAATTAACAAATATGTGAATGTAGACCAATCATACCAACTAATAAAAAGTAAATCAGGCGACGAGAAAGTTTAAAATCCAAGTCAATAGAAAATGATCAATGCATATGTAAAGATGGTTACCGGGAGACACAATTATACCACTCATGAATAAATTTAAATCATTTCACTTTGTGCTAAATATTGTGCTGAAGATGTTGCTCAGAAGGACGACGAAAGCTCCACAACTAAACCAAACAGCTCAGAGAACACTATTAATCGCGAATCATCCACCTGAGCTACAAATTTTCTTTATTATTTCAGTAAGCAGTAAAGTTAAACAGAACGTTTTCAACGAATTTCTACTGATTCCATCAGTAAGCATAAGACAGTTACATAATTTATCAGTGAAAATTATAATTTCTTCCAACTGGCGATTATTTACGCGTAAGAATAAGGTTGTAATTCTCACTGTACTGTATATGATCAGATATAGAAAGGAAGTGGAGTAACATTGACCTGGTGTTATTTTTTCTACTGACAACATACGTCGGAAAACAAATATATATTAATACGCACAATAGACTGATGAAAAGATGGTTCTGCGCTGTTCATGTTCAATATATCTGGCCCATACCAAATATAACCACTTGTTTTTAAAGTTTGAAACATAAGCTGTCACAGTAGGCAACACTGACATACACGTACCAGTTCACTTGCTCTCATGAAGCAAAGTACATTAGCCGTATCATTCGTACATTTGTTCAATGCTCTAGGAAACGCTATCTAGCGTGACTAGCAAACGAAGTATGTAGGTGTGTTCGTAACTCGGTAACAGAACATTTGATGAGTCGCAAACACTCAGCTGCATTTGAAATGTCCTTAAAGTTACTACAAAAACTCTAATCAAACCTCTCAAAGGTAGTGAGATTACATCACCTGGGTATAGCCAACACTATGTATTCATAGATACGTCCAACCTTTATCCAGTTAGATTTCTTATCCAAGCTTCCTGTTCATCTTCGTTATTATTACGTTTTAATCTCTATTTGAAATCTTTTTATGCATTACAATTCGACATTAGTACGGAAATGGTTCCGGATAATTCTCATCTCTTTAATACATATAGCTATGTATGCACAAATGTGAAGCCTAGTTGATGAATTCACTGAGAAGAGAATTTTTTTGCTGCAATCGTCTTTTCAATTTCTCTGATGTTATCAACCCACCAATTCTATTTCTTTATGTTATAAGTCAGTTAAATTTAAGTCGTTTTTAATGTTAAACACACTATCTTGCTTTTTATGGAAGCTTTTGAAGACATTAAGCCATTCATATTGGATACAATTCAGTCTATCCTAATCTTTAATCCTCTAATCCCAAGGGGCTGGCTAATTGTGCTTTCAAGAGAATCAATAAACTTGATTACCAACTAAACTGTCTTCTTTTCAAAGTTTTTGTTCTCATTGTTTCCATCTAATAAATAGGATGCTTTGTAAATAAAAACGTCACTATCAACTCATACAAGTAATTGGATCGTCAAAAACGAAACTGAACTCAAGGGCATCCTAGTGATTGCCACCAACTATCCAGCATTAGTTCAGAATGATTCGTTTGGCATGGAGACTAAATTCAGGACGTGACTGTTAGGATCCACTCAGCACCTCTTTACTGACCAGTCTATGTTCCATAAGCTTTACAGTTAGAATCTAACGTTTATTCTCCTTCAAACTTTATGTTTAATAAACTCACCATTAAGGGTATTAGATGAGACAGGCATTATTGTGAATGGTGGACTTACTTAGAGGCAATATGAGATGTGCTCAAGATGCATGTCATTTACATGCAGTATGACAATGGGACATGTGAATACAGACGTTTAGATTCGTTAAAATTTGGCTACAGTAACATGCTTAACTAGGTGTGCATAACTGTTTACTTAATAAAAAGACTTTTTCAAAAAAAGGAAATAAAGATTAAACAATATTCAGAAAATTTCAGTGTTGAGATGATTGGGAAGTTGAGAGGAAATAATAGTTTACGAAACACGTTCATTTAGGGGTTATAATATTAAAATGTTGTGGGTTAATAAGTTGTCAATGTAAACGCACAATGAATGAGTAACATGCGGTTCGTTTGTTCGAATTGAATTGCATAATAATTCCGCTAAATACAAATTCCTGAATTCTACCCTCTCTGTGTTTTGGTTGGATTCGTGTAATTCGGTCATCTCGAAATACTAATACTACAATTACAATAAATTACTACAAATTGGCGTCGCGATGGAACTAAATAACCTGGGAAAATTTCCTCCTAATTGTTCTCTGCGGGAGATTGCTGATTATTTGGAATGCTTCGATGCGTGGTGCATTTCAAAGAATGTTCGGGATGACAAAATACCAGCACATTTCATCACTGCTATTGGGCTAGATGCGTATAGCCTAGTAAAGTCTCTGTCATTTCCAGATCAACCTATTTCTCTGTCATATGTCAAGATTCGTGAACTTCTGACAAATCACTTTCATGTAACTACATTTGAGACCAGAGAGAGGGCTCAATTCCATAAACTGGTTCGTGCTCCCAACCAGCGGATTAGAGACTTTATTCTTCAACTCCAAATACAAGCTTCAAAGTGTAACTTTGGAGATCAGCTGCATACTCAACTACGTGATCGTCTAATTGCTGGAATCAATATTCCTAAGTTAGAGAAAGAGTTAATTCAGATTCCTTCTTGTACCTTTCAAACTGCTAAAGATTTATGTATTACATATGAAGATGTCAATAATGAATACTCTGCTCCCACTACGTCAGTATCTGATGTCATGCTTTCTAAAGTCGAAAATACAAGTGGTCATGGAAAGCAATCCAAACTGCCGTCCACAGGTAATAGAATGCAGCTAGAGATCAAAAACATTAAACCGTGTTTATCTTGTGGAAAGTTACATCTACGAAGCACTTGCCGTTTTCGGGGTGCTAAGTGTCATAAATGTGGTAAAGTTGGACACATCAAGACTGTTTGCAGAAGTTCGAATACTTATGTTGCTCAACATTCTTATAATTCTCCCAATCTGTCTAGTAAAATGGAGTCAATGTGTCTTTCAACCTTTCAAAATACTCAAGCTAATCCAATGAAAACCTCCACTACAAGTTCAGCAACTCAAGCATCAACTGTTTTCAAAAATGAGGTAGCCGAGTTACAATGCGAACTGTCGAAAACACGGAGAAAACTGAATGAGATGAGAGAGCAACTGATTAAAATGGAGGAATCGATACATATACATAGACTGCGTCTGTTGAATGCAGAGCATACAAGTACCCATGAAAGTCCTGCAAAACTATTCAAATCTCGAATTCTCAGAAAGCATCTGATGTCCACGACTTCTAATGTACATTATTACAAAGGTAATGACTATAGACCTTCTGTTGGAATTGTACTACAAAAAATGGGAAATCGAGTGGTGAAGATATTAGACATCAAAGATCACTCAGTTCATAACAGACACCTGGACAAAGTGACAATAAATGAAGTAGGTCGTTCCAATTATAACATTATTGATTCCGTTACTAATCCTGATTTTGTAGATAATTCAGAAATAAGTCCAGATAATACTGAAGAAAATGATATCACAGAATCAGTTAGAAGGTCGCAGCTACTTGCAAGCAAACCGAGACATCGTTATAAATACGCAAGGAGACATTCGACGTGTGGCGGATGTGGTGATTGACAATTTCTATCTCTGTATTGTTTCAATATTTACTGTTGATTGTTAATATGTTTCCTATATGAATTGCATAATAATTCCGCTACATACAAATTCCTGAATTCTGCCCTCTCTGTTTTTTGGTTGGATTCGTGTAATTCGGTCATCTCGCATTACTAATACTACGATTACAAATAATTACTACATATAATTATTATTACAACAAAGTTATATAGGAGAATTGACTTCAAGCTTTTTTCCCAGATATATGTATTACATTCATCTGTTGTCTGGGTTATTTGTTAATGCGAAGACAATATTTCTATACCTCTTTGTGTGTTACACAAACAGACCTTATAGCAGACTGCTCCGACTGACTCTAATATCAGAAGGAACAACCAAACTGTAAATTCGCCATACATCAAATTATGTGTAATTTTTATAACTTGTCCATGCCTGTACAACTGGTATGTTCCTGCATAAACGGGAATAAATATATATATTATAAATTATACTTTATGTATTATATAAGCTTTACAGTTTGAATCTAACGTTTATTCTCCTTCAAACTTTATGTTTAATAAACTCACCATTAAGGGTATTAGATGAGACAGGCATTATTGTGAATGGTGGACTTACTTAGAGGCAATATGAGATGTGCTCAAGATGCATGTCATTTACATGCAGTATGACAATGGGACATGTGAATACAGACGTTTAGTTTCGTTAAAATTTGGCTACAATAACCTGCTTAACTAGGTGTGCATAACTGTTTACTTAATAAAAAGACTTTTTCAAAAAAAGGAAATAAAGATTAAACAATATTCAGAAAATTTCAGTGTTGAGATGATTTGGAAGTTGAGAGGAAATAATAGTTTACGAAACACGTTCATTTAGGGGTTATAATATTAAAATGTTGTGGGTTAATAAGTTGTCAATGTAAACGCACAATGAATGAGTAACATGCGATTCGTTTGTTCGAATTGATCTCCTTCTGGAGCAAAACCACAATGGCGGCAATCGCCTAATCGCATGCTGGTTAGCGAAAGACAAGAGAAATACTATTCTTTCATACATAACCATTTATTCATTGACTTTATGCTTTGTAACCCTGCTGTTCTGGTTCGTTGTCGGTGAAGAAATAGATGATACTCGTATTGTTAATTTGATTTTTGATATTCTGGCGTCCAATACCGCATATGATATTCTGAAGCACCGATTAGTCTTCTAGAATCCACCATAGATTTAAGATCTATTTTGATATTAACATTTGACTTAAGTCTTTATCGAAAATCTGACTATTGGTTAATGAAAAAACTGTGTTGAATAGATTTATCTTTGTTCGAAGAAATAAGCTAGGTAATTTTCAAGTGTTGGTTTGTAGGAATTGAACTAATTTTAGGTCTGATCGCGAAGTGATATCATTTGGAGAACCACTGGAAACCATTTGCTTCGTCCCTCCTTAGGACCCTTCGGCAGCACGTACCAAAGAACTCACTGAAAATGAACCTATGATTTCCAGATTACGATACCAGACGACTGACCGTTGAGGAGCTGGAACGAAGAAAAACAGCCCACGAATTCTAGCCTTTGACAGCGCACGACGTTTAGCGCGACCACCAGCCAACGACATTAGTAACTATTATTCCTTCCATCAGACTTGGTAGACCTCTATGGGGACGAATTCCTACCAGAACCTCAGATAACTTCATCCTGTAGTAAATCATTAGTAGAGGAGTGTTGGTTTTCACTAAAATACAGTAATGAGTGATTTTTATAAGCTGACTGATGAATTCGGTATAAATTTGATATGTATCCACATATATATATTTATGTGTGTGTATGTTGGTCTCTCTTTCTGTTTGCTCGCTTAGTCTGTGACCATTTCACTTGTATGAACTTGTCTCCTTTAACAATGTATATTCCCCTTATATTATATATAATATGAGTGTTTGTTGACAGTCCGTTGCTTGGTGACATATATCCATATATGGTGGTTGTTGACATGTCTGCTATATTTCGCTATGTATATATGGATCGATACTTCATTATAATTAGCCATTCATGTTAAGACTGTCTAATGATTTGTTCACACACTTTGTCTGGAACATTTCATATATATATATATATTTCGTTCTCACAATCTTGTGACTTACTTTAACTTACTTTGGTGTGATACCACTTATTGCTTCTCCTTGTGTTTGGAAAACAGAAGTATCATCGCAAACCTAGTGGTCTTCTGATTTCCGCCTTCTTGCGTCAGGACTATTAAATTGTCGACCAGTCCATAATAATAATTTAGCGACGAGTACATAACAAAATTATACGCAACTGAAGAAAGGTATCTGACATTGGAAACTTTCAGAAATCTAGGGTTGTCCTTATATCAATATAAGCAAACAATCTTCAGCAATTTGGATTTCTGGTTAACCCAAATTAAAGAAGAAATGAGTCAATATAATTCACTTTTGAAAACAACATATTTGTATAAAGAGTTCTGAAGGTATGCACAGAATGCTTCGAATACTGCAGCTATTTAATTGGCATCCTCGAAGGTTTATTGGTAAGAAACTAAAAATCTCATCCTTTTCTCGCCAAATTATGGTGTTGGGTAAGACACAAACACTGTATTGATGAGTTTAAAGTGATACCATGGTCGAATTATTCAGAAATCGTTTGTTTAAACAAATCAGAAACACTTCATGTTCTTCAAATTTACACCTAGTATACTCCGCTTATGCCCCACACTATGTGAGTTATATTTTTCCATATGCTTCTATGAAGCTGATTTTGTTGTACTTTTCAAAGACGGTGTATGATAATGAATGACTGAAAGTTTAGTGCTTTTTATCCAATGAAAGGTAAAGTACACAGCTTCGTCTAAACTCAAAAGCAAAGCTGATATAATGACTAGGTCTTTCAGTATATAAAAAATCCCCATTTATACATTTATAAAACAGAAAGATTGAGTGAAGAAATATTTACTTTTCAATTAGATCCTCATCTCACTATGGCTCTACTCTAATATACACGTAAAGCATTTTTATTACAATACACAACAGTTTACCAATCAAGTGGCACTGACATGTTTGTTAACAATAATTAATTAGTCAGTGTCAGCATATCAATGGGGTGATAATTAACGAAGAAAATTAATATGCACAATTAAAAGATGGAAATGGTTACAACAAGTGGATTGTATAATGCATAATTTTGGAAAATGAAGATCAATTAAAGAATAAGCATGTACACAGGTTGATTACGTAACAGATTGTTAAAGAAAAGAAAACGATATAGACAATGAAAACTTGTAACTAAGATTGAAGCGGTGATAAGAATAAAATAATTTTTCACAGATAACGTGTAATTAAAACGGAAGTAGTCAGAAAAATAATAAAATAATATGTACAATTATCATTTTTATAATTTCCAAAGTTTTAGGAGGAGGGGGAGAAGCAGTCCGGTTTAAACATTCATGTAACCATGGCTAAGGTAAGGAAAGTAGCTATACAAATTTATTCTGAACACACAGGTTTGGTTCCTTAAGTTGTATTGCTATTGCTTCAGCTGTATGTAAAAGACGAACTCGTAAAGCAAAACCAAGGTTGGAAGGAATGAGATAAATAATTTTAAATGCTGTATTAAGGTCAATCCTTTGCTTACTATCTATAAGGTGTGCGAAAATAGAGCTACGAATACATCTTGTTTGTCCCTTACTTAAACATGCTGGATGATGTTCGGAAATACGACGATGAACCTGCCCAATTGTACGCCGGATGTAGCTAGCTACCCAGCTGCAGTCAGACTAGTAGATACACATAGGGGAGGCAAATTTCTGTAGTTTATCCTCATTTCTCGGGCGTAGAATAGAGGTGGTTGTGAAGAGACAACGTACCCCTGCTGCATAATAAGCTCTTTTAACTGCATCCTTCAGGCACTGTGTTATTTTTTCTAGAAATAGGGATAACCTACCTAAATATACCTCCTCCATGTATACCTACCAGTCTGACTGCAGCTGGGTAGCCAGCTACATCCGGCATACAATTAGGCAGATTCATCATCGTATTTCCGAACATCATCCAGCATGTTTAAGTAAGGGACAAACAAGCTGTATTCATAGCTCTATTTTAACACACCTTGAAGATAGTCAGCATAGTCCTGTTTGGCTGACTCAACTACTGCTAACGAGCTTGCATTTCCTCCACACATGATCTCCTCTAAGTCACAGTTGGATGCCCAATTCATCATTTTCTATTGTAGTTCCCCTCGAGGATCTGCTACTCTAAGGTTTCTTCAGTGTGAGTCTAATTTATATCCATTCCATTCTAAATATTTTCTGGAGATAAGTTCTTGGTTGTGTCCTTGCCAGAGTTCCTTGGTACTTTTCCTTTCCTAACGTCCATATGAGCTTCATTGTCAGGTCAGTGACTCTCCAGAGGTTATAGAGGCGATAACTTGACATTAATGTTTAAAGTCTGGATCTAATTCCTTTAGCTCATGCAGTAGATTTCTACACTAATTTTAGAACAATGAAAGCCTGTTTGGTCACTGCAATCTCCCCTAAAGTTGACATCCTCATCTGTACAGTCTGTAACTGAAGCGATATTACCTATTTAGGTAAGTAATAGAAGTGACTTTCTCTTGATTTCTTCCATTTATGGTGATCGGTGCTTTTTTGCTGTTAGTCAGGTGTCTTCATCACCGCTATCTTTTTCAAGTTCAGTTGGGGTTCTTTCTTCTTACAACATTTAAAGGATGTGACTGTCAACTAGCAGAAATAAATAATTATTTATTTCACTGAGAAAAAATGAAATTACAAGGCTCTTCTATGAGGACAGTAGTCGTATAAATGAATCCTGTGACCTTCTGTGAGCTTAGTTAAATGAGGCTCTAAAATGCATACATGCATGAAATAACAACCTTCTGCAGCATTTCAGTAATAGTACTCCGTAGAATTTTGTGTCAATAATATGAGTGATAGAAAGTCAGCTACTTTTACATAAAAGAACAAAGAGAATCATTTCATTTCAGTAGTGGATAGTTGATTCTGTGTTGGAAGCTGCTATTTTGCAATGTGGTGGATTAACAATTTAAATTATTTTCAGTCTTTTTCAAGTTGACCTACATTTTTAATAGGCGATTTAGACGAATAATTCTTTCGCATTGATAGCTCAATCTTAATTAGATATTTCGCTCTTTAAACTAATATTATGATTATGCTTATATAAAATAATGAGTTATAATAAATATATGTGTAGTCCTTATAAAATAGATTATATGAATTCGATATATATCTGTTTTTATTTGAGGTGACTTAATTTGCCTAGTGTTTTGTAAATCAGATTTATACTCAGCAATGGAAGTACTAACTCCGAAATAAACTGAAGACAAATATGGCCGAATGAAATGTATTTTAAAATAGAAATGGAAGTTGTGGTAGTTGTTTTTAATTTCTTTACGTTCCCAGTGGAACATAGGGCCTCAAGCTGGAGCTTCGAGGCTTCAAAAGCAGTGGTATTTATTTTTACGGGATGAGGTTGCTAGCCGCGTACCCATCCTTCTGTCTTTACCATTCTTATTACTGGCTTAGTGAGGCAAAGCAGTGCGTCGGCCAGGGATCGAACCCGAAACTATCTACGTGATTGGCGAGCATTCTACCGCTGTGCCACTGCTGAACATAAAACAATGTCAGTGTGTGTGTAGCTACAGTGAACCCCTTTGTATGTGTGCTTATGTTTTAGTAAACATTTTTTACCAAAAGGTAGGTTTAATGAAATACTTTTAATTATAGCATGTTAATGTGCGATTACGAAATAGCTGTATGAACGATTTTGTGTTCTCATAATATTTATTTTGGTGTACGAGTGGCAGAATGCTCAGCAACTACGCACGTGCTCCGGTTTCAAAAACTAGCCAACGCACTTCTTGACCTCTCTCAGACAGTAGCGAACCTGTTGAAGAGGGAAAGTTGGGTATGGGACTAACATCCCCATCCAGCAGTAAAGAACGCCACTTGTAGTTAAACTTTGGAGCTGAAGCTTGAAGCCCTAGGTTCCACCTGGAACTTAACGTAATGGCCTTTTCTAGGCCAGTCGATTAGATTTTAGCCCTCATTTTTATATGAGACTATTCAAAACAAAGATGAAATTATTTTAAAGAGAACAAACTTTTGAAGGTTTTTGTCTAATTCCTTGTAGCTATTAAAAGTGAACAATTATTTTATTAGTTTTTTCTACATTTCAGTTTGTTCACGAGTAAAGTGAAGCTTCTAAATAATTACATTTGAATGCACCTAGCTTCTTCACTCTATATATATATTGCTTTTTGTACGATTTACCTTGATCAGTGACCACAAAATTCTTGATTTTCAGATATCTGATAGAAAAGAAGGTGCTAATGAAATGTACAAATGAGAAACACTTTATCTTTCTTATAAGATGGTGGTAAGCACGATACCTTCCTGATGTTTTCGCCAAAATTCCGAATAAACATTTGAAATGATGTTGTGGAATAAAAACGAAAGAAGAGGTATAACTAGGCGTCGAACTAAACACAAATCACTTTATTTCTTTCTGTTTTACAAGATAATAAGGTTAGAAAGATGTCAATTTTATGATTTTGTGTGAAACAAAGTGCGTCGCTGGAACAGAGGTAGTAAGCTCGCCAACCACGCACATGGTTCAGGGTTCAATCCCCAGCCGATTCATTCCTTTATCTTATTAAACAAGTAGTGAGACTGGTAAAGAGAGAAGCTTGGACATGAGGCTAGCAACCCAATTCCTTAAAAATAAATGCCACTGCCACTGAAGCCTCAAAGTTCTAGCTTGAGGCTCTATGTTTCACTGGGAACGTAAGGGAATTAAGTAATAAAATAAATAAATTTATGAAATAAAGTCAGCTAAAATAATCACTGAGGCATTAGATATCCACGTGATTATATCATAAAAGGCTTGCTTTTTTTGTCCATTCACCTTTTGAAGACAAAATATCGTTAGTGAAGGAGATTTTTTAAAAAGTAAATGTATGGCAATAAGGCCGTTTTTCTACAGCTTGCAGATAAATAAGAAGCATTAACTGTTACACAGCTAACAAAAGTCAATGTTCCTTCAGATAACTCTAATGAACTAATCATTAAGTAATTACGAAAAGCAATTATGAAAGGGATGAAAAAAGGTTAATTTACTGCCTAGACTGAGGTCAAAAAAGCCACAAGTTTCCGCTTTAGCTAATTATTCGCATGAATGCATAAAGAACGAAGATGCCTTAAAAGAAGAGTCCTCTAGAATGATCTAGTTACAACAATACAGAATTGTTGTTATGGCTGCTTGACTCTGAAATCACTAAGGCATTTCTTATTCTGAAGCAATAATTACTTAAATTATTGTCTTTTATAATACAGTCAACCCTTGCTAAACGATATATGTTGTCATTCAAGAAATTGGTCGTCTGTCATATGTGACCTGTCGACAGCTTTAAAGCTCTAGAAAAAGAATTGAACCTATTGAAAGAAATCATCTCTCAAAATGAATATTGACCAATATTTATTGACAAGATAATCAAATCAAAGATTCGTAGACAGGACACACCTTTTTATCCAAAGAAGAAACTGTGCATGGACCTTAATTGCAAGGGTAACCTGATCTGTAATAAGCTGAATAGAATAGTTTCAACATCTTTGGGAAGAATGTTCTTCGTAGCAATGCTACGAGTATTGTCCTCCACTTGTCCGACACCTTTTCAATACCGAAAATTTTACATCAATAAATTTCCTCTTCAGAATGATCTACGAAGTAAAATTGCAACTTATCCGAGACAATGCGTTGTCATCTCGTTCGAATTATTGAATCTGTAGCCATGCAGACACAGAAACATAAGCTCATCACATAGAAGAGAATTCCTCAACCAATTCTACTGTCATTTTGATGGCATTTTTATTTTCAGTCAACTAGTTTGTTTCTGTTGGTTAACTCTTTCAAGCTCTGCTATTCTTTCGAGCTCTTGGGTAATGTTTCATTTCATTTATTTCTATGCGCATTCTAATTACAGCCAATAAATGAAACTGCCAACACTTTTTCAAAACCTCTTTACTATATTGACTGATGTTAATTAACAACTATGCTTATAAGAGTGAATCTTTTTTGTTATACTCCTCTTTTCAAGTATCGGTTTTCCAGGGGTTTAGTTTGATTGGATGGAGTATTTCATCATGAGCTGACATCAGTTAGATAACCACTGGAAAACCTGAGAGTACTGGACAGTCGTTTCGTCCTTTTTTGCTACTCTTCAGCAGTACGCACCAACCGGGATTGAAGCCCAGGACCTTCTGGTTATAAGGCGAGTTCATAGACCATTGAGCCACTGGGACTCAATCCAATGGCCAACCCATGGATTCTAACTTCTGCCAAATCGCGACATAGCGCGACCATTTCGGAATGCCTTCTTCAGTGAGTTACTGCCTCGCCTTCAACCTGCTGTAACCTACTGGTTACGGCTTCCCACTAGAACCCCAGGTCACTGCCTGAACAGGACCAGTCGCTAGTGAGCATCAAATTGGTTTTCAAGTATTGATTTTGTAGGGATATTTTTGTTCGATTGCATGGAGGATTTAATCATGAGCTGACATCAGTTAGGGAACCACCGGAAATCGTGGGATTACTAGACAGCCGTTTCGTCTCAGTTTGGGACTCTTCGGGAGTACGCACCCACAGCGGTTTGAACCCATCCAATTATCCTGTTTTGTCTAAAAACTATATATATATATATATATATATATATATATTTATCACAAACTAACAGATTGTGTTTGCTTTTAACCAGACTATGAACTCTGCTATTTGTATGCCATATAGTTGTCTCGAAATAACTTTCCTAAATGTCTTCATTCTTAGATTCCTAACTTTATTGCGATGTGAGCATCCAGGCGGTATCCTAACCCTAGTACAAACTATGAGATTTCGTGTGGCACACCTCTTGGTGTACGTACTGTACCAAGTGTTTGTTTTAATACTTAATACAACCAACTCTATAATTTAAATTGCATAATTAAAAAAATCGAGGAAGTATCTGAAAACTGCGATATCTTCTTTCCTGTAATGAATTAAAAGAACCACTTTTATTAAAACAAAATACATGACTGCCCATTTTATAATATGGTTAGTGATTTAAAGTCTATCCTCTAAAGGATGTTAATCATTTTCACTTAAGCTTCAAAAACACATCATGAGGATTTACAACTATAGCATATCCTCATTGAGACTCATACTGCATATATTATTAACTATTTATTTGTATATCAGTAAGGCTTTACAACTTCTTGATATATTCTCTAATTTCTGTGAACGGTAGGCTGTTTTTCACTCTAATAGGTAGTCTTTACAAAATGAATGAGATAATAACAGGGATAAATAAATCTTTTATATGTAGGAAGCACATTTATTCAAATCCCTTGAAAAAGCAAAATTAAATATGCATTATATGCTCATGTTTTAAACAAAGTTAAGTAGATTTAATTGTTAAGAAATTTGTAGGTGAGAGGAGGATGAATAAACAAAATGTATACGCATAAATTATGAAGAATACTTCTACTTTATTTTATAATCACAATACCTGTAGATATAACTCACTTTATTTTTCAACCGTAAAATTAAAAACTTTAATCCCTTGAACAATGAATACGTGTTTGTTTAAATGAAAGATTTGCACGCGATTATATGAATTTTTGTATATTTGTCCAGTATTAATGCATAATCCTTCTGCCTCAATAACACGCACACACACACACACACAGACAGACACACACACTCAGGCAAACGACTTTGTTAGATTGTGTTTTTCATGACATACAAAGAAGTAAGATTTCCTTTGGTATGTGAGCATTTATGAATGAGAATAACATTTAGTATAATGTAGTCCTAAAGCTTTTGTTCGTATGTATATTTATTTTGAAGAATAACAAAAGAGAATTTTAAGAATTTAAATCCAACTTAACATAACTTTAAACTTTGTCATTTAAGTATGGGTATATCTCATTATGTTAAAATAACCTGGATAATTCAACTAACTAACATTTAAGCTGAAATCCTTATTTAACTTTTTATGGAATTGAAAATAACTCATCACCACCTAGATGCAATACACGATAGGTTAATGACTCATTGAAATGACCAGCTGGATAATTCCCATATCAACCAGTAGCGCTTGTCAGCCATACCGAAGTGATCTAAGCACTGGACTACAATTCTGCTCGTTTGCGACCGAGCTTATAAGCACTGTGCATAGTTTGACTCAGTTCAAGTAGCCAAGTCAGTACAAATAAACCAATTTCCGGCTAGCTACTTACTGGACTGTTTATGTGTGGAAACAAATTCCTAGTTAGAAAACTTCAATCGATTTGAAAAGGCGTCGGTGGCACAGCGGTTTGAACACTGGCTTACCATGCACACGGTCCGAAGTTCGATCCCCGGCTGACACACTCCTTTACCTCACCAAACCAGTTATAAGACTAGTGCGGAGGGAAGGTTGGGCATGTGGTTAGCAACCCCATCCTGTAAAAATAAACAACACTGCTACAGAAACTTCAAGCCTGTAGCTTGAAACTCTATGTTTCACTGAGAAAGTGAAGGAAAAAAGTCGATTTGAATGGGTTTCAACTGAATCGGCTCTCTGATCTGAGTCAAATCGGTCACACTGGTGATGAACTCGATCACAAACGAGTGAAATGGCTGTCCTGGTATAAGATCCTGTCGATATGGCTAGCGAGCCATACTAGTTGATGTAGGTGGTGTTCAACTGCCCATGCTAATCTATTTTCCTTCACGTTTCCAGTGGAACATTGGCCTTTAAGCTAGTGGCTTGAAGTTTCTGTAGCAGTGATTATTTCTACGGGATGGTGTTGCTAGGCTCATGCTGAACCTTTCCTCTTTACCAGCATTATTTCTGGCTGAGCAAGGTAAAGGAGTGAGTCCGCAGGGAATCGAACCCCGGATTATGTGCATGGTAGGCGAGCGTCCTAACCACTCTACCATCGACGCATATTTTAATTAATCAGAAGTAAACAGTACCAGTACCATGCTTCTGTAGTTGCCTTCTTGACTGCCAATAATGCCATCAAGTCGACTGTATATATTATAATCCACAGGAAACTGTGGTAGAATTTCACCTCGAACTGTGGGAATTTCAAATCGCAAATTTGATTTAGTCATAGCCTAATATATATTAAGTTTGAATTTCAGCTGTGAGATCTAGAAAGCATTTGATTTTGATGAATCTAGATTCGCCGCTATAATTCAATGTGACAGAACGATTGTATGATCCCTTTCCTACGCACAGTAGTTATTCGGAGAATGTGGACAACCATGTTTCCCCCAAAAAACATCATACATTCCTTGATTAGATTTAAACGAGAACAAAAATACATGTAAGCTTAGTAGAATGAATGTAGTATGGTAAGAAGTGATACGGATATTACCATGTATTGCTCAGGTTACGTTGCAAATTACATAGATTTAATTATCATATACATACCTTCTTGAATGTTTATCATACATTATTACAACATAATATATATTTATTAGTTAGTATGTTATATTAATGTCATTAGGAAAAATATAAATTGCTGGGTATAACTCACTTTTTACCTGAATAATAAACAGTGTTTATTCAAGTAATGGTGCGTAGGGATTTGATTGATTGGTTACAGGATTTTGTCATGAGCTGACACTATTTAGAGAGCCACTGGAAAAACTGGGACTACTGGACAGCTGTTCCGTCGTAGTTTGGGAATCTTCAGTGGCACGCACCCACCACCAGGCTTCAGACACGGGACCTTCTGGTCACAAGGTGAGCTCAACTATATTCCAAGAAATTTTTCCAAACAGTTCTTTTTTTGTCACTTAGTAACGTGTGTAGACAACACTGTCTTCACTCCATATTGAAGACTAGACGGGCAAAAAGGAGTAGTAACAAGGAACTCAGTCAACAACCCATCCAAGAACCTATCGCCCAATCAATATGCAGAAGTAAATAAAGATAGATTAGACGCACTGAGGAGATAGTTAAGTGACATCACTCTCCGGACCTTAGAATGAAAACCAAATACTACATGGAAGGGATCTGATGAGGAGGGGATGAAAGCTTACTGATAATCTTAGGGCCAGCTAAAGAGAACTGCACAGAACAGGATGAACTTGCGATGTACTGCTAAAGTCTCTGTTCCACTCGGAACTATTATGTACTCGTCGCCAAATTATTGTTATGTAATGGTCGAGAATTCACTAGTCCTGACGCAAGAAAGACGGAAATCAGAAGACCACTAGGTTTGCGATGATACTTCAATTTTCCAAACACAAGGAGAATCAAATCACACAAGAGTGTGAGAGCAAAAATATATATGAATGTCCGAACAAGTTTGTGAACACAAGTGTGAGAGCGAATATTCAAAATGAACAAATCAATAGACAGTCTTAACATGATTGGCTAACTATAATGGAATATCGATCCATATATACATAGCAAAATATATCAGACTGTCAAACAAACACAATTTATATGGATACATGTCAACAAGAACTGACTGTCAAACAAACACACATAATAATTTCAAATAGCAATGTAGGTTGAGACGGTTAGGTACAAGCATTAACGTGCATTATTTTGAATTTAGGGGATTTTTATTTCTTCAGGAGCTTTGAAAGGGCTACAGAGGTTATAGTACAAGTCGTTTTCAGTGTTGTTTCTTATGAAATCAATAGCTTAGGTTTTCATTGGTTCATTGGTTATAATGCATCTCCTCTCTCCACACAAAATACACGTGCTTGTGTTGTATCTACAACTGGAATTCTTACAAACCTATAAAAGAAAGCTGTCAATTTTAGGTGTGTTCTCTTATCAATCAATTACTAACTGAAAAAACCACATAATACTTAACCTGCAAAACCCCAAATTGTGAGTGTTCTTACCGTGATGTGAGTAAAATCTCGAAGTCAACTTCATAAATCTCACCAATCCAGTTGTTAACTGCAAAACTTCATCAACAGTTAGTTCATGTAATTAACTCTAAGCTCAACCCCTCCCTTGTTAACTCTAAGTATATTAGAGAGATTTATTTATCCTCAGTGATTACTCTCCGGAATTACACATGACTTAGGAGACTACACTGACTATCTGGTTTCAGAAAAATAAACAAATTAGGATTAAATTTTCTGTCATTGATAAGAAATATTCAAGTTTGAGTTCTTAGGTATGTCAATAACAAAAACAAATCAGTCATTTCAATTCTGGAAGTAGAACTCTAAAATTAAGTCATATGGTTATTACTAGTAAAAGTGAGAATCATTTTGAATATAAAAGTAGGCGCACGTGAGTTATTTTCACTCACTTCTCCATGGTTCAGTCATGTTAGATATGTGAATCATGATTTCATCATGGTTATATGCTCACTTAACACAGAACTTTATTCAAGATTTTGTTTTCAAGACCTAATTCAAACTTCACTTAGAAGGTCACCTGTAGCATGACTACTATTTACCATCTCATATCTGAGGTGATTTGACATGCTGATTGATTAACAAATGAAAGTTCAGCGAAGCCTTTGTAGTGGAGATGGGAATAAGACAAGGCGGCCTTTTAACACTGATGACACATACCTGAATGTGCTGGAGTAGATCATACAGCAGTCCATGGGAAGCGAGGAGATTTGAGTCAAACAGATTTGGTGGGCGATTTATATTTCATGCCGCAAGAATCCAAAAATTTAAAAGAGAAATCCAACAAGCTGGTAGAAGAAGCAATGAAGACACTATTTCAAGTGAACACAGAACAGAAAAAGGTGATGAACATACCACACCAACAACGAAAACCAGCAATCTCAATCAGTGGGAGCAATTTGGTGGATGTTAATCCTTTCATTTATACTGCTGGCATCATTCTAACTACAAACGGTAGGGGTTCAAATGTCAAAGTCGATCAAGATCGGAAAAACAAGACAGATGTTCATTATTATGAGGTCAGTGTTGAAGTCAGAACCACCCAGCATGGCAAGATCCAAATTTTTAACATAAATGTCACGTCAGTGTTTCTGTATACATCAGGGAGTTGGCATGCGCACTACGGAAATCATTTTAAACATGATAATGCAGACTTCATTAAGAGATGTCTCTGCTTGATGGCAGACCAGAAAGGTTGGACAACAAGGGACGTTTGTAAGGAACATACCAAGAACCTGTCTTCTAACAAGCCTGCTGAAGATGGTTGAGACATTCACTGGGGAGACCACTGAGTGACATCACACAGCAGATTGTCGAATGGAACACGAACGACAAACGACAAGTTGAGTGTTTGAGGGTAGTAGAGAGGACAACGTCTGAGGGGAAAACGAAAGCTTTTGCGCAGTGGTGAGAACATCTGGAGAGAACTTCAGAGAACAGGACAAAGTGGAGATGCGCTGTCGAAGTCTGTGTTCCACTAGGAATGACGAGTAAATAATAATGATAATTTTAAATCTTAATTTTACAAAAAACTATTGGCAATAACACTGTTAGTTTAATTCTATCATGTGAAAAGTCATTTTGCGTGTTCCAAGCAGTCGTATAAAGAGTAGCAACTGATGAAAACTAGATAAGAAACTTGAAGTGGATCTGCTTCTAGGTTAGAAATTAACAGTTTGGCTGATAACAATTTTCTCACTATGGCGTGTTTTTTATCTTTACTGAAGTGTACGTAGCTTTACAGTCATGTCAGCCTTTTTTTAT
Source organism: Trichobilharzia regenti (assembly GCA_944472135.2). Taxonomy (NCBI): domain Eukaryota; kingdom Metazoa; phylum Platyhelminthes; class Trematoda; order Strigeidida; family Schistosomatidae; genus Trichobilharzia; species Trichobilharzia regenti. The sequence continues at coordinate 43,647,570 of OX235265.1, read as the reverse complement.
AACACTTCAACATCATAAATCATCCACATATAATGGAAAGTAGGATGTTTAAGATGAAAAGCGCAGTAGTAAAACCATGAAATAAATAATTTTTGAGTCAAATCAAATTCAGAATTGCCAAAATGGTAGTAATTTCCAATGTACACAGTCCAAGGGGTGAAATTTCGCCATTGTTTCCTTTGGAAACCAAATTATTCCGATCACAATATATGATCTGCTTGGTACTGAAAACGGTGATGAAGAAAGCAAGCATATTTGCATACAATTATATACTACTAATTAATTCATATGAGTAGTCGAATACCACTCATCCCACTTGACCGGTAGTCCTTTCCAGTCAGTCTGACCAAGTAGCTAGTCAGAAATTAGGTGGTTTGAACTGATTTGGTTCTTTGAGCTAGATCAAACCTGATTTCGGCCCCAAACGAGCAGAACGTCTGTCCGGTGGTTAGATCACCTCTCTTTGGCTGGTGAGCACTGCTGGTTGGTCTGAGTGGTATGCGACCATTCATGTCTGTCAATGGGTAGTATAAAGTTTTATGCAAATGCATTTGGCCACTGGCAAATTCTTGTAGTAGGCACAATTACTGTTCAGCGCCCTGAAGAATAATTTTTGATTTATGACTTAGCTAGGGAATCTTCCTTATGCCATGTTAAAGCAAAGATCTATTTTTATGTGACCCAAGTGTTTGCTGAAATTTGTGGTTCATATAATTCAGGAAGCCTTGCACCTAGATTTTGTGATTGTTGGCACTCGTCACCAAGGCATACCTGCAATCTTGAAAAAAACCATGCCTCTTCTGAGATTCGAACCGGTGCCCCCCATCGTTGCAGTCACAGACTGTACCCCTGAGCTATTTAGCCTCGAGACTGACCTCTTGTAGGACTGTATTGGATACGTAAATTGAAAACTAAATAGTAACTAAAATGCCCTATTTATATATGTCCAAACCAAGTTCACTTCTAACAGTTTGAAAACATTTGGGCATTGGGTATATGATATTCATTATAATAAAGGTTTTTGTATATCCCAATGAATAAAAACAATATCGTTTTGTTTTTCATTCATTGGGAAATACAAAAATCTTTATTAGTATAATTGCCCTATTTTTTAAAATAATAATAGAGTTTTATTTCAGACAATATACCAGCATATGGTACAAAACTGTTCGAGGAATTTAATTCCAAAATATCTTTTATTCATACAGGATTTACGTGTTAAGTAATAATCTGCAGTATATCTTCATTTGGTTACAAGACTTCATCATGAGCTGATAGTAGTTAGAGAACCAGTGGAAAACCCGGGACTACTGGACAGCTTTATCGTCCTAGTTTGGGACTCTTCATCGGCACTCACCCAAACTAGGACGAAACAGCTGTCTAGTTGTCCCAGGTGGTTTTCCAATGGTTCTCTCACCAATGTCAGTTTATGATGAAATTCTGCAATCATTCAATCAAATCCCTATAAACCAATACTTGTATATGTTCATTTCTTTGAAGGATTACACAGCGCTCACCTGGAAGCAAGTTAAATCAGTGCGCAAGTTCATGTATAGGTCATCTGATATTACTGAACGATTAAAATATTGATAAAACCAGATGAAGTTAAGCATTTCGGTTGAAAACAAATCGTCAGTAGACACAGTAATTCAATTAGGCCGGTTAATCCTAATGCCTAATAAAAGCGTCATAATAAAGAATTAGCTGCCTTCATTGACGACTGCTATGTATGAAAACATACTAGAATATTTGGTGCGTTTATTGTGTTATATTCCGAGTAAATGTTGCCTTATTTTTCGTTCGAATATTTAAATAAAAATGTATTTTGTCAACATAAAATCAAAGAATTTTTAATTTAATTAAATATTCTACTAATATACAGAAAAGAATATTCTCTAAACCATATTTAAATAATAATAATTTTTCCTTCACGTTCCCAGTGGAACATAGGGCTCCAAGCTTGTGGCTTGAAGTTTCTGTAGCAGTGTTTAATTTTTACAGGATGGGGTTGCTAGCCTCATGCTCAAACTTTCCTCTTTACCAGGATTATTTCTGGCTCAGTGAGGTAAAGGAGTGCGCCGGGCGGGGATCGAACCCAGACCATATGAATGGTCGGCGAGCGTGCTAACCGCTATACCACCGACGCACTAACCATATTTGGATTATGCTAATTCAGTGTAGAGAAAATCAGAATTGTAATTCACCTACTACTACAAGCTTCATCAATAAAATTATGGTACTTAGTTCAACCGAACTTCAGAAACGGTTATGCATCTTGAATGCCCAAATAACACTCTAAAATGCAACATTGTTTAGGAAAAGTGGCCACTCGAAGTCACACTACGTGGAATACAACTTCTCCTAATCATGCATACTTCATTAAAAATCCCCTGAATATTTTCTTAATACTTATAAGATTAAAAATTAACTCATTTTGTTTGCTTTTTCAATAATACCAAAAAATAAACTTATTTCTCTCTTTTTATGAAAACATTAAGACTGGAATTTCGATTCATTAGTGAAGGGAATGAAAAAAACAAAACGCAACAAAACGGAGATAAAGTCTTTTTTATGTATGACCTAATCTTATCACCTGACATTTCAAATTACTGTTTATTTTTTATGCTCGAGATGTTGCAAGGAATTACATTTGTTTTAATGAAGTTCGAATTATTTATCTTTGCTTTATTTTTTCTCTGGTTTCTTCATTTACCTAATGAAGTATTGATTTTATTTTCATAGCTACATTCCTATGAAATAGTCTATTAAATTTGTAAACTCAAGATAGGGATTACTGAACGAAGCAAGAACTACAGTTTTAGCAGAATAAACTGGTACTATCATTGCTTATTTCGTTACCTTCTCGTCATCTGCTTACATGGCAAAGACATTATTAAACATATCTACAAAAACAATTTTAACATACTTGCACAGAGTTCATTTTAAACAAAAATTAATCAATCACTATACTCATACACTAAAAATATATACATATATAAATATGCAATATTAACCACTATTCCGAACAATGATAATCATACACAATGGAAACTTTTAGCATTTCGCATTCGAAGGAAAGAGAGGTGAAATTATCCAGCTACCAGGGCAAAGAAAGACTGATAACCACTTCTTTCTGGACGCATAAATCAGGTTTCAGGCGCTTGATGGAAATGGCTTCAGCAAACTTAAGGAGAATTGAGCTCTTTAGCCTACTGATAATTTTGAACGACTTTTTGACGTCCACCTCATGACCCGTATCAAAGATATGCTTGGTGATGGCACTGTTTGAAGCATTTGTTCCCTTTAGACATAGGCGTTTTGGTACATGTTCAGAAAATCGTAGATATGCCCTTCTTTCTGTCCTTCCAATGTAACTGCTCCCGCAGATACATGTAAATTTGTATAAACATGAGAAGGATATCTATCGATTTTCGATTGCACCAAAGAGATTATTCCTTATCAAGTAAACCTTCATATTTGTTTGCGAATAGTTCATTAGTAGGTATCCTTACATCTTAAGTACTTCCTTCGTCAAGAAAAATAATGCTATTGCTACTTCTGCGAAATTTTATTAGTCACCAAAGGGTAGTGTTATTGATATTATATGCTCAGAGGCAGCCAGCAGGAAGCTTTGAACGTGGATTTCGTACTAGTTGACACCCACCACTCAGCAAGGCGTATCTGCAAGCATCAACGAACTCATGTCCATTTCGGGATTCCAACCTGCATCATTCAGTGCTGTGGTCAGAGACGTTATCAGTGAGCTATTCAGGCTGGTGACTGACTTCCTGTAGGATCGCACTGGATACTTTTGGTTGAGCACTAGTCTGTAATTGATGTAACTAGTCTGATCTTAAGTAGTGTGTTTATTCCACAGTATTGGTACAGGCTAAATCCCGTCAGTTAGGTTGACGGTATTGTGAGCAAGTTAGCTGATTAACCACTGTAGTGTGCTCTGAATTCGAGTCTGTGTAAGGGCGAACATTCCTTTGTGGTTACAGATCAGCCTTGCTGACAAGTACCAACAAGTGTGGAACAGAAATCCAGAGTTTTTGGCAGATTTTCCTAGATCATCCAAAATCATCTGGAGAATGTTTACTGATGACTGTTTAATTTAGTTCTTTTTCTATTATTTTTGCTTTTTAAAGTTGAAACTGGTTCAGTTCAGTGGAAACCTTAAAGAATGAACTGCCATAAAGTAACAGTTATTAATCCTGAATAATTTGTCTTCTGTCAAATCAGAAATAAGTAATAGGATATCAATGTTAGCAGTTCTAGTGTTGAAGAAATGAAGATTAGTTGAAAAAATATCGAATTTTTATCTTTCTTATATCCGTGTTAATGGGTGTGGTGGGGAAGGAAGGCGATTAATCAAGAATCTAGTTAAAATTGAACTAAACATCCACTTTGATTTGTCCCCTGTTTTCTTTCAAACTCTTTTTTTAGGAAGTATTCAGACGAGTAACACAATTCGTTATCTGCTAAACGTAAGTTCAGTGATTTATCTTTGTCATCAGATCTTTGTACATATTTCTCCGTTATTGATCAGGAAAATAAAGTTAGCTGCAGATCAATTGTGTTTCAGGTTTTCGATTTTGCTAAAACCAGGAGATGGTTTAAACTAATAACATTTAAATTTGTTTTTCCTATAAAACCTGAGAAAATCTAAACCATTAACGAAACATTTTCAGACATGTTTTATGCTGAAAAGGTCAAGTAATTTCATGAAAATTTATTCATCGTATGCGAATGTTTGTGTGACTGTGGCACAACGGTAGAATGCTTACCAATCACACGGGTGGTTTGGGGTTCGATCCCTGGCTGACTTACTGCTTTACATCCCTAAGCCAGTAATAAGACTGGTAAAGAGAGAAGTTTGGGCGGGAGGCTAGCAACCTCATTCCGTAAAATTAAACATCACTGCTCCTGAAACTTCAAAGCTGTAGGTTGAAGCCCTATGTTCTACTGGGAAAGTAAAGGCAAAAAAGTATGCGTGTTTATCAGAGGCTTACTGACTACTCTTCAATGGCTAAAAAGTATTTTTTTTTCAATACACTCATTCACAGATAATACAGTCTTTCAACTTTGATACATTTCGTTTTCAACTCAATTTAGGAATTATCAAATATTTCGCCTAATCAGTGGAAAATGGAGTTTTAGTAGAACAAAGGCTTTGTGTCCAGAAAGGTCGATTGATATAGATCTCACTGGTGTCGAGAAGAAGCTTACTGAGAATGTATAATCGAGGAGATCTATGATGAAATGTAGACAACAAGAGACGTCAAAACTATCGCCCGCAACTTCTTTTAGGAAGCCAAATTTTACACATCATATATATAGGGGAAGATGTATGAGCGAGAATGGTGGAAAATAAGCAGAGATGTACCATTGTTAGTTTGATTACACATGGCGTTTGCTAACTCAGTCGAAAGTAGATTGTTACCTTCTTCACATTACCTTCTACTATTTTACCACTCCACATACACTTGAAGTAGTAGGCGCTGAGTGAAATGAGATGAAGGTGACTATCCGTTTCTCAGAGTATTCAGCCGATAACTTAGAAGAATAAGTAGGTATAAGTGCAGTCTCTTAGCCAGTGAAGCCACTAAACTAACCAGTATATACTGACAAGCTCAGTCCATTTGTCTTGTAAAGGCCAATGATATCAAATGACCTCGGTCTTAACTCTGAATACAGAATGATGAAGAGATTAATTTCGCGTTATCTAGGAGTGTAGGGCAAGTTCTGTCGTTTGGTTTTTATAAAAAGAGTAAATCGAGCAAAGAAATATGTATTCCGATTCAGTCTTTTCCTCAAAAATGGAATATATTTCTTCTTTTGTATTTTTTTAGCTTAACAGTCTTTACCTGATTCGCAGTTTCTACTGAATAAGCACTAGTCCTTATTAATGAATAAAATTTACGGTGATCCAATGCTACTGTCCCACAGACAGTGAGAGGGGACATCTGCAGAAAACTACAAACAGTAATGGATAAGACCACAACCAGATTAAGACATCCACATTTTAATGGGTGATCTGAATTCTATCTGAAGTGCCAGCAGACAATTATCCTCTGTCGACAGGCTAAATGAATACAAACAAAGACCTTTTACCAGGCCTCTATGTCTGTACAAGAAAACATTGAAAATGGAACCTCAGACATCCATGGCATCGCTGATGACACTAATGCAGAGGGTGTGGAAGGAAAGCCGGTTACCTAAGGATGTTCAGAAAAAAATCGTGGAAAATACCCATCACAGCATTACAGAAGAACAGAAAAGCGCAAAGAAGATATACTTTCTCCAAAAAAATGAAAGAAGTTTACATTGTGAAAATATCAAGGAAGTGTATGTATTACTTGGGGCGGAGTTATACTTCCGTTCACTCCGAGCAAATTACTATGGATTTAGTAAAAAGTCATGCACGGACCAAACGGCATGACTACGAATCGCCATCAAACACAAACCAGAATGGCAGTCAACTATACACCTTAAATTCACTAGCTATGAAAAGGCGTTTGACAGTGTCAACTGCTTTAACTGTACGGAATGACAGACACCTCTAAAACTCCATTCAGTATCTATATGGTAATACCATATGCCATGCTATTCACAGCCGAAAACTGGGCGGCGAGTTTGAAGTGAAGATAGGATCAACACAAGGGTGCCTATTGTCACTAGAGATGTTCAGTATTCTGGTGGACTGGATCATATGACAGATAGTGGGGAGGTAGAAGAAAGTCAAATGTCGGTTGAAAAGAAGACCCTAGAAGATCTGGACTTGATCACTTACAAACAAAAAAACAAGTTGGTAGAAAAGGTAGTGAAAATGGAGAAGGCATTAGTGACAAAGATAACCAACTATAGAAAACAAACATCAGTGATCATCAACGAGAGAAATCCAGAGGAAGTCATCTCTTTCGCTTGACTGGCTACGTAACATTGTTCCAACTTAATACGGAGCACGGATCAGAATGTTAAAACTAATGTGGGATAGAAAAATCAGAGATAGACCTTAATTACTCTGAAACCAATGTAGTAATTCGTAGCACTCAGGAGGAGGAAAAAAGGCCGGAGTTTCCAACATTAATGTAAAGTCAGTGCTTCTGTATACTTCAGAGATAGGACACATATTATCAAAAGCATTTCCATAAGGTTGCAGACTTTATAGTTCGTTTCCTTTGCCTCATATTTAAGATCAGATAGTCGCCTTTTAAGAATAAGCATAAGAAACAATGACTGTTGAGTGACACCATACTCCAGATGTTACCAATCATGTCACCGGAAAGCGTTGGGGTGGGCGTCTGAAGGTGATATGGAGGAGAAATAAAGGGTTGCGGGAAATCTTATCATGGATAGAGAGCGGCTGAAGAGAGTCGATGTCAGTCGAGATGTGCTGCTGTAGACCCCGAAACTTGAAAGACGAATATTCAGTGATAATAAAACTGATAATGTTCGTTTACTTACTTGGCAATACGATTTTATTCATAATATCTACTCACTCCTAAGTATTTTAACTCCCTGAATCCTACTCAAAACTCTGGAAGTTTCCGTTCACAAATAAACTCTAGTTATCCGATTATTTTAATATAACCTCTATTATACTCCTGTCTCCTGTTTCATTAATGTGCTGAGAATTGCTGAATACCTTATAAGTTATCATTATTTTTGAAGTAATCTATGCATTAACATTTATACTGATTCATGAAGATGTTGATAAGATATAGCCAGCTATTATACGAGATTTATTAATGTGATTATTAGAATATAAGGGGATTATAATTATACATTTTTTTTGCATTGATTGTATCAAAACATGTCACTTTTGAGGGTAGTAAAACATTATCCAGTAAAACACACTATACTACATATACTGTGTGAAATAGAGTTATTTAGCAGACGACGAACATGATTTACTGACACTTTATATATCTACAAAAAGAAAAGTGTTTATCACAATATCTGCTGTAAACGAATGAATAACAAAACAATTTTCCAGAGTACATATAAACTAATTCCCTTCTGTAAGCAGGAGTTTAACTCATGAATAACAAAACAGTTAGTCAACAAAAATATGAAAAACTTTCAATTAAGATAAGTGATATAGTTGTGTGTGTGTGTGTGTTTATATAGTTATGGTAGCAGTTTTTAGATGTGATTATTAGTAGCACAGGCTGAAATGAGAGTCCACTTGATGTAAAAACACACATATATAAGTGATTTGTTTTTTTTTCTTGTCGTAATAGTAAAAATCACTTCCTTATGACTTTATGTATGTTTTCAAAAAACGGGCTATTTTATATGAAACATTTACATCCCTCCCTCCCTCCCTTTGAATACATACATCTTATAGGTAGCTTTTTAATGCACAGAACACTTCACACACACACATAGCTACATAGTAGGGGTAGAACTGTAAATTGCACATAAGATTTCTAGTTATGCTTATTAAAAGGAATGTGATTGCATTCATCTCACAATTAGAGTGCATTAAATTATATCTAATTTTCTTTCTTTACTATAGCTTGATTCCACACAGTATTTTTGATATAAGTATGGAATGTTCACCATGTGATATCGGTAGCCGAAACTTAGCAGGCCGATCATTATATCAGATGTGCGTCAGCTGGGGATCAAACCCTGGACTGTGTGCATGGTCGGCGAGCGTCCTAACCGCTGTGTCACCGATGCACATATCACTCTCAAGATAATAAACAGTAACATCTCATTGGATCTGATAAGTTTCAATAAGGGGCCGTTTTATGCCAATTACATTTATAATAAAAATCATAGATCCTTGAAAATTGTAATAATTTTGTAGAACTTCAGGAGGCAGGACAAATTATGATACTGAAATCTTCAAAATTCATTTAGCTCTACGATTCATATTTGAAAATTTTATATACACGTTAATGCGTCTGTGGAACAGCGGTTGGGACGCTCTCTGACCATGCACATGGTCCAGGGTTAGATTCTCGGCCGACGCGCACCTGATATCCATGGTCGGCCTGGTAAATTTGGGCTACCGATATCACATGCTGAAAATCCCATACTTGTATGAAAAATACTATGTGGAGTAAAGCTGTAATAATAACTAATAATAATTAATATTGAGGTTTGAAAATACATAAAGTGGATCTTTTGTACGATTAAATCTAGAAAATGCTATTAATTAAAATTTTTTTATCAAAACTTATTTGAAACTCAGAGGAGACAAGAGTTGCTTCAAGGTTGAGAACAGGCCTCGCCTAGGGGGATCAATAAGCCCAGGTCTAGAATTTCCTACCGATTGCCCTAATTTATCATCGACATCAATTCACAGTGCACCTCGATGTCAAGTCACCTAGCCTGATGACCATCATGCACAGCTGACTGATAGGACTCAGTCCGCATGGACGTAAAACGACTTCCGCATGACACTGATTACCGTCTAGTAACCAAATACTGTAGTAACCGTTCTGGTGGTAATGGTACGCAATTTTAAAGGTGAGGGGGACAAATAGTCAGAGTTTAAATAAACACCGTAAAGGTACCAAGGAAATGGAAAACAATAAAGAGCGGTTGGGTTTTAATTATACTTTGCCTAGGCCAGAAGTGAGACAAAGGTAGAACAAACTTATTTTATATGCAGAGACCATGATTGTCCTCTTGAATTCACATAGCTTTGGTTATGTGTAAAAGGTGGGTTCGGATTCCGTTCGAAAGGTTCGATGGAATGCGATAGACAACTCTGAAAGCGCTTCTTCTGCCCACTTGAGACAAAGTAGAACTTCATCATAGATTATACTTAGCCTTTTCCAAGCTGGTGTTTTGATATATTCATTCTAATGTATTTGAATAGCTTTGCAACACTTTGTTTACCTTCAGCTCTTTAGGAGATCTGAAATTCGCGAATATTTCGATGATCTGGAGGCGAAAATTACCAATTTGGCAGAACGAGTAGCAAATACATGGCTTCAAGTAAGCATAAAGAAAACAGAAAAGATGAAGGTAGTTAACTTAAAAAACAAGCATGAGTCACCGTCAGCAGGAGAAATTTGAATGAGGTCACCTCTTTCACTTTTCTAGGCAGCGTCATTTCAACTGCAGACGTCGTGAATAAGGATGTTAAAGGCAGAACTGGAAAAACAAGACAGATCTATATTCATCTGAAATCAGTGCAGAAATCTACTCCAACTAGCTTTTAAAACAAAACAAAAAACATTTTCAAAACTAATTTCTGGTTACTGCCTTCACGCAGTTCAGATGCTTGACGTGTGCGTCTTAAAATGCATTTCCAAGAGGCTGCTGAAGGCTTGTCAACAGCCACCTTCACTCAATACTGATGATTGAGTGGTCAGTTGTGAAAGAGATCTGATAATGAAACAACCAAAAACCTATCGCCCAAAAAATATGAGGAAGGAAGTCGATATATAGATTAGATATATACTGTGGATACTAGCCTGGCCTTCGAGTGAAACCCGATGAGACTGAAACAACAGAAGACAAGGGCCAGGCAACAGATCATTTATTAATGAAATCAACACACACTTAAAGATTTTCATGTACATATTATAGATTATTGTTAGCAGAAAAACACATTCCTCTGGTTGGTTGTTTCTCAATGAAAGTTAATCTTTCATGTCTTTGTAGCTGTTTCTTGAATGTCAGATCGTTTATATGTTAACTGTATCCGCCTACGCAAAGTCTTTGTTCATATTTCTCTAACGACCGATATTTGGGATATAGACATTGACGTAAACTAATGTCTTCCAATTTGGCTAGCAGCCAGCTCTAACCACACTCATTCCCCCGTCAAAGACTTGCGACTGAAGTTGGTTCGGTCTGCTCGGTTCTAGGGGCTATGTGAGTTTGTCTTGCTTTCAGAAATTTTTGAGTTCACTGATGTTCACTTGTTTCTCTTTTTTCGCCGTTGCGATTGTGTCTGTATCACCCTATCTCAACGTGACCATACGTCGTCCTTACTACTTTGAAAACTGTTTGCCTGACCCTGTCGAACATTCGTCAGTATTTTGTCTTACTCTTTCATATGCTGCTTTGGCCTGACCTCTCAATAGCGTTCCAAGTAACAGCCTGATCGCTGACAGATCTTGATCTTATTTATTTTATTATTATCTTATTTTTTTCACGATCAATATTTGGGATGTAGACATTGACGTAAATTAATGTCTACCAATTTGGCTGACAGCAAGCTCTCACCACAAGACGAACATCCATGTTTGATATCGAGGAGTTCGCGTGATGAGGAGATAAAAGCCTGTTTATTGTAGTGGAGCCAGAAAAAGTACTCTGGAGAACAAAGTAAAGTGTAGCTATGCTGCTGAAGCTCTCCGTTACACTTGGAACTCATGGAAATAATAAATTTAAAAAAATTATTTAATGTTTGGATAACGATAGCTGTAGCAAGCGAGAGTGATACTTCTCGTAGATTGGATACTTTGAAGTATTTCCAGACTAACCATAGCCACTATCTTCTGTTTGACATCGAATGAAACTAAGTAGTTTTACAATATCACTTCAAAAAAGTAATCTATCCAAAATCTGTTACACTGATTCACTCATATTATTTATTAACCAATCAATATTTTATTTAAAAAGCCATTATAGATAATGTTTCATCAATTCATCTTGTCAACAAATTTGAAGTGACTAACCATTGAACCATGAAGCAGAAAACTAACCGATTATTGTCTAGTTTAATTTTAACCACAAATCATGCATATCACTGTGAACGATGTGATTTTTATCAGCGTATATCACCTACGTACGCTTACTGTGATTAGCAGATCAAACACTTATTTTGGGTTGATTAAAATCCAAGCTTAGCTAAAAACATAAATGCCTACTGTAAACTATTTGGATGTTGCTAAAGTAAACCATACAATTGTTATTGATGAAACTTTATTTTTCATAACCGGGAGATATTATCGAAAAACATACTATCATTTGAAAACTGTAGTCATGGCTTGGGAGTAACTGTAACTCCTGCACGGATATAGGTTATTTATGAAAGCGAAAAGTCAGGATCGGCGAAGTAAACGGTAAAACAGTCACTATACGTGGTAATAACGAATATAAGGTAAACAAGAAATGTTACTGAAACAAAATTTAATCGGCCCATAAAACAGTCGTAGAACTCCAGAGCTAAATACATAGAGTGTTATATTTACTTTGTGAAATGTATGGAAGGGTTTCATGTCTTTACATAACCACAGTCATATTTTTATCATTCGAAACTCTATTCAATAATAAAAGAAATTAAGATAGATTGATATCAGTGCAGTTAGAGATCATTAGAATCCAGGGGGCGTTGAGCAGCTGTTTCGTCCTTGCTTAAGACCCTTCAGCGGTGCGCACTTATGACCTCAACAAAGATGGGGGTATGGCATTTAGGTTACAGTACCAAGTCTGTTGACCATTCAGAAACTTGTACCGGATCTAGCTTCTATTGATTCATGATAAGGTGTTATCCTTCACGTTGATATGGTGGACGCCAGTACTAATACGGAGTCCCTAACCAGGATGAGAAAATTTTCCAATTCCTGTTGGTTTTCACTGATCTGTAGTTGACGTTGGTTCGTGACGAAATCTACACTCGAATTAATAAAAATCTCCTCAAAAATCTTTATTCTAAATAATAAAAGAATTTATATTGGTTGGAGGATTTCATCATGAGCTGACATCAGCTAGAGAACCACTGGAAAACCAGCTCCGAGTACTGGGTAGCTGTATTCTCAGACTAGTTTGGGAGTTTTCATCAGTACGCGCTTACCACTAGAGTTCGAAACCAGGACCTTCTGGTTACAAGGCGAGCTAGCTTGTAGACTACTGAGCCACTGGGACCCGATCCAATGGCCAGTGCATTAATTCTAACATTTGTCAATCAGACAAAGTCCCTACAAAGGCGCTACTTGAAAATTGATCTGATGCTCCCCAGTGGCTGACCCTATTTAGGTGGTGAACTGAAGTTGTAGTGGGAGGCTGTCATCAGGTAGGTGGGTAGTAGATGGTCGAAGAAGATATTGCGAAGTGGTTGGGCTATATCGTGAATTGACAGAAGTTAGAATTAATGGACTGGCTATTGGATCTAGTCCCAGTGGTTCGATGGTCTACGAGCTAGCTCGCCTTGTAACAGGAAGGTCCTGTGTTCGAACACTGGTGGTAGGTGAGTACTGGGGAAGAGTCCCAAACTAGTCTGATGAAACAACTGACTGTACAGTACTACTAGCTTTTTTTCCAGTGATTCTCTAAATGATGTCAGTTCATGATGAAATCCTCCAACCAATCAAACAGAATCCTTACAAACTAATGCCTGAGAATTTTTAATGCACTACAGTTTCATACGCAATAGTAGAAATAATTCTTAAATTTTCTGAATCCCTTCAAACATGGAATGCCTAATACGTAATACGGAATAAAATAAATGACATTCAACTAGCGAATGATGAAACAATGGTTAGTTTTGATATAACTAGTCTTTATACTAATATACCAGTTAATATGGCCTTAGAAGCAGTTAAAAAAGAATTAACTGCGGATCCGGAACTCAGTCATAGGACAAAGCTGTCCATTGAAGAAATTATTTTAGGGATTCAGTTATGCCTCACATCTACTATCTTTAAGTTCCAAGGCAAAATATATAGACAAACAGAAGGTGTAGCAATGGGATCACCAATATTCCCCTATCGTAGCAGACATATTTATGGACAGCTGGGAAAATAGTGCCCTCAATACATTTAACCCTACTCCGAAAATATGGTGGAGATATGTGGATGACACTTTCACAGTGTTAAAAACAGAACACATCTCTAGCTTCTTGACACATATAAACTCACAAGTTGAGGGAATAAAATTCACATTTGAATCAGAAAATGAACAAGGAGAATTAGCTATGTTAGATTGTAAGATAAAAAGAATAGAAGAAGGCAAACTACACACTAGTGTTTATAGAAAACCAACGCATTCTAATAGATATTTAGACTTTAATTCGTCTCATCCTTTAACTGTTAAGGCAGGCTTAGTTAAATGTTTAACAAACCGAGCAGTGGCACTAAGTAGCACAAAAAAGATCTAAATGATGAATTAAAACAGATAGAAGAAGCGTTGGTGTTGAATAACTATCCTATAAAATTCATTAGGAAGATCATTAAAGGCCAAAAACAAAATAAAAATAATTGTGAAACTAGTAATAATAACATAAATAAGAAAGAATATAAGTCATCCACAGTTATACCATATAAAGAGGGGACATCTGAGACACTACGTAGGATTCTGAATAAAATAGGAATTAGGGTGGCATTTAAACCTACAAACTCACTCAGGGACAAGCTCTGTAGGTTAAAGGACCCAGTTGACCCAATTAGACAAAATAATATTATTTACAAAATACCATGCAATGACTGTGAGGTCAACTACATAGGTCAAACTAGTAGGTCAGGGGTAGTCAGATTGTCAGAGCATAAGAATTTAGCTAAGGTAAGAATGGTTGACCCCGAGAAGATAAGTAATTTAGAAAAAAGCTCAGCAATTGCAATGCATGCGCTAACACACAACCACACAATAGGGTGGGAGAGGGTTAAAATTCTAAAAGTAATCTAGGTAGGTGGAGAGAGAGGTTGATTACTGAATCCTTGTTCATCGAGTCTACACCCAACACATGCAATAGGAATGACTCGTCACTCATACCTGAAATATGGAAAATACTATTACCAATGAAATCAAGTGAAAATCAAGAGAAAAACAATGGAACTATATAAATGAATTTAGGAAGTCGTGTGATTACCTTGATATGATTATGAGCAATAAATTGTGCTCGAAACGTCATCAGTAAACATTACTGTATAACGCTGTGAGACTTTATCAAAACAAAATTTACCTATAATGGAATTACACTCTACCACAGTGCACAAGTTTTATTCTTATATCAATGAATTCTTGTATTCATTTACAACTGTTACGTAATTTCTCATTATCTACTTTGTTTCTATGCGCATTCTGAGTAAAACTCACCTTTGTTGCTACGCTCATTTCATTAACAGCTAATTTTTTTGACTTGTGTTACAGATCTTCACCTGTTTAGTTGAAATAACCGTAACCAATTTTAATTTTGTTTGAGAAACTTAATGTATACATACATACAAAATAAGACGTATGTATTTGCGATTGTACAGCTAAGAAAATGAATTCACCGAAAAGTGACTCTTCGCTGAACTACATGTTTTCTTTTCATTAATGCCTGGATGAGAATTAACCATGAATATTATTGAACTGTTTACATTGTGGTTTGAACAAACCAAGCACTAAAATACTAAAACAATGGTGAAATTATTCAACCTGAGACTGCTTCACTATCTGTGAAAACACATCCATTAATTAATTCTGAAAAGGGGGAGTCTATGTAAGCATTTGAGAAGCACATGTTAGTCAAAGTCAATGAAATGAAGTTTACTCTTGCGGAAGTCAGCCAAATGGTATTTTTGAATTGTATTTGGTACTGAATCATAAGTTGTTTGTGTTGTACAAACTGACTTCAGTAACAGAGAATTCCGTCATTCTTTGAGATACAATTTCCAAATGCATTCGAATGGCAAAAAAATACGACTGAATATCAGAAATTGCCTGTCTAAATACATAAAAATTAAGTCAATAAACAGCTTCTGAATTTAATAAAATAAGGTGATAGACTTAAACAACTTCATAGAAAATGAGGAGATGAAACAAAGCTCAGTTATATAAATATTTTAATTTTACCAAGATGGTAGATTCCATGAAACTGAGTCATCACCTATTTCCACACTGTCTTTGCGCTATTCTTATAGGATGACATTTCTTATCTTATTGTAATGCAGCTTCTAAAGCTTCAGTGCATATACCGTGTTTATTTTATTTTTTTTATTTTTTATTTTTATTTTTGATTTACAGCTTGATTCCACACTGTATTTTCGGTACAAGTACTCAATTTTCAGCATGGATATCGGTAGCCCAAATTTTGCAGGCCGACCATACATATCAGATGTGCGTCGGTGCGGGCTCGAACCCCGGACCATGTGCATGGTCGGCGAGAGTCCTAACCAATGTGCCACCGACGCACATTAATACTATGGAGGGAGAATTAAATCTTATAAGGAGAATTCTTATGAACAGTGGATATCTGCCACGTTTTATGGACAAAAATATACAATCGAAAGCAATAAGATATGATTTAACCTTGTATTCTAGAAAAAAATTATTATTTCCTTTAATTCCTAGAGGAACATAGGGCTTCAGCCGCGCCTCTCCATTGCGTTCGGTTCTCTGCCTACATTTTCACCCCGCTCCAAGTCTGCCCACATGATTTCATCTCCTCTTCACATGACCTCCTCCAAGTCACCCTTGCATTGACGACCAACTCGCCGATTCTCTTTCGGGTTCCACTCGAGCAATGGCTTGTCTAGTGATATCACTTGATGGTTTCCTCAGAGTATGGCCTTTCCCCGACATTTCTTTCTGCCTATTTGTTTCGCAATCGGTTCCTGGTTGGTTCGCACCCAGAGATCCCTGTTGCTGATCTTTTCTGGCTGGCCATCTGATCTGGAGTACTGAGCGAAGACAACTGTTGATGAAGGTCTGTAGTTTGTTTGAGATGCTCTTTATGACACGCAGTGCAAGTCTCTGATCCGTATTGCAGGTAGCACTGACTTCACATTGGAGTTGAAAATCCGGATCTTATTTTCATCATCATGCTGGGTGCCGTTGACCTCCACACAGACCTGAGATTAATGAAAGCTTGTCTTGCTTTTCCGATCCTTGCTTTGATATCCTCGTCAGTTCAGCTTATAGTTGAAACGATGCTTCCCGGGTGGGCAGGTAAAGGAGGTTGTTTCTTTCACGTTCCTAGAAAATGATACATACTAATCAAGAATGCAAACATGAATTAGCCGCCAACATCCTTAAAAGAAGAATTTCATAGTCCATGACAAAGATATCCCCTGCAGCACTGTTCAGAATGGTGTTTTTTAGACAACCATTACATTTTTACTGGGCTGAAACGCAAGATAGTGCAGGTTATCAACTCTGTGTCTGTTAACTAATTCATTTGTTCATGTGGAGCTACGTATATCGGTTGTTTGACGTGAGCTCTGTCTAAACGATGCAAGAACATTATACTGCATGGTTAAGAAAAGGTAGACGTGCGGCTATAAGTAGCACAATAACAGAACATCTGCCCAGTAATAGTCATCTTATTTCTACAGCTTCTGTCCTTCAAGCTATTTACTGGGAGGAAACTGACCTGTCCAGATCAATACGTATCTAAATCGTTTGTATTACTGAAGCATTAACCATCGAAATAGAAAAGCCAGACCTTTAAAATTATTAGCGTTCTCTGAGCTGGCTGGTTTAGTTGCGGAGCTTTCGTCGTCCTTCTGGACAATAAATTCGGCGCGATTTTCAGCATAAAGCCAGACCTTTGTTCACAGAAAAAGTTGATTCAACTGCTTCTTCTTTCATGGTTCTAATCTATCCTTTGCATACAGTATACGGTTTTCTTCAAATCTTGCACGCAACCATTGAGTCGCGTACTATCTCTCTTGGCAGATCTGGCAACAAAAGTCACAAAAATGCCATTAGAGCATATGACAGGTTAGGTATCCCTAATCTGTCTATGCTATATTATTATAATCCCATTTCTTACTTTGGCGGTATTTATTTTACGTTTGGTTCAACTTGTATGCCCTTTCCTTATCATTTCGACCGCTTTCATTATTATTTTCACCTTGAAATATTCCCTGTATTATTTCATTTGTTACCTTTATCTATTCTGTTCAACAAACTTTCTTTGGAGTGTTGTCTTATGGTAATCATAATACCTTGGTGTGTCACATTTTAATCGCCAACCAATCTTATTAATTCTGCACAAACTTAAAATTTTTATACATTCCAACTAACCGTTTTACAAAGTATATAATCTGTTTTGTCTCAGTTCGCACTATATTTTATAAAACAAATAATATATGCATTTTCAAGAGTTGATCAGTAGGGATATGATTTGTTTCCCAGTTGCACAACGGAGACAACCACTGAAATCCAGGGAGTACTAAACAGCTATTTCATCCTAGTTTTGGGACTCATTGGCAGTACGTACCCATTGGGGTTCAAACCCAGGACTCTCCGGTTACAGGGTAAGTCAGTATGCAATTCAGACACTAGGACCTGATTCAATGGCTAATGATTTGTAACTTCTACCAATTCGTGATTTTAGTGTGAACACCAACCATTGTCATAGGCACGAACTCCATCCTCAATCCCGACTGGGAGGACCTCAGTGATTCTCGCTAGTGACTTACTACAGACAGGAGTTTCCTGGAGTTCTAGTGAGAAGTCGTGACCAGTAAGGTCCATCCAGTCGAGAGTAAGGATAGATTTCCCATCGATGATATTGACTGGTGGTCGCGTTAAGATCATGACTTGGTAGAAGCTAGAATTCATGGGTTGATCATTGGATGGGGTCCCAGTGGCTTAATGGTATACGAACTGGCCTTGAAACCAGTGAGTCCTGGGTTCAAAGCTCAGTGGATGAGTATTGCAGGCAAATTCCAAATAATGAAGAGACAACTGTCCGGTGCTCTCTGACATTCAATGTTTCTCTAACTGATATCACTGCATGATATTGAATTTTTCGGCAAAAATCACTTCACTGAGTCACTTGTTTTAATTTTATGTATATATTCTAATGTGAATCTTTCATGAATCAATTAGTCAGGTGAATGAAGTTCATATTTATCTTTGTAATAAGTAAAAAAACAGGTCAGGTTAATTTGGCAACCTGCATCATTACCTATTTAACATACACTTGTAAATCCAAATGAATCACTCTTTAACACTAGTGCACTGAATTGTTTACACACATGAATTTTCCAGTACGTTTATTTTATGTGAAAGTTATTTCAAGTGATGTTATTCCCTTAAATTTGTTTATCAATAAGCATTGGGAAATTTAAGGAAAACAGTGTTGACATAGGTAATCAAGTAAAAGTGAAATTCTACACAATTAAAATGTTTTCGTGATTATTTTTCGTAGAGAGAGAGTGAAGGATATTCGTCAATATAATTTCATCCTAGATCAAACAACTCGGAATATTTTACACAAGTTTATTCAATTGGAAACAGTGACAGATGTTAGCATTTATGAGTCATTGAATCCCAGGCCTTGAAATGCCTCGTAGCCTGTAGATTCTAGTATTCTAGGCTATAACAAAACAACTGTCCAGTGGATCATAATCCTTCGTGATTCTCTCACCAACCTCAGTTAGTGATGAAATCTAGACTGAAAGTGTAACAACAGAAGACAAGGGCCAGGCAACAGATCATTTATTAAGGAAATCAACACATATTCATGTACATATTATAGATTATTGTTAGCAGAAAAACAAAGTCCTCTGATTGGTTGTTTCTTACAGAACGTTAACCTTGCATCTCTTTGTGGCTGTTTCTTGAATGTCAGATCATCTATATGTTAACTGTATCCGCTTACGCAAAGTCTTTGTTCATATTTTTCTGACGACGTGAACATTGACGTGAACTAATCTCCATCAATTTTGGCTAACAGCCAGCTCTCAAAGTACTCAACAGTTCTAGAAATCCGAAATCTGAATGCATATTATAAACTTGTGTCAGGTAGTTCAAAGTAATTCCGAGTGAACATCCTTATTCTTACTCAGCTAAAGTTAGCTTAAAAAATAAAAAATGAGGCAAAATATTTGGGGATTGTTTTCGCAAGTTGAACACTGTGGCTTCCATACATTTATCAGTAACATATTTGACGTGATTCACAAACACAGAGCATAACTCATTTGATAAACTATCAAATGCAGTATGTTGTTGCCATATCTTTATTTCAAGCTGTTAGTATTTGCAATCAAATGAGTCAGTCTGATTTGAGACAAGGTACACTTCAAAATCCCTGTTTTTGCCTCTATTTGTGATCTTCCAAGAGATACCCGATGAAATTTCTGATAAGGATTTAATACTATGCTTGGTTGCGGTTTAACGTTAAACTTTAACACTTCGTTGAGATCTTCCGACGTCATCAGATACGCACAGGCTTTCAATAACTGAAGCACTCAAATTTGCATAAATTTATCCTTCTCATTATAATTATTATGGTGAGCTTGGTCGTTATTCACTGATTCACACTTCTAGGCTTTAATTCTACTAACCACATTTGTTTGAAATGTCTATTCGTAGTGTTTTTCGTCGGTGTGCATATCGGTTAGGAAGCTCGCCGACCATGCACATGGTACGGGCTCGATCTTCGGCCGATGCACTCCTATACCTCGCTAAGCTGGAAATAATGCTGCTAAAGAGGAAAGGCTGGGCATGAGGCTAGCAGCCCCATCCTGTCAAAATAAACAGTGCTAAAGAAAATTCAAGCTTCTAGCCTGAAGCCCTATATTCCACTGGGGACGTGAAACAATAAAAGATGTAACTGAAATCACTATCAACGGGAACAACTTAAAAGATGTCACCTCCTTCACTTATTTAGGTTGAATCGTTTCAACCACGGACGGAACGGAAAGCCAAGTTCCACCTTTATCAATCTGAAATCATTTTTGAAATCTTCTACAATCCGTAGCACAAATAAAAAGATTCGGATTTTTGACGCAAATGTAAAATCAGTCAGTTCTTCGATATGATTCAGAAACTTGCAGTGTGTGTCACGAAAAGTATTTCAAACTAGTTACAGACATTTACCAAACATTGCCTTCGCCGGCTCCATAATGGAGATTGAACGGCCAGCCAGCCAGAAGGAATTAGCAGCAAGAAAGACCAAAGAAAAACTGATTGCTTAACAAATGTGTAGGGGAAAATGAAGATGGATTGTACATACGTTGAGGAGACTATCGAATGACATAGCGCACAATGGAAGCCGTTGCTCTAACGGAATCCGAATGGAAAGCGATGAGTAGATCGTCGGTGTGAGTGTTACATGATGCAGATTGTTTGGTGAAGACGGTGATGAGATTAAAAGGGACACTGGACCCAAATGAAAAGGACACCACCATAAAGAACGAAGTGAAGATGTGTTTTTGAAGCCCTATTTTTCCCTCGGAACCCAAGGAAACAGTAATAACAATAATTGTATCCAGTTGAAAAGGCCAGTGAGGAATTATCAAAAATTCATATTTGATTAGGCTGGCTTCTTTTATTCCATTTAGATGAAACAGAATAACTTGTCTTATCAGGTATATTGCAATGGGTTAATCCGAATAAAATTATTTTGATTGTTTTGCCTGCAAGTAAAAACGTGTCTGCATATAAATCCTTCTATTGGGCATCATATCTAATATCAATCACTTTGTCTTTAAACTAACCTGACTTTATCCGCCTTTCTTTTGTAAGCCTTTTATATTCTTTTATTCTGATTACATAATGAGGTGGTTTCCCTGCAAAGGTAGAAAAAGGGAGAAATGTTCTTCGTAAATATTTCCACAAGAATGAGCATTTTATCTTTTAATGACGTAATACAAAACTAATGAACATAAAAATCGATGTTTTTAAATTGTTTATTCTAATTTATTGGTTCATTAGGAGAATTTGTATTTCAAATAATTACATTCCCTTTGAGGTGACTGTTATTGCCTACCACGAAATTGTGAAGATCAATAATTCAAGCAATTTCCACTGCCTTGTCGAATAGATTTGACCAAGTTTTGAATTTAATGACGCACTTAATGTTTGAGTAAAACTTATGCCTCGTGGTAGAACATAACTTCACATTAAATAATCGGATGGTGTTTTAAGCACATTTTATTTTTCGTAGTCATATTAGTGTGTTTACGTGATGTCAAGGCTTGCCTAATAAGCTTTCATACCCTTCCCTAACTCTTTTAGTCAAATTTTCCATAAATCTAGAATAGACGATATGTAATTGTCCATAAAATAAATATTAAAGACAACCAAATGAAGTGACGTATCGCTTATACAAAACTCGCCTGGTTTACTAGTTTGCTAGTCTTTCAGCCCGTCATAAGCCTTGAGAAAGAGTAAAGTGTGGGCGTGGGGATAACGGCCTCACTCCAGAAAATCATTCTAGTGACTAAAGAAATTTCAAAGCAAAATAAAAATAAAGAAAATATTTTTCTTCACTGCAGTCGGAGAGACGAAGTGATGCGGGCTGGTGAGACCCTTCAAGAGCCAGCCAACCGATGTGCCTTCTCTCGATCGGGACAGAAAATAAACATTGTGACTTGGAATATTCATACAATATAAGAGGCTGAGTCGACTGCCCAGGATGCCGAAGAAATGAGAAGACATGGCATAGGGGTGCTACGAATCTGTGAGAGCCTATACAATCTTAGTGGACTATCTAAATTGTTAACTAGCCACCCAGACGAAAACGACGAGACCTCTGAGGCAATGAGTGGCTATAATGATGTCACCAACAGTGGCCAAACTCTACTGCAGTGGGAACCAATCTCTTCCTCCGGGTTCATGACAGCAAGATTAAACTCAAGGGGAAAGAGGGTTACAATTAGCAAATACTACGCACATTGCTACAAACAATGCGGAACACGAGAAGGAAGATTTCTATAAACAGCTACAAACAGTGATGGACAGCATCCCGAAATACCTATTAGCGATATGAATGCCAGCTGAACTGGGAGCAGAAAATGAAGGGAGAGGTCTCATCGTGGGTCGAGAAGCTGTAGCTCGGAGAAGTGAATGAGAACGCAGGATTCTTCGCAGACTTCTGCACTTTCAATGATTAGATGGTCGGAGGCATTAAGTACAAGCACAAGGACATACACAAGGTCGGCGACATGTATTTCACCTAACGGACACACCAAGCGTCAGATGAATTTCATCTTAATGCTGCTCAAGAAAGTGGAGACAAAAATTAGAGAATAGGAGCAGATATGGTCTCTGACCATCATCTAGTCCAAGGAACCTTCAAGGTGCAGCTGAAATCCTTTAGAACAACTGGGGACATGCCACACTCATAAAGTGAAGGACCAAACCACAAGGGATGACTTCGCTACAGATATCAGAGCAAAGTCAGAGACACTACCTTATATAATTGAGGAAACCTGTGTGGAATAACACTAGAACTTACTATCTGAATGTGATGTTCACGGAAACCTGTACAACTGTTCTAGGATGAAAGAAGAGACTAGACAAGGAATGGCTAGCTCTCAACGGACACCTACCTGGAAGCTAATATAAGTGAGGAGAGGAGGATGGTGAAAGAGAAGATGTAACAGGGCAAAGATACACAACAGAAGGCAAAGCTGAGTTCAATGTACACTGTACTGAATAAAGAGAGAAGCGAAGATGAGTGCTAAGAGAGAGATAAAAGACAACTGCCAGGCCCCAGCTAAAAGAGACTCGAGAACATTATATCAGATAAACAGGTCTCTATCCCGAAGGAGATCAACTTAGATGATGAAACCAATAAAAGATATTCAAGGGGACCTGATTAGGGAGGAGAAGAAACAAATACAACGATGGGCTGATCATCTCGAAAGACTCTTGTGTCAACCATTGCCTGCAACTCACCCAGAAATACCACCAATAGCACCCAAAGAACCAAGCTGATCCTCCATCACGAGCATATGTCTTGAATATGGCAAAGCTAAGGAAGTCCAAGAAGGCAGCAGGAAACTACCTCAACATTATGCAGTGTTCGAAATTTTCATCAACCCCATTGATCAACTATATGGTTATGCCACACGTCAAGTAATCAACAATGGAAAACTCGGTGGAACTTTTAAGGTGAATACAGGATTAAGACAAGGCCACGTACTATGACCGATGATTTTCAGAGCTGTGGTGGACTGGACTACACATTAAATTGTGGAGAGTGAGAAGAGAGGCATACGATGGAATGACAGGGAGACTCAATAAGATCTGGACTTCGAAAGCAAGTTGACAGAAGGGATGGTGTAGACAGGACTTCAAGCAGACTTAAAGAAGGTGGTGGTGATGAAGGCAACCGATCAGCAATAACAAGCACCAATTACTATCAGCAAGAAAAGTCTGAATATGGTCAACTCTTTGACTTTTCTAGCTATGAATACTGTATAACTAACTGTTTATTCTATCAAATAAACATATTTTGTATGGAATTAAAGGCGCACTACTATTAATTTAGAAATATGTGCAATAAAAAACACGGTAAATAATAGGTCAGAACATATTATTTCAAAGAATTCAGCGTGAGTCTCAGAGGGATTATCATATCATTAATATTGTTAGTTATTTGTATGATCTCCCATTTTAAGAGTGAACTCATTATTTTGTTGTTTGTTTTTTTAATTCGAAAGATAAGATGGAGAAAGGTTTTAATTTGCAGACTTTCTCTTAAGTTGTTTTCTTACAAATACAAGTTATGCCTACTGAAAGAAGTAGAAAACTTCACGCTAACCGTATGATTTACTTCAAGCTTTGATGCTTGCTGGTAAAAGCATCCAGCGTCCAGAAAGAAGCGGTTATTAGTCTTTCTTTGCCCTGGTAACTGGATAATTTCACCTCTCTTTCCTCCGAATGTGAAATGCTAAAAGTTTCCATTGTGTATGATTATTATTGTTCGGAATAGTGGTTAATATTGCATATTTATATATGTATATATTTTTAGTGTATGAGTATATTGATCGATTGATTTTTGTTTCACATGAACTCTGTGCAAGTATGTTAAAATTGTTGTTGTAGATATATTTAATAATGTCTTTGCCATGTAAGCAGCTGACGAGAAGGCAACGAAATAAGCAATGGTAGTACCAGTTTATTCTGCTAAAACTGTAGTTCTTGCTTTGTTCAAATAGCATCTTATTTGTACAATAACAGCTAACGATGAAATATTTCTAATCACTTGTGGAGCTTTAAATAACACGGAGTTCTGGCAAAACAGTTAGGGAAGAGATATTTCAAGTAGATAACTTTTACAAGGAATATGTTTTTAACTTAAGCTCACAAAAATAAACGTTGGCATTGAATGCAAACTCAGGATTATTGTACCTATTTTTTTTTCAAACTACTATTCATTGAAGGGAACCTTGACAAATGAGCACAATTTGTCACCTTGAAATGTTACTTTGGATTGATAATGGTAGTTAGACTAACCATTATGAAAAGAAAACAGTTGTGTTTTCCTACGAAAATATCTCTACTCTCCTCAGCTGTCAACTTCATTTTCTTGTTTGCTTATCAAATATGTGACATGAATAAACTTATATAATATCACCAGTAGACTGATAAATTATACACTGGTGAAGGAAATGCCACATATTTTGTAGCTTTGACAGGTAAGGAACAATTTAAAGGAACTATTTCACAACTAAATACATCCTGTTTCTTATTATTATTACAATGAGAATTTTCACTACAATGAAATACTAATGTGTTAATGAGTATTTGCTAACTGGGACTGACAAAAACTGAGTTTCTGATTTAAATAATCGACAAAAAAGCAGAACTGTTAAGTGCAACTTTGAAGTACAACGTGTTTTGACAGAAGTAACTTAAAAGTTAGCTAAACGTCGTCGCCCAAATACTTGAATTTTCTTTCCTGCTGATTCTCTTGTTCAGAAGCATTTTTTCAACTAAATTACTACAGTTTATCTTGCGAAATGAATAATTCATTGCATTTAACTACAGTAAGTTATCCATAGTTGGCTTCTCTGGTTCCATACTGAAGATCAAATAGTCAGAAAAAATAGACAACAAGGAACTCTGGGGACGAATTAACCAACAATCTGCCTCGCAACAAAATATGCCGGAGAAAACGGAAATGAAATGTAAGTACTCTGGAGAGGCCATTCAGTGATGCCACACACCTGATCCTGGAGTGGAACCCTAATGGGAAGCGACGAGTCGGGCGTGAGTCCTCAGGTGATACGGAGTTGATTGTGCGAGGATGAGAGGAAAACTTATTGGTAATGGTGGTGCTATCTGGAGAGGATTTCGGAGGATAGGTTGAAATGGAGATGTTGCGTTAAAGCTTTTTGTTGCTCTTGACACCTTATGGAATTACAGTAAGTTATGTGTTTATTTCCAAAAATATATTATTCATCAGTACAAGGGATTACTGGAATATAGGATGTTACGTCTACAGTTTGAATATATACTTACGTCGTAATTAACCACAGTGATTCCAATCAACGAAACTATTGAGATCATTTGTCAGCAATCTGATCTTTTCCCACTCCCAGAGTCGGAATTCAAACGCGTACTGTTTATGTGTACCATGGATGTGCAATTCCAATTTGACAACACTCATTGCCGCCGAATAGATAGTGTAGCTATGAGCAGTTCACTTAGCCCTGTTTTAGCAGATATATTCATGTCCAACTTTGAAAGAACAAAGTTGAAGCATGCAATCGACGAAACAAATTCCTACTGTCGATATGCTGATGACATATTTATAGTGTGCAACAATGAAAGTCATGCTTCACACTTACTCATATTATTCACTGATACACACACGAATATTGAGTTTACTATGGAACATGAAAGTGATGGAAAGTTCCACTTCCTCAACACTGCCATGGAAAGCCTAGAAGACGGTAGTCTACACATGTCAATTTATCGAAAGCTTACCTGGAAGGGACAATACTTAAATTTTAATAGCTTTCATCCAAATAGCTTTAAACGCAGACTAGTCAAGACTCTGTATCATAGAGCGGGGAGAATATGCTCTGTAGAGAAATCAGAGGAAGAATTTGAGTTTCTCGAAAACATTTCGTAGATCAATGAGTACCCCCAAAGGTTTATCAACAAGTATGGAATATCTGAATTCACAAATGTAAAACAAGTTACAGTGAGTAAAAAGCCAATCTACATACAGCTTGATTATGAAGGTGAAAACATTGTAGCAATTATCAACAGAAGGCTGAGTATATCACTAGCCAGAGCGTATCCTGCAGCTAAGCTCGTCCCCATCTATCGAACAACTTGCTCTTTAGTGCAATCAAAAGTCGATTGATATCCTTCTCATGTTTATACAAATTTACATGTATCTGCGGGAGCAGTTACATTGGAGGGAGAGAAAGAAGGGCATATCTACGATTTTCTGAACATGTACCAAAACGCCTATGTCTAAAGGGAACAAATGCTTCAAACAGTGCCATCACCAAGCATCTCTTTGATACGCGTCATGAGGTGGACGTCAAAAAGTCGTTCGAAATTATCAATAGGCTAAAGAGCTCAATTCTCCTTAAGTTTGCTGAAGCCATTTCCATCAAGGCTGGAATGAATCTTCACTAAACCGATCCAGATAATTTTTATTATTTACTTGCAATAATTGACTATGCGATATTTACATTGGTCAATTAAAAGTCCTGCATACAGCATAACGAATACATGCGAATGAGTAATCTAAACACCTGCCACTAATACCATGTCCCGTTAGAAGGTCGCTAAAATTAGAAGGTAGTTGAATTACATACAAATAGGAGATAGTGGGAATTAGTTAGTTTTGACGTAACCAATCGGTATACCAACACAACAATCGATATGGCTTTGAAACTGGTTAGAAAAACAATAACTTGAATATCAATGAGATGCTCACTAGCCACGTGTTCTTTTTAGGTAGGTACTTACCTAGGGTTCTAGTGGGAAGTCGTGACCAGTAGGGTGCAGCACGTCGGGTGTGAGGACAAATATTCGCGAAAGACATTGGCTAGGGGTTGCGCTATATCCTGAATTAGCAGACGTTAGAATTCATAGGCTACTGGATCGGGTCCCAGTGGCTTAGTGGTATACGAGCTCGCCTTGTAACCAAAAGGTCCTGGGTTTGAACCCCGGTGGGTGCATACTGATGAAGAGTCCCAAACTAGGACGGGGGAAGCAGCTGTCCAGTACTCCCAGGTTTTCCAATGGTTCTCTAACTAATGTCAGCTCATGATGAAATCTTGTAGAAAAAACAATAACTGTTGGTCCTAAACTCAATTATAGGACAGTGCTAATCACCGAAGAAATTATTTCGAAAATTGAGTTATGCCTCGCATCTACTGTCTTCAGGTTCTAGAGCATAATATATAAACGAACAGAAAGTGTAGCGATGAAATCACTAATATCGCTGGACATAGTAGCTATAATTTTTGATATTTTGGAAAATATAGCTCTTGAGACGTTCAATCCTACTACAACAATATGATGGAGATGCGTGAATGACGCTTTCATAGTGCTACAAACAGAACATATCTCCAGTTTCTCAACACAATTAAACTCAGTAGTAGGAGAAACAAATTTTATTTATTTTATCTTTTACGGTTGATTACAGCTTGATTCCACACTGTATTTTTGGTATAAGTATGGAATTTTCAGCATGGATATCGGTAGCCCAAATTTTGCAGGCCGACCATAGATATCAGGTGTACGGCGGCAAGGGATCGAACCTCGGACCATGTGCATGATCGGCGAGAGTCCTAACCACTGTGCCACCGACGCACATTTGAATCAGAAAATGAACGACTGGAATTAGCTGTGTTAGACCATAAAATAAAACGAACGAAAGAAGGTGAGCTATGCATTCGCGTCTGTAAAAAGCCAACTCCCACTAATAAATGTTTAGACCTTGATTCATCTTATCCGTTTTCCATAAAGACAGACTGATTTAAATATCTAACAAACCCAGCGAAATATTAAATTAGTACATCATATGAATAATTTAATTAAATGAAACAGATAGAAAAGACGTTAGTACCAGACAAATATCCCCAAAAAGTCCTTACGAATATCACGAAGACTCACCGGAAAAGTAAACATGGTAATGAAAAAAATGGCCATAACATTGATAAGAAATATTTCAAGATATATATATATATATATGGAACCTACATATAAAATCCTGAAAGTCGAGTGGTTTGTCCAAGGGTGACATGGAGGTGATCGTGTCAGAAGGCGATGAGAGTTTATAGGCAGTAGTGGGCCCAGCTGAAGAGGACATCAGGGAATAAAAAATAAGGAGGTGTGTTGTTGAATCCGTATGTTCTGCTCAAGACCCATCAGAACACCGGTGGCACAGCTACTAGGACTCTCGCCGACCACGCAAATGGTCTGGGGTTCAATCCCCTGCCGACGCATACCTGATATCAATGGTTGGCCTGCAACTTTTGGGCTACCGATATCACATGCTGAAAGTTTCATATTTGTACCGAAAAAAATTACTGTTTGGTTTCAAGCTATAATCAAAGTAAGTACATAATATAACATCTGAAACTCCGAAAAGGATTTTTCATAGGATAGGAATTAGGGTGACATTCAAAACTATAAACTCACTCAGGGACGAGCTCTATGAGCTAATAAAAAAAGGAATGAGAAAAAAGAGAATAATACAAACGGAGCTTAAAATATGAGTGCCTTTATATGATTATGAATAATGATTAGTGCTCAGGACGTTACCAATAAATAATATTAGAATATTATCCAATGATGCAAATGGAGGGGCTTGAATAACCACAATTTAAATTTTACTTATTTTAGTGTTGGTTTGCGTGAACTTGATTGGTTAAAGGACCTCATCATGAACTGAAATCGGTCAGAGAACTACTGGAAAACCTGAGAGTACTGGACAGCTGTTTCTTCCTAGTTTGGGAGTCTTCGTCAGTACGTCCCCACCGGGGTTCGAACCCATGGCCTGTAAGCTTAAGCATTTTTATGTCAGGCTTAAGAATTCCACAAAAATATTTATACTTTGTTTCAGGTTCAATTAAAATTTGAAAATGAACATTTTCGGAACACAGCTGTGCACCAAAATATGCAGCTGTTTAATGAAAACTTAAAAAAAATGGGTAAGTAAATGTAAACAATTTGTTGTGTAGTAACAAAAACAAAATGGTTTCAATGATTTCATTCTGATTCTAATGATTACAGAATATTCCCTGTTGAGTATGACATATAAAATGTTGATTTGCCTATTTCTTTGGTTTTTGAATCAACCTTATGGGCTTGGGTATTTATTGATGTACAAATAATAAAAGAGGATGTCGTAGGGACATGACCTCTTATCTGTTTATTTTCGGAAAAATCATCCACTCACAAAAGAAACTTTGAACAGAATGATGAAATATATTACTAGACCTTATTCAGCTGTAGATAAAAGTTTCTTATCTTCAGTAAATATCAGTCATCAAAGTTGGTATAATGAAATGAAGTTTTCGCCACATATGTTAAACAGAGATGACACAGATCTGAAAACTGGCAACTCTACTTTGGCTTTTGTTTCAATAGACTTATCAGCGTTATTCAGTTAATTATGGAATTTGTTTTCAAGGTGTATTTGATATTTGTAATCTGATCGAATTCAACGAGAGAAGTTCTAAGAGAGTGAATTATTTCACTGTTCTACTCAGTGCCGTTTCAATTTTAGGAGACAAAAATGAGGATATAGAAGGTAAGACAGATCTTCATTACTCGAAAATCAGTCTTGAAGTCTAATGCCTTTAGCATTAGGAAGAAATTACTGACTTTCAGTACTAATATGAAGTCTCTTCTTCTGTGTGGTTCAAAGACTTGAACTATGCGTCATCAAAAGCGTTTCCAAAAGGCTGCTGCAAACTTTTAGTATCAGCTCCCATCGCGCGTACTGAACATCAGATAGCCAGAAAGGATTAACAGCAAAAGATTTTGGAGGACAAACCAACCAGCAAGCGATTGTGCGACAGATATGCATATATATATACACATATGTATATACACTGGGGAGATGACCCAGTGAGATCACAACCATAGTTCTGGAGTGGAACGTCAATGGGAAACGGCGAGGTGGGCGTGAATCCGCTACCGATATGCAGGTAATCGTGTGAGAAAGAGATAAGAGAGCTTATGGGCAATCCTGTTACCAGTGTAACAGGACTGCAGAGGACAAGATGAAATGGGGAAGTTCTGTTAAACCCCTGTGTTCCACTTGGAAACCAGCAGAATAATAAGCTAGTAACTACATGCGATGTCTGATGAGGATCTGACTAAATAGTTCAGACTGGTTTGTCGAACAAAATAGTGACGCTATTCATTTTAATATTGTTGGGATTTATATAAATGTGGCTTTACATATTCGATGTTTTATAAAATGTCCTCTATGTCATTATGTTATGTCATGCAGGACAGTGTTCAAAAAATATATAATCATAGCAAATAAAACAGGAACAAGGATTTATCAATGAAATTACTAGACAGGGTGAATAATGATATTACTTTGGCAACATGAAATAGCGGATTAAGTTATTTGTAGGACCTAATAAAGCAAAGGTTAGGTCACAATGTAGCCCTTAAAGACCTGAGATTCCAAGGATCTTGGTCACCGTTAGTTGCTGTATGGCTTTCCTTCTGAAAACAACATTGTCAGTAGTGAATTAACCGTGTTATAAACTAGCCTTCTGGCTAGCAGAAATACTTGAATCCATCTGTGTAGTGGGTTATCTGCAAATATGCTCAAAGATTTTCTTATTTTACTGAGAAACTGGCTGCTATGAACTTTTTCTGCTGGTTCTTCTTGCATATAATTTTCTGTTTCTTATTTATCAACACTTGATTCAGAGGACCATAGGAGATTATTTGCAGATGGAGAAAACTGTTTGCGCTACCCAGTGAAGATGTGAGCAATCTATTAATCCTGTGCACAAAAGATATCGAATTTCCTTTAAAATAGTTTACTTTGTAGACCCTTAGGTAGAATAGCCACCCGAAACCCTTTGGGTTCCATTTTCCTGATGTATTTAAAGGAAACTTACAAACAAGGACATCTGCGAACCTCATTCTTCTTGCTTTGATAAATATGAGCGAAGGAATATATCAGGGAATGTATTTTATCAACTGTAGTTATAAGTGCTAACCCAATTAATTCAAATTGTTTGAGAGAAGAGAAAACTTCATGAAGTGCTCCAAATGTTTTAGTAGTAGTCTGACTTCTACCACTTCATCCTGACCTTAAGCAAAAATCACCTTTCAGTTAGTAAAAACAAATATCTGTTATCAATAAACTTACCTGTATTATGAAATAACAAAAGCTTTTCCCTCAAATAAGATGAGTAGTCACAAAATTAGGAGTAAAATAGTCTGGTGAATAAAGTTAATGCCTTCGGAGAATTTAAGGGAAATGATATCTCTTTTTACATAACCTTTCTGATCTAATGGGTGACTGCATGCTAGTGAATCATTACAGATAATATCTGATATTTATGTAGGTCAACGGAAACCGAGTGTATAATGATAGTATCTAGGAATTTTGAAGTTTCTTCGGGACATTGAATACCTATTAGATCATTACTATTATTCCCCTAGGTTCCGAGTGGAGAATAGGGCTTCAACAAAATATCTTCCATTAGTTCTACTTATTGCCGTCCTGTAGGAATATATTAGCAAAGGAGTCATTGAAAGAATGCCGGTGACTTGTGTTGGAAACTGACCGCATCTTCACAATTCAGTTCAAATAACTACATCATGCAGGCAGATAAAATACCAAGAAAATAAATATTTGAGAATTAAGTATGAAACTGTTCCGTCGAGTTCCTAAAAAATAATAGGGCTTCAGCTGCACATCTCCACTTGCTTCTGTCTTCTGATGTACTTTTAACATGTATCCACGTTACTCCATACTGTTTCAACTCCTCTTCACACAATCTCCCCCATGTCACCCTTGCACCGACGTCCCACACACCGCTTCACTCCCAGATTCCACTCGAGGCTTGACGCGCGATATAACCCAGCGGTCTCCTCAGCCAGTGTTCGATCAATCTCCACTTTCTCCTGCATATTTGTTGATTAGCGATTGGTTCTTATTTTGTTTCTTCCCATAGTTTCTTGTTGGTGATTCTTTCCGGCCCCCCGGCCATCTGATCTCCAGTATAGATCCAGCGAAGACAGTAACTTGTTGATGAAGGTCTGCAACAGGCTGTTCGAAATATTCTTCGTGATCCGCCCGCCAAGTTTCTGATCCGTATAGAAGAACTGACTGACTTGACATTTGTATTGAAAATCCGAATTTTGTTGTTGATGTTGAGTGACGAAGATTTCCAGATTGGTTGTTTCAGGTTGATGAATGTGTTTCTCGCCTTCCCGATTCTGGCTCGATTTGACATCATCGTCCGTTCCGACTGTCTGTAGTTGAGACAATGCCCAATGCTAGACAAATGAATGAAGTAACCTCTTTCAAATCCCTCCCGTTGATGGTGATTGGCGCTGGATGTTGGTGTTGTTGTTGTTGTTGGCTGGTCGGTTGGTTATTTTCATGACCTCCGTCTTGTCCATGTTCACATGGAGTCCTGTCTTCGTCGGCTGCTTCTTCGACCAGTTTGTCGGTTTTCGCTTGTAAGTCTTCGATTTTGTGTGACATCAAACATAAATCATCCACACGCGAAATCCAGGTCTTCTAGGTTCTTCGCGTCGGTCCAGGATATCCCTGTCCTCTCGTTTCCCACTGTCTGGCGCACAATCCAACCAGACCACCACAATTAGGAATATCATTGGTGATAATAAGCACCCTTGTCTGACTCCTGTTTTTATTCCAAACGCCTCGCTGAGTTTTCCGTTGTGGATGACTTGACATGTGCCGTTGTCGTACAGCTGTTGCATAAGGTGGATGAATATTTTGTGTACGCTATAGTGCTCGAGTATTTTTCAAATTACTTCGCGGTCAACGCTGTCGAAAAGCCTTCTCGAAGTCTATAAAGACTATGTAGAGCTTTGATTGCTATTCCAAATATTTTGAATTAGTTTGACGTTATTTTATGGGCAAATAAAGCCAGCAAAAATATATTTCACCAAATTAAAGAAAATAATTTAATGGAGCTCAGTTATATGCATATTTATTTATTTGTAAAAATAAATCATTAGTAGAGGATTAATGGAGATTACGTATATTTTTTTCATTCCACGGAATTCTCAGTAAAACAAACAATTCCCTGTTTGACGTTTATTAGCACTGATGGTGTTTTCACTGCGTGTGGTTGCCAGCCTTACTCTCAAGCTTCCCCTCTTCTCAAGTTTCATAGTCGCTAGCGGTTTAGTTAAGCTTTACGTGTGCATGGGCTGAAAATCGAATTTCAGACTGCATGCATGCTCGAAGAGTATTCCACCACTGTACCATCAACGCATGACTGCGAATGTGGTGATCAATAGTTGTATATCGATTTTGTCATTACTTTATGTCATTTTGTCAAATTAATGATGCCACTACCAAATGCCAGGGACAGTCTTAGTGTCTTCCGAATCAAGAATGATTTGTTCACATTTTATTGATTCATTTAATTTTTAGCCCAAAATGTCCACTTCATCAATTCGTAGACAATAAATTCAGCGAAAAATATTTTTACTTTCTAAGCAGATCCTTATCTGTGGCTCTAGTTTAATATGGAAGTGAAAAAAAAATATTTTTAACCTCAACTTTTCAGAGCAAGTATTTCTGCTAACAATAACATAGATTTCATGTCAAGTTTGACGTAATAAACATCCTAAACGCATGACTGAGTTTACTTCGTATTACCACCTGCACATTCGATGGGTAAATTTTTGTTTTTATTCTGTCTACCACTAAAAATGTGAACCAAAAATAATTGTAAATAGTCTGAATTTTTCCCCTCTGAATATATATTTCATTGTTTTTTTCTACGTGAGCTTTTAATTTTCTTTTTATCATCTTGAAGAAAGACTAAAAGAAGACTTAAAAGTGGGCTCATATATAAATTGTTATTCAGAGCTAATGGTCTTAGTTGACGTTCACATGTGTAAGTATATTTTGCCTTTTGTCTATAATTGCTCATATCGTATGCTTGGAATGGTGTAGTCATTTACTTGGCATCAATATTTGAGTGTATAGGGGTAATGACTCACTGCTGTTAGATTTACTCATCGCTTGGCCGAAATCTTATCAATGGGACTACATAGACCAAAATAAACAATTTACTTTCAGTGGGCAGTGTATTCTCAAATGGACTAGTGGACTAGTTAAAAAGCAGTTTAGGGAATTTTTAAAAATAAGTGAAGGATAACTAACTTATTAGTGAAAACATGTATGAAAGAATTAGATCCACGCTTTTAGTAATACTAAGGCTTTTAAGTTCATGGAAGATATATAAACTCTGCTTACAACTTCTCCCTGATTCTGAATATACCTAAAACTGTCCATTATCTAGCTGTCAACTGTTCGCTTATAACTTTCAACCTATTTTTGGGGGGTGGGTTGGTGAATAAGATTTCACACTTACTTTGACATCTCTGAAATCATCCAGAGTATGCAAAAATGAATGGTTTTAATAAAGATTTGACTTCTCTTGACGTCAAAACATTTTTTTATTAGTCTTCTACTAACAAAAGATATTTAGTTTCTACTCAGGTACAAAGGATAATAAGAAGCTGGATATTGTGAAGTCAGCAGTATTTGTGAGAATGCAAGTTAAACGATCTTTCAACAATGATATAATCTATAAATATTCATCAACCTTATGCAACGGCTGTACGACAACGGCACATGTCAAGTCATCCACAACGGAAAACTCAGCGAGGCGTTTGGAATAAAAACAGGAGTCAGACAAGGGTGCTTATTATCACCAATGATATTCCTAATTGTGGTGGTCTGGTTGGATTGTGCGCCAGACAGTGGGAAACGAGAGGACAGGGATATCCTGGACCGACGCGAAGAACCTAGAAGACCTGGATTTCGCGTGTGGATGATTTATGTTTGATGTCACACAAAATCGAAGACTTACAAGCGAAAACCGACAAACTGGTCGAAGAAGCAGCCGACGAAGACAGGACTCCATGTGAACATGGACAAGACGGAGGTCATGAAAATAACCAACCGACCAGCCAACAACAACAACAACACCAACATCCAGCGCCAATCACCATCAACGGGAGGGATTTGAAAGAGGTTACTTCATTCATTTGTCTAGCATTGGGCATTGTCTCAACTACAGACAGTCGGAACGGACGATGATGTCAAATCGAGCCAGAATCGGGAAGGCGAGAAACACATTCATCAACCTGAAACAACCAATCTGGAAATCTTCGTCACTCAACATCAACAACAAAATTCGGATTTTCAATACAAATGTCAAGTCAGTCAGTTCTTCTATACGGATCAGAAACTTGGCGGGCGGATCACGAAGAATATTTCGAACAGCCTGTTGCAGACCTTCATCAACAAGTTACTGTCTTCGCTGGATCTATACTGGAGATCAGATGGCCGGCGGGCCGGAAAGAATCACCAACAAGAAACTATGGGAAGAAACAAAATAAGAACCAATCGCTAATCAACAAATATGCAGGAGAAAGTGGAGATTGATCGAACACTGGCTGAGGAGACCGCTGGGTTATATCGCGCGTCAAGCCCTCGAGTGGAATCTGGGAGTGAAGCGGTGTGTGGGACGTCGGTGCAAGGGTGACATGGGGGAGATTGTGTGAAGAGGAGTTGAAACAGTATGGAGTAACGTGGATACATGTTAAAAGTACATCAGAAGATAGAGGAAGTGTAGATGTCTAGTCTAAACTGTTCGTTCCGGTAGGAATCCAAGGGAACAATTATAATGAAAATAATCTATAAAGAAAGAGGAGTTTCAGTAGGATATCTTTGTGTCTCACTACCTGGAAAATGGACAGCTGAAATCAGTAATCCAGCTTTTTCAATTGTTCATAAGGTAAATGATTGCCATCTCAAAATTTTATGACACTGAGTGAAGCATGAGTCACATATAAAATGCTTTTTCTGGGTGAAATTATGAGGTAAAATTCACACTTGGAATCAATGTAGTCTGATGTGTTTGTCTTGATGGAAAGATAACTAGGAAAAGTAATGAAAACTTGTGGAAATAGGTTCGTCGAGTTGCATAGTGAATTAATTTATAACTAAGTATCCATCAACTGCATGAGAAACCACACTAGATCACTTATTACTCGCATTCAGTAGTAAATTACACCGTACTACCACTAGAGAAAAGAAAAACTATAGACGGAAAGTTTTCTCCATCAAAGAGAATTATACGTATAAACCTTGCCCTTTTATGTAACCTGTTGGATAATGCATTGAAAAACTGTCTCAAATTCCATGTCACTGATATTTGACGAAGAAACAGTAAGACAATTTTTCCTAATCGACGCTCATCTTCTAACGAACTGTAGGATTAAATAATTCAAATGGTCAATTATTTGTATATAACAGTCCATCTACACCTATGGTGCAAAAGATACGGATTATTCAATGTAGGCTTTGTCTAAGAAAGTGCAGGAAGATTACCATTTACTTATTTTATTTTTTTTGTTACAGCTTGATTCAACACTGTATTTTTGGTACAAGTATGGAATTTTCAGCATGGATATCGGTAGCCCAAATTTTGCAGGCCGACCATAGATATCAGGTGTGCGTCGGCAGAGGATCGAACCTAGGACTATGTGCATGATCGGCGAGAGTCCTAACCACCGTGCCACCGACGACCATTTAGAAGCAGCCACATAGGAAGATCTAGAACTAAGCATCTTAACATCTTAAAATCTTATTGCTGGAAGCCTATGTACAGTGGAGAAAAAATTTGTAAAAATCAGTCTTTACATTACTGAAGCTTCAGCTACCGAAATAGAGAAGCTGGGGTTATGTGTACAGAAGTTTTATTTAATTATTATTAATTCCTTCACCTTCCCAATGGAACACTGGGCTTCAAGCTAGAGGTTCGAAGTTTCTGTAGCAGTGGTGTTTATTTTTACAGGATGGGTTGCTAGCCTCATGCCTAACCTTTCCTCTTTAGCAGCCTTATTAACTGGCTTAGCATGGTGAGGTAAAGGAGTTCGTTGGTCGAGAATCGAACCCCGGACTTTGTGCACGGTCGGCAAGCGTCCTAACAGCTGTGCCACCGATGCACTTGTATACAAAAGAATTTTGTTTAATTCCCCCTCAGTTTTCATACATAACATTCTTCCCCCTGCCATTCATTCTGCGTGATACCATATCCTTTTTTATTACTTTTTTAATTGTGATGATGGTTTATTCACTAGATTTTCTTCCTTTTATGAATCGTTTTAAAATTATTTATCTTTGCTATACTTTTTTGGACTTTGATTAATGCATAAATTTCACCTGCTTAGCATTATTTCTGTTTGTCTCTGTTGTAGACGGAACTGACTAAAGTAGGGTAAATATTTTTATGTGATTGTGTTAATAGGGGATATTTGATGTTCACTGTTACTTGAGGTGTTTGCATGTTGTAAGAGCTATCTAGGAATATTGCATTTTTGACACATAATGTGGTGTAATGTGGTCGGTTGTTAAGTCAGCTGTAATCAAGGGGATTTATGGGATGTGAAGGTAACAAATACACGCTAAGCTCAACCTGTATACCATCCACATTAACCCTACAATTGTATATATTCCAGGCGTAAAGGTATAATGGCTTTAAACCGTATACCTTTAGTGAATAAAGAGACAGACAGAAAACTCTGCGACACGTTATCTCATATATTAGAGTTTTCGGAAGTTAGTTATTCACGGCAAGACATAAATTATTCAATTTCGCAGTGCAGATGTTCAGACTTTGAGGAATGGTCCAACTTACACGTCATTTAAATGCAAGTCTGTCATCTGATGTCCTAACCTGTAACAGAAGTGACTGTCACACCTTTTTATGTTCAGCAAGTTAGGATGTTCTATAAATGCTAAATTTTAATTATATCTATTCAACCAAGTTACAGTTTCACATAGTTAGAATTTCTTGTCTCCCACCAAATATAAGACAATGTTAGGGGACTGGACTGCACTGACTCCTAGTTTAGAAATAGGGAGTGAAGTGGTAGAACATGTTGAACGCTTCATTTATTCAGGAAGTACCATCTGCCCGAACTGATTGATCGCTGACGAAATCTCAGCACGGATACAGACGGCTAATTTCACATATGCCAGTTTACGCCGTCTCTGGCGTAGACGTGACATCCGACTATCGACTAAAGGACGCGTATACTGCCCAGCAGTCTGTTCCGTCCTCCTTTATGGCTGAGAGACGTGGCCATTGAGAGTGAAAGTCATGAAAAGGCTAGCTGTCTTTGATCATAGGTGCCTGCGTTCTATCTCCCGTGTGAAGTGGTATAATAAGGTGAGCAACATTGAGGTTAGGCGTCAAGTGCTAGATAAGGAGGGGAAATCAGGCATTGAGGCTGTGTAGTTACAACGACCGAGATGATAAGAACAGGTATTACGTACGCCTAGTCATCGTCTTCCTCGACAATGGGCAGTGTTAGCTGATATAGGGTCAGGCTGGAAAAGAGTTAGCGGCAGTCAAACCAAAATATGGCACCAGTCAATGAAATCCACAACAGTTAGTTTAAGCCAAGTAGGAAGGTGTGGACTTCCTGATTGGTTGGGGTCCTCGGGACGGTAAAAACCAATGACTGGCGACAATTGGTGGTATGGTTCAAAGTGGTCATTCTCAATGGCTGGTGCAGATGCATCTACTCCTTGTGACCTATGATTTCCAATGAAACTGTTTTGTTCTTCGTCGCTGCTATTCGTTTGTCTAACACCTCTGTTTACTGTCTCTATTATGCATTTCTTCTACTTTCTTCTCATGCTTTGTGTGCTATATGGAGTGTGGCGACTTGAACTGCTGCACATTGGTGCAAAATTCTATGTCAAAAACAGGCAGGCAGTTTAAATTTCTAAATCTATTAGGTTATTGCTATAAGGATGCAACTTGGGCTGTGCGGTAAAGTATAATTTCCTTATGGATAAAATGTCATTTTGATAAAATCATACAGTGTTAAACAGTGATATTCACTGATGACCACTTTCCGAGCACAAATTATTGTCGCTCATAATCACATCAAGGTACTCACATAACTTTCTTGTTTTGTCTATACATATATGAGTAAAATTCTTATGCATAATGGGATCTATTAGGCTTTGTAGATAACTGATATTTTAAAGTTTTCAAATAGGTAGGGTTGCATAAACATCTCGAGGAGAATCGACTTACGAAACACTACTTACAATGTCTCAGTAATTGTATATAAGTATGTATATGTACACAAATATACACATACTTCAGTTTTACCCACTTACTATATATAAAAATGATGATTGCACTTATGTTAATAAGTATCTCAGCTTACATTTGCTTAGCTTAATGTTTCTTCCAACAGATTATAAATAAATGCAAAATCCAAGTGAGCTTCACGATGTGTATTCTTAATTTTCTTAAGTATATACTCCAATCAGTTAATTAATCTAATTTGTTGCATTTAGAATTAGCTGAAATAATTTTTAAAGTAAAACTATGTGAAATGAATTGAACGTATTGCTCAGTAATGATTAGTTAGTTAGCCATTCTGTTGTATTACAGAAAAAGCATTAGAAAATTCGACACATTTCCTCCAAATCTCATCAATGTATTAATCTTACTTTGTACAACTCTGTCTACTTTGTACTACACATTTTAATCTGATTCAACCAGACTGTGTTCAAGTTATCCATATGCAGGATTGCACTTGAGGAAGAAGCGCACACAAAACTTTATTATTACTATTCATACGTTTGGCTCCTGGTGGGACATAGGGCTTCAACAACAAATCTTCATTTCATTCTGTTACAGACAGTAATTTTAGTTGTCTCTGCTAATGTCTACAGTCTTTCATCTCCTCTTCGATATTGCCCACGGACCCAAGCCCAACTCGTCGTTTGTCAATCGGTTTCAAATCGAGAACCTGATTTGGGGTGCCACTAAATGGTTTTCACAACAGATTTCCAGTGCATCTCTTCTTTCTCTTGCTTATTTTTTACACGACAGATTGCTGGTTAGTTTGTTTCCTGATTCCCTTATAGTTCCCTTATGCTTGCTACCCAGCCATCTATCGGTAAAAGTGTATAGCAACTTTTGGAACTGCTTTTGATGATGTGCAGTCCTAGTCTCTAAACCACATAGAATCATTGATTGACCTGACATTTGAGCAGATTTCCACATTGATTTTAGAGTAGTAAAGGTCTATTTTGCTTTACCGACGCTAACTTTGGTATGCTTATCCGCGGAAAGTAAAAAGGTAGTATTTCTTGTCATTTATTGTCTTTCTTCATCAAAAATCAGTAATCAATTGTTTATTCTTCATATTCAGAATAAACATTACAGCTTTTGAAGTATGCATTATTTACCGATCATCACTGTATGTGGTCATTTAGCCAAGTTATTTGAAAGGTAAGTAACTTGGAAATAAAGATATGAGTATCTCTGTAAAGTTAGAAAATGTTTAACACCATAATATAGTTGGACTGGGTGAATTTGCATAATGTACAGAACTTTACACCACTTTCTTGTTTACTGTCTTTACCAATAATTGGAACCAGTTTTGATCACCATTTTGTCAGTAAACACTGAAGACTCGGTTATATTCAGTTATATTTCACCTCAACTTTAATGTTGTTTTTCTGAGTTGGACTGAAACAATAATAGATATCCTATTGTGACTGAAATTCTCACTCTGTCCTAATAAAACAATGGCTGATGAAACCTTTTCCATTGATGTCATTTTCACCAAGCAAGGTATACAAATGCTCCTTATTCTACAACACTCAAGTATCAATAAAGCTTTAACCGAAACACCTGAATATCTTACTTTACAGTAAAGTACGTTTAATGCACAAAACAAAATGTATCGACCTTACATAGACGTCTTCATTCGCATATCCTCTTTTATTTCGCCATTCCTTTGGCTTCCCTTAATGTTTTCTGCATTCTTCCACAAAGAAGCATATGATCACCCTTCCTCGTAGTTATGTGTTCAAAGCTTAAAAACGAAATTTTTTTGACTTGTCCATTGCAAATTTAACCGTATTGTTGAATACTGGCAGTTTTTCAGTTATTCATCATGGAGAAACGAGGAAATTTGAGTGGTATGGTATTTACTTATAGTTAGGGTGATACGACATACCTTAGGGATGAACTAAAATTCACAAGTCTTTAAAAAGGAGATTTATTTAGCGGTCACTGGTGTTTTTGATTTCAACCGAGTGATTATTGTTTTCTGCATGTTGTACTTTCCTTCTGTAATCTGAAAGATTTTCAGTATGTGAAATTAGAAAAGCAATTACGCTCAGTGTTGTTATTTATGTATTTTTTATAGAACTGGAATGGTTTGAGTGGATTTTCCATCTGTTTATCAAGAATCATAACCATGCTCTGTGTATTCACTGACAATGGATGAGTTAGGTAAGCATCATATTCTCTGTTACTTTTCAGACTTTCACTGTAACTCTTCGGATCACCCTTTTTTCAAGCCTTATCTCAGATCTCAGGGTGTAAGAGGAAAGTTGAAAAAATGTTGAATACTCTTTTAGGATATTTTCCTTCACCTTATGCTTTAATGAAGTGTAGTTTAATCAGATTAGTGAGTCGGTGGCACAGGGATAGAGTGCTGGCCGACCACGCAGGTGGTTCTAGATTCGATCTTCGGCCGACGCACTCCTTTACCTCTGTAAACCAGTAATAAGACTGGTAAAGAAGGAAGGTTGGGCATGAGGCTAACAACCTCATCCTGCAAAAATAATCATCACCGGTAAAGAAACTTCAAGCCTCTAGCTGGAAGACCTATGTTCCACTCGGAACGTAAAGGAATAAAATAAATTTTGCCATAACTAATAGTGAAACATATCAGACTATTTTTGATTGAGATTGATTGCAAGCTGAAAATTAGATGAGTTGAGTTTGTGAACATCACTGTGAAATAGGTGCCTGATTTATTTTGATTGAGCACTAGTGACTAGTGTGACTTGTCTAGTCCTTTATTTGGTGCAGACTGAATTCTATCAGTCAGGTTTGCAATGTGGCCACGATTCTAGGTACCTTGCCAACACGGTGCATGTTGATCTGATGATATAAGATGGTTGAAGGAAATTGGCAGGAAGCCTTGGACGTAAGTTTCGTGATAGAATTCAGTCTTCACCAAAGAAAGGACTAGACACGCCACACTAGTTACTAACGCCCAATGGAAGCATCCAGTATAGTCCTACAGGAGGTCAGTCGCGAGCCTGAATAGCTCAATGGTAACGTTTCTGGCTTCAGCACTGGTGAGGCGGGTTTGAATCTCAGAAGGTACATGAGTTCCTGAAAGGTTGCAGACACGCTCTGCTGACTGCTGAGTTCCAACTAGCATGAAACGTAAGCCCAAGGCTTTCTGTAGTCGATCGCCTCCAGCCATCTGATATCATCAAATGAGTGTCTGATTTGTTTAGTTTACTGATAATGGGTTCCCGTAACCTGGTTGAAAAAATGTTCGTAGCAAGTAGAATAGAAGATACCTTTGTGGTGAGAGCAGGCTGCTAGCCAATTGGTAGACATTAATTTACGTCAATGTCTAGGTCACTGATATTGGCCGAGAGAAAATATGAACAAGCCTGATTCAAAGACCAACCACAGCAGACTTAACGTGGGCAAATAAGATTCCCAAATATATGGCCTAACTTTCCGAGAAACCAGAAACAACCAATCAGAAGACTGTGTTTGTCTGCATGAATAAGTTATAATAATGTACATGAAATATATATAAATACATGTTGATTTTCGTAATAAAAAGATCTGTTTCCGGCCCTTGTCTTCTGTTGTTAAACCTTGATGTGTGTTTTGTTAGTATCTAATGCTGAAATGAATATTACAAACTTTAAAAGTAATTCTTTGGAAAGAAAATTTCCTTTGCTTTTAAGTTTTTATTCTGTGGTTCAGTATGAAAAGACGTATAATCATACATTCACACTATTTGACATAAACAATCCCAATATCTGCTGATTCCACATTCATTCACAATAAGTCATAATTCTGAGCAAACATACAGAATTTATACCAACAATAACTCGGGAAAAAATTATTTTGGAAGATAATTCAGTTCAAGAGTAGAATCTTTAGGGCTACGTTAATAAATTTGTCATTAGAACTTCGAGTAAAGAATATCTCTTGATGTGAAGACTTATGTATTGTTGTTAAAAACTAAACACTCTATGGTATCCAGTAGAACCTACTTTGGCGGTAAAAACAAATACCTATCTTCTGTCTGAGGGTTTTAATTTGGAAAAACTAGACTTATTAGCTTTTTTTGAGACATCAAAGTATATCATGCGGAGAGAAGATGAGTCATTCGACGAAGTTTTGGGGAGAAATAGTTTCCTTTTGATTTGCCCTTCTCTTATTCCCAAAATACACATCTGGTTTTTGTATATGTCTAAGAGT
Source organism: Trichobilharzia regenti (assembly GCA_944472135.2). NCBI lineage: Eukaryota > Metazoa > Platyhelminthes > Trematoda > Strigeidida > Schistosomatidae > Trichobilharzia > Trichobilharzia regenti. The sequence continues at coordinate 43,603,411 of OX235265.1, read as the reverse complement.
AGTCATACTCAAGGGAATAGTCAGACATGATGAATCTACTGATACATAATAACAATTGACAGTGGTAATTCGAGCAAAAAAATTAAACCCTAAATGAATGTGGCAATTTTTACCGTTGTTGTCGAGTCAAAGACGCAATCAGTAATGCTCTTTCAGTTTTTGCATTCGTAGAAATGTAGAAAAATCGGACTGTGTTTAGCAGCATAATTTATGATTTTTCTAAAAGGCGAATTCTGGCTCGCTTACATCGTTTTCTCCATATGGCGAAGAAAGTATTTCTCCACAACTAACTGCTGATATTTCGATAATATGCGGTTGCTTTGTTCACTGACCATATATATGGTCCAGGTTTTGACTCCCGGCTGATGTAATCCTAAACCTTGCCTATCCAGTAGTTAACTTGGGTAAAGAGGGAATCTTGGACTTGAGCGTAACCACCTAACCTTGTGAAAAACACCACTGCAATTCAAACTTCAAAGCTACATCTTGAAGCCTTATGCTCCAGTTGGAACTTGAGAGAATAAACAAAGTGACAATACATGGCCCAGAAAAAATGGATCTATTTCGTTTCGTCACTATTTTGTCAACTGCATGGAACTTTGTATATTGAAAGTTAATAGTTTTGTTACAATTTCACTGTGCACCAATTCACTGGAGAAGATATGTTAACCATAAAAGTCATCATAGCACAAACATGAATCGAAATCTTAAACTAGAAAGATAAGAAACCCCAGTTGTACTCACATATGTGGTGCGATTGAAGTACCTCAAATAAAACACAAGTCTGGATACAAGAATAGCAATGGGACAATTAAGTCAGGGAATTCACCTAGGCAATGTGGCGAAACGGGGCTAAGTGGGTAATTTTAATCGGCAAATAGGCGGGCAAAAGAGGGTTAAAATGGTACATAATTTACCCACTTTACCCATATTGGCCACTTTTTACGCGTTTGCTCATATCCCGAAAAATTTATTTGTCCCACGTTTAAAAAAGAACGTGAATTAGGAGACAGTGTAAGTCATTAGAAAGTTGTTGATAAATTAAGGAAATATGACCAAAAAGCTACACTGAGAGTTAAACCAATTTAGACAGATATCAGATAATTAAAGTATAACATTTAATAAGTGATGTAGTTATATTAAAGTAAGGGGAAATTAACACTAACATTTAATGAAAACTAACATGGTCATTTAAGAATAAAAGACGAGTTTTCGACGTGGAGGGATATCTACTAAAGATATTTTTGAATAGGGTATGCTGAAAAATTATCAAACAATTCTGACTTTGAAGAAATGATTACCTTGTTACCTGCAAGGAACAATGCGGTACATAATTTGTACAGAGAGTCATAAGCTATGCTGTTTACTGAGTACAAATGCCAATTGTGAGACAAAATGTCACGCGCATAAAACGATATGCTGCTGAGTGACTGAGATGAGTGGTTGAATACCACTTTAATCAGCCAGTATTGCTTGTTAGCCGAACAAAAGTCATCCAAACAACGGGTCGGAAGAGGTATACCTGGTTTGGTACCGAATTAGTTTGTTTATTAGATGTATCACACAGTGAGTGAAACAGTATTATTTACTGGATGACGCTTCAAACAAAATTTATTGTTCATAATCATATCAATTATAATCGCATGACTTCGAAATTTTAGTTTTGGTCTTCTTTGTTCCCTCCTATTTGTCGTACGGATGGTAGAATTTTCGATATATCTGGGGCAGGTGTCGAATCACTCCTATTGCACGTATTTGCAGTTGATTCGATAAACAAAGCTTCTGTTATCAATCTCTCCCTCCACCCTGTGACATTAGATTTTAAAACTGTCATCCTATTTCATCCATCTTATTGCATGGTTGTGTGTAATTGCATGCAGTGAGTGCTATAACTGAACTATTTTCTAGATTTAGCATCTTATTTGGGTCAAACAATCCAGACTTCCCTAGGTTTCTATGTTCGGCTAGTCTGACTACCCCTGTTCTACTAGTTTGACCTATGTATTTGACCTGACAATCACTGCAGGCAGGGTATTAAGTAAACTAAATTTTGTTTTAAAGGCTCTACTGGAAGGATCCTTTAACCGACAAAGCTTGTTTCTTATTGAGTTTGTGGTTGGTTTGAATGTCAGCCACTTTTTTCCTGCCTTGTTAAGGTTTTTGTGTAAGATTTCCAAGGTTCCTTCCTTGTATGGAATTGCTACCGATGATTTAGACTCCTTATTGTTGGTGTGACTTGGAGGAGGTCATGCAAGGAGGAAATGAAAGCATGTGGACAGACCTGGAGCGGGGTGAAAAAGTTGTCAGAAAACAGAAGGCAATGGAGGTGCGCAGCTGAAGCCCTATGTTCCTCTAGGAACTAAAGGATACAATAATAATAATAATATAATAATAATTGTTGGTGTTGTCTTGGGCATGTTTGACATGCATGTCGTCATTAATATTACTATTATTATTATTCTCACTATCAATGCTACCATTATTTATTTTATTTTTACATTTCCCTACATAATTTCCGACTAATTAATCGGAGTAATTATTAGGTTTCAAGGCTTCTCTTATATGCATCACTTTTTGTCTTAAATTTTCTATATATTAGTACCCAGTTTGTTTCAGTCCAGACAGCTGAATCACTCTAAACCTCCTGATTTCTGACCATGTGATTCGGCGAATTGATGACACTAGAGTCACATTCGTAGTTTGTAGATTATTTTGTGATTTCGCAATTTAGTCCGCAATTTATACAGTTCTGAGTGCTTAGCAGTAAGAAAACTCAAATGCAAACCTTAAAACACAGGTATTAGAATCTTTGGATTATGTATTCAGTGCAAAACTTGACAATAAGATGGAATTTAGACCAAATTTTGTAAAACATCAATTTAATTCAAATTCGGCAGCTGAGGTGTTCACCAGCATAACATTCAGAACTTTATCCTTCTCTTCTTTTGACTGTCGAGTTTTTAAATTTCATTCTTCTTCAATCTATTCATTACATTCGCTACGATAATAGAAAATGATATAGCAAGTAATAAAAGAACATGTGGCAATAAAACTCAAAAAATGGAAACATGTAACGATATTTAATGACATTCATCATTGATTAATTTTGTTTTAAAACTGGCTACTTCAGCACAAATACTTGAGACATAATACTGAAGACTAAAAAGCCTAATTAGAAGTGTAGGAAATATCACCATCACCACCAGTTCGTTGGTAGAAAACTCGACCAGTTTACTGAGAAACCCAATAACGTCTGATAATATATAAAACTGAAGACTTACCAACTATTTTATTCTGAAATATTCTCAACTACGTGAAGTTCCAAACTCAAAACCTGCTTTACTCTATCCTTCATTGTCTGAGAGATAGAGACGTCCATTTGATTATGAAGAAGACTGATTTTTTTACATTAATGAAAAATATTTGCATTATTAATAAAATACTACAATAGAACGATATACCTTAGTAACACTGTCCGGAGTAGATTGAATCTGCCTAATTAATTTGAAAAGCTAATTAGTTAATGTCTCCTGCTTATACAGGATTGCATTATTCCTAAAGAAACTGGATACATTCAAATGGAATTTATTTAATTATTTTAGATTTTATTAATTCTGCACCAATGCTGTAAACATTACGATGTTTACTGTATGTGAGTCTTACAGTGAAAAAAGTAATTTAATTATTATTTTTGTTACAATAGACGAAAATAAATGCTTGATTGTCCACAATGCTGGAAATGATATCTGTCTACGACGGTTGAACCATGAGTCTGAAAATTTTACATGTTAACGGATATGAAGTGCACCCAGACATGTTCCAATGATAGTCAACTATGCATGTGGTTCGGGGTTCGATTCCCGGTTGACACACTCCTTTGCCCCGCCAAGCCGGTTATAAGATCGGTATAGAGGGAAGGCTGGGCATGGCTGGTTGGTTGGCTAATATTCCCAACCAGTAAAAATAAACAAGACGGGTATTGAAACTTCATAGTTGAAGACTAAAGCCCTGCGTTTCACTGGGAACGTGAAGGAATGAAGAGAGAAATGTTCCGATGGTATTTTTATGCCTTGGAAAGTTGCATCCATTGGAAAGAGGAGTGTGCGTCGGTTGTTCAGTGGTAAAATGCTGGCCAATCAAGCACATGATCGGCGTATGACTCCCAGCCGATAAACTTCTCAACCTCACCAAGAAAGAGGTAGGGAGTTTTATGTTCAGCTACTAAATCCACCCGTGAAAAAGAAATCAACACTTCTGAAAATTCATTGCTCAAGCTTGAATCCTTATGCCTTATTTTGAAATGCAAAGGAAGGAATAAAGGTGGGTAAAAGTACAATAACTGAAAGTAGTTTATTCGAGACCAGTGGATTTTCTTGTGAACTTTCTAAATTGTGTCTTACAAAGTGCTGTCTTACAATAATTTTAAATATATTTATCAATAATAACTAAGATGAATTTTAATAAGTTTATCTACTAAAATTTAACTTGCACTTTACTGAATATCTGATGTTAAAACTGTAATTATGATTATTCCTGAATTCATAAAATTATTATAATTATTATTTTTCCTTCATTTCCTAGAGGATATGAGGCTTAAGCCGCACGTCTACAGTACGTTTGGTTTTCTACCAATGTTTTCACCGGGCTCTACGTCTTCCCAAATACTTTCATCTCCTCTTCACATGACTTCCTCCATGTCACCCTGACAATGACGACCAACTCACCACCTTCGATTCGGATTCCATCCAAACAATGGCCTGACGTGTGATGTCACTTGATTGTTTTCTCGGAGTATGGCCAATCTACCTCCATTTCTTCTTTCGCATTTGTTGATCAATTAATTCCCGGTTTCTTCGCTCCCAAAATCCTTGTTGCTGATGTTTTCTCATCGGCCATCTAGTCTTGAGTGGTACGGAATGAAGACACCTGTTGATGAAGGTCTGTAGTTTGTTCAAAGTTCACTTCATGACGCGCCAAGTCTCTGATCAGCTTATAGTAGCACTGAATTTACATTGGATTTGAAAATCCAGATCTTATTTTCATCATCATGTTGAGCGCTGCTGACCCTCACACAGACTTGAAAGTGATGAAATCATGCCTTACTTCCTCAATCCTCGCTTTGATGTCCTCATGAGTTCCGTCTGCCTGTAGTTGAAACGATCCTTCTTGGGTAGGTAAAGGAGGTTGCTTCTTTCAAATTTTTCCCATTTATGCTGATTGTTGTCTGTTGTAGTTGCTGTTGTTAATGTTGGCCAGGCATCATCATTGCCTCTGCTTTCTCTGCGTTCACGTGAAGTCCTATCATCTCGTGATGCTTCTTCTGCCAACTTCTTGCTTTTCCCTTGCATATCTTTCAGTTTGTGGTAAATCAGACAGATATCATCGGCGAAATCTAGATCCTCCAAGTTTTTTGTGTTGGTTCATTTTATGCCTGTCTTCTCGTTGCCCACCACGTTCTGTCACATTACCCAGTCTACTGCAATCGGGAAAATCGTTGGAGATAGTAGGCAGCCAGCTTTTCTTACTCCCATCTTCACTTCGAAGTACATTGTAAGTTTCCCGTTGTGGATAACTTGGCATACAGCATTGTCCTACAACTGTTGAATGAGATATATGATTGTTAGCAGCAACCCGTATTAGCGACTTAGTTTCCAAATAACTTCCCGATCGATGATCTCATAAAATATAACCAAAGTATTTGTTTGGAAATAAATGTCTGTATTTTTGTCACTCAGCTGAAGACTTTTGGAGGAATCAGCTTCACACACTGCGATTTCTCTGTCATAGTATTTTGACTTCGACAAAACCTAGAGAAGAATAAAACGTATACAAAGTCTCAACATATAACACGTATTGAAAGCCTACCATTTGAGAATTTTCCAGTCGGTGTAAGCTATTAAGTTGCTTCTTCACGCTTGAATTTTGTATTTTCTTGAGGTAGTATCAATTCTGAGTAAATCAACATACAGCAAAATGCCATATATCTCACTTAGATTCTACTGTACTTAACATAACCTTTGTTCTTTTATCTTTTGTGTGGTTTAAACAGAAAATAATGAGTGTAGCACATATTTCAAACTGGTCATACTGAGGTAGTACGTAACGTGGGACGCTCTGACAATCATTTTTGCTTTATGTTTGATTACGGATTGATATCAGTTAGAGAAATATCGAAAATCAGGGAATTCTAAGTAGCTGTTTCGTCCTAGTGTTGAAGTCTTTAAAGTTCACAACCATGACCCCTCCAGAAGATCGAACCTGGCACCTTCAGGTTACGAGGCAAGTTCACTGGCCATTCAGTTACCATTAATTGACTAATACATTGGTGGTTAATAAGCATACTGTCACAAAACTCTTCTCATTTTAGCCATGTAAAATGAACAGAGAAGAAGCGGAGAAAGTCATAGGGCTTTGTAATCCCTCGTGTTTTATACTCATATCTTCTGAACAAGATGATTGCTGTTCTTGTGATAGATAAACAGAATAAAAATACTGAAGTTAATTTAACGAAATGGTATCAAATTACATAGGTGAATTATGTTAGACAAATTAAATTATTAAAATCGCTTAATTCAAAGAGTCTTTCAGACATATTCAATTCTTTTTATGTGACAAACTCGATTGGCGTTTATTTTCTAAGAGGTCAACAAACAGATAATTCTCGGGTAAATTAAACCTGTTGTTCAATATCTTGACTAGGCTAAGCGTCAGATGATTATTAAAACATTTATGTTAATTTCTTATTAGCATAAAGTGTTTCAAATGTTTGAAAATAAACTTCTATCTTATCTTTAACTCATATTGTGAACTATATTTCTCCTGAAATACATATACTTCCAATATTACTTGAATGAAATGAATGTTTAAGTGATCCTAAAATCCATTAGTTTCTTAGCTACAATCGTTCCATTTTAAAAGGTAAAAAGAAAATCTCCAAAAACTGAGAAGATATCAGTATTATTTATCATTTGAAATGGTGACTTCTATCCATAGAACGATAAGTGTTTTCTTATATTATGAGTGATTCACCACCTAGGCTTTTAACGAAAGTGAAGAATTTGATAGAGAGAGAGAGAGCGACTGGTCACAAACTAAAAAAACTAGAGAGTACTGGACCATTGATTCGTCCTAGTCTGGGTCTCTCTACCAGAAAACACCTGTGCTTCGATCAAGAATCGAATGCAGGACTTTCAGGTTGCAGAGACAACCTGTTGACCACTCAGCCACTGTGACAGAATTCAATGGCATGTAAGTTCTAGCCCCTGTTAGTTTTCCATATACAGCTCTGAAGTTCCTAAAGCTAAGACAAAACAGTTAGTTAGTGCTTCCTACTTTCTAATGGTTCTTTCTAACTGAAACCAGTTTGTGATCAATCTTAAGGTTAATCAGATCTCTACAAAACAGCGCTCAAAAAGAGTAAAGAACGCATTTGTTTCTTCAACAAATTGATGAGTTTGAAGTAGAGTCCACAGAATTTTGTCCTTTAGTCGTAGGAACAGGGATCGAAAATGTTCGGCAAGCGAGAAAAAGAGATGCGGCGTAGAATGTGCGCTTTATGGCTGACCGAAGTCTTTGAGATGTCAACTGCATAATCTGGTCGCCCTTGAATGGTAGGTTAATAAAGATAGCTTTCTTTGGTATAGAAGCTGTATCTACAAGTTTACTTGCAGCTGCGGTGACACTGATATAGGTAGAACCAACAGAATGTTCAAATGTCGTCGAAAAGAACATGTTTCAAAATAGCTACTAAATCATATAGAAAATCCCAACGCGATTAATCTGAATAAAAATCCAGCATCATCCATTGCAAAACACTTATGAATGTCAGGTCACAAAATCAATAATAACGACTGTTTCACATTTATTTCACATAACTCTAATTCAAGGTTATTGATGGATGGTGATGGAAGTACTTTGGACAAAAATCAATAGACTTCAATCTTCGCCTACCCTTGACTACATGACCTGTCTAAATATGATTGGTTATTAGTATGTACTCTTGTTTTTTATTTAACTGAGTAATAGTCATGATCTTTATTTTATTATTGTTAACCATGTTAGTTGTAAAGAGGTTGTAAAGAAACTACGAAATGATATCATTATCTCGCGAAATTTGTCTTCTTAATGCCTTATTCAAATTTATCAAAGGGATAAATTGTTTTCAATTGATGGGTAATAACAGATCATAACTGAAATGGTTACTATTTTGACCTATCAAAGACAAGTTACGGACAAGTTCAATAAAACAAACTAAGTGAAATCCATAGGATAAAGATAGTTAGTTTAAAGACTGAGGAGGTAAGGATGGAATACTGAGTCTAAAATAATTCGAATACGATGAATTATTGTTTCTATTATTACCTACAATGCTTCTTCAGTATTGCACAATTTGTCAAGACGCTCTTTTCATTTTAAAAATCTCTCAAATATTCAAGCATGGCATCTACAAAATAATGGTTACCCTGAACGAATTTATCCATCAAGCTTTAGAATTGCTATCCGTTTTTACAACAAGAATTGTTTTAAATTCTATTGGGACTACTTTCTTCATATTGAGTTTGAGAAATAAAGTTCATCAGACGTTGTGCGTAGGACAAATTCTGACGGGTAATGTCAAGAATAATAAACAGGAGTCTTGAAAAACCACTACAGTGGAAAAACAGGAGGAATCTTTGAAAGTATCCTACCAATTCGCTAGTGGACAGTGAGATTAGTAAATTTCATTGAATTATAGTTCTAGAATACAGTAAACTTTTTCGAAAGATATATAAGGCTCGTGGTAATCAATACGTCTACTGTGTGAATTGACAAATGCTATCGGATAGCGATAGCAACTCCTTAACGTTTCTTTCCCCGTCTAACTTGTGAAACAGTTTGGTGCGTAATCCACTGTACTTGTTCAGTTGTTTTTCTTAATTCTGAACCTGTTATATATGTACAAACCAAGTTCATCTTTAACAGTTTGAAAACATTTGGGCATTGGGTATATGATATTCATCATAATAAAGGTTTTTGTATTTCCCAATGAATAAAAAGCAAAACGAAATTGTTTTTACTGACGTTTCGCTATTTACTGCTAATAGCTTTATCAAAGTATTATTAAACCGGAATTTACAAAATCTCAGCATATATGTAACAAATAGTTAAGAGGTGAGAAAATAGACTTAGGCCAAGTTAAAGGGACTTATAGAAAGTCAGAATAGTAATGAAGATCACTAAACCAAATAACAAAGGTAATAGTACTTCTGTTATGATATCAAAATAAAGTTTACTAACTTGATGATAGTTCGTCAGTCTGGGGTCATTTTTCGTTGTCAAGGTGGTCAATCGGTAAAGATAACAAAACCAAGTGTAGATTGTTGGATTTGGTGAGTGTGTAAAACTATGAAAGCAGTGTGTGTTTACATAGTGAACTTTTCTGTCACATTCGTGTCGACTTTGTCACTTCATAGGGGAGGGAAGTGTTGTAACTAGGTCAGATTCTATTTCAGTCCAACATTCCTATTCAGACAATTTGGATTCCACTTGATATGAAGCGCTTCTGATATTAGACGTTCTTTGTGATTTCTGAAGTTTTTCTAAATTATTTCAATATCGTCAAAATCAATTTCATATAGCGTGTTCTATAGCGTGTAAGCCTATGGCTGGTGATTTTTCAATTTTTTTAGTTCAACCGGATTTCTCGCTGGTCGAACAGATGCTCACGGTATTCATTTCCTCTGATTTTGATTTCTCGAGATGTTTGTTCGATGTATATCGCATCACATTCCAAGCATTTTATTTTATAGACACAATCAGATAGATAATCTTTTGGGATTTGGTCTTTTATGTAGAGAAGGCTGTTTCGTAGTGTGTTTGATGTTTTGAAGAAAACTGTACTGTCAAGCTGATCGAGTACTCTTCTGATATCGTCTGACGTCTCTGTTCTATATGGAATGACGACTGTTGAGGTCTATGTTTTCGGAGTGCATTTTCGGCCATACTTATTGTCTGTGTTGATTTTGTTGATGAAGTTCTTTGGGTAGTTGTTTTGCTTGAGAGTTTCAGTAATGTTTGATATTTCTTCTTCTTTTTCTTTCTCATCCGTTATCAGAGAGTGTGCTCGTCTAAGAAGACTTGAAACAACTGAAATCTTTGCGCTGATGGGGTGTGATGATTTCAAGTCTAAATATATATTGGAGTGAATTTTCTTCCTGAATATGAATATAACTGGATTCTGGGAGATACACAGTTTATTTTCTCCAGGATCCTTTTGTTTTTCATTCATTGGGAAATACAAAAACCTTTATGATTTTGAATCTGTCTTTGAAAAGTGTTTCCCTTTCTAAGCGCGAATAGTTTTAGTGGTAATCATGTCTAAAAGCTACCTAGATTAGATTATGCAACTCATTATGCATCTTAACATATAATTTTTGTATGTTTTGTTACCAACTGAATTGATTAAAATGACCTTACAGGCATTTATCCGACCTTATGGATCACTGTATAAGTGTACAGGTTTGAAGGAAAGTTACACAAAGAACTTTTCAGCAGAGCTCTGACAACTGTTCACCTAAAAAAGTTATTGCTCAATTAGTAATTGAGGTATTCAACTGCTAAAACGAATACAGTTTCTTTTCAAAAGTATTTTTGAATGTTTTTGTATTTATAACCTTCCTCTCCCAGAGTATATCCGGATACAGCCTAGAAAATAAAGCAGTTAACTTTTAACTTTTTACTGAGATTAATTCAGTTAACTTTTCTCTATGTGACAGCGTTAATGAAATACCTTATAATAATGCAACTGTCAATCATCAACAAATGGAGCCACCAATGATTGTTTAAATTGCAGCTATTTTAAACTCAACTAGTATATTTTCCATTTTCCAGTCTTTTTGAAAGCACAAATCCATACACACATAAGCACATACAGAAATAAACCTCTCATTTACTACAGCCACCCTTCACATGGTTTGTTGTAAGAGCATGAAATAGGCAGAAAGAATGAGGCAGATTTCGTAGTCTACATTTTATGTGTAAAGACATGTATACTTAAAAATCACTTCCTTATGGAATATATATTTTGATAGTAAATATGCATTAAAGACTGAAATTTGTTTTTATGACTTCTTTAGTACAACGAAAGTTTTATAGAATAATTGACATATGAAACTAGGTAACCGTAAATCTTTTTTTTTAAATTTAAGTAAAGCACAGGAAGATTCCATTGTAGCGTGGGATAAACTCAACAATACCTTGTAGATACGTGTCCAGTCATTACTGAAACATGCAGCTGTCAATATTTATTTGAGTAGATGAGTTTTGAAATGTTTAACTTTGGGTTTTTCTGAGTTGAACAAGGTAAAATCAAGAATGAAATAAAAGTATAAATAATCACAGCAAAATAATATGAACCATGAAACCGTTTGTCCAATTTACTTTAAAAAAACCTCCTTCTCAGCTAAACTTTGACTTGCTCTGGGGATTCTTATGTGTGTGAAGGTAAGGCTATCACTGCTGGTCTTATCAGTATTTATCAATTCAACTGCTTCTGTGGAGCTGGTTATGTAGCTGGTACTAAGCGTTTACTATCCATACGTACCGTCGAACATTCACCCTCCTAGTTCTGAAAAGAAGAAGATATATCCTCCTACAGTTCGATTTTGGAACAGCCGATAGATTCTAGATACCCAGCAAACATGTAAACAGACTTCAGTCATCTACAGAGTACGTGAGAATCTTGTCAGAAGAGTACCAATCACATTTAAAACCACAGAAACCGCAGCAACCTACTTGCTGAAACCTATACTCTGTGTACAAAAGACATTTGTTCAGTTAATGAACCTACATTGGACCTGATTTGTTTTAGTATCTCATGAGTGATTTCTTTTAATCCTAATATTTTGATATTTTGGAAATTTTATACTTTTTCTCCTTTTCTACTGCTGCCTTCTTACTTCTTATGAAACTGGTCATAACTTGAGCTTTGCTCACTCCTCTCAAGTGTGTTGTGTTATTCAACGTATTTATTTAGTTTTATTTTGGTTTACAGGAGATCAATGTTCGCTGTATTACGTAATTATTATCAAAATGAACACTTCCGATAATGCTTTTGGAAACATTCTTTTCGTTGCTATGATGATGTTATATATGTGCGATTGTACAGTTTGAAAATGACACAGCTGAAAGGTGTAGCTCCCCGTTAAATGATCCTTCTTTCATAATATGTAAATTATTTTTGTAATTTGCAGTCTTCTGTTATTTATATTGCTAAATTCAGTTAATAGACTTTGGTTGACTGGAATATTTGAATTATATGAACAATTTTTGAAGACAGTTTCACTAAACTGACCTGTCTTTACTAAACTGAATGATTTCTATTTTATAACTTTACGACAAGTAGCACTTTCAGTTTCAAAAGTCCACGAAGTCTAAACAAACTCACCGTATATTCTTTACAGGACTCAGTTTGTACGGATTTATACATTTTGAAGTTTAATCACAGACTGATATCAGTTAGAGGACCATTGAAAATCAGGGAGTACTATACGTTTGTCTTCGGTTGATATAGGACTCGTCAGCAGTGTACTACCATAACATCACCGCAGATTGAATTGAAGATTTTCAAGATACCAGGCAAGCCCGTTGATCATTCATCCACTGAGACGGAATCCAATCCCGAGTATCGGCGACATCATCATCCAATGACATCGGAGAATATTTGTTCTCAACACCTACCACTTGCATCCTACTGGTCAGGAGTTCTGTCTAAAAGTCCAGGCAGTGTCAATCAGTGGTCAGTCACTAGTGGGCTTAAAGTTAATTTTCAAGTGTTAAACGTTAGGGGATTAGAATATTTTGAAGTTAGAGAACCATTATAAAACCATGCAGTACTGCAAATGTGTTTGGATTTCACAGCTAAAGTATTTTCCCAGTGTATGCTTCTTCTAAAAATCAGGTTGTATTACAAAGTCTGAGAGCGGAATGGAATGGGCCGCAAATATACTTTGGATAGTGTGAATTTTTTTCAAAGGCTCATATTTTATCTTAATTTCAAGACATGATAATTAGACAACGAAGGTATGAATAGAATCCCATCTATCTAGAATTAGAAACTGAAGAACTCAACTCACTCGTTATAAATGTCTCTACAAATTTCGAAATAAAAATTATCATAATGTAGTAAAATTAATTTCATACATGAAATTGAATCTAAAAATATTCTACATTTACCTTCTTAATTCTCATTGGAATAATAAACGCTGTCTAGATACGCATTAGCGAACTACTACAGACCTTCAGTTGACATATTGTCATTGTTTCTTTATCAATTTTATATGTTTTCTAGGCCACTTTTACTTCAAGGCGCCCTTATTTAAATTATTTCTTATTCATTTGATTATTTTAATAAACTGTCTACAGATTCCGAATATATAAACTGAAACGGCTCTTAAACATTCACAGTGAATACGGGGTTTTCTAATGACGAAGAAAAGAGGAAAGTAAAACAACTACCTCTATTGTAAATGTGGGAAATTTTCTGTGTGATTAATTTCATCTATAATTTGAGGAAATTAGATGCAATATTGTGATTAATGCTGAAAATTCCAATCTGTATCACAACTACTGTTTTTGGAATAAAGTAAATCATTATTATTATTATTATCAAATGCATCACATGATATCGAATTTTAGCTTCAGTGAGAAAAGATTTTTTATGACTTCACAGTTAAACAAGTATATAAGAAGGATAATGTTAAGAATACTGAATTTAATTAAGTGAAATTAAATCAGATTAGACATCACAATGAAGTTGAAAACCAGTCATTCCTTAGAATAAGATAGTATTTTTTCTAACCACTCTTTGCGGTAAATTAGATGGTTAATTGTTGTTTAGAAAAATGAGGATACCTTAGATTAAAGCTCAACAGGAGTTATCTGTACGTATTTTATTATGATTAGCTTTGTCTTTGAGTCTGCTATGCAATAGCTCTGGAGGTTGCGTTTGAAAAAACTACCAGTATTGCCTAATTCGCCGGATTTCTAACATGCCTGAATCATAGATGTGTTCAGAACCATAATTTCAATGTTCTCCTATAATCCACTTAAAAGAATATAATTGATGGTGGCTAGCAATGGAATCCAGGGTGTACATTTTGTCCTACTTGGGAGTCGTCACAGGACGTACCCGCAATCATCAGCGAGTGGTTGCGTTCCAACAGAGGAATGAAACCGATGCCCAGAGTCTCAAACGATAAAGCTTTATCCATTGGACCACTTAGGCCGTGATAGCCACCTTTTATGCAACTGGTCTTACGCATCATTCAATTCATTTTGGATTTTCACACCAATCGATTGGACCGAAGTGCTGGGTCTCAGGTTAACGTATCCTCGGGAAAATCTAAATTGATATAAATAATGAATATATATTGTTTAAATTCAAATATGCGAAACTGGTATTTCATTATCTTTACACTTACGTCATTATTTTGTTCGGTCGCAATGTAAACTAGATTTGATTAGGCAAAACAATATATTAATGTGGTAAAATAATTTATTCTAGGGTTTTAAAAAACACAAAACTTAAAATTAGGCAAACTACGCTATTCCCTTCAGTTTTTGTAATGTTATTCGTACAAATATGTACAATATATGCAGACAAGACCGAAGTAGTTCAAGGAAGCAGTGAGGTGGTGGCTTGCTACTTTTATCAATTCTCAGTAGTCTGTTGCCAACATCGTCTGTTTTTAATTCTCAAATGATAATATTGACTGTATAACTGTCAAGTGTCGACTTAAATACCTATCTGAAAACAAATTCATTTATATCACAAACATATATGTCACACCTTGCTGTAGCACTGATGAATTGCTGATGAATTCACTATTTTCGCTGCCTCCTCTTTTGGAAACTCATTTTCCATAGTCACAGGCAATTTTAATTCATGTGACTACAGCTTTCTCACAGTGCTAGATCATGAAAATGTCGTAAACTTTCCCACCAGACTGGATAACTCCCTTGATCTTGTGTTTATAAGTGACCGCGGAATATACGAAGCTCGTAAAAGAGCCCCACTCTTTAACTCAGATCATTGTATTGTACGATTTTTAGCTGAAATTTATGGAAAGTCACACAAGAGAACTTTTTCACACCTCTCCAAGAAACCTGTACATGTATGTTACTCTTTGGAGAGTGTTCAGAATCTCAGGGGCATGCTCAAAGATACAAAGTGAGACCTGTTTAATGAAGATTCTCTTGATGACACAATCTCTAATATAACAAGTTATCTCAAATTTTATCTTGATACCTGTTGTCCCAGAAAAACGCTTTTCATCAGATTTGACCGTTTCTCCTGCACCCAACTTAAAATGCTTCGCAGACAAAAAGAAAAGCTATATAGGATGAAGGACAATACTGGTTTGAAAATAATTAACATCCAAATAAAATCTGAAATGTACAGGTTGAATTCAATTTACAACCAAAAGTTTATATCCTGTAAAAATGCGTCTAATATATGGAAACCTTTCAGATAAATTACAGGTGGTAAGCAGATGGATAGTATTTCTTATTCCCTTGATGTTTGCACACTAAACACGTCTTTCATATATTCTCCCACAAATGCCAAACTTTCTAGTGTTACAAGTGTTAATGAAACCTGCTTCCCTGGTTTCAATACAAATGATGTTCAGAAATGTCTCCAGTCTCTGAACCCTTCTTGTAGCCTAGGCCCAGACGGTTCACCTAGTGTTATCCTTAAAAAATGTGCAGACATCCTGTGTTATCCTCTCATGAACATATTTAACGAATATTTTTCCAGAAATGTCGTGCCAGCCGTTTGGAAGGACATCAAAATTGTACCTATCCCTAAGTCGTCTACTGGAACATGTTTTAAATTTAGACCTATTGCTGTTACATCTCCTTTTCTTAAAGCTATGGAAAAGTTACTCTTACTTAGTCTTCAACCTTCAATTAAAGCCTTTAACGATCCTAAACAATTCGCTAATAAACACAGCAGAAGTACTTTAGATGCAGTTGCAGGCTCGTTCCATAACACTGTCTCCAGTTTAGACAAATAGCTAAATTTGTTCGCTGCACCTTCTCAGATTACACATCTGCTTTCGACTCAGTACCTAGGGACATTCTGTTAAACAAGCTTGCTGAGACTCAAACTGACTGTTGGGTTGTCAGATGGCTCCATTCTTATTTCTGAGGAAGAAAACAGTACACTGTATGTCAGGGAAAGTCGTCCACTTCTTTGCTTACTGAGGCTGGTGTCCCTCAAGGTGCTGTCCTTTCTCCTTTTCTGTTTTCTTTCTTCTTGCATGGTTTGCCTCACTGTGATGAAATGAACTTTGTTAAGTATGCCGACGATCTAACTATTTCAACGTCTGTTAACTACCAGCTTGATTGTGCTAAGATGAACAGCTTTCTATCAGGAATTAGCAAGTGATCTTCGTGTAACGGCCTTAAACTAAATCCTTCCAAATGTCAGACTGTTAATTTCAGTTTCCGATGTAAAAGAAATTTAAATGAAGCCGTTGGTTTCTATGACCCTTGCAAAATTGATGATACTGATATAGAAATCAAGTCTGAAGTTAAGTATCTTGCATTAATTCTCTCTTGTGATCTATCCTGGTCTTCCCATGTCTTAGCGGTTTCTAAAAGAATATTTCGTCTGACTTTTTACATTGAGAAGTTGAGGCACTCGGGCATAACCCAACCCCTGCTCCTCTTACAGTTTGTCAACTCATTTACTTCACCTATTCCTCTTTACTGTTCACCCTTATTCTTTCCTGGATTGCTTAAAGAAAACTATGTCATACTTCGCAGGACTCTGAAGACTGTCGGTAGGACAAGGGGTATCCCATTGGGCCATATAGTTGACATTCTCACTGATAGGCACTTGATGTCATGCAACAAATTTGCTAAAGGAGTTTTGTCAGACTATGAGCACCCACTCTACCCGAAGCTCCAAACTTATGTCTCTTCAGGTAAAACAAGAAGTCTTTTCAGAAGATTTTATGCACGTAAGTCTAAGTATAAAAATTCCACTATACCATATTTGGCACGTATTTTTTGTGATGAAAAAAGCGTTAGGTATGAACTAACTGACCTTCTTTGCACAACAAAATAAACCCTTTCCTCCACCCTTACAACATCAAAATATATCGTTATTGTACTTCTTATATTCATAGTGCTCTCAATTTTTTGTTTTTGTTTATTTTTTTGCATAAGTGTGTACATCATTTAAGCTGTGTTACCACTGTTAATCTTTTATTTCGCCTCACTATACTATATCAACAGAACATTAGATTCAATACTCTATAGTAACATGCTAAAATTTCTTAACTGAATCGACAATACTGTTTGAAACAAACTCACTGTTATTATTATTATTAATATTTAATGATCTCAATTTGTGCTTAGAATATTTTTGACTTTATATCGTAAGCGTGAACAAATTCCTCTGGTTAATTTTGTTGTAATTTTCAATTTTACTCATATTTTAAGTAAATCAGATGCAATATTGTGACAAATGCTGAAACTTCCATTCTGTATTATAAGTACTGTTTTCGGAATAAAGTAAAATAAATTATTACTGTGCGTCGGTGGCACAGTGGTTGGGACTCTCGCCGACCATGCACATGGTCCGGGGTACGAGCTCACGCCGACGCACACCTGATATCTACGGTTGGCCTGCGAAATCGGGCTACCGATATCCACGCTGAAAATTCCATACTTCTACCAAAAATGCAGTGTGGAATCAAGCTGCATTCAAAAAATGAAAAAATAAAGAAGTAAAATATTGAAAAAAATAGTAAAACATTTTTGCAGGTCGATGTCGTCTGAAATTGAATCACCTAACTACCAGAATTTCCATCAAGCGAAATGAAGGTATCAAATTTTTTGCATTTCTTATTGTTTCGTTTATTCAGTTATGTTTTTGGCCGTAAAATTTACGTACATTCTGAACTTATCGTTATGCGTATCTTAGAAACGAGGCAGAAATATCATAGAGGATCATTCTGTCGTGCAGATCAAATATTATAGCGTTACGCCATATACTTAGGATTACTGTGATTACGTTTAAGGCATCTCAACATGTCTCCATCCTAAAAATTGATGCTTCCTTCTGCTTTCGATTCTAATGAAGGATTAATGAAATGCCTGTCATGTTTTTGAAGAAGGTAATTAAAGTTCAAGTGTAGTTAGGCCAGAGATTTTTAAAATATTTGTATTGACAAATTAATACTATTGGGTGTAAACGTGTTGTGTAATTATAATGAAGTAACAACCCGCGAGGTTTTCAGTTTAAATGCTCTGTAATTAAATATGTCAAAGACACTGTTAGTAATACTTTTGTGATTTATGAATTCAGCATATCATTATCTTAAATTTTACCTGTTTAGTCAATTAAGATGCATACTTAATTTGAAGTGATATGGTTTTTATATGACTGCGTCAGTATCACAGCGGTAGAATGCTCGCCAACCACGCAGGTGGTTCCGGGTTCGTTCCCCGGCCGATGCACTCCGAAACCTCATAAAGTTAGTTGTAAGACTGGTAAAGAGGGAAGGTTAGGTATGTGGCTAGCAAACCCAAAAATAAACAAAAATAAACACCACTGCTATTGCAGCCTCAAAGCTGTTGGTTGAAGTTCTATGTTCCACTGCAAAAGCAAAAGAACAAAAATAAAAAATAAAATACTGATGTCAGCTCATGGTAAAATCATCCATATAACCAAAAAATAAAAAATAATATTTATATGTTGTTTTGTTCGGTTTTTCTCTGGACTGTAATTCTGTATACATTTATTCTGCAGGCAGAGAATTTGATAACAAGCTGAAATGCTGTTCAGATAATGACTTTTGCAGTAAATTCGATGAATTTGAGAATATTATCTTGTGAATGCTAAGATAGGAATATTTAAAGAATGCTAAGCTGTTTGAAAATATTTAACACTGTATTCTTATAACTATATTCATACTTTATTTTGATGTTTTTGACTAATAAAGAGAGATTCAGGTGTGCACACTTCTAAATAGTTCAAAACTGTGATAGAAAATTAATTCAATTTTAGATTTTTTTCATCGACTTATTGAACCACAGGGCTTGGTCTCAGGGAGATATCTCAGCTTCTTGTCCACATGCTTCGACAATGTCTGTGCATGTAATTGGAAGTTAATTGGTGGATGTTGATTAGCAGTGGAATCCATGTTCGAGTCTTGGTGGGGAATTCATCACTTATCGTGGAGTGCAGGTACATCCTGGATTCCACTGCTAGTCACCATCCACCGATTCACTTGTAATAGAAGCTGTTTCCAGGTTCCCTTTAATTCTGAACTTTTTTGGCCTATATTGGTTCATAGCATAAGTTTTCTACAAAACAACAGTGATCATAGTTTAATAATAATAATGAAGCTTTTTTCCAGAGAATATGCGAACATATGGTTTAAAACATTTCAGAGTATTTAGTTCCAAAATACTGTTTTCTTCAAACAGGATTTGCATATAATCTATAGTATATCTTCATTTCGTTAGTGAATTGCACAGTGTTTACTTTGAAGCGAGTCAAGTCAGGACACAAGTTCACGTATAGGTCATCTGATATAACTGGACGATTAAAACAGTGATAAATCGAAATGAAATTAAACATTTTGGTGGGAAGTGATTTCAGTAGCTCAGTGATTTAAGCAGGCTGCTAAAATGAGTTTTAAATTGGACATTTTGCAAATGATGACAGTTAATCCGTATTACTGGCTAACTGTAATGCATTATTCTAAGACTTCATTAACCAAAAGTTTCACAAATCAGCCTTTATGATGCAATTTCCCAGAACATCAATGAAACATGACTCCTTGAATAGTGACTTCGAAAACATTACTCTAGAGTAATTTAGCACTTCATATTTCTTTCAACAAAATATAAATGCAACTAGTTTTCCAGAGGCAGTATTTTGAGGTGCCTGTTTCTTTTTCTATGCATTTTTAGAAAATAACATAGGTGAAGAGTGTGAATGAGACAAAGTTTAATTGTTGACGAGATCAAATTGTAGAAGGTTTCTACTCCGCAGAGTAGACTAAGCATTTATAAGTTGGACGTATTTAGATAACTATTGCATGTTCTTGTTAGTAGTGAATATATAGAAAGGAAGTTTTCAGGTCCAGTTTTATTTCATTTTCAAAGTTTTAAGATACAACAGGCAACTGTTAACGCTGTTCAGAAGTCCTCATTTTTGTTATGATAAACGTGTTATCAAGGAAGCTCTTGAATAATATTCCGTGGTCATTAAGTATATTCATGCCACTCTTGTCAGTACAAACCATAAGTTAATTAACTAGCTGCCGACCGTATGAAGATAAAATCACTATGTGACTTTTCTCAGGGTTCATTTATGTGAATAAGTTTCCTATTATGACCATAGTTAAATCCATTTTTTTTCAGCATATGTGTGAGATGGTTTAAATGTTCAGTTTCATAAAAGTTAACTGAGAGTCTCACCAATAAAAATACCTGGTCCGTAGACCAAAATGTATGTTCGCAGTTTAGAAATGAAGTTTCACTGTTTACGAGTTGATCACAGATTGATATCAGTTAGAGAACCATTGAAAATCAGGGAGTAATGGAGAACTGTTTCATCCTAGTTTGAAAATGATCATCAGTACGCACTCATGGCCAAGATTTGAACCCAGGACTATCTGGTTACAAGGCAAACTGGCTGGTATACCATTCAGCCACTGGTAGCAGATTCACTGGCCAGTCCATGAATGCTAACTTCTAAAAATTCTTGATTTAGCGCAACCCCAATCAATATTGTCGGAGGAATATCAGTCCTCACACTTGACTGGATGAACCTTATTGGTCACTACTTCTCACTAGAATTCCAGGAAACTCCGTCCTGTAGCTAGCCACTAACGAGCATCAGAATAATTTATCATGGTTAGTTTGCAAGGATTAGTTTTGTTAGAGAACTGATATCAATCCGTCATCAACTCGTTAAAAAAAACTAATCCTTACAAACCAACTATAGAAAAACGTTTCACTTTATCAAGAATAACATGGATGGATAATCAAGTGAAACTGGGAAATCCGTTCAATACTTTTAGGTAAATATTCATGTATTCATTTTTTCATGATAAAAGACTGAAATTTTAGTATTAATCGTCTTGTCTTGCCATAGCTGTGAAAACATCTAGATACAATATCAAATGATATGGTCTATATAATGTTGTAGACTATTCCTCTTTTACACCATGGTTCAATGAAATATCGATTAATTAAGGCATTTATATGTATATGTATATACGGTATCATGCGGCAGATCGAGAAGAATGAGACGACAGGAATACGTTGGGCCTGTTAAAAGACTCCGAAAGACCCAGATTTGTGCGCGATTTCTGTATAATGTCACACAAACTCGAAAATGTACAGGCGAAAAACAAGTTTTCAGAAGAAGCAGCAAAAACTATGCTTTAAGTGAACAGAGGGAAGACAGAGGTGATAAAGATACCTAACTAACAGCAGCAGCAGCAGAAACTAATCACTGTTGACGGGAGAAATCCAAAGAGGCTCACTTCCTTAACGTATCTAGGGAGTACAGTTTCAGCTACGTGCGGTACAGAGGAAGAGGTTAAAGGCAGCCAGGATTGGAAAAGCAGGACAGAAATTCGTCACTCTGAAACCAGTGTGTGGATAGACAGTGACGTCAAGTCATTTCTTCCATATGGTGCAGAGACTTGCACCGCCCATCAATAAAATGGTTATCAACAGGTTGCTGCAGAATTTCATCAACAGTTGTCTTCATTCCATGCTAAGGATTGAATTTTCAGCCAGAAGGGATCAGCCAGATGGAAATATACAAAAGAACCAAACAACAACATGTCGTCTAACACATATGCCCGAGAAAATGAAGGTAGGATGAGTGCAGGCTGAGAAGACAGTTAAGTGTCATCACGTGCGAACCCTTCACGACAAAAATTGGCATCCAAAAGTGATGTGGAAGACATGTTATGAAGAGGAAACTAAAGCACAAGGCGATCGTGGAGTCATCTAAGAAGGCGTGCGGAGAACAGGATGAAATAGAGATGTTTTGTTGGGGCGCAGTGTTCCACTCGGAACTAAATCAAATAATCATATATACAATAGGCTAATCCGTCAGTAACTCAGATTGATGAATTTCAATTTCCATCGGGAAACAAACACATCAGGTATACACTTTATATCTTATGAATATTAATGCGTTTTTGCTTACCTACAGGTGTTATTACAAATACTAAAACTGGATAAAATTAAACTCATCAATCTAACATTTAAAATCACAAATTTGTCCCAGTATTCAACCAAAAATCAACTCATCTATATGTGTGTGGTTAGTTAATTTATTTTATTTAACCTACTTGCCTATACACAATTAAGGCAGAAAAATAATTTTTTTTGTTCTAATCCAGTAAATTTTATGCAAAATAAATTTTAATCTTTGTTTTATATAGCAACCTATTTTCAGCACATCATTAATAAATTACACCTGTAAAACTGTAGCGTTTTCTCTAAACTGGCTTTTGTTATTATTATTATTATCTATGTAACGTTTGTATAGAATTGTGCCTAAATGTTTTAAACATTTTAAATAAGGAAGGATAGGAGGCAGTGAATGTCTTCATTTATTTTCAAGCAGTTCAGGTGAACGTTGAAATGATATTGGATAGCAAAAGATGAAATCCAAATTGCCTTTTTTTTCCTATAAGCGATATTAAATAACATTTAAATTTACTTTGTCCAATAATAATGAATTATGCACAGAAGTGAAACATCAATGCAGTTGTAACATTCATTCCTAGAAATCCTGTGGTGTTTAATCATTTTCAATCTTTTACAGTTTCAAATTAAGAAGTAGACATACATATGCTAGTTGAAAAATATTTTATGTATTTGTTTTTTAAGGATTTCGTCTGATTAGTTAGAGGATTTCATCATGAGCTGACATCAGTTAGAAAACCGTTGGAAAACCAGCTGACAGTACTCGACAGCTGTTTCATCAGACTAGTTTGGGACTCTTCGGCAGTAATCACTCACCACCAGTGTTCGAACGCAGGACCTTCTGGCACCAATGCTTGCTGGCTCGTAAATCATTAAGCCAGTGACATCCGATACAGCGGCCAACCCATGAATTCTAACTTCTGCCAATTCATGACCTAGCGTGACTACTTCACAATATCTTCTTCGATGAGTTACTGCCCCACCTTAAACCTGCTGTACCCTGCTGGTCACGGCTTCCCACTAGAACCCCTAGGTGACTACCTACCTGAATAGGGCAAGTTGCTAGTGAGCATCAGATCAATTTCCTGCTAAGATCTCCAAACTAGGCTGACTGAACAGCTGTCCAGTACTTCCAGGTATTCCAATGGTTCTCTAACTGATGTTAGCTCATGATGAAATCCTCCAGCCAATAAAAAAATATTATATCTCGTTCACTCAGTCTGAAAATAAAGTTTTATGACTTAAATAAATTACTAGTGGTTTTTTATTTGTTCTTTTATCGTGTTTAAGATGGGCGAAAATCTATCCGTTCGTTAAGGTATTTGTTAAATTTTGACGTTAAACCGTGAGTTTAATTTTTAAGGAAAGTTTTCTAAAATAGACAGAAGCTATACTGTAAGTAATATTGTGTGTCAAAAGATATTTTCTTACACAGGTATCAAGAATTAGGATGTTAAAGGTGGGATTGGTAAGGCGAAAGAGGACTTCAGTACTCTGGAATCAGTGTGGCGTGTGGGTGGACTCAGTATGTAGAACAATACCTAAGTTTTCAATGCTAATGTCTAGTAGGTCAGTGCTTCCGTATGATTAAAAGATTTTAGCTCATTTCCTACAGGCTACAAACTTTCATCAACAACTGTCTTCGCTTCATATTGAAAGAAGATCATATAGCCAGTCAGGAAGGATAAACAAAAAGGACCTCGTGCAGGACATTGAACCAACCAATAACGTTTGCCTAAGAAAATGCTGAAAGAAATGGAAATGGACTGGATATAGGTTGGAAAGACTGTTGAGGGACTTCCCGCATAAGGCACTCGAGTAGAGATCTGGTAAAGGCAAGTGAAAACTAATTGGCAGTCGTGAGACCAGCTTAAAAGTAGTACAGAGGATAGAATAAAATGGAGACGTGCTGTTGAAGTCCTAGATATTTATTCAGTAGTAGGTAGTTATGCTTTGGGGAACTGCTTGTCTTTGAACAAAATTATTGTTCAAGCATAAATCGGAAGTAGAGCTTCAAATATTTTGGTCAGCTCATTTTAAATATGCACAAAATGCTGGTGATAATAATACAAAGGTTATGACTCTGGAAACTGATATATTACGTAATATATTTTATTGCGGGCACATACTGCTACACACTTCCATATTAAGACGAAACAAGTGTCCAGTGCTTTTTTTTAATCGTCCTCTAACTGATACCTGTCGGTGATAAAAACCTCAAACCAATCTGATCCCTACAAAGTAATACTTAAGAAGTATTTTATCATTACTGAGTGACGATAGCTTTTCATTTTTTCCTAAAATAGTGACTTTTAAAACCAACGCTGCGTAACTTTGATTCACAAAGATATTAACTTTGTCATGAATGAGTAAGATATTGCTTTCACTTTAACTTCTTATGGTGGGACTCTTTTTATACCGTAGAAATTATTAATCTTAAAAGAAAGTAAAACATTTGACTTTTAGCAAGGATTAAATAATTGTTATGGATTTACTTTCGCCCTGAGGCTCACCAAAAAACAGCAATATTAGAATATGTGCAATAAATTTTCGAAACTTCAGAAGCATTAAAACATCATAGTTTTAGACGTTTTCTAAAGATTAGTTGCGAAGAAGGAAATGTGCCAAACTCAGAAGGGAAAATGGTATACGAGCTCGCCTTGTAACCGGAAGGTCCTGGGTTCGAATCCCGGTGGGTGCGTACTACTGAGGAGTCCCAAACTAGGACGAAACATCTGTCCAGTACTCCCAGGTTTTCCAGTGGTTCTCTAACTAATGTCAGCTCATGATGAAGTCCTGAAATCAGAAGGGAGAAGGCGGCATATTCTGGTATGCTGTGCGATAGTGAAACAATTTCGTTAATACTATATTGTTTGTGATGTGTTCTGGAAGAGTATTGAGTAGAGGAGAGATAGGTTAAGTTGTGTATAAGAGAAATGAAGCCGTGACAAAAGAAGCAAAATACGAGGAGTATCTGATAATGAGGACTTCTGTGTAATGTGTAAAGAATTTACCATAACTGTTCTTCTCCCCAAATGAACAATCTGCCACCAAAAACTACCGTCTTCTGCCATAATACTAGTGCTATATGTGAAACAGACCTAATCTTTTTTTAAATTTGAATATAAAATTTTTACTTCTGTAAAGACACGAGCTGTAATAAATGCAATTCGGATAGCTTACTAAATCACTTCTGATGGAAATCAAAATTTGGGTTGTCACTTTTCGAAGGATCTGGATTAAACTGAATATACCATTCTTTAAGGGAATCACTACTTAACGAATTGAAAGAAGTTAGAATTTACATGCCATTCAGTTCCAGCACAATTTTCTGAATAGTTAGCGAGACTAGTCTCGTAACCTGAATGTCTCGAGTTATATCTATGGTTGGGTAGTGGATGCATGCTTCTGAAAAAAAACCTGAACCAAGAACAAAACAGCTGTTTAGTGCTCACCGCCTTCCAGTGATTTCTGACTGGTGTTGGTTCCTGATGAAATTTAAGCTGAAAGAAACTCAGCTGACCGAAGATAATCTTCCTGATTAAAATGGTACAAATATTTCCTAAATATAGACGTTTGCCTTTCTTTGGCCGTATTTTATAATCAGAAAAAATTTCCAATCAAAAAAGAGATCAGAGAAAGTAGTTATATGCAGAACTTCGATCTTTATTTCTACACTGTGCTGTAGAAACTTCTGCGCGTTACACGAAATAGTAGAAAATACAATGCAGGAAAGAGGAAACTGAAACAGTCGAGGAGAAGCAACATGATACGGACGGATAGATAAACTTTTAAAAATCACTCAAAGGAGCGTTAGTTACTTCATATTCTTACAGAAAAGAAAAGAAAAGGGGAACTGCAAGATGTTTCTCATTGATTTTGTTTTAGAGTCACATCCGAAGCGGCTGAAAGTTACTAGTATGTGACATGGTAGAATTATTTATTGGGAGACGATATGTACTAAGACTTCTGTCTATCACAGCAAACATTTATTGATGCCCACAACATTACATTTTTCGACTCCTACGCTCATAAAAGAAGGTTTGCTTTGTAGGGAGAAGGTTTTGTGAGAATTTTCATACCAATTCTGCTTCCTTTCAAATTCTCAGTGGTATTATTTCAGTGCATAACAAATTTCGAATCAAATTAAAATATTCTGTAGGAATACTTCGTGATGTAGCACTTTCTAAAGGCAACATGAAATCTCATTGACATACAGGTTTAAAGGCTAGTTTACTGTATCAACATAGTCTTAAAGTACTCTGTAAATGTTTTTACACATACTACCATTTAAAGTTTTCGCTCGCACATCTTCGAGTGCATGAGCCACCCCGGATATGATATGTTCATCATCACCAGTGCAAAGTATGGCCGTCCTATCACCCTCCAAGGTCTGAAGCATGTTTCACCAAGATTGCTGGCGATAGTAGCCAGCCCTTGTCCTACTCCTGCCTTCACTTCAAACTCCCTACACAGCTTTATTTTATGAGTTGCTCAACCTCTAGCATCATCATATAGCTGTTGAATAATTTTTGTGGACGTTTAAAGCACTGCACATCAAAGCACTGAAGCAGATGCCAAATCATTTCACCGTCGAATACTTCGTAGGCCTTTCCAAAATCAGTGTATTAGTGGGGGTGAAGTTGACTCTCATTCAGGACTGTGTTTGACGATACTTCCAGTTATCTGGAGGAGTCTTTCTCGTTCACCACTAGGTCCTATTTATTTATAAGTGTATAATATGGCATGATTCTAACTCTGCTTTCTTTTTGCTTGAACACTGCTGTCATTATCTTGAAGAAGATCGGATCTCACTGTATGGAACTCTTGATACTGTCGATAAATTGATGCTAGCCACTCCCTCAGTATGGTCTTGGTTGCAGTCTCTATGTCTAGGGTAGGTACCCGACTCCCTAATTAAGAATCTGGAGAGTCCACTTCAGTTTCACCTGCTGTCACGTATTCCTAACATTTTTCACCATATTTCCTCAATATTTTCGAAATATGAGCAGCCTTGCAAAACAGCTTCAACCAGCGAATGGATATTCCAATTCTGTATTTATACTTTTGCTTTCAAAGGAAGACATCATAACAGAAGACCAGTCAGTATAAACCATTGCCGAACTGAGGAAGAGTTTCATTTTCTTTGCGCTTTAAAGCTTCAGTAGTGATAGTGGTGTTCTTATTTGGCATTTGCTTGCCAACCTCATACCCAACCTTCTCAATTTCCGGTTAGTAAACTACACACCGATAAAACAAATAAGCTTCTCACAATTATTTGAAAATAAACATTCCGCTGTTTACAAAGAATACATTTTTACGTTATACAATATCACCTTGAACAGGTCAGCATCGAGGTGAGAATTTAAACATATGAGATGAAAGAATTATAGTGATAGTGAACGTTATTCAGTAACTTTTGGGTCATAAATTATTCAAGTTACAGAACTTTCTACAATTAACATAGTTTCATGTAGTAAAATAGACAGTGTAACTATATTTACTTCAAATAGGAAACCACCGTGTCCACACTGTCTATCTAATTCAACAAATTCTGTCTTCAAAGTGACCTAGAAAGTTAAGGGCAACCTGGCAAAGACGACTTACTTTCGCTTTCTTCGCTCCGTTTAATCTCTAACCAACCAGACAGAGAAACCACGGCTCTATAAACAAAAAAGAATTTTTTCTACTATTATGGTGATAACCCTGCAGTGCTCAACCGATTACACTTTTGTTTTTCAACTATTTTCAACTCTTCTATACCTTTGAGCTTTCACATAATATCACATTTCATTAACGTCTAAATGCATCCTGATTACAACTCGTTCATTATATTATTTGTCTCACCACGTAAGTCAGACAATCATTTTTTGTATCAGGTGAATAAAACGAGCACCTAAGCTTTTGACACTTCATCTATCTTTTGACAATATGTTTTGGTGAAAACAAAAACTCTATATAAATTATTTTGATTTTCTTTTAGGATAGCTAGAAACCGCGCAGTATTTTTGGTATAAGTATGGTATTTTCAGGATATGATATCGGTAGCCCAGATTTTGAAGGCATACATTGATATCAAATGTGAGTTGGCAAAGAGTCGAACACTGGACCATGTGCAGAATCGACAAGAGTCATTACCTATGTGCCACCGACGCACACATGTTTAGTATAAAAAGTTTAGACGTAGAAAATTTATTATGAGAAAGTGCATGAAACACATAACATATCTCATTCAACTCTAAATGATTTTCGTATTCGACACTTTCTCCTTCGAACAGCAATACATCAATTTACAAATGGCTTCCCTGTGTCCTCTAAGGATATGAATTTATATAATGTTGAAGTGAATGATGCCTCAACTTTTAAAAATTCTATCAAACCCAACACTCGTGTCAAATCTTCAGAAAATACCTGTTTAGTGAAAGAAAGAAAGAAAGTATGCTGCAGAAATTTCAGAGCAGCAATAGGAAACTGATATACTGCATATTCTATTTCATGACCAGTATGAGAATGATGACATATGATTGTTTTCATACTACTTAGGTCAAATAAAGGAGTTCTTCCGAGTACATTGTGCGAGACTATTATTATTGTCACCTTGTCTACACTAGAGTACAGTCTCTTTCTGCAACTGCTTTGACTGCTTTTGTAAGCAATTTGAACAAGATTAGAGAGGAGAAAATTTCCCTTGACGACGCTGTCATTTTCAAAGGCTGAACAATAGTATATTATTATTATTTCCTTTAATTCCTCGAGAAACTTTTGGCTTCAGCCACGCGTCTCCATTGCGTTCGGTTCTCTGCTAGAGGTTTTACCTGGCTCCAAGTCTGGCCACATGCTTTCATCTCCTCTTCACATGACCTCCTCCAAGTCACCCCACTCTGTCACTGACGATCAACTCGTAGCTTCCCTTTCGGGTTCCACTCGAGCAATGGCTTGTCTAGTGATGTCACTTGATGGTTTCCTCAGAATATGGCCAATCCATCTCCACTTCCTCCTGCTTATTTGTTGCACAATCGGTTCCTGGTAGGTTCACTCCCAGAAATCCCTCCCCGTTGCTGATCTTTTCTGGCTGGCCATCTGATCTTGAGTCATGAGCGAAGACAACTGTTAATGAAGGTCTGAAGTTTGTTTGAGATGCTCTTCATGACGCGCCAAGTCTCTGATCCATGTTGTAAGTAGCACTGAATTCACAGTGGAGTTGAAGATCCAGATCTTATTTGTGATGCTGAGTGCTGTTGACCTCCACACAGACTTGAGAGTAATGAAAGCTCGTCTTGATTTTCTGATTCTGACTTTGATATCCTCATCACTTCCGTCCGCCTGTAGTTGAAACGATGCTTCCTAGGTAGGTGAAGGAGTTTGTTTCTTTCAGTTTCCTTCTTTTTATGCTGTTTGTCATCTGTTGTTGTTGTTGGTGTTGACCAGGAATCTTCATCACTTCTGTTTTCTCCATGTTCAACTGAAGTCCTATCTTCTCTGGATGCTTTTTCTGTCAACTTGTTGCTTTTTACTTGCATACCTTCCAGTTTGTGGAAAATCAGACATATATCATTGGCGAAGTCCAGATCCTCCAAGTTTATTGTGTGAGTCCATTTAATGCCTGTTTCCTCATTGCCCGCCACTCTCTGTCGCATTATCCAATCTACTGCAATCAGGAAAATCGTTGGCGATAATAGACGGCCTTGTTTCACTCCTACCTACCAAAAACACATAATAGTCTATTACTTAGTAATAAGGGGGTAACATAATTGATGAGATTACTTAGAAGTACTTTCTAAGGCTAAAATATTGCATATTGGTCAATAACCACTTGGTGATTTGTAAGCACTGAGTATTTAAGAGTGCATAGAAGAATTTAACTTTTTCAAATCTCAGAATTTTCATCCCATATTAACTAGGTGCCACTCCATTCCTGTTGACTGCAGTAGAAACGTCAGTCACTACTTGCCTTACCTACAACTGGATGTTTAGATATGCGTAATTCCAGCAACTAAACACACATACTATTACTGTGTGTGTGGGTGTGGGTGCTAAGCTATTAACACTGTCAACAGATACCTACTTGAATAATACTTCCTTTTTACTTTTCTATAAACAAATGACCATTTCCTCCTTCATTTCTAAAAGGTGTATGTATTCGACAGCCAAATCGTAATAGACAGTAAGTCTTCCCACGATTAAGTAGCTGAAAGTACATATGCCTTCCGGTAATTATATCCACAGTGATTTTCTCTTAATAAAATAATTTAACAGTATGCATTTAGTTAATTCACTTCCTATCGTCATTCATGTGACTTGTGGGCAATAATATTCTTTAAATACGATCACCCTTTTTTGTCATATTCACAGGATGAAATCTTATGTCTTTAAAAAGGCTATACAACTCTCACTCACTCATTTACTTCCACTCTTCCACTGTGGTTGTGTCCTTAATAGCCCAAACGAAAATTAAAGTTTTTCTAATACTTTTATTAATATGTAATCTCATGGGGTGTTTGATGAAGCGTTTTTATTACGCACTAATTCAACTGTCTTTTATTCATTTCTCTGTACTTTATGTAGCACTGGTAATAAATATTCAGCGTATGCCTTAATAGTAATAATCACTCTATATTCTAAAGAGAATGGAACTTTCAGTATAGTGTACAGTGCAGAGGTTCATCTCCTTTTACAAATAAATAAATGCATAAAATAGTCAAAAGAGTATAAAACCGCAAAAGCGGAATGTGAATAGAATCTATGCGGCAATAAAGTTGGTTATAATTTGTCGTTTATTTTTCAATCAAAAAAGTGGGTTTATAAGCTTAAACTAAATCTGTAATTTTTTGAAAATTAATCTGCGATTCATACCGATGGAGGATTTTATTTTTGCTAACCAAAATTATTTAGATAGCATTGTTTGATATGCTTGGTACCATATATGGTACACTAGTGATTGAACTCATTCAGCCGTTTTAGTTGAGTCAAACTGGGTAGGCTACTGATGAACTCGATCTCAAACGAGTGAAACGGTGGTCCCGTACTTGTATCACTACATTCTGGCTGGCTAGTAAGCAATGCAGATTAGTGTGAATCGCATACAACTACTTCTCATTCTGATGAATCAGTAGTGAGAACCCTTTTAACATTTATCTCTTTACACAAAGCTCGTTCTATATATATGGTGTGATTGTATTTCTCTGTTTTGAAATACAAGCATAAATTATATCGAAATTTCTTCTCGTTGTACCAGCAGGTATTCAAGAGTAAAATTGAATATAACGAAGATATCCAGTATCAGAAAACATGACCCTGATTAGTCTCCGGCAAGAATTAAGATGTCTTTCAACAACAGTGTCCGTCAGTTGGGTCAAAGGCATATTTTTAGCCATTTTCAGAACTTTTTAACTCCTAAGTTATATAGTGTTATTTATTTTGAGAAATCCAGGGAAGAAAACGGGACGACAATAAAAAGAGAAGAATGGATAAAATACGTAAAATAATAAATTGTAAGACATGCAGTTAGAGTCAAACTAGAAAGTCTCAACTTCTTTATTCGATAATATAAGTGAAAGATTTACTAGAGGTCAACCAGATATGAGGAGATTAACAAAGATGGGAAGTGAACGTGATGCCAGGATAGGAGATATTTATATGATTTATTTTCTACCATATTGATATTGCAAGAATCGGGGGTTTAGATCAGTCTAAGCGAGTCTGATCCACGTCTAGAACTAAAATTAACAGTCTGATACTCAGAGGGATTCAGTTTAAGACCATGTGAATAAGACTATTGGTTAATCCCAATAAGCTGTTCGTATACAACAATCCAATGCAAAAGCGACTGGGACAGAAATAGTCAGATCATCAGTATATTTAATGAAATTAGCTTTAAACGAATGCGTTAAGTCATGTAGAAAGAAAGAAAGAAAAAAGAAATGGAAAAGGTACATTACGTGGAGACCCATCAATTCCCGTAAGAAAAAAGTGGGGCACCTTGAACTGAAACATTCCGGTACTCTTTGCATCAAACAACACCACGTCACGTAATATACTTCAGATTAATACTTTACATGCAGATGCTGTATAATGAGAAAATATTTTGGAACTAAATACGCTGTAAAAGCATGTATTATGTGTTCACATATTGTCTAAAATAAAGCAATATTATCACTATCATTATAAAATTAAAGCGGAGTAGTTAAAGTCGAAATATGCATTTTATTTTAATGTCAACTGGAATTCTATTTTGAAACCACCATATAATATATATATATATATATATATATATTATGAAACCTACTGTGATCAGTAGTGAGTCGCCCACTCTAGTTACGACATTTAGCAAGACTAGCTACAGACCTTTGGAAAACAAAAACTGTGTTGAAATGGCTTTCCACTATTAAGAAATAATCTGATCCAGAAAGAGAAAATAACACTGTTAGACTGGATGCTACGGCTTTGCATTGGAAACATAATATCGGGAGAACACTACTGAAGAAGGATTTTTAATGGTTTTGATGATCTGTGGGATGCAGAATACTGCATCGTAAAACTATTTTTTATTCCCTACTTTATGCAGTTTGCGTGAAATAATTCATGAACCTATTATTATTTAATTTAATTTAAAATATTGTTTTAGGCATTTGTGAATATAAGTCCAAGGAAGTTCAAGGGACAGAAATAAACGGATCACGTAAATGAGAAATCAGTAGTGGGTAGTGTTTGAGCTACTTTGTGGAATCTTTGTCAACTTCTATTTGTGAGAATGGAAACATGCACCAAAGCTTTTAGTCAAAGACATTTGTCAGTGATTCGAACTTTCACTGGATCATGAAAGCTATCTTATAGGTGAATAACAAATAAGTAGAGGAGAACAGAAAATAAAATTCGGCCAAGAAACTTTTCTTTATCGGCGAAATCGTTTTGTTTATATTCACCAAAAACGTATTGCACTCTATTATTGAGAAAATACGCACACATTCTAAATGCATCTCTGATAATTATCTAGCATATTTGTAGGGCATATTAATTGATGGTCTATTTCTGAAGCACCTGGTCAGATGAAGTCACGAAGGGCGGAACCAAATGGTACAAGGGGTGTTAGGTTTCGGCGCATGTATACGGCGAGGGCTATTCGTCAATAAAACTCCACACCCTGTATGCAAGAGAGCGGTGTTTAATCTTTCATTCTACCCTTTTCTTAAACTTTTTCCTATTCATTTGCTTTTAATTCTACTAATTAATTCCCTTTTACGACTCTTACGTTTTCTTTTTCTACACTTTACTACGTTTTCTGACCATCTACCTAATTGTTAACTGAACACTCAACCATGTTTATTCTATTCAAACGACTTTTTTCACTTTACTAAATTTCCTACCTAAGCTTACTATGTGTTGTTGACCACTTCGTAATATTCTGGCCATAGGAAGCACTTCCAAGTAATCTCATCAATCATGTCACCCCCTTATTGTATAGTAATATACTATTCAGTGTTTTTGGTAGGTATGTATACTATTGTTCAGCCTTTGAAAATGACAGCGTCGTCAAGGAAATTTTCTCCTCTCTAATCTTGTTCAAATTGCTTACAAAAGCAGTCAAAGCAGTTGCAGAAAGAGACTGTACTCTAGTGTAGACAAGGTGACAATAATAATAGTCTCGCACAATGTACTCGGAAGAACTCCTTTATTTGACCTAAGTAGTATGAAAACAATCATATGTCATCATTCTCATACTGGTCATGAAATAGTACATACAGTATATCAGTTTCCTATTGCTGCTCTGAAATTTCTGCAGCATACTTTCTTTCTTTCAATAAACGGTTATTTTCTGAAGATTTGACCCGAGTGTTGGGTTTGATAGAATTTTTAAAAGTTGAGGCATCATTCACTTCAACATTATATAAATTCATATCCTTAGAGGACACAGGGAAGCCATTTGTAAATTGATGTATTGCTGCTCGAAGGAGAAAGTGTTGAATACGAAAATCATTTAGAATTGAATGAGATAT
Source organism: Trichobilharzia regenti (assembly GCA_944472135.2). NCBI lineage: Eukaryota > Metazoa > Platyhelminthes > Trematoda > Strigeidida > Schistosomatidae > Trichobilharzia > Trichobilharzia regenti. The sequence continues at coordinate 43,569,182 of OX235265.1, read as the reverse complement.
GTTGTGTGTTTCATGCACTTTCTCATAATTAATTTACTACGTCTAAACTTTTTATACTATAATGTGTGCGTCGGTGGCACAGAGGTCAACTAACCCTTACAAACCAAACTATAGTAAACTAATCTGACGCTCGCTAGTGACTTCCTACGGGTTGGAGTTTACTGGAGTTCTAGTGGGATGTCGTGACCAGTGAGGTCCAATTACATGTCACGTCGTTAGATGTATGTCCCACCTACAACAGTCGTTGGGGTCGCGCTAAATCACGAATTGGTAGAATTTAGAATTCAAGAGCCATTGAATCAGGTCCCAGTGGCTGAGTGGTATGCGAGCCAGCTTGTCTTTTACCCGGAAGGTCCTGGGTTCCACACCTGACAGTGGATGCGTTATGACGACGATTCACAAACTAGGATGAAACAGCAGCTGTCCAGTACTCCCTGGTTTTCAATGGTTCTCTAACTGATATCAATCCGTGGTAAACTCGTAAAAAATTATAACTAACCCTTACAAACCAAACTACAGAAAATATTTATATATTAGTCTGGAGTATTGGAACACATTAGCTGAACTGCAGTTTAAAAATGAAACCGCTGTTGATATTAAAGCAAGATATTTTGATAACGCATATACTTGCAAATGCTTGGGCATTCAAAGCAACGAGCACAGGATTTGAGTCTAAGCAGGAACACCACCACTTACTAGGAATGCAAGGACATTTGACCAATGGATCTCTAACAGGACGAAATACGCATCCTGCATTCCATTGATATTTATCACCCACCATATGCTGCAGATTTTACCTGGTCTTTAATTTCTTAAAACAGAAAGCTACTACTTTCGAAATAAATCACGGTTATGATGTTAACAAATTTCAAGATAGCTTTACATCACATCATTTTTATAAGTGTGATAAAACTTTAAAAACTGTTCGTCTCCTATTTATTACTTCACACTCAAGGGACTGACTGAGACTAAGTGGAGACTGAAGAAATTTTAGTCCTTGGGAATTACTGGATGAGCACAAATAGCATTCAGAAAAAATCAGGAAGAAATTATAAAATGGGCTGCCTTCCCTCTAGCTATGGCTATTTTGAGAAGAAATAAAAAAGAAAACCGATGAGATCGTCCTTTTTGAGGACTAATCACTGAGGCAGTTATGCCAAGATTAGAAATGATCAAACCAAAAATCTGCATACGTTAATTTGTTGATGCATATTTTTGAAAACTGAGTTATAATACAATCAGAAATAATTTAACAACACGCTTAAAGCTATAAAACCCACAAGAGAAGAAGAATCATTTATGGAGATATCAAATAAGCTGCTGCTGAAGATGTTGTCTTAATGGACGATGTAACGTTCCTAGTTAAATAACCCACATCAAAAGAAATTTATATCGTCACATTATGTTGTCTCAGGTATTTTATGCTCGTTATATGCAGGAAAATTCTAGTGTATTCAAACACATGTCGTACATAAGTCTGAATCCCTTCAGTGTATACATCGATGTTGTCAGTAGTGTGGAAGTCAAACTGTGATTAACAAGTTTATTTGAGATAATATCTCAGCTCGTTTCCTTTTTTATTTAAATTATATGGCTAATATTTACTGATGAAAAATATTCGCATTCACACTCTAACATTTCTGACCAGAATATGAATGATTAACTTCGTCTCAGCATTGTTCCACATCGTCTGAATCATTTTTTCTAGTTATTTTCTGTTACGAGTTTACATAACTTCCGTTTTAGTCAGACTAAAAACAACATTTTTAATAAATGTTAATAACCTGAACATGTTATCTGATGAAATTTCCAAGAAGTGTGTAAGTGTGTGTGTGTCCCCTAAATAAACTGGCTGCTTCACTCTGATGGTCTTATTTAACTATTGACTATAGACATGCCTTATTTCCCCTTGTTTTATCATATGACTTTACCTGAAACATGATTTTTTGTTTTTCAAAAAACGAATGTTGCTTTTCTTCGTATTATAAAAAATTTTTCTTACAACATTCATTGTAAAACCTTGCATATATGTTCTCATGGTGATTTACGAAAATATTTTTTCTTAGTGACTTGCTTATTAGTTTGAATAGACGTTTTTGTATAAAGCTGCCCTTGAGTATATACTTACCACCTAGGCAGTTTGGTTAAATGAGGACTTTTTAAAATTAGTTCTCACAACTCAGCCATCTTAGCGCTTTACTCATAAGAATCTAAGAAATTAAGTTCGTAGCTACACTTTTTAATAGCAGAGATTTTGAGAAATTATGAAACGGAATGTGTTTAAATAATCTTAAGTTGGACTTCGTCGAAAAGAAAATTTTCTTCGCTGCAACCGTCTTTTTAATAAGTTGGATATATTAGTAAGTGTTGTTCATCTATATTTATTGGCGGCTGAGTACGACCTGGAGTGCACTGAGAAAAAAGAACAAACAACAATGATAGGATAGACAACAGATAGATTTATGACACACTGAAGACCGAAAGAGAAGAGACTGCGAGTAAGACAAGACCCTGAACACTATGATAAATAACCCAGTCACTATCCGGAAACGGATTAATACAGATGAAACCAGAAAAAGTTGGTGGAGCAGACACACCCTGAGATAATCACTTCAAAGTTTCCTTAAATCGACTACCACTTTCAATTCATCCAGCAATACAACTATTAGACACAGAAATGAAAATTAACACAAACCTTAGGAAAAAGGCAGTGTAGTTGCTAATGTTAGAGAAAGTGATAGAACCATATGCGAACCCCATTAGAAAAACTGTAAAAATGGCGGAGATCTCACCGGAAACGTTCAAGCCACTGTTGCAGAAGGTGTAGAAATGGGGGAATGTGTCTGAGAATAGAATGAAAGGCTGCATTTTCAAACGACTAGAAAACGGTGAATTAAACTCATGTGAAGAATAATGTTTCTTGTCATTTCAAAGAAAATGTTAAAACACATCAACCAAGGAAAAAGTGGTAGACGCCTTGGTTAGAAGGAGTCTTCTGGAGCGGGCTGCACTCAGAAAAACAAGTAATGGGCAGATCAAAGTGCGACAATACGCAGCAGCACCCAATATTTAGACCTTAGAATTTCAGTCTTACGTGTACTTCAAAACTTTCAACTCTTTAAAGGTTTTCGATAGCTTCCACTATTTCCAACAGTAAGAAGCTCGGTGTAACAGACATTTATAAACATAATTAAGCAGCTATGTAGTGATTACACATGCCATATGATTCACAGACGACAGCTCGGTAAAGCACTTCAACTGAAGATGAAGGTTAGATGATGTTCCCTACTATAAGCAGTGGTCTTTTTGATTTTAATAGATTGGATCATGTGGCAGAACGTAGGGTGACAATGCATTAAACTGACGAAGAGAATGATTAAGATCTGGATTTAGTAGATAAGTTACATCTCGTATTCCAAAAACGCGATTCAGAAGCGAAAACCAACAAAGGCGGGCAAGAAAGGGCTGTAGGCAAGAATAGAGAGGACGGAGTTGATGAATAAAGCCAACCAACAGCAACATGTTTCAATCACGATGAAACAGAGGAATCTAAAGGCAGCTGTCTCTATCTCTGACCTGCCTGTATAGCCTCGTTTCACTTACCGGCTTCACGGGTTAGTGTATCAAAGTCAGATGAAATCGACGAAGCTTGACAAGCAGTAATCGCTCTAAAATCTGAGCAGAGATCTACAGAAGTTAAAACAGCAAAAAATTATCCAAATTTCCGATACGTGTATCAAGTCACCTCTTCTATACTGCTTAGAGACTTGACACACGCATTATTAAAATCATTTCCAGCCACCGTGGGCTTTCCTCAGAAGATACCTTTACTCAGTGTTGAATGTCAGAGGGCTATCTGGAATGGATTAGTGACAAGTAACTCTGGCAACGTGCCAGCCAAAAACGTTTTGCTCAACACATATGCAGAAGGATATGAAGATTGACTGAATATGTCCTGAGGAGACTGGTGAATGACACCACGAACCATGTCAGCACTCGAGTGGAACTTTAATGTGAATCAGTGGTTAAAAGGAGTTATGCAGGATATCATGTGTAGAGGAAATGAGAACCTGTGAAAATTCTTGAGGTCAGTTGATCACGTTAGACATATGATGAATTCTCTTCGTGTGTTTTCTACCCGTTGCTTGGGTGGCATTCACATAATCCATCAGCATTTTAATGTCGCCGTCTAGCTTCAATCAAGTCCATTTATGTTTCACGTTATCTCTAGACTTCTTCCATCTCTACCAGTAGGTGTGCCTTAACTGTAGGACCGTGGTATCTGGATGATAACAATATTTCCTCCCCTTGAGTTAAATATTGTCACAATAATCCTGAAAGAGATCCCTAGCCTTTCTGTGCCAAATCTTCTTATTTATCCTGCCATGTGAGCTTCTTTACCAGCCAGCTTCAAATATTGTGTGTATAATTCATATCTGCATGTAAAATTTTGCTTTCATCGAAAGAAGACACATTGGCCGATATGGTTATCGTAGGCTTCTACCAAGCCGTATAATTTCGTATTTCCCACAGCAGTGAAGAAAAAGTTTATTTTTCATATATTTCGTGTGTTTAGTGGGTTCTGAGGGAGTGAGTTGATTTTTTAATGTGGAATCACTGGTCTCACGCACATCTTGTCATTCGCTAAGTTTACCGGAGGCTAGCAAAATAGAAAACTAGTAAACATGGCGGAATAAAGAGTTATCAACTTGGCTGTTTTTCCCCAGTTAAGAAAAGCAACGGACTTTTCACTGCTTTGGGCTGTTGATAGCACGTTAAATTCTTTATCTGAAACTTAAAGGTTTGTGTTAGAAAATTTCACCATTATTTGAAGCATGTAAATACATGAAACTTAGCAGTGTTCGACTTATAACGGTTTCTCAAAATGGACACACAACATGTGTAAAATCTTACTGTTGACCAGATTCTGAGAACAACGCTTATCCTTCCAAATAAGAACAGAATTTCGTAACTGTGGTATAGCGAATTTCTACAATTCAGTATTCTTTTTAAATAAAGCATACAGTGACACGGCGTTGTTTGGTTGCCGATACTTGTTTCTAACACAATTTATGGCTCATAATCACACCTTGATATGAAATAATTTATCCTTTAAAGCTTCACTTTGGATTTTATTACCCTCTCTATGTGAAATCAGTTTTCTATTAGCATTATAATCACATTGGTAATCGATACTCAGACAACAATTTATAGTGTTTCTTAATTATGCTTTCTCTTAAAACTATGTCTCAAGTCTTTCTTTACTAATGAGTTTAACACAACCTTTTCCACTAAATATTGTTCCATACGCTTATTTTAAATTCATTTGAAGAGATAGTGAAAAATGAAGAAATAAAATTTCCATTTAACCTAATTTTTCTAGTGAAAAAATATTTTCTACCCGTTTCTTTTGTTTTATTGAGTAGAAATTTAGAAAATTGACCTTTCCAGCGTCAACAATGACCGCCAAATTTAAATATGAGTTTAAATTTTTTAAATATGTATCTAACAATTTTGTGAAATCATTATCCTAGGAAAATAAGTGAAAGGGTTTTCCTACTTTTAACTTCAGTATCAAAATCATAAAAAAGCTCAATCAATCAATTTACCATAAACGTAAATGGAGCAAAACTAAAAACTAATGCGTACTATCCAAAGTCATAATAGGCATATGATAAATGATTTTAAATCTTTAAATGTGCGAAATCAATGTCAGATTTGAGCTTTAAGACGAAATAAATTTTGAATATGTTCGAGTTCCAGGGCTTATAAGAACTTGTTTAACATAAATTATTCTTGTTTACCATGTACTATCAAGTCTTTAGTTTCAAAATAGTGGTCAAAAATCATAAGTTTTCGCCATAAAAACAACCGCTTCTCTTTAATTTAGTGGAAATGTTCATTCAGACATCTATAAAACACATAATAATTGGGCAAAGAATATCCTTTTCGATAATTTCCTCTTCTGGCTCTACAATTATATATAGGTTTATGTATATAGAATACGTGGAGGATTTCATCATGAGCTGACATCAGTTAGAGAACCACAGGAAAACCTGGGAATACTGGAGAGCTGTTTCGTCCCGCCTAGTTTGGGACCCTTCATCAGTACGCAGTCACCAGGGTTCGGAATCAGGACTTTCTGGTTATAAGGCGAGCTCGTGGGCCATTATTCCATTGGCACTCGATCCAACAGTTCTTGAATTCTAACTTCTGCGAATTCACGAAATAGCGCGATTACTTCGCAATATCTTCTTTGATGAGTTACTGCCTCATCTCCAACCTGCTGTTACTTATTGGTCACGGCTAACCATCCCAGTTTAATTGCTTGAATACGGCCAGTCACTAGCTAGTACTGATGAAGAGTCCCAAACTAGGACGAAACAGGTTTTCGAGTGGTTCTCTAACTGATGTCAGCCCATAATGAAATCCTCCATGCAATCAAACACAAAATCTCTACAAAACCAATACCTGAAAAATACATAGAATATTCTAGAATAGTAGTCAATAACAATATTAGTGTTTTTTAAATAATATCAAATTTCCGAACATCACCCTGCATTGTTAAGCAAAGGAAAAACAAAATCTATTCGTACCGCAATTCTGTCTCATCTTGTGTATACAGAACACAAAATTGATGTTAACCAGGCTTTCAGTGTTATTTACCGCATACCAACAAATCTTAACTTCACCTTAAGTGTTCGATTACTAAATATTGCTGAGACTATTGGGATCCACATTAAGAAGCCAAATTTGTGCGTTTAGAAGAGGCTAGATCAGACATTATCCTTAGTTTGGCCACCTAGGTTTGAATGATCCTTAATTCTTGTGGAAATTTCCCTAAGTTTAGTTTATATTCTTGTTGCTATTATATCTTTATTATTATTACATTTTAATGAACTGTAATTCAATTGATCTTACTTTACAAATCGATATCATTTAGAAAACCCTAATATTGTTATTGACTACTATTCTAGAATATTCTGAGTATATAATAAGTATAATTGTAGAGCCAGAATAGGGAATTATCGAAAAAGATATTCTTTGCTTCTCTTTGAGTTCAAAATATGATAGAAATGAAATTTTTGTCAGTTGCACTGTCAAATGGCTGTGAATGTAAATACTCTATAATTTTGTCATAATTCTCTTTGGTTTCAAGCTAAACATAAGACTTCATAAACGCATTTTCAATTCACTATCTTTTCTTGAATCCTTTTTATTTGGCTCGAAGACTGAACTTAGGCTTCCAGTATCTCCAGACATGATCAACTCAATGTCATTCTTCAACGTCGAACTCATTGTTCCCTATTTGAGTTCGGTTGGTATGTTGACAGAGTTCTTTGTTTCTAACTGTTTCTGGTCGTCTGAACTTCAGTACTGAGCGCAGCCTGCTGTTGATTAATATCCCCATTCTATTGAATTGGCTGTGTTCTCTAAGCTGGTTGATTTAATTGCAAGGCTTTTGTCGTCCTTCCAGACAATATCCTCTTCAGTGTAAGTTTAAGTATAAAATGGACTAATTTAAATTCTCCATGAATTATGTAATTGTATCGCCTGGCAGTCACTGTCATGACTAGTTGTTAATATACGTCTCATTTGATCACTGTTATTGACTTGGAATTCGAAATTTCTTGTCATATGATTTACTTTTCATTAGGTGATTAATTTGGTTTATAATCATGTGCTGTCTTCATTCAACTAGATTCTAAAAGTGAAAAAATTGCAGCAATTGTCAACACAAGACTGAGTACGTCAATAACCAGAGCCTGTCCTGCAGCTAAGTTGGTCCCCGTTCATTGAGCAACATGCTCTTTGGTGTAGTCAAAAGTCGACAAACATCCTTCTCATATTAACTTCAACTTTGTATACAAATTTACATTTGTCTACGGAAGCGGTTTCATTGAAAGAACAGAAACAAGGGCTCACCTCCGATTTTCCGAAGATCTGTCGAAAAGCCAACGTCTCAAGTGAAGAAACACTTACCAGGCATCTCTTCGATACCGGTCACAAGGTGAAAATCGCGAAATACTTTAACATTATCAATAAACAAAAAGGCCCAATTCTCCCACGTTTGCCGAAGCAATCTACATCAAACGCTTGAAACCCGATTCATGTATTCAGAAAGAAGCAGTTATCAGTCTTTCCTCGTCAATCTGGTAACTGGATGTGTTTATTTTCTCTTTCATTTGATCACGTAATCTCTGGCTTTGGCGTGACCCCCTTTGATAGAGCGTATATTGCTTTCCTCTCGTTTCTATAATTTGAATGGAACTCAGTATATTGTTACCCAATTTATTAGTCACTCATAATCTTATACATCTCCCATCTTTATCGCATGACTCCTTTAACACTGCATGCATACATTTAATTTGTTTAAACTTAAGCTGTATGTGCAGTAACTATTTAAGCATAATGTTTTGAGCACTGTTCACTAATTCTGGAACCTTCTGTCAACTGATATCCTGTGAAGTTCCCAAGAATACTAAAGCTTTTCTGTACATGAACGTACTAACAATTTATTTAGGCTGCATTCAGGTGAGCTGTTGAGAAGCCAATCGGAAAAATTGATGATGCCATAGAATTTTGCAAAAACTGCAGTTCCTGTTTTATTCAAATTCACAAGGGGGAATAAAGGAATGAAATAGTGAGTTTGTTAATGGCTAACTTACTTGAGTACTAGGCTTCTAGGAATTCCCCGACATTTTAATTGTTTCATCTATTTGAAATTTTGACATTATTCCAGTCAAATTGGTGTCGTCTAGAAAGAAGACAGAAGCTTCTCAATTAAATCAACCAACTGAAGAGGTCACTATTCATTCACTATCGTTGACTTGAGTTCCAAATCTTATGCATTAATTATTTTAGTATGTTCAGTCTTTTGGAAATGACTTACATCATTCATGTGCTAAGTTTATGATCCATATAGAAGCACTGATTTTGCATCAGTGTTGTCCTTATGTTGTGTACAACAGATTTCGACATTGATATCAAGGTAATGAAGATTTGTGTTGCTTCCTGGATCTTACCTGGCTCCGATATTCTGATCTCTGCCACATGCAGCTGAAAAGATACTGCCTTGATAAGTGGAACAAGTGACATCCTTCTTTCAGATTTCCCCCTTTGGTGATGACTGGTACTTGTTCTTGTTGACTAAGTGTCTTCATATTTGTCTTCTGTACATCCACTTGAAGTCCTATCTTCGCTTCCATGATTTACCAACTGTTTGACTTTCTCTTGGAAATTTTCACATTTTTGTGAAATGACAAACATCTACACGCAAAGGGTTTAAATAATGTAGAAAAAACAAATCATCATGATAATGTGATACTAATTTATTTAGAAGAAACCCTTTTTATTTCCTTGTCCTTTATAAGAATTCGACAGTGATATAAGGAGAGATGTTGATATATTCATTGATTTCATGGAGAAAATAATTAATTAATTAAGTGAACAGAAGAAAGTATCTCTGATACGACACTGTCAAGGTTGTGAAGATTATTTGAAATACGATTGACTTAAGGTTCAGATGAACGTTCTCAAAAAAAGGATTAATAGGAAACGAGAATTCATCCCACTAAGTATAAAACCATTAACCGATGGATTATTTTAGGATTATGCAAATGATCTAATCTGACATTCTGAGAAATAAAATAAAAGCCTGATAATGAGATTCCTGGCGTTATGCAATAAAAAGGATTTATATTTAATTGCATTGTCCACAGTGAAAAAGCACAGGGTATGATAGTAGGATACGCCTACTAATTGTTCATCATACATAAAACATCGCAAATTATTATCTTTATTTCATCAAAAAGGAAGCACGGTTTCAACCACAGTCGGTCGGAACATATTGAGATGTCAAAGCCAGAACTGTAAAGGTGAGATATACCTTCATCAATCTGAAACCTGCGTTCGATTCTCTGCTAGAGTTTTCACCTAGCCGCAGGTTTGCCCGCATGCTTTCATCTCCTCTTCAAATAACCTCCTACAAGTCACCCTTGCACTGACGACCAACTCGCCGCTTCCCTTTTGGGTTCCACTCGAACTATGGCTTGTCTAGTAGTGTCACTTGATAGTTTACTCAGCGTATGACCAGCCAATCCATCTTCATTTCTTCCTGACTATTTGTTTCACAATCGGTTCCTGCTGATTTGGTTCGCTCGTTGCCAGAGATCTCTGTTGCTGATCTTTTCTGGCCAGCCATCTGATCTTGAGTAGTATTGAGCGAAGACAGCTGTTAATGAAGGTGTGTAATTTGTTTGAGATGCTCTTTATGACGCGCAGTACAAGTCTCTGATCCGTATAGTAGCACTGACTTCACACTGGAGTTGGAAGTCCGGATCTTATTTTCATCATCATGCTGAGTGCTGTTGACCTCCACACAGACTTAAAAGTAATGAAAGCTTGTCTTGCTTTTCCGATTCTTGCCTTGATATGCTCATCAGTTCCGCCCGTAGTTGAAACGATTCTTCTTTTCTTGGTAGGTGAAGGAGGCTGTTTCTTTCAGGTTTCTCCCATTAATGCTAATTGTTGCCCGTTGTTGTTGTTGCTGTTGGTGTTGGCCAGGAATCTTTATCACCTCTTCTGCCAACTTGTTGCTTTTCACTTGCATATCTTCCAGTTTGTGGGAAATCAGATACGTATCATTGGCGAAGTACAGATCCTGCAAGCTTTTTATGTGAGTCCATTTTATGGCTGTTTCCTCATTGTCTGCTGTTTGTCGCATTATCCAATCTACTGCAATCAGGAAAATCATTGGCGATAATAGGCAGCCTTGCCTTACTTCCATCCTCACTGAAGATCAAATGAATAACCAGAAAGAATTAGCAACAATTGACCAACCAAGAGCCGATCACTCAGCAAATATTAAGGAAAAATTAGAGATGGATTGAGTGCATATTGAGAAGGTCAAAGAATGATATCGTTCATCAGGCCAATGCTTGAGTGGGAACCGAATAGGAAGTGACGAGTGGGTCATCAAAGCAACGGTGTCATGGAGGAGATGCTGTGGCAGGGGTGGGGGAGAGATTATGGTCAATCATGCACACAGTCGAAGGGGACAGCAGCGAATAGAACAAAGTATAGATGTGTTACTGAAGTCCTATGTTCCGCTTGGAACCAAAGACAATAATAAATAAATTGCCTTAAAAATTCTCACAGACGTTCATGCACTATCTTTACAGATCCTAATGCAAATCTCACCTGTAGACTATATGACAAAATATTTTGTAGCACAAGACTCACTTTTGTTCACGTAGTGGACAAAATAGTGCGGGATGTGAATTTCAAATTCATTCAAGACAATTTGAAAAAAATAACTGCGAATAGCGTCTCCGTTGTGGATAAAATTTTATTTTGATAATATTACACAGTTTTATACAGTAATATTTACTGATGAGGTCTTAAGCACAAATTGTTGCTCACAGTCATATTAAGATATCTAACGAACTTTCTTGCTTCATTTATACACATGTAGAAAAGTGATTAGATATTTGAATAAAATCAATATAAGATAAAGTACATTCAGAAATAATAATAACATTAGTGTTATCATTCCAGTACAATCAGATGGGAAATAATATGTTTGATAGCAAAAATAAGTAACTTGTAAGAATGTTAAAATGTGAATTGAGTACATTTTAATATTATTTGATTTGACTAGTAGTAATATCTTCCATATCTCTGGTATTCGCGCTGAATCATTTCTATTGCATATGTTGCTTCTAGACTCGATTAACAAGGACTCAGTAATCAACCACCTCTCTCTCCATCTTCCTATGTTACTTTTTAGAATTTTGACCCTGCCCCGTCCTGTTGTAAAGTTGATTGTTGATGCATACAGTGCGATTGCTCAGCTTTCTTCTAAATTACTTATCTTCGCGAAGTCAATCATTCTAACCTTAGCTAAATTTTTATGTTCCGACAGTCTGACTACCCCACGATCTACTAGTTTGAGCTATGTAGTTGACCTCACCTACATTTAATGCAAGGTATTTTGTAAATTATATTATTTTGTTTAATTGAGTTAACTGGATCCTTTAACCTACAGAGCTTATCTCTCAGTGAGCCACCCTAATCCTTGTTTGATTGAGAACCTTATGTAAGTTCTCAGATGTTTCCTGCTTATACGGTATAACTGTAGATGCCATATATTCTCTCTTGTTCATGTTATCATTATTAGTTTCACCATTATTTTTATTTTGCTTTTGACCTCTTTTTAACTTCCTGGTAAATTTTATAGGATAGTTATTTATTTCACTATAAAAACATTTTATATCCCATCTTATTCACTAACAATACTAGTCTTATTTCTCATTCTATTGTATTTTATTGATAACATTATTATTATTTCCAAATATACTTTATCTTCTATTCTGTTTCACGCAAGCCTTATATTGATTTTATTCAGATATCTAATCAATTTCTATTCATGTATATAAATGAAGCGAGAAAGTTGTATGATTACTTTGATATGATTATATGGAGTAATTTCTGCTCGAGACGTTGTCATCTGTCAATATTACTGTACAACACGGTGTTAGATTATCAAAATAAAATTCAATCCATAATAGAATTATATTCTAATACATTGCCAAAGTTTTATCCTAATGTCAATAATGTCTCCTCTTTTTCATTCGAGGAAATATGCCTTCTAGTTAAAGGGAAATAATTTAAGGGTAGTTGTCAGCGTTTAACGATAAAAAAAACGTGTATCTATCATTTTGTATAAAAAATAAAAATGCTAAGAATAATTGCAGACTCAGAGTTACATGGAGGCGTTTCATTTCTTAAGATGAGTACAAATTGCAAAACCTAATACCATACATGTGATTGCGAAACGTTACTTGAAATATAAGGTCAAATTAGTGGAAATCCATGGAACCTGTTCCCTCGACTGGTTTGAACAAAGCAAGTATAAACATATTTCCAGAACATCAGGTAATTTTTTCGACTACAGTTTGATTCCACACCGTATTTTGTGTACAAGTATGGAATTTTCAAATGATGATATGATATCGGTAGCCCAAATTTTGCAGGCCAACCATAGATATCAGATGTGCGTCGACAGGGGATCGAACCTCGGACCATGTACACTGTCGGCGATTGTACACGTACTGAAAATGTGTTTCCGTATGTATTCTTCTGAGAAACGAGTTAGTCACGTGATATTTAAATCCCAGGGATAGAACTTCTGCTTCGACTCTGTTCAGTTTTAATGTTTGAGAAGTTTTATATATATTTTTCCACATATTGCGGAAGTTTTCCGTATAGTTCACAAACTACTTGGGATTCTCTGAGTTTCTTCCTTATGATACTGAGATCTTTCAATTTATATCGTAAATGGGGTTTGTAAACTTTACTCGACACATAATATTGAAACTGTCACGTTCAGCATTAAATCTAACTGGGTCCCACCTCAAGGTTGAGGCATGTTTCTGAGATGTTTCCGTATGTGATTCAGTGATACAGTGAAGATTCCTTTGAGTCAGAAATAGTTTCATCGGTCTATTGAGTTTGAGATATTGATATGGAGAACAACCTGTTCCCCAACACACCTCAAACAATCCGATTTCGGTTGATTCTTTGACACCACTACCACATTCAGTGACTTTATTGATTTTTCGACAGACAGGCTTCGCTTCAAGAATTTCATATTGCCATTTCTATAGTTGAGGCTGAACAAAGAGAACATCGAAGTGTTTGCAAGAAGCTGGGATGAGTGTATTTAGTTCTTCTGAAATTCAGTGCATAATTACTCAGGCACATGAATGTACCATAAAAAGAATAGATCATGCTAGAATCTCACTACATATATGTGTGTTAATATAGTTTCCAAAAATCTTCTCCAATAACATAGAATTTGTGTATTGTGACGCGCAACAGAAATAACTCAATGCAAACACCAGAGATATGGAACATATCATTATCACAATTCAAATCACAGGAGGATGATAAATAATCTGAAAATTAGATTTCAGTTCACGTACATCATAACATTCTAACTAGTTACTTATTTTGATTATGAAAACATCTTATTGCCCATCTGATTGGAATTGATCAATAACACTCATATTATTATTATTTCTGAATCTATATTATCCTATATTGATTTTTATTTAAATATATAGTCAATTCCACACACGCATGTATATAAACGAAGTAAAAAGTTGGGTGAGTGACTTCATATGATTATGAGCAATACTTTGTGCGCGAAACATCATCAGTTAATATTACTGTACAACAACAATATGTGATTTATCAAAATAAAATCTTATCCATAATAGAGTTATAGTCTACCAGAGTGCTCAAGTTTTATATGGTGTTTATGTTATGTACTGGTCGAGAATTCAACAGTCCTGACGCAAGAAAGACGGAAATCAGAAGACCACTAGGTTTGCAATGATACTTCTATTTTCCAAAACACCAGGAGAATCAATGTCACACAAGTGTGTGAGAGCAAAATATAAATGTCCGAACAAGTGTGTGAAACCAGTGTGTGAGCGAATATTCAAAATGAACAAATCAATAGACAGTCTTAACATGATTGGCTAATTATAATGGAATATCGATCCATATATACATAGCAAAATATATCAGACTGTCAAACAAACACACATATTATATGGATAAATATCACCTCCCCTTTTGAGAAGATTGATGATTAGTAGGGTGTTTTCTTGGGGGTTTATCTGGAACCGTTGAGCTTGTTGTTGACGTCTGTCGCTTCGTCTGCCTGTTGGGTTTGCGGCTTCGGCTTCGTCCGGAATTGTCTGACATTTTATGCTTCTTGGCTGCATTGCATTGAGAATTTAGTGGGACATCAGCCAGATGCAAACGATCGAACCAATCAAGTCCCAAAAGATTTAAATCACTCTTGGTGACGTAGCAGATTCCTCTGAATTTAATGTTACGGAATGAAACAGAACATTTGAGTTCACCAATTAGTTTGAGCCGCCCACCACAGGCGCTGAGAAGAGTCTGAGAAGTATTTGTGATAGGTGGTCTGCCAATATCATTCCAAAGTTTCTCTGATATAACAGTAATATCAGAGGCGGTATCTAGCTGCAGACGTGTATCATGACCATTCATCTGAAGATCAAGATATTTCCGCATACCTGGTGTTGTGACTTGACAGGTTGCGACTAGACTCAGTGCCTTTTTGGGGATTTAGGACCAACAGTTTGTCGAGCTTTCGCTGTATTTTGATATCTGATTTTGCGTGGCTGGCAAAATCCATTTTTATGACCAATGATTTTGCACTTGCTGCAACGATGATTTTTGTATGGACAAGACTTTACAAAGTGCCACGCGCCACAATGCCAGCATGGTGATGGTGGGGTCTTCTTTGCAGTATTTTGTGAAGTTGGACGAGTATGTGTAGATTTCCGCGGAACATTAGAAATAGGTGGGTCAGGAGTGGATGATGAGAGATTTTTGCTCTTTCGTAATGCATGAATATCAGAGCTTCTCGAAGGTGTTGATTCGACCAGGTGTGTGTCTTTCTGCAAATTAATCAGCCGTTGATATTCATCAGCTATGTCATGTAATGTTAACTTAGGATTTTGTTCTAGCTGATTGAGCAGTCGAGTTCGGATATCTGTGAAACGAGGAGATTGAAGACTGCATATGAGAATCAAGGCTTTGAATTGATCATCTGTTAAGGACCTGAGTCGAAATCTCTCACATTCTCGGTTGACTGTGCCAACGTGAGTAAGAAAATCATCATTTTCATTCATTGTCAGCTTGAGGCAACGATAACGTATGCTGAATAATGAGGAGTGGTCTCCAAAATGTTCACGCAGCAGCTTTATTGTATCATCGAAACACTTGTCACGTGGTTTTGGGGTAAAATTAGGTTGCAGTACCTTCATATTCTGCGGGACCCAATTTACGTAATAACACTCGCACCTTCCAAGCATCGTCTTGTGAGGCGAGATCAACAGTGAATAAATCCTCATATCGTTGATACCATGTGTCAAAAGTGACATTCGCATCTGGATTATAATTGAACTGTGAAATACTATTCACAATGCCGTCGACAGATGGTAGCATGGTATGATTCGGATTGCTTGAAGGTGAAGTTGGACCAGTCTGTTGGTTGACGAACATTTCCATTAATTTCATTTGTCGTTCAAATAGTAATTCCAATTTAGAAAGATCCATAGTTTTCCCCGTCGCCAAATTATTGTTGTGTACTGGTCGAGAATTTAACAGTCCTGACGCAAGAAAGACGGAAATCAGAAGACCACTAGGTTTGCAATGATACTTCTATTTTCCAAAACACCAGGAGAATCAATGTCACACAAGTGTGTGAGAGCAAAATATAAATGTCCGAATAAGTGTGTGAAACCAGTGTGTGAGCGAATATTCAAAATGAACAAATCAATAGACAGTCTTAACATGATTGGCTAATTATAATGGAATATCGATCCATATATACATAGCAAAATATATCAGACTGTCAAACAAACACACATATTATATGGATACATATCAGTTTTTTCCGATAACAGGCAACGAAGTGCGATGGTTTTACATGGTATTTATAACTTTATCAATTAAGTGGTTTATTTTTGAAACGATGTACATTTGTGAAATTCCCACACAACCTGTTAACTTGTCCCTATATTGGACAATAATTTTATTCATTACGATTTTACTAATTCTATCCAAAAGGAATAAACCATGTTAAACACTGCAATATTAATGTGACTTTAGCGATATTCTGGTGCGCCAGCATCTTAAAGAAAGCAAACAGAATGAAACGGATCTATGTTGATCTGATTCAATGTTACTTCTTTTTTAAATGTAAAGGAATGAAATCTCTGCAAAAGGCACTTAGCGTTGCTCCGTCTTGATCATTTATCAAATAACAGATGCAATTTTTCTTACTGAAACTATATATACTAAGCTCAAACATGATCATTCAACCACATGGCAAACAGTGTATGATTCGAGGCTTTGGCTAGTTTGTTTTAACAGCATTAATGAGTTAGTAGCCTTAGTTTCGTTGTGTTGTCTGACATCGGTAACTGCTTCGTGTTAGAATAAGAAAAGATGCCTTTTTTTAAAGAGAATGGCGATGTTATGACCTCTGTTCAACTAGACTGTTTGACTCTTACCTTAGTGTACTCTTATTTTCACATCTCCATTCAATTCGAAATATTGCATAGTTAGTCTAGAATTATCCTTAGTCTTTTCTATGCATACGAACAAGCTTAAAAGCAACTTTTATTTCTTTGCATAATGCTACAGGATTACGTGGTGTTAAGTATTCTTCAACTGTTTGATCAATAAACTAAAGTACTTGAATAATTTATACACTGAATAGTTAACTGTTTATGTGTGAATGTAGCTGAAAATGTCCAACAGAATCTAATGATGTCATCTTATCCTGTTGATTGTCTTCTTCCTGCTTTGTTCAACTTTATCAAGGGAAATAACTGTAATAAAGGATATTAGCAGATAGTTAGTTACAAAGTTATTGACGTCACTATTCATCACCAAGACAAAATACTGAGTTCTTGGTTTTATGAATATTCTACTGTGATCACCTGACAAAAGTTATGCCTAGTTGTTGCCACGCCCATTCAATACAAAAAGAAAATGGATTTACAAAACTATGTAACTTCCTCCAGTATAAGCACTACTGAATGCCTATGGATAAAATTGAGTTTTGGAGGTGAAAGCCATTTTCATAAATCACATCTCCAATCAACTTTCTACACTTCAGAGTCTGTTTCGATTTAAATCGAATGATTCAAAATAAAGGAAATTTTGATATCACAAACAATATGAATGTTAAAATATTCTACGTGAAAGTTATAATTTGCCCTTATTATATTTTCAGAAGAATATCCCAAAGCCTTAATAATAATAATCACTTTATTTAAAACAAACATAGTGGATAGTTGGAAGCAATCGGCTAGAGAAAGCCTTGGACCCAGGTTTTGTGTGAGTCGGCACTCAACCGTCAGTAAGGCGTGTCCGCAGTCTTAAAGATACTAATGTCCTTTCTGAGATTGGAACCCGCGTCACCCAGTGCTGTAGTCAGAGACGTTACTACTGAGAAATTCGGACTAGCGACTGAGATCCTGTAGGAATGTACTGGATACTTTCAATTGGACACTAGTCAGTAACTAGTGGGATGTGTCTAGTCCTATCTTCGATGCAGACTTAATTTTATCAGTTAAGCTTGCAATGAGGTCACCATGCTCGGTGGCTGGTCATTATGGTGCACTCTGAAATGTTGGTATTAGATGGTTGGAGGCAACCGGCATGAATTGCTTCAAAGTTACAGATGCGCCTTGCTGACTGGTGAGTGACAACTGCCACAGAACCCAGGTTCAAAGTTTTCTGCCTTCAACCATCTGATATCAACAATTCAAAGTGCACCCTTATGGCGAGCCACCTACAATGGTGGACACACTGCAAACTTGACTGATGACAGATTTCAGTCTAATTCCACAGTGCACAAGTTTTATTCTTATATCAAGATTTCAGTCTGCAGATACATTACACTAGTCACCAACTAGTGTCCAATTAGAATAGTCATAATTACACAGAATGGAATTTTTAGCGTTTTTCATACTACAACAATAAATAAATAAGTAGAAATGATGAAACTGCAAAAACTGCAAGTCGTCGTTTATTTGAAGGTTGAAATGTGGGTTCATAAGCTCTCTTCTAACGTCTGACTCTTTATACATCACTGGAGCTAAATCAGCTATGGTCAAATTATATCTAGGCGTATGAGCATAAATTCCAATGAGATTTAAACAGGTTTAAGACGAAGACATACAGGGAGAAAGTTAGGAATAAAGAGAATATTTAATATTAGACAAGATTACTTAAGCTATTTGCAATTAATAGTGTTCTCTGAGCTGGTTGGTTTAGTTACGGAGTTTTCGTCGTCCTTCTGGACTATATCTTCAGCGCAATATTTAGCATAAAGTGAAATGATTTACGTTTCTTCATGAGTGATATAACTGCGTCTCCCGATAACCATCTTTACAAAATGTATTGATCATTTTCCATTGACTTGGATTTTAAACTTTCTCGTCACATGATTTACTTTTTATTAGTTGGCATATTTGGTCTATATTAACGTGTTTGTTAATTGCATATTCGTTTGAGTACTAGGCTTTTATGAATTCCCTGACTGCACTTTTGGTGTTTCCTCTGTCTAAGATTTCAATATTATCTCAATCAAACCGATGTCCATATCTGTCTATATGCATTGATACTAAAGGATATATGTCGTGTTTTCACGGCTGATTTGTATTCTTGAATTCTAATTCGAAGGGGATGCCCACTTTGGCCGATGTAATGCCTGTTACAGTTCATACAATTTATTTTGTAAATGGTATTAATGGTATTACTTAAGCTACCTGCTTGCAAGAATTCAAGTGCTTATCAACAACAATGCCAGACAATAGGACCAGAAACACTCCGTTATACTCTTATGTACAGTCTTCAAAATACTGCGTAAAACAACGCAGTCGTTTTAGAGTTGTCTGGAGAAGTACAAGGGTAAACAACGGGAAAGAATGAGCTAAATGTATAAATAAGTTCAAGTTACACCAGGTGAAATGAAATATTTATTAGCAATCAGCAAGATATGAGAAGACTAGCAACGTTTCGAAGAGAAGCTAATATCAAGATAGGTAATATTTAATTGATTCCCTACCAAAAAGTCGCCAATAATACGACAACCAAAAAAAGTTAATCAGTCCACATTAGCCGTCTTCAAGTCCTAAATTAAAATCACCATTCTGACATCAAGAAGGATTTAATTTTTCTCTTTTTAAATTAGATTATTGTTTAATCTCAGATAGGGGACTATTCATATCAGAAGAATCTAATCCAAAAACTACTGGGATAGAGCTTTTCAGATCATACAACAGATTTCAAAAAATTAGGTTGTGCATATAAGAAGAAAATTGAGGTTGAGGTATTTCAGCCCTTTAATGCACACCAGTTTCTATATGCAAAGGAGTTAGGCGTTTCCGGTTAAAAGCTATGTGTTGTTTCCTGCCTGGGAAATGACCACCTAGTAATTCAAAGGGTCATTGCGTTAAAAATGATCTAGGCAACTTAATTACTGTTTCATTTTCGCCTGAACTCAATCACACACAGCACTGCTCAATATCTCAGTCACACATACATTGCTTTCATTTTCCAGTTATTCAAATGAGCGTTACTGTAACTGAATAAATTATCTTACATACTAAGTTTATAAAATGGAAACAAGATCTCATGGTCATTCATGTTAATAAAATATATTCATCCCGATGCTTCCTTTTTGTTGCCATTTGAGTTGATTGTGTAATGGCAAGATGTATCACAGAACTTTATTGGAATAAATATACAAAAGCTGATTAAAAATGCCCATTAAAATTTTCCAGAACAATGGTTACTAAACAAAGAATATTCTTTTCGATAACACCTTCATAATCCCTTGTTGGCGTTATATATATTAGTGTCAGGAACAACATCAACTTTGTTAAAATAACATCAAATCAGTAATAATATCAGTGGATTACGGTTCGATAACATCAATATAATGAAACAAACTAAATATGAGACAGATAAATTAAGAAAAATAATAATGCGAATTCATGACTGTATAATCACCACTGAAAGTCATGGCAGTAGTTGTGGGTGGACTTTCTTCTTTCGCAAACAAAACACTGACTGTTTAAGGCGAGTCATGATATCCTCTGCTGTTTGAAAAATATTTTGTACCTGGATGTTTTTGGAAATTTATTTGGTAGTAGACTAGTATATTCAGGTTTTTGAAGGAATTTCAGCTGTTAATTAGGTTATAGGCTTCCGTAGGGATTCGGATTAATTGTGATAGAGATTTCATCATGAGCCACAATATCAGTTGGACATCAGTGAAAATGAGGAAGTACTGGATAAGTGTTTCATGTCAGTTTACGGCTGTTCAAGAGTGGACATCAACAACCTCACCAAGGTATGAGCACTGGAACCTCAGGTTGCGAGACTAATTTTTCTTACAAATCAAGTATCTTAGCTGGAATTCGATAACCGGTGAATTCTTATTTTTTCGTTTCTCAGTTGCAGTCAATCAGTGCCTCTGATGAGGATTCACTTCACCATGGCTTGGCTGACTGTACTGATTACGACATCTCAGTTCAGCTTAAAGATATGTATCCAGTAATCGCCAATGAACTGGAGGTTCACATTTAGATTGAGGGGCTTTCAAGAAATGTGGATTAATTTCAGTATAGATCTTGCCAGAAAGACTTTTAAAAACCAGAAGCTTGATCTTGCAAACTGAAAGCCATGGTGAGGACGTGACTGTGAACTGATGAAGAGTCATAAAACAGGAAAAAAACAGCTATTCAGTGTTCCCTAGTTTTCAGTAATCTCTAACTGATGTTAGTTTATGACGAAACCTTAGTTGAAATTTAACTTGTAACCTAAAGTTTCCCGTCTTACTTAACTATGAGTAAACAATAGTCAAACATTTAGATAGAAGGCATCTGATGGTTTAAACAATTAATCATAACTGATGAAAACACAAACTATTGGAAAAGATTAACTAATACATAAGCAATATAAACTAACGGAAATCGTTAAGCATCCAGTATGTTTCAGTCTAATTAATTTTGTTATGCTTGTTGCAAGCGATTGCCTGACGTGTTTACATTTACGTCTATTGACTATGACTACTGTCACTTGATTTTGATGGACAGTTGACATTTATTTTTTCAACTTTTGTAGTAGTCATCCACTGAATTCCCGTATTCTTATGAGGAAAATCATATTGAACTGATTTTTATACTAAGCTATATACTATATATAGAAAAGAACAAATTTTTGATTAATGTTTATTAGCTTACTTATTAAACTGGCAAACACTGAATGAATATTTCAGAAAGTATATTTATTTTATTTTCTTAGTTATGATGCGTTTTGATTCTGACAGGTTGACTTATATTTGTCTAGTGAGTTTAGACAAATTCATTTTCTGATCTTATATTGCTATAATGAAAGTGTTGGTATGAAGACAAGAAGGAAACTAAGTAAATTATAACCTATTAAATCCTTCAAAGAATCTTACATGTTTGTTTTAAACTGCACTTAGAAATTTGACTGAACAGCTTAATATTCTGCGTAGTTTATTGATTTCAAAGATATGAGATTTTCAAGTGTTGGTTTGTAGGGATTTGATTGGTTACAGGATTTCACCATGAGCTGACATTAGTTAGAGAACCATTGGAAAACTAGCTGGGAGTACTGGGTAGCTGTTTCGTCCTAGTTCGAAACTCTTCATCAGTACACACCCACCACAGGGGTTCGAACCCAGGACCTTCCGGTTACAAGGCGAGCTCGTATACCAATAAGCTGCTGGGACCCTGTCCAATGGTCCACGAGTTCTAATTTCTGCCAATTCACGATATAGCGCAACCGCTAGTCAATGTTTTCGGCGAGTATTTGTCCTCACACCCGACGAGCTGCACCCTACTGGTCACGATTTCTCAGTAGAACCCCAGGTAGCTACCTACCTGAATAGAGCAAGTCGTTAGTGAACATCTAATTGAACCCCGGTGGGTGCGTTCTGATGGAGAATCCTAAACTAGTACAGAATAATTCCGCGGCACTTCCTGGCTTTCTAATGATTCTCTAACTAATGTCAGCTCATGGTGAAATCCTGTAATCAAAGATATGTGGTTTCAAGTACTATAAACTATAGTTTGTAACAATATTAATCGGCTTGCTGACCAGATGACTAGGTGAACTTGTAGGAGATCGAAGAAATTCCTCGACTCAGTCATTTCAACATCAGCGGTCAGTTATTTTATCCGTGCGGATTGAAAGACTTAGTGGAAAATATACTTTTCAAGAGACAATGGCTCAGCAGCTCCACTGTGGTGTGTACACTCTCTTCAAATGATCACCAATAAACACACCTTTCAGCAGCCGTAAGTATTATATCCCTTTTTCGCAAGTTGAAGCGATGTCAGCCTAAATAGTTAGCAGGTAGTGTCGCTAGAGTTCAAGCTTAGATAGACTGACAGTCACACATCGGTCGTCAACGTTATAACAGGTCGAAACCTACTGAAAGCGATTTCAAAACCATTCAAGCAGCCTAACTAACTGGTTTCCTGAAAACTTACCAAAACAGTGTATATTTTACAATGAAATTCTTAAGTGATTTTACTATACTCACTGAATTCAGTAACTTCTTTTGCAAACTATCCTCAATCAGATTTATTCACAACGGTTATGTGCCTTTATTTAACAAAAAATAAATTTTTATGGGTTAGTTTCTGGAGATTTGACTGGTTTCAGCTTCAACCACGGATCAGTGTCAGTTAGAATGTGGTGAGAGTAGGCTGCTAGCCAATTGGTAAGCACTAATCTACGTCAATGTCTAGGTCACTAATATCGGCCGTGAGAAAATATGAACAAGGCTGATTCAACAACCAATCGCAGCAGACTTAACGTGGGCAAATATGATTCGCAGATAGATGGCTCCACTTTCCGAGATTACCCGAAACAACCAGTCAGAAGACTGCGTTTGTCTACATGAATAAGCTATTATAATGACCAGGAAAAATATAAAAATACGTGTTGATTTCCGTAATAAAACGATCTATCGCCTGGCCCTTGTCTTCTGTTGTTACAAGAAAACCACTTAAAACCAGGGAGTTCTGAACCCGGAACCTTCTAATTACGAGTGCGAAGTTATCAGTGAAAGACGGTGTTAATAAATATGAAGTAACGTAATTTCTTAGTTTAAGTCAAAACATCTTTTCTTTCCATGAAGTAACCTGCTAAGAATTGGCGATTTAAACTGAAAATCATTATGGATACACAGCAAAATTCTAAAGGAATTTAATAGCGTTCTGGGGAGTTATTTTGATTGTAAAACTTGCCCGGCAAATTAAACTACAAGACAGTTATTGCAATCGAAGGAATGTAAAAACAAAGTGTGGATAGCTCTACTCAACAATAAAATTCCATTTTTACAAGGAAAAAATTCATTTTGCACCGCAGAACCACTGGAGGCTATATGCACTGAACAGCTATTCACTCCTGAATTGAGACTCTTCAAAAGTATTCACCCATGACATTCAGGTTACAAGGTGAGCTTGTTAACCAACTACCTAATGATACGGTATCCAACTGCCCATGAATTCAGACTCCTGGTAATTCGCAGAATAATACTATAGATTATTCAATAACGCGATTCTTATAATTCAAATAAACTATCATCAAGTTTTGACAGAATAGTTCTAAAATATTTGGGCGTCAAGTGAGAAGTAGACATTTGTAAAAATTATATTTGTAAAATCTCAGCGAGATTGAAATGAGTAATTCCAACGTTTCGTCCGGCAATCTGGTCCGAACTTCTTCAAGGAAATCAATCGAAATTAACATAACTGAGGTTTATATATAAAAGGAACATCTCTTGTTTTTAAAAACTTTGTCGAATCACGAGTCATAAAACAGGCATCAACATGTACAATAAACAAAATTGTATGAGCTGTGATCAAAATTTGACCTCTGACTTACAAATATTGGTTTACTTTTAGCTGTCGAGTCACCTGAAAACTCCAGTAGGTCGAACATAGCAGCTCGAACTTCAGAAAGAAGACAAAGCAATAAGTTTGAGAGGGTGCTTCAACTAAACTCTAATCCTAAACACCATAATTTTAAATTACGTCTAATCATAAAATTCTAGATACTAACAGTTTGAACAAACATGAACAAACAAAATGGACATGTATCAATAATTAATAATACTTGGTCAAAATTCTCGACTGTCTGTATCTTCTAATGGAGATGTTAAGAAATGTTTTACAACTGTTTACCCACGCACACATACACACTCTGTTTAAAGTGTTTAACAAAAGGTAAACCAATATTTGTAAGTCAGAGGTCAAATTTTGATCACAGCTCATACAATTTTGTTTATTGTACATGTTGATGCCTGTTTTATGACTCGTGATTCGACAAAGTTTTTAAAAACAAGAGATGTTCCTTTTATATATAAACCTCAGTTATGTTAATTTCGATTGATTTCCTTGAAGAAGTTTGGACCAGATTGCTGGACGAAACGTTGGAATCACTCATTTCAATCTCGCTGAGATCTTACAAATATAATTTTTACAAGTGATTCTTATAACCTGGATATTGTGCTACAGAAATCTTGGATATCCAGCATAGGCGTTAACCGAATATAGAATATAGTGGTGACTGTATTGCTAAATTTACCTGTGTATATCTTAGCTAAAAATTCCTTTATTAAAATATGCACAATGGCATGCATTCAGAGAAATCCAACAACCATCACACCTGTTTGCCCCTAAGCAACCCGGACGCCGAGGGTAGTAATCTAAGACAGATGTGCCCCTTTTTCAGTTTTAGTACATTATACGCAGATATTTTATTGGATTTCGTATCCACCAGCAAGTTTTCTTCCATTATTGATAAGTGAATAGTTCATCGAGTGTTTCTATGCACACGCCTAACTCATTATCTATTATAGGAGAACAGTAATGCGATTTCTCTTACAGTTTAGAATGTATTAGCTGCTTCAAATAGCCTGAAGCAATGAGAAAAACCAAAATGCACATCACCTAGTCATGGGAATTCGCTTGCAATGACTACATGCCTTCTAAACGACTTCTTTCATAGGCTAACAGTTAGTAACTGGGTTGAAAATTTGCACTAAAGGTCTTTTAAAAATTCTTTCTGAAGACAGATATTAACCAATGCTAGCAATTGAAAAATCAGTTTTGCTCAAGAAACTAGTAAAACGACTTTGTTTTAATTCAAAATAATGCAGCAACACAAAAGATTAAGTCAAACACATCAGAATTCAATGTTAGCATGTTGTTACTCAATTAGCGTTTAGATCTGGATAACCGCAATTCCCTCCACTTGATCTGTGTTTGTTAAAACTCACTTCAAGCAGCATAGTGAATATATGCATGAGAATTATTTTTGAAACGTTGTATACTAAGCTATAGAAATGAACCACTTTTTATTCCATTTGTGTTCTTTGAGGATGGTGACTGAATTACAAAGTTTTCACAGACCTTCCGACAATACCATATATTCAGTGCCTACTACAGTGTGCAGTAAACATTTTAGAATTCTGAATGAATGATACAACTGCCTATCCTGGTACTTTTGGTTATGATTGCTTGTCTTTATAGAATTTATTATTCCTTTTTGTTTCACTAACATGGAATTCAACCTTTCTGTCACGTGACTTGTTGATTAGTAGTTGATAAATTTTATCTGCGTCAATATGTCTATTGAGCGGAAAATAAACTCAGTAGCAGTCTTCAACAAATTCTCTGGAAATTTAGGTTTTTCGGATCTTTGATACCTTTATATTTTCACAGTTACACTGCTATTCATAGTTGTCTGCATTTGTCGTTGAAATGATAAAAGACATATCTTGTCTTTCAGTTGTGTCTTTATGTGGCCGGAGTCAAAGGTAAAGTGGACGTTCTACTTTAACCTATATGGTATTTATTATTATGTATTGTGTCTATTTTACTTATAAAGGTGAGCACTTTTGGCAAGTGGATGGTGTTACCACAGCAAGTTAATTCAAATCTTTGTTGGCTGATCTGTATATCTCTTTATCGTTTGGAAACCGACACAGAAGTCAGTTTGTTTCAAAGGCTACAGTCTATTCCAACCCAAAGAAGCAAGTTTTCATTAAATTACCATACAATGGAGAAGTAAACAGTAAGATTTTGAGACAGAGACTAAACTTGGTCATCTGCAGAACCTGTTATGCAGCTTGGCTTATAATTATTGAAAAAGCCAAAAGTATGATTCACTGCAAAACTTACAAGTGCTCTCATATTAAATATCAATTTTTCATGTGTGTGGTCACATACAGAGGGAGATGTAGTTGCACTCTGCATGTCAAGGTTGGAGAACATACACCAAAATGTCCAGAAAAACTAATGACCTGTGAAATGTCATACATATCATTATTCCCTTGGGTACCAGGCGGAACATAGGGATTCAGCAACATATCTGCACTTTGTTCTACTTTCTCCTGTCCTCCTTAACTGAGTCCACGATTGCTCATAATCTCTCAAATCCTCCTCCCCACACAATCTCCTCCATATCACTCTCGATCTGATGACCCACTCATCGCTTCACATTTGGATTCCACTCAAGCATTGGCCTAGTGCGCGATGTCCTTCGGTAGCCTCCACAACGTGCGCCCAATCTATCTCCATTTTCTCGGTGTGTACTGTTGCTAAGCCATATGCTCTTGGTTGGTTTGTTGCCAGCCAGAGTTTCCTACTGCTAATTCATTATAGGGCCAGTGGAGGTGGCTCTTAATAACAGTTTGCGTCGACCTGATGGAAATTCTTTTGGTGACACTCAGTGCAAGTTTCTGACCCGTATAGAAGAGCTGACTGACTTCACATTTGCGTTGAAAACCCAAACCTTTTTGTTTTTGCTGGTTGAGTGAAACAGATGATTTCCAAACTGGTTTCAGGTTAACGAAGGCGGTCTATATGAATTAAACTACTTCATACTTGTACTTTAAGTTTTTTCTGTAACTGTTCAGTTGAACATGATATACGGGAATGGGACTTGGTTATCTGAGAACTATCATAAGAATTTGATGTCACACAGAAGCAAAAGTTTCACTTCCAACTGAAGTAAGTACTGAATTCGCTGTCTATGAGGACAACAAAATCTTAGCAGTAGAAGCATTCAACTCAGAGAAAACAATCACATTGAAAACATTCGCATTAATTACAAATTTTTTTTTCACTGTTTCAAAATAAACTGAATTATAATGACCTGTAACAAAATCTACTATGTAAATTCATTACTCTGTTCCATGTATATGAGTTTAAGGAAAGATTATTAGGTGGCAGTTGTTTTGTAATATAAAAGACTTATTCATAAACGAAGAATATTCTTCTAAATAAATCCGTCTTCAGATTTTACATTTATATTACTATAATGGTTGACGAAATACTGTTTCTAACATCATTAGTGTCTTAAATTACATTAAATCAGTAGTCTGGACAGAATACATTCCAAAAGCATCAGCAATCTGGAGATAATATGTATTAATATAGCACTGAACTAAATGTCAGATAAATTAAAGTAAGCAACACAGAATTTATGAATTTATAGAAAACACTTATTTAGTGTATATTCATTGAACACTAGTAACTAGTGTGACGTGTCTAGTCCTTTCTTTGGTGTAGACTGAATTCTATCAGTCAGGTTTGCAATGTGGCCACCATTCTAGGCAGCTCACCATCATGATGCACATTGATTTGATGATATTAGATAGTTGGAGGCAATCGGTAGGAATAGCTCAGTGGTAACGTCTCTGACTGCACCACTGGGTGACACGGGTTTGAATCTCAGAAGGGACATGAGTTCCTTCAAGGTGGTTGCAGATACGCCTTTCTGACTGGTGACTGCCAACTAGCACGAAACCTAGGTACAAGGCTTCTTGTAGCCGATTGCCTCCAACTATCTAACTCAATTATTGTGTCAGAAAACTGTATTGTTCCAAGTTTATGTTACTGGATATTTGTTTCGAGGGTACACATGTTGATACAATGAAATGTATACTCGACGGGAATCCAGTCGAGTCGGTGATTCAGTGTTATGACGACACTACTAAGAACTATTTAAAAACATAGCTATGATAACCTCTAACTTTTATTTACATTTAGTAAAGCTTAAGGGTTAAGATATATGCTATCACGAGGTGTTTTCACTCATAGTATAGCAAAGACGTCACAACAGTTGTGTAAAAAAGTTGATAAAACAACTTTAGAATAACCAAACGTAACATATAATATGATTACAAAATGCCTCTAAGTACATGCTAGAAAGCCATATGTGACCGAATACCTGAGGAAATTGAAATCTTCATTGACTACCTGTTGTTAGTACGGTGGTAGAATATTGTCAACTGAGCGTGTGGGCTGGTGTTTGATCTGCAGCCGATGTGCTTCTTCACCCCACTTAGCCTGCAGTAAGCCCAATAAAAAATAGAAGGTTGAACGCGACACTAGCAACCTAACCTTGCAGGATTTAAGCACCACTACAAATGAGGCCTCCATACCTCAATCTTGAAGCCCTATGTTCAACTCAGGAAGCATAGGAATAGAGTAAATAAGAACTGACCACATTTTTTTCTATCCATTCAAGCATTCTGAAAGCATAGCTCAGCAGGTTTACATTGTAATAGCTTATATATGCTGGCTGAGCTTTGTATTTCACGCTTAGAGGAATTCTGTAATCATATCAAATGTTTTAAATCTGTTTTATCAACATATTTTACGCAGCCAGAATATTTGTGATGTTTGTGATGTTTGCTATGCTACGAACGAGCGAAGACTCTCCATGATAGCTTCTATTCTCACGCGAAACTAATTACTAAAATGTGACAAAACAATTTAATTTAAAATTCTCGGCTTGGCTGTTTACCTGCAGCGTTTAACACAGAAATAATTTAATTCAAAAGGTTTCGCATGTTACTTTTTTAATTTGTTTTCAGTTTACATGATTCTCAGTATTCACGCAGAGAAAACATATTTTATAAGCCTCTCACAGATAACCAATAGCTGTTTAAATAATTCATATATATACGTACAGCTTATTTTCTCAGACACTAACAGCAGAACAACAGACCTTCCAAATTAAAAAAATACCAGAGATTTTGGAATAATACAGAAGATTCACAACTCACATGAATGATTTCGGTTTCGTTATCTTCTCTAAGCTAGTCAATTTAATTACGAAGCTATGATTATTTTTCTACACAGGATCTTCAGAGTAAGCCTAAATATGAAGTGAACTTGTTTGAATTCTTCATATTAAGTCTTGCACTGCAGATGATGTCCAGGAAGACAATGAAACCTTCACAATTAAATAAACTATTTCAGAGAACACAGCCAACTTGAAAGAAGCCAAAGATTATTTCACGCTGAATACTTCAAAGGATGAGTAACAATTTGAGAAAATGTATAGAAACATTGACGTTTTTTAGTACGGTGATATAAAGACATCTAAAAGATTTATTAGCTTTTTAAATAAATATTGCAGTAAATATTTCATGAGACAGTGCAAAGTTTGATTTGTTTCTTGTAAACGTTGTTGATATATTGGCAAACTAGTTGACAGGCTACAGTTGGTACATTTAGCAGCATAGTCTTGAATTTACTAGGATTGTGCTGAGAGCTGTTTGCAAGCCAAAATCAGTAGACAGCAATTTGCGTTAATGTTTACGTCCCAAATCTTGGTCACAAGAAAAAAGAAGAAAAAAGCCTAACCCTGAGGAACCCACCGACCAATCACAACAGACTTTGCGTGGGCGGATATGATTCTAAGATATATGGTCTGACCTTTAAAGAGCTGGCCAAAAAGAGATGACAGAATAACTATCAGAGAGAAAATAACCAATCAGAAGACGCTGCTTTTCTGCTAACAATAACAAATAATAATGTACATAAAAATATATAAATACCTCTTGATTTCCTGAATAAACGATCTGTTGCCTGGCCCTTATCTTGTGTTGTCACGGGATGATGACGAGCAGATGACTAGCGTACTCGCACACTTGATATAACTGCAATTAATAGATGTAAATAACATGACTGATTGAGCAATAGGCGATGGATAATTTCAGTGATAACCTGAATCTACATATAAAGATATTAAAACTATCAGTCTGTTGTAATTAACGAAAACTCAAATCTTTAAATCCATCACACAGCTTAGATCTTGATGGTGTACCAAACATTTTACTTCAAAAGTGTGCAGATATTTTCTCTGTCATCTTCTTACACAAATATTTCATGCACTATTTCACGGGGATACAATACTTATTGCTTAGATATAAATAAAGGTTTTCCCATGCCAGAATCATCTTCTGTGTCAGATTTAAAGTTCTGGTCAAACGCGATCACGTCTAAATTTTCGAGCACTATAGACAGACATATCTGGCCTATCTCAGACCTTAATTAAATTCCTTCAGTGACCCAAAGGCATTTGCGCTGAAATGAAGTAGAAGCAGTTTAGATGCTGCCAGTTTATTCCACCATAGGATTGTCTTGAGTCTAGTTAAAGACGTATAGTATTTTTGACCTTCCTTTTTTAGACTGCACTGCTGCTTTTGATTTATTTTTCTGAGTCGTTCGTACTCAGTAAACAAATTTCAGAACCCATAGAGTTCTAGGTCACAAGGTGGTTGTCCTCCCATTTCGCAGCTAAAAAGCTATATACTGTTTTCATTGAAGAGGAAGATGATGTGCCTCAATTGCTCTTTTTTCCTTTCTCTGACGACTGACCATATTCTTCTTTAGCTAATTCCATCAATTAGGCTGATGATCTGACAAATTCTGTCCCAACTTATTCTGGATTATGTAGTCCTCACATGAATAGTTTCCTCTCTGAGCTTAACCAATGTTCTTATTGAAACAGTCGTAAATTAAATCATTCAAATACCATACCGTTGGTCTTAGTTTCAGACGTAAACTACCCTTGCCTGGACTGATTCCCTTCCATGATCCCTGTGACATCCATGGTACTACAGCAATAAATAAATCGTTACCTCTTATCTCGGTATCTGTTTTTGTTGAAATATTTGTTTGTTAATTTCTAAGGAAATATTTCGGTTGACTTATTACAGAGGGAAGTTGAGAATTTCTGGCATAACTCAACCTATTCTCTTGTCATCTACTAATTCATGCATTCTGCCCATTATTCTTCAATTTCTTTACCCCTTATTCTTCCTTCGGCTTCTCAAGAAAGACTATGTCGTTGTTAAGAAGGATTCTAATTCTTGCAAGCATTGGCATCAGTTTCCCATCAAATTTTTGCTGGTCGTCTCATATCTTTTTGACATCTAATAAATATTTCATCTAAGTTAGTAGGTAAGTAAGGGAGTTGAGACTTTCGGGCATACATTAACCTCAAATCTTACAATTTATTGCTTATTCTCCACCTTTCTTCTTCCCTGGGCTTTTCAAAAAGGACTACATTATGTTACGTAGGACTTGAAAGGTTGTAAGCACGTATACTGGAGGGTCTTTGACCCAAATAACTGACATCTTTGTTGATAGGCAGTTTATTTCTTGAAAGCAGTTAACCAAAGTCTGATATAGTGAATATCTTCTTTTTTTCTTAGCTTTCTACTGGTATCTCTTTATGTAAATAAAACTAAATGAAAGTCCATCGGAATTTATGCGTGTAGAGTGAAGCATGGAAAACTCCAACCATATCAAAATTTAGCATGCTTATTGTTTGAAGAAATGACTGTCATTAAACAGCTTATAAACATTTAAACTCAATAAATAAACAGCAAATTTTAATCAGAATTAGCATTACACATATATCATTTCTCATATTATTTATGTGTTATTCAACATATTCCACTAATTTTCAGTTTTTGTTGTCTTATTTAGTTTCAATACTTTATGTTTTTTTGTATATTTATGAAGTGAAGTAAATTGTCACGTTAGGTACAAAGCGCGTAAATACCATCCAATATATTTATGATTCTTTGCAATAAAGTAATTATAGAACACGATTTAAGCAAATATGCACTTTCGGTGAATTCTCATTAGGTTTTACATTTACATAACGAAATACTAGTGGCTATAGGCATTTGAATCATTGTGGTTCATACAATATATATATATATATATATATATATAGTATTAGACGTGTTTATTAACCGATAAAAATCGAGGTGATTATGATAATAATATTATTAACAAGGATAAATTCACTCGTGTTTATATAATATAGGCATCCGTGAGTGTATAGGTAGAATGTTCATACGAGTAGGCGCAGAGGGGAAAATGTCTACTATCGCAGAGAGATTAGACAATATAATAATAATAGTAATAATAACAGTAATAATGATAAATCATTAAGTCAAGAATAAAATGTGCAACTACAACACATTATGCTATTCATAATACAGTTAGAGCATTACAAATAAAATAAAGTGAGGATAGGGTAATATTTGCAGTTATTCGGTGTCACCGGGGTAGGTAACTATTTTAGGCTGGGGACTGAGGACATGGGAGGCAGAGAGGTTGGACAGACATTTTCTGAACACAGAGATTGGTTTGAAAGACTGAAGACATCTAGGTGGCATCCTGTATAGAATTGTAAAAGCAGAATGTTTTTGTCAATCACGAGCTCTGTATTCATTAGGTGCACCAGTATAGAACTTCTCACTGACTTAACGACTGCTTTACTCAACCCTTTTGGACAATGTTCTAGAAGGAGACGGTAGGCTTCTCAAGACATTCGACTTATATAATTGTCTCCACATGAACATTGAAGTGGTCAGACTTGGTAGCTTATGCTTCCCACACGTTGAAATTATACAACGAGGGGCAAATTTCAACCACAATGTTGTGACAAAGAATGTTTTAGTTATTATTTTACGATGCCAGCAATGCAGTTGTTGTGTCTCTTTTAAACGGTAAAGTCATATATATGGTTTCCTTGTGCGCAGTTTGCAGGCATTTCTTTCAATATGTTCTCCTCATCAGGGCTTCAACAAATTTTGCAGTAATAATACAGTAATCATATATTATTGCTATTATTAAAATCATTTCAGTCTTAACGGAAGAAACCAACTGATGTGCTTTGTTATATAGTACGTCAAGCCTCCCTAGGTAATAGAGTCAAAGTCATATTCCAACAATTTCAGACACACAGTCTTATATGATAGAATCCGTGGTGATAATGAACTCATATGAACAGTGCAAACTACCTTAATAGTGGTGTCCTGCAGCTGTAAAATTTAGGTACAAAATATGTAGTGTAAAATAAAACCTACTGACTAAATACAAGCATAAATTATCCGACAATTAAATAGCATAAATATATATATATCAAGACTGTCAGAGAGAATCAAGTAAAAAAGAACTTGTTTCCCGCAAAACAGCTGTCGAATATCTAGATCGCAAAGATCTTGGACCTATCTTTGGTTTCAGAAGATTAAGCCTAATACACAGAACACTATGTACTGGGACCGACGCAAAACAACAGAAAACGGTTGGATAACACGATTATTTATTTTTTAAGCGATAATCAAACAGATTTACAGTGGTACCAGAGTCTGTAAATAAGCATTAATATAAAGTATAACAATACTTCTGACCGTATTTCTCCAATCTTTCGCCAACCAATACACAATTAGTCAATGAAAACCTTCTTGCCTACGGTCAAATGGAGACCAGTTTGAATAAACAAAGGATTCAGTGTTCACGAGCCCAGCTCAAGGTCAAACAAACGGATTGAAATCATCCAACGTAAAATTGCATATCAGATGTTTTTGACAGTTTAACAAGTGTTTTAGCGACATTTTCACACATCTGGAATACTGATGATGACGTTTGCTGTACTACAAACGAAAAATACCTCGAGATAGCTAAGAAGTGATAAAATAATTTGATTTTAAATTTCGGATTCATCTGTTTATATGGTTGGTTTAACACTAATGAAGTATAATTGGAAGATAATTCTATATTTCTTCTTAATTTATTCTCAGTTTAAGTGGTTTTCAGTAATAAAGTGGAGAAAACATATTTTAGAAAAATTGATATGATTATAAAATTGATATGATTATGAACAATAAATTGTGTTCGAAACGTCATCCAGTATACAATACTGTTTCACTGTGTGGTACATTTAATAATCAAACTAATATGGAATATTTTAGAAACCTCTCACTGATAATGAGTAGCTGTCTAAATTATTCATATATATAGATACAAACTTGATTATCAGTCACTAATGTGAGAATGGTCAACTTTTGGAATTAAAAGACACCAGCGTTTCTTATCAGTGAGTATTTCTGTAGATCATCAACAATTCGACTTTTTTATAGGTGGCAGAGTCAAACTATCATAGTTGAAACCACAATGACCTTGAACGAA
Organism: Trichobilharzia regenti; assembly: GCA_944472135.2. Taxonomy (NCBI): domain Eukaryota; kingdom Metazoa; phylum Platyhelminthes; class Trematoda; order Strigeidida; family Schistosomatidae; genus Trichobilharzia; species Trichobilharzia regenti. The sequence goes on along the minus strand of OX235265.1, from coordinate 43,534,224 downwards.
CAATCAGGATTAAGACACAAAAAAGTCGCATAACAGTTGGAAAGCCACTGCAAACATGATATTACAGTGTAACTACGCAGATGATCTATAGGGGAATCACACCATGCGCGATGCATCCATTCATACAGGTGACTGTAGGTCATGGTACTTTGAGATTCATCGACATGTTCGGTATTATTCTTCAACCTATTACTAACTCTAACTATAATCTTAACTACTGATCCTAAATTCAACCCTAAACCTAATCTTAACCTCAGACTCTTAAGCTTGATCGTAAAAGTCATAATCCTATCTGACAGTATAGATTTGCAGAAAAAGCACCTGATAAATAAAAAGAATACTGTCTCTACCCTCTCCAGGTCACTGGAATGACCGCGTCAGTGGCACACTAGTAAGGACTCTCGCCGACCATCCACATGATCCGAGGCACACCTATCATTAATTGATCGGCCTGTTAAATCTAGCCTACCCATATCAAATGCTGAAAATTCAATACTTGTACCGAAAATACGGTGTGGAATCCAGCTGTAATCAAAAATTAAAGAAATTATCATTCCATTTATTTGGTTAGTTTTTGAAGGTCAACTTTTTAGAGATCTTGACTTTGGATACGATACTTTTACTTCGCTCAATAAGTTTCCTAAACTTCCTTGGGAACACATAATGTTCAATATAATTAACTGACCAAACAACAATTGTACATTATCTAGGAATCAACAAGAATGTTCCCGACCAAATTAGTAATAAATTCCATCGGAGAGAATCAAATAGAAAAGATAACGAGTCTATGGGAAAGCAGTTACTCTACGACGTAACTTTAAGCAGAATTAGAACAAAAACTAATAAAGATTAAGTGCATAGGAGATAGGAAAATCCTAAAATAATTTCAAATGTTCAAAAAAGTACTGATTATTGTGAGCAGATAGTTCATTTAGGTCCGGTATAGATAAGATTTTATTTTGATAAATCACACAGTGTTATACAGTATTACTAACTGATGATGTTTCGAGCACAAACTATATCTCATAATCATATCAGGTCACTCACACAACTTTTTACTTCATCTATGCACATGAGTGGAACTGATTAGATATTCAAATAAAAATCAATATGTGATAATGTACATTCAGAAATAATATTAGAGTTATCAATCAAGTACACTCAGATGGGAAATAAGACGAGTGTTTTTATAGTCAAAATAAGTAACTTGTGGGGATGTTATGATGTACGTGAATTGAAATCGAATTTAAGGATTAATCATTATCCTCCTGTGATTTCACTGGTGGTATTAATATCTTCCATATCTCTGGTATTTGTATTGAGTCATTTCTGTGGCATGTCTTGGGTGTAGACTCAATGAACCAGGATTCAGTAATCAATCTCTCTCGCTCTCCACCAACATAGATTACTTCTTAGAATCTTAACCCTCTCCCACCCTATTGTATGGTTGTGTGTTCATGCATGCAGTGCAATGCAGTGCGGAGCTTTCTTCTAAAATGCTTATCCTCTCGAAGTCAGCCATTCTTACCTTAGTTAAAGTTCTATGTTCCGACAGTCTGACTACCCTGATCTACTAGTTTGGCATATGTAGTTGACCTAACAGTCGTTGCAAGGTATATATATATATAATTCTGTCTAATTGGGTCAACCGACAGGATCCTTTAACCTACAGAGCTTGCCTCTCAGTGAGTTTGTAGGTTTGAATGCCAGCCTAATTCCTGATTTATTCAGAATCCTACGTAGGGCCTCAGATGTCCCCTCTTTATGTGGTGTGACAGTAGATGCCTTATATTCTCTCTCTTATTTGTGTTATCATTGTTAGTTTCCCCATTATTTTTACTTTGCTTTTGACCTTTTTTATATTTTTAATGAATTCTATAGGAGAGTTATTCAACACCAACATTTAAGTCTTTTTTGTGCTACTTAGTGCTATTGTTAGACATTTAACTAAGCCAGCCTTTACAGACAACGGATGAGATGAATTAAAGTCTAAATATCTATTAGCAGAATGCATTAGTCTTTCGTAAACACTGGTTCTTCTGTTCGTTTGATTTTACAATCTAACATGGAGGTATTTTTTCACATCATTTATTCTGATACATTACGGCTTCTTATTTAAACAAGATTTATACTGACTAACCCACTGGCTTAATCTATCCACCTCAAAGCTTGCACTCATTTGAATTTCAGTTTAATAAACTGCAATCATTTATGTCTGTTATGGCCTAATTTTAATTAGGCAGTCAGATTTTTATATAGAAAAGATTTCAAGTAGAAAGCAGTTGAATTTCAGTAGAAACTTGAATCGATCAATACATTTTCATTCCATTTTATTTCTCATTATTCATTTTCAGTCAAATGAATTTTATTCAATCCAATAGTTGTTCATCATATAATCTTTTTCTCATAATTTATTTGTATACAGACATATTGACATTGAAATTGTATGAAATAATTGTGATATATATATATATATATTCAGTATTTTACTGCTAAGTATTTAAGAAATTAATGCAGAGAAATATACTAAAGTCTCTCTGTACGATTATACGATTGTGCATCCATGGCATAGCGGCTAGGACGTTAGCCGACCATTCACATGGTCCGGGGTTCGGTCCCCGGCCGACGCACCCCCTTACCTCGCTATATCAGAAATAATGCTGGTAAAAAGGATAGGTTGGGAATGAGGCTAGCAACCCCATCCTGTAAAATAAACACTGCTGCAGAAACTTCAAGCTGGTTTTAGCTTGAAACCCTATGTTCCACTGGGAAACATGAAGGAAAAAATACGATTAGAGTGTGATTCGCATAAGTATAATAATGAAGTCGTAAGTGTGCATAGCCGTTGAAACCACATTGATCGTAATTATTTGCAGCATAAAATCAACAAAGATGGTTAGAACAATGTTATAGAGGATATAACAAATAGGTATCCAATATAATCATGAGATATCAATTCGTGTAATGTATAGCTAACGCCTATGACTTATTACTTACCTTATAGGCTCAGTTTTGATGATATTAGATAGTTGGAGGCAATTGGCAGGAAGCCCTGTGTACCTATGTTTCGTGCTAGTTGGCACTCATCAACAAGGCGTATCTACAACCTTGAAGGAACTCATGTCCCTTCTGAGATTCGAACCCGTGTCACCCAGTTCTGCAGTCAGAGACGTCACCATTGAGCTATTCGGGCTTGCGATTAACCTCCTGTAGGACTATAGTGGGTATTTTGATGGGACACTAGTAACCAGTGTGACGTGTCTAGTCCTATCTTTGGTGCAGACTGAATCGCAAAACCTGACTGATAGAATTCAGTCTGCACCAAAGATAGGACTGGTCACGTCACACTAGTTACCAGTGTCCGATCAAAATAACTAATCAGTTTGTTTATTAGATGTATCACACATTAAAACAGTATTATTTACTGGATCACATTTCAAACAAAATTTATTGTTCATAATCATATCAATTGTAATCACACAACTTTGAAACTTGAGTTTTATAGTTTCCTTTGTCTTCTCCTATTTGTCGTCGTAGGGGTAGTAGAATGTTCCAGATATCTGGGATAGGTATTGAATCATTCCTATTACATATGTTTGCAGTTGATTCGATAAACAAAGCTGCTGTTATCAATCTCTTCCTCCATCCTGTGACATTAGATTTTAAAACTGTCATCCTATCCCATCCATCCTATTGTATGGTTCTGTGTAACTGCATGTAGTGCAATAGCTGAACTGTTCTCTAGATTTCTTATCTTATCCGGGTCAAGTAATTTAGATTTTGCTAGGTTTTTATGTTCGGCTAGTCTAACTGACTGTCCCTGTACTACTACTTTGACCTATGTATTTGATCTGACAATCATTGCAGGCAGGGTATTAGATAAACTAAATTGTTTTGTCTTAAAGGCTCCAAAGGATCCTCTAACCGACGAAGCTTGTTTCTAAATGAGTCTGTGGTTGATTTGAATGCCAGTTACTTTTATTCCTACCTTGTTAAGAATTCTGCGTCAGGTGGTTTCCGAGGTTCCTTCCTTGTATGGAATTACTAGCGGTGATTTATGTCGAATATCATGGAGACGTGAAAATCTAGAGAAAAAAACCAGCAGTTCAATAAAAGAAGCAATGATGGGTCTTCAAGTGAACAAACAAGACAAGACAAACGTACACATCAACGGACATGAATCATTATCAGCTGGATCAACTCGAAGGAAGTTACATCTAACCAATCTTAGCAGCATCATTTCCACTACAGGTGGCAAGGGTGATTATTTAGAAGACAGCCAAGACCACTAAAGCAAAACTGTGTGGAAATCTACCGCACTTAGTGTGAAGAAAACGCTCATGTCAAGTTAGTGCTTCTACGTGGTTCAGAGACTCAGTGAAAGCATTTACAACAGTCTACTGCATACTCTCATCGACAGCTGCTATCGATTCATACTGAAAATCAACAACTTATCGCTCAATAAACATACCGAAGGAAATCCAGCTGGGTGACATAAGATTCCAGTCCAAGGGTGATATGTACTAGATTATGTGAAGTGGAAACTGAGTCGTACGAACAATTATGGAGTCAACTGAATACGGCTACAAAGAGCAGGGTGAAATGAAAATTAGCTGTTGAATCTCCAAAAAAGGATTATTTAACTACATGACTGCATGTGGCCACCCCTGATAACTAGTTGGTGTACTCTTTTCATCTATTATCAAAACATAGGCTGAATAAATTGGGCTTATCTTAGGCAGAAATATAATAAGACACTGCTGTGATACACATCCATCACTAATATCGTATGTGTGCTCACTTAAAATCTCTTGAAACAAACTTCTCTTTCTCTATGATACAACAAAAACGCGTTGAGTACGAACACTTGTGTATGTATGTGCAGGTGGAGAATACTTGATATATCACATTTTAAACGATAGGTAAATCTATTGTCATTCATATGGGTTTCCATTACATCTTTTGGCTCATTCTATTGAGTTCCAAGGAGGAAAGAGGGCCACATACAGTGACGTCTCATTAGAGATGGTGTTGTGTGTATGGGGAGGGATTATCAACTTACATCAAGACGTCTTCTCTACTCCAGGCTTGATACTGACCAGTTAACAAAGACAGAATAAGGAGTTTGTCAGCTGCAGGTCACATCCAGACTTTTCGACTGGCTGGCGAGCATTTTGTGATTAAAATGGATGACCAGTGATGGATTTCATTATTAGTTTAACGTCATACAGAAGTGTATTAATTTTTTGAGGCTATGATATTCGTCTGACTATGTAAGATTGTTATTATACAAAGCCGCAAAAGATTTCCTTTCCTGTCTCAGCTAATAAGAATGCTATGTAGTTTATAATTTATGTAGATCGCGAATATTCTTATATTATATTGTTTTATTGGCCATTGCTCTAGGAACTTGATTTTTCGTGCTCGAAAACATCTACCAGTATGGATAAGTAAAGGTGTAGTGAAAACCATCAACAGTTCGATATTAGGCCATCTGGTTCAAACGGGCCACAAAGCCAGCATTGAAGAATCCTTCTCTATAATCTACCGAGTTCCGAGTAAATTGCCAAAAGCATCCAGGTAAAAAATACTCCAAACAGCAGAGGCTATCACAATTGACGTGAAACAACCAGTACTTTGTGTTCAGAAAAAGCAAATCTAGCTACTACAAGTGCTGTGGCTGGCCTTCAGTGGAGACTGTACATTCATGGATTTGTATTTTCGTCTTTCCTAAATTATCTGTCTGACAGTCAGATTATTGTTACGTTCATGTTTTCGAACTGTAATCCATTGATACTACTATTGATTCGATGTTATTTAAACAAAGCTAAATGTTATTACTAACACCAATTCATTTACTGTTATGTAGAACCTGATGATGAAGGTGTTATCAAAAGGAATATTCTATGTTTAGTAACCATTCCATTGAAAAATTTTAATGGGCAGTTTCAATCAGTTAAAATACACGACTCTTTTATAACGCCAGATATCGTTATTTTTGTTGTCTGGCCCAATTTCACAGCGTAAAGTTAACTTGATACGACCACTAAATTTATTTATCTTGAATAAATTGATTTTAAAAGAAATGTCAAACAACGTGAGTAAGGAATTTCACTTACACTGAGTTTAAGTGATGGGTGTAGCAATGGTTTCCCCACTAGGTGCAATCCTAGCTGATTTTTCCTCACTAAGTTATAGTATGGACCACTGAAAGGAGTAATTAGTGACTTGGATTTCTACTGTCGATATATGGATGATAAATTTCTGGTCATAAAAAACGAGAATGATGCAATGAACATCCTTGACAAGTTTAATGATGCCCATTCAGCAATAAAACGTATCATAGAGAAAGAAAGTAATGACAGTAACTCATTCCTAGACGTCTTCATAGCGAGGAAAGAAGATGGCACACTATGAAGGAGTGTGTATAGGAAACCTACTACAACATGTCAGTAGACTCATTTTTCGAGTTTTGTACCTTTGAAATATGAACGTAACCAGATAAAGGGTCTGGTTCATAAAGCTAGTTTAATCCGTTCAGACGACTGCCTCAATGAGGAGCTTAAGATTATTAGAGAATTAGTTGGAAAAAATGGTTATCCAGATAAGTCCATTGAGAAATATATGAATTCATCACCTAGGACAAACACTATGACAGCAGTTCCGAAAAAACCACTGTTCATAAGATTGCAGTTCCTCGGTGACAACATCAGCGAAATTACAACACAACGACTGAAGAATGTATTTAAAAGAGCATATTATGCAGCAGATGTACGTTGTCTCTTCACAACCAATCCTATTCTACGTTCGAGAAATAAGGATAAACTACCTAAATTTGCCTCCCCTATGTGGATCTACCAGTTTGAATAGAGCTGAGCCATCTGCTTCGTGAGTACAATTAGGCAGGCTCATTATCCTATTTCCGAACATCATCCAGCATGGCTAAGCAAGGGACAAACAAGATCTATTCGTAGCTCTATTTTAGCACACCTTGTAGATAGTGAACATAAGGTTGACGTTAATACAGCATTTAAAATTATTCATTTCATTCCTACTAACCTTAATTTTGCTCGACGAGTTCGTCTTCTACAGACAGCTGGAGCAATAGGAATCCACCTGAAGAACAAGCCAAACCTGTGTGTTCAGAAGAAATTTGTACAGCCACTTCCCCTAATCTTGGCCATCGTTACATGACTGTATAAACCTGACTACTTCAACCCCCTCCCCCTAAACTTTTTAAAAATTGTAAAAATTATAATTGTCCAAATTATTTTTTTTTGACCACTTCATCTTTAATTACATGTGATCCTTGTAAAATGACTTTATTCTTATGATCACTTCTACCTTAGTTACAAATTATCATTATCCAAATCATTTTCTTTTCTTTAACAATCTGTTACGTAATCAATCTGTGCACATGCTTATTCCTTAATTACTCTTCATTTTTCCAAAATTACGCAATAATGCAATCCACTTGTAACCATTTCCACCTTTTAATTGTGTATACTAATTTTCTTCGTTAATTATCACCTCGTTGACATTTTTACACTGACTAATTATTGTTAACAAACATATCAGTGTCACTTGATTGGTAAACTGTTGTGTATTGTAATAAAAATGCTTTACGTGTATATTAGAGTAGAGCCAGAGATGAAGATCTAATTGAAAAGTAAATATTTCTTCACTCAATCTTTCTATTTTCTAAATGTCTAAATGGGGAATTTTTCTATATTAAGTGATGAGTGTTTAATATAATCAGCCGTAGCAGTTGGATGATTTGAACATCAATTGTCGAAACACCGGAATGCGTATTTCTACGTATATCATTCACCACAAGGATAGAAGTTATTAAAGAATCATGGAAATTAGATTTCTCTCTAAGGTATGCAGCTGAGATTGTTTTCCCTCCAATTTCCTTTAACTCTACTGTCCCATATTTTGAAACATGAGAAATTGTTTTGAGGAAAAAATAACAACTACGTCATCATATCCAGTCTAAAAAGCTGTATAACGTTTTGTCTTCCAACTCTTTATTCTTATGAACGACCCCAGAACTCACTAAAATTATCCAAGGGTTGGAAGGAAAGCAATTTAAACAGTGACATAATATAAACTTAATCTTCCAGGTATTAACATGTATATATTTTGTTGAAATGTTACATCACAGCACAAGACAAACATTTACACACACCAAAATTATGAGTCTACCGGTAGGTTACATTTATTTCTTGGGATAAAAAGGTTGAGGTAGAAGAAAATTTAGAAAAAAAACACTTTATCTAGAAAGGATGTTTTTATGTTCCACAGAGTGTTGTTGTTTAGCTAACATGGAATACCTTTCAAATTGTAACACTTTTGTTTTATAATAAGAATACGCCTCATAATCTGTAATCTTCAAAACAGAAAATATCAACTGAACGCTTGCTCGTTCATCAAGAAAACATGGAAAAGAGGAATGAATTAATTAGAGTCACAGATTCCTAATGAAATAGGCGTCACAAAAGAAAGTAAGAAAAGCAATCTTTTCTGAATTATCCACCAAAGTTAATTTCTTCATGTTTCTGTTAAATGAGTGAACTGAAATATGATTAGATTGTTTGATTTTTTTGAACATACACAAACAAAACTTTTGGCTAAAGAGAGATATGTGTATAAGCTAATATCTGTTATATCACAAAAGCATAATAAAATCACGGATTCGAACTGTATCGACTATGAATGATCTTGATGACCTTGATAAATGGAATGCACATCGGTTATGCAGAAGAGCTTACATGCTATAAGCAATTGGAGAATGGACAATTCAAAGGACAAGAAGACAAGCAAACAGACGATATTGCATATGATAGCAGATATATATGTACATATACATTCATTCGGGAAAATGTGACGCTTTTACAAAATTTCATATATATATATACATTGGAACATTGTACCAGTCATCATTTAAAATAAAACAAAAAATCATACAAAGGCGCATATAATAGGCAAGGGAAATAATCTACACGAAAATAAATTAATGCAATTATATTGAAAGTAGAAAAAATAAAAATAAGAAAACAAGAAAGAAATTAAATAATGAAGAGTATTCAGATAGGATTTTGAGTGACAATTATTCTTTACTGACTTATTATTATCTCTTTGTAGTTGAATAGATGTTCTTGTATGTCGCCATCCTTGCGTTTGTTGGTGGTGGTGTTGTTGTTGTTGCTGCTGCTGCTGTGATTTTTGTGATTTATTTAGAGAGACATCATTTGCGTTTAGATTATTGTATTCATGGAATATTGGCGCCTTTAGAACACTTTTTAAAAATGTAGAAAATTTTGGATTGTATTTCATATGCGGATATTCATCATTGATCATTATATTTACAATTTCTAGAATGTTGATGCAAAACTAGATGACGGAAAAGCAAATGAGAGAAATACTTTGCATTTTAGACTTTCAAAACATTAAATAATAAGTGTTTTAAAAAACACCTATGGAGTCTAGATAACTTGAAATATTTGAAAATTTTTCACAAGATGAAGAAGTCAGCTCAAATTGGAAAATATATCATAATCACTCAAATAGCTTGAAGTGACCAAGGACGACAACTTTCTAAACTGTTAACCAAGCTGTGAAAAGCTCTGTTCTCTATACCATTATCATAAAAACCCAAACTGAGCATATTAATGACATATCACAGTTTGTGCAATGGCTGCAATACTACCCAAATTGAAGCAGGTGATTGTTTCAAGTGGTCGTCCTCAAAGACTTTGACTTGAAGTATGATCCACAGGGAAAGTAAGAAAGCGTCAGGAGCTACGTTCTCATGGTTACCTGTGACCAAGTCAGGTTCATACGTTATTAGATCCTTTTGGATTCTGGAGCCTATGAATATCATGGACTTGGAATCAGGGTCTTTCAGCTCCTCTCAGTTTACTAGTACATCCACTAGCCTGTCTATAATCTCAAGATGTCACCTTGTGATGAATACCCTGGCTGCGTGAAGGCAGTGAATAGCATTCACCTGCTAGAGGCTACGAACGCGTGATCACATGAATGTACTTCGGGAGGAAGACCCAATTCCACCCAACTTCGGCCTTACCGGGTTGTTTATGGGGAATTGTAATGGGGAATACTTTCGCAGATAGATACGTGTCACTGAAGACAAGTCAAGCGTATGTAGTCATTTATTTGTTTTTGGCATATTCCTTAATAAACCAGTCAAAATGCGTTTCTGGTAGATAATTGTAAATCAAAATAGGCATAACCTGATCGATTTTATAACTTTAAAGGGTTAAAAGGACTAGTTAGATACTTTAAGCCCATCATTAGTGAATTATTGAACATGTAGCAAAGAAATCCTAAATTCTTAACTACAAAGGGACCGATTCAACTGAGTCATCAACACAACTAGCCTAATGCTTGCCAGGGAGAAGTAGTTTGTTTATTACTACTGTAAGGCGGTCATTAAAAACAATAATGAACTTTATACAAAAGAGACTACGAAGCTTCTTGATACTTGTGCTTTATTCAAACATCTCATTAGACAATTACTCAAAAACCACACAAGTAGTTATTCATTATTAATTGGTTAAAATATTGGTAAATAAGAAAGGCGTGTACACTGATTTTCAATGGTACTCACAGACATTAGGATAATTCTTGATTGAAATTTACAAATAATGCCCACCAACACACCAATAAATTTAGTATTCTTTTTGTAAAAAGCTACAGTTTAAATTTATAAATCTGCACACTACTGAGTTACTGGGATTAGTACTTGTAAAGCACCCATATCGAATTTATGATAGACTTCAGATGTTTGAGTATTACTTGATGTAAGAAATATTTGACTTATACTAGTCATCTGCCAGTTGATAAGGGACGTGTGATTATGATTAGAGTTTCCCGTAGTTATGTAATGCGTTTATTAAGTCCAGTTACTGATGCATAAGCCAGTTAATCTACTTACTTAGTAATAATTGCTGTAAGGTTAAAGACATTTGAAAGCTTCTTCGTAAAATGGGAGATAATTCGTTGTTAGCACCATTTCAATCCAAAAACATTTTATAACTACTGTACCATGGAATAACTTTTTGCATGTTACAGGTTTGACCACAAACTGACGTCAGTCAGCAAACAACTGGAAAAGCAGATAGTACTCGACGGCTGTTTCGTCCAAGTTTGAAGTTCTTCTGTAGTATGCTGTGACCTTGGGATCAGCCCAGAGGCCTCATACCTGGGAGGCAAGCTCCTAGACCATTCAGCAGCTGGGACTTCATCTGGTGGCCAATAGATCTCAGCTTCTGCGAAATGAAGACATAGAGCGTGACAGCCAGCTAATGTCATCGGTGACTTCTAACGAAGAGTCCCAGTATGGGAAAATTTAGCCATCTAGTACTTTCTGGTTTACGAGTAGTTCTCTAAGTGACATCAGCTCGCGATACAAACTGGGACCAATCAAGTTTCTGTAAAGCGACAGTTGAAAATTTTCTTCTGTATGATGAAGTTTCTAAAGTCGTTTCCTTACTCAAAGAATTACTTTGAGTGCGCTTCTTGTAACAAATGATAAGGGGTATTTTTATCAGCAGACAGCTTAACTGTAAAAATATAATTCTCAATGACAGATTGACTTTTCCAAAGAATGTCTTGTAAGAGTTATAAGCATATTTTAAATTTTCACAAATAAAAATAAAACATCATATGAAAATTGCAAGTAGTACATACCGATGTATAATTTCTTTTATCGTTATAGTGATCTGAATGAATCACTAATGAGTATTCCAATCGATTTATGAATTCTGAGGATCTCTCATCACCAGATCTATATTTTAGCAAAAAGTTCCTACCATTTACAGTTTGATATGCAGACAATATTAGACGACAAGTTGTCTGTCCTGTAAAATATGTAATGAAGTTGGTTAGCAGCAATTCTAGTTGAACTATACTCCCGTAAAATTCAAACTCTGATAAAGACTTTTCGTCAGCCATTAAATCGATAATTGTAGAATACATTTCGACGTCGAAGTCTATCTGCAATTTATGACCTATTTGTATAAAAAAGAGAGTAAACACAAAAAAGGAGACTGATGCTTCAGGAAACAGAAAAAATTATGCTTCATTTAATGTTTATTTAAATTACCATCGTAGTATACCAACATTACTTTATTCTTTGTTTGAGGCTTACTGAAACAGACCAACTGTCACTAGACACATTTCCCATCACTTTATTATACATTCATTATCAAATGGTCAAATTAGCTAATTATATAATTGGTTGAAATAATCTTATACTTCAATTAGTATGTTGATCATTTAAAGACCAATGGGATATACTATTTTTCAAAGGACAGAACCCAATATCAAATCCTTCTAGTTTATTTTAGGAGAAAATTTAATTATTTATTCAGCTATGCAGCGAGGAGGTGATTGGTGAAGAACTGAGTAATCTCCGAAGAACCCCGATGGAAAACGGTTTTCCGCCTAGGTTCATAGACAAGAACCTCAAATAAAAGAAGACTTCCGAACGAGTCCAATCCGTCCGAAGAAGATACTTCTGTTCCATCTAAAATTCTAAGGTGACATTGGAGCAGAAATCTTCGTAAACGCCTATCCAAATCTCCGAGGAAGACAAACTTCGCCGCGAGCCTACGACTGACATTTTCCTGTAAGAAACTGTTCATCCAGAACGCTGAAGACAAGCTGTCGCATTGGGCCACTTCAACGTGCATATACCAGTTTACTTGCTCTTACGGAGCTGAGTACATCGGCCGTGCTATGCGCCAACTTGAAAAACGCGCTCATGAACACTATCCAGCCTGGCTAGTAAAAGGAGAACGAAAACATGCATATAGTTCATTGACAGAACATCTGGTAAATTCAGGACATTCAGCACCATTCGAAAAATCCTTCAAAATCTTATACAAGATTCGATCAAACCTATCAAAGAGAGTGGAATTAAGACATCTGGGCTTAGCCGAAGCATCAGCCATCCAAAAGTTCAAACCTACGCTATGTGTCAGCAAGATATACGTCAGAGCCTTGTCCCTACCATGGCCATCATAAACAGGTAATTCTTCTAATAGTGATTATCCCACTGACTTTCTTATCCAAACTTCCTGTTTATTCATGTTATTTTAAGGTTTTCTTAATCCCTGCTTATGCTACCATATTTTCATATCCGAACTTCCTCTCTATGTTGTCGTTTTATTATTTCTACATATTTATTCTCTGATTGCATAAGCAATAATTCATCACATTACTTATGATCTCACTAGATTTTTTATCCAAACATCCTGTCTATGGTTGTTGTTTCGACATTTATAACCCCCATTTGCACAATATGTAAGTCTTCTCAGTAATTACGATGTTACCTTGCCCGAGCTTTATTCGTCCCCCTGTTTATTATGGCATTTTAATTTCCTAATTGTAATTCTTTTAACCTGACCCTTGACCAGAAATTATTCTAGAACTCCCCCACCCACTAGTTATAAATACACGAATGTACAGCCTAGTTGATGATTTCATCGAAAAAATTTTCTTCCCTGCAACTCTCTTTTTATTCTCTATGATCAAATGTGTATATTCCGTGATTTGAAAAATTTGTTTGTCTGTGATGTTAGCAACCATGTGAAAGATACATTTTGAGAAATCTCGTAAAGGCAGATATACAATTAAAAATATTACCAAAGAGAATAATATTCAGCAAATATTTATTTCCAAGTATTCAAACTACCAAAGAAAGGAGATTTAAGTCAATGCAAACACTGGCGCGGAATTATGCTCCTGTCCGTTCCAAGCAAAATACTAAGCCGCATCATCCTGGGAAGAATCAAACACGCCAACCTGGATGAAAAATTCGACCGGAGCAGGCCGGATTCATGAGAAACAAATCATGTGTTGGTCAAATCCCTACTCTACGGATCATCACTGAACAAGGCTTAGAATGGCAGTCACCTCTCTATCTCAACTTCATCGACTTTGAAAAGGCCTTCAGCGGACAGCGTCAATCGAGAGGTGATTTGGCAACTACTTTGCTACTACGGGGTGCCATCGACAATTATACATCTCATCCAACAGTTGTACGACAATGCTGCATGCCAAGTGATCCACAACGGGAAACTTACGGAAGCATTCGAAGTGAGGACGGGAGTGAGACAAGGCTGTTTACTATTGCCAATGATCTTCCTGATTGCAGTAGATTGGATAATGCGATAAACAACGGGCAATGAGGAAACAGGCATAAAATGGACTCACACAAAACACTTGGAGGATCTGGACTTCCCCGATGATATATGTCTGATTTCCCAAAAACTGGAAGACAGGCAAGTGAAAATCAACAAGTTGGCAGAAGAAGCATCAAGAGAAGTTAGGCCTTCAGGTGAACATAGATAAAACAGAGGTGATGTATATTCCTGGCCAACAGCAACAACAACAACAGACAACAGTCAGCCAGCATAAATGGGAGGAACCTGAAAGAAACAACCTCCTTTACCTACCTACCTATCTAGGAAGCATCGTTTCAAATACAGGCGGAACTGACGAGGATATCAAAGCCAGAATCGGGAAAGCAAGACAAGCTTTCATAACTCTTAGGTCTTTATGGAGGTCAACAGCACTCAGCATCAAAAATAAGATCCGGATTTTCAATTCCAATGTGAAGTCAGTGCTACTTACTGTACGGATCAGAGACTTGGCCAGCTCGTCATGAAGAGCATCTCAAACAAACTACAGACCTTCATGAACAGACCCTCTGCACCCCCTTTATCCACACCTATCCCCTTGTATCTCATCAGGTAGGACGAGAAATCAATATAAAAAGATATATGCTCGTACTACTAAGTATAGAAATTCTACAATACCCTATTTAGCGCGTACTTTATGTGACGAAGACTCTGTTAGACGTGAAACTTACAAGTTACTATGTAATTAGCACAGTAAATCAACCCTTTTATCGCTCATCTTTCTGTATTTTATGGTGTCACACTTTCTATCGTTTAAACCGTTACTCTGCTATTTTATTTTTAGTTGGTATTACTGTTATTACTACAATTTTGTACTTTATACATATTTTTCTCCGTATAGCACACAGTATTTTGCTACGTAGCTGCTATAACAATCGTTTTATTACTATTATGTAATGTGTATTTTTAATTTTTTTTGTCGTTTTCGAGTAAATTAGATGCAATATTGTACTGAAATGCTGAAAATTCCTTGCCGTATCATGAGTACTGTTTTTGGAATAAAGCTATTATTATTATTGTCTTCGCTCAATACTACTCAAGATCAGATGGCCAGAAAAGATCAGCAACAAAGATCTCTGGCAATGACCAGGAACCGATTGTGAAACAAATAGGCAATAAGAAATGGAGATGGATTGTCCATACTCTGAGGAAACCATCAAGTGACATCACTAGACAAACCATTGCTCGAGTGGAACCCGAAAGGGAAGCGGCGAATCGATCGTCAGTGACAGAGTGGGGTGACTTAGAGGAAGTCATGTGAAGAGGAGATGAAAGCATGTGGGCAGACTTGGAGCAGAGTGGAAACGTTGGCAGAAAACAGAAGGCAATGGAGATGCGCAGCTGAGGCCCTATGTTCCTCTAGGAATTAAAGGATAAAATAATAATAATAATTTGTTTTCAAGAGTATATAATTTACTTGCACATTGCGTGAAAGCAATTCACTTCATTTGGAAAAAACCTTTCTAGTTATTGTACATGAATCACATACAAATATTTGCACACAGAATAAATGTTAATTGACGAGTTTACTATGAAATCAATTAGCTGTATGCTTAACAAATATGTTGAAGGAAATGGGGATGGATTGGACAATGTCGGAGAGACCTCTGAGTGACATCACACGCAAAGAAGGCTCTTGAGTAGAGCCCAGATGGGAAACAATGACTAGGACGTCTAAATTTGATAAAAAGAAGATCATGTGAGTTGCTCATGAAAGCATGTGGGCAGTTATGAAGCCATCTAAATATGACTGAAGACAGTATGGCATAATGGAGACGTGCTATTGAAATCCTGTTTTCTGGACAGAACCCAGAGAAATAATAATATGTAATAGCTGTCTCTTCCTAGAACACGCTAGATTCAGGAAAGGTAAATCATCTGCTGAATAAACTGCAACCACAGGCATTGTCATCACAGAACAAAGCCTCTACATCAACTTTATTGACTTCAAAAAAGCCTTTGACAGAAAGCATTGACCAAGAAGCGATTTGGAAACTACTCCAACACTATGACGTACAGTGCTCAAGTCTTTATCAACTGCATTCAACAGTTGGCTATATGACAATAACACGTGTCAGTTGATCCCAAACAGAAAATTCAGCGAGTAAGACAATCCTGTCTGCCTATTATCACTGACGATACTCCTAATTTTGGTGAACTGAATTATGCGTCAGACTGTGTGTGGGAAGCCAGGAGACAGGAATATGCTAGATAGACCACCGAGGGAAACAATCTAGAAGATCTGGATTTCGCGTTTGGATGATTTATGTCTAATGTCAAGCAAACTCGAAGACTTGCAAGTGAAAACGAGCAAACTAGAAGAAGTGGCAAACAGTGAAGATAGGACTCCAAGTGAACAACGAAAAATACATAGGTGATGAAGATGTTCAGATGTATTGCACGAATTCTTTGTTTAACAGGATTATATTATTACAGTGATTTTTTTATTTATCGTAAGAATTGAGTGCATTTGAAGAGTTCTTGTAGAAGTAATTAATTGGCTTAATTTATTGACTTAACGGATTACTTAAATCTAACTATGTGACATATTCTAACTGTGAATATATAAGCCCTCAACGTTTGATAACAGTCAGTGATCTGATAAAATTGTCTGTGTGTTTATTCACTTCACTAACAATCTGACTGTATGTATAATTTAGAAAATAAAGAAATAAACAGATCCATCGATAAATAACTCACTTAAGTCTTACTCGCTTAAGTTTCGTGAATGCAAATGAAAAGCATACACAAGGCACACACTTGATTCTGCTTCACTTACTTCAGTTAGATATATTTAGATATGTTGTGATGTAAGCCTAGCCTACCTTCAGAATCTAATCAATTAGCTATTCATGAGTAAAAACTTTGATAAACGGAAATCCAATGAATCAGAGTGATGGCGGGAAAACAATTGTTGGAAAAAGAAAACACTTTCTGGAATATGCTCTTCCATTGATTGTATGTCATGCTTTAGACAGATGAATAACAATAATAATAATAACAATAATGATATATCGCTTTTGTCTTTCAACTGTTTCAATGAATCAATCAAAGTTCTATTTTATGATTGATATATATTTATATATATGTTGATAACATAGAATTAGCCTACTCAAAATATATAGTTCGGTATCTAAAATTATCGTTGATACGGTTGAGTGAATCGGGAGAAGGTTACAATATACGAAAACAACTAGACAAATAACGACTGTGTCTCTGTGACTTCAGTCAGCAAAGCGAATAAAATCTCTCACACAATTATTTTCCATGATAAATTTAAACAAAGCAATTAGAAAAAAACTTTCGTAGGATGAGATGAATTCAGTTTATTCCACAGAGTTTTCAGAAGCTGCCTAAATTATGAAATACAAAAGTAATCAACTTGTTTTACTTAGTAAAGGAGAATAAATTAGGGAAAACAGAGACAGGCATAAATCATACATAGAAAGTTGAAGTAATCAATTATAACTGAAAAAGAGACGTTATAAAGAGAAGGATGGTCTAAGATTCAGGGGTAATTCACATATAGACCGAGACGGTTATGTGATCACTAGGCGGATTATTCAGACAGATTAAATGAAGTCACCAGTCACAAAAATGCTATTAAAAATGGCATGAAAACAGATTAATGCCAGTAACAAATTGAGCCATATCATGAATTGACAGCAGTCATTGGATCGCCTTCCAGTGGCGTAATGGTCTAAGAGATCACTGTGTAACTGACAGGTCCTGGTTTCATATACCACAGATGAGTGCACAATGTGAAGAGTCCTAAACTAGAAGAAAGCAGCTTTCCAGCGCTCCCAGGTTTTTAATGGTTCTCTAACCGATATCAGTTGATGATGAAATCCTGAAACCAATCAAATTCCTCCAAACCGACACTTGAATAAAGTGGATTGTCAATAAATTAAAGCAAAAGAATACGAGCTTACTGAGGTAATAATAAGCAAGTAATTATCACCTTTAGGAAGCATAATTTTTTTTTGATTTCAGCTTGACCCCCACACCGTACTTTTTGTACAAGTATGGAGTTTTCAGCGCGGATATCGGTAGCCCAAATTTCGCAGGCCGACCATAGATATCAAGTGTGCGTCGGCGAGGGCTCGAACCCCGGACCATGTGCATGGTCAGCGAGAGTCCTAACCACTGTGCCACCGACGCTTAACTCTTCCAAAGGCAGAACATTCAGCATTTTGAAGTATTGGTGAAGTGCACACTAACTCAAAACATTCCGATGAATTGATCAGGTGCTCATATTAGCTACGTCCTGAATTACAGGGCTGTTAAACGAAGTTGATCATTCAACACGCTGGTTTTTGAGCAAGGGTTGAATTATTCTCATGGGCAAGCATATTTCCTCTCTTCATGCCATCACGCGTGCATATGAACCTACAAGACTCGTTCACTTTGTTTTTTGAATAATCCATCACGAGATTAGGCAACCAACTGTTTTTCTGTGTAAATTACCCCTAGGTTCCAGAAGATTCTTCTCCTTTCAGTGTCTCTATTTTAGTCCAAATTGATTATTCTCACTTCCTATACAATTCCTACCTCTCCTACGTTTTTGTCACTTATTTTTACATTTAAAAAATCAGATATTCATTTACACCTAGTCTAAATGATTTCATAGTCGTTGCCTTTGTATTATTTATTCTGGAAACTCTCTGTAGTAAAATGAATTCCTTGCATCCTAAGAAGGTTCATTTTATTTCTTTATTCAATTAAAAATTTTCACTGAGTTAAGCAGCTTGAGTTGTAAAATTCAACTGGGTTGTTGGTGAGCGCGCTAGCAGTTACAAATCAACCCAGTTTGGATAAAAAATTTATGGTAGATCATTGATTTAAAAAAAAATAATATTTGTACCACGCTTTGCTCCATAGTAATGATTAATATTGCTTGACTAATTTCCTCTTTTTGTAATTAGATTTGATTCTCTCTAATGGTTATTATATCACTCTCTGCTCCCTTTATATACATGCTAAAGTGTTTTAAATCTAAAAGGTCTTCCTTTGAATGATGCATATTATGTTCTGTGCATCAATCATTTAATAACTTTCCAAGTGTTGTTTGCAAAGATTTGCTGAGTTTCAAACGGAATCATGAACTGACCTCACTTAAAGAATCCTTGAAAACGAGGAATTATCAGAAAGCTTTCAGTATGGTTACAGAATCTTCATCAATAAGCACTCAAGAATCGAATCTACAGTCTTCCATTTATGTGATGATAATGTTGACGATTAAGCCATTAGGACGAAAAGTTATGACTAATGGATTCTAACTTCTGTCACTTCACGACTCCTAACGCCACAGTCAACCAACTTTAACGGTGGGCATACGTCGTCACACCCTACCTGGTGGACCCTACCCATCATGGCTTCTCTTCAGAACTCAAGAAAAGTTTCTCCTATAGTCAACGATTAGTGAGCGCTAGATTAATTTTCAGCTGTTGGCTTGCAAGGCTAGTGGAGAAAATTACTCGACAACTACATTGAATGGCAAAAAACATATAAACCGCAAAAATGTACAGGTTAGAATTCATGGGCAGTCGGACACCTCTTCAGTATCTGAATAGTTTAGAGGCTCTCCACATAACATGAAGGTCCTTTGTTCAATCCTTAGAAAGGTCATAGGTAAGTACATCTGAAGGGTTCCAGATTCGAATGAAACAACTGCCCAGAACTACTTAGATTTCAATGGTTCCGTTACGGATGGCAATTCATAGTCATGCTTGAAGCCGGTTTGATTACTGTTGAAAAATGGTATCAAGAAAAATTAATGAAGAATGACCAAAATCTAAATGTTGAAACAAAACCTACCTGTGACTGCATATTGGTTTGGTTGGTTGAACACATTACATACAACCTGATTATTTAAATGACACTGACAGTGGTGATTCAATTTTGGAAGATAAATACAAGCCAGTGATAAATTTGGTCTGTAAATATTAATAGTTTCTATGCGTGTTGGTAGTGTTACATTATTACCAGTGTGATTGGATAAATAATATGCATGCCATTTGTTAGTCTCTTTCGCATAACACATTTCATATCGACAACCGAAACGACAACTACAAAGCAAAGAACAATCTCTATTCAAATGTTTGTCCTCTGGATGCGCATTCAACACTGGAAGTTTGAGGAGATCCCCTGCATTGGTTTTTAGTCTGTCCATTACAATACATGACACTGAAAAAAAATGTGTAGTAAAGAAAACAGTGAAAATTTAGGCAATAACAAGGAATCTCAGTGTTACATATCACATCACTTTTTTCCTGTGCATTTTTGCATTAAAAAATTTGAATAACCGCTTAAATTACTTACTCACATTTCCCTAAATTTTACTCGTATCTTCCATAGGAAGAAGTGATTGAAAATATAGAAGTATGTAGGAACATACCCATCCAGACGTGAATATAGGAACAAAAGGTTCACCAAAGCGTCTCTTTTCGGCTAGTTCATTCACTAAACTGTACAATCCCATTTGTATGTGATTATATTGTGTAAGTGTGTGCGCATTGGAATTGGCATACAAAAATAAAAATTATCTAAGGTTACTGCTTACATCATCAAAATGTTTTAGGAAATGTGATGAATAATCAAACTGTAACTGGGCAGGTGAAGATTGGCAAGTATTGACAAGGGTTGCGAAATATGAAAGAAACCCAGAAAAATAGATTGCTGGTGAAAGAGCATGGGGGCACGTGTCAAAAAATAAGTTATGTAATTAGTAGAAAGAGTGAATAAAGGGTTGATTGGTCATATAAACACTCAGAAAAAGAAGAAAGCATTATTAACAAAATATTAGAACTTGGAATAATACCCAAGGTATAAGGAGGGTGTGGAGAAGTTTCTTCTGTGTGCATAAATCAGGGTTTTCTATCCATATCACTAATGCCTCGACAATGCAAGGTATACGGAAGCTTATTGTTTCGGAAGGCTTCTTTTTACTTTGTAGATGACATTGAATGAATTATCCTTACATGCTGAGTGATCGGTGTTGAACATATGTTCAGTTATAGTACTCCTTATTGATCCACTGTTACCTTCTCGTGGCTGAGCGGTAAATGTTCTTTGACTCTTGGGGATAAAACACGCGTCCAACGACTTACATATTTCGCTTAACATGGCAGATACACATAGAAGTGGTCAAATGAGATAGTTTATCTTTGAAGTTGTTGAAGAACAAAGGGAAGCTTGAGAATACCAATCGTAATGCAGAAATAGAGAATATTCTTTTCAGGGTGTTAGATATTTTTCCGTTTAGGATGTTGGCCAGCAAGTAGTCTTTGAACGCCACATTTATGTATGGTATCTTCTTTAGCAAAGAGATGGGTTGTTTTTTGTTGGTTTTTGGCTTTATGTGTTTATCCGTAAGGCGAAGTGGATAACCATTTTCAAGTATTGTCTTTCTCAAAAGAGTTATCTCTTCTCCTACTGATTCGCAGCTGCAGATTCTACGGATTCTAGTCGTAAGAGACATTATTAGTTTCTGCTTGCGACTGACGAGTACCCAACCGTAAAAGTTTGTCAGCTAGCCGTTTCACATAGGCTTCCGATATACTGATCTCTTCAGTCTTCTTTGTTAGTCGGACTTCCAGAAATGAAATTGTCTCTTCAATATCTGCTTCAATTGGGAATTTAATTTCTCTGTGGCAGCTGCTAAATACTTGAAGGACACTGTTCTGGTTAAATTTGTTGTCGCGAATAATAAAAGCATGTAGGGAAATTTGGCTGTATTCATATTACACACTCAAAGAGAAAAACAGTTAATTAAGCTACAGAAGCAAGGCCCGGGAGGCTTTACCAAACTTTTGAGTCTCTAGTCTCATGGGAAATATGTTTATAGATTTGTCATTGTGATAACTGACTGCAAATGAATATAGACCGATATTTTTTGCATTGAAATGAAACATCTACCTTACCAGGCAGTTTTTAACAAATTGTCAGTGACCAGAGTCAAAGTGATACGTGAACATCACATAAGGTCGTGGGTTCGAACCCCAGTGGGTGAGCACTGTTGATGATTCCCAAACTAGGCTGAAACAGCTATCCAGTACTCCCTAGTTTTCAGTCTTTCTTTATGTAACATCAATTCGTGGTTAAACTCATAAAAACAGATCTAATCCCTACAAACCAACTCTTAAAATAAATATATAAGACTCAAAATAGCATTATATATTGTAATATCTACTTTATTTTCAGTTAGATTCGATCTTTAAGGATTTCAAACTCTTTTGGTATCACTGGTCATCATTTAATAGGAAATGATAGGAATAATCAAATGAGAAAAAATTTCCATGACTGGATACAAATTCAAATCAAATCCATATCAAATTTGTTTTTAATCATTTTTATACAGTAAGCTCTTAACAGATGAAAACTCTAACTTAACATGATGCACATCGAATTACATACATCACTTCAAATTGAAGTATGCGCTGAAAAAAAATATTTTTCCAGAAAGGCAATGAACAGTGCGTTACTAAGATCAACTAATTCAAAGAACGGAAATACATTGATATCATTCAAATGCGTTACAAATCTTCTTCCCATCTGGATTACATCATGCTAACTAACATGTCAATTTGGTTCTTATTTTGTTTACATTTTTATCCAGACAACTTATGCGTTTATGAATTGCTGCTAATGTTTATGAAAACTTCTTCACAATTTGTTACACTCTCAGTTATGAAGGAGCAAAACCTTCCACATGTATAGTAAAAAGCTATGGGATATTAAAAAAAATGGATAACAGGAGGTTTTAAGTACTTTTTATAATTATATACAGAAATGAAACATTTATTATATTTAAAATGTTTTATTGGCAGATATAAAGTGCGTATAGCTTTTTAAATAGAGGCTTATATTATATTTTACTCTAATGTATACATTAATCAACGTAATTTATAACAAATTCACAGTGAAGTAAATAAAGACAAATTGAACATATGGACGTGGATTTCTGTCTAACATAATTTGTCTTCACAATTTAACGCTATAGTAAAATAACTACATTGCTTTTTCGCAGTACACTGTTAAAATAAAGAGACAAAACATCATAAATACACGCGTGATTTATTTATTCTTAGCGCCTCATATATGTTATCATTCAGTCAGTTATCATCTGCAATATTCAAATAAAAACCAAGCTGAATTCATTGCTGAATCAAGTGAAGTTCTTCTGAATAACAGATTCTCCTTCTTGTACTTTA
Source organism: Trichobilharzia regenti (assembly GCA_944472135.2). NCBI lineage: Eukaryota > Metazoa > Platyhelminthes > Trematoda > Strigeidida > Schistosomatidae > Trichobilharzia > Trichobilharzia regenti. The sequence goes on along the minus strand of OX235265.1, from coordinate 43,510,781 downwards.
TCAATGTGTTCAAAAAACTTCAATCCAATTTTAAGGATAACTTTTTAAATAATAACCTCTGACTTACATGGTTCTTCTTCTGTCAAAAGATTTTTTAGTTCTTGAACCAATCCCACATTACGATCTGAAAAGTGTTATATAAAGATCGATTAAAATTTGCTTTCAATTTTTATTGTAGATTTTAACCAGTTAGAGAATCACTGATAATGAAAGAGTGCTGAGTAGCTGTTTTTTCCTTATTTAGGACTTCACAGCATCACGTAAGCACTACTGCTCTAGGGCTCGAACCCAGGACCTTCCGGTTACTTGACATGACTATTCATCATTAGGCCACTAAGACGAAAACCGATGGCGTACCATCTCTAAAATTTGTCAGTTCGCGTTTTATAATACATTTCTCAGCCAAAGTCATCAGTGAGTATTTCTCCTTCCAAGTGACTGACTACAGGGTGAAATTGCCCCGAGGTGTGGCACAAATTAGCGGTCACTGGCGTCCAAAAGGTCTCATATTAGGACAAATACGCTTTGGGTAAAGTAGCAAGCGGAGAGCCCCTCAGTTGTGAAAATTAAAACCAATGGGATACTGGCTTTCATTCTAGTGATTAACTACCAATGATTTCACATAGTAACCTGAAGACTCTAAGCCCTTTGGCTGGTAGGTTCATGTGTGCGTGCATCTGAGGAGTCCCAGACCAGGACGAGACAGCTGTGTGATACTCCTTGATATACAGCTCAAATTACTCCAAGAGACTGTCAAAATCTATGATGTGAGTAATGATAAAATCACTTTGATTTGCTTTAAAACGTTATTATCTAATGAACTAACGGCTTTAAACACTTTTTGATCAGATTTTCTCCACGAGTGTCTGAGTCTAGCAACTACACAATTTTATCATTTATACCACAGTGCTTGTACACCATTTCAAATCCTCATTGCATGTTTCACCGCCATTCAGAAGCAGATGTTTCTTTGTTTGTCGTCAGTTGTCATTGCTATAATTTTTATGTTACATGAGGAATACTTGTAGAGGGAAATAAACAATCACGAAACAATCAAGTGAATGATTTAAAATGAGAAAATAAATAATGAATGAAAACTACTTAATTTTTAGTGATGATTCAAAGTGTTACATATCACATTAATCCAGAAGTCCTAAATGATTTTCACTAAAGGAAAAAAACTAAGAGGAGGAAAACAAATCCTTGGGTAACACTCATTCCGGGAATGAAAATAAACTTATAAATCGCTTATTATAGGTCTTTAATGCATGTGAAGCAACATTATTATACGTTGCTGTATCATGCATAGGACCTAACTAACCAATGTGTATTAAGCATAAGACTGTAGCCCATATAAGATTCTGTAATTTTTCCGAATGAAAATCTGAGTTTACATCCCACAAAGACTTATCAGCCATTTGAAGTGTCTAAGTAATGCAAACACTTACCTGTACATGGAGGTCTTGTAAGAATTTGTGAGAATTCACTGCAACCTGATAATATATTATCTGAAAATCTGCCTTTCTTTTCACCTAATTCACACTTGCATCCACCAGCCCAGGATCCAGTCCATAATCTCCTGTAGGAATTTATACATGTCATTGGATTCAAAGAACAATGTCCATGATGATTTTGACACTCGGATACCAAAAAATCATAACTGGTTCTGTAATATATAAGGTATAAATTTATTCTTTGACATATTATTAATAAGAATAAACACTCTTTTGAATAAGTATTTAATAAAGTGGATACATAATAAGTTAAAAATATGTAGGAGAACGAATTCCATTGACACAATGGTGCTAAAGCAAATATATTTGAGGTATATCTGCCAATCTCTTCGTGTGTTTTTTCACGCTTTGCATCTTGAATGGAAACTTCGGCTTCAAGCACTGAAGTTCCACTAACAGTGATAGTATTTCCATGAGTTGAGGCTGCTGGCCTCATGTGAAATCTCCCCACTATTTTGTGCTATTGAAATTCACCAGATCAACCTAAATCTGTATGTTCAGAAGAAATTCGTACAGCTACTCTCCTTAGCATTACACAGACGTAAAACACTGGCAGTTTACCTCTCAACCTAAGCCTTTTACAAGTTTTTCATACAAGAATTCCCATTTTTAAACTTAAAAAAAGAAAGAAAAAACATTTAGCCAGAATAGCATGGGTGGATTTTATTTCGTTGGTTCTTATCGGTTTCATGTAACTTACAGTCTTTAATAAGTAAAAGTCAGTGTAAAGTTGAACATATTTTTGTCATCAGTGAGAATATTATAAGAGTGTTATGGTGAGGTTAAACATCAAGACGACAAAGTAACTGAAGTGTCAGTATATATATATATATATATATATATATATTGTTAAAGAGAAGTTTAGGGAAAATTAATAGACAAGTTTGTTGCTAGGGTGGTAACAAAAACTAGTAACAATCACATAGCTAGATAAGAGACAATCAAAATTTGGTGTGCAAGACGTCAGATAAGGTAATGATGTAATATGGTGAGTAGAGCTCATAAGGCCATGAAGAATAATCTCTTATGGAAGTCAAACAGAAGAAACGAGTCGAAGGAGGCGAGCATTAAAAAGACAATTTAATGAAGTTAGAAGACAAAGAATTGTTTAAGGAATAAGTCACCAGGGCATTAGAGTATAACGACAGATTCCTTTTGGACATATGGGTAAGGTTGAATCTACAAGTTATTACTCTTCTATCTTATCATATTGCCTACTTAGTCTTCAACTGTTTGTGACGCAGTCGGTGTGGACACACCTTTTCTAGTCTTATTTTTTCAAACTAAGTCATTGTGTAATCTACTTGTCTACCTTTTGCAAATATTTCTACCCCTGAATAATTGCATTTATTACCTTTTTCAATTATCAAACATTAAGTTAATATTAACGGGTTCTACAAATCACTCCAAATAATAAATGTATAAATGACAATAAATTTATTAGGATTGCAATCAAACATTTTCAACTAAAGATATGAATATAAAATGGAGGTAGGGAAAGGAGTGATCACTCTTTCACTCCCTTGATAACTGCATATTGATTTCGATTGCATTGATCGCACGACTACTCATATCAGTGAATTCAGCTCACTGAGGTGATTTCATTGATATAAACTACAATTCTTTTGCGTTACTCTGTTAACTTAGCTAAAAGTGTCTGTTTTCTGTCTTATCCTTTTCTACTTTGAAGTCCACTTAAATGACAATAATGTGGACTTAAAACTTGTGATGTTTGAACCTGTGAGGTGCTTTATTTTATAATTTATAACATTAATTTCATTCTTTGATTACCATCTTAACTTTATGCAATCTGCAGCTGATAAGAGACTGTGAAATAAGACGGCGTCCCTGCATACTAAAATTCTAATCTTTCTTGCTTTGAATAAAGCAAGAACAAGGTGCCGCCTACCCTGCAGCTACGTTGGTCCCCAATTATCTAACGGAAGCTTGTTTTATGTTAGCTCTAACTGTGCAAACAGATCTTCCTGTATCTGCTGTAACAGTTACGTTGGATACGCAGTTTTCTAAACATGTATCACAGAGTCTACTTTTCGAGTGAACAAACGCTTTCAAAAGTACCGTCGCCAGAAATCTCATCAAAACGGATCATGAAGCTGATATTACTAAATCCCTTAATAGTATCAATAGACAAAATATTTCAATTCTTCTCAAGTTTGCCGTAGTGATCTCTATCTAACGCCTGAAACCCAACATATGTTTTTAGAAATAAGGTCTTTCCTTGACCTGATAACTGGATATAGTTAATCTCTTTTCCATTTCGCTACGCAGTCGTTGGTCTTACCCTCTCCCCCTCCTACGTAGTATAACTCTGCCTATCTCTTGCGTCTGTGATTTGAGTTGAGCTCACCACTGTATTACTCAGCTGTTTAGTCACTCGTCATTTTATTCAGTACTTGTCGTTATTATATAGCCCTTTCATCATTGTATGTTTGCTTAAACTTTAACTTTTTGAGTATAAAATATGCAAGTGTAATTATCTGAGCACTGTTTATTAAGTTTGGAATCGCCCATCAATTGACGTCATGTAAAATTTCCAAATAAGTTAATAATAATAATAATTACTTTAAGCTGCGAGCAGCTGATGAGAAGCCAACGAAATAAATGATGGTACAATCTTATTATTATTAGAACTGTTTCCATCTAATGACAATATTTGTTTACTAGTGAAGAAATTAAAATTTTATAAAAACGAATTTCTCATGGCAAGTGTCTTATCATCTTTCATTGATAAAAATTCCATTTATGACATGCTTATTTAACTTATTCTTATCAGTCTCCTCGCAAGGCTGAAGGACATTATGTTGCTAGGCATTGCTGGTTTGCGTCAGGAAAAAATAACTCAGGAGGAATCCACAACCTCAGGCTGCTCAGTCAGTATTTGAAACAAATGTTGCCACCTTCCGAAGAATGGAGAACTATTGACCATCCACGTCACACAAATATATTTGAAAACTCCATTAAATCAACCATTTCGAAGCTTGAATTCAATTTTTTCACAGTAGCACGTGATGGAAAGTCGTAATAGCATAGGTAACAACTTTTTGCAGCCCAAAACTGCTTGCAAAATGTATAGAATTTCCAGCGTATTTACTACATACTATTTTCTCATCTATTCTGTGATGCAATGCTGTCCGATCCGAAACAAAGAACAATCCTTAGTGGTGTTTTCCCTTCGCCTTCGAGACGTTTGAATGCTAACTAGGAATGTGAGTGTGAACATTTTGGGACTCAGGGATATAACTAAATGATTGAAACAATGGTAGTTAGAGAATTCATAATCCATTATTCTGCATGGAAATTTAGGTAGACCAGTGAATCAAGCAGGCCACCCTCTGTGCATTCAACGTAGTTATAAAAAGAAGGCATTCAAATGTATTAATTATGACGTTAAAATTCATCGAATAAAGCAAAATATTTACTATCCATTCTAAAGTCTTTTACATGCAAAACATACCTGCAAACTGCATTATTCTGGCATTGTATCCAAGCTTGATAGCAGTCAATACGAAATTCCGACGACTGACGAATACAAGAAGGGACAAATATTTCCCGAATTTTTTGACAGTCTGAATCAGTTTTTTCACAGGTACATGATATAGCTGTATTTACAAAATTATCAGATTCACTATAAAAACTTTTGATTGCATTTATACACTGTGTAGGATTTCTGCAAGCATTGAACTCTTTATTCATTTCTATACATGCATATCGAAGATTAATGAAGTGTTGAACACAGATAGGATTATGAAGACATTCATCAAGTACTGAATAACAGTTTCTGCTATTGTCTATTGAAGAAAAAAAGTTATTTAAATGAGTGTTAAACCAAGTGTTACATTGAAACGCAATAAATGTGCAGTAATTAGAAATAACAACAACAGCAGCAACATCCAGCGCCAGTCACCATCAACGGGAGGGATTTGAAAGAGGTTACTTCATTCACTTATCTAGCATTGAACATTGCCTCAACTACAGGAAGTCGGAACGGACGAGGATGTCAAATCGAGCGAGAATCGGGAAGGCGAGAAACACATTCATCAACCTGCATCCAATCTGGAAATCTTCGTCACTCAGCATCAACAACAAAATTCGGTCGGATATTCAATACAATCATCAAGTCAGTCAGTTCTTCTATACGAGACGGATCAGAAACTTGGCAGGTGGGTCACAAAGAATATTTCCAACAGCCTGTTGCAGACCTTCATCAACCAACAACTCTCTTCGCTGGCTCTACACTGAAGATCAGATGGCCGGGCCGGAAAAAGTCACCAACAAGAAACTATAGCTGGTAAGAAACAAAACAAGAACTGGTCGCCGACCAACAAATATGCAGGAGAATGTGGAGATGGATCGGACACTGGCTGAGGAGGCCGCTGGGAGACATCGCACGCTAGGCTTTTGAGTGGAAGCCGAAAGGGAGGCGGCGAGTGGGACGTCCAAGGGTGACATGGAGGAGATCGTGTGAGGAGGAGTTGGGACAGTATGGAATAACATGAATGCAGGTGAAAATTTCAGCAGAAGAGAGAAGCGAGTAAGAACGTGGAGTTGAAGCCCTATGTTCCACTAAGAACCCAATGGAACAATAATAAATAATAATTGAAAATAAAACACTGATTTCTATATAGCGTATTATTAATTACTTACTGGTTAATTCTTAAAATATTACAATAATAATCTAGAAAAGAATTACATATTAGTCATTAACAGCTTTATGGATTATCTGTTTTGGACAGTCATAAGCAAGGAATACGAATAGCTCCTCGCCTTAAGTGACACACTACTTCTGATGAATGATGCATTTGTCTGTGTGGAACTGTTCACTTCCCTTATTTTGGAAGTTGTGTCAGCTCTCATGGGCTGGTTGCCAATGTAATCTCGGCACGAATACAAAGGGTTTGTGTGATATTTGACAAAATACGTCATCTTCAGAATAGATATGATATCCAGCTGTCTGTCGAAAGACGTGATTACTGCTCAGAAGCTCACTCTCTCCTTCTCTCTGGCTTTGAGCCTTAATCGTTGAAAGAGGAGGACACAAACAGGCGAAATGTCTTCGATTAAATACGTTTTTGTTATATCTTGGTGTTGTGGTATAATATGCTAAGTAATGTTGGCTAGGTTACCTATCACACATTCTGAGCCACCGTCTTTACCAACGAGGAATGCTATCCGACAATCAACTTGTCTTGAAAAAAGTAAGAGGTTTCCAAACCAAAACTTCACATCAAGCCGTAATGCCTTTGATTGTTTTTATATATACGTAACCTGATATGTGAATACCATATCCCTTTGTACATAAAATCTATGCATATACTCGGTTGAATTTTATTAATAATTTGTTATTTAACTTTCAAGTTATCTCATAGTGAGGATAATAAATTATGATTGAGTGCACATGAATATATATATATATATATATATATATATATATATATATAGCTTTTTGGGGAATTCCCTTAATAATTGTGAATACATAGAATTCTTGTTGTCCAAAATTAGGTTTCATGCTTTTTTTCTCTGCAGCAATATTTTTGTGTAACGGGGTGCGAATAAACCAGTTGTCAGAAATATTTGACAAATGTGAGTAAACAAAACATTCACCCGAAAATAACATAAACAAACATTGGCTTTAATGTGTATAGTTTCATGGAGGATTGTACTGTACCGATACTAATAGATGAAGAATTGTTTAATTATTTGTCGATGTAATCGCTCACTATAATTTTAATCCCGTAATTTCTGTCATTTTCATATAATCCTGATCTAGGCATAACGCTTGAATGCCTGAAATGACTTGAAAATACTTAGGTCTAACGTGATCCAGTGAGTCGGCTTTAAGTGGTGTCGCTATAATTAATGAATTTATTAAATACTAATTGTGGCAGTATTACAGTTTATACTATTGTTATGCTTATCTTCTTAGATTCCTGGTGGAACAGAGTGCTTTGACACCTACTGTCATTTAACTCCATTCTCTCCATTCCTCATTCGCTGGTTCTACGAATACTCATAAGCTCTGATCTCTTCCGCAAACGATCAACTCATTGTCACAGATGAACGCTCAACCTGTCATTTCTTATTAGCATTCTATTCCAAAAACTTACTAGTATGTGACATCACTAAGTGGTGTCATCGGTGTGTTTCTGAAACACCTCCACTTCCTTTCACCTACGTGCAAGGCTACAGTCTATTTGTTTGGTTCGTTGGCAGAGTACCTTGTTGATCATCTTTTCTAGCTAGCCATTCGATCTTTAGTATGGAGTGAAGGCGGCTGTTGCTGAAAGTCTGCAACTTATCAGGAATGTACTAGCGACGCACGAGTAGGTCTTGCCTTTCGAGTCTCAGCTCTGACAACTTTATCCGTGCCGGCTGCAGTCACAAAGATGCTGTCTAGAAAAGTAAGAGGAGTGCTTTTTGTCAACTTTATCCCGTTAGCAATGATTAGTGCTTTTTGTTGTTGACTGGGTATTTTCATCACCCCTGTCTTCCATGTGTTACTGCTATTTAATCTGACTCATTGATTTTCGCCTGCAGGTCTTCGTGTTTGTCCAGCAGCAAATAAAAATCATCCAAGTAGTGGAAATCTTCTACAGCCTCCTTGTCACTTCAACGTATTCTCTCTCACTCTATCGCTGTACACAGTCTCCTGCATGATTCATTCCACCACGATGAGCAAAAGCTTCACTTCAGCCTCGTTTTACTCTTATCTCTACATCAGAGGCCTAAATGAGTTTTCCACTGTCACTGTTTACAACGACAGTGAGAATAGGAAGTTATGAAATGTGTTAAAGAATAATGTAATTCAGTTCGCCTTTGATAGTAAATCTAGACTGAATCATTTGATCTACTTAAAAACTCCTTCTCCATAGTGGAATTCATCGACTGGAGACATAAGCCTTCTTATAACGGCATTAAAAATAAAAAAGGTCCAACAGGTTATATGGAGCTAAAGTTATCAGCAAAATCAATATGTATTACTTACTCCACATCTCATTAACAATCGTTGACGGGCTAATAATCAAACTTTGTACCTTCTTATGAAAGTTAATATTTGTCAACTCTGTCGAAGGGGTAACAGCTTTCAACTTTTCATTCGCTACATACGTTGAATTGATATCACTTTTTATAGGGTTAGTAAACTGAGGAACCGGTAAAACAGGTGGATTTGTTGGAATTCTTTCTTGATTTTGACCAGTAGACAAGTACTCTAAATCATTAAAATTTGTTGGATTCAAGTTCTCACCTGATGAAATTTCTTTCAAAAATAAAAAGGACGAAAAAGAAATGAAAACTAGTTGTTTGGTTGAAAAAACTCAAGCTTGTTTTCAATGAACATAGGTTGTAAGCGAAATTGTTAAGAACTGAGTAATTATAGTATATACTATGTAATTACTTCCCACGGACAAGAAATACACTATGCCTAAATAGATAGATGTAATGAATATCTTAACAACTGCCTTAGAACCTAAAACTATGTGTCCATATTACTGAAGTAATAATTATTTAGTAATAAAAAGGAATCAATGAGATCAGAAGTTGCGAGAATTTTTCTCATGGATTGTGTCCATGGGATTACTCTAGACAAGCGTTAATATGATATTATGTGTGCAACATGTAATCTTATGATAATATGTGTACAGTCGTCTCGTTGAATATCTTTACTAACAGTGATTGTGAATTCTATGCTAATAAATTTTACTGAATTTGAGATTTTCCCGTTGATTGATTGGACTGAAGTGCTCGGTCTCAGGTTGACATGTCGGCTTCTTGTGCAGATGCTTCGACGATGTCTGAGCATTTAATAAGAATTTAATTGGTGGATGGTGATTAGCAGTGGAATCCAGGAAATGCAGGTACACCCAGTTGACAAGTCCCAAATAGGACGAAATGCCTGTTGTCCTGGAATCCAGTGCTAGTAACCATCACCCAATTAAATATGCTAATAAATGTTTGTAATTACTATTTAAAATGGATTTTATTCTGGTTAAAATGTTCTTGTGAATGGATTTTAATGCCGAAAATGGAACGAAAATGTATAGAGAATGCTCAATGTACACTTAAGAATGTAAGTAATTGAAGTCTATCCACGTGTAAGACAAGGTTAGGCAAACTTCATTGCTAACTGTCATCATTGTGAGGTAGCTGGTTCCTCCGACTTTGTGATGATCTATGCCGATACCGGACAACGAATCCAGGATTTTGCGATCCAAGAGCTAGCAGGTCATTAGGTGGCCTAAGGAGTAGGATTCAGTAACTTGTGAATTCTAATTTATTTTTCGGGGAAAAAATAAATGGTTTATTCGTCAAGATATAAAGATAAGCGAGTCAGGTAAACTGGTTTAAGACAGCTGCATATAAGAATATATGCACGTAGTCAAAAATTTACCCCTCAGAGTTGGTACAACGAGGGTTTCACAGTAACTCAGAGTGGTAGTAGTGGCTTTACTTACCGGCTGGTCTGAGCAATTTACCGAGGCTTCTCTAGTTTGATCCATTCTGTAACTAGTGTCTTTTGTCACTTTGTTAGATTGACAATGGACAATAGGAAACAACTAATCTCTAGTTGGTTACACAATTTTATCATCAACTAACATCGTTTAGAGAGCCATCGGAAACATGATGGGACTAGACGTTTGTTTCCTCAGACTTGTTTGGGAATCTTCATCAATAATCACCCACCTGTGAGGCTCGAACCCAATATCCTCCGGTTACAAGGAGACGTCGTATACCAATAAGCCCCTGAGAGCCGATCCAGTGGCCAGTGAGGCGATACCGACTCCTGCTAGTTCACAACATAGTGCGACAACTAGCCAGTGTCATTGACAGGCAATGGTCCTCTCACCCGACGTGTAATCTACTAGTCATCACTTCTCACTATAACTCAGGTAACTGCCTACCTGAATAACTCCAGTCGCTAGCAAAAAATGAAACTGATGAGCCATTGGATCGGGTTCCAGTGGCCTAATAGTCTATAAGTTCCCTTTTAACCGGAACGTCCTAGGTTTGAACCCCAAAGGTAGATACATACTGGTAAACAGTCCCAAGCTTGTCCTACGAAACAACATTTCAATACTCCCAGGATTTCCAATGGTTCTCTAACTTTGTTGGTCGATGATGAAATTTTGCAACCAATCAAATCAAATCCTTATAAACCAAAACGTGAACGGTCTCTAGTTGCTTTATGCAGTTGATAAACGTAACTAGCTCGAAGGGACGGTTCAAGCGACAACAATTGAAAAATATGGGTAGTGTACGTGTTGCATCTTTCAGAGACAGTATTACAACTCGGTGCTACAGAAATGAAATAAGTTACAGTTTGCAGTTACTAAAATTAGTCTGAATCAGCTTTCTAAATGTTTTATTAGCACTTTGCTGGCTATAAAACGTTTAAACTGTATTCACACTTAATAACTTCTTGGTCCATGATCCCGTGCATTTATTTCCCAGTCTTATAATAATATGCGCCCTTACGAACATACCACACTGTGTTAAAATATGCCTCCCCACATGATTAATTTCATAATAAAGGACAAGAAAGCTTAGAGTATTTGTGCATTACACAATCCAGAACTTCTATTATGCAATTTATACATTTATTATTTTTTTGGAAAAATATTATCCTTAAATTCCTTCTCACAACTGATTCTTATGGTTAGATGCCATTGAATAAAATGAGCTTTTCCAAAATTTCTTCAAGAACAATGCATCTGTCACTTTATGTCAGTATTAAGTGGAGATATTTCAAGAACTTCTTTTCTAGTTCTAATGAGTCCCTCACTAAACTTATTACCACTTTGTACATGAGCTTGCAGTGTTCAATGTTCGATTCCAATTTCAAGTTAATCATAAACTAACAAGGTTATTCTTTCGAAGATGACAGTATTTGACAAATCATTTGCCGGATCACGTATGTCGTTGACCATTTAAATTACGAGTGCATTTGTGACTGGTAACAATGTATCCACAGATATTTTTCTTATCTCCTGGAGGACGGTAACTTTATTTGCGAATTCAAGAATGTCTCTGTAACGCATTTCTCTGAATGTTTTTAAATAGTTAACTTAGCAAGGGAATGTTGAAATGATTTGCATATGGGTGAAATTTATTATCGGAACTTGTCTAGAATTCTGCACTTCAAAGTTGTGACGTTCATTACCACAATATTTGGTTATCACCTAATTGATTTTATGCTCCTCTGGGCTTCTTACAAAGACTATTAGATAATTACGCTTGTTATTTTTATAATGATAAATATGATCGCGTAGACTGGGTTTAAAGGGTTCAAGTTCGGTGTTAATCTTTGAAATGAGGCGCCTGTATGGAGTACGTTTTCGTATTGACCGAGAAGTTTTAGACGTAGGAAAACATAACTTCATTCGCCATGTACCTAAAATGAAACCTGCATAAATGACGGCATGTCTTTTGAGGAATTCATGTAAACTGTCAGCTGCGGTTCCGTTTTCCATCCTCATAAAAGACTAGATTCACTTGTAATCTGATCTCCTTTCGTTAAGTGACATTCTACCACAATCTGTTTTAAGATCTTCTCAAGCTGGTTAACTGTGGAGAATCTGCTGGAAACATCCATCACTACAATAATAATATTACTTTTCTCATCAAGAAAAGACGACATGTTGCATTTGTCAACTTTCTACACCCAAATAACTTTACTAGTATAACGTTAAAACACGAATTCTTCATAGTCCTAGAAACTAAACTACCATTATTATGCTGGAGGCATTAATTTACCTTAAGTAGACGAAAATTTCGTTCCTTTTGAACAAATTCCTCTTTTCATACAATTTAAAAGAAACGCTTAACACTTGGATATTGAAAATATTTTCAAAACGATGGGCGCGCATATTAATAATTTATGACAGTACAACTGGTAGGACTTACCAACGCACTCATTATCAATTACTGTCTGTTTATAGTCTAAACACCGTCGATACCTGTCTTCATTTATTTCACTTTGGCAGCTACAGTCAGCATGAGTTTTGAACTGAAAAAATTTTTTCGACGCTTCCAAACACTGTAGCCTAAGGTATATATAAAAGCAGTAATAAAAGTTTATAACAAATAAGTTAACTTGTGTGGGATTTTTATACAAATCCTGCTTTGTTCGTTGATACAGTGGATTCAACACGTTATTTTAAAGTAAGTTAATACCGAAAAAGTCATTATTGAAGCAGAATATTTCCAACAGTTACGAGCGTATGAAATGGCGCTTAAAGATATAACTTTTCTTGGAAAGCATGCAAAGAAGAATAAATCTGGTGTGATATTTATAAGACATTGTTTTTCACCCTGAGTCCTGGAACAAGCATAACCCATAATTATTGAACTTTTATTTGAGTAAGTCTTTAAAAATGTATTTGGTGATTGCGCTAAAATCGCGAATTGGTAGAAGCTAGGATCCATGGACCTTTGAATCAGGTCCTAGGCTCTGAATGGTATACGAGCTTCACTTGCATATGGAAGTTCCTAGTTTTGAACCTCAGTGGATGCGTATTGCCGACGATCCCCAGTAGTCCCTGATTTTCAGTGGTTCTCTAATCGATATCAGTTCGAGGTAAAACTAGAGAAACAAATCAAATCCTTACAATTCAACTCTTCAAAATAAGTCTGATGCTCTCTGGTGATTTGCTACAGGAATGGGTTTACTGAAGTTTTAGTGACAAGCCGTGACCAATGAGGTTCATCCAGTTAGCAGTGAGGATAGAGTTCCCACTAATGACAACGTTTGGTGGTCGAGCCGAAACCACAAATCGGTAGACATTATAATTCATCTGCTGGTCAGTGAAGTGGATCCCACTGGCTGTAAGTTAACTTTTTGTCAGAAACAGTTAAAACCAATAAACGATTCTGCTACATATATAGATTAAAGTCCAAGACGAAAATAGTTTATGCGCTTAAAATGAATTGAATCAAATAAACACAGCTAATTTTAACAAAGTTTCAAGTCAGAATTAATAAAATACGACGAAACGCACTCCATCCTTCTAAAAGCGCAAAACTGATGATGATACGTTTTCCATGATGAAAGGGAAATACTTAAGAGTATGCATTTATTTTAAGTACACAGTGAAAAGTATTTTTCATCTTAACTCTCAACTAAAGTGTAATTCTCAGTAACAGTTTGTGGCCTGAAGATTCTGATATCTATCGATCCCTTGGTACAGTCATGACCGCCTACTGCTGAAAAGTTTCAAACAGTTATGGGGCATCTGTTTAGTGTTTCCTATTTTTCAATGGTCCTCTAATCGAAGTCAATTCCTGATAAAACGACTTAGTTTCTTCAGCACGAAATACGTATCAGTGTACGGAATTCTATGTATCATTATTATTATTGTATCCTTTAGTTCCTAGAGGAACATAGGGCTTCAGCTGCGCACCTCCATTGCTTTCTGTTTTCTGACAACTTTTTCACCCCGCTCCAGGTCTGTCCACATGCTTTCATCTCCTCCTCGCATGACCTCCTCCAAGTCACCCTTGGACGACCAACTGGCCGCCTCCCTTTCGGGTTCCACTCGAGCAATGGCTTGTCTAGTGATGTCACTTGATGGTTTCCTCAGAGTATGGCCAATCCATCTCCATTTCTTCCTGTCTGTTTGTTTCACAATCGGTTCCTGGTTGGTTATGTATCATTGAAGATTTTATAAGTTAAAAATTTCCGCACAGAATGTTGATGTGCTTATTAGTAGTAAAGAGAATGTCCATGTCATGAGACTTGAATATTAAGTCTAATTTCTCGTTAAGTTAAACCGGTCTCAAAGGTAAAAATAAAAATGACGGACACCTCAGATTTCTGTAATGTTGATATAACTCATATAAAAAGTATTCAATTTACACCCTGCTTACCTTAATTTATCACACGTTCTCATAGTGCATAACGCACGAAATTTATTTAATGCTCTTGTACATGCTGGCTGTTTAGTACATCTTTCAAGTAGATACAAACAACTTGGATTCTCTGGATTTTCGTCAATATAGTTTTTGTTTAAATTGGTTTCAGTGAACCCTGTTGAAGATAAGTTGATTAAAGTGTCTGGGAATGGTGTAGTCATTTCTTCTTTGAACAGACCTTCAGTTTTGTTTGACAGTGAAGTTAAATTTATCCATACTTTGTTGGAATTCAGCATTGTCTTCGATGTATTGACGGTGTGTTCTGTTCTCACTAATATTTGAATAAAAACAATACAGTGTGAAGGTAAATTTTCATCTTACAAAATATCTTTATTTTCTATAAAAGTTACAAAAGTTCATCAGTGAATTTATACACAAGGTTAATAGCTTATTTTACTGTTTATGATGCTGTTATTTTCTATTAGTTGAAGAGACTCAGATAGTTAGGGAGGTATTTCCATCACACTCCAAATTGGTTGGCTAAATGGGATGTGTTCATCATAAACAATCATGAAGGTAGGAAAATGGTAGTATATAACGGAATACAGAATTGTGAAGAATCATCAACTTTGGAAATTGAGTGGTACATTTCAAAGTTAAATAACTGATACATTCTATTCTTATAGTAAGTATACAAATTTTAATTTGATGTTTATAAGAAGGCGTTTACACGCTATTATTATGCAGCTTCCTTTGCAGCATTAGGAGTGTCAGTAAATACGCTTACGATGCACTCGTCAAATCATGCAGAATTAAAACTACCATATTAATTACCAACATTATATTTTGTGTCGCTTTATTGTCCGCAAACAGTTCGAAAAGTACGGCGGCACAGTGGTTAGGACTCTCGTCGATCATGCACATGGTCCGACCTTCGATCTCCTGCTGACGCACACCTGATATCTATGGTCGGCCTGCAAAATTTGAGCTACCAATATCCATGCTGAAAATTCCATACTTTTACCAAAAATACAGTGTGGAATCAAACTGTAATCAAAAAGATCAATGAGAGTAACACACGACCTTCTGGTTCTAGATGTCCGGAAATCAGAATCCAAAATTCAGAGATAAAAACCTAGTAAAATTTCCATAAACCCACGTTTTAAAGTAGAATAAATAAGGAATATAGGTCATAAGACGAACCCGTTTGAAAGAGATTGTGAAGACTACAAAAAGCTATTTTTTATTATTTTTCTTTCTGATTGCAGCTTGATTCCACACCATATTTTTCGTGCAAGTATGGAATTTTCAGCATGTGATATAGGAAACCCAAATTTCGGAGGCTGATTATTCAAATCAGGTGTGAGTCGGTTGGGGATCGAACCCCGGACCATATGCATGATCGGCGAAAGTCCTAACCGCTGTGTCATCGACACAAGGCAAGAAAACACTAAACTTTCATTAGAAAGCCAATAAACTCTATAATGAATCATCCAGCTAGTTCTCTGAACACAATATTCTCCGTATTTCAAAATGTTGGTTTCATTACAAATTCATCGTTTTTGTGTGGTGTTTTATCAAATAAGTTGGCAGCTTGCTTTCTCTTAAAAATAATTTGCTAATTTGGAATCAAGTTACCCTAGTGAATGTATTCTCAGACTGATTGTATGAGACATTTTGACATGTCATTCAAATAATGAGTAAACTAGAATCGAGATGCATTCAATGCAGTCTATTCAAATAATCTCTGGTCTGGTGGTTCATTGGTAGAATTTTCACCAACCACACATGTGATGCAAGGTAGATTTCCCCTCCCCTTTTCGAAACTTCATATAGTTTGCTTGTTGTCAGTGGGCCTGGAAAGAGGAGAAGGTTGAGCTCCAACTCCCCACTAGAACTTCAAAGCCCATAGCCCTATATTCCTCGTCGCAGTGCAATGAAATGAAAAAATGAATAGCCAAATAGGAATGGTCAACGTTTGACAGAGGAGGCATGAAATTCAGCGATACATGGATATGAAGTCCTGAAAAAGATATCAAGTTCATAATTTTATAACTTATTACTCGTCTTACCTACAGGGAATTGTACAAAAGATTTTAAAAATGTTCACATTTTGTGGTCTGTGAATTTAGGGAAACAGAGTAAGGTACTCAAAAGCTCTTTGATAAATTCGCACTCAAAACTGTTAATTTGCATTTAATCTGAATAAAGGTGAAATCGCTGAAGTCTCCTGAATTTCAATGCTTTCTTTGGGTGGAAAGCATAATTGTGTCCTGTTAAGCACCTGTATGGTTTACAGATATTCTGACTTTATGGAGATAAAAAAGTATCATAGCTATCGATTTCAGGACGAGTTTTGTAAAATGATAACTATCAGTTAAACACTGGTCTGTAAAGAATAAAGACATAGTTATCGAACAGCTGGAAGCAAAGGGTACGTTCGTGAAAACTTCTACTCCACCAATTTATTCTAAATTGTTCTACAATGAAAATGATTGAACCACCTAGTGCTGGTTTTCCGCTAACTGTGTCACCAATCTTATCAAAATGATACGCCTAATAATCTACTGATAAGATAAAGTATCGTCTAATAACTGCTCACAAATACATTAGATAATATGCAAAAGATAACTAATGTCCACTAGAAAATTAGATTTCTCTTAATTTATATACATAATGTCATGCCACTGGCATACGACTATGTAAAAGCATACATAACAAGTCACTATTAGTTACAATAAGGACAAATTTCCATAATTCTCATGCAACAGAAATGTACTAAGTGCGCATATAGCCTGTTATTATTTCCTGTTTGAATATCCGGGGTTAGTATGTGGCTTGCCAGATTATTAGCAGTAGAATACAGTTTCACGCATAGAATTATTATCAGTGACTATTCTGAAATCATTGACAAAATGAATTTACTTATTCTGCTTTGTCCAGACGCGTGAGAAAGAGAAGGCTCTTTTTTTCTAACTATTTTGAGAAATTTCATTGATATATGTATAAGTTCTTTTGTTCTTTGAGCGTATCTTAATTATTGACTTTGTAATCATCTATAAGAGTGATTTCGCTCATGGAATAGTAACTGTTGGTGTACAGTAACCAACTTTATGCAGATATTTCAGTGCAGTTATGTTACGTGATATAAAATTATTATATTAATATTGTTCCGAGTAGAACATAGAGCTTCAATAACACATCTCCATTTTCTTCTGTTTTCTGCCATCCTCTTTAGGTGGATCTACCACTGCCCAAACTGTCTCATCTCTTCCCCACACGATATCCTCCATATCACCTTCTCACCGACGACCCACTCGTCGCTTCTCATGTGGATTCCACCTGAGCAGTAGCGCGGCGCACGATGACATTCGACAGCTTCCTTAATGTAAGCCTGATCCATTTCCATTTTCTTCTACATATTTGTTTAGCGATCGTGGGTTTGTTGCCAGCCAGAGTTTCTTGTTGCTAATTCCCTCTGGTGATTTATCTTCAATATAAAGCCAGCGAAAGAAACTGTTGATGAAAGTCTGCACTATCCTGTTGGAAATCATTTCTAGTGACGCCCTGACCACTTTTCTGACCTCATATTTGTGTTGAAAATCTGAGTCTTTTTGTTAATGCTGAGGAATGCAGAAGAATTTCAAACTGGCTCTAGGCTGATGAAGGTGTATCTTGCTTTTTCGATTCCAGCGAACTTTGACGTCTTTATCAGTTCTAACTACCTGCAGTTGTAACTATGCTTGCTAGATAAGTGAAGGAAGTAACTTCGGTCAAATCTCTCCCATTAATTCTGATTGGTGCTGGTTGTTGTTATTGCTGCTGCTGCGGTTCTTTAGTTGTTCAAAGGTGGTCAGCAATTATTCAAGAATATTCTTTTTAAACTATGTCTAAGGGAAAATCTCGAAGATTCTCTCATGAACTGTAGCAAGTTATGTTGCATTTTATGGAGACACGCAGTGTAGCAGGATAATCTATCTAAAATTCCTCCTGAACAATCTATTTGCCACACTGATGCTTACTTGAATATTTCACCTAGTTATACAATTACAACTCCTTTTTTACCTGAATATGTGTGTCGTCATTCTAACATATACATGTCTTCTGATTCAGTCATTAATTATCAGTCTTTGGAATAAAGCAAATTATAACTAGATCTTTCTACTACTACTTCTGCTGGGTGATGGTGGACTGTTGAAGACAGCATACTGTTTTCTGAATGCGATTTCATTTGCATGAATTCAGGGTTATGCCTTGGGGGCTATTTGATCTTTGAAAGTTAGCGGGAAACGCGTTTATAAATGTCTTTTATTCCTGCCGACAGAGTTTTGATTCCACCTTTCCCAGGAAATTCCATATGATTCTCACATTTTTGTTACAGTTTTCTTTTTTTAACTAATTTTTTTGTTATACAGAACTTGTACTTGTTAAAGTCTTATACTGTACAGCTGCCTAACGGCATTTTCGATGTAATTTTTAGTTTCTTATATGTTATTATTGTGAAAAGAGTAGTGCAGATTTTATCATATGTGACTACATTTTTGTTACCATTGGGTTATTCTGGGGACTCTGAGTCACACGTGGAAGTTGGCTTAGCTAGACAGAGGAACGCGCTCAGATTAAAACACTTGGATTTTAGTTATTACATTTACATATACTTTTAATTACTCCTTGAATTTCAACAAATGAACGTGTTTAGGCTAGGTGGTAGCAATGGCTTTGGCAAACTATGGTGAAGTTAGTGTCCCTTAAACATCAAAAATTGTGGACGATTTTAGATCTCAACAAAGTTCACTTATTTTGATGTGGTTTTGTTCTCTGAGCTGGATGGTTAGTTTGCGAAGCTTTCATCACCTTACTAGGTGACATCTTCAGCGCATACTTCAATTTGAAGTGAGCGAAGTCAGGCGAACAACTACAGGAGAATTAGAAACTCAAATTTATAGAAAATCAACTCACACAGACCAAATACTGAATTACAACAGCAACAACCCAATAACACACAAAAGGAATTGCATACAAGCACTATTCAAGAGGGCAAGGACTCACTGCAGCACTTCCACCTTAAGAAAAATTGAAGAAAAGTATCTCATGGACGTCTTCCAAAAGAATGGATATCCACGGAATTTCATCAAGAGACATATACCCCCAAGCCAACCTAACAAAGCAAAAGCCACCAAGGAGAACACAAAGAAAATTGCCTTACCATATATAAAAGATATCTCAGAAATCACTACAAGACTCTTCAAACCTTTAGGAGTTGACGTCGTACACAAACCAACAAAGTCACTTCACTCAATTCTATGTCAACCGAAAGACTCAACAGCGAAAGAAGATAAAACCAACATCATCTACAAAATAAACTGTAACAACTGCGAAAAACACTACATCGGCCAAAGTGGACGTCCCTTCAACAAAAAAACCCCTTTACGATGGGACTAAATGAAAAAAAAATTTTTATGGTCGAAGAAAATTTACAAAAAAAATAAGGAAAATAAAAAACGTCAAAACAGGAAAAAAAACAGCGGATAAAAAGGAAAAAATAATAAACCGGAAAAACCAAAACCAAAACCCCAAATTTAAAAAGTTCACTTAGCCCACAAGGTGTCTTATAACTAAACTTTGCGAATGCCTACTTCCTTTTAGGTTCAAATGTCTTCGAATATGCAAGTATTGGTTTGTAGGGATTTGATTAGTTACAGGATTGTATCATAAGCTGACATTAGTTAAAGAACTATTGGAAAACCTGGAAGTCCTGGACAGCTGTTTTGTCCTAGTTTGAGACTCTTCGTCAGTACGCACCCATCACCGGGGTTCGAACTCAGGACCTTCTGGTTACAAGGCGAGCTCGTATACCATTAAGCCACCCGGACCCGATGCAATGGCCCACGAGTTCTAACTTCTGCCAACTCACGACATAGCGCGACCGCTAGCCAATGTCTACGGCGAGTATTCGTCCTCACACCCGACCTGTGAATATGATTGGCAAACCCAACAGAAGCCCTTCTTTCTGTCATTTATTGTACTTACTATTGTGAATGCATTTAAAATTATAAACGCAACTGGCAGTAAAGCAACAAAGAAACCATTTTATCAAAAAGAGACAGCTTTAGGGACTTACAACAGCGATATCAACAGATATCGTTTTAAAATATAGCAATTAACTTATGTGTAAATAGAGCTTATATTTAGGAAAATGAATAAACAGTCTCTTAAACAATTCATTGTTTGACTAGTCATGTTTTCCACTTTAAAAATTTGACCTGATTATACAAAAGTTCTTTTCCCAAGTGATTTTTTTTAAGATAAGGTGAGAAAGCCTATCCTATACATACATCTCTTGTGTTTTAAATTTTAATTGAAACTTAAAACCCAAGGGAGAATTTATTTAAATTTTAGTCTTTCCAGTGTTACTGACTAACATATGTATACCGCACACAAACGCTTCTTGGAAGATTGACAATCGGGCACGTTGATTATAGTTTTAGAATTAACAACAGGATAGATGTTTTACGGTTTCTGAAATGAAGCTACGAGAGTTATACAAATCTTAAAAAATTTCGTAAGTAATTAGTTACCAACGCTGAGTGAGACAGTGTCAAATTATCGCCGAATGGCTCGATGTTCTTGGGTAGTGTTGATTGTAAACCTTCGCATAAGTGAACATATTGTTGAAAAAATCCTAGTTTCGGTACTTTTAGTAGGATAATTGATCCGTAAAAGCGTTGTGAAAAATCTGTTTACCGTAATCGTATTCGTTTAAGCATTTCAAGTCATTTTGTAATTATTATCCTTTATCCTTGACCTGTGTATCATTAGTCTAAAACTTATTCATCTCCTCTTTACCTAATGTTTATTATATGTCTTTGTTTTTGGTTGATTCTTATTCCTAATGCTTCACTTTACCATTGTGTGATGATGGATTATTAACAAAAATGTGTTACGATTTTTGCGTGGATGAAGTCAAAGTTACTCCATGGAGTGGTTGTTTGCCCTCAGACTATCTGCTGGAAATGTTCTATTCCCTTTGATCCTTATAGACAGAATGCTGACTCATTTCAGCGGTGGTTCTTGGTGATTCTCAGATATTTACCTGTTTTGTTCGCTCAGATATTTTCTCCAAATACATTTTGTACCTGGAAAAGCTTTGGATCGAATAGTTACCTTATGGTATAGTTCAGCTTGATTTGTTTTTCGTAAAAGTAATTACTGTATAATAGCACCACGTGTTTTATGACCGTTATTCGTGTTTTGATACTGTTGGAATAAAATCCTACTGTGTTTGACCGATAGAAATTTGGCGTACCATACAGAAGAAAGCAGTAAATCATATTATTATTGTATTTTGTTGATTCGTCTACTGAATTCAGATCAAAATACTTGAATTTCTGTCGTCCCAGCACATAGTAATAAACGGATGAGGTATATTTATCTTCTAAATGCATCTTAATGCAGGTAACCTAGTTCGCAAGGATGTATTCATAACCTTAACTAAGAGTAACACGATTAGTTCAATGTAGTCACCAGATTCTTGAAGAACTGACTATTTATAGGATAATTCAATGACTATCCTTGTAGAAAATACTGATTTCAAAATGCGGATCGTAATAACATTTCACCAGAAGTAGCATGTTAGAATAACTGACTACGTAAATGCGAAAACGTTCTACGGTAAGAAAGGAACTAGGACGATTAAAGTTCAGATGGAAAAATAAAACTTAGACAGGACAAGTGATACGGTAGGCTGTAAATATAAATACCAAGACAATGAGAGAATTACAGTTTCCTCCTTTTATGTACATAGAATTTAGTCCAGTTTTTTTCATGTTGATGGCTGCAGAAAAACTTAGTGGGCTTAGATACTTCAAAATATACCCATTTTCCGTAAGACAGTTGGTCAATTCACTCCTCAATACCTTTGAGCACTTCAACCTCAATATTCCTTATTAAAGTGTACTTACACATCCAGTTGGATGAAGCATGAAACATTAATGTTCTTGTAATTAGTAGAATATCTCTAAAATACTCACTGTTGTCGAAACGCTTTCAGTCCTCTTTCGTACTTTTGTGGCTTCACTGACTTACGTATTATTTTGACATTATAGCTGCAGTGACTCAAATATGTTAAATGTTCTCCCTCTCTTCTTCATTGTTTATTCACAGTTTATTTCTGTATTCACTGTGACTTCTTTCCAGAACGTAGAAATTTCTATCATCTACTCATGAAACCTATCCACCATGTATTATGTGGAGGTATCCATGTCTGATTAAAAAATGTCATAGGAACATATCACTGACAATACAATCCATATTACACATTCTAAGCCATGTAAAGTATTTACCCTCATCTAAGTATTTCTTTGAGAATTCATTGTGATAACAATTCTGAAGTATTTCTTGTACAGCTGTTGAAATCAAGTTGTTTTGAGCAGTGTTTATTCTAAACTACTTCGAAATGAATAGCTATGTCTCAAGAAGTAGCAGTTATCATGGTGGAGCATTTGTATATATATATATATATATATATATATATATTGCCAATACTTGGTTTGTAAGGATTATTTTTGTGTTTACGAGTTTGACCACGGTGTCATAACAGTTAAAGAACTACTGAAAACCACCAGTGGGTTACTGGACAGCTGTTTTGTCCTAGTTTTGCGACTTGTAGGCAGTATGCACTCACTGAGTTTTGAACTCAGAACTTTCCAGTTGCAAATAAAACTTGTATAACAATCAGCCACTGCGACACGATCTAATGACCCATGAATTCTAGCTTCTCTCAATCCCTGATCTGGTCACTCCTAAATCCCGAAATAGTAGAAGTTAGAATTCATGGGCCATTGAATCGGGGCTCAGTGGCTGAATGGTGTACGTACTCATTAGCCTTGCAACGGAAGGTCCTGGATTTGAACCCTGGTGGTCGGCGCATACTGCCGATTATTCGTAAACTAGGATGAAACAGCTGTTCAGTACTCCCTGGTTTACAATGGTTCTCTCACTGATATCGATCCGTGGTCAAACTCGCAGAAACAATATATATATATATATATATATATATTACAAAAATTTTAAATTATAACATTCACACTTACCTTCGTTTTTGCGATCATATCGGAAATTCACAGATGGTTGTGGTTCACGTAGAAAAATCGGTGGTTCTGCCAGACAAGGATGTTTATTCAAATTTCTTCTGAGTAAATTACATCTAGTCAAGTCATCGATTGAACGACTTGGACGACTATCACATGTACATTGTTTTAATCCAGGACGTCCAAGATTCATTGTCTTTAAGGCAGACTGACATTCTCTTAGGTATTTACGCTGACATCCTAATAGATTTCGTTCTGAAAAATATTTATAAAATTACACTGTCAGAGTATCTGTTTAATATCAAGGAAGAGCTGAATATATTCTTTACAATAAATTACGTTTAGATTCAACAATTATAAAGTTTCTAGTGGTGAAGTTAGACATTACACACGTACACAGCAGGCACGAACTCATCAATGATATTGGAACTCTCAGTCAGGGTAAGGTAAATAACACTATACTTATAGAAACAAATATTGAGTGAAGTGTAATGATATATCGTTGATTTCAGGTAGATTACGGTAAGATAACAAACTAGGTTTTGGTTAAACCTATTCAGGGGGATATTACGGTTGGTTAGGGATAAGTGAGGGTTAGAGTTGAGTGTAGTTTTAAGTGTAGTTTTCCCATGTGGTGTCTTGTTCCATAGTAAATAGTGCGATCGTGCCTCTTGCCTGTCTAAATCTAAACTTTGACTTTTCACTAAATGTGTCTGAATCTCCTCGAAATCGCAGTGCAGATAGCCTTAAATTTGGTCAGCAATAAGAAACATTGTATAACTAGAAACAGTCTTTACACCTTATAACAATGACTCAACTCATTACTTTTTGCTTACTTTCCAGAAATCATAAGAGACAAATTTTGTTAAAATAAATTTTATCAATAAAGATACTCATGGATTATTGGAAAGCTTTCATTTTAGCCGATTTCTGATAGACACCCTTTTACTATTTTTTAAATAATGCATAGACCAAATTGATAATCACGAAATTCAAATAAGCGTATATTTTCACTTAGTTCATCTCTTTCATCGTACACACTAAGATATTTTTGCTTACTGAATATTGAACTATTTTTATAATTTATATTCATCGTTCATTTCACTTAAATATATTGGTTGGTTGGTTTTGATTACCTGCGTTTTGATAATGTAATATTCTATAAATAATGTGAATGGTTGTTTATCCTGATACGTCACGAAAACTAAAAACGTTTAGACGAAATGCCTTGAACGTTAACGCTAACTGTTACTTTCTAAGCATCCAGAAAATTACAGTAAATACTTTTCATAAAATAAATATTATAAATATATATATATATTTATATTATTCCTTTATGTTCCATGTGGAATATACGGCTTTAAGTTACAGGCTTGAACTTTCGGTAGCATAGGTGTCTTTTTACAGGATGGGATTGCTAGCCTCATGCCCAACCTTCCCTGTTTTCCAGTCTTATTGCTGGCTTAGCGAAGTAAAGGAGTGCGTCGGCTGAAGATCGGACTCCAGACCGTCTCTATGGTTGGGGAGCATTCTACCACTGGCATAATTCATTTGCACCAAACGAGGAGCTGGACGCATGATAATGGCCATTTGCCAGTGACACATCAAAAAATGAGTATTCACTGCAGTACTATAAGAGGTGAATGTTGATCACTGCTCTGACTACAGAAGTGGATGGTGACAGTATGAATTTCAAAAGGAACATGAATTCCTCCAAGATCACATATATGGCTTGCTGACGAGTGCCAAAATGAACGAGGCCAAGATCCAGAACCTCCTGCATACAGCATCAAACTATCTAATATCAAAACTGATTATTGTGTAAAGAATACTACTTCTGATAGCTTACTCTTGGGACTCTGAACTCACATGTTAACATTTTGTATGTGACTGATTGGTGTATGTCATTTAAATAAAGCGCTTAACAAGAAATTATTAAATCAAATAATGAAATTCAAACAATTTCTTGTCAATTTGACAAGGTCTAAATTCAAAAGGTGTACGGTTATATAGTCTGTGTGAGATTATGCCACAGAAATGATTTTTTTTCATAGTTTTTATTCAAAGTCAATATTTATATAACATGGGCTGTTTGTTGCAATAAAATTGAAATTTGACGAATATTCTAAGCCATAGAATGAGGACTACTCGCTCAGATACTACCGCTGAAGAAGCCTTGTTGATCTCACTAAACATCCTAGTTGATATCAGGTAACTGAAAAAATTTACCAGAAAGCACATCAATAAACAGTGACATTTGGTAATGTGAGATACTGCTTCACAAGCAATACAGATATGTCCACATGGTATTTACTTTAAGAGAAATCCAGTAGTTACACTGAAGGCTGAATTATCTATACTCGCTGTATTTAGTTGCATGTATCAATTCGACTAACTGCTTTGACTGTTGCCTTAAGTAATCTAGACGTCCACATCTGTGAGTACCTTCCAGAATGGTTAAACAGAAACTTTTTAACTGTCAATCAATATTCTCCCCTAACTCCTGACGTTTAGATGGATCATAAGATTAAGGTACACCAAATATTCCCGACAATATAGCGTGGTCCTGACAATTCTAATTCTACAAACAGTAGAAGTGCGTTCAGATAAATTATGTACAATGTATGTCATCGCTCCATCTGGCTTTAGAAGTGAGAATTTTTAAGGACTATATACATGAAGCCTACTAGTTTTAATCCACATAATATTAATTACATATCTTCGTAGTCCGCATTATCTTAACTAATATTGTCAACATTCAAACTTATAATTTACTCAGAGAAATTTTCTCTCAGATTATCTGAGCTTATCCAGTTTTACCGACACACACATTACTTTTCACAAACATCAAGCTCTATTTTTCTAATACAAAGCTGTTTGATATTTACTTAAACTCTGATACATTGACATGAAGTCCGGAATCCTATGGACTAAAATATGAAACCATCCATTTAAAAATAAGTAAAAATGAAGTTAAATCTCAGTATGAAAATTTGTACAAACAAGTCTTACAACTAACTTCATTTTAGTAAGGATATTATAGATCAGTCTAAAGTAAAATTTTTGGTATTTTGTCCATCAATTTCTTAAAGCCAAGGGAAGTCAGGGCAAAATGGTGTAAGCAAAGGTTACTATACAGCAGTGAAAGAAGTGAAGAAGATAATTGAAAAGGATAACCTGACAAAGAGGAAGGTGTCGTCAACATGAATAAATGTTGATTATGAAGATAAAATGGACAGAAATTTTCAAGAATCAATCCAAATAACTGATAGATAGTGCTAGACAGTTGGAGCAATCGGCAGGAGGCCTTGTTCGGCCTGCATTTCGTGCTAGTTGGCACTCACAAGTCAGTAAGGCATATCTGCAACCCTGAAAAAACTGGTGTCCCTTCTGAGATTCGAACCCGCGTCATCTAGTGGTGCAGTCAGAGACATTACCACTGAGCTATTCGGGCATACTATCGACCTCCTGTAGAACTGTATTCGATACTTTAATTGGGTACTAGTTACTAATGTTCAATAAAAGTGTCAGATAGCGCTGTTTATTAAATGTTAACAAAAACGAGTCAATTATTAACCTCACTGTTTTATTCCACCACATATTTTGAGTAATATCGGAATTCGAATTTAATCAAAAATTCATTTTCCTGATTATTTCACTGACTAAGAGGTAAGATGGAATAATGAAGTGCTTAGTATTTCACAAGCAGACATGGAATGAACAGTATTTACGCTTCGGTAGTTTTATTCCTATACAGTACTAACGTTCTCTGATGAAATGTCTGTTTTTAGGGGACCTGTGAAATTGGCATGTGCGATATAATACTGGATAATCTACAGTGCATACATTCAGTTTTATCCTGAAAAGTTTATTGTACAGCACAACAAGAAAACCACTCCTTGAAAAGACAGTTTCCACACCAAGGCAAGCTACAATCATTCAGTTAACAGCTCAAACGCTTGGGTCAGCTTTTCCTTATCTCTCTAGCCTACGACTAAACTACAAAATTCTATGGACCATACTTTACACTGTATCCACAAGTTCACCTATAGTTGTGGGGACACATAAGTGATCGATATGAACAGAATGTTACTGTGTCGCTGGAAAGAACATATTTCAAAATGATTATTAAGTCACATACAGAAATCTAAACATACTTAGTCTGAATAGGAATCCAGCATCATCCACTGTTAGACATTTTTTAATTTCCGTTAACTAAATCATTATTAATGACTACTTCTCACTTGTTTCACATTACTTTAATTCAAGGTTATTAGAGGTGATGGAAGCACTTTGAATTAATCATGTGCATCTCAGACTATGCGTACAGAAAACCATAGACCTCAAGTTTTACCCAACTATGAAATGTTTGACATATTAAAATTCAGTTGGCTATTATTATGCACTTTTATTTTATATCACTGACTAATTGTCCAACTCTTTACTTTATTACTATGAACCATAAAGTGGTCGTAAAGAACCTATGAAAAGTTATTATCTCGTATTCTTTGTCTTCGCAATACCTTATGCCGAGACAAATAACTTATTAACTCTAATGATAACCGTTTGTTCATATCGCATATAATAGCACTTACAATACAGTTACCCACTTTAGATTAAAATTCAGAAATATTTCACTCTGACTGTATAATTTTACACAAATAGGCGGCAATATGCCTGATAACTTCGAGATGGATTGCCAAATAAATATTTTATGGCCAAAACAAACAGTTTCATTATGATGATTGTCTTGTCTAATGATTTCTTGTTAAAAACAACCCCCTGTGTAATTGATTAAACTAACTAATCACCCACTTAAAATGAAGATATAAGTGCACAGTCTTAATCGGATGTCAAAACAAGTAATTCAACTAAGAGACTCTTTTCAGAGAATGTAATATCAAGCTGTACAATTTATATATATATATATATATATATATATATATATATATATAGTTTTTTAAGAGATTATATCCGGTGAGTTATATCGGTCATTTAACTCTAGTTTTGACCAAGAGGCTGCAGTAACACCCTCCTGGATGGCTACGAAGATGTGAAAGGGGAGCAAAAAAAAGCGCAACAATTGGACATCTGGTCCATAATGATCATCCTATCTCCACAGCCTCCGCCTCTAAAGTCATCTACAAGATGAAAAGTAATTTCCCCAAATCACTATGTGATCGACTCGTCTGTATTGCTGAAGCTATGGCTATCGAAACGGAAAAGCCAGATCTGTGTGTACAGAAAACGTTTGTTCAACCCCTCCAACTTTCATGGTCTTAATCCCTCCATGCTAAAGTATGGTAAACCCCAATCATATTTTGGCTCTACGCAATTTTCGTTTTGTCTATTCATTTTGTTTACTCTTCCTTTATTACCTCAGTTGTTGTTATTACTGTTCTCACTTTGTACTGTCCCCGGTATTATTTCACTTGTTCCGCTTGTCATTCTAAATCTATTCTGTTTTTCAACGTTAAATTTTATGTTATCAAATTTCACACAATGTTACGCAATATTTTTATTTTTCCGATTTGCCGACTAACCCTATAATAGAACACCCTTTCCAAGTTCTATAAGTCTCGTGAAGTATTCTTTATATGACATTAATTTTTTAGCCACTTGACATTTAAATATGATTATAATCACAAAAATTCTAATTGGATTTCATACTATTATTATTTTACGCATTCACACCGATGATTGAACTCCCTCACTGGATATTATTTCTTATAACAAAAACCATTTATACACAATTGTACAGCTTGATAATGAAGTCGTTGAAAAGAGTCTCTTCGCCGGATCACTTGTTGTGATTTTCAAAAGGATGTTACCGTCTACTCAATAATAAGAATAATAAACTGTTTACAGGAATTCATCATGAGCTGACATTGGTTAGAGAACCATTGGAAAACCTAGGAGTACTGAGCAGCTATTTCATCCTCGTTTGGGACTATTCAGCAGTATCTTCAGATACATCGTGAATTGGCAGAAGTTAGAACTCATGAGGCATTGGACCGGGTCCCAGTGGCCCCAAACTAGGTCGAAACAGCTGTCCAGGACTTCCAGGTTTTCCAATAGTTCACTAACTAATATCAGCTCATGATGAAATCCTGTGACGGGTCAAATCCATACAAACCAACATTTGAATAATAAACTGCGTTTTGAAGCATGACAGGAATCATCTAAGAGTTGTACTAACTAGAAGTGGTAGGTTTCTCATAAAACGTGATACGTGCACTACTTGGCCTATGCCATTTTCTTGTATCTTTACAGTTTCTTAATTTCAAAGTAGCTTCAGTCTTCAGCGTGATTTCAGGTTGAATTGAGAAAGAAATACAGAGTAACAGTATTTGGTTGACTTAACTTACCATCAGTCCAGTCTCCGCAGAATGTCTTAAATATTTCCACATCGACTTTACATATTCCACTAAGCGATTCACAATTATTTATCGCCTCTAGGCAATCTGTACTCGCATCTTGTTTTTCAGTTGTTTCACGACTGGATCTTGAGTCCTTTATCTCGATTTTATCTTTTCTCCATGCTTTCAACTCATTTTCTGAACTGTGGTGTTTTGAGACAACTTCCTGTCCTTCTGATGGTTGTGATGGAATGATGATATTTGCTCGTATATCCCAATCAGTTTGAGCTAAGCAATATGGTAGATTAATTAAACTGATAAAGCAGAGATAAGAATTTAACATGCTGCACATTATTTCTTCATACCAAGGCAAATTCATGCCTAGACTTTAAGGAACATTCTGCTGAGACAGTATTGGGTTCATGTTGCGAATCTGTAAAAATAAAATGTTTATAGATATTAAATGTCATAATAAGCAGTACATATAACGGCAGACTGAATGAAATAATTGTGTGCTTTAAAAGTTATGATTAATGCAGTCGATAAGGTGGTAGCTTTACTTTTTTTTTTTTCTTTTTTGAAATTTGGCCAATTTGCCGGGGACGGCGGCACCCATAATGTCTGACTCTAAAATGTAACGTCTGAAGCCAAGATAAAGCTGCATATCAACCTTGAATTCAAAGTCCACTTAGCTGCTGAAATCCTCGAGAGAAGGATCTCAGAGTCCCTAGAAAGGATATTACCTGAAGCATTGTAGAAAATTGAGTTTTTTAGTCCGCCATTATTGCTTAGTAACCTGAAAGATAAATCTTGCAGTTGACTACATCAGTGTGATTATCAATGCACCTGTTCGCGTGAATCAAGGTACGTCAGTTATTGCACGAGGGTTTTGTTCAAGAGGTTCGGTGGTAACGAAAAGGTGAAAATTACACAATAAAAAGCTCAATAGTTGAACATTTGGTGAATACTGGTCGTTTTATTTTCGCAGCTTCTTCCTTTAAGGTTAATAACAGTCTATCAAAATCACTACATATTCAACTTATCTGTATTTCTGAAGCTTTGGCCATCGAAACAGAAAATTCAAACTTTTCTATAAATAAAGTCTGTTCGTCCACTCATTTCATGATCTTGATCCACATAGGCTAAACAATTTCAATCAACATTCTTATCTTAGACCTAACGGTTTTCGTTTTGCTTATTTAACTTTATATCCTTCTTTTATTATTTCAGTTGGTATTATTAATAATTTAACTTTAAAATATTTCCGGTAATGTCATACCTGTCATCGAGAATTAGCGCGTAGCTAATCTGTTTTTTTTTCGGGTTAGACTACGGATTCATATCATTTAGAGAACCATTGAAAACCACCACTGGGTTTCTGTTTCATTCTAGTTTCAAGACTCATAGGCAGTAGGCACCCACTGAGTTTCGAACTAAGAATCTTCCAGTTGCAAATGAAGCTCGTATACCAATTAGCCATTAAGATCCGATCTAATCACCCATGAATTTTAACTTCGACCAGTTTGTGACTTTTAACGCGACTACCGACCACTATCATTGGCGAGAACTACATCCTCACACCCAGTGGGATTTTATTCTGCTGTAATTTTGTCCTGTGATAATTATTACCTATTGGCGTAATGTTTTCAATGCCTACTAATAGTGTTATTTCTAAAACTATTCAGGATTTATGCATTTCATGAACAGTTTTAAAGAGTACATGTTTATTTTTCAGTTGCAATTCATAGATTTCTTTAAAAAAAATCTGTATTTATAAAAATAGGTATACAGATATATAGGCTGATGAAAAATTCGTTGAAAAGAGCCATTTTGCTGGGTCACTCTTTTGATCTTTCATATGTTTTAGTGGGGATATTTCCTCAATTCAAAATTCACTAGTATATTAGTATGTATATATATATATCACACGCTACGTAAACCTACATTTAGACAAGGAATCCACTTTCGGCACTTTAATCTACCAGAAAAGTTATGATCACATCTCGGTTTTCAGTGCCATCACTGGTGGTCAGAGGAATTTAGAGTTGATAATCTTACTCTTCTGTAAGCTTAAAATATCATAATTTTAGTAGTTTGCTGAAATAATGACTACAGTACTTCTATTTAAGGCATGCAAGTGAGACTTTTGCATGAACAGATGTCATTGATGCTTTAAACTAAGTTTACCGTAAGGATTCTTTTTCTGTTACGCTTAGCGACTAGAAAAGATATCGGCTAGCTTCGAAGTTGTGTGCGGCGTAGAATGTTTTATGCATTCGATGTGAACTTAATCTGCTAGTCACTAATAATAATGGATGTCATATAGAGGGGATTTGTGATTTCGGTATTTCCATCTTAGGAAATAAGACAAGCTATTCATAACTCATTATTACATTATGAATACCTCTCGAGTAAATGTCAATTACAGCTTTTGCTATTTATAAAAAAAACTACGATATGATACTACTTCCACGGCCATTATGCTGGCTATTATAGCACTAAAACATTGTGCTCAAATGAAACCTCTAAGGTTCTATGTGGACCGACTCTAAGTGGAGAATAAAAGTTCAACTGATTACTCTCTAAAAACTTAACAAAATAGGTAGTAGTACATTGATCATCAGGATAATGCTTAGTGTGAGAATTCATTGGTACCAATTTTATTTTTAAAAAATAATGGTTTTGCAGTGGCTACTAGTGACTGACTACAGAATAAAGTTCTAGTGAGAAGCTGAGTTTGCATAATCGGGTACGAAGTCGAATACTCATCTATGACCTTAGATTGTGGTCACGATATATCACAAATTGAAAAAAGTTAGAATTTAAAGGTCGTTGGATTCCAGATGGAGTGACTGAGTGGTCAACTAACTTACCTGGCAAAGTGAAGCTTCTTAGTCAGAACTTGGGTGCATTTATGCGTGAGTATTATAATAAAGTCACAAAAAAGGGTAAGGAGTAGATACCTAAGGCCCTGTGTAGGATTTTCAATAAAGCAGGAATTAGGGTGGCATTCAAACCTACAAACTCATCCAGAGACAAACTCTGCAGGTTAAAGGAACCTGTCAGTTGACGCAATTTGACAAATAATATAATTTACAAAATACCATGCAATGACTGTGAATCAAGTTAACTGCATAGGTCAAACTAGTAGATAAGGGTAGTCAGATTGTCGGAACATAAGGTCTTAACTAAGGTAAAAACGGCTGACCCTGAGAAGATAAGTAATTTATAAAAAAGCTCAGCAATTTCACTGCATGGATTAACACACAACCACACACTAGGGTGGGAGAGGGTTTAAATCCTAAAACGTTATATAGGTAAATGGAGAGAGAGAGGTTGAATACTGAATCCTGGATCATCGAGTCTACACCTAACACGTGCAATAAGAATTACTCATCGCTCATACCGGAAATATGGAAAATGCTATTACCAATCAAATCAAGCGATGGAAAATAATGGAATTATATAAACGATGTTAGAATGTTGTGTGAGTAGTGGTTTGATATAATTATGAGAAATAAATTGTGCACAAAACGTCATCACTAAATATTACTGTATAACACTGTGAGACCTTTATCAAAATAATTCTCACCCATAATAGAGTTACACTCTACTACAGTGCACAAGTTTTATTCTTATATCAATTGTTTTATATGGATTAGATTTATTTTTCGACTTTGACCACAGATTGTTATTAGCTGGACAACCCTTGTAAACCAGGAAGTGCTGGTCGCTATTGCATCCTGGTATGGGCATATTTGATAGTTCACATCCAGTGGGTCTAAAACCCAGGATCTTCCGCTTACAAGGCAAGCGCGTATACCATTTATCCACTGAGACCTAGTGTGTGACTACTCCCGACGTCTCTCAAAGTTGGATGAAACAGCTGTCCAGTACTCCCTGGTTTTTGATGGTTCTCTCTCTCTCTCTATATATATATATATACATAGGAAACATTCACTTTGTGAGGGAGGCATGATTATACGTATACATTTTTTTCAGGTCTGATGTCAGCTAAGTTTCGATAAAACAATTATAGGAGATGTGAGCTGTATATTCAATCACCTTTGTAGAGCGACAATACTAAAGGAAAGACAAAGCGGTTTCTTTGGAAACTTATTATTCTTCATTGTGGTCACCTGCGTTGGTAACAAATAGGACAGTATAATGAATATTATTTAGCCTAGAAAAAGCCTACTTTTTATTACGAATATATAATACAACATCATTTCGTCTTCGAAATCCCAAAGGAAAAATAAGGCAATAAGAATAAATGCTTTTAATTGAGTTTATATTTTGTTTGAACAAATTATAGTTAAACGCCTTACTATTTGTTTTTCATACGCTCATCTCTGTCCATTTAGCCCAACATAGTCATTTATACACCCATTGAATCAAACTATGCATTTTCTTAAATTATGACTTGTTTCATTTCAGGTCACTCACTTCATTGAGTGAAAATGTGATGTGAACATTTTTTTCTCGAACGCAAGTGTGTGATAGTATAGCTTTTCTCTTATTCTGACCTTTTGCGAACTTCATAATGGATTTTATGGGGTGGTTATTTAGCACCAGCGGTTCTTCTATCTGTTTGAATTAGCTATCTAGGTCGTCTGACATTTTTCCTCAGTTTTTCAAACGCTTAGACAGACTTGTCTTTGAAATGAAGAATAAGATGACTCAAATTTCATGTACCTACTAAAGGACATTAGATTTTCATGGCCACTAGTGTGTAGGTTATCTTCTATTCGTTTTAATTTATAATCTAACACAGCTAATTCTCCTTGTTTGTTTTGTAGCTCAAATGTAAATTTTATTCCCTGCACTAGTGAATTTATATATATGGGGAAACTGCACAAATGTTCTGTTTTTAACACCAGAAAAGTATCATCTGCACGTCTTCCCCACACCATAGAGTTAGAAGAACATTTTTTCCAACCTGTATATTCCCAGCTATCAATAAAGACATATACCACCATTAGGGATTTTGCTGGTTCCGTTGCTTTCCATTCTGTATGTCCATATATTTAATCATGGAATCTGAGAATAGTGGACGTCAGACATTATTGGATCCCCGGAATAATTTCTTCTATGTGTAGCTTTGTCCTATTGGTGAGTTCCGGATCGGCAGTTCATTCATTCTGGTTGCCTTTAGAGCATTTTTGTTTGGCTTATTAGTATAAAGACTTATATCAAAAGTAATCATTTTGTTATAATGCTATTTAACTTCTTTTTTATTCCATATAAATTGGTCATTGTGCATTAGACGGCTTCCTACGTAACACATCATTAGTATTAAATGCTTAGACAACTTATAAGTAAGGGAAGTCATTTGGATCCATTACTGATCTCATAGGAAAATTTGGTTTAAGTGGTTCAACAGTAACATATATTTTAAAGTATCACTTTTGTAGGGATCCAGTTTGATCGGTTGGTTGGGGGAGAACCATCAGAAAACCAGCTAGGAGTACTGAACAGCTGTTTTCCTCAGACTATTTTAGGATTCTTCAGCAGTACTCCCTTACCTGGGCTCGAACTCAGGACCTTCCGGTTACAAGGCAAGCTCGTATTTGTATTATTAGTCCTAGGTATTAAGTTAAACCAGTGAAGCCCACTTAGTGACGGCTTTACGCCATAAACTTAGTCTGTATCCACTGTATCTACAGGCTTTTCAAACCTATCGTATGAACGTGTTTTACTGTATACACTAACTTCACGATATACTCTAATTTATTCATCAGTACTATTGAGATATCCTTATCAACCTTTACAGAGACTGCGTTTCTATCACTTATGAGACTCGTGAAAGGCAGCCTTCCTGAAGTTTGGCTTTGCTGCCTTTGCTATTTCAATGTAATCCACA
Organism: Trichobilharzia regenti; assembly: GCA_944472135.2. Lineage (NCBI taxonomy): Eukaryota > Metazoa > Platyhelminthes > Trematoda > Strigeidida > Schistosomatidae > Trichobilharzia > Trichobilharzia regenti. The sequence continues at coordinate 43,475,089 of OX235265.1, read as the reverse complement.
TTATGCTCAAACGTTTGCTGCTGTTCTCGTATCACTTAAACTAATTGCCACCACTACGCTAGGAATTACATCACCTGGTGTTTTTAGTCCATTCACTGTCATCTTGAGGTATAATCATTTCTCAAGCAATTCCATATCACTAGAGTTCAGTCGCGCTGTTAATAGGTTGACCACTCACTTGGCTCTGTCAAGTGTTGATGAAACCTCGTTATCAACCTTATCAGTTAGTGTCTTGTTCTATTCTCTGTCAGTTTGCCTTACTTCCTTATTTGAATATTTCTGGATTTTCTGAAGGCAGCTTCTCTCGATGTTTTATATATCTTAACTGAGATTCCATATATTTCATATATTGTCTGGATTTTTATTGCGCATATGCAATTTAAATTGGAGTTAGAAGGTGAATAAGGAGAATCAGCTGTGTTCCATTGTAAAAATAAAGCGTAAATTATAAGGTAGACTATGCATCAATGGCTACAAAAATTCAAAGCAGTTCAGCAGATAGTTAGACTTCAAGCCACCTGATCCGTTATGTATAAAGACGCGCTTAGTTAAATGTTATCGGTAAATAATGCTGTATCACAGAGTGGTTTCTATCAAACAAAAATATTCCATAAAGAAATTATACACTGTTTCGCAGTGCTTTAATAATATTCATGCGTCAAGTTTTTCCTTTGTGTATAGGCCTTGAGCGACACTCAGGTTTAAGCTGGTCAAAATTAGATACTTTCACGTCTGAAAAATATTTCCTCATAAAATATAAACTTAGGTTTTCCTAAAGTGTCTATTACACTGACAGTGGAAAAGTATAAAATCGAGTTCTAAAATTGCTCTCTACTCTATTCCTGCCATTTGGATGAAACTATTACGGGTATTTCCCGCTACATAAGCCTTTCTTATGTGATTCCTTTAATCAGTAACAAACATTACTTCATGCTGGCGGAACAGAAAGGGTCAACAGCATGGAATTCTGTCAGTGATTTGCCCAGAAACCTATAGACCTACAAATTTTTGGAGAACATGGTGATCGATTGGACAAACAGTGGTAAGATCGCTAAGTGAAACCGCACACCAGCCACTGTCTCGAGTAGGACCTGAATGGGAGCCCACAGACGAGTTGAGTATCCACGGGGAACTTGAGGAGATAGTGTGAGGAGGAAACAAATGCTTATGGGTGATCTTCAAGTCAGATGAAGTGGAGATGTGCTACTGAAGTGTTATACTTCACCCAAAACCCTAAGGAATAATAACAATAATATAGTTTGAATAATTTTCAGTTTTTCTGGTAGTCATTTTATCCTTCTTGTTGTTATACTCACTGTGATGCTTCAGAGAGTCAGAGATGAAGTTAATTGAACATGTCGATTTTGAATATCGTCAGATATACTGAGAAGACGAAATAACTATGCTTCCTGAGTATTTTAAAAACTGTTAAAACTCATTTAACTGTACAAAACAGTAAATTTTTCATGAGAATAACAGGCTTTGGAAAAAGTTAATGTGTTTTAAAAATAGCTAATTAGTTGTGGAAACAACAAAATTAACAGATGTTAACACTGTTGTATTTAATTTATATGTAAATGATTACAACAAGTTTTAAATTAATTTTTTATGAGTCATTGTTAGAAAAGCTATAAAAGAATTTCATATTCTCTAAAATATAAGGGCTACGATTTATAATATTAGAGTATAAACTGGCCTTAATATATATTTGATTGATGTAAGGCAGTAGCCCTAAATGTTATCCCTAAGGAGACCTAATAACTTTTTTTCATAAGACTGATAACCTAGTTTACTTTTACAGAATTCCTCAATATGTTCATACTGAATACGATACATATGGATCTTGTAGATGAGACATACTACTATCCGAATTTTCGTCTTTTATGAAAGTCTTTAAAAAAAACTGCAGTAGATAGTCAGTATTATCATAATTATGTTTTTATAATTTTGTGGTAGCTTGAGGTTTTAACACAGACTGGGTTGATTTTCCATGGCAAGGTCGTTGGCTCGACACCCGACTCTGCGCTTTCTCCAGGCTTAAGACAGAATAGTGAACTAAGTAAGGTTATGGAGATAAAGATGAACTGTACATACTCTGAGCGGACCACTGGGTTACATCGCTTGGCACGCCATCCGGTGGAACCCCAAAGGGAAACGAGAAGCGACCTGGTCGTCTGGTATTGACATGAAGCACATCATGTGAGGAAGAGATGGAAGCTTACAGGCGCTGTGGAACTGACTAAAAAGGGATGAGAAGTAAACGATCAAATTTAATTGTGCCTCTAAATCCATGTATTCTACTTAGGATTAAAAATGAATAAATATTATCATTGTTTTCTTTAGTTCTCAGAGGAACGAGCATAGGGCTTCAGCCGCACGTCTCCGTTGCGTTCGGTTCACCACTAACGTTTTCACCTGACTCCAAGTCTCCCCAAATGCTTTTATCTCCTCTTCACCTGGTATCCCTCATGTCACCCTTGCACCGACGACCGATTTGCCGCTTCCCACTTGGGTTCCACTTGGTGTGTGATATCAATCAATCAGAGTATGGCCAATCCACCTCCATATTAGTTGCACATTTGTTTTCTGAGGTCTTGATGGGTTTTTTTATTGGCGGAGATACCTCCCTGTTGCTGATTTTTTCTGGCTGGTCATTTGATCTTCAGTGGTATGAAGCGAAGACAGCTGTTGATGAAAGTCTGTAGTTTATTCGAAAGGCATTTCATGATGCGACAAGTCTCTGATACATACAGCAGCACTGAATTCACAATGTTGTTGAAAATCCCCATCTTGTTTTTCATGCTGAGTGTTGCTTTCCTCCACGGAGACTTGAAAAGGGAATAATAATAACTAGATTATCGCGTTGTTCAACCTTTCAATGTACTTTTCTTGTTGAATTTATCACCACTAAGACTGAAGGCATCACTGACTGCAGGTATAGCACAAAAAATGTGAAAAGTTTTTGAAATTCCATTTACATTTTTCTATTTCATACCTGAAGGTTAATTCTCCAGTGTACTCCAGTCGCCCACTGATCTCCAGAAGCCCAAGGACAAGATCCCGCATCTGACCAGTTCTATGTGCATATATCAGTTCACCTACTGCTGTGAAACCAGGTACATCGGTCGTTTGACGCGCATCCTGTCTAAGAGGATTCAAGAACACTATCCAGCATGGTTGCCAAAAGGCAATAGTGGTGCAATAAGGAGTGCAACAATTGAACACCTGGTCAACACTGGTCATTCCATCTCAACAAACGCCTCCTTGAAAGTAATCTACAGAGTCATGAATAACCTATCAAAGTCAATACGGTTTCGTCTTCGTCGTATCACTGAAGCTCTGGCCATTCACATAGGAAAACCGGAGCTGTGCATACAAAAGGGGATTACTCAACCACTTCTACTGTCATGGTAATAATTTTTTGATTTGATTTTTCTTATTTTAATGACTTAATTTTGTTTGTTTGCCTGTTTTTTAATTGCTTATAATTCTTGTGTTCATTTAGAACTCTTAAATAACCTCGTATTATCTACTTTGTTTCTATGTGCGTCCTATTCATATTGTTACGTAACTTCCTTTAATAACTCTTTGTGACAACCCATCAGTTTTGTTACTACCCTAATTTCATAAACACCTAATTTTCTTGACTTGTATTACCAGTCTTCACCTGTTTATTTAAAATAACCAATTGTAATTTTGCTTGACAAACTTAATGTAGATATACACACAAAATAACAGATATATATTTGCGATTGTACAGCTAGGAAAATGAATTCATCGCCGAAAATAGACTCTTTGCTGATCTACGTGTTATGTGAAGGTTAATTATCCTGAATTACAATTCACACCGAAATCGTCGTACATTTCAAGTTATCTTACTGAAAAAAAGTTTTGAATAAGGTTCGCGTGGCGGTATCAATGTGAAGTAAACTTCTCACGCAGTAATATTCCAATGACTTTACCACTTTGAAGAATATCTGTTTTTGTGTAGAGATCGAATTTGTATATGATTAACTGAGATGCTTTTGAAAATCTATCTTCATGCTGAGAGTCGTGAATGACTTAATTATATTAAAAGAAAGAGCCAAAAGCTCTTTTGCTTTCTGTTATAAATTAGATTTTTTCCTCCACTAGTTATAGCATCGTAAAGGTGATTTGTTTTTCCTAAAAATTTTCTTTTAACCGACAGACATTTAGTGGATTTGAATGCTAATTTATTAATTTGCACACCAAGTGATTAATCGGCACCTGCATTCCTTTCTCAAGAATGAAATGATTCCCACATTGGTTGAGGAGGTTATATGTTGAAATGCCTTATCACTAGACGGTGTAGTAAAGAGTATTTTAAACATTGGTTTTTGTAGGGATGTTTTTTCATTGGTTGGAGGGTTTTATCATGAGCTGGCATCAAATAGAAAACCATTGGAAAACCAGCTGGAAGTCCTGGACAGCCAGCTGTTCCATGAGACCAGTTTAGGACTCTTCATTAGTGCACACTCACCTACAGGGTTCGAAACCAGAACCTTCTGGTTACAAGGCGAGCTACCTCGGAGACCATTAAGTCACTGGAATCCGATCCAGTGGCTAATTAATGGTCCAGGAGGTCGCTATGTAACGAGAAGGGCCTGGGTTAGACCACCCTTGGTGTGGTTGCGCACTGCCGAAGAGTCCCAAACTTGTCCAACGTAACAGCTGTCCAGCACTCCCAGCTGGCTTTCCAATTGTTCTCTACTTGATGTCAGCTCATCATCAAATCCTGCGGCTAAGAAAATCTATTTGCCCAAATAAAATGAGTTGTTCTAGTCTTTTTTCCATTCTCTGAGAATTATCTGCTCATGTAAACTTTGAAGAAATTAGCAACCTTTCTTACAAACAAAACCTACTGAAGTGTGAATAAGGTTTTCTGTTCACACTTATCTATTCAAGTGGAATTAGAACATCATAATGAAATAGTGATGTGAAGTTTTATTCCCACATCACTCTAATATTATTGTACAAGATAATGTAAGAGTGAGTTATAAATGTACGCAGTAGGGTTGGAAGTTTATTTGAACGTAGATGGAAAAATACTATGTCCAGTATAACCCTAACTATCACATTAACTAATTCTTCATTATTTTGTAAAGATTCTCAGTCGATTTATTCGAGTATGTTACATTTATGAATTTTTCTCACGCATTTTCATAATGAGTGCTGCTCATACCTGAGACGAAAAACACGTCTTTTTGAGTTTGTCTTCATAGCATATGAAAATGATCTCATCTGGAAATTTAGAGAGAAACAACTAAGTGTGCAAAGAAAAATATCCCCTCTCACCAGTTGAAAGAGAATAAATTTCATTCCTCAATTTATCAATTTTCAAAACATTTCATATCAAATGTTAGTTTACGGGGATTTAACTGATTTCTGGTTTGATCGCGTAATCACTCTAGTTGGGGAAGCACTAAACACTGGAGCTTACTGGATAGCTGTTTTTTTTCTTGTTTGCGGCTTTTCAACAGTATAACACAAAAGTCCTCACCAGTAATCGAGCCCAAGACATTCATGTTACAAAGCCAGCTTGTTGTTCAATAAGCTATTGGGATGCCATTTAATGGCCCATGAATTCTAACTTCCGTGGATCTGAAAGATATCCAGTATCTTTCCTCACATTCAACCTGATAGAGTCCACTCTTCTCAACTTCTCACTAGAACTTCAGACAACCCTTTCTCAGAGGTCAGTTACTAATGAATATGAGATTATTTTGCGATTAGTGGATTTCTCGTCACTCTGATGATATTTCCAGTTACTTAAACTTTGTGACTTTTTGGTCATTTTTCTCAGCATCTTCAGTGCTCATTTTGACTGCCACTTTAGTTTCTACTTGCATCAGTGTATTCCATCTACATCTTGATGTATATGCACAGATTCTGAGACAGAACGACAGGAAAGATGATAACTATTCACTGGACAAAACATGAATTATTTACTGCAATTTTGCTAAGACTTCTACATTTACAACGCTTTATATATATATATATATATATAGTTTTTACATCCACAAAAGATTCAGTGCTTTCCAGCTGACTGAGAGCAATACTTTAAAGACGAGTACAATATGGTCAAAAAATGTGCAAGGGAAATGGAGACTGAGCGGGCATACGCAGTGGATACCACCAAATGAGGTCGAGCAGCAGACCATTACTCGAGTGGAATCCGGACGGGAAATGACGAGTGGGTCGTCCGAGGGTTACATGGAGGAGATAGTGAAAGGAGGAGATTAGCCCAGTTGAAGAGAAAAGCAGGAAATAGAACAAAGTACAGGTGTTTTGTTGAAGCCCTTGGGTTCCACTCGGAACCCAAAAGAATAGTAATAATGAAACAACATGGTATGCAGACATCCAACCTCTGAAATAGGGAATTCTTGTAACTTGTGGTATTGAATTATCATGTGTGACGTAATATTTTGAGAAGTGAAGAAAACATGTGGTTTAATAAAAAGAAGCTTTTCGACTTTTTTTTACTAAATTCAAGTGTTGGTTTGTTGGTTTTTTTACTAAAGCCCTACAATCCCACTCATATAAAAATCGTTGCATGAGAATGTCCAGTAGCTGCCATGCCTAAATTGCATCAACATTAGTAGCCAGTGTCAATCAGAATCACGTGAAAATACAGTGAAGGCGAATAATTACACTCTACAACAAAATGCTTAAGTAAATAAAATCGATATGTACATGTCTTCACGGAATGATAACATTTGGAGAATAAGGGAAAATCAAGAGGTATCGAAAAGCTATTTCCTGTTATTTTGCACCTCTTTAGTGGTGTGTATCCACGACCACACTAGCAAACCTGATATCAGGTTTGATTGCAGAAGGAGTGATGCAAAGAATCGAAAACACAATTCTACCAAAGATCAAAACCAAGATTTGGATACGCTACGTCGACGACACATTTGTAATCATCAAAAGAAACGAATTAGATAAAACTCATAACTTAATAAACAACGTCTTCAACGACATCAAATTCACAAGAGAAGAGGAATCCGAGAACAAAATACCATTTTTGGACGTCTTAGTCAGGCGAACAACTACAGGAGAATTAGAAACTCAAGTTTATAGGAAATCAACTCACACAGACCAAATACTGAATTACTTATTTTATTTTTTTTTTTTTTTTTTTCTTTTAGATTTGGCCAATTTGCCGCGGGACCCGCCCACAACAGCAACAACCCAATAGCACACAAAAGGAATTGCATAAAAACACTATTCAAGAGAGCAAGGACTCACTGCAGCACTCCCACCTTAGGGAAAATTGAAGAGAAGTATCTCATGGACGTCTTCCAAAAGAATGGATATTCACGAAATTTCATCAAGAGACATATACCTCCAAGCCAACCTACCAAAGCAAAAGCCGCCAAGGAAAGCACAAAGAAAATCGCCTTACCATATATAAAGGATATCTCAGAAATCACTACAAGACTCTTCAAACCTTTAGGAATTGATGTCGTACACAAACCAACAAAGTCACTTCACTCAATTATATGTCAACCGAAAGACTCAACAGCGAACGAAGACAAAACCAACATCATCTACAAAATAAACTGTAACAACTCCGAAAAACACTACATTGGCCAAAATTGACGTCATCTTCGTCTTCGTTTCCACGAACATAAGCTAGCCGTCAAAAGATATGATATCCACTCCCTCATTTCACTACACACAGACAACCACGGACATCAATTTGACTGGGACAACCAGCGTTCAAATATTACACAGAGGAAACACCAAGAATGCTAGAGAACTTTTAGAAGCTTGGCATTCCAGTAAATCATCAATCAGTAGACACATCAAGATAGACAAAATTTATCAACCAATAAGAAAGAAACTTCACACACAAAGGGTCAAAGTTCAAGTCACAGAAACAATCAGTTCCAATACAAGTAACCTAGAAGGTGTGAAAACACACATAAACAACCAATCACGTCCAAGGTCACCAGAGGAGATGATTAATAAACTCGTGGAGAAATCTAAAAGCTCACTTCACATTGAAGTATGCGCTGAAGATGTCACCCAGTAGGGTGATGAAAGCTACGCAAACTAACCATCCAGCTCAGAGAACAAATCCACATCAAAATCATCCACCTGAGCTACAGATCTTCCCTATCATATCTCATTCTATCAGTGACCATTGCCAAAGGTTCTTGAACTAGGATGAAGTAGCTGTTCATTTTCGGTCGATTTTCAGTGGTTCTCTGACTCACTTTCGACCCTCGCAAAAGCGAAGTTAGAATCGTTTAAATTCCTTGCAGACATAAGTCTAAGTGAACAGTTGTTTTCAAAACTGGCACGGAAACAGACAACAGAAGAATTGAGGCAGGCAAAAGATGCAGAAGGACGGTTGCGTCTGCTTACGAAAATATTCACCGTCCTTATACGTCCGTAAATATATACATCTGACCAGGAAGACCTTAGCAGATGAATTGGCTTATAGAATAACAAGACTATAAGCTCAACCACGGATTGATATCATTTAGACAGCCATTGAAAACTAAGGGGTACTGCACAGCTATTTCGTCCTTGTTGTGAACTCAATTACCCTAGTTCTTCCAGGTTTATGATGGTTCTCTAACTGGCATCAATTCGTGATCTTACCTGGAACCAATCAGATATCTGAACACTTAAAAACAGGGTCAATTAAAGCCAAGGACTGATATTTTGTGATTCTATACGTGGCTTTTCTTCAAAAACTAAGTCGATCGATTTTAAGGTCAGTCTTCAATAAAAAAAAAACTCGATAAAAATGGAAACATTTGATATAGCAAAATATCAACTTACCTAGATACTAGTTTGAATCAACTTCATTTGAATACATAAAGGCATGTTATTGTTTTAATTCATGTTGCCAAATATATTTTTATTCCTAGTTTCCATTAGAAGCTTAAAGTTGTGTAATCCATATTACTACATATAATAATTGTGAGGTAAGTTTTATAGGTTAGTTGTTGTATAGCATCCACTTATATGCATGCTCGTGTTGAGACGTCTTTTTCTAAACTCTAAATATATATATATATATATATATATAAAATATATACATTTATATTCAGATGTAGGAAAATAGTGACAGGACATTCTATCTTGTGATTGGTTGAAATATTCTTTCCCTAAGAGAATAAGAGAAATTGTATCCTTTCGACTTTTGCGTTGATGACTTCTATTGTAAAGCGTGTCTGTGAGTTTTATGAATGATTCTATTTCTTTGGATGTACGTATGTATGCATGTATGTATGTATGTATGCATGCGTGCGTGCGTGCATACCTGCATTTGTTCATATGACTACAAACTAAAGACTGATTTGACTATTCAAAACTGCCCAAATGCCCCTTCTTGATTGCATCAAATTTTCGAAAGAAGTTTAGAAAAAAATTGAAACATTTTCGGTTTACAGTGAAAAAAGTTTGATTGCCACGAAATATTGTTTATCGAGTATATGGTTAAGAAAAATACTAAAGTATTTTAATTATTGTGGAAAATGGCGGCTAAAATCAGATTTCAAATGGATTATTCAAACATATTTAGGCGTTGACAAAATATCACTTTATTACTAGTATTGTTCTGGAAGATTCCAGCTGTAGCATAGGTCTTCAGCAACACATCACCATTTCATCTTGTTTCCTGTAACTGTCCTTAGCTGTCTTTATAAGTGCGCGTCAGCCGTCACCTCTTTACACGACCTCCTACATGTTACCGTCAAGCCGACGCTTAAACTGTTGTTTCCCACTTTGAGTTGCATCAGAGAACCTGGCATGCGACGTTATCAAATTGTCTTCTTAGCGTGTGTCCATTCCATTTCCATTTTATTTTTCATATTTGTTGGGTAATGGCTTCTTGCCTAGTTCCCCATTAGAGTTGCATGCCACTAACAAGCTACCCAGTCTTCAGCAACGACCTAAGGTAGCTATTGATAAAAGTCTTCATCCTGTTGGAAGCGTTTTTGATCACGGGTGGGCAAAGTCTTTGAACCATATAGAAGTACTAGCTGACATAATACTAGTGCTAAAAACCCTTTATCTTACACTGATTGCAGCAGATTTTCACACCAATTTCAGAGTGATGAATGCATTTCTTACCTTTCTAATCTTGGCTGGCTTCGATATCCTCAGCTGTGTCGCTTGCAGTTGAAAAGATGACGGGAAAGGTGAAAAAGTGACTTCATTCAGATTGTTGCTTCTTGCTATTGCTTCAGGGATTTAACCGTTTGAAACCAATATAACTCAATGTTTTCAAATATTGGTTTTGTAGAGATTTCGTTTGATTGGTTGGAGGATTTTATAACTAGCGACTAGTCCTATTCAGGTAATTAGTCACCTGGGGTTCCAGTGGGGAACCGTGACCAGTAAGGCACAGCAGATTGAATATGAGGCAGTAATTTATCGAAGAGGACACTAAGAAGTGGTCGCGCTATGTCATGTATTGGCAGCAGTTAGGATTCATGAGCTAGTCATTGGATTGGGTCCCACTGGCTTAGTGGTCCACGAGCTCGCCTTGTAACCAAAAGGCCCTGGGTTCGAACTCTGGTGGTGGGGTCTCAAACTAGACTGACGAAACAGCTGGCCGTCCCGTACTCCCGGTTGGTTTTCCAGTGGTTCTCTATTTGATGTCAGCTGATGATGAAATCCTCCAAACAATGACTGGATGTTTCACTTCTCATAAATACTTGTGAACTGAATGATTTTGGAGCCAAAATGGATAGGGCAGTCAATTTTATACAACATTAGGCATCAAATACTTGCTATTATGTTGAAATTCTAAATGATTCCCATCAGCCAGAGTGTAGTAGAAGAATATCTGCTTTTTAATTTTCAGCTCACGAAGGTGACACATGAACAAACATTCGTTTATGCGTAAGTAGTAATTAAATATTTTAATTATATTTTCAATGCTGAGTCAGATATTTTTCTTTTCAGTCACAAATTATTATTTTAAATTATTACTTTGAATTTTTAACTGATTACTGATTACAGTGAACCGAATTGCTGCATTCCCATTGACATGTTGACTGTTTGTACTGACTTTTTGACAATGCCTCAAGGGGATAGAAGTGCTACTGGTTAAATCATGTCGAATTAAAACAAAATTAGTGTTATGGATTCCAGTGCTAGCCATTACCAACCACTTAATAGCACTATTTTCCCTTGCATTGTATTTATTCCTACAGAAGCCACTATCTTTATGCGTTTTACAGAAATACTAAGAGTTGTTCTGAGTTCTCATTGGCACATTGCATTTAATTCGTGTACTGATCAGATAATGGTTTCCCCTGAGAACGAACCGACCAAGAACCTGTTCCTCAAAACATATTATGAAGAAAGCGTAGATGGATCGGAAACACACTGAGAAGAACGTTGGACGACATCGTGCACCAGGCCCTCAAGCGGAACCAGTATGAGGAACAACTAGTTTGACAATGGTCCAAGGAGTTCATGTAAAGAGGAGATGAGAGACTATGGGCAATCATGCAGCCACCTGAAGAGGACTACAGAGAACGGTAATGAGTGGAGATGTACTCCCTAAGTCCTGCGTTCTACTTGGAACCCAAGGGACCAGTAACAATAATAATACTGCATTTTGAGGTAGTGCTGCTACGCTAAAACTTAAGCCTGTTTTGTACTAGGCAAATGTCAAATGAAAATAGCAATAACCTATTCTGTTACAAACAGAAGGACATCCTCTCCAGTTATTGTTTAAACTGCATCAAAGGTTTCTTCCGATAAGAGTACCTACCACAGTAAAGAAAAATATACATTTGTGCTTGAATAAAATGTCTGTAGAAGCATCGCCAAATAAGGAGTTGACAATGATAATCCACATGTAACAGTATGCTCTGGGCTGCAAATTCATCTATACGAAATACTCTGTAACTCTGTTCAGAAGTTACTACAGTCACCTAACTAAAACTTTATACGCGATATCCAACTAGAAAAAGGATTCCCACTTATATTTATTAACGGAAAAAATGAGCGAAAACCTTCATCATTGAAGTTTTTCAACTATTCCAAGGAAAACTCTCTTCGTGAACATAGTGTTCAAAAGGTAACATTGTTAGAAACCAACTTTCCAAATCTTTGAAGGTATTCCATACAGCCATCATCCGAAATACATTTTCCAGCAAGCAGTTAACCCAGTCATGCTTAACCGATAAGACACCGTTTTCGACCACCTCATGATGTATTTATCAATTTAATTGATCGTGTGGAGCAAAGTTTATCGGCTGTACAGAGCAGTTAGTCCACAAAACGTAATCTGGAACACTTATGAGCATGACTTACCAGAGGGAGAAAAAGGAATACAAGTTGTTCTCGTCCTCGAACACCTTATCGAAAATGGACATCGGGCACCCCTTCATGACTACCTCAAGGTGAATCACGGAAATCTTTAATATCGTACTAAAGGACTTTGAATACGCTATCTTTACATATAGCCGTATCACTGGGTATTCAGGACTGGATCTCTGTTTTCGAAAGCATTATATGAACTCAATTCACTCACCTCGAGCAGAGTTACATTTCTGACATTATTTTATTCCATTTTGGTGTTTAAATTTATTACTATCATCACTATTATTGTTTATTAATAAAATTGCATTTCTCACACAGATTCCAGTTCAACCTTTTTACCGTATTTCCAATACCTTTTGTTCCTTTTTATCCCTGCAGATGGATTAATCATTTTTCACAATTAACACGTAACTTGAACTTCCGTTTTCTGGACTCCACTTAGTCATCCCTTTTTAGATTGCACTTCACTTCACATAATACCTTCTTTACAACACAGTTCCCATACATTTGATTGGCTTTATGAATTCTTTGTTCAATACAAATGTAATTGTACAGCTGTTGAAAATGATTTGTCAAAGAGAAAATTTTTATTTTTTCTTCTTTTCCTTATGATTCAATATGGGAATTTCCTGTTCAAAAAAAGTGATTTTCTTCTACGAATGGAAGAACAAAGACTCACCTTCCGTGTGATGAATATCGTGTTCCAAAATGTATGGTGTTTTTGCCCATTCTACTGTTGAGATTTCATTTTTAAGATATTGTAGGTGATTCACACTACCTGAGGGCTATTTCTTTTCACTCTATTTGACTGGCACAGCAATTATGTTTTAAATTCTTCGGTTTTTAATACTACCAATTTTTAAAGATTAGTTTGAACAAACAAAAAGAATGAACGTATTTGGCAGATAGTAAGAGTTTGTTTTCGTGAATCCATGGCTACATCTTTTATTTAGTAGTGTCATATGTTTATAGGACTTGATGAGCACACCAACGTGCATACACACACCATCTGTCATTTCTAATATCTGTCAGCGATGTCACTTGAATTTAAGTCAACCAAAAATTTATTTTCACTGTATCCGCATGTCCCACATGACATCTGAGCAGCATTCCTTGTTTTTTATGCTAGCGGAAGTTTTCTCTTCTTTTTGTTTTCCTAATAAACGCACCTTTCATTCGAATAAGATGACAAGTGTGATAATGTCATTTTATATTTACTTGCGTTTGTTTGTGATAACACATTTACTCTTGTTCGTTGATAGTAGCCGCTAAAGTATTATTGAGGAATTTGGATGTCATTTTCAAATATATTTGGGTAAACACTTTTAAATGTCCAGAATATGGAAGAAGGGAAATATATAATTATCTCACTTTCAATCAAACCCCTACAAACCAACACTTGAATATCAATGAGATGCTCTCTAGCGACTTATCCTATTCAGGTAGGTATTTACATGGGGTTTTAGTGACCAGTAGGATGCAGCAGATCTGGTGTAAGGACAAATGCTGGCCGAAGACATTGGCTAGCGGTTGCGCTATGTCGTTAATCAACAGAAGCTAGAATTCACGTGCCGGTCATCGGATCGGGTCTCATTGGCTTAATGGTCTACGAGCTCGCCTTGTAACCAGAAGATCCTGAGTTAGAATCGTGGTGGGGGCGTACTGATGAAGAGTCCCAAACTAGGACGAAAAAGCTGTCCAGTACTCCAGTGCTGGTTTTCCAATGGTTCTCTAACTAATGTCAGCTCATGATGAAATCCTGTAATCTAACTCTGTTCTTACATAAATTTTTACTTCAGTTTAAGTACAGTTTTCTAGATAACTTGGATCTTTATTGTTTGGTTGAGTCACAAATTCACAGTCTCAAATCAAAATAGACTCATACCTGATTTTTGAAAACACGATAATAGCTCTGGATGAAATGCTAACACACAGAGTATAGAATTCCCCATGTAATTTATTGTCTAATATTGTCGACTCATAGAGGATATCCAGGTAAAATGGTAATTGATAGTTATATCATGTGCCTTAGTACTGTTCTATTTGAAGTATAGACTTACCCGCTGTGACATATTTCCTTCGTCCCCGAGAAACGTTCACCGGTGTGTTGAAAGCCAATGAAGGTTTGTGCGAGCACATTTTCCCCTCATTAAGGACACAAATGAACCAATAAGTATCAGAGAAAATATGATGCATTCTGTTGGACAGAAATTCAGGTGGTCCAAGAATTCAAAGACACCCTAAACATTTCCAACAGCCGTCTTCAGACTCCCATCAACAGCTGCCTTCGCGGTGCACTGAAGATCAGATTGCTCATCAGGAAAGATAAGAAGTAGAGAACTCGAACGGAAAGCGAGCAAAACAAATATGTAGAAAGAATTGAAGATCGATTGGACATACGCTGATAAAACTGTTGAGTAACATCATGCTGCAGGCTGTCGAGTAAAACTTGAATGATAAGCATGCAAATGTGACGTGGAGGAGGTTGTGTGAAGGAGAAACGAAAGCCAATGGCTAGTTGTGGAACCAACCAAAGAAGACTGCAGTAAATAGAATGAAATGGAGACGTGTTGCTAGAGCTCACTGTTAAACATGAAACTCAAAGGAGTCATGTATATATTCATATATTACTTTTACCAAACAATGTTTGTTTCCACAGCTGATGATATTTATTTGGCAACTTCTTTCGTCTTAGTAGGATATATTTCTCCTAGTAATCTTACGAATTTTTTAATTTGATATTTTTGAATCTCATGAAAATAGTTGACTATGCTTTAACTATGATTTCATGATCCTCATTATTTACATTTTTCTGAGATTAAACTTGTATATTCTATAGTTTGGTTTGTAAGGGTGTGTTCTGTTTTTACGAGTTGATCATTGATTGATGTCAATTAGAGAGGCACTGAAAACCGGGGATTACTGGACCGCTATTTCATCCTAGTTTGGGAATCATTGGCAGTACGCATCCACTTGGGTTCGATGGTTTTAAATGAATCTCTAACTGATATTTATCCGTGATCAACTGGTAAAAACAAAACTAACCCTTACAACTATGGAATATTAATCTGATGCTCGTTAGTGACTTACAACGGGATGGAGTTTCCTGGAGTTATAGTGAGGAGTTGTGACCAGTGAGATCTATCCAGATGTCACGTGTGAGGATAGATGTCCTGCCTTCGACAATGGTTGGGGTCGCGCTAAATCACGAATTGGTCGAAGTTAGAATTCATGGATTGGCCATTGAATTGGGTCCCAGTGACTGAATGGTATACCAGCTTGCACTGTAACCGGAAGGTCCTGGGTTCGAACCTCAGTGGATGCGTACTACCAATGATTTCCAAACTACGACGAAACAGCTGTCCAGGACTCCTTGGTTTACAATGGTTCTCTAACTGATATCAATGAAGTGGTCAACTTTCAAACCACACTATTTTTAAGTTTTTCTCCTAGTTTTACAATGAATAATAACCTGACCTTGTTCAATTAATTCGATCTCCGTAGCACCTTGAGCCAGTCAGACGCCAATTCGTTTGCTTCATTATTCAAACTAGAAAGTGAAGATCCTAAATTTTATGGCTAACTGTCGGCTCTAGGATATTGTTCACTTCAACTCAGTTAGTAAAACTACAAAATTAACACTTAGCATAATGTTTTATCTTGTCTGCTTTTGTCTTAATACCTTATATTTCTCATACCTAATACATTCTTTAGGCTATTTCAGATTAAAAAGATTAGCTGTAATGATAAAATCCCTACCTTTTATATAATAATCCTCTCCTTCTGCCTCACAGTGATACGACTGACGAAGATTCTTACTGAATGTTATTCTTATATATGCTTTATAGATTTACTTATTTATTTTCAATTTGATTCAATGACTTCTGTTATGACTTTTTGTCTAGACAAATTTTATCTACTTGGGATTATTTTGAAATTACTCAAATTACTGAGTATATAATTACAGAGAAGACCAGTTGTTTGTAGATAGAACCATATTAAATGAATTTTATTTCTGTGTCCACCTCTGTGATTTGATATTAACTAGCCATGAATGTATCTAAATTCATGTTCATTAATAATTAAATTAAAAGAAAAATTACTGTTGTTATGGAAATGTTTATCCATTTTTCACAAATATTATTCAGACTATTGAAGCGATAAGCCAAGAGTTTATCATGACAACTTGAAATGAGCTTTTTTTACTCGTTTTTCATTTCATGCATAAACAGTCGACTTACCGAAGCAAATGCCTTGTAATAACTAACGAAATAAAGAGTGGTCTGAACAATAACTTCTAGTTGAAACTAATTTAGGCTTTTTATGAAATGTATGCATTTATCTATTCGAGCGGTTGTTCCCATACATCAGGTATGCTACAGGATTTCATTGTGAGCTTATATCGTTTAGAGAAATACAGGAAGATCTGGAAGTACTGAAGAGATGTTTCGTCCTAGTTTCAATCTCTTCATAGGCGATTTAATCGAGTTCCAGTGGCTTAATGACTACAGTCTGACAAAACAGCTGTCCAGTACTCCCAGCTGACTTTCCAGTGGTTCTTTAACCGATGTCACCTAACGATGAAATCCTGTAACGAATCAATCAAATTCCCACAAACTAACACTTGGACATCATGTATGTATTCATAGAAAGCAGATTTATTTAAAGAGATATGGCAAAGTGTGAAATTACTTTACGGTGTAAAACCCTCTCTATATCAAACACATTCTGAAATAATAGAGATTTTTGGCTCATATGAGTGACTTTGACGCGATCGCGGTCTCATAGCTGAGTGACTCATTTGTGAAGGTTTCTTTGTCCTTGCAGACAACATCTTCATTACGAGCATTAACGTAAGGTGAACTTATTCCAATCCTTCGCAAGGGATATAATTGTGTCTCCTGACAATATTTATTCGGATTGGTTGCTAATTTGCGTCTTTATTGATGTTCTTACTGGCATGGTCTTTCTTGTCATATGGCTTACCCTTCGTAAAAAGATAAATTTCATTTGAAGTAATGTGTCTCTTAATGGCGGATTTATGCGAATACTAGCGTTTCAGGAATTCCCTGGCAATTTTCCTGTTTCTACTGTGTAAGATGTCCACATGTGTCTAGTCATACTCGTATCGATAATCGCGTACATCCTTTAGTATGAAATAATACATGTCGTGTTTTTATGTATAGCTTGTGCTCTTGGATTCACAGTCAAGGGAGATACCAACCTTTACAAATATGGTGTTTATTATAGTTCATGCAGCTTATTTTCCGAATGGTATTCATCTTGTTTTCTTTTGCTGTTGGGTCTTTTTGTCTGCTTGTATTGAATGAAGTAATTGCATCCATTTTTGTAGTATATCAATTTCGAATGGTTTTATTTTTTAATTTTATTTTTGATTACAGCTTTATTCCACAATTGCATTTTTGGTACAAGTATGGAATTTTCAGCATGGATATCAGTAGCCCAAATTTTGCAGGCCAACCATAGATATCAGGTGTGGGTCGGCAGGGGATCGAATCTCGGACCATATGCATGGTTGGCAAGAATCCTAACCACTGTACCACCGACGGACAGCTTATTTCAGAAACATTATATATGATCGGATCAGTTTTATTGTGACTATTCAGCATACTTTCTTGCTAGTACTTTCCTTCTAGTCTAGACATCTTTTGATGAAATTGTAGGGGTATCGATTGCTCCTGAGGACATTTGATACATATTTCTTTTCTGTTCCCCTTAGGATTCAAGTGCTGCAGTGAGTTTTAACTGCTTTGAATTACGCTTGTGTACAGTTTATTTGGTGTGCTGTTGGATCATTGCTGTTGTAGTTAAGTATTCGATTTCTGTGAGTTGATTTTACTGAATACGTTTGTTCTTCTTTACTTAGACGTCTAAGAAAGATGTCCTGACATGTGATTCTTCTTTTCTTGTAAATTGGATGTCTTTAAATAATGTTGTTGATTAATTTGTCGGTTTATTCTTAACAGTTTTTTCCATTTCTAGCAAATACGTCATGAACATAAATTTTCCCGTTTTTCGACTCGATTACTGGTGAAACTATCCTTTCTAGTTATTTCATAACGACTTCAACAATTAAACCTGATTTAAGCAATCCTATAGGTGTTCTTTTCATCTGTTCGTCGATTCGGCCACTGAACTGAAAATATGTTGCAAGACATTTGTTGTTGCATGTTTTTATAATTCAATATTACGCATATATTAAGTGTGTTGGTGGTGCAGCTGTCGAATGCTCACCAATCAAGCATGTGGTCCGGGCTCGATTCCCGGCCAACGCACCCCTTCACCTCTCTAAGCCATTTTTAAGAGTAATAAGGAGGGAAAGTTGGACATGAGACTAGCAACTCATCCTGTAAAAATAAGCACCACTGTTACCGAAATTTTAGGCCTTCAGCTTGAAGCCCTATGTTTCACTGAGAACATAAAGGAATAAAAAAAATAGAGGTGATCGTACGTATTTTGTTTGGCTAATTTACATCTCCATTCCTACTGTGGAAGATCTGTGAGTTATGTATACCATGATGCCTGTTGTCTCAAGACTTACAAATTGTTGATAATAATGTTATATGCTAAGCTTTCATCGCCCTACTGTATTGTCCAGACAATACGCCCATAGACTGCGTAGTCAACCTATCAAAACAACCACTATCAAAAATGGAACAACAACTACTACAAAAAGGATTAAACTACAACACCGGAGATGCTTCAAAAACTGATTTCTTCGCTGCCCTTGAATCATTACTCAAATCATCAAACTTGAACGAGGAAACACAGGAAGAGATACGCCAAACAATTGTACCAATGGTCAAACAGAAAAGACAACACACACAACTCAACTCTCAAGAACTAAAGGCCCTCAAAAAGCTGAAAAATAGGAAGGACATCGTCATTTTACCAGCCGACAAAGGAAGAACAACAGTAGTCATGGACAGAGAAGAATATACCAAGAAAGCTGAAGAACTACTCAAAGATGAAGATGTATATCAACAACTCCCAACAAATCCCATACAAACATTGGATAACCGCATCCAAAGGACCTTAAACAAGCTCACCAAAACTGGACAGATCACAAAACAAGACCAATGGCGAATGAAATCCAATGGACCAGTCCTACCCGATTCTACGGCAGACCCAAAATACACAAGGCAAATATCCCATTACGACCAATTGTATCACTCCCAGGAACTCCAACATATAATTTATCCAAAGAATTATACAGAAAACTAAAACACCTAACGGAATCTTGCGATCACTCCATCAACTCTGCTATCCAATTCCTAGAGAAAATCAGAGGCATCCAAATAGATGAACAAGAAATAATGGTATCATTCGACGTGACAGCATTATATACATCCATCGGACAAAACCTAGCAAAAGAAACCATGGAGCAATTACTTAGCAACGACGAACAACTTCCACAACAATCAAAAATGCAACACACAAGCTGGATGGAATGCATAAATCTATGCCTAACAACATACTTCCAATTCAACGGCCAAATATATGAACAAGTCAAAGGAACACCCATGGGATCGCCAATATCAGGTTTGATTGCAGAAGCAGTGATGCAAAGACTCGAAAACATAATTCTACCAAAGATCAAACCCAAGATTTGGATACGCTACGTCGACGACACATTTGTAATAATCAAAAGAAACGAATTAGACAAAACTCACAACTTAATAAACAACGTCTTCAACGACATCAAATTCACAAGAGAAGAGGAATCCGAGAACAAAATACCATTTTTGGACGTCTTAGTCAGGCGAACAACTACAGGAGAATTAGAAACTCAAGTTTATAGGAAATCAACTCACACAGACCAAATACTGAATTACAACAGCAACAACCCAATAGCACACAAAAGGAATTGCATACAAACACTATTCAAGAGAGCAAGGACTCACTGCAGCACTCCCACCTTAAGAAAAATTGAAGAAAAGTATCTCATGGACGTCTTCCAAAAGAATGGATATCCACGGAATTTCATCAAGAGACATATACCCCCAAGCCAACCTACCAAAGCAAAAGCCACCAAGGAAACACAAAGAAAATCGCCTTACCATATATAAAGGATATCTCAGAAATCACTACAAGACTCTTCAAACCTTTAGGAATTGACGTCGTACACAAACCAACAAAGTCGCTTCACTCAATTCTATGTCAACCAAAAGACTCAACAGCAAAAGAAGACAAAACCAACATCATCTACAAAATAAACTGTAACAACTGTGAAAAACACTACATTGGCCAAAGTGGACGTCCCCTTCGTCTTCGTATCCACGAACATAAGCTAGCCGTCAAAAGACATGATATCCACTCCCTCATTTCACTACACACAGACAACCACGGACATCAATTCGACTGGGACAACGTTCAAATATTAGACAAAGGAAATAACAAGAATGCTAGAGAATTTTTAGAAGCTTGGCATTCCAGTGAATCATCAATCAATAGACACATCGAGATAGACAAAATTTATCAACCAATAAGAAAGAAACTTCACACACAAAGGGTCAAAGTTCAAGTCAAAGAAACAATCAGTTCCAATACAAGTAACCTAGAAGGTGTGAAAACACACATAAACAACCAATCACGTCCAAGGTCACCAGGAGAGATGATTAATAAACTCGTGGAGAAATCTAAAAGCTCACTTCACATTGAAGTATGCGCTGAAGATGTCACCCAGTAAGGTGATGAAAGCTTCGCAAACTAACCATCCAGCTCAGAGAACAAAACCACATCAAAATTATCCACCTGAGCTACAAATCTTCTCTATCATATCTAAATGTTGTTTTTTCCTTATTAAAATCGGTTATTTCCCTACCCTTACTGAAATGCTCATTTTTCACTTTTTCGATTTACCGCCAAAATCAACTACCAGGTTAATTTAAACAACACGGCTACTTTTCATCGTTATTTATCTTTTAAGGAAATACCTTGTATTATTTATTTAACCCAAATATAATCAATTACTCTACACAGTTGTAAACGGAGTCATTAGACTTACAGTAAGAACATATTGATAAACCTTTATCTCAAACAATATTTTTACATATAGTACAGACATTCTCATCGTATTTAGCTACATAATAGTCCCACTTTTTGGAGGATCTACAAGTTAGACAATAATATTCTGGACATCCTGTGATGCAGTACTGTTCCATATGAACCAAACAAGCGATCCTTCAGTATATTTTTCTTTCATTTTCTTCAGGAACTGTACAGCACTTTTATGAAAACTAATAAAATCCGCAACAGTTCAGGTAATGATCATCTTACAATATGGCATAATCGAATCAAAAATAAATGCGGAATAGTATAAGCATTACAATGGATGAAACTTTTCGTAGCCTAATGATTTAAACAGGCCTCCATTCACACCTCTGTCCTGTAAACACTGAACGGTTCATGTTACTTAACTAACTCTTTTCGGCTTTCAAAAAGCCACTAAAATTTGTGAATCAAAGCAGTGAATCATTTTAGCATTTATAAGAATAATTGTAGACGTTTCTTTGCTTCTATATCTATATATGTTTAATAGAGTTAATAACATCTCTAGCTGATTCTAGTTTATCAATGTATATCCATCAACGAATTCACTTATTTATACCTGTTTCCGTTTACTCTTTATTTATATATTTGCTTTTACCCTTTCCTGGTGTCCGACATTTATGCATACTTTATCTTCTTCACTCATATACTTGAAACTGCATGATAAAGTATCTGACATTTAGTCATTTATCAATAAAGGCATAAACAAACAGGAATTACGCTTTTTTCAGTCAAAAATAAAAAAACCAGCAACACATAAACAGGAATGTTCATTTAACAACTTATTTTTAAATTTCTAAATCGAAAATCCCGTCAATTTTGAAAGAAAATATTTCTGTTGAATGATTAATTAGTATCACAAATTATTTAAAATGGTGTAGATACTTGAACATGACAATGATAAGTACTTATCTGTCTATAAGTAACCACGTTCAACATTTAAAATCTTTTATTCTACAACCTATTGTCAAGGGAAATCATATTTATTTACAAACATGCCTCCTAAGACTAATTACATTTTATTCAATACAATAAATATAGCTATATAACAAGGGATTAGAGTAAACGTTTTATCAGATCATTTTTGTCGATTACTCGGATTATTAAAATGCTTTCAACATTTATTGAATGTGCGGTCAATCTCAAAGCAGCAGTTTTATTTTGGATTCCTTTCTCTTCCCAATAGGATACAGAGATAATGCTTGAGTTTTGAATTTTCAGCAGAAGCGGTATTCTGATCTAAAATGCTGGGTACCCTGTCTCACGCCTAACAGAGCTTTCTTGCTGAGTCGACTACCTGCTAAACAAACTCTGCGAGTATGTTGAACAGAGACTGAACCTCAGCAAAGCGTCTGTAGTTGACGACAAACACTAAGTATGTCATCCTAGTTTGGTACTCTTCATCAGTAGGCACCTACGACCCGTGTATCAAACTGTGAACGTTCAGGTTACAAAGGAAGCCCACAAACCATTAGCCAGTGGGATACGTTTATGGAAAGTGAATTCAACTTTCAAGCGGGTGCACGACACATGCATCGTCTCACTGTTTTATTGCTTTTTGTTTCCAAGGGAAGACTCAGATCCAAGCTTTAAGCTTTGGAGTTTCAGTGGCAGTCGAGCTCTATTTTGAAGCGTGACGTTGTTTACTTCAAGCTCAATCTTTCTGTTGTTTACAGGCTTACTATCAGCGAGTAAATTGAGTAAGGTTAAGGGATGCTTCAGAAAGGAATGGAACCCGAACAACATGCCCGGTTGACAAATACCTTATCACTGAACCACTGGTTCATGCAACGCACGAAACAATATATGCTTACTACTACCAAGAAACACACATTTTATGAGTCACACAGATGAAAAGTGATTGGAAACGTAATCTCTTCAGAAAATGATATTTGTGATTTTATAGAATTACTAATTATATATTTTCGATAAGTTCTGAAGTTATTTAAAATTACTGAATCTCTTAACAACAAACGTATAAACCTTTTTCAGTTTCTAAATTCATCATTGGGAAAATCAGCCTTTACTAAAGCACCGAAGAAATAAGGATGTCAAAAACAGAACTGAAGATCAAGAAAGGCCTTCATTATTTAGAAATCAGTATTAAGTTCTAGAAGAATCAGCATAAAGAACAAGATCCGAATTCTTTTTAACATTAATTTTAAGTTAGTAACTTCAAACTTTCTTCAACAGCTCCATTTACCCCATAGTGAAGATTAAACGTCTTACCAGAAAGGGTTGATAACAAGGAACGTTGGCAAAGAACCATCCAATACCTTTCTATTCGGTAGGTGTGCAAAAGGCAATGTATCTTGTTTTTTTTGTTTTTTTTTTTTTTTTTGGTTTACGGTTTGTTCCCACCCGTTTTTTTCGTAAAAGGTGGGAATTTTCAGGGGGGAATTCGGTAGCCCAAAATTCCCAGGCCAACCAAAAAAATCAGGGTGGGGTCGGGGGGGACCCGAACCCCGGACCATTGGGATGGTCGGGGGAGGTCCAAACCCCTTGCCATATGTGCTTATGAGACTATTTATTGGCATCACATATCAGACACTCAAGTGGAATCCGAATGGAAAACAGAGAGTTAGGTGTCTAAAGGTGACATGAAAGATATCCTGTAAGGAGGAATTGACGGCTTATGCGCAGTTGCAAAACCAGCCAACAAAGAAGGTAGTGAAAACATTGGAGTGGAGATATGATGCTGAAGCCCCATAAAAGATAAGTAACTCAAAGGAATGATAACAATAGTTACTAAGATTTTTCTAGTTATTTATCTTTGTTTTGAAGAAAAGTCAGCTTGAGAAAACCAACCATCCTGGTGTACCATAGTGGCGCCAAACCAGATGATTTTCTCTAGTACATTAATGTGTAAGTGACAATTCAGAAGTGGTTACAGGATTTCATCATGAGCTGACATTAGTTAGAGAACGATTGGAAAACCAGCACTGGAGTACTGGACAGCTGTTTCCCCCATCCTAATTTCGGACTCTTCAACATTATGCACCCGACGGGGTCACAAGGCGAGCTCGTAGACCATTAGGCCACTTGGACCCGATCCAATGGCCATCTCATGAATTCTGACTTCTGCCAATTCACGATATAGCGCAACCTCTAGCCAATGTCTTCGGCGAGCATTCGTCCTCACACCCGATCTGCTGCACCATACTGGTCACGACTTCTCACTACAACCCCAGGTAACTACCTACCTGAACAGGGCAAGTCGCAAGACAGCATCTTATTGACATTCAAGTATTGGTTTTAAGGTGCTTACCGGTGAAGATTCCCAAACTAGGACGAAACATCTGTCCAGTACTCCCAGGTTTTCTAATGATTATTTAACCAATTTCAGTTCATGATGAAATCCTGTGACCAATCAACCAGATCACTACAAACCAATATTTGAATTCAGAAGTGGACCAGTGGAAAAGTAATAAATACTCAGCATATGAAAAAGCGCCGGGGCTGATACACTTATGAGTATCATAAGCTACCAGAACAACACACGCACTGAACTGTCAAGTTCCTGGTAGCTATGCTGTAATGTGAACTTAAAATGTAAGCAGTCTGAAGGCATATCACGAGCGTAGAGACATATGTAAGTATTTTCATCCTAGTTACAGAATCGCGAATACCATTATGCTGCATAAGCTACATAAGTAGATGTAACGAAGTGTGGAAAAAACGTGAGGATGATTAAAATTTCTGATTAGATTTGAATCAATAACTGCATATTTCTAGCTTGAAAAACTGAGTGCTACTCTAAATAAATGAAAAAAATAACTCTCTATCACCGAAGGCAAATTACTTATGATTCTCAGGAGACACGATTTTTGTATGTTTATAGAAACAGTAAATGCAAAATAATAAAATATAAAATTTTTCACATTATTTGACCAAAAACAGAAAAGAGTGAAGTATCAAGAAATATATGTGTATATGTGTAAGTATGCACAGGTACAAATAATAATGTTTGCCAACTAAAACACAAGTTTAACACTGTGTTCAGGCATCTCTTGCTCAGTTTGCTTCTTCTTCTTCGAAAGACCTTAATAATGAACCCTTCCATAAATAGGTGAAGCAGCCCTAATAAGTCTACTGGAAACCATATGACTTCTCACAAAATATGATTATGAGCAGTAGTTTGTGCTCGAAACGTCATCGGTTATTATTACTGTATAACACTATGTCATTTATCAAAATAAAATCTTAACCATAATGCAGTTATACTCACATCGTAGTTTAGCGTTGAAAACATTTATTTTATGACCTTTTCTAACTCATCTCGAATTCAAGCAGTCACTAGACACTATCAGTAAGCAGTCAGTATAATATTTTCAGTAGTGTTAGAATAATACTTCGAAGATATCTGCCGATGACTATTGCAATTAAGGGAAATTAAGACTTTTGAAAAGAACTAGGAAGTTGCAATTTTATGTTTCTTTATGTACAACTTGCCGCGCCCCAGTTGCCTAATGATCTACAAGTTGGCCTTGTAACTAGAAGGCTTTGGGTTCGAACACCCTGTGGTGGGTGCGTACTGATGAAGAGTATCAAACTAGTCTGGCAAAACAGCTGTCCAATCGACCCAGGTTTTTCAGTGGTTCTCTGACTGATGTCAGCTGTTGATGAAATCCTCCAATCAATTCAAAAAGAGCAAATGTGAAGAATCCATGCAGGAATTTATGGTGTTGTAATTTTTAAATCTCACTGTAGCAGTAATTCGAGAGTGAAGGTTTTCTGTGGTTATTTAAACACGCAAACACACGCAGAGTTTTAGACTGCAGTGATGATTTTGGGCAGGAAATACCACTCTATTTTTAGAGGGGAGCGTTCCACTTCTTTGCCTAGTGAAGCTGATGTGCCTAAAATTGTTTAAATTGCTCCATTTCAATTTTTTTTTCTTACACGACTTTTTTCTGTCTTTTTCTTTACGTTCGCTGATAATCTGACACTTTCTGTCTCAGCGATCTCTACCCTACATTGTTTCAATATGAATAGATTTTTATCTGATATTAAACACTAGTCTTAAAAATAAATACCATCGAATGTCAGACTATTAATTTTAGTCCTAGGCGTGAACAAGACTTGTGTGGTAGGATACCTTCACTTGATTCTTGTAAAATTAACTGCATTTTGGTAGGAAATAAGCTGAACATTACCTATCTTTTCATCTGTTTCTCTTCCAATCCTTAATGAACTCATATCTTGTAGATTTACAAGAAAAATCTGTCGTCTGAATTATTGCTTTAAGAAATTTAGGTCTTCTGGCATAACTCGACTTCTCTGACAGTTTATCAGTTCATGCGCACTCTTCTTTATTATTTCCCCCTCAATGTTCTCTGAGCTTCTCAAAAAGGACTATGCTATATTGACTAAAACTCTGAAGGCTGTAATCAGGAGTACGAGTTTGTCTTTGACCCAAATAATTTACGCGGTTGTTGGTGAACATTACAATTCCCGCATACAGTTAGTTAATGTTAGCTTGTCTACAGCCAGACATCCTTTTATTCTCAGTTATAGCATACCATATTTAAACCGGATGTTGTATGAAGAGGCAAATACTAAGAAAAGAGCTTAACAACCTACTTTATAATCTTTATATAAACAGCAACTTATTATCAATATTTTTATAACACAACATGTTATTTTTTATTAACTCCAGTAGTTGCGTTTTCGATATTTTGTCTATTTATGTATCATTCTGCTGATGTTTCATTTTAACTAGTTGGTTCAAGACTGGGACAAAATAACGTTGTTTGTGTTTGCAAAATATAGATTTCGTAAACTTAGCTGTCTTACATAAAACTAAACTAATTTCGCGTAGCCTTTAAGTCTGCTGTTGTTGCCGAGGTGTTCATTTCACTCATCACTACTGACACCGACTATTCTAATTCATCGGTTAATGTAACTGAACTAGTGTATCTATATTTGTGGAATAATATTCACGAAAGAATAGTGTGTTGTTAAACAGCATCTCCAGCATATCATGTGACGCATTCATGTTAGATTTGAAGAATGAAACGATCCTATATGGTATTTTTCTTTTGTCCGCCCAGAAGTGAGTAACAGTAGGCTGCAAACCAATTGAAAATGTGCATGTGTACACTTGGTTACACATGGACATTAGTAAATGATTATAACAATGAGAACCAGAGAAAGAAAGATACACTGTCTCTAGTAGAAATTCAGGTAACCCAGGCATTCAAGCAAGCCACCATAAAATTAGTAGCATAAGAAAAGAGGATTGAATTCAAACAGAAGTCACTTGTAAGATTTACTCGAAGTGACATTGCACAAAACACACGAGAGACAAGTAAAGTTACATATGAACCAATAAGAACGTGATAGTTGAAAATATATATTTCATTGAGACATCTTTTTCACAAAACTGTGGATCTAAACTTCTGATGTAGTTAATTCTGTAAACTTACTGTATTTGAAATCCATTTAATGAAAAGCTTTCAGAAATCTGTAAATACTCAGTAATGAACTAAACCACTAGAACACACTTTTTCAAGTATTAACAGTAATATTTTAACTTATCGAAATTTTCTTTCAGTAAGAAAGACGAATATATTTTTATTCCTTTACACTCTCAGAGGAACAGAGGTCTTCAAGCTGCAGGCTTGAACTTTCCGTAGCAGTGGTGTTTATTTTCACGGGATACGGTCGCTAGCCTCATGCCCAACCTTTCCTCCTTACCAGTCTTATTACTGGTTTGACGAGGTGAAGGAGTGCGTCGGCCGGGGATGAAACGTCGGACGAAGTGCGTGGTCGGCGAGCAGTCTACCTATGTGCAACCTACGGCTATTAGTAGAAAGTTATTTTTCATGTTCTGTTTCCTTATATTTGCACATGTATAATTCACCAGTAGAATCCTCGCCAATAACATATATAGTCCCGAGATAGATTCCTGCATGATAAAACTGCTAAACCTCATCAAGTCAAAAGCAAGTCTTGTGAGGGAAAAGGGAGGTTAAACGTGTGGCTAGTAACCACAAATTGTCGAAAGAAAACATCACGACTACTGAGAATTCAAGGCCTTAAACATGAAGCCATATGTACCACTCGAAACGTAAAGAAATGACAAAACCTTTCATTTCAAGTAATTTACAATATATTGAGTTATAATAATAGAATGTTAGTTAACAATGCCGTAATTATGTTTAAGCGATTTGTATTCTCTTGTAGCGGGTAGGCTGAGTAATCTGTAGCTGAATTCTGTAAAACAATACTCCTGATGGAATACACCTTAAGAGACTAATGACAAATTATGAAATCGAAGATACGCGTTACATCCTTCTATCTACACGCTTCTCCTTAGGCAGTGGTGGTGTTCTCAGTCAGTCTTGAACATATCACCAATCTATCTGGAAAACCTAAGCAGTTGTCTACTGGTCTGTCGATCTACCATAGCAATCATGTCTGGATACATATCGACAACTTACAGAAGCATATCGAAATAATAATAAAAACAAAAATATTAGTTAGCGCAGAATAATATGAAACGACAAATGTTCAGCCTTGCACATATAGATGAAGAAAACATGTTGGGAATTTGTCAAACCTTAATAATACGCTTAAAAGTTTACCACAACAGTAATACAACCCCTAAATGACTGATGAGTTTATTTACGCTAATATTGTAAATCTAAAATGAGGTATTATTTTATTAGTAACACTAGAGGATAAGACAGAGTAACTAGTAGTTTTAATTTTGAGTGCTATTCACGTTTACTTGAAGTGTCTGTTGCTTCCTTTCCACCTCTCCAAAAGAACAACAACATGATAAGTATGTTCATTATTAGCTAACAACACGTTTTTTCCGCCTAAATCAAGTTTGTTTTTGTTCTTTATTCCATGTTAATCTTCTACTTTTAAAGCATTTTTCTATGATGGTGTGAATCATAATGATTATTTTAGTCTGAAAAAGCCCTCCTGAAAAGAACCAGGTTAAATGACAGTGAAAACCAAGAGGAAAAAAAGGGAGGAGAGAGGGGAGTAGGAGAAATCGTCTTAAAACAACATTTTAAAGTTTGTACATCGAATAAAGACATTTGTATGCAAACAAATGTTCTCCCTGACATTTTCGTATTAAAAAAACATAAACGTGTCTTTGAAAGAATTTGACATCATCATAGTCATACACAAATGAAAACAAATCATTAATTATAATAATAATCATAAAAATAACAGAAAAACATGGAGGTGAAACTGAAAACTAAAGGACAAACACTTTAAATGACTATTATTATTATTACTATTTTTCTCTGTTATTTTTTAATATCTTACAACATATTACTTAAACAAAGTATAGTTGTGGGTAAATACCCGTTATCAATTCACTGAGATAAACTTAGCCCTATTTTTCACTATACCTGTAATTAAATCTCTGTTTCACGCCTAATGCTACTCAGAAATTCACAGTAAAGCTGGTACTGTGATAATCCACGAAAATTCCTCAAGACGACTAAGTCTTTATTCATGAATTCATGAATACATTTCAAAAATATGTTGTTTTATACTTCTGATCTATTTTGATCATAGATAGAGAAGATAGCGGTTAAAAAGAACGTTTCGCCCATACAGTTTGTTTTTTTGTCTTATATCTACACTGAAAGAGGAGATATATTTCGAGTGAGATGAGATCAAATATTAGAAAAGTTGCCAATTAAGTTAACATTTATAAGGTTAGAAGTCATGAGTTCATGCTGAGATCCAAAGGTATTAATCACACATTCATTTGAGTGAAGAACTGTGACGAATTTCTAGGCGATTCTGGTATTTCTTTCATAATTTGTACATTGCTTCAACAGAATTACTATTGGTGGGAATCTATGGGCACTTGAATAAAGGAAGTGTCATATATTTTGACTACTGGCGTAAGAGTGTGCATAAAACGATATATGAGTTCAGTTTGAGCATTATGACCTTTCTCACATACAACTGGATTTATCTAATAAATGATTTTATTTTTTTCTTCTTTTGCCATTGCATCTTTTGGCCGATGTAACAACGTGTAATGATATCACTCTTCTAGAGTGTAGTTGCCATCAATTCAAAAGTATTTCAGTATTCTGGCAGTGATTCCAGAAATGCTATTCGTATGCGACAATGTGATAATTTCACAGTCCATGAACATGTTTTCTTTCATTGGTCGATTAGAGAGTGGACATAATTTCAAGAGGTCACGTGAATATCCAGTGTTCTAAATGGCACTTTAAAGGTGTTTGTTTCGGCTTGTTTCGTCAACACATAACTTTGTACTTGACAAGCGGTTCAACAATAGGTTTTTGAATTTTTGTTATAAGATATGATTTGCCGCTCACTAGATTCCATTCTGTTCAATACACTTGCCAAGCAAATGGCAGAAAAGAAGTCTTTGTTGTATAATGGTCAGAAATCCGTCTATCACCTTGTGTTTGTTCGTTGAACCAGACCTACAGTATCCTTGCTAAGTTACAAAACACACAGATCTGTTTTGTGCATAGAGCCTAAGTCTGGAAACAGCAGATTTTATATAAAACTGAATTGTCCTAAGCGTTGTGCCTACTGGTACTTAAAAACTTAATAGCTGAGTAATTTTCTAATTTCGTCAATTTTTCCAGACACTTCAAATTTTAATATTTCGCACGTTTATTAGAGTTAATCGTTCTCTAACTTCACAGCCTTAGAACTTATAAAGAAGATTTCTAGACTTTTCTACTTTCTATTAACAATTTGTTGCAAATCAACCTGTCAGTTAAAACGCAAGGGATGCTAGACAAACTACTTCTGTAAATTATCAAAATGAATCTCTAATATTCTGTCTGTAAATGGTTATTGTGGGATTGTTAAAAGAAAATATTGAACTGCATTTATGCTGTTAGTCGTCTGTCCTCAGAATTCATTGATACAGTCAAATAAATTGATTATAAATTTCGAATTCGATAGTTTATCCTGTTAGTTTTCACCAGGAGTTTGTATTATTATCATTTATTATTATTTTCTTTAATTCCTAGAGGAACATTGGGCTTCACCTGCACGTCTCCAGTGCTTTCGGTTCTCTGCTAGAGTTTTCATCTGGCTCGAAGTCTGCCTATGTGCATACATCTCTTCTTCGCAACACCTCCTCCATGTCATCCTCCCCTGACGACTATATTGCTGCTTCCTTTTCGGGTTCCACTCGAGGGCTTGTCTAGTGATGTCACTTGATGGTTTCTCAGATTATGACCAATCCATCTGCATTTCTTCCTGCTTATTTGTTTCAAAATCCGTTCCTGGTTGGTTCGCTCGTTGCCATAGATCCCTGTTGCTGATCGTTTCTGGCCATCTGATCTTGAGTATTAAGCAAAGACAGCTGTTAATGAAGGTCTGTAGTTTGTTTGAGATGCTCTTTATGAGGCACCAAGTCTCTGATCCGTACAGTAAGTAGCACTGACTTCACATTGGAATTGAAAATCCGGATCTTATCTTTGATGCTGAGTGCTGTTGACCTCCACACAGACTTAAGAGTAATGAAAACTTGTCTTGCTTTTCCGATCCTCACTGCTTTGATATCCTCATCAGTTCCGTAGACTTGTAGTTGAAACGATGCTTCCTAGATAGGTAGGTAGGTAAAGGAGGTTGTTTCTTTCAGGTTCCTCCCATTTATGCTGGCTGATTGTTGTTTGTTGTTGTTGTTGCTGTTGGCCAGGAATATACATCACCTCTGTTTTCTCCATGTTCACCTGAAGTCCTATCTTTGATGCTTCTCCTGCCAACTTGTTGCTCTTCACTTGCATGTCTTCCAGTTTTTGGGAAATCAGACATATATCATCGGGGAAGTCCAGATCCTCCAAGTTTTTGTGTGAGTCCATTTTATGCCTGTCTCCTCATTGCCAGTTGTTTATCGCATCATCCAATCTACTGCAATCAGAGAAATCATTGGCGATAGTAGACAGCCAACTTGTCTTACTCTCCTCTTCACTTCTTCCAAGGATTCCGTAAGTTTCCTGTTGTGGATTACGTAGTATGCAGCATTGTCGTATAACTGTTGGATGAGATGTATTCTTGTCGGCGATACCGATTGGTATCAGCGAAGTAGTTTCCAAATGATCTGTCGATCAACGCTGTCGAAGGCCTTTTCAAAGTCGATGAAGTCGAGATAGAGAGGTGACTGCCATTCCAAGCTTTGTTCAATGATGATCCGTAGTGTGGTGATTTGATCAATACATGACTTGTTTCTTCTGAATTCGGCTCTTTTTGGTCAAAGTTTTTCACCCAGGGCGTGTTTAATTGTCTGCAGGATAATGCGGCTTAGTGGTTTGCTTGGGATGAATAGGAGCATAATGACGCGCCAGGAGTTTGTAATTTCGTCTTAATCATATTTGAACGCAAACGTTCAAGTTAAAAAAAGGATACTTAGTAAACGTTCGAAATAGTGTTTCTATTTTTCAAATGATATATACATATATGTATTTAGCAAATTTCAACTAGTCGCTTTTCAACCAATTCAACTAGAATGAAAACAGCATTTTACTTTGAAGTTTTATTTCGAACTTCAACTCCCAAAGCGTATGACTATTGGGTAATGATTCCTCTTTTTTAGCATAAATTATATTTTCAAAAGCCGAACTATTTTGTCAACCTACGAAATTTTGACACACCGTATTTTACTATGTGTGAAAGTGTTAAACGACTTTATTAAGATTTCATATTCCGCTTGTCATCGCGAAAGTAGGTAAATATGAAGGGTGTTTTTATTATATTACATAGTAATGGCATTCTAATGTAAATTATTTTGGAAGAGCATAAATTTGAAAATTCAGTTTTTACCGTTTTAATATCTTATTACAATCTCGGTAACTCTGTGGTAAAATTGTCTAAGTGTGTGGCAAAAGTCATTGTCAAACTTCCTGGTCTTTGAAATTTTTTGTGGAATAATTTTTGTTACGTTTCAAAATTTCTAGGAACATAGATGACCTGAATTATTCATGAACTATTCTTACTCCTTTCTTCCTAAAGTATGGAATAAACCTTTCTCTCGTTAAGAGTTCAACCATTTAATTATTGTTTCCGTAATTCACGTGAAGAGAATAGTAATCACTATGCAGTTGTTCTATGGTTCGTGATTTATCGTATCACATTAGGTCATCAAACCTTAACAGTTTCTAGGATGATTTCTAAGTTAAGCCACAATTTCGGCGAAAATCCGCTTTCATACACTGTTTAACTACGGCTTCTGGAAAAGATATGATAAGAAAAGCAAAATTCAGGTCAGGATACAAAATTATCGTCGATTCACATTTAATATATGGATTTAAGCACTGCCATAAGTTTAAGAAGACTGAACGCTCCTCTCCGATCAGATAAACAAGTATTTTCCTGAAATGTCCCAGTCATCTGAAAGATAAACTTGATCTATTACCAGATATACGTTTCGCTTTTTGTCTGAGAGATATTTCTATATTTTTTAAAACTTTGATTATAGCTCGATTCCACTATGTACTTATAGTACAGTATGGTATTTTCAGTATGTGATGTTAGTAGCTCAGATTTTCCAGGCCACCCATAGATATCAGGTGTGCCTCGACAATGGGAGAACCATGAACCATGCGCATGGTTGGCGAGAGTCATAATTTCTGTGTCACCGATAAACCAAATGAGTTTACACAACGGAAGACAAATGAATCCTTATATGCTTACTTTTTCACAAATGAGAAATCTATGCCGCTATAGCTTTTACACTTCATATTACTACTTTCATCAACCTATATACCACCCAGTCTTCATCAATTTCTAGCGTTGACATGCCTTTTAGCGTCTTTTAGACTTCTGTAGTTTCTTCGCTTATACTGGCTGTTTGGTAGAATCATACATATACATTAGCCTCAACGTAGGTTTTGTCATGAATCAACATAATTTAAAGATGACTGGAAACCAAGGAGCACCAGGTATTTTGTTTCTTCCTAATCTAGTACTTTTCAGAAGTACTGAAACCAATAACCGCACTACGGATGGAACGCGGGGTCATCATCAGGCTGCGTGACCAAACTCGTTGATCATTCTTACATTTCGGCCGGAATTCACTGATCCGTAAATTCTAACTTTGCCAATTCTTCATACAGCTCTACCTTCTGCCATGGCCTTCATTAGGAACCTACTTCATCTAAGCATGGTGGACCCCAATGATCATGACTCCACACTACTGCTTCAGGCAGACATCCATCCAGTCTCCATCAATGAGAGTAAGACTACTATTCAAATTATGTGATTAGGATTAACTCCAGTGTAGATTTTGGTCTCGAATCAACATCATAATGTACGTACTGTGCGTCGGTGGGACAGTGGTGAGGACTCTCGCCGACCCTGTAAATGGTCCGGGGTTCAATTCCTTGCCGACGTACACCTGATATCTGTGGTCGGCTTGCGAAAATGTGGGCTACTGATATCACATGCTGAAAATTCTATACCTGTAGCAAAAAATACGGTGTGCAATGAAGCTGTAATCAAAAAAGTAAAATAAAAAAATAAAATAAAGCAGACGTGGATAAATTGTTACCCCCATCTTTGTCAATCGCTCTTATAAATCGTGGGAAAATAACTTTCATCTCAAAAACAAACTGTATTGCCTTTTAAGAATCCGTACTAATTGTGAAAGTATTTAAATGTAGTACATCAGATAAACAGCACGTTAAAGTGCAGTGCTATTATTATTATCATCATCATTATCATTATTGTGATAACGTTTGTCTAAAGATTGTGTTATTTGTTATTTTGGGAACTGATTTTGGTAAGAGCTTTGCATCATGCCATTATGGCGCAATAACTCAGTTATCATCTCTTATAACGTTATTGTCTACCTGATTTCAAAAAAATCAACCTATATTTAGATCCGAATCTGTTGGCGCCCTTTGTTAACAGAATCGCTTTAAAAGCAATGATAATAATAAATAATAATAACAGCCACAGGAGGTTCCGCTGATTTCCGCAGAGATAAATACCTCTGAAAATACGCCAAACTGTTTTTGTTCCTTCTTTAAAGCCACAGCAGCAACACGCTATTCTTTGGATAGCGAAAAAAGAATTGATCAGAATATTTTTATTAAACAAACCGTTTTTTGCTTGTTATGTCGACTGTGTAGGGATTATATAGTAATGTTTTTTTTTTAACTTTACTGCTCACCACACAAAAAATGGCGAATGTGTTCATGTCAGTTGTCTTTATTTGCTTGTACTGTTTTGATAGAAAACTGTGAATTAATTATGAAAACATTTTATTCTGGAGACCTTTATGGCTTATAGTTCTTCTAAAAATTTACACACAACTGTAGCATATAATAAATCATCTTACGGTTTGACTTGATAACATGCATACGATTCATCTTCCTTTCATATACATACATAGTTGATACATACATTTTATGACAAGGCCTCACATTAAAAAAGAATTTACCACATCTAAATCGGATGACGAATACTCGCCAGATAAGTTATTCTAGGGAGTTCTTTCAAATACCAGATAAGTACTCCTTCTAAAGCTTCTTTATGTGTGAATAATTGTTTTTTTTAAAATCTTGTTTTTCAAGCATACAGAAACATTTAAAATATGCCGTTAAACAAACACTGTGACTTCTTTTCAGTTGAAACGAAACAAGCAAGGTAGCGTCGGTGGCACAGTAGATAGGACTCTTGCCGACCATGCACATGGTCTGCGTTTCGAGCCCCTGCAGACGCACACCTGATATCTATGGTCGGCCTGCAAAATTTGGGCTACTTATATCAGATGCTGAAACTTCCATACCTGTACCATAAAATACGGTGTGGAATCAAGCTGTAATCAAAAATGATAAAAAATAAAAATAAGAATACTATGAACTGGTTGATGTCACTGACGCACAGAAATAAAAAGTATCCTCTTCGCTGAATGTATCTTCAGACGATTTGTTCACGAATTTCAAATAATCATTGTTAATAGCATAGATTACGTTAATTATAATTCACTCATTTTGACCCATGTGAGCTTTCGTGTACTGTTAGATAAAAAGGGTCCACTTCACTGTGATCAGGTCAGGAAGTCAAACTTCTACATATTCTTTAAAAGCTTTCAACAGAATTTACTAAATCCTAAGGAAGGAAAGTAACAAACAGTATTATAGCGACGTTCAGTTTCTACCATCAAATGATTAGAAACTACCAGTTAGATGTCTGTAGAAAAGTATTCCTTCTTCTTTACCCGATCTGGTTGTTGGCACGTGCATAACACTCAATAATTGCAACTTTCCTTCCTTTTAAATTAAACTCTGCTGTCTTTATGTAGAGAGAGATTAGTTAACAGTGCATTTTTGTTGATGACATCGTGAAAGCTACTCTCTCAGTTTGTTTGTGGTTTTTGTCTGTGTGACCAGAGTAGATGTGTGACTTTTCAGTCAACAATTTGAGTAGTTCATTTACATTCAGTCTGCTCTGTCAGATCCTTAGCACTTCTATGCGATAGTGTGAACGTTCCGTGTCTTAATGCGTATTTTGCTTACCTTATATAAAGAAGACATATCGGCTGACTGGCTGGCTACCTGAAGGTTTTCATGGGCCTGATTCATCTCATCTCTTTGGTTCTAATGAAAAGTACGTCTAATTTTTATATTTTTCCAGTGCTTTGTAGGTTACTGTAGCGAGTGGATTATATTTTATTAGGTAGGGTTGCCAGGCCCACTCTCAGCCTTTCCTCTTTTTTTCCCAGGCTAAGGATCAACTAGAAAACTAGGCAAAATTAGTAATAAAAAGTAAAATTATTCAAATAATCGAACAATAGGTGGTTAGTACTGCTGCTAAGGTGTTAAAAGTTGTATGCGACTCAGTAGCGTATTGCTATTTCCCATTAAATAACTGTTTATTCTGTGTAAAGGAATAAATCTATATTTACATAGTCCCTGAAAAGAAATTATAAATCCTGAATATATATATTAGTTAACAGGAATAATTACACATAGCGGATTTACGCACACACACATATGCGCGCGTAAAAGTCTGAGCTTATACAAAAATAGGATGCACTTTTTGCACTAGTGCTTAACAAGTCCCCATGTCAACTAAGTAGGATAAAATCTTTTGAAAAATCTTTTAAATGCCGTCCCTACTCACTAGTCGTCAGACTTATTTTTAAGACAAATCTTTAACCATATCCAATAAACCGACAAACATCAAAACATTGGATTGCTTTAGTATATATATATATATATATATATATGTATGTACTCAAGAGCATTATACACTTTAACCTCCAGAATGTATATAAAACCAAGCTATGTCACGTTATGCAACATCCTTTATGTTGTGTTAGTACACAACAAATGACAATATCCTTTCTCTTCAGTAATAAAAACAATACTAGAATTTTATTTAGTAAGACGAAGCTAACATTCTATACTGTTTGTCAATTTTTATGATTTCTTTTATGCCTCTATACTAACAGCATTAGTTAACTTTTATTGGTTGTTTTCCGTTTGCATAATTATTGATCGTCATCATATTTTAGAAATAATCATTAATTTTTGAGGGGAAATTCTATTCACGATTGGTTTTCAGTGTATATCCATGAATCGCTGCTACTCTCCAATTTGATCGTTATTACTACAGCGTATCTAAATGGACAGTGAAAAGCAACATTTATCTATATTACTTAGAGCATTAAACGTCGAAAATTTTCTTTTATCTCTTATATATGCTCAGTATAAATTATCTTGCAGTAATTTTACTATTGGAAGTAATAAGAATATATTTACCGAATAGAATGAAGTCTACATTTTTAAATTTATACTCACATAGCTGTTAATATAGTGAGGCTTATTAACTTCAGGAGTGTTTAGCATGCAACGACCACTATGAAAACTTGGTTGCTAAATGAAACTGCTTTCATCAACAGATGCCTTCACTCCATGTTGAAGATGGGATGGTCTGCTAGAAAATATTCTTTTGCCCAACAAATATGCAGAAAGTGGAGATGGATTGGACTAACTCTGACGAGACTGTGTAGTAACATCATGTGACAGGCCAGCTCTTTAGTGGAACATGAATAAGAGACGATGAGTTTGGAATGGTCATGAGGGGGATTTGTAGGAAAGGCTTAGTGACAATCACGTAGCCAATTGAGGAAGACTTCAGAGAATAGGGTATGATGACGGCGTTCTTTTGAAGCCCTTTGCTGCACTCGAAGCTCGAGGGAATAATACGATGATGAAAATTCCATAAAATCGTTGTTAGTAAATGCAGCACTATGATTCTGCAGGTAAAAACAATATAGTGTAATAAATCACGAATTTCGATAGAGACAGTAAGACCAGATTTGCAGTATTAAATGCTATCATTCTATTTCACAGGTTCTCATCAGCTGCAAACTACCTGAAATTAGAATAGCTATAAATAATAACAATAATAAATAATAATAAACTGCATTTATAAATTTACGTGCACCTGTGGCAGTAAGTACATTGGAAAGACAAAAAGAAGGGCTTCTATCCGGTTTTGAGAGCATATTCCCAGAAATTTATGCTTAAAAGGAAGCAGATATTTACAAAAAGCAATTACCAGACTCCTAGTGGATACGGGTCATTTTGTCGAGATTTCCAAATCCTTCATAATATTAAACATAGAAAGGACAACGAATTTACTATGATTTGCTGAAGCAATCGCAATCAAACGTCTCAGACCAAATTTATGCACACAGAAAGAGGGTGTAGTCAATCTCTCAATCCCTTTGTAACCGTATCACTTCCATTACACTGATTAGTCATGCGCACTAGTGGTCTCAACTCACTAAGCAAGTTTTCAAATTGGTGAACTTTGAACTTCGTGACTTGCCATGTTGACATTTTCTATTAGATTTTTCTGTTTTCTGTCTACTCTCACCTCCTTTTTTTCTTTTTTCATAGTTTGATTGTATATAAATTGATGGTAATTTAAACCATAAATTGTAATATTTATATTCCGGATGCTTTCATCTTATAATGTTTTCTCTATTATCCTAAAAACAATGAAGTATGAAATGTTATTATTTATAACTGTTGTATTTTCAGATAGTTTGCAGATGATGAGAACCTGTGAAGTAGAATGATATCAATTTATACTGCAAATCTGGTCTTACTTTCTCTATCGAAATTTATCAAGGGGACCAAATGTTGAAATCATGAATAATTAGAAGGTAGAATTCATGAGCGATTCAAATTGGTTCGAGCGGCTAGATGGTTGGCGATTTCGCCTGGTAAACGGAAAGTCCTATGTTCGAAAACCCAGTAGATTCAATCTACTAGTTGAAACAAGTGTCCTGTACTCCACGTTGATTTTTGGCATTTCTCAAACCGATATCAACCCGTGGACAGACTTAAAACAAATCGAATCCCTACAAACTAACTGTTGTGAAAAAACACAATTATTATAAACAAAGCAGAGGATAGATTATTTGTGTCTTCAGAATCTGTGGTATTTTTTATACTGAGCTTAGTTTGACCTCTTAGTCGCCTTAGGACATACATTTTTTGTCGTCAAGGTGATACGAATACACAGAGTTTGAGAATTAATTGCCATATTC
This sequence comes from Trichobilharzia regenti, assembly GCA_944472135.2. NCBI lineage: Eukaryota > Metazoa > Platyhelminthes > Trematoda > Strigeidida > Schistosomatidae > Trichobilharzia > Trichobilharzia regenti. The sequence continues at coordinate 43,435,155 of OX235265.1, read as the reverse complement.
ATGTTATGATATTTTTATCTTTCAGAAGACGGTTTTTTTTCTCATACTCTAAGTTTATTTTATAGTTAGATGAATTGTTAACTATGACCTTATTCTGTAATCAAACAGAAAGATGTAATTAGGCGGCATGAGCGAAAATAATATGGCCTATAGAGAAGTGATTGTATGCAACGTGCACAGCTTTTACAAGTCAATGTATGCATTCCCAATTTGAAAAAGTATAGAATGAACGAATTCGTGTTCAATCAGATTATTTGCACTATTTTTTGATTATACATATATATAAATCAAGAGACAAAAAAATTTTTATATTTCCGATGAAAAGCCTTATCCAGACAATCAGATAAATGTAGCTTTAACACAATTTTGTTAGGCTACTTATACTTTGAAGTATTTGTATAATATCGCTTCATCGAACATACCTACGCTAATATACAATAAGACCTCACAAATCTCTATTCTTTTCTGGTTACATACCGTATCAGTATACGAGAGAATAAGGTTTATGCATGTGATGTATGCATAAAGTGAAGGAGTAGTTAAGTTATAAATTTTAAATTATCTTTTATAGTAGTCTTTTGTATGTTTGAGATTATCTGTTTCTCTGCTTGCATTGCAAGTATATATATATTTATAGATGAAGAAACTGGGAATTAGATAACTCAAATGTATGAGAAAATTATTCCGAAATTGAAACTAAATTTCCATTTACTAAATTATTGATATTAACCAGAAAGAATTGGGTTTATTTGGTAGGCATCTCAGTTTCAATGATCGCCTTCGTTGTATATCCAGTTTAGATAGGATTGACGGTACATTATTATGAATAAATGAATACTAATCACCGTCTATTCACATTACTGAATGGATTCGAAACAAATTGACCACTGATGAAAAATAAATGACTTCGTTCTATTGTTGATACATGGATGATACATTTTTGATTATGAAAAATAAACTAAATGAAGCAAAAAAACATCCTGGATAAATTTAACGAAACAATTTTACTATTGAGAAAGAAAAAGACTTAAGTATTTCATTTTTAGACGTCCTTATGATTAGGAAAGAGGATGGCACAGTAAGAAGAATTGTAGATAGAAAACCTACGTCAACGGGCAGTTATACTCATTTCTTCAGCTTTGTGCCCCTTGAAATATAAATGCAATTGGAAAAAGTGCTTGGTTCACACAGCAAGAGCAATCTGCTCGAATGAATGTCTTGATGAGGAACTTATCAATATTAAACGGTTGCTGAGTGAAAACGGTTATCCGAAAAAAATTTATTGATAAGAATATGAATCTAAAATCAAAGCAGTCCAAGGTACCAACAATTCAGAAAAAGGCCTTATTCTTACAAAATCAGGTCCTCGGGGATAAATGGGGGTAAAAAGTGCATTTCCGGCTGCTGATTTACGCTGAGCCTTCAAAACCACTCCTCTTTTGCGTTCGGTGTACAGGAGAAGCTGCCTAATTTCGCCTCTTCCATCTGTATGTATTAGTTTAACGGCTTCTGTGGTGTTAGTTGCATAGGCTGTACAATTAGGCGTGTTTCCCGTCAGATTTCCGAACATCACCCTGCGTGTTTAAGTAAAGGACAAACAAAATCTATTTGTAGCACTATTCTGTCTCATTTTGTGAATACAGAACACAAAATTGATGCTAACTAGGTTTTTAGAGTTATTTACTGCATACCAACAAATCTTAACTTCGCCTTAAGAGTTCGATTATTAAATACTGCTGAGGCTGTTGGGATCCATATTAAGAAGCCTAATTTATGCGTCCAAAAGAAGCTAGTTCAGATATTATCCTTACTTTTGCCATCTAGGTTCTAATGATCCTCAGTTTTTGTGGAAATTCCCGTAATTTTAGTTGATATTCTATTTACAATTATATCTTTATTATTACTATAATTTAAGCATCATTAGTGAACTGTAACTTCAATGATCTTATTTTACCCATCGATATTATTTAAAAATCGGTAATATCGTTGACTACTGTTGTTGTTGACTACTATTCTAGAATATTCTATCTATATAAACCTATATATGATTGTAGAGACAGAAGAGGAAATTATCGAAAAGGATATTCTTTGCTCAAATATTTTGTCTTTTAAAATGTTTTTGTTTCCTAACTTGATAATACAGGGAGACACTCATTAGTGCTTGCCTCAAACTTCTGAACGTTTCTAACCAACACTGTATCTTCCGTTCTGTAAGTCGAATCTATTGGTTACATTCCGATTGAATGAGTGTCTTCTAGAAATAGCCTGGTGTTTGGGTTTTCGATACGTCATATTAGGTTTTATAAACAACTTTGTATTGATTCTCCATGGTCAGATTTATATGAAAACATATTTATAACGATTTGCGTACTAGCAGACTTTGAAACGAATCCCATATTGTCTGGCTGGATAAAAACAGCTGATATCACATAAGACATCTAATTTCATAAGAAGGATTGAGGAAGAAATACATTTTTATAAGATACTATCAGAAGGTGGAATATCTAAAACCACATGTGGGTGGTTTTTTGTTCATGAACTGGTTTCACAGATACGAATGCGAATAGCAAATACCTTGACTACAACTATAAGTTGTCTGAATGACACCGTGAAATGTAGATAGATAAATATATTTTTTCAGACGTTCTTCATACCTTTATCATTTCAAGTGTGCCTTGAAGTATAAACTGATCTTTTTCCAGTTGACTGTTTTCACTTCATGTGGCCAGGTTTCTGCCACACTGATTCTCCTTGTCATGAAATGCAAATGAGTATAAGCAAGGCATATTTGATAATATTTTGCTACTCAAAGAGTGTTGCAAAGAAGAAAACTTTCTTTTCGACGAACTTATCAACTAGGCTGTGTATTCGTGTATTTATAACTAATAGGTGGGAAAATTCAGATTAATTTCTGGTCAAGGGTCGAATTCATAAAATTATAATCAGGAATTAAAATGTCATAATAAACAGGGGGACGGATACAACTCAAATAAGGTAGCATCATAATTACTGGGAAGGTTGACATATTGTGCAATTAGGGGTTAGAAATGTAGAAATAACAAAAGTAGACAGGATGTTTGGATAAAAATCTAGTGGGATCATAACTAATGTGACAAATAATTCTTTATGCAGTTAGGTATTAAATATGTAGAAATAATGAAATAATAAAATAGACACAAATTTCGGATATGAAAATATGGTATTGTAAATAGGGATTAAGAAAATCTTAAAAATAACTTGAATAAACGGGAAGTTTGGATAAGAAAGGCAGTGGGATAGTCACTGTTAGAAGAATTACCTGTGGCAAGGACAAGAGTTGGACGTATTTCTTTTGGATACAAAGCGTGGGTTTGAGTTTTTAGATGACTAGAGCCTCGAATATGCTCATATGTCCTAATTTTATTCCCTTTAGTAGGTTTGATCGAATCTTGTACATTATTTTGAAGGGTTTTCCGAACGGCGCTGATGCTCTTTTAGAAAGATGACTATCCTACAGAACAGCAAAATAGGTGGCATAAGATCAAGTATGCGTGATCGAACTTAAAGTCAATGAAACTCGCGACAGACAAAAATTGAAAATCATTCTAGTCTTCACTAGTGGTTGATCACAGGATAAAGTTACCTAAAGTTCCACTGATAAATTGTGACCACTGGAGTCCATATTCAATGCTGACGGAGGTGCTATATATCGTGAAATTATGAGGGTCAAAATTCATGAGTAACTGGATTCTATCACAGTGGCTAAATATTCAACGAGCCCAGCCTCATAACCTGAAGGTTCGAGACTCAATTCCTGGTAGGATCGTGGATGTTACCTGCTGAAAAGTCCCAAAGAAGGATGAAACAGCTTTTCAGTACTTACTGTTTTTTTTCCAATTATTCTCCAACTGAAATAAGTTCGCTAACAAACCTGATGACATAAAATCGTCTTATTTTCTGAATATGAAGAGAGTAGAGTATATTCTCTCCTAATACGCTTTTCAAAAGAGAGGAGGAAGAATCATATTTTACAATTTCTAACATTTTCTGAGCTCTTTTACCTAATTGTCAAACAGTCTAAGCTACTCTGTCGAGAACATCTGGCACTTTACAAATACAAAAATAATTGAATTTGACTGAATACCGAACAATGAAATCACAGTTTATGATTTTATTCAAATTTGTCAAAATTCTTCAGTCCCATGAGTATTCTATCATACAATGGGATGAATTATGCTGAAAAATAAAGTCCGAAATGAATTATTAATGATTTTATTTTAGGCGTTACATGGCTATTTCATTAGAATTTTTTATAATTTACTACAGATTTCACAAAGCTTTTTTAAATTATCAAAGCTAAATCAGAAAATTAAGTTGTTGAGCATATCTCTTATCCGTTTAATCAACTTAAAAAATAAATCTTTGATAAGTTCGTGAAATCAGTTTTATGTACTTTTCGCTTTTCAGTAAATTAGAAATAGAGATATATGGATACCAGGGAAAAACATACCTGGCCGTACAGTGGATGAGAAATAAAACCAATCAAGACTTGACGAGAATTTCGTCTAAATATTCAAAGATTTATTACAAATTTTATAGCTAGCTACAACTGGTGGATGGTGAATAGCTGTGGTATCCGGGATGCGCATTTCGTCCTATCTAGGACTCGTCAACTGTATGCATTCAAAAAGCTGCAACCACCTATAGTTCAGAATTGCATGTAGAAAGTGAAAAAAAGTATATTTCCTAGTTCAGCAGAAACTAGGCCATTTGGCTGGGATGTTCACAGTTCCTGGATTGTTAGCGGTCTTCATCGAAGTCGAATTTCGCAGTAATGTTTAAGGGATAGAATGCTCACTAGCCACCCACGTGGTTCAGGTTAGATTCCCAGTCAATGCACTTCAAAACTTAGCTTAATAAATTAGCTGGTATTAAGCCTGTAAAAAGAAGACGTTTAGGCACGAGACTAGCCACTTCATCTCGTTAAGTCGCCACCTCTATTGATTCCTTAAAGCTTGGAACTCTATGTTCCACGTGGAACGCAGAGGGATGAAATCGAAGTCAAATCCTTATGATGTCAAAGTTACTGGAAAATATCGTGGTTTCACCACTAACAAGTCATGAACTAAAGCTAAACAGCCTCTCAAAGAATTTTATGAACCTATTAAACATTTTTATCTGACGAACCACCGATATTAATACTAGTAAATAGATAGTAGGTACTAGTAAACAGACTTTAATTAATCTGTAGTATATTCTAACCCATTTATTTGAATATCTATTGAATATTTTTTAACATTTAACGTTTATTATCATTAACAGAAATCTTCAAAATACAAATTATTCAATCTTGATCAAATGAACAATACTTCCAAGAGTAGTTTTAATTACTTTCATCTTTATAAATGTATACTGAACATAATAGATTATCATTTATATTACAACTTATGGATGCAAATTAATTACCATGACTCCTACTGAATTTGTACACAGTTATTTTTTCAAACTATCATTTCGGACATTCTATTTATGCGTTGTTTTAATTGAGTAGAGTAATACTCACATTTAGGCGGAATCGATGTTATCCTAATTAGGGTTATAATCAGATGGAAATGAGAAAAAATGTTTTTCCTCTTATGTTTTAAAGTAAAAAAGGAAATGTTCTCAAAATTAACACGGCTTTTCTGTAAATTAATACTTTAGACTAAATTTCAACTCATCGAGAAAGGATATTATACTTCATTAGGAATTCCTTGTCTATTCTTCACTAAGGATAAGAAATCGTTACATAGTAACTGATTCAGTAGTTCTATTTTTTCAATATATTTTACTGTACTACACGAATTGGAATCAACACTTGACATTACTAAAGTGGTAAAACGAAGTTATAAGAGAATGGGAATTTATCAGCATAAAAGTTAAAAAATGTTGATGAATCTTCGTCATGTTTTTTTGAAAGATAAACTTAGTTTATACAGGTTTCTATTCATATCATTTCCATAAAAACTTGACTGGTCTTCAAGAAAACTTTTCCTGTTATTTTTAGTGCCACATCGATAATTACAACTTTGGCGGGTTACATAATATATTCCATTCATCAGAATGCATCTTATTTAATGCATTTCATACTGTTTTCACTCTACAACTAAGTTCATGAACCATAACCTACTGTTACACACGCATTTTCAAATAGGTTTCAACATAATGCTATGCATTTTTTAAGGGAGACTGAAGGAAAAGTTCGCTGAGTAATATAGCATACACTGGATGCTAAAATACTACTTCAAGTAATGTGTTATTGATTAGTATTGATTGAAGACGTTGTACAAGGAGTAAATATTTTAGAATAAAATAATTTTCGAAATTCTGTACTATGTTTAAAACGAACTTTCTAGATAGAATACAGCTTTCATTATTGCCAAACTGGAAGTACCTATGATATTAGATAGTTGGAGGCAATCGGCCACAGGAAGCCTTCCACCTAGGTTTCGTGCTATTTGGCACCCACCAGTCAGCAAGGTGTATCTACAACCTTGAAGGAACTCACGTCCCTTCTGAGATTCGAGCACACGTCACCCAGTGCTGCAGTCAGAGACGCTACCACTGAGCTATTCGGGCTCGCGTTGACCTCCTGTAGGACTGTACTGGGTAGTTTGATTGGACACTAGTTGGAGGCCATCGGCAGGAAGCCTTGGACCTAGGTTTCGTAATAACTATCTAATATGATCAAATCAATGTGTACCATGATGGCGAGCTACCTAGAATGGTGGCCACATTGCAAACCTGACTGGTAGAACTCAGTCTGTACCAAAGAAACGACTACACACGTCACACTAGTTAGTGTCCAATCATGCTATGAGTATCTCTATATTATTGAGGTGTTAATATATTTTATATCAATATGACTAAACCTAAGAATACACTAAATAGATGTATCTTTGGACTGTCTCACTTTTGAATTGTTGAGGTCCTGTAATCAACGTATGTGGAGAAACAAAAAACGAAATCTAATCTAAAAGTTCAAAAGGCATTTTCACAATAAAAAATGACGGAAATAAGTTGCATTAACAATAATAGTCTACTTTATTCCAAAAACAGGACTTATAAGACTGTATGGAATTCTCAGCATTTGTCACAATATTGCATCTGATTCACTAAAAATATAAATAAAATTAAAATTAAATTAACCAGAGAAATTTGTCTAAATTCACAGTATAAAGTTAAAAATATTCGATGTACAAAATGAGAATAATAAATATAATAATACCAAGAGTTTGTTTCAAACAGTATTGTTGATTTAGTTTGTAAATTTTAGCATATTATATATTATTGAATCTAATGTTCTGTTGATATAGCATGGTGACGGGGAAGACAAAAAATAACAGTTATTACACAGTTTAAATGGTGTTGAAACTTATGAGAAAATAAACAAAACATTGAGAGGATTTATAAAGTAAGAAAGAGAATAACAATAAAGCTTGGGGGAATAAGAATGGAGAAAAGGGTTTATTTACTAGTACAAAGAAGGTTTGTCAGTTCATCCATGACACTATTTTCATCACATAAAATATGAACCAAATATGGTGTAGGGGAATTTTTATACTCGGACGTACGTGCATAAAGTCTTTTAAAATGACATCTTGTTTCACCTCAGGAGAAACAAAGTTGGAACTGCAGGTAAAGTGGATTCTCACAGTCTGACAAAATTCCTTTAGAGAATTGACCGCTTCGAATCAAGTGTCTATCAATGTTGATGTCAACGATATGGCCCAATAGGATGTCACTCGCCCTACTGAATGACAGTCTTCAGAGTTCTACTAAGTATGACATAGTTATTTTTAAGCAATCCAGCAAAGAATAACGGTGACCAGTAAAGAAGAGTAGGTGAAATGCACCAGTTGACAAACTGTAAGAGGAGGAAGGATTTGGTCATTCCTGAGTGCCTTAACTTCTTGATATGAAACGTTAGACGAAATATTATTTCAGAAATCGCTAAGACATGGGAAGATCAGGATAGGTTAGAAGAAAGAATTAATCCAAGATACTTAATTTCAGACTTGATTTCTATATCACTATCATCAATTTTGCAACGATCGTAGGAATCAACAGCTTTATTCAACTTTCTTCTACATCGAAAACTGAAATTAGCAGTCTGACATTTGGAAGGAATTAGTTTAATGACATTAGACGAAGATCATTTGCTGACTGCTCATAGAAAGCTTTTCGTCTAAGTACAATCTAGCTGAGAGTTAACACACACTGAAATAGTTAGATAGCCGGCATAATTAAGAAAGTTCATTTCATCATAGTGATGCAAGTCAGGCAAGAAGAAAGAAAACAGAAAAGGCGGAAGAATAGCTCCTTCAGGGACACCAGCCTCAGTAATCAATGAAGTGGACGATATTCCCTCCCATACAGTGTACTGCTTTCTTCCAAAGAGATAAGCATGCAGCCGTTTAACAACCCTACACACAGTTTGAGTTGCACCAAGCTTGTTGACAAAAATATCCCCAGGTACTAAATGGAAGACGAAAACTCAACATTTCAAATCAACATTACCTCTAAGTATTCTCATTAGAAACCATCTAGTTAATGACAAACTAAATGAATGTCCGAAGCGACACATTTTTTAAAGATACCTTTAACACACTTAATTATTTTTAACGGAAATAAATAAATATATGAGCACAATTTGTACTCGAACACTCTACCAAACTAAGATTTACTTTTGTGCTCCTGTAATCCAGTGGGAGAATGCTTGCCAACTATTTAGGTAGTATGGGTTCACAATTCCTATCGGATTCATTTTTGAACATCATCTGCAGATGCTCTACAAGTTGATGGCTGGCCGGATTAATAGGGAAGATTAAGTGGGTGGTTAGCATCAAACTCTAGTCTCTTGAGTGCAATCTGAATTCAGAACAATGGATCCAGTGAGGATCCGAGGGTATCAGAGGGGAGAGCATTTGCGGGTGAAATGAAATCTCATTATAAATTTCGGGTCGGTGGCACAGTGGTTAGGATTCTTGACGACCATGCACATGGTCCGGGTTCGTTCCCCTGCCAACGCACACCTGATATCTATGGTCGGCCTGAAACATTTGGGCTACCGATATCATATGCTGAAAATTCCAAACTTGTACCGAAAAATACGGTGTGGAATCAAGCTATAATCAAAAATAATAATACAATATAATGAAATGTATTGATAAAATTAGAATAAGCGTAATATTTTGCTTTTTTTTCAATAGCAGTACACAGTATAAGCACTTCATTTACACAGAATTCTCCTGATTGTCAAAGGAACTGAATAGTCGCACATTTATTTGATATCACAAGCTTCTTTATTTTATTTATTTTTTATTTTCGATAACAGCTTGTTTCCACATCGTATTTTTGGTACAGGTATGGAATTTTAAACCTGTGATATCGCTATCGTCAATTCTGCAGGCCGACCACAGATATCAGGTGTGCGTCGGCAGGGGATTTAACCCCGGACCATTTGCATGATCGGCAAGACTCCTAACCACTGTGCTACCGATACACATAAGGTAAGTCGTCTTCATTTGGAAATCTTACTCTCCGATTATCAAAGTCCCCCCAAAATGGATCTAAGCAAGTAAATAAACTTCACGTTATTGCAGAAATGATAATTTTTTGTATAATTTCATCTAAAATGCTAATACAGGGTGCCGAAAACTCGATAGAGAAATTTTGTTTACTAATTTATCCGAGTTGATTATATTTTCATTTTCAGATAAACATGGCTTTACATGAAGTGTGTTTTCCTAACCCATCAATTCACATCACTTCCTTTTTCTTTGTTTTGATTAAAACTGCTGTTTATTTTTTTATATTTTCGTCAAGCATGTGAGTGTTTTCCATTTGATTAATCTACTCACTCTCAGTTGAAGACTACATATATATATATATAAAATGTCACGAAAATAAAGTATAAATGTGACTTGCTGCTGTAAACAAAATTCCATTTAGATAATTCATATGTAGCAAAAATAGAAAGTGAATCACGAGTGTAAACAACATCTCATTTCAAAGTATCAACATGTGCTCAACGTAATCTTGCGTTTCTCTGACATTTTTTGATCCTAACAAACAAACAAATGAACAACTATCACATGGCTGTAACAAACTTCATTGTCAAAAGAAGTTCTAGTTTACAAAAAGCTCAAATCATATGAATGAGAAATAATTATAATGAAATAATATTTAGTGTTACACTGAGATTTCAAAATGTATAACTAAAAGCCATGAATTACAGAATTTCATCATGAGCTGACATTAGTTAGGATACCATTGGAAAACCTGAAAGTACTGTACAGCGATTTTATCCTAGTTCGGGACTCTTCGGCAGTATGCATTCACTGGGATTCGGACCCATGTAGATAGTTCAAAGGGTGTTATTAGATAAATTCACAAGAAGTAAAAAATGTAGAATAAAAGCTATGAATATTGCATACTCCTAAAGAGTTTTCACTGTTTAGAACGTACTTATCTTTATCTACATTGTGAACTTACGCATTGTTTGAATAACTAAAATTTTCAAGTATCCGATTTGAAGGGATTTTGTTTGATTGCATGGATATTTGCATGTTTGATTGTATAACTAAAATACTGCTTCACTTCAGTAATCATGATAGTGGGACAAGCAAACATTATTCCAGTGGTCAGTAAGTTAAGATGTCCAAGTAAAAAATAGTCTTCATCAGTTTATCCTCTATTTTTTTAAATTTTTGATTACAGTTTGATTCCACACCGTATTTTATGGTACAGGTACAGAATTCTCAGCATGTGATGTCGGTAGCCCAAATTTTGCTGGCCGACCATAGATATAAGGTGTTCGTTGGCAGAGGATCGGACCTCGGACCATGTGTATGGTCGGTGAGGGTCCCAACCACTGTGCCACCGACGCACAGTGGTTAGTTAGTAAATAGGTTTATATTAGGTAATATACAACAAAAGTGGTTATTCCAATTCAAAGATTTTGTTTGACACTTCACTGTCTTGTGAAGTAGTTATTCTTCTGTGGAAAATATGTGACTCAGTTATCCTGAGAAGTGCACAACCTAAATAAAGGTAGATTATCTCTTCTGGTCATATAATTTTATGTGCATATCAAATAGTTTTCTTTTTCAGGTAGAGTAAAATGACTTTTCTTAGTATCAGATTTATAAAAACAATTTCGTTAGTTTGAACTAAAAGAGTATTAGGATATTCATGGGATAAAGTGAACATATGCCTTTAAACTGAAGTAAGCCATTTGGAATACAAAGGATTATTTCATGGTGAAATCCTCCATACAATCAAACAAAAATCCTTACAAAACCAATACTTAAAAATTAAATGGTATAGTTGTAGAATAAGAGATGTGAATAAAAGAGTAATTAATCATCTAACAACCAGAGCTTATTTATACACAATTTGATGAAAAGTTCTATGTGAGTAAGTGCGATTGAATAGAAACTACAAATAGAAGTGAAATTGGGACTGGCGCTGGTTTATCAGTAGTATATAAAGGGATATTCATCGGCCTATTAAATATCAAATAACTGGGAGATAGATTTGTTGTCGGGAAAAGCAAATGGTACACTGTTGCGGTCATTGATGGTAAACGTGAAACGAACACTAAGAAACACACTATGGAGGCGAGCAGTAACATAATTTGAAGGATCTGTGCAAATAGTGCTTTGAAGAAAAGGTGTATATATTTGTCCTATGTTGAGATACCAAGTCTTTCGTCTTCAGCCGTTTCAGAATCATTATGTTACCAAACAATTACGTAAAACTGACAATTAATATTGAATTAGACTCAGTGAGTTGTAGCTAAGAAATAATTGTGTCACAACGAACTAAAACACAGAAATAAAGTAGAGACGTCTAATTACTAGGGTAGTGCTGGATTATTCATAATAATTATTTAGCCAAAAGTTACCATACTTATACACCTTGAGGATCTCCGAGTAGATTTAAAAGAGATAAAAGTATTAAAACAAGTAAGTTAGATAAACAACGAGTGTATTCTCGATGAATATGAGTACGCAGATAAAATTAACTATTTTATGAGCAGCTAAACAACACTCAAAAACTTCGTGACTCAGCAGACTTAAGTAAAATGGCGGAAAAGCAGAATATTTACTATCCAAAGCACTCTAAGGAAACTAAAACTAAAAATACTGACATCGGTGGATGAACGTGACACTCTTAAGCCCTCTGTAGGTAACATCTTACGATTTCATGGCCAATATATAGTACGCGAATCAGGATTCTCTATATATGCAGAGTCTTAGACATATGCAAATCCACTAATCATGGAACTGAAAAGTGGTTACAAGTGGTCCTACAACATACATTCATAAATATATACATATATACCGCACCATCTTCAGTTAATATCATCTCAGTGTCCAGATGGTCAGGGGCATTATTATGTTACCAGTAAGTCTTGGGATCAAACACCATACTAGAACAAAATAGTTATACAGTACTCTCTAGCTGATATCAGTTTATGATTTAACTTGGAGTCGATCGAATTTTCATATAGTAATACTAAAAAATGTACATAAAGAATTTGTAAACCGTAATTGGAAAGATATCCACCTTAGATAACATCAACGTGGATAGAAGTAAATAATATCTTCAGATGTTTTCTCATTACTTAGAGACGTACCATTGATGTGGATAGTAATGCTTGTGTGTCAACATATATTGCAAAAGCAAAATGAAATCATGCTTTCAGTGGTTATTCTCAAAGAATTACTTTTAAAACGTACCCCAGTAGCATATTTTTTTATTTAATATGGACAGAATCACTGAGTTGTCCTTTAGGTCAAATTTAAAGGGACTATTTTCCCAATTAGCTGATAAGTGGATCATAGAAACATACATCAAACAATTTGAATTCTTTATTTTTTCATTGAAATAGCTTATCCTAGGATATTAATCAAAGAACCAATAAACAGACTGCTCTGTTTAGCAGTACCATTCACTTGTTGTTCATGCAGTCTCAACCCACTGGGAATGTTGACAGCAACATTTTATACGTAAGGTTTTTCAGAATTGAAACAAATTTGCAATGCTCCTATCCATTTTAATAAGTTTCGAATCGAGTGCTGATTATAACTAGGGTAGAAAACATGTGTGTGCATTTGCAAATTTAGCTGACCTTATGCAGAAAGCTGCACTAAACTAGCAACTGGGCCATCAGTCAGATGCAGTGCCAAGACCTTTCCTCGTAGTTAGGTAAAAGTGAGAAAGAGTTCATGTATAATTCCACACTTAATGCAATAGTGTGAAGAATGTGTAGACAAAATCATTTGGAAACCTCGATAAGTTCAGCAGGAAGACTGTAAACATCGTTTGTAGAAAAGCATATTTCCATATGCATCAAAAGACTGACATCAGAACAACTTTCAAGATTCTATGCAGTTATGACAATAACGTATGCTAAAATATGCTCATGAGACAGTGATTCATACGTTTAGTCCCCCTTTTGTGTAACCGAAGATAATTTATTGTTACCTAGCTTTTTTGAAATGAATTAAACTAATATAACCATTGAAATCTAAATTGTAACGCCAATGTCGCTTTTTTCTCGCCACCATTTTCACTGAATACCTTTAATTTTGTTCGAATCATTGTGCGTCGGCGGCACGGCGGTTATGACTCTCGCCGATCATCCACACGGTCCGGGGTTCGGTCCTTAGCCGACGCACACCTGATATCTATGGTCGGCCTGCAAAATTAAAGATATCGATATCACATACTGAAAATTCCATACCTGTACCAAAAAAACGGTGTGGAATCAAGCTGTATTCAAAAATAAATATCCTTGTCAATGATAACACTGTCCACTGATCAACAAAATCTTATATTTGTAGACTCGATGAACAAAGATTCCGTAATCAACCTCTCTCTGCACCTACCTATATTACTTTTTAGAATTTTAACCCTATCCCATCCTATTGTGTGGTTGTTTGTTAGTGCGTGAAGTGCAATGGCTGAGTTTTTTTCCAAATTACTTATCTTTTCAGGGTCACTCATTCTTCCCTTAGCTAAATTCTTATGTTCTGATAATCTGACTACCCCAACCTACTAATTTGACCTATGCAGTTGACTGAACTCACAGTCATTGCAGGGTATTTTGTAAATTATATTATTTTGTCTAATTGGGTCCACCGGGTCTTTTAGCCTACAGAGCTTGTCTCTGAGTGAGTTTGTAGGTTTGAATGCCACCCTAACTCCTGCTTTATTCAGAATCCTACATAGGGAGGATCTCAGATGTACCTTCCCTATATGGTCTAAGAGTGGATGACTTATATTCTCTCTCTTGCTTATGTTATCATTACTAGTTTCACAATTATTTTTACTTTTGTTTACGTAAAAAGTTATTGATTTTCTTCATAGAACTATTTTGTTGTTGAGGGTCAACTGGGTCCTTTAACCTACAGAGCTTGTCCCTGAGTGAGTTTGTAGGTTTAAATGCCATCCTAATTCCTATTTTATTCAGAATCCTACGTAGTGTCTCAGATGTCCCCTCTTTATATGGTATAACAGTGGATGACATATTCTCTCTTATTTATGTTACCATTACTAGTTTCACAATTATTTTTATTTTGTTTTTGGCGTTTATTGATCTTCTTAATGAATTTTATAGGTTAGTTATTCAACACCCTCGCTTCTTCTGTCTGTTTTATTTCGTCATTTAGGATTTATGCTCTACCACAGTGCCCAAGTTGTATACATATATCAAATCTTATATCCAATCAAAACTATGCATGTTCGAATAAAGAAAGAATAAGACCTAATTGCTATGTGTATTATCATAATTTGTTTGATTGTTTTATCGCACAATAATTTTTCGTCCTTTTTTATTCTGACAGAAGTTTGTTTGATCAAATGTCGCCTGTTTTAGCTCCTACATCCACTCTTTGGAGTGTTTCAAGTATGTTCGCAATATCACTTGGTATTTCTGAATTGTCACTTGTCCACTTCAAATAACGTCCCTCTTTATGTGACGTAAAACATTTCTCTGCGTTTTGTGGCCGTATTTGAAATTACATTATGCTTAGTAACCGTCGGTAACAACAGGAAAGTGTTCAAAAATATACGCTTATAAAAACGATAATTTAGGCGAGTTTTATTTTGGTCTTCAGTGATACATCCTTAAAGAGTTCGTCAAAAACTGGTTTTTTCCAATTTATCAACTAATCACATACTATATTAGGATGGTGCAACAAATGTAATGTTTATATTTGGAGAATTTTATGTAAGTGCACAAATGCACTCATACTTATCTCTTCTTCTGGCGTCTCTGAAATTCTTGTTACTGAATTTAGCTGACATCAAGAGAAATGAAATAACAACTGATTTGATACTGGATAGTAATTCAAGAGTTGATTTGTGAGGATTAGATTTGTATTCCGGTTCTGACCACGAATCGATATCAGTTAGAGAACCATTAAAAACAAGGAGTTCTGGACATCTATTTTATCTTAGTTTGAGAATCATTGGCAGTACACACCCACTGAGGCTTTGATTTAAGGACCTTCTGGTTACAAGACTACCTCGTGTACCATTTAGCCACTGGGACTAGATTCAATGGCTAGCCCATGAATTTTAACTTCTTCCAGATTGCTATTTTTGGTCGACCATTTACCATTGTCATCGGTGGGACATCCATCCTCACACTTGACTGGATGGACCTGACGGGTCACGACTTCTCACTAGAACTCCACGAAACTGCATTCTATAGCAGGTCACTAGTAAAAATCAGTGACATTGACTGGAGGTCGCTCTAAAATCACGAACTGGTAGAAGTTAGAGTTCATGCGCTAGACATTAAATCGGGTTCCAGTGGCTGAATGGTATATGAGGTAGCCTTATAACCGGAAGGTCCTGGGTTTGAACCCCATTGATTTCGTACTGCTGTTGATTCGGAAGCCAGATAGTATCACAATACAAAAGTTTGCGTTCTAGTTCAGTCTAAGTGGGATGTAATTCAAAGCTGCTGGAATGCATAGTATAATGATAAATACTTATCTCACTTAGTTTCAAGATATCTTCACAGATTATTTATTAAGTGCAAGCATTGTGACAAAATAAAGCAACATATATTTACATACATGAAGTAATTTTAAGTGGTGGCAATCAATTAAAGCTTCCCAGAAGATCAAAATATGAGAAATAATTTTACCATTCTCTACTTGTGAAACAAAATATGCTTTCAATTTGCCAAAATACTGTTAGTGAACAAAGAATATTCTTTTCGTTAACGCCCTCATCATCAGGTTCTGCTGTTATAAGTACACAATAGTGAATGAATTAATGTTAGTAACAACATTAACGTTGTTTAAATAACATATAAATAATAATAATAATAATAATAGTAATATCAATGGATTACGTTTCAATAGCGTCAACATAACAATAAACACTGAATATCAGTCAGGCGAATTAGGAAAAATGGTAATACAAATTCATGAATTTATAGTCTCCACTGAAGGTCAGGGCAGTAGTAGTGGCTGGACTTGCTTTTCCCCCACACAAAGAGGATCACGATAGCTTCTGATGTTTGAAGTAATCGGTACCAGGATGTTTTTCAAAATTTATTTGGTACCCTGTAGATGATAGAGAAGAATTCGTTAGTGCTGGCTTTGTGACCAGTGCTAAATAAATTTCCGAAAACATCCTGGTACCGATTACTTCAAACATCAGAAGCTATCGTGATCCTCTTTGTGTGGGGGAAAAGCAAGTCCAGCCACTACTACTGCCCTGACCTTCAGTGGAGACTATAAATTCATGAATTTGTATTACCATTTTTCCTAATTCGCCTGTCTGATATTCAGTGTGTATTGTTATGTTGACGCTATTGAACCGTAATCCATTGATATTACTATTATTATTATTATTACTTATATGTTATTTAAACAACGTTAATGTTGTTACTAACACTAATTCATTCACTGTTGTGTACTTATAACAACAGAACCTGATGATGAGGGCGTTAACGAAAAGAAAATTCTTTGTTTAGAAACCATTCCTTTGATAAAAATTTTAATGAGCATTTTTAATTCAATAAAGTCCTTCAATTTTTCCTTCTTTATAATATTTTCAAAAATCAGCTGTAATTTTGAAAAGATAAAAATAAGAACGCCTATTCATGTCACTGAAATTCAAGAGAAATCATTGCTTAAGATGAATAATAAACATTGTGAACAATTTATAGCCTTCATATAACGAGAAGTATTCATGTAGTTAGTACAAATTTAGTAAAATGTTCATTGCTAGAAGCATTTTTCATGTCGTTAATCAAAACGTTAAAAATGTTTTTATAATTTGGTGGAAAATATTCTCTGAAGGAGAAATCTGGTAGATTTTCCGCATACCGCATTATAATATTTCATAAAGCATTAAGGACATAGAGTATTACATTGTTTACGAAAAAGGATGGATTTATTTTGAGGAATTTTATTACCGCAGTGAATTATTTCATTTGACTTAACATATTTCTTACTTCAGAATCATTTTTGGTTTTGGTATTCAAGTTGATTTTTTATTTCCTGTCGACTAATTACATTCAAAATATATACTCGTCATCTTTTGCCCTATTGGCTCTTAGTATGGACGGTTCGACGAGTATTAATATGATGTTACCTGACAGGTGGTAACTAGTGATGGAATCGAGGATGCATATTCTGCCATACTTGGTATCTGAGAAGTCGGATGTTGAGTCTGAGCTCTAGTAGAATAACACTCACTGAGGATCGCAGATAAATCCGAATGACGAATCCCAAATAAGATGTAATGTGCATCTGTAATTTCACCATTAGTAACTCTCTTAAAAATCACCGGTATTCATGAGAATAAGATCTCACAGTAATGTCAAGGCACTAAAAGAGGCTGATCAGAGTGTTTCTGAACATCAAGATCAATTTCTTTCATACGGATTGCTACAGAGTCGGGAGCTTGAAGAAGATGGAAGCGAAAACCTTTCTGAATAGGTGATCATACTTTATATACGACTCTGAATGGAATCTCTGCCTACACAGCGTAACCACAAGTAATAATGTGTTCCAGAATTGGGCTGTTGACTGTTCTGCGTTCTTCTGTTGACATCCATACTGATAAATGTTCATCGGCACGTATAAAGAACGTACTGCTGATAAAGCTTATGTATTCAACTATACAGCAGCGAGTTAACTGGTAAATACAAGTTAATGTTATCAACAGCAGGCATAGAGCAAAGATTGTTCTTCCATACACGGATTTATGCCCACCATTAATTGTGCCTCCCTTGAATTTCAGACTTATAGCCAGTTATTTCTCCGGTACATCTAGCTTTTGCAGATGTTTGTTGATGAAGAAGGTTGGATATCCATTTTTAGATAGACTGTTCCCAAAGAACTCCAATCGCTCACTCAATGTGTCTCCAGTGTATATGAGACTGATTCTTGACTCAAGAGAGGCTATGAGATTTCATTTTCTGCATACTGAGACAAAACTATGAAAGTTAGTCACCTGTCCAACCTATACATTCCATTTCAAAAAATCAGTTTTACGTTTCCTGAAAAAGCTAATTCCTATCTCCTCAAAATTTCTTGAAAACTGCATGAAATAAAAAGGAAGTGATATTTTTTTAACTTCCTTATCTGAAAACAACATTAAATAAATTTCGACAGCAAATTTTCTTTTAAGTGTTGGTTTGTGGGGATTTGGTTGGTTTCAGGATTTCATCATGGGTTGACATTAGTTAGATAAGACAGCTCTTTCGTCCTAGTTTGTGACTCTTCATCAGTACGCACCTACCGGGATTCGAACCCAGGATCTTCATTTTTATTCTCTGTATGCCTCTTTAACAAGCAACACAATTCTCTGTAACCGCTCACTTCCTCATAGAGTTTCCTTCATATCACTCCTGGACGTCCAACTCGTTGTTACTTGTTTGATCCCCCTTTCAGTGATGGCCTGAAGGGTTATGCTACCACAAGCCTCCTTAGTATGTACTCACTCAATCTTCTTTTTCCCCAGCATACTTGTTGAGCAATAGCTTTTTGGTTGGTTCGTTAACAGAGTGTAGCTCATCCCAGGTTTCAAGTATCTATAAACTGAATGTGAATATAACTTTCACTTAGCACTAATGGCGCATGGAGTCTCTTATAAAACACTCTCCTCAAAGAACTCAGATTTCTGTTAGTTCGTTTCACTAGATATTATTGTCTCTTTGTATACACATAAACATTAATTAGTCGAGAGTGTTTTACAATTATTCAGATGAAATTATTCAAATATTAACCATCAATTCATGTTTCATTATATAGACAAAAAAATAACAATTTTTCTTTCTAGAAATAATAGTAGACATGATTTCTTTTTTCATTCTTTTATGTATAAAACATTTATGAACAAAAAAACAGTTCAGTGATTCATCAAAAGGAAAAAATCTTTGTTAATCTCCACTTCATTTTAATGAGGATTAACAAAAGAATCTTTGTTTGTCAATTGTTTAAAAAGCTAGCATGATTATATAACATTTTTAAACCATCTGTTCAGAAGGAGAAATAAGAATAATGTGAAAACATCATGAACAGAAGGAAAGAGAACAAGAAGAAGAAGCAGAGAGATTCATATACAACCACATGTTTTTATATCGCCTCAACAAATTATTCTTCTAGTGGTAGGTTAAGTTGCATATACACATCAAAATACATGTGTCTCCCCTTCTCTAACTGTCTCTTACATGTTTTTACTCTTTCAAGTATCATAATTCTTGAAATCTTGAATAATCTGAAAGAAAATTATAAAGAAATAAAGGAGGATAATTTCGTCATCAAAATCTAGAAATATTTTTCTACTGTATAACAACCAACCTACATATTCTCAATTTGTGGATGATGGCTACCAGTGGAATCCAAAATGCTCATTCCACGATAAATCAAGTTGACTTAAACAACCTACATGTCATAAAAATCCCCATTTAGACATTTAGAAAACAGAAGGATTGAATGAAGAAATATTTACTTTTCAGCTAAATCCTCATCTCTTGCTTTACTCTAATATTTGAACAAGGCAAGAACTACAGTTTTAGTAGAATAAAATGGTACCATCTTTTATTTCGTCGCCTTCTCGTCAGCTGCTTACAAAGCAGAGACATTATTAAATATATCTACAAAAACAATTTTAACATACTTGCACAGGGTTCATTCTAAACAAAAATCAATCGAATAATATATGCATACAGTAATAATTTATACATATATATGTAATATTAAACACTATTCTGAACAATAAAAATCATACACAATGTAAACTTTTCAGCATTACGCATTCAGATGAAAGAGAGATGAAAATATCCAGTTACCAGGGCAAAGAAAAACTGATAACCGCTTCTTTCTGGACGCATAAATCAGGTTTCAGGCGCTTGATGGAAATGGCTTCAGTAAACTTAAGGAGAATTGAGCTCTTTCGTCTATTGATAATTTTCAACAACGCCTCGACGTCCACCTTATGACCCGTGTCAAGGAGATGACTGGCGATGGCACTGTTTAAAGCATTTGTTCCCTTTAGACATAGGCGTTTTGGTACATGTTTAGAAAATCGTAGATATGCCCTTCTTTCTGTCCTTCCAATGTAACTGCTCCCTCAGATGCATGTAAATTTGTATATACGTTTGGAGTTAACATGAGAAGGATATCTATCGATTTTTGATTGCATCAAAGAGCAAGTTTTTCGATAGACGGGAACGAGCTTAGCTGCAGGATAGGCTATGGCTAGCCCTGTATGTAACCTTCTGTTGATCATCGCTGCAATGTTTTCACCTTTATAATCAAGCTGAACGTAGACTGGCTTTTTTCCCACTAATATATATAGAGCCAGAGATGAGGACCTAATTGAAAAGTAAACATTTCTTCTCTCAATCCTTCTGGTTTCTAAACCTACATGTTGCAAAGAATATTAATATAACATATTTCATTGGGTCTGTGATTTGGAAATTTCGATGCAATAATAAAGATCTAGGAGTGCAGTAAATGAGTCGACATATTAGTTTTGCATCGTCTGGTGAATAATTAAATCAATCATTTTCTATTTAACTGTTTCTACCTGCACACGTGCATATTTCTTGATCTGCCAGCTGCATATGCCACTTAGGCGTTTACTTTGGGTAAAGAAAGTCTATTTTATTTTATTTCTCATTTTATTATCGCTTGATTCCTCCTAGTATTTTGGTACAAGTATGGAATTTTTAGTATGTGATATTGGCAGCCCAAATTTAGCAGACCGACCATTGATCAAACATTGGGTCATGTGCTTGGTTGGCGAGCCTCCTAAACACTGTACCACCGATGCATACAAGTTAACAAGTTAGACTGCCTTTGAGTACTTTCTTCGTCCGTAGGAAAATGCAAAAAATTCAAGCGAAGATAAAAGTAGGTTCCATCTTCTATCTCTCTGATGAACGTCAGGAGTCAGTGAAATGGAAAGCATAGGATACCGTCAGTGAATGCAAAGTAAACACGACAACTAGTATTGAATTCAGAAATAGTTTGTTAGCAGGAATTCAGAGCGGCTACATTTTCCATCAGACTCAACAAATATATCACATTTCACAATGTATCACTTCCACTATAAAATATTTTCATGTCAGAATATTATGACCATCCAGGATGCTGTATAATTGATATAGTTTAGCCAGTCTACATGTAATCAAACATCTTCGCTACACCTAAACTAGGAAATTAAATATATCTGGAATAATTCAGAATTATAAGATGGGGAATCATTGAATTGTTAAATTTCAGAGTGAAAGACATGAGTATATTCATTTGATTGGAGATTGGAAATACTCGGTTGAATAATCTGTTTGCCTTTCTGGCTTTTTACCAACTTTTGTATTTAGACAACACTGGCATGAAGTGAAGCCTTTTTAATATATATTTCATTTCATATGCCAATTTATGGTGCAACATGGATAACCAGTAAAATGTACTTGCTTTATAAAAGAATGAATTGTTCTCATTTAATAGTTGTGAACATTTAGGGACGAAATCGCAGCTGTGTTAACTTGTATCTAGAAAAATACTATGGATGATCAACCGTTTAGCGTAACAGAAAAGCAAGAATATTTAAATGATAAAATTTCAGAGAAAGTGAATACGAACTATACAACCAAAGTTCGTTTAAATGCCAATAAAAGTGTGTTTTGATCGTCCGTAGTTTGAACAATAGTTTCCTGGTGCCGTCTACATTGTACAACAAAAGCATTTCAGTTGTCTTTAATTGTTGTTGATAATAAGCTTGTTCAATTGCACGCCATATATCTATTTGTGTATTTTGATTCAAGAGAACTCATATCACCACAATTTTTCATCATTAGGAACTATTCAGTCATATATCTTGTCACAGGCAGATTTGCAAACAGGTAAACCAAACTAATTTCCGGAAGTTAATGCAGAAAGAGTAGATATACCCTGATGAGACATTCAACTGATACTACAAACCAAGCTGTCGGGTGGAAGATGAATAGCAAACAACAGTGATTGTGACATGAATAAGATAGAATAGGAGGACAGAGCTTGTAGAAAGTCTACAAGACAGTTGAATATGACTTCAGAGAACCGAATGCGCTGAAAATACGCCACCGAGGTCCTATGTTCTACTCAAAAAGCAACTAATGAATAGTCATAATAAATTGTGTCAAGAACAAATTGTTAAATTGTGGAGCCTTGAAGTCCTTTAAACAGAATTTCCAATCACCAATTTAGAATTATTGTGCAATTTTTGTGTTTCTAAGGCTTTTGTAATCTATATTCACACGTCCTAACTTTCATTTCAGGCTCAAATTATTTTTTCAGTTAAAAAAAACTAGTTATTTTAATTTTGTTTCCATACTCCTCCTGATCACACTTGTAATCCGTTTAGAATAACCATTCTACAATTATATTCTAATCCTGTGTAATTTTTGTTTCTATGCCTCTTGTAATCTATATTCATACCTCCTAACTAACATGTCAAGTTGAAAAATTTGATTTCAAATTGTTTCCATGCTCATTTTGTTCACACCTGTAGTTCGTCCTATCCCTGCGTTTCTAAACCTCTTGTAATTCATATCAAGTCGAAAATAATTATCACCTTCGATTCGCCTTTAAAATTATTTGTCCAGTTATCAAATATTAATTTTTTGCATACGTTGTAACTATTTTCTAATCCTATGAAATCTTGTCTCTAAGCCTCTTGTAATCTATATTCGTACCTTCAAACTATCATATCAAGTTGAAAATTATTATCACCTTCGTTACTATGTGAAATTAAACAAATAATAATTCTATCCATGTTAAAATAATCTATATAAATGCGATTGTACAGCTTTTGAGAATGAAATCGCCGAAAAGATATCTTTGCTGAACTTCGTGTTCTCTTCTTTCTAATGTCCATATGGGTATTTTCCAAGAATTTAGAATTAGTTTTACTTTTACTTTTAATATACCGTAATTTGAGTTTAAGGTAGAACTGGATGTGAATACCTGTCGTATTCTGATTACTATCTTCAGTGAAATGTAATTCATAATAACTCACACTGTGTACAGTGAACTTCTCTTAATGGCATCTGAAAAATCGTCTGGCATTGCAAATGATGTAACTGAGAGATAGAAGAGAACATTTTTTCTGGGATTTTATTTGTATTCCGTATACTTACGCTTACTGGATAGTGCAGATATTTTTGTAAACGTTCAACAATATTTACAATTAGATAGTCAACAGGAAGAACCCCTACTCAGTTACATAAATATGGATCTATGCACCGGTATGGTAAGCGTACTTATAAGCGAATAAAAACAATCTTCAAAACTGAAGCGAGCTGAAAATGAATGTATTATTTAGACGGTTTGTTGGTAGAAATACTCAAGTAATTTTTGTCGTAGATAAAAAATTTAAATTTCACAGTCACTTCAGTAGACTTCAGTGCTAATAAGTACCGTTTAGTTTTGACTTCGTGTTTTTCTATCCATCTTTTACCCTTACCAAGAACGGGTATTCCTTCATTTCAGTTATTCAGACAATGTTTTACAAGAGGTTCCCACATTTCGAGGGTCTATCTATTATCATTTACTAAAGAGTTACCAGTGGCGAAGTCATGTGAATTTCAACTGGCGTAGTTCTGAACCATCCTTCCTAATAACAATAATTTAAAGTCAGTTAGATGAACAGGCACTTGTGGATGAAATGGCCTGGCAGTTTCGCTGCAAATCGCTAATTGCAACAGGTTGGAATTCATAGGTCACTGGACCTATCAATTCAGTCCCAGTGGCTAAATGACCTACGAGGTGCCTACTTCCAAAGAGTCCGAATTTGGAACGGAACATATTTGTAGTGTTCCTCGACTTTCAAGGGATATCTAAGAGATATCGGTTTGTGCCAAAACACATGTAATCAGTAAAATCACTGCAGAACAATACTTGAAAATCGTTACATCTCACAGAACTATAATTCACCTAATTTCATAGAACACCACTAAACCTTTTGTCTCGAGTAATAAGAACCAAATAAAACTGGAAGCTTTAAAACTGTAGATTCTCCAGTCTGTATTCATAATGGCAACATGAAAAACTAAGCATTTTGGCATTGTTATGTAATCTCAGTCATCAGTAATATAACCTATATTCATCAAATCAAATAGCTTAGTTCTTATTGTAAAACTAACAGTTACACACAATGTCATTCATGCGTGAAGTACGTAGAAAAAAGTGAATGCATTCATTTTTTCATTCATAATCACAGAATGAGTACACATGGGATTTAAAAAAAATATGTAGAATACTACTTTCGTTTGGTTAGTAGCCTATGTAACAAGGAAAATCTGGATACATAATTTTAAGTTATGATATACTTATATAATATTGAAGTAAAAATATCAATTTTGCAGTCAGAACCTGTAGTAGTTTTTGGACGTTATTTCATTTATTCTTTGACATACTAAAATACACTGACTAGGTTTAAATCAATTTGTCCCAGCCTGATTATATCATACATTTACTAGCAGAAGCTTATTTATAGAGAGATAGAGTATTACATGTGAAAAGCTCTATTAGATTTGCTGACATTCTCAGTGGAAAAAGATGTTTCCTCAAGTTGCTTTTTATGTTACAATATGATCTGTGAGCAAAGCTATTTTATTGTGATTGTGTTCTCTATGTTGGATGGTTGGGGTTGAAAAACACTTATTGCCTCACTACAATACTACGTAAGGCCTCCAATGCTCCTTCTTTATATGACAGTACTACAGACACTTTAAGTGCTACATTACTTTTGTTATTTTTGTCAATTTGGTTGATAGTCTTCATTTTTTTTCTATTGTTCTTCGTGTATTTCTGAATAAAATCTGACCGTTAGTTATTCACTAATTTAATATCTGCACTGCTAAATTTTCTTTCATGACAAATATTCAGAATAATATTTTCCATCATGAAGGAGCAGACAAAAGGGTTAAATGAAAAAGTTATACTTTCGGTTTTGAGTAAAAAAAATTATTCAACAGTGTGCATAGTTTCAGAAAAAGGGCATTATGCGTACAACAGGCAGTTTCTCAGTAACATTTATATCCTGCAACAAAGCAGAAGATGATTGACGTGACTCAATTTTTTTTTCTTTGCAGCTAAATTTCTCAGACGATAAGCAGAAACCTTGTCAATCATTAAAAGAAATATGGACAAAAGCGAAATATAAGACTAGATGAAATTTCAATGAAAGCATGCAAACATTTGGTAACTAAATACAGAAATGTAGCATTGAAAATATACTAAGAATGATTTCAACAATTCATTATTCCCAATAAAACTTGAATATGACTCTTTTAAAATGGAAATATATGTTTTTAAAATATAACTGAATTAGAATTAACTCACAAATGTTGTGTATTCTCGTACATAGAATTTAAAAAGAGAGTAGAAAAGTAGCTTTTAATGATAAGCTTTAGTTATTCATTCCTACAAATAGCTTAATCATTCAACCTCTTAACTGCTGATGTTATTTTATCTCATGTGGCATCAACTCATATTGAGTAATGAAAGTGTATCCTAGTCATCATCTTGATTTTAAGAGAGATATTAACAGTAAGAGGAACTGACATATTCTGAAAGAGAATCACAAAAACATTAACTTACAGTCGATGGGATTCGCGCTATGTCGTGAATCAGCAGAAGTTGGGATTCATGGGCCATTGGATTGGGTCCCAGTGGCTTAATGGTATACGACCTCGCTAGCCTTGTAACCAGAAGGTCCTGGTTTCGAAACCAGGTGGGTGCGTACTGATGAAGAGTCTCAAGATAGAACGAAACAGTTGTCCAGGACTCCCAGGTTTTCCAATGGTTCTCTAACCAATGTCAGCTCATGATGAAATACTGTAACCAATCAAATCCTTACACAGCAGCACTTGAGACTTATTTTCTTTCTAGTATGAAGTTATTCATTAGAGTAGGCAGTAACAACAGTCTGGTAAATGTGTTCAGGTGTCACGCTGTCAAATGAGGCTTGATAATGAATCTACAACATATACCACTTTCAGGGATGAATAGTATCAAGGTTGATCTAGTGAGCAGTCCTGATGAGAAACATTCAATAAGGCAGATTTGACTACAAACCCTTATTTGTGAAAGTGAGTGGCGAAAATAGTTTATACTGAAAATGAAACACCACCAAATTTAAGACTTACAATACCGCGGTATTATTTTAGCCAACCAACTCAACGTTCGTGAGTTCAGTAGATCCTAAAACCATGCATTTAAAAAGTTCTTGAATAAAACACCAATTTACTGAGTCTAGATTTCGATCGTTCTCTTAATTCTTGTGGATGCATTAATAAACTAGCCTAAAAATCGATTAAATCAGGTACACCAAACAGTGCTGAAGATGACTAGCACATTCATAGGTTTACAGTTCATTGACAGTTTGTATATTATCTAAAAGGAATGCAAAAATGTCTACCTGATACTCTGTATTATTAGAATGTCGTTTGACTTCATTGTTTACCGTTCCACTGCCTCTTGACTGTAGACTCTGCCTAAGAGTGTATCCCTGAATGTCTTCAGAAGCAACACTAACCTCCTGAACCCATTTACAGTAGAAACAGACAACCTAGATCTTGTACTATGAAACATATGGTCACAGATTCGTTGGGGGATAACCAATCACAGTAATGATCATCGGGAAATAAAGCCATGTCATTTCTGAATAAGTTTAAAAGCTCACTCGACTATGAAGTGGATGCTGAAGATATTGTCTAGGAAAACAATGAAAGAATTGCATTCAGTCGTTCAACTCAGTGAGCATAACAATACCAAAAAGTCCATGGTGTATTAATTTCTGTTTCCACAAATTTTCTTTGTCGGCAATCGGACGAAATTGGTTTGATTAAAAGTTAAAAGATATTCAAAAACAATTATTAGTGGATAGAATTATTTGAATCGCATTATCTTTCCCATCAGCTGCTTTAGACTAACTTTATATCGCATAGAGAATTTAGTGCTGTTTTAATTGCTTTTAGAGCTTTCTAATAAGTAGGACACAAGCGATTAGATATTGCATACAATTATGGTTGTATCAAATTTCCTGTGATCACATAATTTAGGTTTGCCATTATAAAATCTCTTATTATAAGGATTCAGGGATTTTCTCATCACTGCATCTCACTAGACAAATGGTAGAATAATTTGTCGCACTGGAATTAAATATTGCCGATGCTGGCATAAAAATATCAGGACCCTGGATTTATTATGTGGTATACTTGGGAATTATATGGCCTCACCAGACAGAACTATCGAAAGTAAAAAAATTCCTTCACGTTCCCAGTAGAACATATAGACTCAAGCTAGTGGCTTGAAGCTTCTGTAGCGATGTTTAATTTTACAGGATGAGGTTGCTAGCCCCATGCCCAACCTTCCCTCTTTACCAGCATTATTTCTGCCTTAACGAGGTAGAAGAGTGCGCCTACCCTGGATCGAACCTTAAACCATGTGCATGGTCGGCGAGCGTCGTAACCGCTGTGCCACCGGCGTAAGTCAAAGCATAATTACAATCCATTCGAAAGCTTTTCGAGTATAATACAACCGAAATTCTTTGCAAGCAGGTCAAAAGAAGAAATAACAGGGTTCTTTTAATGAAATTTCACTCACAAGTCCTAAATTAATCGAATTCGTATAATGTACACTGGACAGTGGTTTCTGGACAAAAATACTTAGGAAACGGTTTATGAATTCTAGTTATCTGTGTCACTAGGCATTTCTTTACTCAAAACACTACGATGTTTTGGTAAAATGATAAAGGGAAGACCCTTAAGAAGTGTATTCCCCATCGTCTGTCTTTTCAGATAAAAAAAGGTGTAGTAATTCATATGCAGAGACACATTTTATCATGTCCGAACAAGAGTGGCATATTATTAGGCAACAACGAGATATTATTAGAAAAACAAATGCATTTAACAAACTTTTGAATGGCATTTATACTTACTACTAGAGAATAGACGAAGCTCGAAAGAAGCGATCCAACTCTGATTTTTTAGACAGATGGGGTAACTTTTTTCTGGATTCCAGTTCATGCTTTCATTTATTCAAGTATTTTTAGAAGTTATTCGAGCCATAATTAATCAGGTTAAATTATGTAGAAAATTAGGTAAATCCTAACGAGATCATGTCACAGGGAATACATTGATGGGGTGGATAGAAAGATAGAAAGGCTGATTTGTTTGTAGTCGTATTGTTTCACTGGTGGTATATGTATACATGCACACGCTGTTGTGAATACACTGTAAATAGTCGAATAAAGATCAATTAATTTTACTGAAATTGTTTTACACCTCTAGGAAAAGAAAAACTCATACGAAACCTACAAACGATTGTGAACGGATCTTAATAATGAACGAGGAGGAACAAAAAGAACAACAGATGCTTGAGTTGACCTTCGCCTGCAATACGCATAGAAATACCGCTATAAGTCACGGAACTGCCTGTCAGTAGACACCAATCCCCGAATAAAAGCAAAAGTCTCGAATGCGATCAAGCTGCTGAAGTCCGGAAAGGTAGCAGGATCTGACGGAAATCCTCTGGAAGCACTAAACACTGACCCACTACTGCAAAAAGCTTGAGAGGAAGGAAGAGAAGAAAGGCAAACTTGTCTGAATATCACAGAAGATGTTCTGAGCAAGAACTGACGTGGAATAATGCTCTTGTCAATGCCAAGTGAAACACGAATTCGCATCAACTCAGAGAGACTAAAAGGTGAAATGGAAGAGGCATTCAGCCTGGAACAAGCTGGATTCAGGAAAGGTAAATCATATGTTCATCGAACTCCACCTCTACACATAGTTATCGTAGAAAAAAGCACTGAATATCAGTGAAACCTCTACCTCAACGTCATCGACTTCAAAAAGGCCTTCGACAGACAGCGTTGAACGAGAAGTAATTTGGAAACTACTTCAACACTATCCCTTACCTCAAGTCTTTATCAATCTCATTCAACAGCTATTTGACAGTGGCTCGCATCAGGTGATCCACAATGAAAAATTCAGTGAGAAATTTAATGTGAATACAGGAGTGGGACAAGGTTGTCTATTATTACCAATAATATTCCTAATTGTCGTGAATTCAATTTTGAGGCACACTGTGCGTGGAGAGCGAGGGAAAACAATACCTTGGACGAATAATAAGACTCTAGAAGATCTGGATTTCTCGTGTGGATGATTTATGTCTTGTGATACACAAACTTGAATACATGCCGACGAATAACAACACACTGGTAAAAGTTGCCTGCAGAGAAGATGAGACTCCAAGTGAACATAAAGAAGAAGGAATTAATAAAGATAACCAACCAACAGCAACAACAAACAGCACTTGTCACTATCAGCAGGAGAGATTTAAGATAAGTTAACTCCTTCACTTGTCTAGAAAGCACGGTTTCAACCACAGGCAGGCAGACAGCAAAAATGAATATGACAAAGCCAGCCACAGTCGGAAAGACAAGTTCCACATTCATCAATCTGAAACCACTTTGGAAATCTTCTGTACTGAGCAGCATCAAAAACAAGATTCTGATTTTCATCAAAAATGTGAAGTCAGTCACTTCTTCTATATGTGTCAGAAACCCGCACTGTCTGTCGTGATAACGATTTCCAACAAGCCACTGCAGACTTCTATGAACATCTGCTGTAGATCCGTATTGAAGATAAAATGACTGAAAGTAATTAGCAACAATAAACTATGTGAACGCGCTAGTCAAACACCTGTTGTTCAGCGAATATGTCAAAGGAAGTGAAGATGTATCGGTTACACGATAAGGAGATCATTGAATGACATCTTAAGCTATGCCGGTCTTCAAGTGGAAGCCGAATTTAAGACGACGAGGTGGGCATTGGTTTGAGGACGATATGGGGAGATCAGAGGATAAGGAATCGTGTGGCCAGGTTAAAAAGAATTGCAAAAAACAATACCAAATGCAGATTTGCTGTTAAGGCCCTATTTTCTACTCGAAAACATGTAAAATTACACACTACTCACAGTGTTTAACAAATAGTAGACTAATATTTGTTAGTCTGAGGTCGAATTTTGATCACAGTTCATACAATTTTGTTTATAAGATTTGGATGCCTGTTTCGTGACTTACATGATTCGGCAAAGTTTTTCTTAAAAGAGGTGTCGTACATATATATATATATACCTTTGTTATTATAATTTTTATGTATGTCACTCGGTGCCCAATTATTTCGGAACTATTCGGTCAAATCGTATTCAAAGTTCACATGAATAATAATGACTGCTTATGTGGTGAAGCAGTTAGTAATGGAGTACTACCTGACGACTGATGATCAAAGTGTTTCTATGCATATTCGCAAGGGTGAAAAATTCACACCAAAATGATATCTTCAGCGAATAAAAGTACTTCATACGATGATTCCCTTTTATAAATTTGAACAAAGAAAGAAGGAATATTGGCGCAGAGTAATATGGATTCATTTTATTTAGTCGGTTCTCATCGGATGCGTACAACCTGAATTTTTTTATAATAAAAATAAAAAGTGTACAATTTTAACGAACTTTTGCCCATTAGCAAGCATATTGTGAGAGCGTCATAGTGAAAAAAGGAGTTGCGATTCCTAAAGTGTCTAAAGTGTTACTAAATATATATATATATATATATGTATAGTTACAGAAACGTTTCTTGAAAGAATAATTAATTAAAAGTTAATTTGTTAGGGTGGTAACAAAAGAAAATTAGTAATAGTTACTTAATTAGATAAGAGAAGATCAAAATTTCGGTGCACATGAGGTTAGATGAGAAGTTGATGATGTATTAGAGTGAGCAGAACTCAGAAGATCAAGAAAAATTATCCTTCACTTAAGAACACCTTCAAGCAATTATACGTCCTCTCAACAATAAAAATATCTTCATATTGCGACCAGACAAAGATTTAAGCGTCGAAGTGATGAACAAGCCTGAATATGTCAAGTTCCATGTACCGAGAAAATTGGTGAATAAAATAGACACAGAAACCAAATTCGAGAATTTATTCAACCAGTTAACTGACTTGCATCCCGTTAGTGAGGATAAGAAAGGTAGGTTCAAATCAAGACTAGTTGGTTTCTCTAACCAGTACCTATGCTCACCAGTTCACGAGTCTAGAATCATGACGAAAGAACACCGAAAAGCAATTAAACTTCTGCTCAACAATGAAGATATCGTCATATTGCGACCAGACAAAGGTTTAGGCGTGTTAGTGTTGAACAAGGCTGAATATGTTCAGAAAATGGAGTCCATTCTGAATGACACGTCGAAATTTAGGATTGATAAGTGCAAGAAGGATATGATGGATTCGGCAGAAAAAGTCACGAAAGTACTCAGGGAGCTATTGAAAAATAAAATGATTGACAATCATACGTACAATGAGTTAAAACCCCCGGGGTCTTGTCTACCATATATGTATGGTCTTCCGAAGATACATGAAAAGAATCGCCCAATGAGACCAATACTCTCAATGGTGAATTCACCCTTTCACAAAGTTGCTCGCTGGTTAGCCGATAGGCAAGAACCTGTCAGATAACGTCTAGCTAAACCTACTCCAAAAGACTCGTTCCAATTTGTTGAAGAGTTTAATCGACTCTCCAACAAGATATATATATGTCGTAACACTTTAGACACTTTGGGAATCGCAACTCCTTTTTCACTATGACGCTCTCACAATATGCTTGCTAATGGACAAAAGTTCGTTAAAATTGTACACTTTTTATTTTGATTAAAAAAAAATTCAGGTTGTACGCAGTCGATGAGAACCGACTAAATAAAATGGATCCAGATTACTCTGCGCCAATGTTCCATCTTTCTTTGTTCAAATAAAAGTACACTGTTATCTGGTACAACACATATCACATTTAATATACTGTTATTTAATTATATTTGATTGACAAATTATACCACTGAACAAATTATATTAAGCTCGGACAGAAGACAGAAGCGAAAATTCATTCCGTCATCTACCACAACTACAACATGAAATGATGATGGTAATAATATTTTCATCAGCTGAGGGTTTTCTTTCAATGCACAAAGTTCATACTGTTGCTCACAGTTTTATGCAACGATTTACTGGAAGCCAGTTATAGTGCAAAGCATAATAAAATGTAGATATTTGAAAGATACAATAAAAACAATTCATAAAAGCTTAAATAAATAGTTTTGATTACAGTATTTTATTGTGTCCACACTTTCTTTGACTTTTAGAAAAATAGCGCCTGCTTATTTGTGTCAGAATACCGCAGAAAAGTTAGCCCCTTGTAAGGAAGGATTCTTTTCGGATGTCTGAGTAATGAGGCATTGGAAAGAAAAGAGGTAGCGACTTAGACAAGTGTCTCTTTTCTTTGTTTCCTTAATAATCTTCATGATAGAATTTATATAACATTTTTGATTATCTCATATGATTTATTGACCGACATTGTTAATATTTGATGACGTTTTCTCCTTTAGTTATATAACGAGTGCCCAAAAACCCTTAATTATAGGCTAATTAGACTAGATAGACTGACTGACGATAAGCAGGAATTCAATTTTGGATGCGAAATATCAGCGAAATCACTCAAATGTCGTGTATCTGATTCAAAAAGACTAATTTTGCCCTGAATTTCAACTGTAAACAAAATGCGAATGCTTATCACCATTATTATTTATTATTATTTCCCTTAATTCCTAGAGGAACAAAGGGCTTCAGCTGCACATCTCCATTGCCTTCTGTTTTCTGCCAACTTATTCACCCCGCTCCAAGTCTGCCCACATGCTTTCATTTCCTCTTCACATGACCTCCTTCAAGTCACCCTTGGACAACCGACTCGTCACTTCCCTTTCGAGTTCCACTTGAGCAACGGCCTGTTGTGTGATGTCACTTGATGGTTTGTTTCCTCAGAGTATGGCCAATCCATCTCTGTTTCTTCCTGCAGATTTGTTGCACAATCGATTCCTGCTGGGTTGGTTCGCTCATTACCAGAGATCCCTGTTGCTGATCTTTTCTGGCCAGCCATCTGATCTTGAGTAGTATTGAGCGAAGACAACTGTTAATGAAGGTCTGTAGTTTGTTTGAAATGTTCTTTATGACCTGCCAAGTCTCTGATCCGTATAGTAAGTAGCACTGACTTCACATCGGAGTTGAAGATCCGGATCTTATACTTTATGCTGAGTGCTGTTGACCTCCACACAGACTTGAGAGTAATGAAAGCTTGTCTTGCTTTTCCGATTCTTGCTTTGATATCCCCGTCAGTTCCGTAGACTTGTAGTTGAAACGGTGCTTCCTAGATAGGTAGGTAGGTAAAGGAGGTTGTTTCTTTCAGGTTCCTCCCATTTATACTGGCTGGTTGTTTTCTGTTGTTGTTGTTTCTGTTGTTGTTGGCCAGGAATCTTCATCACCTCTGTTTTCTCCATGTTCACCTGAAGTCCTATCTTCTCTGGATGCTCCTTCTGCCAACTTGTTGATTTTTACTTGCATATCTTCCAGTTTGTGAGAAATCAGACATATATCATCGGCGAAGTCCAGATCCTCCAAATTTTTTGTGTGGCTTTTTTTTATGCCTGTTTCCTAGTTGCCTGATGTCTGTCATATTATCCAATCTACTGCAATCAAGAAAATCATTGGCGATAGTAGGCGGCCTTGTCTTACTCCCGTTTTCACTTCGAAGGATCCCGTAGGCTTCCCGTTGTGGATTACTTAGCAATCATCATTGTCGTATAACTCCATGCATTTTACAAATCAGTTCCTCCCCTCTTTTGAAAATTCACATTTTCAATAAAATCAAAGTTCACTTTTTAAATTTTATACCAGACACAAAATACCTGATCCCATAATCGAGAAAGAAGATGTACTTACTTACTGTAAACAACACAGTAGTAAGTTTATAACATGTTCTCTATTGATTAGTTTTCTTGTCGTGACGATAGAGAGGCTTCCAAGGTTCATTTATATTATTATCATAATGTCACTTTATACAAACAGAAACAACTAAATGTTATTCAATTTCATTTAAGTAAACAAAATGTTCTGCAAGTTCTGTTTTACTTTATTTAATGTATTTTTTTATGTAGATAAGTTAACGAACAGTTTTTATAAGATTTTGTAATCTGTTACTTGCTTTATAGATAATTATTTCGCTTTACATATGAATGCACAAACTTATCTGCAGCCATACACGTGGTCCGGGTTCAATCGTCGAAGGACGAATCCCTGATAGTAAGCGTGGAAAAGGAGGAGGTTTGAACGTCAGAAGAGACAGCAGCCTCACCTTACAAGTACTTCAAATCACAAAAGCCAGAAGCCCTGTATTTCATTAGAAACTAAACAGAATGACCGCATATGTTATGAACTACCGGAGGGGGGGCTACTTATTCCGAGCATTGGAGGAGTACAGACTAGTTATTTTTTCGTGTTTGACTGAATAATGATATTATTCTCCAAGATGTTTTAGGGCAAGGCAACAGAGTTATGTGTCTAAATGGGATGCTTTACTAGATGTAATCATCTAGAAGCTTCTAAAGTTTTTTTTGACTAAATACCCGAACTTTCGATTTTAAAATGAAAATCTATCTCTTTGGAAAATTTGGAGGTGATTGTATTAACTTAATTATAAGTGATAAAGAGAAAATACAGTGTTTTTCTGTAAACTTGCTTTTATTGGCTAACCGTTTTATTTGGGTTTTTTCGTTAGATATCGTCACTTCTGTTGGCAGGTGTTGCTGAGATGCTTCTTACTTCATTCGGTACTGTAATGATAGTTACAATTCAACAAAAGGTCTACCTCAAAGACGTGAGAACCACCTACAACTACTTGATATATAAATTATCCTTGGACTTATCAATAACAACAGATGAAGCAGGATAAAACCAATCCATTCTATTTCGTTAGTTTCGTTTCAACTGAGTACACCTAGAATAATGAAAGTTAACATACTTTAGGTTAGGTGGAATAATGTATCAGTGACCATCATACATCCTATATATATATATATATATAACTGTGACCACAAATCAAAGGGTTTGCAATTAAAAGGAAGCAACTCTATAAGCATCTCAATCACGAAATATCCGAATGACACAGGATATCAAGCAGACATCTTGAATTGGCTCAAAATAATAAACGAACAGGCAAACGCAAACCTCCTGAAGTTGGCAGAAGCCATCACTATCAAACGGTCTAAACCTGACTTATATATTCAAAAAGGAGCTATAGTAAGTCTTTCTCTACTTTGGTGGCTCGTGTTATAACCTTTAGTGATTTTGTCATCCTTTTTAAATACTGATGTTAATTTATTCTCATTTTTACCTAGTTACAACATCATTTATTAAACTTCATATCTCACACATCTGATATCAAATTAATTGGGCTTAATTCAAGACAGTTTTTCAAGTTTTATTTGTTTATTGACAATTTAGCACTGACTTACATAACTTTGCAATACTATGCCTCAATATTTTGTTGCTACCCTCGCTCCCACCCCTTTCGTTTTCTTCAAGAAACTTCGAGCACATTGCACATATAAATTCCACAGTATTTTATATTATACCGACTGAACACTGATTCATCTCTGTATCACAGTCACTCTGAATCATCATTCCGCTTCATATTTTCACCGACCTAAAGTATGTTAAAATTGCAACAAAACGATTAATTTTCATTATTCTGGTTGTAGTTACTTAAAAAGACACTGACGAAGTAAATGTGTCTTTCTTGTCCCGCTCCATCTTTTGGTTCGGCTTTGTTCAAATTCATCACAGAATTAGTGTGTGAAGTCATGCTTTAGTTCAACAAACTTCAAGAACATACGCCTTCTTATTTAATAGCCCCTGAAACATTCTTTTGGCTGTTATTCAAAGCACTTTAATAAGGACATACTGACCTTAAGGTGAATAATATGCCCTGAAATATTTCTTCATGTAAATTATTCTGCTCGCTCAATTTCTATCCAATATATATATATATATATATATATATATATATATATTTATATATATACATCCTGTAAAATAAACACCACTGCTACAGAAACTTCAAGTTACTAGATTGAAGCCCTATGTTCCACCTGGAACGTGAAAGAAAAGGAAATATTATCCTTTACTGTAACTTCATTCTTTTACTACATTTAAATGTGTGTATTGGGCAAAATTATATTTTAGTTTTCTGCACGACAAATCTGTGGTATGTCAGCACCCCCTCCCACAAAGACAAAAC
This sequence comes from Trichobilharzia regenti, assembly GCA_944472135.2. Taxonomy (NCBI): domain Eukaryota; kingdom Metazoa; phylum Platyhelminthes; class Trematoda; order Strigeidida; family Schistosomatidae; genus Trichobilharzia; species Trichobilharzia regenti. The sequence continues at coordinate 43,398,418 of OX235265.1, read as the reverse complement.
TTCACGTGCAAAAGAAAACCTAATATTTGGTGGTTGGAGGCGATTGGCAGGGAAGTTTTGAACCTAGGTCTCGTGCTAGTTGGCATTCACCAGTCAGCAAGGCTTCTTCAGACCAAAGCGAAGATAAGCTGTGGTTCACTACAAACATCAAGACTCTAAAATATTTTCATTCCTGTATGTTTGCAGTGGAACATAGAACTTCGAACTTTGAAGTCCACGTAGCAGTGGTTTTGTTTTTTACGGGGGTCGCTAACCTCACGCCCTACCGTCCTTCTTTAATGAGCCTACTACTACCAGTGAGGCAGCTGTTGAGGTCTTTCACTTCGAGGGGATAATTAATGTTCAGTTTGAAAAAATAGATTTGTTTGATAAATATTCACTGTGTACTTAATGTAAAGTGTGTGGATTACTTACTTGATTATTGAATTATTGAATCAAACTGAATCGACATAAGGCGCTAAATAAATGTGCGTCGGGGTCACAGCGGTCAGGACTCTCACTAATCGTGTACATGGTCCGAGGTCCGATCCACTGCCGACGCACACCTGATACTTATGGTCGGCCTGCAAAATTTGGGCTACCCATATCACATGCTGAAAATTCCATACCTGTACCAATAATACGGTGTGGAATCAAGCTGTAATTGTTGCTAAGATTTGATTTATCATTCATAAATGCATATCTAAAGCGTGAACACATTTCTCATAATATCCCATGAATCAGTCAACTTTTATAAGCAGCGTTAAAGTGGTAATACTACTTCAAACGTCTATTAAAATTCACTTTTGAAGTCATATCTGGGATAATTTAGAAGCTCAAGACCTAGAATAACAACTCATCAGGCTATAATATTGGTTAGACTCATTCTGTATCCCTGATATAAAAGATTTTTCTGACAGTTGAGACAAAAAGTTTGTGATATGCGAGTTGCGGTCAAAAGCAACGAAAATCAACTCAGATATAAATATGAATGTTGTTTGATCAACTGAAGAAGGAGTAGGTGGAGTGAGGAACAAACTAATCCACAGACTAACTGCAACAAGCACACAGGTTAAATAAACAAGCTAAAACTAAAATCTCTATGGAAGCGGTCGGATAAATCAAATCTGATGTAGCTTAGTGAAATTCCATCTAGAGTTTTAATGCTCAGTCATGCCTTCTAGATTGACGGAAAAGTTGAACCCTACCTAGTTCACTAATCTACAACAAGCAACAAAATTTAATAGAGAGGGTTTTGAAAAATCCACCAAATTTGGTAGAACACATCAACTGAATAATCTACATACAATGATATGCATTGGAGATGTATGATAGATAAATAAACAAACTGTAATGAATCAATCATGCAAAATGACAGATGCAAATGTTGTACAGATCAAGTTCAAGTAGATAAGGGACAAGTAACATAAGAGATCCAAATTAAGGTGACATCGGATTACAGTTTACTCACATCATTATGACAAACAGCTTTTTTATCAGGGAAAGAACTTTGACATATCTGGAACTGTAACCGAATCATAATAACAATAATAACAATTATGATGATAATAATAATAATAAAACAAGTTATGATAATGGTATTGATAAATACAGTTTTGATTGAATCAGTAATAATAAATGACAATTATTGACTAAATAATTAACCCATATTCCTTTGATTTCAATGTGGGACATTGTGCTTCAACAGCTGTCCCATTTCCATTGCACTCGGTTTTCTGAAGTCATCATTTGCTGGCTCTAAATCTCCACATTAGGTCTAATCTCCTGCACATCACCGTCCAACGTCCAGCTGGTCTTGACATTAACCCTGACAAATAATAATCAGAAGATATTATCGTAGTAGATTCAAAGTGACTACTAATTTTTTTCTCTACACAGATACAGGATTTATAAGCTCTAATTACAAAAAAGACTCTCCAGTTGAAGCATCTTTCTGTCTGTTTGTCTGTCTGCTGACAACTATGGATGAATTGACAGCGTCAGTTTCATATTGGTAGTCTATGTAGAACACTTGACTTGTTGAACATTCGGACCAGCTGTTTTACATAATGAATTCATCGTAGATTGTTTATTGATCTGTCAAACATATCCCAGTGAATTTCTGATCGTATATTATATATAACGTATTTAGCTGGAGGTATTTTGCCAAAATTCAATGAATTCATTAAATGCTGCTTTATTAACATTTGCTGCCAAATTAAATTCGCATCGGGAAATAAATATTTCTAAAACATGACTGATAAAAATTAAACTTCAATAAACAACTCTACATTTTAAGAATTTTATAGCTTTACAAACTATTTTGTCCATTTATTATTCTTACGGAATGGCCTACACCAAACATAAGCTGCACACTAAAGTGAAGCACAACATACTACATTTCCGCTACAATGCTTTTGAAAGCAGTATGTGCTTTCGAGCTCTTAATTAAGGTAGTTACTCTCCAGCACGTATTGATTTACATATCAAAAATATCGATAGATTTATTTTCCTACCACATATGTGATTATAGTTTGATTAATAAGCCACGTCTGTAGCAAACACAAACCTCACATCATTTACTAGTTCGTTATTATTCTAGCCGCTCCTAAGTACAAAGTAAGAGGGAGGGTAGAGCATAGGGCTAGTGACACTACCGCAGAAAGCCAATTGAAGGGCTACACAAACTTCAACGCAAAAAAATAATATTAAAAATAAAAAATATATACAACAATTTTTCCGCTGAAATCGAACAGTCCAAATTACACAGTGGGCTGGTGAAAGCCTTCGGGAAGTCAGTCGTCCAGCCAATCTGTCTTCTCTCAATGAAAGCAAAAATAACAACGAGGACGCAAAATCTACATGCAATGTACAAGGCTAGGCTGGGAAAGCTTCCCAGGTAGCCAAAGATTTGAGAAGATATATTGTAGAAGTTCTGAGAATCTGCGCGAGCAAATGGAATGGATGTAGACTGTCAAAATTCTCTACTCCGGTCTGGTCACCCAGAAGACAACTACAAGGGCAGTGAGGTAAAGAGTGGACGTCATAATGTCACCAACAGCAACCAAAGCCTTAATGCAGTGAGAACGAATTTCATGCAGCATCGTGACAGCAAGATTCAACTCAAGAAAGAAAGGTCACAACTATCCAATGCTACGCACAGTGCTACAAACAATGCGGAAACCATATGGAAGAAGGAAGAATTTCATAAACAACTACAAATAGTAATGGACATTATCCCAAATAGAAACATTGAAATCCTTATGGGAGATATGAATGCAAGTCAAACTGGGAGCAGATAGTACAGGAAAAGAATTCATCACGGGCCGAAAGGCTCTGACTCTGTGAAATGAATGACAACGGAGAACTCTTACCAGAATTCTGCGCCTCAATGGTTTCGTGATCGGAGGCCGTATGTACGAGCATGGGATATACACAAAGCAACATGGATTTCGCCTGACGAACATAGCAAAAGCTAGATAGACTTCATCTCAATGCTACTCAAGAAAGTGGAGACTCAGCTAGCCTGCTGGATGCAAAGTCGAGAAGGGAAGCAGATGTAGGCCCACACCGTCATCTGGTTTGAGAAACCTTCAAGATGAAACCTAAAGCCTTCAGAAAAACTGGAAACAGACCACAATTCAAGTTGTACACTCAGAAACTGAAGGACAAACTTACGAGGTAAACCTTCACTACAGATCATATCAGAACAAAGTCGAAGACACTACGCGATATCCTGAGGAAACCGGCATGGAAGAACATTGGAAGTGACTCTCTGAAGGTGATGTTCAAGGAAACGTGTAAAACAGTTCTATGATGAAAGAAGAGACAAAATAATGAATGGCTGGCTCTCAACAGACACCTACCTGGAAGCTAAAATAAGAGAGAGGAGGAGGTTGGTGGAAGAGAAGATGACTCCATGCAAAGATAGACAATAGAAAAAGAAGCTGAGTTCAAAGTACATTGCACTGAATTGAGAGAGAAGTGAAGAAGAGTGCTTAGAGGGACAAAAGACAATTATACGACACACTGGTGGGAAAATGCAGCAAAACAGACAAGCAAATAAAAGAGGTGTCAGAACGTTAGATCAGATTACTAGGTCTCTATCATGGAAATGTTGAACGCAGATGAAACCTATGAAAGATGGCGAAGGGAAACTAGTTATCGGGGAGCGGAGACAAATAAAAAAGTAGGCTGATTACTTCAGATAAATCTTGAATTGAAGATCCCCTGCAATTAGCTCACATATACCACCGTCAGTAGCATACGCAGAACTGCCTGCCAGTGGACACCTTCAACAAAGGCTGAAATCTTGTATGCAATCAAGCTACTGAAGTCCAGTCACGAAAGCAGCAGGACCGGATGAAATTCCCCTACCACGAGGCACTTAAAATGGACCCAAAGACTGCGGCAGATAAGCTCAAGCTATTACTACAGTATAACTGGAAGGGAGAAAAGGTGCCTACTGACTTAAAGAAGGGCTACCTCGCCAAACTACGAAAGAAGGGGAACTCAGAGTTCTTCAAGAACGAATTCACATCATCGTGAAGAGACCGAAACGTGCATTGGATGCGAAAATTCACCCAAAGCGAGCTGGATTCAGGAAACACGGATCATTCGTTGATCAAATAATAACTCTGCGTATCATCGTCAAACAAATTAAAGAATGGTAGTGAAACTCAACTTTATCAACTTTGAAAAACCCATCAAGACTGTACACCGAGAATTAACCTGCTGACTATTTCAACACTATCGAGTTCAATGCCTAAATATTTATCAACTTAATTCGATAACTGGCTATATGAAAATGTCATGTGTCAGGACACCCAAATGGAAAACATCAGCAAGGCGTTCGAAGTGCATACAGCAGTAAAACAAGGCTACTGCCTATTATCACCAATGATATTCTTAATTGTGGTGGACTATATTATGCATCAGACTGTTCATTGGGAATGAGAAGACAGGAGTACATTTGACCGATCAGAAGACTCTAGAAGATCTGGATTTCGGGTGTGGATGATTTATGTCTCATGTCACACAAACTGAAAAATTTGCAGGCGAAAAGCAACAAACAGGCATAAGAGGGCTGCAGAGAAGATAAGAATCCGGATGAATTTGGAGGTGATGAGGATAAACAAGCTACCAACATAAACAACAAAACAACTAATAATTAATATCAATGGGAAAGATTTGGTAGAGGTTACTTTCGTTACTTAACTAGAAAACACTGCATCAAACACAGGTGGAGGAACGGATGAAGATGTCAAAACCGGAGTCGGAAAGACAAGTTACACATAAATTAATCCGAAACCACTTTATTAATCTTCTGCACTCAGCCAGTGTCAAGTAAAAGATTAGGATTTTCAACCCAAATATGAAGTCTATCAGTTATTCTATATGGGTCAGAAACTTGTACTGCCCATCAGGATAAGGAATTCCAACAGGCTACTGCAGACTTTTATCAACAGCTGTCTTCCCTCAGCATTGAAAATCAAATGGACAGAAAGAATCAGAAACAGCGAACTTTGGGAACAAACTAATCAAGAACCTATCGTTGGAATAAAATGGAGATGAACTGACCAAACACTGAGGAGACCGTTGAATGACATCTCAGATCAGACCAATGCCTGTGTGGAATCCAAATGGGACACGATTAGTGGGCCGTCGGTGAGAGGGTGACAGGGAGAAGATCGTGTGACCAGGAGGAGATGAGAGATTATCAACAGTCATGAAGTCACCTGAGGAAGACAACATAAAATAGAAAAAAGTGGAGATGTGTTGTTGAAGTCCTGTATTCCAATCGGAACTCAAGGAAATAATAATGATAATAGTAACCACGGGGTGGTAATGTTCAGTTGTACAGAAGCACTGATAAAAACCCAATGAATCTCTATGCTTTCAATACACATTGATATTGTAGACTTCTTTAGCTGACATTATTCAACAGGGAAAATATGGTGATAATATATAAATTGCTAAAACTTAACTCATTTTGTTAGTTTCATATTGTTCGCTATTTGAACTGTGGCCCGAGTGGTCTAGTGGATAACGCTTTGGCGTTTGAAATTATGGTGCTTCGGTGGCATAGCGGTTAGGACGCCCGCCGGTCATGCACATGGTTCGGGGTTCGATCCTCGGCCACGGACGCACTACTTTGCCTCGCTAAGCCAGAAATAATGCTGGTGAAGAAGAAAGGTTGGGGATGAGGCTAGCAACCCCATCCTGTAAAAATAAACACCACTGCTACAGAAACTTCAAGCTTCTAGCTTGAAGCCCTATGTTCCACTGGGAAACGTGAAGGAAAAAAACAACACTGACTCAGAACAAAACGAACGAATTTAGTTATTTAATTCCATATGAGTTGCTTGATAGTTACCCCAAAAGATATCATAAATACCCGACAGAAATGAATAAAAGCAGATTTATTCTCATTTCGTTGAAGTCATATTTTTCCCTTCTTATTAATTGAACCGGAGTATTCTGTTTCTGCTGACGTCTTAGCTGCAAGTGTGCACGCCTCAATATCAGTCTTCAGATATCATCGAAAAGTTCAAAATAATAGCCGATATGTAAACAGCAGCTGAATATTTAGGTCCAGTCAATTAAAGGAAAAACAAAAGCTGACTTAAACAAAATAGTAATTGATGTTTGTTGCACAAGAGGTAACTACCACTGCCCACATTTGTCTAGCGGAAAAGACTCTGACGGTGTTGGGACTCAGTGGGAACACTATTGCTCACTGTGAACTGCAGACACATTCAGCTTACGAATCCCGAATAGCATGCAAAGTGCATCCTAGATTCTACTGCTAACCACCATTCACCTTATAACGATGTATTCCATTTTGATACATTCATAACCACCGCTGGGGTTTTATTTGCTATTAAGTTATACTTCTAAATAAGCAGGTTTGCTGATCACGTATGAAAAACCTGTGAAATAAATGTATGCAAATATGGACATTTTATGGCTTTTGCATAGGTCTTTTCCTTCTTGTCTATTTTCATTCTTGCAAGTTTCAACATTTTATTTTATTAACTTTGTGACTAGACTCCAATGGCAATAATTAGGAAAGTACCTGCTAATATAAACAGAGCTGATGTAGGTAACAACAGGTGTCAATCTTTAGTGAGACATAAAATCTGAATCTTAGTACAAAAAAACATCATGATTTCAATTCAACATTCAATATTTTAAAACATTTTGGGGACGAAAAACCTTTCGTTAGTGGGGTTAATGTTTTCTAAGTAATAAACTGTTATGTATTCATCTACATAACACTAGATTATACGTTAAGCTATGTGAAACAACGTTAGGCATAAAGTGCAACGAAGGAAGCTGTTTTGCCTGAAAGCATTATAATATCACATATTATTGATTTACTAAAAGAGCGAGCAATCTTTACATATAGGTAACACAAGATAATGATTGTCACTCCTCGAAAAGCATCTGGAGACATTCTTATTATTATTAAATCCTTTAATTCCTAGAGGAACATAGGGCTTCAGCTGCACATCTCCATTGCCTTCTGTTTTCTGCCAACTTTTTCACCCCGCTCCAAGTCTCCCCACATGCTTTCATTTCCTCTTCACATGACCTCCTTCAAGTCACACTTGGACGACCGACTCGTCACTTCCCTTTCGAGTTCCACTTGAGCAACGGCCTGTTGTGTGATGTCACTTGATGGTTTGTTTCCTCAGAGTATGGCCAATCCATCTCTGTTTCTTCCTGCAGATTTGTTGCACAATCGATTCCTGCTGGGTTGGTTCGCTCATTACCAGAGATCCCTGTTGCTGATCTTTTCTGGCCAGCCATCTGATCTTGAGTAGTATTGAGCGAAGACAACTGTTAATGAAGGTCTGTAGTTTGTTTGAGATGTTCTTTATGACGCGCACTGCAAGTGTCTGATCCGTATAGTAGTACTGACTTCACATCGGAGTTGAAGATCCGGATCTTATACTTTATGCTGAGTGCTGTTGACCTCCACACAGACTTGAGAGTAATGAAAGCTTGTCTTGCTTTTCCGATTCTTGCTTTGATATCCCCGTCAGTTCCGTAGACTTGTAGTTGAAACGGTGCTTCCTAGATAGGTAGGTAGGTAAAGGAAGTTATTTCTTTTAGGTTCCTCCCATTTATGCTGGCTGGTTGTTTTCTGTTGTTGTTGTTGCTGTTGTTGTTGGCCAGGAAACTTCATCACCTCTGTTTTATCTATGTTCACCTGAAGTCCTATCTTTGATGCTTCTTCTTAGGGTAGTGAAATTTTTCATGCCACTTAAGTAAATTTGAAATAAGTACAAAATGTAAAATGGACATATAATATAAGACAAGGTTTCTCCTATATGTTTAACAAGTATTGGTGAATTTACACGTCTCACGACTCATATATCTGTGCAAGTACATGACTCTGAAAACTCCGTTTAACTTTTTGCCAACGAATATTTTGTGTAACTTCAATGCCTTAATAAAATTCATAAATGATAACATCTGCCTGGAAGAAATGACTATTTTATGCATCTGCCATGAGTGAGATAGAAGGAAAGTTTATCTTGATCTACATTACGCGAATTCTAAAGTCTGATTCGTGATGTTTATTTCCAGAAGTAGACGCCATGAAGTGAAAACATGATAGCGGAATACGTCTTGAAGAAGAGATCTTATTGTATTTTATTTAAATATACTTGTCTGCAGGGATCTGACTGTTTACAAGATTGATCACGAGTTGACTGAATCATGTCCCGTGCTTGAATTTTTCAAGAAGATCACCTTGTAACCTGAATGTTGTGGAATTGGATCCCAGTAGGTGGACCTTGGTGGAGAGTTCAAAAACAAGACGAAACAGTTAACCAGTACTCCACGGATTCGCAGTGGTTCTGTAACCGATTTCACCTCGTAATCAACCCTTTCACCGATGAAATCTCTGCAAACCAGTATTTGATAACTAATCTGACGCTCAGTAGCTACTGGCTCCATACAGGAAGTCGCCTGAACTTCTAATGAGAAGTCATGACAGGCGGAGCCCACAAATTCGAGTGAGATAACAATTACTCCTTGATAACATTTTTTGACAATTTCGTTAAATATCGCAAATTGATAGAAGTTAGGATTTATGGGCGATTGGTATGGGTCTCAGTGACTATGTGGTTCGCCAACTTGTCTTGCAACCAGAAGCCCCTGGGTTTGAACCTTTGCTGGAATATTTTATGTAACAAAATAATATAGTTAAGAAATTCCAGTTTACACATATACAAATGAGAAATTCTTTTTCGTATTCCTGCTTACACCAGACCGAAACACGACACGATGGAAACAGAAAGGGTTTAGTCTCATGTATACACGATGCAAGCGATGCGTTTTGATATATCTGGATGTAGAAACATAGACATCCATAGACACCACACTTTGACAGTGTTAACTATCCAAGGCATAAAATATGACATTTAAGATCTAAATTTCTGCATACCAAAAAACTGTAATTAAACTCAGTTTCATACAGTCATACTGAACAAACAGCCGCAATTAAAATTTGAATGAGGGAACACTTACCTGAATCTTACAAATTTACTCAACATTCAGATATTTGGCTTTTGAGATAATTCTTTCTACGTAGAAAAAGAACATTAAAATGTCCCTACTGTATCTGTGATCACTTCGTTACATACTTCTTACGCGTAATGGTACAAGGGAATCGTTCACGCCTCGGAAACTTGAATGCATTAAGTTAGAAGACTCTTTATCTACTATCATTTTATTATTAAGGTTGCTTCCAAGTGGAATAAAGAGCATAAGCAGCACATCACCATTTCACTACATTTTCGTCTTCAGCTAGCTAAGTGATTTCCCGTAAGCTTTCATCTCCCACTTACAAGATTTCCACCACGTCACCCTCATACAACGAACTCGTCTCATCAAATTACGGTTCACCTCAAGGTGCTGGATGTGTCACTCAGTGATCGTATCGGCTCATTTCCATTTCTTCTGCATAATTTGGAACAACAAACTCCTTTTAGTTCTGACTTTCTTATCCTTTTCGGTCATGTGTTCTTCACTGTCGAGAAGCAGAACGCAGGCTTTGAGATTTTAAATGCTTCTAGTGACAAGTGTACCCAGTCTGTTAACCGTATACAAACACTGAGCAGACATTTGTCTTGAAAATTCTAGTCTTTTTCCTCACAATGAGTGCAACAGATTTCCACACTAACTTCAGATTAATGAATGTCTGTCTAGTTTTTCTGATCCTGCCTTTTATAAGTTCATACGTGCCTACTGCAGCTGAAACGATGCTGAACAGCAAGGTAAGAAAACTAGGCGACTTCATTAACATTTTCCTGCTGAGGGTGGTTTACATATGTGATTGTCGTTTAGTTACCTTCATAGCCTCTGTCTACTCTATGTTCATTCGAAGTCCTGTCTTAGCTCCTTCCTTTGCTTACTTGTTGGTTTTCGTTTTTGGATCTTCGATTTCATTACTAACCTCGGTGAACTTTCCGGTGTAATTATCATAAAAATTATCATTGCGTTAGATCCACCAATTTTTATAAACAATTTTATTCTTGAAAATGACAGTGGGAAAATTATTTACGCATATTTGAAGGACAAGATCTCGCATCTGACCACTTCTATGTGAATATATCAAATCACCTGCTGCTGTGGAACCAGGTACATCAGTCGTTCGATTCTCACCCTATCCAAGAGGATTCAACAACACTTTCCAGCATGGTTGCCAAAAGGCGATAGTCGTGCAATAAGGAGTGCGATAATTGAACACCCGGTAAACACTGATCATTCCATCTCAACAAACACCTCCTTCAAAGTAATCTACAGAATCGAGAATAACCTATCAAAGTCAATGCGCTTTCGTCTTCTTCGTATCTCTGAAGCTCTGGCCATTCACATAGAAAAACCGGAGCTGTGCACACAAAATAGGATTACTCAACCACTCCTAATGTCATGGTAACAACTTTTTGATTTTGATGACTTAATTTGGGTTCTTTGCCTGTTCTTTAATTGCTTATAATTCTTGTATTCACTTAGATCTCTTACGTAGTTTCGTATTATCTACTTTGTTTCTATTTGCATCCTGAGTAAAACTCACTCATCAAACTATTCATATTATTGCATAACTTCTTTTGACAGCTGTTTGTGACAACTCATCACCTTTGTTACTACCCTAATTTCATTAGCAATTAATTTTCCTAACTGATTTCGTATTACGTAACTCCAATTGCCAATCTTCACCTGTGTAGTTAAAATAACCATAAGGAATTGTAATTTTGTTTGACAGACTTAATGTACACATACGTACAAAATCACACATATATATTTGTGATTGTACAGCTAAGAAAATGAATTCGCCGAAAAGAGACTCTTCGCTGAACTGCGAGTTTTTGTTTTCATATTTAAATTTCATGACCTATTCTTCCACATATTTTCACTGAAGTGTTTTATCAGAAATCAAGATCCATGCATCATCATTTCCTGTCAATTTCCGTCTAGTTCGATCATATCAAATGCCTAGTTAAAAGGAGTAATTATTCCTTTTTAGAAATTATCGTGTCAGCCATTCTCATGTTTAATCATAAATCGTCTTCAAATAGAGAATCATTGGAAACCAGAGAGCATAGGACAGATATTTTGTCCCAGTTCATGCCTCTTTCAAAATTACCCACCTATAACTGCCCCGAGGATCGAACCCATAACCTTCAGATTACAAGGCAACCTCGTTGACCATTCAGACAGTGGAATAGAATCCAGTCGTCCATGGATTCTAACTTCTTCATTTCTTTGATTAAACTCTAAATTTTTCTCTATAACTGAGAAGTAAGGACCTGAACAGTGCAAAATGTTAGCTATATATATATATATATATATATATATATCAGTGACTGCAACATGCTAGATATAGGAAAACCAACTAGGATTTGCGTGATTACACATCAAATAAAAAGTTGACAAATTATCAAATTTATTTCCAGTAGACAGAAATAAATTCACACTCACACATATCTTCTGACAGGAAGGGATGATGGTATCTGTCTTTCATAAATCCACTTGATACTATCAGTTTTCAGTAGATAAATATGATAAATATTCGAAAAGTAATTGAATTAGTCAAGAATATGCACAGAAATGAAACTAATCGAATGTATTAAACAAAAGTCAGTAGCATATTTCTTAATAATAATAACAATAACAAAGCATTATTTTACACAGAATGTGAATATATAGCCTATTTAGTTACAAAATATTTCCTCTTTTTACAGGATTTACATATAAACACAGGAGTCAAACAGCAGTGCTTATTATCACCAATGATACTCCTAATTGTGGTGGACTGACTGAATTATGCGTCAGAGATTGGAGAACGAGAAGACAGGGATATCCTGGACCAACCGACGTGAAGAACCTAGAAGACCTGGATTTCGCGCGTGGATGATTTATGTTTGATGTCACAAAATCAAAGACTTGCAAGCGAAAACCGACAAAGTGGTCGAATAAGCAGCCGGCGAAGACAGGACTTCAGGTGAACATAGACAAGACGGAGGTTATGAAAATAACCAACCAAAAACAACAACAGCAGCAACATCCAGCTTCAATCACCATCAACGGGAGGTATTTGAAAGAGGTCACTTCATTCACTCAATGATCTAGGGAGCATTGTCTGAACTACAGGCAGTCGGAACGGACGAGGATGTCAAATCGAGCGAGAATCGGGAAGGTGAGAAACACATTCATCAATCTGAAACAACCAATCTGGAAATCTTCGTCACTCAGCATCAACAACAAAATTCTGTCGGATTTTCAATACAAACGTCAAGTCAGTTCTTCTATACGGGACGGATCAGAAAGTTGGCGCGCGGGTCACAAAGAATATTTCCAACAGCCTGTTGCAGACCTTTATCAACCAACAACTGTCTTCGCTGGCTCTATACTGAAGATCAGATGGCCGGGCCGGGAAGAATCACCAACAAGAAACTATGGGAACAAACAAAACAAGAACCAATCGCCAACCAACAAATATCCAAGAGAAAGTGGAGATGGATTGGACAGTCACTGAGGAGGCCGCCACTGGGTGACATCGCGCACGCATCAGGTCATTGCTCGAGTGGAACCAGGCCGAGAGGGAAGCACGCGGCGAATAGGACGTCAGTGGAAGGGTGACATGGAGGAGATGGTATGAAGAGGATTTGAAACAGTATGGATTAACATGGATGCAGGTGAAAAGCACAGCAGAAGAGAGAAGCAAGTGGAGACGTGCAGTTGAAGCCCTATGTTCCACTAGGAATCCAAGGGAACAATAATAATGATAACATATAAGTTAATCGTCTGAAGCACATCATGTGATGTACCGTTGTTTTTTATGAAGAGGGAAGCAATTCCGTAGGTTTCCTCTTCGTTTCCTTCAAGAATCGCGCAAAGTTTAGTCGGAAGCCAGTTTAACAGGTTTGTGACTTCAAGTATTGGATCATTTGATATAACTACATCATTTGAACAATAAGAAATCGTGGAAAGTTTTAGCATTTCGATGGATGGAAATTCTGGTATGGCAATGATTTAAGCAGGCCGCCAAAAATGCAGTTTAACCTAAGGCGTACAATACATGAAAAACATGTTTAGTGTAAAAGTTTATTTTTTCATCCTACTTCAAAGTTTCAGTCTTCTTAGGGAATTAATCAAATTTAGTTTATGATTTAACATCAATACGAATGTCCTTTCCAAGAATTGCTTTCCTCTAAGCATCAGATTTGTTTGTATTTTAATCGTTATCTGGAGTTACCAACTCACTCCACAGATACCGCATTGCTTCTGTCGCATCCTCTGATTAAAGACAAATCTAATTTGAAAGAGTAGACTGTCAGTATTAAAAAAATTCTGAAAAACATTCTTCATCAAAGAAATGTATCTGTGTACAGCTTACGTAATATTATCAAATACTGTCAACTGTTTGATACATGTTATGAAAAAACAAACCAAAAAAGAGAAATTGCTCCTAACATAGGACACGCATAATGTGTAGCATGAACTAGTAGTAAAATCCAAGTATTGGTTTTGTAAGGAATTTTGTTTCATTGGTAGGAGGATTTCATCATGAGCTGACATCAAGTAGAGAATCATTGGAAAACCATCTGGGAGTACTAGATAGTTGTTTCATCAGATTATTTTGAGATTCTTCTGCAGTATGCACCCATCATCAGGGTTCGAACAAAGGACCTTCTGGTTACAAGGCGAGCTAGCTCGTAGACCGTTATGCCACTAGGACCCAATCCAACTTCTGCCAATTTACAACATAGCGCAATCATTTCGCAATATCTTCTTCGATGAATTACTGCCTCACCTTCAACCTGCTTTATATTACTGGTCACGGCTTCTCAATAGAACCCCAGGTAACTACCTACCTGAATAGGGCCAGTCGGTGGTAAGCGTTAGTTATTAAGCCATTGGATCGGGTCTCAGTGACTTAGTGGTCTACTAGCTTGTCTTGTAACCAGAAGGTCTTGGGTTCAAGCCAAACAGGTGCGTGCGTACTTCTAAAGAGTCCCAAACTACTCTGACGAAACAGCTGTTTAATACTCCCAGTTGGTTTTTCAATGGTTCTCTAACTGACTTTAGCCCGTGATGAAATCCTCCAATTAATAAAATTCAGCAGAGAATTGGGATTGTGTGTGCTAGACTACTCTCCAAACCTGACAGGTAATTTTTAATGGAATCCGAGTACTTATTATTTCTTTTACTAGTAGTATGTAACCTTTATATATTCAAAAGGCTAGTGAGAACAACAGAAAATTACACGAACTATGATCAAGGTCTGACCGGATAGTCCCAGGATTGTATTATTACCGCATTTCGTTATACACTGTAAGCAGTATATGCACTTTTTTATCAGTCGAATAAAAATGTTTCAGTAAAGGCCATGGTGACTTGAGAGGCAGTAAAGGAATCTGTATTAGAAAATATGTGTATCATATACACTAATGTGTATGGGTGAAAAACTGAAAATTGCTTGTCAACATATTCCACATAAAATAAAATAAAACGAGGCCAAAGTTATTCACAATTGTGTAACACTAGTGTATTATTATCAGTTTTCCGTTATATGCATCCATAATGTAAACATTCATATGTGTAATAAAAAATATTCGTTCTTCAGAAGATGCAGATCATTGAGATAATAAATTAAAGATGAAAATTAGGAATTTAGATTTATTTTGTTTAATATACAAGACTTGCAGTACATTAGCTACCATAACACGCTACCACGTCCATTCAAACTTCTAGAGCTCATACAATGATTCCCTTTTATAAATTTGAACAAAGAAAGAAGAAACATTGACGAAGAATAATCTGGATCCACTTTATTTTGTTGGTTCTGACCCGTATATGTAGGGCTTCTGAACTCAATCATTCTTTAATTGAGCCAAATTCTTATCGCAGAAACTTATTCTTATAAACGTTGGTCTCGCGTCAGGTTCTTATTGAATATAGAGCTTGCTTATTTCTATTATTATTGTTCCCTTCGGTTTCGAGTGCAGCATAGAAAATCAACAACACATTTCCGATTTGTTCTATTTTTTACTGTCCTCCTCAGATGGTCTCACAGTTTTATGTGACTTCCCATCTCCTCTTCGCCACACAGTCTCTTCCCTGTCACCATCACATTGACCACCCACTCTATATTTCCTTATTCTGATTCCACACAGGCATTGGCTTGGCTTCAGATGTCATTCAACAGTCTCCTCAGCGGGTGCTCGATCCGTTTGTTATTTTGTTCCTTGTACACCCTGAGTACAATTCTTTCATTAGACTATACATGCTAATATACAACTCTTCTTTAACAATCATTTGTGACAACTAATCACTTTTGCAACTACTCTTTTATATCAACATCCAGTTCATCTGAACGCCTTTTGTATTATGTAACTCCACCAAAAACTTACTGATTGTATTTTTCTTTGATAAATTTAATGTACTCACATGTACAAAACCATCATATACATTTGAGATTTTACAGCTATGAAAATCAATTCAACGAAAAGTGACTCTTCGGTGAACTACTGGTCTTCTGTATAATAATTTTTCTTGGTTAATTATCACTCCCCCTGGTGACATGCTGATATTGGCTAAGTGACACATTTATCGCCACTAGATTGATAAACTTTTCGTACTATGTTGAAACTGCTCCATCTATGTTAGAGTGAAGCAAGAGGCGAGGATATAATTGAAAGCAGATATTTCTTCACTCTATCCTATTCTCTTCTTAATATCTAAATGCGGATGTTTTGTTTATTTTAATTTCAATTCATGGATAATCCCCATTCAGGCATTAATAAAAACAAAACACGTAGATCAGCGAAGAGTCTCTTTTCGGCGAATTCATTTTCTTAGCTGTACAATCACAAATATATATGTGTGATTTTGTACGTATGTGTACATTAAGTCTGTCAAACAAAATTACAATTCCTTATGGTTATTTTAACTACACAGGTGAAGATTGGCAATTGGAGTTACGTAATACGAAATCAGTTAGGAAAATTAATTGCTAATGAAATTAGGGTAGTAACAAAGGTGATGAGTTGTCACAAACAGCTGTCAAAAGAAGTTATGCAATAATATGAATAGTTTGATGAGTGAGTTTTACTCAGGATGCAAATAGAAACAAAGTAGATAATACGAAACTACGTAAGAGATCTAAGTGAATACAAGAATTATAAGCAATTAAAGAACAGGCAAAGAACCCAAATTAAGTCATCAAAATCAAAAAGTTGTTACCATGACATTAGGAGTGGTTGAGTAATCCTATTTTGTGTGCACAGCTCCGGTTTTTCTATGTGAATGGCCAGAGCTTCAGAGATACGAAGAAGACGAAAGCGCATTGACTTTGATAGGTTATTCTCGATTCTGTAGATTACTTTGAAGGAGGTGTTTGTTGAGATGGAATGATCAGTGTTTACCGGGTGTTCAATTATCGCACTCCTTATTGCACGACTATCGCCTTTTGGCAACCATGCTGGAAAGTGTTGTTGAATCCTCTTGGATAGGGTGAGAATCGAACGACCGGTGTACCTGGTTCTACAGCAGCAGGTGAAATGATATATTCACATAGAAGTGGTCAGATGCGGGATCTTGTCCTTGAGGCTTTCGCGCATTAGTTGACGACTGACTGGGGAACACTATTCTTGGCGTTGTTGCAAAGAATGTTCTTCTCATAGATGATTCGAACCTACTCTTGAGTATATCTCTTGATAAATTTCCCTTGAAATCCAAGTTCACGTGGGGTTTCTTTTTGGGCGTTTCGTTTCTCCGAGTTATTGGTTTGATACTTTTGTCGATGAATCTCATTGGGTATTCATTGTGGATGGAGATTTCTCTTAGAATATCTAATTCCGTTTCCAGAACGTTGGGACTACAGATGCGGGTGGCAACTGACTTAATTAAATTCCGCTTTTGTTGAATGGGTAGCCAGCTACAGAAGCTTGTTAGATGACCGTTCGAAGTAGCTTTTCTATGGATCAATTTCGATTACTTTCCTGAAAACGTTTGAGGCGGCTATGCCAAACGAAGCATTTGAATTGTTTATTTCACATTCGCTGAGATTCTTACAGATATAGTCTGCACATTTGCTTAGCTCTTTATTCGGTGTCTAATGTTTTTGGAACTATTCGTTGAAATTTTGATCAAATTTCGTTTAAAATAAATTACAGAAGTATTTATTTGTAGCATATTCATGCATCTGAATAAGAGTTCCCCCAGGACAGCGTAAATATGAAAACAAACCCTGAAATGAATAACCAGAAAGCGTAACGGCTACTCTAAGACGTAAGCACGTTCAAAAATCTAACTTATTCTCCCAATAGTCAATATTTGTACTTAACATGATTCAACACGAGATTCTGAATGTGTGACACTGAAAACTTGAGAGATTTACAAGAGGGTTTTCAGAAAATCTTTTATAAATTTAAGTAATCCCACCTATAATACCTATTTTGTAGTATTCCTCAAACTCCCCATCATCTTACTTGAGTCGTAACCCAGTAGGATACTATATCCCATAGTAAAATTTCACCGCGTACATCTGATTGTAAAATGAAAGTTATTCAATAAATCATTATGCAAATACATTATTTCTATAAATCTGTCTAATAGACAGAACAAATGTTAAATACAATCACGTAGCTATAGTAACCAAATTATGCAGGAATTATTAATTCAAATAGTCAGCATTAACAAACTGACAAACATTCAGATAAAGTAACATTTAGTTTTTATATATTTAAGCGGACTTACAAGTTTCCAATCATAGCTACCGGTTTCATCACTTTGATGGTTTGATGTTTTATTGCTATCAAAACCGGAAGTTAACTGAGAACATATATTCTTGTCATACGTTTCAACAAAAGAGATATTCTAGGCTGGTAGATGACATTCTCCTTATTCGTCTTAGTAGCAATCAGGAGACTATTGTATCCATATTAAGTAGTGTTTTCAAAATACTTTTGTCTATAGTGACTCTTTTCTTATGACGCCTTATCAGCGTTCACATAAACGGCAAGTATGCGTATACCTTTGCATTCGCAGTGGAACATTGGGCTTCAAGCGTAAGCGGCAAGTAAATGACTAATTTGTGCGGCGGATTGTAGAATCGCTTATTTTTACCATGTATTACAATGAATGAACAAGTGTTCACATGGATAACATAACTGCTTTATGTCTGTTCCATAATGTATTGTGTGTGTTTCAGCCAGTTTTAAATTCAACTGGTTGATATTTAACAAGAATACTGTACACAAAATAAAATTACAAGATTCTTATCACATTACAATTATAGTCTTAGGAAGAGATTCGCACTAGGTATCAGAGAGGAAGTGACAAAAGTTAATTAGATGTAACTGTCGCAGAAATCAATAAGTGATGGTTCATCTCAGAATTATTCGTGTAGTTGTCTTTTTTGTAAAGCATTCGTTATCTTTCAAGACGACGTCTTCACGATATAAACTTCAGTTTGAAGTGAGGTTTAATAATTCTGCATGAGTTTATCAGCGATCTCTCATGGTTTCATTGAACATGATTGACTTCAAATTAAAGTTTGTGCTGAAGATGTGGTCTGGGAAGACACTGAAAGCTCCTCAGAAAAACCACCTAGGTTACAGAATACAACTACACAACAATAATCTACCTGACCTACAAACCTTCTCCATCAAACAACTCAGAATTAATGTAAATTTGTTGTGTTTTTCGAATGATTTCCAGTTCCTGTTGACTTATTGCGTTGAATCGAAATGCTTGGTCTCTGTTAATATGTCAGTTCCTGGTTCGGACGGTTCAGCAGTGTCTAAAGATTAACTTCATTATGATAAAGTCTCACAGTGTTATACAGTAATATTTACCGATGACAACGTTTCGAGCACAGCAATTAATCGCTGCTCATAATCATATCAGGGTACTCACACAACTTTCTAACTTCGTTTATGCGATTCCATTTTTTCTCAACTCTTGATATGATAATTGCTAGTGATATTTTCCATATTTCCAGTATCAGTGATGAGTCGTTCCTATTGCACGTGTTGGGTGTAGAGTCGACGAACAAGGATTCAATAAGCGACCTCTCGCTCCACCTATCTAGATTACCTTTTAGAATTTCATCCGTCTCCACCCTGCTATGCGGTTATGTTAATGTATGCAGTGCTGAGCTTTCTTCTGAATTGCTTATCTTCTTGAGGTCAAGCATTTTCACCTTAGCTAAATTATTATGTTCCGACAATCCCACTACCTGCGACTTATTAGTTTGACCTATATAGTCGACCTCACTCAAAGTCATTGCAAGGTATTTTGTCAATTATATTATTGTGTCTAATTGGGTCAACGGACGAGGTCCTTTACCCTACAGAGCTTGTCCTGAGTGAGATTGTAGGTTTAAATGCCACTCTAATTCCTGCTTTAGTGAGAATCCTACGTGGGGCCTCAGATGTCCCCTCCTTATATGGTGTAACTGTAAATGCCTTATATTCTCTCTTATTTATGTTATCATTACTAGTTGCACAAGTATTTTTATTTTGCTTTTGGCCTTTTCTGATCTTTCCAATGAATTTTATAGGATAGTTATTTGATACCAACGCTCCTTCTATCGTTTTATTTCATCATTTAGGTCTTTTTTGTGCTACTTAGTGCTACTGCTCGGTTTGTTAGACACTTAACTAAGCCTGCCTTTACAGACAACGGATGAGATGAATTAAAGTCTAAATATCCATTAGAATGCGTTGTTTTCCTATAAACGCTAGTGTGTATTTTACCTTATATTCGTTTTATTTTACATAGCTAATTCTCCTTGTTCATTTTCCGATTCAAATGTGAATTTTATTCCTCTACTAGTGAGTTTATGTGTGTCAAAAAGCTACACACATGTCCTGTTTTTAATACTGTGAAGGTGTCATCCACATATCTCCACCATATTTTTGGAGTAGGATTGAATGTACTAAGAGCTATACTTTCCCAACTGTCCATAAATTTATCTGCTACGATAGGGGATATTGTTGATCCCGTTGCTACACCTTCTGTTTATCTATATATTTTGCCTTGGAATTTAAAAATAATAGATGTGAGGTATAACTGAATTCCTAAAATAATTTCTAATCTAAGGATTAAAGTTAGTTATTTCGATTGGTTGCGACTATCCGTAGAAGAACAGTTTTCTCATGTATTGGAACACATCACCACTCACAATCAGCTTTTTCTCAAGTTAAGTAGGAACTTCCAAACCAGTAGCTTGTAAACATTTTAAATACACACTAGAGTGGATAATACCATCAGAGATCATATCTTGATCGATTAAAACAAACCGAACGAAAGTTTTTGGTGCATGATTTTTAAGCAGGACGCCAATGGTCTTTTATTCAGTAATGATACGGAGTTTACAAATAACTGTAACTGATGGAAAATAACAGACTATAAACTAACAATTTATGTTTGATAACTTTCAATAATTATGCATCTGATTATACTTCCAAGACAGGTAATTTCGATGACTTGAATCCAGTTATATTCACTGTCGATTTTGCAGATATCCAGTGATCTACTGAAAATATATCTGATTAAACTATAGATGAGTATTTGTTTAAGTCACTTTTATTCTCCCCGTTGATTGATTCGACCAAAATTTTTGGCTTCCAACGACTTGCCAGTTCTTTGAAAAGACGACTCAGTGATTTCGGGGAATTTAGGTCGAGTTATTTTGGTTATTGGTGACTAGCGGTGGAATCCACGACGAGCATTTAATACCATCTAAAACTTTGGAGGTACCTGCAATCCCTGTGTACGGTGGTGTTTTCAGTGAGTTTCGAAACTAGCACACATCGTTTTGAACGTTAAAGCGTTATCCACTAGACCACAAGTGATGGTACTCACGGGTTTGAAAAATGAAAAAACTGCCTGTAGACTGCAGACATATCCAGATGACGTGCCCCTAATAGGAGGAAATGCGTATTCATGTTGATAAATATATCTACAACCATTTTTCATGTTGCTTTCTTTCAAGATGCCATACGACATCAAATTTTATTATTTCCTCTTAATCAAATTGAATAATAATTCTCCCTTGATGCAAAGAAAACGGAATTCCAGAAGTTTGAAAGCTAGTTTGTTGTCTCCGCTGAATATTTCAATATTATTATTGCCATAAGGGTGACTCATTATTGAAATAATGATAAAATCTATTCTTACCTTCTACACGCGTGTGACTGTATCAAGCCTTTGTGAAGTGTCTGTTCTATTCACAAAACAATTACGTTGATTGCGTGAGATGAAAATATTACTGTAATATATATATATATATTATTTTTCATTATTTGTGTTGATATTTCTTAATTAAAGAATAATAAAGTGGAAATTCCATATTTATAAAAAGGCAAGACTTTATAAGTGGTGAAATATTTCATTATGCTAAATGCATACTTTTTTCATTTCATTCAGATCTTCGTTCTCCCTTTCATGACACTATTTTATCTACTTCCATTCAAAGCTTAACCCCTTATTCACTGTAGTTATATTCCTTTTCATAATTATCGTTTACGAATTCATGGTGAAACATCACATTTTTAGAAGTGGAGAATTTTATCCGTGTCAAGTTTACCCAGTTACACTGCATTTTAACTGATTTTTTGCATCCATGAAGAACAATCTATACCCATATGCAAATTTCAGTGACCTTCAGCATATCTATCACTTGGTTTGTTGTGCAGGGATAAATACGTTGGAGCTCAGAGCACTAATCACTTCGAATTGCATAATATAAAATACTTTTTTCCTGGAAATTCTGTATAAGGAGTAGATACACACCAATCTGAAATTTCTGTACTCTATATTTACATGTTGTTTAGAATAAGACGTCGATTATTATTGTTGTTATTTTCATTATGAAACGGGTCTTCAGTACTCACATGCAAAATAGAATTCCTGCTCAGATAAAATACAAATAGAATGTACTACTGTGGAGGACTTTCTAGCGAGCTCAATAACAGAACAAGTATGTGAATAAGAGTCCAAGTTAATAAGATGGTAGTGTAACAGTATATTATAAAAAATACAGTAATGAGTTACATTAATTAAATGGTTACTTGGATATATAGTTAAAGTGCACTGCTACAAAATATAAGCATAATAATACACAGAAGCGTTCATTACTGGAGTCATATCTACTGGTAGAAGCTGTGTACCGGTTGTAGAATAGTCTTTGGATGAGGATAAGTGGTTTCTGCAGAAATCTAAATTATACAACACGGTTATGAGTGAAGCAAGTAGACAGTATAGACTATTGTGGAAAAGAAACGGCCAAAATTATGTCAGCTTTTATTAGGAAGTTATCTGTATTTCAACACGAATCGTTTTAAACAAACGTCCTGTAAAATGTCTCTAATTTAAATATCTAACAAAAGCGTACAATCATATTCTTACGTACTTCACACTACTTATCTCACCAACATTTCAAAATGTGTCAGATTTGTCAAAGTTATACTCCCGTGATATTTATGACTTTAATTTATTTTTGTGTTTTCAGTGGAATATAGGGCTTCAGCGATACATCTCTGCATCACTTGGTTTTCTTCAGTCACATTCAAATGGCTGCTCAAATGCCCACTTACATTTATTTCGCCTACGAACTATCTTCTCCATACGTCATTCAGACATTTAACCCACAGTTTCTCACTCCACTTCCATTTAAAGGCCCAGAGTGCAACATCAGTCTCCATTTCTCCCTAATATTTGTAAGTTATAAACTTCTGAAAATCTGGCCATGACAAGGCTTATGATTTAATAATTTCTCATGATGAATAGTTTTCATGATATGAGGTTTTTGAACCTGAATACATCGTTATAAAAACATTACATACCGTTGAATATGTTGATTTACAACAACATTTAAAGACGGTCTAAATGTTTTCGTTATGGAAAGTAGATTGCAGCAGAAGACTGTTATTCAGAGTAGGTGCATTGAAAACGGATTTGAATACTGGACAGCTGTTTCATCCTAGTCTGGGAATTATTGGTAGTATGCACCCGATGATTCCCAGACCAGGATGAAACAGCAGCTGTCCAGTACTCCCTGGTTTTCAATGGTTCTCTAAGTGATATCAATCCATGATCAACTCGTGAAAAACAAAACTAATCCTTACAAACAAACTATAGAAAATTAATTTGAATAGTTTGTGTTTACTTTCCCGGATTAACTTGCCATTAATTTCTCTGCTCTGCGGTTTTGCTAAATAAGTGATCAGCCACACCATCTCTCCTAAGTTAACAAAGCTGCAATTTCGTCACTTGTCTTCTAAATGAGTATTATTATTATATGAGAATTCACTCTAATATGAGGCAAATACATTTTACTGGTTATACATGGCTCATTTGTGCACTATAATTTGGCAAACAAAAGAACATATATTCAAAAGGCATGCCTCATTAAAATGATTATGTGTCCTAAATTCAGAAATTGATAAAATACCAGTCGGAAATACAAATTAACCGTTTAGGTGTTTTCAATGCTCGATCAGACGAATATTTACTCAAATGAGAAGATATAATTTAAAGATTTTCATATCATGCTGTTAAAATATTTCAGATATATTTCATTTCCTCGTTAAGGTGCAGCGTAACATACCGAAGCGCCTTTCAACTGGTTAAGCTTTACGACTACGCAATATTCGGAAGTTTAATTTGAAGCAAAACAGTATTCTAGAGGAAAAGATAATTTATGAAGGTAAATAAACTTGATGAAGGTGGAGGGAAATGATATCCTCCTATATTCCACTTGATAGATTGGTTAGTTTTGACGGTAGTAATAGTGCTGCACAGTCCGTGAAAAAATTATTGTACAAACTAAAGATATCCAGAGGACTGAATGGCTGAGATTACCCAGAGATGAAATTCAATACAAATGTTTGTTGTATGTGGTCATTTCATAAATCATTTAAGAGTATTTACAGATGATTATTAGTAATGATCAGAAGGTGTTAAAGAGGGATCTAATTACTAAGCAGCTGAAATCAGGTTTTCAGATATCACTAATTTTCTACTAACCAAATGACTATTTTCTGCTTGTAGTTCATCAATTTGATTAGCACTTGCTGCTGTTTCTCTCTGTGGGATTTTAACTCTTCATTGTTTATTATTCTATTGTTTGTTCCTTGGGTACCACCTTATGGAACACAAGGCTTTAGAGGTAAATCTCCACTAAACTAGATTCCTTGCAATAACTTTCGACTGCTTCCAGGTGTGTCCACAAGATTTTATTCCTTCTTTACATATTTCCTCCTCCGTGTTACCCTCAATCACCAATCACGCCGCTTCACAGTTGAGCACATTTGAGGGCCTAGTGAGTAATGGTAATTGAAGATCTAATCAGCCTATGCCCATTCCACCTCCGTTCCCTTCCGCATGTCTATTAAACAGCCGGTTCTTAGCTAGCTCTTTGCTTAGCAGCATTTATATTTGCTTATCCTTCTTGACCTGTATAGAAACACTCACCTGCTAGAAATATATCGTCTGCTGAATAATGTTTGCATTTTATACCTGCACTAATGGCAGTAACTTAATGTGATCTTGTTTAGCACAAATCAACAGCATACAAGCTCCTGTGAAATCTGAACTCCTCCTTCAAAAAACAATGACTCGAAATTTTAGGAAAGAAGATGAACATAGATAAGAATTCATTTGGTTAGACAGTATAGAATACATTCTGTTTTTCCTTATTTCTTTCCATAAGTGCACATCATATTTCATCAACATGTGATCTCAATGGAAATGTTATATGAGTGAAATGAAAGATGGACCGGATGTGTTTATTTTCCCATAAATGATTTACTTCTGTATTTTTTTAGAGCATTTATCTAGAAACTTATATTGTTGTAATATATGGTAAATGTAATTATATGAGTTTTTAAATTTCATAATATAATCTGAATATACACGAATATGTTGAATGATATGCGTGTCAATTTAAGTTTTAGTGACAGAAATTAGTAATCCGAAATACTTAATGGTTTTGGACACGATAATTAAGTCTCATAGTGTTCCGTTCTCTTACTTTGCAGATCACGATTGCCAATGAAGAAGGAAATTTCCTTGTTAACTCCGGAAGCCTGTTTAGTTTGCGTTTAAGTAATTAAGGATGTGGTAAGCTAAACTACTCAGAAGAAATAGGAGAAGCATTATCACATTTTTATCAACGTAAGGTAACTTTTGAGTAATTGTAACTGTTTCCATCATCACCTACTTTAGAAAAGCAATACACAGATTCAGAGGCACATTTTGTGTGTACTAAAGTTTCTGCAATCACTTCCAGCTGGCTCAATACCTGCCCACAGATTTCATTTTCTATACATGTGTTCCAACCATTTCACCTTCAGACAGCGAACTCATCCTGAGCTGTAGTCGATGGCCTGGCTTAATATGTTATCCAAAGGTCTACTTAGCCTGTATCCAGGCAAGTAAACCAGACAACTTCTCCACATCGTTGTTGTTCGGTTAAATATTTCAGTCACCTCTGTTGTTGGCATATTAAACTTAAGTCTTGTCCTTGCCTTTTGTCTTTTCATTGATGCCTCTTCTACCAGCTTGCTGGCTTTCACTCGTAAATCTTTGAATTCTGGTTAAATGAGACATAAATCGGCTGCAAAATCCAGTTCTCCGAGGGCATTCCTATCAGTGCAATGTGTGCTTGTCTTCTCACTCCCCACGATCTCCCGTGTGATGTAGTTTACTCTAGTCAAGAATGTCAGATCTGATAGTGGGCCACACTTCAAAGGTCTTTCTGCGCTTTGCGACATAAATAACTTGGCGTGGGGCATCAGCACACAGCTACTGAATCAGGTCTTTAAATCCTGTGTCAATGCACTCTGTGGTGTTGAAATATTTGCAAAATTACTTTGTTATGCAAGCTTTCGAAGGTGGTTTTAAAGTCAGTAAAGTTTAGGAAAAGGGTTAACTTGCATTCTAGCTCTTATTCAGTGATAAGGCGTAATGCTTAAATTTGGCTGAGGCATGATTTTCTTGAATCCAGCCTGTTCCAGGTGGAGTTCTGCATCTCAAAGATGACGTGACCAAATATTTCGCTTGAGAAGGACAAGATAATGATTCCGCACTAGTTCTCAGATGGGTTTAGGTGACGCTTCCTCCGGTGTTTGACAAGGTAGCTTTTCTTCCAGTCCACGTATATCTTCTCCTGTTTCCACATTTTGTGCAGCAGAGGTGTGAGTCTATCCACTGAGGTTTCTGGATCCGTTGTCAGACTACCTGTGTATATTTCATCTAGTCCTGCTATTTTTCCTGAATTTCCGCTCTTCTGAACTTCTTTCTGCGTTAAAACATGGGTGTTAATTGACAGTTCTGTGTCTGCAGTTGGTATTTGTGGACAATTTTTAAATGATAATCGAATCATAAGTCCAGAATTTCCTCTGGTCTGCTTCTTTGGCAATCAGGTTTCCTCTACTGTCTCCACTGGCATCACCTGAGTCAGTCTCCTTCTGGCTATCTAGTATGGTATTCTCAAGTGTATCTTACCGACAATTTGCTCTGCTTCAGTTGTCAGTGTGACGTTAGTGCGCTCTTTGTCTTTCCAATCACTCTGTTCTGCTTCTTTGTTCTTTGCTCTACAAACTCTACTCAACTCCCTTTCAAATTTTCATCTCTGCACTGATTCATCTTCTGTTTCGTTGTCTTTGCTTCATCCACTAGTTTTCAGATGTACATACGGAATGATTCCTTGTCTTGCCTCGTTTTTGCCCGAGATGCTTATACAGGTTTCTTTTTATATATCTTCTAGCGAATTTCCGTGTTATTCCACTGAGGCTCCCTCAAATTTTTGATGGATGATGTGATGTCCTTCGTAGCATTGTTCTTCAGCTTCTGAGTGTAGGACTTTAATTGTAGTCTATCTATATTTGCTTTGAAGTTTTCCAACTTAGTCTGGTGGGTTTCTTGATCTCGATCTGCTACGCTTCTTGATCTTGTTTCTCACGAGCTGTCTAGTCATTTTCTCCAGAACGAGATGGAGCCTACCTAGTTTTAACATGTTTAAGTGATGAATTCTACCTATTCTGATGGGTATTCTTGTGACTCTACATACCACCTCATATTCAGGTGCAAGTCTGGACAAATATATGTCGGCGGATAGCTTGGTCTTCATGTCATTTATTGGAATTTTGATATTACCGTCTTGCTGATGCTTTGTCCACTACTGTTTGCAGCGGTCTGTAGAAGTTATATTTCTTCGCCACTGGATCCGCTTCAGTTTCAATTTAGAATATAAAGTTGACCAAGCAAGCAGTCATACGCGGCTTTCATTATCAATACGCCAGTGATTAGTTAAATTTGCAGGTTCACTCTTAGTGGTCCAACCAGAGTAATTAAAGTCCTTTGATTCAATGCTATTATTTGTCCATAAGCGCAAATTTTCTAATTTACGACACAAATATACTAAAAACATAAATATAATGATTTCAAGTGTTGGTTTGTAGGGATTTGATTGGTTTCAGGATTTCGTCATGAGCTGACATTAGTCAGAGAACCATTGGGAAACCTGGGAGTACTGGACAGCTATTTCGTCCTAGTTTGGGACTCTTCAGCAGTACGCACCCACCGGGATTCGAACCCAGGACCTTCCAGTACTGATGAAGAGTCCCAAACTAGGACGAAACGGCTGTCTAGTACTCCCAGGTTTTCCAATGGTTCTCTAACTAATGTCAGCTCATGATGAAATCCTGAAACCAATCAAATCCCTACAAACTAACACTTGAATACCAATAAGATGCTCACTGGCGACTGGCCCTATTCAGGTAGGTAGTTATTTGGGTTTCAGTGGGAAGTCGTGACCAGTAGGGTGCAGCAGGTCTGTTGTGAGGACAAATACTCGTCGAAGACATTGGCTAGCGGTCGCGCTATGTCGTGAATTGGCAGAAGTTAGAATTCAAGGACCATTGGATCGGGTCCCAGTGGCTTAATGGTATACGAGCTCACCTTGTAACCGGAAGGTCCTGGGTTCGAATCCCGGTGGGTGCGTACTGCTGAAGAGTTCTAAATATAATGATTTCAATTCAGCATCATTTCGGATATGCGAATGTTTCTTGCTGATGATACTTTATCTGCAAACTAAGAGTAGATAGTATGTCTTTGCATCGTTCGTTGATTTATTTGTTAAAAACCCCAGACAATAGTCAGTAGCTTAGCATTTACATGTACAACTTCTGAGTTATTATTCTAAAAGGGATACCTGTTTAGGCAGTTTTATACAAACATAGAGGTTTGTGCTTCTTACTCCCAGCCAATGAATGTCTATCCAATAGCAACAATCATTAGTCCCCAATGAAGCCTTGTATTTCTTCTTTGTAATTGTTAATACCTTAAACAAGGAAACAAAAGATATCTTAAATGTATATTTTTCGGCGTGTTTATAAGATTTTATATGCCATCCACTATTTCCAATCACGGCGAGTAATTTGTTTTAATATTTAAATGCAAATCTTCTATCTACTGCTACAAATCTTTTTATTTTGACACAATTTAAAGCATTCACAAATGTTTCTTGGTTTTAGTGGACAAACTTTCTCCCTCATATATCAAAACAGTGAGTAATACATTGATTTTATGCATTCGCTCAACCGCTTGGAATAATAAATACTCTGAATATCGATCTTCACTAAGTAATCTCTTTAACCACTTAAAAACCAAAGCTTATTTTACAGATTTACTGATATCTTTTACGAAATTTTTTTAAGCTTCTGGTAACAACATTAGCAAAGTTGTATTCTGCATCTCTAGAACTCATATTTATTTTCCGGTTCATTTTATTATTATTTCCTTGAGTTCCGAGTAGGATATATAGCTTAAACAGCACATCTCTATCTCATCATGTTCTCAGCATTCCACCTTAGAAGACCCTATGATTGTCTATGAACTTTCATCTGCTCCATTTTACCCTTAAACAGCCAAATCGTCGTTTGATGCACGAGTTTCACCTGGGGGCCTGACATGTTATTTCACTCAGAAGTCTCTTTAGCGTATGTCCAATCTGTCTGCTTTTTCATCGGCACAATTACTGGTCAATATGTTCCTGGTTAATTCGTTATCAGAGTTTCTTGTTTGTGGTGCTTCCTTAGGGTGAAGGTGGTTGTTCATGAAAGTTTACAATAACCTGTATGAAATGTTTCTGGTGACGCGGAGTGAAACTCTCTGAATCATAAAAAACACTGAATTTTCATTTGTGATGGAAATTTGAACCTTGCTCTTTATGATAAGTGCAATATATTTCCGCACTAATTTCAGATTCACAGGTGTTTTCCTCGTTTTTTCGATCCTGTCTTTCACATATTCATATGTGCCTACTGTAATTGATACGATGCTGAACAGCCACGTAAGTAAACGAGGAGGCTTCATTTGCACTTTCCTACTGAGAGTGGTTTGAATATGTTTTCTCGGGTCAGTTTACTTTCTCACCTCTTTCTCCTATATGTTCATTCGAAATCCTGTCCTAGCGGCTTGTTCTGAAAACTTGTTGGTCTCTACCTGTAGATCTTTGAGTTTGTGTGACATTAGACATGAATCAGTGGTGAAACCTAGTAAAAATGAAAATTGAAGTTCGTAGTTTTCTTCGTATCACTGTTATCTTGTTATTAGGAAGCAAAAAGAAAGCTTTGAGGAAGCTATGAATCTATGAAAGTGAAACATCATTGCTGAATAAAGTTGTTTTTTATTTATTTGCTTATTTTACTTACAAAGCCATAATGACTTATGCATTATTGAAACTGCAAAACTGCAACAGCAAATCTGAGACTATTCCAGACTTTTATTATTATTATCATTGTATCCTTTAGTTCCTAGAGGAACATAGGGCTTCAGCTGCGCACCTCCATTGCCTTCGGTTTTCTGCCAAATTTTTCACCCCGCTCCAGGTCTGTCCGCATGCTTTCATCTCCTCCTCGCATGACCTCCTCCAAGTCACCCTTGGACGACCAACTCGCCGCCTCCCTTTCGGGTTCCACTCGAGGGCTTGTCTAGTGATGTCACTTGATGGTTTCCTCAGTGTATGGCCAATCCATCTCCATTTCTTTCTGCCTATTTGTTTCACAATCGGTTCCTGATTGGTTCGCTCCCAGAGATCCCTGCTGCTGATCTTTTCTGGCCATCTGATCTTGAGTATTGAGCGGAGACAGCTGTTAATGAAGGTTTGAAGTTTGTTTGAGATGCTCTTTATGACTCGCCAAGTCTCTGATCCGTATAGTAGTACTGACTTCACATCGGAGTTGAAAATCCGGATCTTATTTTTCATGCTGAGTGCTGTTGACCTCCACACAGACTTGAGAGTAATGAAAGCTTGTCTTGCTTTTCCGATCCTTGCTTTGATATCCTCGTCAGTTCCGCCTGTAGTTGAGACGATGCTTCCCAGGTAGGTGAAGGAGGTTGTTTCTTTCAGGTTCTTCCCACTTATGCTGATTGTTGTCTGTTGTTGTTGTTGCTGTTGATGTTGGCTAGGAATCTTCATCACCTCTGTTTTATCTATGTTCACTTGAAGTCCTATCTTTGATGCTTCTTCTGCCAACTTGTTGCTTTTCGCTTGCATATCTTCCAGTTTGTGGGAAATCAGACATATATCATCGGCGAAATCCAGATCCTCCAAGTCTTTTGTGTCAGTCCATTTTATGCCTGTTCCCTCGTTGGTTGCCGTTGTCTGTCGCATTATCCAATCAATTGCAATCAGGAAGATCATTGGTGATAGTAGACAGCCTTGCCTCACTCCCGTCCTCACTTCGAAGGCCTCCGTAAGTTTCCCGTTGTGGATTACTTGGCATGCAGCATTGTCGTATAACTGTTGGATGAGATGTATAATTGTCGATGGGACCCCGTAGTAGCGAAGTAGTTTCCAAATGACCTCTCGATCGACGCTGTCGAAGGCCTTTTCAAAGTCGATGAAGTTGAGATAGAGAGGTGACTGCCATTCCAAGTCTTTTTCAATGATGATCCATAGAGTGGCGATTTGATCAATACATGATTTGTTTCTCCTGAATCCGGCCTGTTCCGGACGAAGTTTTTCATCCAGGGCTTGTTTGATTCTCTCCAGGATGATGCGACTTAGTATCTTGCTTGGAATGGACAGAAGCATAATTCCACGCCAGTTTTTACATTGACTTAAGTCTCCTTTCTTTGGAAGTTTGAATAAGTATCCGTTCTTCCAATCCTCGGGTACTTTGCCCTCTTTCCAGACTTTTATGTACCTACCATCTTGGTGACCAATATATTCAAGGAAAACAACAAAAACTCATTTAATGCGTGATACCTTTGAAGTACCCGGAAATTAAACTAACATCATTTATTGGAAGAGCCAACAGTTTTTCTTGGTTTCTACTTTACTTTTGAAAACTTCAGTGAAATAAAAGCACTCATCAAAGTAATAGTCATAATCACTGCTGTGTCAGGTTAAAGCTTATATATTTCATTATTCATTTCGCTTCCAACAGGTTGCCTCAAATGCACTCAGCAAATATGTATATCACCTGACACAAATAACATAATTTTAAGAATTATTCGTTCATTTTTTTCACATAATGACCAAACCACTCGATCTTGTGACAAGACAACAGATTACTAACTATCCTAAAGATATGGACAACTTTTCAAGGGCGAAAAATTATAAGGTGATTCTTCAAAATATCCATGCAGGAAGCCTAATTTATTTTTTCTTAAGAAATTTTGAAAATCACTTGAAAACTTTAAAGCTCTTCAATCACAATATCTTTACTTTCTGAGTATTTTCCCTTATAAAGAATAAAAGAGTAAGTCAAGAATCTGCATTGTGATGTGCTTTATCAGCATACAAACGGATCATATTGCTGATATTTTGATCATTTATCAAATGTTTATTCATTTAACTATTTATTTGACATACATTTGTTTTGAATCCCTGTGTTAAATTAGAACACCTGAGAAAATAAGTGGACTTGACGAATTTGTTTTTGAAGTACCAGGTCAAATTGCTGTTTTGCAGTAACGACTTTGATAACTTCGAATCAATCAGTTAAGACTGATTACTCCTATACAGTTCGTCGAATACATTCAACCATCAGTAAGATGAGTTCACTGAATTTAATGAACAGCTCACGATAAAAACCTGTCATTATAGAATACCCTGAAACCTAGTCATTCTTACTGCACCGACAGAATTTCATTCATTTTTTCGTTGAAAAAATCCCAAATTCGTTTAAGTACAATGGTCTAGCTTAGAAGAGGAATTCAGCTTTCAAGATAATAAATCATTTCAATTTTTATTTCCCGGATAACTACTTTTTTTAATTTGGCAGAATGGGAACACATTTTTTTATTAACCATTGTGGATGACAGTAATTGGCGTTCTGTTTAAAAAAAATCGCTTGCAACGAAAATTTGCATTAGACTTATTTGTTGTAGAGACCAAGAGAATAAGAATTGCTCATTAAGCTTGATCGTAGGAAATAAAATCGATCTTTACATCAGATCCCTGAGAAGATCTATTCATTCCGCTAAACTAAAAAACAAAGTAAAGAGATAGAATATGTACAATTTTCAACTGAAAATCGACACAACTCAAATCTTTCAGCTAAACTTAATCCAACTTCATCAAAAGTATATTTTACCACTTTAAGTCTCCAAGTAGATCTTTCTCAAAACCATTTATTCTGTCCTCTTCATAATTTATGGAGATTAGTACACCAACTTTCAGATACACATTCATGCTTAACTTCCCGCCTTGCTGATGAGTGCCAGCTATCACGAAACCTAAGTCGAAGGCTTCCTGCCGATTGCCTCCAACCACCTAGTGTCACTAGTTTACAGTGAATCGTGATGGCGAGCCCCCTAGCATTGGTGGCCATATTTCAAGTTTGGCTAATTCAGTCTGAACCGTAGATGGGACTGGACATATTACACTAGTTGCTGACTAGCGTCCAGTCAGAAATAGCTAATACAGGGCTACAGGAGGTCAATCGCTAGACCGAAAGTTTCAGTGGTAACGTCTCTGACGTAGCTCTTGGCTACGCGGGTTTGAATCTCAGAAGGGAAATGAGTTCCTTCGAGGTTTCAGACACACTTTGCTGATGAGCACCAACTATCACGAAACCTAGGTTAGGTGTGGCTTTCTGTCGACTACTCCGAACCGTCTGATGCAAACAATATTAAGACTGGATATGAAAAAGTAAACTTGAAATAATTGCTAGTTTCAGAATCAACAGTTGCATTTGTCGGAAATCTCTGGTCTTTCATCGAACGTCGTTTAATTATCTGTGTAGTGTTTAAACAGACGGTTCGCGAACTTTGAAGTCATTCTCCTCCGACATTTCAGGAGTATATAGATAGTATAATTAGTCTGTTATTAGTGAATTATAGTTGAAATAGTAGCTGCCTAACAGGAAGATACTTTTTTTGGCCATGAAATATCGAAATCAAACCTACTTTCACTGTTCAAAATACTTAGAACGGACAAACCATACTATTAAAAAAGATGTGGGATTCCTATGCCGAAGTCATAGTGTGAAGATAAACTCGCATATTTCACTCATCTCTAAAGCCTTCATTGGAGCCGCTGCCAAGCATCTCGTCGATATGCGTTATGAGATGTTCACCCTGAACTCCTTTTAAATTATCAACAGACGAAATAGTTCGATTTACCTCGAGTTTCTCAGGTGACTGCTATCAAAAGCATGAAATCCAATCTTTGTGTTCAGAAAGAAGCAGTTATCAGTCTTTCCCTGCCCTCATTACTCGATGCCATAATTCTCTCCTTTATTTGGTTTAGCAATCTTTGACTTTAGTCTCGTCCTCATTTTGCTATAATATATTTCTACTTGTCCTTCTTTTTTTCGACCTGAGTCAAACTCACCACACTGCGTAACTCCTTCGCCATTGTATTCAGGTCTTGATTTTTTTGTTTAAATTTGAACTTTGTGTATGAAGCTATATAATCGTAATTTCTGAACACTTTTTATTACATTAGGTGCCTTCTCTCAGCTAACCGTGTCATATTTGCAAAAATTGTTCTTTATATAAACTTAAATCGTGATTTTGTCGATGTTACACAGCTGACGAAAAGCCGAAGAAATAAACTTTGCTACCATCTTATTTTGAGCAAACTGTCGCTCTTTCTCCTACTCAAATTCAAAAAAGGGATAAGTGTATGAATATAAATCTCAAAATGTTTGAATAGTTATCACACAGTTCACATTATTATTATTCCTTCAGGTTCCTAGTAGAATATAGGGCTTCAGCTGCACTTCTCCTCTTGCTTCTGTCTTCCTTCTGCTGTACTTTTCACCTGCATCCATGTTGGTCCATACTCTTTCAACTCCTCTTCACATGATCTCCTCCACGTCACCCGTGGACGTTCTACTCGCCTCTTCCCTTTCGGGTTCCAATCGAGGGCTTGACGCGCGATGTCACCAACCGGCCTTCTGAACGAGTGTCCAATCCACCTCCACTTTCCCCTGCATATTTGTTGGTTGGCGATTGGTTCTTGTTTTGTTTGTTCCTAGCCATAGTTTCCTGTTATTGGTGATTCTTTCCGGCCCGGCCATCCGATCTTCAGTAAAGAGCCATCGAAGACAGTTGTTCGTTGATAAAGGTGTGCAACAGGCTGTTGGAAATATTCTTTGTGACCCACCCGTCAAGTTTCTGATCCGTTTAGAAGAGCTGACTGACTTGACGTTTGTATTGAAAATCCGACCGAATTTTGTTATTGGTGCTGAGTGACGAAGATTCCCATATTGGTTTCAGGCTGATGAATGTGTTTCTCGCCTTCCCGATTCTCGCTCGATTTGACATCCTCGTCCGTTCCGACTGCCTGTAGTTCAGACAATGCTCCCTAGATCATTGAGTGAATGAAGTGACCTCTTTCAAATCCCTCCCGTTGATGGTGATTGAATCTGGATGTTGCTGCTGTTGTTGTTTTTGGTTGGTTACTTTCATAACCTCCGTCTTGTCTATGTTCACCTGGAGTCCTGTCTTTGCTGCTTCTTCGACCACTTTGTCGGTTTTCGCTTGCAAGTCTTTGATTTTGTGACATCAAACATAAATGATCCACGCGCGAAATCCAGGTCTTCTAGGTTCTTCACGTCGGTTGGTCCAGGATATCCCTGTCTTCTCGTTCTCCACTCTCTGACGCATTATCCAGTCCACCACAATTAGAAAAATCATCGGTGATAATAAGCACCCTTGTCTGACTCCTGTGTTTACTCCAGACGCCTCCCTGAGTTTTCCGTTGTGGATCACTTGACAGCTGTTGAATAAGGTTGATGAATATTTGGGGCACGCCGTAGTACTCAAGTAGTCTACAATATATATTTTATGTACATAAGGCTTATGCAAGCAGAAAAGGCAGTCTTCTGATTGGTTGTTTTCGATGTTTCTCGGAAAGTAGAGCCATCTATCTGCGAATCATATTTGTCCACGTTTAAGTTTGCTGTGATTGGTTGTTGAAACAGCCTTGTTCATGTTTGCTCACGGCCCATATTAGTGACCTAGACATTAACGTAGATTAGTGTCAACCAATCGGCCAGCAGCCTGCTCTCACCACACTCGTCCCCCGTCAAATAGCTTTGTGCGCAGACGTTCCGACCTTCTGGGTGCTACATCCTCTAGTTGAGGATTGTTACTGATCGGCTTGTCCCACTGTACCCATCTTTGGAGCTGACTGGCGTTAACTCGTTTCTGTTTATCACCTCTTCGGATGGTATATACATGCCCCGTCTTTTTGTGATTGTGTACGGTCCTTCCCACTTTGGAAGGAGTTTTCGTGAACCTGGCCCCATCCAACTGTATTTCTTTTGTCTCTACACTTCACTTGGTCCCGACTGCAAAGGTAATGCACTGAGTCTTTCCGTCCAGCTGAGACTTCGCGACATCACTCCGCTGCTTCTTCATTACATTCTTGACTGCTTCTTTCCGCTCTGCTTTTAATTTCGTCGTACTCCATTTTTGGTGACGGGGCCAGGTCTCGTTGTGTATTGGTAATCGTGGTTTTCTACCATAATCAGTTGGAAGGGTGACTTCTTCGTTGTTTCCTGAGTGGTAGCCGATGTGTCAGTAAAATCAGTGGAAGTTCGTTTCCCAGTTCCTTCGAGGAGCCACTTCAGTGTACGGTTGTTTTTCATTACTTCACGGTCAACGCTGTCGAAGGCTTTCTCAAAGTCTATGAAGTTGAAGTAGAGGTTTGATTGCCATTCCATGGTTTGTTCTATGATGATGCGTAGAGTTGCAATTTGGTCAGTACATGATTTACCTTTCCTGAATCCAGCTTGTTCTGGTTGGAGTTCTGTATCCAGGGCGTCCTTTTTTCTCTCCAGGATGATGCGACTCAGGATTTTACTTGGCGTCGACAGGAGCATGATTCCTCGCCAGTTCTTGCAGAGTCCTAAGTTGTCCTTCTTTATTAGTTTCACAAGGTAACCTTTCCTCTAGTAAACAGTTCACATACTACAACAAAAATTTTAATTACATAAAAAATGAAAATTCTACACCTCTTTTCCAGATTTATTTAAATTCATACTCTTCTAAAAGAATATGAATATGCAAAAGGAAATATGCTGAAGTAGTTTCATGTGGAGAAAGTTCAATTATTTTTGCCAGTAAGGTAATCTAATAAAAATTACAGTTATTACAACATCACAACAAATGAACATTACAACAGGGAATGAAGTTCAGAGAAAAATTTAAAGCAACATACTGCGCTAATTACATGTCCCTGCGTCGTACACATTCATATTATTTCACAATAATGAAACTGAACTATAATTCCGACGACGTGAAAAAACTAATTTCTTTGCTAACTGCAGAGTAGGCGATGCTGCAAAAATGACACTGACATGCATATTGTTGGTTAGTTCATAAATTAAAATAATCTTGCAAAGATGTTATAAAAAGACTGAGATTGAATAGGCACTTTCGTTTGCATTTCTGGTAACCAGCAGTACACCGGCGAATGCACGACCGATTTTGATTTTTATACTGAATATTTTGTTAGTTTAAGTTACCGCTTCATTTTGTAAGAGAAGAGTCCAGTTATTATTTAATGTCATTATTTTATCCTTTTTTGTTCCTAACGGAACATAGTTCTTTAGGATTTAACTATGAAGTTTCAGTAGCAGTGGCGTTTATTTTATGAGGTAGGGTTGCTAGCCTATCACCCAACTTTCCCTCTATTCCAGGACTAGTACTGGCTAGGTGAATTTATTGAGTTCGTCTCCCGGGCATCGAACCTCAAGTCACGTATTTTGTTGGCGAGTGTCCTACCACTCAACCGCCAATGATAAATCCAGTAGTAAAAGCTTATTTTTCACCGGTGCATATCGACAAAACAACCACAGATATTATCACTTTATATGAACACCTCAACAAACAAAAGATTACAAAGAAACACATTTCGTGTCATAATAGTGGTAGATATCCTATGCGCCTAATAAATTGGCTTCTTCTGTTTTACTGGGCGAACTTCCGCCGCATAACCTTTATCCGTTATTAGGATTCATTTTAAACTGGAATATTTTTCTGAAACCGATGCATGAATTATCTATTTATCTCGTATAGTGGCAAATACACATCAGAACATCCGACAGAAAAGAGCAATAAGCTTATCAAAGATATCTTTTCAGCGATTTTATCCTCCAAAGCTGTACAAATGCGTTTTTATGCATAAGTTGACATATTTACACTTATTGCTTAACTCAGCATAGTAACGAAGGGAGACTAAAGGAGATATCAATTAGCAATCTGACATAAAGATTTGAAGATGTAAATATAGATGGCAAGGAGCATAAAAACAACATTATATAAGACTGGAAAATGTTTGCGTAATGTGTGAAGCAGTTTCTAAAGGAGACATGTGTGAACGTGATATGTATAGAAACCAAATGAAATAATAGATTTTTTACGGATTAAGATGAAAAATGAAGAGAATGGTAATTAAGAATCCGAATGGAACTAGATTCATTGCAGATGTGGAGGTTAGACTAGTCTCTTTTGAACACAGCTTCGGCTTCACTAGTAACTTCTTATACTATCTAGTCTTGTTTCTATGCCCCTGACGATTAGTATTCACACTTTTAAACTTTGATATTAAGTTGAAGATTGTTACCTTCTTTACTCTCCCTTTGTTACCCTGCTAAATATTTATCTGTTCGCAAATGAAGTTATCATCCGTATGTAAGTTGGGCTCTTTTCTGTAAATTAATAAAACGGTATATTAGAAGATGACCGGAGTTCAGGTATTCGATATGATGAAGTAAATCAACATCGCGTAGTTTAAATTAGCTTATATATCTTCATTAAGTGGTATGTTGCTCCTTAGAGAAAGTGTGGAAAGAACTGTAGCAGCATTATGCTCCTGTCCATCCCAAGCAAAGTACTAAGCCGCATCATCCTGGAGAGAATCAAACACACCTTGAGTGAAAAACTCCTACCGGAACAGACTGGATTCAGGAGGAACAAGTCATGCATTGATCAAATTGCAACACTACGGATAATCACCGAACAGAGCACGGAATGGCAGTCACCTCTCTACTTCAAATTCATCGACTTTTAAAGGGCCTTCAGCAGACAGTGTTGATCGAGACATTATTTGAAAATTAATTCGCTACTACGGAGTGCTGCCAAAGACTCTACATCTACCCCAACAGTTGCACAATAATGCCGTATGCCAAGTGATCCACAACGGGAAAATTACGGAATCCTTCGAAGTGAAGACGGAAGAAAGGTAAGGCTGGCTGGCTGTCTACTACTTTCAATGATTTTCCTGATTGTGGCTGGTAGACTAGATAAAGCGACAGACAGTTGGAAGTGAGGAAACAGGCATAAAATGGACCCACACGAAAAACTTGGAGGATCTGGTCTTCGCCGGTGATATGTGCCTGGTTTCTCAAAAACTGGAAGATGCGTAAGTGAAAAGCAACAAGGTGGCAGAAAAGGCATCCAGAGGAGATAGGAATTCAGATGAACATGAACAAAACAGAGGTGATGAAGATTCCTGGCATACAACAGAAAAAGTAACAAAAGCAACAAACAATCAGCTAACATAAATAGGAGAAATCTGAAAGAAGCAACCTAGCGTTAACCGCCGACCTGAGGAGCATCGTTTCACTACAGGCGGACGGAACTAATGAGGATATCAAAGCAGCGAGAATCGGGAAAGCAAGGCAAGCTTTCACTACTCTCAAATCTGTGTGGGGATCAGAAGCACTCA
This sequence comes from Trichobilharzia regenti, assembly GCA_944472135.2. NCBI lineage: Eukaryota > Metazoa > Platyhelminthes > Trematoda > Strigeidida > Schistosomatidae > Trichobilharzia > Trichobilharzia regenti. The sequence continues at coordinate 43,358,709 of OX235265.1, read as the reverse complement.
GAATGAAAATAAGATCCGTATTTTCAACTCCATTATGAAGTCAGTGCTATTATACCGATCAGAGACTTAGCCAGAGCGTCATGAATAGCACTTCGAACAAACTACAGACCTTCATCAACAGCTCTCTTCGCTCAGTACTCAACATAAGATGGTGAGAAAAGATCAGCAACAGGGTTGGAATTCTGGGGTGAACCAACCAGAAATCGATTGTGCAACAAATAAGCAGAAATAAATAGAGATGGATTGGCCATACCCTGCGAACACAAACCATCAAGTGTTATCACACGCCAGGCCATCACTCGAGTGGAACCTGAATTGGAAGTAGTGCGAGGGTGACATGGAGGAGGTGATGTGAAGAGGAGATGAAAGCATGTGAGCAGACGTGGAGCAAGGTGAAAGCGTTGGCTGAGAACAGAATGCAGTGCAGACGTTTGGCTGAAGCTCTATGTTCTTCTAGAAACTAAAGGAAACAATAATGATAATGCTCCTTAACTGCTTTAATTAAATGAGTTATTCTGACGTAAGGTTTTCAAATTTTAGTCAAAAGAAATAAGTAAAAGTATTTCACACTCAAGATTCCTCATTTCAGTAACAACAGACTACTGATTTACTAAGGATAGCGAATTTAATCGAAATATTCGATCCCTTTATTTGTGGTGGTGTGATTCAGACAGTGAATTCCAACGAAATATTATTCACATATATTAAGTGGCGTTTGCAAGGAATAATTTTCAAAAACAGCCGTTGCCACAAAGAAACATAACGTTATCGTAATAAGATACTTTTCAGAACTATCGGAAAACAGGACGTTTTAGCAAAGCAGACAGAAACACAAACTTCAGAATAAAGCAAACACAAAGTGCTGTAGAGGTTACATTACACATGCTGGATTTTTGACTCTTAACACTTCATTTACTATTGTACAAATATGTATAACAAGTGGATATTTGTGATCAGAATATCTAAAGTAATTTGCCCAAATATAATACACATTTCTGATAAACTACTTCATTTTGTTTCGTCGAAACTCATAAAGGAAACAAACTGCTCTAATCAGTTTCTCATTAAAGTCATCGATTCATCGAACCTAGTGTAGATGGACTAGACATCTAATTACGCTGATTTTAGAGAATGGGAAATTTTTGTCATCACAGTGGAAACCTGACCGAGTTATTTGAAGCCTTAACAGAATCACACTAAATAACTAAATGCTTTTCCTAGCTTCTTTGCAATTACCTAAATATTTCTCAGTAAATCTTGATATACCGCATAGGCGGCGGTCACTACTTATAAAATATAATGTAATGTTGTTCTTATTAAGTCAGGTGTGCGCATAAAAAGTGTATCATCAACTAGATGTTCTCACTCCGTGGCTTTCTGTGCAGATTCAAGACGGTAAAGTTTTCCAGTCATAATGCAAGTTGAACATAATTGTATAAGAATGATGGTTCACTGTAGTGTATGATTCAAGGTATATATCAGATATGTAGTTATCTCACATATATATATGTTTGAAAATGATTCTCAGTGTTTAAAAAAAGTTACTAACACAAGACTGTGGATGCGAGGAGTCCGTTTTCCCTTTCCGATATTTCATTAACTGATATTTATATCCTATCTATGTATATTATCGGGGGTTCAGGGGTAGGATGCTCACCGACCATGCATGTGGTCCAGGGCTCCACTACCGCCCAGCGCATACTTTGACCCCCCCCATTTAGCCAGTTATGAGCCCGACAAAGGTAGGGGGTTGGGTGTGAAGTAAGCAACCGCGCACCGTAAAAATAAACACCATTGCTACTGGAAATTCAAAGTTCGAGCTTGAAGCCCCGTGTTCCATTCAGAACGCAAAGGAATAGTACAAAAAACAATTTCATAAAGTTGACCTGGTGAAAATCTTTAATAAATTTGTTTCCTTAAATAATTTCTAATGCTATAGAACTCAATAAGTCTAAGATGGCATTCTAAATAATCTCCATTACAAATGGCTAAGTAAAGGTGTAGTTAAAACTATTAACAGTTCGATATTGGACCATATGGTGCAAACCGGCCACAAAGCCAGACGGCATTGAAGAATCCTTCTCTATAATCTACCGGGTGATTAATAAATTGCCAAAATCATCGAAGCACCGCATACTTCAAACAGAAGACGCTATTGCAGTTCTCCTCAAACAACCAGTGCTCTGTGCTCAAAAGAAGCAAGTTCAGCCCCTACTACTGCCCTGGCTTTCAGTAGAAACTATAAACTCATGAATTTGTAATATTATCTTTCCTAATTTTTCTGACATTCAGCTTATTTTATGTTGATGCGATTCAGCTGTAATCTATCAATATTATTGATTCGATGTTATTTAAACAGCATTAATGTCGTTCATAACACTGATTCATTTATTCACTATAGTGTATATATAACTGTAGAGCCTGATGATGAAGTTATCGAAAAGATTACTCTCTGTTCAGTATCCATTCTTTTGAAAATTGTATTTAATTTATGAATGGAATGACAAGTAATTATGCTTATTTTGAAACCATGAAGTCCAACAAAGCATTGTTAGGCGAATTCATTGCAGATAATTTTGGACGCTAACAGTTTTTGTTCCACATCATACAGGATTTGTTAATTTTTCGCATGAATCTGGAATCCTACCAATGGATTTTTCAAAGGTGAATTCGTGCGTCTCTTTATCGGAATCATTAGTGTACAGTTTGGCATCAGTTTTCTATGGTTTATTCATATGAGGATTAAAAGGTACTATGGGTTTACAGTGACGCCCAATTTAGGAAGATGAATCACTTACCTAGAGTTTAATTCGTCTAGAAATATATTCAGCGATCATACGCAAATACTATACGAAATGCAGTGAAGCAGATAAACAGCATTTAATTCTGAGTGAAAAATTGAAAACAAAGTTACTCACTAAACGTTTTTAATACTTTCATCAATTAAAATTTAAGAAAATTCCCTATCCCAATATGGATAAAATTTGTTTTGATAATGTCTCACAGTGTTATACAGTAGTACATACCGATGACATCTCGTGTTCAATTTATTGCTTGTAATCATATCGAGTTACCCACAAAACTTTCTGACCCTATTGACCCGATTAAACAAAATAACATAATTACGGAATACCCTGCAATGACTATGAGGTCAATATGAGGATAGTTATATTGTCAGAACATATGAATTTAGCTAAGGTAAGAATAATTGACCCTGAGAAGACAAGTATTTTAGCAAAACAATGCAGCATACATTAACACACAAACACTTAATAGGATGGGTCAGCGTTACAATTCGAAAAAGTAATATAGGTAGATGGAGAGAGAGAGATTGCTGAGTCAGTGTTCATAGAATCTACACTCAACACATGCAACAGGACTGACCCATTACTCATGCCAGAGATATGGAAAATATTAATACCAATCAAATGAAGAGACAAAAAATAGTGGAACCATATAAACGAAGTTGGAAAGTTAAGTGAGTAGTGCTTTAATATGATTATGAGCGATTATAACAACAGAAGACAAGGGCCGGCAACAGATCGTTTTATTACCGAAATGAGCACGTATTTATATATATTTCGTGTACATTATTATGACTTATTTAATTAGACAAACGCAGTTTTCTGATTGGTTGTTTCGGGTTTTCTCGGAAAGTGGAGCCATCTATCTGCGAATTATATTTGCCCACGTTAAGTCTGCTGTGATTGATTGTTGAATCAGCCTTGTTCATATTTTCTTACGGTCAATATTAGTGACCTAGACATTGGCGTAGATTAATGTCTACCAATTGGCTAGCAGCCTGCTCTCAGCACACTGTAATAAATTGTGCTTGAAACGTTATCAATAACACACTGTGAGACTTTATCAAAATAAATTTTATCCACAATGGAATTATACTCAGTCACAGTGTACAAGTTCTTTTCTTATATCAAAATTCCTTTCTCCTTAACATTTCATTGAATCTTTAAGATGAAATTCAGGCATTACTTCAGAATATGTATGGAAATGTATGTTTTTAAAAGAAATAACTGTATCAACATTTGGTTCCCATCTTGCGTATTCTTGATCCTGAAGTCTTATACTAAATATCTATAAATCCTTTTTATTAATAATTATTATCACTATAACAATTTTATGCTGTTAATTCGTGGATGGTGACTAGTAGTGGAATCCGGGATGCGCATTTCGTCTTATTTTGGACTCGTTAACTGGATGTGCCTGCATTCTGCAGTGAGTGATAATGTTCCCACTGAGCCTCGAACCCAGTGCCCATAGTTTCAAACACTTAAGCATTATCCACTAGACCACTTGGACCGCGAGAACCAACTATTGCGCAGCAGGTCATACTAATTATTTAATTCAGTTTCGATTTTCCTATCGATTCTTTGGACTAAAGTGCTTGATCTCAGGTTGACATGTCGGCTTCACTTACTGCGGAATGCATATACATCCAGCTGAAACTTCTCAAATAGGACAAGTTGCGCATCCTGGATTCCAGTGCTAGTCACCATACATCAATTACATGCCCAGACATCGTCAGAGCATCTGCAAAACAAGCTGACATGTAAACCTGAGACCAAGCACTTTGATCCAATCAATCGACGGGAAAATCTAAAATTGAATTAAATAATTTTACTCTGGGCAGAATGTTGACATGGTATACAGAATTCTCATAGTTATCTATTGCATCATATTTTCTCTTCAGTAAGGATCTTCAAGTAAAATGGTAGTCGAAATTATATCACGTGACAAGATGTTGTTCAACCTGAAGCACAGGTCAATTCCTTAAGATATTTTTCCGCCGTATCCGAGACATTCGCACTTATTATTTCAAAACGAATCAAAAATGTACATGGGTAGATTACGAGACTCAAAGACAATAATTAAATGATTAAAACAATAAGTAGTAGTGGCGAAAATATGATAGAACGTGTTGAGTGGAAATCTGGATAACCCAGTGATTCAAGTATGCCCCCAAGTTTATGCATCACCAATGCTCTCCTAAACCTCAAACAGTCTTTATACAAACCTTTAATATAACAAATTTGGTACAGCTGAAATTTCCATATTTCCATGTTTTCTTATTTTACTGCCACAGGCATTACTGTTACTTCTGATACTATTATGCTTACACTCATTTTTATCATAGATTGTATCATTACACTTAGTGTATATATGTCCCTTCTGGTCTCAACAAAATTGTTAAATTATTTCGTGAAAGCAAGTAAGAATGAAAACGAAACAGTTTAGCAGAGAAGTGGAAATACAGAGGTAAGTATCACAAAAAAGAGATTTGACAAGCTGCCAGTTATGTTCACCTGTTTACTGCCTTGTTGGTTGACGGTCCTTCAAATTAACTTTCACTCCAGGTGTGGTGAGAGCAAGCCATGGGAAAATATGTACAAGGCTGATTCAACAACCAATCACAGCAAAGCTGACGTGGCAAAATATGATTCGCAGATAGAGAACTCTATTTATCGAGGAATCCCGAAACAACCAATCAGAAGCCTGCGTTTGTCTGCCTAACTTCTGATAAACAACCAATCAGATGACTGCGCTTGTCTACTTGCATAAGCTATAATAATGTATGTGAAATATATATAAATACGTGTTGATTTTCATAATAAAACGATCTGTTGCCTGGCCCTTGTCTTCTGTTGTTACACAGGTACCATCTATTTATTTAGGATACTCACAAAAATTCCTCTTTTAAGAGGATATGAATGCCGTAAATTCGTGTTGATTCCAAAAAAACAGTCTTTCCTGAAAACAGAGCAAACGAGCAAAAATTTGGAGTTTGACTTATCACAGTTGCAGTGTCTTCAGGAATGTTAATTATACAATGAGAAGGAGACTATTAGCCACAACCAAGCAAAAGGAAATCGTAACTGACAACTTACCCTTTATTTTTGCAAATATGCCTATTTATATAGATATGAATTCTCAGAACAATAGTAATTAGTACTAAGCATATCAGCTATTATAATTGACCAGCGGTATATTTCAAAATATTTATCATGAACCCTCGACAAAGGTGCTTCAAAGGAACTAAATTAAAAACTGGTTGTAAAATTTCCTATCAAATATTATTATGCACATTTAACAGGTCAGTACTATTGTGATTGTTGCCTTAGGTTCCTAGCTGAGTATAGGGCTTTGGCGGTATATCTCCATAATCTCTTCTAGGTGGCCTGCTTAATTCGCTAAGCTGCCAGATTCATCCAATAAAATGCACTACCTTTACTACATTTCATATACTTTTAACCGTCCAACTACGCACATATATCATAACCTACTTTCACACACACTTTTCAGGATAAAGCAATCATTATTAATTCATTCAGTATTCTGTAATCCTTTTTAGCTGGCTTCATAATTTCTCATTAGCTTTCATTTCCTCCTCAAACTAGTTCTTCCATGTCACTCTCAGACGATAAACCCGTCGCATCCTATTCAAGTTATCTTTAGACAAAACATTCAATTTTGTAGGTCATTATAATACAAGGATTTTATAGATGTGAGACAAATGCAAGTTTGATAAGTACCTTGAGTGTCTTTTAAACTTTTGACTGATTGACTGGTTTCAACATAGAACTTTGCACCGATGTGCAGCAGTTCATGTTGCCACATTTCACTGAGCACACAAAGCAAGACAAAAAAGTAAAAATAACAAGTGCAAAACAGAGATATGATGCGAAATGAATAGTAATATCGAGAACAACATAGTTTTATTGAATACTATAAGTTACAAGGAGTAGATGCATCTGCGCAGTCATTGAGAACGATTTTCAGCCATATCACCAATTGTCTCCAGTCTTCATTAGTTCTTACCATCCCGAGGACCCTAACCAAGAAGTCTATACCTTCCTACGTGGCTTAGACTAACTGTTATGGATTTCATTGACTGACAAAGTCATGTTTCGGTTTGACCACCACTAGGTTTCTCCTTTTCAATCTATGTCAGCTAACATTGCCCGTCGAGGAAGGCGATGACTAGGTATACGCAACACATGTTCTTATCATCTCAATCCAAGAAGTATCACAGCCTCGTCTATTGATTCCCCTCCTTACCTAGAACTCCACGCCTAATCTCTAAACGTTTAGACCAGTTTAGTACAAATACATGCTTAGAAAGCGAAACACACCTTCGTGATTAACCCAAAGTTAAAAAAGAGAACGTGGTTTTATGTTGCTTCCAACAGAATTAGTCAGTTGCGGTATTATTTTAATAGGAAAATAACTAAAAGTTAAGACAATTAAAAATCAGATACCTCTTACAGTTTAAAGCAAATCTGGGAAAATTAAACGTTAGTTTATGTTCATGAGATCTGTTACTTTTACAAATTGAAATTCAGATAAATAATGGAAACAGTGTTTATTTCGATGAGCTTGCTAAACAAAATCTCATTGGCTTTCATCTTTTTATTTCAGTGGTTTTATTTCACGCTAGAATAAATTCAACGTCTGCAGTGATTTTACTGTGTCACAAAATAAGGCCAACAATATGCACCAAATTTTCCTTTAATTTTCACTCGTATGACTGTATACGAGTGCCGCAATTATCAAAGGTATATGAAATAGAAATGTGTAAACAAGGACAATGTTATCCTCAATGGACAAGGCAAAATAAACACAGACAAATAGGCTAAATGAAGTACCGAGAAAAAAACCCTTAATTATTTCGTCCAGCAATTAAGATAAAAAAAATAAAGAATCACTGTGTTTTCATGCCTTCAGATTATACTTTTAACAAAATGTTGTCTAGTGTTGTGAATATATATATACAAAGCTCATAATTAGTCACTAGAACGAAAATGTTTTGTAGTCAGACAGAAATCCTCACTTCCTGTATGTCTTACAAAACGAAAATCAGAAGTTGACAGTATGGAACTCCCTCCCTCCACGTAAGACCATTAGCTTCTGAAGTAGAAATTTTAGAAACATTCTACTTTAACTAACCACAGAATTTTTGATTCTTTTCCAAATGGCTGACCATTGATTTCACTTTCCTTCCCACTGGCATATTTGGCATTATCTTTTGATTTAATGAATAATTGTTTTTAAATAAAAATGAAATGTGAAGGGATAATTTACTTCAATTTGTCAAATCCACTCACATTGTTGGTTGCGTTGGTGGCACAGTGGTTAGGACTCTCGCCACCATGCACATGGTTCGAGGTTCGATCCCTGCCGACGCACACTCGATATCTATGGTAGACCTGCAAAATTTGAGCTACCGATATCCATGCTGAAAATTCCATACTTGTACCAAAAATACAGTGTGGGATCAAGCTGTAATCAAAAATAAAATAAAAAATAAATTATAAGGTTGCACAGACCAATTGCTTTCTCATGCATTAAATGTAATTACTCGCTTCTAGTAAATCGAATTTTCAAACTCGAATCCAGTACCCATTAGTCGACTAGACCACTTCTTTCAAGTAACTGGCACCAGTTAATAATTGTTTTTCACTCAATGTCGATTTATCCGTTGATTGAGTTGACCGCAGTGCTCAGTTTTTATTTAACATATCGGCTCCCAGTACGGACGCTTTGAGTTAGTCTCCAGGTTGACTTGAAGCAATTTAGCAGACGGTAACTAGCAGTGGAGTTCAGAAATCTCATTTCGCCATCACTCATTGGGGAATTAAAGTAAATTTTGGCTGACGATTATGGGAAAGTACGAAATACGTATCCTGGAATCCACTGCTAGTTTCTGACCGCCAAATTACGTCAAGGTAATCCTCAAATGTCCGCGGAGTGTCACTATTAGAACCTGACATAATAATAGAGGCTGAAGATTTTCGTACAATCAATGAACGGAAAAATACAAGCAAATGAAAATATACCTTTCTTCATAACTGTTAATTTCTATACTTTATCTCTCACTGATTTATGGTACTGTTGTTCTCAACTTCGATGCCAGTAACATCAATAAGAAATGCACTTCTGGTACCAAGGTAAGAAAGTACTGCTTTTCTGTATACCTTCACTTTCCTCTTTAGAATATTACGAAGAGAGTAACCACAACAAAAACCTGAAGAAATCTTTGGAATAATATCTGATGGATTTCTCTAGAGAGGTTTCAAATGTAAAACATTATATAAAGTAATTTCATTCACAATAAACGTTTGGGCTTAAAGTTAAAATATTTAAGTGAATAGTTGTTTGTGATCAAGTAATACACCATCCTAATGAATAACAATTATGCATCCTTAGAAGTGATTTTTAGAATGGTCTTAAGGATCTATTGTTTTCCTAGTTTGTTCATGACATAATCAGATAGATTGTGATCAGAATAAACTAAACTGATATTAAACAGACAACTACTCACTCACACAGCAGTTTCTTTGTTCCATTTGTGAAAACATATGCATATAAACTGACAAACACGATGTAACTTTAGAGTATGGTTGTCAGTGTAGTTGGAGATTGAAAGACCAATTCATGGTTGTTTGCTCTAGCCCAACTCCCCCATATTTTTTCGCGGCAGTCATCAATCCAGCAGTCATCTTCTCATCGTTCGCTGTTCAGCGGAAGACAGAAAACTATCAGAAGCATTATCGTGATTTATTGTTATAACATTTATTCTTAGACCTTGTGAGTAATCATCTTATTGTTGGTTACATATTGGCGTAAGAATAAAGGATTCTCGAGTCGCCAATCTATGTTCCGGTTTTTTCGCGTTCGTCACTACAAATTGTTTCTGAAAGTCTTCCAGGGACAGTGTGAAGTCCAGCGTAGTAATAACTGGACATTGACAATCTCTGATAGTTTCTGTTTGTCCTTCCTGGTGTCTGCAGTCTTCTTGGACAAGTATTATCTGGAACGTTTCTGGAATATTTGGTCCAGTTCAGTGATGCCTGGGTCAAAGAAGGGACAAAGCGTCTTGGAAGCAAGCAGGAAAGTAAGTAATGTTGAGTCGTCTGTTACTTGTAACGCTGTGTTTGATGTTAAGCATAATATGGTTGATGTTAATGTTTAGCCGTCTAGGGATAATAGGAATATTAAGCTTCCTAATACGAACCTCGGTGTTTCGATGGAAACCCGGCTGACTATTTACAGTTAGTAAAGGAGTTAGAAATCTTGTTGAGTAGTTTTTTACCAAGTGATGAAATGAAGTTGATGTATTTGTTAAGGTGCTGCACTGGAGTTGCTTCAAAAGCTATACAGTGCTGTTCATGCCTCCAAACGAAGGATACTTTGAGGCTATGAGTATACTGCGTCAAAGAATCGGAAGACCTTCGATGATTGTAAGGAACGTATTCGAGGCTGTTAAGAGTAATGGTAGTCAATTAGGAGATGACTCCAAGGCACTCTCTGAGTTTATGGAAAATCTGATGACTTACGAGAATACGTTGATTTCGATGAATTGCATGAGTGATGTGAACTCAAGTTCCGTCCTAGATGTAATAGTGAGACGCCTACCTACTCGACTGCAAATGAAGTGGGTGAAGATAAGCTGTCGTATAGGAATGAAGGTATTGATCCAACGTTTGATGATATTCTGAAATTGGTAAAAGATAGTGTCAATCAAGCTATGAGCAAGTTTGCCAGTATATTTCATCCCACCCCTAGAATAGAGAAGTCTGAGAGCAAAACGCAATCATTCATCACGAAAGGCTCTTAGTGAAGTGGATATCGAGAAAGCTTTATGGTGTCTAGTAATCCATTTAAACTTAGTGAGTGCAACAGCTTTCGTAGGACATCCCCAACAGATAGGTTACAAGTTGCGAGACAAACACGGTTGTGTTTTACACGTTTGCAAGAAGTGCATACAAAGGCGAACTGTGAAGAAGTAACCAAGTTTAGTGGTAAGCTAAATGAGAAATCAGGGTCTGACTACGAACCGTGTGACGATAATGGTGCAGTGAAGGAGCTTGTAGCTGCCACTGGTAAGCCATTGTTGAATAGAGTGTCACAGACGAAACCGCAGTTTGTGCAGGAGAAGAGAGTTACAGTTTCAGAGGCTAGTTTTGACTCCTCAAGTTTACAAGGTATCACTAGTCAGAGTAAAGGTATAAAACCTGTAGGGATTTGTGAGGAAGAACCCAAATCATCTACTCTTATTGAAGAGTTTGAAAACGATGAAGTCGTCCAGATAGACGAAGGTAAAGTGAATATTTGTGATAATGATCATCGTAGTGCAGATTTGTCTTTGGTTGATCATGATGAGACGAGTGGAATGCCTACTACTACTGAGTTGAACAATGGTTCTGTGCAACTTGAACGTGAAGTAGAATTAAAGGCAGATGTGGATGCAGTAGGTATGGATAATCGTGAGACCGTCAGTGTAAATGATCAACGTGTAGTCCATCCATCAACAGATGTTAATGCTAAACTGGAGCTAATAATAAAAGACGGCGGTGGTGGTAATCTTGCAGTTAGACAACCTTCTAAAAGACGAACAACAACAGTTTCTGATGCATCGCTAAGTTCATCAACTTGTGTCACTCAGTCGTCGTTGGTGTTGTCATGCACAATGAAAGGGACATCCATGAACTCACGTGTCTTATATTATGAGTATGCTAGTATCAGTCCGTTTGAAAGGACGAAAGTCAATGGTCATTTTAGGGAGAATAAGCCAACTGTTTATGAGAAGGTAATTGTTAAACTGACTTGCACGAATAAAGGCCTTTCAAGTTTCAAGTTACTATCTCAATGCTATTATCTTTGGTGTAAACTGCCATGTGCCTTCGCTTAGTTGGTCAGATAATTCGTGTGTTTGTTAGTCATCTATATTCTACGATACAATGACATGGGCGTGTTACCGTTCAGATTTGAGGATATAGAGGATGGAAGGAGGTCAGCAAATGAACTCTTCGATGATTTTCCAACCGAGGGCGTCAACCTGAGAAGGGTTGTAGGCGTATTGCTGTAGGTCCTACAATTCTTCAAGGGTAGAACGTCGGTGCACAGTCCATCGTACTTGGTGTGTTGTTTTGTACATACGTTCATGTTGTATATGCTGAATTGGTATCACCTCTCATCTTTCTGTTCGTAACTTTGTTTGTGTCCGACCTTTCTACTATCATCAACCTGAGAAGGAATGTAGGCGTACTTCTAAGTCCTACAGTTCGTCAAGGCAGGATCCACAACATTTGACATACTGATTATACATATGTTTGTGTTAAATAATTTTGTGCGTTCCAATTGATGTAATTGTTGGTTAATCTTGTTTGTGTCCGGACATTCCACAAATTACAATCGTCAACCTGAGAAGGGTTGCAGGTGTACTGGTGTAAGTCCTGCGATTATTCAAAGGAATTCCATCGAGACACGGTCTGCGAGTTTGTTTGTACTGTTTGTATATACGTGTGGTGTGTCATATCAATTGGTGTTTTTGGATTCACTGTGTTTACTTGTTGTTTTCGTACCTTGTTGTATTGCATAATTTTATTAAAATTTTCGTCGTGCTTGCTTCTGAAGTGGTTTCGAGTCTTCACATACGTGAATGAATTTTTTGATGTTAAAGACAGCAGATGGGTCGTTTACGCCAGGGAGGCTAGTTCTGAGAATAAAATGAACACCGAGATGATCATTACCTTTGGTCCCACACGCCGGAGCGAGAGTTTAGACGATTGAGGTTTGGATACATCACCATTACTAGAGGTGAGGCAGAATGAGTGACAAGCGATCGCAGTGGTAATTGGTAGTGAATAGATAAGAGGATGTGCAAAGAGTATCATGGGGTGCTGCTTTAGTCCCGTCGCTTTCTGCAAGAGTCATTCTAGCAAGTGGCGATTGTGCTGCAAGACGTCAAGAGGATGCCTTTAACTGGAAGGCGTAGGTTGTCGTCGCTGGGTGAGATTATGCTGTAGGTATGCCTGTAGTGTGTTGGCTTTTCTGCTTGTTTTCCATTTCAGCTTTGTCCGTGTGACCCAGGTTCTCACACTGGCATCCAAGTCAACGTGTATTGGTCGTGATGGAAAAAAAGGATTGGTCCCTTTTTTGACGGGTAGTGTCAATGTAGTTGGAGATTGAAAGATCAATTCATGGTTGTTTGCTCAAACTCAACTCTATATTTTCGCGGGAGTCATCAATCCAGCAGTCATCTTCTCATCGTTCGCTGTTCAGCGGAAGACAGAAAACTATCAGAAGCATTATCGTGATTTATTGTTATAACATTTATTCTTAGACCTTGTGAGTAATAATCTTATTGTTGGTTACATATTGGCGTAAGAATAAAGGATTCTCGAGTCTCCAATCTGTGTTCCGGTTTTTTCGCGTTCGTCACTACAAATGTTTCTGAAAGTCTTCCAGGGACAGCGTGAAGTCTAGCGTAGTAAGAACTGGACACTGACAATCTCTGATAGTTTCTGTTTGTCCTTCCTGGTGTCTGCAAGTCTTCTTTGGACAAGTATTATCTGGAACGTTTCTGGAATATTTGGTCCAGTTCAGTGATGCCTGGGTCAAAGAAGGGACAAAGCGTCTTGGAAGCAAGCAGGAAAGTAAGTAATGTTGAGTCGTCTGTTACTTGTAACGCTGTGTTTGATGTTAAGCATAATATGGTTGATGTTAATGTTTAGCCGTCTAGGGATAATAGGAATATTAAGCTTCCTAAATACGAACCTCGGTGTTTCGATGGAAACCCGGCTGACTATTTACAGTTAGTAAAGGAGTTAGAAATCTTGTTGAGTAGTTTTTTACCAAGTGATGAAATGAAGTTGATGTATTTGTTAAGGTGCTGCACTGGAGTTGCTTCAAAAGCTATACAGTGCTGTTCATGCCTCCAAACGAAGGATACTTTGAGGCTATGAGTATACTGCGTCAAAGAATCGGAAGACCTTCGATGATTGTAAGGAACGTATTCGAGGCTGTTAAGAGTAATGGTAGTCAATTAGGAGATGACTCCAAGGCACTCTCTGAGTTTATGGAAAATCTGATGACTTACGAGAATACGTTGATTTCGATGAATTGCATGAGTGATGTGAACTCAAGTTCCGTCCTAGATGTAATAGTGAGACGCCTACCTACTCGACTGCAAATGAAGTGGGTGAAGATAAGCTGTCGTATAGGAATGAAGGTATTGATCCAACGTTTGATGATATTCTGAAATTGGTAAAAGATAGTGTCAATCAAGCTATGAGCAAGTTTGCCAGTATATTTCATCCCACCCCTAGAATAGAGAAGTCTGAGAGCAAAACGCGTAGTAATAACTGGACATTGACAGTTTCTGAGAGTTGGCTGACAATTTTTCAATGAATGTGAGAGATAACCCACGGAGAAGAGCTTCTTTTTGTGATACCGGTTTCAGCTGAGTAGCATAATCATTGACGTACTGGTTTAGCTTTTTTTTCAGTGATCAGAATTCCACTATCACAGTCGAAGGATGAACGGATATTCTTATGTTTCTTTGAAACTTGCTTGAATGAACTCTTAAATGATGGTGAAGATTTGCAGCTTAGATGCATCAGTTTGCTGGCCTTGTATTCATCGTTATAGATGGCCTAACTGTCAAGCTTTAATCATCTCACTAGATAATATCCTCAGTTCTCTTCAGCTTATGTCCATTTCACCTCGATCTGCTTCTTTATACTTTTTGGACGACGGGTTTTCATCCTATCAGTGATATGCGATCGATATCTCCCTTCATTTTTTATTCCTTCAAGTTTCGAATGTAACATAGGACTTCAAGCTACTGCTCTGAAGCTTCAGTAGGATTGGTTTTATTTTTATGGGGTGTCCTTGCTAGCCTCATGCCCAACCTTCCGTCTTTACTAGGCTTACTACAGGTTTATCGAGGTTTAGGGGTGCGTCAGCTGTGAATCAAACTTCAGATCACATGCGTGACTGGCCAGCAGTCTACCACTGAACCAACGACGCATCTTTTATAATGTATATCAAGAATAAGCCTTTTTATGCTGTGTTTTAGATTAAAGATGTCTATGTCATCTGTTAGCCTGCCACTGATTACCTTGATATTATCCACACATTTGTTTCGAAGATGACCTTATCAATCAAGTCTCTAAATGAATTTTTAACAAGTAACACATTCTATTTTGATGAATCACGCAGTGTTATACAGTAATATTAACTAATGACGTTTTGAACACAAACTATTGCTCATGGTCATATCAAGTTGATATGATATGAGCAATATATCAACAAAACTTGCATACCTAATAATTTTACTGCCACTTGTTACTTACTGAGACGTAAACAATAAACTTTGAGGTTTAGCTTACTCTAACTCATTCAGGCGTCGGTGGTTCAATGTTAGAATATTAGCTAGTCAGGTAGGATTGAGGGTTAGATTCCCAAACAATACACTCCTAAGCCTCATTTACTTTGCTAACCTGTAGTTAGTCCGAAAAAGAAAGGAAATTATGCACGAGGCTGGTAACTGTAATCCATAAAAACAACACCGCCATTATAAAAACTTCTAAGCTAGAAGCCTTATGCTCCACTCAGATTATAAAGGATGCTATAAAATCTTCCACCTGCTTACAAAAAATATACAATAATAATTTAACAGTTCTCGTGCTATATTTGAAGTTGTGTGGACACAATCTAATGCAAAGATACACAACAATAATCCAGTATAAAAGGGGAGTTTTTCTTTCTTTTGACTCTTAATTGAGCATTACACTACTGCTGATACTAAACAGTTCAGTTGTTAAAATTTACTACTACTTCGGAATTGCACTAATACGCTTAGTTAACGACTCAAAGTTCCTAGCCTGTTTTGCATTGATGAAGAGTCCCAAAATAGGATAAGATAGCCGTCCACTGCTTCATAGTTTCCTGTGTTCTCTCCAACTGATACTGGTTGATGATGGAAATATAACAGCTGAAATAAATTCAAAATCTTCGCATATCGTATAATCTGAACACCAGTCTCCAGCTCACTTAAGGCTACTGAATGGATGCCCTGAAGCTGCAGTGGAGAGTCGTGACCATTTGGGTCCACCATGTCAAGGTTAATTGGATGATAGTCAAAAGCATTGGTGACGGCAGCGGTATATCACGAGTGGATACAGTTAGAATTCATGAGTCACTGTGTAACAACAGAAGACAAGGGCCAGGGAACAGATCGTTTATTTAGGAAATCAACACATATTTATAGATTTTCATGTACATTATTATAGATTATTGTTAGCAGAAAAATACAGTCTTCTGATTGGTTGATTCCCACTGAAAGTTAATCTTTCATCTTTTTCTGGCTGTGTTTTGAATGTCAGATCATCTACATGTTAACTTCATCTGCCTACGCAAAGTCTGCTGTGGTTGGTTGTTGAATCAGTCTTTATTTTTATTTTTTTCACGACAGTTTGGGGACGTAAACACTGACGTAAATTACTGTCTACCGATTTGGCAAGCAACCAGCTCTCACCACAAGTGGACTTCATCTCAATTAGCTGAATGGTCATCAACGAGTTAGGTCTTGTGAACCTGAAAGTCCTGCAGGGAGATCGTGAGTGCCTAAAATAAGATGAAACAGCTGTCTAGTACTCTCTAACTTTCTATGACCTGTCCATTTGATGTTGGTTCGTTATGAGAATCTAACAAAAGAGAAGACGTACAAATTACTACTACTTGGAGCAAAAATAATTTCACTTATATGTAACTCTTTTAAATACGTGAGCGACAGTAAGTTGAAAGTGAAAACTTTTCTTTTCCTTCACGTTCCCCAGTGGAACATAGGGCTTCAAGCTAGTGGCTTGAAGGTTCTGTAGCAATGTTTATTTTACAGGATGGGGTTGCTAGCCACATGCCCAACCTTTCCTCTTTACCAGCATTATTTCTGGCTTAGCGAGGTAAAGGAGTGCATCTGTGACTGGGGATCGAACCTCGGACCATGTGCATGGTCGGCGAGCCTCCTAACCGCTATGCCGCCGACGCACCAAAAATGAAAACATGTTTTAAAGAAATTTAAGCAATAAATCAGTTTATTTGTTGTGATTTCATGAAGTTTTTATTTGTCACAAATGCAATTATAGAATCACTTTATATTTACAATTCTGGCTGTTTCACATCATTCAGTCATAGTATATTACTTTGAAGATATGATAAAATTCTCTTAGTAATTCTTGCATAAACCATTAAATCAAGAGGATATTTATCGTATTTCCTTCTGATTTTCTACATCTTCCGCATACAACTTTATTGAAATTAGAAGTCAGAATAATTTTCGCCTTGTAAATGAATGAAAACCGCTCAAGGGGAAATACATATATTAACGTATACTAGAAAATAATAAAGAAAAGTAAATTAGTTTTTAGATGCAAAACAAAAGCTGAGAAATTTGTCTATAACAAATAACATAACAGGAGTCGAACGGGAAGAGACATTTTGGAACTAAATTAGTGCACGAAATCTAGTCGTAAAATACGCTCACTTGTTATACAAAAGCTGAGCTGACTATTCTCCGAATTCACGTGATTATGACTGTGGCGTGAGAAGTACATCATACTTCCAGTTGTCATCTGTTACCGCAAAACTTCACAGTGTTAGCAGGTTAGAGATGAACCATGAGAATATGTGTGAATTTATTCGTAATTGCATAAAAAACTTCTAAAATGATAAAAACGGAATTGGAGGGAAAAAGTTCACCAAATAGAATTGCTAGATTTTAATATACCCCTAGCGGTTAGATTTTTAAAATAATTCACATTAATTCTTTAGCCACTGCACACAATTTTGAGCAAACCATTTGCACCATATGCAGACGGTTTTCTTATGTAATATATATTTCACATGAAGGTCATTCCGAGCCTTAAGCAATCCGTGGCCTTATAACAGTTGTAATATGCAAACAAATATATTATTCAGGATTTCATCATGAGCTGACATTAGTTAGAGAACCATTGGAAAACCTGGGAGTACTGGACAGCTGTTTCGTCCTAGTTTGGGACTCTTCATCAGTACGCACCCACCGGTATACGAGCTCGCCTTGTAACCGGAAGGTCCTGGGTTCGAATCCCGGTGGGTGCGTACTACTGAAGAGTCCCAAACAAGGACGAAACAGCTGTCCAGTACTCCCAGGTTTTCCAATGGTTCTCTAACTAATGTCAGCTCATGATGAAATCCTGAAACCAACCAAATCCCTGCAAACCAACACTTAAATATATTATTAAAGGTTGAGTTATACTCATAAACCCGCAGGTACTAAGGCGATTTCAGACATATTGCATCTGATGGAGAAGGTACTTTATAGGACGAAACATTTATTATTATTAACCAACGGGAATTATATAGATATCTAGTACAAGAGATGAATCATTCCTACTACAAATATTCAACAAGCAAAGGGACTGGTATAAAATATCACCATTTTAGTATATATGAAACACTGGAACTGTCACTTTGTCACACTGTACTTTTTCTTATGCTTTACTGAATTTAATGTGACAGATAAGACAAACTCACTAAATATCTAATCCTGGATGAATCCGCTAGCCTGAATTTCTCAAAAGTTTTGTGCATCAACAATTTGACTGACCTTAGAACACCAATTTGACTTCCGTGTCTGATTTCCAACTGACTGCATTGTATTGGTCAAACTAAATCGTTTAGTTTTATAAATTCTGACAAATTCTACCACCAGCGTAATTCAACTCCAAATCCATCTACGGGTTTAAAGTCCACGTCGACTGAACTATAGATCAGAATACTATGTGAAGAATATGAAAGCAATATAAATGCTTTAAATCCTTCCATATTTCAGCTGATATAGCTATGTATGAAATTAGTTTTAGGGTGAAATTTATTGCTTGTTTAGTTTATATGCTTGTACTGCCCATCAGAATATATATTTGATCACCTCCCTTATCAAATATATGGAATAATAATTGCACATCACAACAAACATTTTGTCTCAAATTTTACCAATTACAAAAACGATGAGTGCAACACAAGAATTCCAGTTGAAGCCACAATGATTTACTAATGGTGATGTTCCTTCCTTGCAGAATATGGTAGCGAACTTCATGTCAAACGGCTCCATGTTTCTTGGATTACTAGTAGGTTTTAAGATAAATAGGGTTTAAGAGGCGAATACATTGGTCATATAGAACATTTTGTCATGATTGCACTTGAAGATCAATTATTGATTTCTCAATAACCAAAGTATACCTAGTCTTACATCTATCACTTGTTGATGAACGACAGAATAAATAAAACCCACATTCTACTCCAAATTACTCCATCCACTCATACAGACTACTACGAGATCCCGTCGCGTCAACAATCTCATTTAACGATGAATATCAACTGAAAATACTCACAAAATGTTTCCATTCTCCTCATTCTTCATTCTCAAACATCTTGAACACTGGCTTTCTATACAAATGAACGAAAAGCATATTTATCAGCCAGTCTCCACACTCTACCAATACACACTGAAAGCTATCAAATGAAGTCGCATTCTTATCTGTGTAGGAGACAAAATAACACAAAAATCTAATTTCAAATTCACTAAACTATTTAGTGGTGACGAGTTATCGAAATTCAAAAAGAAAAGAAACATAACTGGCGTGAATAGTAAAATGGATTTCTAAATTTCGGACCGATTCTAACATTCATTCACTGTCACCATGTCAACACTCAGCGATTTCAGAAACCGACGCATTTCACATATCATTGTTATCACACATTTAGACTACAAAGTGTAGTTTAGTACATTTCGTGATCAATGAAAGACGCGACGACTTGAAATTGAAATGTTTAGAAAGACAAGTTTCGGAGACCTGAAAGGAGATAATAATATTTTTGATTCATTGTGGATTGTATTCACATTTAGTTGGGATATTTCATCCCACTTTATAGTTTTCTATCAATTTCCAAACGAAATTGGCAACAGCGATATACTCACTGAGCATTATTCATTTTATTGTAAGCAGTGTTAACATATTCGGGAGAGAGGAAGGCGAAAGGAGTTAGTGAATGGCGCCAATATTAAATCAACATTTTACACTGGGAACAGTAGTTCTAATTCTTTGTGTATAAATATTATACAGACATTCAGACTACCATCGATTTTAATAATGAATTGCTTTATCTTATACTCTCTAAGTAACACTTAGTTTAAGTGCTATTTCGGTCTTTGTCCCTTTTGAAATCTAATTCTGGTTATTACAGCATTTGTATTTACCAATACTTCATCAAAGAAAAGGTCACCTAACTTCCTTATCACCAGCGTGCTAGATAGATTTGAGGAATATCAGAATTTTTAACGGGATATTTTTGAAATATATTAAAGCGTATGTTGTTTAAGGCATTATGGTACAATTACAACCTGAAACTGACCGTTTTCCACCATAACAATCAATCCCATCATTAGGTACGCTACTATAATAACTTTGCTTACCATGTTATAATTTTACTCATTATGTATAATAATAAAAACACAGCGAAGTTAGACGATAACAATCCATGGAATGCAAAAGCACGTCTGGTCATGAGTGTATCAATAAAAAACCCAGTAATTTTTAAACAAAAATAACGTTTATTTGCAAGAGAAATACAGAGAATAATGATAAAACACATTTAATTAGGATACTTCCTCTGATGTATCTCAGAAATATCTCTCAGTTACGATGAGGATTATAAGTTTTTAAGTTGAACCAATTTCCGTACATATGTACAGAGAATCGTCTGAAGATAAGATATTTTGCGACCGTTTTATCGTTCTTAACTCGCATTCTAGTCTTACCTAAAAACCTTCCACTGAAATAGTATAGATTCCAGTTAGTGGATTGATGAAATCATCTGAATGATTGATTCAATGATGAATGACGCCCAGATCTGATAGCCGATTGTATCCTACATATTCGTATGTATGAATGATACAGCCAATTATGACCAACCTTTTCTGGCATCACGACGTGGAATTACCTCCACAATTCTCTTCTGAAGCCATATGTCATGAATTTCCCAAACCCAAATGTTAATCACCCCGGGGAAACCTCTATTATATTTCTTCTTTATCAGAACTGTTCCACTAATGCAGACAATAACACCTACTCTTCCCAACAGCTGCTTGATAGTATTCGTCTTCAGGGACGTTATATATATGCAGCGGTGGGATGAATACACAGCCAATTTTTTTGGCCTTCATTTTCCCCAGTGGAACATAGGGCTTCAAGCTAGTGGCTTGAAGGTTCTGTAGCAGTTTTTATTTTACAGGATGGGGTTGCTAGCCTCATGCCCAACCTTTCCTCTTTACCAGCATTATTTTTGGCTTAGACAGGTAAAGGAGTGAGTCGCTGGCCGGAGATCGAACCCCGGACCATGTGCATGGTTGGCGAGCGTCCTAGCCGCTACACCACCGACGCCCACTGGTTTTCTACGGCTGTTTAAATATACATATCATGCAAAATATAAACCCATTAAGAAACCGATTTACTTACACAGCCAATACTAAAAAATTTTCCATCTGTACACCCGTCGATCTCACCTCAGTCTTTAATATCCGGTATTGGCAGATAAAATGTATATTTGTCAGCTGCAACGTCAGTTCAAAGAAAAATGTTCCTAGAAAAGAATGAACTAAGTGTGCAGCTTACCATTACGAACACAAATTCGTTTCTTATACTGAGCACACCCCCATAAATGTCCATCACTTGCTCCTGAACACCGCTGGATGTACTCAGAAGTACCACACAAACATTTAGGGCTACATGGTATCACCATACTATCCAAACAGTACTTAAAAACGAGATCCGAGTGAAATTTACACATCACTTCGTGAAAAGAGCTCATAGTGCGGGTATAATAATGATATATCGCGTTATCCAGCGATTAGTATGCGTTGAATGTCTTTGATGCATTCGCACTCCTAGACAATTATACTTCAACTTGGCTTTAAACACAATTATGTAATCAGCCATGAAGAATAACCTTCTGCATTCCATAACAGCGCATACTTGCTAAGCATAGAGAGATCAAATGAAACACAAAGCTGGTGATGTCTTCACATAAATCATATGAAAACTCTTCACAAAATGCAATAATTGACAGTATCGGTATTTTGCTTAATAAGTGTCATACATGGTGATAATTCTTCACATAACGATTACTGAAATTAGATGGATTTTTGAAGAGAACTCAGTAGGCACTCAGGACTTTATTGATCACCTTAACAGCTTAGTCATAAAGTTACTTAATTTCTAAAACGAAATAAAATGATTTTAAGTATTGGTTTGTAGGGATTTGATTTGTTGGTTTCAGGATTTCATCATGAGCTAACATTGGTTAGAGAACCATTGGAAAACCATCAAGAAGTACTGCATAGACAGCTGTTTCGTCCTAATTTGGGACTCTTTAGCAGCCACCCACCCACCGGGGCTCGATCCCAGGACCTTCTGGTTACAAGATGAGCTCATTGACCTTTAAGAAACTGGGACCCGATCCAATGGCCCATGAATTCTTACTTGTGCCAATTCACGATATAGTGCAACTACTAGCCAATGTCTTCGGCGAGTATTTGTCTTTACACCCGACCTGCTGCACCCTACTGGCCACGACTTACCACTAGAAACCCAGGTAACTACCTACCTGAATAGGGCCAGTCGCCAGTGAACATCTCATTGATATTTAAGTATTGGTTTAAAAAAATTTTAATTGTCAATAATGCTAAAATTTTTGAAATATATGAGCTAAAAATCTGTTCCATCACCATAGTTATGTTGATCAATATCTACCTCGTATTTATTATTCATTGTTTCTTCAAGAGAGCAAGGATTTTGCTTTAGTTTTTCCTAATCGTATATTTTGTTCCTATTCTCTAGTGAAAATTATAAACTTCATTCATGCATGTGTAATCATAGTAACGTCTATTTTGCTTTTTTTGAATATTCTCCATCTTTTTTAAAAAACATTCTACCCTTTCAAATTCTGTAATTCATTTCTTTTTGTTTCTAATAATAACTTGTAATCGAAAAAAGTGTATAATCCTGTTTTTTTAATTCAATTACTTCTCGCTGTGCTGTGAGGAAGTCTCATCAACATTCCCTTGAAGCTTTATTTCCAGTCAGTTATGATTTACGTTGAATCTACCAAGAGTTTAAAAAACTCATTAGGAAGATGATGTACAAGCAAATAATGAAAAAAATGGTTTCAATAACGTTTAAAGCATAAAGAATACAAGCTCAAAGATGGTTTAAACAGCACTCTAATAAACAAAATCGACAGTTTTGATTGAAAGTAAGACTGAATAAAGTTAAATTGATGTTATAAGGTTCCCATAAGGTGGGTTAAATCAGGTTGTTCTGTGATAACTGTTATTATTGTTATTCATTTGGGTTTCACATGGAAAATAGGACCTCAACAGCACATCGTCACTTCACTCTGTCCTATGAAGTCCTTTTCACTTGACCCTACTGTTGTCCGTAAGCTTTCATTTTCTCTTCTCGTAGATCTCTTCTACATCACTTGTGGATGCCAATCTCGTCGATTACCATCTGAGTTACACTTGAGGGCAAGTTTGGCGCATGATATCAATCGACGTCCTTCTCAGCCTATGTTCTATCCATCTCGTTTTTCTTTCAGCATATTAGTTGTTCTGAGATATTACATATAAAAGTCATTACCAAGTGGGTCACAGTCAAGAGGTGAAATTTTTTGAAAACCCTTGGAATGTTTTGCTGTCCTAAATCTTTTGAGCATGTAGTTTTCGAAGTACATAATCCGTTACCACGGAAACTTGTTTTCGCTCTATTTAAACACCACTGAAAATGTATGTAACTCCTGACAAAATAAATTTCAGACCCTAGGTTTCATTTAAATGTAGCGTAGGATAGAGTGTTCACAGTGTGAGACTTGCTTTATAGGGAAAGCAGTAGATAGGTGAAAGTCAAAGTGAGTGAATATAGACTGTGCACGTAAACGTCCACCTAGAAATGAAGTCGAATTACAAATCCTAGAAAAAAGATCAGCTATAGCAATGTATGCTACAGACAGCGGACATAAGACTGATTTCGACAATGTTGAAACTCTAGGAAGAGGTTTTCATTCACATAAAGAAAGACTGACCTCTGAAGATTTGCTTATTTTTTTAATAGGACAGAAGGGATAGACTTATCACCAATGTGGCAAACTCTAATGAAGCAAGATAGATGAGAGAAAATACAAAAATACTCCATATTATGTAGTAACTTCCGTTAAAATATTACTGTTTTTCATATATGAATTGACGTGTTTTCCGTGCAACAAACAAAATACACCCTCATACAGGCAAATATGCATGTACGATAATTTGACATTAGTTATCACATATATGTGATGACTGTTTACATTTTTATACTAATAAAATTTTCTACCGATAAGTGAACTTCAAAAGAAATTTACCTCAATTTATGTAAATTTTTGACTATATATTTTGATGATTTACAGAATCCGAATAATTCTGTTGACGAAGAAGCTGTGACTTACACAGAGAAACATTCAAAAAAAATTTTGTTTTGGTTTTTTTCTTGTTTTTTTTCTTAAACGGCGTTGGTGGTATAGCGGTTAGGATGCTCGCCGACCATGCACATGGTCCGGGGTTCGATCCCCAGCCACCGACGCACTCCTTTACCTCGTTGAGCCAGAAATAACGCTGGAAAAGAGGAAAGGTTGGGCATGAGGCTAGCAACCACATCCTGTAAAAATAAACACTGCTACAGCAACTTCAAGCCACTAGCTTGAAGCCCTATGTTCCACTGGGGAACGTGAAGGAAAAAACATATTTTTTTTCTTAAACACGCTGGGATTATTTCAGATAATTCAAATAATGATTCAGTCTGACTGGATGCTCGAATTGTTCCAGTAAATATTGTAACATCTACTGTCTGGATACTTATAATTATAAATATAGCTTACAATCATCACTTAAGTTGATTACTTTGGCCACTTATAGTGACTAACAAAGATTTTTTAAACTAAATGAATAATAGTAATAGCTGGCAGAAGAAGCATCAAAGATAGGACTTCAGGTGAACATGGAGAAAACAGAGGTGATGAAGATTCCTGGCCAACAACAACAGCAACAACAACAGACAACAATCAGCATAAATGGAGGGACCTGAAAGAAACAACCTCCTTACCTACCTACCTATCTAGGAAGCATCGTTTCAACTACAGGCGGAACTGACGAGGAATCTAAGCAAATCGGAAAAGCAGGACAAGCTTTCATTACTCTTAAGTCTGTGTGGAGGTCAACAGCACTCAGTATCAAAAATAAGATCCGGATCTTCAACTCTAATGTGAAGTCAGTGCTACTATACGGATCGGAGACTTGGAGACGCTTCACGAAGGGCACTTCAAACAAACTACAGAACTTCATCAACAGCTGTCTTCGCTCAATACTACTCAAGATCAGATGGCCGACCAGAAAAGGTCAGCAACAGGATCTCTGGGAGCGAACAAACCAGGAACCGACTGTGCAACAAATAAGCAGGAAGAAATGGAGGGGGACTTGTCATACTCTAAGAAAACCTTCAAGTGACATCACTAGACAAGCCATTGCTCGAGTGGAACCCGAAAGGAGGCGGCGAGTTGGTCGTCAGTGCAAGTGTGACTTGGAGGAGGTCATTTGAAGAGGAGATGAAAGCGTGTGGGCAGACTCGGAGCGGGGTGAAAACGTTGGCAGTAAACCGAACGCAATGGAGATGCGCAGCTGAAGCCCTATGTTCCTCTAGGAATTAAAGGATATAATAACAATAATAGCTTTATTGCCAACAAAGTGTTTACATACAATGTAGAATTTTCGATGTCTTTTTATACTCCTTATACAGAATCTACATGTAAAATAGTAATCTATAGTTCTGTCTGAAACGTGCTTTAGCCTCTGACGTATTTGCACCTGCAAAACAGCCTGAGTTATATGTTGAAGTACACTGAAAAATGTGCTTAAGTATATACTGTTCTCCGAGAACATTTTTTTCTGGTTAAAACAAAGCATATTATTTAATTTATTTCAATTGATTGATTGGACTGAAATGTTAGCGCCGTGTTGACATATCTCCGCTTCCGTGAATGCTTTAACGACGTCTGAGAATTTTTCCTCCTATTTACTACGAAATGCCGATGACGTTTAAAGCTCAATGACCTTGATATGATTATGAGCAATTAATTGTGCTCGAAACGTTATCAGTAAACATTACTTTATAACACTGTGAGACTTTATCAAAACAAATATATACCCACAATGGAATTACACTCTACCACAGTGCACAAGTTTTATTCTTATATCAATTACTACGAAATGCTCATTCTGGATGTTACTGCCAGACAAAATCCACCAAACTATTTCAGCTCCAATCCTCATAAATACTCAAAGCATCCGCATAAAGATCTCATCTATTACCCTGAGACCGAGCACTTCTATCCATTCAGTCACTGGAAAAATCCAAAAGGATTTGAACAATAAGAGATAACCGCTGCACAAGAGGTGACTCTCGCGGTACAAGTGGTTTAGTGGATAAGGCTTTCACATTTGAAACAATAAGTAGTGGGTTCCAGACCCAGTGAGAGTACTATCACCCGCTGGGGAATGCAGGTACATGCAGACGACGAGCACTAAATGGGACGAAATGCGCATCCTAAATCTCACTGATGGTCATCATTCACTAGATTACTTCAAAACAAAGAATAAATGAGTGAATTCAACTCAGTGTGCTCTGTAGAAAATTAGGTAGACCAATTGTTTGAGCAGACCGTCACACACTTGCTTTTTTATATACATGCACACACGTATATATTCGTGTGCTTTTGATCAATGTCCACAAAGTCTGAGGTATTCAATTCTTATAAATGTGAAGAATAAAATCAAACTGTAGCGAAGTGAGAGAGGACTAGGCTACAGTAATTTACGCTGAATTACAAAATTCCCCATGTTTTATGAAAACCTCTCTTTATTCTATTTGGTTCTACTTTGATTTAGGAAACTTCATTCCACTAGTCTACAAGGCGAGCTTGTAGACTAGTAGAGTACAGCAGGTTGAAGCTGAGAACAGTTAGTCATCGAAGATATTGGGAAGTAGTCACAATATTTCGTAGATTTGCAGAAGTCAGAATTCACGGGTCATTGGATTGAGTCCTAGTGGCTTAGTGATCGACGAACTGGTCTTGTAACTGGAAGCCCCTGGGTTCGAACCCAGTGGGTACGTGCTGTGAAGAGTCCCAAGCCAGTCTGACGAAACAGCTGTCCAGCACTCCGGGGTATTCCTTATTTGTCATCTCTCAATAAAAGTTCAGTGGAACAGTGAAGGTACAATAAATTTCAAACTGAAAAGGTGTAGAACTTATCCGACATGACTCTACTATGAACATATTAAATTCATACTAATAGTTTTTTACAAAACTAGGTTTACAAAAACCAATATTTTTATTCTCCTGGATCCCAAATGGAACTTAGAGTTTCAATAAGCACATCTTCAGTTCACTCTGTTCTATGCGGTCTTATTAATCTGTCTAAAGAATTGTTCATAAGATTTCATTTTCTCCTAAAACGATTTCCTCCATGTCATAAATAAACACCCAACTCATGGTTTCCCATTCAAGTTCCGCTCGACAACTGGCTGCGACAGATCACTCAGTGATTTCCTCAACGTATTTCCAATCCATTTGCATTTTTTTCTGCATAATATCCGGGCATAGGTTCTTGGTTGACTCATTGACTATCAGAGTCTCCGACTGCTTATCCTTTCTCGTCAGCCATCCAATCTACTGAATAAAGTCTGCAGTAAACTCATGGAAGTGCTTCTTGTGATGCAACAAGTCTCTGAATCTTCTAGAAGCAGTGATTCACTTGATATAAGCGTTACAAATCCTAATTCTTTTCGTTATGCTGATGGCAGCAGATTATGCTCACTGATTTCAATGACCATTACATCTCATAAGCATTTAAGGATGTCTCAGAAATCACTACAAGACTCCTCAAACCTCTAGGAATTGACGTCGTACACAAACTAACAAAGTCACTTCACTCAATTATATGTCAACCGAAAGACTCAACAGCGAACGAAGATAAAACCAACATCATCTACAAAATAAATTGTAACAACTACGAAAAACACTACATTGGCCAAAGTGGACGTCCCCTTCGTCTTCGTATCCACGAACATAAGCTAGCCATTAAAAGACATGATATACACTCCCTCATTTCACTACACACAGACAACCACGGACATCAATTCGACTGGGACAACGTTCAAATATTAGACAGAGGAAACAACAAGAATGCTAGAGAATTTTTAGAAGCTTGGCTGGTATTCCAGTGAATCATCAATCAATAGACACATCGAGATAGACAAAATCTATCAACCAATAAGAAAGAAACCTCACACACAAAGGGTCAAAGTTCAAGTCAAAGAAACAATCAGTTCCAATACAAGTAACCTAGAAGGTGTGAAAACACACAAAAACAACCAATCAAGTCCAAGGTCATCGACCAGGAGAGATAATTAATAAACTCGTGGAGAAATCTAAAAGCTCACTTCAGCAGAGTGAAGTATGCGCTGAAGATGTTGCCTAGTAGGGTGATGAAAGCTTCGCAAATCAACCATCCAGCTCAGAGAACACAACCACATCAAAATCATCCACCTGAGTTACAAATCTTCTCTATCACATCTAAGCATTTAACAAATTGACAACAGAGAAACATTTCTGCTCTCCTCTTATTCTTCACGAATTGTATTCAGTTTTATTCTTCATTTACTGAATGTTCACTTATGCTCAATCATCTACCTATCACAATTTCCAATCGTCTAATGAGGTGAGAGAAAAAACAGTTGAACAAATGAAAAAAAATAGGCAAAAATAATGTATCAAGAATAATTTAGAAATAAAAAGTAATAATAATAATTAGTATCGAATGTAACAATGGAACATAGAGTATATGCCTATATTAATTTAGAACACGTCATTTTTTGCCTCTGTGTGTATGTGTGTTTAGGTGGGTGGGTGTGACAACGTATTCAGTGGATAAATAAAACTTTTTGGATCAGAAACTCAAAAACAGCCAAAAAGTGTGTTTTTCTACTATATGTGTGTGTATGCTAACAGACACAGATATATATATTCAACTTTGAATCAAGCCATACACATTCAATGAAATATTTCGACAAAGTATTTTTTCTATGCTAAAACATACAGGTAACAAAAAAATCGTGTGCATCTTCAAATTAAGCGCATAAATTTATACTTTTTATTTTAGTTAAACAATACATTGTAACATTGTACCAATGAACAGTTTGCAAAACATTTTGGCGTGTTTGATGATAAAACAAATTCTAGACTTCTTCACTAATAAATAAATAAATAAACTACTATTAAAACTATCTTTAGAAGAGACATTGATGAGAACTATAATCTTCGTCATCACCATAAAAATTATAGTATAGAACAAAATAAGGAGACATGGAAAATTTCAAGCCTTTTCTTGTATCATAACATTTGTGAATTTTAAACAGATGTTTACCAATGTCGCCAACAGTCAGTATGTCTCTTTCATCATCATCGTCAACATGCTTTTTTACTGCTACAATTGATGATGCTATAAATTTCTGTATTAATATTTATACACAAAGAATTAGAACTACTGTTCCCAGTGTAAAATGTTGATTTAATATTGGCGCCATTCACTAACTCCTTTCGCCTTCCTCTCTCCCGAATATGTTCACACTACTTACAATAAAATGAATAATGCTCAGTGAGTATATCGCTGTTGCCAATTTCGTTTGGAAATTGATAGGAAATTATAAAGTGGGATGAAATATCCCAACTAAATGTGAATACAATCCACAATGAATCAAAAATATTATTATCTCCTTTCAGGTCTCCGAAACTTGTCTTTCTGAACATTTCAATTTCAAGTCGTTGCGTCTTTCATTGATCACGAAATGTACTAAACTACACTTTGTAGTCTAAATGTGTGATAACAATGATATGTGAAATGCGTCGGTTTCTGAAATCGCTGAGCGTTGACATGGTGACAGTGAATGAATGTTAGAATCGGTCCGAAATTTAGAAATCCATTTTACTATTCACGCAAGTTATGTTTCTTTTCTTTTTGAATTTCGATAACTCGTCACCACTAAATAGTTTAGTGAATTTGAAACTAGATTTTTGTGTTATTTTGTCTCCTACACAGATAAGAATGCGACTACATTTGATAGCTTTCAGTGTGTATTGGTAGAGTGTGGAGACTGGCTGATAAATATGCTTTTCGTTCATTTGTATAGAAAGCCAGTGTTCAAGATGTTTGAGAATGAAGAATGAGGAGAATGGAAACATTTTGTGAGTATTTTCAGTTGATATTCATCGTTAAATGAGATTGTTGACGCGATGGAATCTCGTAGTAGTCTGTATGAGTGGATGGAGTAATTTGGAGTAGAATGTGGGTTTTATTGATACTGTCGTTCATCAACAAGTCGTAGATGTAAGACTAGGTATACTTTGGTTATTGAGAAATGAATAATTGATCTTCACGTGCAATCACGACGTAATATTATTGAATTGAATTTTTGATTTTCCCGTCGATTGATTGGACCGAAGTGCTCGGACCCGTTGCACAAGAGGTGGCTCATGTGGCCCAAGTGGTCTAGTGGATAACGCTTTGGCGTTTGAAACTATGGGTACTGGGTTCGAGCCTCGGTGGGAACATCATCACTCACTGAGAAATGCAGGTACATCCAGCTGACGAGTCCCAAATAGGACGAAATGCGCATCCTGGGTTCCACTGCTAGCCACCATCCACCAATTGTATGACGTAATATTCTTTATGACTTAAATATTTGCCTCCTTAACCTGACATCGACGGTATGATGTTCGGCAGCCACACATGTTGTCAGGTGTTCAGTTCATTCAACCCTAGGATTACTAAAATGTTTAAATAGTAGGGCAAAAAGCTTAACAGTATCAAAAATCTATAGTAGGAGGTAAGAAATATAAGAAACGTTTTGATACTTAAGCATTACCCTGGTAAATTAATTAGGAGGTATATGGGAAATCATAAAAATAAAATAAATAGGTGTAACAATGATAATAATAGTAATAAAGACTGCAGAGATGGCAAACATACACAAGCAGATACAACACTATCATTAGGAAATTCGAAACAGCTTTAGTGCTTCCAAACGGAAAGGAAACCTCTGAAACATTGTGTAGAATTCCTAACAAAGCAGAAATAAAGCTGCCATTCACACCGGCAAACGCGTTTAGGATCTTGCGGAATTTTTTCTAATACTCTGGAATAATTTTAAGGTCACGTACATGGCTCCAAGTAGTTGGACGGGACCAATTAAGTTATCAGAGTACAAAAACCTAACCAAATCTAGATTAGTTGACCCTAATACGATAAAGAAAACACCACCTAGTTTAATAGATGACTTTTGTATCCGATCTCAAGCCGGGCAAAAGAGGGCGTGTTAGGCATGCGGATAGCGACCCTACCCCAGAAAACCATTCAAACTGCTACAGAAACTTCAACGCTCAAGAAAAATATTAGAAATACAAACATCATAAACAACCAAAACTATCCTTTACTGGGATTGGAGAGGAGAAATTACACAGTGGGCTGCTGAAAGACTTCAGGAACCCAGTCAGTCAACCGACGTGTCTTTTTTCAATGGAAGCAAGAATAAGAATGGGGACATCGAGTGTCCATACAATATACGACACTGGAAAGGCTGTCAAGGTAGCCGAAGAAATGAGAAGATATGATATAGGAGTGCTGGGAATCTGCGAGAGCAAATACAATGGATCTGGGTTGTCGAAATTGTCAGCTGGTGAGTCAGTAATCTACTCCGTCACCCAGACAACAACCACAAGCACATTCAGGTACTGAGTAGCATTCATGACCTCACCAACAGCAACCAAACCCCTAATGCAGTGGGATGCAATCTTCTCTAGAATTATGACAGCAAGACACAACCCTAAATCGAGGAAGCAAGGAACGAAGGTTACAATTACCCAATGCTCTGCACACTGCTACAAACAATGCGGAACCAGTGGAGAAGAAGGGAGAATTTTATAAATGACCACAAACAGTAATGGACAACATCCACAGTGGTGACATCAAAATCCTTATGGGCAAAGTGAATGCAAGTCAAACTGGGAGCAGATAATACAAGGAGAGAACTCATCATGGGTCGAAAGGGTCTGGCTTGGTGAAATGAATGACAACAAAGAACTCCTACCGAAATTCTGAGCTCCCAGTAATTTGGTGATTGAAGGCCGTATGTACGAGCACGAGGATACACACAAAACAACATGGATTTCGCCTGACGGACATACCACAAACCAGACAGAATTCATCTCGATGCTTCTTAAGGAAGTGGAGACGCAGCTAGCCTGCTGGATAAAAAGTCGAGAAGAGGGAACGATATGCACTTACACCATCATCTAGTTCAAGCAACATTTAAGGTCAAGCTGAAAGCCATCATGAAAACTTGAAACTGGTCACAATCCAAGTTCAACGCTTAGAAACTGGGCTGAAGGACAAAACTACGAGGGACACCTTCACTACAGATCAGATCAGAACAAAGTCAGAGACACTACGTGAAATCGCTGAGGAAACCGGCATTGAAGAACATTGAAACTAACTCTCTGAAGGTGATGTTCAGGGAAACATGTACAACGGTTTTACCATGAAAGAAGAAGCGAAGGAAACAGTGGCTCTCAACGGATGCTTTGCAGCTGATAGAAGAGAGGAGAATGAACAGTTGAAGGAGAAACTAGGTTCAATGTATATATCATAGAATAAAGAAGGAGGAGAGAGTTCTTGGAGAGACAAAAAACAATTCTACGACACACTGGCCGACAGATGAAGCAGAACAGGCAGGCCTCAGGTAAAAGAAACCTCCGAACATTATATCAGATAAGCAAGTCTCTAGCTGAGAAGAGATAAATGCAGATAAAACCTAGGAAAGACGGTCAAGCGAACCTAATTACCTAGGAAGAGAGCTAAATAAGGCAATGAGATTGTCACTTCAGAGAACTCTTGAATCGACCGTCACCTGGAATTCGCCCAAAAAATCTATTAACCGCTGACACAGAACTTACAGCCAGTGGACGTCGATAGAAGTTTTTAATCCAAGCAGCTGCTGAAAGCTAGCTCAAAAGGTAATAGAACCAATTGAAATTCCTCTTGAGACACTGAAAATGAATCCAGAGACTGCAGTGGATAGGCTGACGCCATTATTTCAAAAGTTTTGGAAGGTAGGAAAGGTACCAACTGACTGGAATCAAGGCAACTCTTTGTCAAGCTACCATAGATGGGCGACTGACGCCTCTGAAAGAAGTGATGCAGAATAATACTCTTGTCCACACCAAGTAAAATACTAAGTCAAGTCATCCTGGAGAGAATACCAGGTGAACTGGATGACGAACTCCACCCTGAAACAAGCTGGATTCAGGAAAGACAATTCATGTGCTGATCGAATTGCAACTACACTCATCATCATCGAATACAGCATAGAATGGCAGTCAAACCCCTACCTCAACTTCATTAACTTTGAAAAGGTCTTTGACAGACAGCTCTGACCAAGAAGTAATTTGCAAACTACTCCAACAATGAGCAGGGCAGCACCCCAAATCCTTACCAACCTCATTCATCAGGTGGCTATTTGACAATGTCACGTGTCAGGTTATCCACAATAGAAAACTCAATGAGGCGTTCTAAGTGGATACAAGATTCAGAGAAGCCTGTTGCCTATGATCATTGATGTTATTCCTAATTGCAGTAGATTGTATTATGCCTCAGACAGTGCATAGGAGAGAGGAGACATGTATACGTTGGATCGATGAAAAGACTCTAGAAGATCTAGATTTCGCACGTAGACGATTTATGTTCATTGTCACACAAACGCAAAGATTTGAAGGTGGAAAGGCAATTAACTGGCAGAAGAGGCAGGCAGCGAGGACAGGACCGCAGCTGAACATATAGAAGACGGGGGTGATGAAGGTAACCAACGACGCACCAACAGCGACGTCAGCAGTAATCACCATCAACGTCAAAGATTTGACAGCGGCTACTTCTTTCACTTATCTAGGAATCATCGTTCCAGCGACAGGTGGAATCAGTGAAGATTATAAACAATTATGAGCCTAGTTAATAGGATAGCAGAAAATATATAGAACTGAAAATGTTTTGTTGAAGCCCTATGTTCCACTCGGAACCAGATGGAATAATAATAATAATATAACAATATAATAAGAAATCTAGAAAACAATGCACCTATAGCACTATATGCAATTGCACACAACCATACGATCGTTGTGATAGGAAGGCATTCTTAAAATCTAATATAACAGGGGCTTTATTAAGGAATCAAGCTAGATAAATCTAATTTCGAAGTTGTGCAGTTACAACTGACATGATAAAAAAAAATAAATTGGGTTAGAAACGTCATCCAGTAATAAATGTTATGTATCCAATAATTAAATTCATATGAACTAACATGAATGCTCGGAGAAACAATAATTTTAGACTATCCACACAACAGGTTTATTCAACTTTTGATAATGAAGCATTGAGGAAATTCGATAAAATCTTGTGTAGTTATTTTGACTTCCTCTCATTGAAATGATGAAATGCATAGTGGGGAAATTAATGAGAATATCATTCTAAACTTAAACATAATCCTTCAGTTCCTGACTGAGATGAATAAATACACATGGTTTACCAGGGACTTTTTGCATCCGGTTGCTTATTTCACTTTATTTTACAGTGACTCTGATGATAACATCTTTTTTTTCAGGTTTTGGTAGATGGGCAAATAAATTATAAACGTGTCTACATAACCTATGAACTGACTGGTAATGTCATTTTTACAAAATACAGGTTTATTTATACTTTAAGTGTATTTACAATAAATATTATAAAAATCAAGTTATACACGGACTTCTTTGGGTAGGCGTTTTCTGGTAAATTAATTATTCGAGGGAAATTTTAGCAGTTCAAAATATTATTACTATCATTATTATCCCCTTCGAATTACGAGTAGGCTTCAGAACTAAATCTCTACTTCACTCTCTTCTCCGCACTTCTCCTTAGCTGGCTCCACGATTGCCGATAAACCTCCATCTCTTCCTAACACAGCCTCCTCCATGTCACAAGCGGATGCCCAACTTGTCGTTAGCCATTAGAGTTCCACTTGACGTCTGGCGAGCGATGTCTCTCAACGGTTTCCTTATCGTATTTTCAATCCATGTCTGTCTTCTTCTGCATATTTCTGGGCAAAAAGCTATTGGTTGGTTTAATAGCTAAAGTGAGTTCATTGTGGCTCATTTTTTCTGGCCGGCTAATCTTCAGTTTTGAAACGACGAGTTAATTCAAAAAAAATATCTTAAATCGGCCAGTAGATCCATAAATTTCCCTTCGTTTAGCGTATATTTTGTTATCTAGGTGAATGATTTTACTCAGCTCCGCAGGAAAGTAAAACCTGGCAGATGCCTTTTGACTCCTTTGCGTTTCGGGTGAAACATAGGACTTCAGGCTCTAGCTCTGAAGTTTCAGTAGTGGTAATGTTTTTTACAGGTTGTGGTCGCTAGCATCACGCCTAACCTTCCCTCTTTACTGGTCTTATGACTGCTCAAGCAAGGTTTAGGAATACTTCCTTACAAGAAGTCATTCTGTGAAATAAATTGTTTTCAGCGTAGCCATATGGGAAAAGTGGCTAGTTTAAAAAACGTTATGAATGTTGAATTCAGATAATCTCCCTTATAGATGACGTAGTCAGTTTTGAATATACATTCGTAGGTGTTTATCACTGTTAGAATATACACACAAAAGTCGTCCACTTAAAAGAATCGGGTCCCAGTGGCTGAGTGGTATACGAGCTTGCCTTGTAACTGGAAGGTCCTGGGTTCGACTCCTGGCAATGGGTGCTTACTGCCGATGATTCAAAAAACTAGTATGAAACAGCTGTCCAGTACTCCCTGGTTTTCAATGGTTCTCTAACTGATATCAATTCGTATATAGCAAATATCTAAAACAACTTCAGCAAAATTCTACTACATGAAGTAATTTTGAGTTATCAAATGAACAAAGCGACTGAAAAGAATAGCAAGATAGAACAACTGTTTTCATAACATAAGAATTATAGCAGAAAATATAGTACGAGATAGAAAAACAGTCAGTGAATTAAATTAGCATACTCAGGATTACACATTTCAAGGTGAAATTTCAACACGGCACAACCTAAAAACTTAAATTATTCAAATTACAATAAATAATTCATTTGGGTAGTTGGATATCAAATCAAATAGTAGTAATTAAACCACTTTCATCCGACAAGCAAGTACTATTAACTTTTGTGAATGGAATTTAACTACTCATATAATTAATCAGTAGTATATATAGTTAGTGGTTTTTTATTATCATTAAGGTCATGAATGAAGACATCAAATAACTGAATGACGTGATTATATATTGACAATCTACAAAATTATAGGTTTCATATAGTGAGTGTAGTCAGCGGTATGGGAGACATGAATAAGACAGAGAAATAAACCGATAGATGTGGTAAGCAAGACTTGCAATTCTGATCATAATCATTTCTAACTTTGACACGGTAGTATCAAATAAAAAGCATATATGAAATTCAGTTCAAACAACTGGTGGGAATATATGCTATTGCAAATCAAACTTGCTACACGTTCGTTTCAG
Source organism: Trichobilharzia regenti (assembly GCA_944472135.2). Classification (NCBI taxonomy): domain Eukaryota; kingdom Metazoa; phylum Platyhelminthes; class Trematoda; order Strigeidida; family Schistosomatidae; genus Trichobilharzia; species Trichobilharzia regenti. The sequence goes on along the minus strand of OX235265.1, from coordinate 43,322,111 downwards.
TATACTTGTATGGGTAGAACGGAGGCGGTAAATGACCGTTTTAATTTTGTTTAGGTAGTTGATTTTGTATTACGAACCTAGAGGAATTCTATAATCATATCACATGCTATGTATTGCTGTTTTAGAAAGTGTTCCATGAACCTTTTTACGCAGCTACAATATATGTTGGGACGTTTGCCATACTGTGCGTGGAAACACCCAATGGGAACCTTTACCGTCAATCCTATTACTCTTTGTTCACTGCCTAAAGTTACTTTCGGGCATTTAAGCTATGAGAAGTTAAAACTTCCTGAATTGTGTATTCGATTCAGGTATCGGTTAATTTATAGAGTGAATGAGCAAGAAAACAGAAGAAATTACTAAAAACGTTTTCCGGATGACTACGCTGGTATTTTGTGTGTGTAGATTTAACATGAACGCATGTTTCCAGTGAATAAACTATCAGCTATTTCAGTTAACTTTAACCACAAAACAATTTTTATACAAAACACTTAAATCTTGACTTCATCATGAATACAGAGGTTAAGTGCGCACAGGATTAAAGAGTGCATCTACATTTACAACAGAGATAGTTCAAGTGTATGTTTGCAGGGGTTTGGTTCATTTCAAGATTTCCTCATGGATTGACTTCGGTTAGAAGATCATCAGAAATCCTAGAAGTACTGAACAGCCGTTTCGCCCTATTGTAATACTCTTCATCAGTACGTACTCAGTCAGGTTTGAACATAGGAGATGGTTCATTTAAGTAAAAGAGGCCGACAAACGAATCTGTATACGCATATAACGTATTCGTTTGTCGATATAGATGACTTTTCACTAAAAGTTTCTTACCTTTTCGTGTTCAAATCTTCACTGAACGAAGAAATTTACCTTATACTTTGTTTAATGTTGGATGAAAACACTAAGGGGAGAAAAATTACAGAAATTGTGGAATTTATTGTTATTTTGTAGGTATTTACATTACCTGAATTAGGTTCCTGAGTGTGTCTTTAGCATACTTACACATATCAGGTTTCAGACAGATAATTAGTTTTAAAAATACACGTCTATGTTGACTGATAAAAGGAATATAGAGACAACTGGGGTTGTGTCAATTCTATGTGCGTCTTTTATGCTTCCTTTTCATAATTAAATTTCAATGATATATAAAACAACTCAACTATTGAATAACTAACTTTTATTCTTGTATTTTACATTAGATGGAAGTCAGATTAGTAAAATCTAGTTTTGATAGATGAAAATTTAGTCGAACAAACTTTTTTTTAATGCTAATAAGCATCTTTTGGAAGTTGTATTTATAACAAGATAAACTGTAAAAATAAGTCTTTCAAATGATTGACTCATTTCTTGTCTTATTGCTTTGGGAAGTAACAGGTGGTTTAATAAGTGTCTTGAAGTATAGGTATAGAAAAAAGACTGAACAATATACAACTCAAACTATGATGATAAGAAACTGTCAATAAAAGATAAGATTCATCAATCTTTAGTTGATAATTACTCGCCTAATGTGAAGACTAGTAATATTACAGAATGTTGATAAAGTAACTGTTTAAATTATGTGTCGCATATATTATATCTTTAGTAGATTTTGAATAGTCTGACTTTGGAAACGCAGCTGAATAATTTCCTTTGACATACTTTCTTGACTTATCTGGTAAATATGCCTTTTATTCATTAAAGAAGTCCATCATAAATGTCAAAAGACGGACTAGTGAACAAAGAAAATTCTTTCCATTCAACTTATCATTCAAGTTCTAAAGTTAGTTATATATCCATGGTAATTAAAGAAATGAATATTTCCATAATTTATCCAGAACAAAATATTTATAGCGAACAATTGTGGTCTCAATAAATTCTTCTTCAGGCTCTACGATTATAAATCCATTAATTTAAGCATACAATAGCCAGTAAAGGCAAATTAGAATCATATCACAAAGTGTATTGTGTAACAAGTATAAGATGGGATGGAACAATAGTCAGTTAGTTTTTTAATATGCTTGGTCATTGAGAACATGGGACAAAATGAGATGAAGTTATTTAACTGAATGAATATATATATATATATATATATATATATATATATATATATATATATATATATATATATATATGGCTGTCTAGACATAAGTTCAGGATTGAAAATAACGACAATAAGAATGATTGTAAAATAATAACGATGATATGGTGTAAAATTACAAGTACTATTGGTGAATGATTGTCAAACAATAATAATGATTATAGTGAAGTGGAATGAACAGGAATGCATTAAGGAAAAAATATATAAACTGAAACTTACACTGCAAAAAAATGGATGTCCAGAGAACTTCCCAAAATAGTATATGTCAATACCTAAAGACAGGGTAAAGGTGGATACCGTAGACAAGAAACCTTTGTATCTTAAGTTACAAAGGGGAAATTGCAGCTGACATTCTAAAATGTCGACTTAAATGTGAGTAGACAGAACATTTCCTGCAGCTAAACTGGTACCAAACTTCTCAACTAAGCCAGCACTCACACAACAAGTCAAGGATAAATTACCAAAGATGGCCTCATCACTGTGTATCCATGAATTCAACTGCTCATGTGGAGCTAGTTACATTGGCCGTACTCAGAAGGCTTTATACATGCGCGCGCATGAACATGTACCTGTATGGTTGAGTAAAGGGGTGACCAAAAGCGTAAACAGTCCAATCTTGGCCCACTTGCTAGATACTGGACACCCGATAAAACTTGACCAGGCGTTCCCAGTTATTTACCGCGTTCCTAGTAATCTATTTCTAGCAGCTCGACTACGTCTGCTATCAGTAGCTGAAGCGGTTGCAGTTAATACCAGGAGACCAACTCTTTGCATACAGAAGAAGTATTTTCAACCTCTAAGTTTACCTTGGCCTACAATAAAGCCAACAAATTCTCCATAAACATTAAAACTATAAATTCCTATTACAATCTCCTTTTCTTTTCCTCTTCTTCTATTCCTTTGTTTCATTTACAAACATTCATTTTCGACTTTTATGATTTCATGACCTTTCTTCTGAAATCTATTACCTTAGGTTTAAGTAGTGCTTCTCTAACTTGTTATCGTATTTATAAAATCGTGTGCATTCCACTTCATTATATGCATTATTATTGTTTGACAATCATTCACCAATAGTACTTGTAATTTTATACCATATCATCGTTATTATTTTACAATCATTCTTATTGTCGTTATTTTCAACCCTGAACTTATGTCTAGACAGCCTTATTCGTTGGTTTAAATTCATTTTGTCTCACACACCCTGATTACACTCACTCGAAACCTGTATTGGGAAATACAAAAACCTTTATCATAATGAATATCATATATGCAATGCTCAAATATTTTCAAACCGTTGAAAGTGAACTTGTTTTGGACATATATAACCTATAATTTCTGTTGACTATATTTATATATATACACACACATCATTCAATTAAATAACTTCATCTCATTTTGTCCCATGTTCTCAATGACCAAGCATATTAAAAAACTAACTGACTATTGTTCCATCCCATCTTATACTTGTTACACAATACACTTTCTGATATGATTCTAATTTGCCTTTACCGGCTATTGTATGCTTAAATTAATGGATTTATAATTGTAGAGCCTGAAGAAGAATTTATTGAAACCACAATTGTTCGCTGTAAATATTTTGTTCTGAATTAAAGAATTATTGTGATTAATAACATTAATGTGTTTTAAATAACATTGAGTCAATAATATCAATTAATTACTGTTCAAAAACACCTGAAAGAGATAATATGCATAAAAATGTGACACAACTGAAAATCGATAAGTGACGGAGGAAAAAATAAAGAATCTACAGGCTTATAGGCTTCAGAGAAGGGCAGCGTAGAGATAGTGGCTGGACCTGATTATTTTACATACAAAGCTTCTGTTGTTTCGAGCGAATTGCGATGGCCTCTGCTTTCGGGAACATTCCGTAACTAGAGGATTTTGGCACTTTATTTGGTATCTGATAGATGGTACGAACAGACTCTTCAATACTAGCCAGTTTGGACCAAGTGATCTAATAGCGAATTGCTGTTGGCTTTCAAGACCCATTTATGTGGCCACACTGGTAGGTGTTAACGCACATGAAAAGCTGAGTTCTTAGAGCAACGGCCAACATAGCTGGTTATACCAGAGCAATTGATACGACAGACCCAAGAAAAAGCCTAGGTACGTCGTCTTTCAGTTGAGGAATAAAAACTCGTCATCGTATAAAGTATAAGTTGCAGTTAACCCACATCGCCAAGTTCTATCAATCTATTTCAACAGCTTGTTGGTTATTATTTCAGTTAGTACATCACTTATCAACTGCGGTTGCGTATAAGGGTTCCGTGTTCACAGATACGGAAGAGTTCTTTTCTACTTAGTCAGATGTTTCATGATTAACTTTTCTAGGTGGCTATTTTTGAATAGCTTACCATACACAATCTTAAGTTCATCTTCAGTGACATCTTCAAAACAAGTAGCCCTGAATCTGTAGCTGAGAGTATCTACCAAGAAGAAGTTATCTAATCAGCCTTTTAAAATACGTCTCTGAAAAAAATTATGACTGTAACTTCATGGTACACTTAACTTATGAATTCAGTTCAGTTCCGAAGTAACTTTATCATCTTCGTTTGTTATGTAACATAATCTGAGCATTAATTTGGTGCTGAGTATAATATTAGTTGCTTTGTAATGTTATTCGTAAAATGAAACAGTGACTAGTACTATTTCTCAACACCACATCTAATAACTTTTCTTTTATTATGTACTTATTTGTGAAATTTATCTCGGTTCATCCATAAATCCAAGAAATCCTTGAAAATCTAAGTTCTGATAAACAATAATATCAAAACAGTATTTTTGCTATACTAGCTAGTGTTCTGACAACTTAGATGCACAATGAGAAATCTCAACGAACATAATTTTTAAGTGAAACATTATAGACGGTTTGTGTAACCACTCTCTAAAGTGTATGGTTAAACTTTTTATTATAATCATAATTCTCATTTGGAAAAAAAATTGGTAACCTTTACAACAATGTGATGCGTCGATGAATTAGTGGTAGGATGATCTCAAACTACTCACGTGATCCCAGTTAGATTCCCTGCTGACCGACGCCTAAGCTCCGCCTATTCGGCAGTAGGTTCAACAGAGTAGGAGGCTTAGGTATAAGGCTAGAAAGCCTAGCCCACAAAAGCGACACCACTAAACAAACTTCACAGCACAATATTTAACCCCTACGTTCCACCCGAAATGCAAAGATATTATTAAAATTACAATACAATCACAAGCGACAATACCAAGTAAAATGAATAAGTATTAATGTAGAACAAATAACAATTTAGACATTTAGAAAACAAAAGGATTGAGTGAAGAAATATTTACTTTTCAATTAGATCCTCATCTCTGGCTCTACTCTAATATACACGTATAGCATTTTTATTACAATACACAACAATTTAATAATCAAGTGGCGATGGGTTTGTTAACAATAATTATTAGTCAGTGTCAACATGTCAATGGGGTGATAATTAACAAAGAAAATTAATACACACAATTAAAAGGTAGAAATGGTCACAACACGTGGATTGCTCAATGCATAATTTCGGAAGAATGAGGAGTAGATAAGGAATAAGCGCGTGCACAGGTTGATTACATAACAGATTGTTAAAAAAAATAATAAATCGATTTGGACAATGATAACTTGTTCTAAGAATGGAGCGGTCATAAGAATAAAATAATTTTACAAGGATAACATGTAATTAGAGATGTAGTAGTCAGAAAAATAATAAAATAACTTAGACGATTATAATTTTTATAATTTTCTAAGGTTTAGGAGTAAGGAGAGAAGTAGTCCGGTTTATAAATTCATCTGACAATTGTAATCTTCAATTTGCGTTAAGGGTGCTCAATGAGTATCTGAATTACAGCTCACGACTCAGTGAAGTGAGAATGTCTTTGGTCTTCATTCTCAAGTACACTGAAGGAAACCAGTATCCCAAGTCCTATTGGAAGTCTTTACGACGTGGCAGAGTTCTCCCGAATAGTAAAACACTCAAGCGCCACGCATTAAACCGGATTGACTCACTCAAATAATATGTCACGGAATTGTTAAAGAATGTCACAGAAAGGTTCTATGCTGTGGATGAACTCTCAAAACTGGATTACTTGAATGAGGTTTCTGGCAATAGAGAAAAAAAGAAATGTGCGATTTCCTCCAAACCTTGGTTTATAATTTTTCGGATGTTGTCCTTGATGACATAGATTTGCAAGTATTAATAAGATGAATATGCAAGTCCAGTTTGAAAACTCTTATGCACAAATTGAAGTCTTGACACCGTCGTCAGCTGGGGGAATCGAAAGTTTGAAATCAACTCTCGTCAACTGTTGTTATAAATTTATAAATACTAAACGGAAACTAAATATCTTATTGACCAAGAAGCTTTGGATAAGCAGCGAAATAATGAGAATATAATAATTACGAAACATGATAAAGGCTGTAGAGTAGTAATAGTGAATAAAACAGAATACACAGATCAGATGAATGAAATATTCAGTGATTACCGGAAATTTAAAAAGATTTCACCTTCCGTTGATCCGACAGAAAAAGTAGAAAGACAACTAATTGAGTCACTAAAAAAACTTAAACAACAAAGTAGCATCATAGAAGGTTTATATGAATCTCTAAAGCCTACTGGCATGGTTGCACCAAGATTATACGGACTACAGAAAATGCGCAAAATTGATTTGCCACTTCGACCAGTGCTGGACACATATAATTCGCCAAATCACGCAACAGTGAAATGGTTAGTGAAGCTCCCGGAAGCTCTGCATAATGAATTGGTGAAATATATCGTAAACGGTAGTTTTGAATTTGTTGGAAAAATAAGAGATCTTAATGTGAGAGACAAATTTATAATATCTTTTGATGTACCCTTTTTGTTCACCAGTGTACCATTAATGGAGCCAATAGATTTTATATGTGATGAGGTTACTACGCGAAACATAGACATCGACATTTCTGTATCCTCCTTGAAGGAACTTATTTTAAGATGTACACTGAATGTTCATTTCTTACTCAATAAGGAATACTACAGAGAAACTGATGGTGTAGCTATGGGTTCCCCAATAGATCCAAACCTAGCGGACTTTTTCCTCGCTATGTTGAAAGGAGTAATTAATGACTTGGATTTCTACTGTCGGCATATTAATGATAAATTTCTGGTGACGAAAAACGAGAATGATGTAATGAACATCCTCGATAAGTTTAATGATACCTATTCAGCAATAAACTTTGCCATGGAGAAAGAAAGTAATGACAATGTCTCATTCCTAGACGTCTTCATAGCGAGGAAAGAAGATGGTATACTTAGAACGAGTGTATATAGGAAACCTACAGCAACATGTCAGTACACTCATCTTTTGAGTTCTGTACCCTTGAAATATAAACGTAACCTGGTAAAGTGCCTGGTTCATAGAGCTAAGTTATTCTGTTCAGACGACTACCTCAATGAGGAGCTTAAGATTGTTTGAGAATTACTTATAAAAAATGGTTGTCCAGATAAGTTCATTGAGAAACATATGAATTCGGCACCCTGAAGAGTCAGCGTGGCAAGAGCTCCGAAAAAACCACTGTTGCGCTGAAGATGTTGTCCGGAAGGACGACGGAAGCTCCGCAACTAAACCAACCAGCTCAAAGAACACTATTAATCGCAAAACCACTGTTCACAAAATTGCAGTTCCTCGGTGACAACATCAGCGAAATAATAGCATGGCGCCTGAAGAATGTATTTAAAAGAGCATATTATGCAGCAGAGGTACGTTGTCTCTTCACAACCACTCCTATTCTACGTTCGAGAAATAAGGATAAACTACCTAAATTTACCTCCCCTATGTGGATCTATCAGTTTGAATAGAGCTGAGCCATCTGCTTCGTGAGTACAATTAGGCAGGCTCATCATCCTATTTCCGAACATCATCCAGCATGGCTAAGCAAGGGACAAACAAGATCTATTCGTAGCTCTATTTTAGTACACCTTGTAGATAGTGAACATAAGGTTGACGTTAATACAGCATTTAAAATTATTTATCTCATTCCTACTAACCTCGATTTTGCTTTACGAGTTCGTCTTCTACATACAGCTAACGCAATGGGAATCTACCTGAAGAAGCCAAACCTGTGTGTTGAGAAGAAATTTGTACAGCCACTTTCCTTACCTTGGCCATCGTTACATGAATGTATAAACCAGGATACTTCGCTCCCCTCCCCCTAAACCTTTGGAAATTATAAAAATTATAATCGTCTAAGTTATTTTATTATTTTTCTGACTACTACATCTCTAATTACATGTTATCCTTGTAAAATTATTTTATTCTTATGACCGCTCCATTCTTAGAACAAGTTATCATTGTCCAAATCGATTTATTATTTTTTTTAACAATCTGCTATGTAATCAACCTGTGCACGCGCTTATTCCTTATTCACTCCTCATTCTTCCGAAATTATGCATTGAGCAATCCACGTGTTGTGACCATTTCTACCTTTTAATTGTGTGTATTAATTTTCTTTGTTAATTATCACCCCATTGACATGTTGACACTGACTAATAATTATTGTTAACAAACCCATCGCCACTTGATTATTAAATTGTTGTGTATTGTAATAAAAATGCTATACGTGTAAATTAGAGTAGAGCCAGAGATGAGGATCTAATTGAAAACATCGATGTAAGAATAGAACTTGTGCACTGTGATAGAGCATAATTGCATTATCGATATAATTTATTTTGATAAGGCCACAGAGTTTTATACACTAATACTTAGCGATGACAACGTTCCGAGCACCGCAATTAATCCCTACAGAGCTTGTCTCTGAGTGAGTTTGTAAGTTTAAATGCTACTCTAATTCCTGCTTTATTGAAAATCCTACGCGGGGCGTCAGATGTCCCCTCCTTATATGGTGTAACTGTAGATGCCATCTATTGTCTCTTATTTATGTTATCATTATTAGTCTTGCCATTATTACTATTTTGCTTTTGACCTCTCTGATCTTCCTAATGAATTTTGTAGGAAAGTTATTCAACAACAACGCTTCTTCTATGCGTTTCATTTCATCGTTTAGGTTTTTTATCGTACTACTTACTGCTATTGCTCTGTTTTTTATACACTTAACTAAGCCTGCCTTTACAGACAGTGGATGAGATGAATTAAAGTCCAAATATCTATTAGAATGAGTTGGCCTTTTATAAACTCTGGTGTGCTGTTTACCTTCTTCTCTTTGTGTTATTCTACAATCTAACATAGTTAATTCTCCGTGTTCATTTTTCGATTCAAATGTGAACTTTATTCCCTCTACTAGTAAGTTTATGTGTCAGGAAGCTAGAGATATGTTCCGTTTTGAACACTGTGAAAGTGTCATCCACATATCTACACCATATTTTCCCGGTAGGATTAAAAGTTGTGTTAAGAGCAATATTTTTCCAGCTATCCATAAATATATCTGCTGTGATTTGGGATATTTGGGATCCCAGTGCTACACCTTCTGTTTATCGATATATGTTGCCTTGGGATTTAAAGATAGTAAATTGTGAGGCATAACCGAATTCCTAAAATAATTTCATCAATAGGCAGCTTTGTCCTACGAGTGAGTTCAGGACCTGAATGTTAGTTCTTTTTTTACTGCTTCTAAGGCCATATTGATTGGTGTATTATTATAAAGACTGGTAACATCAAAACTAAGGATTGTTTCATCATTCTATTGTTGAATGTCATTTAGTTTATTTTTCATTTCTTTTGAATTAGTTAGTCTAGAGTTTGAACCATTTCTAATGGGGCATAATATTAGAGCTAAATGTTTTGATAATTCATATGCAGGGGTGTTTCTGAAATCTACTATTGGTCGGTCATATGGGGTAACCTGGTTTAATAATACCACATATTATACTGTGGTGAGAGCAGGCCGCTAGCCAATTGGTAGACATTAATCCACGTCAATGTCCAGGTCACTAATATTGGCCGTGAGAAAATATGAACAAGGCCGATTCAACAACCAATCACAGCAGACTTAATGTGGGCAAATATAATTCGCAGATAGATGGCTCCACTTTCAGAGACAACCCGAAACAACAATCAGAAGACTGCGTTTGTCTACTTGAATACATGAAATAATTCCGTAATAAAACGATCTGTTGCCGGCCCTTGTCTTCTGTTGTTACAATACTAGCATTAACAGTTTTAGGCATTAAATTAAACAATTTAGACTCACCCATTGACAGCTTCATTCTGAGTATTAAATCCGCTGTAGATTGTTTCGCCTTATTCATTATTGTATCCACAGTTTTCTTAATCTCCTCATATAATCCTTATTAAGAAGTCATTAAATGCATCTGATATTTATTACCACTAGACATTATGAATGATGGCTGTAAGTGGTACAAAAACCTTGATTGTTGTAGGACTCGAGTTCATGAACTAGTGATCCACAAATTAAGATACTAGACTAACATACTAGCTCTTAATTTCCCTTCAGTTGCCATTTGATTGCTTCCTTTAAATTCTAAGCTCGTCCTATATGTAATGCGTGTGAGTGCCACTGTAACTCAGCTGAAACCACGTTTAGCTAACCATTACCACTCAATTTTCATTATGTTGCGAAATTATCTCTAATGAAATACGCATAACTTGAAACTTAAGCTTTTCGTTTATATTGTTATTTGACCTTGATGAAGGTGGAATTACTATGAATTATTCCCTTTGAGCACTTGTGGTTAGTTTGGAAAATGTAATAATGTAACCAACAATCCACAAATTATTGTGCTATAAAAGGAATGTTGAAGACAGTTTTATAATTTGTCTTAATAATTACGATTTAATTTGTGCTCCATAAGAATTTAATAATTATCCCCCCTCAAATTAATTCACACTAGAGACTGAGAAAGAATCATCGATTTGTTTATGGATTTAGAATTAACAAGAATAGACGACTGGACTCGGAAAAGATGTATCGGAAGTACACCCATATGGAAGGGACAACTAACAAATTTTCATAGTTGATTGCCTATGAGTTGTGAAATACCTCTAATCATTCCTCTTGTTCATGGCATCAGAAGGATCTGCAGGACTGACTGCTTAGAAAAAGAGATCTGGCTAACCAAAGGAACTATGGCCAAAAATGAATCCCGACACATTTTGTGGGGATAAACCTGAAACTAAAATGAGAAAATGAGGAATATACCTAAGTACCAAAGAAAGTGCTGTACATGAACTAGGAGTTCAGGGGTGACAGTGGTATATATCTCAGAGATGGGTATCTGTAGCTTCCCTAGAAGACCTTACCCGTTACTACTCTGAGAGCGGTATTCTGTAGCCGCTTACTGCTTCTATTAATTCACAGGAGAAACTTCTGCTTTCGACGAGTTCAGTGTACATATACCTACTCGCTTATTCCTGTGGAGCAAGGTACGAACTTCGTCCAATGCGCTTACCGTTCAAGACGCGTTACGGATACTACCCTCCATGTCTGTAAATAGGTGACACTAGTTCAGTAGGAAGCACTACAATTAAAAACCTTGTCAGAGCATGTCACAACGTCTTAACAGACTCATCATTCAGAGTCATTTACAAAATGAACAAAATCTAAAATTGGCAGTGTATTTCTGACTTCTTTGTACCTCAGAAGCCCTCATCGTATGCATCTAGAAGTCAGAACTATTTGTTGAAAATACTAGTCCAATCGCTTCACTTAAATGGATCTAGTTCTGTTAAACCCCTTAGTTGTCATTATTTTTACATTCCATTCATTTGTTCATCTTCAATGATAAAATCCATCATTTCAATCTGTTTCTATGCGCATCCCGTTCACACCTATTTTCGTTAAAAAACAACTATTTTTCGTGTTGCGCAACTACTTTCTTAAATCCTATGTTTTTTTCGTTTCCAATACTCCATATGATCTGTATTCATCATTCATTACACTTGTAAAGTTTCACATTAAGTCAAAAATTATAATCTACCGCATAATCCTTTCGTTACTGTGTTGGAATAAGCAATAATTATTTTGACTGTGTGAACTCATCTATACAAAGGTGACTGGTCAACTTTCGAGAATGAAGTCATCAAAAAGATATCTTCACTGAACTCCTTGTTTTTCCTCTCTGAAATCCAAACAGTTGAATCATCATATACAGAAGTTCACTAAAACTTTAAAAATATATCAATTTAGTTATTACTGACACCAAAGATTAAGTATTCAGTGATTAGCACATGCTTGAAAACAACCATATTTTATAATGACAGATGACACCAAGAATAAGGTTGAATATTTGGATAGTGAACTACTTGGAATTATCTTCAGCAACAGGTACATCGGAAGAACAAAAAGAAAGGCGAATCTTCAATTTTCTGAACATGTATCAAAAAGCCTACGTCTCAAAGGAACAGAAGCTTTCATGGTAGCGATATTACCACAAATTTCTTTGATGACACAGGTTATGAGATGGACACCCTGAAATCCTTTAAAGTATCACTGCACAATGTAGTTCAGTTCACTTCAAGTTTGTCAAAGTAATGTCTATGGAACTCTTGGGATCTGCTTAATATGTTCAGAAAGAAGCAACTGTCAGTCTTTCTTTGCCTTGTCAACTCGATGTCTTTGTTCTTCCTTTGACTTGATTGTGCAATCTTTAGCTTCAGTCATTTTCTTTTTTTTTGCTTGTTTTTGCTTCTGTGATTTGAACTGAACTTATCGCATTTTTGCCCACTTTATTAGTTACTTACCATCTTATCCACCTTTTGTCTATATGCAACTTCTCCAATATTCTAAAAATTTGTCTCTTTGATTTTTTTAAACTTAGACCTTCTGTGTATAAACTATATAAGTGCACAGTTTAATAATTTTGGATTCCCCGAGTAAATGATATTATGTCACATTTGCAAGGACGTTAATATTGCTCTGCACGTAGAATCAAATAACCATTTTGGGCTTTATGCAACTGCCGTGAGAAGCCTACGAAATAAGCAATAGTACCATCTTATTCCGCACGGTACGTTATTTGAAGACGCTTGAAACGTCTACGAACCTTTTACTCTCAAAATAGTGAACAAACTCACTTCCTATTAAACGTTAGACAATATTTAGTTATAAAACACTTTAATTTATAGAACAACTTAATGATGGATGAAGCATTACATGCTGGCTCTTAGGACCAAAATTAAGTATACAAGGCTTATAAAATAAAACAAGTGTCAATGATTATGAACATTGAACATTTGTTAACTGGCTTGAGTTGCCATTGGCGGGCAACTTGAAGGCGCGAGCGATTCGATCGTGCACAAGTTAGAAGAAGACCAAGGAACACGAATAAAACTACAACACACTCCTCGTAAAAACGTATGTTCATAGACCTATTGTAGAATACTGATTTTAACAATCGAAGGATACAATTTCTTGCCATCCACTGTGTTTTGGAATTAAAGTCGATATTTGTGTTTAGTAGTTGTCGAATCAGAGCGTCTTCGGAAACAACCGGATTAAGTTCCGTGACAGCAATTATTATATAATCACATCACGTTGAATGGTCGTTTGGGCATTATAAATTCACAAAGGAACAGAAAATGTATCCGAAAATTGAACAACTGTCTCCGTTCGTAAAAATGAAAACACATCTTCGATAATGTGTTGTTTTAATCGATGGTGATTAGTAATGGAGTCTGGGAAACGTATTTTGTCCCATTTGGGGAGCGTCAGACAGCGGTGTAAATCAAATTACGCAAAAATTGAAAGGCAAGGTTGACACATACGCATATTAACAAAACATTATTAATTGAAAATTACCCGGTGTGAAATTCGTCAGTCAAGATGATGAAGAGTTAAAGTTAGTAGGTGAATCGGTGTTATTACATGCAAAAATGTGAAAATCGTCAGTAGATTGCCAATAACTATTCATAGGCAAGATGTTGCGTGGTAAATCTAACTCACAATCAGATTTTCCTACCAGTTTAATTACAAATTGTAAAATGAAACAACAGTGTTGGACGGAAAATTTCAACGCTCAAACCTTAGTTAAGCGGCAGAACTGAAGACAGGAAGAAAAATCTAATGTAGGCAATGGTCACAATAATATGAGCGATATAAACAAGACACTATCACATTTTCCAAATCCGAGTTCCCTAGGCGTCCACTATTAATTCATCCTTCCGTCTGAGTAGCGTAATTAGCCGTAGGTTGCCTTCTGACCGCAGTCAAGTCTCAAAGGGTCCTGTTCATACAGAGTCTCCGGTAGCTCGGCTTCTTGCACCAACCTAGATAAAAAATCTTCCAGGAACCTCTCGTTGATAGGGCATGTGAGACAGTGAAGTCGTACTTCTGAAGGTGCAATATCCAGCATGAACATCTCCCAAATGGGTCTTCTGCTGTCCTCAGAAACTGCAGTAGATTATAACTGCTTTCGAAAAAACCGTTGGCTGTCTGAATTAGGTCTCTATTTGTCTACCTCATAAAATATTGCCGTGCACTCATCCTCTACCGTTAAATTTTCTGCTCTATGTCAAAACACGGCCAGAATATCCAAAAACCCATTCACCCTGAATTAGTACTGCAAGTGTGACACAGACTCAAGCTTCGGGAAGACGCGCTGAAAGACTTCCTGCAGAGTTGTCCCCTTGGCCAGTCTTCCGCAAACTGTGGGTAGTAATGGCTGCCAGCAAGGTAGGAATGAGTTGTCTATGATTGGTTTGACTTTAATGCGATTGTCTTCGAAATTGACCTTGAGGCAGAACATTTTACTTTTGGAGGATGATACACAAGAGAGCAAAATCAGGTTCATTACGATCAACCCTTTCAAATTGAGTCACCTTTATCTTCCCTTCTTTCAGGGGCGAAATGCACGGGGCAGTTATTTTGCCCGGGGTTTTGCGATAGGCCAATTTTCGTCATACATTGGCGTCTCTTCTCCACCCGCTTCTGTCAACAAACTTCTCTCTTCCTACTGGGTTTATGGTATCAATGCAAACGATGGTGGTAGGAGCTTCTAAATGCTATTCAGGCCATCTGTAGGCTAGTGACCATTACTGTGCCCTTCCTATTTGTGAAGAGGGATCACAGGTAATGCAGCTTATGATTCCCAGTAATGTTACATAAACGCCTTTTCCAACTTTTCAGTGTCTGGACAGTGGTTGCTGTTCTTCTGAGCTAGGATCATTTAGCTATTAGAAGGCTTCCGCGGTAAGTCAAGCATCACGCTGGCATGCTGCGTGAGGTACTTTTGAGCTGTCATAGTTTCGGCACAACTAGCAAGCGACAGACTTGCAAACCCCTTAATTTTGCAGTAGGAGTCGAGCCGGTGACTTGTTTGTGAAACAGAGAAATATAAACTATCGTCTACTGGGGGGTAATGTATTGGCCTCCTACAAAGTTTTTCTTGAAAGTTAATTTTCTGCAAAATGCAAAGGGTAACACCACGGAAAAAGATAACAAATGTCACCGAAAGAAAATTTCAATAACGAAACAGGGTAACTGAAGTTTTAGTAACTGACATATTTCGGGACCAAATTAAGCAGTCAGACGAACGCTTAGCTGGCTAGTGATCGTGCACGTTACACGACGGGATACCAAATGGCAGTGATGCTTGACCGGAAGCCTTCAGCTAAACAAGTCGACTTAAACAGTGGTGGTCAGCATCCAATGGTGAGTGATTGCTGTGGTCAATAATTTTGGGGAATTATTTACCGCTACAGCTCACTGCCTCCCTAGCCGGAAGTAAAAAACTCGATGGTCCCCTTTCAGGTGAAAAAATCTTCCGAGCGGCTTGGTGGCATGCCTACTGGTTTGTCTGCCTATGGTAATAGGGTGTGTGAACATCGCTTCCTTGATGTTGTTCGTTGGATCCCGTGCTTCGTTTGTTTCCTGTCCAGTGCCCGTCGCACCTGGAAAAGAAAACGAGAACGCTAAGAACCATGTCGAGGAAAATGTACCAAATCAGCTTTTTTTAAAAAAATGATGTGCATTTACTATGCAGTAAAATAATGCTAAGTTCAGAACATCGAAAAAAATACATCTAATTAATTTTTTTGTGCATGTTACATGTACTGTTGGAAAAAAATTTTACTTGTGTTTAGTGATACTGTATATAAAAAAATTGATACGTCAAAAAAAATAGTTAGTACCACAAACGAATGAGTTGCGTGAATCACACGACTTCGTTATGTTAAATAAGTGTGAAGATATTCTGGGAACCTTACGGTACGTCCAGAACGGGTTTTCTTAGGAGGCTCGATAGAAGATTCGGTAGCTGTCGCTGTGCTAGTGACTTCATCGATGTCTAAACGATCTTCAGCTACTTGTGGATTATGGGGTACGTTGATCTCTATGCTAATAGGATTACCCTCCAAGTAAGCCGGTTTCAGGCGGTCAATGCTGACGGTATCCTCACGGCCCTTTTGTCTACGACAAAGAATTTATCCAAACGTTTGATAACTTTATAAGGTCCGTCGTATGGGGGTTCTAGAGGTCTGCGCACAGAGTCGCGACGAACAAATACATGTGAAGAAGTTTTTAAACACGGATGAACGAAAACATCAATGGACTGTGGACGAAGGGGAGCAAATTTGAATGAACGCATTGCGTTTGTAAGCCTGCTGACGTATGAAGCGTGATCTACCACTGGTGGGAAGCTCGAGGGAGAAACGAATTCACCAGGCAGTCGCAGTGTCGTGCTATATACTAGCTCGGCGCTAGTACAACCAGCATCGGTTTTCAAGGCGTTTCGTATCCCTAGGAGAACTAACGGAAGGGATTCAGTCCAATGGGGGTGTTTGCGGCTGACAGACCAGCTTTCAGCTGTCTGTGTAGACGTTCTACCATACCATTAGCTTGAGGATGGTAGGCTGTTGTTCGAAAACGCATACAACCTATGATTTTAGTCAGGGCGAAGAATAAGCCACTTTTGAATTGCCGCCCGCGATCAGTTGTTATGGAAGATGGGCATCCAAAGTTAGCGATCCATCTTTCTACGAAGACGCGTGCGACTGTTTCAGCAGATACATCCTTGATGGGTACTGCTTCCGGCCATCGTGTGAATCGATCGATGCAAGTTAAAATATAGGTATATTCATGGGATTCAGGAAGGGGTCCAACCAAATCTATATGGACGTGTTCAAAACGGGCGTCAGGGAGAAGAAAGGTGCCAAGTGGGCTTTTGGTGTGTCTTATCACCTTGCACTTTTGACAAGCTAAGCACGTGTGTGCCCATTCCCTTACTTCTTTATTAATGCCAGGCCAACAAAACCGACTAGTTACGAGCTTGACAGTAGTTCGAATACCTGGGTGAGATAAGCCATGCAACGTATTGAAGACGTTACGGCGATAACTTTTAGGCACGATGGGGCGAGGAGTACTCGTGGAAATGTCGCATAGAATAGTATCTCTTCCCATACCTAAGGGTTTCTCAGCTAATTGTAGGGTTGTTTTCGACAACTCATGTTGAAGCTCGGTATCTTCTTCTTGAAGACGAGCCAGTTTTACAAGGTCTATGCCGTCGATTTGGGTGAGGGAACAAACGCGAGACAAGGCATCTGCCACAGTGTTGTTTACTCCGGATACATGGCGAATATCTGATGTAAACTGTGAAACGTACTCCAGTTGTCGTGATTCCCTAGGTGAATACTTATGTCTATGGAGATAAAGATTGAACGATCAATTCATGGTTGTTTGCTCAAAATCAACTTCCCCAATTTTCGCGGAGGCATCAATACGACAGTCATCGTCTCATCGGTCGTTGTTCAGAAAGAAGAGTGAAACATCGTCAGAAGTAATACAAAGATTTATTATTGTAATATTTGTTTTCAGACCTTAGTTCGCTTATTCCTTTTATATGTTGGTGTAACAATACAGAAATATCAAACGGCAGATCGGTGTTTTGGTTTTTTCGTCCGTTATAACTAAGCGTTTCTGAAATCTTCGAAGAACAGCGTGGGCCCAAGCGTAGCGAGAGCTGGGCATTAACGGTTTATGAGACGTGATTGACAGTTTCTGACGATAGAAACAGATCTGGCGGATTCAAACAGTTGGTGAAAGTTTGGATAGTCGCCGTTCATTTTTCCTGGTGCCGGTCAAGTACTCTTTGAACAAGCAATATCTGGAACTTTTTTGGAATTGGGTCAAGTTCAACAATGCCTGGGTCAAAGAAGGGACAGAGTGTCTTGGATAAAAACAGGAAAGTAAGTCATGGTGACTTGTCTGTTAATTGTAACGATGTGTCTGATGTTAAGCATGACATGGTTCATGTCATTGTTTCGCCGTTCAGGGATAATAGGAACATCAAACTACCTAAGTTTGAACCACGGTGTTTTGATGGAAACCCGGCCGATTATTTACAGTTTGTTAAGGAGTTTGAGATCATGCTGCATAGTTTTCTATTAAGTGATGAATTGAAGTTAATGTATTTGATGAGATATTGCACTGGAGATGCTGCAAGCGCTATACAGTGCTGTAAGTTTATGAAGTCAAAAGAGGGCTACTACGAGGCTATGAGCATACTACGCCAAAGGTTTGGAAGACCTTCGATGATGGTAGGGAAATTATTCGAGGCTGTTAAGCGTAATGGTGGTCAATTACAGCATGACTCCCAGGAACTCACTGAGTTTTTGGATAATTTGCTGATTTGAAAGAATGCATTGATTTCGATGAATTGCATGAATGACCTCAACTCGAGTTTTATACTAGAAGTAACAGCAAGACGCCTACCTACTCGACTGCAAAGGAAGTGGGTGAAGATGAGCTCCCGTATGGAGGATGAGGGTATCCAGCCAAAATTTGATGATATCCTGAAACTGGTAAATACTAGTGTCAATCAATCTACGAGCAAGTTCGCCAGTCTATTACATCTCACCCCTAGGATAGAGCAGTCTGAGGGTAAAACGCAATCATTGATGACGAAAGGGCCTCAGAGAGGTGGATATCGAGAAGGCTCCATGATGTCTAGTAATGCATATAGACCTAGTGAGTGTAACAGGTTTTGTAGTACATCCTCAACAGATAAGTTACAAGATGCAAGACAAACACGGTTGTGGTTTACACGTGTGCAAGAGGTGCATACAGAAGTGAACTGTGAACCAGTGAGCAAGTTCAGTGATATGCTAAATGTAAACTCCAGGTCTGACTCCGAATTGTGTGACGATAACGGTGCTGTGAAGAAGTCTGTAGTTGCAACTGGTAAGCCATTGTTGAATAGAGTGTCACAGAATAGAGTTATTGCTTCAGGGTGCAGTTCTGACTTCAAAAGTTTACAAGGTATAACTAGTCAGAGTGAGGATATAAAGCCTTTAATGATTTGTGAGGAGGAACCAAAATTGTCTACTTCTGTTATAAAAGAGTTTGAAAATGATGAAGTTGACGGTAAATTGAATATTTGTGGTAATGATCATGATAGTGCACATTTGTCTTTGGTTGATCATGATGAGATGAGGGATATGCCTACGACTGCTAAGTTGAAAAAAGTTTCTGTACAACTTGAACGTGAAGTAGAAATAAATGCGGATGCAGTTGCAGAAGTTATGGATATTTGTGAGACCGTCAGTGTGAGTGATCAGCATGTAGCCCACCTATAATAATAATAATAATGTATATTCTCATATAAACATATACATTTACATGAAAATGCATGCCATTTTTACATGCACGATCAAGTATGATATAATATCAAATCGTAGATTGTCTACAAGTTAATAATGTTTCAACAGTTAAATATTTGATATATATATAATTAAACTCATTGTCTGGACCAGGCTGTATAGTTATTGAATTGTACAGTTGTCCTCCAGGTTGAGCGGGAAAATCGACTGCGTTTCGTTTTCATCCCGTGGTTGTCGGCATACGATAACCAACCAATATTGAGGTAACTACAACGTTTACAAGGGATTGAAAGCTGTTTTAGAAAAGTAAAAGTGCTAAGGTGAATCAATAAAGTGTAATGAAATGGGTAAGCCCAAGTATCACTAATAAATGCATTAATAAAGGAAACTCCCTAGGCTGACAACGTTCATTTGCAATGTATAATGCTTCCTGTACAGTTTGCACTATCACGATGTCCACTTTTGGTTTTAATACATTTATCCTCAGTTGTGCCAGTTGTTTTTGTTTTATACCTTTTTGTGCATTTAATGCACAACCGTACCCTTCAGAGAGTAGGAAAATAATAAGTCATAAACTTAATTAAACCTGAAAATTTATTTAGGCTGTAAGCAGCTGACGAGAAGCCAACGAAATAAATGATGGTACCATGTTATTCTGCGCAAATCAATGTTGTTCTCGCTTTATTCAAAGTCATAAAGAGCTGTGAAATGTTAGGTTTAATGGGATATAATGAGGATCAAGTAAAGACGTTATTGGAAATGAATGAGATTAGACATTGTGAAGTGGTATTTAAAGATCAGACAATGGACAGCAAATTAGTTTATAAGATGCCCCATAAATCTGTGCAGATCCCGCGTGGTCGCGTCTCAACAATAGGCTGAGCGAATGGTATATATTTAGAGGTAGAAGCATGATCTGTCAAGGCGTTCATTATTATCTTTTTCAAGATAAAGATCTAAGCCCTCATAAAAATCAAAAATATCTCGAGCCTTTAATTTGTATATTGCTGTTCCTGCAGAATGGGGCGATTCACCTTAGTGACCCCCACCATATCTACTATCATCAGATGCTAGTGCTAAACCTGAGCTGATAGTAAAAGATAGCAGTGGTGGTGGTCTTGCAGGTAGACAAATTTCTGAAAGTCGAGCAACAACAGCTTTTGATCCACCGCTAACTTCATCATTGATATCAATCAGTCGTCGTTGGTGCTGTCATCCACAATGAAAAAGACGCCCATCAACTCAAGTATCTTGTGCAATGACTATGATAGTATCAGTTCGTTTGAAAGGACGAATATCAATGGTCAGTTTGGTGAGGACAAGCCAAGTGTAAACGAGAGAGTAAATGTTAAATTGACTTGCACGAATAAAGGCATTTCTAGTTTCAAGTTACTATTTGAATGTTATTATCTTTCGTGTGAATTACTCTGTTTCTACACTTGGTTGACCGGATATGTCGTGTGTTTGTTCGTCATCTATATTCTACGATACAATGACTTGATCGTATTTTCGTTCAGATTTGAGGATATAGCCCATAGAAGGAAGTTAGCAAATGAACTCTGCGACGATTTTCCAACCTAGAGCGTCAACCTGAGAAGGGTTGTAGGCGTACTGCTGTAAGTCCTACAATTCTTCAAAGGGTAGCCCATCAGGGAGCATCCAATGTGCTCGGTGTGTGATTTGGTACATATGTTCATATTGCATATATTGAATTGATATCATCTGTCATCTAGCCGTTGGTAATTCTGTTCGTGTCCGGACGACTTCCACCTGGATCATCAACGTGAGAAGGAATGTAGGCGTACTGCTGTAAGTCCTACAGTTCTTCAAGGGTAGTTTGTCATGCCGGAATCCACAACATTTGATGTAGTGATTGTACATATGTTTGTGTTAAATAATTGTGTGAGTTCCAATTATCGGAATTGTTGGTTAATCTTGTTTGTGTCCGGACATTCCACAAATTGCAATCGTCAACCTGTGAAGGGTTGTAGGCGTACTGGTGTAAGTCCTGCAATTCTCCAAAGGAATTCCACCAAGACATGATCGGCGAGGTTGTTTGTACTATTTGTATATAAGTGTGGTGTGTCATATCAATCGGTGTATTTTGGATTCATTGTGTTTACTTGTTGTTTTCGTACCTTGTTGTTATTACATAATTTTGTTAAAATTTTCGTCGTGATTACTTCTGAAGTTGTGTCCACTCTTCTACATCCGTGAATGAATTGATTGCTGTTAGAGACAGCAGATGGGGCTTATACGCCGGGGAGGCTAGGTTATTGCTGAGAATGAAA
This sequence comes from Trichobilharzia regenti, assembly GCA_944472135.2. Lineage (NCBI taxonomy): Eukaryota > Metazoa > Platyhelminthes > Trematoda > Strigeidida > Schistosomatidae > Trichobilharzia > Trichobilharzia regenti. The sequence continues at coordinate 43,300,175 of OX235265.1, read as the reverse complement.
TGCACACGGAGATAATTGTTAGCTGCGGTCCGACACGCCGGGGAGAAAGAGTGTAGACGACTGAGGCTCGCATGCGTCACCGCTACTAGAACTGAGGCAGAATGAGTGACAAGCGATTGCAGTGGTAATTGGTATTGAGTAGATAAGGGGATGTGCGTAGAGTATCGCGAGGTGGTGCTATGGTCAAGTTGCATTCTGCAAGAGTCATTCCAGCAAGTGGCGATTGTGTTGCAAGAGGATATGTCAAGAGGATGTTTCAGTGCCTTTAACTGGAAGGCGCAGGTCGTCATTGATGTGTGAGATTGTGCTGTGGGTATGCTTGTGGTGTGTTGGCTTTTCTGTTTGTTTTCCATTTCAGCTCTGTCCGTGTGACCCAGGTTCTCACAATGGCATCCAAATCAACGTGCATTGGTCGTGAAGGAAAAAAGGGTTGGATCCCGTTTTGCCGGGGAGTGTCAATGGAGTTGAAGATTGAACGATCAATTCATGGTTGTTTGCTCAAAATCAACTTCCCCAATTTTCGCGGAGGCATCAATACGACAGTCATCGTCTCATCGGTCGCTGTTCAGAAAGAAGAGTGAAACATCGTCAGAAGTAATACAAAGATTTATTATTGTAATATTTGTTTTCAGACCTTAGTTCGCTTATTCCTTTTATATGTTGGTGTAACAATACAGAAATATCAAACGGCAGATCGGTGTTTTGGTTTTTTCGTCCGTTATAACTAAGCGTTTCTGAAATCTTCGAAGAACAGCGTGGGCCCAAGCGTAGCGAGAGCTGGGCATTAACGGTTTATGAGACGTGATTGACAACTTATCTGAAGGTGAGTTCAGAGAGTACGTCAGAGGTTTGTGATCAGTAAAAATTATGAATTCACGACCCTCTAATGAATGTTGAAAATGAAGTATAGCACAGTACGTAGCCAGAAGTTCTCTGCCGAATGTGCTGTACTTTGTTTCAGCTAATTGAAGGCGCCTGGAGAAAAAGGCGAGTGGTTGCCACTCTTTGTTAACTAGCTGTTGTAGAACTGCGCCGATTGCAGTGTTTGATGCATCAACCGAGATACTTAACGGTGCCGTTGGATCCTGATACATCAGAAGTGTGGCATTCGCAATAGTTTTTTAACCTGGGTAAAAGCATTTCGAGCAGACGCGTCAAGTTCTATGGACTTGTTATTCCCTCGAAGAAGGTTTGTTAATGGCTCAATCAGAGAGGCACAGTTGGGAATAAAGCGTCGATAATAACTTGCCAAGCCGTTAAAAGTGCGGAGACTTTTCACCGTCTATCAATATAATAATAATAATAATGTATATTCTCATACAAACATATACATTTACATGAAAATGCATGCCATTTTTACAGGCACGATCAAGTATGTTATAATGTCAAATCTTAAATTGTCCACAAGTTAATAATGTTTCAACAGTTAAATATTTGATATATATATATAATTAAACTCATTGTCTGGACCAGGCCGTACAGTTATTGAATTGTACAGTTGTCCTCCAGGTTGAGCGGGAAAATCAACTTCGTTTCTTTTTAATCCCGTGGTTGTCGGCATACGATAACCAACCAATATTGAGGTAAGTACAACGTTTACAAGTGACTGGAAGCTGTTTTAAAAAATTAAAGTTGCTAAGGTGAATCCATAAAGTGTAATTAAATGGGTAAGCCCAAGTATCACTAATAAATGCATTAATAAAGGAAACTCCCTAGGCCGACAACGTTCATTTGCAATGTATAATGCTTCCTGTACAGTTTGCACTATCATGATGTCCACTTTGGGTTTTAATACATTTTTTCCTTGTGCCGGTTTTTTATATATATGCCTTTTTGTGCATTTGGTGTACAACCGTACCCTACAGAGAATAGGAATAGAATAAGTCGAATCAAATTCATAAAAAGCTATAAAATGTTAGGTTTAATGGGATATAATGAGGATCAGGAAAAGACGCTATTAGAAAATGAATGAGATAAGACATTGTGAAGTGGTATTTGGGGATCCGACAATGGACAGCAAGTTAGTTTATAAGATGCACAATAAAACTGTGTAAAGGAGTTTGAGATCATGCTGAGTAGTTCTCTATTAAGTGATGAATTGAAATTGATGTATTTGATGAGGTGTTGCACTGGAGATGCTTCAAGAGCTATACAGTGCTGTAAGTTTATGAAGCCAAGAGAGGGCTACTACGAGGCTATGAGCATACTACGCCAAAGGTTTGGAAGACCTTCGATGATGGTAGGGAAATTATTCGAGGCTGTTAAGGGTAATGGTGGTCAATTACAGCATGACTCCCAGGAACTCACTGAGTTTTTGCATAATTTGCTGATTTAAAAGAATGCATTGATTTCGATGAATTGCATGGGTGACCTCAACTCGAGTTTTATACTAGAAGTAACAGCAAGACGCCTACCTACTCGACTGCAAAGGAAGTGGGTGAAGATAAGCTCCCGTATGGAGGATGAGGGTATTGAGACAAAATTTGATGATATCCTGAAACTAGCAAAAGATAGCGTCAACCTATCTATGAGCAAGTTCGCCAGTATATTACATCTCACCCCTAGAATAGAGCAGTCTGAGGGTAAAACGCAATCATTGATGACGAAAGGGCCTCAGAGAGGTGGATATCGAGAAGGCTCCATGATGTCTAGTAATGCATATAGACCTAGTGAGTGTAACAGGTTTCGTAGTACATCCTCAACAGATAAGTTACAAGATGCAAGACAAACACGAATGTGTTTTACACGTTTGCAAGAGGTGCATACAAAGGTGAACTGTGAATCAGTGAGCAAGTTCAGGGATAAGCTAAATGCGAAATCCAGGCCTTACTCCGAATTGTGTGACGATAACGGTGCGGTGAAGAAGTCTGTAGTTGCAACTGGTAAGCCATTGTTGAATAGAGTGTCACAGAAGAGAGTTACTGTCTCAAAGTACAGTTCTGACTCCACAAGTTTACGAGGTATTACTAGTCAGAGTGAAGGTATAAAACCTTTTAGGATTTGTGAGGAGGAACCCAAATTGTCTACTGCTGTTATTAAAGAGTTTGAAAATGATGAAGTCGACAAGATAGATGATGGTAAATTGAATATTTGTGATAATGATCATGATAGTGCAGATTTGTCTATGGTTGATCATGATGAAATGAGGGGTATGCCTACTACTGCTAAGTTAATCAAAGGTTCTGTACAACTACAACGTGAAGTAGAATTAAATGCAGATGCAGTTGCAGAAGGTATGGATACTTGTGAGACCGTCAGTGTGATTGATCAGCGAGTAGCCCACCTATCATCAGATGATAATGCTAAACGCGAACTAAAAGTAAAAGACAGCAGTGGTGGTAATCTTGCAGTTAGACAACTTTCTGAAAGCCGAACAACAACAGCTTCTGATCCACCGCTAAGTTCATAAACTTGTGCCACTCAGTCGTCGTTGGTGTTGTCATCCACAATGGAAAAGACACACATGAACTCCAGTATCTTGTGCAATGACTATGATAGTATTGGTACATTTGAAAAGACGAAAGATATTGGTCAGTTTAGTGAGGATAAGCCAGGTGTAAACGAGAGAGTAATTGTTAAATTGACTTCCATGAATAAAGGCATTTCTATTGAATTGAATTCTTGATTTTCCCGTCGATTGATTGGACCGAAGTGCTCGGTCACAAGTACATCCAGCTGACGAGTCCCAAAAAGGACGAAATGCGCATCCTGGATTCCACTGCTAGCCACCATCCGACAATTGTATACTAACTAAAGGCATTTCTAGTTTGACGTTACTAATTGAATGCTATTAACTTTGGTTGTCAGCAGAGTCTCGTCAACCGTTAATGCCCAGCTCTTGCTACGCTCGGGCTCACGCTGTTCCTTGAAGTTTCTCAGAAACGCTTAGTTATAACGGACGCAAAAACCAAAACACCGATTGGCCACTCGAGAATTCTTTATTGTAACGCCAACATATAAAAATGTTACAACTAAGGTCTGTGAACAAATATTACAATAATAAATCTTTGTATTACTTCTGACGATGTTTCACTCTTCTTTCTGAACAGCGACCGATGAGACGATGACTGTCGTATTGATGCCTCCGCGAAAATTGGGGAAGTTGATTTTGAGCAAACAACCATGAATTGATCGTTCAATCTTCAACTCCATTGACACTCCCCGGCAAAAAAGGGATCCAACCCCTTTTCTCCATCACGACCAATTCACGTTGACTTGGATGCCACTGCGAGAGCCTGGGTCACACGGACAGAGCTGAAATGGAAAACAAACAGAAAAGCCAACACACCACAAGCATACCCACAGCACAATCTCACACATCAATGACGACCTGCGCCTTCCAGTTAAAGGCCATCCTCTTGACAATCCTCTTGCAACAAAATCGCCACTTGCTGGAATGACTCTTGTAGAATGCGACGTGACCACAGCAGCACCTCACGACACTCCACGCACATCCTCTTATCTACTCACTACCAATTACCACTGAAATCGCTTGTCACTCATTCTGCCTCAGTTCTAGTAACGGTGACGTATGCGAGCCTCAGTCGTTTACACTCCCGCTCCCCGGCGTGTCGGACCGCAGCTAACAATTATCTCTGTATGCATTTCATTCTCAGCAATAACCTAGCCTCCCCGGCGTATACGACCCATCTGCTGTCTCTAACATCAATCAATTCATTCACGGATGTAGAAGACAAGAAACAACTTCAGAAGTAATCACGACGAAAATTTTAACAAAATTATTTAATAACAACAAGGTACGAAAACAACGAGTAAACACAATGAATCCAAAAAACACCAATTGATATGACACACCACACACATATACAAACAGTACACACAAACTCGCGGATCGTGTCTCGATGGAATTCCTTTGAAGAATCGCAGGACTTACACCAGTACGCCTACAACCCTTCACAGGTTGACGATTGTAAGTTGTGGAATGTCCGGACACAAACAAGATTAACCAACAATTCCGATAATTGGAACTCACACAATTATTTAACACAAACATATGTACAATCACTACATCAAATGTTGTGGATTCCGGCATGACAAACTACCCTTGAAGAACTGTAGGACTTACAGCAGTACGCCTACATTCCTTCTCAGGTTGACGCTCTAGGTTGGAAAATCGTTCCAGATTTCATTTGCTAACTTCCTTCTATGAGCTATATCCTCAAATCTGAACGAAAATACGATCAAGTCATTGTATCGTAGAATATAGATGACGAACAAACACACGACGTATCTGATCAACCAAGTGTAGAAACAGAGTAATTTACAGCAATGTCAATGCAAATGAAGATTGAACGATCAATTCATGGTTGTCTGCTCGAAACCAACTTCCCCAATTTTCGTGGAGGCATCAATACGACAGTCATTGTCTCATCGGTCGCTGTTCAGAAAGAAGTCAGGAGAAAACTGTCAGAAGTAATACTGTGATTCATTATTGTAATATTTGTTCACAGACCTTAGTTGTAACATTTTTTATATGTTGGTGTTACAATAAAGAATTCTCGAGTGGCCAATCGGTGTTTTGGATTTTGCGTCCGTTATTACTAAGCGTTTCTCAAAAACTTCAAGGAACAGCGTGAGCCCGAGCGTAGCAAGAGCTGGGCATTAACGGTTTACGAGACGTGGCTGACACCGTCTGTGTCTGTGGAAAATTCAGTGTAGCCTCGAGCTTAGTAGCTAGTTTCCGGATGCCCTTTCAGTCAATAGTATGACCCAGGATATCGGGTGAGTCAACACCCATTTGACACTTTTGAATATTGATGGTAACACCATCCTGGCGTAACCTTTCAAATGCCAAGTCCAAATGTCTAATGTGAGTTTCCTTGTCTGGACTGGCACTGAGGCAGTCGTCTAAGTATGCGTATACAAAGTCGAGACTGCGAAATACTTCGTCGATGAAGCATTGGAACGTTTTGGCTCGCATTCTGGAGACCGAATGGCATACGTAGAAATTCAAAAAGTCCGAAAGGCGTAATGATAGCCGTTTTCGGGATGTCTTCTGTTGTCATCGGGATTTGGTTATACGCTTTAACCAAGTCGATTTTAGAGAATATAGTCGCGGCAGATAAGGTTGCCGTTAAGTCGTGTATATGAGGCAGCGGTTAGCAATCAGGGGTTGTTTTGGCATTCACTCGCCGGTAATCACCGGTGGGTCGCCAATCATTGCTATCCTTTTTCGGAACCATATGAAGTGGGGATGCCCATGGGCTATTCGAAGGTCGAATGATGCCAAGGGTAAGCATATGGTCAAATTCATTCCTGGCGATTCTCAGTTTGTCAGGAGCTAATCGTCGTGCTTTAGATGTCACAGGTTGTCCTGTGGTAATGATGTGGTGCATAACATTGCTGGTTATGCACGGTAGGTCGTTCGACGGGCAATTAAGTTCAGGATATTTGTCAACCATAGGTTGAAAAGTTGGATCAATGATTGCCTTTATCTTAACGGGTGACAGACTGGGGCCTATGTGGGTGATGCCTTTGATAGACACACTAGTAGTGTTGTCAATCAGTCGTTTTCGGCGGGCGTCTACGAGTAAATCATGATGATTAAGTAGGTCCGTGCCAATGATGGGCATTGTAACTTCAGCGAGAAGGAAAATCCACCGAATAGGTTTGCGTAAACCTACGTTCAGATAGACGTATTTTCTACCGAAGGTTGCGATTGGTTTTCCATTTGCAGCCTGTAAGTTGAAGGTAGGTTCCTTCTGTCGATCTGATGCTGTAGCCGGAAGGACGCTGACTTCGGCGCTTGTGTCGACTAAGTATCGAGTCTGGCTAATCACATCATGGATGTAAAGTAGGCGGCTAGTGCCACCGGCGACGGTTTCCGCTAACGCGTGCCGGCGGGATAGTTTCCCACAGACTTTGAGACATTTCCGAAGTTACAAGGTTTACGGCAACACTTCGCTTCTTGGCCATAGGCATTGTGGTACCAGCACCAGTCAGGGTTTTTCAGTGAACGTGGTTTGGACTTAGATCGACCACGTGAGTTTCTGCGTTGAGGAGATTTAGGACGACGGTCGGAGGAGTTAGAATGCATGTTTGACCTAAACATCTGCTGGATGGAGTTGCATAACTCTATCATTGCAGGATCCTTACTCGAAGTCTGCTTAGTCATCGAGCATATTTCGGGAACAGACCGTTTAGTTATTTCTAGAATCCTATCTGCAGTAATAGCTAAGTCATTCATTGCAACACCCTGAAGTGTCACAAGTATGGTCTGTACAGACTGTGGCAGCTTGGATAAGAAGAGTTCTCTAAATAGTCCTTCGTCGAACTGACTTTGGCCAATAACTTCTCTCATTCTTGTCAGCATGCTCACGGCTGACTGATCTCCTAACTCGATGTTACGAAATAATTCATCTAGACGTTGTCGGTCCGTGAGAACGTTTCTCCTGAGGAGGGATGCTTTGAGCAACTCGTACGAGTTACTTACCTCGGGACTCAACATCTGTGAAGTTACGTGCTGGCTGAATTCCCGCGGTAGGGCGTGAATAACTGCAAGTAACTGTGAACGTTGATCGGTTATCCCATGCTCACAAAAATCTGCTTCAACCAGCTGAAACCACGGTTCAGCATTATCTGGCCAGTATGGTACAAGCTGAATGGTTTTAGGAGTTCAGCGGATACGAATGACCTTGGGACTAAGATCACTCATGACGAAAATTACGTCGAATAATATATGGTACAAGAACAAATACAAAATGGAACGAACTCACCGGGTTTATCTGCGGATTTATCGTGGATGAAGTTCGCGGTTGAGCTCACCAGTTTAAAGGTTGATGGAATTCTTGTTCAGCAACTTCTAACTTATTTATTCTCGCGTACCAACAACAAAGCAAAAGCCAATATTTGATCGTCCAAACTACGTGATATATTTCGGGACCAAATAAGCAGTCAGACGAACGCTTAGCTGGCTAGTGATCGTGCACGTGACACGACGGGATACCAAATGGCAGTGATGCTTGACCGGAAGCCTTCAGCTAAACAAGTCGACTTAAACAGTGGTGGTCAGCATCCAATGGTGAGTGATTGCTGTGGTCAATAATTTTGGGGAATTATTTACCGCTACACTTTTGTAACCTTTTAACATAATAATCTTCATTCCAAAAACGTACTTATTGTAAAGCACGGAATTCTCGGCATTTACCACAGTGGAGTGATTAGAGGACTGCTTCGTTAAAATGCTGGAAAAGGACAGACGGAAAGATTAGCATCAAAAACATTATCATTTGTGGAGAAACCAGGAGATTCGCAGAATACTTAGGCTCAAAATCAGTTGCAGGAACATATTTATCACCTCCAGGTTTTCCGACCCGCGTCGGTGGCACAGTGGTTAGGACTCTCGCCAACCATACACATGGTCCGGGGTTCGAGCCTACGCCGACGCACACCTGATATCTATGGTCGGCCTGCGAATTTCGGGCTACCGATATCCACGCTGAAAACTCCACACTTGTCCAAAATACACGGTGTGGAATCAAGATGTAATCAAAAGTAAAAAATGAAATAAATAAATAAAATTACGACCGCAAACAAAGCTATTCTAGGAATTCGCCAGTTACGAATGAAATCAGAGGTGCAACTGTCCGAGAAGGTTATGGTGTAACCCCAGATTCTGTTGTTTCGCATTGGTTTCAGGAAAAAGACGTTCCAAGTAGTCCTCGGCCTCAGAGGGGAACTATGCAAGAAGATCAGATAAAAGCTGAAGCAGTAGCCGATTACTTCTTCAGAATCTTTTCCGCAAGTATCGCCATCTGTGACCGAACGAGATCCGATAGCGTCACTAAAAAACAAGGAAGACTGCCTCGACAGCAATACAAACACTGCATTGTAATTCATGGGCAAATCACATACAGCAAGACCACGATAGCATGATGAACTTCACCCAAATCTTCTCAATAAGCTTATGATTCATGTAATTGGTCAGTTTATTATAATGTTCAAAGTATTCCCAGCCACATCCAGTGTTTCCGGGTGAGTAGAAGGATGATATAGTGACCTTCATACATAAGACAGGATCTTGACAGTCTTCCAAAGTGATACAAATAGTTCTTATCAGGAGCTCGATGAATGAACTGAAAAGGCAGCCAAGAATTCTGTCGTTCTATCTTGGAAAGTGACAACATATTCTACCCACATCGTGGACCTAGGGAGGCTACATCTATTTGACGGGTCTAACATCAAAGGAAAGATGGATGAGTGCAGGGGTAGCGAGAAACATGTTGACTTTGCTGACAAATTTTAACAGGGCTTTCAACAACGTACATCACACAATATCCACGAGAGTGAAAATTTCTAGAATCGAGGACAGTCTGCTCAAGTGGAGCACTCAATTACTCGCAGTTCTGAGGCTGAGTCAGAGCCAAAGTAGATCTCCATTCTTGGACTACTGTACGTAACGGCGTGCTACGAGCTACTGCATTCGGTCCTATCTTATTTTTAATATCAGCGAGTTGGCTGGGTTCATCGTATTTCCTTGAATGCATAGAAGATCAAAATCCCATCAACCTAAGGAAGCTCGCGATTGAGACTTGAGATCCAAGTGTCTGCACATATTAAACAAAGAGAATGCCGCCCCTTCACTTCAGATCAACATTAACCTAGTTGCCATGGGAAGTAAGTACCGGGAGCTGACTTACGCCGTTGTGTAGAGTCATCTCGAACTCCCAGATCCTCGTGGGTATTACGCAGAGCCTTCAGCGGAATAACCAGTAGAATGGTCACGGCCTAAAATGCGTTTCTGGTGAGGTAACAGAAAGAAAACTGCATGCAGACAGCTAGCTCTTGTCTAATGGGAGCCATGTGTTATAGAAAGGATTTAAATTAGGTTCGCTCTTGTGATTCCTGGGATTGCCGGCTTACTATACGATGGAATACTTAATAGTCTGCATCTTCTTTCCTTCTCATAGAGCGGACGGAGATTTCATCACAATGTTCAGAGTTCTAAAGAAATAGTAGGAACCTAATCTATTTCCTTTTTTCTTCCGAGCAGATCGGAACGCCTCAGGGAACATACCAGGAGGGTTTAGGGGCCAAGTTAGAGCTATATGGGTTTGGAGTATCAGCTCGACTATTATGTCATGAACTTAAAGAAGACTCCCAGAAGAGCTGGTGTATGCTCCCCTAATGGAGTCTTTCAAAGAGGGTTAAGAAAGCAAAAGATGCTGACGGTCATGTGAGATACACTGTATGCAAATGCATGTGTTTATCCTCTAACTTCTAAGATACCTGTGTGACTTAGACCGGAGACGACACCAGACAGCAAATCAATCATCCAAGATGTGATCTGTTTTGACATGAGAAATTTCAGTTGATGACTGAATAATTAGCTAGGTTGTGTGCACAAATGTCCAAACGTATTATGATAATGTGTTAAATGGGGTGCGCACATTCAGTTTAACAAATCCACTTAAATACTGAAGGTCAGTACTCAATATTGGATGAACAGTGCTGGAGGCGAATTATCTTAACGATTTGTTTACCACAATGAGAAGTGAGACGGGCACAGATATTCATTAAAAAGGATTAACACAGACTTACACATTTCCATTCTCATTCATAAAGCAATGCTTAAATTAAGAATGCCTCCAAGAATATCGGCCAATCACAGTGGGGGTTTTTTACACACATTTTTTCGGCGCCAGTTACAACTTCATTACCCGCAGTGGCAAGTTATGGCTTGTTTTCGTTTCGAGTTTGCATGTTTTACTAAGAAATTCGGTGAAACAATCGTTCTCGGCCATCTAATCGTTTGAATTCCAGTCCTTTTTCGCTCCATATCAAACTTAAGGATATTTAGAGTCTCGGGTTAGCTAGGCCGATCTTAAGCATCAACCCTATCTGACATAATGTCTTCACTGTCGGATAGAATCCCACCAAATGCATTCTACTTCATTGTCGACACCTGCGGTAGCGTAATCATTACGTTTAGCCTAATCACTTATAATCCTGGTAACGTTCAGAAGGAAGATTGACTTAATAAATTCCTTCTCTTTGTTCTTCACTGATCACTAGCGTATCAACCTACAACTTTGGACAAAGTACATAAGTTTCGATGTATAAAAATGTTTACAGCAGTTTCACTAAGCCATATAATGTGTAGTTCATAACTTTACACTGTTAATAAATAACGTGGACATGGGAGAAGGAATAGTCCAACTAAGAGAAGCAAATTTTCACTTTTTCGGTGATGTGTCCGTGCTGAGATTCCCTCAATGACACAAACCAATGCACTTCCTAAAATGAATAGGTCAGCTTCTTCACTCACGATTACTTCTTATCCTTTAGTAAGATGTTCTCCCAAACCAGTACTGTCATCTTGCGTCTAATATGGGTGAAGTGCGCTTCCAACATACTCCAGTTCTTGGTAATGCGTCTGGGAAGTCTCAGTAACTTCAGATAATAATCAAATGAACTGGTACCTCATAGCTGCTGAATAAGTGAGTTAAAATCAACTATGTTGACACAATTATATAAGGTAAAGATATACTGTGCATCCCTATGACAAAACACGGTTTTACTATACCATACCACTATTCTCTAATATCCCTGTTATCATGTCCTGCTGCTATGACTTATTACAGGCTATCGTAACTCTGACCAGAGTTATAAGACTGATGTGTTTGTTCCTTTCAAGTTGATATTCAGAGTTCATCAGCATCAGTTTCCTCTCATCATTCACTTAGAATGAAACATAGGAATATGGTAATGTTTATGTGTTTTTGATCCGTAATGATGAATTATCTTCACTGATGTTTATACGACAAAATTCAAAACGAACATGACTATCATACTCAGGTAAATCTTTACTCATTTCCTCTCTATATACAAACTTTCATGTGCACGTGTGACGCAGTCGTGCATGCGATACCTCTTGTCTTTTTACTGGCTTGCAGGCACACACGAAATGTACATCCCACTAACTTTATGCTTCCTTTTCTTACTGATAACTATGTGTAACATTTTGGTAGTATACTTGTAGTTGCTTCCTCCTCAACAACGAACACCTTTTACTCGTTTATCGCTTTTGGTGTATTCACAAACTATGCAACGGTTGGGCACTACTCATTCTGAGTATGACAACCCTATTTTACATTTAAAGACGAGTACATACGATACGGTTTCAATAGTGTGCTGTAAATATCTCAATTGTTGATGAAGTAATTATTGTTTTGACTATCCAACTACTTTTATCCTCTATTTCATTATCTTTATTTTGTTGTTTTCTGCGTATAGTAATATGAAGAGATTCACTGACTTATTTGTTTGTTCGTCTTAGCCTGTTGTTGATTACTGACCGATGAGAAAGGTGTTTTACGTTGTACAGTGTGGGATTAGGTGTGTGGAAACGCGTCTTGAATTACTTTTTTAAAGTCACGTATTGGAATTTTTCCTGGGATTTATTTCAACCTTTTTTAAATACTTATACGTTTATGGGTCTTACTTTGTAGGTTAAATGGCTGGCGTGTTAGCGGAAACTGAACGATTGCAAGCAGAGGAATACAAAAACAAAGGGAATGAGTGCTATAAACAAGGATTGTATGACGAGGCCATTGTATGGTACACAAAGGGTATAAATGTAGACAGTAACAATGCACTCCTGTACAACAATCGGTCAGCAGCATATCTCATGATAAATAAACCTCTGGATGCTTATAAAGATGCTTGCAGGTTTTCATTTTGACATTTGTATATACTGGAACTCTAATAGAAGTATTAATTTAGATTCTCAAAATGTAAAATCTCTGCTGCGCTGTGTAAAGTGCTGTATTACACTGGGTGATTTAAATGAAGCTAAACGTCTTGTACAATGATCAAACAGTTGGAACCGGCTAATACTGAACTATCATCATTGGTAATTAAGCTTTGACTATTAACTAATGGAATGCATAGCTTGAGAAGATTGAGCTACTATCAGAAACATATCGATCGTTTGAAAAAAAATTCTCCTCATCTGATTTCAGACACGTATGTATTTTTCCATGGTATTGAAAATATTTTGTAATAGGCCCTTTACTTAATCACAAAGTGTATTGAAATATCCCCAGCTTCATTGGATTTTAATTTACAAAAGGTTAACGTGCTTATCCAACTGAAACGATTTACAGAAGCCAAAATTTTGGTTGAGTGGGTTCACTTAATCTTATTAATGTCCTTTTTTCACTTTAGGAACCTTCTCCATTCTCATGACTCGTCAGTTGACCTACTTTTCTACCGAGGTTTATGTCTGTATTATTTGGACCATTTAGATAAAGCAATTAGTCATTTTCAGCATGTTCTGCGACTTCATCCAGATCATACAGAAACACAGAAAGTGTACAAACGGGCTAAAAATCTTATGAAATTGAAAGAAGAAGGCAATGCATTCATCCATGATAATAGATATTCAAAAGCGTTTGAAGCCTATTCAAAAGCATTAGAAGTAGATCCATCACACGATATGATAAATGCCAAGTTGTATTGTAACCGAGCGTGTGCTTTATTCTATGTAAGTGTCTATTGTATATGCGTTAATTTAAATGCAGCTTAATCGTTTTGAAGAAGCCCTAAAAGATTGTGATGCAGCAGTTTCTTTGGAACCGAACTATGTGAAGGCTCGTATTCGTCGGGCTAAGTGGTAATTTTTGATTCCATTTTCGTAATTTTCTATTAAAAGTTTTTTCGTCACGAAGTTATTGTTGCATATGCTAGTCATTACACTGTAATTTCCGATCAACTAGTTTGGATTCATATCTCTTTTACTTTATCGTGTTTCACTTGAATACCCTTAACTGAAGTAGTAGCATACTAACAACGTCTTATATTTATCGAATCAAAATTTCTGTATATTTTTACATGAGCTGCATCTATCATATTACTGTTATCGTTAAAAACAACTCTTCACAGCATAGGCACTAAGAGATGTGCCACACAAAATCTCATAGTTTGCGAAAGCTGGGATACTACCTGGGCACTCACACCTAAGCAGATTGTTTTCTTAAGGGAATGTCCGCAGCTTATAGCTTGGAGCCTGGCCTACAATGTAGTGGGTTGGCGTCAGAAGCTACGTTGCCCTGATGGCCAGTGACTAAGACAAGTTCACACGCCATTCGATCCTTTCGGATCCTGGAGCCCATATACACATACCATAGGTTTGGAATCAGTTTTCCGGTCCCCCTAAGTAGACCTGTATATCTACCTGTTCGGCTGTAGGTACCAGACGTTCGCACTCGCCCTTTCAACTTTGTGAGGAATACCATCATCATGAAACCAGTGGACAGAACCCACCTGGTGGAGGATATGTACGTGTGGCCGCATGAGAGCATTTTGAGAGGAAGTACGAAGTGTACCCACCGTCACCCGTACCAGGTCGTTTATGGGGCCTATCTTTTGTATACTGTATCCGCCAAGTGTCACCTTATGAAATTGTATATAACATTTTAAAAATACACATTTTCAGGAATGTTTCTTCCGTCTAAACATGCTAGGTTGCATTTAAATGTCATTGCTTTTCTCCTTTGTTTGAAAATGAGTATATTTTCAGAGTATCTATAATACTACTTTATGCTGTTGTTGGCCCCCATTAAGCATTTAAATCTGCCCCACTCCTGTTTCGATTCTAGTTTTTTAAGTCATCACCTTGTATTTCCTCGTCTATTTGGACCCTGTGTCTTGTCCGAGAAGTAATCTGAACCCATAGCTCAAGACTTTATCAGACATAATCGAGAAACGCTATCAGTAGCGGACAGGTTGCAGTTTCCTTTCTTCACTCTTTGGATGTAACATAAAGTAGTGAGCCATTCTTTAAATGCTCTTGTTAGGCATGCTTACATGCTTCTTGGATGTCCTTCTTAGCTGACTCTATTCCCACTCTTCTTAAATCATGGTTATATTGCTTTTTTGGCTCATCCCTAGATGCTCATACTGTATCATGTGTGAATTTTAAGTCAAATAAAATGAAATTTATGTAACAGATGAACAAGCCTGCTAATGTAGTCTCCAACTGCTGACTAGTGTCCACTGGTAATCAAATACAAGTTACTTTTTAATCTTTTAGCCGTATGTTTTAAATTCAAGAAATACTAATTAACTTTTTTAAAACTGAATTAACTGCGTCTGGTATTATTCACCTAGTTCCTCGCATTCTTCACATTTATGTTTAATCTTGAGTGTGTGAAAGTGAAACCATCTATAAACTATTTTATCTTGACAGTATTCGTATTATGCATTCTCGCAAAGGTGACCGATGATATGCTCAAAGTTTCGAATCATGATTGAAGCCCGACGTATCATTTGAGTAATAGAAGTCTTTCTATTCTTTTCTCTTATTTTATTGATTATTGGTAGCTGTGTTTCGTGGTTCATTTTATTTCTCTTCTGCGTTTTACCTTTTGTAGTAACCTCATTCCTAGCGTTGATTACCTTTCACAATTCATAATATTTAAACGAATGTTTATTGTCTTCAAATCTAGCTATTCATCTCTTGATGAATATGAAAAAGCCATTGAAGAGTGGACTGCAGTGGTAAAATTGGACGGGTCATCAGAAAATAAAAAGTCGTTACAAGCTGCTAAAGCCGCCCTGTCTAGATCTCAACAGCGTGACTACTATAAGATCCTTGGTTTAAAAAAGAATGCGTCTTTTGATGAGATAAAGCAGGCGTACAAAAAGAGCGCTCTTCTATATCACCCAGGTACGAATTTTCATTTAACCTAAATTTCTATCATAATCGTTGGTATAATATTGTTTGATGTCTGCAAGTTCTCTCCTCTTTTATTGGCTAATTTTACTAAAAAACTAGTTAGGAGTTTGCGATACCGTCATAATAAATATCGTTTGAGGCAGAGTTTTATTCATTGTTTTTACTTCAGTTATCAGTAGTACCCAAAGTAAGAGAACGATAATCATCTGCCAAATATAATTTAAGTGTTCATTTTCTTCCGTGTTTATTAATGACACTAGACAATTCGTGTTGTGAAACTTAACACAAACGAGGGATTAAGTTCCATGAATAATTTTCGAGTGAATTCCCATAGGTAAAACTCATAATTCATACTCTTCGCAGCTAGTATGTTATATCACTTTAATATTCTTCACCGGAACCACCTTAATTTGTTTGCAGATAAAAATAACTAGTCTAAGCTTCGTTTTCTTATCTCTGTGATCAAACTGCTTTCTAATTCACGGAGAAGTCGGTGTAGATGTTTCAGCGTGTATAGAACTAATTCACTGATAGACTGGTTTCAGCGTAGAATTTTGCACCCATTTGCAACGGTTCGAGTTGCCACACTTCACTGAGCACACAAAGCAAGTAAAAAAGTAAAACCAAATGCAAAACAGAGATATGATGCGAAAAGAATAGTAATATCGAAGAACAATTTAGTTTTATTGGATATTATAAGTCTGAAGGAGTGGTTGCATCTGCGCTGTCATTGAGGACGATTTTCAGCCATATCACCAATTGTCACCAGTCTTCATTAGTTCTTACCATCCCGAGGACCCCAAACAGCAAGTCTACACCGTCCTACATGACTGGTTTAAAACAACTTGTGGATTTCATTGACTGATGAAGCCATGTTTGGGTTTGACCACCACTAGCTTCCTCTTTTCCAACCTGATTCATCCTATGTCAGCTAACGCTGCCCATTGTCGAGGAAGGCGATGGCTAGCCTTACGCAACACATGTCCTAACCATCTCAATCGATGTAGTTTCACAGCCTCGTCGTTTGTCTGTCCTTAAGCTAGGCGTCAATGAATTCCAGTCCCGTAACATCATCTTAATTTGGTGGGAGCGAATCACATGCCAAACATTCGAAGATTCCAGCTCAAGGTGTTCAGAAGACCCTGCATTATGTCAATGGCTTCACCTAGAAGGTAGGAAGGACTTTATCATCTGCATATTCTAAGTCAACGAGATTATTCCCTGATAGCAGACAAGTCAGTCACTGAGTCGCTGAAGTCAGTTAAGTTTATTCCCATTAGTATATCTATGATGAAGTTTAATGGAAATGGGAACAGTGGGAATCCCTGATGGACACGACTAGTTGTTAGCACTTAAGATGAAAATTAGCCGTAAGCTCTCACCTAGCTGCATGAGTTCGAGTAGAGTGCTTTGATCAGTGCAATGCATTTTGTCATCATTCCGTTCCTAGCCAAACATTGCCATAATACCCTCGGTCGATGGAATCGAATCCCTCTTTCTGTTCAAGAAACATGACAACTGTTGGACGCCAGTAAGTATGTCTATGTCCCAGAATCTGTGAGAGGGTAAAGATATGATCAATACCTCCTCTTCTTGGTCTAAAGTCTGTCTGGTTCTCTCGATTTTGTGCCTCCCGAGAACCGCTTAGTCTCCTCACGATTACTGAGTCCAGAACTTTAGATATCAAATTAATCAAGCTAATCCCCATGTTAACGCAGACAGTAAACTGTCTTCACCGCCCTTTAACACCTCTGGAGTCATTCCATCAGTTCCTGCTGCTTTGCCTCGTTTCAGACTAGTGACAGCTTTTGTAACCTCATTCAGGAACGGAGGACCTGTGTCTATATCCCACTCAGGAAGGTATTGGGTAAGTTGACCGTGGCTGCAGGACAATTGAATTGCTCCTCAAAGTGTTCTTTTCAACGTTCCAGTCGTCTATCCTGGGAGCTAATTATGGTGCCATTTCTCTGAGATAGTTGCACTATCGTTTGCCTTTTACCACCTGTTTCCATGATGAGTCTAAATAGTTGTCTGATGTTACGAATTGCGATGCCTTTTCCATCTCTTTCACTTTCGTCGCCCACCACTGTTCACGGTCGTTACGAAGGCTTCTTTTTAGTTTGTGTTTGAATAACTTTCGCTCCTCATCATAATTGGAGCTCGCCGGGATCAGTCTTCTTCTCTTGGTCAGTTAGGATGAGGTGTTAGGAATCCAATGGCTCTTACTAACTTTCGGCTTCAGGTTATTAACAGCTTTTACAGCTGTGCCTACAGCTAACTGTATGTTGTACCAGGCTACCTCAGGAGGTGTCCTGCTATCAACCTCAGGTACTCGTTTCACTATTTCTTCCTTAAATAGGTACTCAGAGTCTCAATGTAGTTGTGACGTAACTGCTTTGCTGCCAACAACTCTTTATGTCCCTTTAGACGTAAGCACAAAAGTGCGCGAACTAGGGTGTGATCGCAATCTACGCACGTGTTCCTGAAGAAGCAGCAGTCTTCTACTGACCCTCGCCAGCGATGCCCTATCGCTATGTGGTCTACCTGAGTCCAGCTTTGATTTGGTGAGGGAGAACACCAAGTTGCGCAGTATCTTTTTTGTGCCTAAAGTTAATGCTGACTAGAAACAGATGATTATCTGAATAGCACTGCAGAAGACGATCACGGTTGTCGCTTCGTCGGCAGGGAACTCTATACGTACCACCTACATACTTCTAAGTCTGGCACAATTTCCCTACTTGGCCATTGAATTTGCCTGTTAAAACAACTGTATCTGAACGTTTTGCTTTTTGAAGCAAATTAGACAGTTTCAGGTGGGAGTCATCCTGTAGTTCGTCCGAACTGCAGTCTGTAAGCGGAGACTAGGACAAGACAACGATGGGTGACGCCGCCCTTCCTTCTTCTGACGGATCGCACACATAGGATTATCTCCCGAGATCCAGTCAAGAATTAATTATTCTGCACTAACACTCAAAGCTATCCCTACACCTGCAATTCCTCGCGAACAACTAGCTGAGGAGTCTTCTGACACCAGTAAAGTTAATTTTACAGATTTACATCGTTGGCCGGCTATGATTAAGTGGAAGACCACACTCAGGCCTTGTATGCGTGTCTCCGAGACACAACATACATCCGTAGCTCGAGACGCTAGAGTTCTTGCTAGTGATGCCTGCTGTCCGAATTGGCAGAGGGTCCTGACGTTGAATGCCCCTAAATGAAATTGGCGACGTGGCTTCAAGAGGCTGTCTAAGGTGTTTCTATGGCTCTCATCGTTATTTGTGGTCACGGAGGGAAGTGAAGATGACCCACTAAGCTGCAGAATAGTACTAATTGTAGTAGGAAAATAAGATGATGAGGGCGATGTGAGTTAAGGAGAATGATGCTCAGAAGGGCTTCGTGTGCTTTTTGAAGTGTGTGGGTGGTTGTTGTTTCCTGCCTAAATACACTGTGGAAGTTGATTGATTCTTTGAATACTTGAGACAGAAAGAGAGTTAGTGTTGTGTGACTGCAGAGCTGAGAGAAGAAGCGCTTGAGGCCAGTCACACACGACCTGTCTGAACTGGTTTCTTGGTTTGGTTCCGTATTAGTAAACTTACCGCCGGTTACGGACGACCGTACAATTTTTGGGGTTGACCTTTTCTAACCCTCTCTCTCTCCAGAGTGAGGAGACAGCATAGTTGACATGCTGGTCATCTGAGGAAAACACTGTTACATCCCTATTCCCCAGTAGTACGACTTCGCCCACAGACCCCCAGTATAGTGCAAAAAAATTCTTACACTTAGCCGGTAATTGCTTTTAGTCTAATCGCTATCCTAACAGTCTTCCTGGCATGGTGGGACCTGCAAGAAGATCAGTTCCAGCCAGTGTAGCTTGTTGGGTCATTGCGATGTGCAAAGCTGACCACTACGTCAAGGTAGCAGCCGTCAGTCGGGTATAGAATTTAAGAATATCTGTTATCCAATTCACCATTAATTGATGTCTAACAATGTCGTCCATGGAGGAGAACTGACATTACTGGTATTCATTCAAATTTCAAAGTTGCTGATATGGCTTACAGTTATTCCCTCAGGTCCCTAGTAGAAAATAAGGCTTCAATGGAAGCACATCTCTATTTCATCCTGTTCTCTGTGGTCCTTTGTGATTGGTCCCATGGCTGTTTATAAGCTCTCACCTCCCACTCATGCTATCTTCGTGTCACCCAGAAGCTCAGCTCGTCGATCCCCACTTGGGTTACACTCAAGCGATGGCTTGTCACACGATATCACCAGCTATTCGACCTTCAGTATCAAGAGAAGTCTACAATGTATTGGGAATGCCTTTCGTAGCACGTGTACCAAGTCTCTCAAACATTTAAAAGTGCTGACTTGACATTAGTGTTAAAAATCTGAATCTAGTACTTTATGTTGATTGCAGCAAATTTCCACACTGAACATAAAGGTTTGTCTTACCTTTCTGTTATGTACTCGTCGCTAAGTTATTGTTATGGACTGGTCGAGAAACTAATAGTCCTGACGCGAGAAGGCGGAAATCAGAAGACCACTAGGTTTGCGATGATACTTCTATTGTCCAAACACAAGGAGACGAAAATAAATGGTCTCACACCAAAGTGGTAAGTAAGTAAAGTAGTTCACACAAATTGTGAATGCGAAATATATATAAATATTTCAGACAAGCGTGGGAAAAATCATTAGACAGTCTTAACATGAATGGCTAATTATAATGGAGTGTCGATCCAATTATACATAGCGAATATAGCAGACATGCCAACAACAACATATATGGATATATGTCACCAAGCAACGGACTGTCAACAAACACTCATATTATATATAATATAATATAAGGAGAATACACATTATTAAAGGAGACAAGTTCATACAAGTGAAGTGGTCACAGACTAACCGAGCAAACAGAAAGAGAGACCAACATGCACACACACACATAAATATATATATGTGGATACATATCACCTCCCCTTTTGAGAAGATGGATGATTAGTAGGATGTTTACCTGGGGGTTTATCTGGGACCTTTGGGCTTGTTGTTGACGCCTGTCGTTTCGTCTGATTGTTGGGTTTGCGGCTTCGTCCGGAATTGTCTAGCATTTTATGCTTCTTGACTGTATTGCGTAGAGAATTTAGTGGGACATCAGCCAGATGCAAACGATCGAACCAATCAAGTCCCAAAAGATTTAAATCATTCTTCGTGACGTAACAAATTCCTGTGAATTTGGTATTGCGGAAGGAAACAGAACATTTGAGTTCACCAATTAGTTTGAGCCGCCCACCACAGGCGCTGACAAGAGACTGGGAAGTATTGGTGATAGGTGGTCTGCCAATATAATTCCAAAGTTTCTCTGATATAACAGTAATATCAGAGGCGGTATCTAGCTGCAGACGTGTATCATGACCATTCATCTGAAGATCAAGATATTTCCGCATAGCTGGTGTTGTGACTTGACGGGTTGCGCGTAGACTCAATGACTTTTTGGGGATTTAGGACCAACATTTTGTTGAGCTTTTGCTGGATTTTGACATCTGGGTTTGCGTGGCTGACAAAAACCATTTTTGTGACCGATGATCTTGCACTTGCTGCAACGATGATTTTTGTATGGACAAGACTTTACAAAGTGCCACGCGCCACAATGCCAGCATGGTGATGGAGGGGTCTTCTTTGTCGTATTTTGTGAAGTTGGACGAGTATCTGTAGATTTCCGCGGAACATTAGAAGAAGGTGGGTCAGGATGATGATGAGAGATTTTTGCTCTTTCGTAATGCACGAATATCAGAGCTTCTCGGAGGTGTTGATTCGACCAGGTGTGTGTCTTTCTGCAGATTAATCAGCCGTTGATATTCATCAGCTATGTCATGTAATGTTAACTTGGGATTTTGTTCTAGCTGATTGAGCAGTCGAGTTCGGATATCTGTGAAACGAGGAGATTGGAGACTGCATATGAGAATCAAGGCTTTGAACTGATCATCTGTTAAGGACCTGAGTCGAAATCTCTCACATTCTCGGTTGACTGTGCCAACGTGAGTAAGAAAATCATCATTTTCATTCATTGCCAGCTTGAGGCAACGATAACGTATACTGAATAATGAGGAGTGGTCTCCGAAATGTTCACGCAGCAACTTTATTGTATCATCGAAACAATTGTCACGTGGTTTCTGTGGTAAAATTAGGTTGCAGTACCGTTCATATTCTGCCGGACCCAATTTACGTAGCAAAACTCGCACCTTCCAGGCATCGTCTTGTGAGGCGAGATCAACAGTGAATAAATCCTCATAACGTTGATACCATGTGTCAAAAGTGACATTAGCCTCTGGGTCATAATTGAACTGTGAAATACTGTTCACAATTCCGTCGACAGATGGTAGCATGGTATGATTGGGATTGCTTGAAGGTGAGCTGGACCAGTCTGTTGGTTGACGAACATTTCCATTAATTTCATTGTCGTTCAAACAATAATTCCAATTTAAAGGATCCATAGTAAATTGTTATGTTGCTGCTGCTGAGTGGTTAATAGTAGTTTTCCCCGTCGCCAAATTGTTATGTACTAGTTTTCCCCGTCGCCAAATTGTTATGTACTCGTCGCTAATTATTGTTATGGACTGGTCGAGAAACTAATAGTCCTGACGCGAGAAGGCGGAAATCAGAAGACCACTAGGTTTGCGATGATACTTCTATTGTCCAAACACAAGGAGACGAAAATAAATGGTCTCACACCAAAGTGGTAAGTAAGTAAAGTAGTTCACACAAATTGTGAATGCGAATATATATAAATATTTCAGACAAGCGTGGGAAAAATCATTAGACAGTCTTAACATGAATGGCTAATTATAATGGAGTGTCGATCCAATTATACATAGCGAATATAGCAGACATGCCAACAAACATATATGGATATATGTCACCAAGCAACGGACTGTCAACAAACACTCATATTATATATAATATAATATAAGGAGAATACACATTATTAAAGGAGACAAGTTCATACAAGTGAAGTGGTCACAGACTAACCGAGCAAACAGAAAGAGAGACCAACATGCACACACACACATAAATATATATATGTGGATACATATCACTTTCCGAATATGTTTTTGACATCCTGATCTGTGCCTCCTGTAGTTGAAATGATGCTTCTTAAGTAAGCGGAAGTATTAACTTCCTTGAAATTTCTCCCGATGATGGTGATTGGTGCCTGTTCTTGTTGGTTAGGTGTTTGTCTTCTCCAAATACACTTGTAGTGCTTTCTTCTCTGCCAACTTGTTGGTTTCTGCTTGCAACTTTTTGAGTCTGTGTGACAGACATATATCTTCTTCGGAGTTCAGGTCTTTTGGAGTCTTCCTACCATTCCAATGTATGCCTGTCTTCTCACTCTCCACGGTGTGTTGCATAATCCAATCCACCGTAGTCATGAATATCATCGGTGATAGTAAGCATCCTTGCCTAACTCCTGTCTTCACTTCAAAGGTATGGCTGAGTTTTCTGTTGTGAATCACTTGACATATAGCATCATCATATAGGTGCTGAATAAGATTTATAAATGCCTGTGTCATTTATGAAAAGAAATTTTTCTCAACTGCATGAAAAATGCTGCTCAGTAACTGCGTAAAGTCATTTTATTATTTTCTAATGATAATAATAGTAATGAAAGCTTCCTTCTTTGTGGTTCATCCTTACAACAAGTGGTGTCCACCAGAGGTGCCCACTTTCCTCATTTCCATTAAACTTCATCATAGATATACTAATGGGAATAAACTTAACTGACTTCAGCGACTCAGTGGCTGACTTGTCTGCTATCAGGGAATAATCTCGTTGACTTAGAATATGCAGATGATAAAGTCCTTCCTACCTTCTAGTTGAAGCCAGATCGAAAAGAATGAAAAATTCACCGGCGATGAAATCTCAGCACGGATCCAAAAAGCTCGAGCTGCTTTCGCTGACTTACACCATCTCTGGCGTAGGCGTGACATCCGGCCATCAACCAAGGGACGTGTGTACTGCTCAGCAGTTCGCTCCGTCCTTCTCTATGGCTCTGAAACATGGCCAATACGAGTTGAAGACATGAAAAGGTTGACTGCTTTCGATCATAGATGTCTGCGATCTCTGTCTCACGTTAGGTGGTTTAATAAGGTAAGTAATGCTGACGTTAGGCGTAGAGTGTTGGATAAAGAGGGAAAATCAATCGACGAGGCTATAAAGTTACATAGGTTGAGATGGCTAGGTCACGTGGTGCGCATGCCTAACCATCGTCTCTGACGGGCATTACTAGCTAATATAGGTGCAGGTTGGAAAAGAGGAAGCTAGTGGTGGTCAAACCCAAACATGGCTTCATCAGTCAATGAAATCCACGACAGTTGTTTTAAACCAGTCACGTAGGACGGTGTAGACTTGCTGTTTGGGGTCCTCGGGATAGTAAGAACTAATGAAGACTGGTGACAATTGGTGATATGGCTGAAAATCGTCCTCAATGACAGCGCAGATGCAACCACTCCTTCAGACTTATAATATCCAATAAAACTAAATTGTTCTTCGATATTACTATTCTTTTCGCATCATATCTGTTTTGCATTTGGTTTTACTTTTTTACTTGCTTTGTGTGCTCAGTGAAGTGTGGCAACTCGAACCGTTGCAAATGGGTGCGAAATTCTACGCTGAAACCAGTCGATCGGTCAGGTCAACCGTTTAAACACATAATTATAGATATATATTTTGGTGAGCCTAAACAACCGTTTTCATGTAGGTATTTTGCCTATCGCACAGTAGTTCTCACCAACAACTGGCGAAAATCTGCGGACATTGAATTCCTCTGTATGTAGTTACATTTTCAACTACGACTGATGCTCACGTTAACTGGTTCATTTGTTTGGCTTTAGTATGATTACTTACTAATGATATATATATATATATATATATATATATATATATATATATATATATATATATATATATATATATATATATATAATGTTTAGGTAGTATCCGTCACTAAAAGCAGGCATGTTTTAAAAAATTAGTGTCACTATGTTACAGTTCAAAAGCATATGTAATTGTTAAGTGATGCATACAAATATATATTACTGAATTGAATATGAGATAAAGTTAAGAAAATCAGTACAACAATTAAAGCTATTTGAAATAATGACAGCTTATGAGAGGCTTAGGGGAAGAAAAAATCATCAGACTTTTACAATGAAGTAATGATGACGAAGGTAAGGAAAGCGTGTTTCTGCGAACTTCTTCTGAACACATATTTGTCCTTCGATGGCTTTGTGTATATGTAGAAAACGAAATTTTAAGGTATATTTATGACAATGACTTCATTTTGTTACTATCTGAAATTCTGAGCATATATTCATTGTTATGCATAAATATAGTATTTTATTTGCCTAGTATTCCTGTAACATTCAAGTGCATACTAATGACAGTTCGATTTACATATATGCTAAATACTGCACTGAAGATGTTATCTAGAAGGACGACGAAAGCTCTGCAACTAAACTATCCAGCTCAGAGAACACTATTAATTGCAAATCTACTTGTGTCTTTTGTTAATCCGTTACTTTTAAAGGTTATTGGTGCTGTCATGGGCAGTATTCTCATCAAAAGTCAAAGCTTTTGTAAAAAAATATATTTGTAAAATCTCAGCGAGATTGAAATGAGCAATCCCAACGTTTTATTCGGCAATCTGGTCCGAACTTCTTCAGGGAAATTAATCGAAATTAACATAACAGAGGTTTATATATAAAAGGAACAGTTTATTTGAAAGCCGAAGCTGTTTTGCTCTGTCTGCGATGCTTAACAATTTGTTTTTATGTGACTTTTCTGTTTCTCATGTTGAGTTCCTGCTTTTCATCAAGATCACGTGCATCTCTTGAAATTGTTAAGCTATCGGTATTTGGACATCGTCAAATGGTTGTAGCCATAGTGGAGTTCTTTTTGAGTTAATGAATTTATCAAACAGTATTAATTTTGCGAATGAATAAGTTGTCAGTTCTATGCGTTGTTGAAAGATAATGTTGCTAGTTAAAATTAACTGTATTTATTTAATAATCCCTTGGGTTCCAAGGGGAACATAAGGATTCAATCTAGGTGCATCTCCATTTCATCTTGTCCTTCTCAGTCGTTATTATCTGGTGCCACAATTGCCTGTAATATACTTATCTTCTCCTCACATGATCATCTGCTCCATATCACTTTCAGACGTATGTCCAACTCTATGTTTCTCATTCCGGCTCCACTTGCGGGCTTAGCGCGTGATGTCACTCAATCGTCTCTTCAGTGTGTTACCAATACATCTTCATTTTCCTCGACATATTTGTCTAGCAGTTGGTTCTCGGTTGGCTCGTTGGCGTAGTTCCCTGTTGCTAATCTTTGCTCACTGGCCACATCTTCAGTATATAGAGCCAGCGATGGTAGATGTAGACAAAAGTTGGCAACAGGCTGATTTGAAATGCTTTTTGTAATTATTATTATTATTGTATCCTTTAGTTCCTAGAGGAACATAGGGCTTCAGCTGCGCACCTCCATTGCCTTCGGTTTTCTGACAACTTTTTCACCATGCTCCAGGTCTGTCCACATGCTTTCATCTCCTCCTCGCATGACCTCCTCCAAGTCACCCTTGGACGACCAACTCGCCGCCTCCCTTTCGGGTTCCACTCGAGGGCTTGTCTAGTGATGTCACTTGATGGTTTCCTCAGCGTATGGCCAATCCATCTCCATTTCTTTCTGCCTATTTGTTTCACAATCGGTTCCTGATTGGTTCGCTCCCAGAGATCCCTGTTGCTGATCTTTTCTGGCCATCTGATCTTGAGTATTGAGCGGAGACAGCTGTTAATGAAGGTTTGAAGTTTGTTTGAGATGCTCTTTATGACTCGCCAAGTCTCTGATCCGTATAGTAGCACTGACTTCACATTGGAGTTGAAAATCCGGATCTTATTTTTGATGCTGAGTGCTGTTGACCTCCACACAGATTTGAGAGTAATGAAAGCTTGTCTTGCTTTTCCGATTCTGGCTTTGATGTCCTCGTCAGTTCCGCCTGTAGTTGAGACGATGCTTCCCAGGTAGGTGAAGGAGGTTGTTTCTTTCAGGTTCTTCCCATTTATGCTGATTGTTGTCTGTTGTTGTTGTTGATGTTGGCTAGGAATCTTCATCATCTCTGTTTTATCTATGTTCACGTGAAGTCCTATCTTTGATGCTTCTTCTGCCAACTTGTTACTTTTCACTTGCATATCTTCCAGTTTATGGGAAATCAGACATATATCATCGGCGAAATCCAGATCCTCCAAGTCTTTTGTGTCAGTCCATTTTATGCCTGTTCCCTCGTTGGTTGCCGTTGTCTGTCGCATTATCCAATCAATTGCAATCAGGAAGATCATTGGTGATAGTAGACAGCCTTGCCTCACTCCCGTCCTCACTTCGAAGGCTTCCGTAAGTTTCCCGTTGTGGATTACTTGGCATGCAGCATTGTCGTATAACTGTTGGATGAGATGTATAATTGTCGATGGGACCCCGTAGTAGCGAAGTAGTTTCCAAATGACCTCTCGATCGACGCTGTCGAAGGCCTTTTCAAAGTCGATGAAGTTGAGATAGAGAGGTGACTGCCATTCCAAGCTTTGTTCAATGATGATCCGTAGAGTGGCGATTTGATCAATACATGATTTGTTTCTCCTGAATCCAGCCTGTTCCGGACGAAGTTTTTCATCTAGGGCTTGTTTGATTCTCTCCAGGATGATGCGACTTAGTATCTTGCTTGGAATGGACAGAAGCATAATTCCACGCCAGTTTTTACATTGACTTAAGTCTCCTTTCTTTGGAAGTTTGAATAAGTAACCGTTCTTCCAATCCTCGGGTACTTTGCCCTCTTTCCACACCTTCTCCAGCAGTGGTGTCATCAAGTCCGCTGTTGTCTCTGGGTCTATTTTCAAAGCCTCTGCTGGGATTCCATCTGGTCCCGGTGTTTTCCCAGCTTTAAGCATCTTGATTGCATTCAGGACTTCTGATTTCGTCGGGGGGTCAGTGTTCACTGGTAGTTCTGCTTCCGTTGTTGGTATTGCTGGACGTGTTGTAGGTGGCGGACGATTTAGAAGTCTTTTGAAGTGTTCAACCCAGTGCTTTCTCTGTTCCACCTCTTTGGTGATTGACTTTCCATTGTCGTCCTTTATTGGCTTAATCTGTGTCGAACGTTTGCCCGAAAGGTTCCTAGTTGTTTGGTAGAGTGTGGCGAGGTCTCCTTTGCCTGCAGCTTGTTCTGCTTCGTTTGCCATGGTTTCATAATATTTTCTTTTGTCTTCCCTGGCACTCTTCTTCACTCTTTTGTTCAGTGTATTGTAGCTTGCATTCAGCTCCTGTTTTTGTTGCTCGTCAGTGCACTGGATAATCTTTTGTTTCACTGTCCTTCTCTCTTCTATTAGTTTCCAAGTGTCCGTAGTGAGCCACTGTTTGTCCTGTCTCTTTTTTCTGCCTAGAATTTCTATGCAGGTTTGGCTCCACACCGTTTTCAAGTTGTTCCAGTGCTTTTCGACGCTGACCTTTTCGCTGGTGTTGATTTGTATCTCAGCTTTGTCCTTTATGCTTGCAATGAAGATGTCCTTTGTAGCCTGGTCCTTCAGCTTTTGAGTGTTGAACTTGGCTTGTGGTCTATCTGCAGCTCCTGATTCCCTGAAAGCTTTTAATTTGATTTGGATTGTCCCGCTTTTTGTAATACGTTCACCAAATTAGATTCAGGTGTTCAACAACACTAATGCCAAATCAATGCTTCTATAAGACTCAGAGATTTGGCTTTTTGTAATACGTTCACCAAATCTCTGAGTCTTATAGAAGCATTGATTTGACATTAGTGTTGTTGAACACCTGAATCTAATTCTTTGTACTGAGTGTAGCAGATTTCCACACTGAAAGTAACTTCAATAAATGTGTTTTGTACCATGGTACCTATAATATGTGAAGTGTTATAAACTATGTTAACTTCTTATGCATTATTGCATTATTATTAGCATTCCTGTAATAAGGTCTTACATAATCATAGAACTCTCAGTTGTTTATATGTGATAGAGATGTCATTACAGTTGACCTATATTAGGTATTTTATTTTGTCTAAATTTAAGATGATGAGAGAAAAATAAAATGAAAAGAAAGAATTCAGAATTGATTAATGCTCACATTTACTCTTTTACTGTATGATGATAATTAATTGCATTATTTTGTTTCTTGTCTCTTATGTGTAATGCATTTGTTGATAAATTTACTGCATATGACGTGTAATGACAGGCAAAATGATTCACTTAGAGCTATTTCACTCCTTTTTTTTATTACGTACGAATGACCGTTATTATAGCCATAGGACAAATAAATAATAACAAGTATGAATTTCATCCAGTGATTTCATCGTTTGTGTAAAATCCGTACAAGGGCATATTAAGCAATTTATAGCTTTAGATGAATAAGTTATCAGAAAGTAGTTATTGCAATAATAATTTCTCATTTTTACATAATTAATTATAGATCGTCATACCAATGCAGATGAAAATACAGTAAAAGAACATGAACAAAAATTCAAAGAAATAGGCGAAGCCTACACTGTGCTATCAGATCCTGAAAAACGCCGTAAATATGATAATGGTGAACTTTTAGCAGCTGATGGTTTTGATCAAGGTTAGCTTAATTGTTTTTTTTTTTACATGATTAATATCGTTTACAATTAAAATTATTTACTACGTTGATAGTTCATGGGTGGAGTGCTCGTCAGCTGTGCACATGGTCTGGGTTCGATTCCCCCCACCCCCTCCCCCCGAAAGACGTACTACTAAGCGTTGTTTAGTTTATTAACTGGAGCATGAGATTGGTAACCTCATCCCGTAAAAATGCTACCAGCCATACTGAAACTTCAAAGTCTCCAGGCTGAAGCCCTATATTCCGCCTGACACGCAAAGGAATTATATATATATATATATATATATATATATATATATATATATATATATATATATAATTACATTTATTTCACTGGTCATCGTTGAATCAGGTCTGTCTGAGGTAGTGTTTGGTCTTATCATTAGTTTGAATAAAGAAAGAACAGACTATATTCGCAGGATAATATGAGTTCGTTTTATTTCGTGGTTTCTCTTCAAATGCTTACATCCTATATAAATCAACTGCGTTACAAAATTTGTGGATATACATTTTAAAATGATTTCAAGTTACGTCTGTCTATGTCTGTCTGTTTTCGACACAGAACTTTGCACATATCTGCGGCAGTTCAAGTCTCCACACTCAAAGCACACAAAGCAAGAGAAGAATGTAGAAGAAATGTATAATAGGGACAGTAAACAGAGGTGTGAGACAAAGGAAGAGTAATAACGAAGAACAATATAGTTTCATTGGAAATCATAAGTCACAAGGAGTGGATGCATCTGCACCAGCCATTGAGAACAATTTTGAGCCATATCACCAATTGTTTCCAACCATCCGTTCTTACCGTCGCGAGGACCCCAACCAGGAAGCCAGTCTACACCTTCCTACGTGACTTAAACTAACTGTTGTTGATTTCATTGACTGGTACCATGTTTTGGTTTGACCACCACTGGTCTTTTTCCAGCTCGATCCTTTTTCAGCTAACACTGCCAATTGTCGAGGAAGGCGATGGTTAGGCATACGTAACACATGTCCTAACCATCTCAGTCTTTGTAACTTCACAGCCTCGTCTATTGATTTTCCCTCCCACCTACCTAGCACTCGACCTCAATATTGCTCACCTTATTATACCACTTCACACGGGAGATGGAGCACAGGCACCTATGATCAAACACAGGTAGTCTTTTCATGTCTTCCACTTTCAACAACCAGGTCTCACAGCTAGCCATAAAGGAGGACGGAGCGGACTGGTGAGCAGTACACACGCCCTTTGGTCGATAGCTGGCTATCAAGTCTACGCCAGAGATGGCGTAACCTGGCATATGCGAAACATTTCAAGTCATAGACAGAAAGTATAAGCAACATAGTTTCAAAGATAATGTAAGTGGACGAATTATT
The DNA here is from genome assembly GCA_944472135.2 of Trichobilharzia regenti. Lineage (NCBI taxonomy): Eukaryota > Metazoa > Platyhelminthes > Trematoda > Strigeidida > Schistosomatidae > Trichobilharzia > Trichobilharzia regenti. Next base: position 43,269,436 of record OX235265.1, on the reverse strand, counting down.
CAGTGTTAAAAGCGTAATTATTTATATAGTAATTAGACAAAGGGATGGAGTTCTGATTACTCCTGAAAACAAGGATGGACTAGAAAGTGCGCAAGATAGAACAATAAAGTGAATTCAGACATATTATGATGGAAAGTTTAGGAGGTTAGGGGTGAATAATGAAGTAAAATTGATAAAATAATTAAGTAAATTTAGAATCCTAATAATGAGTTCAACTCAGTGAGTGAAAATCAAAATGAAAATTGAGTAGAGTGGAGTGTTACGCAACAGAAGAAAACACAAAGCACACGAACAAAACAGTTATGGTTACCAGGGTAATGAGAGACTAGCCACAATCTCTTTCTGTAGACATAGGTTGGGTCGAAGTCTTCTGATAGCCATAGCTTCTGCGATCCAAAGTGACCTTGGTTTTCTTTTTGTATTGATTATTTTGAAAGCCTAACTAATTTTCAGTGTATGTCTCGTGCCAATTAGGTGCCTGGCAACTGCACTTGAGAGCACTTTCCTTCCTTTCAAACGGAGACTTTTAGGGATATGTGCAGAGGATCTAGTAGACGCTGTCTCCATTCAGTCCTTCCTATGTACTTGCTGCTGCAGGCGCAGGTGACTTGGTAAACGCAGCTGGAGTTGACATGCTGAGCAAGATACTGATATACGTTTGACTGGGTTAACCAGCATACTGAGTCTGGCTGCGGGAAGTGTTTTTTTTATTCTTTCTAGCGTACAAAGGCGAAAAAGTATCCATAAGAACGGACAAAAGAATTAAAGGTGCATTGACAAGATTTGTATAGACAGGTATTATAATTGACCTAAAAACAGTAGATGTGTTTCGTTGTTGCTAAGTTAATTAACATACAAAAGTTATTGTTGTCCAGTAATACGTGCATTGACACTAACACTAACTTCACATATTAATGCTTTGCCCCAGTAAGCCTCCATTTGGGTTCTTTTAGTATAACATATTGATGCAACTGTATTTACCAGTTTGCCAGCATATTTTACATTCATTTCATAACCATTAAAAGTGAAAGACTTAAAAAAGGCTGATTGTCTTTGACCACAAATGTTTACGTTCTATTTTCCGTATTAAATGGTAAAATGTGCTGAGAAATATTCATGTTAGGCTTAGGGGAAGTCAATCGATTGAGATGGCTAGGACATGTGTTACGCATACCTAGCAATGTTAGTTGACATAGGATTTGGTTGAGGAAAAGTTGGTGGTAGTCAGATCAAAAGATGGTATCAATCCCTGAAGCCTTTGATTGAGGGTGGTTTGGGCCGCCTATGGTTATATGGATATGGATTGTCAGTTTACGCTCACTGAGGGAATAATCTGACTGCTCTTTCTTCGTCACATCTGAAGACCAACTGCTTCTTTACTTTTTACTTCATTTAACCTATTTGGGGATTAAAATAAATGTGTTGCAAGTTCAACTGTCTGAGATCCCTGTCGTTGTCAGACTGGTCTTTATGATTAGCGCTAATTGAATATATCTAGGAAATCGAGTTTTACTGTAGAGCTTACATTTGAAAGAAAAGTCAGTTACATTTTTTGTTCACATGATACTTATTGGTTGAAGTAAAATTAACACTTGCACACTATTTGTGTATTGCATATCATCCGTTAAATTATCGATCTGCGGATCTTGTTGTGATAGTTTGAAATCTCAACTTCAACTTTCGTTTTCCGTGGGTAAAATCAGTCTTGCTAAGAGGTTTACTCAATAGTAGTCAATGTGTACGTCTTCTAACTCGAATGTTTTGGGTTCGGTTCCCAGTAGGTTCCATAAGTGCGCACTGCTGAAGACTCGTAAACTAGAATGAAACAGCTGTCCAATATCCCCTGGTGTTCACTGAATATTCGATAACTGACATTAGTTCGTGAATTTCCTTGAAACCAACTATATCCCTGCAAGCCAACCCGGAGATGCAGACTCCCGGGTTGGGGGCCTCGGGACTGACTCTAGGAATCAATGGCTGGAGACAATAGGTGAGTGACATGGCTCAAAGTGATCGTTGTCAATGGCGCAGATGTATTCAGTCTCTGTAATCTTTCATATTCCTTTCTACCATTACCCATTCTGTTTCACTCTTATACTTGTCAAACTCTATTGATTCTCTTCACTCATCTTCTTGTCTACCTTTGTGTGCTATTTGGAACGTGGCAACTCGAACTGCCGCACTTCGGTGCCAAGTTCTATGTTGAATCCAGACAGACAGAAACCAACACTTAAATGACACACATTTCTCCAATTGTTCACTAGTGATTGTGTCTGTTATAAATATTAGAGCGAGAGAGTACTTACTTATGTTGACCTGACGTCATCACCCTTCTAATTGATGGGAATTATGTTTCTGTGTTACAGTTTATTGTGGCTACATTTCTTACACGTATAATTGTTTAAACAGTTCAGATTTCCTGCCGGTTAATTAAAAATATTTTTAGGTTTTAATTTCATTCACGGAATAGTGTTCAGTACTCGTATAGATAAAAGTAGGCTGTGTATTATTTGCATTTCATTTCTGGAGTTTCTCAACCTGCTGATTGAACCTTATTTCGAATTGACTGGTGGAATGGAATTAGCAACTATTTGGTTTCTAAATCAATCATTTGTCTTTGTTACCAATGTACTATCCTTTTGTTTTAGTGGTTGTGATGGTAATGAAAATCATGGTTTTGTTTATTAATGTTTACTTCAACGCAAGTACACTATATGGCTGGTCTCTAGGCCGACTAGGAAGGAGATTGCTGTACTTTTTCGTGCATAAGGCAATGTAACTATAAGTTACAGTCATTTAAATTATTTACTTTACAATAACCTATGATTGGATAGAGGATTTCATCATGAGCTGACATCAGTTAGAGAGAACCACTGGAAAACCTGGGAGTACTGGAGAGCTGTTTCGTCCCGGTTTGGGACTCTTCATCAGTACGCACCCACCGTCCAGTACTCCCAGGCTTTCCAGTGGTTCTGTAACTGATGTCAACTCATGAGGAAATCCTCCATCCAATCAAACAAAATCCCTGCGAAACCAATGAGTTACTATAATGTTATTTGATGGGTAGTGACTAGCACTGGAATTCAAGATCTGTGTATATCATCCTATTTGAGGCTCATCAACTGGACATATAGGGGCAGTCTTCGGTGAATGATACTGTACCCACTGAGACTTGAACCCAGCAGCCATCATTTCAGACTCCAATAAGTTGCTAGTGAACGATATAAAGTCTATGTTCTGATTAGTTACCCCGTGCTTCTAAAGATCCACTGGCTTGACTTAATGTATGTTAAAGTGAATTATCTGTTTTACAAGACACATTGGAGAAGTGCGGGGGGGGGAGGGGAGGAAATGAATCATAATATGTTACCTCATGTTATAAGACTTTTCAATATGCAAAAGACACTTCTTTATTAGTTAGTGGTTACTGAACGAAGAGTAAATGAAGACCGTTCGTCTATTACGTCTCTAAGGTAGGTTGAGTTTTATGGATCAGTTGACGTAATCATACAGTCAACATACAATCTAGGCGTGATTTTTCAGTTTCACATATCTTCTTTCATCCAGGACATTATGAAAGCTCCTTACAGGTTTGTTATTAATCGCTAGATAGCTAAGTGATTAAATTGTCAGCCTATAACTCAGCAGGAAAATGCAACAATCCAAGTTGATATACTTCGAAAAAGGAAATCAATTGAATTAAAACTTCGGACAACAAAGTTATCCAGGCAAGAGAATAACTGGATAAAGATTAGTGAAAATATTTTCAATATGTGAATGATAACAAGAAGCGAATAAATACATCTATCCCATTGTGAACAATCTTGTGACATATTGCGAAGTCTCAAACTATTGATTATGAACATTCCAAGAATCCCATTGATGCTACTATAAATTTTAAGATGATTGGGACGGTTTGTATCACTACTCGACTTGATATTTTGTGATAAAACGCGCGTGTACAACAGAGCCACAACTTCTGTTTAGAATGCTGATGACTGGTATTCTGTATTATGCTGATTATTATTCCCTTAAGTTCTGAGTGGAACGTAAGGTTCCAGCAGCACATCTCCATTTCGCACTATTCTCTGCAGTCTCGTTTGGCTGGCCCTGTGACTGCCCATAGGTTTTCATCTCCTCCAAGTCACCCTCACACACTCACTTGGTTCCACTCGAGATCCTAGCTCGCAATTTCACTCAGCAGTCTCCTCAACGTGTGTCCAAGCAGTTTCCATTTTCTTCTGCATGTATGTTGGGCCAATAGGTTTTTGATTGGTCCTCCGTCTGCTAGATTCTCATATTGCTAATTCTTTCTCATTTGCTATGTGGTCTTCTGTATGGAGCCAGGGCAGTTGTTGATAGAAGTCTGAAGTCTGTTGAAAATGCTTTGGGTGATGCACCAAGTCTTTTTGAAGCATACAGAAGCATTAATTTTACAAAAATGTTGACGTTCTGGGTCTTCTTATTCGTACTTAGTTCAGCAGACTCCACACTGATTTCACTTTAATGTTGATGGCGTTGATATCCTCATATGTATTGCGTGTAGTTGAAACTTTGGTACCTAAATACATAAAATAGGTGATTTCTTTCAAATTCCTCCCATTGATAGTGATTTATGGTTGTTGTTGTTGTTGTTGGTTAGGTGTCCTCATCACCTCTATCTTCTATGTTCATCTGAAGTCCTGTCTTCTTGTGTTAATGTGTTGGCTTCCTTCTGTTGATTTTCGAGTTTGCGTGACAATAAACATAAGTCGTCCGCCAAGTCTAAATGTTTTTAGGGTCTTGTCGACTCAACGTGTTCCTTTCTTCTAACTTCCCACGGTCTCCTGCTTGATCCAGTCCACCACAATCATGAAGATCAATGATGATATTAGGCAATCTTGTTTTATCCCTTGTCTTCACTACAGAGGTTTTGCTGGGTCTTCCGATGTGGATCACTTGACATGTGGTATCATTATATTGCTGTTGAATTAGATTGATTACCTTTGATGTTTAATAAACTTACCAGATATTGAATTATGCTACGCCACACATTGTGTACATCTACCACTGAATTGTCTCCCTTTATACTCGAAGAAAATTTTTACCCTGTAGTCATTATGTATTGTCGAGGTGTCCACATTGCCATTCTATAACTAAACATCATTGTTGCATATAAGTATAAAACTTGGGCACTGTGGTAGAGTATAACTCCATTATGGATAAGATTTTATTTCGGTAAATCACACAGTGTTGTACGGTTATATTAAATGATGATGTTTCGAGCACAAACTGTTGCTCATTTCATATCAACTTGATATGATTATTTATTGTTTATAATCATATCAATATCATATGATTGATATGATTATGAACAATAAATTTTGTCCGAAACGTCACCGAGTAAATAATACTGTCGCACTATGTGATACATCTAATAAACAAACTAATATGAAAGATTCAATTTATCTGAAGTGTGCAGCGAAATTGCGCAACACATTTCGAACATTCTGATCACACATACACCTGTCGTATGTAAATAATAGGCAACAGGACATAAAATATCAGAACTTTTATCATTATAGGTCAAAATGTTTGCGGGCCATAAAAATGGATAAGAAAAAGAAGGATGAAATTAGTGCTGGTTCTAAACCGAAGCAGGTTCAGAGTCAATAACAAATAATTTTTGAACGCACAAAACAGGTTGAAGTGTTTTAATGACTGAGATTTCGACAGATTTCAGTATGTGATCGAGACGTGTATTGTAATTGGGTTATTGAAAAACCCTGTTGAAATCTTCTTTATGACCTGTCTCTATTATGCGTTTTGTGATAGATGGCGTTAGACGTCTATTTCTGGGAAATAATTGAACCAGGTAATTTTATTAACTGTCCTTACAACCACTTATGAGCGTGTTCTGTAACCCTGATCTGCAAAGGTTGACGGGTCTTTCGTGTGTACGTGTAGATTTTCGAAAGCATCCGGAAGTAGTACTATCGTTTTCGTTATGAAAATCAGTTTCTCTCTATATTAAACTCTATTAAGTGCTTATTTGAATCTGAATCTGTTCACTCTTGAACACAGCAAAGATAAATTTAAATCTGATTGTTTTATCAGAGTTCGCAAACCCAATTTATTGCTTTAATTGATACCTTACTTGTTTCTTTTTGTTTCCTCTAAAAGGCAATGCAGCTGCTAGGAATCTGTTCACTCAAGTCTTTCCTGGTTTCGGCACATCTACAGTTCATTTTTATTTCGGTTAGACAAAACAACCATATGAATGCGTGTGTCTAGGGTGATGATAAATATTTGTAATGCTTCCCCCCCCCCTGTCTGTCTCTGATGGTTGTATATCAGAGCCTGTTGTGGAGGTTGTTATTATACCCCTTCAGTGTACATGTTTATTTTGCTTTGTGTAAAACTTTGCAATAATGGGATGGCCTGATATGTGTGTGTGTGTGCGTGTACAAGATGATTTAATCGAAATATTAGTCAGTTTTTTTTGTTTTCTGTTTCCGTGTTGTCTATTATCGCCAATCTACTCATCTCACCTGCGATTACCTGCATATATATACAAACTACACATTCAGGTTTACAGTACGCTGCTATTGGAATAGAGTCACACACACTTCTTTTTAAGACAATTTGTTTTCATCTAGTTACCCCTAGTGTTTTTTCTTTCGATTTTCTATTCATAAGAAAAAAGAAAATTAAATAGGTTTTACCATTTCCGTGTATGCTGAAGCGAAAAAGGCTTTTAAATTGATTTCAAAGTGTTTTTATCGCCTGTTTTTTCTCTCTTGTAATCTAGTCCAGAGTTTGTCACGATTTAGAAAACTTTATAAGCACAATTTTCAATGGCTTGTTACTTTCCTTCGAATGATGTACTATTGTAACGATAGAAGACAAGCGCAAGGCAACAAATCGTTTATTGAAGAAATCAAGAGATATTTATATATTTTTATGTACATCATTATTCGATATTAGTAGCAGGGAAACAGCGCTGAAAGTTATTCTGTGATCTCTTTGTGGCCGTTTTTTTAGAAAGAAAGGCCATGTATCTGCGAATCGTATTTGCACATGTCAAGTTTCTGCCGCGATTGGTTGATGAGTTCCCCAAAGTTAAGCTTTGTTATTGTTTTTTCTCGTGACCCCGATTCGGGACGTAAACACTGACGTAAATTGTTGTCTACAATTTTGACTTGCAGACAACTGCCACCACAACTGTGTACTACAAACATTCCACGAATTTTAATTAGGGAATTTTTATAAGTGATTTGTTGACTGACTCGAGTTGTTCTTCGAAATCTAATTATGCATTGATTTCTCACTTAGTAGAAAAGCATTGTAAACCGGAGAGCGCTGGTATTTAATGGGCGCAGAAGGTGTTTGTGTGTGTAGTTTCGGTGATGTTGGTTTCATGAATTTTGTGATGAAACCTTCAGGGTAATAGTTCTCAGTGAGGAACCGTTTTTAGAGTTTCTCTAACTCCTCTTCTGTAGTGGATTCCATGGTTCATTGATCGGATCCATTTTGGGTCTGTATGTCTAGGCGCACCCAAGTGTAAAAGTTTGCGGTCTGTCTATGGGTACATTTTTTAAGTGTTCTCTTGTCATATCTTGTGAGTTGAACGCAAAGGAAGGATATTTTGAGTCGAAAACTTTTAAGTTGACTTTTTTGTACATAGTAGTAGCTGTTGAAATCTGGAATGCACGAAAATAGTGAGTTGGCGGGGATCACAGTGTCGAAATTCCTAAGTGTAGCAACGTTACTTAGCAAATATGACCATCTTTCCACCGGAGGGGAAGTTCCGTATGGTTACTGTGATAAATTGAGGCACTAAATTCCAGTGTTAAGTGGGTAAGTAAGACCATTCATCACTTTTCGAGTTCCGTGTCATTTAGAAAGCAAAGTTGCAGGGCAGGTTGAAGAGATGTTGTAGGATGACATTATTGAACAAGCCGATAGCCCACATAGTTCTACAGCGCTATTAGTGAAGAAAAGCAACGGGGAATACAGATTTTGTGTTGGTTTCAGACAACAGAACAGCATAACAGCTGGGACTGTGCGATGCCAATCATAGCAGAGAATTTAGATCGCCTACAAGGTGCAGAGCTGTTCACAGTCTTAGATCTGCAATCGGGGTACTGGCAACTACCAGTCAAGCAGGGAGAAGACAGCGTTCTTTATGGAACAGAAGCAATATCTGTTTAAACACATGTTTTTTGGATTGCCAGGTGTCCGTCTACATTTAGACGATTAATTACGTCGATCCTAAAGAATGTGAGGAACGCCGAAGTCTATGGAGATGATCCAGTGATATACAGGAGGAGCAAGACTAACCACGTGGAGCTTGTAGGTGCAATTCTAAGATTCATCGAAGGATTCGGTCTACACATCAACAAGGCTAAATCTCAGGTTGCCAAGGAGAATGATACGCTTTTAGAGCATAAGGTAGGAAAGGGCAAAATAACACCGCTCCCGAAAAAATTTTAACAATCATGTCCATCGAACCCCAAATTTCGATTTTTGGCTTCATGAGTTAGGTATCAAGAAAATTAGAACAATGCTATATCATCCACAGAAGAGTGTCTTCATAGAGAGAAGTAAACCGCACCTTAAAAGAGTGCCCTCCACAAAGAGTGGTAACTAGGAGACAGGGCTTCTGCTGAATCTGCTAGCATATCGTGAGTTCGTTCAAGAAACGACGAAGGAAGCACTGTTTCAGTTGATATATGGGAGGAGAACACGAATACCGATATATATCAAGACCTGGCCCCGCCAACAGCAGGAAGGTATGACGAGATGGCGGACGCGACCAAAGAGGTCATCAGAAACGTTTCATGGAAACGGAGAATGGATGCCGTGAAATCTGAATACAGGGTAAAGGGAAGTGCCATGCGAATGGTCCGGGGTTCGGTCCCCTACCAACGCACACCTGATATCTATGGTTGGCCTGCAAAACTTGAGCTACCGATATCACATGCTGAAAATTCCATACCTGTGCCAAAAATACGGTGTGTAATCAAAAGAATTTGGTTACTTACAGGAAATAAAGATACACGTTTTGACTCGCACTGCTTTGAGGGTTAAGATATTCTTTCTTAATATCTGTATTGGACCTCATTACGGAGTTATAAAAATCGAAATTTAGTTGTCTGGCAGTAAAGCAACAGTATTCAATGCTTGTGAGGCTTTGTGACAGACAATCATGCGGGGCGTAAAATATGCCATACGCAGGCACCACTTAAAGTTTCGTGAAACCCAACTACCACAGCATATTTCTACGTATTAGGCTATATGTCACAGACGCTGTTTGAGTGCCCGTGACACTATCAACATCACTGGCTTATGCACAAGTCGAAAGCTTTTGGTGTGTCAGGTGAATAAGTAGCAAAAGCAGATGTGCGTGTACAGATCCATTGTAAGGAAATGTAAGTCGGGTCTTGCTGCCTATATGACTGAAGTACGGTGCCAATGGGGTTAATGGGCATGCGTTTTAGACGCCACTGTGATTAAGACAGACGATCAGCAGCTATTAGAATTTTCATCATAGGTGGTGGGGATTACAACCATTACGGTTAGCGGGAGAACGATGGCATTTTCAGTTAGTGAAGCCTTTGGTGCTCATGCATAGGATGGTGAAGAATTTAGAGCCGCTAACTGGGTCATTGTTGTGAGAGATCCGCTGAGATGATCAAGAATGTCCACTGAAGAAGGTATAAAGAGATGATCCTTCCGACATTAGAACCATACTTGGTTGGCTCCTCATTGAACCGATGGGTTACAACAGATACACCCGAAGAATCGTGAATTGAATCTCACAAAGATAAAAAATTATCGTGAAGTGATACATCAATGAGGTGTTTTTACAGCTGAACTTTGGTTACCTAATTTTCCTTTACAGCACTTGTTCCGTATTCAGAAAACTACATAGCCTGTATAGCTGCTTCACAACACCGTCAAGGTGATTTGAATTTTGACGTTGTCATTGCTTAATGGAACAGCCAAGTACTGAAATGTAATTGTCTTTTTACTGCCTTTGAAAAGTTCCGTGATTGCGCGTGCCTCAACTTATTTTTGCATCGGCTATTCAGTAGAACGTGGAGATCTGTCTCCCATCATCAGGTCATTATCTGCCAAATTTCTTTTCTCATTCACATGTTTTTCGACCAATATTGATATGTTGTGATGATCACTCTCAGATCTGGTGGTTATCTAACATTTGATATCAGCGCTTAGTGTGAGGCTGCCATTTTGTAAATCTGTAAATTTTAAATATTAAACATATCCATACGACTTTTGATGGCCTGATGAAGTTTTATTGCTTACTTCAATATTCTGGTGGTTCTGTGGATCCCTATTGATTTAATGTTGTTGGAATTCCTACACGGGATATATCATGATAGATGATTTATTTCGAAATCAAAACGACAGTTCCTCTGGACCTCGAAAAGAAGGGGATCGTTACCAATTTTTTCCTTGAGGTAACAACCATAGTTTCTATACCCAGCACCATTTTAATGAGTCTGTTAGGGAACCATTCATGATATTTGGCGGATCTTACTACAAATCTTCCCCTTTGACCTTAGAATTCAGTAACTCAAGATGTCAGTTTATTTTGAAGGAATGTTTGATTTTCACAAGGGCTGAACTACTACCAAGATTTGCACTCCGATCTGCACAATAAGATGGTTTAGACCGTCCGGAAATGTGTCTGAAACGAGGTAATAGGGGGACAGACAGAATAAAATAAGACAGTGGGCAAAGCCATGTAAAATGAAGCAATTATATATAAGATTCAGATAAGACAAGCCGGGGAAAACTGATATGAAGGAGAAGAAAGACTGCGAATATACATCGGAAAACCCGAAAATAAATAAACCTAAAGGGATAGTAGTAAGCTCACACTTACTGAGGTTAGTATGAATTTCCGCTTTAGTGATTTATATTGGAAGTATATGTTCGGGGACACGTCGACTCCTAGCGCGAAGCCCTCGACGATATCTGAAAATGTGTGTATCCCTGATTCTACTAACAGCCGCCATCGTATAAATTATATGTGGGGGATAGTTGTGGCGCCATTGCCATCCATCGCAGATGGACCGCTCCTCCCACAGGTGTAGAAAACCCATTCGTTTCCGCATCGGTATATAAACAACGCATGGAATGGTGGCCAGTGATTTGCACAAATGGCGAACTCAAAGCAACTGGACCATCCATGTGTTACAGCGAGTTTCCCTAGGTCTTCAGTGGAAGGATCACAGTGAACTTCCGAAGGCTTTCGAAAATCAGGTGTTTCGAGAATATGGGCGACACATTTTGGCAGCCACTGTTCAGAATTTTAGGTACCATTCAAGACAGCTGAAAAATAACACAAAGCGTCGATTTCGGGAAACTGAAACGCGGTTAGATCCTTATTTGGTGACAAATTAAGGAAGAAGAGCCATCTATTTGTATTTAAACATCGGCGATCATATGATACATCCGTTCCCTTAACTTATACCACGATTACTAAGTAGGGTTTCTAATTAGATATGCCAGTATATACCAGCATGGCTTCTCATAAATTCAACAATTTACATTCAGCCTTTTTAGTCCATTTTTTTGAGTACAGTACCAAAAGACATCAACTGATCTCCGACGGATAGCTGCTACCTGGACGTGGTGGTCAGGCTTGCATGTAGCAATGACTCGACAGGCTACACTGCCTGGAACTAATACTCCTGCAGTTCCACCATGCCAGGAAGACTGTTAGGATGGCGATCAGATTAAAGGAATTTACCGTCACATTGTAGGAATTTTTTTGCACTATATTGGGGGTCTGTGGGCGAAGTCGCAATACTGGCAAACAGGGATTTAACAGAAGCAAGTTTTTTCCCTAAGATGACCAGCATGTCAGCTATGCCGTCTCTCCACTCTGGAGAGAGAGAGGGTTAGAAAAGGTCAACCCCAAAAATTGTACGGTCGTCCGTAACCGGCGTTAAGTTTACTAATACGGAACCAAACCAAGAAACCAGTTCAGACAGGTCGTGTGTGACTGGCCTCAAGCAGTTGCTCTCTCGGCTCTGCAGTCACACAACACTAACTCTCTTTCCGTTTCAGGTACCCAAATTATCAATCAACTTCCACAATGTAGTTAGCCAGGAAGCGAAAACCTCCCACACACTTCAAAAAGCACACGAAGTCCTTCTGAGCATCATTCTCCTCAACCCACATCACCTCATCATCTTATTTTCCTACTACAGTTAGTACTATTCTGCAGCTTAGTGAGTCATCTTCACTTCCCTCCGTGACCACAAATAACGATGAGAGCCATAGAAACACCTCAGACAGCCTCTTGAAGCCACGTCGCCAATTTCATTTAGGGGCATTCAACGTCAGGACCCTCTGTCAATTCGGACAGCAGGCATCACTAGCAAGAACTCTAGCGTCTCGAGCTATGGATGTATGTTGTGTCTCGGAGACACGCATACAAGACCTGAGTGTGATCTTCCACTTAATCATAGCCGGCCAACGATGTAAATCTGTAAAATTAACTTTACTGGTGTCAGAAGACTCCTCAGCTAGTTGTTCGCGAGGAATTGCAGGTGTAGGGATATCTTTGAGTGTTAGTGCAGAATAATTAATTCTTGACTGGATCTCGGGAGATAATCCTATGTGTGCGATCCTTCAGAAGAAGGAAGGGCGGCGTTACCCATCGTTGTCTTGTCCTAGTCTCCGCTTACAGACTGCAGTTCGGACGAACTACAGGATGACTCCCACCTGAAACTGTCTAATTTGCTTCAAAAAGCAAAACGTTCAGATACAGTTGTTTTAGCAGGGGACTTCAGTGACCAAGTAGGGAAGTTGTGCCAGACTTAGAAGTAAGTAGGTGGTACGTATAGAGTTCCCTGCCGACGAAGCGACAACCGTGATCGTCTTTTACAGTTCTGTTCAGATAATCACCTGTTCCTAGTCAGCACTAACTTTAGGTACAAAGAGATAATGCGCAACTTGGTGACCTCCATCACCGAATCAACGCTGGACTCAGGCAGACCACATAGCGATAGGGTGCCGTGAGTCAGGGCCAATATAAGACTTCCGACCCTTTAAGAACTGCGTACGTAGACTCCAATCCCACACCGGTCGGCGCACGTTTATCCTTACGTCTAGACGGACATAAAGAATTTTCGGCAGCAAAGCAGGCACATCCCCAACCTGACAGAGACTCTGAGCCCCTATTTGAGGAAGAAATAGTGAAACGAGTATCTGAGGTCGACAGCAGGACACCACCTGAGGTAGACTGGCTTAACAACTATTTAGGCTTATTAGCGAAACATGTGGTAAAAGGCAAATGATATATGGAACAATTCAGCGAAAATATGCACCGTAATTAGCTCTAAGCATATGCGATGGAACGTTGGGAAGAACGCTTTGAGAGCAATTTAACTGACCAACAGCAACACTCAGATTACCCAGCATCCAACACCTTCCTGTGTGGGATATAGACACAGGTCTTCTGCTCCTGTCAGTAGTCTGAAAAGAGGCAAAGCAGCAGGACCTGACGGTGTTTAAGTACAGTGAAGAGAATTTACTCTCTGAGTTAACTAAGGTGATGTGTAGAGACTGGAAAACAGGAGAAATCATGTCGTGTTAGTGTACATCGCTGATTATCCCGAAATTCAAGAAGGGAGACATGTATTTCTGTGATAATCAGAGGGTTATTAGCTTGACTTATATGGTGTCAGCCAAACTCTCGGACACTATCAATGTCCAGCTCTTACTACGCTGGACCTCAAGCTGTCCCTCGAAGACTTTCAGAAACAATTTGTAATAACCAACGCGGAAAACCAGAATACAGATTGGCAACTCGAGAATCCTTTATTCTTACGCCAATATGTAACCAACAATAAGATTATTACTCACAAGGTCTAAGAATAAATGTTATAACAATAAATCACGATAATACTTCTGGTAGTTTTCTGTCTTCCACTGAACAGCGAATGATGAGGCGATGATTGCTGGATTGATGACTGCCGCGAAAAAATATGGGGGAGTTGGGCTAGAACAAACAACCATGAATTGATCGTTCAATCTACAACTACATTGACACTCCCCGGCAGAAAAGGGATCCATTCCTTTTTGCCATCACGACCAATACACGTTGACTTGGGTGCCATTGCGAGAACCTGGGTCACACAGACAGAGCTGAAATGGAAAACAAACAGAAAAGCCAACACACCACAGGCATACCCTCAGCACAATCTCACACATCGATGACGACCTACACCTTCGAATTAAAGGTATTCTCTTGACATCTCGCAACACAATCGCCACTTGCTAGAATGACTCTTGCAGGACGCAACGTGACCGTAGCACCACTTCATGATACTCTTCACACATCCTCTTATCTACCCACTACCAATTACCACTGCAATCACTTGTCACTCATTCTACCTGAGGTCTAGTAACGGTGACGTATGCAAACTTCAAACATTTACTCTCTCGCTTCCTGGCGTGTGAGACCACGGCTAATCCTTATCTCTGTATGCATGTCATTCTCAGCACTAGCCTCTCCGGCGCATACGACTCATCTTCTGCCATTAACATCAATCAATTTATTCACGGATGCAGAAGACTGGAAACAACTTCAGAAGCACAACGAAAATTTTAACAAAGTTATGGAATAACAAGGTACGAAAGCAACAGGTAAACAAATGAATCCAAAAACACCAATTGATACGACACACCACACACATATACAAACAGTACACATAACCCCGCAGATCTTGTCTTGTAATTATTTGTAATCGTAGTGTCAGTATATCGAGATGACCGAATTACAAGAATCCAACCAAAACACAGAGAGTGTGGAATTCAGGAATTTGTATTTAGCGGAATTATAATTCAATTCATATTAAAAAAATACATTAACAATCAACAGTATTTAAACAATACAGAGATAGAAATAGTCAATCACCACATCTTGTCTTAATGTAATTCCTTTGAAGAATTGCAGGACTTACACCAGAACGCCTGCAACCCTTCTCAGGTTAACGATTGTAGGTTGAAGATTATCCGGACACAAACAAGATTAACCAACAATTACAATAATTGGAACTCACACAAGTATTTAACACAAACATGTGTACAATCAACACATCAAATGTTGTGGATTCTGCCTTGTTGAGCTACCCTTGAAGAACTGTAGGACTTACAGCAGTACGCCTACCTTCCTTCTCAGATTGATGATCAAAGTGGAAGACGTCCGGACACAAACAAAATTACCAACAGATAGATGACAGATGATACCAATTCAGTATATAGAAGATGAACATATGTACAAAATAACACACCGAGTACGATGGACTGCGCTCCGACGTACTACCCTTGAAGAATTGTAGGACTTACAGCAGTACGCCTACAATCCTTCTCAGGTTGACGCCCTAGGTTGGAAAATCGTTCCAGAGTTCATTTAGTCATCTCATTCCATCATCTATATCTTCAACTCTGAATGGTGACAGGCCCATGTCATTGTATCGTAGAATATAGATGACTAACAAACATACGACGTATCTGACCAACCAAGCTTGGGTACAGAGTAATTTACATCAAAGATAAAGCATTCAAATAGTAAATTGGAACTTGCGAGACCTTTATTCATGCAAGTCAGTTTAACGATTACCCTCCCCACATACATTTAACTTATCCCTATTAAACTGAGCAACATCTTTCGCCTTTTCAAACGGACTGATACTAGCACAGTCATAGCATAAGACACGTGAGTTCATGGACGTCCGTTTCGTTGTGGATGACAACACTAACGATGACTGAGTGACACAAGCTGATGAACTTGGCGGTGCATCAGAAGCTGTTGTTGTTCGACCTGTAGAAGGTTGTCTAACTGTAGGATTACCGCCACTGCTATCTTTTATGATTAGCTCCGGTTTAGCACTAGCACCTGATGATAGGTGGGCTACACGGTGATCGTTTACACTGACGGTTTCACAAGTATCGATACCTTCTGCAACTGCATCTGTATTTAATTCTACTTCACGTTGTAGTTGTACAGAACCTTTGTTAAACTCAGCAGTAGTAGGCACTCCCTTCGTCTCATCATGATCAATCAAATACAAAAGTGTACTATCATGATCATTATCACAAATATTCACTTCACCGTCCTCTATCCGGTCAACTTCATCATTTTCAAACTTTTCAATAACAGCAGTAGGTGAATTGGATTCTTCCTCATGAATCCTTACAGGTTTTATACCTTGTAAACTTGTGAAGCGAGAACTGGACACTGAAGCTGTAACTCTCTTCTCTGCACCACCTCAGGTTTCGTCTGTGACACTCTATTCAACAAGGGCTTACCAGTGGCAGCTACAGGCTTCTTCACTGCACCATTATCGTCACACGGTTCGTAGTCAGACCCTGATTTCTCATTTAGCTTACCACTAAACTTGGTTACTTCTTCACAGTTCGCCTTTGTATGCACTTCTTGCAAACGTGTAAAACACAACCGTGTTTGTCTCGCAACTTGTAACCTATCTGTTGGGGATGTCCTACGAAAGCTGTTGCACTCACTAAGTTTAAATGGATTACTAGACACCATAAAGCTTTCTCGATATCCACTTCGCTGAGAGCCTTTCGTGATAAATGATTGCGTTTTGCTCTCAGACTTCTCTATTCTAGGGGTGGGATGAAATATACTGGCAAACTTGCTCATAGCTTGATTGACACTATCTTTTACCAATTTCAGAAAATCATCAAACGTTGGATCAATACCTTCATTCCTATACGACAGCTTATCTTCACCCACTTCATTTGCAGTCGAGTAGGTAGGCGTCTCACTATTACATCTAGGACGGAACTTGAGTTCACATCACTCATGCAATTCAACGAAATCAACGTATTCTTGTAAGTCATCAGATTATCGAGCAATTCACAGAATGGCTCGTAGTCATCTCCTAATTGACTACCATTACCCATAACGGCCTCAAATACGTTTCTTACAATCATCGAAGGTCTTCCAAGCCTTTGATGCAGAAAACGCATCGCTTCGGTGTATCCACTTTGGTTAAGGCGCCTGAAACTCAACCTTACATTCCTCTTTCGCCTTTTACACGGCTACATCAAAAGCAGTAATCCAATAGCTTTCAACAATTTACCCATATATACTCTTAGGAATCATGAAAATACTCTATCCATAAGCCGGTTCCGGACAAAACTGCGATCACGTTTCTTTAAAATACAGTACAGTGCATTATGGAACGAACTTCCACTTACTGTACGTAGTTGCCGATCTCCTACTGAATTCCAGCGTCTACTTAACGAGTTCCTATCAACAAAAGAGCTTCGGTCTACTTATCCATACTTTATCCATATGGGCCGCTCAACTAGCTTTAGTACTACAGACCCCAGTGCAATACCCCCAATTTGAGGAAACTCATTTGCCCCGGCAACCGTACCTCATCTATAACGTGATAAAACCAACCTAATCTCTCCCACATGCCTTTACCTAAGGTCCGGTTATTCAGCTTACTAGAGATCCTATCGATATTTCTTCAATCGGGTTTATAAACTCATTAGACTCTCCTGGATGTATAATCCCAAATTAGTTGTGATAGTTCTCCCATAATATAAGCAAACTGGTACTTTGTAATGTCTAAAGCATGCCATATGAAAAGTGGCCAGGAATACCTAGCAATAACAAACTCAACCAACCAACCATTTTCCCCAAGTTCATTCAACCTACCCTTATCCCTAATCGTACCACTACTCACTACACTCTACTCAGTAGAATATGACTTAATTTGCTCCGGTGCTCAAAACTCTTCTACCCTTTACTTTTTAAAAAAGACGTTTTAACTACTAACTGCACAGTAGCCATTTAACTAACTCACTGGTTTCCTCTTCACTGTAATCTTCAATAAGTTCGTCAGTATAATTATTTCCGAAAACCATTACATTAGCAACCATATCTTTTAATATTTTACGAATATACTTATATTATTAGCATAATACACTGCACTATTTTTGAGTTGAATTGATTATCTTCAGTCAACAGTTACCCATTCTCATATAATTTTCTAAAATTCATAATGTTAAAGCTATGTAGTATTTCTGTTAATATCTTTTATAATATGTTTAGACACGTTACTTTGCAATGTCAGATGTCTACTATATACAAGACTGTCATGATAATTTAGTACACTAAGTCCTGCCAACCGACCTTACCTTCAGTTCATACTACCTACATTGATCCCTAACTATATTGTTCTGCTGAATCTTGCTTAACTATTCACAAAACCTATTCTTTTTATTCTTTAAGGTTTTAACTTCTTGTAAAGTAATCCGTTCATTAGGACGCATGCATACATATATAATGTTCATAAAGATGTATGTGGAGACCTATTGGAAGCACTCATTAAGAAAGCTAGGGAGATGGAATATGGGGTACGAACATGTCTGGTACCAAGCAGTATATTTGCGGTAGCCATAATAATCATATTCTCAGAGCTTAACATCAAAAAAGGAGGGAGGGTGGCGTTAGCTGATCAGTAGATATGGTGGTGGTCACTAAGGTGAATCGCCCCATTCTGCAGGAACAGCAATATACAAATTAAAGGCTCGAGATATTTCTGATTTTTATGAGGGCTTAGATCTTTATCTTGAAAAAGATAATAATGAACGCCTAGACAGATCATGCTTCTACCTTTAAATATATACCATTCGCTCAGCCTATTGTTGAGATGCGACCATGTGGGATCTGCACAGATTTATGGGGCATCTTATAAACTAACTTGCTGTCCATTGTCGGATCTTTAAATACCACTTCATAATGTCTTATCTCATTCATTTTCTAATTACGTCTTTACTTAATCCTCATTGTATCCCATTAAACCTAACATTTTATAGCTCTTTATGAATTTGATTCGACTTATTCTATTCCTATTCTCTGTGAGGTACGGTTGTGCACCAAATGCACAATAAAGCATAAAATAAAAAAACAGACATAAGGAAAAAATGTATTAAAACCAAAAGTGGACATCATGATAGTACGAGATATACGCGTAGCATTATACATTGCAAATGAACGTTGTCAGCCTAGGGAGTTTTCTATATTAATGCATTTATTAGTGATACTTGCACTTACCCATTTCATTACACTTTATTGATTCACCTTAGCACTTTTACTTTTCTAAAAACAGCTTTCAATCCGTTGTAAACGTTGTACTTACCTCAATATTGTTTGGTTATCGTATGCCGACAACCACGGGATGAAAACGAAACGAAGTCGATTTCCCCGCTCAACCTGGACGACAATTGTACAATTCAATAACTATACAGCCTAGTTCAGACAATGTGTATTTATATATATATCACATATTTAACTGTTGAAACATTAATAACTTTTAGACAACCTACGATCTGATATTATATCATACTTGATCGTGCCTGTAAAAATGGCATGCATTTTCATGTAAATGTATATGTTTATATGAGAATATATATTATTATTATCCTTCGTTTGGCTTCATGAACTTACAGCACTGTATAGCTTTTGAAGCAACTCCAGTGCAGTACCTCAACAAATACCTCAACTTCATTTTTTTAAATTAATATATATTTCTTCCTGTTTATCCAGGAACATACCAATTGTACAAGCATGGATAAGTTATCATATAAATTACACATAATTTGATGTATGATGAATTCACAGTTTGGTTGCTCTTTCTGACATTAGAGTCAGTCGGAACAGTCTGCTATAAGGTCTATTTGTGTAGCACATAAAGAGATATAGTCTTCGCATTAACAAAAAACCCAGACATCAGACGAATGTAATACAGGTATCTGGGAAAAATAAAGCTTGAAGTCAATTCTCCTACATAACTTTGTTGTGAACAGCACCCTTGGCTTAAAGTTTATTGATGTATTATGTTGAGATCAGTGATATATTTATTCCATTTCTTCAGCAGTCCTATCGTTGTTTTATAACAGGAAAGAAATTTGATCGTGGTTGCGTAAACTAGATAAGGTCATATTAAGTTGTTTTACTGCATCAAATGGTCGGTTCCAGAATCCTCCATTTGCTCCATTTGTGTCTGCATGGCGAAGTGTATTCGTAAGTTGAGTAAGATGTTGAAAACTGTTTGAAAACCAGTTGCTTCTTCATTTCAGATCATGAATACTCATTTACAGCATGTTCGCCAGCGTCTTCAAATGGTAGAATTGGATCGTTCATGGAATTTGAGTGGTTATGAGAACAATGGTTTGGAATTAATCTTCATTTCAGTTTAGATGCAGGGTTGTTCGACCTCGACCAGAAGATGAATAGGAGCAGCAGAATACCAGAAAGAGAAAGTATGTGAACATGAAAAGGATATTAATGTATATATATAAATGTTTATGTCAATTGTATATCATACATTAGTAAAAATTTAGGTTTATTTTAGTTGTGTTTTCACGTATTTATGCGAAGTCTTAGAGTTTATTTAGTGTCATAATGTGTATTAGTGAGTCTGAGCGTTTTAGTGTTTTAATGACTGATGCGTTTTAGAAATAAGTGATGGGTTCTGGTAGGGATAATCATTGGGACAAAACAGTTTATATAGCAAGCGTTTGAAGGTTTCAATAGAGTGACAGGTCCTATTTCTGAGGGTAAACTATTCCTGTATCTTCCGTACTAAGTCCATTATTTAATAAAAAACTGCTCAATATGATTTCAAACTCCTTCACAAACTGTAAATAATCAGCTGGCTTTTCATCGAAACACTGAGGTTCATATTTAGGCAGCTTAAAATTCCTATTATCCCTAGATGGCGAAACATGAACAACAGACTCACCATGCCGAGCATCATACATATCATACAACTCACAGGCAACTCAACATTGCTTACTTTCCTGCTTGTTTCCAAGACGCTTTGTCCCTTCTTTGAACCAGGCATCATTGTACTTGACTAAAAATTCCAGAAAAGTTCTACATAATACTTCTCCAAATGAGACTTGCAGGCACCAGGAAATACGAACAGAAACTATGAGAAACTCTCAGCTAAGTCTCAGAGACTGTCGATGTCCAGCTCTTACTACGCTGGACCTCAAGCTGTCCCTCGAAGACTTTCAGAAACAATTTGTAATAACCAACGCGGAAAACCAGAATACAGATTGGCAACTCGAGAATCCTTTATTCTTACGCCAATATGTAACCAACAATAAGATTATTACTCACAAGGTCTAAGAATAAATGTTATAACAATAAATCACGATAATACTTCTGGTAGTTTTCTGTCTTCCACTGAACAGCGAATGATGAGGCGATGATTGCTGGATTGATGACTGCCGCGAAAAAATATGGGGGAGTTGGGCTAGAGCAAACAACCATGAATTGATCGTTCAGTCTTCAACTACATCCAAAGTTCTGGGCTCAGTAAATGTGCGTAGAGTAAATATTTCCCCGCAGGCACAAAATCGGGAGAACCAGACAGACTTTAGACCAAGTAGAGGGTTTATTAATCATATATTCACCCTCTCACAGATTCTGGTTTATAGGCATACTCACTGGCGTCCAACAGTCGTCATATTCTCTGATCAAGGCACTCTACTCGAAATCATACAAACAGCCACGTGAGAACCTACGACGAGTTGTCATCTTAAGTGCTGACGACAAGTTGTATCCATCAGGGATACCCACTGTCCACATTTCCATTAAACTTCATCATAGATGTACTAATGGGATTGTCAATCACGTCTCATAAACCGTGCACATGGTCCGGGGTTCGAGCCCACGCCGACGCACACCTGATATCTATGGTCGGCCTGCGAATTTTGGGCTACCGATATCCACGCTGAAAATTCCACACTTGTACCAAAAATACGGTGTGGAATCAAGCTGTAATCAAAAATAAAAAAAATAAATAAAATAATGCCCAGCTCTTGCAACGCTCGGGCCCACGCTGTTCCTTGCAGTTTTTCAGAAACGCTTAATAGTAACGGACGCGAAAACCAAAACACCGAATGGACGCTTGGGAATTCTTTATTGTAACACCAACATATAAAAAATATTTCGATTATGGTCTGTGAACAAATATTACAGTAATAAATCACGAGATTACTTCTGATGGTTTGCTACTGACTTCTTTCTGAACAGCGACCGATGAGACGATGACTGTTGTATTGATGCCTCCGCGAAAATTGGGGAAGTTGATTTTGAGCAAACAACCGTGAATTGATCGTTCAATCTTCAACTACATTGACACTCCCTGGCAAAAAAGGGACACAACCCTTTTTTCCTTCACGACCAATACACGTTGACTTGGCTGCCATTGCGAGAACCTGGGTCACACGGACAGAGCTGAAATGGAAAACAAACAGAAAAGCCAACACTCCACAAGCATACTCACAGCACAATCTCACACATCAATGACGACCTGCGCCTTCAAGTTAAAGGCATCTCTTGAAACATCCTCTTGACACATCCTCTTGCAACACAATCGCCACTTACTAGAATGACTCTTGCAGGACGCAACGTGACCATAGCAGCACCTCACGATACTCTACGCACATCCTCTTATCTACTCACTACCAATTACCACTGCAATCGCTTTTCACTCATTCTGCCTCAGTTCTAGTAGTGGTGACGTATGCGAGCCTTGGTCGTCTACACTCGTTCTCCCCGGCGTGTGGGACCGCAGCTAACAATTATCTCCGTATGCATTTTATTCTCAGCGATAGCCTAGCCTCCTCGGAGTATACACCCCATCTGCTGTCCTTAACATCAATCAATTCATTCATGGATGTAGAAGACTAGAAACAACTTCAGAAGTAATCACGACGAAAATTTTAACAAAATTTCGCAATAACAACAAGGTACGGAAACAACGAGTAAACACAATGAATCCAAAAAACACCAATTGATATGACACACCACACATATATACAAACTGTACACAAAAACTCGCGGATCGTGTCTCGACGGAATTCCTTTGAAGAATCTCAGGACTTACACCAGTACGCCTACAACCCTTCTCAGTTTGACGATTGTAATTTGTGGAATGTCCGAACACAAACAGGTTAACCAACAATTACATCAATTGGAACTCACACAATTATTTAACACAAACATATGTACAATCACTACATCAAATGTTGTGGATTCTGGCACGACAAACTACCCTTGAAGAACTGTAGGACTTACAGCAGTACGCCTACAACCCTTCTCTGGTTGACGCTCTAGTTTGGAAAATCGTCGCAGAGTTCATTTGCTGACTTCCTTCTATCAGCTATATCCTCAAATCTGAACGATAACACGCTCATGTAATTGTATCGTAGAATATAGATGACCAACAAACACACGACATATCTCATCAACCAAGTGTAGAAACAGAGTAATTTACACCAAAGATAATAACATTCAATTAGTAACTTGAAACTAGAAATGCCTTTGTTCGTGCAAGTCAATTTAACAATTACTCTCTCCTTTACACTTGGCTTATCTTCACTAAACTGACCATTGATATTCGTCCTTTCAAACGAACTGATACTAGCATAGTCATTGCACAAGATACTTGAGTTGATGGGCGTCCTTCTCATTGTGGATGACAGCACCAACGACGACTGATTGATACCAGTTGATGAAGTTAGCGGTGGATCAAAAGCTGTTGTTGCTCGACTTTCAGAAAGTTGTCTACCTGCAAGACCACCACCACTGCCGTCTTTTACTATCAGCTCAGGCTTAGCACTGGCATCTGATGATAGGTGGGCTACATGCTGATCAATCACACTGACGGTCTCACAAGTATGCGTGCCTTCTGCAACTGAATCTGCATTTATTTCTACTTCACGTTCAAGTTGTACAGAACCTTTAATTAACTTAGCAGTAGTAGGCATATCCCTCATCTCATCGTGATCAACCAAAGACAACTGTGAAGTATCATCATCATTATCACAAATATTCAATTTACCGTCAACTTTATCATTTTCAAACTCTTTAATAACAGAAGTAGACAATTTTGGTTCCTCCTCCCAAATCCTAAAAAGTTTTATAACTTCACTCTGACTAGTAATACCTTGTAAACTTGTAGGGTCAGAACTGGACTCTGAAGCAGCAACTCTATTCTGTGACACTCTATTCAACAATGGCTTACCATACATTAACTTCAATTCATCACTTAATAGAAAACTACTCAACATGATCTCAAACTCCTTTACAAATTGTAAATAATCAGCTGGGTTTCCATCGAAACACCGTGGTTCAAATTTAGGGAGTTTGATGTTCCTATTATCCCTGAACGGCGAAACAGTAACATCAACCATATCATGCTTAACATCAGACACATCGTTACAAGTAACAGACAAGTCACCATGACTTACTTTCCTGTTTGCATCCAAGACACTCTGTCCCTTCTTTGACTCAGGCATTGTTGAACTTGACCCAATTCCAAAAAAGTTCCAGATATTGCTTGTTCAAAGAGGACTTGACCGGCACCAGGAAAGATGAACGGTAACTATCCAAACTTTCACCAACTGTCTGAATCTGCCAAATCCGTTTCTACCATCAGAAACTGTCAGCCACGTCTCATAAACCGTTAATGCCCAGCTCTTGCAACGCTCGGGCCCACGCTGTTCCTTGCAGTTTTCAGAAACGCTCAATAGTAACGGACGCGAAAACCAAAACACCGATTGGCCGCTTTGGAATTCTTTATTGTAACACCAACATATAAAAAATATTTCGATTATGGTCTGTGAACAAATATTACAGTAATAAATCACGAGATTACTTCTGATGGTTTGCTACTGACTTCTTTCTGAACAGCGACCGATGAGACGATGACTGTTGTATTGATGCCTCCGCGAAAATTGGGGAAGTTGATTTTGAGCAAACAACCATGAATTGATCGTTCAATCTTCAACTCCATTGACAGGGATTAACCTTAACTAACTTCAGCGTCCCAGGGATTGACTTGTCTGCTATCAGGGAATAATCTCGTTGACTTGGAATATGCAGATGATAAAGTCCTTCCTACCTTCTAGGTGAAGCCATTGACATAATGCAGAGTCTTCTGAACACCTTGAGCTGGAATCTTCGAATGTTTGGCATGCGATTTGCTCCCACCAAATGTAAGACGATGTTACAGGACTGGAATTCGTTGACGCCTAGCTTAAGGACAGACAAAAGACCAGATTGTGAAACTACATCGATTGAGATGGTTAGGACATGTGTTGCGTAAGGCTAGCCATCGCTTTCCTCGACGGGCAATGTTAGCTGGATGGATCAAGCTGGGAAAGAGAAAGCTAGTGGTGGTCAAGCCAAAATATGGTTTCATCAGTCAATAAAATCCACAATAGTTAGTTTAAGCCACGTAGGAAAGTGTGGATTTCCTGTTTGGGGTCCTCAGGATGGTGAAAAACGATGGCTGGAGATAATTGGTGATATGGCTGAAAATCGTTCTCAATGACAGCACGGATACATCCACTCCTTGTGACTTATAATATCCAATAAAACTATTTTGTTCTTCATTATTACCATCCGTTTTACTGTCTGCTGTCTCCCTGTTGATTTTCTTCGACCTTCTTCTCTCAGTTTGTGTGCTTCATGGAGTCTGGTGACACAAAGTGCTTCACAACGGTGCAAAGATCCACGTTGAAAATAGAGAAACAGGCAGACATTTACTGAATTAGGGGCAGCAAGTGTAAGGTGGAGGTTGAAGAGAATGCCATCGATAATTGTACGTCAGAAAGCATTTCCATTGCAAACATTTACCTGAAAAGAACGCAAAAAATATGGCTTGTAATTAGACCACTGTGGCAATAGAGTACTTTGACTTTTGTGTTTAACTCCATTTCGACCTACATATGTAGCTGAAATCATCACCTGTCTTTCACTGAAACTAATTGTTCGCAGAAAAGACTGTAGAATATCGGGGAAATAAAATTTCTTGAAAAAACAATAAAAAATGATGAACCCATGTCTGTTATATATTTTGAATTATTGATACCTTTTATATACTTCTGCACCTCTCTGCCGGTCTTCTTGCGTCTTCTTCTCTTTTCAAAGGTACTGCCTTCAACGAAGGTACTGATGCAGCACTGCTATCCCTGGCGGTACGTTCGAAATTGGTGACATTTTTGCACGTGTTTGCTCTGAAATTTATTTACTGCTTATTGTCATATAATTCTTGAAATTATGGTCCAAATCTCTAAAAAACGTGTTCGTAGAAACACAATTGTTTTAGATAGTGGCTTAAATTCGGTTATAACTGCATTACCGCCTGGTAATACAGTATCAACTACTAGCTCTCAAAATGGTTTGAGTGCAGATCTCACTCCTGTGATACAGGTGAAAGATGTTCTGTTAGAGAACTCTGAGTTCTGTAAACTAAACCTCCTTTTGAAAGATATGCAGAGGCAAGTAAGTGAAATTCAGAAAAAATTAGATCAGTTTGATAGTATGTCACTGCCAATCTCAAATACCACGGAGAGCCGTTCTGATATTGGCCAGGTTAAGTGTTTACTGGATGTAACTCAAAATAAGCTTTTGAATTTAGACCCAATAGCCTGTCTTTTAGAAAGGCATCCTAAAATATCTCCAGACAACCTAAATAAAGCTGAAAATCTGATTGACTGCTTGGCTACGGAGGTGATGAAGCGTATAACCTCTTCTCACCAAGCTATAGTTTACAACGTCCCAGATTCTCTGCCCCTGAAAACTGTAAGACACAAAATCCTGATTTGTTGCGGCATGGCTAGTGTTCCATGTGAATGCAAACGACTTCGTAAAAAGTCTAACCAGGCTAATTGCCCAATCATTTTTAAATTCAGTAATTCCCTTGATGCTAGTAAGTTTACTAAATGTCAGGATCACTTAAGACTGAATAGCAGTTATAAGTCTATAACCGTAGCTCAGGATAAAACACCGTGTCAGCGCAGAATAATGCGTAGTAATAACCTGGTCACCTCCTCTAGCTCTAGCTTTGATTTACCAAATAAGGATCGTGCACAGCAACAGACACCTAGTGCTGAAACTAGCATTCAGCAAACTACACAACAACCACACCTGCCAATGGAACTAGGAACTGATTTAGATACCAGTACCCCTGTAAATAAAGCCTCATCGAAAGATGTTAAAATGACTAGAACTTCTGCAAGTTGTTCTAAGAAATTTCCCCCCAAACGTAGTAACCTCACCACGATGAACAAATTTCGCAGGGTTGAGACTAATGATGGGGAAGAATACTTTGTATTCAATAAGCCTGCTGAGAGTAAGAATGCCAACAAACCATCACTTGTTACGAAAAACTCCTCTCGAAACATAAGTACATCTGGAGGTGTTCCGCATGCTCCACCTTATAGAAAGTCAGGCTCCAAGACTCCTAAAGTCTTGCAGCCAAAGCACCTTCCTTCACAATTCCCTTTAAGTTATAAAAACAACCCGAAGGTGTATACCGGTATGACGAATAGCAGTTGGATGGGTAGACCTTCTGATGCTATGCCTTTTAACCGTCAACCTAGGCCCAACCTGTACTACCCTTATATCCAGGAACACATGGTAAATTTTCCAGGTGTCCCGAATCACTGGTACGACCCATGGCACCTAGGACCACCTCATTGCACACCAACTCCGATGTGCAGACACCCAGTCCGACCTCCTTTTCATTCATAAATTCTTGCGGTGCTGACGCACAAATAGATTTAGGTTATGGTGACATTTTAAGCCAGTTTGTAGTATCCCGTGACTTATTCACGATATTGCTAATTAATGCACGTTCCTTAATCAATAAGATATCTGAACTAAGGACATTATTATTAGTCGCCAAGCCTACTGTAGCTCTGATTACTGAGTCATGGTGCTCATCCTCTGTACTTGATGTGCATATAGGTATCGATGATTACACTGTACACCGTGCAAACAGAGATTGCAAGCGTGGTGGAGGATGTCTCATATATATACATAACTCATTTGTAGTCAGTAAGGTGGAAGATGAAACAATGAATAATGTACCTGACTCACTCTGGGTTGTCTTACATGGAGATAAGTACAAACTTCTCATAGGCTGTGTTTATCGAGCACCAAGCGCAACAAAAGAAACTGATGCGTTATTAGCTAAATCGTTTGCACACGCATCCTCGTTTAGTGCTAATTACAAAATAATTGCAGGGGACTTCAATCTTCCAGAAGTCAATTGGCTAACTAGTTCCGGCCCCCAACGCTTCGACGAATTACTTGCCACTATAGACTGTTATGGATGGCAACAACACGTCCAGACACCTACTCGTGGTGACAACATTTGGACCTTGTTTTTTGTCATGACACAATCCCAGTATCCACTTATGTTGGTAATAGATTTTCCAGTAGTGACCATAGAATGGTACTCTGCTCTCTGCCTTTCTCACCACTAAATACAGGAAACAAACAAGACTCAGGAAGCACAATATGTCGTAGTTACAAATATACAGACTGGGGATTAGTCCAAGAACTTATTCGACTCTGTCAATGGGATGACTATTTTACCACTGACTCCCTGGAGGCCTTAGTAACCCTGTTTTACAGGAATGTTACCCTTTGTCTAGATACAGTTGCTCCAAAGAAAATAGTGAAATTAAGTAGACACCGAACTGAATATATTCCAAGGGCACACCGTAATAAGTTAAGGAAACTGAAGAAACAGTACTATTCCACTAAGGACATATCACTATTGCTCTCAATCCACGAGTCTCTTGAATCTATCAAGCGCCTACGCTCTCAAAAGGACCTCGACGAAGAGTTAACGGCACTTGAAAGTACCTCCAAAGTTTATAACTTAACGGCACTTCTTAAAAAACGAATGCAGTCGGCGAGGGAAATCCCATACTTACTTCACGACAAAGTAATCTACAATGAACCTGCCACTATCTGTGAACTTTCAGTGATTGGTTTGCAAACTTTAGTTTAGAAACACATATGCCTGGTGAAACCGCTCCCCTTACTATCTCTTCCCTTGAAAGCATTGTGTTCACTAATCAGTTAATAGTACAAGCAATTAAAAGCCTTAAACCTTCCACTAGTACGGGACCGGATGGCCTCGCTTCGATAATTTTCAAAAACAGTGGGTGTGATATACCCTGTTACTTCTTAAATTCTTCTCAATATCTATGGACACTGGCACTTACCCTAGTGAGTGGAAAACTAGCTTCATAATTCCACATTACAAATCTGGTGATAGGGCAAACGTCCGCAATTACAGACCCATAAATATAACCCCAGTTATCTCACGAATCATGGAGAAAGTTGTAAAGATCAATTGTCAGACTACCTAATTAGGGAAGATCTTGTTACAAGGTCTCAACACGGATTTCTCAAAAATAGATCCTGCGTTACTTGCCACTTCGACTTTTTCAACTGCATCACTAGTAGTCGCGAAGCACGTAAGCTAGTCGTTGTTCTCTACTTCGATATATCTAGGGCATTTGACATGGTATCTCACAGTATTCTCTTTGAGAAGCTGTACTCTTGTGGAATTCGCAACCCATTACTGAACTGGTTAAAATCATTTCTAAGCAACAGGGTACAAATAACCAAAGTTGGATCTGTATTGTCTCATCCTAGGCAGATCTCAAGTGGGGTCGTGCAAGGTAGTGTCCTAGGTCCACTTTTATTCACAGTCTACATTAACAGCATTTGCAAGTGCTTCACCTCAGGTAAACCATTCCTATATGCTGACGACCTCAAAGTCGTCTACTCCTGCTACACTCATGAATTAAGCGATATGGTTACTAAAATACATCTTGAACTAAGTAGCCTTGCAACGTGGTGTGCTGAATCCTGTCTAAATTTTAACATTGACAAATGCGGCTGGATTTGTATCGGCAACAGTAAGCTTGATCTAACTCTTGAAATAAATGGGCGAAAACTAGCTAAGCTCAACTCAGTCGTAGATCTCGGTATTAGATACTCTAGTAACCTAACGTTCGCTGAACAGACTGATTATGCCAGACGTAAAACGCGAAGGCTGATAGGATGCATAACACGCAATTTCTTTTGTTGTGAAACTAGGGTTTTATTATACAAAGTATGTGTCCGACCTATCTTAGAATACTGCCCGTTTATTCTTAGCGGACTAAGACAAAATGACAAGCTTAAATTAGAGGGAGTGCAACGGCAGTTTACCTCAAGAACTCTTGGTTTAGAAAGTGGTCTGGAATACCATGAGCGATGCGTAAGACTAAGATTAGAACCCCTCTGGAAAAGACGCCTTAAGCTAAACCTTATCTTTTACTATAAGCTAACTAATCTTCTCTTGCATTCCTCCGAGCCAATAACTAAACCTACCGCTGTCATCAGTTACAATCTTAGAAATCATCACAACCTAGCTGCTATGGAGCACTGTCAGACTTACGTGCGGTACAACTTCTTCTTAAATAAGTTTTCAGTCATTTGGAATAGACTACCAGCTAATGTGCGCGATGCAAACACACTTCCAGTGTTCATCTCCTCAGTCACCAGACTGCTCAAAGATGACAATGCACTTTTGCGCCTGACTCTTACACCTTCTTTTTCACCCTACATAGATATTTTAAGTTCTTTAAACGTGTAGTTACAACAAACTACAATTATAAATTTTAATATTATTGGAACTAGATGATTAACATTTCTACACAGGACAGTAATATTAGTTTACACATAATATAAAAGTTAGCATAACGGGACTAGTTAGTTTGTGTACCAAAATAACCACAGTTACTAAACAGAATATATATGTATATATTTATTAATCACTCCTTAAGGACTCCCGTTGCTTTCTTTTGCGTTGCTGTTGTTTGTCTTCTTTTTTCTCTCACCATTTCAGCTTCCATTTGACTTTTTGAATGAGAATGAATAATGTGGATATTTGACCATTTACAATGACAAATGATCTGCAAACATTATTGGTCCCGTATCTTTCAGTTGCCTGGTTAATAACGAATTAACTTTCTCCACGACGCAACCTGGATTACATTTGTGGAATATACTCTTATACCAATGGAAAAGTATCAATTTGTAATACAACGTCACGATTGTAGCTTATAACATAACTGATCGTATCTGTAAAAATAGCTTCCTTATTACCCAATTTGGATATAAATCAAATCAAAAATAAGATTCGGATTTGTACACACCCAACTGCGATCACGTTTCTTTAAAATACAGTACAGTGCATTATGAAACGAACTTCCACTTACTGTACGTAGTTGCCGATCTCCTACTGAATTCCAGCGTCTACTTAACGAGTTCCTATCAACAAAAGAGCTTCGGTCTACTTATCCATACTTTATCCATATGGGCCGCTCAACTAGCTTTAGTACTACAGACCCCAGTGCAATACCCCCAATTTGAGGAAACTCATTTGCCCCGGCAACCGTACCTCATCTATAACGTGATAAAACCAACCTAATCTCTCCCACATGCCTTTACCTAATGTCCGGTTATTCAGCTTACTAGAGATCCTATCGATATTTCTTCAATCGGGTTTATAAACTCATTAGACTCTCCTGGATGTATAATCCCAAATTAGTTGTGATAGTTCTCCCATAATATAAGCAAACTGGTACTTTGTAATGTCTAAAGCATGCCATATGAAAAGTGGCCAGGAATACCTAGCAATAACAAACTCAACCAACCAACCATTTTCCCCAAGTTCATTCAACCTACCCTTATCCCTAATCGTACCACTACTCACTACACTCTACTCAGTAGAATATGGCTTAATTTGCTCCGGTGCTCAAAACTCTTCTACCCTTTACTTTTTTAAAAAGACGTTTTAACTACTAACTGCATAGTAGCCATTTAACTAACTCACTGGTTTCCTCTTCACTGTAATCTTCAATAAGTTCGTCAGTATAATTATTTTCGAAAACCATTACATTAGCAACCATATCTTTTAATATTTTACGAATATACTTATATTATTAGCATAATACACTGCACTATTTTTGAGTTGAATTGATTATCTTCAGTCAACAGTTACCCATTCTCATATAATTTTCTAAAATTCATAATGTTAAAGCTATGTAGTATTTCTGTTAATATCTTTTATAATATGTTTAGACACGTTACTTTGCAATGTCAGATGTCTACTATATACAAGACTGTCATGATAATTTAGTACACTAAGTCCTGCCAACCGACCTTACCTTCAGTTCATACTACCTACATTGATCCCTAACTATATTGTTCTGCTGAATCTTGCTTAACTACTCACAAAACCTATTCTTTTTATTCTTTAAGGTTTTAACTTCTTGTAAAGTAATCCGTTCATTAGGACGCATGCATACATATATAATGTTCATAAAGATGTATGTGGAGACCTATTGGAAGCACTCATTAAGAAAGCTGGGGAGATGGAATATGGGGTACGAACATGTCTGGTACCAAGCAGTATATTTGCGGTAGCTATAATAATCATATTCTGAGAGCTTAACATCAAAAAAGGAGGGAGGGTGGCGTTAGCTGATCAGTAGACATGGTGGTGGTCACTAAGGTGAATCGCCCCATTCTGCAGGAACAGCAATATACAAATTAAAGGCTCGAGATATTTCTGAATTTTATGAGGGCTTAGATCTTTATCTTGAAAAAGATAATAATGAACGCCTAGACAGATCATGCTTCTACCTTTAAATATATACCATTCGCTCAGCCTATTGTTGAGATGCGACCATGTGGGATCTGCACAGATTTATGGGGCATCTTATAAACTAACTTGCTGTCCATTGTCGGATCTTTAAATACCACTTCATAATGTCTTATCTCATTCATTTTCTAATTACGTCTTTACTTAATCCTCATTGTATCCCATTAAACCTAACATTTTATAGCTCTTTATGAATTTGATTCGACTTATTCTATTCCTATTCTCTGTGAGGTACGGTTGTGCACCAAATGCACAATAAAGCATAAAATAGAAAAACAGACATAAGGAAAAAATGTATTAAAACCAAAAGTGGACATCATGATAGTACGAGATATACGCGTAGCATTATACATTGCAAATGAACGTTGTCAGCCTAGGGAGTTTTCTATATTAATGCATTTATTAGTGATACTTGCACTTACCCATTTCATTAAACTTTATTGATTCACCTTAGCACTTTTACTTTTCTAAAAACAGCTTTCGATCCGTTGTTAACATTTTACTTACCTCAATATTGTTTGGTTATCGTATGCCGACAACCACGGGATGAAAACGAAACGAAGTCGATTTTCCCGCTCAACCTGGAGGACAATTGTACAATTCAATAACTATACAGCCTAGTTCAGACAATGTGTATTTATATATATATCAAATATTTAACTGTTGAAACATTATTAACTTGTAGACAATCTATGATTTGATATTATATCATACTTGATCGTGCCTGTAAAAATGGCATGCATTTTCATGTAAATTTATATGTTTATATGAGAATATATATATTATTATTATTAAAGTTATATTGAGGAATTACTTCAAGCTTTATTTTTTCCCAAGTATTTTTAACCCATCCAAAACTTACTTGGGTTTTTTTGTTAATGCGAAGTTAATATTCCTATATTTCATGATGTGCTCCATTGAATGACTTGTTATCATATTGTTCCCACAGACCTAAGACAAAAATGCCAGCAATCATGTAACTTAACCATAAACCAAATTTATGAAATTTATATAATGCTTACCCATGCCTGTATATTTGGTGTGTCCTACACAAGTAGGAAAAAATGTGTATTTTGTTAAAACATTATTATTAATTATGATTGCCAATCGTATATGTAATTTATCATATTGATGATGCCTGTAAACTGGCGTCTCTCATGTACAAAATGAGAATATACTATTATTATTATTATTATCCTCCATTTATTCGTGATATTGCTAGCTGATCTGGTAAATAACGGGACCACCTATATTATAAAATCTGCTGACAAGTTCAGTCGGTCTCATAAACAACTGGAAATGTCACAAATATGGTGTACTTACGAGTGAATTTAAAGTTTTATAGACTTTGAAACACTATGAATCATTTACTAAAAACTATTGTTAATTCTGCATCTCTTATATATCACGTCAGCCCCTGTACAGAAATGCTACTAACCTTCCTCAACTAACGCAATCATTTATAATTCCCGCGTGAAATTGACACGTATTTTTTTAATCACAGTTTAGATTTGACGCTATATCCATTTCCTCATTTGTACACTTCATTTTAGATGTTTCTTTCACATTTACCAGTATTCAACTTATTTCTAAATTAACAAATCCTATTATATATTCTATAAGTTCTAATAAGTGTACATATGTTCATGCCTGTAAAAATGGCTGGTTTCTGTTCCAGAAACAAATGTTATTAATAAAACCCTGCAGTTAGCGAGTATGTGCAAAAATGGCACTCTGTAGATAATATTACCCTGGATTGTTTGAAACTAACAACGACGCCATGTGATTTTTATGAAAATGGAGAACAGAATAACAGGTACTACCTAGGTATCCAGTGTCGTCACAGCCGTAATGGCTTCACTCTTAAAGACGGAAAAATGCCCCTTAATATTCGACGCAAAGATTTCCAGCAGCCAATGTCCTTCATCCAGGAAGAGGAATCAGGTGCTCTGGGACGGCGTCGCTAGATGTACGACTGTTAAGACCACTGGCATCACTGACGCAGTCTTGTTGGAAAACCCCTGCTGTGATAAACATAATCCTCTGAATGCCAAAAACACCGCAAGTGTTGTCAGGGTGAGAGATGCGCAGATCTGTGCCATGTTCACATAGTCAGGTGATCAGTGTTTACGGTCGCACAAACCTATGTTTATTAGGTGGTGACAATAGACAGTGGGTTAGATTGAAATTCGATGAACAGTGCTCTTGCGAAGAGAAAGCCTTATTATTAAGAATTTTAGGGTGGTAAAAGTCAGAAACTGTATAGTCCGTAAACACTGGTAGATGGAGAGTATATTGGGCAGAATAAAGCATAACTTTGACGTAATTATAACAACAGTAGTAGGAAAAAGACTCCGACTTCAGCAGTATGAATGGTTCAGAAATCCCGGCCCTCATAACCGTTAAACAATCATGAATAGCCCCTGAAACCAAGAACAGTGCAGTTAATTTACAAAACAACACAGAAGCTGTGTCAGGCCGCTTAAGCTGTGTGCAAATTCTGCATCACAATGATAACCCCGACTTTTCAGGCCTTTTAATTCGTGGATTGTTTGCAAACCTCGACAATATTTCCTATCTCATGGGTACAAAGAGGAATTTGTGAAATGATTATAGGCAAGCAGGAGTGCTGGAACGTGTGTGAGCTTCAAAGTTATACATAACATCTAGGAACAGAGCTAACTTGAGACAGATCTATGTTAGAATGCAAGGAGGAAACCAAAGAGAAAAATATTCGCGCGAAACGTAGTAAGAAGTCGTTATATGGGGAATCCAACTGAGTACTGACACAGGCTCTGTTGGGAGGATGAGCGATCGGTTAAAACAGTGCGAGACTACCTCAGAGTCCTCACAAGGCATTTGCCACCAACCATAGCATAGTCTGCAACCGCACTACGGAGAAGACGAGAAACGCGGTCTCGTTTTTAACCGGGATATCGTCATCCTATACAAAGAAGACTAAACATGAAGATGGACAGAACCTTGCGGTTTTCAGACTCTGCACTGCTGACGCCCATGCTAGTAACCTACTGTATAACATAACTAGACTATCCCTATCACACGAAGTCACCGCGAGTTCGGGAGGACAAAATAGAAGCCCCTACTAATAAGGGAAGACCCTTGTCTACCTTTCACGCTTCACACCAATTAACCTTATTGGCACCTTGATCAGGATATTTCAAAGAAGAAACAAGAGAGCTATCAAGTAATATTTGGAATACAAATATTTATCACTCAGTACATAGGATGCCTTTCGGTGTAACTCCAGTGCTTGTTTGAAACATAAGTATGGGTGGGACAGAAGTCATGTGCAACTTTTCAGCAGAATCATTTATATTTTGTAATAACAGTTAATAGAGGAAGAGGGCAATAAACAATAGGAAGGTATTTTAATGGAAAAATTCAACTTGTTTAGCTGAAGGTTTCCGGTCAAGCATCCACGCCATTTAGTACTCCATCGTGTCGCGTCGTCCACGATCACTAGCCAGCTAAGCAATCATATCACACTCCGGCTTCGGTCCCGAAATATATCTCATAATTTGGACGATCAATTGTGGTGTTTTTTACCTTTGGTCTACGCGGAACGAATACTATAGAAGATGAGTGTATTAGACCTTGAGTCAGTATACTTCGTACAATCCGCGGAAGTCATTACCGTCAACCTCTAAAAGAGGATTCACAGCAGGTTAGACAGAGACTGAGGGTCAACTCGAGACTTTCGCCAGAAGGACCGTACTCTCCGCAGTGGCTTGAAGCACTGCTTTTGGTCCTATTTTGTGTACCATGAGCGCAAAACAGCGATATGCCTAAATCGTAAACGGATTTCAGTAATCGCTTAGTTAAGTCTAGGTGATGGACAGTCTCCATCAAAGTAAAACAGTGCAAAGCCATGTATAACGGACACGCAATTGTTATAGCACTTTACGTGGATGTCCCATCATCCTCTTCGTTTCAGGCCCACAGATTTAGGTAAGTTCATATGTTGTGGCCTTAATTTTCTCCTTACCATAACGTGGGCACGGAGGATGTCTGATCATAATGCCAAAAATTTTCAGAAGGGATTAAAGACTATGTGTGTCTTCTTTTTTCTCTCTCATCAGACTGAAACATCTCATAGCTAGAGAGCACAAAGTAGTGGGCGAACTTTATGGGTTGAATACTGATTATCCATCCGAGTAAGCAACCCCTGGAATCAAATCCTAGAGGAAATAGTGTAAACGTCATCATTCAACTATTTCAAGAAAACGTTATACAAGCGCGGATTCATTCTAAGGAAAGGGTTAACATAAGCTTGACACCTATCCCCAACCGAAGTGTGTATCCAAATATCAGCTCCGTCGAGTGACTTCACATAAAGTAGTCAAAGATCATGAATTCCTACTTAACCGTCGAGTATCTGGATTAGAGTACTTAATTTAACTTATACTAACAAACGGGAATACATTGAATATTGAATGCACTACTCTTCACGAAAATATTTGTTTACCTTCCCTAAAGGAGACGTACTACATCAAGCGCCTATTTGATTGTTACCATGAGATGTCGCAAGGGAAAACAACTGCTAAGAGGTAATCATAAGACCATTTATTTATAGTCTTTAGTGAACCCAGTGAACATCCAAAAATATCATTTTTTCAGCTGGTAATCAGTCAAAATTATTTGTGATATACTTTGTTTAGTTTCGATATGCAGATAAGAAAGATATACTTGCCATAGTTGCAGGGATTATTTTTGCAGCGGCAGTCGGTGCGGCAGTTCCCCTCAATATATTTATATTTAGTGGTGTTGTCAATGAATTCACTGCACCATCAATTGTAGCGGAAAGCATATACAGCTCTGTAAAATGGTTTGCCGTTTTGGGAGCTTGCATGTTTGTTGCTGCATTTTTTCAAAACTTCTGTATGAACATTTCCTCAAGCAGGCAAATCAATCGAATCCGTCTTTTGTATTTCAAGGTAATGAATTTTAACCTAGCCACCGTCTTCTTCGCTATATATCAAATACATAATATTTATATGTCTAATGACATAGTACCATATGTGATTCGAAGTTTCTGAAACAATTAGTTCCCTGAATTTTATGACTATCCCGGTTGCTCTTTCTTTCTAGGCTATTTAGTTCTGAATTTGAGATTTAGGGAGATAATCTGTCAGGGTATGCAGACCCCGATAGTCTCAACTGTGATCTTCATTTATGCA
Organism: Trichobilharzia regenti; assembly: GCA_944472135.2. Classification (NCBI taxonomy): domain Eukaryota; kingdom Metazoa; phylum Platyhelminthes; class Trematoda; order Strigeidida; family Schistosomatidae; genus Trichobilharzia; species Trichobilharzia regenti. The sequence goes on along the minus strand of OX235265.1, from coordinate 43,231,632 downwards.
CGCAAGTTACTGACCTTATTACCGGATTTAGGATCATTCAGCAGTAGTGTTTTCCTAAGGTCTCATTTTGAACGAGTTTGCCTTAATCCGCCTGAATGTATTTTTAGGTGTTAACGAAACAATACGAGTACCAGTCTTGATTATCTCATCCGAAAATTGAAACTGTCGCAGTGGATAGTGTTTTCTTTGTTAGTTTGTGCTCAAATATCAAGTAATTGGTCAATTCAGAGCGATAAATATGATGTCGCTTAATTTAACAAAGGATAAGGCATCCTAAGCAAAAACACTTTAGCATTGAAGTTAAAGTGATTTAATCGAATATCATTCAACTCATTCAACTTTACTAAGCATCCATTGGCAGATTTTTGTCTGTTGTTGCACAAACAAAGTTGATTGTTACTAGAATCCAGATGCATTTTGTAATATGACAGCAACATGAAGGTCAACATTTCCAAGTGCTTTTCATGAAATTTGAGTTCAAACGTTATTCATATTGAATTAGACGAAGAGCCTTAGGTGTGAAAAATCTCACAGAGTTACCTTAATATATGTGTCAAACTTAGGCACTGTGGTAGTAAGTAATTCCATATAAGTTTGTTTATTATTAGATGTTTATTAGATGTATCACACAGTGAAACAGTATTATTTACTGGATGACATTTCGAACAAAATTTATTGTTCATAATCATGTCATCAATTATAATCACACAACTTCGAAACTTGAGTTTTATAGTTTTCTTTGTCCTCCCCTATTTGTCGTAGGAGTATTAGAATCGCCTAGATATCTGGGACAGGTGTTGAATCGTTCCTATTACACCTATTTGCAGTTGATTCGATAAACAAAGCTTCTCTTATCAGTCACTCCCTCCATTCACCCTGTTACATTAGATTTTAAAACTGTCATCCTATCCCATCCTATTGTATGGTTGTGTGTAATTGCATGTAGTGCTATTGCTGAACTATTCTCTAGATTTCTTATCTTATTCGGGTCAAAAAATCTAGATTTTGCTAGGTTTTTATGTTCAACTAGTCTGACTACCCCTGTTCTACTAGTTTGACCTATGTATTTGACCAAGCAATGGTTGCAGGCAGGGTATTAGATAAACTAAACTGTTTTGTTTTAAAGGCTCCACAGGATTGATTCTTTAACCGACAAAGCTTGTTTCTAATTGAGTTTGTGGGTTTGAATGCCAACCACTTTTATTCCTGCCCTGTTAAGAATTCTGCGTAAGGTTTCCGAGGTTCCTTCCTTGTATGGAATTACTACTGATGATTAAGATTCCTTATTGCTGGTGTTGTCTTGCGCATATTTGACATGCATGTCGTCATTATTATTATTATCATTGTTATTATCACTATTCCTTCTAACATTATTTATTTTATTTTTTCATTTCCCTACATATTTCTTGACTAATTTGTCGGGTTAATTATTAGGTTTTAAGGCTTCTCTTATATGTGTCACATCCTGTCTTAGATTTTCCTTGCCACTACTTAGTTTTTGTGATCTGTCACTCAAACATTTCACCAATCCTATTTTTACTGACATAGGATGGGATGACCGGAAACCAAAATATCTGTTTGAATGTGTGGATTTCCTGTAAACACTAGTGTTCAACTTCTCATTTTGTTTCCTTTTTACGCTGCAATCTAACATTCGAAGCTCTCCTTTCTGACTTTCTAATTCATAAGTGAATTGAATTGCCTCTACCTTCGAGTTAACGTGTTCGAAAAATCTATCTATATCTTGTGTTCTAAGTACAGTGAATGTGTCATCTACATACCCCCACCATACTTTTGGGGTGGGGGTGAACGTTTCAATCGCTATGCTTTCCCACCTATCCATGAATATATCTGCTACAACCGGGGATATTGGTGATCCCATGGCAACTCCCTCAGTTTGTTTGTATATTTTCTCTCGGGATTTAAATACTGTGGAAGTCAGGCATAGCTGCACTCCCAGCATTATGTCCTCAGGTGACCTTTCCGTCCTAAGTTCGAGTTCTTTGCCAGAAATGAATTCGCTTCTGACTGCCTATATAGCCATATTTATTGGTATAGGTGTATATAAACTGACAATGTCAAAACTGACCATTTTATCTTCATTATTTAATTTTAAATGATCTAATCCGTGTTTTAGTTCATAAGAATTTGTTAGTCTAGATTTTGAGTGGCTTTTAAGGGGACCTAATACCATGGCTAAATATTTAGATAATTCTTAAGTAGGTGAATTCCTAAAATCAACTATAGGTCTAACAAAAACTTGGCATCAGTCAATGAAATCCACAACAGTTGGTCTTAGCCACGTAGGAAGGTGTAGACTTCCAGGCTGGGTCCTCGGGACGGTAAAAATCTATGGTTGGAAACAATTGGTGACACGGCTCAAACTCATCGTTCTCAGTGGCGCAAATGCATCCACTCCCTGTGACTTATGATCTTCAATGAAACTGTTTTGTATTCCTTTATTACTCCTTTGTCTCACACCTCTGCTCACTGTCTCTATTATGCTTTTCTTGTACTTTCTTCTCTTGCTTCGCGTGCTACACGGAATGTGGCGACTTGAACTTCCGCACATTTGTGCAAAGTTCTATGTCGAAAACAGACAGACAGACTAATAGGGTATCCTGACTTATGAACTTTAACAACACCTTACATCCTATTGGGGTTATTATTTTTCGGCATTAAATTAAACCACTTAGACTCACCTAGAAATGGCTTCATTCGGCATATAAGGTCCGCTGTGGACATCTGAAATTTATTCATAACTGTGTCTATTAACTTACTAATTTCCTCACATGGTCCTGTTTGTATGTGAGTATTCACCTTGTTCACATAGTCTAATTTGTCTAACACTACTGTTGCACTTCCTTTGTCTGACTTTGTGATTACTATATGCTTGTTATTCTTAAGGTGTTTCAGGGCTTCTATCTCTGATTTTGTCAGGTTAGGCTTTCCACATTTTGTCATTTTAATGTAAGTACACATTATGCTCCTACTTAATCAACCGTTTTTTGTCTATCCCACTTAGTGATATTTCTAATTTAGGGATGACATCCTCAGGTTTCAGCTTGTCTACTGATATATTGAAATTTAGTCCTTTTTCTAAAGACTTATTTCTGTAGGACTTAATATATGTGTTGAGAGATTGATAACCTACGTTGTTTTATTGATCGCTGTTGACTTCGGATTGTTGACTTCATCGTCCTGAGATGAAGATTTCTCCTCTAATAATTTACTGAACTTTTTGATTTGATTATTTTTTGACTTTTTGAAAGTTGCTGATTTTGCATTTCTAGAGGACTATGTTATAGGATCATAATCTGCATAAGTAACTATTCCTATTAACTTTTGCTTTAATTGCTCAATTTCACATTTGATATGTTGCAACTTTTCAACGAATCGGTGGATTTCTTCCTTCAGGCATAATTTTTGTAGGCTTTCTTTTTGCTTCTAAATCTGTCCATTGGAACTCGAGTTCGTCGAGGTAGGTATTTAGGAATGATTTCATTTTTTAAGCATCGGATGTTGAAAATACGATGATGTTCATATCTCGCTTTAGTTTGCAAAGGTCGAGTCAGTTTATTGATAAGTCTTCATTCAGTAAGACCATAAGTCATATTATTATATGTGTAAAACTTGAACACTGTGGCAGTAACCTTAAATGGAATGGAAGTTCACGTGTGAATAATGTATATCCATTCAGTATGCAACCAGTCATACATAAAGCTCATAGGAATTTCGATTTAGAAGCACTACACTACCAATTTTACTTTCAGCTTGAGGAATTAAAGTATTTGTCACTAATGTTGTCCATTGTTATTATTAGACAATTGTATGAACTGTCGGATCGGCTAAAGAAGTACATGGTTATAAGGTGCTACATCTAATAAATGGACGCATGAGAGAAAAAACAGTAACGTTCTTACACTATGGTGACTGGAGATTTTTATGGAAAAATACATTTTGCGCAGAATGATGAATCTTCCCAGGACGTGAAAGAGGTGGATATACTAATCGCAGGACTGCATTTCACAAAGACCCCCCAAGCGCTGGTTTTTAGCACCTACACGACTCTCCCTATGATACTGAGACTTCCATTTTCGGCTTGTTTTAATCTGAACTGTTCTAAAACTTTTCCGTAGCAATTCTCATTTGGTTAACATTTATGGTCAAGAAGTAATGGTTAGGCTTACGTAGCATAAATGATGGTACTGTTTTCACTCTGGATGACAAATTCTCAGTGCTTCATTTACCGGCAGAAATTGCTACAAAGAATGTTAGTCGACATAGTTGAAAGCTGCTTTCACACCACAAATACTACAGTTCTGTCCGTAGATGACTAATGCACTCTCATCCATGCTTGAAACCCGCTTAATCTTCAAAAGTTTGTTAGTTACAAGTTCCATTTAATATGCATACGGCTATGAATCTTAGCATGACAGTCGACCGAAATGTGCTTGACTATGTCTGTCAGAGAAACTAATGTCGACCAATGGCGTCCATCAGGGATGTTTAATATCTCCATCCTTGTTTGATTTCATCATAGCCGTACTAATGGATTTGACGCTTGTCAGCTTCGATGAAACCGGGATTATTTTGTTACCAGGAAAGTGTCTTTTTGATTTATAGTTTACAAATTATGCAGTCCCTCTGGGTAAACAGGCTGATAAAATGCTTAGTCTTCGTAACATGTTAGGCATATATCTCAGTGAGTTTTGTTTATGATTTGCCTTCTTTAAGTGTAGGATAATATTACAAGACTAATCTGTACCAACTAAAAGTTTAGAGATAGAGTGCGACATGGTCAGGTTTGCTGGTCACTTTACTTCCTTGGTGAAATGCGCCAGCCCTAAAAGACTGGTTGCTGACGACATCTCAGCTCACATACAAAACGCTTGTTGAAAATTCACCAGATTGTATCAATTCTGGAGTGCCACTCAGAGTTTGTCTCCATCCTACTTTACAGCCGTTTACAGTGACAGGTGGGAAGGAACTGGCAATCTCTGACCATACCTCTTTGCATTCAATCGCTCATGTTGGTTAGTATGGTATAGGAAGTAATGGTGAAACTGGGTGTACAGTGTTAAGTAAAAGTGGGGAAGTTAGTCTATGCTGTTGTGAAGATGCATAGGTTAATATGGCTAGGACAAGTGTTACGCATACTAAACATTGCCTCACACGTCGATCAACGTGAGCTGACGGGGAATCAGTTGAAGTTTGGATGAAGCTACACAACGAGATATAGATTATCTGATCGGGATACTCGACAGATTAAGAATCAGTGCCTGAAGAATGTTTGCAACATGGGTGAAAATCGTGATTATTCTTTCTACCCTGGATTTTTGTTTATTACGGTTTTTTCACATTTTCCTCTGCCTTTGTGTTTGCTTAATGAAGTGTGGCAACTTGATCCTCTTCATCGAGAATTCACTCCATTTCATTTCAGTCTACTGAATACCAGTCAACCCCTAGTTGGTACTGACAACAAATTCATGTGATGCATCACAATTAATTAATTGTTTCATTTTCTTTGTCACTTTCTGTTTATATATATATATATATATATATATATATATATATATATATATATATATATATATATACGTGATATGTTTTACACATAACTGCACAGAATCAGACAGCTTGTGATTTTGGTGAATAGTTTCAACTAGCTTGGGTAGTAACATGCTTTACTGGTAAATATATCAGGGAAAATTAAGTTCTGATGAGATGCTTCAGTGTTAGTCGATTGATTTTGTAGTAGAATACATTTAGTCACATTTAGGCTGGTCTACCACCAACACACTTGAGAATATTCAGGAAGTTGTTGGAATGAATATGTATTAATTTCTCAGTTTCGCAGCTATTTGGAGTTTAAATACTAACGGGAATAAAGCACGAGAAAGACTCTAAAATATTTCTTATATAAAATGAGGAAATGGAAATTCAAGAAAGTGATTCAACCATCATTTCGCCTTTTATCATAAATTTTTGATTTTATTTTACACAGAGTATTTTGCGGCAGGATATCCCATGGTTTGATGAACAGTCCTCTGGAGCACTAATCAGTAAGCTATCTCAGAATATTGATATCATTGAAACTGGGATTGGACCAAGATTTGGAGAATTTGTAAAATATATATCAGGATTCATAACGGGCATTGTGATAAGCTTTGCTGAAGGATGGAAATTGACTCTTGTTGCATGTGCAATGTTACCTATTATTTCTGCTGTCTTTGGTTGCTTTGGATTTATCATGAAATATTTCACATTCAAAGAAATAGCTGCATACGCTCGCGCAGGTTCAATTGCTGGAGAAGTATTGGAGTCTGTACGTACTGTTGTCGCATTCGGTGGAGAGAAAAAAGAATCGGAAAGGTATAGAGAACAATTAGGTTTGGCTGAAAAAGTTAGCATTCGGAAGTCAACAGCAACTGGTGGAGGTAAGAATAGATAGTGAATTTTTCTTGAAACTAACAAACTAATATTCGTTTGACGAAAGTTAATGCTACTTCACCTGTTGTTTTGTGAAGTATTTTTGGAATAAATAAATGAGCAGATAATTTTTAAAATTAAGTGTAACCGAAAAATGACTTTGCTTTGTTGCTAAAGTTGACTTAGGTCAAATAACTTCTTTATGAAATACTTACCACCTTCAGAAATATTTATATTCTATTGGTCATTTTACAGTTGAATGAAGGTATCATCTGTTTTCTGAAATATCCCCTGTCTGTTGAAAACTAGTCAGGATGCCATGCTACAAGTAATCAGTAGAAGCCTATAATATGAACATAAACATTTCATGGTTCACAATCTTTAGCCAGTATTGCATGCTTATTTCCATTTATCTTTGTCGTACTTCAACTTTTCTCATCCGTACTAATATAGAACCAGTACTGCGGCACGAAGTTTTATTTAAATCTCTTATATCATCTATTCATAACAGATGGAAATAAAGATAAATATACTGAATCGGAGTCTAGTTTCTACAACTACATACTTCATTAAAGAAATTTAAATACCTTATTCTATTCGTTTTTAACTTATGAACTGAAAGAATTCGACTAAAAGTGATATCCATAACTGGGAGATTTCGTTCATTTCTTCACGTTCTGAGTAGGACTTAGGACTTCCTGTCTTCCATCCTAATTTTCAGTAGGTGCAGTGCTTTTTGGTGAGGTGAGGTGAGGTTGCTAGCCTCACATCTAACCTTCCCTCTTTACAAGATGTATCACCGATGAAGTGATGTTTAGAAAGTGCGTCGGGTGGGAACTGAGATCATCTCAAAGTATTTAGGGAAAATCTTCAGAGATTAGTCTTTCTGTTAATAATGAGTGAGTTTAAATTAATATATTATGTAATCTGGAAGTTGTTTATAATTTTAGTTTTTGAAAACATGCGCTCAACAACCTTAAAGCAAAGTATACTAAACTCAGTGAAATTATCCATAATATATGCTGTGTTTTATTATATTTCAGTGAACGGTGCTATAGGATTGACAATATTCTGTTCCTCTGCTTTGATATTTTGGTATGGTATTAAATTAATCATTGAAGAAAATTACAAATCTGGATCAGTTATCCTGGTATGTTGTTTAATCTATTTTTTTTTAAATAAATAGCTGATTGTAAATGGGGGCTATGAACTTGTGTGAAAAGTTATGTTGTTTATTTTGTCTGATTTCTGTAGAAATTCCTGCAAATTTCCCCTGATATTTAGGTGCTTGACGATTCGATGAACTTATCACTATGACTTCTTCTAATCCATGTTTTTATGGGTAAAAATAACTTCCATTGCCATTAGAACCGGAAAAATTTGTGTGAATTCATTACTGTTTCTAATAATGTATAAGAAGAATGATAAATAGTTCAACAGTCAATAAAATCCCTACAGACCAATACTTGAATATCAATGAGATGCGCACTAGCGACTTGCCTATTCAGGTAGGTAGTAACGTGTGATTTCAAGAGGAGTTCGTGACCAGTAAGATACAGAAGATAGGGTGTGAAGACAAATACTCACCGAAGAAATTGGTGAGTGGTCGCGCTATGTTGTGAATTGGCAGAAGTTGGAATTAATGCGCTGGCCATTGGATTGGGTCCCATTGTCTTAATGGTCTGCGTGCTCGCCTCATTTTAAGCAAAAGATCCTGGGTTCACCACCCACTGGTGAGTGCGCACTGATGAAGGGTCCCAAACTAGGACGAAACAGCTGCCCAGTACTTCCCGTTGGTTTTCCAATGGTTCTCTAACTGCCATCAGCTTGTGAGGAAATCCTGTAACCCTTATGGATAAAACTTTTATAGGGTCTAAAGATTTCACATGTACTCAAGTAAATATCTGTCAAAAGTTTCTCTTATTTATCGGTTGTGTGTGATATTCTGTTATAAGATTATTAGATGTGTATTTACGTATCCAATCAGCAGATGAGACGATATGAACATAAATTATATCTAAGCAGTCATTCAAAAATTCTAGAAGCACAGAGAGATTTATTTATTGTATATTTATTTCACATTTATTTCATACGTATTTATGAAATGAACAGTTTTAATGAAGCTGAAAAATCCCTGTTTTCCTTAAGTGATAACAGTGGAAATCATAATTCACAAAAAAAAGAAGATAATTCAGCTTCTTTTCGGCGAATTCATTTTCTTAGCTGTACAACTGCAAATATATATGTGTTATTTTGTATGTATGTGTACATTAAGTTTGTCAAACAAAATTACAATTGGTTATGGTTGTTTTAACTAGACAGGTGAAAATTGGTAATTGGAGTTACGTAATACAAAATCAGTCAAGAAAATTAGGTTATAATGAAATTAGGGTGGTAACAACTCACCACCTTTGTTACTAACTTAATTTCATTAACACCTAATTTTCTTGACTGATTTTGTATTACGTAACTCCAATTACCAATTTTCACCTGTCTAGTTAAAACAACCATAACCAATTGTAATTTTGTTTGACAAACTTAATGTACACATACATACAAAATAACTCATATATATTTGCAATTGTACAGCTAAGAAAATGAATTCGCCGAAAAGAGACTCTTCACTGATCTACGAGTTTCGTTTTCATTCATGCCTGTATGGGGATTATCCATGAATCATTCAGTTTATTTATTAATTATTTTTTTGAAGATGTTCATTTCAACAAAATTTATTTAATATAAAGGGTAGGCTGTTATGGTCTAAGTGGTCCAATAAATAAAGTTCTGGCGTTTCAAACGACGCGTGCTAGGTCCGAGTCTCGGTGGAAACACCATTGCTCACTGTGGATTGCAGGTATCTCTAACTAACGAGTTACAAGCAGGACGAAATTCACATCCTAGATTCTACGGCTAGTTACTATCCATTAAACAGAATTTACTAAGGTTTTTAAAAATGTAATAGCGTTTTCCACCACTACATATATGCTTATATTAAATTTTAATTATTATTATTGTTCCCTTGGTTCCTAGCTGCTTTAAAAATCAATCTATCTGAGACCTATGTGAGAATTTAACAAAAATAATACACTGCAATGATCTAGTCTTTATGTGTTATGCAATAGTTTCAATCAAGAGCGATAATCTGAGAAATTCTTTGAAGTACTAAATATTGCATGATTTATTATGGCGTAAATTTTGTTTTGATAAAGTCTCAAAGTGTTATACAGTAATGTTTACTGATGACGTTTCGAGCACAATTTATTGCTCAGTTGTGTGGGTAACTTGATATGATTATGAGCAATAATTTGTGCTCGAAACGTTATCAGTAAACAATACTATATAACACTGTCAGACTTTATCAAAACAAAATTTATCCATAATGGAATTACACTCTACCACATTGCATAAATTTTATTCATATATCAATTGCATGATTCAACCATACGTGCCATTGTTCAGCCTCTCATACTCACTGCAGCAATAAAGTTGTAATGAAGCTGTGAGACAAGGAGGGAGGCAAACCATTAAGTTTACCAGGCTGCATCGGTTGAGATGGCTAGGAGATATATTGCAAATGTTGAAATAGCAGCATTCTCAAAAATCAGAGTTAACTGACATAAAACTAGCCTATAAAACAGTCAGCTTCAGTCAGACAAAAATGTGACATTAGTCAATCTATGAAACCTTTGATGGTTGGTTTCACTCAAGTATTGAGGTCCAGAATGTCTATATTTTGCTCATGGGATGACAAGAATGAATGTTTTGAGACTGTTGGTGTCTTGGTTCAAAATGTCTGTCACTGCATGTTATCATTCAGTTTCTGTAAATCATCACTAATCTTCATCCAGTTATCCTTTCTCTTCAGTGTAGCTTCAGTAAATTAATTTTCTCTGATTTTATGTATACTTTTCAAAAGTGTGGTAACTTGAACAGATGAAGTTTTATTCACAGTTTTATTTTGAAAATAAAGTTTGTCAAATGTTAAGCAGAGGTTTGGACAAATACTGATAATGATTTCAGATAGTCAGTAAACTTAATACAGTTATTTCAGTTTTCACTTCTAACAATCCACACTCTTGCTAATATCGTTTTACTTATGGCTATCTTATGCGCTAGCTAAATAAAACAACTCCAACTTTTTCGACTAAGTAATTTCGATACGAAATTATATAGATAGCTTACCAATGCATAATTTCTTTGATTGTACACTAGATAGTAGTGGCCGTTATGGGTCTAGTCATTCATTTGATGCAGACTGAATTCTATTGTTCAAGTTTTCATACCTGACGTAGGATATTAGTTTCATCTGGTTTCCAATCAAAGTTTCCATTAAACTTCTACAGGAGGTTAATTGTGATTCTGAATAGATCAGTGTTAATGTCTCTGACTGCAGCACTGGGTGACATAGGTTCGAATCTCAGAAGCAGTGTGAATTTATTCAAGATTGCAGATACGTCTTGCCGACAAGTGACAACAAGCCCGAAACCTAGGTCAAAGACTTCCTACCGATTGCTTTTAACTATCCAACAAACCATAGTATTACAGTGTAATTCAAAACAAATGTATTTCTACACATGATATGGTTACCACTCTTAGATTTTTGGAATTGCACATATTTTACTATGGCGTCGTCGGTGGTTCAACAGTTGAACGCTCGTCAACCACACCAAAGGTTAGGGTTCGATCCCCGGCCAACGCACTTCTAAACCTCACTAAGCCGGCACTAAGGCCGGTAAAGACGGAAGTTTGGACATAGGGCTAGCGAGTTCATACCGTAAAAATAAACACCGCTATTAGTGAAACTTCTAAGCTCTAGTGGAAGCCCTATGTTCCGGTTGGAACATAGAGAAGTAAAAAAATAATATATTTGACTAAAGGAACTCCGTCCAAAAATTAATGTAACTAAGCATTATTGGATCATCTCTAATTTATATGTCTAACCATTGTGTTTACACCTCATTTATAAACGATTATCAAAGTATGTATGAACAAATGACACATAAAAATACTGAAATAACAACTGAAAATTATATCGAAAGGAGAAAAGAAATGGACGAAGTATGATGTCTGTACACACAGTCAGTTTATTGAAACCCTGTGTAAGGGTACAAATATTTCCTTGTATTTCTTTTATGAAAAAATCCACTTTAAATAGTGTACAGTGCAAAATTTGATTATTTTTTTCACAACCTAAATTTGTTTGAAATGTAATAAATAGCTACAGATAACTAGCATTTCTTAAACAAAAAAGTACCTATTAAACACTAGAAATATGCACTCATGAAACATAATATAAATGCCAAAGACCATTAGTTATCTAAAATTTCTACTTGCCTATTCTTTTTACGAGTTGATCACGGATTGATATCAGTTAGAGAAAAAGTGAAAACCAGCACGGAGTACTGGACAGCTGCTGTTTCATCCTAGTTTGGGAATCATCGACAGTACGCACCCACCACCAGGGTCCGAACACAGGACCTTCCGGTTACAAGACAAGCTGGCTCGTATACCATTCAGCCACTGGGACCCAATTCAATGGCTCATGAATTCTAACTTCTACCAATTCAATGGTTCTCTAACTTATAACAATCCGTGATCAATTCGTAAAAACATAACTAACCCTTACAAACCAAAATATAGAAAAAAACTTACCTGTTCTACCAAGCGTATCTATTTTGTAACTGTAGGACATGAAGGATTTTATCATGCAGTTGTTAACAAACGGGAGAGTAAGTAAACAGTCTAGTAGACAAAAAATTGAGATTAATTTCAATTCAAAAAAGAGTCATGTTGTTATAATGTTGATCTAGTATCGATTTAAATTAATCCACTTAAAGTGTGTATATTTAACAGCAATTTTGAATTCCCTGAATATTTTTAGAAAAGGATAATTTATAAATCAATTATACTTTAAAATTTTTGGTAATTTAGAACATCACAGATGGGAAGGCAATTGAAGTTAATATTATAAAAATATTATTTACATCAGGTGGTGTCTGAAAAACAGACAACGAACTGTTTTCTTACAATATATTTCGGAATGCCTGTCATGTAACTGTTTATGAATAAATACGTTTTATGTTCATGTTTTCACAAGAAACAATGAACTATTTAGTAGCTTAAAAAGAGTATGGGTGGCACAGTAGTTAGGACTCTCGCCGACCATGCATATGGTCCGGGGTTCGATCCCCTGCCGATGCATACCCGATATCAATGTTCGACCTGCAAAATTTGGGCTACCGATGTCACATGCTGAAAATTCCATACTTCTACCAAAAGGTACTGTGTGGAATCAAGCTGTAATAAAATAATAATTAATTATCTGTGTTGAAAGTGACTTTTATCGATAAAGGAAGCTGCCTTTGAAATAAATTTAAGCATTTCAAGTGCATATTTATTTTCTTTACGTCCCCAGTGGAACATAGAGCCTCAGACTACAGTACCAGCAGTGCTATTTATTTAGATGGCGTGAAGTTGGTAGCCTCATGCCCAACCTTCCCTCTTTACTAGTACTATTACCAACTTAGCGAGATTTAGGAGTGCATCGGCCAGGGGTTCGGACACCAGACCTTTGGCGTAGTTGGCGAGCATTCTACCTCTGAACCACTGATTTTCAGTTGCACAGAACAGTGTGAATGAATTCTCTGAAGACTGTAAAATTCTCTGTTATCTATCATAAAAGCCTAACAATCACTTTACAATAAGTAGGTGTAGGTTTCCGTCCCGATAAATCTAAATTACAGAAGTTTATAGGATGAATCAAAATGATGAGTGGAGGTTCACGGTTTCTTTAGATGATGTTTCACTTGAGTGAAAGTTCGTTCATACACTTACCACAATAATTTCTCTTATCAATACAAATACTATGCTCGCGTGTCACGGCTGAACAGTCAAGTGCTAGAGTAAAAGAGATATCCATTACCCCTCTTCTTCTTTCTTTCTTTTCTTTAATTCCAGTCGGAATGGAGTGGAATATTCATTAAGATGCCAAATTTTATTTACGAATCTTTCACTTGTTCCCCAATCAAAGTTACTAGGATTCTCAGCTCTGTTTCCATCATGAGCGTAATTATATTCACTGCTTTAAGGTAACATACATAGATTAGTCGTGTGTCCTTATAAGCGTAAAAAGCTTTTAACAAAGTAATTCTCAATGTCACTTAATTTGCTTACAGATATTTATTAACGTTCTCCTTGGGAGCATCTTTCTTGGTAATGCTCTACCTAGTTTTCAATATTTCATGAATGCTCAAGCGTCTGCCGTTGAAATTTATGGTACAATCGAACGCGTAAGTTCCTTTCTGCATTAATTTGGTTTCATTTCCATTATTATTCTCTTGAGTTTCCAGTGGAGTACAGGACTTCAACAGCATACCTCCATTTCACTCTGTTCTTTGCGGTCGTTTTCACGTGGCTCCAGGATGGTTCATCGGTATTCAACTCCTTTTTACACCATCTCTTCCCTGTCAACCTCGTACTCACACCCACCTTGACGTTTCCCACTCAGATTCTACTTGAGGGTGTGACGTATGATATCACTGAACGGTAACCATAGAATGTGTTTAATCCATCTTTATCGACCCGCCTATTTTAACTGTTTACTACAAGTCGATCCAAAACTCAGAAAAAGAACGATGGTTGGGTATAGGGCTAGCCGCTCTATCCCAAAAAATCAATCGAATGGCTACAGAAACTTCAAAGCCTAGAAAAAATATAGTTAAGTTATGTAACAAATATGTAGTTTAGACTGTGTTTTCACTATATAAGGGTTAAGTTAATTTCTGATTGACGTGAACTTGCATTTATCATACACTACTAAACACAATGAGAACAAAAAAGCTAAGTGAAGAATGTTCGTATATTTCAATATACCTAGAATATAATTTTTTTATTCAAACTATGTAGATGTCAGTAGGATAATAAAAAATTATATCTGCTGGCAGTCTCAGTTTTAAACAAAAGAAAAAACAAAACAAATTCCTTGTTGAAATATTTTTTATTAACTTCTCTGTAACTGAAAACTTTCAATAAAATATACAACATTATCGTCGAATTTTAGCATTAATATTTATTTCATTCATCTGAAAGAATCTAAAGTTGGCTAAAAATATTCAAAAATTTGATTGGCTTCAGGATTTCATCAGGGACTGACACTGGTTAAACGACCATGAGAAAAACTGGGAGTACTGGACAATTGCTTTGTCCTAGTTTAAGACTCTTCAGTGGGGCTCGAACGCAGGACCCTCTGGTTAAAAGGCGCGTTTGTAGACCATTAAGCCACTGGGACTCGATCTAGTGGTCCATGAATTCTGAATTCTACCAATTCACAATATGGCACGACCACTAATGGGTTCAAGTGGCTTAATGGTTCACAGACGTGCCTTATAACCGGGACGTCCTGAGTTCGAGCCCCAGTAACTGCGTACTGACGAAGAGTCCCAAACTAGGACGAGACAAATGGATGTCCAATGGTTCTGTAACCGATGTTAGTTAATGATCAAATCCTGAAACCAATCAAATCCCTGCAACTCAACATTAGAATAACAAATTTAAGTTTGACTGATTAACTTTAGATCTAATGCATCAAAGTAGGTATAATTCTGTTTATCCATTATGAAGTTTATAATCACTGCAGAATATTTTATTCCGCTTCAGGTTCCAAATATTGATAAAATCGTACTGGAAGTCTTATTCCAGAGTTTTCTGGAAATGTGGCATTCAATAATGTCTCGTTTGTATATCCAAGCCGACCAGATATTACAGTAAGTAATCATGCCATATATACACATAAAATTTTGATGTCCGCTTCTTTCCTTTTTAGTTAGCTTAATAACAATGAATCATACATAACAGGAACAACGTTTACTATAAATAGACACTATTAGAAATTGTTGTGTTTTGTAGATTTTTAGAAGTGCAAATGCATAAAGGATTTTATAAGTCCTATAGAAAAATTAAAATGTACCTCATATGACTTTTTATTCAAGTAAAGCAAACAATTCACAATAATTTTTTTTTAAAATAGTGTCTTAGTGTCAGTTTTCTTATAATGGTGATATTACGCATTAAGTATATACGTTTGTTAGATATCATCAAGATATGAATGTCTACAATTTTAAGGATAGTTTTCGCAAAACAGATTTTATTTCTGCTTCTCCTTGTAATGATTCGATGACAGGATACATAGCATAAAATATTGCTGTCTTTTGAAAAGTATCTGAATTGTTGGCATTTTATCATTATAGGCTCCATCTGGAGTGCATTTCACTTCAAATCAGAGAGTATGGCGTAAACAAATAATATACTCTTTGATAGGAAGAATCAATCAACTTTCACGTTGTGGGCAGCCAGGAAGTAACAACCGCCCACACACTTCAAAAAGCACACAAAGCCTTCCTGAGCATCATTCCACTTCACTCACATCACCTTTCTCATCTTGCTTCTCTACTACAGTTAGTACTATTCTGCAGGCTAATGAGTCATCTTCACTTCACTCTGTGACCACGAACAACGGTGAGAGCCATAGAAACACCCCAGACAGCCTTTTAAAGCCACGTAACCAACTTCATATAGGAACATTTAACGTCAGGACCCTCTGCCAAATCGGACAACAAGCATCAATAGCAATAACTCTGGCAACTCGAGTCATGGATGTATGTGGTGTTTTGGAGACACGCATACAAGACCCGAGTGTGGTCATTCACTTGACCTCACCTGGTGTAGACTTCCTGTTGGGGTCCTGCGGACGGTAAAAACCAATGGTTGGAAACAATTGGTGACATGGCTCAAAATCGTTCTTACTGGCGCAGATGCATCTACTCCTTGTGACTTATGATTCCAATGAAACCACATTGTTCTTCGTTATTACTATTTCCTTGTCTCACACCTCTGTTTACTGTCTCTAATATGCATTTCTTCTCTTGCTTTGTGTGCTACATGTGGGGAGTGTGGCGACTTGAACTGCCGTACATATATGCAGTGTTTTATGTCGAAAACAGACAGACAGGAAGGTGCAACTCCTTGAGGCCGTTTTGAATTCAACGCTAGTCACTCAATCATTCTTTTTGTTAGATGGTTAAAGGTGATCAACAGGTAGCCTTCGACCTGGGTTTCGTGCTTGCTGGCATTCGTCATCGAGGTGTATCTGCAATAATGAAAGAACACAAATACCTTCCGAGATTCGAACTCACATCAGTCTCCTCCACAGTCAGATACGTTAACACTAAACTATTGGAATTCGTAACCAACCTCATGTAGGGCTGCAAAGAATACTTTAATTGAAAACTTAGTGATCCACTTCCGAATCTCAGAAGCGAAATGTCTCCCTATTAAAACGCAGATATATACTCTTGATAAGTGCCAACAAGCCGGAACTCAGGTCACAGAATCCCTGCCGACTGCTTCCAACTGTCTCACAAAAATTCATTACGCACCATGATAGCTAACCACCTAGAATGTTGGCCATATTTTGAACCTGACTGATATAATTCAATCTGTACCAAATGAAAGACCAGACGCATGACATTTGTTACCATGTAGCGTCAAATCAAAGTAATTTATTTTCCTTCCAATGTCCGTTTACAAACATTATGGTATATTTTTTGCTTTTGATAATATTTCTAGTTAAATAGTTACAGCAGAAAATAACGTATCATTTATTATGCGAACATTCAGTGAAATATAATTATCGATGCAGAAAGGAGGACGAAATTTGTACTACAAAATGATATCATTCTATTTCACAGGCTACCTCGAACAGATACAGCTGAGTTCTGTTATCAATGGAACAACCTACTATCACCGATATGGTGATGAGGCATTTGCAGTTTGCAACGACATGGATCACACATCGGTATTATATCATCGCCTAAATGAGGCCCATCCAAACATCGAATTCACCATGGAATATGAAAGTAATAATGAAATCAATTTCCTGGATTTAAATATAGAAGGAACAAACGAAGGTACGATCGAAAAGTCCATCTATAGAAAAGAAATGTATACTGGGCAATATCTTCACCATAAAAGCTTTTGTCACATAACCTACAAACGTAGATTTGTGGGGACTTTGTACGACAGAGTCAGGAAGCTATGTTCACTAAACAAGGTCGAAGAAGAATTAGGTTTCGTCGAGAAATGCCTAAGAGAAAATGAATACAAAATGAATGCAAAAGTATAACGGAGAAACTAATACGAAAGAAAAACACACAACTGTAGAAAAGAAGAAAGTGTTTATTTGTCTACCATATAAAGGAGATGCAGTGTCACGAAAGATTGGCAAAAGACTGAAACGTGCAATAAAAAGAAGCTTCATTGCAGCCAAATTCATAACATCATACAGCATCACTTCTTCTGTAAACCAATCGAAACTGGATAAACACCTTGCTGATGTCACCTCCAACTGCGTTAACGAATTCACGTGCACTTATGGGAGCAAGTACATTGAAAGGACAGAAAGAAGAGCTTCTATCCGGTTTTCTGAACATGTTCCAAGAAACCCATGCCTGGAAGGTAGCGAATATTCTCAGGGTGCAATTACCAGACATATCGTTGATACTGGTCATCTCTTAGAGATTTCTAAGTCCTTCAAAATATTAAATAGACAAAAGACAGCAAATTTACTACGACTCGCCGAAGCAATCGTGAAAAAACGATTCAAACCAGACTTATGCATACAGAAAGAAAGTGTGATTAAATTCTCACTCCCTTGGTAACAGAATTTTGATTAGTCATCTAATTCAGTGATCTCAACTCACTGAACAAATCTCATTTTCTAAACTGTAACCGCTTTTGTTTTTTGACTTGCTATGTGAACCTACAAGCCAGTACTGTTTGTTAATTTTTTCTGTTTTCTGTCTTATCCTCCCACTCTTTTCTACTTTGACAGAGTTCATCTTAGGCAAGTTCATCGTCGTATTTCGAACATCATCCAACGTGGTTAAGTAAGGGACAAAAAAGATCTATTCGTAGCTCTTTTTAGCCAACCTCGTTGATACTGAGCATAAGATTGATGTTAATACAGCATTTAAAATTATTTATCGCATTCCAACTTATCTTAATTTTGCTTTGCGAGTTCGTCTTCTACAGACGGCTGAGGCGATTGGCATTTATCTGAAGAAGACAAGCCTATGTGTACAGAAAAAATTTGTACAGCCACTTTCCCTACCGTGGCCATCGTCGCAAGAATGGATAAACAGGACTGCGTCATCCCCCTAAACCTATAAAATTATATTTGTCTAAATTATTTATTTATTTTATTTATTTTGACCACTTTATCTTTAATTTACGTGTTATTCTTGTAAAATTAATTTATTCTATCCATTTCCACCTTTTAAATCTGTATTGATTTTCTTCGTTAACTATTAACCCATTGACACTGTTTAATTATTGTTAACAAACTTATCGCCACTTAATTGGCAAACTGTTGTATTGTAATTAAAATGCTATATATATTAGAGTAGAGCCAAAGATGAGGATCTAATCGAAAAGTAAATATTTCTTCGCTCAATCTTTCTGTTTTCTAAATGTCTAAATGGGGATTTTTTCTTTAGAGTATAAATTGTTGATGAAAAATTAAACTAAAAATTGTAATGCTTACATTTCGGATGTGTCGGTTTTATAGTATTTCTTCTCTACTACCAATTAAACATTAAATTATGTTATAATCACCTATGTAACCATAGTAATTTCAGATCGTTTGCAGCTGATGAGAAACTGTGGAATAGAATGATATCATTTTATACTGCAAATTTCGTCTTCCTTTATGCATCAGAATTTATCTAGGGAACCAAATGTATGAAATATAATTATCATTAATTTATCTACTCTACAATATACAAGGTTTCGAAAATATTATGAACGCATGTCATTATGATGTATTGTTCAATTATGGAAATCGTTAATTTTTTTCCCTTCACGTTCCCCAGTGGAACATAGGGCTCCAAGCTACAGACTTGAAGTTTCTGCAGCAGTGTTTATTTTACAGGATGTGGTTGCTAGCCTCATGCCCAACCTTTCATTCTTACCAGCTTTATTTCTGGCTTAGCGAGGTAAAAGTGCGTCGGCCGGGAATCGAACCCCGGACAATGTACATGGTTGGCGAGCGTCCTAACCGCTATGCTGCCGACGCAGAAATTGTTTCAGTTTGAACAGACATTGCTTCCTGAAACTTTTCAACACTGTAATATATTGTGATGTAATTAGTGTGTTATTCAAGCATTCAGGATAAGACAGATGCGAACTAAGACATATTGACAAGTACAGCTGAGTATATGTACCACCGAAGTGGGTAAAGCCGAAATTTTTGAAAAAAATTAGGTGTAGTCTCAGAGCATTTGAAAATACAATTTTCCGTCGATTTCTTTATACATTTAATTTAATTTTTTGTTTCACATTTCAGATTCTTAAGAATTTTTCTCTAACAATCAAAAGTGGTCAAACAGTGGCACTTGTTGGACCAAGTGGTTCCGGTAAAAGTACAATCGTTCATATGCTGCAAAGATTTTATGACCCAGTGGAAGGCGAGGTAGGTGTAATATATGCCTGATTCTTTAATTAACGCGTAGGTTGTCAGTTTCAAGTTCCTCTAAGAATTAGTTCGGGTTTATGAAAAAACAAACATTCTATAGTTGGAAATTATTATTAATAAATACTCTAAATAAGCTGTACTCATATCTGATAAACTGATATTTTTAGTTTAAAAAACCGTGGTATTCCTTGGAAAGATTATTTCATCATTTTAACTTAAAGAAAAGTAAAACTTTGAGTGTATGTCGAAAATTTCTTAAACTTTTTTCAAGTATATGTCAAATTCTGAGATAGTACTGTTCATATCGATCATAATGATGTTCATATGCACGAGGTCTTTGCCATCTTCTAATTCATTATTGAGTCTTTTATGGTTAATTCCATTTTGTTTTACAAAAACCATCTTTTTAAAAATTTTCTATCAGGTATTACTTATGTGAACATGTATTCAGTCTGTTTTTGTTGAGATTAGTCTGGCATTAAGACTGAAGTAATTTGTCACCCATTTATAATGCCAAAATTAAAACCGACTAATAAATTGAACAGTTCTTTGATGTTCTAATGAGACAATTATTCGTATTTTTTCAATTTCTTTTATTCGGTAAAACATTTTTCTTCTTGAGTTAAAAATAAGTGCAATATTCAAGATATAATTTAATTTTTATCAGCCTTATTTTATTACTATGCACTTGAGTTCCTGATGAAATATAGGGCTTTAGAAGCATATTTTGACTCCACTCTGCTCATTGTAGTTCTTTTTAGCTGACTTTCCAACCTCTTATTAGCTTTTTCCTCTTCCTGACAGAATCTCTTCCATGTCACTCTCACATTAACTTTCAACTCATCATTACTCACCCGGATTCCACTCCAGGATTTGCCTGGTGCCTGATTTCATGTGAATATCTGCCTCATTCGGCATATTTTTTGGATACTACCTTCTTGATTGAATCATGGTTGCTGATCATTTCCGGTCGGTTACCTGCTCTTCACAATGAAGTGCAGACAGCTGTTGATTAAAGTTTGTAGCCTTTTGCAAAGGCTAATGATGAAGGATGGAGTCTCTCGACCATACAGAATGGTTATTGCTTATTTCGAGTACTTACATGTACAATGTAAAATACTGCTTGCAGTTAAATAATGGACAAGAATGAAACAAAACTGAAATTTATTATTTTTGTAGGATAATTAAAGAAATAATTATTTTCTTCTCGTAGAACAATATCATACCAAAACGTAAGTTAAAAGTTGTAAAAGCCTGTTGAGAATTCGATTCTGTGTTTTCTGTTAACGACAGTGTTCAAAAATCAATGTAAACTTCTGACAGTTTCATACCCTTATTGCTTTTTCAGGTACTAATTGAAGGTGAAAATATAAAGAATCTCGACCTTAAAGCTTACCGGAATCAGATTGGATGTGTACAACAAGAACCAATACTTTATGAAGGAACTATCAGTGATAATATTAGATTAGGAAAACTGGATGCAACACAAGAAGAGATAGAAGAAGCAGCAAAATTAGCCAATGCTCATGATTTTATAAAAAATCTTCCTGATGTAAGTTGTTACTGTTATGTGAGAATGAAAGTTATTTCCACAGAGTGACTAGCATTTTTACCATGCTAATAGATAACACACTCATTATATTTTAATTTTAGGCATATGAAACTTTTGTAGGTGAACGAGGTGGTGGAATGTCAGGTGGTCAAAAACAACGTATTGCTATAGCCAGAGCATTGATAAGAAAGCCAAAACTATTACTGTTAGATGAGGCAACATCAGCTCTTGATACAAAATCAGAAAATATTGTTCAAAAAGCTTTGGATAAAGCAAGTGAAGGCAGAACTTGTGTAGTTGTCGCTCATCGGTTAACTACAGTTCGTAATGCAAATTTAATAATTGTACTTGATAAAGGAGTAGTTCGTGAATCTGGTACTCATGATGAACTTGTGGCTAAGAAAGGCCTCTATGCTACAATGCTGAATAATCAGGTAATTTGAAACTGTGATGATATTAGTGAATTCTTTGCTTGCATTTAAAAAAAACAATAGACAACAGATTTAAGTTGACAAACGTTTTGATAATATATATATCATTCTCAGTTTTCAAACTAATTAAGGCTAAGATGTCTGTATTTTTATTAGTATGATTCTGTCATTTAAATGCATAAGTTATAAGGTATATGTGTATACTGTAGCAAGACTACTTAATTTATCTATCTTAAAAATATTAGCGGCGAGTTGGTCGTCCAAGGGTGACTTGGAGAAGGTCACGTGAAGAAGAGATAAAAGCATGTGGACAGACTTGGAGCGGTGTGAAAAGTTGGAAGGAAACCGGAGGGAATGGAGACGTGCGGCTGAAGCCCTATGTTCCTCTAGGAATTAAAGGATATAATAATATTAGCTGAAATGACTCTGACTTTGAGAGTCTAAGAGTAAGGGATTCAAAGAACTAAAATGTAGACAAAAAAAATGTAAAAATCGCTTCATAGTTTGCTCCAAACCTATGCGAAGTTAGTGGTATTCTTCGAAAACTATGGGAACAGGTTGCCCAGTGACTGATAACTGATATAAAAGTTTAGTGTTTATAAAGCATGTCGATGAGTTATCCGATATAAGCTAAATGCTTCAATATGGCTGTGTTATGAAGCTCTCTAGTTTGATAAAGGATGTTGACAAGGGTGTTTGTCAACAAGGCTTCCGACTCATTTTAATTCATCAATCAGTCATTCAAATAATATTTCCCATAAAGTGTGTGCATTTCGATTGCATACATAATTTATTTACGTGTAATTGAATATTTCATAAAATAGAAAAATAAAATTAAAAATCAGTGTGCTTTCTTATTTAGGGTATATCTGAAAAAGCTGAAAATGAGGACCTCGAGGCTACTGAAGACGACAGTCTTGAAAACGATTTACCGAAGAGACCTGAAAATGTTTGGAGACTTGAAGATGACCATGATGTAGGTCCTTTTATGCTTACTAAAGTTGTTAAATGTCAATATTTGAGGCTTATAGTCAAATTTTATGTTGAACGCAATGCCTTACTATTATCCATTTTATGCTGTTTACTCATTTGTCAATTTAACTAGTTCATAATCACGTTATAGCGTAAAAATCTCAGCTAGCTCCCTAGAATAGTTGGAGAAACTATTTATTCACAAGGCTTAATTCTAACTGTATGCATACGATTTGCCAAGTTTTCCCCAAATAATATCATATTACAATTATATGCGTCCATTTACGTAATATACGTAACAATAAGAAACTCTAAATTACTAATAAAACAGTTTACCCGTATCAACTTTTTTTAAAGGATCTGCGAAATTAATTTACCACATAAGATTATGGGAGGCATTTTGTCAGAAAGATTCTGGCCACTGTTATGTCCCCGGTAAGTGGAGATCAATCAAAAGATGGCCGGAAAAAGACAAGTCCTGTAGCAATGTCTGAAACGTTTATCTAAGAAGCTCTGAAATTCATCAAAGAGACTGTCTGACCCGCATTATTCCCATTATTATTATCAATGGTGAATTTTATAAGTGTGTACAAACATTGCAAATTAACAATGTATATTACCAAGGATAATTTATGCGAAGTCACCGAGTTAGTAAGTGTTAACATAAGTATAACGGAGGCATACTGAGTGGAGAATAATTTTACATAGGAAATTGTATATTATGATAAAATACTTAACGAATCAATTATTATCAGAGTGAACATAAAACAGTGAAGAGATTGGAATGCGTTGGAGTTGCATCTCACGAAATAAGTGAAAGGACATTTTCACCAACACGAGAGGATTAAAGCCATGAAAATAAGTGGTTGAACACGTTTTTCCGTACACAAGGCCTGTGTTTCTCTTTTTCTTAATATTAATAATAATAAAAGATGGCTAAACATAGATGGAATGACACGTTATTTCCTGATTTTTGCATGAGGGAAGGAGTTACTAATGAGTAATACCGACCAGCGTTCACAATATTCCCAGTTATCGCACTTTGTACAGATCCACTTCTTCGTCGTCGTAACTAATTGGGGGGTAGGAGGTTCATGCACCTTCTTGACAGAAGGCTTGCCAAGCGACCAGTATACTGAACTTCACAAGAACAGGTGAACTGGAATACGTACATGACTGGTTAACTGTTACATCTTGCTCTTCGATCACTTAAAAAGCTCTACTCTCAGATTTGCTGTAAGGAGTGTCATTTTCATAAAGTTTGGGGTCATTCTTTCAAGGATTTTGGTAAACGGTATTTACTTGGATGCATCAGAAATGAAATATTTGTCTGTTTATCTAAGAAACAAGATGGATACGCATTTTTGACCAAAACTTTTCTCTGATCGTCTACCGTTCCATCGACCGAGTCGCAGCTGTGCATATGTTGAATGAAAGTGGTGAATGACTAAATCACAATTATCTCGCAGTGAATAGGTGCACGATCGCAGCAATTTATCAGTAGATAGTTCCATGACAAATTGTAAGAGTCAGTGACTCCTCGATTATGGTTCTACATCAGGAAAAGTTATTTTAGATTCGTTTACCATTTCAACTAGGAATTTTTCGTCAGTTACCAGGGTTTAAATGAGTTCAATATGCGATTCAGATTACAAGTATCAGAAAAAATAATTGAAGTGTCGTCTAGAAGTCACTTACACAATTGGAAATCCCGGACTACTGAATTCAGCTGACCACTTTCTAGACCAGCCACATAACAATCTAAAAGTGGTTGGTTTAAGACAGGTCTCATAACAACTGTATCTTATTGTCAGTACGTGAAATCGGTGTATGTCAGTTTTAAACTCAACTTAGAAATAATTCCTTAGGCTACACAGTTAACATCCTCATCTTCAAGCTGTTATCGTCTACATGTGTGGTGTTTCTTGCTCCAAAACAGATATAGCGAACTTGGTGACATGTTACGAATTATTAAATATCAGTTTAACGAATTCTTGACTTCAGATACTTATTTCTTAGGATTTTATCTGGTTATCATTTGAAATGACAAGTCACATTACAGAATTCAACACTAGCAGTTCAACAAGGGAATGTCGCATCCCGCCATCAGCAAATCATTCAGTCTTATTTGCCACTGATTTGCACTACCCCTGGCCTTTATTTGGATAAATGAGTCAAACACACATTAACTCTGAGACTAGTACTTTTAAGCCTAACTTTCTAAATGAAATCAATACGATAGTATGTCGGTTGACAGCAACTAGTTAACGATAAGCATCACATTTATTCACCTAATTTTTATATTGTGGTAACTACCGACTGTCATTTTCGGTGCTATATTTCTAAATTTATTATCAGTAGGCTCTGTGTATCTCTAGTCACTGACGATGACATGAATAAATTGAAATATCATTTAAAATATAAACAATGCCGTCTTATGGCAGACTCTCTTTATCATCTTAAAATCTGATCAAAAATTCATGAATCATGAATCAAATAAATTATTCTCTGTTCAGTTTGCATTGATTGTCTGAAGTACTTATCGCTAAAAATATCCAACTAGATAGTTATTAAGATGTTACGCAGGATTAACTGACTCATAATGCCTTCTTAAAGTTATTTTTTTGACGAATTCATTTCACACATTAGAAAATAAGTGAAAAAGTGAAAAGATAAGAAGATGCTATAAATGAATGTGGCGTTCAAAACCGACCTTCTAGCCAAACATGTTAAAGAGAAGAATATCTAACACCCTAAAAAGAACGTTCACCATTACTACATTATGACTGTTATTCTCAAGCCGCCCATTGTTCTTCGACAACTCCAAAGACAAAATATCACATTCTACCCTTTTCTATGAGTATCTACTAATTTACTTGCTCATCTGGAGCGAGATATATAGGTCATTCAATGCGTGTTACATCCAAAAGAGTCAAAGAATATTATGCCGCTTGGCTACGAAAAGGTAACAGTAGATTAATACAGAGTGTTATAATTGAACATGTAGTCAACATTGGCCACTCAGTATGCACCAAGCATTCATTCAAAGTCATCTGCAAAGTCAAAAAAGGCCATCGAAAACTTAAAGCTCCCGTATACTTGGCATCGCGGAGGCTTTAGCGATCCGGATAGAAAACCCTGATTTATGCACACAAAAGAAACTTCTTCATCCCCTCTTTAAGTATAATTCCAGATTCTACAACTTTGTTAATAATGTTTTATTTTTTTAACTTTTGTCTGACATCTAGGTAACATCTTCTTACTAAGCAACCCTTGATTTACTCTATTTATTCATTATTTTTTTGGACACTTGTCTCCATTACCATCCTATTTCATATTACGCAATCCATGTGAATACTTACCAATTTTCATTGCTCTGTAGTTACAATTTTAATTATTCAAAAAATTTTAGAAACATTTTGATGACGTAAACAGTAAATTAACTCATTTTTATTTTATTTTTGTTTGACAATCCTAATGTACACACACACACAGAAAAATTGTGTATGAATGGGGTTGTACAGCTAAGTGAATGAATTCGCTGAAGAAAGACTCTTGGTTGAACTTTGTTGTTTCCTAAAAGAAGAGAAGAAGCCAAGTAGATTAATTTGCTGGTCATTTTTCTGTGAATGGTAATTTCTTTTTGATGTAATAAGAGAAGCAATCAAGAATATTTTTTCCCAAAAGTAAAATTCGGATTTTCTAAGATAAGATTTTAAAAAATGTAGAAGTATCATACACCACGAATTCCTCTTGATGAATTTAAACAAAGCAGTTACACAAAACACGGTGCAGCGGAAAAGTGAACTCATCGTCTGCTTCATGAGTAACTTATCAGTTGCATAAAAAGCTAAATAAGGCAATTTAACAGATCATTGGAGATAAAATACTGAATGATAATTAAGGGTGATTATGGCATATAGAGTGACTAAAATGTTAAGTTAGCTAAATATGAAATATTGCTCCACTTTTACGCGTTAAGAGACAGAAGCTTTTAGGCTAAAACAAAAAGCGGGAACAAGGATAGCTGAGGCGCATAAATTACCAGATTAAGTAATTCTCTAGAAAGTTGTTAATACACAGATGAGGTATAAAAACGCTTTTGTGAATCAAGCTCATTTGGTTGTATATCATACATATGAGGGGTAACACATAGTGAACTCCTAAGTAACTCAGCGCCTTGCATCATGGAAAATTGACCTATAAGTAAAGTTTTAGACAACCACACTTAGGAGATTAGTTGTTCTAGTTAAACATACTCTAGCATATACAGTCATGGTTGCATGTGCAGTAGTATTTCTCTGAAACATGTTTAGCACGAGAAATGTACAGTAAAAATATAACGCTTTGAATTGCTAGCAGAACTAGAACTAATGGACGTATTTCTGTAACGACAGAAGGCAAGAGTCAGGCAACAGATCATTTATTGAGGAAATCAACGCACATTTATATATTTTCATGTACATTATTATAGCTTAGTTGAGCAAACAAACACAGTCTCCTGATTGGTTGTTTCTCACAGAAAGTTAACTTTGCATCTCTTTGTGACTGTTTCTTGAATGTCGGATCATCTATATGTTAACTTTATCTGCCTACGAAAAGTCTGCTGTGGTTGGTTGTTGAATCATATTTCCTCACTACCAATATTTGGGACAAGCACATTGACGTAAATCAATGTCTACCAACTTGGCTAGCAGCCAGCTCTCACCACATATCTAGCCTCCTTAAAAGATGCAAAAATAAACTGCATCTCTCAAAATAGACATCTCCACACTTAATGTGTGTAGATGATACTTTCAAAAGACGTGACTGGAAATAATGTGAAGTAACACTTACAAGGTCTTCAACTGACTTCATTCAAATGAGGAGTACATAAATGGAAATGAAATGTTGAATAGAACATAAATTTGGATTTGTATATTGCTGCTGGTGTAGACGATCTGAAAAAACTTAGAAATTGTAATAGTCGTGCAATGATGATTTTTAATACTTGAGATTTAGAAAGTTTGACCACAGACTGATTTCACTTAGAAAGCCACTGAAAACCAGGGACTCGTCGTCAGTACGCGCCCATCGGGATTCCACCCTGATTCTAACTGATATCAATCCGAAGTCAAACTTGAAACAAATGAAATCCTTATAACCTAATGCCTGAGATTTATTACTTTTTTAAGTATTCTCAACAGAGGAATTTGAGTCTCAACTTCGATTTTAGGAATAACCAGATTCATACATTTGGTTCCATTGATAAATTTCGATCAAGAAAGGAAGACGAAATTTGCAGTATAAAATGATAACATTCTATTTCACAGGTTCTCATCAGCTGCAGACTACCTGAAATTACAATGGTTTTATAGATGATAATAACATACTTTAATGTTTGAGTGGTGGTAGAGAAGAGATACTATAAAATTGACGCATCCAAAATGAAAGCATTACAATGTTTTTAGTTTAAGTTTTCATCATCAATTTATACGCTTTTAAAGTTGAAAAGAGGGGAAGGGGTGAGACAGGAAACAGAAAAAATTGGTTAACAGAACAGTGTTAGCTTGTAGGTTCACATAGCAACTCAAGAAATAAAAGCGGTTACAGTTTGTGAGATTGAGATTTGTTCAGTGAGTTGAGATCACTGAATTAGATAACTAATCAAAATTCTGCTACCAACGGAGTGAGAGGTTAATCACACTTTCTTTCTGTATGCATAAGTCTGGTTTAAGTCTTTTGATCCCGACTGCTTCGGCGAGTCGTAGTAAATTTGCTGTCCTTTGTCTATTTAATATTTTGAAGGACTTAGAAATCTCTAAGAGATGTCCGGTATCAATAATGTGTCTGGTAATTGCACTCTGGGAATATCTGCTTCCTTTCAGGCACAGGTTTTTGGGAATATGTTCAGAAAACCGGATAGAAGCTCTTCTTTCTGTCCTTTCAATGTACTTGCTCCCGCAAGTGCACGTGAATTCGTAAACGCAGTTGGAGGTGACATCAGCAGGATATTTATCCAGTTTTGAGTGGATTAAAGAAGGAGTGGTGCTGTATGTTGTTATGAGTTTTGCTGCCGGGAAGCTTCTATTTATTGCACCTTTCAATCTTTTGTCAATCTTTTGTGACACTGCATCTCCTTTGTATGGTAGACAAATAAACACTTTTTTCTTTTCTACAGTTGGATGCTTTTCTTTCTCATCTTTTTCTCTGCTGTACTTCTGTATAAATCCCTTAGTGTATCCATTTTTCCTTAGGTATTTCTCAACGAAACTAATTCTTCTTCGACCCTGTTTGGTGAACATAGCTTCCTGGCTCTGTCATACAAAGTCCTCACTAATCTACGTTTGTAGGTTATGGGACAAAAGCTGTTATAGTGAATATATTGTCCAGTCCAGGTTTCTTTTCTATAGATGGACTTTTCGACCGTGCCTTCGTTTGTTCTTTTTACATTTAGATCCAGGAAATTGAACTCATTATTATGTTCATATTCCATGGTGAATTTTATATTCGGATGTAACCAGGTTATATTGTAAATATTTAATTGAAAATGAATTTAAAAAGCTGTACGTAACATAAACTAACTTAGTGATTTCCTTTCCCTTGCAGCTCCACCTATTATCAATTTATTTCTTATACTTTCTTTAGAATGTTTTACAAATTCTTCTTTAACGTTATTCATATTCCTGACATTTTTAATTTAGTTTAATTATGTTATATTCAAATGATGAAGTTTAGTATATCACTTTTATTGTTCTACAGTTAATGGATTCACTCATTATATTGTCCCTGTAGTATGTTGAATTTACTCATTGTAAAATTTCTCATATTGTCCAGAACTTTAATCTGAATTCTCAGGCATGATTACATTGAATTATATTTGATATAGTGAATAATAATTCTAGGGTGAAATAACAATTTTGATCGCGTAGAGTTTTGAATTTCTGACCTCTGGATGCCTAACTTGAAGTTATACAAGCCGAGCTGTGATGTACATTTGCCAACTAGGTCATTGCATTAGTAATGGTCAGTCACTCCATGGTTATCCAACATATTCTGATAGTCTAATTACTCTGAGGTTTTAGATTATGATTTGTCATCTTTAAACCACTTTTTTACATAGTCTGTGCTCCAGCTCATGAAGTCATAAACTTATTCACCCTTATCGTCATAAGTATTCACGCGTAAATGTAATACTGTTTTCTAATTCGATATAACTGTTCACAACAAATAAACTTAAAGCACAATTTGAGCTTAATAAATATGTGAAAGGACCGACTGAATATATGCCCCAGTACGTAGTGTCTCTTTCTACGTGAATGTAGGTGTTGAGGCAGTTCAACTGATTTTTCTGATTTAATGTATGTTGCTTCACTCATCCATTTCACTATACGATACAGATGGTAAGGTCGCGTGGAACCCATGGTGGTGAACCTCCAGCTCTTTCGAGAAGCAGTGCAAACTGACATAGGATTAGGGTGGGGAAGAGTTAGGTTAAAGATGGTCAAACCAAAAACTGGCGTTACTCCATGAAGTCCTTGACAGTAAGTTTGGCTCATGTAGGGATGTGTAAACTGTCTGGTTGAGGTCCTCCATATGCTCAGGATCAATTATTATAGACTGTTACTTTTTTGATTACAGCTTGATTCCACACGGTATTTTTGGCAGAGGTATGGAATTTTCAGTATGTGATATCGGTAGCCCAAATTTCGCAGGCCAATCATTGATTTCAGGTGTTCGTCGGCAGGGGATCGAACCCCGGATCATGTGCATGATCGGCGAGCGTCATAACCACTGTTCCACCGATGCTATCGGTCATCATCATTCTCATCAGTGCGGACGCATTCACTCTTTGCCAAATCCCATATCCAGAAAATCATTAAGTGCCTCATTAAGTGTGGCAGATTGAACTGATGCACTTCAATACAAAATGCTATGTTGAGACTTAGTCGATCAGACAACACAGTTGACATTCAGAATAAAATGGATTAATAAAACAACTTTGTTAGATTGGACACTAGTCAGTCAATAGTGTCACATAGGAGGTTGATTGCGAGCCAGAATAGGTTAGTTGTAAAGTTTCAGACCACAACACTAGGTGACGCGAGTTCTAATTTCAGAAGGGACGCGAGTTCCTTCAAGATTGCAGATACGTCTTGCTGATGAGTGGCAAATAGCACCAAACCTCAGTTCAAAGCTTCCGGCCAATGGCATCCAACCATCTAATACCCAAAAAACCATTTTTTTAGAAATTGGATTATATATATGATTTTTAACACACTGCATTAATCTGCTGTTTCTACTTTAATAGAATTTATCGGAGAGTACTGGAAGCCTACCTAATAGAAGCTTCTCGCACAGTTCAATGGTTACACTGACACGTAATAAAGTAAGTGTAGTGTACGCTTTAAAAAACTATTTTAAGTAGATAAAAGTATCTTATGAAGAAAGTCTACTGGAATATCTGATATTTGATGATCTCAAGAAATAAAGATTCAGTGTTTCATCTGCCCAGTGATTCTTGTATGTCAATTTTTACTTGCATATGGTGTACAAGCAAAATACGAGTAGCCTTTAGAAACACATAATTATTCATTTCAAATGTTACACTAGAATGATGATTTTAATACTTCTGAGTTGGTTGTTTGAAATCCTTTAAATGGATAGGATGTAACATATCTCGTCAGACAGATATATTCTTGAAATAGTTCATATAACTATTGAATTGAATTCATGATTTTCCCGTCGACTGATTGGACCGACGGGAAAATCAAGAATTCAATTCAACAATAATATGACCCGTTGCACAAGAGGTGGCTCTCGTGGCCCAAGTGGTCTAGTGGATAACGCTTTGGCGTTTGAAACTATGGGTACTGGGTTCGAGCCTCGGTGGGAACATCATCACTCACTGAGAAATGCAGGTACATCCAACTGAAGAGTCCCAAATAGGACGAAATGCGCATCCTGGATTCCACTGCTAGCCACAATCCACCAATTGTATAGTTCATATAACGTCTCATCTTGAGACTGTTTCGTCTAAGCTACAGAAATATTCAGGTTTTACCGATAAATCGCCCACTTCCAAAACATTAGAGTACGCCAACAACTCTCTGAAAAGGTCCATATACAAAAAGCCTACATGGAATGGACAATTCATCAACTTTCAAAGCTTCCTCCCTCTAAGCAGAAAGAGGAACCTGATATATGCTCTTTCCTCGAGGATTCAGGAGATATGCAGCAAGGAAGTGATTGAAAAAGAACTGAGCAACCTCCGAAAAACCCTGATGGAAAACGGTTTCCCGCACAGCTTCATAGACAAGAATCTGAAATCTAAGATGACTTCCGAGCAAGTCCAATCCATTCCAAAGAAAATGCTTCTGCTTTATCTAGAATTCAAAGGTGATATTGAAGCAGAAATCCTTCACAGACGCCTCTCAAAATCGCTGAGGAAAACATACTTCGCCGCTAGCCTACGACTGACGTTTTCCTGCAAGAAACTGTTCAGCCAGAACGCGAAAGACAAGCTGTCGAATCGGGCCACCTCAACGTGCATATACCAGTTTACTTGCTCTTGTAAAGCTGAATACATCGGCTGTACCATGCGCCGACTTGAAAAACGCGCTCATGAATCTTATATTTATTGAACAGATTACAACTAGCTTACATATTATCTATGTCAACGATTTTCTAAAATCAAGGCAACTAAGATACTTATTTATTGGTTATTTTACATTTCTTTTTGATTGATTCTACTGGACTGAAATGTTCGGCCTCTGTTGCTAGGCTGTCTCCTGATTTAGACACTTTGATGATGTTTTAAGAATTAACTTGAAGTTGTTTTGTTTGATGGTGAGAATTACTGGAATCCAGGACTACTATTACGTTGTATTTTAGGCTGGTCATCCCGAGGCAACTACATTCTCAGTGTGTAATTTTGCTCCTTCGAAGACTAAAATTATTTTCCCAAATACCATTACTCACTAGGAATGCAGCAGAGAGTCCTAAAGACCATGAAATTCTCGTTCTGGGTTTTAATGTTAGCCGTTATCAACCAAGACAACTGAGAGACTTTGAAACTTGCAAATATCTAAATGCGCCTAAGCAATAAGTCATTATAGGTGACTGTTTTAGTGAGGATAAATACAACTATGGAATCATGATATCTGTGGCTGCTCCATCTTTATATATATATATATATATATAACTTTTCTCATGTTTAAGTGGAACGAATGTGCTATTATCGAAAATTTACTATTTTTCACTAGCCTCCTACTGATGTGCACTTCCGTTTCTTTTTCCATTTTATAGCTGAAAAGATTGAAAAAATCAGCCACATTCCGAGTATTAAAGCTCAACAGGCCTGAATTACCACTAATAATTGCAGGATGCTTTTGTTGTCTTGTAAGCGGAACCTCACAGCCTGCATTTGCAATTCTCTATTCTGAGGTTTACGATGTAAGTAATTTGTGTGTGTGTGTGTTAATAAAAGTCTTTTTACACGTATTATGTTAAGTGTAATTGTGATTTCAGTCTCTGTTCACTTTTTGTTATCATAATTATTTTTAATATAATCAAAAGATAATTAATTATAAAATGTTTCTTGTTTAATGTACCTCATCATCATAATTCATCTTTATGCAGCAGTTCAGTAATGCTAGATACCGATTTCGAATGACCAAAAAAGGCTTAAGATTTTTTAGTTTATGATTTCTTCAAATCACAGTATTCATGTTGTTTATCATGAACTCAAGCCTTATTATTCACCAATAATCTTCCCTAATAACTCTTCATATTTTTTTCCCTCATGTTCCCCAGTGGGATATAGGGCTTCAAGATAGTGCCTCGAAGTTTCTGTAGCAGTGTTTAATTTTACAGGATGGAGTTGCTAGCCTCATGCCCAACCTTTCTTCTTTACCAGCTTTATTTCTGGAGATCGAACTATGTGCATGGTCGGCGAGAGTCCTAACCGCCATACCACCGACGCACAAAAGCGGAATGGGTCGGCCGGGAATCAACTCTTCAGATGATCACAAATATTCACGTGTAGAGTTTGCACAGAATTGCATCAGTTCAAGTTCGCCACACTTTGCAATGAGAAGCATGAAGATCATGCAAAAAAAATACACTGAATTTACATTAGGTAAAAGAAAGAAAGTGCCCGAAAGAACAAATACACTCAGAATAAGGATTTTTAGAACCCAGAAGGTCAGGTACAGTTAATATATCACCACTACTACTGTGGCATTTCATCAACAGTCTCCAGTAACTGATTATAGCGTCTTGATGATATCAGCCACATTGTTGTACACTAACCTACTTGGCTGGAACTAACTGTCAAATATGTTGAGAATTGATGTCATGTAGTAGTCTGATCATGCCTAACTCTTTCTCAAATTTATCTCCTATTAACTAAAATATATTCATGGGGGAAAGTGATAGTTATGTGTACACAACTTATTTCCAGAACGTTTGCAGTTAACAAAGCCAAATTTGACACAGTTTCAAACATATTCTTATCAGATTACCAAGAATTCAACATGACTCTTTTTTAAAATTTAAAAAAGCTACAAATTTTTGACTCTGTTTAAGCCTGACAGTGTTGGTTTACTACACGCAATTCAAATACTAATTGTTCTTGACAAAAGTGATAATAATCTTACATATGAAGCCAGACAGTTATTAAGCCAACGTCTAAATGCAGTTATCCTTCACTTCCACAAAACCGAATAGTACTTCGTCTACAAGGGACGGTGGGAGTTGGTGGTGTCTTATTTGCATTACACAGTCAGTTTCCTTTCATATTTGTTTTCCCAAACTTTAACAGATATAAGAAGCTAGGTCAAATGTTTACATAGTTCATTATCTTCGGGTGTTAATATACCTGTTTTGACATTTTGTGCTTCCATTTTCGTGTATCTCCACTCGTATAACGTTTGTAATTAAGTAGTTATTCCTCATGACGATGTTGTGCTTCTTCAAAATACTATCCTAAAATTCTGCTGCTTTTTGTATCTGAAAAAACACAATCGCTTAAGATGAAAGACAGGATCTCACACAAAAAAAACTCAAAGTTTCTAAAAATACTTACTCAAGCTGTAAATAAAAAATAAAAAAAATAAAATAAAAATACAGAGAATTATTCGGTTAGTGAACGTGTTTTTTGGTTTCCTTCTTATTGTTTTCGTTCTAAGTGGGGCATAAGATTTCAAACTGTACGTTTCGATAGTGATGGTATTAATTACACGGAGGAAAGGTTGCTAGGTTCACTGCATCTCCCCTTCTTCTCCAAGACTACTTACTACCTGCTAGTATACTAGACAAGATTAAGCAGTTGAAGTGCATCTGTTGGAAATTGAACTTGGATTTTCCGCGTGTTTGGTGAGCATATTACTAATGAATCACCGTCACACTAGTAAATGTATGGTCGACCATTGATATTAGACGTTAATATTATTTCCAAAAGAATGGATACTAAACAAAGAATACTCTTTTCGATAACTCCATCACCAGGCTCTACAGTTATATATACACATTATAGTGAATGAATGAATTGGTGTTATGAACAACATTAATGTTTACATAAGATCGAATCAATAATATTGATAGATACCAGTTCGATAGCATCAACATAAAATAAGCTGAACGTCAGAAAAAATAAGGAAGAAAGATAATATTACAAATTCATGAATTTATAGTCTCTACTGAAGGCCAACCAGGGCATTAGTAGTGGCCGGACTTGCTTCTTTTGAACACAGAGCACTGGTTGTTTATTACATGAAATAAACTAACTGTCAGCTTTTTTTTTCTTGTTTTCATTCATCAGTAGAGTCATCCACTTGTAAGTAATAGTCACTAATGCCCTTTATGGATTATATTGGGGAGGAAAAAGAAATTTCATATTTGTTGTTAACTAGTAAAAGACTAGCGGAGGAGAGTCGGACCTAGGCTGTTTGTTTCACAGCGCTTATGTATTAAATGTATATGTGGAATGTTTAGAAGGTTATTTCATCTCTTTGAGACTAATCAACCATTCAAAATTCTGACATTCGGAATTTAGATATTTAACAGATAGAATTTTACTTACTCATCGTTTTGTGATCCGTTTACTTCACACGAAGACAGATAATTTCTGCCCCTGTTTACAGAGCATATATTTTCATGTTAACGAACTAAGTCTTACTACCTGTTCTATCAAGATACTGTAATGCTTATGTTCATTTGTTTACTACATAAGCGCCACTAAACGTGACATGAAATTTCTGCTATGTATTCATGTTTTATGCTCTATGTTGGTTTTCTTTGCCTCATAACCATTCTCATCAAAGTTCGGTATTTTTCCTTGCGATACAAAAAGTGACATAAAACTTCAAAATACCCCGTATTACCCTTCTGGTAACCACTTAATACTGGTTACGAAATGGAGTGCCACTAAAAACCAATATTGGTTCATAGCTGGTACGTCCTCGTTTATGACTCTTCAGTAGCATACACCCATGATCTTACTAGAGATCGAAACCATGATCTACAGGTTACAAAGTGAGTGTGTATACCATTGGTCCAGTGAGTAAATGCTTGCACTATACACTGCGAGTTGGGCAAAGTTTTGATTCACGGACCGGCCACCAGATTCCATCACAACGACTCGATGGTATAAGGGGTCACCTCGTGAGCCAAAGACCATGGTTTTGATCCCTAGTGGGGTCAGGTGTGCATGATGTCGAATACCCGTGAACTAGGACGAAACAGCTGTTCACCACTCTCTAGTTTTCGATAGCTCTTTAATTACAAGTCAGTTTGTGCTTAATCTTGAAACAAATTAAATCCCTACAAACCAACATTTAAAACTATAACCAATTAAATTTTATTTTTATTCATTCTACTGTTATTAATCTTGTTATATGTTTAAAACATAGTTAATCATTGGTCAGTTAACTGAACAGCACCAACTGCTTGATCCAAAGAGAAATTCTTCATTTCAGTCAAAATGTTTTCTTCAGAATGTATGGTCTGTCTGTCTGTCTCGATTCAACATAGAACTTGGCACCGAAGTGCAGCAGTTCGAGTTGCCATGTTCCAAATAACACACAAAGGTAAACAAGAAGATGAGTGAAGAGAATCAATAGAGTTTGACAAGGATAAGAGTGAAACAGTATGGGTAGTGGTAGAAAGGAATATGAAAGATTACAGAGACTGAATACATCTTCGCTGGCCATTGACAACGACTTTGAGCCATGTCACCTATTGCCTCTAGCCATTGATTCTTAGAGTCCCGAGGGCCTCAACCCGGAAGCTGAATCTCCCTACCTGACTCAGTTTAACTGTCAAGGATTTCATGGATTGATGCCATGTTTTTGTTTGGCCACCACTTGTTCTTTTCCAACCTCCACTTATATCAGCTAGTAATGCCCGTCGGGGGAGGCGATGGTTAGGCATGCACAGCACGTGAACTAGCCATCTCGATCTATGTAGCTTTATAGCCTCGTTGATTGATTCTCCCTGTTTACCCAACACTCTACGTCTAACGTCAACATTACTTACCTTATTATACCACCTAACGTGAGACAGAGATCGTAGACACCTGTGATCAAAAACAGTCAACCTTTCCATGTCTTCAACTCGTATTGGCCGTGGTTCAGAGCCATAGAGAAGGATGGAGAGAACTGCTGAGCAGTACACACGTCCCTTGGTTGATAGCCGGATGTCATGCCTACGCCAGAGATGGCGTAAGTTGGCGAAAGCAGCTGATATAATATGTATAACAAGAATGATTTCGAAACAGTGGTGTAAAGTGTCCTGTAACTAACCAAATCCATCTCTTATTCTTATTAGCTGGTAGTGTAAGATCACAGCTAGTAGTAAGTACGTGACTACTACAGGAGTTGAAGCAGGGCTTCACATTTGATCATATAATTTTCACACATTAAGATTTATAAATAACTATGTCTGTTAAAAAGGAATCATTTATTTCATTCGGTGTCACTCATACATATAAATACCTGTTAAGTGATTCCATACATTCATGTTCAGTTGCTTACAGAATTGTTTAGATCGATTGCACATTCCATGATAAATCAATAAGATTAGAAGTTGCTTTTCAGTGATTATCATAACGCCTACTGTCTCCACTTTTAAATGTCTGTCAAAAACTGGATATTCATTTATAATTGTCAATTCAATCTTCTAGTGTGAGTAATTGACAGACAGAGAGAGAGAGAGAGAGAAAGAGGAGATGGACTTTTTAGATACTAATTTTATGAATTTGTATTAATAATAATATTTAATTTTTAACACTTTTTTCAGATTTTTACTTTGAGGTCGAATCCAGATCGGATGTATAGCCGTATTAGTCTTATTAGTGGAATGATGGTACTACTTGGCGTTTTACGGTTTTTAGCTAATCTAGGCCAGGTAAGACGTAATCAGTTCACCTTCTGTTTTTCTTTGCACGTGATAATATTTTGAATTATACTGAACTAATAATATTTCTTCCCAAAAATGGTGGGAAATGTCATCAGACTTT
Source organism: Trichobilharzia regenti (assembly GCA_944472135.2). Lineage (NCBI taxonomy): Eukaryota > Metazoa > Platyhelminthes > Trematoda > Strigeidida > Schistosomatidae > Trichobilharzia > Trichobilharzia regenti. Next base: position 43,193,218 of record OX235265.1, on the reverse strand, counting down.
AGAAAACCACGATTACTTATGTAGATCAGTCTGAATGGAGGCATAGAGACAGAATAATTTCAAGTTTTATTTAAAACAATTAAAATTAAAGAAGCAGATTGAAACAGTGAATGTTGATCATTAGTCGAACATTAGCTGCTCTTTCGTTGCTTACTGAGTGCGATTTTTAAGCAGAATATTCCAGAGAATTGATTTGTAGGGACATGATTTTTTGAATTTTGACCACGGACTGAAATCACCTTGAAAAAGAATGAAAACCAGACAATACTGGACAGCTGTTTCATCCTAGTTTAGGACTTCTCCTCAGTGGGCATCCATGATCACAATAGAAGTTGAAATCAGAACCTTCACATTACAAAATGAGCTAGTTGACCGGCCAGTGAGACAGGACTCCATGGCTCGACAATTCTAACTGCTGTCAAATCACGGTTTTAGCACCAAACCAGCCAATAGCACCAGTGAATATTTGCTGTCCAAAGTGACTTGGTGGACTCTATTGGCAACGAGTTCTCAATGGAACTCCAGGCAGCTTTGTGCTCTAATCAGTCTTTAATAAGCATCAGATAAATTTTCAAGACTTAGTTTGTGAGAATTAAGAGTTCATCGGTCATCTTATTCCGTTTAAGCATCTGAAAATTCGACGAGCATGCCTTGCAACCAAGTGGTCCAGGTGTTCAATCCCGAGTTAGTTCCCCACTGCATCCTGTCAAAGGGTCCCAAACCAGAACAAAACGGCTGTTCAGTACTCTCTGTTCTTCAGCAGTTCTCTAACTGCTATCAATCCGTAGGGCCAATAAGAACGCTAGTGCCATATATTTATGGTTGGATTATCTCAAGAGGTGACTTGAGTTCCTGGGTTAACCTGCTAAGCAGCAATAATTCGCTTTGACTAATGCTCACTTCGGTGAACGTTAACCAAATGTTATGTGTGGATATTTATCAGTTTTCGAAAATAAAGTAAAAAGAGTTATTGAAGTTTAGGGATAAAACGAAAGCTTGATTGTTGTGTCTTCATCAGTACGTCTAGTTTTTTTTTATTCATTCACGTTCCCAGTGGAACATAGGGTTTCAATCTAGAGCCAGTTTGAAGCTTTGTAGCAGTGTTTAATTTTACAGGATGGAGTCGCTAGCCTCATGCCCAGCCTTTCCTCTTTAACAGCTTAATTTCTGGCTTAGCGAGGTAAAGGTGTGCGTCGGCAGGAGATCGAACCCCGGACTATGTGCATGGTTGGCGAACGTCCTTTACCTCTATGCCACCGACGCTCTAGTTTGGTTGGTAAATAATATTAATATCATTCAGAAGACAATTGAGAATTTAGAAGTACTTAATTCATATTATAACCTAGTATTCGTTAAGTGTTGGGTTGCTGCGGCCTACAGCTGAACCGCACCAATCTCGAAAATGCAAGAAGCTGAGTGCTCCTGAGTTTTGAGTGATTATATAGTTGATATTATTAGTTCGTGAAAAATTTACACCGAGATGAAATAATTGAAAAATAAATGTTTTAATTGGTATGAAAGACAGAAACCTTACTACTATACTTTTTTACTATTACATTTTATATAGGGATATCTATTCGGGAAATCAGGTGGTATACTAATCCGACGGATACGTTCCATGGTTTTTGATGCAATGTTACATCAAGTAAGCTAATATAATCTTTATAATATGCCATTGTGAAATTTCCTTCATATCTTAGTTCACTTATTTTTTTCTCCCTTTATTCTTTTAGGAGATTGCATGGTTTGATGAACCTGATAATCAGGCAGGAGCATTAACTGCAAAACTTGCTACAGATGCCTCAAAAGTGTCAATGATTTCAGGTTCACAAATGGGATTTCTTGTTGAATCGTTATCTTTGATAATTATGTCACTTGTCATTGCATTTATTTACAGTTGGCAGTTGACACTTCTTATACTAGCCTTCTATCCATTTATTGTTATTGGAGGAGTTTTTCAGGTAATAAATACTCTTTTTTTCTTTAATTAACTGTGAAACTAATTTACTGTTGTTGTTTTTTTTTTTACTTAAGTGACAAGATGAGATATAAAAATGCTTTTATAAATACTTCATCAAGTTGAGAATTCCATCATAAGCGAATGATCGCATATTTAACTCACTTAATGAATGAAGAAAGTACAATGATGTGAATACTTCTCGTCTAATTGCTCTCTATGTCTGAATTCCTATCAAATATTATGAAGAGAGTGTTTTAGTACATCAAACTGTGTGATAAAGTCATATTTTCACAAAATAATCACTTCACATTTGAACTATTCACAAGATGTTAATCATTTAGCTTAATCCATCTACAAATAAAATTCGTGGATTGAATAAAATAGTTAGTTGCCTAAATCCAAATTATGCGTAGTCGACAAAAACAAGAATCAAAAGTTGGATATGCATTTTAGCGTCTGATCACGAAATGATTTCAGTCATAGAACTATCGAAAACCTGGAAAACTGACTGTTGTTTTATTCTTGTTCAAGACTCGTCAGCAGAGCACGCCAATGAAACCATCAGTTACAAGATGAGCTCGCTGACCATTCAGCCACTGGGAGGGAATCCAATATTCCGTCAATATGAACTCTTTTCATTTCGCGATTTCCTGCGTGACCCCTGGCCAGTGACATCAGCAAGTAACTGTTCTAGTACCCAGCGCCGCGGATGCGGCTTGTCAAGACTTATCACTGGAGCTTCAGGCAACTTAACCAAGTAGTAAGCCACTAGTGGGAACCAGATTAATTTACAAGTGTTAGCTTGTAAAGACTTGGCTGATTTCAAGTTGGATCAGTAAGTGGTCTCAGTTAAAGAGCTACTGAGCACCAGAGATTGCTGAATGGCCGTTTTGCCCTTGTTTGGGGCCCTCCAACAATATGCACTCATTGTTCCACCAGGGATTTGACTCAAAATCCTCATGTTGCTTTATCACAGTCAACTGCTAAATAATGTAATAAATATAAAGTGCCAACAATACTTCACTTGCCACAGGTTTTTATAACCCACTTTTCTAATGAACCAAAACATCTGACGCATAGCATCTGCTGCTTTTATCTTTTCCACTTCTTTTGTGTTTTTCACCCCACCTTTCTTCACTGCTGTTAATACGTTTGGTCAGCTTACAGTTGAACGGCTTTCGCTCTTCGTCATGTTCGTAGCTCATGGGTATCAGTCTCCTTTTACCTATGAAAGCAGAAGGGACTGAAGCAATCTAATAGCATTGCTTCGCCTTGAGTAGAAAAATCAAAATCAACAACAACAATGATCAGCACCAGTCATCATCAATGGCGGAGATTTGACAGAGGTTCCTTCCTTCACTTACCCGGCTACGAAGCACGGTTTCAACTACTGGCCGTCGCAATGGAGGAAGATGTGAAAACTTGCCGGAATCGGAAAGGTGCGATACGCCTTCATCAAACTGAAATCAGTCTGGAAATATTCTGCACTCACTCAACCAGCACAAACAACAAAATTCGGATTTTTAACACTAATATAAAATCAGTCACTTCTTTTATACGTATCAGAAACTTGCGCTGTGAGACATGCGAATCATTTCCAACAGGCCACTGCAGACTTCTGTCATCGCCTGCTTTCGTTGGCCTCATACTGAAGATCAAATGGCCAGGTAGAGACAGCTAGTGCAGTAAACCAACCAAGTTCCGACTACTCACCAAATATGTGGGATAGAATGGAGATGGATCAGACAAATGTTGAGGAGGCTGTCGAATCATATCGCACGCAATGAAGGTCATTGCTCGAGTGGAATCCTAGTGGAGGGGGGGGCGACAAGTGGGTAGTCAGAGCTAGGGTGACATGGAGGAGATCGCGTGATGAGGAGGAGATGAGAGATTGTGGGCAGTCATGGGTTTGACTAAAGAGGATAGCAGAAAATAGCACAAACTGGAGATGTGTTGTTGAGGTCGTATGTTCCATTCAGAACCTAAGGGATTAATATTCATATCAATAATAATATCTATTACCTACCTAAAAATTTAATTATAGGACTCTTTAAAACAATTTTGCTTCGCATAAAAATTGGATTTACTTGATAATTTACAGACTATGACCAATGGCTTTAGAGTTTATCCTGAAAAATATGACTAGAGTTATTTTAATTTTATTTATAAATTCATTTATAATTAAAAGTCTATTGGAAGGTAGTTTTATGAGTTAGATGTCCTCCGTTCATTTCTTCTACAGTAGTCAAGGTAACATGGTCATACGTAGGACAATGTCATAGCAATAAATACCATTTTGATGGCAGCGTCCACACTGAAATATACATGTTTAAATGCAACTAAGGTACACTATTTAATTTTTACATTTATGCCATGTAAAACAAATATTGAGTAAGGTGAATAACCCATTCTTTCATAAGAAATTTAACCTCTAAGTTTAAAATATTTATTAACAGTCATAAAAAAGGAAATGTATATGGAAGTTAAAGAGTGAACCTAAGGCGATACTCACTAGGAATCACTTCCCAACCTTGACTGACACTATTGCATAATACCCATAACATTTTTTCATATATATACGCGTTTGTAATATTATCCGTGAAGTGTTAGTGACTAGAAAATTTAGAACAATCTCTCTTTTATATCATATATTCAGATGCAAGCAATGTCAGGAAAAGGTGACGACAAAAAGGCCAACAATTCAATGAGAGTAGCACAAGAAGCCATAGGATCAAATCGTACACTCACTACACTTACACTCGAAGATTACTTTTGTGAAATTTTTAAATCTTATGCAGTTGAGAACTATAAGTAAGCATCACTTTTAGATAAGTTTTAGTCTTTTTTCTTTTTTACAAAAAATAGATTATTATTCCAATCCTGTGTTAAAGCTGATTTCAGTTTAGTCTGTAGAAGTGTTTTGAAATAAAAAGATTAGCTAGTAAATTTTGACTGAAGACTCACTGATAACTTAATGAAGGTATATCATAAGGGATTTTCATTTATTAACAATTTATTATCGTTGCATCAGCCCAAGTAGGTTCATTGCAGACAAAATATCAGCATGGATACAGAAAACTGGTATATGCCAACTTACGCCACCATTGGCTTAGTAGATGTGACACCCGGCTGCTGACTAAATGACACATGCGCTGCACAGCAGTTCACTCTGTCCTCCTTTATGGCTGTGAGCGAGATATGGTTATTGAAAGTGGAAGATACGAAAAGGATATTTGTCTTTGATCATAGGTGTCTGCTTTATATCTGCCGTGTGAAGAAGTATAGTAAGGTGAGCAATATTGACGTTAGGCTTCGGTCGAGTACTAGGTAAGGAAAGGAAATCAATCGATGAGGTTGTGAAGTTACATCGATCGAGATGGTTAGAATATGTGTTGCGTATGCCTAATCATCATCTTCCTCGACGGGAAATGTTAGCTGAGATAGGATGGATCAGGTTGGAAAAGAACCAGTGGTGGTCAAACCAAAGCATGGCCTCATCAGTCAATGAAATCCATAACATTTAGTTAAAGCCATGTAGGAAGGTGTAGACTTCCTGTTTGGGGTCTTTGGGATAGTAAGAACCAATAAAGACTGGAGACAATTAGTGATTTGGCACACCTGATATCAATAGTCGGCCTGATACATTTGGGCTACTGATATCACATGCTGAAGATTACATACACTTGTACAAAAATACTATGCGGAATCAAGCTATAATAATAATGATAATTTATAAAAAATTAGTAACATTTAGCTTCATAGAATATTGTTTATTTATTGTGCAAATATAATAGCATGATTTTAAGAAAGTTCAAAAATACACGTTTAAATTTTGAAGTTATTTCATTCTTTAATGAGTTATATCGCTCAGGTATCACAACCAAGCCCGATTTTTTCTGAGAAAAGTGCAGTAAATGTGATGCCCTTCAAGAATATAATGCTACTGACAGTATGTACTCCGGAAAACAAATTTTCTATTGCAGCCTTTCACTTAAAAAGCATACTTTTCAAGAGTTGATTAGTAAGGATTAGATTTGTTTTTACGAGTTTGATAAAGGATTGATATCAATTAGAGAACCATTGAAAACCAGCACGGACTACCTGACAGCTGCTTCATCCCCCTAGTTTTGAACTCATCGGTAGTACGCACCCACACTGCGGGGTTCGAACCCGGGGCCTTCAGGTTACAAGGCACGCTGGCTCGTATACCACTCAGCCACTAAGACCCGATTCACTGGCTGAACCATGAATTCTAACTACTACCAATTCGTGATTTAGCGCAGCTATCAATGATCCATCCTCACACTTGGCTCGATGGATGTCCTGCCAATGACATTGGTTGGTGGCTGCTCTAAATCACGAATTGGTAGAGGTTAAAACAGCATACATAAAATATAGCTTGTCATTAAGCCACCTTAACAACGGACTATGATGGTACAATTGTCGGGGATAAGCAATAAAGCTACTCATTTGATTTGATGATATAAGACACACAAGTTACTTATTAGTTTAAAGATAAATCTCATCTAGACACAGGTAAAATCAAAACATTCTTGAAGCAATAAACTATAAATACAGCGGCATAAAATCATAAAAATACAATTTTATTTGTTTAACTTTGAAGCCTAAAATCTGAATATATCTATGAAGCGAATGTTTACAGTCACAGTCGAACTGCTGCACTTCGGTGCCAAGTTCTATGTTGAATCCAGTCAGGCAGAATCGGAAAGGCAAGATACGCCGTCATCAATCGGTAACCAGTTTGGAAATCTTTTACCCTCACTCTACCATCATAAAGAACAAGATTCGGATTTTCAACACAAATGTGAAGTCAGTCACTTCTTCTGAATAGGTCAAGAACTTGTACTGCATGTCACGATAAGGATTTACAACAAGTTATGGACTCCAATAGACAACTGCCTGCACTGTCTCCATACGGAACATCTAATGGCCAGTTGGCCAGCCAGAAAGAATTAGCAACAGCGAACCCACCAAAAGACGATCGCTCAGCAAATATGTGGGATAAAATGAAGATGGATCGGGCATGCACTGAAGAGACCATCGAATGACATCGCGTCCGATTCAGGCGATCGCTGGAGTGGAATTCGGATGGGAAACAACGAGTGGGTCGTTAGTGTGAGAGTGACATGGAAGAGATCCTGTGATGAGGAGGAGATGGGAGATAATGGGGAACCATGGGGTCCGGTAAAGAGGACGTCAAAAAAAATAGAATGAAGTGGAGAAGAGTTGCTGACGCCGTGTGTTCCACTGTCAACCGAAGGGAATAATAATATAATAAGTATTTAATTATATACTTCAGAAATAGGCGGAAATTCAGGAGTGACATATATTCTTACCTTGCATTTCTTATTCATTGGTTAAGTATATTTCAGAGTTTTAAATTAAGTCATACCACTGGTATCATTATAACACTTCAGCACTGTGGTGGAGTATAACTCCATTATAGATAAGACTTTATTTTTGGACTTGATATAATTATCAGCAATAGTTTGTGCTCGAAACGTCATCAGTTAGTATTACTGTATAACATTGTGTGATTTATCGAAATTACATCTTAGCTATAATAGGTCATAACACATTTGATTTGTTATTGTTTTACTAAAACCTCTGTCTTATTTGTATAATTGTTACTGTCAATAGCATTTATCATGAATAAGCCATTCGAACATATTTTTCAGGAAATATATTTGAAATTTTATAAACAAACAATGGACCTTATTTGTCTTCACACCAGATTCACGATTTTAATTGTATTATTTTCTCCCCTCTAATTGCTATCAAATTTCTATCCCTTCTTATCTCTGTGACTGGCCTGATTCACATTCAATTAAATTTTAATTTGATTAAAGAGTTGTACTCAAGGTGTACATGAACGCCTTTTGTATTATGTAACTCCACCTAAAACCTACTAATTGTATTATCGTGTGACAAATTTAATGTACACATACATACAAAGCAACCATGTAAATTTTATTTCTCCTCAATCTTTTTGACTATATTACGTCACTCAGTTTGCTTATTTATTTTTAGTTTAGTTTCTACCTGATTAATGTTTCCTATATTACGCAACTGTTATCCAAAATTTGTAGTTCTAATGACACGTCTTTAGAATTATACCCTTTTCTGCGTGTACAGCTTGGGAATGATATTGCTGAGAAGCGTAACTCTTTTCTGAACATCCTTTCTTTCACAATTATATATTTCCTCTTTATGAGGATATCATTTGTTTTTCTTAAATATGGCCGCTAAATCAGGTTTATCTGTATCACAGTAATTGTATATATCCGAATTATTATAACGATAAAGAAAGTCTCTTACCACGGACCTCAGAGGGATTAAGATGAAATTTACAGGGACTTGATAGCTACTTCTAGAATCGGAATGAAAGCCTTCCGTGTTTACCAATCTCTGACAGTACAAAAAGCCACGTCTTACAGGTATATTCTAAATGTTATTACCGACTTAGTTTTTGCTAGTCTTGTTGAAAATAATCTCAGAAATGATCTCAATGTCAATACAGATCATCTATTTCATTTTAAACTTGAAATATGTGTATAGGAATTCAGCACTTGAAAAAATCAATATCTCTTCCTTTCAAGCCTTTTTGACGATCCAACTATCTGTTACTCTCTAAGAAAAGATCAAATTTCTAATTTTAAATTTAATTCATTCTTTCACATTTGTATTTTAGAAAGAATTTGAAGAAGTCGATTTTATATGCACTGATGTATGCGCTTGCTGAGTCCGTACAAATGTTTTCATTTGCCGCCGCATTCGCACTTGGTGCATATTTGGTGTCAACAAATACAATAACGATACTGGCTGTATTCCGGTAAAAACATATTTTTTCATTACTTTTGAGTATAATGTTAACTAAATTGTAATTTCTAGTCAGTCGATATACATTTTTTTATGTCTAAACTTGATGACGTGAGCATATCTGTGAATATTATTCTAGTAACATAGGTGCGTCGGTTGTTCAGCAGTAGGACACATGTCAGTCGCGCTCATAGTGTTGATTCAACTCCCAGTTGACGTATTCCTAAACTTGGCCTAACTGGTCCTCAGCGCAGAAAAGTGGGAAAGGTCGAGCATCAGTCTAGAAACCTCACTCTGCAAAACGAAGTTCTACTACCACTGAAACTTCAGAACTCAAGCCTGAAACCCTATACTCCACTCAGAATGCAAAGAAATGAAAAAGAATTCTTGCATTGGTGAGAAAACAGTAAGTCAGCAGAGAAAATTTTTCTGAGAATGCATTCTCAGTAGCTGCACAATCACATTTTACGTATATAAATTACCATTTTTTTCCTTCCTTCACGTTCCCAATGAAACATAGGGTCTCAAGCTAGTGGCTTGAAGTTTCGGTGGCAGTGTTCACTTTTACAGGATGGAGTTGCCAGCCTCATGCCCAACCTTTCCTCTTTACCAGCATTATTTATGGCTTAGCGAGGTAAAGGAGTGCGTCGGCTGGGGGTCGAACCCCCGACCATGTGCATGGTCGGCAGCGTTCTAACCGCTGTGCCATCGACGCATGATTATTATTTAGTGCAATTTAGTAACAAAGGTGAAACTTGAAGGGGATCTTAATTTCAACTTGATATGAAAACTCATATGTGTGATATGGAATAAATATTGATAACAAGGGACACAGATACCAAAAACAGTACAGGATTATGAATACATTTGAGTTTGTATACAAAATTCCTCTTACTGGAGATAGGTGTGATCATGATAATAATAATAGAAACAGACTGAAATAGGATGTTTTGGCTGAATATGATTCATTATGAAGTTAATGAAAGACAAATGAATCTAACAAGGCTAGATCCATTATAGAAGCATAGGTTAGACTGGCTCTTTAGGACACACAGCTATTGCCTTTGGATGCATATAAACAGGACTTCTGAAGTACAAGAGTAAAAAGCATTATACCTCAAACAGATTCCTGCTAATTAATATATGTGTAAAACTTGGGCACTGTGGTAGTAAGTAGTTCCATATTAGTTTTGTTTATTAGATGTATCACACAGTGAAATAGTGACAATCATTTGATATGATCTCGAACAATAAATTTTGTTCGAAATGTCATTGAGTAAATAATACTGTTTAACTGTGTGATACGTCTAGTAAACAAACTAATATGAGATTCCTGTTTAATTTGTCAATCATTGTCAGTTATGTTGTGACAGATGCCTACGTGGCAGTCAATTGTAGCGCACCTGGCTGAGGTGGCATCACCTCGTGACACCGACGCTGCTTAGTGTTCTCCAACACGTTTTGGAAAGGCACGCATAGAAAGATCCATAAACACAGGCTCACAAGAGTAGGTGAACTGATCTGTCCATATTAATGTAGTCGTGTGCTTGAGTTTGTCCTTCAAATCGCTTAAAAGCCGTGGGTGGATAGAGAGTACCATGCTTAACACTGATGCAAAGAAAGTCTTCCTTAAGGAACTACAGATTCTCCCCTCTAGAATATCTGCCATTAGGCCTCCCCTGAAATTCAGGTTCATATAAAGCACTTTCTTTGGTACTGAACTACACTCTTCTATTTTGGTTTCGGTCCAACTTTCTTCCCTCTATACCATACCAGGTATCCATTTCCATCCAGAAATGTTTTGGAAAGCGAGAATTCTCCTTGTAAGCAGTTAATGCTGCAGGCATTTTAATACGGTGAGAAAGTTAAATTATTAGAGGTTTTTATAACTCACAGGTATCCGAAAATAAAAATTTGGTGACTGACCATTCTGAATCGACAAATTTAATCTCCGATTCATTTTCTACCTACATTATGAATTCAACTAAAGGATGACAGTTGGTAAATACCTATAAAAGGCATTCAATGAGAATCGTTGTGACATATTATGAAAGCATTCCTGACATATACTTCATAGAGAAACAATCTGCCGATTATCGACTTAATGGATCTGTTTCCTAGACTGAGAAAAGCGGATCAAGCGAACTGACTATAGACCTACCATCTTTCTGTCTTTATATATCGTTATTCAAGGTGAATCTCAACAACTATTCATTTAGATATGAGGTTGGCAGCTTGATGCTCAGCTTGTTGTCATACCTATGTTTTTAGAGGAAATGGATTATTTCTGTGATTGTTTTTTTTAAAACTACTAATCACCGTGATTTGTAAAAATCATAATATTAAGTGAACATTCATACATAGATTGAATTGAAAGTCATCTGATGAATCTATTAGTAATAAAATGTGATTTTCATATCAAATTAAGAAAGGAATAAGGATAATAGTATTTCTAGTACAAGTTGATATAATCCTTTCTTATAAAATAAATATTTACGAGTGAGAAGCAAGAAGGTAGAAAAAAATGATTGTAAATGTGTGTGTGTGTGTGCAGAAAGTCTTGGTTTTGAAGTAGTGATGATATTTTAGACTTTGGCTAACAATATGGTGGGAGATATTTCTTTCAAGTGCCAGGATACGATTCTGTCACTCTCTGTATGCGTTACAAGTAGACTTTGAACTTACTCAATCAGTTTTTTAATTAAAATATACTACAAAGTTCTAAAAACCTGTGTTCATTGATAAGTATTTCTCAAGCGAGAATAACATGCTAAAGCTATAGGAAACTAATATACTAAAAATTGATGCTCTGCCAAATGACAGGTTTGTAGAATGATCTTTCCAGCAAAACAGAGTACTTTGCTCGAAACAAAAATAAAAATAAATATGTTAGAGAACCACTGGAAAACCTTCACGGAGTACTGCACAGCTGTTTCATCCTAGTTTGTGACTCTCCACAGTACGCACTCAGCACCAGAGTTCAAAGCCAGGGCTTTCTGGATACCAGACGAACTCGTAGACCATTCAGTCTGTTGGTTTCGACCCAATGGCCTATGAACTCTAACTTCTGCCAAACAATGACATACCGCGACCTCTTCGCAGTGTCTTCTTCGGTGAGTTACTACCTCACCTTCAACCTGCTGTACCTTACTGGTCATGGTTTCCCACTAGAACCCCAGGTGAACTCCCTGAATATGGCTATAAACCGAATCATAAATAGCTCTAACAAAATTCATTAACATTGCTGTATATCACTCACAACTAAGTGTTAGATTTTTTTCCTTCACGTTCCCAGTGGAACATAGGGTCTCAAGCTAGTGGCTTGAAGTTTCTGTAGCAGTGTTTATTTTTACAGGATGGGGTTGCTAGCCTCATGCTTAACCTTTCCTCTTTACCAGCATTATTTATGGCTTAGCGAGGTAAAGGAGTGCGTCGGCTGGGGGTCGAACCCCCGATCATGTGCATGGTCGGCGAGTGCCTTAAGCGCTATGCCACTGACGCACAAGTGTTAGATTAAGCATACAAACTGAGTAGTGTTCATTTGTTTATTTCACAGACTGATGATTTACGAAAGTGAATAACACTACAAAGAAAATTTATCTTGAGTAAACTTAATAAAGTGATCATTTCACAACTCTTGATATTTATCCTCTAGTTCACTAGTTTCCCATAATTCAAGTATGTGACACTAATACTGCACATTTCTAGTAAACAGACTTTATTCTATTAAAAACGAATAGTTTGATTACTAAATTTGGGTTGATGGAATAGACGCTGAATGCATGTAAATAGAAAAATACCACACCAACAATACAAACTTGACTTTCCTAGCACCAGTTAAAATGAAATTTAATTACACTAAAAAACTATAAAATAAACATAAGAAGTTGTGAGTTAACCTCACAAAAATACGGGAGATTAGTTGTATTCAAAGCATTATCCAACTAGCACTACTTAAAATTTTCAACATATCAGATAGGTGGACTGACATGAATTTAAATGTCTGGCAAAGAAACATGTATAAACAGCAAAAACGTTGTGCATTCATTGTAAGGTTTCGTACATAAACTCATTATTATCATTAGTCCATTAGGTTCCAAGTGAAACACAGGGTTTAGCAGTACATTTCCATTTTGTTCTGCTTTCTGAAGTTGACTTTAGTTGGTTCGAAGTACGCTCATAAGCTTTCATCTCTTCCATGTTACCCTCGTATCAAAGACAAACTCGCCATTTTTCATTTTTATTCCACTCGAATGCCTAACGCGTGATGCCAGTCAGTGGTATCCCCAGGTTGTGTTCTATTCATCTCCACTCCCTTCGGAATATATGCTGAACAGCATACTATTGACCGGTTTATTGCCATTTTCCAGCTATTGATTCTTTTCGGTCAGCAATCTGATCTCAAGTATCCGGCGTAGTCATCTGTTAATTAAAAATTTACAATAGACTGTTGAAATGTTTCCGTGGTGCACTGTTCTAGTCTCTCAACCATATATGATCATTGATTGATCTGATATCAGCGTTAAAAATCCATACAAACATACAAAAAAGTGACCACCTGAACATAATAGAATAAAAAATGATTTGTTTACAAACACAGTACCTACACCTAATCAAAATGCAACAAAATGCAGGTTAAAATGTGGTAAATCTTTGTTCCTGTGATATTTAATGATTCTAGACTACCAAATACTCTGATAAATATCATTTAATAACGTTTCTTCTCTTATCACTCTACTTAACAAGGGTCTTCGCAACTATCACTATGAGTGCACAGTCTCTTGGCCGTTCAGCGTCAGTATTTCTAGATGCTAAATCGGCTAAAGTTGCTGCAGAAAGTATTTTAACCCTTCTAGACAGACAACCACATATTTTAACTAACTCAGGGATTATTCCAACGGCTCCATTCAAAGGGAAAATTTCATTTAAACATGTTTATTTCAAATATTCTAACCGATCTGAAAAACCAGTGCTAAAGGTGAGTTTAGAAATGTACTTTTTTAAAAGAAATTATTGTATTTCTGGCATAAATAAGACGTGTCAGTCTATACAGAAGTAAAATATATGTGAAAATTTACGTATTTCTTTTAATTTCATGTAGGATTTTCATCATGAGCTGACATTGATTAGAGAACCATTGGAAAACCCGCAAAGAGTACTGAACAGCTGTTTTGTTCTAGTTTGGGACTCTTCTGCAGTACGCACCCACCACCAGGGTTCTAATTCAGCACCTTCTGGTTACATCGCTAGCTTGTAGACCATTAAGCCACTGGGACCTGATCCAATGGTCCTTTAATTGTAACTTCTGCCAATTCACGATATAGCGCGACCATTTCCCAATATCTTCTACGATGAGTTACTGCCTCATCTTCAACCTGCTGTACCTTACTGGTCACGGCTTCCCACTAGAACCACAGGTTAACTGCCTGAATAGGGCCAGTCACTAGTAAGCATCAGATTAACTTTCAAGTATCGGTTTTGTCGGGATTTTGTTTGGTTGCAAGGGGGATTTTCATCATGAGCTGACATCAGTTAGTTAGAGAAGTCATTTGCATTGGGAAATTCATATTTCTGTATTCACCTTTTTATTGAGACAGAAATAACTCTGCTGTTTTTAACATCAGTCTTTGTATATGAAGAAAGTGAACGTCGTGTTTGTTTAGCGATACTAACTGTCGCTTTAATCATCCGAAATTCATACAGCTAACAAATCTGAATAATGACCCTGCCGATAATCGGTGTATTTTTGACGAAAACGTCAAATTTTCTATTTCTCAGTTTTTCTCAGAATTGCAGAAGTTATCTTATTGTTCAATCATGTACTCTACACATTAATTCTCTGATATTTATTTAATATTTTATGTAGAATTTTTCACATACTGTTGAACCTGGTCAATCAGTAGCGTTGGTTGGACATTCTGGATGCGGAAAGTCAACTTTATTACAGTTGGTATTACGATTCTATGATCCATCATATCATGGTCCTGATAGTGGAGTATTCTTTGACGATTTAAATATTAGAAATCTTTCACCAAGTTGGGTTAGGCAACAAATTGGTCTTGTATCTCAAGAACCAACTTTATTTGACCTGACAATAAGGGAAAATATTGCATATGGAGATAATACTCGTGAAGTAACAATGGATGAAATTATCGAAGCAGCACGTGCAGCCAATATTCATGAATTTATATCAACACTACCAAATGTAAGTTAAAATGTTATTGCATATGAAGTGGCTTAAAATCTCAGATAATGTGTTATAGAATTAAAGTTGTAAAACCAATAAAGTAAAGCGTCTGTTGAAATAATAGCAGTTATGTAGAGGGCTTTGGGTCCCAGTGACTGAATCGCTTTCTAACCTGAAGGTCCTGCCTTCGAACCCCAATGACATGCACAAGCTAGGAAAAAACAGCTGACGCATTCGTTAACCTCGCTCGGCTGATAATAAGCTCAGTAACAAGGTGAGGTTGAATGTGAAGGTAGCAACCACAACTCTCAAAAATAAACCTCAAAGATCAAGCCTGAAGCGCCATGTTCTACTCAGAATGTTAAGGATTAGAAGAGACAAAGAGGGAGCATTTTCAGTTTAATTGCTAAGTAGGGCCGTTGTTCTATACTGCATGGATTTCGAAAGTCCTCTAACTGATATTGGTTAGTAAGAAATCTGCTTTGAATTTTGATGACTGGCATATCCAGTTTTCTTCCAAGAGATGAATTATGGGAAGCTATTTCAAATTCATTACACAATTTCATAATTTGTTCCAATCGGATTCTGTTGCTTATTCCCTGAAAATCTATAGGTAAATCTACTGAATTGTAATTTAGGATACATGGAGTTTTAATATTAATAAAACAGGACTTCTGCAGCTCTTATTTTCCTGATGGGTATCAAATTCTTCTCTGCATATTTAATACATTTTATCAAATGGCATTTGCTTCCCAGATATGCTGTTTATATGATTTGTAAAGGTTATTTTCTGAGCTTAATGACTTTAAAATCTCTTCTCATATTTTTGGAAGCAATATGAAACAATTGTTGGGCAACGTGGATCAAAGCTTTCTGGTGGGCAAAAGCAAAGAATAGCCATAGCAAGAGCATTAGTACGCAAACCTGTCTTACTTCTTCTGGACGAAGCCACCTCTGCATTAGACAATGAAAGTGAGCGTATTGTTCAAGAAGCTCTTGATGCTGCCGTGGGTTCAAGAACATCACTAGTTGTTGCTCACCGATTATCAACTGTTGTCAATTCTGATTTAATTGTAGTTTTACAAGATGGACGTAAGATAGAAGCTGGACCACCAGGAGCTTTGTTAGAAATTAAAGGAGCTTTCTATGCACTACACCATATGGGAAACTAACATATGTGAACTTATTTCTTTAGCTTTTCACATGTTTTTGATATTTCTTATTTTATATTTGGAAAAGCTTGGTTGCTTAGTACAGTTGAGATGTGGAATCATAATTCTCTACAAATAAATATGTGATACTAGTCTCAATTCTGCATGTCTATACTGTCCGCTGAAAATACACCGTTCATGGGAAGAATGGTTTTACTGTTCAGTTGTTACTCTGTGAAATGCATAAGACAGATTTCAAACAATAGATTATAGGATGACGTGTACTGAAGTAATCTGAACATAAAGGATTCACATAACGAAATTTTATGATATCAGTTTGAAGGCTTACTAGTAACATGTGTTTTCCGACTACGTTTCCACAACTTTAAGGTTTAGATTACACATTTATAAAATGTGCATAATAGAATTGATGGTTCATAAACATTATTTTGTATTGTATTAGTACCGACAGCAACTTCAAAATTCAAAATATTTATGATCGGAGGGACAAGACGGATCTCCATTAATATGAAGTCAGTGCAAAAATCAACTACAGTAAGCATAAAGAACAAGATTTATAATTTCAGCACTAATGTCAAGTGAGTTGTGCTATATGGTTCAAGGATTTGAGGTGTCATGAAAGGCATTTTGAGCGGTCTTGAGACTTTTGTCAACAGCTGAGTTTGCTTTGTACTGATGAAGATCAGATGGCCAGAAATGATTAGCGATGAGGAACTCTGTCAAGCAACGAATCAACTAAGAATGCATTGCCTAACAAATATGCTGAAAGAAAGGGTAGGTCGGGTATACTGTGAAGGAACCGTCGAGGGACATCATATACTAGGCTTTCTATTGGAACCTAGATGGTAAGCGATGAGTTGGTCATCGGTATGAAGATGACATGGAGGAGATTGTGTGATGCGAAAGTTGTAGCTCAAAGACAATCGTACAGCCAACTATTGAGGATTGCAAAGAAT
The DNA here is from genome assembly GCA_944472135.2 of Trichobilharzia regenti. NCBI lineage: Eukaryota > Metazoa > Platyhelminthes > Trematoda > Strigeidida > Schistosomatidae > Trichobilharzia > Trichobilharzia regenti. The sequence continues at coordinate 43,176,103 of OX235265.1, read as the reverse complement.
GGGATGAAATGAAGAAGGACTGCCGAAGCCCAATATTCTGCTAGGAATCCTAGGGAATAAATAATAAGACCGTAGTAATCTGCATTTAAAACATTGTAGTTTAAACATATGGCAAAGTAAGATGTCTGTAGATGGACAGTTTTAAAACGTTTGAAGTGATGATCAACCGGTGCTTTATTTTTCAAAAAGTTAGGATACTCCAATGTTTAACCTGATAGATTGCGTTGTTTCGAAATTGAAAGATACAGTGCTCAAAAACTTAAGCATTTGCATAGATAGGGGATATTAGACGGGTTCTTAATTCCGACTTAAGTTTCTTCGCGATTTTCACTATTGCATATTGGATTAAGTGAATTAATGAAGACGTCCTCGTTGAAATTATACAAATAAGTCACTTCTAACACTGGACTTAATATAAAAATAATAACTTTTCCTGGAAAATGCTGTAGTATATACTGCGCATGTGATCCGGGGTTCAATCTCTGGCCGACGCACTCCTTTACATCGCTAAGCCAGTATTAAGACTGGTAAAGAGGGAAGGTTGAACATGAGGCCAGCAGTCCCATCCCGTAAAAATAAATACCACTGCTACTGAAAATTCAAGCATATAGCTTGAAGCCCTATTTTCCACTGGGAACGTAAAGGAATAAAACAAAACGCAGCGGAATTCTCAGCATGTTCTACTGCAATGTATTTAAACCGTGTGTAGAATCTTTAGATAAAAAAATTAATAAGCGACCACATACAACCTGAAGTTATACTATTTTGTCCAAATCACACGCTTAAAACCTGCTATGCCTTTTTTCTTTCTTTTCTCGAAAATATCAACAGTAGTATGTTGAATCCTATTTAAAAATAGGTGTGAGAATAAATTGTAATTCAGAGATATAATCTGATAATTAAAATAACATGAAGTAGGGTCAATAAGATACATTTTTATGAGTAGAAAAGTTAGGTAGCCCAGTGATTTCAGCAGGCTTCCAGGGTATGTAGTAATATCAATGTTACATGGTTATCGTTCTGAATTAAAACAAGTTTTGATTAACCATATCTGCGGTAGAAGTTGCACTTTTAGAGTTTCATTTAAACAATATCTGTTTAATATTTAATTGGTGGATGGTGATTAGCAGTGGAATTCAGGATGCACATTTCTTCCTATTTAGGACTCGTCAGCTGGATGTGCCTGCATTTCTCAGTGAGTGATGATGTTCCCACCGAGGCTCGAATCCAGTACCCATAGTTTCAAACGCCAAAGCGTTATCCACTAGACCACTTGGGCCACTGAGAAATGCAGGTACATCCAGCTGACGAGTCTCAAATAGGACAAAATGCGCATCCTGGATCCCACTGCCAGTCACCATCCACCAATTAAATACTAACTAAATGCTCAGACATCGTCGAAACATCTGCACAAGAAGCCGACATGTCAACCTGAGACCGAGCACTTCGGTCCAATCAATCGACGGGAAAATCTCAAATTCAATAAAATATCTGTTTAAGTTACGATAAACATGAGGACTAAGCCATCTCTACGCTCGAAATTTGTGATATCTTTTTATGTGTTCTCTCTTATATTCATTTATAGCTTGTTGATGTATAATCATTCAAATTATGGTCCAGATTTCTAAGAAATATGTTTGCAGAAACACAAATGTTTTAGATAGGGACTTAAACTCGGTTATAACTGTTCTGTAATACGGTATCAACTACTAGCTCACAAAAGTGCCAAAGTGTAGTCCTCACTCTTGTGATACAGTTGAAAGATTCTCTATTAGAGAACTCTGAGTTCTGTAAATTAAACTGCCATGTGAAAGGTATCCAGGGGAAAGTAAGGGAACTTCAGGGAAAATTAGGTCAGTTTGATAGCATGACACTGCCAATCTCAAATATCACGGAGAACCATTTTGATACTGACCAGGTTAAGTCTTTACTGGATGTAACTAAAAACAAGCTGACAGATTTGGACCCAGTAGCCTGCCTGTTAAAAAAACATCCTAAAATGTTTCCGGGCAACCTTAATAAAGCTGAAAATCTGACTGACTGCTTGGCTGTGGAGATGATGAAGCGTATAGCCTCTTCTCATCAAGCTATAGTTTACAACATCCCAGACTCAATGCCTCTGAAAACTATAAAAAGCAAAATCCTGAATTATTGCGGCATGGCTAGTGTGCCATGTGAATACAAAATACTTCGTAAAAATTGACCCAGGCTAACTGTCACATCATTTTACTAAATTTCAGGATCACTTCAGACTGAATAGCAGTTATAAATATGCAACCATAGCTCAGGATAAAACACCGTGTCAACGCAGAATAACGCATAGTAATAATCTGGTTACCTACTCTGGCTTAAATTTACCAAAAGTGGATCGTGTACCGCAAAAGTCACCTAGTACTGACAATCGCATTCAGCGAACTACACAACAACCGCACCTACTAATGGAACTAGGAACTAGTTTAGATATCAGTATCCCTGTAAACAAAGACTCACTGAAAGGCGTTAAAATAGCTAGAATTGCTGCAAGTTGTTCTAAGAAATTTGTACCCAAACGTAGTAACCTCACCACAGTGAAAAAATTTCGTAGAATTGAGCAAAACAATGGGGAAGAATACTTTGTATTCAATAAGCCTGCTGAGAGTAAGTGCGTTAACAAACCCACACTTGATACGAAGAAATTCTCTCGAAACACAAGTATATTTGGTGGCTTTCAGTATACTCCGCCTTATATAAACTCCCAAAGTCCTGCAACCGAAGCACCTTCCCCCACACTGTCGTTCAAGTTATAAAAACAACACGAAGACACGTACCCGTATGACGAATAGCAGACTGATGGGTAGACCTTATGATACTATGCCTTTTAATCTACAACCCAGGCCCAACCACTAGTGCCCGTATATCCAGGAACACACAGTAAATATTTTAGGTGTCCCGAATCACTTGTACGACCCATGGCACCTAGGACCACCTCGTCTCACTCTAACTCCGATGTATGGACACCCAAGCCGACTCCCTTATCATTCATAAACGCTTCCGGTGCTGACGCACAAATAGAATTAGGTTTTGATGGTATTTTAAACCAGTTTACAGTATCTCGTGACCTATTCACGATATTACTAGTTAATGCACGTTCCTTAATCAATAGATATGTGAACTAAGGACATTATTATTAATCGCTAAGCTTACTGTAGCTCTGATAAATGAATCATGGTGCTCATCTTCTATATTTGATGTGCATACAGGTCCAGATGATCATACTATACACAGTACAAATAGAGATTGCAAGCGTAGTGGTGTCTCATATAGACACACAACTTATTCATAGTCAGTAGGGTGGAAGACTAAATACAGCATGGTATACATGATTCACTCTGGACCGTCTAATATAGAGATAAGTACAAACCTGTCATAGGCTATGTTTATCCAGCACTATGCTCAACTAGAGAAATTGATGAGTTATTAGCTAAATCGTTTGCACACGCCTCCTTGTTTAATACTAAATAAAATAAATACAAAATAATTGCAGGCCCCCGAAGCTTCAACGAGTTATTTGTCACTACCGGTTGCTATGGATGGCAACAACACGTCCACACACATACCCGTGGTGACATGTTGGACCTTGTGTTTCGTCATGACACAATCCGAGTTTCCACCTATGTTGGTAGCATATTTCCCAGTAGTGACCATAGAATGGTACTCTACTCTCTGCCTCCCTCACCACCATACACACCAAACAAACATGATTCAGGCAGCATGATATGTCGTAGTTACAAACATATAGACTGGGGATTAGTCCAAGAACTCATTTGACTATGTCAGTGGGATGACACTGACTCGCTGGAGGCTGCAGTGTCCTTATCTTACAGGAATGTTACCCTTTTTCTAGATACCGTTGCTCCTATTAAGGTAGTGAAACTAAGCAGGCAACAAGCTGAATACATTCCAAGGGCATAACGCAATTAATTAAGGAAGTTAGTGAAACAGTACTATTCCGCTAAGTATATATCACTACTGCACTCGATCCACGAGTCGCTTGAATCTATCAAGCGCCTACGCTCTCAAAAAGATCTTGATGGGGAGTTAAGTGCACTCAAAAGTACCTCCAAAGTTTTTAACCTAACAACACTTCTTAAAAACGAATGCGGTCAGCGGGAAACATCCCCTACTTACTGCATGACAAAGTAATCTACAATGAGCCTGCTACTTTCTGTGAACTTTTCAGTGAGTGGTTTGCTAACTTTAGTTTAGAAGCGCGCATCCGTGGTGAAACCGCGCCCCTTGCTAGCTCTTCCCTCGGGAGCATAGTGTTCACCAATCAGTTAATAAAACAAGCAGTTAAAAGCCTTAGACCTTCTACTAGCACGGGACCGGATGGCCTTGCTTCAATAATTTTCCAAAGCAATTGGTGCGATATTACCCTATTACTTCTTACATTTTTCTCAGTATCTGTAGATACTGTGTGGAAAACTAGCTTCATAATTCCACACTACAAATTTGGTGATAAGGCAAACGTTCGCAATTACAGACCCATAAATATAACGCGAATCACGGAGAGTGTTGTCAAAGGTCAGTCATCAGACTTTCTACTTAGGGAAGATCCGGTTACAAGGTCTCAACAAGGATTTCTAAAATATAAATCCTGCATTACTTGCCACTTCGACTTTTACAACCACATCACTAGCAGTGGCAAAGCACGTAAGCTAGTCGTTGTTCTCTACTTCGATATATCTAGGGCATTCGACATGGTATCTCACAGTATTCCCTTTGAGAAGCTGTACTCATGTGAAATTCTCAATCCACTATTGAACTGGTTAAAGTCATTTCTAAGCAACAGGATACGAATAACCACAGTCGGGTCAGTATTGTTTCATCCTAGACTGATCACAAGTGGGGTTGTGCAAGGTAGTGTCCTAGGACCACTTTTATTTACAGTTTAGATTAACAACATTTGTAACTGTTTCACCTCACGTAAACCATTCTGATATGCTGACGACCTCAAAGTCGTTTACTCCTGCTACAGTCATGAATTAAATGATATGGTGAGTAAAATACATCTTGAACTAAGTAGTCTCGCAACATGATGTGCTTAATACCGTCTCCACCTCAACACTGACAAATGCGGCTGGATTTGCATCGGCGACAGTAACCTTGGCCCAACTCTTGAAGTGGGCGAAAACCAGCCAAGCTCAACTCAGTCGTAGATCTTGGTATCAGATTCTCTAGTAATTTAGCTTTCTCTGAACAAACTAATTATGCTAGATGTAAAACACGAAGGCTTCTTCGATAATTGCATAACTCGCAATTCCTATTGTTGTGAAACTACGGTTTTATTATACAAAGTATGTTTCCGACCTATTTTAGAATACTGCCCGTTTATTCTTAGCGGACTGCCACAGAAAGACAAGCTTACATTAGAGGGAGTGCAACGGCAATTTACCTCAAGAACTCCTGGTTTAGAATGTAGTCTCTACTGCTCTGAGTGTTGGAACAGACTGAAAACAGAACCACTCTGGAAAAGACATCTTAAGCTAAACCTTATTTTTCACTACAAACTAGCTAATCTTCTCTTGCACTTCTCCAGGCCAATAACTAAATTTACCGCTGTCATCAGTTAAAATCGTAGAAATCATGACAACCTAGTTGCTATAGTGCATCGTCAGACTTACATGCGGTGCAACTCCTTAAATAAGTTTTCAGTCATTTGGAATAGACTACCGGCTAATGTGCGTGATGTAAACACACTTCTAGTGTTCAACTCCTCAATCACCAGACTGTTCAAAGAAGACATTGCACTTCTGCGTCTGACTCCTATACCCTCTTTTTCACCCCAAATGGATATTTTAAGTTCATCAAACGTACAACGAACTACAATTATAAATTTTAATATTATTGGAACTAGATGATAAATATTTCTACACAGGACAGCAATATTAGTTCACACATGATATAAAAGTTAGCGTAACAGGACTAGTTAGTTAGTGCACCAAAATAATTGTAGTTACCACACGGAATATATATATATATATATATATATATATAAATCACTCCTTGAGGACTCCACTTGCTTTCTCCTTTGCTGTTGTCGTTTGTCTTCTCTTTTCTCTCACCATTTTAGCTTCTATATGACTTTTTGAATGAGAATAAAGAATGTAATATTTGACCATTTACAATGACAAATGATCTGCAAACATTATGGGTGCCTCGAGAATTACCCTTTACCTTCTTCTGCGATGCATCCTGGATCACAGTTGCGGAATATACCTTTATGAAAATAAAAGTATTCATTTATAATACTTTAAGATAGTAATTTATAACATAACTGATCGTGCCTGCAAAAATGACTTGCATTTCTTGTAAACACACGTTTATAAGACAATATAAACTATTATTATTAGTCTGCATTGAGTAAAATTCACTTCTAGTGTCACTTACGTTGAAAATACTGACAAAATTATATCACTGTATCACTTATTTTAAATTAATACCCAGTTAGGTTAGAAATCAAGAATAAGATTCGATGACGTACACACCAAAGTTATATGAGGGAAATGACTTCAAGCTTTATTTTTTTCCCAAGAATTTATATTACATCCAAAACGTACATGGGTGTTTTTTGTTAATGCGAAGACAATATTTCTGTATTACTCGATGTGTGTTCCACTTAATGACTGCTCAGCAGATTGTTCCCCTAAAAGACACATTGAACGGCAACCATGTAATTTCACCATGATCCAAATTTATGTAATTTAAATAATACTTAACCATGCCTGTGAAATTGGTGTGTCCTACATTGGTGGGAATAAGTGCGCAGTTTATTATATTATTATTATTGAATATGCTTACTAATCGTAAATGTAATTTATCACATTGATCATGCCTGTAAACTGGCTTCCCTCATGTGCAAAAAATGAGAATATTATTATCATTATTATTATTACATATTCTCAAAACGTCTTTTTTAAATCATTCGAGTATGTAAACGAACTTTCAGTGATTTTAACTGAACATAGAAAGACAATTCATCTCTTGTGTACTGCTAACGATCACGTCAGCCAGCTGACAATGACTATACCTATTAAATGAAAACTATTACAAAAAATAAGCTAATAATAATAGTAATAATAACTTCTGTTATCACGTGAACATATGGAGATGTGACATTGTGTGAAGTCTAAACATCTCAATATTGAGAAATTTGTTATATAGGCCTTGTTATTCTTGTATTCAATGGTAAATTAAATCGATATATAGATCGATTTATATGCCACTTGGTTACAGGATTTCATTATCAGCTGACATTAGTTAGAGAACCATTGGAAAACCTGAGAGTATTGGACAGCTGTTTCGTCAGTCCAGTTTGGGACTCTTCGACAGTATGTAACCACCGGGGTTCAAACCCAGGACCTTCTGGTTACAAGGGGAGCTTGTATACCATTAAGCCACTGGGACCCGACCCAATGGCCAGCCCGTGAATTCTAACTTCTGCCAATTCACAACATAGTATGACCCCTAGCCAATGTCTTCGGCGAGTATTTGTCCTGACACCCGACCTGCTGCACCCTACTGGTCACAACTTCTCACTAGAACCCCAGGTAACTACCTACCTGAAATGGGTAAGTCGCTAGTGAGCATCTCATCGATATTTAAGGGTTGGTTTATAGGGATTTGCTTGGCTGCAGGATTTCATCATGAGCTGACGTTGGTTAGAGAACCAGTACTTCCATGTTTACCAATAGTTTTCTAACCAATGTCAGCTCATGATGAAATCCTATAACAAACCAACACTTATATTATATGCCACTTGTTTTCATTCTGCAGCCTCATAATTAACTTGTCTTTCGCTTGAGCAATCATGGTTGGTAGACTGGAGGGTGGAGGCAGTACATTTCCGTCTTACTACTCTTGATAATTTTTGATGTAGGACTTCACTAGCCAAAACCCCATTAAAATGCGATTTTAAGAACAGCTATTTAATTGAATTTTTTATTTTCGCGTCGACTGATTGGACCGAAATGCTCGGTCTCAGGTAGAAATGTCGGCTTCTTGTGCAGATGCTTTGACGGTGTCTAAGCACTTAATTAGTATTTAATTGGTGGATGGTGACTAACACTGGGTTCGAGTCTCGGTGGGAACATCATCACTCACTGAGAAGTGCAGGTACATCCAGCTGAAGAGCCCCGAATTGGAAGAAATGCGCATCATGGATTCCACTACTAGTCACCATCCAGCAATTTAAGAACATCTGTTTTTTAGTCTAGAAACTTAACTTTTCGTGTTCACCATGTGACTGAAAGCAGATGTAATACAAAACATGAGCAGCCTCTTTAAATTCATAAATACTTTTTCACGTCAAAACTTCCCTCTGTTATTTTTCGTTGTATAAGCAGTATACATTCCCACAGTCATTATTTATTATTTCTGCAATACAACTCATTTGATTCATAGACTTTGTGTTGTTGTACACTACTTGTGTAAACAAGCTAAAATGGTGGGTGTGACATTGACATGAGTTTACTTTGAGTACACTTCATGTATGCAACATGACCATATACTCTAATTTTTTTGAGCGGTAATTCGTATTCCTGTAAATAGGCATTTTAAAGAGCATACAATTGCAAAAGTATATATTTATATTAAAGTGTAATATTTTAATGATTTAAAAATAAAGAATTCAGCCAAGAAAATTCTCTTTTTGATGATTTCATTTTCATAGCTGTACAATCGTATGTATATATGAATTCCAACAGACAATACCAATCAGTTTTTTTGTGTGTATGTCTGTGTGTGTTGAATTTTCACAGTGACTACTAAAGTGTTGAATTGAATTTTTTGATTTTCCCGTCGATTGATTGGACCGAAGTGCTCGGTCTCAGGTTTAAATGTCGCCTTCTTGTGCGCAGATGCTTCGACCATGTCTCGGCATTTAATTAGTACACAATTGGTGCGTTAATGCTGGTATATTGGATTATGAGTCACAAGTTATTTATTTTTTTATTATTTTTATTTAAATAAAAAAAAAATAAAAAAATGTTGTCAAAATAGCAGACTAGATAAAATGTTAGAATATGATAACATAAAGTGAAATGAAATAATTTTCAGGTATTGGTTTTGTGGGGATTTTGTTTGATTGGGTGCAGGATTTTATCATGAGCTGACATCAGTTACAGAACCACTGGAAAGCCGGAGAGTACTGGACAGCTGTTTCGTACTAGTTCGGGACTCCTCAGCAGTAGGCACCAACCACCAGAGTTTGAACCGACGACCTTCTGGTTACAAGACGAGCTCGTGGACCATTGAGACACTGGGACCAGAGCTCACCTTGCGTACTGCTGAGGAGTCTCGAGCTAGGACGAAACAGCTGTCCAGTACTCCCAGGTTTTCCAGTGGTTCTCTAACAGATGTCACTTCATGATGAAATCCTCCAGCAAATGAAATGAAATAAAACAAAAATAGAACATGGAATAAAGAAGGATAAAATAATACCTCCATGATCTCCTTTGCTCAGCCAAACTAGGAGGTGCACTTAAAAACAGCGGGATATGTTTCTCGATAGAAGTCCCATGTATCTAGCTCCGCAAGAGCAGGTGAACATATAAATACACATGGAATTAGACAATCGAGGTAACATTCCCTTGACATTAAGTTGCACTAGTGGATGGCTAGGGTAGGTTAATTGTAAAGTGGCAGCAAAGAACGTTTTTATCAGTGATCTTGTCAGACAATTTTTGAGTACTTCACTTGCAGTGTCACCCATAAATTCTAAGTTTAGGTGCAATATTTTTTTTAGTTACCTTATTAATCTCTGTAGTTCTTCCACGTAATTTGCTGTTGGCCTCTACGAAGTGGTGTGGATACCCGTTCTCTATGAGGGTATCTTTCAGTTGTTTCAATTCATCATCAACAGTATCTTCACAACAAATTCTCCGAATCCGTGTTGACAGAGATCGGATTAGATTCCTTTTTTCCGTCTACGGTGAAAAGACTCTAAAAATTCGTCATTTGTCCGTCTATGTAGATTTTCTGTAAATAGATCTTTTCAAAGACCCGTCAGGTCTCCTTGTGAGTAGAAAGATATTTCCCACTCAGTTTCTTTTTATAAAGTGGACTGAATAGCAGGATGACTGTCATTGAAAACTTTCAGGATGTCATTAAATTCGCAGCTCTCATCGCATATAATGAACATGTCATCCAAGTATCTTTTAAAGCAGTTGTGAGATTACTGCTCTCCATACTAGCCAAAAAGAAGTTGTATTAGTACCCTAATATGATTGTCAGCAATAAATTGTGCCCGAAACGTCGTCAGTAAATATTACTGTATAACACTGTGAGACTGTATCAAAATAAATTTTACCCATATATATAAATATATATATATATATATATATATATATATATATTGCACAGACATGAAAATGAATTCGTTAGAAAAGAATTTTCTTCGTTAAATTCTTTGTTCTTATGTCTCAATGGGGATTATTAATTTAATTTAATTAATTGAAAAATAATTTAATCGGAATAAGGATTTCCCTATACACAGCAAAATGAAACAATATTATGGCAAGAATGTAACTGGGGATACAGTAGGGCGAGTGAGCTTATGTATAGCTTGTGAATATAGAGTTCTAATTTCATATCGCGAATAATCAATGAGTCGGCTATGTAAAGATTGTGTATTCGAAGTCCTTCAGTGCGTTGTTAGAGGGTCTGTGTAGAACTTTGAAGCAGTCATGAGAGGTGCCTTATGTTCAGAGTTCACAAGGTGTACGAAGACGGAGGTCCTCTAGTTGGTTAAGCTTATACCATCACTTAACATAATGCATCCAAAAAAAGAATACTTTAAATACAACTTTTCTGACTGTGTTATATGATATCTGCTGTGATCAACCTTCTTATAGTGCTCAATATATGGGTGACAATGTTGCTAACAACCCAGTGTACACTGTGAGACTTTATACTAGGTGTAGAATCCAGTCAACTGGAGTAAGGTCTAGAAAAGAGTAGATATTTATTTTATGAATAACACTTGTCTTTTCATTTCAAAGTGTATGGGTTGTACTTCAAGGTTTGTGAGATTGATACCACTTAAACAAGGTTTGAGCACTCAACACAAAATACGTGCTTGTCACAACATTTATGCGAAGTTAAATCCACCAAACAGAATACATACAAGTGACTTACAGGTCTGTCGCCTTTACAGAAACAGTGTTTGGACTTCATCCAGAGTCTAGAGGTTAAAATGAACTATGAAATATTATCAAACATAACTTTCTATTCCTTTTGAATTATTAAGTCTTTCCCACTTATTTAAATAGCCTAATTCACAAAAGAAGGATATTTAATAAGTTTAAGACATTGGCGTAATTATGAAAACACTATTGTCAAAATGAATCAGTTCACACTATAAAACTTGTGTGTATACTTCTTCTATTACTCACCATCATCATCAGTGACAGAGAAGTTTACTATTAAATAAGATCTTCATTTATTTCAGTATACCCTTGGAACTTTTAAATATACTTGGTTTCTTTAATTTTATGGTAGTGACTCGCTACAGGATGGAGTTTCCTGGAGTTCTAGTGAGAAGTCGTGACCAGTGGCATCCATCCAGATGTCACGTGTGTGGATGGATGTCCCACCTACGACAATGGTTGGGGTTAGCTAAATCACGAATTGGTAGAAGTAAGAGTTCATGATCCATTGAATCGGGTCCTAGTGGCTGAATGGTATACGAGCCAGCTTGCCTTGTAACCGGAAGGTCATGGGTTCGGACCCTGGTGGTGGGTACGTACTGACGATGATTCCCAAACTAGGATGAAACAGATTTGTCCAGTACTCCCTGGTTTTCACTGGTTCTCTAACTGATATCAATCCGTGATCAACTCGTAAAAAGTTCTATTCTAATTTATTTTTATCATGATATTATCCTAACTGCTTTCAAAAGAAGGTAGTTCTCGAGGTTTATAAGGCAAGGTTGGTGTAGTTTGTGTGATTCTTCAAACTCAAGTTACTGCTTTGTGGCCCTAAAACTAACATAGAAAAAGGTAAGTTGCTGCTACGTTCGATGTCGTTTACCAAATTTACACAGTTAATCAAGATGCAGACAGATCATTGACAAGATAGGTGTAATGGCTTCAAGGACAAGATCCCGCATCTGACCACTTCTATGTGCATACATCAGTTCACCTGCTGCTGTGGAGACAGGTACATCGGTCGTTCGACGCTCACCCTGTCCAAGAGGATTCAAGAAAACTTTCCAGCATGGTTTCGAAAATGCAATAGTAGTGCAATGAAGAGTGCGACAACTGAACACCTGGTTAACACTGATCATTGCATTTCAACAAACGCCTCCTGCTTCAAAGTAATCTACACAGTCAAGAATAACCTACCAAAGGCAATACGGTTTCGTCTTCTTTGTATCACTGAAGCTCTGGCCATTTACATAGAAAAACCGGAGCTGTGCATACAAAAAAAGGATCACTCAACCACTTGTACTGTCATGGTAACTACTTTTTTGATTCGATTTTTTGATTTTGATGACTTAATTTTGTTTCTTTGCCTGTTCTTTAACTGCTTATAATTCTTGTATTCATTTAGAACTCCTACGTAATTTCGTATTGTCCACTTTTTTCTATGTGCATTCTGAGTAAAACTCACTCATCAAAACATTCATATTATTACATAACTTCTTTTTAACAACTGTTTGTGACAACTCATCACCTTTGTTTCTACCCTAATTTCATTAACACCTAATTTTCTTGACTGATTTTGTATAACGTAACTCCAATTACCAATCTTCACCTGTTTAGTTAAAATAACCATAACCAATTGTATTTTTGTTTGACAAACTTAATGTGCACATACTCTACTCATCAGAGTATGAAACGTAATTAAAGACCATATTTTACCAGATTTATGCAAAACGAAGGAGAGAAAATATCTGTGACATATTGATAGGAATTTTCTGTAGCCCGAATTTAAGCAGGCCACCACGAGGTACATCACTTTGTACATTAGGCTACAATGAGACGATGAATAGAAAATGAAATAAACCCGGAAGCACAAATATTTTTTAGAGAGAACGCAAACTATATTTATTCACCTTCTATAAACTGAAGTGAGAGTTGTCACGTCTACGATTTATAGTGTGATAAGTAGATAAAAAACAGTAAATAAAATAATAATAGTTACTATTGTCATTACTATCATTCGAATGACTGACACCATAATGAATACTCTGGTCTCTACAACAGTTGACCAAAATACAAAATACACCTTTTGTTTGTATCCTGTTTTGAAATAATTTGTCTACCTCACCGGTATTAATTACTTCTGCACAATAGTAACTATTATTATTTTATTTATTGATTTTTATCTACTTATCACACTATAAATCGTAGACGTGACAACTCTCACTTCAGTTTATAAAAGGTGAATAAATATAGTTTGCGTTCTCTCTAAAAAATATTTGTGCTTCCGGGTTTATTTCATTTTCTATTCATCGTCTCATTGTAGCCTAATGTACAAAGTGATGTACCTCGTGGTGGCCTGCTTAAATTCGGGCTACAGAAAATTCCTATCAATATGTCACAGATATTTTCTCTCCTTCGTTTTGCATAAATCTGGTAAAATATGGTCTTTAATTACGTTTCATACTCTGATGAGCATATAATGTGCTTACAAGTGTAACAAAATAAAAATTGTTATAGATAGGGTACTTAACACTGTCTTCTTTTCTGCCTTTCAGGAAAACATCCAGGATTCTTTTCCGTGGAGCAAGAGGCACAATGTCTGCCAGGACTCAATATCAATGAGGACATTTAGACTGCTTGTTTGTGAGGGTTTGATCCACACTCTCTGATTTCCTCCATTTTACCAAACACACGATCTTACCGAGCTCTGGTGTGATGGTTGCTCATTGTGTTATACAACTTGCTGATTCGTAAGCTTCTAGTTATCGTGAGAGAAAAATAATTCGCGGGTTAGGGTTATTGCAGCTCAAGAGATAGCTGTTCTTGAGTTGTATCCCTGGTTAGCAGAATGGATTCCTGAAACGTTTCTGACTGTTAATCAACCGAATTACATACGTTTACCGAAAAAGACAAAGAACAAACATCATAACTTCTTGGTTTGAGCTGCACATCAGACAGAAGTGTTTCACATGATCTACTGTCACGTGATATTTTATTTGAAGATCCTTTATGAAGAGAAAATATCATGCGATAAACTATGCTGAAAATTTTGTACAATATACAAATGCTGTACAAAATAAAGCTGACTTGAAAATAAAACTTTACATATGCTCTGATATATAAAGAACTTTGAACGCATTTCTCATCCTGGTACAAAATCTTCTAGGTGAAATAATAACAAGCTCAAATAAAAGATATTGGATGCATGGAGGATTTAATCATGAGCTGACATCATTTGGAAAACCATTGGAAAACCTGGTAGTACTGGACAGCTTCTTCGTCCTGGCTTGGGACTCTTCAGAGTACGCACCCACTGCCAGGGTTCGAAGCCAGGAGCTTCTGGTTACCAGGCGAGCTCGTGGACCATTAGGCCATTGGATCGGGTCCCAGTGGCTTAATGGTCTTCGAGCTCGCCTTGTAACCAGAAGCTCCTGGCTTCGAACCCTGGCAGTGGGTGCGTACTCTGAAGAGTCCCAAAACAGGACGAAGAAGCTATCCAGTACTAACAGGTTTTCCAATGGCTTTCCAAATGATGTCAGCTCATGATGAAATCCTTCATGCAATCAACCAAAATCCCTTAAAAACCAATACTTGAAAAAATATTGGGACAATTTAGGACCCAAATAATTGCAAATATTAACTGGAGGTTTCGAAGAAACGCACGCTTCACCCCTCGCCTCCCTAAACCCCCTAAAATAACCTGAAATTTTGCCCCAAGTTTCCTCAATAAAACCGTAAACCCTCAACGCCCAGCCCTAAAAAACCTGAAAATTCCTTATTTGGAAACATAATGAATTATTTAAACGTCGTTGTCGCTTTTTAAATTGCTACTGTTATTATCATTATTTATTTGGCGTTTATTCTGTAAAATACAATGAAATGTACCTTTTATAAAATTCAACTTTTCAGTCTTTTGTTCAGTGACAATGAAATAGACTCGTATCAGATGAAATTTATTAGTAGCATGAAGGTCTGTAGAGTATGTTAGATAATATTATTTAAATCACATCCCCATATTATATTGTTCATTTACTTATTAGATTACTATTATTATTATCAAATCAAACAATACACTTAGCCTTATAAGTTAATCAGATATTTCATTTTATCAGATTTATACTCATTCTTTCGAGTAAATTTAAGTACATTTACTCAGACTAATTTTGATTATAATGTACCTAAAGAAAATGAAAGTTAACGATGAATTCACTTAAAAATCGAAATTAAATTTATTCGATAAAGTTATAATACCAGTACTTATGTTATCATTACACAATGTTTGGTCCTGTGTGTAATTACTCAAGGATAAAACATGCATTTAGTTCTTTGTAATGCATTTCAAAGTGTTCAGGAATAGCTGTATCTTAAACGTAGATGTATATCTGCATATTATTGTGAATATGATTTGCTCAATAAACATCCGTCCATGATTGTTTCGTAAAATAGTTTAGCTCTTTCGGTTTATATGTCAATTCTGAGATTGGCTAACTTATTCCTGAACTTTTGAGTTTATTCGACATAACCTTTATACGTTTTCTGTCAGTTAAAAGGCATTACTATCATTCATCTAACCATCGGAATTATCATCGGAATTGTATGCATCTTATCACCATTAAGTCAGTAGATCTATGTATGAAATTCATGTTTAAATGATGACATATTATTTTCATATTATTGTATATTTATTATTATTCCCGTGGGTTCCGAGTGGAACATACGGCCTCAAAAACATATCTTCACACTGTTCTGTTATCTTCTGTGCTCTTCAGCTGGATCCACAATTCACCAAACTCTCTCATCTCCTCTTCACACAATCTCCTCCACGTCAACTTAGGACGAGCCACTCGTCGCTTCCCATTCGGATTCCAATCAAACAATGACCTGCAATGCACGCTATGTCATTCGACAGTCTGATCCATCTCCATTCTATCCTACATATTTGGTGGGTAGTCTGGACTTCGTTGGTTTACTGCTAGAGTTTCTTCGTGCTAACTGTCTCTACCTGGCCATTTGATCTTCAGTATGAGACCAACGAAAGCAGCTGTTGACAGTAGTCTGCAGTGGCTTGTTGGAAATGATTCTCATGACTCACAATACCAGTTTTTGACACGTATAAAAGAACTGACTTATTTTACATTATTGTTAAAAATTCGAATTTTGTTGTTTGTTCTGGTTGAGTGAGTGCAGAAGATTTCCAAACTGGTTTCAGGTTGATGAAGACGTATCTTGCCTTTCCGATTCTGCCTGACTGTGACGTCTTCATTCATCCGAGATGCCTGTGGTTGAAACCGTGCTTCCTAGCCAGATAAGTGAAAGAAGTAATCTCTGTCAAAACTCTGCCGTTGATAGTGATTAGTGCTGGTCATTGTTGTTGTTGTTGTTGATGTTGATTTTAGTTAGTTACCTTCATCACTTCCATTTTCTCTATGTCCACCCAGAATTCTGTCTTCTCTGCCTGCCACTTCTGCTAGTTTGTTGGTTTTCGCCTGCAAGTCTTCTAATTTATGTGACATTAAACATAAGTTATTCACACACAAAATCCAGACCTTCTAGATTCTTCATGTCGGTCCAGTGTATTCCTACCTCTTCGCTCCCATATCATTAGTGATAATAAACAGCAGGACTTGTCTGACTCCTGTATTCACTTTAAATGCCTCACTGAGTTTTCCTTTGTGCATCATAATGATCATCACAACCATCTCTACTATATAACTTTCTCGTTGTTTTTGTTATCTTAAAAATAAGTTTCCACGAGTTGATCCGTGGGGATTTGATTTTTTTTTATCAAGTTTGATCATGGATTGAAATCAGTAAGAGAACCATTCTTAGGGAGTGAGGAGAAATGCTTGCCGATGACATTGGCTGGTAGTCGCTCTGAAATCCTGAATTGGTAGAATTTGGAATTTATGAACATTTGGGTCGAGTCCCAGCATCTGGAAGGTATGCGAGCTTGCCTTGTAGCCAGCAGATCCTGGGTTCGAAACTCAGTGGTTGTGTACTGATGAAGAGTTCCAAACTAGGGCGAAACAGCCGCCTCATACTCCCTGGTTTTCAGTGATTCTCTGGCTGATATCAATCCTCCATAGTCAAACTTTAAACATAATTATTTACATTCTTAATAAAGTAAATTTTCTTGTTTTTTATTTGGTCTGTCCCTCTTATCTATCACATCAGAAATGAATAATAGTCAACTAAGCCAGCTTGTAGTAAAAATTTCTCTACTGTAATCATTTCATATTTCAGGTTATAAATAAGTTAGTTAATTATCGTAAAAGAATTTATTTCATAATTCTATAAACTTTAATAACTAATAATCTTGTCATTTCATCTTTTATTCTCATGATATATCTTCTATTAGAAATTGTTTGCAAAATCCAACAAATACGTGATTATTACTTAAAGTAACGCTGGTGAAAATTGATGTTGTCAATTTTATCATCGTATAAGTGAACTGAAATTTATTCAGAATGCAAAAGCTTATTGACCAAGCAGAAAATTTTTATAGTAACAACTTTTCAAATGAATAACACATTATGGTGACATTTGATAAATTTGAGTCTTCAAACAAATTGGACATTTATGACCCCAAATAATTCAGTGATAATGTGTTTGACTGAAGCACAGGGTGCCCAGAGTTTTCATCTACTAAAGGGGGTATCATTTCCTGTAGACTGCAAATACACCCTGCTGACGAATGGTGATAAGAACTAGAACTAGATTCAGAGCTTTCTGCTGTTCGCGTTTCATCAACTAATGTAATAACAATAAGAGGTTAATGTCTAAACTTAAGCAGAGGAAATAATAACAGTGACAACAGGTTTGATAAGAAGAAACAAATCATCTCAATACTTTATTTTATTAGCTTACATCTAACACTCTAAGGCCACCAGTTTTTAAACAAGTCTGTATTTCTTTGATCAACTAGTGAAGGTATAAGAAATCCGGATATCTTTTTTTGCCTACTCAAGTCACAGTTTACAAATAGAGTAGTTGTACTAGTAATTTTAATAAAAAGAAATTTTGCATTGAACTGATGTACTCAGCAAAGCAGAGATTTCACTAATATGATTACTCTTATTTTAATGAGACATGTACTATTTGCAAAGTCGATCGAAATAACATTTCTACTAGGAATATTGTTGAATTCAGGCGACAAGTGTTCTAAACCATATCGCCTTTCATTATTTTTAACATATTTTTAGAGCATTAAAAAGACAAATTTCGCGAGATGATATCATTTCGTAGTTTCTTTACAACCGCTTTACAACCAACACGGTTAACAATAATAAAATTAAGTGCATGACAATTACACGGTTAAACAAAAAATAAAAGTAAGTACTAATGACCAATCATGTTTAGATAGGTCATGTTGTCCAGGGTAGGCGAAGATTGAAGTCTATTGATTTTTGTACACACAGTTTAGGCTGTATGTGATTAATCCAAAGTGCTTCCATCATCTTCCATCAATAACCTTGAATTAGAGTTACGTAAAATAATTGTGAAATTGCAGAAACAAATGCAAGGTATGCTTGGAGAATTTATGGTGTATAAACGTTATGTAGATGATACCCTCACTATTGGCAATAATAGTAAATCCATTGAAAACTTTATTACCCTATTTAATCATATTCATCCAAATATCCAAATGACTTCCAAACTAGAATCGAATAATAAACTCGGTTTCCTGGATATTACTTTGACTAGGAGAGATGATGGAACGATCCAGCGATCTATTTTCCGTAAACAAACATGAAGTGGACAGTATCTTCATTTTACCAGTTTTGTTCCTATCCAGTATAAACGTTCCCTAGTGAAATGTTTGTTCTCAAGGGCCCGAAAAATATGCACCAGTGGCACATTGATTGATGAGTTTCGACATATACATTCAGTTTTATTAGCTAATGGTTATCCGGAACACTTTATCACTTGTCACAGTAAAGAAAGACCACATCTAGAAAAGACAGCTTCTGTACCAAAGAAAGCTATCTTTATTAACCTACCATTCAGGCGTGATCAGATTACGCAGGTGACAGCTCAAAGATTTCGGTCAGCCATCAGACGCACATTCTATGCTGCATCTCTTTTTCTCATTTGCAGAACATTTTCGATCCCTGTACCTACGATTAAAGGACGAAATTCTGTGGACTCTACTTAAACTGTATCTACAAGTTCACCTGCAGCTGCGGTGACACCTATACAGGTAGAGCCAACAGAATGTTCCAATATCATTGTCGAAAAGAACATGTTCCAAAGTGGCTACTAAATCATATCAAAAATCCCAACGCGATTAATCTGAATAGAAATCCAGCACCATCCATTGTAAAACACTTATTAGTGTCAGGTCACAAAACCAATATTAACGACTGTTTCACAATTATTTCACGTAAATCTAATTCAAGGTTATTGATGGAAGATGATGGAAGCACTTTGGATTAATCACATACAGCCTAAACTGTGTGTACAAAAATCAATAGACTTCAATCTTCGCCTACCCTGGACAACATGACCTATCTAAACATGATTGGTCATTAGTACTTACTTTTATTTTTTGTTTAACCGTGTAATTGTCATGCTCTTAACTTTATTATTGTTAGCCATGTTATTTGTAAAGCGGTTGTAAAGAAACTACGAAATGATATCATCATCTCGCGAAATTTGTCTTCTTAATGCCTTATTCAGATTTATCAAAGAGACTAATTGTTTTAATATTTTCAAAGGAAAGCAGATTGTTCACGACTTTACATTGCTGCATATACGTCAGTCTTCAGATAACTTTGAATTTTTTCGAATATAAATTTTAAGTGAGTGTTCCATGGCTTTATTTCACCTTTATTTAAATTCGATGTACACGACTGCTTAGAAATGTCAAGTTGAATGTCTTTCTATAACATTATAGGTTTTTGCAGACCGTAGGTGTTACGGACTTCCTGGAATAATTTGACCGCCGAGTCAGATTGATTCATTATAAATTATTTCAATTAAACCCAGAGTGTTAAGAAAATCAAAACAAGATTTTTTCTGAACGTTTCGTTGTGTAAGCTACAGCTTCTTCAGTAGATTTATTCGGATTTTTAATAATCATCAAAATATATATTGATGATTATTAAAAATCCGAATAAATCTACTGAAGAAGCTGTAGCTTACACAACGAAACGTTCAGAAAAAATCTTGTTTTGATTTTCTTAACACTCTGGGGTCAATTTAAATAATTTATAATTAGTCTTTCTGTAACTTTTATTAATTTATACAGCATTTCAGTAAGCAGGGACGATGATCATCCAGTTTTCAAAAAAGAAGTTGAGACCACCAACATATTCCAAGTTTCGTCTTTGACCACTGGAGTACCACTGAGAACCAGGGGTTACAAGTCAGTTGCTTCCTCTTAGTTTAGAACTTTTCAGCGGTACATACACACCCGGTTTCGAACCCACCACCTCCAGGCTACAAGACAAGCTGGTATATCATTTAGCCACTGGTGTACGAGCTTGCCTTGTAACCGAAAGTTCTTGAGTTCAAAATCCAGGATTCGGGTACTGTCGACAAGTTCCGAACTAGGATGAAGCAGCTGTCCAGTACTCCCTCCCTGTTTTCACTGGTTCTCTAGCTGAAATAAATCCGCTAGCAAATTTGAAATAAGTCAAATCCCCACATACTAACTTCTGAAGATATCTAAATTTCACATAGAATAGAAGCAAAACGTTTAGTTTTTGATAAATTCGGTCATGATAGTGTTACCTATTTAAAGAAGACATTTTTAAACTACAAAATATGTCATATCAAACTTTATTTATTCATTTATCTGTACTTGCAGTAACATATTCGCTAGCAGAACAAAGACGCTTGCTAAAAGTATCTATGGTGTAGCAAAAAAACTGCATCATCACCTAACAGTGCTACTGGCACATACATCCTTGATACATGTCATTGTCATGGATGAGAATACAGTGTTTCAGGAGTTAATTAAGCAGATTTATTGGAAATTCTTGAAATGTTCAGAAGCCGCATCAATCTAACATTTGAACCTTGCATTCAGAAATTGTTTATTTTATCTCTGAAGTGCTCTGATAGTTTTAAGTATCTTCTGTTTACTATTTAATTACTTGTTCTATCTCTTATCATTCTTACCATCCTTAAGCATCATCCGGCAAAATTCAACTTTAGACATACCAATGATTTTGAAAAAGAGTGAGTGCACTAAAAAGTTAATTTGGTCGTTTAAATAAAGCCTTAAAGTAATCTTTCCTCAACCTGATTCTAACTTTAATTACCTTTAATGAACCCTAATATGTGTAACCTAACCCTAAACTTTCCTAACCAAAACTTAACCTTAATCTTCACCCAACTTAACCCGAAGATAACCAGATATCCTATTTCATATCATTACACTTTATTCAACTTTTTTCTTCTTGGATATGATGTTATTTACCTAGTAACACTACCCTTCCCCGCCCCGCCCCGCCAGAGAATTCCAAGTGATTGATGCGTTCAGAACAGTTGAGTGTGCAAAGCTTATCCTCGTTTATGATGCATCTCTTTTTTAAATTTTCGACTATCCATCATATTTATCATATCAAAGTCTTGGTGATTATTAAATCCTTCCCTGTATTATCACTATTCCACCCTCCTATAGTGTCATGTTTTTCATATCCCATCTGTCCATTCCTACTCTGATCTCTCCACTACCTTAGATCCCAGGATCAGTTCATCGATTTGCAATTGATAGCGTTCTCTGAGCTCCTTGGTTTAATTGCGGAGCTTTCATCGTCTTTCTGGACGACATCTTCAGCGCAGTATTTAGGATAAAGTGAAATGATTTAAATTTCTTCATGAGTCTCCGGTAACCATCTTTAGATATGTATTGACCGTTTTCTATTGATTGGGATTTTAAAATTCCTGATCACCTGATTTACTTTTTTATTAGTTGATATATTTCATCTATATTAACCTGTTTATTAATTGCGCTGAAGATGTCGTCCAGAAAGACGATGAAAGCTCCGCAATTAAACCAAGGGGCTCAGAGAACACTATCAATTGCAAATCATCCACCTGAGTTACAAATCTTTTCTATCAGTTAATCGATATTATGTGGAACTATTACTTTCCTTGGTTTTTCGTGACTGAATTTAAAGTATGATCTTTGGTCATAATGAAGATTCACACATCTCCATTATGAATAAGATTTGATTTTGATAAACCACACATCCATTATGGAGTTATACTCTACCACAGTGCCTAAGTTTTATATTGAAGATTAGCATATTACTCTGTTACTGATTATCTGTGTCATGAAACTTAACCATTTTTCCCAAGTATATTCATACATAGTAGAAGGGAAAAGATTTCTTTTCTGCTGATTTTACAACTGAGTTATATCATGTGAGGAAGAAAGTCGCAACCAGCTAGCATTTTTAGACATACTTCTGAGTCGAAGAGATGATGACTTAATAAAACGGTCTATCTACAGAAAGCCCACTTGGACAGGGTAATACCTTAACTTTCACAGCTTTTGTCCACTACAGTATAAGAGAGGCTTGGTGAAGTGTCTATTTAACAGGATTCAGCGTATTTGCACGACTGATGTTATAGACAAATAATCTCCGTCTTCTAATAACGTTATCAAAACTTATAAAAGGGACTAATTGTTTTAAATTGAGTTACATTGGATTAATTAAAAATGACAACCATATCTTAAACTACTAAAATGTAAGCTAATTTCGCACTTAATGGGTTTATGGAGGCTTTAAAACATACCATATGGAATGAATTTCAATAATTCCATCATATTAGAATTTAACTGGTGGATGGTGACTAGCAGTGGAATCCAGGTTGCGCATTTCGTCCTATTTGCTATCTGCTGGTCACCGTCCACAAATTAAATTCTAACTTCATGCCCAGACATCGTCGAAGCATCTGTACAAGAAGCCGACATGTCAACCTGAGACCGATCACTTCGATCTAATCAATCAACAGGAAAATCTAATATTCACTTAAATAACTCCATGATATTTGTTATTCTTCCTTTACAAAAACTACGATAGGATTATTAAACTGGTTTAGAGTTAAATACCATTTATTTTGTAGATGAATTCAGAGAAACAGGTAACAGCTAAAAATCTGAAGTAACTTCTCTGGAAGTGGCTAGCTGCGGTATCTAGAAAGCATCTGAAACTGCTACTCAGCGAAAGACAGTGTTTCCAGTGAGACTGAAACTTAGCATCCATCATTACAAATGCCACAAATTGATGTCAACTGGAAAACAAATAAAAACCAACAGAAAGTACTGGATAACCACTTTCTCCTTATTTAGGATTCTTCAAAAGTGTGAACCAACCATGGTTTAGGCGCATATACCTCCAGTAACAAGGCAAGCTTGTAAACCAGTCACTGAAACCTGACCCAATGTCCCACGAATTCAAGCTTCTACCAACTGGTGATTTTAGCGTGACCACTAGCCAATGTCACTGACGAGTATTTTTCTTCAGGCCCGATATGGTGGTTGCGCTATATTCACGAATTGGTAGAAGCCATTTAGTTGGGTCCCAGTGGCTGAATGGTTTACTAGCCTACATTGAAGTCAGAGGTTATTGGGTCTGAACCTCAGTGGGTGCATACTCTTGAAGAGTGTCAAATTCGGAGGAAGTGACTGTGCAGTACTCCCTGTTGGTTTTCAATGATTCTCTAACTGACATCAATCTGTGATCAAAAACTGGTGACAAATCAAATCCCTACACACTTACTCTTGAAAATGACACAGAGTTATTTACTAGGCTAATGAGCAATCCAGACGATCAACGTCGAGTTAATATTCATTCTAGTATCAAGAAATCTGTTCAAAAAACCCAAATATTTATATCCTAGGACTCTCATTTACCGAAATATTAGTTTCATCTCACTTGAAATAAACTTTAACTCCTGAGAAAAAATTAATTAGTAAAGAAATATGCCTACTTCGAGTAGTCCTTTTGACTCTATTCAGCCGAATAAAAAATGAAATCGGGGACATGAAACGGTATCATCTGATACCCTCTGTTTTAACAGAAGATACTTTAAAAGAAAGTGTATACATCAGAGATAACTAAGTGATCAAGAACCTCCTCCTAAGATGATACATAAAAAGCATCATATCTCTTAAAATTTGCTATCATCTATTAGAAATCAATACCCGCTAAAAAGTCAAACATTCATTATTTCTTTTCAAGTGAACTCGTAAAGTATTCATCATCAATAATTATTCGTCACAATTCGCGTATACAAAACAGAACCATTTTCACTCTGGTTTTCAAAGACTAATTGATTCTGCATGCATCGGTAGGTACAAAGCTCAGATTCCCATTAATAAAAATAGGCAGTTTTAACAAGACTACAAATATTTTAGTCTCCTCTTTGTCACATTTTCAATTAAGCAAACTAACAGAACAAGCCAAGAATATGTTTAATATGATTAAAAAGCTATAAAGCCAGACAGTATGATTATCAATCATCATTTTTTTTTGTAGCTGTTGGACAAAATGGTGAAATCTATGACTTGTAGAAAGTGTCAATATAGGTTTAGGAATAGATTTTGATTTACGCACAAACAGCTGTGACGCATTACAATGGAAGTCAGCACCTTCATTTTGCTATATTTAGAACTTATTACCCTTCATATTACTGAGTCCTGATTACATCTATAATCCGTTTATAAAGATGGTTAAGTGAGTACGTGTGAATGAAGTAGTTTGATAAGGCATCTTTTAGGCAATAGGTTTTTGGTTGTCTTTCAAATATGTTACTTAGGTTGTATACTTTTGAATTATATGTACTCAAACATAAACGTATATCGATGCTTCAAAGTTGCCGCTTCACTATTTATTTTTCAAATTTCAGTAACATCAATTAAAGTATGAACTTCTTCTGATTTAGCGCATGAATCATATAAGAAAGTATGTCATAACAATGCCAATAACAGCTTATCTGCACTGACTAACAAATCAGCGTAAAACTTTACACAAATCGCACCAGTTCACTTTGTCATCATTTGAAAAACTAAATAAAAATTAGGGAAATGTTTGCGATTAAACTATAATGTTCTAAGATGCAGAAGGAAGGTGAATTGCTGGATGAAAATCAGTCGACAGTTTTCGAATGTAGAAGATCAAGAACTCTAATTATTGATTCTTAACATCTTAATGACTGCAGTCTACCAATTTAGACCTTTACACAAACGGTGATTGACTTAAGTTACTGGTATCACTTTTCCGTTCTCACAACCTTTAGTCCTTTTCCAACTAAAATTTTGCTTTAGCCTGCACCGTTTATTGAGGAAGGCAGTGGCACAACATGAAACTTCATAACTTAGCCATCAGAAATTATACAGATTCACAACTTGATCGGTTGCCTTATCTAATGCTGTTCACCTAATCGTAATATTTCATATCACTACATCTGAACTGTGGTTAAAGACACTTTTTTCTTATGTTTTCTGTATACAAAGATCATTTTTGATGGGCGTCAGAAATGAATACATTGAATCACTGTGTATTTTCTGAGTCAAAAATAATGCAAGGCGAGCCTTTGATCATACAGTGATTTATTTTTTTAATTTTTATTTTTTGGTTACAGCTTGATTCCACACCGCATTTTTGGTACAAGTATGGAATTTTCAGCGTGGATATCGGTAGCCCGAAATTCGCAGGCCAACCATAGATATCAGGTGTGCGTCGGCGTGGGCTCGAACCCCGGACCATGTGCATGGTCGGCGAGAGTCCTAACCACTGTGCCACCGACGCACATCATCAACCGCTGATTCATTAGAGCTGTTTATAATGCTAAACAGCCAAAGTAACCGACTCATTTGGTTATTTCTGTTTATTTCATTAAACTGGTAACTGATGCGGACCACTACTTCACTGTCACCCGATATATGACTGTGACAAAATTCACTCCAAAAATACTCAGATCTTTGTTTAATTTGTTTAAAAGACTCTGTCTCATTGATTTAGTCTAGACAAGCTAAGATGAGGAAACCTTATGCCCTAGAAATCATATGAACCTCTCTCACAACTACTTTTTATCGTAACCTATTGAACAACTGAAAAATCCTCTAAGATTTAAAGTGTCGTTTAAGTTTTGGTGGAAGAAGCGAAAACCAAAGTCAAGAAGATAAATGAAGAGTTACAAGTTGTCATATTCATTTAAAAGTGTGGCAAAGTAAATAAAAAATGAATTAGAATCACTTTACTGAACAGAAACTAGTAATATTTATAATAACAGAGAATTAAAAGAATTTTAGCTTTTTTTGAACAAATCAACTTCAATACCATAATTCTTTTGTCTATTTTGATTCTGATAATGCATAGAAATCAAATCATTTGTAACCACTCAAAGGACGCGTACATGCATACATATATGCGTTCATTCGAACCAATGAATATATTCATCTTCAACAAAATTAATTGTATACTGCTAATTCTCTGAGTTCACTGATAGTAGTAATAATACTGCTAGTTAAGAATGTAATCTCTTGCCTTTTATGTAACAAAGCATTGACACTATCTAAAATTTCAGTTTTACAACCAAATTTTCAACAAATTATACGCATAGCCTGAACGCCAATCCTTTCACAAGTATCATTTTAGTTGAACAAAATATTGCATGGTGTACAAATTGTGATATTTCGTAAATTCGTATATCATTCAGCTATTGGGACCCGTTTCAATGGCTCATGAATTCCAACTTCTACCAATTCATGATTTAGCGCGATCCCAGCCATTGTCGTAGGTAGGACATCCATCATCCTCACACGTGACATCTGGATGGACCTCACTGGTCATGACTTCTCAGGAAAACTCCAGGAAACTCAGTCCTGTAGCAAGTCACTAGCGAGCATCAGATTGATTTTCTATAGTTTGGTTTGTAAGGGTTAGTTATGTTCTTACGAGTTGATCACGGATTGATATCAGTTAGAGAACCATTGAAAACAAAGGAGTTCTGGACAGCTGTTCGATCATAGTTTTGAGGAATCATCGGCAGTACGCACCCACTGGGGTTCGCTAGTGACTTACTAAGGGATGGAGTTTCCTGGAGTTCTAGTGAGAAGTCGTGACCAGTGAGGTCCATCCAGATGTCACGTGTGAGGATGGATATCCTACCTACGACAATGTTGGGGTCACGCTAAATCACGAATTGGTAGTAGTTAGAATTTATGAGCCACTGAATCGGGTCCCAGTGGCTTAATGGTATACGAGCTTGCCTTGTAACCGGGAGGTCCTGGGTTCGGATCTCGGTGGTGGGTGCGTACTGCCGATGATTACAAAAACTAGGATGAAACAGATTTGTCCAGTACTCCCTGATTTTCAGTGGTTCTATAGCTGATATCGATCCGTGATCAACTCGTAAGAACAAAACTAATCCTTACAAAACAAACTATAGAAAATATTTCATAATCCTGAAAAATCAATCCATCAAAATTGTAGGTAGTATTTGTACAAGCAATTGGAAGGATCAAATTCGCAATTTGCACAGTTCGAAGTGATTATGTTGTGAATAACAATTCCTGTCGCCATATATTGTTTAAATATTAACCACTACTTGTTAATATTCATTACAATAATACAATAAGAATAATTCTTTCAGGTAAAAATCCCTGAATTTTATCCTCTCTGTGCTGGTCTCTGATTCACTGGAATTAGGTCACTGAGTATTAAAATTACAATATAAGTATTGCAATTTGGCATCTCTAAAGGATTAAGCAATCCTGGAAACTTGCTGATTGCCATGAATGCTTTGATGCGTGGTATTTGTCGAAGATTGTTCGAGATGAAAGTGATTCAGTTCATTTTATTACTGCGAGTGGACCAAATACATAAAGTCTACTGAAAATCCTCACCTACTTCCGTGTCATACGTCAACTTCTTATAGAACACTTCCACGTTACTTCTTTTAAAACACAAGGAAGGATGAAATTCAATAAATTTGTTCATGTTTCTGACCAAAAGAGACGAGACTTCATTCTTCAGCTTCTGATACAAACTTCAGTATTTGAATTCAGGTGTGTCAGCTCCATATTCAACAACGTGATTATCTTATTACTGGGAATAATATTTCATAGCTAGAGAAAGAGGTGGCTCAAATTCCTTCATACACCTTTCAAACTGCTAAAGATTTTCATGTGTGTGTGGACATACATTCATAGGGAGGGGTAATCGCGCTTTGCACGTGAGGGTGGGAGAGCATATCCCAAAATGGTTAGGAAACACAAATGAATTGTGACGAGCCAATAGATGCAGGTGTTAGACTACCAACTTCGTCGATAGCTAAACATCTAATCGAGATGAACCATAAGATTGATGTCAACTCAGCCTTTAAGGTCATCTATAAAAACAGTCAAGGGCGTTCATTGAAATACGCTGAGGCTATAGCTATTCATAAACTTAAGCCACCCCCCCTCCTGTGTATTAAAAAACAGTTTATTATTACTCTTAACCTACCTTGGTAATCCTTATTTGATAGGATTACCAAACGTTTGTGTTAATTTTTCCTAATTCTTTTTTTTTGTCACTTAGTTTAATTTAACCTTTCCATAAATATTGACTTGACAAGTAAATGTGGGATCAGACTGTTCGAAATGTATAGCGCCAATACATCACATTTTTCAGATAATCTCCGTCTTCTAATAATGCTATCAAAATTTATAAAAAGAGACGAATTGTTTTAAATTTATGTAATACATATTAAGATGTTAGCAGTGAATACCCAGCTCCTATTATATCACTGTGTGATTTGATGCTGTCAAAACTTGGTGATGCAGAATAGAAAGTTGATGTCCACAGAAAGAAATTCAAAGTGTTATCCACACTCGATAGATTGCACAGAAAGTGTTTCTACTGTAAGAACATTCACTTATGAAGTAATTGCGAAGTGACAAATATGTGGTAAGATTGGGCAAGTAAAGTCCATTTGCTGAAGATCAGATAATTTCATCAGTCAGAATCCATATGGTTCGTCTTATTTGTCTGATAAAATCGAATCATTGTCTTGCCCAGTATTTCACAATACTGAGTTTCACCCAATGAAAATCTTCACTACAGGTCCAGGCAAATCTCACGGCTTTATAAATTATACTGAAAGTGCTGAGTTTATTATTTCTATAAAGACTTACTAGTGCTTTATAAGCACTAGCAAGTAAATCCTGCTGTTATTTCAGTTACAGGCATTAGCAATTATAAATCACCTCTTACAGGTACTTCTGGCATTATTTTGAAATCAGAAAGTGGTCTTTTCGTAAACATTCCCTTCCTTATTAGTGAATATAGTCCATCCTTATTGTATTTAAAGAATCCTAAGCTGCTAAATGTCTAAATATAGCTTTGCACTGAGTCATTTAACGAGTCTTTGCTCAGAGAATCAGTTAACAATGTTCAAACTGTGTAGGTGGCAAACCTGATGCACCAAGTTCAAATCCATCATCAACCAGTTGTAAATATCCTAACGAGAATGAATATATTTTAAATTTATAAGCTTAGGTTAATCACTTGAAATCAGAAATCCAGTACTTACATCGTCCAAAAGTTCAATTACGCATTCAGGTCGGACACTTGCTTGCTGCTGGATGAACCTATAGATCAGAGAGTAGTCAAGCTCAGCAAGAATCTGAAAGTCTGTAGGTCAAGTTAAACCAGTTTGCTCGACGTTTTCAAGCAGATCGTGCAGGTTTACAAACAGCTGAAAAAATGTTTTCCTGAAGAGTGTAAAGAGCGGTTGGCTTTGAAAGAACAGTTCAAATGGCAAACCAGCAAATGAGAAGGATAGAAGACTCTAGAAGTTGTATCCAACAGACCTATCACTTTTAAAGTGACAGACCTGAAGGCCTCAATGATTGAAATACGAGGAAGTTAGTTTGTTTCTAGAGATGCTGCTAGTGTCGAAGTTTGTAAAAACCGTGAAGTATGCGCAGCATGTCGACGTAAAGTAGGATAAATATTTGAAAGTTTTACGAAGACAATGGCCACTAAAAACTCAGAAAGTTTTTCTCGTGGATTATATGACTCATCTGATAAGTCATGTAAAATGCAAACCAAACTGAACGAATGAAATTCCTCAAATCTATGCCTTTAGATCAACAGTGCAGCTTGAGAAAATGTCCTCAAAAAAGATATGTGGAAGTAAGCGAAGTAGGCCGTTCCATTTATAATTTATTGATCTCGCTATTACTCTTAACTTTCAAGATGATCCAGCAATAAATTCAAATGATTTCGACCAAATAACAGAACACACCCAGTTAGAAGGTCTAAGACACTTGCAAGCAAACAAAGAATTAAATATAAACATTCAAGAAGATATTTGATATGTGGAGTATGTGGACATTAACAATTTCTATAACCTCGCCTAGTTTACTTGCTCACTAGTTTTCTACCGGGTCCCAAGTCCAGATAAAAAAGCAGAGTTGGGCGTGGGGCTAGCAACCCCACACCACTAAACCAACCGAACTGCTACAGAAAATTCAACGCACAACAAAAATACTTAAAATATACAAAACAAACTAATTCTTCGCTGGAATTGGAGAGGCGAAATGACTCAGCTGGCTGGTGAAAGCCGGCATTCAGGAAGCCAATCAATTAGACGATATGTCGTCTCTCGATGAATGCATGAGAAAGAATGGGGATGCTGGATGTACATGCAAAGTACGAGGTTGGGAAGGCTGACCACGTAGCCAAAGAAATCACCAGATATGGCATAGACGTGCTGCGTATATGTGAGAGCAGATAGAATGGATGTCAAAATTGTCAACTGGTGAGTCAATAATCTATTCCAGTCACACAGACAACATCCTCAACCACAGTGAGGCAGTGAGTGGCCGTCATGATATCACCGGTGGCAACCAAAGCCGTAATGCAGTAGGAATCAATCTCCTCGTGCAGGAGAATGGCAACAAGGTAAGTAATGAGGGTCACATTTATCCAACGCTACCATTGAGCTATTCGGGCGTAGAGTTGTCCTCCTCTAGGATTGTATTAGATACTTTGATTTAGTCTACACCAAAAGGGGGACTAGATACATTACACAAGTTACTCAGTAGTGTTCAGTCAAAGAAATTCACCGTTTTAATTCACACCTAATTATAGAATAAGGTGGATGTAATCAAACAGTTTCCTACTGAGAATTAAATTGGTAAACTTTGTTTCCTTTTTACAACTGTTTATTTGATATCAGGCTGTTGTATGCAATTTATGTCTATTCGATGTCATATCTGGCTGTATTACCTTCCCAAAAATTAAAAGGTGCCGATGAATAATGGAGGTAAATAGTGGGGAAAGTTCAACATGGATTTATTTGACATACCATATGTTTTGATGTCTGGAAAAGAAAGCATAAAATGTACCAAATATTCAGGGGAAGATGTACAGGAATAAAAAAAGAGAGCATAGTTAGTTAGGCTCTTTTTTTAATCTAATTTGTTTCATGCCCAAAAAGACTTGGTCACACTAGTTATCAGCTCATTTGATATTTTCACTTAGTTACCCGATCAAACCTTGAACAACGTTTTTTATACTGATGCACGAATTCTCTTTTATGAATTTTAACAGAAACAGAATAAACATTGCTGCAGAATAATGTGGGTCTATTTCATTTCGCTGGTTCTCTTCAGCTGCATACAGTCTATATTTATTTAATGAAACAAGTTACATTAAAATTTGACATGCATTTTGAATGGTTACATGGTTTCATCATGAGCTGAAATCGGTTAGACAACTATTGGAAACTCCCAGAGTACTGGAGAGCTGTTTCGTCCTAGTATGGGACTCTTCACAGTGAGCACCCGCCGCCAGGGTTCGAACCTAGTATCTTCCAGTTACAAGTCGAGCTAGTGGACCATTAAGCCACTGGGACCCGATCTAACCGATTGCAGTTCATGATAAAATCCTATAACCAATCAGTCAAATTCCTACAAACCAGTACTTGCATATAACGTTCATTTTTGTTTATCATCATGCATCAGCCGTGTATTAAGGTATTTTGTAAGAAGGTCATAGTGAAACAAATATAAGGATAAAGTTGTCTTAAATTATTGGTGTATATAGTACATCTACACTATATAAGAGCAAAGTTTCCTGTAGAAATGAACAAATTTGTCGCTAGGCTGATGACATATCAGTGATAATTTCACATTTAGCGATAGTAAAATACAAGATTAGAAAACCAGAATATGGTGTGTATGAAGTAGAATGAAAAAAACGATAATGTAATACAGTGAGTAGGATTCAAAGGATCGTTCTCCTTGATGATTAGCACTGCTGTGTGAACTGAAGTCGACCTCACAATGAATGATTTATCCTTATAAAAAAACTTATCAGATTCTTAAATCGTGACTGAATCATTTTGAAAATAAACTTCATACGCTTATCGTGTTTAGTAAACTTGGAAAGCAGTTGTTTAGATAAAACAGAGTCTGAGTTGGCAATTTTTAAAATATGGTATACTATTAATACAGCACTTAGTAATTGTTGTAAAGGAAAGCTTTTGCATTGAGTTTCCAATTACCATTACAATAAAAATACCGACGAATCACTCTATTTGCTCATTGGGAAAAATAATTCCACAAAAGACTTCGGAAACTGTATTCTGAAGTGAGTCAACTTTTGATTATATCTCATTTACTCATTTAAATTTCACTAAGATTGTACAATAATAATTTTTTAGAAATGTTGTTCAATGCTCGTTAGAAGTAAATAGAAAACGCGGAGTAGGCATACTCACACAACTGCTTTCTAACTAAAAATGACTGTGTACACTAGCCAGATTCTTAGTGTTCACAGTGGTTCTGTTTTATGTAGCTTTTTGCTTTCTTCGCTTTCATAATTAACTTTGTATACTTTTGCTTTCGGGATGACTGAGTTAATTTTGCACTTTCACACAGTCTTTTTGGTTAGGACTCACTTTTCTCATCATGATCATACTTCTTATTTATTATTATTGTATTATTGTTCCCTTGAAGTGAAGATGTGTTATTGAGGCTGTATGTTCCACTCGAACCCCACGAGAATTATAATATTATTATTATTGCTCCCTTGGATTCCTAGTGGAACATAGGGCTTCAACTGCACGTCTCCACTTGCCACTTCTGTCTTCTGCTGTACTTTTCACCTGCATCCATGTTAGTCCATACTATTTCAACTCAACTTCACACGATCTCCTCCAAGTCACCCTTGCACTGACGTCCCACTCGCCGCTTCCCTTTCGGCCTGGTTCCACTCGAGCAATGGCCTGACGCGCGCGCGATGTCACCCAGTGGCGGCCTCCTCAGCCACGAGTGTCCGATCCATCTCCACTTTCTCCTGCATATTTGTTGGTTGGCGATTGGTTTGTTCTTGTTTTGTTTGTTTGTTCCCATAGTTTCTTGTTGGTGATTCTTTCCGGCCCGGCCATCTGATCTTCAGCATGGATCCAGCGAAGACAGTTGTAGATGAAGGTATGCAACAAACTGTTGGAAATATTCTTTGTGACCCACCCACCAAGTTTCTGATCCGTATAGAAGAATTGACTGACTTGACGTTTGTATTGAAAATCCGAATTTTGTTGTTGATGCTGAGTGACGAAGATTTCCAGATTGATTTCAGGTTGATGAATGTGTTTCTCTCCTTCCCGATTCTCTATTTGACATCCTCATCCGTTCCTTCTGTAGATGAAACAATGCTTCCTAGATAAGTAAATGAAGTAACCTGTGGTGATTGACAATTTCTATCTCTGTATTGTTTAAATACTTACTGTGGATTTTTATTATGTTTCTCATATGAATTGCATTATAATTCCGCTAAATACAAATTCCTAAGTTCTGCCCTCTCTGTGTTTTGGTTGGATTCGTGTAATTCGGTCATCTCGAAATACTAATACTACGATTACAAATAATTACAACATACTGCTAGTAGAATAAGATGCAGACTGAACGCTGCCCTGAAAAGAACATATCTAGCCGCCAAGCTTGTATGTGTTTATCAAACAACTAGTTGTTTGAGACAATCAAAAGTGGACAAATACCCACCTCATTTTGCCTCCAACTGCGTCTTCCAATTTACATGTACGTGCCAAAGCACATACATTGGAAGAACAGAGAGAAGGGTTAGTGTCCGCATTTATGAACACATACCAAAGAGCCTGAGACTTTAAGGTCCGCAAGCATTAAACAGTGCGACTGCTCGTCATCTATTGGACACTGGTCATATTGTAAACAACCTGAAGTCGTTTAAAATAATCAATAAGCGAAAGAAACCTAGCCTGCTACGCTTTGCCGAAGCAGTTGCCATCAAACGACTTAAACCAAATCTATGTATGCAGGAAGAGACGGTGGTGAATCTTGCGCTGCCCTGGTGATAACAAAAAAACATACATCTTTCATGAGTCACCTTTTTCATGTTTAGAAAACTCTACTCTCTAATCTAAACATGACTCACCCTACCTTGTTTCTTTTCTTTCCTTTTTTCTATTGGCTATGAGATAAGATGTTTTCTTTAGTCACGTAATCTACTTTTTTGTTATGCTCTTTCTAGCTAAACCTTGTTTCTATATATTTTATATATATATATATATACGCAACTCTGTTTTTTTTGTTTCCAAGCCTAATTGTCTAATTATTCAATAAATAGTCAGTGTTTATTACTCCTAATCAGTTAAATTATACCGGACTACTGTTACTTTTAATTCCTACCAATTACTCCTTATGATCGTGGAAAAGTATGTTCATATTTTTTTAACGTTCGGGTTGTAACGAGTTGAGAAGAATCCTCGAAATAATTAAAAGATGAGCTCATATTATCCTGGTACAATTGTTGTTCTTGCTTTGTTAAAGTAACAAAATAGATAAAACGTGCGACTTCAAAAGTATACATTATCAGTCCTCATTCTAATAAGTAAATTTCATTTTCTTATAAAGACTAAGTACTATTATAAATCACACTACCTCATGCATCTAAACAAAATTTCCGTGATCATTTAAAAGAGATTCAGGGATTAACTGGCTGAAATCAGTATATCATAGAAGTGATCATGGATAAATTTTCAAAATAGCCATGTAATACTCATTAACAAATCCGTCCTACTCACAACCTTTTTCTAATTAATCCACCTGACCTGGACTAAGCTTCAATAATAGAAGTACTGACTGAGAATTAGAAAAATAATAATAAAAGTTGAGACTTTAATAAAGAATTATTAAGTTCAAATAATAGTTTAAAGGTATGATTGTCTTTTTTTGAAAAGTTGACTTGTTTAGAAATGCAAATCTTTGGTGAAAGCTATTCGACTAATTTGTAAATCATAATGAAGAAAATGATGATATACAAAGATGAAACATTACAATGCATAGTGAATTATTGATGGAATTATGCATGTAAAAGGAGCAATCAACCAGACATCTATAATTTACCTATGGTAATTAACTATGTAGCCGCTTTTTTAAGTATGCTGATGACCTCTCTGTTTCTATGCCTGTCAACTCTCAGTCAGATTATTCCAAATTAAATAACTTTCTGTCGGAAATTAGTCAGTAGTCCTCTTCAAACGGTCTTAAGCTGGATCCATCTAAATGTCAGATAGTCAATTTCACTTTCAGATGAAAACGTGACCTAGAACAACTAGCTAGCTCACATGGCCCCACTATCATTGAAGGCATAGAGGTTGAAATTACATTTAATGTCAAGTACCTTGGACTGAGTATTTCCTCCGATCTTTCCTGGTCCTCCCACATCCTGCTAGTTACTAGAAAGATGTTTCGCTTAACGTTCTACATTAGGAAATTTAAGCAGTCTGGCATAAAACACTCTTTGCTTTCTCAGTTTGTAAATTCTTGTATTCTACTCATCCCCTTTTACTGCTCCCCATTTATCTTTCCTGGACTTCTTAAAAAGACTTTGCTTTGCTGAGAAGGGCACTAAAAGCCGTTAGTAGGGCAAGTGGGATATCGTTAAACCAACTGGTTAACACTATTGTGGATAGACATATAATATCATGTAAAAAACTAGCGAATACAATATTGTCGGACCCCACGCATCCCCTCTATACGCATCTATCTCCTTGCATTTCATCTGGTAGAACTAGAAGCAGCTATAGGAGGCTATATGCTAGGACTACCAAGTACAAAACTCCACAATACCTTATCTGGCACAGCTGCTATGTGATAAGAAATCCGTTAGGTATGACACGATCAACTTACTGCGTCACTCTAACAAATAGTCCCATTGGTTTTTGTTTTCCTTTCTTCGTTACTAATATATTGTTTTCACATCTTCTATTACACACTATTTTTATATTTCATATCCTGTGGTGCATTGTTTAAAATGTAAATGCAACGCTGTTCTTTTTATTCCTTTTTATTTATCTTTATTTTTGGTTGTTGCTTTTTGATTCTAAATTTTTATAAATTTATGAGGTAATTAAATGCAATATTGTAATGCATGCTGAAAATTCCATACCTGTACCACAAATACTGTTTGGAATAAAGCTATTATTATAAATATTATTTCAATTGCTGTATTGTTTACATATGTGTGGAGTACGTAACAATATGATTGTACACTTTTTGTTACTTGTAGAAATTAGAGACAATGCATATGATTTTTGTTTAAAACGATTCTTGTCAAAAATACACTTAACTTCCGTGTACAAATGGAAATAAACTATACTGTTGGAGTCTTCGCCTTCTTCCTGGCCATTTCTGCTTACTTGCTCCACTCATACCATGTTGTATACTTTGGATTTATTGCAGGAGTCTATTATCCTAATCCGAAGACAACTCTACAACCGGCACACAACATCTACCAGCAGACGCAATTCCAACAGTGAACGCTCCCGTGGACTATATAAATAATTTGTAGTAGAGGACTTAAACTTTATATCCAAGTAATCACTTTTATTAATATAACTCGTTACTGCATTTTTTTGATAATATATTGTTACTCAACCTCTCATTTACTTGGATTATTATTCTCATATTTGTAATGATAATGAGCTCTCATAACAGTCCCCTACATATGCGTTAGCATTTCGTTCTAAGCACTCATTGCATTTAATACAAATAATTCTTCCAAATTTAAATTTCTGATCTCTGTCCTCGCCGTACTGTTGTCTAGCTTACTGGTATTCTACCCCTGAGGATCACATTTACAAATTAATGTCACATAGACATTAAACATATTTCTTAAAGTATTTATTGCTGTTCTGTAATTGATTAGGAGTAAAGTTCGGTTTTTAATAACTTGGTTTCCTTTAAACCAGTTTAGTGGAGGATGAATACATTTGTCACAAGAATCAGCCAATTTCATACAGCTGAGATATTCTTGCTCCTAATATGGTAATGTTACCGACCAGAGTAATACATGTCACTGAATATGAATATTGCAGTAACCATCATATTTTGTGATTTGAATGATTCAGGAATGTATTTAAAGTTTACTACAATTATTTAATTGTAGTGCTAAAGAATGGATGTAATGGATGTAAATATAAACAAATTGTTTTCCTCAGCTTTTGTGCTTTCGTAAGAATCAAAGCTACTTACCCTAACTCCTGATTATTTTCTGACTTTAAACAGTATGATAAATGGAGGTTCAGTAAGGGTGGGGTGTAAAGAACTGTGAATTTGTTTTGAGAAACAATATTTATCATGTGGTAAGCTGCCAAGTCGCGTAATTAGTGAGCATGTTTGCAAACTTCACTTTATCTGAACGAAGAATATTCTTTTCAATAATTTTCCCTCAGGTTCTTACAATTATAAAATATAATATTTGTTGTCGTTACAATAACGGCCAGTTATGCGGCGGATACATTTTTAACGTAGAATAACAGATTAGTTATGGGGTGTCAAAATAAGTATTCGTATTTCATAATATGGAAATATTTCACACTATCAAATTCACTTTATCTTCCTATAATCACAGACTAATTGATATCGTCGGGCTCACCAATTGTTGTGGTGCTCTATTTGACCAAACTAGCGTACAAGTATACTTCTTCGCGTTTATTATTGTGTCCTAACGTTGTGTTTGCTCGACATCCACAACGTAAATCAAAAGGCACTTGAGAAGGAGTACGAACGTGTATCATCGCAGTAATCAAAATTCAAAGTTGAGCGAGTCTAATGTATCAATTGTTAACACGCAATCTTTAGAGTGATAAACAAATTAAAGTCCAATTACATAGTGAAAGTATACTACGATGATGAGTAATGAAATGGGTCACTACAATATATCATTTGGATATATATTGACTAAATAATACCAGTAGGTTTGTACCTTTTGTAAATCCTCGTTTGCCATCATTCATACATTTTTCTTCTGTGATTCATACTTTTTAATTTTTAGATTAATTTCTGCAAATAATTCAACTGAGATATCTTAATATGTATGGTTTTTCAGTCCCACTAATCTAACTGTACCTTCTTTTGAATCATCCAGCCATCATCTATAGTTCTTTCATTTACAAAATTATTTCCTTCCTTATCACATCACTTCTCTGAATGTAAAATTCTGATGTGCCAGCTCTGTTATACTTATAACCAGATATAAGTAGTATACCATTAAACGAATTCAAAAAAGTAACAGTATGTTTTTAGACACTTAAAAAAGCAGTCAAAGAACGGAACTGTGAGAAGAATGCTAGAAATACTGTGCAGAATCCAACAAGCTATGGAATATGGTGATAACTGACCAATTTGCAAATGGTGTGCAAATAAAGCATTGAAGATACGGTAAACCGAACTGATGCACCTACATCGAGTTTCTCCTAATAAACATTCCCTCGAGCCTCAAACCAATTAGAGTTGCAGAAGAGGTTTGTGACACCAGTAAAACTTAGCACTGACTCTCTATACAAAGTGCTTAAGGTGAAAGTAATAAAACAACTTTCTTGTTCCAACAACAAGTCACTACATATTGAATTGAATTTTTGATTTTCCCGTCGATTGGTTGGACCGAAGTGTTCGGTCTGGCGTTTGAAACTATGGGCACTAGGTTCGAGCCTCATTGGGAACATCATCACTCACTGAGAAATGCAGGTACATCCAGATGACGAGTCCCAAATAGGACGAAATGCGCATCCTGGATTCTACTGCTAGCCACCATCCACCAATTGTATACTAAGTCACTACGTAGCTGCTTAGTGGCGTATATCTAAGAGATCGAAGACTCGGAATTTCAGCTACTTATCGTAGGCTTTAACACTCAGTATCAGCGATTGTCTTATTTCTTCTTCAACGAGTCGATATAGGGCCGAGACACTTATGACATTCTCTTACAAGTTAACAACTAGTTTGGACAACCAGCAGTCCACAACAACATAGTTCATCCACGACTTCGGAACTCTCATGCTATGTCTTCTGAAATGCTCCAACTGATGTAAAATAACAGAGAAGATAGATCAGGGCCTTAGTCATTTCTCGAAATTTCTAACGTTGTGACTATATGTGATCTCTACATATGGTATTATTAGGAGGAGTGATTTAATTTGTAAAGTCATTTCCCAAAAGATGAATAAGAAGTGCTCGGAATCATATGCATCGTGAAATTATGTTTTTCATCAGCGTCACTGAACTGTTATAACAAGTGCGATACATATTATAAACTATGATGCAACAGCTTACGAGTGACCAAATCACTGATAGTAGATCAAAACACATCAAAGTCACCCAAATAAGGCTATCAGGTCATTACCGGTTTATTCGTGGTAACCTTTCCAAAAATACCCTCTGCAAAACAAAAAATTCAGTGTAAAATACATGCTGCACCCAACCTACTGTCAGATTGACAAACCGAGTTGCAGCCCCTACTTCGTGAAGTATCCAGCCCACAAAAATCCTGGGCGTATGGCTGGTTTCTGCAGATTAAGCCTTATATACAGAATACTATGCATGGAAAACGACACGGATCAACAGAAAACGACTTGGTAATACGATTATTTATTCTTTAACCGATGACGAAACAGAGTTGGATTATTACAAAGTCCAAAGTCAGTAAATAAACGTCATTATGATTTACAACAGTACTTCAGGTTGTATTTCGCCAATCTCCTACCAACCAGTATACGATTAATCGATTATAGCCTACTTTTCCCCCGACTGCTGTATAATTCTCACTCACCACACCGATCGATTGTCCCGTGAAGCGACTGTTATTATTATATTATTATTGTATCCTTTAGTTCCTAGAGGAACATAGGGCTTCAGCTGCGCACCTCCATTGCCTTCTGTTTTCTGACAACTTTTTCACCCCGCTCCAGGTCTGTCCACATGCTTTCATCTCCTCCTCGCATGATCTCCTCCAAGTCACCCTTGTGACGACCAACTCGCCGCCTCCCTTTCGGGTTCCACTCGAGGGCTTGTCTAGTGATGTCACTTGATGGTTTCCTCAGCGTATGGCCAATCCATCTCCATTTCTTCCTGCCTATTTGTTTCACAATCGGTTCCTGGTTGGTTCGCTCCCAGAGATCCCTGTTTCTGAACTTTTTCGGCCGACCATCTGATCTTGAGTATTGAGCGAAGACAGCTGCTAATGAAGGTCTGAAGTTTGTTTGAGATGCTCTTTATGACGCGCCAAGTCTCTGATCCGTATAGTAGCACTGACTTTACATTGGAGTTGAAAATCCGGATGTTATTTTTGATGCTGAGTGCTGTTGACCTCCACACAGATTTGAGAGTAATGAAAGCTTGTCTTGCTTTTCCGATTCTGGCTTTGATATCCTCGTCAGTTCCGCCTGTAGTTGAGACGATGCTTCCCA
This sequence comes from Trichobilharzia regenti, assembly GCA_944472135.2. Classification (NCBI taxonomy): domain Eukaryota; kingdom Metazoa; phylum Platyhelminthes; class Trematoda; order Strigeidida; family Schistosomatidae; genus Trichobilharzia; species Trichobilharzia regenti. Next base: position 43,135,178 of record OX235265.1, on the reverse strand, counting down.
GGTAGGTGAAGGAGGTTGTTTCTTTCAGGTTCTTCCCATTTATGCTGATTGTTGTCTGTTGTTGTTGTTGTTGATGTTGGCTAGGAATCTTCATCACCTCTGTTTTATCTATGTTCACTTGAAGTCCCATCTTTGATGTGAAGCGACTGGCTTAAGTAAAATGCGGTGTGCGGTCCTAACGTAGACCATAAACTATCACCGCAAAACCTAGTTTTCCATTCTACCATAGCCACGAACTCCAAACAGAGTGAATTTTTATGGCATTTCTAAAATCCATTTTTTCTTGTGTTACATACTACAAAAGCTTGTAGTGCCCCTATATCAACTGTAAATACGCTTTTTAGTCTAATTTGTACAGTTATATTATATGTTTACACAGACCTATTTTATATGTACTCCGCAAACATTTGTCAATTTATTGTTGAACATTACCTTGACACAATTTTTAAAATTTGACTACTGCTATAATACACGATCGTATTCGTTGCAAGTCCCTTTTGGTTTTACTTTGTGAGTGTCGAGTAGCCGCAACGTCTATGCATATTAACAGAAGCGAAGAAGTACTAGGAAATACGTGTACGCTGATTTAGTCAAATAACGCACGCAACAAGCTTACAGTTAAGCTCTCCCTTGAGTTATTGTCTTCGAATTTAAATTTAAATTATTTTGGAGGTTCCCTCCCAATGGAGAGCATATTTCCAACATTCTGAGTCCCCGTTTCCACTATTTTTAGTACAAACTTTGTTTTCGGATTTCTTTGATCCACCTTTTTTTAAACACCAGTTGTTATCATTATCTACTCCTACAGAACAAAAGAATATGTCATACAGGTTGCCAATGTAGTGCTCATTGCGGCACCAATGCTTTCTCACTGCTAATGGCCTTTACTTCACAATCACAATGACCACTGCTCTGACACTGATAATGTGGTTGGCATCAGTGCGTAATAAGACGGTAGCCATTTCATGACGTCACTAGAAAACCTTACCGGCGATATATCCAGTTAATCTCCCCTCAATAAAGGAAGCTGCACTAGCTGCAATAATTTTTGGCTGAATCGCCAGTATGTTGGTAGGCACCGCTTTCCACAGACACAGGAAACTGAAGAACAGATTGGTACACAATTCTGGATTCATGGCCGTTAAACCACATCCAATATCCAACATCGTTTTTACGAGCTAGTATAAACCAATTTGATTTCTTTGTGCTCGCCTCCTGATTACGAGGTATCGGTTCCTGATCTTCGATTAACTTCTGCGTAGCTCGACCCGCCACTCGACTGTCGCAGTTTTGGTCGACTCCAAAAGGAGTAGTGCTGGGATTAATTATATGTAGTTTGTAGTATGAGGTGTGTTAAGACCGTTACTACTGTGAATGGAGTTGATCCTTTCACCAGTTAGTACTCCGGTATCTTCCTCAAAAGAAAAGAGATAATAATAATAATATATATAATAAGTGAAGTTATTTAGACTAACAGACAGGAAAAGAAATAATAAAACGTACCAACAGTCAGCTGATTAAATTTGAAGAATAATAATGATAATAATAATAGGTGTAGTTAGAGTTTTCTGGAGGGTAAGACGCGAGAGAATGCAAAGAAGTAAAACGACAAGTTTAGTTGTCTACCCCTGAATCGCGTATGCGATTTTAAGGGGATAGGTCATTTGGATGCGGCCCTTGTGTCTCTGCATGGTTGTCCAGCCTTCGCTTAAAGGCGTCCCAAAACGGTGCCATAGCTACATCTGCCGGTAAAGAATTTCAGGGACGGCAAACCCGCAGTGAAAAGAAGTGGGAGCGCACCAGGGTCCTTGCCCTCTGGTGAGCTATCCTTCTGGGATTTTCACGTGGGAGCCTATACCTACTCAAAGGCAGAACACCTTTGTTTGGGTGACTCTGGTCAATTGGTAATTTCTAGGCAGTAATTAAATCCCACCTAAGACGTCAGTAGCTAAGTGTGAACAGGCCTAATTTCTTCAGCCTTTCATCATATGTTTATTTCGTAGACCAACCACCCCTTTTGTTGCCCGTCGTTGGACTCTCTCCAAGAGGTTGGCACCTCTCCAAGCAGTGGGGGTGCAATAATATTATGCACTTCAAGGTGTGGTCTGACGTATGTTTTGCATCACCTTAGAAAGAGCTCAGGAGTGAGTGCACCTAACTGTCTATGTGTAAAGTGTATGACCTCATATGCCCTCGCTACATCCCTTGTGTAATTTACGCTTGTGTTCATTTTTTCCGTTAGAACTAGACCTAAGTCGCGTTCCGACGGTGTGCAGGACAAGCTTTCATTGCACAGGGTGTAACTTGCATTTTTCAGTCTACAGGTGCGTAACTTCACTACTTTGCACTTTTTCAAGTTGAAAGTCATGCCACTGGCCACCGTCCAGTCTTCCAGAAGGTTTAAATCTTCCTGTAGCCTATCTGAGTCCTCCGAATACTTTATCGCCCTCCATGCCTTTACGTCGTCGACATATAGAAGAGTTGGGCAGCTTAGACGGTATGGTAGATCATTGACAAAAATCAAAAACATCAGTGGTCCTAGGATAGAACCCTGCGACATGTAGTAATTTATTGTAATTGTAGTATTAGTATTTCGAGATGACCGAATTACACGAATCCAACCAAAACACAGAGAGGGCAGAACTTAGGAATTTGTATTTAGCGGAATTATTATGCCATTCACATAATAATAATAATAATAGTATATTCTCATTTTGTACATGAGAGACGCCAGTTTACAGGCATCATCAATATGATAAATTACATATACGATTAGCAATCATGAGAAACATATCAACAATCAACAGTAAGTATTTAAACAATACAGAGATAGAAATTGTCAATCACCACATCCGCCACACGTCGAATATCTCCTTGCGTATTTATAACGATGTCTCGATTTGCTTGCAAGTAGCTTCGACCTAACTGATTCTGTGATATTATTTTCATCAGTATTATCTGGACCTATTTCTGAATTATCTACAAAATCAGGATTATTAGCGGAATCAATAATATTATAATTGGAACGACCTACTTCATTTATTGTCACTTTGTCCAGGTGTCCGTTATGAACTGAGTGATCTTTGATGTCTAATATCTTCACCACTCGATTTCCCATTTTTTGTAGTATAATTCCAACAGAAGGTCTATAGTTATTACCTTTGTAATAATGTACATTAGAAGTCGTGGACATCAGATGCTTTTTGAGAATTCGAGATTTGAAAAGTTTTGCAGGACTTTCACGGGTACTTGTATGCTCTGCATTCGACAGACGCAGTCTATGCATATGCAGTAATTCCTCCATTTTAATCAGTTGCTCTCTCATCTCATTCAGGTCTTTTCGTGTTTTCGACAGTTCACATTGTAACTCAGCTACCTCATTTTTGAAAACAGTTGACACTTGAGTTGCCGAACTTGTAGTGGAGGTTTTCATTGGATTAGCTTGAGTATTTTGAAAGGTTGAAAGACACATTGACTCCATTTTACTAGACAGATTGGGAGAATTATAAGAATGTTGAGCAACATAAGTATTCGAACTTCTGCAAACCGTCTTGATGTGTCCAACTTTACCACATTTGTGACACTTAGCACCCCGAAAACGGCAAGTGCTTCGTAGATGTAACTTTCCACAGGATAAACACGGTTTAATGTTTTTGATCTCTGGCTGCATTCTATTACCTGTGGACGACAGTTTGGATTGCTTTCCATGAACACTTGTATTTTCGACTTTAGAAAGCATAACATCAGATACTGACGTAGTGGGAGCAGAGTATTCATTATTGACATCTTCATATGTAATATATAAATCTTTAGCAGTTTGAAAAGTACAAGAAGGAATCTGAATTAACTCTTTCTCTAACTTAAGAATATTGATTCCAGCAATTAGACGATCACGTAGTTGAGTATGCAGCTGATCTCCAAAGTTACACTTTGAAGCTTGTATTTGGAGTTGCAGAATAAAATCTCGAATCTTCTGGTTGGGAGCACGAAGCAGTTTATTGAACTGAGCCCTCTCTCGCGTCTCAAAAGTAGTTATATGGAAGTGATCTATAAGAAGTTCACGGAGCTTAGCATATGGCAGAGAAATGGGTTTATCTGGAAACGCCAGATTCTTCACTAGGCTATATGCATCAAGCCCAATAGCAGTGATGAAATGTGCTGGTACTTTGTCATCCCGAACATTCTTTGAAATGCACCACGCATCGAAGCATTCCAAACAATCAGCAATCTCTCGCGGAGTAGCATTTATAGGAAGTTTTCCCAGGGTATTTAGTTCCATCGCGACGCCAATTTGTAGTAATTTATTGTAATTGTAGTATTAGTATTTCGAGATGACCGAATTACACGAATCCAACCAAAACACAGAGAGGGCAGAACTTAGGAATTTGTATTTAGCGGAATTATTATGCCATTCATATAAGAAACATATCAACAATCAACAGTAAGTATTTAAACAATACAGAGATAGAAATTGTCAATCACCACAGACACCTCTGATGACGAGCTGTGCCAAGGCGATCGGACTCGATTGACCTTAGTGCAAAATTGCCTGTCAGCTAGGTAGTCCTTCGACCATGATAGAAGCGCCTTACCTATAACTGCCTGACTTATTTTGTGTTTAAGGTCATGGTGAACTGTGTCAAATGCCTTCTCAAAGTCCAGGAAGACCACATGGACTGGAACATTCATATCTCAGCACGATGTCCAATCGTCCCAAGCTGATAGTAGGTTAGTAACGCAGGATCTGGCTTTCATGAAACTTTGTTGGGCCTTATGGAGCATATTAGACCTATTGAGGTATTCCCTGATGTGATCGTCAATAATACTTTCCAGTACTTTTGATACCACTGGGAGTAGAGCTACTGGTCTATAACTAGCGGCATTTTGCCTATTCCCACCTTTGAAGATCGGAGAAAGGATGGCTCTTTTCCACTCCTTTGGCAGTTTCCCCGAATCCATCGAGTGTTGGAACAAGTCGCACAGGGGTCTACAGAGAGCTTCGACGCACTGTTTCAGAACAGATGGCCTGATGTCGTCACAATCTGCGGACTTCCCGGGTGTGAGTCGCTGTAGCTTCCTTAGTGCTATCGCGGGGTTTATTTGGGGAGTAACCACTAGGTCTTCCTCCTGTGAAATAGTAGTGCCACCATTTTGGACCGTAACTGCAATATCCACATTGCTGTTTAGCTGTTTGGCTAGTGCTGAACTGAGCCATCTCTAGACTAGTGAGATATTGACCGTTTGGGTCTACTAAGGCGCATGCCCCCTGGTTTGTTGGTTTTCTTTCCGACATCAATCGGTACACGTTTTTGAGGTTTGCTAGGAGTTTTTTAGAGAGGTTAGCCTGGAATGACCTTCTGTCCCTCCTGACTCCTGCATTGCACCGGCTCCTGAGTTCGAGGTGTGCATCGTGGTCGGTCTGACTCTTGGTACACGCCACGCAAACCAAGCCTTCCGCTTTGCTTACAGAACACGTTGCGTGCCTCTCTTCAACCATGATGTCTTCCTTTTGTGTTGTGTGTGTTGTGGCTAAAGAAACGGCATCCGAGGTTACTGTCAATGGAGTTGAAGATTGAACGATCAATTCTTGGTTGTTTGCTTAAAATCAACTTCCCCAATTTTCGCGGAGGCATCAATACGACAGTCATCGTCTCATCGGTCGCTGTTCAGAAAGAAGAGTGAAACATCGTCAGAAGTAATAGAAAGATTTATTATTGTAATTTTGTTTTCAGACCTTAGTTCGTTTATTCCTTTTATATTTGGTGTAACAATAAAGAAATAACAAGCAGCAGATCGGTGTTTTGGTTTTTGCGTCCGTTATTTCTAAGCGTTTCTGATACTCAAAGGAACAGCGTGGGCCCGAGCGTAGCGAGAGCTGGGCATTAACGGTTTATGAGACGGACTGACAGTTACTGTAAGAATAATCTTTTTTACCACCTCCCAGTTTTCATCCACAAATAGCTCATCCCATGCTAAGAGCCGGTCTGCGTCGGACAAGAGCCTCCGCATTTCGGCATAGTCAGCCTTGCTGCAACACAGACATGGTCGCGTAACATCCCACTGCAAACACTCACAGAGAACAAGATCGAAACCTATGACTGCATGGTCACTACTTCCTATAGGAGTCATGATCTGGACCTTTCCGACGAGTAGTTGGTCACCAGTTAGAATATAATCTAGTTTTGATGACTTTCCACTAGGGCCCCACCTAGTGTCGTCTCCAACATTCTCAGTCAATCCCGTGTTTCGAATAGTTTGCAGTAGGTTTCGGCCAAATTTTCCCTTAGCACACCCCGAGCCGAGGTTCAGTGATGGAGCATTGAAATCTCCAGCTATGGTGATTTGGTCGTAGCCCAAGTCTCGTATCCCTGTGATAGTACTGAGCAGTAGCTGATTGTGCTCTGTCCCACAGGTGGGAGATCGGTAGATGCCACCCGGTAAGTGCTTGGTGTGGCCTACGGTGAAATGACACCATATGGAGTCTGGGAGTTCAATAAGTGTTGGGTCCGTCGCGCACACATTTAAGTTGCCTATCAAAGTATATAGCAACTCCTTCTTCTTCCTTATTATCCCTGTCTCTCCTGAACAGAACCATATCACCTATACTGAATTCGTTGTCGGTGATAGTGGGGGTTAGCCACGTTTCAGTGAGAATGATCATTTTCAGTTGAAGGTGTGCTTGGAGGTTTCGGAGTTCACCTACTTTTCTTCTCAGCTCCCTCACATTGTTACATAGGTAGCTGACAGTGAGTCTGACAACCTCAGCGTGTTGTGGGGTAGTTGACGTGAAGTTGTCTACTGATAGGGGACTTAATGTTGGAACTAGTTGACCGATTCTGAAGGAACGGACCCTTTGTGGATTTTTTCTATGGATTTAGGCAGAAAACCTGGGTGACACAAACTGTTATTCTCAGAAATTCATCGCTCTAGTGTCACTGAAGCTTGGGGATGTATTAAAGCCTTAGTTTGCTGCCTCCTTATAGTTCGGGGTGTGCTTTCGCAGCAGCGGATGTATCCTTCCATTTTTCCCTTGGTCTCATACCACCGTTGAAGTGCTATGGCCAACTGCTTCTGGGAGTTGAATGCGACAATTAGCAGCTTTGGAGAGCTAATCAGTGTGAGATGAGAAAGGCGAGGCAGTCAGGAAATGGACATGGCTCCAGAGGCGCCAACGGCCATCTGAGATGACAGCCATCTCCATTGCTGTACGTCGTGCATGTGTTTTTCACAAGCAGTGCCGGTTTCCAGCTCTGGAACACCGTGTACGACAATAGAGGTGGGAGGCGTCAGTTTTGGTGACTCCCTCGCCGTTTGTCTGATAGCCCATGATCTGTCTTGCCTCACCCTTATTTTCGAACTTCTGTCCATGGCTAACACCTGAGTCATTAATAGTACCTTTTTGGCCCCTTTGGTAGGGCCCTGTGTAACCCCTAATGGGGTTGGCTTACCCTGAGGCGTGCGAAAACCCCTGTACAGCCTGCACAATTTCACTGAACTAATGTTCAGACCTAATTTCTTGCACAGGTTGGACCACTGTTCCTGATCAAACAGGGCCCGTTGTTCAAGCAAGCTATCTTTGCTTACAGGTACGTTAAAGAGGATAAGAGAACTAGACTGACTAACCCCAGACTTAGGTTTGGCCTTCGGCTTCTTGTATTCCTTCGCAGCGTCAGCAACTTTAGGCTTCATCAGGTTCCGGTCGGCCTTTGTTGTGTTGCCAAGGTTGTTAGTGGATGCAAGTGGTGCTTTTGTAATTCTACATTCCCCTGATGTTGTGGGTGCAACACTGTGAATCTTCACCTCGTGAAAACTGACATTTCCAGTCAGTTGGACTGGAGTGTCCTTCCTACTATCTGTCCCAAGTTCTGGCAGGGTGGCGTTAGCAGGTGGGGAGCTGCATGAGACTGTGTTGGGACACAAGAGCGGCACGTTGTTTCTGCTACCTGCATTTGTCACAACGGCAGTGCACCTATCGTTTGCGGAAGTCGCATTCAAACACTGATTCAGTTTTCGAAGCTATGATACTGCATGTTAGACATCCGTCTCCCTTCCTTGATGACGCCTTCGAGGTCTTATGAAGTCTTGAACGTTTCCTTTTAGTTTTGCTGTGTTTTACACAGTGGCTTTCGTTTGATGCAGGTGTAGTATCCTGTCCACCTGGTATTGCCTCTGCCGTCCCAGTACTAGACTGTGGCGATACAGGCGTGGTATCAGGACAGACGAGACTTACACGAGTCTTTAGGATCGGTATGCGGGAAGCGATTGATGTCACTGGGTTTTAGCCTTCTCTAGCCGTAGCCTTTGTGAATACAGAGTATGGAGTTTTAGTGCTTTGTATAACTCTACTTTCGCAGCCATATTAATAACCACAAGAACAAGAATAAGACTGAAAAAGTACAGGACGTGGAAAAGAAAACGTTTTCGACTTTACCTAGTGCTATCTGGATGATCGGCTTCACAGCTTCGCAGACCAACAAGTCTAGTTTATCTGAATGAGTGAGGAAGATACTGCTAGAGGAGTGGCGCCTGAAGCCTTGGCAGTAGTTCGAGGCAGCTGGAATTACCACACAGAGATTCAATGTGTAAGTAATGGTTGAATTTAATTCACCAGATGGGGAGATCAGATTTCACAAGCGAATAATTCACAAAATAGGTATTTTGTGGTGTGAGGAAAACGCACTTCGTATTGAAGAAGCGCGCATCGGTTAGAAGTCGGTTGAAATATACCCAATTGAACGCCTCCGTAAAAGTGCAACGAAAGCACTACTGAGAATATTTGCGTGATGAAGTTTTGATATTGAATGGTCTTTAAGTCTCTATGGGTGAAGCATGGAAGCACTATAACGAAACTGAAGTGGTAAACAATTCCCCAAAATTATTGGCCACAGCATTCATCACTGCACATTGGATACTGACCCTCACTGTTTAAGTCGACTTGTTTGGCTGAAAGCTCCTGGTCAAGCATCCACGCTATTCGGTACACTGTCGTGTCACTTTCGTTCGTTCGCGCACGATCCCTATTTATCTAAGCAATCATCTCACACTCCGATTTGGTCCCGAAATATATCTCGTAATTTGGACTATCAATTCTTGTGATTTGCTTTGCCTTTGGTCTGCGTGGAACGAATACTATAGAAGTTGTGTGTACTAGATCTTGCGTTAGTATACTTCGTACTATCCATGAACGTCAATATCCTGGGCCACTGGCGACTAAAATTACGGCACGCCTGTAAACATAATCTGCGTAATATATGGATTGATTTATGTAGTATGGAGGATTCGAAAACCCTAAATACAATCTCATTACAAAACTATGACTGACTATTGAAACAAACCATAGTGAAGTCAACGTACAAAAGTATACCATGACGGTGAGGGAGCCTGTTTTACTTTGCATGGTAACTTTCTCATACCCTATCAGTTTGTGGGAACTTTAGACTAAAATTCGAGGGAAAAGGCATCAAACTCACTGCAGCAAATCGCATTCACGCTATCAGAGCATATGATTCCCTCATACAGAATCTAGGCCCGTAGACACCATAGTACAGATCTCTAATATTTAGTTGTTTCAATGCCCCACATAAGGATGGTAGTTTCAGACAGTCCCTACGGCCATTAGTTGATGGAATTTTCCAGTTCACTGGCTGTAATCCAGAACATAAGGGAACAGAGGACTACTGACTCTCCACCCTCTGCTTTAACGCTGAACTTCAATGTTTCCTGTGGTGAATGTTTGAGCTTTACACAGTTTCTCCCATTTCTGTGAAGAGGCACTCACTCTGCGCTCACCTTGAGGTTCATGGCTGCTTCAGTATTTCATGTCAGGACCTTGTCAGGACCCCAGCTAGACAAAAGGTCTGCCAAGCCTAAAGGTATTCCTACTTCCCAACCAACAATTAACTAGGAATAAGTGGATCAGTCACTGAAACTTTACATATACGCGAACCTGCATAGCAAAAAGTGAAGTCGGAAAGGCTTCATATAGGTTTTATACCATATCTTTACTTTCCAATTATTCCTTCTCGTTTTAATTACTTAAGCACAGAAATCAGTAATAAGAATGTCTTAATCTGGATTTCCTAAACCCACTTCTGTCGAAGAAATAAAGTTATAGTTACTATAATTTACACTGTGAAAGCCAGACCAATCACACAAAACATTAAAAATTCTCTTTTAGATGCGCTAGGCAAGTGGGCGCCATCCATAATACCACCTCTAAAAATATGTCCCCCACACCTACACCTCTCGCTTCGAAAAGTTTTATAGTGGCAAAAAATTGATGCCTTACACTGCTCGAACTCAGGGATAACAGCCCACCTGAAGCAATAATGTGAACTGATAGGCTCGGTGAGCGAAATATTGGATAAATGAAAACCTTATCAGGTGAAAGGTATGTATGTAGTAAGTAAGAAGTAGGCACACTCTGGATGCACAGTCACAGATCTCGGGATAACATACTCAGATCTTACCTTTACTGAACATGCAAATAAGGTGGTATCTGATTGTAAACGTCTAACCGGCTTTGTGCTACGCAACTTTTACACTCCAGAAGCCAGATTAGCCATATATAAGATATGCATTCACCCCAAACTTGAATACTGTGCCCACTTATACAGTAGCTTTAAATCAGCAGACAGAAAAAAAGTTGAAAGTGTCCAAAGATTCCTCACGAACCGCATATTAGGCTATGGTCAGCAAATAGAATACCTTGACAGATGTATTCGGCTGGACTTAGAGCCCTTATGGTTAAGGAGAGTGAAGTGCAATTCATTTCTTTTATTCAAAGTTATAAGAAAGCACTGTAACAGTAACTCGTCCATAACCTGGGCTAATCCTAAATCGTATGGACTACGCAACCATAACTACCTTCTCAAGGTTAACACCCATAAACTCACCACTAGAGCTAACTTCTTCACCATTAAATATTGCAAACTTTGGAACCAACTACCCTCTGAGATTAGATCCTGTGAAAGGCCTGACAGTTTCCAAAGGAGCCTAGAAAAACATATTAACATGTCCACCCTAGCCCGCCTCAAAGATCTCAACTGCTGGTAGAGTCGAGAGACAATGGCATTTCAATATTTAACTACAGAAAGTATACTAGTTCCCAGACTAACATAATAATACTTAGTAATTATGTAGGTTCAATACTTGAAATTAGATTGTCATTAAAATACTTAAAATGATTAAAATACTTATGCGGCAAATGTTATCTTGGTTTACCACGCTTGTTTCCCTTATGACACCCAGTTATTGAGCCTAATGTATTCTTGGATAATACGAATTATGACACTGATTATGCCCTTATTATAAAAAGATTGATTTACTTTACGACTACCTGTACTACTAACTACCATTCGGTAGTATTCTTAAACAAATGCTGAAATTTTGTTGGATCTGTTAATCTCATTTTATAATATATGTAGACGGGTTAATTTGCAATGTCAAATCTTTACTATATATAAGAATGTCATGAAGATTTAATACACTAAGCCCTGCCAGCCGGCCTTACCTTCAGTTCATACTACCTACATTGATCCCTAACTATAGTGTTCTGCTAAGTATTGCGCTCCACTACTCACAATACCTATTCGTTTTACTCTTTAAGTTTTCGACTTCTTATAAAGTAATCTGTTCATTAGGATGCATGCACACGTACATAATATGTTCATAAAGATGTACGTGGAGACCTATTGGAAGCACTCATTAAGAAAGCTAGGGAGATGGAATATGAGGTACGAACATGCCTGGTACCAAGCAATATATTTGCGGTAGCCATAATAATCATAGTGAACTTTTTATCGCCCGGTACGTTCAAATCAGGTGACGCTTTTGCACGTGTTTTCGCTTATATTCATTTATTGGTTACTAATAATTGATCTTTAATAACGATGGTTCAAAATTCTAAAAAGCGTGTTCGTGTGAACACCAGTAACTTAGAAAATAGCACCGGCTCGTCTAATAACACATTACCACCCCATATTATTAGTAGTTCACCCAACATAAAAGCCTCGAACATAACTCTGACCCCTGTAATACAGGTGGAAGATGTTCTGTCTGAAAAAGTAGAGCTCTCTTACTTAACGTGCGTAATTAAAGAGATGCAGCTACAGATAGATGAATTAAAAACGAAATTAAGTTCCCTAGAATGTATACCTGAAACTATCTCACGTATGAAAAAAGAAATGCAGGATCCTACAATCCTAAAGCTTTTTAATATGACCTCTAGAATGACTCATACTGACTCAGAAAATGCGAAGGAGTTAGAAAACGCCATCGACTTTCTATCCAGCGAAGTTGTTAAAAGGCTGGCTTCAAAACAAAACGCAATAGTATATAATGTACCGGATAGTGAGCCCATAAAGTCAGTCCAGCACTCATTGCTGAAGGCTGCAAATCTATTGAATGCACCTTGTCAGTGCATTCGCCTAAGCAAAAAAGACCTGAAGTATCCTTGTCCTATACTCTTTAGGTTCGACAGCTACATAACAGCTGAACGATTTAAGATGGCCGAAGATCTTCTGGCTACTACCACTAAATTCAAGACTATCAAAGTAGTCTCGGATAAAACACCAAACCAAAGGCAAGCAACCAAGAACTCCTTCGACACAAAGTTGACAACACTGAGAAATACATCTGGTATCAGTGCTAAAGAGTCGACGGACACTGAGGCACAGCAAGTCACGTGTATAGTGTTAGGAGAAAAAACGGCAAGTAAGAGCGACCCAAAACTCAGTAAGAGCAGTGCCACTGGGTGCAGTCTTAGAGTGCACGAGAGCACATCTCGAAAACCTGCTGACCTACATGAGGTTGACATAGACGCACAAACTATGGCTTTTTTTTTTTTTTTTTTTGACCACACTCAATCTGGATCCAAGCCAGAGAGTCCCTCAGTAGAAACCGCAAAAAAGACCACAAAACCCAGAGTCCCACCCCAGACTTCGACATACCTCCCTCGTAATAAGTCAAATAAGCAGCGTGTCAGTCTAAAAAATGACAAAGCATGGGTAACGAAGCACATTCCCAAAGACGTCACGCAGCATATGAGAAGGAATACCCCTTCCCGGACTAGAAGTAACATGCCTAACAACGCACATAACTTGGGAATGCAACGTAGAATGGATCCTCGGGATACATGGGGCACTAAACGGGACTCATATAGGCACCATATTAACGAAAATTCTCGTCCAGACTCCCGCACTATATATGTTAGACCTCATCAACATAATGAGAACAGGTCGACACTTGATCCCCTCAATAACTTCACTCACGCACGTGACGTGAGCCAATATGCATACGGCTATGAAAGCCCCATGAGGTACAACTACCAGGGTAGTCTTAACACAGGGTACCCAGGTCCAGCAAACTACAACCCAAATTGCAGGGCAGACCATATATCACCAGTAGATGAACGCAGATGCCGACCCATGGATGCTAATAGTCAAAATATGCAACAGGATTATTTTCGGCTGCAGCAAGCAATAGCCCCCCTCGCAGCACAATTTGTCCAGGGAATAGTAAACACGCTGACAATGTCTCATATGAGGATCCCTCCGAACATAACATAGGCAACCAGGAGTTAGGGATAGTAACAAGAAAACCTACTAACTATCCCAACAACCCTGGTTTTCTGAAAATTATGCTTTTAAATGCTCGATCTCTCCTTAACAAAATAACTTCCCTTCGCAGCTTGGTATACATGGAGCGGCCAACACTGATTCTGGTAACTGAAACTTGGCTTACTATTGATATACCTGACACAAAGCTGATAATCGATAACTATAACATCCACAGGAATGACAGAGCAGACAAGAGAGGAGGCGGCTGTCTAATATATGCCTCTAAATCCACTAACTCCAATACCTTTACAAACCTAACTATCGACAAACTCCCAGAATCCAAGTGGATAAGCATCCACACGAATGAAAATAACATTCTTGTGGGATGTATATACAGAGCCCCTAACAGCCCTATAACGACTGATACGGTTATCGGAGAAATACTAGAGGTTGTACCTAAGCTGGAATTCGACTACAAACTAGTTTGTGGCGATTTCAACCTCCCTGGAGTGAACTGGGATACCTGCACTGGACCGAGAACCTACGAGGTGATCCTAGAAGCCATAGATGTAGGAGGATGGAAGCAGTGCGTACGCCTCCCAACACGACACAACAATATACTCGACTTAATCCTCTGTCACAAAATAGAGCCGATCTCGATAGAGGTGAGGGATAAACTCGACAACAGTGACCACAACATACTGTACTGCACCCTACCCTTACAACTAACAACTAAACACACACCTAAGAGTTCCCCGGTTTACTATCAATATAGGGACTATCGAAATGCCGACTGGGAATTCCTACCAACGCTCTTGAGAAGCTCAGACTGGGGTGAATACTTCACCAATAATAACTTAGAAGTAATACTAAATACCTTCTACAAGACAATCAGTTCGGTAAGAGACACAATCGCACCCCTGAAATCTGCCCTAAAGACACCAACTCTGTTCATAGATCGCAAAACGCGAATAAAACTAAGGAAACTAAAAAGGAGATTTTATTTATACAAAGAATTTAATGCATTACACCTGATACACGAAATATTTAAAAATTTAGATGAGAGACATAAAATGAAAGCACAAGTCGAGGAAAATAAAGCCCTAGAGGGCACCTCTAAAACCCAGGAACTCTGCAAAATCTTGCAAAAACGGATGAAGAAGGGTGAAGAAAACAATATCAGTCATTTAGAACACGAAGATATAATTTATGATGATCCCCAGATCATTAGTGAACTCCTGAGTGAGTGGTTCTCCAATAACACCAAAGCACATCCGTCCCCAATTCTCGACATAACCTGCAAAAATAACTACAAGTTAGGTGAAATAAACTTTAATATACAAAATATAGCATCGGCGGTAAGGACATTAAAAGCTAACAGTAGTTGTGGGATAGACGATATACCATCCGTCATATACAAAAACGGTGGTACGGATATGATTGTATTATTACTTAGAATATTTAATATCTCACTAGTGACCGAAACCTACCCTGAAACTTGGAAAAACACATATATATTACCTAAGCATAAAGGAGGGGCCAAAACTAGTGCATGTAATTATAGGCCTATCAATATAACACCAGTCATATCAAGGATCATGGAGAAAGTAATCAAAGACCAAATGTCAGACTACTTTCTAAAACATAAACTCATCAACCTGTCACAACACGGATTCCTCAAGAAAAGATCTTGCGTCACTTGCCATATAGACTTTTTCAACGAAGTCACCTATAGAAGAGATAGGAGAGAGCTAGTGATTATCCTCTATTTCGATATAAGGAAAGCCTTCGACAGAGTCCCACATAGTCTGTTAGTCGGTAGGCTATGCTCACTAGGGATATGCAACCCCCTCTACAATTGGATAAAATCATTTCTGTATGACAGGAATCAGACAACTAAAGTTGGCTCAATGACCTCCAGACCTAGACCAATCAGCAGTGGTGTCATCCAGGGGAGTGTATTGGGACCCCTTCTTTTCATTATATACATAAACAGTATATGTGAATGTTTTAGTATAGGCAAGCCAATACTGTATGCAGATGACTTGAAGGTGACATATACCTGCACAAATACAGATATCGGCCCAACTATGAACTCCATACATGAAGAATTAGCAAAAATGGATAGATGGTGTGACACGTGGAGACTTGAGTTTAATGTTGAAAAGTGTGGATGGCTCTGCATAGGCTGTTCCAACCTTGACCTCAACCTAGCAATTCAGGGCCACAAAATCCCCAGACTCAAATCTGTACTAGACCTAGGACTGAAATATTCACACAATCTATCATTTTCAGAGCATATCTCGAATCAAGTGTCGAAATCACGAAGGCTTATTGGTTTCCTACTCAGGAACTTCTACAGAAACGAGTCCAGAATACTACTGTACAAGGTATGTGTGCGCCCACTCCTAGATTACTGCTCATTCATATTCAGCAGTACACGCATAGAAGACAAACTGAAAGTAGAAGGAGTACAGAGGTACTTCACGCGAAAAGTACTCGGAACCGATAACGGCACAAACTACTCTACCAGATGTGAAATCCTGGGACTAGAAACATTATGGTTAAGGCGACTGCGACTAAATCTGTTACTCTTCTATAAGCTTCTTAACCAAATAGTGTATACCCCTGCTAACTATACTCGGTCCTCAGGTAACACAGGATACAACCTTAGGCACACTAAAGGTACAGTGGCTATAGAACCATGTAAAACAGCCACCAGGCAAAAGTTTTTCTTGATTAGGTATGCCCAAATATGGAACAAACTACCTGAGAAAATACGACTAGCAAGCACATTGGCCTCCTTTGAAAAGGCACTTAATGACACACTAAGTGAGTTTGTAATTGATACCAATGGTAATTCCCATGTAAGAGTTTCAGAAATCATAGGCCCATTTAATGTATGAACTCAGAGACTACACCTGTTGTTTGTTTTGTCTCTATTTATAATTCCAGACAAAAAAGCAGCAGTCATGACAATAACACCCATTCAACCAAGAGTCGATTAAACTATGTCTACCTGATACAAAGGGCGAACCATAATCAACATACGAATGAAATATGAGAAAACAAGGTAGAAACTTACCGCAACACCACATGAAAAGATAAAAGTTACTTGGATATCATTTATAATCCACCAACTGGTCTCCTACCCAAAAAGAATGCGGCGATGTTTTATCCAAAAAGGCGAGGAAATACATAAACCCACAGCAGCTGTTGTTAACACTCAGTGGGGGTAGGAGCCAACAAAGTAATCCTTTCAAAGCATATGTATACTTCAAATGGGCACGGAGACTTTGTAGAATACGTTATAATCCAAATCACTGCCTCTACAGCGCCAATAAACCTGGATATCTATGATATAACGAAAACATGCTGAAAGCTGCATCTCAGATCAAGTTGACTCATTCCATGGTAATGATCTCCTCCTGCGTGCCTTATTCGACATATTGAATGGAATGGTTCGCAGTTATTCTGGTACTAGATCGAAAAGAATAAAAAATTCACCGGTTGCTGAATCAAAAGTACTTCTCTGCATGTTTAACTGTATTCTAACTGCTATGATTAATTCCAAACCATTTATCTCATAATCAATCAAATTCCATGAACGATCCAATTCTACCATTTGAAGACGCTGGCGAACTTGCTGTAAATGAGTTTTCATGATCTGAAATGAAGAAGCAACTGGTTTTCAACATTTTAGTCAACTTACGAGTACAGTCCGCCATGCAGACACAAATGGAGCAAATGGAGAATTCTGGAAACGACCTCGGCACCATTTGATGCAGTAAAACAACATAACATGACCTTATCTAGTTTTCGTATCCAGGATTAAATTTCTTTCCTGTTATGAAACTACAATAAGACTGCTGAAAAATGGAATAAATATATCACTGATCTCAACATAATACATCAATAAACTTTCAGCCAAGGGTGCTGTTCACAACAAAGTTATATAAAAGAATTGACTTCAAGCTTTATTTTTCCCATATATCTGTATTACATTCATGTGATGTCTGGGTTTTTTGTTAATGCGAAGACAATATTTCTATATCTCTTCATGTATAACACAAACAGACTTTATAGCAGACTGTTCCGACTGACTCTAATGTCAGAAAGAACAACCAAACTGTAAGTCCATTATACATCAAATTATGTGTAATTTATATAATAACTTATCCATGCCTGTACAATAGGTATGTTCCTGCATAAATAGGAAGGAATATATTATTATTATTAAAACAATATTTATGCATGCCTATACAATTGGTGTACCCTACATAGCGAGGGAAAAAAATGTACTTTATTATATTATCTTTACTAAATATGCTTATTAATATTATGTGTAAATTATCGAATTGATGATGCCTGTAAACTGGCGTCCCTCATGTAAAAAATGAGAATATATATTATTATTATTATTATAGTCTCAGAGCCTAACATCAAAAAAGGAGGGAGGGTGGCGCTAGCTGATCAGTAGATATGGTGGGGTCACTTAGGTGAATCACCCCATTCTTCAGGAACAGCAATATGCAATTTGAAGGCTCGAGATATTTCTGATTTTTATGAGGGCTTAGATCTTTATCTTGAAAAAGATAATAATAATAATAATAATAGTATATTCTCATTTTGTACATGAGAGACGCCAGTTTACAGGCATCATCAATATGATAAATTACATATACGATTAGCAATCATAATTAATAATAATGTTTTAATAAAGTACACATTTTTTCCTACTTGTGTAGGACACACCAAATATACAGGCATGGATAAGCATTAATTAAATTTCATAAATTCGGTTTATGGTTAAGTTACATGGTTGCTGGCGTTTTTGTTTTAATAATAATTATAATAATGTATATTCTCATATAAACATATAAATTTACATGAAAATGCATGCCATTTTTTTAGGTCTGTGGGAACAATATGATAACCAGTCATTCAATGGAGCACATCATGAAATATAGGAATATTGACTTCGCATTAACAAAAAAACCCAAGTAAGTTTTGGATGGATTAAAAATACTTGGGAAAAAATAAAGCTTGAAGTTATTCCACAATATAACAAGTCATTCAATGGAGCACATCATGAAATATAGGAATATTGTCTTCGCATTAACAAAAAAACCCAAGTAAGTTTTGGATGGATTAAAAATACTTGGGAAAAAATAAAGCTTGAAGTAATTCCTCAATATAACCTGGGTGTGTACAAATCCGAATCTCATTTTTGATTTGATTTATATCCAAATTGGGTAATAAGGAAGCTATTTTTACAGATACGATCAGTTATGTTATAAGCTACAATCGTGAAGTTGTATTACAAATTGATATTTTCCATTGGTATAAGAGTATATTTCCACAAATGTAATCCAGGTTGCGTCGTGGAGAAAGTTAATTCGTTATTAACCAGGCAACTGAAAGATACGGGACCAATAATGTTTGCAGATCATTTGTCATTGTAAATGGTCAAATATCCACATTATTCATTCTCATTCAAAAAGTCAAATGGAAGCTGAAATGGTGAGAGAAAAAAGAAGACAAACAACAGCAACGCAAAAGAAAGCAACGGGAGTCCTTAAGGAGTGATTAATAAATATATACATATATATTCTGTTTAGTAACTGTGGTTATTTTGGTACACAAACTAACTAGTCCCGTTATGCTAACTTTTATATTATGTGTGAACTAATATTACTGTCCTGTGTAGAAATGTTAATCATCTAGTTCCAATAATATTAAAATTTATAATTGTAGTTTGCTGTAACTACACGTTTAAACAACTTAAAATATCTATGTAGGGTGAAAAAGAGGGTGTAAGAGTCAGACGTATAAGTGCATTGTCATCTTTGAGCAGTCTGGTGACTGAGGAGATGAACACTGGAAGTGTGTTTGCATCGCGCACATTAGCTGGTAGTCTATTCCAAATGACTGAAAACTTATTTAAGAAGAAGTTGTACCGCACGTAAGTCTGACAGTGCTCTATAGCAGCTAGGTTGTGATGATTTCTAAGATTGTAACTGACGACAGCGGTAGGTTTAGTTATTGGCTCGGAGGAATGCAAGAGAAGATTAGTTAGCTTATAGTAAAAGATTAGGTTTAGCTTAAGGCGTCTTTTCCAGAGGGGTTCTAATCTTAGTCTTACGCATCTCTCATGGTATTCCAGACTACTTTCTAAACCAAGAGTTCTTGAGGTAAACTGCCGTTGCACTCCCTCTAATTTAAGCTTGTCATTTTGTCTTAGTCCGCTAAGAATAAACGGGCAGTATTCTAAGATAGGTCGGACACATACTTTGTATAATAAAACCCTAGTTTCACAACAAAAGAAATTGCGTGTTATGCATCCTATCAGCCTACGCGTTTTACGTCTGGCATAATCAGTCTGTTCAGCGAACGTTAGGTTACTAGAGTATCTAATACCGAGATCTACGACTGAATTGAGCTTAGCTAGTTTTCGCCCATTTATTTCAAGGTTTAGATCAAGCTTACTGTTGCCGATACAAATCCAGCCGCATTTGTCAATGTTAAAATTTAGGCAGGATTCAGCACACCACGTTGCAAGGCTACTTAGTTCAAGATGTATTTTATCTACCATATCGCTTAATTCATGAGTGTAGCAGGAGTAGACGACTTTGAGGTCGTCAGCATATAGGAATGGTTTACCTGAGGTGAAGCACTTGCAAATGCTGTTAATGTAAACTGTGAATAAAAGTGGACCTAGGACACTACCTTGCACGACCCCACTTGAGATCTGCCTAGGGTGAGACAATACAGATCCAACTTTGGTTATTTGTACCCTGTTGCTTAGAAATGATTTTAACCAGTTCAGTAATGGGTTGCGAATTCCACAAGAGTACAGCTTCTCAAAGAGAATACTGTGAGATACCATGTCAAATGCCCTAGATATATCGAAGTATAGAACAACGACTAGCTTACGTGCTTCGCGATTACTAGTGATGCAGTTGAAAAAGTCGAAGTGGCAAGTAACGCAGGATCTATTTTTGAGAAATCCGTGTTGAGACCTTGTAACAAGATCCTCCCTAATTAGGTAGTCTGACAATTGATCCTTTACAACTTTCTCCATGATTCGTGAGATAACTGGGGTTATATTTATGGGTCTGTAATTGCGGACGTTTGCCCTATCACCAGATTTGTAATGTGGAATTATGAAGCTAGTTTTCCACTCACTAGGGTAAGTGCCAGTGTCCATAGATATTGAGAAGAATTTAAGAAGTAACAGGGGTATATCACACCCACTGTTTTTGAAAATTATCGAAGCGAGGCCATCCGGTCCCGTACTAGTGGAAGGTTTAAGGCTTTTAATTGCTTGTACTATTAACTGATTAGTGAACACAATGCTTTCAAGGGAAGAGATAGTAAGGGGAGCGGTTTCACCAGGCATATGTGTTTCTAAACTAAAGTTTGCAAACCAATCACTGAACAGTTCACAGATAGTGGCAGGTTCATTGTAGATTACTTTGTCGTGAAGTAAGTATGGGATTTCCCTCGCTGACTGCATTCGTTTTTTAAGAAGTGCCGTTAAGTTATAAACTTTGGAGGTACTTTCAAGTGCCGTTAACTCTTCGTCGAGGTCCTTTTGAGAGCGTAGGCGCTTGATAGATTCAAGAGACTCGTGGATTGAGAGCAATAGTGATATGTCCTTAGTGGAATAGTACTGTTTCTTCAGTTTCCTTAACTTATTACGGTGTGCCCTTGGAATATATTCAGTTCGGTGTCTACTTAATTTCACTATTTTATTTGGAGCAACTGTATCTAGACAAAGGGTAACATTCCTGTAAAACAGGGTTACTAAGGCCTCCAGGGAGTCAGTGGTAAAATAGTCATCCCATTGACAGAGTCGAATAAGTTCTTGGACTAATCCCCAGTCTGTATATTTGTAACTACGACATATTGTGCTTCCTGAGTCTTGTTTGTTTCCTGTATTTAGTGGTGAGAAAGGCAGAGAGCAGAGTACCATTCTATGGTCACTACTGGAAAATCTATTACCAACATAAGTGGATACTGGGATTGTGTCATGACAAAAAACAAGGTCCAAAATGTTGTCACCACGAGTAGGTGTCTGGACGTGTTGTTGCCATCCATAACAGTCTATAGTGGCAAGTAATTCGTCGAAGCGTTGGGGGCCGGAACTAGTTAGCCAATTGACTTCTGGAAGATTGAAGTCCCCTGCAATTATTTTGTAATTAGCACTAAACGAGGATGCATGTGCAAACGATTTAGCTAATAACGCATCAGTTTCTTTTGTTGCGCTTGGTGCTCGATAAACACAGCCTATGAGAAGTTTGTACTTATCTCCATGTAAGACAACCCAGAGTGAGTCAGGTACATTATTCATTGTTTCATCTTCCACCTTACTGACTACAAATGAGTTATGTATATATATGAGACATCCTCCACCACGCTTGCAATCTCTGTTTGCACGGTGTACAGTGTAATCATCGATACCTATATGCACATCAAGTACTGAGGATGAGCACCATGACTCAGTAATCAGAGCTACAGTAGGCTTGGCGACTAATAATAATGTCCTTAGTTCAGATATCTTATTGATTAAGGAGCGTGCATTAATTAGCAATATCGTGAATAAGTCACGGGATACTACAAACTGGCTTAAAATGTCACCATAACCTAAATCTATTTGTGCGTCAGCACCGCAAGAATTTATGAATGAAAAGGAGGTCGGACTGGGTGTCTGCACATCGGAGTTGGTGTGCAATGAGGTGGTCCTAGGTGCCATGGGTCGTACCAGTGATTCAGGACACCTGGAAAATTTACCATGTGTTCCTGGATATAAGGGTAGTACAGGTTGGGCCTAGGTTGGCGGTTAAAAGGCATAGCATCAGAAGGTCTACCCATCCAACTGCTATTCGTCATACCGGTATACACCTTCGGGTTGTTTTTATAACTTAAAGGGAATTGTGAAGGAAGGTGCTTTGGCTGCAAGACTTTAGGAGTCTTGGAGCCTGACTTTCTATAAGGTGGAGCATGCGGAACACCTCCAGATGTACTTATGTTTCGAGAGGAGTTTTTCGTAACAAGTGATGGTTTGTTGGCATTCTTACTCTCAGCAGGCTTATTGAATACAAAGTATTCTTCCCCATCATTAGTCTCAACCCTGCGAAATTTGTTCATCGTGGTGAGGTTACTACGTTTGGGGGGAAATTTCTTAGAACAACTTGCAGAAGTTCTAGTCATTTTAACATCTTTCGATGAGGCTTTGTTTACAGGGGTACTGGTATCTAAATCAGTTCCTAGTTCCATTGGCAGGTGTGGTTGTTGTGTAGTTTGCTGAATGCTAGTTTCAGCACTAGGTGTCTGTTGCTGTGCACGATCCTTATTTGGTAAATCAAAGCTAGAGCTAGAGGAGGTGACCAGGTTATTACTACGCATTATTCTGCGCTGACACGGTGTTTTATCCTGAGCTACGGTTATAGACTTATAACTGCTATTCAGTCTTAAGTGATCCTGACATTTAGTAAACTTACTAGCATCAAGGGAATTACTGAATTTAAAAATGATTGGGCAATTAGCCTGGTTAGACTTTTTACGAAGTCGTTTGCATTCACATGGAACACTAGCCATGCCGCAACAAATCAGGATTTTGTGTCTTACAGTTTTCAGGGGCAGAGAATCTGGGACGTTGTAAACTATAGCTTGGTGAGAAGAGGTTATACGCTTCATCACCTCCGTAGCCAAGCAGTCAATCAGATTTTCAGCTTTATTTAGGTTGTCTGGAGATATTTTAGGATGCCTTTCTAAAAGACAGGCTATTGGGTCTAAATTCAAAAGCTTATTTTGAGTTACATCCAGTAAACACTTAACCTGGCCAATATCAGAACGGCTCTCCGTGGTATTTGAGATTGGCAGTGACATACTATCAAACTGATCTAATTTTTTCTGAATTTCACTTACTTGCCTCTGCATATCTTTCAAAAGGAGGTTTAGTTTACAGAACTCAGAGTTCTCTAACAGAACATCTTTCACCTGTATCACAGGAGTGAGATCTGCACTCAAACCATTTTGAGAGCTAGTAGTTGATACTGTATTACGAGGCGGTAATGCAGTTATAACCGAATTTAAGCCACTATCTAAAACAATTGTGTTTCTACGAACACGTTTTTTAGAGATTTGGACCATAATTTCAAGAATTATATGACAATAAGCAGTAAATAAATTTCAGAGCAAACACGTGCAAAAATGTCACCAATTTCGAACGTACCGCCAGTAGATGATAATATATATATATATATATATATATATACATACCTATGAGTATATATATTGAAAAAACCTTGCTTCATTATGAGCACCATAAAAACCTGCCGCCTAGTTTGTACGTGGGTTGGGATACTTACTACCTGAAAGCATGCTGTTGCTGGACGTCTGTAGTAGCCTGTTAGAAATGACTCCGTTATATTCAGTCCCACAGGATAGAATCTCATTTATCCTAAGGGATTTATGCTACTTTAGATCAATTATTTCCGCATTGTTGGTCAAACCTGACTGATTTCAAGTACTTTTGAAGGTAAACCACAAAAATCAACTTTGGCGTATATATTTTTTGTCTGAACCAATATACTACTTACTTATAAGTGTTGCACTGATAAGCAGTTTAATGAATTCTACACAACAACAAAATCCTAGCGATACATCACTTGCAAAAAATATAGTAATGCATGCAAAAGTCAGCAAACTTTTGACATCCACATAGTAAAATCACCAACAAATAAGTATGTCCTGAGTCCATTTTATGTAACATGCAAATTGTAGTTTTGATTTAAGGTATACGAAAAATAGACACCCACAGACTGGGTTGCTAGCACAATTCGTAGTAGGTGAACCGTCAGTTCATTGAAAAAATGACTGGTTGGAATGTCTTCCAATCAAGACAAGACATTTCACCCAGTCATTATATTTTTGCATGGGACAGTCGGCTACAAATATTGGCTGACGTCCCAAAATCTACAAAACAGTCAGTCAATCTGTCAGTCAGCCAGCCAGCCATCAGTGATAATATTATTTGCAATGTCTAGCTCATCGTATTCCGCCCGGAGCTATATTCTCCTACACACTGATATCACAATATCATCGGCGAGTAGACACCTTTCTTTTCTCAGACAGGTCACATAGATGAATGACAAGACTGTCAGGAACAGTTCAACTAGTCTCAACTCCTATCCCCACTCCGATTGGCAGCTAGCCAGCCAGCCAGACAGCTAACTAGCTACCTAACTAGCTGGCTAGCTAGCAGCTTAGTTGGCTAACTACTCAAACCAACCAACCAACCACAATACAATAAAACAAATTAACAACTCACGACAAACCTATGTGTGTCTGTGTTTGTCTGTAATTATTTCTCTTGAAAAATTCAAAAGTTACACTATACTTACTTTACTCATTTGAAATATTCACATACAGTCGAGTATACATTCCCTTCCCAGGACTACCAGCACAAAATCAACCTACACCAACAAGGAGTCAATGAAGTAGGCGAGCGGCCACAAATTCTTCCTCTGTATAACTACACCATTCAAACCGATAGCGCCATCAACAAATTCTGGCATCGGCGACTCATATTGAGAGAAATCACCTTCTACCTGAATATTATTCATTGATTAGAAATTGAAACAATTAATGTTGCATATATAGTAGATATATATATATATATATACATACCTATGAGTATATATATTGAAAAAACCTTGCTTCATTATGAGCACCATAAAAACCTGCCGCCTAGTTTGTACGTGGGTTGGGATACTTACTACCTGAAAGCATGCTGTTGCTGGACGTCTGTAGTAGCCTGTTAGAAATGACTCCGTTATATTCAGTCCCACAGGATAGAATCTCATTTATCCTAAGGGATTTATGCTACTTTAGATCAATTATTTCCGCATTGTTGGTCAAACCTGACTGATTTCAAGTACTTTTGAAGGTAAACCACAAAAATCAACTTTGGCGTATATATTTTTTGTCTGAACCAATATACTACTTACTTATAAGTGTTGCACTGATAAGCAGTTTAATGAATTCTACACAACAACAAAATCCTAGCGATACATCACTTGCAAAAAATATAGTAATGCATGCAAAAGTCAGCAAACTTTTGACATCCACATAGTAAAATCACCAACAAATAAGTATGTCCTGAGTCCATTTTATGTAACATGCAAATTGTAGTTTTGATTTAAGGTATACGAAAAATAGACACCCACAGACTGGGTTGCTAGCACAATTCGTAGTAGGTGAACCGTCAGTTCATTGAAAAAATGACTGGTTGGAATGTCTTCCAATCAAGACAAGACATTTCACCCAGTCATTATATTTTTGCATGGGACAGTCGGCTACAAATATTGGCTGACGTCCCAAAATCTACAAAACAGTCAGTCAATCTGTCAGTCAGCCAGCCAGCCATCAGTGATAATATTATTTGCAATGTCTAGCTCATCGTATTCCGCCCGGAGCTATATTCTCCTACACACTGATATCACAATATCATCGGCGAGTAGACACCTTTCTTTTCTCAGACAGGTCACATAGATGAATGACAAGACTGTCAGGAACAGTTCAACTAGTCTCAACTCCTATCCCCACTCCGATTGGCAGCTAGCCAGCCAGCCAGACAGCTAACTAGCTACCTAACTAGCTGGCTAGCTAGCAGCTTAGTTGGCTAACTACTCAAACCAACCAACCAACCACAATACAATAAAACAAATTAACAACTCACGACAAACCTATGTGTGTCTGTGTTTGTCTGTAATTATTTCTCTTGAAAAATTCAAAAGTTACACTATACTTACTTTACTCATTTGAAATATTCACATACAGTCGAGTATACATTCCCTTCCCAGGACTACCAGCACAAAATCAACCTACACCAACAAGGAGTCAATGAAGTAGGCGAGCGGCCACAAATTCTTCCTCTGTATAACTACACCATTCAAACCGATAGCGCCATCAACAAATTCTGGCATCGGCGACTCATATTGAGAGAAATCACCTTCTACCTGAATATTATTCATTGATTAGAAATTGAAACAATTAATGTTGCATATATAGTAGATATATATATATATATATATACATACCTATGAGTATATATATTGAAAAAACCTTGCTTCATTATGAGCACCATAAAAACCTGCCGCCTAGTTTGTACGTGGGTTGGGATACTTACTACCTGAAAGCATGCTGTTGCTGGACGTCTGTAGTAGCCTGTTAGAAATGACTCCGTTATATTCAGTCCCACAGGATAGAATCTCATTTATCCTAAGGGATTTATGCTACTTTAGATCAATTATTTCCGCATTGTTGGTCAAACCTGACTGATTTCAAGTACTTTTGAAGGTAAACCACAAAAATCAACTTTGGCGTATATATTTTTTGTCTGAACCAATATACTACTTACTTATAAGTGTTGCACTGATAAGCAGTTTAATGAATTCTACACAACAACAAAATCCTAGCGATACATCACTTGCAAAAAATATAGTAATGCATGCAAAAGTCAGCAAACTTTTGACATCCACATAGCAAAATCACCAACAAATAAGTATGTCCTGAGTCCATTTTATGTAACATGCAAATTGTAGTTTTGATTTAAGGTATACGAAAAATAGACACCCACAGACTGGGTTGCTAGCACAATTCGTAGTAGGTGAACCGTCAGTTCATTGAAAAAATGACTGGTTGGAATGTCTTCCAATCAAGACAAGACATTTCACCCAGTCATTATATTTTTGCATGGGACAGTCGGCTACAAATATTGGCTGACGTCCCAAAATCTACAAAACAGTCAGTCAATCTGTCAGTCAGCCAGCCAGCCATCAGTGATAATATTATTTGCAATGTCTAGCTCATCGTATTCCGCCCGGAGCTATATTCTCCTACACACTGATATCACAATATCATCGGCGAGTAGACACCTTTCTTTTCTCAGACAGGTCACATAGATGAATGACAAGACTGTCAGGAACAGTTCAACTAGTCTCAACTCCTATCCCCACTCCGATTGGCAGCTAGCCAGCCAGCCAGACAGCTAACTAGCTACCTAACTAGCTGGCTAGCTAGCAGCTTAGTTGGCTAACTACTCAAACCAACCAACCAACAATACAATAAAACAAATTAACAACTCACGACAAACCTATGTGTGTCTGTGTTTGTCTGTAATTATTTCTCTTGAAAAATTCAAAAGTTACACTATACTTACTTTACTCATTTGAAATATTCACATACAGTCGAGTATACATTCCCTTCCCAGGACTACCAGCACAAAATCAACCTACACCAACAAGGAGTCAATGAAGTAGGCGAGCGGCCACAAATTCTTCCTCTGTATAACTACACCATTCAAACCGATAGCGCCATCAACAAATTCTGGCATCGGCGACTCATATTGAGAGAAATCACCTTCTACCTGAATATTATTCATTGATTAGAAATTGAAACAATTAATGTTGCATATATAGTAGATATATATATATATATATACATACCTATGAGTATATATATTGAAAAAACCTTGCTTCATTATGAGCACCATAAAAACCTGCCGCCTAGTTTGTACGTGGGTTGGGATACTTACTACCTGAAAGCATGCTGTTGCTGGACGTCTGTAGTAGCCTGTTAGAAATGACTCCGTTATATTCAGTCCCACAGGATAGAATCTCATTTATCCTAAGGGATTTATGCTACTTTAGATCAATTATTTCCGCATTGTTGGTCAAACCTGACTGATTTCAAGTACTTTTGAAGGTAAACCACAAAAATCAACTTTGGCGTATATATTTTTTGTCTGAACCAATATACTACTTACTTATAAGTGTTGCACTGATAAGCAGTTTAATGAATTCTACACAACAACAAAATCCTAGCGATACATCACTTGCAAAAAATATAGTAATGCATGCAAAAGTCAGCAAACTTTTGACATCCACATAGCAAAATCACCAACAAATAAGTATGTCCTGAGTCCATTTTATGTAACATGCAAATTGTAGTTTTGATTTAAGGTATACGAAAAATAGACACCCACAGACTGGGTTGCTAGCACAATTCGTAGTAGGTGAACCGTCAGTTCATTGAAAAAATGACTGGTTGGAATGTCTTCCAATCAAGACAAGACATTTCACCCAGTCATTATATTTTTGCATGGGACAGTCGGCTACAAATATTGGCTGACGTCCCAAAATCTACAAAACAGTCAGTCAATCTGTCAGTCAGCCAGCCAGCCATCAGTGATAATATTATTTGCAATGTCTAGCTCATCGTATTCCGCCCGGAGCTATATTCTCCTACACACTGATATCACAATATCATCGGCGAGTAGACACCTTTCTTTTCTCAGACAGGTCACATAGATGAATGACAAGACTGTCAGGAACAGTTCAACTAGTCTCAACTCCTATCCCCACTCCGATTGGCAGCTAGCCAGCCAGCCAGACAGCTAACTAGCTACCTAACTAGCTGGCTAGCTAGCAGCTTAGTTGGCTAACTACTCAAACCAACCAACCAACAATACAATAAAACAAATTAACAACTCACGACAAACCTATGTGTGTCTGTGTTTGTCTGTAATTATTTCTCTTGAAAAATTCAAAAGTTACACTATACTTACTTTACTCATTTGAAATATTCACATACAGTCGAGTATACATTCCCTTCCCAGGACTACCAGCACAAAATCAACCTACACCAACAAGGAGTCAATGAAGTAGGCGAGCGGCCACAAATTCTTCCTCTGTATAACTACACCATTCAAACCGATAGCGCCATCAACAAATTCTGGCATCGGCGACTCATATTGAGAGAAATCACCTTCTACCTGAATATTATTCATTGATTAGAAATTGAAACAATTAATGTTGCATATATAGTAGATATATATATATATATATACATACCTATGAGTATATATATTGAAAAAACCTTGCTTCATTATGAGCACCATAAAAACCTGCCGCCTAGTTTGTACGTGGGTTGGGATACTTACTACCTGAAAGCATGCTGTTGCTGGACGTCTGTAGTAGCCTGTTAGAAATGACTCCGTTATATTCAGTCCCACAGGATAGAATCTCATTTATCCTAAGGGATTTATGCTACTTTAGATCAATTATTTCCGCATTGTTGGTCAAACCTGACTGATTTCAAGTACTTTTGAAGGTAAACCACAAAAATCAACTTTGGCGTATATATTTTTTGTCTGAACCAATATACTACTTACTTATAAGTGTTGCACTGATAAGCAGTTTAATGAATTCTACACAACAACAAAATCCTAGCGATACATCACTTGCAAAAAATATAGTAATGCATGCAAAAGTCAGCAAACTTTTGACATCCACATAGCAAAATCACCAACAAATAAGTATGTCCTGAGTCCATTTTATGTAACATGCAAATTGTAGTTTTGATTTAAGGTATACGAAAAATAGACACCCACAGACTGGGTTGCTAGCACAATTCGTAGTAGGTGAACCGTCAGTTCATTGAAAAAATGACTGGTTGGAATGTCTTCCAATCAAGACAAGACATTTCACCCAGTCATTATATTTTTGCATGGGACAGTCGGCTACAAATATTGGCTGACGTCCCAAAATCTACAAAACAGTCAGTCAATCTGTCAGTCAGCCAGCCAGCCATCAGTGATAATATTATTTGCAATGTCTAGCTCATCGTATTCCGCCCGGAGCTATATTCTCCTACACACTGATATCACAATATCATCGGCGAGTAGACACCTTTCTTTTCTCAGACAGGTCACATAGATGAATGACAAGACTGTCAGGAACAGTTCAACTAGTCTCAACTCCTATCCCCACTCCGATTGGCAGCTAGCCAGCCAGCCAGACAGCTAACTAGCTACCTAACTAGCTGGCTAGCTAGCAGCTTAGTTGGCTAACTACTCAAACCAACCAACCAACAATACAATAAAACAAATTAACAACTCACGACAAACCTATGTGTGTCTGTGTTTGTCTGTAATTATTTCTCTTGAAAAATTCAAAAGTTACACTATACTTACTTTACTCATTTGAAATATTCACATACAGTCGAGTATACATTCCCTTCCCAGGACTACCAGCACAAAATCAACCTACACCAACAAGGAGTCAATGAAGTAGGCGAGCGGCCACAAATTCTTCCTCTGTATAACTACACCATTCAAACCGATAGCGCCATCAACAAATTCTGGCATCGGCGACTCATATTGAGAGAAATCACCTTCTACCTGAATATTATTCATTGATTAGAAATTGAAACAATTAATGTTGCATATATAGTAGATATATATATATATATATACATACCTATGAGTATATATATTGAAAAAACCTTGCTTCATTATGAGCACCATAAAAACCTGCCGCCTAGTTTGTACGTGGGTTGGGATACTTACTACCTGAAAGCATGCTGTTGCTGGACGTCTGTAGTAGCCTGTTAGAAATGACTCCGTTATATTCAGTCCCACAGGATAGAATCTCATTTATCCTAAGGGATTTATGCTACTTTAGATCAATTATTTCCGCATTGTTGGTCAAACCTGACTGATTTCAAGTACTTTTGAAGGTAAACCACAAAAATCAACTTTGGCGTATATATTTTTTGTCTGAACCAATATACTACTTACTTATAAGTGTTGCACTGATAAGCAGTTTAATGAATTCTACACAACAACAAAATCCTAGCGATACATCACTTGCAAAAAATATAGTAATGCATGCAAAAGTCAGCAAACTTTTGACATCCACATAGCAAAATCACCAACAAATAAGTATGTCCTGAGTCCATTTTATGTAACATGCAAATTGTAGTTTTGATTTAAGGTATACGAAAAATAGACACCCACAGACTGGGTTGCTAGCACAATTCGTAGTAGGTGAACCGTCAGTTCATTGAAAAAATGACTGGTTGGAATGTCTTCCAATCAAGACAAGACATTTCACCCAGTCATTATATTTTTGCATGGGACAGTCGGCTACAAATATTGGCTGACGTCCCAAAATCTACAAAACAGTCAGTCAATCTGTCAGTCAGCCAGCCAGCCATCAGTGATAATATTATTTGCAATGTCTAGCTCATCGTATTCCGCCCGGAGCTATATTCTCCTACACACTGATATCACAATATCATCGGCGAGTAGACACCTTTCTTTTCTCAGACAGGTCACATAGATGAATGACAAGACTGTCAGGAACAGTTCAACTAGTCTCAACTCCTATCCCCACTCCGATTGGCAGCTAGCCAGCCAGCCAGACAGCTAACTAGCTACCTAACTAGCTGGCTAGCTAGCAGCTTAGTTGGCTAACTACTCAAACCAACCAACCAACAATACAATAAAACAAATTAACAACTCACGACAAACCTATGTGTGTCTGTGTTTGTCTGTAATTATTTCTCTTGAAAAATTCAAAAGTTACACTATACTTACTTTACTCATTTGAAATATTCACATACAGTCGAGTATACATTCCCTTCCCAGGACTACCAGCACAAAATCAACCTACACCAACAAGGAGTCAATGAAGTAGGCGAGCGGCCACAAATTCTTCCTCTGTATAACTACACCATTCAAACCGATAGCGCCATCAACAAATTCTGGCATCGGCGACTCATATTGAGAGAAATCACCTTCTACCTGAATATTATTCATTGATTAGAAATTGAAACAATTAATGTTGCATATATAGTAGATATATATATATATATATACGTACCTATGAGTATATATATTGAAAAAACCTTGCTTCATTATGAGCACCATAAAAACCTGCCGCCTAGTTTGTACGTGGGTTGGGATACTTACTACCTGAAAGCATGCTGTTGCTGGACGTCTGTAGTAGCCTGTTAGAAATGACTCCGTTATATTCAGTCCCACAGGATAGAATCTCATTTATCCTAAGGGATTTATGCTACTTTAGATCAATTATTTCCGCATTGTTGGTCAAACCTGACTGATTTCAAGTACTTTTGAAGGTAAACCACAAAAATCAACTTTGGCGTATATATTTTTTGTCTGAACCAATATACTACTTACTTATAAGTGTTGCACTGATAAGCAGTTTAATGAATTCTACACAACAACAAAATCCTAGCGATACATCACTTGCAAAAAATATAGTAATGCATGCAAAAGTCAGCAAACTTTTGACATCCACATAGCAAAATCACCAACAAATAAGTATGTCCTGAGTCCATTTTATGTAACATGCAAATTGTAGTTTTGATTTAAGGTATACGAAAAATAGACACCCACAGACTGGGTTGCTAGCACAATTCGTAGTAGGTGAACCGTCAGTTCATTGAAAAAATGACTGGTTGGAATGTCTTCCAATCAAGACAAGACATTTCACCCAGTCATTATATTTTTGCATGGGACAGTCGGCTACAAATATTGGCTGACGTCCCAAAATCTACAAAACAGTCAGTCAATCTGTCAGTCAGCCAGCCAGCCATCAGTGATAATATTATTTGCAATGTCTAGCTCATCGTATTCCGCCCGGAGCTATATTCTCCTACACACTGATATCACAATATCATCGGCGAGTAGACACCTTTCTTTTCTCAGACAGGTCACATAGATGAATGACAAGACTGTCAGGAACAGTTCAACTAGTCTCAACTCCTATCCCCACTCCGATTGGCAGCTAGCCAGCCAGCCAGACAGCTAACTAGCTACCTAACTAGCTGGCTAGCTAGCAGCTTAGTTGGCTAACTACTCAAACCAACCAACCAACAATACAATAAAACAAATTAACAACTCACGACAAACCTATGTGTGTCTGTGTTTGTCTGTAATTATTTCTCTTGAAAAATTCAAAAGTTACACTATACTTACTTTACTCATTTGAAATATTCACATACAGTCGAGTATACATTCCCTTCCCAGGACTACCAGCACAAAATCAACCTACACCAACAAGGAGTCAATGAAGTAGGCGAGCGGCCACAAATTCTTCCTCTGTATAACTACACCATTCAAACCGATAGCGCCATCAACAAATTCTGGCATCGGCGACTCATATTGAGAGAAATCACCTTCTACCTGAATATTATTCATTGATTAGAAATTGAAACAATTAATGTTGCATATATAGTAGATATATATATATATATATATACGTACCTATGAGTATATATATTGAAAAAACCTTGCTTCATTATGAGCACCATAAAAACCTGCCGCCTAGTTTGTACGTGGGTTGGGATACTTACTACCTGAAAGCATGCTGTTGCTGGACGTCTGTAGTAGCCTGTTAGAAATGACTCCGTTATATTCAGTCCCACAGGATAGAATCTCATTTATCCTAAGGGATTTATGCTACTTTAGATCAATTATTTCCGCATTGTTGGTCAAACCTGACTGATTTCAAGTACTTTTGAAGGTAAACCACAAAAATCAACTTTGGCGTATATATTTTTTGTCTGAACCAATATACTACTTACTTATAAGTGTTGCACTGATAAGCAGTTTAATGAATTCTACACAACAACAAAATCCTAGCGATACATCACTTGCAAAAAATATAGTAATGCATGCAAAAGTCAGCAAACTTTTGACATCCACATAGCAAAATCACCAACAAATAAGTATGTCCTGAGTCCATTTTATGTAACATGCAAATTGTAGTTTTGATTTAAGGTATACGAAAAATAGACACCCACAGACTGGGTTGCTAGCACAATTCGTAGTAGGTGAACCGTCAGTTCATTGAAAAAATGACTGGTTGGAATGTCTTCCAATCAAGACAAGACATTTCACCCAGTCATTATATTTTTGCATGGGACAGTCGGCTACAAATATTGGCTGACGTCCCAAAATCTACAAAACAGTCAGTCAATCTGTCAGTCAGCCAGCCAGCCATCAGTGATAATATTATTTGCAATGTCTAGCTCATCGTATTCCGCCCGGAGCTATATTCTCCTACACACTGATATCACAATATCATCGGCGAGTAGACACCTTTCTTTTCTCAGACAGGTCACATAGATGAATGACAAGACTGTCAGGAACAGTTCAACTAGTCTCAACTCCTATCCCCACTCCGATTGGCAGCTAGCCAGCCAGCCAGACAGCTAACTAGCTACCTAACTAGCTGGCTAGCTAGCAGCTTAGTTGGCTAACTACTCAAACCAACCAACCAACAATACAATAAAACAAATTAACAACTCACGACAAACCTATGTGTGTCTGTGTTTGTCTGTAATTATTTCTCTTGAAAAATTCAAAAGTTACACTATACTTACTTTACTCATTTGAAATATTCACATACAGTCGAGTATACATTCCCTTCCCAGGACTACCAGCACAAAATCAACCTACACCAACAAGGAGTCAATGAAGTAGGCGAGCGGCCACAAATTCTTCCTCTGTATAACTACACCATTCAAACCGATAGCGCCATCAACAAATTCTGGCATCGGCGACTCATATTGAGAGAAATCACCTTCTACCTGAATATTATTCATTGATTAGAAATTGAAACAATTAATGTTGCATATATAGTAGATATATATATATATATATACGTACCTATGAGTATATATATTGAAAAAACCTTGCTTCATTATGAGCACCATAAAAACCTGCCGCCTAGTTTGTACGTGGGTTGGGATACTTACTACCTGAAAGCATGCTGTTGCTGGACGTCTGTAGTAGCCTGTTAGAAATGACTCCGTTATATTCAGTCCCACAGGATAGAATCTCATTTATCCTAAGGGATTTATGCTACTTTAGATCAATTATTTCCGCATTGTTGGTCAAACCTGACTGATTTCAAGTACTTTTGAAGGTAAACCACAAAAATCAACTTTGGCGTATATATTTTTTGTCTGAACCAATATACTACTTACTTATAAGTGTTGCACTGATAAGCAGTTTAATGAATTCTACACAACAACAAAATCCTAGCGATACATCACTTGCAAAAAATATAGTAATGCATGCAAAAGTCAGCAAACTTTTGACATCCACATAGCAAAATCACCAACAAATAAGTATGTCCTGAGTCCATTTTATGTAACATGCAAATTGTAGTTTTGATTTAAGGTATACGAAAAATAGACACCCACAGACTGGGTTGCTAGCACAATTCGTAGTAGGTGAACCGTCAGTTCATTGAAAAAATGACTGGTTGGAATGTCTTCCAATCAAGACAAGACATTTCACCCAGTCATTATATTTTTGCATGGGACAGTCGGCTACAAATATTGGCTGACGTCCCAAAATCTACAAAACAGTCAGTCAATCTGTCAGTCAGCCAGCCAGCCATCAGTGATAATATTATTTGCAATGTCTAGCTCATCGTATTCCGCCCGGAGCTATATTCTCCTACACACTGATATCACAATATCATCGGCGAGTAGACACCTTTCTTTTCTCAGACAGGTCACATAGATGAATGACAAGACTGTCAGGAACAGTTCAACTAGTCTCAACTCCTATCCCCACTCCGATTGGCAGCTAGCCAGCCAGCCAGACAGCTAACTAGCTACCTAACTAGCTGGCTAGCTAGCAGCTTAGTTGGCTAACTACTCAAACCAACCAACCAACAATACAATAAAACAAATTAACAACTCACGACAAACCTATGTGTGTCTGTGTTTGTCTGTAATTATTTCTCTTGAAAAATTCAAAAGTTACACTATACTTACTTTACTCATTTGAAATATTCACATACAGTCGAGTATACATTCCCTTCCCAGGACTACCAGCACAAAATCAACCTACACCAACAAGGAGTCAATGAAGTAGGCGAGCGGCCACAAATTCTTCCTCTGTATAACTACACCATTCAAACCGATAGCGCCATCAACAAATTCTGGCATCGGCGACTCATATTGAGAGAAATCACCTTCTACCTGAATATTATTCATTGATTAGAAATTGAAACAATTAATGTTGCATATATAGTAGATATATATATATATATATATACGTACCTATGAGTATATATATTGAAAAAACCTTGCTTCATTATGAGCACCATAAAAACCTGCCGCCTAGTTTGTACGTGGGTTGGGATACTTACTACCTGAAAGCATGCTGTTGCTGGACGTCTGTAGTAGCCTGTTAGAAATGACTCCGTTATATTCAGTCCCACAGGATAGAATCTCATTTATCCTAAGGGATTTATGCTACTTTAGATCAATTATTTCCGCATTGTTGGTCAAACCTGACTGATTTCAAGTACTTTTGAAGGTAAACCACAAAAATCAACTTTGGCGTATATATTTTTTGTCTGAACCAATATACTACTTACTTATAAGTGTTGCACTGATAAGCAGTTTAATGAATTCTACACAACAACAAAATCCTAGCGATACATCACTTGCAAAAAATATAGTAATGCATGCAAAAGTCAGCAAACTTTTGACATCCACATAGCAAAATCACCAACAAATAAGTATGTCCTGAGTCCATTTTATGTAACATGCAAATTGTAGTTTTGATTTAAGGTATACGAAAAATAGACACCCACAGACTGGGTTGCTAGCACAATTCGTAGTAGGTGAACCGTCAGTTCATTGAAAAAATGACTGGTTGGAATGTCTTCCAATCAAGACAAGACATTTCACCCAGTCATTATATTTTTGCATGGGACAGTCGGCTACAAATATTGGCTGACGTCCCAAAATCTACAAAACAGTCAGTCAATCTGTCAGTCAGCCAGCCAGCCATCAGTGATAATATTATTTGCAATGTCTAGCTCATCGTATTCCGCCCGGAGCTATATTCTCCTACACACTGATATCACAATATCATCGGCGAGTAGACACCTTTCTTTTCTCAGACAGGTCACATAGATGAATGACAAGACTGTCAGGAACAGTTCAACTAGTCTCAACTCCTATCCCCACTCCGATTGGCAGCTAGCCAGCCAGCCAGACAGCTAACTAGCTACCTAACTAGCTGGCTAGCTAGCAGCTTAGTTGGCTAACTACTCAAACCAACCAACCAACAATACAATAAAACAAATTAACAACTCACGACAAACCTATGTGTGTCTGTGTTTGTCTGTAATTATTTCTCTTGAAAAATTCAAAAGTTACACTATACTTACTTTACTCATTTGAAATATTCACATACAGTCGAGTATACATTCCCTTCCCAGGACTACCAGCACAAAATCAACCTACACCAACAAGGAGTCAATGAAGTAGGCGAGCGGCCACAAATTCTTCCTCTGTATAACTACACCATTCAAACCGATAGC
Source organism: Trichobilharzia regenti (assembly GCA_944472135.2). Lineage (NCBI taxonomy): Eukaryota > Metazoa > Platyhelminthes > Trematoda > Strigeidida > Schistosomatidae > Trichobilharzia > Trichobilharzia regenti. Next base: position 43,097,383 of record OX235265.1, on the reverse strand, counting down.
GCCATCAACAAATTCTGGCATCGGCGACTCATATTGAGAGAAATCACCTTCTACCTGAATATTATTCATTGATTAGAAATTGAAACAATTAATGTTGCATATATAGTAGATATATATATATATATATATACGTACCTATGAGTATATATATTGAAAAAACCTTGCTTCATTATGAGCACCATAAAAACCTGCCGCCTAGTTTGTACGTGGGTTGGGATACTTACTACCTGAAAGCATGCTGTTGCTGGACGTCTGTAGTAGCCTGTTAGAAATGACTCCGTTATATTCAGTCCCACAGGATAGAATCTCATTTATCCTAAGGGATTTATGCTACTTTAGATCAATTATTTCCGCATTGTTGGTCAAACCTGACTGATTTCAAGTACTTTTGAAGGTAAACCACAAAAATCAACTTTGGCGTATATATTTTTTGTCTGAACCAATATACTACTTACTTATAAGTGTTGCACTGATAAGCAGTTTAATGAATTCTACACAACAACAAAATCCTAGCGATACATCACTTGCAAAAAATATAGTAATGCATGCAAAAGTCAGCAAACTTTTGACATCCACATAGCAAAATCACCAACAAATAAGTATGTCCTGAGTCCATTTTATGTAACATGCAAATTGTAGTTTTGATTTAAGGTATACGAAAAATAGACACCCACAGACTGGGTTGCTAGCACAATTCGTAGTAGGTGAACCGTCAGTTCATTGAAAAAATGACTGGTTGGAATGTCTTCCAATCAAGACAAGACATTTCACCCAGTCATTATATTTTTGCATGGGACAGTCGGCTACAAATATTGGCTGACGTCCCAAAATCTACAAAACAGTCAGTCAATCTGTCAGTCAGCCAGCCAGCCATCAGTGATAATATTATTTGCAATGTCTAGCTCATCGTATTCCGCCCGGAGCTATATTCTCCTACACACTGATATCACAATATCATCGGCGAGTAGACACCTTTCTTTTCTCAGACAGGTCACATAGATGAATGACAAGACTGTCAGGAACAGTTCAACTAGTCTCAACTCCTATCCCCACTCCGATTGGCAGCTAGCCAGCCAGCCAGACAGCTAACTAGCTACCTAACTAGCTGGCTAGCTAGCAGCTTAGTTGGCTAACTACTCAAACCAACCAACCAACAATACAATAAAACAAATTAACAACTCACGACAAACCTATGTGTGTCTGTGTTTGTCTGTAATTATTTCTCTTGAAAAATTCAAAAGTTACACTATACTTACTTTACTCATTTGAAATATTCACATACAGTCGAGTATACATTCCCTTCCCAGGACTACCAGCACAAAATCAACCTACACCAACAAGGAGTCAATGAAGTAGGCGAGCGGCCACAAATTCTTCCTCTGTATAACTACACCATTCAAACCGATAGCGCCATCAACAAATTCTGGCATCGGCGACTCATATTGAGAGAAATCACCTTCTACCTGAATATTATTCATTGATTAGAAATTGAAACAATTAATGTTGCATATATAGTAGATATATATATATATATATATACGTACCTATGAGTATATATATTGAAAAAACCTTGCTTCATTATGAGCACCATAAAAACCTGCCGCCTAGTTTGTACGTGGGTTGGGATACTTACTACCTGAAAGCATGCTGTTGCTGGACGTCTGTAGTAGCCTGTTAGAAATGACTCCGTTATATTCAGTCCCACAGGATAGAATCTCATTTATCCTAAGGGATTTATGCTACTTTAGATCAATTATTTCCGCATTGTTGGTCAAACCTGACTGATTTCAAGTACTTTTGAAGGTAAACCACAAAAATCAACTTTGGCGTATATATTTTTTGTCTGAACCAATATACTACTTACTTATAAGTGTTGCACTGATAAGCAGTTTAATGAATTCTACACAACAACAAAATCCTAGCGATACATCACTTGCAAAAAATATAGTAATGCATGCAAAAGTCAGCAAACTTTTGACATCCACATAGCAAAATCACCAACAAATAAGTATGTCCTGAGTCCATTTTATGTAACATGCAAATTGTAGTTTTGATTTAAGGTATACGAAAAATAGACACCCACAGACTGGGTTGCTAGCACAATTCGTAGTAGGTGAACCGTCAGTTCATTGAAAAAATGACTGGTTGGAATGTCTTCCAATCAAGACAAGACATTTCACCCAGTCATTATATTTTTGCATGGGACAGTCGGCTACAAATATTGGCTGACGTCCCAAAATCTACAAAACAGTCAGTCAATCTGTCAGTCAGCCAGCCAGCCATCAGTGATAATATTATTTGCAATGTCTAGCTCATCGTATTCCGCCCGGAGCTATATTCTCCTACACACTGATATCACAATATCATCGGCGAGTAGACACCTTTCTTTTCTCAGACAGGTCACATAGATGAATGACAAGACTGTCAGGAACAGTTCAACTAGTCTCAACTCCTATCCCCACTCCGATTGGCAGCTAGCCAGCCAGCCAGACAGCTAACTAGCTACCTAACTAGCTGGCTAGCTAGCAGCTTAGTTGGCTAACTACTCAAACCAACCAACCAACAATACAATAAAACAAATTAACAACTCACGACAAACCTATGTGTGTCTGTGTTTGTCTGTAATTATTTCTCTTGAAAAATTCAAAAGTTACACTATACTTACTTTACTCATTTGAAATATTCACATACAGTCGAGTATACATTCCCTTCCCAGGACTACCAGCACAAAATCAACCTACACCAACAAGGAGTCAATGAAGTAGGCGAGCGGCCACAAATTCTTCCTCTGTATAACTACACCATTCAAACCGATAGCGCCATCAACAAATTCTGGCATCGGCGACTCATATTGAGAGAAATCACCTTCTACCTGAATATTATTCATTGATTAGAAATTGAAACAATTAATGTTGCATATATAGTAGATATATATATATATATATATACGTACCTATGAGTATATATATTGAAAAAACCTTGCTTCATTATGAGCACCATAAAAACCTGCCGCCTAGTTTGTACGTGGGTTGGGATACTTACTACCTGAAAGCATGCTGTTGCTGGACGTCTGTAGTAGCCTGTTAGAAATGACTCCGTTATATTCAGTCCCACAGGATAGAATCTCATTTATCCTAAGGGATTTATGCTACTTTAGATCAATTATTTCCGCATTGTTGGTCAAACCTGACTGATTTCAAGTACTTTTGAAGGTAAACCACAAAAATCAACTTTGGCGTATATATTTTTTGTCTGAACCAATATACTACTTACTTATAAGTGTTGCACTGATAAGCAGTTTAATGAATTCTACACAACAACAAAATCCTAGCGATACATCACTTGCAAAAAATATAGTAATGCATGCAAAAGTCAGCAAACTTTTGACATCCACATAGCAAAATCACCAACAAATAAGTATGTCCTGAGTCCATTTTATGTAACATGCAAATTGTAGTTTTGATTTAAGGTATACGAAAAATAGACACCCACAGACTGGGTTGCTAGCACAATTCGTAGTAGGTGAACCGTCAGTTCATTGAAAAAATGACTGGTTGGAATGTCTTCCAATCAAGACAAGACATTTCACCCAGTCATTATATTTTTGCATGGGACAGTCGGCTACAAATATTGGCTGACGTCCCAAAATCTACAAAACAGTCAGTCAATCTGTCAGTCAGCCAGCCAGCCATCAGTGATAATATTATTTGCAATGTCTAGCTCATCGTATTCCGCCCGGAGCTATATTCTCCTACACACTGATATCACAATATCATCGGCGAGTAGACACCTTTCTTTTCTCAGACAGGTCACATAGATGAATGACAAGACTGTCAGGAACAGTTCAACTAGTCTCAACTCCTATCCCCACTCCGATTGGCAGCTAGCCAGCCAGCCAGACAGCTAACTAGCTACCTAACTAGCTGGCTAGCTAGCAGCTTAGTTGGCTAACTACTCAAACCAACCAACCAACAATACAATAAAACAAATTAACAACTCACGACAAACCTATGTGTGTCTGTGTTTGTCTGTAATTATTTCTCTTGAAAAATTCAAAAGTTACACTATACTTACTTTACTCATTTGAAATATTCACATACAGTCGAGTATACATTCCCTTCCCAGGACTACCAGCACAAAATCAACCTACACCAACAAGGAGTCAATGAAGTAGGCGAGCGGCCACAAATTCTTCCTCTGTATAACTACACCATTCAAACCGATAGCGCCATCAACAAATTCTGGCATCGGCGACTCATATTGAGAGAAATCACCTTCTACCTGAATATTATTCATTGATTAGAAATTGAAACAATTAATGTTGCATATATAGTAGATATATATATATATATATATACGTACCTATGAGTATATATATTGAAAAAACCTTGCTTCATTATGAGCACCATAAAAACCTGCCGCCTAGTTTGTACGTGGGTTGGGATACTTACTACCTGAAAGCATGCTGTTGCTGGACGTCTGTAGTAGCCTGTTAGAAATGACTCCGTTATATTCAGTCCCACAGGATAGAATCTCATTTATCCTAAGGGATTTATGCTACTTTAGATCAATTATTTCCGCATTGTTGGTCAAACCTGACTGATTTCAAGTACTTTTGAAGGTAAACCACAAAAATCAACTTTGGCGTATATATTTTTTGTCTGAACCAATATACTACTTACTTATAAGTGTTGCACTGATAAGCAGTTTAATGAATTCTACACAACAACAAAATCCTAGCGATACATCACTTGCAAAAATATAGTAATGCATGCAAAAGTCAGCAAACTTTTGACATCCACATAGCAAAATCACCAACAAATAAGTATGTCCTGAGTCCATTTTATGTAACATGCAAATTGTAGTTTTGATTTAAGGTATACGAAAAATAGACACCCACAGACTGGGTTGCTAGCACAATTCGTAGTAGGTGAACCGTCAGTTCATTGAAAAAATGACTGGTTGGAATGTCTTCCAATCAAGACAAGACATTTCACCCAGTCATTATATTTTTGCATGGGACAGTCGGCTACAAATATTGGCTGACGTCCCAAAATCTACAAAACAGTCAGTCAATCTGTCAGTCAGCCAGCCAGCCATCAGTGATAATATTATTTGCAATGTCTAGCTCATCGTATTCCGCCCGGAGCTATATTCTCCTACACACTGATATCACAATATCATCGGCGAGTAGACACCTTTCTTTTCTCAGACAGGTCACATAGATGAATGACAAGACTGTCAGGAACAGTTCAACTAGTCTCAACTCCTATCCCCACTCCGATTGGCAGCTAGCCAGCCAGCCAGACAGCTAACTAGCTACCTAACTAGCTGGCTAGCTAGCAGCTTAGTTGGCTAACTACTCAAACCAACCAACCAACAATACAATAAAACAAATTAACAACTCACGACAAACCTATGTGTGTCTGTGTTTGTCTGTAATTATTTCTCTTGAAAAATTCAAAAGTTACACTATACTTACTTTACTCATTTGAAATATTCACATACAGTCGAGTATACATTCCCTTCCCAGGACTACCAGCACAAAATCAACCTACACCAACAAGGAGTCAATGAAGTAGGCGAGCGGCCACAAATTCTTCCTCTGTATAACTACACCATTCAAACCGATAGCGCCATCAACAAATTCTGGCATCGGCGACTCATATTGAGAGAAATCACCTTCTACCTGAATATTATTCATTGATTAGAAATTGAAACAATTAATGTTGCATATAGTAGATAGATATATATATATATACGTACCTATGAGTATATACAGTAATCTGTTCATTAGGATGCATGCACACATATATAATATTTTCATAAAGATGTACGTGGAGACCTATTGGAAGCACTCATTAAGAAAGCTAGGGAGATGGAATATGGGGTACGAACATGTCTGGTACCAAGCAATATATTTGCGGTAGCCATAATAATCATAGTCTCATAGCCTAACATCAAAAATGGAGGGAGGGTGGCGCTAGCTGATCAGTAGATATGGTGGGGGTCACTGAGGTGAATCACTCCATTCTTCAGGAACAGGATATGCAATTTGAAGGCTCGAGATATTTCTGATTTTTATGAGGGCTTAGATCTTTATCTTGAAAAAGATAATAATGAACGCCTAGACAGATCATGCTTCTGCCTTTAAATAATATACCATTCGCTCAGCCTATTGTTGAGATGCGACCATGTGGGCTCTGCACAGATTTATGGGGCATCTTATAAACTAATTTGGTATCCATTGTCGGATCTTTAAATACCACTTCACAATGTCTTATCTCACTTATTTTCTAATAACGTCTTTACTTGATCCTCATTATATTCCATTAAACCTAACATTTTATAGCTCTTTATGAATTTGATTCGACTTATTCTATTCCTATTCTCTGTAGGGTACGGTTGTACACCAAATGCACAAAAAGGCATATATATAAAAAACCGGCATAAGGAAAAAATGTATTAAAACCAAAAGTGGACATCATGATAGTGCAAACTGTACAGGAAGCATTATACACTGCAAATGAACGTTGTAAGCCTAGGGAGTTTCCTTCATTAATGCATTTATTAGTGAAACTTGGGCCTACCCATTTAATTACACTTTATGGATTCACCTTAGCAACTTTAATTTTTTTAAACGGCTTCCAATCCCTTGTAAACGTTGTACTTACCCCCACCAATCCGGAAGTTAGTACAAACGCGCGTAAACCGGGGATACCAAAATCCTCACCGGTTAAACTTGTAACTCTTGCCATAACCGCTCCAGACACAGAGGCTGGAGAACCACGGGTTTCCGTCGTTGGAAAAAGACCCCAACCGTCTATCAGTAATGCTGGCTATAGCACTGAGACACATAAAAATACCCAGTCGCACCAGTCAAACCAAAACGGTCTTAAAGGTGATCACAAACGTGCGAGGACCGAGCCCAAGCCCACGGTTAGCAGATCAAATTGTGTAATCCTCTTTAATGTACCAGACTGTAGCAGTAGTCTGCTGAAAGATAGGGCCCTATTTGATCAGGAACAGTGGTCCATCTTGAGTAGCACACTGGGTTTGGACATCCAACCAGTAAATCTATGCAGATTGTATAGGGGCACTGCTGCACCTGAAGGCAAACCATCCCCACTGAGGGTAACATTGGGCTCTACCGAGGATGTTGAAAAAGTGTTACTGGCTTCTCAAGTCCTTTCTATAGGGAGGGCCTGTAACATACGTGTTAAGCCAGACAGGCCGTGGAAGGAAAGACAAATGGCGAGGGAGTCGCCAGAGCTCATTCCTTCTGCCTCCATGGTTGTGCATGGCATTCCCGAACTGGTAACTGGGAACGCCTGCGAAAAGCATTGTCATGATGTACAACAATGGAGATGGTTAGCATCCCAGATGGCCCTGGGAAGTTCAGGGGCTGTCTCTATTTATAGACTGCCTCGACCCACTCATCTTATGTCAATTAACTCGCCACGTCTGTTAGCTGTCAAGTTCAGCTCCCAAGACCAGTTGAATACCGCTCTCCATAGATGGTACGAGACCAAGGACAAGGTCAGCAAACACATTCGCTGCTGCGAGAGCCGGCCTCGCACTCAAAGGAGAGAACAAAGCGTAGTAAAAGAAAATCCTCAACCCCTAGTCACACTACAGCGGTGCAGCACGGACGATGATAGCCAGTGTCATCCGAGTGCTCCAACTGAACTAGAAGAAAAAAACGCCAACAGGCCGGTTCCTGGGGAATCGGCCAACTAGTTCGTAGGATAACTCCTCAACCGATAGCCAATATCAAGTCAACTACCCCCCAATACGGGGAAGTGGTGAGACTGACTACCAGTTGCCTGTATAGTAATGTGAGAGGGCTAAGAGGCAAAATAGCTGAACTTAGACACCTACAATCACAACTAAACTCCAAAATCATAATACTGACGGAAACCTGGCTAACCCCTACGGTGGCAGACAGCGAAGTCAGTATAAATGATATGGTCCTAGTCAGGCGAGATAGGGACCTGAAAGAAGGAGGTGGAGTCGCCATATACGTCGACAAACAGCTCAGATGTGTTCACGCGATGGACCCTCCCCTCACAGAGCTCCCTGACTCCATATGGTGCCACTTCACCGTTGGGTACTGCAAATATCTAGTGGGCAGCATTTATCGATCACCTTCATGTGGAGCAGACCACAACCAGGTACTGCTAAATACAATCTCAGCAACTCAAGACATGGGTTATGATCAAATTGTCATAGCTGGTGACTTCAATGCCCCATCTCTTAACTTGGTGTCGGGAAAAGCCCATGATAGATTTGATCGAAATCTGCTGCATACCATCAGGAAGGCTGGATTCACTGAAAATGTCAAGATGGATACTAGATGGGGCCCTGATGGGAAGTCTTCTAGACTGGATTACGTGCTCACTAGTGACCAGCTACTAGTGGAAAACGTTCAGATCACGACTCCCATAGGTAGTAGTGACCACGCGGTCATAGTATTCGACATAGTCCTCCGCGAGCGCTTACAGTGGGACAATACACAGCCCTATCTGTGTTATAACAAAGCCAACTACACCAAAATGCGAAGACTTCTGTCTGAAGCAAACTGGCCTAAAAAATGGACAGAGCTAACAGTAGAAGAACACTGGAGAGTGGTAAAGGAGATCATTCACCAGGCGGTCTCAGACACTGTTCCTTTAGTCTCACCAAAAGCTAGGAAGCAACGATCATGGCTGAAAAGGGGACACAACGCCTTCTGCAGGCAAAGCGAAAAGCCTGGTTCGCGTGGCGACGATCGAAGAGTCAACCCGAATATGAAGTGTACCTTGAACTCAGGAATCGATGTAACATACGAGTCCGGAGCGATAGAAGGACATTTCAGGGAGACCTCGCCAATAAGCTTCTCGTGAACCCCAAAAGCCTATACAGGTTTATGGCCGAAAGAAAACCGACCAACCAGGGAGCATGCAATCTAGTGGGTTCTGATGGGAAATCTCTTACTAGTCTTGAAATGGCAGAGACATTCAGCCTAGCCTTTCACAGGCAACTAAATAGTAACGAGGATATTACCCCTACAGAACATCCAGATTACATCGCAAAACCAACACACGAAAACCTGCTGGGGACATTTCAAATTACCCCGGCTATGGTACTTGCAAAATTGGGAAGGTTGGCTTCGGGAAAGTCTCCAGGTTGTGATGGCATCAGACCATCTGTCCTGAAGCAGTGTTCAGAAAGTCTCTGTCAACCCCTAAGTGATCTGTTCCAACACTCCCTTGATGTAGGGAAACTTCCATGTGAATGGAAACGTGCAATCCTATCCCCTATCTTCAAGGGTGGTGACCGGCAGAATGTGACCAGTTACAGACCAGTTGCTCTACTTCCAGTGGTATCGAAGATATTGGAAAGTCTCATTGACGACCACATGAGAAAATACTTCGATGGGACTAACCTTCTTCACGAAGCACAGCACGGTTTCAGGAGGGGAAGATCCTGCGTGACGAATCTTCTACTAGCCTGGAACGATTGGACACTATCCTGGGACAAAAAGGTACCAGCCCACGTGATCTTTCTCGACTTTGCGAAAGCATTCGACACAGTTCACCATGGTCTGCTCCTTCACAAAATAGGCAAGGCGGGAGTTTCTGGAGCACTTCTCGCATGGCTGAAAGATTACTTAGGCGAGAGAGAATTCTGCACCAAAGTCAACCGCATCCGATCATCCTGGCACACCTCGGCATCAGGGGTTCCTCAGGGTTCTATCCTAGGGCCGTTGATGTTTTTGATTTTTATCAATGACCTGCCCCCCAACTAAACTGCTCTGCGCTTCTTTACGCTGACGACGTAAAGATTTGGAGAGCAATAAACTCATCGGAAGACTCAGATAGATTGCAGGCTGACCTGCAAACTCTGGGAAATTGGGCTTTGGCTAACGGAATGCCTTTCAATCTAAAGAAGTGCAAAGTAGTGCAGCTTCATTCCGGCAGGTCACAGAGTGTAAATTACACCCTTGGTGGCCAGAACTTGAGTTGTGTTCCATCAGAGCGTGATCTAGGTCTTATTCTAACAGAAAAGCTAGACACCAGTGGAAATTACTCGAGGGACGTCGCCAAAGCCTACGCAACATTACACTTTATGCACAGGCAGCTGGGAGCTCTCACTCCCGAACTGTTCTTAAGGCTATACAAGGCATATGTGAGGCCACACCTTGAGGTGCATAATATCATTGCACCTCCGCTACTCAAAAGGGATGCTAACATTCTAGAAAGTGTCCAGAGACGAGCGACAAAATGGGTGATCGGCCTCCGCAACAAATCATATGAGGAAAGACTAAAGAAATTAGGTCTTTTCACACTTAGTTACCGTAGGCACAGGGGAGACCTCATCACCGTCTACAAGATCCTAAATGACCAGGCCCACCCAAATAAAAGCATCCTGCCATTAAGCGATTATAGGCTTCCACGAGGTAACCCGCTAAGGATAGCACACCAGAGACCAAAGACTCGAGTGCGATCACATTTCTTTTCGCTTCGTGTTTGCCGTCTCTGGAACGCTTTACCGGCGGCCGTGACTACAGCGCCATCTCTGGAGATTTTTAAGCGGAAGCTAGACAATCATGCAGAAATGCAAGGTTTGTGTCTCAATGGCTTATCCTCATAAAATTTGAAACCAAACTGTCAATGATAAGCGTACAAACTAAATCCCCACGACCTATTCTGCCTTCTCTCACTCTATCTTTTCCTTAGGTCACCTTTATTATTCCACTTATCTCAACCTATATTATCTACACTACAACCTATTATTATTATTACTATTCTGCTTTTATGACTACACCGAATGACCAACGGGAGTTAGGTCAAACTCCATTCACGGCAGCAATACAGTCCTAACATACTGCATACTACAAACCACATCTCGACCAATCCCCGCACCACTCCTCCTGGAGTCTACCAGAGCTAAAGCAGTCGAGTGTCGGGACTTACTACGCAGAAGCTCACCGAAGATCTGGAACCTCTACCTCACAATCAAGAAGCGAGCTCAAAGAAATCACTGGTTTATACTAGCTCGTAATCAGGATACTGGATATTGGATATTGAATATTGGTTGGTTATCGTATGTCTACAACCACGGGATGAAAACGAAACGAAGTCAGTTTTCCCGCTCAACCTGGAGGACAACTGTACAATTCAATAACTATACGGCCTGGTTTAGACAATGAGTGTAATTATATATATATATCAAATATTTAACTGTTGAAACATTATTAACTTGTAGACAATCTACGATTTGACATTATAACATACTTGATCGTGCCTGTAAAAATGGCATGCATTTTCAGGTAAATGTATATGTTTGTATGAGAATATACATTATTATTATTATTTTAACTGTCCCATCAATGCTCTCTAAATTTATGATATAAGATCCCTTACCGCGATTCCCGTAAGGTAACCAACATTTGTATAGAAACAATTACCTTAATAAGTTAGTGGAAGTACATGTTGAAGAAGAGGACCACAATTGGTGTTGGACCTGTCCCAGGAATGCAAGTGGAGCGAAAAGGCTGCCACAAAGACCCACTTGCAGAAATCTAGCTCCGAAAGTGAGACTCAGTTATCCAGCAGATCACTGATAAGTCGACCAAAAGTCAAAAGACTCCGTCGAGCGGTGATCTGGATCGTCGTAACTTTTGTGGTCAACCTAAATCCATAGAAACCTTAACCAGTATCCCCACGCGAACCTCTAGTGGAAATCGAATTGTCTTTTTAACAAACAGCTCAAAACCTCCCCGGTTTCACCGGCCCACTCTTTAACCAGCCGGTCATGAGCCCGGGGGGAGATGAGGTGTGAAGCCACAGATCTCACCTCAAAAATATTCCCTTTCAATATAGAAACTCCAGAACAGCCCCCAGAGCTACGTCGAAGATATTGTGTAGCATGGCAAAGAAGACTACCGTGGAGAAAAAACGGAACTCCCTGAAAAACGTGTTGAAGAAAACATATGTAGCCGTTTAAGGAAGAAAAATAGATAGAATAAGTGATGGCGCTCCAATGAGAACTGAAAGAGTAGACTGTGATGGTTTAACAGTAACCAAAATACTGCAAAAGTGGATGGGAGAAAGAGAAGCTTAATTCAACCTTCAACGCCCTGGATAAAGAAGTAAAGCTGAGTACCGTGAAAGACCTACGAAATTCAACAATACATTGGTAACTGATGTATAACAGGCAGACAGTGGGTAAAAGAGACCACAGAACACTATATCAGATAACCAGGTCTCTATCCGGGAAAACTCCAACTCAGGTGAAATCTATGAAAGATGCCTGGGGGAACCTAGTTACCGAGATTGAGGAACAATTAAAACGATAGGCTGAGCACTTCAAAAGACTCTTGAATTGACCATCACTTGCAACTCGCCCACAAATACCACCAGCAGCAGCAGCATGCACACAACCGCTTACCGGTGGACACCAGTCTTCCAGCGAAATCAGAAATTTTGAATGCGATCAAGCTATTGAAGTTCACTCGGGAAGGCAGCAAGATGAGACGCAAGTCCCCTATCCCGAAGCACAGAAAACAGACCCAGAGACAGAGGCAGATATGTTGATGTCATTATTTCGAAAGGTTTGTAGGGAAGGTGGGTAAGGTGTTTAACGATTGGAAGAAAGGCTGGCTACCTTGTCAAGCTACCAAAGAAGGGCGACCTAAGCCTCTACAATAACTGGCTGGTGCAGAATAATGCTCTTGTACACACCAAGTAAAATACTAATTTGCATCGTCCTTGAGAAAAGATAATAATAATAATTTTATTTTCATATAAACATAAATTTACCTGAAAATGCATGCCATTTTTACAGGCACGATCAAGTATGTTATAATGTCAAATCGTAGATTGTCTACAAGTTAATAATGTTTCAACAGTTAAATATTTGATATATATATAATTACACTCATTGTCTAAACCAGGCCGTATAGATATTGAATTGTACAGTTGTCCTCCAGGTTGAGCGGGAAAACTGACTTCGTTTCGTTTTCATCCCGTGGTTGTAGGCATACGATAACCAACCAATATCGAGGTAAGTACAACGTTTACAAGGGATTGGAAGCTGTTTTAGAAAAGTTAAAGTGCTAGGAATGGAACATTAAAGTGTAATATATTAAGTGAGTGAAATATATCATTAATAAACACATTTATATAGAAAACAGAATGGGGAAGTAATTAATCCTTAGGCCGACAACGTTCATTTGAAATGTATAATAAAACCAATATATTTCGTACTATCATGATGTCCACTTTTGGTTTTAATACATTTTTTCCTTATGCCGGTTTTTTATATATATGCCTTTTTGTGCATTTGGTGTACAACCGTACCCTACAGAGAATAGGAATAGAATAAGTCGAATCAAATTCATAAAGAGCTATAAAATGTTAGGTTTAATGGAATATAATGAGGATCAAGTAAAGACGTTATTAGAAAATAAGTGAGATAAGACATTGTGAAGTGGTATTTAAAGATCCGACAATGGATACCAAATTAGTTTATAAGATGCCCCATAAATCTGTGCAGAGCCCACATGGTCGCATCTCAACAATAGGCTGAGCGAATGGTATATTATTTAAAGGCAGAAGCATGATCTGTCTAGGCGTTCATTATTATCTTTTTCAAGATAAAGATCTAAGCCCTCATAAAAATCAGAAATATCTCGAGCCTTCAAATTGCATATCCCTGTTCCTGAAGAATGGAGTGATTCACCTCAGTGACCCCCACCATATCTACTGATCAGCTAGCGCCACCCTCCCTCCTTTTTTGATGTTAGGCTATGAGACTATGATTATTATGGCTACCGCAAATATATTGCTTGGTACCAGACATGTTCGTACCCCATATTCCATCTCCCTAGCTTTCTTAATGAGTGCTTCCAATAGGTCTCCACGTACATCTTTATGAAAATATTATATATGTGTGCATGCATCCTAATGAACAGATTACTGTATAAGAAGTCGAAAACTTAAAGAGTGAAACGAATAGGTATTTTGAATAGTGGAGCAAGATTTAGCAGAACACTATAGTTAAGGTTGAATTTAGGTGGTATGGACTGAAGGTAAGGTCAGTTAGCAGGACTTAGTGTACTTATGTATAGTAAACATCTGACATTGCGAAGTAACGTGTCTAGACATATTATAAAAAGATATTAACACAGAACCAACAAAATTTTGGCATTTGGTTAACAATAATGCAGTGTGTGTATGCTGAAGAATTGTAGTTAGTCTACAGGGAGCCGTAGAGTATATCAAACCACATATGATAAGAGTATAATCAATAACATAATTCGTTTATCAAATAATACACTAGGCTCAATAATTTAGTGTTATAATGTAAACAAACGTGGTAGAGCAAGAGAACATGTGATGAATTATTATTTAAGTATTTTAATAACCATCTAATTTAAGAATTGAACATACATGATTAATAGGTATTATTGTATTAGTATATCCACATGTAAAACGTCAAATGGTGTGGATGCTATTACAATTACTTCCAGTGTTACTTTTACCAACACAACTTAGTGAAAATTATAGAGAATAGAAATCAGTAAATTAGTTAACGTTCGCTGCGTGAGTATTAGAGTCGAGATATACATATGTGACTATACTGAAGACTGGACTGGCCTTCAATTTCCGTTCTACCAACAGTTGTGGTCTTTTAGACGAGCTAGGGTGGACATGTTAAAGTGTCTTTCTAGGCTCGTTTGAACCCATCAGGGTTTGCACAACATCTTATTTCAGGTGGTAGTTGGTTCCAAAGAGTGCAATATTTTATGGTGAAAAAGTTTGCCCTAATGGATTTTCTGTGGGTAGCCACCTTGACAAGGTAGTCGTGGTTTCGCAGCTGATATGATTTAATATTTTCCCACGTTATGGATGAGTTACTGTAGCAATGTTCCCTAATGACTTTGAAGAGTAGAAATAAGTTGCTCTTCACTCTCCTTAACCACAGAGGCTCTAATTTCAGACGTACACACCTGTCAGCATATTCCACTTGTTGGTCGAACCCTATTATGCGTTTCGTGAGGAATCGCTGGACACTTTCGATTTTATTTCTATTTACAGACCTGAGGTTACCAAATGGGAGAGCGCAATATTCAAGTTTGGGACGGATACATGTCCTATATATAGCTAATCTTGCTTCTTGGGTGTAGAAGTTACGCAGTATAAAGCCAGTAAGTCGTTTACAGTAAGATACAACCTTGTTTGCATGATCGGAAAAGGATAAATCTTAGTATGTTATCCTGAGATCTGTGACTGTGTTCAGTTTTGAGTGGAGCTTGCCGTACATATATAGGCACATTATCGGTTTCCAGCGTCCAAGGTGGGTCATAACGCACTTATCTGGGTTGAAAGTCAGTTGCCACTTTTCGCTCCGATCGCCTAGATCGTTTAGGTCTTGTTGGATCTTGCCTCCGACGCTCATATCACCGTACCCATAATCATATACTATCTTGAGATCATCTGCAAAAAGTTTTGGCTTGCCATACTTGATTACAGAGACTATGACATCTATAAATAAGAGGGATAGAATAGGGCCAAGAACACTACCTTGTATTACACCACTGGTTATCGGCTTTGAGGAAGACAACTGGCGGTTGATTTTGACTAATTACTGTTTTTCTGTGAGTCGCAATGGAGTTGAAGATTGAACGATCAATTCTTGGTTGTTTGCTCAAAATCAACTTCCCCAATTTTCGCGGAGGCATCAATACGACAGTCATCGTCTCATCGGTCGCTGTTCAGAAAGAAGAGTGAAACATCGTCAGAAGTAATACTATGATTTATTATTGTAATATTTGTTCACAGACCTTAGTTCAGTTATTATTTTTATATGTTGGTGTAACAATAAAGAAATCTCAAGCGGCCAATCGGTGTTTTGGTTTTTTCGTCCGTTATAACTAAGCGTTTCTGAAAACTTCAAGGAACAGCGTGGGCCCGAGCGTAGCAAGAGCTGGGCATTAACGGTTTATGAGACGTGATTGACAGTTTCTGACGATAGAAACAGATCTGGCGGATTCAAACAGTTGGTGAAAGTTTGGATAGTCACCGTTCATCTTTCCTGGTGCCGGTCAAGTCCTCTTTGAACAAGCAATATCTGGAACGTTTTTGGAATTGGGTCAAGTTCAACAATGCCTGGGTCAAAGAAGGGACAGAGTGTCTTGGATGCAAACAGGAAAGTAAGTCATTGTGACTTGTCTGTTAATTGTAACGATGTGTCTGATGTTAAGCATGATATGGTTGATGTTACTGTTTCGCCGTTCAGGGATAATAGGAACATCAAACTCCCTAAGTTTGAACCACGGTGTTTTGATGGAAACCCAGCTGATTATTTACAATTTGTAAAGGAGTTTGAGATCATGTTGAGTAGTTTTCTATTAAGTGATGAATTGAAGTTAATGTATTTGATGAGGTATTGCACTGGAGATGCTGCAAGAGCTATACAGTGTTGTAAGTTTATGAAGCCAAAAGAGGGCTACGATGAGGCTATGAGCATACTACGTCAAAGGTTTGGAAGACCTTCAATGATTGTAAGGAACGTATACGAAGCTGTCAAAGGTAATGGCAGCCAACTTCGAGATGACTCCAAGGCACTTACTGAGTTTTTAGATAATCTTATGACTTATAAGAATACCTTGATTTCTATGAATTGCATGAGTGACCTCAACTCCAGCTCAGTCCTAGAGGTAATTGCGAGACGCCTACCTACTCGACTGCAAAGGAAGTGGGTGAAGATAAGCTCCCGTATGGAGGAAGGGGATATCGATCCAAAATTTGATGATATCCTGAAACTAGTAAAAGATAGTGTCAATCAATTGATGAGCAAGTTTGCCAGTATATTGAATCTCACCCCTAGAATAGAGCAGTCTGAGGGCAAAACGCAATCATTGATGACGAAAGGGCCTCAGAGAGGTGGATATCGAGAAGGCTCTATGATGTCAAGTAATGCATATAGACCTAGTGAGTGTAACAGGTTTCGTAGTACATCCTCAACAGATAAGTTACAAGATGCAAGACAAGCACGGTTGTGTTTTACACGTTTTCAAGAGGTGCATACAAAGGTGAACTGTGAACCAGTAAGCAAGTTCAGTGATAAGCTAAATGTAAACCCCAGGCCTGACTCCAAATTGTGTGACGATAACGGTGCGGTCAGGAAGTCTGTAGTTACAACTGGTAAGCCATTGTTGAATAGAGTGTCACAGAATAGAGTTACTGCTTCAGAGTGCAGTTCTGACCCTACAAGTTTACAAAGTATAACTAGTCAGAGTGAAGATATAAAACCCTTAATGATTTGTGAGGAGGAGCCAAAATTGTCTACTTCTGTTATTAAAGAGTTTGAAAATGATGAACTTGACGGTAAATTGAATATTTGTGGTAATGATCATGATAGTGCAGATTTGTCTTTGGTTGATCATGATGAAATGGAGGGAATGCCTACTACTGCTAAGTTGAACAAAGGTTCTGTACAACTTGAACGTGAAGTAGAAATAAATGCAGGTGCAGTTGCAGAAGGCATGCGTACTTGTGAGACCGTCAGTGTGATTGATCAGCATGTAGCCCACCTATCATCAGATGCTAGTGCTAAACCTGAGCTGATAGTAAAAGACACCAGTGGTGGTGGTCTTGCAGGTAGACAAACTTCTGAAAGCCGAGCAACAACAGCTTTTGATCCACCGCTAACTTCATCAACTGATATCAATCAGTCGTCGTTGGTGCTGTCATCCACAATGAAACAGACGCCCATCAACTCAAGTATCTTGTCCAATGACTATGATAGTATCAGTTCGTTTGAAAGGACGAATATCAATGGTCAGTTTAGTGAGGATAAGCCAAGTGTAAACGAGAGAGTAATTGTTAAATTGACTTGCACGAATAAAGGCATTTCTAGTTTCAAGTTACTATTTGAATGTTATTATCTTTGGTGTAAATTACTCTGTTTCTACGCTTGGTTGACCAGATACGTCGTATGTTTGTTCGTCATCTATATTCTACGATACAATGACATGAGCGAGTTGCCGTTCAGATTTGAAGATATAGCTGATAGGAGGAGGTCAGCAAATGAACTCTGCGACGATTTTCCAACCTAGGGCGTCAACCTGAGAAGGGTTGTAGGCGTACTGCTGTAAGTCCTACAATTCTTCAAAGGGTAGCGCATCAATGAGCAGTCCAATGTGCTCGGTGTGTGATTTTGTACATATGTTCATGTTGTATATACTGAATTGATATCATCTTTCATCTATCTGTTGGTAATTCTGTTTGTGTCCGGACGACTTCCACTTGGATCATCAACCTGAGAAGGAATGTAGGCGTACTGCTGTAAGTCCTACAGTTCTTCAAGGGTAGTTTGTCGTGTCAGAATCCACAACATTTGATGTAGTGATTGTACATATGTTTGTGTTAAATAGTTGTGTGAGTTCCAATTATCGTAATTGTTGGTTAATCTTGTTTGTGTCCGGACATTCCACAAATTACAATCGTCAACCTGAGAAGGGTTGTAGGCGTACTGGTGTAAGTCCTGCGATTCTTCAAAGGAATTCCACCAAGACATGATCGGCGAGTTTGTGTGTACTGTTTGTATATATGTGTGGTGTGTCATATCAATTGGTGATTTTGGATTCATTGTGTTTACTTGTTGTTTTCGTATCTTGTTGTTATTGCATAATTTTGTTAAAATTTTCGTCGTGATTACTTCTGAAGTTGTTTCGAGTCTTCTACATCCATGAATGAATTGATTGATGTTAAGGACAGCAGATGGGTCGTATACGCCGGGGAGGCTATTGCTGAGAATGAAATGCATGCGGAGATAATTGTTAGCTGCGGTCCGACACGCCGGGGAGAAAGAGTGTAAACGACTGAGGCTCGCATGCGTCACCGCTACTAGAACTGAGGCAGAATGAGTGACAAGCGATTGCAGTGGTAATTGGTAATGAGTAGATAAGAGGATGTGCGTAGAGTATCATGTGTTGGTGCTATGGTCACGTTGCATTCTGCAAGAGTCATTCTAGCAAGTGGCGATTGTGTTGCAAGATGTCAAGAGGAGGTCTCTGTCTGGAGGCGCAGGTCGTCATTGATGTGTGAGATTGTGCTGTGAGTATGCTTGTGGTGTGTTGGCTTTTCTGTTTGTTTTCCATTTCAGCTCTGTCCGTGTGACCCAGGTTCTCGCAATGGCATCCAAGTCAACGTGTATTGGTCGTGAAGGAAAAAAGGGTTGGATCCCTTTTTTGCCGGGGAGTGTCAATGGAGTTGAAGATTGAACGATCAATTCTTGGTTGTTTGCTCAAAATCAACTTCCCCAATTTTCGCGGAGGCATCAATACGACAGTCATCGTCTCATCGGTCGCTGTTCAGAAAGAAGAGTGAAACATCGTCAGAAGTAATACTATGATTTATTATTGTAATATTTGTTCACAGACCTTAGTTCAGTTATTATTTTTATATGTTGGTGTAACAATAAAGAAATCTCAAGCGGCCAATCGGTGTTTTGGTTTTTTCGTCCGTTATAACTAAGCGTTTCTGAAAACTTCAAGGAACAGCGTGGGCCCGAGCGTAGCAAGAGCTGGGCATTAACGGTTTATGAGACGTGATTGACAGTTAGATAAGAACTTATCCGTTTGAGTAGCCCATTGTTGATATCAGCTATAGGCCCGTATTTATGTGTAGGTACAATATAAGACTTCTTCCAGCAGTTAGGGTATGTCCCATCGCTTAATGAAATTGAGTATAACTTGAGTAAGAGTAAACTCATGTGATTACCACCTTTTTTCAGCAAACAGAAGATATACCATCTGGACCAGTAGTGTTAGCAAGCTTAAGATTTGCGACAGCTTTATCGATTGCATGTGTGGTGAAAATTATGTCACTTAAACATTCGTCTGTTTTACGTGGGAAATCCACGACTTCATCGTTCTCTAAGGTGTATAATCTGGCGAAGTGCTTGCTAAACAGTTCACATATCGCCTCATTATTTTTGTAAGCAGTGCCGTCTAAGTATATTATTTTCGGATAGGGTGTTTTGGAGTTCGTCAACGTACTTTTAAAAAGTTTGGCTATTTCTCCTGAGTTATGCGGTGCATGAATGGCCTGCATTTCTTTGTTTCTGAGGCTCAGGTTACAGCGCTCCTCCTGAAACAAACTCAGTTCAGGAACGGCAATTCAATTCCGGATCAAATCTCAACACTTCGCATTATCGTAGGATAGAGAAGAGAATGCAAGTTAACTCTCTTTCTTAACTACATCAAATTTGAAAATTCCTTTGAAAGCGTTGATCATGGTGTAATTAGGAAGCTGTCTTAAACCTTCGTTTTTCCGATTCGTTACCTGTACGACAAGGTCACAGGTTAAGTAGTCCGCAGCGGAAAACTCAGCGAAGACTTTGAAATGAAGACAGAAGTATGAGAAGCCTGTCTGATATCACCAATGGTATCCCTGACTGCGGTGGGGCATTCCACCATTGAGATTTATTGAGAGCCTTGGCAATGATGTGGCATAAGTCTCACAGCCATTGCTAATAATAGTTATTAAGGAATCACTCGACACCAGAGCAAGATCAAAAGAGGTATATCTTATGTGAAATGCATTTCTCAAAGTCTAATTAGATTTCAAGCTACGAGATGGGTTTATGAATAATGTTTTACACCTGATAACAGGCAGTGGGGGCTGCAGTGCCAGCATAATGTGAAGTATTGGCACTGGCCATCCAAACAAACATGACTGAGCTGTCATCTGCAAGCTTCCTCGGCAGCTACATCTACTCGCATTCGGCAGTAATCTTAGAAAGCATAGACAATTCGAGTGGCATTCTAGGCGCAAATCACGGAACTACGACGAACATGGGAAACAACAAAAAATGCTACCACAAGGAGCCTACAGCTCTGCGGCAAAAAAGGAGGGACGGCATGCCACAATCCCTATCTTTTAGAAACTGACTTCCTTATCAAGATAATTACCTGTTGCATCTTTCTGAATTACTAATTGACTAACCACCCCCGGGTGACTATATGCTTTGGAGAACCTGCAGGCTTTCTTAGGGAGTAACAAGTACTTTTGAAAAACGGAGAAGAGAACTGTAGGAACTGGCCAATGTATGAGGCACCATACTCAATAAGATAAGCTGTGAATCACTGAAATGTTACGGAAAACAACAGATGTTAAAGTCAGAGGTCTCACCCATCCATACTCAAGATAGAGAAATAAGAAAGTGCCCGCTGAGTCAAAATCACAGCAATGATTTAAGTATGTAGATAGCTGAAAGCGCTTGAACTAGGCTATTTATGTAGCTGCGAAAAACGTACGGGCGTCCAGGTCAAGAAATCCACAACGTTATTGCAATAAAACCTTAAAAGGGATGTACGAATCCTCTGAGAGGAATAGAAACAAGGCTGCCAAGATGTCAACGGACTTGCTAGTTGAGCGTATGATGACAGATTATAGCAGGTATACTGTCTGCTCCTGAGAACCTGAGTTGAACTAATCTCATCCTACAGCATGGTGCACTTTCCAATGGACTCAGTCTGAGATAAATTACCATAAGAACACTACAGTTTCCCCTGGAGTAAACTCACTAGAAGTGTACATCATAGAGAAGTAACAAAGACAGTGACTAACATGTTACGCCCAATCCTCTTGTACTACTCTCCATCTGTTCCCTTCACTTGCCCACCAGATTTACTCACAGGTCACCTATCGGATTAACAGGAGAATGACGCAGCAAAATAGACAGAACCAGTGATCCGCAAAAAACCACACATTCCTTAGAAAATGAAATGTAAATATTCAAGAAGTAAACTGTGCAGGAATCCTTCAAAGGTAAAAGACCGTTCGAAAATCACCAAGAAGCAAGCACCAAGGCATTACAAGGGTAATACAACCTGTTCAAAAGATTTTAGACGTTACACGGCATATCTGAAGTGACAACATTGAGCAGCAAGCACCTAATAATCGGGAGGTTTAACAGAACTACCCAAAAATATACGTCGCTGGATACCAAAAGCTATGCTTCAAACCATTAAACACAAAAGTTGCATATTATTTCTCTGGAAAGATGGAGTGGTTTTAAGTAACTTATAACCAGTAACTCTTTTTAAATATTGAGGCATAAGGTCTTTACGAAAATATTTTATTATTCAGTTGTCCGCCACACAGGACGACTACTGAGTGGAAGGACAAACGTCATTCACGGTAGCGAAACAGACTTACACACTGAATACTACAAATCCAATATGACCAATCACCACACCACTCTCAAATTCAGTCAATCATAGCTACGAAAATTAAGTGATCGGGTGCACTACCCAAAAGTTTACCGAAGATCAAGAATTATGACTTTTTAACCAAGAAGCTAACACAAAAGTCAGTTTAGTTTATTATTATAATCACTTTTCTTTTGACGAAGATACCGGAGTACTAACTGGTGAAAGGATCAACTCCATTCACAGTAGTAACGGTCTTAACACACCTCATACTACAAACTACATATAATTAATCCCAGCACTACTCCTTTTGGAGTCGACCAAAACTGCGACAGTCGAGTGGCGGGTCGAGCTACGCAGAAGTTAATCGAAGATCAGGAACCGATACCTCGTAATCAGGAGGCGAGCACAAAGAAAACAAATTGGTTTATACTAGCTCGTAAAAACGATATTGAATATTGGATAGATGAAAAGTCGAAATTGAATACTACGAAAAGTACTGTCTCCAAAGTGGGAATTCATATTTTCAAGGTCGTTCAGCCGATAAGCCCTAATGTAGGAGATTCTTATGAATTAATCCACGAATCATCATTTTTCTGTACCATTGTTTTTCACTACAATCAGCTTAACATAAAGGGTTATTGTGGCCGACATTAATAGCTAGAGTTCATGTTGTAGAACACTGAAACAAGATATTTAGCTGTTGTCCAACAATAGCATTCACACTTGTTTTCCTATAACCACGTATTTGGTGACTGAGTTCAGTAATTTTTAGTACGCCTGAAGCTTTTATAATTTGCACAAATTCTTTATTTTTTGGATGACATTATACATGCAAAATTTCTCGGAGTTCCACAAATAAATTGTTTTGGAGATTTTTAGAGGTTTGTAGGTATTTTCGGGAAAATTGCCAAGAGCCTTTAAAACGTCCACACTACTTTGCCCCAATTTTTTCTTATTTTCCTAATCAACTTTACACTCTAAATACAAATATGTCTCCAATGCTACTATAAGCTGTAGTAATGTTTCAATTATTATCAGGTCCTTGAGTCTTGACAATGCAATTTTTAGGATATTATGAACTCTTCAAAGAAGCCATCAGATAATGTTGATTTTCCAATATCATTGGTGGTGAGTTTCTTATCACATCGTGTCAATCTTTGTGTAATAAGGTTGGTATAACTAACTTTTTGTCTACACCACAAGGAATTAAAGCGACGTCAACTTCCAGGCGTACGCTGCAGGTTCTCGTTTTGATACTTTTATGTTTTAAAATAAGCTCTGTGATAACAGTACAGGAAGTGTCGACAGTTCTTGTTCTGAATAAAAAGCACTATCATAGCCTTTCTAAAAGTGTATGTCTTCTGTGAAAACAACCGAGTTGTCTACCGTTGAATTCCAGGTTCAAGCTGTCTTGGTGTTTTCAAAAAATTACGTAATTTACATACATTTACCAGTAAATCAGGCATAATTCTTGGAGGATGCTGTTATCTTCTATTTGCTCAAACTTTGATAGTTGCCTAAAAGTTCGAAGTCATGATCCAGTGATTAAAATTCAGTTGCCTAAACTAGCTGACCACAACCCTACAAACAGGAGTGCTGTCACACTTATTAGGGCTACTTGAAAGCAATCGAATATCAAAATATGGTTTGCAAATAGGGATTATTATCAGAGTATCAGAAGATTTTGAAGAAGCTCTGTGATAAATGGTAATAGGTGATACATTTCACCGAAATAAATTCTTAGTTGTTCGAACTTCTAATGACATTAAAATTTTCAAAACACTGATTACACTGGTCACTGCTAAATGAAAAGTTAGTACTACAGAGAATAAAAGTTCGTACAGGCGTTACATATATATATATATATATATATATATATATATATATATAGCCTTCTTTGCGCTCGTGTCTGTAACGTTAATTTTCGAAAGGCTTGCTACACAAATTAGGGGTATTGGGTATATTTGAAACGAATAAGCAGATTCAGATATATTGACTGGGAACAGAGGGCTTGAAGCCAATCTTAACCCTTTTCTAGTAAGTTTCTCTGCTCGTCTAAACCTTTCTTAAACGAGTCAGTTGAGCTCGCTGACAACAGGTGACTAGACAAATATTTTGGAGGTAGTTAAAAGTTGACCAAGTTATGTTCACCTGTTAATTAGCAAATGATAAGGGAAGGTTTTGCAATTCTACTGTCTTTTAGTAGTCTTCTGTTTTGAATAGACACCTTAAATTAAAAACGTATGTTATTTGGTAGTACTGGTTTTAATAGAAAGAAGACTTAATCGTCTTGTAGTTTAATTTTTTATGGAGACCGTAAATTATCAAAAAAGAATCCGGAAACAGAACTGTCGTATCACCCAGTGCTCTAACTGTATTGTACATGAGACATGCATACAATACTTGGTGGTCTCTGAAATCAGGCTAATGGCGGACACATAGACTATTTTGATAAACGTTATGTGTTTTAAAGGACCACTGGAAGATTGCACCTTTTTTAGGACCAATTTGGATGTGTATCGTATGTTAGTACATGCATATGTGTTCATGAGATTAAATAGATGTAAAAATCAATCGAGTGCTAAGTCTCTACATGTTCAGCTTCTTGATAACAACGTAAAGTTAGTGAGGATATAAATCACTAACTTTAGGACATGACTTCCACCCTATGGGTTCCCATTGGGAATCTCTCTATCTACTTCTGCGTGAGAAACTAATTAGTATCATCTTCCATCACACAGTAAGTGTGACCCACAGCCCGTTATCTGGTAACTGAGTTTTAACCAACTGACATTAAGTTTGAATATGAGTCTAATGTCAATACTTTGGTCACCGTATCTAGTTGGAAGATAACTGGTAGCCTACAGACAAAGGCTAGTAAATTACAACGGATTTTTTTAGTTTCAACATAAATGATCTAAGCAGATAGGCTGGTCTTGGTGATCTGCGAACATAACTCGGGGAGGGATCTGCTCAAGCATAACTTGGCTTGAGTTTTCCATAGTGGCTGCGAACAGTAGTAATAGACGAAAAAGAAAAAAAACGGAAAAGGCAGCTTATTAGGAAGGTTGGCTCTGAAAATCCATGTTCGGAGGAACAACCCACAAAACTGTTAGTAATCTAATAACATTTCGTGAGGAAATGATGGGATATTTGGCAGAACCCATTTAGTAACAGTTCATTTTTGCTTAGAAAAGCATTATAGTGGAGATGCAGATTTCCAAACTCCAACCAAGTTTACAAATGTTTCTAAGACAGGGCATGGGAGCTGGAGACGTTAGTTGGATTCCACGGAGTTTTAGGAATAATGACTTCGTTAACTAAGAAGACCTCTGACAGTTCCGTCAGAATGGCGTGAGTCGCTTATCATCATAGTTTACCGGAGGTGAAGATCCTCCTGTAACAATCACAGGAGGTTGAGCATGGTCAATATAATATCTAATATTCTAACACCTGTCGACAAGTTCTGGAATACAAAGGTCTTCAGATACAGAAACTATTAACTGTAGTCTTCTTACCTCGAGAATGGTATATTGAAGCAAATTTACACAGTACTACATCGCTGGTCGAGAAAAGCCGATATAAATTAGTCATCAAATCCATGATAATTTCAACGGTACAATTATGTCTGTCTCTAGCAAATGTTTCATTTGGTGTTTGAGAGATGTGAAGCCAATGTGTCTAAATGGGTAGAGTTACCGATTGTTTTAAGTTACTGTCATATGCGTTGCTGTTTACATATTTCACGATGAATGTTGGCTCAAACTGTAAAAATCATACTGGCTACAAGCGTACTTTCATAAAAGATTCAGTTTATGAGTCTTTAGAGGATGATTTTGTGTTTCTATGCCTTTACAAAATATGTTGTACATGAATCGATCAAGTGATTATAAAATTGATGGTTATATTTTTTCAAGTGTATTGATCGAAATATGCCGAGGATGCGTGAATGAGGCTACTCACCTAAGTAACACGACACCGTACTTATTCTTCCCTAAGTAGGTTGAAGTAAATCATCACGAAGTTCTTGACAGTTAAACGAAGCTTTTCTCCTCCTGAAATATAAACTTACATCAATCATTACCGAATTCACTGACTTCATCAACAATAACCAGCACTGTTAGCTTTAGACCAGGAAGAGGGTGTATTGATCATATCTTCACCCTCCGACAGATTCTAGAACATAGGCATTCCTGCCGGAGTCCAACAGTCATTATATTTCTTAACCTAAAGGCAGCATTCGACTCTGTCGACCGAGAAGTTCTCTGGAGATGCTTGGCTGTAAAGGGAATTCCGAGAAAATATATTGCACTGATTAAGGCACTCTACTCGTACTCATACAGCCAGGTGAGGGCTTACGGCGAGCTGTCATCTGAACTGGTGACGACTAGTGGTGTCCGTCAAGGATGCCCATTATCCCCTTTTCTATTCAACTTCATCATAGATGTACTAATGGACTTAACCCTAAGTGACTTCAGCGACTCAGGGATTGACTTGCTACCAGGGAATAATCTCGTTGACTTGGAATATGCAGATGATATAGTCCTTCTAGGCGAAGACGCTGACGAAATGCAGAGTCTTCTGAACACCTTGAGCTGTAATCTACGAATGTTTGGCATGCGATTCGCTCCCGCCAAATGCAAGATGATGTTACAGGACTGGACTACATCGACGCCTAGTTTAAAAATAGGAAGTGAAGTGGTAGAGAACGTTAACCGCTTCACTTATTTGGGAAGTACCATTAGCCCCAACGGGTTGATCTCTGACGAAATCTCAGCACGAATACAAGGGGCTCGTTTCGCATTTGTTAGTTTACGCCGACTCTGGCGTAGACGAGATGTTCGACTATCGACCAAAGGGCGGGTGTACTGCTCATCAGTCCGCTCCATCCTCCTTTATGGTTGTGAGACGTGGCCACTGAGAGTGGATAACATGAAAAGACTAGCTGTCTTTGATCATAGGTGCCTGCGCTCTATTTCCTGTGTAAAGTGACATAATAAGGTGAGCAACATTGAGGTTAGGCGTAGAGTTCTAGGTAAACAGAGGAAATCAATCGGCGAAGTCGTGAAGTTACAAAGACTGAGATGGTTAGGATATGTGTTACGTATGCCAAGTCATCGCCTCCCTCGACGAGCAATGTTAGCGGATATAGGGTCAGGCTGGAAAAAAGCTAGCGGCGGTCAAACAAAATCTTGGCACCAGTCAATGAAATTCACAACAGTTGGTCTGAGCCACGTAGGAAGGTGTAGACTTCCAGGCTGGGGTCCTCGGGACGGTAAAACTCTATGGTTGGAAACAATTGGTGACATGGCTCAAAATCGTTCTCAGTGGCGCAGATTCATCCACTCCTTGTGACTTATGATCTCCAATGAAACTGTTTTGTATTTCTTTATTACTCCTTTGTCTCACACCTCTGCTCACTGTTTCTATTATGCTTTTCTTTTACTTTCTTCTCTTGCTTCGCGTGCTACACGGAGTGTGGTGACTTGAACTTCCGCACATTTGTGTATAGTTCTATGTCGAAAACAGACAGACAGACTGTTAGTCGATACATGCTTGAGTTGGAAAAGAATTATGGAGGGTTAAACCAAAACCTGGCATCAATCTATGAAGTGTTCGACGGTTGGTTTGAGACAATCAGGAAGGTTTAGACTACTTGGTTAAGGTTCTAGGGATGCTAGGGACTAACAGCTGGAGACTGTTGGTGATATGTCTAAAAATCTTTCTCATTACTGCAAGTGTATTCATTCTTCGTTATATCCCATATCCCCTAAACTGGCGTGATTTTCGATGCTACTGTTCTTTCTCCTATATATTTCTCCTCATTAGAATTCTCTTGAATCTCTTTTTTCTCCAAATTTGTGTTATATATAGGGTGAGGCAACGTGAACTGATGCACTTCTGTGCTGAAAGTCAGTCAGTCTATCAGTTATCAATAAACTATGTCGGTAACGAGTGATTTTATACTTAAGTGGATATTTTGTGTTAGTCGTTGACTTAATGACAACCACTGTAGCCGTATTACTATAAGTGCATCAATGCTCTCTTTTGTTTTCAGAACTATCGTACATGAGTGTTGTCAGATGAACAGTTAATACGGATGATGCGTATTCATTTCAAGTGAGCATTACTCTCCATTCAGCTAAATGTAATTTTGAAAGAGTCTATAATAAGTATTTTTATCTTTCCAGAAATGTGGGTGCGCCTATCATCCTACAAGTAGCATCTTTCATGTACCGACGGATACGTTTGTCATCCCTCTGGATAATTTTGACATTCTTACTGTCAATATTATTCATCAGCAGTCTTTGGGATTCAACTATATCTCCGTTACACAATAATTCCAATGTCTTATGGCTTTGGAAAGAAGCAGATTTTTCTTCATTAGTATGTTTCATTGCTTGTTTCGTGGATAACTTCCTATATAACCATCTATCTTTTCAGGAAATTCTATTATTTTAGTGCAACTTTTGTGGTGTTAAAATTCATTGATTTAACAATATGATATCTTCAAGTGTTGGTTTGTAGGGATTTGATTGGTTACAGGATTTCACCATGAGCTGACGTCAGTTAGAGAACTAGTGGGAGACTTGGGAGTACTGGACAGCTGTTTCGTCCTAGTTTGGGACTCTTCATCAGTATGCGCCCACCGGGATTCGAATCCAGGACCTTCTGGTTACAAGGTGAGCTTGCATACCAGTGATTTAATGGTATACGAGCTCGCCTTGTAACCAGAAAGTCCTGGATTCGAATCCCGGTGGGCGCATACTGATGAAGAGTCCCAAACTAGGACGTAACAGCTATCCAGTACTCCCAGGTTTCCCACTAGTTCTCTAACTGATGTCAGCGCATAATGAAATCCTGTAACCAATATGATATCTCTCATGCTTGACCGTCTGTCGCTTTTTACATCAATTTTGTTTCCATTTATCTTTCAATAACGAAGTAGAAAACATGATTCATGAGAGATTGGGATTTATGAGTAAAGACGTTCTTTTATATTTTTACCTGTATTAAAGTCCGCGCCTATCTATCTCAGTATACATTAGTAACTGAAGTAGCACAGCGCTCAAAAATATTCAAGACATTTAGGTTAAAAGTCACAACTTTTTACTGCATAAGTTTATAAACCGTACTCTTACACAAACTGGTATTATCTTAACGGTAGTTTTCAACAGTTATATACTTGAGGGGAGTGCAGTGATGTGCGCCATAATTTCTACTCTTAGTAAGTATTCAAATGTATTGTTAACAGTTGATGCATTGAGCTAATTGGTAACTTCTCATCAGTCATCAGGTTTCATGGGTTACTAGTTAAACATTACTAATGTGATTTTGGAAACACTATTAGAAACTGATTTATTCACAAACGAATATAAATATTAATAAAAATAAAGTGGAATTATATACGTATTTAAAATATTTGGATGTATTAGAGAAGAATTGCGTATGAAGTTCGTGTGTTTAAGTGAACTCAATGGTCACTTTCACTCCCAACGAGGCTGGAACCTTTCACTCATCATTTCAAGAGCCAAGTGGCTAACTAACGCCTTAGCTGGGCTTCTCGCGATGCTAAGAATCAATAATTGAACACTTTTCGAAATGATCCATAAGGGTTCATTATACACCAGTTGTATATACTGCACGTCATCTTTCAAATAATAAGTTTCACTGATTTGTATTTTATTATTCTCTTTTAAAATCAAAGAAGTTTAGTCCTTATTATTTTAAATGTCTAGAGAGCGAAATCATCAGACATCAGTGAAAAGGTGTGTGAAATTTCTTTAACTTATACCATATTCTCATAGTTCATGTGCAACTCTGTTTTTGCGTCTTTATTTGGTGTTTTTTTCTTTTATTCAACGTTAATTTTGTGCACTCGCATATGTTGTTGACTGGTATCTATTAATAGATTTCTTAACTGTTTGAGAATAAGTATTTTAGCTGTGTATAAATTCTCCTATTTTTTTCCTTCATGTTCCCAGTGGAACATAGGGCTTCAAGCTAGTGGCTTGAAGTTTCTGTAGCAGTGTTTGATTTTTACAGGATGGGGTTGCTAACCTCATGCCCAACCTTTCCTCTTTACCAGCATTATTTCAGGCTTAGCGAGGTATAGGAGTGCGTCGACCGGGGACTGAACCCCGGACCATATGCATGGTCGACGAGCGTCCTAACCGCTATGCCACAGACGCACAAAATGGGCCAATCCTCGAGGTAATGCAATACAAGGCCGACCCGTGGACGGGGTTGAGCAAGCTCACAGCACCCGTCCTTTAAATATACATATTGTCAATATTGGATAGTTAGAGACAGTCGGCAGAAAGCCTTCGACCTAGGTTTCGTGCTAGTTGGCAATCGCCAGTGAGCAAGGCGTAGCTGCGACCTTGAAGGAACTCATGTCGCTTCTGAGATTCGAACCCGCGTCACCTCGTGAGTACTGCAGTCACAGACGTTACCACTGAGCTATTTGGGCTCATAAATTCTCCTATAGTCCCTCCCATATACAACAACTCATGATATTTTGTTAATTCCGCTTTATTTCCTGTAGAATTCCCTGTGGTCACAACCTATCCTCAGCCAACATCTTATAAACAAAACATTTGTGCTAAACAAATCATTAGGAATTTCAAATACACCGTCTCATCTACAATCGATCACTTCTATTTCGAATTTACGCCAATATATTTCAAGTCTTAACTCAGATCAATTTGTACAGAATGAAGATATTTATGGCCACCTACCAACCAAAGATAATTTCAATCATATAAAATCTGCTCCTGAACACGTAATTTTAATACAGGCAAGTTAATTTTACTTTCTCATCAATGTTTTCTTCAACATCAGTTGTCGTTTTGTTATCATATGATGAAAACATTCTTCTCTAGAACAATAATACGACTCATTGATCAATTCATATTTAAACTAGACAGTAGTTGACATGGTCAATATATATATATATATATATATATATATATATATATATATATATATATATATATATAAGGTAAGATTGAAAGAATCCGAATGGTCCTAAACCATTTCTGTTATTTATTAGAAATTCTTAACATTCAATAAATTTAAATTCTTTAAGGTTGGAAAAAGGTGATACAGCGAAATGCACACAATACTTGAGTACTGTTTTATAACTAACTAATCGTTAGAATCTTGCAATTAACTGCATTAATTCATCATATTGTCACACTCCGAAAATGGTTTTGAATAAAGGTAACAAAAATGGAATGACATGTATTGGTGTGTATAATGGACAGAATAATCGATTAAAAATCAGTGTAGCTTATTATTATTATTCGAAAGATGGTAATATATATATATATAGCTGTTCTATGATGAACTGTTGTAGGTCATCTCCACTCATTGATTCTTAGAGTCTCAACCCCCCCCCCCCAGCCAAAGCATTATCCACTAGGCGTTTGAAATGATGAGTGCAGGTTTCCAGCCTCAAAAAGGAGAGCAAAAGTGCTCACTGAGGACTCAGGTTCATCCATCTGACGAGTACCGCATAGTTTTGACTGCTGGTCAGTCACCATCAACTGAAGTGGCGAAAGTATATTCTTTTAGAGCTATTCGCTATACACTATAATTTGGCATAAAAGTTATTCAAAAGAGGAATTTATACCCATATAAGTTGGTCAGTGAAGCATAACCTCTATAGTACTGTGATGTCTTAAGTGTGTTAACCAAATAGTATTGTGGTTCATTGGCTTAGTAGATTAACTTTCTAGTATTGGTTTG
The DNA here is from genome assembly GCA_944472135.2 of Trichobilharzia regenti. Taxonomy (NCBI): domain Eukaryota; kingdom Metazoa; phylum Platyhelminthes; class Trematoda; order Strigeidida; family Schistosomatidae; genus Trichobilharzia; species Trichobilharzia regenti. Next base: position 43,065,417 of record OX235265.1, on the reverse strand, counting down.
TAGGGATTTGGTTGATGGTTACAGGATTTCATCATGAGCTGACACTGGTTAAAGAACCATTGGAAAAACTGGGAGTACTGGACAGGTGTTTCGTCCTAGTTTGGGGCTCTTCGTTAGTACGCACCCACCGGGTTCGAACTCAGGACGTTCTATATCCAGTGGAATGTCGTGACCAGTAGGGTGCACCAGGTCAGGTGTGAGGACAAATACTAGCCGAAGACATTGGCTAGCGGTTGCGCTATGTCGTGAATTGGCAGAAGTTGGAATTCATGGGCCATTGGATCGAGTCTCAGTGGCTTATTGGTCTACGAGTTCGCTTGTAACCAGAAGGTCCTGGGTTCGAACCCCAGTGGGTGCGTGTTGTGAAGAGTCCCAAACTACGATGAAACAACTATCCAGTAATTCCAGGTTTTCCAATGATTCTTTAACCGATGTCGGCTCATGATGAAATCCTGTAACCAATCAGTCAAATCCCTACAAACCCATACTTGAATAGGTTTAATGTATTTCAGTGGTGAAAGTCGTTGCCAACTAAATTAGGACAAAATACATCTTGAAAATCTTTTCCTCTTTATACTGAAACTCTTAATACCACCTGAATGCTTAATTTGTTGGTTTCAGAGGCTGGATTGATTTCAAGGCTGATCTTGTCATGGATTGAAATTAAGGATTGACTATATAATCCTTTACCAGCTATGAAAACTATTATTATTGTTTCGCCAGGTGATGGTGTTACTATTCTCCAAATGTTTCAGGTTTCAAGGGTTCATTATTACTCAGCCTCCTATGATTCACTGCTGTCATAATCAAGAGAAACAGAAGGTTACAATTCACAGTTAAAAAAAAATTAACATAAAAGATACGGAGAAATCTGTTAGGTTAGGCAGGGACATCAAGATACTCTGTGACCCGTAGTAATCTACCCACCAATCTATCGGAAAAATGTGGCAATTAAGGCTTTATAGACTAAAAGTGTTTGTGTGGACACTTAACGCAGTTCTATAGAAGTTATGTAATTTCTCGTTTCTTTCTGCAATCATTTATCTATTCGCACAAATCTTGGCGACTCGGAGTAATATAACTCACTGATATATCCCTAGTGCTTTCTCTCAACTTTATTGTAATTGGTAATATATGTGTTGTAGAATGAAAGTAGTCGTCTTTTTCAGAGCAAAGTGGTGCAATGGTAGCGTGCTGTGTAGCTAATAATCCCAGTGGTCTATGGGATCTAAACTAAATCCCGATAACGGATTTAAACATGTGACGCATTAGCTTAAGCATTGATCAACCGGGCAGTATCATTAGCTCTCTCTCTCTCTCGCATAATAATAAGCATGTTTCACAGCCCGTTCGTTACCAGGTAATTGAGTTCTCAACGTGTTAACTAACCTCATTCATCATATGTTTTCCTACCTTATTTTTATCGATTTTTTATTTTCTCTCTCCTCTATTCAGGTCCATAATAGAACTCTCGAGTTAACTTTATTAATTGAATCATTAAGACGAGTGAAAGGAATTGAAAAGGCATTGGTTATTTTCTCGCATGATTTTTATTCTGATGAAATGAATAATCTAATTGCCTCTATTCGCTTTACGCGTACTGTACAAATTTTCTATCCTCATTCAACTCAAATATTTCCAAATTCCTTTCCTGGTACTGATCCAAGAGATTGTGAAAGTCGACTGTCACCAGATAAGTAAGTGGTTGTATTCGTTTTTTTTGTTTTTGCAATCATGCAAATATTTCTAAGAGGGAACAAATGAATTCGTTTAGCTGTTTGCCTAAGAAACGTTTTAGGTTTCGTTTCGTTGTTATTTCTTTATTCCAGTTAGAAAATAAGGGAGAAAAGTTTAGAAAAAATAAGCATAAATGGAGGAGGTGGTCAGGCTTGTTGATATTAACTCCTTGATTTCCAGTTAGTAATTTTGCTGTTTGCAATCCTACCCTGTCTACTTTGTCATATCCAGTTTGCTAAAACATCGCATTTCACTGTACTCCGAAAATATGGTGGAGATATGTGGATGACACTTTCACTCAGTGTTAAAAACAGAACATATATCTAGCTTCTTGACACATATAAACTCACTAGTATAGGAAATAAAATTCACATTTCAATCGGAAAATGAACAAGAAGAATAGATGAAAGTAAAATACACACTGGGGTTTATAGAAAACCAACGCATTCTAATAGATATTTAGACTTTAAATCGTCTCATCCGTTAAATGTTAAGGGAGGCTTAGTTAAGTGTATAACAAACCGAACAGTAGGACTGGTAGCACAAGAAAAGACCTAAATGACGAAAAAACAGATAGAAGAAGCGTTGGCGTTGAATAACTATCCTACAAAACTCATTAGGAAGATCAGTAAAGGCCAAAAGCAAACTAAAAGCAATTGTGAAACTAGCAATTATAAAATAAATAAGAGAGGGAACATAAGTCATCCACTGTTATACCATATAAGGAGGGGACATCTGAGATCCTCTCTACGTAGGATTTTGAATAAAGCAGGAATTAGGGTGGCATTTAGACCTATAAGCCCACTCAGGGACAAGCTGTGCAGGTTAAAGGACCCTGTCGTTTGACCCAATTAGACAGAATTATATAATTTACAAAATACCCTGCAATGACTGTGAGTTGGATCAACTACATAGGTCAGACTAGTAGGTCAGGGGTAGTGAGATTGTCGGAAGATAAGAATTCAGCTGGGGGAAGAATGGTTGACCCCGAGAAGCTAAGTAATTTGGGAAAACCCTCAGCATTGCATTGCACTTCACGCATGAACACACAACCACACAATAGCATGGTGGGAGAGGGTTAACATTCTAAAACGTAATCTAGGTAGGTGGAGAGAGAGAGAGAGATGTTGATTACTGAATCCTTGTTCATCGTGTCTACACCCAACACATGCAACAGAAATGACTCAATACGAATACCAGAAATATGGAAGATATTATTGCCGCCAGTCAAAGCAAAGGAGGATAATAAATAATCGTAAAGTTCTATTTCAATTCAAGCACATCACGACATTCCAACAAGTAACTCATTATGACTATAAAAACACTCGTCTTATTTCCCATCTGATTGTAATAGATCAATAACACTCATATTATTATTATTTCTGAATGTACCTTATCCTATATTGATTTTATTCAAATATCTAATCGATTCCATACATGTATATAAATGAGGGAAAAAAGTTGTGTGAGTAAAATTGACATGATTATGAGTGGCAATAATTTGTGCTCGAAAGGTTATCAATTAATATTACTGTGTAACACTGTGTGACTTATCACAATAAAATCTTGTTGATAATGGAGTTATATTCTGCCACAGTGCCCAAGTTTTACACTTATATCAGTTTTTTCTCTGTTGTGAGTAGTTTAATTAGAAAGATTTCATTGTCTTTTTAAGCAGCATCTTGAGTACAGGCTCCAGTTTGAGATTATTAACCGTCTGTCATGGTGATCTTGAGCTTCTGGAAACTGTCTTACTTTCTTCTCTACTTGAATTGGTATTGATTACTCTGTTGACCTGACGGTTGACCTTTCGTCCATATAAGTTTTTTTTATGGTTTGACAAATTTAATTCATGTCGATGTGCTTGATGATTGCAGACTCGTCTGAGTACCAGAATCCTGGGAATTCCCTGGCATTTTCAGTGTTTATTTTTTCCAGAATTCTTACATTTTCCCAGTGGATTGGTGTCCGGAGTTATCTGCATGCTTCTATACGAGGGAATAGATGATATGTCTTTTGACAGCCAGTTTATGCTTGTGAGTGCAAAGACGAAGAGGATATCAGTTTCGGCTCGTACAATGTCACCTACAATCACTTAAATCTATCTATGTCCTCATGACATCGACTGGCCGTCAAAAGATATGATATCTATTCCCTCATGAGACACACGATGTCTATGAGCCTGTGATTACAACAGTTACTCAGGTTGCATTGGCAGAAGTTTGAGCTGAACCGTGAAATATTTAAGAACTGCTATGCCACCTATTTGTTTTGGGTTTGGAATACATATTGGCAGGTAAAGTTAAATTATTACTATTATTATCCCCTTGAGTTCCTAGTGGAACATAGGTCTTCAACAACACATTTCCACTTTGTCCTATCGTCTGCCGTCCTCTTCAGCTTGAACCACGATTGTCAACAATCTCTCATCTCCTCCATATCACCTTCGGACGACACACTCATCGCTCCCCTCTTGGGATTCCACTCGAAGGCCACAGGAAAAGTTAAAAACTTAAGTTCAACTTCTCGTTGTAAAGCAGCCTAGTGAATATAACGCTGTAGCATTTATAACAACAGATGCTACAGTGTTGTATCCCAGTGGGAAGCGATGAGTGGGTCGTCTATAAAGCTAAATTATGTATACCTTATCTTCAACACACTATTTGCGTAGATCTTCGTGTTGTGGTACTTTTGGACTTCAGATAGTGTTCCTTTCACGTCTCCCATGTATCTCCACAACGCTGTACCATCTGCCTTCTCTGACATCAAATATGTATCTCCCTACTATTTGATGTTTATATGCTGATTAATGTCTCTTTACATATTACTGGCAAATGTTAACAGTAGTACCCTCCACAGTTAGATTTCTCCTTTTTTTAAGGACAAAATACGCTTTTTTCCCGGTGGGTTAGCTAGCCAGTTCAAATCATGAGAAGTTAAAAAAAAACATTAAAATAATTCACAAGTTTACCGTTTTTATTCTTTTCCTTAAAATAAAAAGCAAAACGAATCCATTTTGTTTTGTTTTTCAAGTAGTCGATTTTCTCACCTTTTTGTTATTGTGCAATATCTTTTGAATAAAACTTTTCGTAGGCGTTTATACTGTTATTATTTAACTTGTCCTATTTTTGTTTGCTCTCGTATTTGTCCTCACGCCCAACCTGCTGTACCCTGGTGGTCACGACTTCCCGTGGGCCATTGGATTGAGTCCCAGTGTCTTTATGGTAACCAGAAGGTCCTTGGTTCGAACCCCCGGTGTGTGCGTGACGGTGGGGAGTCCCAAACTAGAACGAAACAGCTGTCTAGTACTCCCAGCTGATTTTCCAGTGGTTCTGTAATCTATGCCAGCTCATGATGAAATTATTCTTATATATTATTATAACCGTTAATTCCTAGAGGAACATAGGGCTTCAGCCGCGCGTCTCCATTGCCTTCGGTTTTCTGCCAACTTTTTCACCCCGCTCCAAGTCTGCCCACATGCTTTCATCTCCTCTTCACATGACCTCCTCCAAGTCACCCCATCCTCGCACTGACGACCAACTCACCGCTTCCCTTTCGGGTTCCACTCGAGGGCTTGTCTAGTGATGTCACTTGATGGTTTCTTCAGCGTATGGCCAATCCATCTCCATTTCTTCCTGCCTATTTGTTTCACAATCGGTTCCTGATTGGTTCGCTCCCAGAGATCCCTGTTGCTGATCTTTTCTGGCTGGCCATCTGATCTTGAGTATTGAGCGAAGACAGCTGTTAATGAAGCTCTGTAGTCTGTTTGAGATGATCTTTATGACGCGCCAAGTCTCTAATCCGTATAGTGGCACTGACTTGACATTGGAGTTAAAAATCCGGATCTTATTTTTGATGGTGAGTGCTGTTGACCTCCACACAGACTTAAGAGTAGTGAAAGCTTGTCTTGCTTTTTCGATTTTGGCTTTGGTACATCATCCGCCTGTAGTTGAAACGATGCTTCCCAGGTAGGTAGGTAAAGGAGTTTGTTTCTTTCAGGTTCTTCCCATTTATTCTGATTGTTGTCTGTTGTTGTTGTTGCTGTTGGCTAGGAATCTTCATCACCTCTGTTTTATCTATGTTCACCTGAAGTCCTATCTTTGATGCTTCTCCTGCCAGCTTGTTGCTTTTCACTTGCATATCTTCCAGTTTGTGGGAAATCAGACATATATCATCGGCGAAATCCAGATCCTCCAAGTTTTTTGTGTGAGTCCATTTTATGCCTGTTTCCTCATTGCCCGCTGCTGTCTGTCGCATTATCCAATCTACTGCAATCAGGAAGATCATTGGTGATAAAAGACAGCCTTGCCTTACTCCCGTCCTCACTTCAAAGGCTTCCGCAAGTTTCTCGTTGTGGATTACTTGGCATGCAGCATTGTCGTACAACTGTTGGATGAGATGTATAATTGTCGATGGCACCCCTTGGTAGTAGCGAGGTAGTTGCCAAATCAGCTCTCGATCGACGCTGTCCGCTGAAGGCCTTTTCAAAGTCGATGAAGTTGAGATAGAGAGGTGATTGCCATTCCATGCTTTGTTCAATCAATCAATCAATCAATTGAATCCCTACAAACCAATACTTGAATTAATTAGTTAATTAATTAATTAAATCTTAAGCAGAGAGAGGACTATCCTCGAGAAATGTTAGTCAGAATAAGATCGGATTATACAAAATATGTTGGATTTAGTGTTGACTGAAATATTGGCGATAATTACTGTGGTGGTGTAAAATAATATAGACTCATTATTTAACTTGAAGAATAAATAAATACCTAATCGGTTTAAGTAGAGAGTATTATAGTTTTATAAATCACACTACTTATCACACATTATAGAGATTATTATTTAACAAGGAAATATACACAGAAAATAGACCTTTAATAAAATAATAGTGTAAAGGGATGAGTATTAGTTTTTATATCCGTGCTTAAATGCACTGCTGTATGCTTTTCATACACACGCATGGCTTCATTCACACTACAGCCATTCGTTCGTTGTATTGTCGAAGTTTTTAAGAAGAGTTTCATTTTATTGATCACGTATACTTTTGTTTGTTTTGTATGTTGTGTTGTTTTTTTTTCTCTGATTCATTTCTCAAAAGATTAAAATATCAGATTGGATAAAAATAAAAATCAATCGTAACTGTGATATATATATAAAGAAGAAATTCATTTAATCTCTAAACTCTTCATATCAGTGTAATTGTCTAGAATGTCGAATACAATGAACTCGTTTGTGTTAGTGTTCACAATATGATTTGTTGTGAACTAAGCTCTTCTCATGCACACATCTATACACACATACATACATACATCAATATAATGATAAACTCATGAGAAATTAAAAAGAGAGACATTTTAATATAGATTTTGTCAAGAAATGAAATCATTCAACGAATCATTGAAGATCACGAAACTAGTTAGTTAGTTAGATAGATTAGCTTATTATTACCATTGTTATTGTTCGTACTTCGGTGGTACAGCGGTAGGATGCTTGCCAATCGTGCCTCATGCGGTCCGGAGCTCAATCCCCGGCCGACCCACTCTCTTACGTCACTAAACCAGTTATAAGACTGATAAAGAGGGAAGGGTGGGCATTAGGCTGGCACCCCCATCCCGTAAAAATAAATAAACACCGCTGCTACCGAAACTTCAAAGCTCTAGCTTGAAGCACTATATTCCACTGGGAACGTGAAGGTATAAAAAATTTCTAAACAGATTGTTGTTATTCATATTTATTAAAACGCGAAGTCGGGAAGTGTTGCGCAGCAAGAGATGCACCTCACAAAATTTCATAGTTTGTGCTTGGGCCGAGATACTGCCTGAACGCCGCCTACACACTGGAGTAAGTGACCGTCTGAGGGAGGTCACCCCTCACCAAAGCTCCGATTTTGAATTCTGATCCTCAAGACGATGGAGCAGCATTCCCATCTTTTCCGGTGATCACAACAGGCGGATTACGTCATTCGGTTCTTTTAGATTTTGGACACTGTAGTACACCAGAGGTTTAGAATCAGGGTTTTCCAGCTCGTCTAGCTAGACCTGCATACTCATGAGGCCAGTTGCAAGCGCTAGATGTTTGCATTGACTCTTTCACTTTTGTGAGGAACATCCTTGCCATGGTATCAAGGCAGTTAGCAGGACTTATCTATCATAGGCATATAAACGCGTGGTCAAATGAAAGCATTTGGTGACCAAGGTCGGTAGTACTTGATCATTTATGAAGTTAAAAGAATAAAACTTGTGCACTGTGGTAGAGTATAATTACATTATGGTTCAATTTGTTTTGATAAAGTCTCGCAGTGTAATACAGTAATGTTTACTGATGACGTTTCGAGCACAATTTATTGCTCATAATCATATCAAGGTACTCACACAACTTTGTAACTTCGTTTATATAATTCCATTATTTTCCATCGCTTCATTTGATTTGTAGTAGTATTTCCTATATTTCTGGTATGAACGATAAGTCATTCCTATTGCATGTGTATATTGTATGTATACTCGATGAACAAGGATTCAGTAATCAATCTCTCTCTCTCTCCACCTACATAGATTACTTTTTAGAATTTCAACTCTCTCTCACCCTATTTTGTGGTTGTGTGTTAATGCGTGAAGTGCAATGTAGTGGTGAGCTTTTTCCTAAATTACTTATCTTCTCCGTTGGGGTCAACCATTCTTCCTTTAGCTAAATTCTTATCTTCCGACAATCTGACTACCCCTGACCTACTAGTTTGACCTATGTAGTTGACCTCTCTCACAGTCATTGCCGGGTATTTTGTAAATTATATAATTCTGTCCAATTGGGTCAAACGACAGGGTCCTTTAACCTACAGAGCTTGTCCCTGAGTGAGTTTGTAGGTTTGAATGCCACTCTAATTCCTGCTTTATTCAGAATCCTACGTAGGGAGGATCTCAGATGTACCTTCCCTATATGGTCTAAGAGTGGATGACTTATATTCTCTCTCTTGTTTATGTTATCATTACTAGTTTCACAATTATTTTTACTTTTGTTTACTAAAAAGTTATTGATTTTCTTCATAGAACTATTATGTTGTTGTCAAACTCTCAGAGAAAATGTGTTGTACTTTCGTGCATACATTGTTTAGTATAACCTTATAATTTTGAATTTTGTATATTTTATTTTTAGAGCTAAAATTATTGGGTGTTTAAATGCTGATTGGCCAGATACATATAAACATTATCGTGAATCACGATTCACTCAAATTAAAAATCATTGGTTGTGGAAAGTGAGTACTACTTTGTCTTTTATTCGACATTTTAGACAAGTGATTTTACTTATTTACTATGAATATATATATATATATGCATATATGAACTTGGTACCCGTTGTGCACATGAGTACTCATCATGCGCCAACAGCAAGTAGTAATCTAAAATTTTTATTTAAATTTATTTCAAATATAGAACATTGGTATCACTCAAACAAACTGAACTGAAAACGAAGTTTAATATTTTGATTAGTAGTGATTATAATTTGTTGTAACAAACTTTTAGTCAGCTATTCATTTTACTAACAAACGATGCCTTTGGATTTCAACCTCTCTTGGTTGGTATATTAACTGCATATAAATTGTCGTATACCGTCGGAGTCATCTGACATTGTTCGATCGGAGGGACCAGAATTTATAGATGTAGGTCAAGATTGTATATAACTAAGCTTTGTAAACTCAGTGTTTCATAGCAGGTGTAATATTGTGATATCACACTATGGATGATTCAAATTTGTATATTTCACCTCCATTTCTAATATACTATTATGGATCTTTATCATCACACACACACACAATTGTCACTCACATAACTGTCTAAATATACAAAGGTTGTGACTATTTTTAACAGTTTACTTGTTAGGAAGAGTGTGAACAAACTCCTAATAATCTCGACAGCACATAACAGATGTACCAAGATTAATTGCCTACTGCCTAACTATCATTTCGATCATGCTTCTGTCGACGCCAAGTAAAATCCTGAGCCGCATCATCGTGGAGAGATTAAAGGACGCACTGGATACAGAACTTCGACCAGAACAAGGTGGATTCAGGAAAGGTAAATCATGTACTGACCAAATTGCAACTCTACGCATCATCATCATAGAACAAAGGATGGAATGGCAATCAAACCTCTATTTCAACTTTATAGACTTTGAGAAAGCCTTCGATAGCGTTGACCGTGAAGTAATTTGTAGACTACTTGAGTACTACGGCGTACCCCAAATATTCATCAATCTTATTCAACAGCTGTGCGACAACGGCACTGTCAAGTGATCCACAACGGAAAACTCAGCGAGGCGTTGAAGTAAACACAGGAGTCGAACAAGGGTGCTTATTATCACAATGATATTCCTAATTGTGGTGGACTGACTAGATTATGCGTCAGACAGTGGGAAACTAGCAGACAGGGATCAACAGACGTGAAGAACCTACAAGACCTGGATTTCGCGCGTGGATGATTTGTGTTTGATGTCACACAAAATCGAAGACTTACAAGCGAAAACCGAAAAACTGGTCGAAGAAGCAGCAAAGACAGGACTCCAGGTGAATATAGAAAAGACGCAGGTTATGAAAATAACCAACCACCACCAACAACAACAACAGCAACATCCAGTGCCAATCACTATCAACGGGAGGGATTTGAAAGAGGTAATTTCATCCACTTATCTAGGGAGCACTGTCTCAACTACAGGAAGTCGGAACGGAGGAGGATGTCAAATCGAGAATCAAATCAGGAAGGCGAGAAACACATCAACATCATCAACCTGAAACAACCAATCTGGAAATCTTCTTCACTCAGTCAGCATCAACAAAATTTAGTCGGATTTTCAATACAAACGCCAAGTCAGTCAGTTCTTCTATACGGATCAGAAAGTTGGCGGGCGGGTCACAAAGAATATTTCCAACAGCCTGTTGCAGACCTTTATCAACCAACAACTGTCTTCACTGGCTCTATACTGAAGATCAGATGGCCGGGCCGGAAAGAATCGCCAACAAGAAACTATGGGAAGAAAGAAAACAAGAACCAGTCACCCAACAAATATGCAGGAGAAAGTGGAGATGGATTGGACACTCGCTCGTTGAGGAGGCCGCTGGGTGATATTGCGCGAGCGTCAGGCCATTGCTCGAGTGGAGCCAGGCCGAAAGGGAAGCGGAGAGTGGGACGTCCAAGGATGGGTGACATGGAGGAGATCGTGTGAAGAGGAGTTGAAATAGTATGGACTAACATGGATGGAGGTGAAAAGTTCAGCAGAAGACAGAAGCAAGTGGAGGTGTGCATTTGAAGCCCTATGTTCCACTAGGAACCCAAGGGAACAATAATTATAATATAATAAACTACTGAATACTATAACGGTATCATTTGAATAAGCAAGCTTAAAATATCAACTGTGGTGTGCTATGGAGAGTTGCAAAGTAATATGCACCAACATATAGAACTTTTTTTCTCTTAAACAGTTACGCCATAATCAATTTTCTTCTCTGGCCTGTACTCCAGTGTTTCAGTGATTTGTGGTCTGGAACTGATTCCCTACTGATACACTGCCAAACTCCGATGAAGAGGGATGGTTGAGTGGCAGTCTAGCAGCCCATCTATCCCGTAAAAGTAGCATTACCACTACTGTGGTGAGAGCTGTCTGCTAGCTAAAAGTGGTAGACGGCAATTAACGTCAATGTCACCAGATAGAACAATAACAAAGTTTAACCTTGAGGAACTCACCAACCAATCACAGCAAACTTAGCGTGTGCAGATACGATTCACAGATATATGGCTTAACTTTCTAGGAAACGGCCACAAACAGATGACAGAATAACCTTGAGCAAGAAAACGATCAATCACAAAAGGTGGCTTCTCTGCTAACAATAACGTTAACAATAATGTACATAAAAATCTAAAAATATCTCTTGAGTGTTTCAATAAACGATCTGTTGCCTGGCCCTCGTCTTCTGTTGTTACACTACTATTACTAATACTACCAAAACCTCAAAGCTCAAGGTTGAATTCTTATGTGTTCCACTTGGAATCCAAAGAAATGAATAATACAATAAGTAATAATCCTTCAGTCTTTGCTTTCGAGAAGTCACGCTAATTGAACGCATTTTGTTACTCTAATACTCTATAGCCAATACGTGCTTTTAAGAACATTCTTTTTTAAGTCAGTTAACTATAAAATAGACTAATAATGTATGTCAAGGTTAAATAGTCTAGTTAACTTTTTTGATTAAGCTTTGTTGGTTGTTGTTTTGATCAATTTTCTATATCTACATACAAAATGAGTCCATTTTGATCAGGTTAACTCACTGAATATTTGTATGTGTATTAGATATAGTTTCAGCCAAGCTTTTAATAGTACTCAGGTACTATATGATAAATGCAATTCATTATGCTTACATTCATATATATATATATATATATATATATATATATATATAACTTGGTTTTTGCATTTCTCTTTTAGATCCAGTTTATTCTTGAACATTTTTATCCTACTAAATACTATAATGGCTACTTTATTTTATTAGAAGAAGATCATTTTGTTCTTGAAGATATTTTACATGTTACCTCTTTGATCAGTACAAAATTTCAGAAGTAAGTTGTTATGCTAATTGTATCGTGAACTAATCAGTTGTGTGTGCTTGTATGTGTGTGTGTGTTAATAGTCTACACTTATGTATAACCCCTATAAACGATCTCGTACGTCTGAGAATGGTTACACCTTGATTTCCATCTCCAAATTGCTCTAATCTGACTATGCGTATTCACAGCCTCTGGCAGTTAAATTCTATTCTCTGATTTCACACCATGGTGGAGGTGTTCCCCACAACAGTAAAAGAGTGAATGCAAACATCTGATGCCAACGGCCGAACTGGTAGACATTCTGGTCTACCTAGGCAAGCTGAAAAACCGTGATTCTAAACCTCTGGTGTACTACGTGGTCCAGAATCCTTTTTTGGTCACCATCAACGATGGAAACACAATTCCTGACGCTGCTATACTGCTTTGTGGATCAGGCTTCAAGTCACAGGCTGAAGGCGGAGGTGAGTGGCCCCTGAATTTAGCCATTTGCTTCAATGTAAGGCCGTCCTAGCAGTATCTCAGTCCGTGCACAAATTACAAGATTTTGTGTAGCTAGTCTCTTGTGGCTCACAACTTACCAATTTTGTGTTTTAATAATTAATATTCATAAAACGCCTGCTAATGCTTTATGCATTCTGTAAAATGGATTTTCTTAAACATACAAGAAATTATCTATCAAGTCGATAAGTTAGTTAATTAAGAGTGTTTCAGATAGTTGGTGACATTTAATTAGAAATAATTGATCTAGATCTGCTTTATGCATCAGATAATGATAACTGACACCTTCAATCTGTATCAAATAAACTCTACAAATGGAGACATTAATTATCATTAATGTAATTTGATGCCGATTGACATCTTATGCGATATTGTGTTAACCAAATAAAATAATAAATTGAATTGAATTCAAATAATATCATTTTTCTGATGAGTGCTAAGAAATCGATGAACTTTGAGTATATTTTAATGATCAAATATCATATAATATAATAATAATATATATAATCTTACTGATATAATGTTAATTATATCAGTAAGACTCAATGGGCATCCACAGCTGATTTCAAGGAATGTCCTATGTTTAATAACACTAAACAAATTACCTAATATGTACATATAATTCCTTGAATATAAATTACATCAGGCTATATACTACTGATTGGTTTTCATCGACATGAGTGGGTGGTGCCAAGAAAGTTCATTGCACTAATCAAGGCACTCTATTCAAACTCATGTAGCCGTGTAAGGGCTTATGGGGAATTGTCTTCTGAATTGATAACAACCAGTGGTTTCCGGCAGGAATGTCCACTTTCCCCATTTCTGTTTAACTTCATCATAGATATGCTAATGGAAGTATCTTAACTGAACTTAACGACTTAGGAATCGACTTGTTACGGGGAATAGTCTTATGGACTTAGAATATGCAGATGACATAGTCCTGTTAGGGGAGGATTCTGACGAAATGCAGAGTCTTCTGAACACCTTGAGCAGCATGCGATTCGCCCCTGTAAAATGTAAGATGCTGCTACAGGACTGGACTACGTCAACTCCTAGCTTAGTGATAGGGAGTGAAGTGATAGAACATGTTGACCACTTCACCTATTTGGGAAGTTTTATTAGCACCAACGGACTGATTGGCGATGAAATCTCAGCACGGATCCAAAAAGCTCGAGCTGCTTTCGCTGACTTACACCATCTCTGACGTAGGCGTGACATCCGGCTATCAACCAAGGGACGTGTGTACTGCTCAGCAGTTCGCTCCGTCCTTCTCTATGACTCTGAAACATGGCCAATACGAGTTGAAGACATGAAAAGGTTGACTGCTTTCGAACATAGATGTCTGCGATCTCTTTCTCACGTTAGGTGGTATAATAAGGTAAGTAATGTTGACGTTAGGCGTAGAGTGTTGGGCAAAGAGAGAAAATCAATCGACGAGGCTATAAAGCTACATAGATCGAGATGGCTAGTTCACGTACTGTGCATGCCTAACCATCGCCTCCCCCGACGGGCATTACTATCTGATATAGGTGGAGGTTGGAAAAGAGTAAGTGGTGGCCAAACAAAACATGGCATCAATCCATGAAATCCTTGACAGTTAAACTGAGTCAGGTAGGGAGATGCAGACTCCGGGTTGGGGCCCTCGGGACTCTAAGAATTAATGGCTGGAGACAATAGGTGACATGGCTCAAAATCGCTGTCAATGGCGCAGATGTATTCAGTCTCTGTAATCTTTCATATTTCTTTCTACCATTACCCATTCTGTTTCACTCTTATACTTGTCAAACTCTATTGATTCTCTCCACTCATCTTCTTGTCTACCTTTGTGTGCTATTTGGAACGTGGCAACTCGAACTGGTGCACTTCGGTGCCAAGTTCTATGTTGAATCCAGACAGACAGACATGAGTGGTTGGGTAGCACTCACATCAACCAGTGGTGCTCGTTAACACCAGATCGAAGTGATCTAACCACCAGATGGCCAATTCACTCATTTTATGGCCGAGTTCATCAGTGGTGTACTAGATTCAAAACGTGTCAGTCGGAACCCCCCTAATATTCTGGCTGGTTACTTGGGTGAACTGGTAATAGATTAAACTACTTCAGGGGTTTAATTTCTTACAGTGCAGTTACTAAAGTAACTTTTAGTTGGGTGTAATCTAATGAGTTATGATAGTAATAATAATAATAATAATGACTGCACAGCAGGTTAGTTTTCAAAAGCAGTCAGTAGTATCAAATGTGGTGTTTTATTGATCTAATTCTCTTCCTAAAACTTCAAGTTACTGTATGGTTAAAAACTAAATCATTTTATTGTCTGCTACTATGGACGGGGGGGTATTGGAGCATGTGATTCACCTACCAAATTAACATTACTTGTAAGTGTGAATAGATGAGTATTGATCGGTAACTGTGACTGTCGATCATCTCCTCAATGTGCTCATCAACTTGGATGATACGATATTACAGTGTACTATATCTCACTACTAGAAGTTAAAAGTTGATCTGTGCAAGAACTACTGTTATAAGAGCTCTCTTAAATTCAACATTCTTCACTCAGGTTAACATACAAGATTTGCAAAAACTATCTTCACTATGCGAAAAGACTCCTTCTTGACTGACAGAAATGCATCAGTGCAAGTTGTCACACTCCATGTAGCACACAAGTAGACATAAGAAAGATAGACAGAAAAATTCAAAACAGCTATAACAAACCCAAATGAAAGGGAGAAAGAATAGTAAACATGCCAGTTTAGTAGATATGCGAGATTACGAAGAGTGAATGCATCTAAGTTATTGTGAATGATTTTGAGCCGTATCATGAAAAGTCTCAAGTCATCGGTTCTTAGAATCCCGAGGACCGCCACAGGGAAACCTCCACCTCCACATGTGGCTAAAATGAAAGCAACACCGGAGGTGTTGGTTTAACCACGCCTAACACTTTTCCAACCTTATCCTATGTCAGCTAACATATACTGGCGGAGGTAGGCGCTGGTTCGGTATGCATAACACGTGGCTTCTTTATCTCAATCGACATAGCTTCACAAGCCAACTTTGCTTCATCTTAAGGCGTTTGACTTTACCAAGTGCGTTGGTGGCACAGTGGGTTAAGATTCTTGCCGACCATTCACATGGTCTGAAGTTGGATCCCCTGCTCACGCACTCCTGATATCTATGGTTGGCCTGCAAAATTTGGGCTACCGATATCACACTCTGAAAATTCCATACTTGTACCAAAAATACGATGTGGAATCAAGCTGAAATCAAAAAAGAAAAAGTTATTTTGCTTCTCCAATACCCCTCACGACTGAATCATGTAAATGAATAAGGCGAACAGTGAAGATGTCTAGTCTTGAGTGCTGATTCAGATCTTCTTACCTGAAATGCGATCAGTCATCATGATCTCACCAGTTTTTGCTAGTAAATTGTTTAACTTTATCACTAAATGGAGCTCGATTTCATGCATAGTATTTCCTTAGACTTCTTACTAATTCATTTCTAAAGCCTCATTGTCTTATAACTATCACTTGCACCTAACTCGTCATACACATGAAGCTTTTTTTACAACTAAGCAAATCAGATGAATACCTTTTTCATTTTGTTCATGTTGAAATTGTCCTTAAAAAAAAATAATAAGAATGACAATGAACATTTGCATAATACTGTCTTCTTCTTTTTTTTCTTTATTTCTTTCTACAAAACCTCGTCAATAAGATTTCACAATTGTATAATAGTTTAACTACACTTTAGTAATACATTTATGTCTCGCCTATTTTGTAAGTCTAGTTGTAACAGTTACAAAATGTCAAAGTAACATTTTCTATTCATTGTAAATACTCTCTCTGACTGACTGATTGACTGAAGGATGAATCAACCGAGGATAAGTTCGATTTATCACACTTAGAAAATGTCTGTCTGTTTGTCTGTTTTCGACATAGAACTTTACACCGATGTGCACCAGTTCAAGTCGCTACACTCCCTCCATGCAGCACACAAAACAAGAGAAGAAAGTAGAAGATATGCATAATAGAGACAGTAAACAGAGATGTGAGACAAAGGAATAGTAACAATTAAGAACAATATAGTTTCGTTAGAAATCATAAGTCACAAGGAGTGGATGCATCTGCGCCAGCCATTGAGAACGATTTTGAGCCATGTCACCAATTGTTTCCAACCATTGGTTTTTACCGTCCCGAGGACCCCAACCAGGAAGCCAGTCTACACCTTCCTACGTGGCTTAAGCAAACTGTTGTAGATTTCATTGACTGGTGCCGTCATGTTTTGGTTTGACCGCCGCTAGCTCTTTTCCAGCCTCACCCTATGTCAGCTAACATTGCCTGTCGGTCGAGGAAGGCGATGACTAGGCAGGATTGCGTAGCACATGTCCTAACCATCTCAGTCAATGTAGCTTCACAGCCTCGTCAATTGATTTCCCCTCCCACCTACCTAGCACTTGACCGACGGCTAACCTCAATATTGCTCACCTTATTGTACCACTTCACACGGGAGATAGAACGCAGACACCTATAATCAAAGACAGCTAGTCTTTTCATGTCTTCCACTCTCAGTGGCCAGGTTTCACAACCATAAAGGAGGACGGAGCGGACTGATGAGCAATACACTCGCCCTTTGGTCGGTAGAAAATGTATATAAAACTAGGGGACAGAAATGCAGTGCAATAAAACGTCTTCTCCTCATAAAATGTCCCCGCAAAACCTTGTCGTAATAACAGATCAGACGGAATCATATCCTTCAATATGTGTACAATAAATTAAATCAAGCGTTCAAGATAGAAGTTACCGGTTATCTTTACATCAGATGACAAATCTGCATAAACTTTCAAATAGGATACATAAGTCCGTGTAGAGTACCTCAACTGGTAATGCTTGCCCAGCCATTCATTGCCACAACACTTCTCCATCGACAGAATCAAATATTGTCTTCAGGTCAATAAAAATATGTCAACTGTCAAACTCCATTGAGTGTTTCTGTGTTCTGGATCTTGTCGAAGGGTGAAAATTTGATCTGTGTGTCCTCCTCCAGTCCTGAAGTCTGTCTGATTTTCTTGGGTTTGGTTTCCATGAACGTCATTTAGCCTTTTGAAGAATATGAAACCTTAGAAGCTGTACTCCCCTGTGATTATCATATGAAGATTTGTTCCCTTCCATATAAATCAGCATAATCAGAGAACAGCCCATTCTTCCTGAGTTTGGACGGATGGTATTTGTAGTTTATATGTGAAACATTTGAACTACTCTTTAAAGCTTTTCAGTTCAGTTTTGATTTGCCTCTTGAGTTATTTGACCGAAATGCTCTGCCTCTGTTGACATGTCGCCTCGTAGTGTGGACGCTTCGATGATGCATGGCGACAACAGCAGTGGAATCCAGCATGCGCATCCTACTCGAGCATTTTTGGGACCAATATCCCAAACGAGATTAAGCAGGTAGCGCCAGTGTTACCAGTTTCTGGTGCCTTGTTCATTTCTTTTGCTCTAGTCACCTATTATTGTTCATAATCGTTGAAAAGACTTGGTCTGTCTAAGCTTGAGCAGCTCTCCTTTTTCAACATCTCCGGAGCCAACCAGTAGCAGTCCCTCAACATCAATCAGTTCAGATGAAACTGAAAATACCCAGGGGTATATGCTAAACTCTGACCGTATGTTGTCAATACATCACTATTTTCTAAAAAAAGACTAGATACGATAATGCTTGTGATACATTTGTGGGTTTTGAAATGGAACAATTTACAATAATTTATATTTTTAATGACTTCTTAGAAGCATTGATAACTTTTTGATTCTGGTAAGATTTCGAACAAAATCAAAAGCTTATCAGTATGTGTAAATAACCACCAAAAATGTAATTATATTGACTTAAATATGACGCGAAGGTTCATCAAAAAGATTATTGCTGTCAAATTCAGACAGGCTCTTGGTTACTCCCCACATAAATATAGGCTTTTGGGTTCTCCTCAAAAGAGAACCATTGGAAAACCTGGGAGTACTGCACAACTGTTCCGTCCTAGTTTGGGACTTCTCATTAGTACGCACCCGCCAGGGTTCGAACCCAAGGCCTTCTGGTTAGAATGTAAGCTTTTAGACCATTAAGGCACTGGGACCCGAACCAACAGCTCACGAATCCCAACTTCTAGCAACTGGCGATACAGCTTGACCACTGGCCAACATCATCGGTGAGTATTTGTCCCCACACCTGACCTACTGAGCCCCACGGGTCACGACTTCTCACTAAAGCCTGGGTAATTACCTGAATAGGGCTATTTGCTATTGAGCATCAGACTGATTGCGGATGAAACTGGCTTGGTGGTGACGCAATGTTGTAAATCGGCAGACTTATAGAGTCCCAAACTAGGACAAAACCGCTCTCCAGTATTCCAAGATTTTCCATTGGAACTCTAACCGATGTCAGCTAATAATGAAATTCGGTAACTAAAAAACATTGTTGTATTTAGAATAGTCATTTGAACCTAGTATATGAATACACACACCCTAATATATCACTTGTAACCACTGTTTACTGTGAAACTTATTATGGAACACAAACAACCATGGTAGATTAATCTCTTTCTACCACACACACACACACATCTAACTATTTTATTTTTTTAATATTTCAACCCTGCCCCACCCTATTAAGCGATTATTTTCAAGTGAAAGCATTGTAATCACTCAGCTTTTTTTCTGAATGACGCAACTCACTTGTGTCACTCCTACTTGATCCAGCTAAATTTCTACGTTCCGATAATCTAGTCGACCTTGACCTACTAGTGTGACCTATGTAATTGACCCCATAGTCATTGTATGTTATTCAACAAGTTATATTTTTTTTCCTAATTGAATCTATTGGAGCTTATCTGTGAGTCAGTTGGTTGGTTCTAAAGCCATCCTAATTTCTACATAGGGCCTTTGACGTTGTTTCCTTTTATGGTAGTACTAAAGAGGCTTTAAATTCCTTATTGTCTGTATGTTTTTTTTTTTCATTATTTACATTACTATTCATATTTCCCTCATAATTCTTAGCATACTTTTGAATAAATTCTGATGGGTAATATTTTCCTTATCTCTTAGATTTCATTATTTAAATCTACTGACTTACTAGTCAGATTTTTCGTGGCAACTCGAACTGCTGCACTTCGGTGCCAAGTTCTATATTGAATCCAGACAGACAGACAGTCAGATTTTTGGTTGAATTACATAAAAATTTAACTAAACCTACACCTCTACCAATATTTAGTAGAATAATTCAAAGTCTAAGTACCTTTTAGAAAGTAACGGTTTTCTAAAGACGCTGCTATCTAACCTCACCACGTTGTTCTCGTTTTATTTTACAATCGAACATGAGATTAACTCATCCTGTTCATTTTCTAACTAAAAAGTAAACTGGATTTCATCTACTACTTGGTAGTCTATATTGTTGAAAGCCTAGGGATATGTTCAGATTTCAAAACATTAAATGTGCTGTCTACATCATCAGTGGATTTCATGATACCACTAGTGGAGGAGGTGTGGAAAGGGAGTCAGGTACCTGTTGATTGGAGGAAAGGTTACCTATTCAAACTGCCAAAGAACGGAGACTTAAGTCAAATCAAGAATTGGTGCAGCATAATGCACCTACCTGTGCCAAGAAAAATACTAAGCCGCATCATCCTGGAGAGAATCAAACATGCCCTGGATGAGAAACTTCGACCGGAACAGACTGGATTCGGGAGGAACAAGTCGTGCATCCGTAGTATCACAACACTACGTATCATCATTGAACAAAGCTTGAAATGGTAGTCAGTTCTGTACATCAACTTTATCGACTGTGAAAAAGGCCTTCAGCGTCGATCGAGAGTTGATTTGGAAACTAGTTCGCTACAATGGGGTTCCACCAACAATTATACACCTCATCCAACAGTTGTACGACAATGCTCCATGCCAAGTAATCCACAACGGGAAACTCGCGGTGTACCTCGAAGTGAAGACGGGAGTAAGAAAAGCTGGCTGCCTACTATCTCCAACGATTTTCCTGAGTATGGGTGGTAGACTGGATAATGAGACAGAACGCAGTGGGCAACGAGGAGACAGGCATAAAATGGACCAACACAAAATACTTGGAGGATCTGAACTTCGCCGATGAAATTTGTCTGATTTCCCACAAACTGGAAGATATACAAGTGAAAAGCAACAAGTTGGCAGAAAAAGCATCAAAGATAGGACGCCAAGTAAATATAGAGAAAACAGAGGTAATGAAGATTCCAGGGGAACGCCAACAGCAACAACAACAGACAACAATCAACATAAATGGCAGGAATCTGCAAGAAACAACCTCCTTTACCTACCGACATACCTGGAAGCATCGTTTCAACTACAGGTGAACGGAACTGATGAGGATGTCAATGCGAGGATCGGGAAAGCAAGGCAAGATTTCATCACTCTCAAGTCTCTGTGGAGATCAACAGTACTGAGCACGAAAAATAAGATCCCAATTTTAAACTACAATGGAGAACCAGTGCTACTATACGGATTAGAGACTTGGCGCGTCACGAAGGTCACTTCAAACAAATACAGGCATTCATCAACAGCTGTCTTCGCTCAATACTCAAGATCAGATGACCGGCTAGAAAAAATCACCAACAGAGATCTCTGGAAAACAATGAATCAACCAGTAAACACTCTGGATAGGATTTTATATTTGATAAATAACACAGTGTTGTACAGTAATATTAATTGATAACCTTTCAAGCACAAATTATTGCCACTCATAATCATGTCAATTTTACTAACACAACTTTTTTCCCTCATTTATATACATGTATGGAATCGATTAGATATTTGAATAAAAATCAATATAGGATAAGATACATTCAGAAATAATAATAATATGAGTGTTATTGATCCATTACAATCAGATGGGAAATAAGACGAGTGTTTTTATAGTCATAATGAGTTACTTGTTGGAATGTCGTGATGTGCTTGAATTGAAATAGAACTTTACGATTATTTGTTAATCTCCTCTGATTTGACTGGCGGCAATAATATCTTCCATATTTCTGGTATTCGCATTGAGTCAAGCATGTTAGAAAAGTTTTATGGATAGATTTATATGATTTCAAATTACATCCAATAAACTTTTCTAATATGGAGTTCCATTCTGCCCTCAGTTGCCTAATTCTTTTCTTAATCATATATGAGAAATCTTTTATTTTCAATTGGTTGCATTTCTAATACTAGCCAACTTACATTGCACAGATCGTACAATTGAAAAGATATGGCCTTCATTCATATACTGCGTATCATCTCTATCAGATATTACTAAACTTGTAATAGGTTGTGGATTTTTGGTTGTTTTTTCTTGTTTTTTTTTTTTACATTCTTGCATGTTGATTCAGCAGTATAATCCAGGCATAAAATGTAAACTCAACATGAATTTAAAACTGATTACCATTCATAGAAATAAAATGCTAAAGTTAGTCCATTAATATCAGTATTATTATTATTATTTCTACTGCACTTTAACTTAATTAATTATAAAACTTTATGAACTAAGAGAATACATCAACACAATGGAATGTAAATTTTTAAATAAATTCTTTATATCACATTGAACAAAGCAATAAGAAACAACAAATGTAACCATGATAATATAGATGATTGTCATGGTAGAAAATAAGAGACCTGGTAAAAGAATGTTTATTTGGAATATGGTATATGTATATAATGTACACTTCAAACCATAATTTACACGAATCCACCGTAGTGTGCTGCATTTGACCTTCCTTCATGTTGTGTTTCTGTGTGTGTGTGTGTGTGTTCCTTTCACGTCTTCCACATATCTCTGCGATGCTGTATCATTTACTGTTGCTGACATCAAATCTTCAAGTATTGGTTTTGAAGGGATTTTGTTTGATTGGTTGGAGAATTTCATCATGAGCTGATATCAGTTAGAGAACCACTGGAAAACCTGGGAGTACTGGACAGCTGTTTCGTCCTAGTTTGGGATTCTTCATCAGTACGCACCCACCGGGTTGGATCGGGTCCCAGTGGCTCAATGGTCTACGAGGTCGCTTGCCTTGTAACTAGAAGGTCCTGAGTTCGAACCGCGATGAGCGCATACTGATGAAGAGTCCCAAACTAAGACGAAACAGCTGCCCAGTACCCCCAGGTTTTCCAGTGGTTCTCTAACTGATGTCAGCTCATGATGATATCACATCTATCTCCCTGTTATTTGATGCGTGTTTTTTATGCTGATGAAAGTCTTCTTTGTATACTATTGATAAATCTTATCAGTAGTACACGCCACAGTATCAACTCATTATTTATTTTTTTTTATGTCTTCTCAGCTAAGTAAAAGCTGAACAATATGAAAATATAAATTACATGTGGGATTTTAGGAGAAACTGATAGGAAATAAAAGTAACATAAATTCGCAGTGATGTAAGATATAAAATAATGTGCTAAAGGGATATACTATTTATGGAAACAAAAAGGCAGATTAAAAAAAAGGTTTTTGGTTTATAAACAAAATTTATCTATAAAGAGTATATCAGTATGGCAGGCTACATAATATCATCAGAGAGTAGGTTTTTATAGTATCCTTCTTGTGCGTTGAAGTTTCTGTAGTATTTTCTTATCTACGAAGCATCATTTCAACCACAAACGGATGGGGTAAAAGATTTCAAAGCAAGAATAGAAAAAGCAAGATACACCTCAATCAATCTGAAATTAGCTTGGAAATCGTCTGCACCCTGCCTCAACATAAAGAATAAGATTTGGATTTTCAACACAAATGTGAAGTCAGTCAGTTCTTTTATACGAGTCAGAAACTTGCACTGAGTGTCACAAAAAGATTTCCAACAGGCCAATACAGACTTTTACCAACAGCTGTCTTCACTATCTCCATACTGAAGATCAAATGGTCAGTTGGCCAGCCAGGAAGAATTAGGAACAACAAACTCCGTCTGGGAACAAACCAACGAAGAGCCGACTGGTCAACAAATATGTAGGAGAAAATGGAGGTGGATTGGGCATGCCCTATTAAGGAGACCGTCGAATGACATTATGCGCAACTGAGGCCATCGCTCGAGTGGAATGCGAATGGGTAACGACGAGTGGGTCGTCAGTGCTAGGGTGACATGGAGGAGATAGTGTGGCGAAGAGGAGGTGAGGATTATGGGCAATCATGGACCCAAGTGAAGAGGACAATAAAAAATGGAACAAAGTACAGATGAGTTGATGAAACCCTATGTTCCACCCGGAACCCAAGGGAACAATAATGATAATAATGTTTTTATAAAACGGTAAATAAGGAGTAGGATGAGTGATGTTAAAATCAGGAGATATAGGAGAATGTATGACGCTGTCGAAATTATATGATTTTGTTTTGTTAATTTAATCACCATCGTCCTTTTGTGTTGGGTTTCAACCGTTTGATAACGATTGTCTCATAAAAACACAGCAGGCTAGATTTCTTCCTTCTGTTGATTATTTTAAACACCTTCAAATTGTCCACAATCGTTTATGAGCTCATCTTGTAGCCGGAAGGTCCTGAGTTCGAACCCCAGTAAATGCATACTGCTAAAGAGTCTCAAACAGTTGTCCAGTACTTCCTGCACTTACAATAGTTCTCTAACTGATATCAGTTAGTGATCAAACCTGTAGCCAATCAATTCCTTGATAAGGGTCCATGATATGACCACTTTTCAAATCTCTATTGCCTGACATATGACCAGATGGTTGACTTTGCAGCAATTTTTTTTTCTAATTCTAAAATTTTCATTTCTTTCTATTATATTTTTTAATGAAGCCCTGTAAATACTGATGAGATTATTGCTCTTGGATCGTACGATAAAGATCAGACATATACATCTGGAAAGGTAAGAATTCTATATATTTATAAATACACATTCTTCTAATAGACTGCTTTAAAATATAGCCGTCATTAATGTTAACAATGATGATGCTTTCTTTATACTATCTGAAATTGTAGCTTATTAGTTTGGTTTTTGTCGGGTGGTTTACGCATAAATATTTAGATGGTTTGTTTGACCTTTGTTCATCAACTTTCAAACGAACAACAACAAAAAAATAGTTTATAACTATGTAATCAACTATTTTTCTTTTTGTGCAGCAATATTGATGTTTTTTTCCATGGTCCATTTTTTTCCAAAACGTATAGGCAGATCATGGTGCATTTTTATGTTATTTTAATTATTTATTTAAGTGGTTTTCTGTACCCTCTGTTGATTGATTATATTGGTGTCCGTCAAGGATGCCCTTTATCCCCTTTTCTATTCAACTTCATCATAGATGTACTAATGGACTTAACCCTAAGTGACTTCAGCGACTCAGAGATTGACTTGCTACCAGGGAATAATCTCGTTGACTTAGAATATGCAGACGATATACTCCTCCGTGCTAGACGAGGACGCTGACAAAATGCAGAGTCTTCTAAACACCTTGATCTGCAATCTACGAATGTTTGGCATGCGATTCGCTCCCGTCAAATGCAAGATGATGTTACAGGACTGGACTACACCGACTCCTAGATTAGAAATAGGAAGTGAAGTGGTAGAGCACGTTCACCGCTTCACTTATTTGGGAAGTACCATTAGCCCCAACGGGTTGATCTCTGACGAAATCTCAGCACGGACACAGAGAGCTAGTTTCGCATATGCCAGTTTAGCCGTCTCTGGCCTAGACGAGATATCTGACTATCGACCAAAGGGCGAGTGTATTGCTCATCAGTCCGCTCCGTCCTCCTTTATGGTTGTGAAACCTGGCCACTGAGAGTGGAAGACATGAAAAGACCGCTAGCTGTCTTTGATTATAGGTGTCTGCGTTCTATCTCCCGTGTGAAGTGGTACAATAAGGTGAGCAATATTGAGGTTAGCCGTCGGCCGAGTGCTAGGTAGGTGGCAAGGGAAATCAATTGACGAGGCTGTGAAGCTACATTGACTGAGATGGTTAGGACATGTGTTACGTATTCCTAGACATCGCCTTCCTCGACCGACAGGCAATGTTAGCTGACATAGGGTGAGGCTGGAAAAGAGCTAGCGGCGGTCAAACCAAAACATGACGGCACCAGTCAATGAAATCTACAACAGTTTGCTTAAGCCACGTAGGAAGGTGTAGACTGGCTTCCTGGTTGGGGTCCTCGGGACGGTAAAAACCAATGGTTGGAAACAATTGGTGACATGGCTCAAAATCGTTCTCAATGGCTGGCGCAGATGCATCCACTCCTTGTGACTTATGATTTCTAACGAAACTATATTGTTCTTAATTGTTACTATTCCTTTGTCTCACATCTCTGTTTACTGTCTCTATTATGCATATCTTCTACTTTCTTCTCTTGTTTTGTGTGCTGCATGGAGGGAGTGTAGCGACTTGAACTGGTGCACATCGGTGTAAAGTTCTATGTCGAAAACAGACAGACAGATTATATTGGACTAAACACGCCTTGCTCTTTTTGACATTTAGGTTCATAGTACAGAAGCTTCAATGATGCCTGGAGGTTGACATCATATTGTTATTCGGTTGATGGTGGTCAGCAGTGGAATCCATGGTATACAATTTAGTTCAACGGAGGACTTGTCAGCTGGATCTGCTTGCCTACTCAACGAATGTTGCTGTTCCCACTGACACTACAATCCAGCACCTATTGTTTCAAACTCTGATACAAGTCTAAGTAGAAAAACTATCACTTATTAGAGATACATTTACATATACGAAAAAGCCATAGAGAATCGACACTATCAATTTTCACAAAAAGCCTCATATACTCTCTTTCCTCAAGGATCTGTAAAATATGTACTGAGGAATCAACTGACAAAGAATTGAAAAATCTCCGAGGGATCTTGGCGGAAAATGGTTTCCCAGCCATATTCATAGACAAGAATCGGAAACCCTGGGAAATGTCTGAAGAGGGCTAAGTCGCCCTGAAAAAGATGCTGATGTTTAATCTTGAATTTATAAGTGATACTGAAGCAGAAATTCTCCTAAAACGGCTTTCGAAATCTCTCAGTGATATTTTTCTGCAAGAAACTATTCAACCAGCACGTGAAAGACAAGCTGTCGGATTGGACAACCACCTCAGACTTTTTCTTTCGGTGCAAAGAGGTTCATCATACTGAAGTTTCTTTAGCAATTTTGTTTACAGGGTGCGGTTGCTAGCCTCACGCCTGAGAAAGGAATGATTACATTAAGTTAAAGTTTAGAGAGAAGCGACCTTTTTGGTTGCTCCCCTCAAAATCGGAAAATAACGGACAATTTTTTTATTACTACACTTTTAATCTCCTTATTGCACAAAAAGTCAATTTTCTCAGTAATTATGATCCTAATATGCTTTTTATCCTTTTTATCTTCCTGTTTATTACGCTTTGGAATTTTATTAAATTGACTCGACCGGAAATAGTTCTGGAACTTTCTCACTCATTTACTATAAATACACGAATGTACAACCTAGCTGATGACTTTGTTGTAAAGAAAACTTTCTGTAATCGTCCTCTTAATATTTCCTAAGATGTGCCTACATCCAGCTGACGAGTCCGACATTGGACAAAATTTGCAACCACTGTCACCACGAAATAACATCATATTGATCTTTAGACACTAGGAGCTGACATACCAACAAAGACTCAGCATTTTAGTAGTCTAGTATAATCAATAAACAGAGAAAATAAAAATAACAAGTGCACGCTCTGCACTTGAGGTGGTTCCAATGGCCTAACGGACAGTGTATTGGGGTTTGAATCTCAGTTGGGGTAGCACCACCACTGGGGATTTAGGTAATCTGTCTTTCTTGTTTCACTCTATTATTCACAGTTGTTATGAGATGGTGTATGATGCTACTCCAGTTGCTGAATGTAAAGTAGGTTGAGTGGGATTGGAACTGGTCACCGAATGATTGAAATTCAAGTAATTGAACCAAAGAACCATGTCTGCATGTTTACATGCAACTGGAAATTTCCATTTAGGACTAAATGCACATCCTAGATTCTACTGCTACTATCATTCAAATAACTACATTTTATATTGTTCATCGGTGGCACAGCGGTTAGGACGCTAGCCAACCATGCACATGATCCAGAGTTCGACCCCCGGCCGACTTACTCCTTTACCTTGCTAAGCCAGAAATAATGCTGGTAAAGAGGAAAGGTTGGGCATGAGGCTAGCAACCCCATCCTGTAAAATTAAACACTGCCACAGAAACATCAAGTCAATGGCTTGAGGCCTTATGTTCCACTGGGAACGTGAAGGACCGAAAGCTGCCACCTTGACGTGGTGGTCGGGCTTGAACACCGCAATGATCTATTCAAGCTATACTGGCTGAGACTTATGTCTCTTGAGGTTCTACCATGCCAGGCAGGTTGTTTGGATAGCGGTTAAACAAAAAGCAGCTACCCAATCCAACATCATGTCCAATACAAAATTACAAAATTTCATGCCGGATCGGCCGTGGCCCGGATTAACAACGACCGCGCTTCCTGCTGCCGTGTCACAGGGCAGGAGTGATAAATCTGCTACTGAGACACACCAAACAAAAAAGAACGAACAAAAACAGGCCGCGTGTGACCGGCCTCAAGCAGTTGTCCCCTGGGCTCTGCGGTCACGCAACCAACTTCCACGGTGTGGGCAGCCGGGAAGTAACAATCGCCCTCACAATCCGAAATGCACACGAAACCTCTCTATTACTCACTCATCTTTGTCTTCATCTTCATCTCTATCATCTTGCCTTCCTTCCACTGATGCAACTCCTCGACTTGATAGCTCTCCACTTCCTCTCCACTCTGCGTCCACTAAAAACGATGGAAGCCAAAAAACCACCACCGACAGCCTCTTAAAGCCGCGCCACCAATTTCATATAGGAGCTCTTAATGTTAGGACACTTTGCCAAATAGGACAACAAGCATCACTAGCCAAGACCCTGGCATCACGAGCCATTGATGTATGCTGTGTTTCAGAAACACGCATACAAGACCCAAGTGTGGTTATTCACCTAACCCCACCTGGCCAACAGGTTGAATCTGCAAAATTCACCTTGAGGGTGTCAGGAGATGCCACAGCTAGTTCACGAGGATTAGCTGGCGTAGGGATAGCTTTGAGTACTAGGGCAGAAAAGACATTGCTTGACTGGATCCCGGTAGATAGCCGAATGTGTGCTGTCCGCCTGAACGGATCAGTAAGAAGGAGGAAGGACTGCACTACTCGCCGATGCCTTTTCGTAATCTCCGCCTACGCCCCCACTGACTGCAGTTCAGATGAAACGAAGGATGAGTTCTACCAAAAGCTGTCTAGTTTGGTGCGAAAGGCTAAACGCTCAGACATAGTCGTTCTAGCTGGTGACTTTAACGCTCAAGTAGGGAAATTGTGTCAATCTGAGAAGGATGTCGGTGGCACCTATGGAGCTCCGTGCCAGCGAACCGACAACGGTGACCGTCTCCTACAGTTCTGCTCTGATAATCATTTGTTTCTTGTAAGCACTAACTTTAAACACAAGGAGAGACACTGTTTGACTTGGAGACCCCCTTCATCAAACCAACGCTGGACACAAATAGACCACATAGCAATAAGCTATCGTTGGCGTGGGTCGGTAGGAGATTGTCGCTCCTTCTGGAACACGTGCGTAGATACCGACCATGCACTGGTCCGCGCTCGGGTGTGCTTACGACTGAACGGACGTAGGAAACAGCTGGCGGTAAAACCATCACGTCCCCAGCTCGATCAGGAAACTAAATCCGTATTTGAGGAAGAACTAGCTAAACACATATCTGTGTTCGACAGCTGTGCTCACCCTGAAGAAGCTTGGAAAAATATCCAGGCAGCCATAGATACAGCTGTAAAAGCTGTGAATAAGGTAAACCCAAAGGTGAGTAAAAACCACTGGATCTCCACCGCCTCATCCGAACTGATAGATGCTAGAAGACTTATTCCGGCGAGCTCCGAATTCAATGAGGAGCGAAAGCTGCACAAGAGGAAACTTACGAAAAGTCTCCGCAAGGACCGTGAACAGTGGTGGGCGACAAAAGCCAAAGAGATGGAGAAAGCTTCGAGGATAGGCAACACCAGGCAACTCTTTGGACTCATCAGGGAAACGGGTGGGAGAAGACAAATCATCAGTGAGACAATCTCGGAAAAAAATGGCACTATAATTAGCTCCCAGGATAGACGACTGGATCGTTGGAAAGAGCATTATGAGGAGCAGTTTAATTTGCCCACAGCCACGCTCAACCTTCCGAGCATCCAACACCTCCCTGAATGGGATATAAACACAGGTCCTCCGTCACTAACTGAGGTTACTAAAGCTGTCACCAATCTGAAACTAGGCAAAGCAGCGGGACCTGATGGAATGACTCCAGAGGTATTTAAGTACGGTGGAGACAGCTTACTGTCCGGATTAACTGAGGTACTAGGCAGCGTCTGGGAATCAGAAGAAGTCCCATCGGGTTGGTGTAAGTCACTGATTATCCCCATATACAAGAAGGGAGACAAGTCTTCCTGTGATAATCACAGAGGGATTAGCTTGACTAATATAGTATCTAAAGTCTTAGGCTCAATAATCATGCGTAGACTGAGTGGTGCTCGGGAAGCACAAACACGAGAGAGCCAGGCAGGCTTTAGACCAGGAAGAGGGTGTATTGATCATATCTTCACCCTCCGACAGATTCTAGAACATAGGCATTCCTACCGGCGTCCAACAGTCATTATATTTCTTGACCTAAAGGCAGCATTCGACTCTGTCGATCGGGAAGTTCTCTGGAGATGCTTGGCTGTAAAGGGAATTCCGAGAAAATATATTGCACTGATTAAGGCACTCTACTCGTACTCATACAGCCAGGTGAGGGCTTACGGCGAGCTGTCATCTGAACTGATGACGACCAGTGGTGTCCGTCAAGGATGCCCATTATCTCCTTTTCTATTCAACTTCATCATAGATGTGTTAATGGACTTAACCCTAGGTGACTTCAGCGACTCAGGGATTGACTTGCTACCGGGGAATAATCTCGTTGACTTGGAATATGCAGACGATATAGTCCTTCTAGGCGAAGACGCTGACGAAATGCAGAGTCTTCTAAACACCTTGAGCCGCAATCTACGAATGTTTGGCATGCGATTCGCTCCCGCCAAATGCAAGATGATGTTACAGGACTGGACTACATCGACGCCTAGTTTAAAAATAGGAAGTGAAGTGGTAGAGCACGTTGACCGCTTCACTTATTTGGGAAGTACCATCAGCCCCAACGGGCTGATCTCTGACGAAATCTCAGCACGAATACAAGGGGCTCGTTTCGCATTTGTTAGTTTACGCCGACTCTGGCGTAGACGAGATGTTCGACTATCGACCAAAGGGCGGGTGTACTGCTCATCAGTCCGCTCCGTCCTCCTTTATGGTTGTGAGACCTGGCCACTGAGAGTGGAAGACATGAAAAGACTAGCTGTCTTTGATCATAGGTGCCTGCGTTCTATTTCCCGTGTAAAGTGGCATAATAAGGTGAGCAACATGGAGGTTAGGCGTAGAGTTCTAGGTAAACAGGGGAAATCAATCGACGAAGTCGTGAAGCTACAAAGACTGAGATGGTTAGGACATGTGTTACGTATGCCAAGCCATCGCCTCCCTCGACGAGCAATGTTAGCGGATATAGGGTCAGGCTGGAAAAAAGCTAGCGGCGGTCAAACAAAAACTTGGCATCAGTCAATGAAATCCACAACAGTTGGTCTAAGCCACGTAGGAAGGTGTAGACTTCCAGGCTGGGGTCCTCGGGACGGTAAAAATCTATGGTTGGAAACAATTGGTGACATGGCTCAAAATCGTTCTCAGTGGCGCAGATGCATCCACTCCCTGTGACTTATGATCTTCAATGAAACTGTTTTGTATTTCTTTATTACTCCTTTGTCTCACACCTCTGCTCACTGTTTCTATTATGCTTTTCTTGTACTTTCTTCTCTTGCTTCGCGTGCTACACGGAATGTGGCGACTTGAACTTCCGCACATTTGTGCAAAGTTCTATGTCGAAAACAGACAGACAGACAGAAGGAAAAAAACTTGTTCATCTGGTATTATTAACATCTATTAATATTTACTCTGTAACTTTTCAAATGAAACCTATTGTTCATAATCATGTTTAGATTAAATCACAACTTCTTGAGACCGCTCTTATTGTTTTGTAAATTAGTATTCTTCCATTTTTATTAGTATCAGAATTCTACTAATAGGTGCGATAGGTGTTCATTTGTTTCTGTTAAATTGATTGCATACTAACTTGATACAAAAAGCTTCAACAGTAAGGTTCTTTCTGCACATCGTATAGTCTGGTAATATTTCGACTCCTGTATTGCCATATAATATATATATATATTCACTCGACACCACCTGGCCAACATTTTGAATCTACAAAATTCACCCTATTTGTGTCAAGAAATTCTAGGGAAGGGGAAACGAAGGCTTCGCAGTTAAATCGTCTAGCTCACAGAACACAAATAAATTAAATAACAGAATTGTAGAAAAAAGCTGGAAGTTATTTGGCTACGTTGATATCATTATGGGCAATAGGTTGTGCTCCAGTGATCGATTTCTGGCACCTAGAAGATTTTAAGCAGCCAGTCTACATCTCCCTAATTAGCTGAAATCTACACTTAATACCTTCATTGGCTGCATTTCCTCTGAGAATACATTTACTCGATATCACATCAAGAGTCCTGCAGTGGGACATAAATGAGAAGTGACGAGTCAGGCATCTAATAGTGATATGAAGAAGATGGAATGAAAGCTTGTGGGTAGTCGTGGAGCCAAAGTACTGCTGAAACCGTATGTTACATTAGGAACGGAGCTAGCAAATAATAATATGCTTCATGGATTACAGCCATCTTCTCGTTCGACCCACCCCCAACCACTTTTTTCCAACCTGCTTCTGCTTCAGTTAACACTACTGATCTAGGAAGGAAGGGTTAGACTAGATAGACCTACTAACCCCTGTATGTTGGAGCTCCACGATCAAAGACCTCTAACCTTGTTATAAATCCTACTGTCAAAGCTCTTGTCTCACCGCCGTAAAGTAGAACTGATTCACAATACACACTAGCATTTGGTGCAGACCAGTCGCGTAGCATTATCTCATCCTTCAAAAGTTCGGACTATCATTCCGAAAATACTCATGTTTACTACAAAGTGTTCAAGAGGCTCAGGATATTGTCAGCATTTTCGTCTTAAAAGACTTTGTCATCTACTTATTTGAAGCCAATAAAACCTTTTCGTTGTATCCACAAAATCCCTTAGTCATCGAAGTCAGTCAAAGTTACATCCATCGTTGTGTCTATAGTTTAATTAAATACAGATGAATGCTTTAGACATCTTCAACTGTCACTACCCTTTGAAGTCGCTGCAGAAGATAACTCAAGGATAATTCGAATTTCAAATCAAGAAATTTGTCACTTACCAGTATTCTGTTGTTTTATTTCCTAGTTTGGCACTAAATTTTAAATTGTACAGCAACTGTCTATGCAGAAAACAAGGCAATAGTTAGGTTTTGTGTGTCTCAGCTGAAATCAGTTACTAATTTATGTACCTTCGTGAAAGTGTTGCGTAACACCGATGTTAGCGTATATCTGCGTCAAACGTCACTGATTGTCATCATTGTAGATGAGGACTTGTCGTAAGCTTCTGCTTAAATGTATGAATGGGGCTAAATAAAATACCTCCAGTTGCACAACATTTTAGTGGTTTGTTTATCATCAAACACGAGTATTGTAATAGGTCTATGGATGAAGAAATATGACAAGCGTTTAACCACGCTCGTTAGTATACCTACTTTTCAGAAAAGTGTGGAGTTTGTTACTGATAAGAATTATTAGCAGTATACAGACGCAGATCGGTAAGAAGTAGCCATACTGGAAACAAAATTTTAAGTCAGTGGCTACAGAAGTAGAAGCGTTTATTTCTCACGTGTGGTCAGCATCCAGTCTCAAGTTCTAACCTTGAAAAATCAACAAACAATCGGGACAGTTTATTATCCGCCGACCTAACCAACCATAAATGTGACTAAAACGTATAAATATGGTGTGACTTCCCTCAATAAACAAGCCCGTTACCAAGTCTCTTACCTTCTCCCGCTACAAAATTACTTCAGGATAATGTAAGTTTAGTTGGAGGATTTCATCGTGAGCTGACACCAGCTAAAGAACCATGGTAAAACCTTCAGGGAATACTGGACAGCCGTTTCCTCCAAGTTTGTTATCCTTCATCTGTGCTCATCCACCGGGATTCGAACCCAGGACCTTCCGGTTACAAGGGCAGCTAGCTCGTAGACCACTCAGCCACTGGGACCCGATCCATTGGCCCACCCATGAATTCCAAATTCTGCCGAATCATGGCATAACGCGACCACTTCGCAATGTCTTCTTCGATGAGTTACTGCCTCACCTTCGATCTGCTATATCCTTTTGATCACGGCTTCCCACTAGAACGGTGGATACGTACCGATAAAGAGTCCCAAACTAGGACGAAACAGCTGTTTAGTACTCCCAAGTTTTCCAATGCTTCTCTAACTGATATCAGCTCATGATGAAATCCTCCAACCAATCAAATAAAATCCCTACAAAACCAATACTTGAAAATAACGCAGGTTTAGTTGCTTCTACATTTAATTCACCTTACATCACAACCAATAGAGGAACATGTGTTTAAAACTAGAGTAATATCAGCGCTTGTGAAGAAATGCAAATATGTGTTAAGGAAACGTATAGTTCCATTTCCAAAGAATAAAATAAGTTAGTATGTTAAATACGTTTAAAACACTTTACAAACTTCGATTATCTTGTATTGTCATTTTTCAAAAATAGTACCAGATGCTTACTACACACACACACACACTAAAGTACTGATAAAATCAATTTGCCTAGTGCTAAAGCCATCGAGTCAACTAGAATTATGTGCAACAGGAATGATTCAACACCTAACCCTGACTACTTATGCTACAAAGGATGAGAAGTAAATAAGGAGAACTATAAAATTTAAATTTTGAAGTTGTTTAATAATAATAATTTGCTTTACTCCAGAAACAGTACTAGTAGTACAGTGTGGAATTTTCACCACATATCTACAATATTGCACCTAATTTCATCGCACATTTAAAAGGAGTATTTCAAAAATTAAATATTAAAAAACAAAGTAAACACAAAACTAACAAAAAAATGCGAAAAAATACCGAGAAGTAGGATGGAAAATAAAAAACATATTAAGTACTATCTAAGTATTGGGTAGTGGAAGCTATGATATGTGTATGCGTGGTGAACAGTAACAGCTATAATCATACAAGAAGTTATGAAATGCTCTTAAGAATGTTTATAGCCAAATGATCAGTTAATTTGCTTGAACTACACTAAACAGTCATAAAATAAACATTTCAGGGTTTTTTTATTGTCAGCTCTAATGTGGTGTTTGTTGTGGTAGTGTAAGTAATCATGCATGATACAAAAATTTTAAGATGGTGATAGTGGCGTTCACAACCAAGATTGTCAGTTTTAATTTTGCCGAACACAAAAACAGTCACAAAACTAATATTACGTGATGGTTAATGACAGGGCAATTTTGTAATACTCATTGTGATAATATGGTCGGGACCAGTAGATACACAAGAGAAGGAATAGAATAAAGAATAAAAAAGTAAGCCAATGATAAGAATTTCAGGTAGCTAAGTATGTTTAAGAAGGTTGTTCACTATAGAATACAAATTAGAGAGAATAAGGGAGAAATAAAAGGGCCGAAATTATGTTATTAACAACAAAGCAAGTCATAGGTTTCGCGCTTAATATTGTTTCTGTCACTTAGAACACGGGCCACATACGGTATCGTTGAGTTCCTTTACTTGATTGTACGAGCATATATTATTTTGTACTGCTTTCTGGTTCTACCTGGATGAGATGCAAGGAGAGAGTTGGGAATAGAGGGGGGTGTTGGGGGTCAGAGAGTATGGTTTTAGACCATTTTCGCATGTATTCAGATGCCTTTCTAGTAATGTAGTGACGAGCTGACTGAGTTTTACACCACTAGTCCTACTAACTACCTTCAACATCCTTCTCAGGATGGTACAGCCCTTTATCAGTAACGCAGGAAAGACTAATGGGGAGCAGTAAAGTAGAATAGGTAAGATACGAGAGTTGACAAATTGTGAAAGCAGAGGTTGAATGTTATAACTGTGTTCGAAACGTCATCCAACAAATAATACTATTTCGCTGTAGTTATATATTCAATAAACAAAAATTCATTTGCTAAAACTTATAATATGAATCATCAGAACTGACTATAGAGTTTGTAAATCTAATCCTAAAGTACAAGTTCTACTGTACTTTTCTTTTTGTTATTAAGATTGATATATATATTTCAATAGGAAGCTTTCTGAACTGTTTGTATTTATCATTACAGTTTCGTAAGCTTAATTTTGTCTGTAATTATTGATTTTTTAAAGTTTGTTTTTGATCACAATCAACTGGGGTGCCTATTGTACTTTAATTCCTTTCACTAAATACTCTGAGCTCATCTTTTTTCCCTATTATCGCTTTTTAAACATCACATATAGATATATAAGTACTGACATTTATATTTGTTTATTTTCATTGTTAGGCTGAAATAACCTATTGGCTTGCACCAAAACACAATATGGGCATTGCTATTTCCCGATCTGTATGGGAAAAAATTAAAAGCTGTGAAAAGGTAAGTTTACATGGGATGCGGGGGGAGCTTTTCTTGTAGATTTTGTAGAAGTATAAAAGAACTACTACTAATACTATTTGTCTCATATCCAGATATTTGCTATTTACAACTTTTTATGAATGGACTACTGATAATGTTAAACAATTAGTTGTGAAAAAAAGTTGGTTACAGGATTTCATCATGAGCTGACATTAGTTAGAGAACCAGAAGGTCCTGGTTTCGAATGCCGGTGGGTGTGTGCTGCTGAAGAGTCCTGAACTAGGGCAAAACAGCTGTCCAGTACTCCCAGGTTTTCCAATGGTTCTCTAACTAATGTCAGCTTATGATGAAATCCTGTAACCAATCAACCAAATCCGTACAAACCAAGGCTTTAAAAAAGGTTGTCATTAACTTTCAATTTGAATTTTACTTGTGATGACAGAGGTACCCAACAACCAACAACAACAATGAGTACAAATCACTGTCAGCGGAAAAAAAAATTGGAAAGAAACCAGCTCCTTCACTTATCTAGGCGGCATCATTCCAACTACAGGCGGCACGGACGAGAATATCAAAGCAAAGACAGACCTTTACTACTCTAAAATCAGTAGGTTAATGTGCTGCACTCAACAGGAAAATCAGGGTTCGGACCTTCGACATTAATTTCAAGTCAATCGGTTCTCCTGTATAGTTCAGAGATTTGGCATATGCCTCGTCAAAAGCATTTCTCGCAGGCTACTGCAAACTCCCATCAACAAATGTCTTCGCAGCTTCTGCATTGGATACTAGATGACTGACCAGAAAGGATAGGGAAGCAGAAAGCCTGACAACGCTGACGAGACGTTTTAGTAACATCGCATGCAGATAGGCCGTCGATTGGAGCTTGAATGAGAAGCAACGAGTAAGACTTCCGAAAATGGTATGTAGGAGGCTGTGTGACTGAAATAAAAGCTTGTGAACAGTCGTTATGTCAGCTGTAGAGGACTACAGAGAACAAAGTCAAATGGAGGTGTGCTGCTGAAGTATTATCTTCCACCCAGAACCTGAGGAAGTAATAATAATGACTTGCAATGTATTATCTAGTGTCCATTAGATTCAAGAACCCTCCTAGGAATCAAAAAGTTCCCACTATTTTTCAAATTCAAAGTATCATTTAAATCCTCTGAATGTATTAAGTTTTTAGACAGATCATTTATTGAGGGAAATTGTCTTCAGTTAATTTGTTTTCTAATTCGAAATTTCCGTACTCTTTAGCTAATATAAATTTTAATGACTATAGCAAGGAAAAAGGCGTAACAATTAGTGTCTTTACGAGCACAGCTATAACTATAAATTTTCAAGGCTTCTTCAACGTATGACAAGTAAAGAAATATGCCTTCGTTAAGATTTGATTGGGTAATATCCATCGAAGAACCCGCATCTATATCACATGGGATTGTAAATAAAATCACTGAAAAAAGATTTTCTTTTTTACACCATACTGTTTGTATTATTGATTACTTAGGTGTTTCTAAAGCAAATATCGTATTTTCTACTCTACTCATGAAAACTACTAATGTTGTGAACAGGTGCAACGTGAATCCAGATAAACTGGTAAAATCACTGGTAATATACTACGGAATACTTATTTATTTAAAGGTCCTGAACGAAGAGTAAATATTTTGTAGTTTAACTGGACTGGGAATTCTGTAATGTGTGTTGACGTTAACGTATTGTCTAGAATAGGGTTTGTCAAGTTTTGGTCTGCATGAATATAATTGAGTTTAAATTGACCACTAACTGGAGTCATTTAGAGATACGTTGAAAAAGAAGGAGTACTGTGCAGCTGTCTCCTCCTAATTAGGAACTCTTCGGCATTACACACCCATGACCCCACTGGGGATCAAACCTGGGGGCCTTCAGGTTGCAAGACGATGTTGTATACCATTCAGCTGCTCAGACGAAATCCAATTGTCCACGCATCAATTTTAACTTCTGTCAATTCGTTATATATACATATATGCAGTATTTGTCCTCACATCCAGCTTGACTAACCCAGTTGGTCATGACTCGCCACTGTCACGAGTCGGTAGAAGTTAGAATCGATAAGCCAATAGATTCCGTTCCAGTGGCTAATTGGCCAAGAGCTCGCCTTGTAACCCATAGCCTTTGAGTTCAACACCCCATGACAGTGGGGCGGTGGGCGTGTACTGTTGAAGAGTTCCGAGCAAGGACGAGGTATCTGGTCCAATACCCTCTGACTTTCAGTGGTTTTCCAACTAAAGTTTTTTTCGTGATTAATCTTCGATTGAATAAAACTCCTGCATACCGAAACTTGAAAAGCTGTTTGGACTATTATTATTATTATTTAATTAAATTTTGGTGATTAGATTTTTAATCTGTCTTCAGACTTTTACAAAAATCTGAGACTTTATGTCACTCAATATTGCTAGTTTCACTGATGAAATAATAAGAGGTAATAATAACTTTGTAATCTTTTGCCACTTGTGATTGTTTTCTCTCATTCTATACTGATTTAAGTTTATTTGATGTACTTAATTCTTCCTTTCTTCTTCCCTGCAGATTTTTTGCACCTACGATGATTACAATTGGGATTGGACTTTAC
Organism: Trichobilharzia regenti; assembly: GCA_944472135.2. NCBI lineage: Eukaryota > Metazoa > Platyhelminthes > Trematoda > Strigeidida > Schistosomatidae > Trichobilharzia > Trichobilharzia regenti. Next base: position 43,026,314 of record OX235265.1, on the reverse strand, counting down.
AATATGTTGGTCAACACTGTTTCCCAAATAAACTGAAAGTGCTCACATTACCTGGCTCTACCCGTGTCTTTCATTTGGGTGAATGGTTAGTGAAGTAGTATTATTATTTCTGGCTAATAAAAATATCTTTTCAACGACTTCATTTTCAAGCTGTACAGTCGTATTTATGTTACAGAAAAAGGTTATTAAGTGGCACTAAATAATTGCTCAGTCAATGTACGTATATGTGTTTTTACTTATGAATAAATGGGTATTTTTCGAGATAATAAAAATATCCCATTACATTGAATAATCCCATACAGGTATCAAGAAAGACTAACGAAGAGAAGAAATGTATTGATTTTCAGTGGGCTCCTCATCTGTTACTATAACCCCAATATTTAGCTTGTAGAATTGAAAAATTGTTATGGTTATCAATAAAAAAAATTGAAATGCTCACTTTTTGTTGACATGTTGACTGCTAGTATGGAAGTGTCAATGATGTGTAGAGAAATTAAATCATGGTGGGCTGGCAGTGGAATCCAGATTATCGTTCTCATCCAATGTAGGACTCGTCAACTCTTCAGTGAGTGATGCTCTTCCTCCTAAGACTCAGACCCCAGCGTCTATCTTATCAAATACTGAAACGAGTCTTAGTAGAAGAAGTTGCATAAAATTTTTATTAAGCCTGTCTTCAGTCAGCTCTTCTGACTTGACGCTGCCTTCTTGGTATGGAATTTCAATTACTAAGTGTCAATGTAAAGAACAAAACAAGTTTGATTGCATGGAAGATTTCATCATGAGCTGAAATCAGTTAGAGAGCAACTGGAAAACCTGGGAGTACTGGATAGCTGTTTCGTCCTAGTTTGTGACTCTTCAGTGGTACGCACCCACCGGGGTTCGAACCTGGGGCCTTCTGGTTACAAGGTGAGTTCGTAGACCCGGTGGGTGCGTACCGACGAAGAGTCCCAAGCTAGGACGAAGCAGTCGTCCAGTACTATCAGGTTTTCCAGTGGTTCTCTAACGGATGTCAGCTCCTGATGAAATCCTCCAACCAATCATACAAAACCAATGCTTGAAAACAAAACAAGTTGTTCAGTGAAAAGTCTCTTTTCAGCAAATTCATTTTGCTTACCTATACATCCCCCCTTATTCACAATGTTTTTCACAAAAGGGAATAGTAATAAAAGTGATGAGTTTACATAGTCATAGTTGTTAATATTAATCAAAGCATAAAAGCACTTGAATCTAGTTATTACAGTGACATAATAAGATGAATATTCTAATGAATGAGTTGTAATCAGGTTGAAAATCTTATACGAATGAAAGTTCGACTGCACGTTAGAGTTTGACAGATAAAACAAGAGTTTAAAAAAATAAATAAACAAAGATCAAGTTGGTAGAAAAAACAAGGTTGAAACCATGACAATAGAAGTGATTAGAGCTTCAGTAATGCAGAAGGTGACGAAAGCATATTGTCTTTGACCGACTGTTCTTCATTTTGTAGATTACTTTGAAGGAATAGTTTATTGAGATAGAATGACTAGTGTTAACAAGGTGTTTAATGCCTCTATGGGGATTATTCATGAATTGCTAAGCATCATGGAGACAAAGGGAAGGTAGATTACGACTTTGTCGCATATTTTTCGAATTGTTATTGATTGGTTGCAGGATTTCATCTTAAGCTGACGTCAGTTAGAGAAGCATTAGAAAACTTGGGAGTCCTGGACAGCCAACTGTTTCTTCCTTGTCTGGGACTCTTCGTCAGTACCCACCCGTCGCCCCGGGCCATTGTATCGGGGCCTAGTGGCTTGAAAGTCTACGAGCTCGCCTTGTAACCAGAGGGTCCTGGGTTCAAACCCTGATGGTGGGTACGTGCGGATGAAGAGTCAAAAACTAGGAACAGCTGTCCAGTACTCCCAACTGGTTTTCCAACGGTTCTCCAACACATTTCATCTCATGATGAAATCCTGTAAGCAATCAGTCAGATCCCTACAAACCAATACTTGAAGACTGTTAGTATTTGACTAGTCCATAGTCCAAAAAGCATCCAATTGCCTTCAACTAGAAATTTCATTTTTGTTTAAATTTGTGTCGGTAAATTTATTCAAATTCTGGAGCATTAACTTACTTCATTTTTCTTTTTCCTTTGAATGAACTCTTCTTTTTTTGCTTACAGCTGGTTCTTTTGATTAACTTGAACTAAGAGAAAACGAACATGTCTGCAAGATACTATAAGCTCGTTTTATTTCAACTGCGTGTGTCATAAACAATGACAACAAAAAATATATAAATTAGGAGATTTCTCAACGAAATTTTCTCACAGTGATGTCGTGTAATGTTTAGGAAGTATGCGAAACATAATTAGACAAGTGAGTAGAGCTCAGATTTTGCTCACAAACAAAAATTGACTACAGACACAATACCAGATCGAACAAGAGAGTAAATGTATACACAATATGATGGATGTGAGAGTGAAAAGTAGAATTATGACGTAGATAAACAAATAAGTAAATTTAGAAACAGTTTACTTCAGTGAGTCCAACTCACTGAGTGAAAATCAAAGTCAAAACTAATTGGAATGTTACGTAATAGAACAAAACACAAAATCACACGAATAAAATAATCACAGTTACCAAGGTAGTGAGTGATTAGTCACACTATCTTTCTATATACAGAGGTTGGCTTGAAGTCGTTGGATGGCAGTGGCTTCTAAGAAACGAAGAAGCTTTGGTTTTTTTTGTGTACTGACTATTGTGAAAGTTTTACCAATTTTTACCGCATGTCCCGTGTCAAACCACGTTTCTGGAAATTTCACTTCTCACAGAGACTCCTAGGGATATGCTGAGAAAATCTAATAGACACTCTTCTCAAACCATTACCCATTCTGTTTCATTCTTATACTTGTCAAACTCTAATGATTCACTTCACTCATCTTCTTGTCTACCTCTGTGTGCTATTTGGAACGTGGCAACTCGAACTGGTACACTTCGGTGGCAAGTTCTATGTTGAATCCAGACAGACAATCCTTCCTGTGTAATAGCCACTGCTAGTACAAATAGATAAATAGTTAGATCGTTGGAGGCAATTGACAGGAATCCTTGGACCTAGATTTCGTGTTAGTTGTCACTCATCAACAAGGCGTACCTACAACTTCAGAGGAATTCACTTCCCTTCTGAGATTCGAACCCTTATCACCCAGTACTGTGGTCAGAGACCTTAACACTAGTCACTGATTAGTGTCTGATCAAAAATATCCAATGCAGTCCTACAGGAGGTCAATCACGAGCCATAATACCTCAGTGGTAACGTCTCTGACTGCAGCACTCACTAGGTGATGCGGCTTCGAATCTCAGAAGGAACGTGAGTGCCTTCGGGATTGCAGATACTCCCTGCTGATGACTGCCAACCAACACAAAACTTAAATCCAAGGCTTTGTGTTGATTGTCTCCAACCATCTAATACCAACAATTCACAGTGAACCATAACGGCAAGCCACCTAGCATGGTGGCCACACTGCGAGCTTGATTAATAGAGCTCGGTCAACACCAAAGATAGGACTCCCGGCCGATAACTGCTACCTTGTCGTGGTGGTCGGGCTTGAATACCGCAATGGCCCAACAAGCTGGACTGACTGGGACTCTGTCTCTACAGGTCCTACCATGTCAGGAAGGTTTTCTGGATAGCGGTTAGACTAAAAGCAGTTACCATGGGGTACATGGGCTCCAGTTTCCAATCGGATCGAATGGCGTATGAACCCATATGGGTCACCGGAAACCATGGGAATGCAGCTCCTGACGCTGCTCCGCTGCCTTGCGGATTAGACTCCAAGTCAAAGGCTCGGGGGTGGTCCCTTAAGAAAACCACCTGCTTCGGTCTGGGTGCCCGGGCAGTATCTCAGCCCGCACACAATGAATGAATGAATTAAAGCAACGAACTCTCATTGAAACTCAACGCGCGCTATTAAAATGATTTCAAGCAATATGATCCCTCAAGGAACTTATTTCCTTCCTACCTTACTTTTATTTTTATACATAGTTTCCTGTATTTACCTTTGCTAACCTTGGCTTCTTAACCTTCGACAGCCTTTCGCCTTTGTCGAGATTCCCAGCCTATCCGTGTCGTTTCGAGATGTTAGTGAGTAGTCCTCAAAATGGTTGTTCCCAATGTGACATCTAACACAGATATCCTGAAACCGCGTGCTGCGTTCAAGCTGGCTACCTACAATGTTCGGACGCTGATGCAAATCGGACAACAGGCAGGGTTGGCAAGAACTTTGGAAAGCCTCGCTATCGATGTCTGCTGCATTTCGGAGACCCGCATTCAAGATCCCAGTGAAGTGCTTCGACTATCCTCTCCATCTGGAAGTTCTAGTAGTATGTACCACCTGCGCTTATCCGGGGACCCTGTGGCGTCGGCATCCGGCGTAGCTGGTGTCGGTGTCGCACTGAGCGCTAGAGCCGAAGCTGCACTGCTCGACTGGATTCCCATTAACAGTCGTTTATGTGCTGTGAGGAGTAGTAGGCCAGATAGGCGGTGTCTATTTGTTGTCTCTGCCTATGCACCGACGGATTGCAGCCCGGATGCAATGAAGGATGAGTTTTACTACCAACTGAGCGATCTCTTGAAACAGGCGGGTCGGAGGGATATCGTAGTGCTGGCTGGGGACTTGAATGCACAGGTGGGGCGTCTAAGCTCAGAGGAGAATCGTCTAGGTGGTCAGTGGGGACTACATGGTCGCAGGTCAGATAATGGGGACCGTCTTCTGCAGCTTTGCGCGGATCACAACCTATTTCTAGCTAGCACCAACTTCCGGCACAGCCATCGCCGTAGCGCTACCTGGCGTCCTCCCTCTGCGAAGCAAGCTTGGACTCAGATTGATCATATCGCGGTCAGTTTCCGGTGGCGAGGATGCATACAAGACTGTCGCTCCTTCTGGAGCACATGCCTGGACTCCGATCATGCGTTAGTGTGTGCCAAGTTCGTCTTGCGATTTGGTGGGGTTCGTAAAAGCCGTCGTCTAAGCGTTGATGTGAGCAAACTAGTAGCACCTGCTACTTCTTTGAAATATCAGAATGAGTTAAAAACAATGCTTGCCAGCAACCCCCCAAGTAGTATAGATGAACATTGGCTTCATGTGCAAGGTGCCATGCAAAAGGCGAGTGTAGCCGCTTGCGGCTTGAAAGAATGCTCCGCTAACAACCACTGGGTTTCTGCGAGTTCCTTGCAACTCATGGATGAACGCCGGTCCATTCCGGCTGGCAGCGAATACAACAATCAGCGAAAGGCGCTCACGCGCAAGATTAGACAGTGTTTACGTAAGGACCGCGAAGCCTGGTGGTCAGAACGTGCGTGTGAGATGGAGTCAGCTGCTGCATCTGGCAACAGTCGGAAGCTGTTCCAACTCATACGAGCCACCGGCGGCAAGAAACAAGGTGTCAGCGAGACGGTCTGTGAGGCAGATGGCACTCCAATTACCAGCCTGAAAAGACGCCTGGAACGCTGGGCAGAGCACTTCGGGAAGCAGTTCAGCTGGCCACCAGCTTCAGTGTCTACTATCATTAGCCCTTGGTCGGTTAGTACCGACCCACCCACCGAAGCGGAGGTCCGTAAGGAACTCCAAGTTCTGAAACGCCATAAGGCGCCCGGCCCAGACAAATTACCCCCGGCTCTTTTTAAAGATGGTGGCGAGACTCTCACAATGGCTCTAACTGGGTTGTTCAGGAAGGTGTGGGAGACAGAGAGTGTACCATCAATGTGGAACGAAGCCATTATCGTCCCCATCTTTAAAAAGGGTCGACGTAATTCGTGTGACAATCATAGGGGTATCAGTCTGTTACCAGTCGCGTCTAAAATATTGGCTGCTGTCTTGCTTCGCAGACTGTGCAAAATACGTGAAGGATTGATTCGCGAAGAGCAGGCTGGGTTTCGTTCAGGTCGTGGATGCATTGATCATGTGTTCACCCTTCGTCAGTTGTTGGAACACCGCCACACGTATTGCAGGCCAACGATCGTTGTGTTTCTTGATATTAGGGCTGCCTTCGATTCGTTGGACAGAACTGTGCTCTGGAACTGTCTGTTAGAGAGAGGTGTACCTGAGAAATTTGTTAACATCTGAAAGCCCTATACAGAAACACCTCAGGTAGAGTGAGGGCATACAACCAACTATCACCACTGTTCCCAACCAACAGTGGGGTTAGACAGGGTTGCCCAATCTCTCCATTTCTCTTTAACTTTGCCATCGATGACATTCTGGAGTCAGCTCTGAAGGATGTGCGTGAAGGTGGTGTAGATCTGCTACCTGGAGATAGACTTTTCGACCTCGAGTATGCAGACGATATCGTCTTACTGTGCGATAGCATGCAGGCTGCCCAAATCGCACTTAATCAGTTGGCGATCAGTGTCTGTAAGTATGGTATGTGCTTTGCGCCGTCTAAGTGCAAAGTACTGTTACAAGATTGGCAGGAGCCTGTACCTGCACTCACTCTTGCGGGTGAACCGCTTGAAGTTGTTGATAAGTTTGTGTACCTGGGTAGTTGTGTGAGTGCTGGCGGAGGGGTGACGGATGAGATTTCCAACCGTATAATGAAGGCTAGGGTGGCATACATCAACTTGAGCCACCTCTGGCGCCGTCGCGACGTTAGCCTGGCTGTCAAAGGTCGGGTATACAATGCTTCGGTGCGGGCTGCGCTGCTCTACGCCTGTGAAACCTGGCCTCTCCGAGCTGAGGATGTGCGGCGACTCTGCGTGTTCGATCACCGCTGTCTCCGCAGGATTGCTTGCGTTCGATGGCATCATCGCGTGAGTAATTCTGAGGTTCGGCGGCGTGTGTTTGAACACAGTGGAGATCACCATTCATTGAATGTCGTCATCTGGAAACACCGGCTCCGGTGGCTTGGACATGTGCTGCGAATGTCACCCCAGAGGCTTCCGTACAGGTCTCTGTTCGCTAGCCCTGGGACGGGATGGAAAAGGCGGAGAGGTGGTCAGTCCATGACGTGGCGTCGTGGGATGAAGGATTTTTGTGCTAGATTAGCATCGGTTGGTGTGTCACGACTCCCTGGTTGGGGTCCGAGAGATAGCTCAAATCGATGGCTCGAAACGTTATCGGATATGGCCAAGAATCGTAATCAGTGGCGAATGTGTTGCGATTTCCTTCTTTCTTCCCTTCCCGATGATAGTTAACGAACACTGTTTGAACTTGTTAAGCATGACTGTTTTCCTTCCAGATGAAGTTCTTTATCCGTTCTCTACTTATATTTTTTTTTTTTTTTATCTATGTTGTTTTATTATTATTGTGTGGCGCATCTTTCTTGGTGCCATATTGTACCAAGCCTTTTATGCGTTCAAATAAATAAAAGATAGGACTAGACACATTACACTAGTTACTGACTACTGTCAATCAAAGATAAATAGTTAATGTTTTAGCACTGAATAATTTGTCAACTTACATCAGTTCGGTATGATGTTCCACATACTTTCTGTGTATTACTCAACATCACTATGAGAAAAGTATCTTGAGAAATCTCGTGACTTTTATTTTTTTTGTTACTGTTTATGACATACGCAGTTGAAATAAAACGAGCTCGTAGTATTATCCTGCAAATGTATTCGTCCTTTGTTCTTTTATTGTTATTGCCCACAACAATCCGTACTCAGCTAGATGTGTGCCAACTTCAACTGATTCTATATTACCTGCTTCCTCATCTCTTCCCTATTCAACTTGATCATGAATAATCCTTGAGCATATTTCTCAGTTCACAAACCTCAATTTCATTTTGGATATCGGTTAGAAAACATAAAACATTTTAGTTTATTTTGTGTTTTACATTAATCGATTGATATCTGCAATCTCGCCCAGTTTACTAGCTTGCTAGTTTTTTTTTCTAGTCTGTCTCAAGCCTGTGGAGAGAGGGAGGTCTGGTGGTGGTGCTAGCGACTCTATTCCCAGAAAATCAATCAAACTGCTACAGAAACTTCAACGCACAATAAGAATATTAAAAGTATTTTTTAAAAAAAAACTTATTCTTCGCCGGAATCGGAGAGACGAGGTAACGCTGGCTGGAGAAAGGTCTTCTGAAAACCAGTGAGTCAGTCGATGTGTATTCTTTCTATGAAGGCAATAATAAGAATGGGGACCTGTAAAATTAGGATTTACAACACAATTGGGAAGTCATTTCGTCTATATGGATTAGCAACCTGCACTGCTTATCACGAAAAGCATCCCCAGACTGTTGTCAACAGCTGCCTTCACTCTACATTGAGGATCACACTGGCCAGTCATAAAGAATCGGCTACTACAAACTATGGGAACAAACCAAAGAAGAGCTGATGCCTCAACAAATACGTAGGAGAAAATGGAGGTGGATTGGGCATACACTGAGGAGACCATCGAATGACATCACGCACAATTCAGACCATTGCTCGAGTGGAATCCGAATGGGAAACGACGAGTGGGTCGTCAGTGCTAGGGTGACATGGAGGAGATCGTGTGGCGAAGAGGAGGTGAAGAATTATGGGCAATCATGAACCCAAGTGAAGAGGACAATAAAAAATGGAACAAAGTACAGATGTGTTGATGAAGCCCTATGTTCCACTCGGAACCCAAGGGAGAAATAATAATATCGATATCTGCATGTATCTCTATACCTTATTGGAATACTAGATGAGAAATAATCAGGAAATGTTAGGCGTCGGTGGCACAGTGGTTAGAACTCTCGCCGACCATGCACATGGTCCAGGGTTCGAGCCCTCACCGACGCACACCTGATATCTATGGTCGGCCTGCAAAATTTGGGCTACCGATATCCACGCTGAAAATTCCATACTTGTACCAAAAATGCGGTGTGGAATCAAGCTGTAATCAAAAATAAAAATAAATAAATAATATTAGATCACCTTTTCTAAACAGAGTCTTTTTTCGTCACCTATCGAAGAAATTACCAAAGGCCTGCTAACATCAAACACTCAAAACAGCAGAGGTGATTGTATAATTCGCTTATAACAACGGGAGGTTTGTCTGCTTAAGTAACAGGGCAATTAAAGTAGACGAAGTGACTAAAGTGAATTCACGAATAAGAACAATAATAATTAACACAACGTTTAATTATGCAATCAGATAAGGTTAGTAGTAAGAACAAATTATTTTTGAACACCCATAGGCTTAAGTTTATGAATAGCTATAGCCTCAGTATATTTCAATAAGCACCCTTGACCATTAATGTCAGTAAAAAGTTTGAGTATTGTGGAATAGATCAAATAAGGTATAATTACATTTCAATGGTTTACACACAATGATAGGTTTTTGTAATTGGTAATATTTCGAGCAAAATTACTGCCGGTGTTTACACTAAAACAAAACAATTCCAACAGTTGGTGTGAATACAGCAGCAGTTTTGCTCGAAATATTACCAATAACAAAAACTTATCATTGTGTGTAAATCATTAAAATATAATCGTACTTTATTTGCCCGTGACAATTTATTATTACTCCTCACCTATCTTAGTAATCCTCTTCTGATTAGATAACCAAACGTAATGTTTTTATTATTATTATTATTATTCAATCTATTTCATCACTTCGTGTACTATAGTTGAACTTTATTTCTCACATAAATTGACTTGCGAAGTAAATGTGTGATGGATCAGATTGTTCGAAATGTATTGTGCAAGTACATCACATATGTTTTCAGACAATCCCCATCGTCTAGTAATAGTAGAAGACTGGTATCTCTGCATAGCTAAATTATGTATACCTTATCTTCAACGCACCATTTGCACAGATCTTTCTGTTGTGGTACTTTTAGACTTCAGGTAGTGTTTCTTTGTGTTTATTTCACGTCGCCCATGTATCTTCACAATGCTGTATCATTTGCCTTCTCTAACATAATAAATATATATCTCCCTGCTATTTGATGTTTTTATGCCGATATACGTCTCCGTAAATACTACTGATAAATATTATCAGTAGCACTCCCCACGATAGTCTTACTTACGCAGGTGCCTTCGAATTATTGAATTACTCGATGCTGTTGATTCAATGTTACTGAAAGAATAGTAATTTTTTTTCCAATAACATTAATTCTCTAGTTATTGTCATATAACTGTGGAACCTGATGAAGAAGTTATCGAAAAGAAATATTCTTTGTTCACTCATCAATCTTTTTAAACATTAGTTTACTTTAATTGGTGGATGGTGACTAGCAATGGAATCCAGGGTGCGCATTTCGTCCTGGATTCGAGCCTCGGTGGGAACATCATCACTCACTGAGAAATGCAGGCGCATCCAGATGACGAGGCCCAAATAGGACGAAATGCGCTTTATCTTGGATTCCACTGCTAGTCACCATCCACCAACTAAACACTAACTAAGTACCCAGACATCGTCGAAGCATCTCCAAAAGAAGCCGACATGTCAACCTGAGACCGAGCACTTCGGTCCAATCAATCGACGGGAAAATCTAAAATTCACTTAAATTTGTTTACTTTTCTTTTTTTGTTTTTGAATTATATTGTCTAGTCGAGGACTTCATCATGAAAACAAAGTCTGTTCATCCGAATTACTCGCTACAAATATTTTACAAAAATTCAGTGGATCTCTACTGACGAAATTATATCCAACATCTTTGTATTTAACAAGGAGTGTATCACGTGTTATTCCTACGCAAAGAGCTAATGGTGGTTGGTCGGATCTACGTGATCGAAATCTTTGTTATAGCCTATTATCTGCTAAATGGAATGATTTCTTAAAACAATGGGCTCCTACACTCACAAATTACTCACCTATATACTAAATGAATAAAAATATATGTAAGACATTTTTATACTAATATCCATCGAGAAAATATTGCCAATTGTTCTTTCACTATTTTTGTTACTTCTTGTTTTGTTTTGATGTTATAGGGGAAGAGTTTCATTGAACTGTTTGTTTGCTCTATTTATTTATTTTTTTTTATGAATGAGAACGATGATATTACATATCCCCAGTATGTATATATATATAGCAGTTTGAATGAACGCCGATAGCGTTGCCTAGATATGATTGTCAAATAACATTTACTGCTACAAGTTAACAAGACTTGTTCATCATCAATCAATTCAACACACTCAGGTATAACTGTTTTTTTCACGCCATTAGATTCTTCACCACATTCAATGATTCATTCATACTACAAACGAAAAAAAAGAGAAGAAGAGAACTCTTATATATATATTCGCTTTTTGATTTTCTTAACGCAATATTCTACTTTTCTGTCTGTTAGTTTCTTTATTTTTTACTTTTTTCTGGCTTTGTTACAAAGTTGAATAGATTAAATACTAACTATTTCAAATAATAATAAATAACTTATATGTTGGTCTGTGTCTTTTCTAGTTCAAATGTTGTGTTATATATATAGTTTTGTTCATTTGATACTGATGAAAACGCTTAAGTAATAATTTCCAGATAAGGTTTTTTCTTGAGTGATTTATGTGCAGCCAGTTAAATAGGCTGTATAGTTGGACGTGTTCATCCTTGGATTTCCGAACACCCCAACCCTGCCTGGTAAGGTTGAGTAAGCGAGAAATAAAGTCTCATATATTTGGTTCCCTTGATAAATTTCGATAGTGAAAGAAACACCAGTTACGCAGTATAAAATGATATCATTCTATTTCACAGGTTCTCATCAGCTGCACACCATTACCTGAAATTACAATGGTTATATAGATGGTAATAACATACTTTAATGTTTAAGTGGTAGTAGAGAAGAAATACTATAAAACTGACGCATCCAGAATGTAAACATTACGTGCACTTGCGGGAGGAAGTACATTGGAAGGACGGAAAGAAGGGCTTCTATCCCGTTTTCCGAACATATTCCAAGAAACTTGTGCTTAAAAGGAAGCGAGTGCAATTATTTTTGATTACAGCTTGATTCCACACTGTACTTTGGTACAAGTATGGAATTTTCAGCATGGATATCGGTAGCCCAAATTTTGCAGGCCGACCATAGATATCAGGTGTACGTCGACAGGGGATAGAACCTCGGACCATATGCATGATCGACGAGAGTTCTAACCACTGTGCCACCGACGCATATTGTTGATACCGGACATCTCATAGTGATTCCTAAGTTCTTCAAAATATTAAATAGACAAAGGACAGCAAATTTACTACGATTTGCCGAAACGATCGCAATCAAACGATTTCAACCAAATTTATGCATACAGAAAGAGTGTGTGATTAGTCTCTCATTACCTTGGTAACTGAATTTTGATTTTGATTACATTAATTAGTCCATATAATTCAGTGATCTCCACTCACTCAATCTTATAAACTGTAACCGCTTTCGTTTCTTGAGTTGCTATGTGAACCTACGAGCTAACACTGTTCTGTTAATTAGTTTTTTCTGTTTTCTGTCTTACCCCTCCCCCCTCTCTTCTTCTTTGAAAGCGTATAAACTGATAATGAAAGCTTAAACTAAAAATTGTAATGCTTTCATTTTGGATGCGTCGGTTTTATAGGATCTCTTCTCTACTACCACTCAAACATTAAATTATGTTATCATCTATATAATCATTGTAATTTCAGGTAATGGTGTGCAGCTGATGAGAACCTGTGAAATAGAATGACGATATCATTTTATACTGCAAATTTCGTCTTCCTTTCTTTATCGAGAAATAAAGTCCTTTCATAGTTCTATACTGTCCATCTCGTAGATACATAACAAAAAATTGATGTAAACAAGGCCTTAAAAGTCATCTGCTGTATATCAATTAAGCTTAATTTGACCTCGAGTTCGGCAATTACATATTGCTTAGGCTGTTGCAAACTACATTAAGAAGCCTAATCTATGTGTCTAAAAGAAATTGGTTTAGAAGCTTTCCTTACCCATCTGGCCATCGAGGTTTTAATGATCCGTAATCTTCCTGTAGAGATTTCCTTAATTTTATTTCATATTCTATTTACTGTCACATTTTTATGCCTATTTTAACCTATGCATCTTTCCTGAACTGTGATTTCTTCGATCTTGACAAATCGATATTATTTAAAAAACATCAATATTGTTAATGCGATTGTTCTAAAATTATTATTATTATATTTATTATTCCCTTGGGTTCGGAGTGGAACATAGGGCTTCATCAACACATCTGTACTTTGTTCCATTTTTTATTGTCCTCTTCACTTGGGTCCATGATTGCCCATAATCCCTCACCTCCTCCTCGCCACACTATCTTCTCTATGTCACCCTAGCACTGACGACTCACTCGTCGTTTCCCATTCGGATTCCACTCCAGCGATGGTCTGAATTGTGCGTGAATGTCATTCGATGGTCTCCTCAGTGTATGCCCAATCCACCTCCATTTTCTCCTACATATCTGTTGAGCAATCGGCTCTTCGTTGGTTTGTTCCCAGACAAAGCTGGTTGTTCCTAATTCTTCCTGGCTGGCCAACTGACCATTTGATCTTCAGTATGGAGATAGTGAAGGCAGCTGTTGGTAAAAGTCTGTATTGGCCTGTTGGAGATCCTTTTTGTGACACTCAGTGCAGTTGACTGACTTCACATTTGTGTTGAAAATCCGAATCTTATTCTTTATGCTACGGAATGCAGAAGATTTCCAAACTGGTTCCAGGTTGATGAAGGCGTATGTTGCCTTTCTGATCCTGACGTCTTCATCCGTACGAGATTCTTGTGGTTGAAACGATGCCTCCTAGCCGGATAAGCGGAGGAAGTAACCTCTGTCAAGCTGCTTCCGTTGGTAGTGATCGGTGGTGGTTGTTGTTGCGGTTTGTTGGTTATCTTCATAGCCTCCGTCTTCTTTATATTCACCTGGAGTCTTGTCTTCGCTGCCTGCCATTTAAGGTAGATCATTGGCTTTCACCTTCAAGTCTTCGAGTTTGTATGACATTAAACATAAGTCATCCACCCGCGAAATCCAGATCTTCTAAAGCCTTCTTATCGGTCCAGCGTATTCCTGTATTGTAGCTCCCATGCACTGTCTGATGCATACTTCAGTGCACCACAGTTAAGAATATCATCAGTGATATTAGACAGCAAGACTTGTCTGAGTCCTGTATTCACTTCAAATGCCTTGCTGAGCTTTCCATTGTGGATAACCCGACACGTGGCATTGTCATATATCCAGCTGTTGGATGAAGTTAATGAAGATTTGGGCATCGCACGCCATGGTGTTGAAGCAGTTTCCAAATTACTTCTCAGTTAACGCTGTCTGTCGAAAGCCTTTTCGAAGTCGATATAGTTGAGATAGGGGGGGGGAATTTGACTGCCATTCTATGCTTTCTCCTGTGATGACGATATGAAGAGCGGCAGTTTGATCAGCACAAGATTTGCTTTCTTGAATCCAGCTTGTCCCGGTGAGGTGGCGGAGTTCTGCATCCAGTGCTTCTTTTATTTTCGCCAGGATAATGCGACAGTATTTTACTTGTCGATTATATATATATATATATATATATATATATATATATATATATATATATATAGGTAAGCCGCAGCTTGGTACTCTGTCAAACTACCAAAGATGGGAGATTTAAGCCTTTTAAAACCTAGAAAGTGCTTCGACTCTATGGTGTGCTCCGATTCTTTATTTATCACTTGTAAAACAAGGCCACCTACTATCACTGATGATACTCATGACTGCGATAGACTATACCATGCAACAGACTGTGGGGTGCAAGAAGACATGCATACATAGGACCGAAAAAAGACACTAGAAGATCTGGACTCCGTCGAGGATTTATGTCCAATGTCACACAAACTGGAAGATCTACAGGTGAAAACCAACCAATTTGCAGAATATGCTTGCCAGCATCAAAGACAGAACTTCACGTGAACATAGGGGAGACAGAGGTGATGAGGATAACCAACCAACTTGCCCACACTAGCAAGTACAAAAACTCATCCATACCCTACCTAGCTCGTGTTCTGTGTGATAAAGAAAGCATTAGGCGTGAAACCTTTAACTTATTAAACAGTCAGTAGAACAAATGGATCTCGTCTTTCCAAGTCACATCATTTACAGGTACAACGTTTTCTCTCTACCATTTTTTTTGTTATGTTTCTCTTTTCCTTGCAAACTCTACTTAAAATATTCTTGTTCGTTCTTTCACCCTTTGTATACCTCGACCATTTTGCTATCGCTTACGCCAGTAAATATGCTAGTAGTATCTACTTTTCTAGTACCTTCAAGCTTTCTGTTTAATTTTGGCTTTGCTACCGACATGGCAATATGTTGTTGTCAAAACTGACTGAGATAACCTTAATCTATGTAGAACTATATTTATTGTTAATGTACTAACTGGATGCAATATTGTAGTAAAATGCTGAGAATTCCATTCTGTATCACAAGTACTGATTTGGAATAAAGCTTATCTTATCTTATCTTAAAAAAACCAATCACTATCACAACGGATGAAATCTAAGGAAAATCACCCCTTTCATTTAAATTAAAGGTATCATTTCAACTGCATTGATGAGGATGTCAAGTCGCTTGGGGTCGGAAAAGCAAGACAGACCAGTTTTACTCTGATATCAGTGTAAAAATATGCAGCACTGAGCATAAAGGGAAAGATTAATATTTTCAACATCAATGACAAGTAAGCGCTTCTATATGGTCCGGAGACTTGGTGCGTCACAAAAAACATTTCTAACAGGCTTCAGACTTAAATTAACAGCAGTCTTTGCTCCATACTGATGATCAGAGAGCCTGTCAGAAAGGAGCCTAGTAACGAACCAACCGAAAAGCTATCACCGAACAAATATGCAAAGAAAATTGGAGATGGAGTAGACACACGCTGAGGAGACCGTTGAGTAACACCGCACTCCATGCTCTTGAGTGGAACCCGAATGCGAAACGACGAGTTGAGCATCCGAGGGTTACGTGGAGAACACCGTGAAAGAAGGAAGTCAAAGCTTATGGGCAATCGTGGAGACAGCTTAAAAGGACTTCAAAGAACAGGATGAAATAGAAATATCTTTCTGAAGTGTTATGTCTACTAGGAACCCAAGAGAATAATAATATAGCAAACTACAACTTTAAGAAAACTTCAGGAGTATTTTTCAAACTTATTCCTTCGAAGGACATGTGATTTATGATGTTAAAAGTAAGTTTCAACTGTGTTTACTTATTATGAGGGTATATTTCTTGAATAAAGAAAGAATAGACACTTTGCGGGTTAGTGCGGGATCGTTTTATTCCGTGGGTTTTCTTCACCTGCATGCATCCTAAACAAAATTAATTACAAGTTACAAAGTTTCTGAAAATACTTTTAACAATTGGAAACATTTGTTTCACAATAACTTCAAGTTATAGATAGAAAGCATAAGCATCATAATTTCAAAGATGATGTAAGTAGACAATTATTTAGTGTTAAAAGCATAACTATTTATTTAGTAATTAGACAAGCGAGTAGAGCTCACATTTTGTTCAGAAAGAAGAATTGACTATAGACACAATACCAGATCGAACAAGAGAGTAAATGTATACACAGTACGAGGGAAAGTTCAAGAGAGTGAGAGTGATAAGTAGAATTATGACGTACGTAGGTAAACAAATAAGTAAGTTTAGAAACAGTTTACTTCAGTGAGTCCAACTCACTGAGTGAAAATCAAAGTCAAAATTAAGTGGAATGTTACGTAACAGAACAAAATCACACGAATAAAATAATCACAGTTACCAAGGTAGTGAGAGATTAGTCACGCTATCTTTCTGTATACAGAAGTTGGTTTGAAGTCGTTGGATGGCAGTGGCTTCTACGAAACGAAGAAGCTGTGGTTTTCTTTGTGCATTGATTATTGTGAAAGTTTTACCAATTTTTACCGCATGTCCCGTGCTAAACCAGGTGTCTGGCAATTTTTCTTCTAACAGAGGCTTCTAGGGATACGCTGAGAAAATCTAGTAGACACTTTCCTCTCAGTCCTCCCTGCCTCTGATTTTAACATCAGCGTATCTTTGTAGGCTGATAAGTGGAGATGTAGCTTAGTCTTCAACCACTGAGTCGTTTCAATAGGGATATCTGTGTTAGTTTAGCTTTATGACCCCTTGAGTGGAGCCGAGAGGAAATTAGAATCGGTGGCCAGAGATGTCTTCAGATATGACCGAGAATCGTAATCAATGGTGGTCGTGCCTCAATTTACTTCTTCCTTGCTCTTCTGGAAAGTAACGTAAAGTAATATATAATCCTGACGAGTGTGCTTACTTGCTTTCTGGATGACCTCCCTCATTTATTCTATCCTTAGTTTCCTTGTATATGGCTGTTTTATTATTCTTAAGTCAAGCATGTGGAAGGAAAACAATCATGCTTAACACGTTCAAACAGTATTCGTTAACTATCATCAGGAAGGGAAGAAAGAAGGAAATCGCAACACGTTCGCCACTGATTACGATTCTTGGCCATATCAGATAACGTTTCGAGCCATCGATTCGAGCTATCTCTCGGACCCCAACCAGGGAGTCGTGACACACCAACCGATGCTAATCTAGCACAAAAATCCTTCATCCCACGACGCCACGTCATGGACTGACCACCTCTCCGCCTTTTCCACCCCTAGCAAACAGAGACCTGTACGGAAGCCTCTGGGGTGACATTCGCAGCACATGTCCAAGCCACCGGAGCCGGTGTTTCCAGATGACGACATTCAATGAATGGTGATCTCCACTGTGTTCAAACACACGCCGCCGAACCTCAGAATTACTCACGCGATGATGCCATCGAACGCAAGCAATCCTGCGGAGACAGCGGTGATCGAACACGCAGAGTCGCCGCACATCCTCAGCTCGGAGAGGCCAGGTTTCACAGGCGTAGAGCAGCGCAGCCCGCACCGAAGCATTGTATACCCGACCTTTGACAGCCAGGCTAACGTCGCGACGGCGCCAGAGGTGGCTCAAGTTGATGTATGCCACCCTAGCCTTCATTATACGGTTGGAAATCTCATCCGTCACCCCTCCGCCAGCACTCACACAACTACCCAGGTACACAAACTTATCAACAACTTCAAGCGGTTCACCCGCAAGAGTGAGTGCAGGTACAGGCTCCTGCCAATCTTGTAACAGTACTTTGCACTTAGACGGCGCAAAGCACATACCATACTTACAGACACTGATCGCCAACTGATTAAGTGCGATTTGGGCAGCCTGCATGCTATCGCACAGTAAGACGATATCGTCTGCATACTCGAGGTCGAAAAGTCTATCTCCAGGTAGCAGATCTACACCACCTTCACGCACATCCTTCAGAGCTGACTCCAGAATGTCATCGATGGCAAAGTTAAAGAGAAATGGAGAGATTGGGCAACCCTGTCTAACCCCACTGTTGGTTGGGAACAGTGGTGATAGTTGGTTGTATGCCCTCACTCTACCTGAGGTGTTTCTGTATAGGGCTTTCAGATGTTAACAAATTTCTCAGGTACACCTCTCTCTAACAGACAGTTCCAGAGCACAGTTCTGTCCAACGAATCGAAGGCAGCCCTAATATCAAGAAACACAACGATCGTTGGCCTGCAATACGTGTGGCGGTGTTCCAACAACTGACGAAGGGTGAACACATGATCAATGCATCCACGACCTGAACGAAACCCAGCCTGCTCTTCGCGAATCAATCCTTCACGTATTTTGCACAGTCTGCGAAGCAAGACAGCAGCCAATATTTTAGACGCGACTGGTAACAGACTGATACCCCTATGATTGTCACACGAATTACGTCGACCCTTTTTAAAGATGGGGACGATAATGGCTTCGTTCCACATTGATGGTACACTCTCTGTCTCCCACACCTTCCTGAACAACCCAGTTAGAGCCATTGTGAGAGTCTCGCCACCATCTTTAAAAAGAGCCGGGGGTAATTTGTCTGGGCCGGGCGCCTTATGGCGTTTCAGAACTTGGAGTTCCTTACGGACCTCCGCTTCGGTGGGTGGGTCGGTACTAACCGACCAAGGGCTAATGATAGTAGACACTGAAGCTGGTGGCCAGCTGAACTGCTTCCCGAAGTGCTCTGCCCAGCGTTCCAGGCGTCTTTTCAGGCTGGTAATTGGAGTGCCATCTGCCTCACAGACCGTCTCGCTGACACCTTGTTTCTTGCTGCCGGTGGCTCGTATGAGTTGGAACAGCTTCCGACTGTTGCCAGATGCAGCAGCTGACTCCATCTCACACGCACGTTCTGACCACCAGGCTTCGCGGTCCTTACGTAAACACTGTCTAATCTTGCGCGTGAGCGCCTTTCGCTGATTGTTGTATTCGCTGCCAGCCGGAATGGACCGGCGTTCATCCATGAGTTGCAAGGAACTCGCAGAAACCCAGTGGTTGTTAGCGGAGCATTCTTTCAAGCCGCAAGCGGCTACACTCGCCTTTTGCATGGCACCTTGCACATGAAGCCAATGTTCATCTATACTACTTGGGGGGTTGCTGGCAAGCATTGTTTTTAACTCATTCTGATATTTCAAAGAAGTAGCAGGTGCTACTAGTTTGCTCACATCAACGCTTAGACGACGGCTTTTACGAACCCCACCAAATCGCAAGACGAACTTGGCACACACTAACGCATGATCGGAGTCCAGGCATGTGCTCCAGAAGGAGCGACAGTCTTGTATGCATCCTCGCCACCGGAAACTGACCGCGATATGATCAATCTGAGTCCAAGCTTGCTTCGCAGAGGGAGGACGCCAGGTAGCGCTACGGCGATGGCTGTGCCGGAAGTTGGTGCTAGCTAGAAATAGGTTGTGATCCGCGCAAAGCTGCAGAAGACGGTCCCCATTATCTGACCTGCGACCATGTAGTCCCCACTGACCACCTAGACGATTCTCCTCTGAGCTTAGACGCCCGACCTGTGCATTCAAGTCCCCAGCCAGCACTACGATATCCCTCCGACCCGCCTGTTTCAAGAGATCGCTCAGTTGGTAGTAAAACTCATCCTTCATTGCATCCGGGCTGCAATCCGTCGGTGCATAGGCAGAGACAACAAATAGACACCGCCTATCTGGCCTACTACTCCTCACAGCACATAAACGACTGTTAATGGGAATCCAGTCGAGCAGTGCAGCTTCGGCTCTAGCGCTCAGTGCGACACCGACACCAGCTACGCCGGATGCCGACGCCACAGGGTCCCCGGATAAGCGCAGGTGGTACATACTACTAGAACTTCCAGATGGAGAGGATAGTCGAAGCACTTCACTGGGATCTTGAATGCGGGTCTCCGAAATGCAGCAGACATCGATAGCGAGGCTTTCCAAAGTTCTTGCCAACCCTGCCTGTTGTCCGATTTGCATCAGCGTCCGAACATTGTAGGTGGCCAGCTTGAACGCAGCACGCGGTTTCAGGATATCTGTGTTAGATGTCACATTGGGGACAACCATTTAGAGGACTACTCACTAACATCTCGAAACGACACAGATAGGCTGGGAATCTCGACAAAGGCGAAAGGCTGTCGAAGGTTAAGAAGTCAAGTTTAGCAAAGGTAAATACAGGAAACTATGTATAAAAATAAAAGTAAGGTAGGAAGGAAATAAGTTCCTTGGGGATCAATATTGCTTGAAATCATTGTTAATAGCGCGCGTTGAGTTTCAATGAGAGTTCGTTGCTTTAATTCATTCATTCATTGTGTGAGGGCTGAGATACTGCCCGGGCACCCAGACCGAAGCAGGTGGTTTTCTTAAGGGACCACCCCCCAATCTTTGACTTGGAATCTAATCTGCAAGGCAGCGGAGCAGCGTCAGGAGCTGATTCCCATGGTTTCCGGTGACCCATATGGGTTCATTCCCCATTTGATTCCTTTGGATTCTGGTGCCCATGTATTCCATGGTAACTGCTTTTAGTCTAACCGCTATCCAGAAAACCTTCCTGAAATGGTAGGACCTGTAGGGACATGAGTCCCAGTGAGTTTAGCTTGTTTGGTCATTGCGGTATTCAAGCCCGACCACCACGGCAAGGTAGCAGTTGTCGGCCGGGGTATATTACATGTGCTTAGAGCTGTCATGTGTAGAAAGCAGTATACATGGAGTCGAATTTAAATTCTCTTTACTTGATCCCTGTCGTATATTGCATTCAACAAGACAGTTTATAAAAGTTTACTGATGTAATTCCGATGTCACAAGGCTAATCACGAAGTTATTAATCTTAAGATATACCAGTTGCTTTTAACATAAACTGCCATATGGTCATTCGGGATGTAGAATTTCTAGGGATGACTTTGACTAATCTCTACTCCCCAGAACGAAAAGGCATTATAGCTGACTTGCTGATCGTCCAAAGAAACATCTTACGGCCAATACACCCGCGTTTACACCAGCAGCACTACTTTCCCTGAAGAATGTTTCGACATCGAAAACTACTTATAGTATGGTGGTAGATGCTTTCAACCTCATAGTTACCAAACCTACCTTTCTTACACAATAAAAATCGAAAGAACACTTGCCCTAGATACAAATAAATCTCCATTTACAGTTCTCAGTCTAACAGAAATTACCTAAAAGTAATAATAATAATGTGATTATTCTTATTATCTAATCAACGATTATTTTAGGTGAAGCCATTATGGATGAAATGTAAATAATTTACGTCCAAAAATTCATTCCGATTGTCTGAATGACTGAGTTTCAACACAGAAGTGCACCAGTTTAAGTTGACACAAAAGTAGAGAAAAAAGAGAACCAAAAGAATTATAATGAGTTAACATGTGGGGGGGGGGAATAGTAAAAGGGAAAACCATCCGGGTTTATTTTTTTATTCCTTCACGTTCGCAGAAGAACATAGGACTTCAAACTAGACTTGAAATTTCAGTGGCAGCGGTGCTTTTTTTTCACGGGATGGGGTTGCTAGCCCCATGCCCAACCTTTCCTCTTTACCAATTTCACTACTGGCTTAGCAAGGTAAGACAATGCGCCAGCCGGATATCAAACCTCGGACCACATGAGGCGTGATTAACGACCATCCCACCGCTGTGTCACTGACTATGGATGTGGAAAATTACAGATAATGAATGTATCTGACAACGATTTTCAGAAATATATCACAACCAGTATTCTCCAACCACTAGTTCGTAGTTTCTTGAGGACCCCAACCACGTAGTCCACACCTCCCCATGTAGCTAACTGAAACCAACTATCAAAGAATTCATGGACTGATTTCAGGTTTTAATTCAACTAGCATTGCTCATTAAGAAAATCAGTGGCTAGGCATGAGTTACACGTATCCTGGCCATGTTGATCGATGCAGCTTCATAACTTCATCGTTTCACCTACTCTCTTCTTAGGTAGCACTTGATGCCTAACCTTGATGTTACTCACAGTATTATACCATTTAACAAGGGAAACAGAACGCAAAACACCTGTGGTCGGAGACAGCTAACACTTTAATATCTTCCACTCTTAATGATCTCCCTCAAAGTCATAAAGCAGGAAATACTGGATCGTTGCGCATTGTACAAACATGGAATCATGAATTAAATATTTTTAAAACAAACTGCATTAGTATTGCAAACACCATCAAATAATAGTTGAAAATAAACAGTGGCAACAATTTTAATGTAATTTTTCCAGTCGATAATATGAATACTGCAAAAAATTACACAAAGTCAGCTTAAAAGTTGGTAGCTTCTGATTTAAACAAAAATTAAAATGAAACCAAAACAAAACAAATTTACAATATGTAGCAACAACGTCACTGAAAAAAAAACTTAGCAAACAAATGTACACATGTTGAGAATATTATTCTAGCTTCTGACCAGTATTACCAATGAAATTAAAGTACAGAGATCATGAGTAAGTTTTGATGAGTTTTGAAGACGTGAACCTGAAAGTCCTTTGTATGTGTTGTGAAATACTAAATGCTCATGAGATAAAAAGTCAGATGACTAGTTACATAGTGTTTAAAAATATATATATAATTTATGCTAAAGACGAGCAAACAGAGTTTGGAGTATTTAACATTGGAGATGATAAGCTGATTGACTTCATAAATTGAGTAGGAAGTGATATTTTACAAGATGATTTTGTCGAGGTTTGTGAATTGGAGACAGAGGTTTCAGAAGGATGATTGCTTGCCTCAAAATCATGATTGTCCACATGTTTTTTGCGTACAGGATTCACAGGTAGATTTTTAGATTTCTGTTTAAGAGAACAAGAATTAGTATTTTGGTTAAGCAGATTAGATTTATCCATGCCCTCTTCACTGAGATTACCCACTTTCGTCGGGGACTGAGGTCCAATCAAAACAGGAGACTCATTTTTTGTAGCTTGTTTGATTGTAAAATACAATTTAAAGGGTTGTTGACGACGCCAAGCATAAAGGCAAGCTAGATCTGATAATGTGTGATCAGGATTAAAGAGATCATCAGCTGAAAAAAATACGGAAACATCATGCTCACTCGGCTTCAAGTTGAACTTCATTCGAATAAGCTTTTCAATATGTCCCACTGTAAGTTCAGGTGGACAAAGTAAAAATGTAGGTTGAACAGGAGGGAGAATAGATAAATCAGACTGGCTGGAAAATTTACTACCAGAATCATCAATGTTATCTTCATTTTGATCCCAGTATCGAAGTTCAATACTTAGACGATCTTCTTCTGGAAGCACATAAGTATTAATTGATATATCACCTCGCTTTTCAGGACTAAGTGAACGACTATGAAGGGAAGGATGAGCTGAAAAGTCAAAAATCAGAAAGCATGAAAATAATAGTAATAAAATACTAAGAATAATTGTAGACAGAATGTCAATTGTAGATATGCAGTTCTAAGGAAGCTGCCTTACTGCCAAATACACACACTACACTGGAAAGAACACTATTCTACTCCACATGAGTGACAACAGAAAATTGAATCCATCATAATCTCAACTAAGTATTACAGTCTTTATTACAATACACAATCTGGATATAATCAAAGAAGGGATTTATCAAGACGGCAGAAAAAGAGGTAAGTTTACGGCTGGTCTAAGCTCTTAACAAGGGCAGATTTTTCATGTACCAGGCTAAGAACCACACCTATCGTGTGAGGTCTGATGACACTACCCAGTTGAATTAGATAAGGCGAGACTCGAACATGTGACCCACAGGCTGAGTGCTTGAGCCGATAAGCCAAACAACTCCACTGAGTTAAGTTCATAGAAGAAACAAGTGTTGTAATAACAGGGGGAGTGGAAAAGTTCACATTACTTACACAATGCGATGAAGGTTAAATTACTGAATTTTCATATGCAACAGTGCAGATTCTGTTACAAAGTTAAAGCTATATTATATTATGTGCAGCAGGTCGGGTGTGAGGACAAATACTCGCCGAATACATTGGCTAGAGGTCGCGCTATGTCGTGAATTGGCAGAAGTTAGAGTTCATGGGAGGGCCATTGGATCGAATCCCAGTGGCTTAATGGTCTACGAGCTCGCCTTGTAACCAGAAGGTCCTGGTTCCGAATCCCAGCGGGTGCATACTGATGAAGAGTCCCAAACTAAGACGAGACAGCTGTCCAATACTCCCAGGTTTTCCAATGGTTCTCTAACTGATGTCAGCTCATGATGAAATCCTGTAACATGGAAGTCTGTTTTACCTATTGACATTGAAGCAACCAAGTTGTATCGTTATTCTTCACAAAACGCAACTTACAAAACCTCATTTGAAGTTTCCCATAATAAACAAGTAAAAATAGAATTTTAAAATCAGCTGATTTGCACACAAGCTATGCACACACACCGAGAACTACAGTGGCGATTCGCATAATTTGCATAAAATTACGCAAAATGTGAATAGTGTGAACCATCATGAAAGTAATTCAGAGTATGTCCCGTTCAAAAACACAAAGCATAACCCACGAGGGGAATGTATGCATTGAATCAAATATGCTCAAGTAATAAGCAAGAGTTCAGTATCACATAATTAACGTGGCATAAGATTATTAGTATACTAGATAATATGCTAGCAAAGATTAACATATCATCGTTATTATAAAAACACAACCTTGGTTAACTATGGGCACCAAGAGATGTGCCACACGAAATCTCATAGTGTGTGCGAGGGTCAGTATACTGCCTACATGCCCGGACCGAAGTAGGTGGCTGTTTTAAGGGATCATCCCCGAACTTTGACTTGAAGTCTGATCCACGACACAGTGGAGCAGCATCAAAAACTACGTTCTTACGGTCTACAGTGGCCAAAACAGATGTGCAGGCGATTTTATGCTTTGCGATACTGGAGCCCATGTACATCATAGGTTCGGAATCATGGTTTTCCAGCTTCCCTAGGTAGACCACTATGTACACCGGCCCGGATGTAAGCGCCAGAAGTTCAGATTCACCCTTTTGATTTTTTGAGGAAGCGGGGGGATTAACAACACGACCGAGACTCTAGAAGTTAGCTAACCCTATCAAAACAAAGCCACAGTACACTCACCTTCATAAAATTTTCTCCTGGACAACATTTCTTTTTCGAAAAGATTTGGAATAAGTTTGTAAACAATAGCCTGCAAAGCACGATCAGGACGAATGGCATAGTGTGGTTTGGTTTTGTGTAGAAGTGTTTCACAAACTGGACATGTCGTTTTATGCTGAAGATACGTTAAAATGCAACTACGACAGAAAGAGTGAAGACACTCAACAACTGTTGTAGCATCGATTAAGTATCCTTTGCACAAACTACACGTCAAATGTGGATTGAAGACGACAACTGGAACATCTGAAACTCGATGCATAGTGCTTAGGTTGACTACAAGCCACTAATTCGAAGGAATGTGTCCATGGATTTATCAATTCATCAAAGATTTTTCAAGGAACATTGGTTACTGACAGAAGTAACAAAAACGGCTGAAATCTCATCAAAAGTGATGCAACTACGACCTGCGAATTAGAAAACAAATGTAAGACAAGGAATGTGAGAGGATGAAATGCAAGTAGACTATTGGCCACATTAATGTGAAAAAAAATTGTGATATTACCTAGGTATCCAGAAGTAAAGCTCAATATATGTCCACTACTTATCAGTTATAGAACACAAATGCTCAAGTTATTGATCAAATCTCCGGACCATACCAAAACGACAACTGAACTAGGTTGTGTGAACAATCCTGCTAAAAAGATTATCACACGACTATTATCACGGCATACATAACAAAACACGCATCAACAAAAGCATTATTAAGCTACCAGTTAAGGAATACTAACCCGAACCCCTGGATGCAGGATTAATATGAAATAACGAATTACAATTAATATTACAACATCAGTATACTGTTAAAACTAGAGCCGGAGTCAGCACAACCTAAGAAAATTTTCTCGTACATGAACTTCAGGAATAAGATATCTAGTGGAGTCCCATACCTGACTATTCACAATGACAATCAAAACAGACAAAGAAAAATCAGAAACAGTGGCAGACTACTTCTCCCAAGTCTTTACACAGGAGTCATCACTCCCTATAGGATCAACTCTGGTTGCATCAGAGGAATACGGGATAGATTCCGTTGACATCGACTAAAACATCGTACTCAACTGCCTAACGAAACTAGATGCAGGGAAATCAATGGGTCTTGATAATCTTCAGCTAAGGCTTCTCAAGGAGCTATCAGCTCACATAGCCGGCCCATTGACCACGATCTTCAGGCCATCTCTCCTAAATGGAGTGTTACCACGTGACTAGAAAGACGCCATATTAATATCACCCACAAAGTAGGATCAAGACAGCCCTACAAGTTACAGGCCTATTAGCCTCACCAGCACTTTAATCAAGACACTGGAAAGAATCATTAAGAAAAGTGTCATGGCATATCTGGAAAACAACAAAATGTTATCCAGATCACAGCACGGCTCCCGAAGAAACCTCTCATATCTGTCAAATATCCTCACTACAAGAGAAAGCTGGGTCAAATCAAGAGACAACAGAAGACCCGTTGACGTCGTCTTCATAGACTTCAGAAAAGCCTTTGATAAAGCTCCTCACAAAAGACTACTCATAAAGTTGGAAAATCCTGGTATCAAAAGCAGATTACTAAACTGGCTCAGGGAATTCCTCATAAATAGGAGGCATAGGGTCGGGACCAACCCGAAACTCTCCACCTGGACAGCAGTGCACAGCGGAGTACCACAAGGCACGGTACTCGGACCTCTCCTATTTATTTTGTATATCAACGAGTTATCTCTGCCCACCCATTCCCATGTGGTCCTATACGCAGATGACTTAAAAACCTGGGGATAGCTGAAGGGCGGCAGTGATACACTCAAGTTGCAAGGAGACCTCAATAAATTGTCACATTGGTTCAGAGGATGCTTCCGATCAATACAGAGAAATATGCAACCATGCGCATCGGACACGCAAGTATCAGACTCTGCGGACTAGAGTGAACAAAACTCTCACCGGTTCAGACTCACTTTGATTTAAGTGTCATACTTAGCAACGATTTAAAAACTACAGCGCACTGTCGCGCGGTGGCTGCACGTAGTTTTAGATCTTTATGGGCGATTTTCAGGGCCTTTTCTAGAAACACCAGAGATATGTTCGCCTCCTTATATACATCTCTGGTGAGGTCAAGACTAGAAAACTGTATCCAGGCAGCCAGTCCTTATCTTAAAGGGGACTCACACATTCTAGAAAGGGTTCAAAGGAAGACAACACGTATGGTTCTCGGCATGACTAACTTACCACACAAGTAACAACTAGACAGTTGAAATCTCTTCTCCCTGTCATAACGTAGGCAGAGAGGAGATTTAATCACAACGTTTAAAATTTTAAATAATCACTACGGACCTGACCTATTCTCTCTTTTCCTTCCCAACAGGTCGGAACACCTCGGAGGACATAGTAGGAGAGTTCAAAAGCCAAGAAGAAATCATACTGCTGTTGAGCACTGGTTTTCACACAGAGTCATAAAATCTTGGAACCGACTGCCAGAAGAAGTACTGTCTGCAACCTCAACTGATTCATTTAGAAGGGTTTGGACAACCACAGCCTCAGCCAATAAATCTGAAATCTATGAGTTCATTAGAAATGGATGCATTTAGGTCATCAACAGTCTCCAGTTATTAGGCCTTAGAGTCTTGAAGACCTCAACCGATTAATCCCCCCCTTCTCAAGTGGCTCAAACCAATAGTCGAAAGCCTCATGGACTGACACCGTATTTTGGCTTGACCGACCCGAACTGCTGTCTATTCCAATTGAGGACCAGATAGAATTGCTCAACAAGCTTTGCTGTGCACCACTTCCATCCCACAGACATAAAGAATGACGGAGAGGGCTGCTGCGCAGTAAACACATTGGCTTTGACAATTAGCTGGAAATGGCAATAACACCAGGAACGACTTGAGTCGGCAAATTCTAGAAGAGCCTTCTTACACACCGGATACTGCAGGATCATCTTTCATTTGACAGCGACGAATTGCATAATGAGCATACTAGGATTTCTATCTCTTCGCTTACATAAGACTACTGAACCCACAAATTTAAATACTAAATTAGTCAAGCTGGTCGCCATATGATTATCACAGGAAGATTTGTATCCCTTTTTATATACTAGGACAATCAATGATTTTCACCAGTCCAGTGGGACTACCCGAAATCTCGACATATCTGACAAACTTTAAACAAAAGTGCAACGTCAACCCCAAAAGTGAACTTCAAGGAGAAACCCTGTTCGGATAACCAACTTAATGGTAAACACTAACTCTAAATCCAACTCTTTTGCTATGGTGCTAATATTCTGACCGGAAAACGGCTACTGAATGCCTAAAAAAACAAGCTGACGAGTACACTCTTCCTTACCGTGCAAATAATATCAGTGACCACATACACTTGGTGACAAAAATAATCACAGCCAACCACAGTCCATGATACTTAAAATGTATTAGTTAACTAATCATAAATGAATTAAAGAAGTATATCTACAAATGGAAACATCCTTTCATCCAGTCTCAGTAAACAACCCACCAGCTGATCCACACTGGAATATTACGTGAAATAGTTGTGAGATCAGTAGCGCTTTCTTCCTCCATCATGGTGAATGACATGACTGACAAATAAATCAGTGATTCTTTGACTATTCAATTAGTAGAACGTCAGTCATAGACACATTCCATATCTTCGGACTACACCAAGCGAATCGTTAACAACTCTACTCCTAACAAGTACCCTTGTGAACTGGAAATGACCTGAGACCACCTTAGTATCCATGTAGCCAGTATACTTATTCAATTTACAAAGTAAAAGATCACACAAAGCATGGAAACTAAGTAGACAATGCAAGGAATGGGAAATGAAAAAATACACTACTGAACCGACTGAGAACAAAAAACCAGAATTGGGATGGAAGTTTCGCCAGCCAACACGATTATCACTAAATGTTGTTGGCACAATAACAATAAAAACACTCAAAACGACTCTTCCCCGTTGGAGGAACAGATCTTACCCCGACAGCCCGACTACAACTGGCAAAAAGTTAAGATCATAACTACAACCAAGCGAACCTTCCAACGTCCTTGAAGATACCAATATCCCTCTGTAATATCAAACGGTAAAGAGAAACAACACACCCGACCTACTTGTAAACAATAAGTTCTAACCTGAATGCATTATATCAAAATATCCTAACCGTACACATAATGGTTTGCGTACTCGCAGGTGCTATAATTATAAAACCTCCCTCTCAACCACACCGAATGACTAGCTGGGAAGTGAATTAAATCCGTTCACAGCAGTTAAACGGTCTTAATACAATGCATATTACATCCCAAATATAGTCAAACTCCGAGATGCTCCCCCTAGAGTCAACCAAAGCAATGATAGTCAGGGAACTTTATCTTACAAATAAGGAGCGAGCCAAAAGGAATGAATTCGGTCTACACTAGCCAGTAAAAGGGATATCGGATATAGGATACTGGATCTGTCGTAAATGAATCGATCTCATATCTCTGGCATTTTCGGTATTCAAGTAGGGCTGCAGACCCCTGGTTCACACCAGTGTTCATTTCAGTCAATAATTTGTTAAGGTTAGTGTTTGTCTTATAAGTTATTTGCAAGTGGTCGCTTCAGTATATTGCTGTTGTCAGTGTAGTTGAAGATTGAACGATCAATTCACGGTTGTTTGCTCAAACCCAAATTCCCTATATTTTCGTGGAGGCATCAATACACCAGTCATCGTCTCATTGGTCGCTGTTCAGAAAGAAGTCAGGAGAAAACCGTCAGAAGTAATATTGTGATTTATTATTGTAATATTTGTTCATAGACCTTAGTTATTACGATGGTTATATGTTGGTGTTAGAATAAAGAATTCTCGAGTCGCCAATCGGTTTTTTGGTTTTTGAGTCCGTTAGTACTAGAGTTTCTGAAAGGCTTCGAGGGACAGCGTGAGTCCCAGCGTAGCAAGAGCTGGGCATTAACGGTTTTGAGACGTGATTTACAGTTGTTTAGTGCTATGATTTAAGTGTTGCCATCTTCGTTGTCTGACAAGGAGTCCAACATTCATATATTTCATGCGGGCACTGATCCAATTACCTCTTGGAGCTATCTTCAAAGTCCTCTTTTGGAAAGTTCCATATCGTTAAGGGATACCACTGCATACACACCTTATAAGCTATTGCGGCTTTGCGAAGTACAGTCACAAATGGGCACCGAATTATCTCGATGCGAATATTTGGTACATTCTAGGGATGCGCTGCTGCTGAGACTGTGAGTCATCACTTTACCTGGCAGTGCACTAAGTAGTCTGAAAATGAGCCGAAAAATAATACTTCTAGGGAGTAAAAGGGTCAAGGGAATGTGTGGGCCATATAGACAAATGCCAGGCTGAAAAAATTGTGTACAGAGTAAATGGGCCTGACCGATGTACTTCAGGTTTACTTCGACCCTTGTTGTCAGTCCCTGGTTGTCAAACCCATACTGTCAACTCTCTTTAAGTGTGCTCCCTACTTCTGCTTATCATGGTACTGTTTCTGTCTCCGCCTCACTCCCTCAAGTTCTTCGAGCGCATAACTATGGTACTTGACTTTCTCCTCACAGTCCTACCACCACTTTCATGATAGTAAGTAGGTCATCCTAATGTAGCATGGCTACCGGATCGCTAGGAAGGAGCAACTCAAGGCCAGTCCCCAATAGGTGTCATGTTTCCAAATGTATTTGTACTCGCTCTCTAAGCTAACGGGCATCCTAGAGACAAGGTTTCTCATGCTGCCTCTTGTTCCCCAACTAAAACTCCTCGTCGTAACGACATAAAAGTCCCATTGCTACGCTTTAGTAGCCCGTTGCCCCTGGGATGATATAACGTCGTTATAGACATACGAATTCGGAAAAAGTGGCTCATCGCACTGAAAAAACGCTTCTAAAATTTGTTCATTCGTCAGAATATAGATTTTCTGGTGTACTTCAGTGGTTCAACCGACCGGAAGACATACCTTCCGCTAGATTGCGAGCATCAGTTCGTTCAGGGGTTACGACCTTGTATCATTTTGAGAAATATCCTGTCATAACTAAGTTGCATATTTCCAACACCTGGTCTCAGTTAATGCCCCTATAATGTCTTAAATAAATACTCCATTCATTTGTTCCGGCTTCATATAATTAGGTGGTGCTCTAGCTGAAGGATTTCGGTCAAGCATCCCCGCCATTTGGTACTCCGTCGTGTCACTGTCGTGCATGATAACTAGCTAGCTCAGCTTCCCCTTCAATCCGCGAGTTGGTTCCGAAATATATATCGTAATTTGGACAACCGGTTGTAGTCTTTTGCTTTGCCTTTGGTACGCGAGAATAAAATAAAATAGAAGTTGTTGGTATAAGAGCTTGCGTTAATATACCCAGTACTGTTCACGGACGTCTATAACGCCAACATTTGAAGGTCCATAGCCATCACAGTTTTATCAATCATCAGGCTGCGCACAGCACTTCTGGCGCTGATATATCTGTTTGCCATCAGCAAAGAGGAGTTCTTGGTATTATCTCCTCTCTGTCTTATACCAAGCTCAAAGATATACACAAGAGCCCAACTAAATTTGATAAGTTCTTTGGCACACTGGATATACTTGGCTGGAAACAAACTGTCACTGCACCCACAAGAGGTAATAACGTACTAGACTTAATCTTCTGCCACAATATAAGTCCCATTTCAACCCTAGTACGCTCTGAGTTTTCAGGGAGCGACCAGAAAACAGTGATGCGTGAACTGCCACTTCCACTGAGTAGCAATGCAGCTCATATCTCCACTTCACAACAAGTAAAATATAGGAACTATGGTAAGGCAAACTGGGCCTTAGTTGAGTCGATGCTAAGATCCTCCAAATGGGATGAATACTTCACTACTGATGACCTCCCGAGAGCCCTAACCATCTTATACCATAACTCAAACACGTGCTTAGATGCTTTTATCCCACTCCAAACACTAAAGGTTTTCTCACATAGAAAGTCATTCAAAAAACCAAAGGATCGTATGAAACTGAAGAGACTCTCAACAAGTTACTTCAAACACCACGACTTTGGCACTCTAGGTCTAATACTTAACACCCTTAGCTCCATCTCACAGGCTGGAGATTTCCGTATGAGGAATGAAGAACGCACCGCAGTAGCCAGTCCTGCTGGAGTGTATGCACTCACAGAAATCTTAAGGAAGCGAATGAATCGCAAAAATCACAGCACTTCTCTCCTCATAGACAAAGATGGGCTGTGCACTAACTCTGCACACATATGTGAACTATTCAACAAAACGTTTGCAAGTAACTACCTTAAGCCCTCAGTCCAGTTACTTGATATACACCCTGCTACTAATATGGCACAAACTCCGTCTGCACTCACACCAAACCAAGTTAGCACTGTTGAATTCAATTACACTAATATTAACCAAACTATAAGAACCCTCAAAAGTTCAAAAGGTTTTGGTACTGACGGTATGTCATCCTATTTTTATAAAGATGGTGGCCCTGACATTCCTCTACTGCTGCTTAAAATATTCACAACGTCCCTAGAAACCCAAACTTGCCCTGATATATATATGCTTAAACACAAATCTGGCTCGAAAACAGATTTCGGTAACTACCGGCCGATCAATATCACACCTATCGCATCTAGAATAATGGAGAGACTAGTTAAAGATAACCTGATCAAACATATGCCTGGCTGCCACATTATAATTCCGAACCAACATGAATCCCTAAAATCCAGATCTTGTTTAGCATGCCACCCAGACTTCTTTAAGTTTGCGACCAGCAGTCGTGACAGACGGCAACTAGCACTTATCATCTACTTTGACATTTCTAAGGCATTTGACCGTGTCGACCATTTACTGCTAATACACAGGCTGAACTCCTTAGGAATACGTGACCCATCATTAGGATGGCTTAAATCATACATTAACAAAAGGTGCCAAATAATTAAACTCGGGTCTGTAACTTCCAAACCTAGCCCAATCAATTCTGGTGTAGTACAAGGTAGTGTCATTGGACCCCTCCTATTTGCACTATATATCAATGATATATGCTTTCAATGCAGTTGACGATTCAAGAATCAATTCATGGTTGTTTGCTCAAACCCAACTCCATATTTTTCACGGGAGTCATCAATACGGCAAACGTCGTCTCATCGTTCGCTGTTCGGTGAAAGAGAGAAAACTATCAGAAGTATTATCGTGATTTATTGTTATAACATTTATTCGTAGACCTTGTGTATAATAACCTTATTGTTGGTTACATATTGGCGAAGGAATAAAGGATTCTCGAGTCGCCAATCAGTGTTTTGGTTTTCTCGTTGGTTAATACAAATGGTTTCTGAAAGTCCTCCAGGAACAGCGTGAGGTCCAGTGTACTGAGACCTAGACATCGACAGTTTATGAGAGTTGGTTGACAGTTTCTGATAGTTTTGGATAGTTTCTGTTCGTCTTTCCTCGTGTCTGCCCGTCTTCTTTGGACAAATGTTATCTGGAACTTTACTGGACTGTTTGGTCAAGTTTAGTGATGTCTAGGTCAAAGAAGGGACAAAGCGTCTTGGAAGCAGACGGGAAAGTAAGCAATGCTGAGTTGCTTGTTTATTGTAATGATATGTATAATGCTCAGCATGATGAGTCTGTTGTTCATGGTCCGCCGTCTGGAGATAATAGGAATTTTAAACTGCCTAAGTTCGAGCCTCGGTGATTCGGCGGAAACCCAGCTGTTCATCCACAGTTTGTCACAGAGTCTGAGGTCGAATTGGGTGGTTTTCTAATAAATGAGGAAATCAAGTTAATGTATTTATTGAGATATTGCACTGGAGACGCTTCAAGAGCTATACAGTGCTGTAAGGTTGTTCCCGTGAACGAAAGATACATTGAGGCTACGATTATACTGCGTCAAAGATTCGGAACAGCTTCAATGATTGAAAAGAATGTCAGTCTCCTCTCGTAAACCGTTAATGCCCAGCTCTTGCTACGCTGGGACTCACGCTGTCCCTCGAAGCTTCTCAGAAACGCTTAGTACAAACGGACGCAAAAGCCAGAACGCAGTTTGGCGATTCGAGAATTATTTATTCTAACACTAACATTTAACCAATATTACAACTAAGGTCTATGAACAAATATTACAATAATAAATCACAATATTACTTCTGACGGTTTTCTCCTGACTTCTTTCTGAACAGCGACCGATGAGACGATGACCTGCTGATCGATGCCTCCGCGAAAATTGGGGAAGTTGGGTTTGAGCAAACAACCGTGAATTGATCGTTCAATCTTCAACTACATTGACACTCCCCGGCAAAACCGGATCCATTCCTTTTTTCCATCACGACCAATACACGTTGACTTGGATGCCATTGCGAGAACCTCGGTCACACGGACAAAGCTGAAATGGAAAACAAACAGAAAAGCCAACACACCACAGGCATACTCACAGCACAATCTCACACATCGATGACGACCTGCGCCTTCCAGTCAAAGGTAACCTCTTGACATCTTGCAACACAATCGCCACTTGCTAGAATGACTCCTGCAGAATGAAACGTGACCATAGCAGCACCTCATGATACTCTTCGAACATCCTCTTATCTGCTCACTACCAATTACCACTGCAATCGCTTGTCACTCATTCTGCCTCAGTTCTAGTAACGGTGACGTATGCGAGCCTCAGTCGTTTACACTCTTTCTCGCCGGTGTGTGGGACCGCAGCTAACAATTATCTCCGTATGCATATCATTTTCAGCAATAGCCTCCCCGGCGTATGCGACCCATTTTCTGTCTTTAATATATATATATTTCTTCCTGTTTATGCAGGATCATATCAATTGTATAGGCATGGATAAGTTATTATATAAATTACACATAATTTGATGTATGATGAATTTACAGTTTGGTTGTTCTTTCTGACATTAGAGTCAGTCGGAACAGTCTACTATAAAGTCTGTTTGTGTTATACATGAAGAGATATAGAAATATTGTCTTCGCATTAACAAAAACCCAGACATCAGATGAATGTAATACAAATATCTGGGAAAAATAAAGCTTGAAGTCAATTCTCCTATATAACTTTGTTGTGAACAGCACCCTTGGCTAAAAGTTTATTGATGTATTATGTTGAGATCAGTGATATATTTATTCCATTTTTTCAGCAGTCTTATCGTAGTTTTATAACAGGAAAGCAATTTGATCGTGGATGTGAAAACTAGATGAGGTCATGGTCAGTTGTTTTACTGCATCAAATGGTGCCGAGGTGGTTTCCAGAATTCTCCATTTGCTCCATTTGTGTCTGCATGGCGGACTGTATTCGTAAGTTCAGTAAAATGTTGAAAACTGTTTGAAAACCAGTTGCTTCTTCATTTCAGATCATGAATACTCATTTACAGCATGTTCGCCAGCGTCTTCAAATGGTAGAATTGGATCGTTCATGGAATTTGAGTGGTTATGAGATAGACGGTTTGGAATTAATCCTCATTTCAGTTTAGATGCAGGGTTACTCGACCTCGACCAGAAGATGAATAGGAGCAGCAGAATACCAGAAAGAGAAAGTATGTGAACATGAAAAGGATATTAATGTATATATATAAATTTTTATGTCAATTGTATATCATACATTAGTAAAAATTTATCTGAATTGTAGTTGTGTTTTCACGTATTTATGCAAAGTCATAGAGTTTATTTAGTGTCATAATGTGTATTAGTGAGTCTGAGCGTTTTAGTGTTCTAATGACTGATGCGTTTTAGAAATAAGTGATGGGTTCTGGTAGGGATAGTCACTGGGACAAAACAGTTTATATAGCAAGCGTTTGAAGGTTTCAATAGAGTGACAGGTCCTATTTCTGAGGGTAAACTATTCCTGTATCTTCCGTACTAAGTCTTTATGCATCCACGCTACTAGTTTATCTATAGTTTTTAGATTGCTAAGGGTGTTGAAGTGCGTCTTTTAGGTGCTGTAGTTGATTCGTTCTAGGAGTAAATAGTTTATTAATATAATCAGTAGAGTGAAACAGTCTGTATAGAGAGCGTTTGAAGCTTGTAACCGAAGAGCAAGTTCTGACATCTAGGGGTAGGCTATTCCATATTTTAGAATACATGACTGTGAAGAAGT
This sequence comes from Trichobilharzia regenti, assembly GCA_944472135.2. Taxonomy (NCBI): domain Eukaryota; kingdom Metazoa; phylum Platyhelminthes; class Trematoda; order Strigeidida; family Schistosomatidae; genus Trichobilharzia; species Trichobilharzia regenti. The sequence continues at coordinate 42,989,864 of OX235265.1, read as the reverse complement.
TTTCACGGAGTGTTGACTTAAAAGAATGAGTTGTCACTGTGGAAGTTTGGTTACGCAGATCGTAAGAACCTTCCTGTGTGAATTGTATGTCCCTGTTACCTGAGAATGATATTTTGTGAAGGACCTTAAAGAAAAATATTAGGTTTATAATAAGTCGCCTTGTCCAAAGTGGGTCAAGTTTTAGGATCATGCACCGTGTGATGTAGTCTTTCTTACAATCGTAGCCAAGTAGTTTTGAGGTAAAATATCGTTGGATACTTTCCATCCTTAGCTTATCACGTGTGCGAGTGCTGCTTATAATAAATGGACAGTATTCTAGTAGTGGTCTGACACATGTTTTGTACAGAATAAGCTTGGCTTCATTGTCGTGAAAGTTCCTGAGTATGCATCCTAAGAGCATCCTCGATTTTCTAGTCTGTGATGCTACTTGCTCAGAGAATGTCAAGTCACTAGAGTACCTCAGGCCTAGGTCAACGACACTTCGGAGTCTGGTTAGGTTAGCAGATTGAAGCGTTAATTTCAGGTCAATTGAGGGTGCTCCGAAGCAGATCCAGCCACATTTGTTCAGATTAAATTGGAGATTCCATAAGGACGACCAAGCAGTCATTTTATCTAATTCCTTCTGCACTACATTCTCGAAGTACCCTAAGTCATCACATTGGAATGTGTAAGTTACTTTTAGGTCATCTGTAAAGATGAATGGTTTCCCGTGCGTGAAGCAAGCGCATATGTCATTGATATATAGTGCAAATAGGAGGGGTCCAATGACACTACCTTGTACTACACCAGAATTGATTGGGCTAGGTTTGGAAGTTACAGACCCGAGTTTAATTATTTGGCACCTTTTGTTAATGTATGATTTAAGCCATCCTAATGATGGGTCACGTATTCCTAAGGAGTTCAGCCTGTGTATTAGCAGTAAATGGTCGACACGGTCAAATGCCTTAGAAATGTCAAAGTAGATGATAAGTGCTAGTTGCCGTCTGTCACGACTGCTGGTCGCAAACTTAAAGAAGTCTGGGTGGCATGCTAAACAAGATCTGGATTTTAGGGATTCATGTTGGTTCGGAATTATAATGTGGCAGCCAGGCATATGTTTGATCAGGTTATCTTTAACTAGTCTCTCCATTATTCTAGATGCGATAGGTGTGATATTGATCGGCCGGTAGTTACCGAAATCTGTTTTCGAGCCAGATTTGTGTTTAAGCATATATATATCAGGGCAAGTTTGGGTTTCTAGGGACGTTGTGAATATTTTAAGCAGCAGTAGAGGAATGTCAGGGCCACCATCTTTATAAAAATAGGATGACATACCGTCAGTACCGAAACCTTTTGAACTTTTGAGGGTTCTTATAGTTTGGTTAATATTAGTGTAATTGAATTCAACAGTGCTAACTTGGTTTGGTGTGAGTGCAGACGGAGTTTGTGCCATATTAGTAGCAGGGTGTATATCAAGTAACTGGACTGAGGGCTTAAGGTAGTTACTTGCAAACGTTTTGTTGAATAGTTCACATATGTGTGCAGAGTTAGTGCACAGCCCATCTTTGTCTATGAGGAGAGAAGTGCTGTGATTTTTGCGATTCATTCGCTTCCTTAAGATTTCTGTGAGTGCATACACTCCAGCAGGACTGGCTACTGCGGTGCGTTCTTCATTCCTCATACGGAAATCTCCAGCCTGTGAGATGGAGCTAAGGGTGTTAAGTATTAGACCTAGAGTGCCAAAGTCGTGGTATTTGAAGTAACTTGTTGAGAGTCTCTTCAGTTTCATACGATCCTTTGGTTTTTTGAATGACTTTCTATGTGAGAAAACCTTTAGTGTTTGGAGTGGGATAAAAGCATCTAAGCACGTGTTTGAGTTATGGTATAAGATGGTTAGGGCTCTCGGGAGGTCATCAGTAGTGAAGTATTCATCCCATTTGGAGGATCTTAGCATCGACTCAACTAAGGCCCAGTTTGCCTTACCATAGTTCCTATATTTTACTTGTTGTGAAGTGGAGATATGAGCTGCATTGCTACTCAGTGGAAGTGGCAGTTCACGCATCACTGTTTTCTGGTCGCTCCCTGAAAACTCAGAGCGTACTAGGGTTGAAATGGGACTTATATTGTGGCAGAAGATTAAGTCTAGTACGTTATTACCTCTTGTGGGTGCAGTGACAGTTTGTTTCCAGCCAAGTATATCCAGTGTGCCAAAGAACTTATCAAATTTAGTTGGGCTCTTGTGTATATCTTTGAGCTTGGTATAAGACAGAGAGGAGATAATACCAAGAACTCCTCTTTGCTGATGGCAAACAGATATATCAGCGCCAGAAGTGCTGTGCGCAGCCTGATGATTGATAAAACTGTGATGGCTATGGACCTTCAAATGTTGGCGTTATAGACGTCCGTGAACAGTACTGGGTATATTAACGCAAGCTCTTATACCAACAACTTCTATTTTATTTTATTCTCGCGTACCAAAGGCAAAGCAAAAGACTACAACCGGTTGTCCAAATTACGATATATATTTCGGAACCAACTCGCGGATTGAAGGGGAAGCTGAGCTAGCTAGTTATCATGCACGACAGTGACACGACGGAGTACCAAATGGCGGGGATGCTTGACCGAAATCCTTCAGCTAGAGCACCACCTAATTATATGAAGCCGGAACAAATGAATGGAGTATTTATTTAAGACATTATAGGGGCATTAACTGAGACCAGGTGTTGGAAATATGCAACTTAGTTATGACAGGATATTTCTCAAAATGATACAAGGTCGTAACCCTGAACGAACTGATGCTCTCAATCTAGCGCACTAGACGTAATAACGCACGGAACATCATCTACAGCTATCCTTTTAGAGTTATCGGCGTTTACTCATTCTGAGCGTCATCGATTTTGGCATGGTGTTAAATCAGGTGCAACCCTAATGTTAGTGTATGTTGTTGAGGAGCATATTGTCTTACCAGATTTCAGAAAATTCCTGGCTTCTTCAGTAGACCTAAACTTGAAAAACACAGGACACGGGTGGTTTGCAGATTTCTTACGAAGACGCAAAACCTGACATTCTGTCAACGACATATTACAAGCCTTTAGACACGAATTCTCAAGTTTGGCAATCGGCTCTCTGTCTGGAATGTTATAGGCCAAGACGTTATGTGAAGACATAATCCTCTTAACAGCTTCTTCAGCCAAATAGTCAATTATGCGCTCGGATTTGATTAGTGATTCAAAACAGATGTTTTGTGATGGGTCACACAGTTGCGTGAGAGGCATACTGCTATCAAACTTGCTCTGTAGTTCTGCTATTGACTTCTGAAGTGTCAATAAATCACTTTTGCTACAAGCCGCATTCTCTGTCAATTCCTCCATGATATCAGATACCATAACTCTGAGTGTGGCTGGTGTAAAACGTGTAGAATCGTCAACGGAGCTGAGGCCTTCAGATGGATGACCAGTATTAGATCTCAGTCTCTTAACAGTACTTACACGTTTGATAGACTTAACCATTACAGAAATAGGAAACTTCACAATTTCCGGAAAAAAAGTCTTGAGGATATAAAAATAAGATAGCTGTATTATCGAAGTATCAAAACAACAACGATAAACAGATGTATATTGCAAAAATAAAAAGTCAGACTTTCCTTTACAGAGTTTGCTGTGGATAAAGTCTTGAGTTCCACGTGGTTATATAGAGTATCCGAAGATTCTTGATGTAGATTTCACGAGTAAATGCTATATGTTGTTTCAGTTGATACAATACAATCCTTGTTGACTATGGATAACTAGATAATGTGAGGAAAGCGGCTAATTTCCAAAATATTAAGGAAAAATGATTCACTCAGAAACTGAACATCTGTAGCGCAACAGTTCAAACTTGACTGTGTTGTCCTATTCGTTTTCAGTTTGAAACACGGGCAGAGACCAGAAAATTCATCCACTCCCAACACACCCTATCGCAAGCCAGAAACTACAAACATATAAAGGTCGGGGTGGACAAAACAGTCATAGAAAGGCGCGCATGCAATTATCTCGCTAAGACTAATTGTGAAATAGGTAATAGGACATTGCAAGCAGCCATTATTCCCAACCCTGTGAAAGATACAGTAGACCCCACCGCATCACCCCCCTCAAAACACACAGAATATCCCATCAGAGTGCAACACCAGCCGAAAGGCCACTAGACTGTAACCAAATAAATAATAAAACCATACCACCCATCACCGCAGAATCTAAAATGCCACTAAATAACCCCAGGAAAAAAGTCAAAACCCCCGAAATTCGACTTTGTCCTCTCCTAGCCATAACTCCATTGCTAAAGATAAGGAAAATATGCCCCTAAATCATACCAACAAAAACAGTGGCAGCTTAAATAAGCCCACACCCCCCACGGTCAATAGTATTAGCACTCACAACGTGCTAAATCGCACCATGGCACACACTAATATCCAATGTCACAACAATGTCACCCTCAATAGTACAAGTGGTAATAGTCAGAACTCGGCTATCAACAACTCAGGGTCTTCAGAGTATGGCACACAAACAAATTTTGACCGGATATATGGTACAAGTCTGCTGGGAACTAACCCACAATGCAGTACACACGAAACCCACACAAGGACACAACTAGCATCAAACAATAGGTGGAATAATAAGCCATGGTCATCACAAGGATCCAATCATTTTTTATCCCCCGCGTCCCTGTCAGCGTTGAAAAAACAGCTGGTAGGGATGTTAACACTCCTAAACCACTAGTGCTGGCTCCCTCCTTGCATGAAAACAGGAACGGTCTAGTGCACCCGTATCCATTAGGCACACTTGACACTTGCACAAGTATAGGTCAAATAAAGAACCCTACCCACTTCTGTAACCTAACTAAAAATAAAAATTCCTTAGTCTATAGCAAATCCAGTACTCCAACTCCTAATTCTTCACCGAAAACAGCACACACCAACTCGATAGACATAGGTGAGCATGATGCTGAAACTCCTCTTAACATAGGATCGTCATGTCCAGCAGAACTACTGGGTGCTGAACCATATTCGGGGCTGACTAACGAACTTAAATACTTCAAATGCTACTTCAACTCTCATCTTTACCTAATCCTCATAAATGCTAGATCTGTTCTAAATAAATTGCCGATGCTCAGAGCACTCACAGTAATATACAAACCCCCTGTAATTGTCATCACTGAATCTTGGTGTCATTCGGACATCCTGGATGAAGAAATAAGCTTAGATAACTACACACACTTTCGGTGTGACAGGGAAGGTGGTAAGGGAGGGGGTTGTCTCATGTACTTTCTGAATGCACTTACTGTATCACAGCTAGAAAGTAGTACACTTAACATGCCTGAGACTCTATGGGTTAATGTACACTTAAATAACGTAACAGCATTAATTGGATGCACCTACAGAGCACCTGGCACCTTTAGTAATTACGAGACCCAACTTATTAATACTCTGGAGCAATTATCCGACTTACAATACGATCATAAGATCCTATGTGGGGACTTTAACTTACCTGAAATCAACTGGGATATACCCACAGGCCCAACTAAATTTGATAAGTTCTTAGGCACACTGGATATACTTGGCTGGAAACAAACTGTCACTACTCCCACAAGAGGTAATAACGTACTAGACTTAATCTTCTGCCACAATATAAGCCCCCTTTCAACGCTAGTAGGTTCTGAGTTTCCAGGGAGCGACCACAAAACAGTGATGTGTGCACTGCCAATTCCGCTGAGTAGCAATGCATCTCATACCTCCACTTCACAACAAGTAAAATATAGGAACTATAGTAAGGCAAACTGGGCCTTAGTTGAATCGATGCTAAGATCCTCCAAATGGGATGAATACTTCACTACTGATGACCTTCGAGAGCCCTAACCATCTTCTACCATAACTCAAACACTGCTTAGATGCTGTCATTCCACTCCAAACACTAAAGGTTTCCCCACACAGAAAGTCATTCATAAAACCAAAGGATCGTAGAAACTGAAGAGACTCTCAACAAGTTACTTCAAACACCACGACTTTGGCACTCTAGGTCTAATACTTAACACCCTTAGCTCCATCTCACAAGCTCGAGATTTCCGTATGAGAAAGGAAGAACGCATCGCAGTAGCCAGTCCTGCTAGAGTGTATGCACTCACAGAAATCTTAAGGAAGCGAATGAATCGCAAAAATCACAGCATTTCTCTCCTCATAGACAAAGGTAGGCTATGCACTAACTCTGCAGACATATGTGAACTATTCAACAAAACGTTTGCAGGTAACTACCTTAAGCCCTCAGTCCAGCTACTCGATATACACCCTACTACTAATATGGCACAAACTCCATCTGCACTCACACCAAACCAAATTAGCACTGTTGAATTCACTTACGCTAATATTAACCAAACTATAAGAACCCTCAAAAGTTCAAAAGGTTTCGGTACCGACGGTATATCATCTTACTTCTATAAATATGGTGGCCCTGACATTCCTCTACTGCTGCTTAAAATATTCACAATGTCCCTAGAAACCCAAACTTACCCTGATATATATATGCCTAAACACAAATCTGGCTCGAAAACTGAAGTCAGTAACTACCGGCCGATCAATATCACACCTATAGCATCTAGAATCATGGAGAGACTAGTCAAAGATAACCTAATCAAACATATGCTTAGCTGCAACATTATAAGTCCGAACCAACATGGATTCCTGAAATCCAGATCATGTTTAACATGTCACCTAGACTTCTTCAATTTTGTAACCAGCAGTCGTGACAGACGGCAACTAGTACTTGTCATCTACTTTGACATTTCTAAGGCATTTGACCGTGTTGACCATTTACTGCTAATAACAAGCTGAACTCCTTAGGAATACGTGACCCATTATTAGGATGGCTTAAATCATTCCTTAACAATAGGTCCCAAATAGTTAAACTCGGGTCTGCAACCTCCAAACCTAGCCCTATCACTTCTGGTGTAGTACAAGGTAGTGTCATTGGACCCCTCCTATTTACACTATACATCAATGACATATGCGCTTGCTTCACGCACGGGAAACCATTCATCTTTGCAGATGACCTAAAAGTAGCTTATACATTCCAATGTGATGACTTAGGGAACTTCGAGAATGTAGTGCAGAAGGAATTAGATAAAATGACTGCTTGGTCGTCCCTATGGAATCTCCAATTTAATCTGAACAAATGTGGCTGGATCTGCTTCGGTGCACCCTCAATTGACCTGAAATTAACGCTTCAATCTGCTAACCTAACCAGACTCCGAAGTGTCGTTGACCTAGGCCTGAGGTACTCTAGTGACTTGACATTCTCTGAGCAAGTAGCATCACAGACTAGAAAATCGAGGATGCTCTTAGGATGCATACTCAGGAACTTTCACGACAATGAAGCCAAGCTAATTCTGTACAAAACATGTGTCAGACCACTACTAGAATACTGTCCATTTATTATAAGCAGCACTCGCACACGTGACAAGCTAAGGATGGAAAGTATCCAACGATATTTTACCTCAAAACTACTTGGCTACGATTGTAAGAAAGACTACATCTCACGGTGCATGATCCTAAAACTTGACCCACTTTGGACAAGGCGACTTATTATAAACCTAATATTCTTCTTTAAGGTCCTTCACAAAATATCATTCTCAGGTAACAGGGACATACAATTCGCACAGGAAGGTTCTTACGATCTGCGTAACCAAACTTCCACAGTGACAACTCATTCTTTTAAGTCAACACTCCGTGAAAACTTCTTCACAGTCATGTATTCTAAAATATGGAATAGCCTACCCCTAGATGTCAGAACTTGCTCTTCGGTTACAAGCTTCAAACGCTCTCTATACAGACTGTTTCACTCTACTGATTATATTAATAAACTATTTACTCCTAGAACGAATCAACTACAGCACCTAAAAGACGCACTTCAACACCCTTAGCAATCTAAAAACTATAAATAAACTAGCAGCATGGATGCATAAAGACTTAGTACGGAACATACAGGAATAGTTTACCCTTAGAAATAGGACCTGTCACTCTATTGTAACCTTCAAACGCTTGCTATATAAACTGTTTTGTCCCAATGACTATCCCTACCAGAACCCATCACTTATTTCTAAAACGCATCAGTCATTAGAACACTAAAACGCTCAGACTCATTAATACACATTATGACACTAAATAAACTCTAAGACTTCGCATAAATACGTGAAAACACAACTACAATTAGATAAATTTTTACTAATGTATGATATACAATTGACATAAAAATTTATATATATACATTAATATCCTTTTCATGTTCACATACTTTCTCTTTCTGGTATTCTGCTGCTCCTATTCATCTTCTGGTCGAGGTCGAACAACCCTGCATCTAAACTGAAATGAGGATTAATTCCAAACCGTCTATCTCATAACCACTCAAATTCCATGAACGATCCAATTCTACCATTTGAAGACGCTGGCGAACATGCTGTAAATGAGTATTCATGATCTGAAATGAAGAAGCAACTGGTTTTCAAACAGTTTTCAACATTTTACTGAACTTACGAATACAGTCCGCCATGCAGACACAAATGGAGCAAATGGAGAATTCTGGAATCGACCTCGGCACCATTTGATGCAGTAAAACAACTGACCATGACCTCATCTAGTTTTCACATCCACGATCAAATTTCTTTCCTGTTATAAAACTACGATAAGACTGCTGAAAAAATGGAATAAATATATCACTGATCTCAACATAATACATCAATAAACTTTTAGCCAAGGGTGCTGTTCACAACAAAGTTATATAGGAGAATTGACTTCAAGCTTTATTTTTCCCAGATATTTGTATTACATTCATCTGATGTCTGGGTTTTTGTTAATGCGAAGACAATATTTCTATATCTCTTCATGTATAACACAAACAGACTTTATAGTAGACTGTTCCGACTGACTCTAATGTCAGAAAGAACAACCAAACTGTAAATTCATCATACATCAAATTATGTGTAATTTATATAATAACTTATCCATGCCTATACAATTGATATGATCCTGCATAAACAGGAAGAAATATATATATATTAAAGACAGAAAATGGGTCGCATACGCCGGGGAGGCTATTGCTGAAAATGATATGCATACGGAGATAATTGTTAGCTGCGGTCCCACACACCGGCGAGAAAGAGTGTAAACGACTGAGGCTCGCATACGTCACCGTTACTAGAACTGAGGCAGAATGAGTGACAAGCGATTGCAGTGGTAATTGGTAGTGAGCAGATAAGAGGATGTTCGAAGAGTATCATGAGGTGCTGCTATGGTCACGTTTCATTCTGCAGGAGTCATTCTAGCAAGTGGCGATTGTGTTGCAAGATGTCAAGAGGTTACCTTTGACTGGAAGGCGCAGGTCGTCATCGATGTGTGAGATTGTGCTGTGAGTATGCCTGTGGTGTGTTGGCTTTTCTGTTTGTTTTCCATTTCAGCTTTGTCCGTGTGACCGAGGTTCTCGCAATGGCATCCAAGTCAACGTGTATTGGTCGTGATGGAAAAAAGGAATGGATCCGGTTTTGCCGGGGAGTGTCAATGTAGTTGAAGATTGAACGATCAATTCGTGGTTGTTTGCTCAAACCCAACTTCCCCAATTTTCGCGGAGGCATCGATCAGCAGGTCATCGTTTTATCGGTCGCTGTTCAGAAAGAAGTCAGGAGAAAACCGTCAGAAATTATATTGTCAGTCTCGTCTCGTAAACCGTTAATGCTCAGCTCTTGCTCCGCTCGGGCTCACGCTGTCCCTTGAATTTTTTCAGAAACGCTTAGTAATAACGGAAGAAAAAACCAAAACACCAATTGTTGACACGAGTATTATTTATGGTTACACCAACTGTCAATGGAGTTGAAGATTGAACCATCAATTCACGTTTGCTTGCTCACAATCAACTTCCACAATTTTCGCGGAGGCATGAATACGACAGACATCGTCTCATCGTTGGCTGTTCAGAATGAAGTCAGTAGCAAACCATCAGCAGTAATACTATGATTTATTATTGTAATATTTGTTTACAGACCTTAGTTCAGTTATAATTTTTATATGTTGGTGTAACAATAAAGAAATCTCAAGCGGCAGATCGGTGTTTTGGTTTTTCGTCCGCTATAACTAAGAATTTCTGAAATCTTCAAGGAACAGCGTGGGCCCGAGCGTAGCGAGAGCTGGGCATTAACGGTTTATGAGACGTGACTGACAGTTTCTGACAGTTGAAACAGATTCTGGCGGATTCCGAGAGTTGGCGAAAGTTTGGACAGTTTCCGTTCATCTTTCCTGGTACCGGTCAAGTCCTCTTTGAACAAGCAATATCTGGAACTGTTTTGGAATTGAGTCAAGTTCAACAATGCCTGGGTCAAAGAAGGGACAGAGCGTCTTGGATGCAAACAGGAAAGTAAGTCATGGTGACTTGTCTGTTAATTGTAACGATGTGTCTGATGTTAAGCATGATATGGTTGATGTTACTGATTCGCTGTTCAGGGATAATAGGAACATCAAACTCCCTAAATTTGAACCACGGTGTTTCGATGGAAACCCAGCTGATTATATACAATTTGTAAAGGAGTTTGAGATCATGTTGAGTAGTTTTCTATTAAGTGATGAATTGAAGTTAATGTATTTGATGAGATATTGCACTGGAGATGCTGCAAGAGCCATACAGTGTTGTAAGTTTATGAAGCCAAAAGAGGGCTACAATGAGGCTATGAGCATATTACGTCAAAGGTTTGGAAGACCTTCAATGATTGTAAGGAACGCATACGAAGCTGTCAAAGGTAACCGCAGTCAGCTTCGAGATGACTCCAAGGCACTTACTGAGTTTTTAGATAATCTTATGACTTATAAGAATACCTTGATTTCTATGAATTGCATGAGTGACCTCAACTCGAGTTTTATACTAGAAGTAATAGCAAGACGCCTACCTACTCGACTGCAAAGGAAGTGGGTGAAGATAAGCTCCCGTATGGAGGATGAGGGTATCGAGCCAAAGTTCGACGATATTCTGAAACTGGTAAAAGATAGTGTCAATCAATCTTTGAGCAAGTTTGCCATTATATTGAATCTCACCCCTAGAATAGAGCAGTCTGAGAGTAAAATGCAATCACTGATGACGAAAGGGTCTCAGAGAGGTGGATATCGAGAAGGCTATATGGCGTCTAATAATGCATATAGACCTAGTGAGTGTAACAGATTTCGTAGTACATCCTCAACAGATAAGTTGCAAGATGCAAGACAAACACGGTTGTGTTGTACACGTTTGCAAGAGGTGCATAAAAGGGTGAGCTGTGAACCAGTGAGCAAGTTCAGTGATAAGCTAAATGTGAACTCCAGGCCTGACTCCGAATTGTGTGACGATAACGGTGCGGTCAAGGTGTCTGTAGTTGCGACTGGTAAGCCATTGTTGAATAGAGTGTCACAGAATAGAGTTGCTGCTTCAGAGTGCAGTTCTGACTCCACAAGTTTACAAGGTATTACTAGTCAGAGTGAAGTAATCTTATGATTTATTATTGTAATATTTGTTTACAGACCTTAGTTCAGTTATAATTTTTATATGTTGGTGTAACAATAAAGAAATCTCAAGCGGCAGATCGGTGTTTTGGTTTTTTCGTCCGCTATAACTAAGAATTTCTGAAATCTTCAAGGAACAGCGTGGGCCCGAGCGTAGCGAGAGCTGGGCATTAACGGTTTATGAGACGTGACTGACAGTTTCTGACAGTTGAAACAGATTCTGGCGGATTCCGAGAGTTGGCGAAAGTTTGGACAGTTTCCGTTCATCTTTCCTGGTACCGGTCAAGTCCTCTTTGAACAAGCAATATCTGGAACTGTTTTGGAATTGAGTCAAGTTCAACAATGCCTGGGTCAAAGAAGGGACAGAGCGTCTTGGATGCAAACAGGAAAGTAAGTCATGGTGACTTGTCTGTTAATTGTAACGATGTGTCTGATGTTAAGCATGATATGGTTGATGTTACTGATTCGCTGTTCAGGGATAATAGGAACATCAAACTCCCTAAATTTGAACCCTGGTGTTTCGATGGAAACCCAGCTGATTATATACAATTTGTAAAGGAGTTTGAGATCATGTTGAGTAGTTTTCTATTAAGTGATGAATTGAAGTTAATGTATTTGATGAGATATTGCACTGGAGATGCTGCAAGAGCCATACAGTGTTGTAAGTTTATGAAGCCAAAAGAGGGCTACAATGAGGCTATGAGCATATTACGTCAAAGGTTTGGAAGACCTTCAATGATTGTAAGGAACGCATACGAAGCTGTCAAAGGTAACCGCAGTCAGCTTCGAGATGACTCCAAGGCACTTACTGAGTTTTTAGATAATCTTATGACTTATAAGAATACCTTGATTTCTATGAATTGCATGAGTGACCTCAACTCGAGTTTTATACTAGAAGTAATAGCAAGACGCCTACCTACTCGACTGCAAAGGAAGTGGGTGAAGATAAGCTCCCGTATGGAGGATGAGGGTATCGAGCCAAAGTTCGACGATATTCTGAAACTGGTAAAAGATAGTGTCAATCAATCTTTGAGCAAGTTTGCCATTATATTGAATCTCACCCCTAGAATAGAGCAGTCTGAGAGTAAAATGCAATCACTGATGACGAAAGGGTCTCAGAGAGGTGGATATCGAGAAGGCTATATGGCGTCTAATAATGCATATAGACCTAGTGAGTGTAACAGATTTCGTAGTACATCCTCAACAGATAAGTTGCAAGATGCAAGACAAACACGGTTGTGTTGTACACGTTTGCAAGAGGTGCATAAAAGGGTGAGCTGTGAACCAGTGAGCAAGTTCAGTGATAAGCTAAATGTGAACTCCAGGCCTGACTCCGAATTGTGTGACGATAACGGTGCGGTCAAGGTGTCTGTAGTTGCGACTGGTAAGCCATTGTTGAATAGAGTGTCACAGAATAGAGTTGCTGCTTCAGAGTGCAGTTCTGACTCCACAAGTTTACAAGGTATTACTAGTCAGAGTGAAGTAATCTTATGATTTATTATTGTAATATTTGTTTACAGACCTTAGTTCAGTTATAATTTTTATATGTTGGTGTAACAATAAAGAAATCTCAAGCGGCAGATCGGTGTTTTGGTTTTTTCGTCCGCTATAACTAAGAATTTCTGAAATCTTCAAGGAACAGCGTGGGCCCGAGCGTAGCGAGAGCTGGGCATTAACGGTTTATGAGACGTGACTGACAGTTTCTGACAGTTGAAACAGATTCTGGCGGATTCCGAGAGTTGGCGAAAGTTTGGACAGTTTCCGTTCATCTTTCCTGGTACCGGTCAAGTCCTCTTTGAACAAGCAATATCTGGAACTGTTTTGGAATTGAGTCAAGTTCAACAATGCCTGGGTCAAAGAAGGGACAGAGCGTCTTGGATGCAAACAGGAAAGTAAGTCATGGTGACTTGTCTGTTAATTGTAACGATGTGTCTGATGTTAAGCATGATATGGTTGATGTTACTGATTCGCTGTTCAGGGATAATAGGAACATCAAACTCCCTAAATTTGAACCACGGTGTTTCGATGGAAACCCAGCTGATTATATACAATTTGTAAAGGAGTTTGAGATCATGTTGAGTAGTTTTCTATTAAGTGATGAATTGAAGTTAATGTATTTGATGAGATATTGCACTGGAGATGCTGCAAGAGCCATACAGTGTTGTAAGTTTATGAAGCCAAAAGAGGGCTACAATGAGGCTATGAGCATATTACGTCAAAGGTTTGGAAGACCTTCAATGATTGTAAGGAACGCATACGAAGCTGTCAAAGGTAACCGCAGTCAGCTTCGAGATGACTCCAAGGCACTTACTGAGTTTTTAGATAATCTTATGACTTATAAGAATACCTTGATTTCTATGAATTGCATGAGTGACCTCAACTCGAGTTTTATACTAGAAGTAATAGCAAGACGCCTACCTACTCGACTGCAAAGGAAGTGGGTGAAGATAAGCTCCCGTATGGAGGATGAGGGTATCGAGCCAAAGTTCGACGATATTCTGAAACTGGTAAAAGATAGTGTCAATCAATCTTTGAGCAAGTTTGCCATTATATTGAATCTCACCCCTAGAATAGAGCAGTCTGAGAGTAAAATGCAATCACTGATGACGAAAGGGTCTCAGAGAGGTGGATATCGAGAAGGCTATATGGCGTCTAATAATGCATATAGACCTAGTGAGTGTAACAGATTTCGTAGTACATCCTCAACAGATAAGTTGCAAGATGCAAGACAAACACGGTTGTGTTGTACACGTTTGCAAGAGGTGCATAAAAGGGTGAGCTGTGAACCAGTGAGCAAGTTCAGTGATAAGCTAAATGTGAACTCCAGGCCTGACTCCGAATTGTGTGACGATAACGGTGCGGTCAAGGTGTCTGTAGTTGCAACTGGTAAGCCATTGTTGAATAGAGTGTCACAGAATAGAGTTGCTGCTTCAGAGTGCAGTTCTGACTCCACAAGTTTACAAGGTATTACTAGTCAGAGTGAAGTAATCTTATGATTTATTATTGTAATATTTGTTTACAGACCTTAGTTCAGTTATAATTTTTATATGTTGGTGTAACAATAAAGAAATCTCAAGCGGCAGATCGGTGTTTTGGTTTTTTCGTCCGCTATAACTAAGAATTTCTGAAATCTTCAAGGAACAGCGTGGGCCCGAGCGTAGCGAGAGCTGGGCATTAACGGTTTATGAGACGTGACTGACAGTTTCTGACAGTTGAAACAGATTCTGGCGGATTCCGAGAGTTGGCGAAAGTTTGGACAGTTTCCGTTCATCTTTCCTGGTACCGGTCAAGTCCTCTTTGAACAAGCAATATCTGGAACTGTTTTGGAATTGAGTCAAGTTCAACAATGCCTGGGTCAAAGAAGGGACAGAGCGTCTTGGATGCAAACAGGAAAGTAAGTCATGGTGACTTGTCTGTTAATTGTAACGATGTGTCTGATGTTAAGCATGATATGGTTGATGTTACTGATTCGCTGTTCAGGGATAATAGGAACATCAAACTCCCTAAATTTGAACCACGGTGTTTTGATGGAAACCCAGCTGATTATATACAATTTGTAAAGGAGTTTGAGATCATGTTGAGTAGTTTTCTATTAAGTGATGAATTGAAGTTAATGTATTTGATGAGATATTGCACTGGAGATGCTGCAAGAGCCATACAGTGTTGTAAGTTTATGAAGCCAAAAGAGGGCTACAATGAGGCTATGAGCATATTACGTCAAAGGTTTGGAAGACCTTCAATGATTGTAAGGAACGCATACGAAGCTGTCAAAGGTAACCGCAGTCAGCTTCGAGATGACTCCAAGGCACTTACTGAGTTTTTAGATAATCTTATGACTTATAAGAATACCTTGATTTCTATGAATTGCATGAGTGACCTCAACTCGAGTTTTATACTAGAAGTAATAGCAAGACGCCTACCTACTCGACTGCAAAGGAAGTGGGTGAAGATAAGCTCCCGTATGGAGGATGAGGGTATCGAGCCAAAGTTCGACGATATTCTGAAACTGGTAAAAGATAGTGTCAATCAATCTTTGAGCAAGTTTGCCATTATATTGAATCTCACCCCTAGAATAGAGCAGTCTGAGAGTAAAATGCAATCACTGATGACGAAAGGGTCTCAGAGAGGTGGATATCGAGAAGGCTATATGGCGTCTAATAATGCATATAGACCTAGTGAGTGTAACAGATTTCGTAGTACATCCTCAACAGATAAGTTGCAAGATGCAAGACAAACACGGTTGTGTTGTACACGTTTGCAAGAGGTGCATAAAAGGGTGAGCTGTGAACCAGTGAGCAAGTTCAGTGATAAGCTAAATGTGAACTCCAGGCCTGACTCCGAATTGTGTGACGATAACGGTGCGGTCAAGGTGTCTGTAGTTGCGACTGGTAAGCCATTGTTGAATAGAGTGTCACAGAATAGAGTTGCTGCTTCAGAGTGCAGTTCTGACTCCACAAGTTTACAAGGTATTACTAGTCAGAGTGAAGTAATCTTATGATTTATTATTGTAATATTTGTTTACAGACCTTAGTTCAGTTATAATTTTTATATGTTGGTGTAACAATAAAGAAATCTCAAGCGGCAGATCGGTGTTTTGGTTTTTTCGTCCGCTATAACTAAGAATTTCTGAAATCTTCAAGGAACAGCGTGGGCCCGAGCGTAGCGAGAGCTGGGCATTAACGGTTTATGAGACGTGACTGACAGTTTCTGACAGTTGAAACAGATTCTGGCGGATTCCGAGAGTTGGCGAAAGTTTGGACAGTTTCCGTTCATCTTTCCTGGTACCGGTCAAGTCCTCTTTGAACAAGCAATATCTGGAACTGTTTTGGAATTGAGTCAAGTTCAACAATGCCTGGGTCAAAGAAGGGACAGAGCGTCTTGGATGCAAACAGGAAAGTAAGTCATGGTGACTTGTCTGTTAATTGTAACGATGTGTCTGATGTTAAGCATGATATGGTTGATGTTACTGATTCGCTGTTCAGGGATAATAGGAACATCAAACTCCCTAAATTTGAACCACGGTGTTTTGATGGAAACCCAGCTGATTATATACAATTTGTAAAGGAGTTTGAGATCATGTTGAGTAGTTTTCTATTAAGTGATGAATTGAAGTTAATGTATTTGATGAGATATTGCACTGGAGATGCTGCAAGAGCCATACAGTGTTGTAAGTTTATGAAGCCAAAAGAGGGCTACAATGAGGCTATGAGCATATTACGTCAAAGGTTTGGAAGACCTTCAATGATTGTAAGGAACGCATACGAAGCTGTCAAAGGTAACCGCAGTCAGCTTCGAGATGACTCCAAGGCACTTACTGAGTTTTTAGATAATCTTATGACTTATAAGAATACCTTGATTTCTATGAATTGCATGAGTGACCTCAACTCGAGTTTTATACTAGAAGTAATAGCAAGACGCCTACCTACTCGACTGCAAAGGAAGTGGGTGAAGATAAGCTCCCGTATGGAGGATGAGGGTATCGAGCCAAAGTTCGACGATATTCTGAAACTGGTAAAAGATAGTGTCAATCAATCTTTGAGCAAGTTTGCCATTATATTGAATCTCACCCCTAGAATAGAGCAGTCTGAGAGTAAAATGCAATCACTGATGACGAAAGGGTCTCAGAGAGGTGGATATCGAGAAGGCTATATGGCGTCTAATAATGCATATAGACCTAGTGAGTGTAACAGATTTCGTAGTACATCCTCAACAGATAAGTTGCAAGATGCAAGACAAACACGGTTGTGTTGTACACGTTTGCAAGAGGTGCATAAAAGGGTGAGCTGTGAACCAGTGAGCAAGTTCAGTGATAAGCTAAATGTGAACTCCAGGCCTGACTCCGAATTGTGTGACGATAACGGTGCGGTCAAGGTGTCTGTAGTTGCGACTGGTAAGCCATTGTTGAATAGAGTGTCACAGAATAGAGTTGCTGCTTCAGAGTGCAGTTCTGACTCCACAAGTTTACAAGGTATTACTAGTCAGAGTGAAGTAATCTTATGATTTATTATTGTAATATTTGTTTACAGACCTTAGTTCAGTTATAATTTTTATATGTTGGTGTAACAATAAAGAAATCTCAAGCGGCAGATCGGTGTTTTGGTTTTTTCGTCCGCTATAACTAAGAATTTCTGAAATCTTCAAGGAACAGCGTGGGCCCGAGCGTAGCGAGAGCTGGGCATTAACGGTTTATGAGACGTGACTGACAGTTTCTGACAGTTGAAACAGATTCTGGCGGATTCCGAGAGTTGGCGAAAGTTTGGACAGTTTCCGTTCATCTTTCCTGGTACCGGTCAAGTCCTCTTTGAACAAGCAATATCTGGAACTGTTTTGGAATTGAGTCAAGTTCAACAATGCCTGGGTCAAAGAAGGGACAGAGCGTCTTGGATGCAAACAGGAAAGTAAGTCATGGTGACTTGTCTGTTAATTGTAACGATGTGTCTGATGTTAAGCATGATATGGTTGATGTTACTGATTCGCTGTTCAGGGATAATAGGAACATCAAACTCCCTAAATTTGAACCACGGTGTTTCGATGGAAACCCAGCTGATTATATACAATTTGTAAAGGAGTTTGAGATCATGTTGAGTAGTTTTCTATTAAGTGATGAATTGAAGTTAATGTATTTGATGAGATATTGCACTGGAGATGCTGCAAGAGCCATACAGTGTTGTAAGTTTATGAAGCCAAAAGAGGGCTACAATGAGGCTATGAGCATATTACGTCAAAGGTTTGGAAGACCTTCAATGATTGTAAGGAACGCATACGAAGCTGTCAAAGGTAACCGCAGTCAGCTTCGAGATGACTCCAAGGCACTTACTGAGTTTTTAGATAATCTTATGACTTATAAGAATACCTTGATTTCTATGAATTGCATGAGTGACCTCAACTCGAGTTTTATACTAGAAGTAATAGCAAGACGCCTACCTACTCGACTGCAAAGGAAGTGGGTGAAGATAAGCTCCCGTATGGAGGATGAGGGTATCGAGCCAAAGTTCGACGATATTCTGAAACTGGTAAAAGATAGTGTCAATCAATCTTTGAGCAAGTTTGCCATTATATTGAATCTCACCCCTAGAATAGAGCAGTCTGAGAGTAAAATGCAATCACTGATGACGAAAGGGTCTCAGAGAGGTGGATATCGAGAAGGCTATATGGCGTCTAATAATGCATATAGACCTAGTGAGTGTAACAGATTTCGTAGTACATCCTCAACAGATAAGTTGCAAGATGCAAGACAAACACGGTTGTGTTGTACACGTTTGCAAGAGGTGCATAAAAGGGTGAGCTGTGAACCAGTGAGCAAGTTCAGTGATAAGCTAAATGTGAACTCCAGGCCTGACTCCGAATTGTGTGACGATAACGGTGCGGTCAAGGTGTCTGTAGTTGCGACTGGTAAGCCATTGTTGAATAGAGTGTCACAGAATAGAGTTGCTGCTTCAGAGTGCAGTTCTGACTCCACAAGTTTACAAGGTATTACTAGTCAGAGTGAAGTAATCTTATGATTTATTATTGTAATATTTGTTTACAGACCTTAGTTCAGTTATAATTTTTATATGTTGGTGTAACAATAAAGAAATCTCAAGCGGCAGATCGGTGTTTTGGTTTTTTCGTCCGCTATAACTAAGAATTTCTGAAATCTTCAAGGAACAGCGTGGGCCCGAGCATAGCGAGAGCTGGGCATTAACGGTTTATGAGACGTGACTGACAGTTTCTGACAGTTGAAACAGATTCTGGCGGATTCCGAGAGTTGGCGAAAGTTTGGACAGTTTCCGTTCATCTTTCCTGGTACCGGTCAAGTCCTCTTTGAACAAGCAATATCTGGAACTGTTTTGGAATTGAGTCAAGTTCAACAATGCCTGGGTCAAAGAAGGGACAGAGCGTCTTGGATGCAAACAGGAAAGTAAGTCATGGTGACTTGTCTGTTAATTGTAACGATGTGTCTGATGTTAAGCATGATATGGTTGATGTTACTGATTCGCTGTTCAGGGATAATAGGAACATCAAACTCCCTAAATTTGAACCACGGTGTTTTGATGGAAACCCAGCTGATTATATACAATTTGTAAAGGAGTTTGAGATCATGTTGAGTAGTTTTCTATTAAGTGATGAATTGAAGTTAATGTATTTGATGAGATATTGCACTGGAGATGCTGCAAGAGCCATACAGTGTTGTAAGTTTATGAAGCCAAAAGAGGGCTACAATGAGGCTATGAGCATATTACGTCAAAGGTTTGGAAGACCTTCAATGATTGTAAGGAACGCATACGAAGCTGTCAAAGGTAACCGCAGTCAGCTTCGAGATGACTCCAAGGCACTTACTGAGTTTTTAGATAATCTTATGACTTATAAGAATACCTTGATTTCTATGAATTGCATGAGTGACCTCAACTCGAGTTTTATACTAGAAGTAATAGCAAGACGCCTACCTACTCGACTGCAAAGGAAGTGGGTGAAGATAAGCTCCCGTATGGAGGATGAGGGTATCGAGCCAAAGTTCGACGATATTCTGAAACTGGTAAAAGATAGTGTCAATCAATCTTTGAGCAAGTTTGCCATTATATTGAATCTCACCCCTAGAATAGAGCAGTCTGAGAGTAAAATGCAATCACTGATGACGAAAGGGTCTCAGAGAGGTGGATATCGAGAAGGCTATATGGCGTCTAATAATGCATATAGACCTAGTGAGTGTAACAGATTTCGTAGTACATCCTCAACAGATAAGTTGCAAGATGCAAGACAAACACGGTTGTGTTGTACACGTTTGCAAGAGGTGCATAAAAGGGTGAGCTGTGAACCAGTGAGCAAGTTCAGTGATAAGCTAAATGTGAACTCCAGGCCTGACTCCGAATTGTGTGACGATAACGGTGCGGTCAAGGTGTCTGTAGTTGCGACTGGTAAGCCATTGTTGAATAGAGTGTCACAGAATAGAGTTGCTGCTTCAGAGTGCAGTTCTGACTCCACAAGTTTACAAGGTATTACTAGTCAGAGTGAAGTAATCTTATGATTTATTATTGTAATATTTGTTTACAGACCTTAGTTCAGTTATAATTTTTATATGTTGGTGTAACAATAAAGAAATCTCAAGCGGCAGATCGGTGTTTTGGTTTTTTCGTCCGCTATAACTAAGAATTTCTGAAATCTTCAAGGAACAGCGTGGGCCCGAGCATAGCGAGAGCTGGGCATTAACGGTTTATGAGACGTGACTGACAGTTTCTGACAGTTGAAACAGATTCTGGCGGATTCCGAGAGTTGGCGAAAGTTTGGACAGTTTCCGTTCATCTTTCCTGGTACCGGTCAAGTCCTCTTTGAACAAGCAATATCTGGAACTGTTTTGGAATTGAGTCAAGTTCAACAATGCCTGGGTCAAAGAAGGGACAGAGCGTCTTGGATGCAAACAGGAAAGTAAGTCATGGTGACTTGTCTGTTAATTGTAACGATGTGTCTGATGTTAAGCATGATATGGTTGATGTTACTGATTCGCTGTTCAGGGATAATAGGAACATCAAACTCCCTAAATTTGAACCACGGTGTTTTGATGGAAACCCAGCTGATTATATACAATTTGTAAAGGAGTTTGAGATCATGTTGAGTAGTTTTCTATTAAGTGATGAATTGAAGTTAATGTATTTGATGAGATATTGCACTGGAGATGCTGCAAGAGCCATACAGTGTTGTAAGTTTATGAAGCCAAAAGAGGGCTACAATGAGGCTATGAGCATATTACGTCAAAGGTTTGGAAGACCTTCAATGATTGTAAGGAACGCATACGAAGCTGTCAAAGGTAACCGCAGTCAGCTTCGAGATGACTCCAAGGCACTTACTGAGTTTTTAGATAATCTTATGACTTATAAGAATACCTTGATTTCTATGAATTGCATGAGTGACCTCAACTCGAGTTTTATACTAGAAGTAATAGCAAGACGCCTACCTACTCGACTGCAAAGGAAGTGGGTGAAGATAAGCTCCCGTATGGAGGATGAGGGTATCGAGCCAAAGTTCGACGATATTCTGAAACTGGTAAAAGATAGTGTCAATCAATCTTTGAGCAAGTTTGCCATTATATTGAATCTCACCCCTAGAATAGAGCAGTCTGAGAGTAAAATGCAATCACTGATGACGAAAGGGTCTCAGAGAGGTGGATATCGAGAAGGCTATATGGCGTCTAATAATGCATATAGACCTAGTGAGTGTAACAGATTTCGTAGTACATCCTCAACAGATAAGTTGCAAGATGCAAGACAAACACGGTTGTGTTGTACACGTTTGCAAGAGGTGCATAAAAGGGTGAGCTGTGAACCAGTGAGCAAGTTCAGTGATAAGCTAAATGTGAACTCCAGGCCTGACTCCGAATTGTGTGACGATAACGGTGCGGTCAAGGTGTCTGTAGTTGCGACTGGTAAGCCATTGTTGAATAGAGTGTCACAGAATAGAGTTGCTGCTTCAGAGTGCAGTTCTGACTCCACAAGTTTACAAGGTATTACTAGTCAGAGTGAAGTAATCTTATGATTTATTATTGTAATATTTGTTTACAGACCTTAGTTCAGTTATAATTTTTATATGTTGGTGTAACAATAAAGAAATCTCAAGCGGCAGATCGGTGTTTTGGTTTTTTCGTCCGCTATAACTAAGAATTTCTGAAATCTTCAAGGAACAGCGTGGGCCCGAGCGTAGCGAGAGCTGGGCATTAACGGTTTATGAGACGTGACTGACAGTTTCTGACAGTTGAAACAGATTCTGGCGGATTCCGAGAGTTGGCGAAAGTTTGGACAGTTTCCGTTCATCTTTCCTGGTACCGGTCAAGTCCTCTTTGAACAAGCAATATCTGGAACTGTTTTGGAATTGAGTCAAGTTCAACAATGCCTGGGTCAAAGAAGGGACAGAGCGTCTTGGATGCAAACAGGAAAGTAAGTCATGGTGACTTGTCTGTTAATTGTAACGATGTGTCTGATGTTAAGCATGATATGGTTGATGTTACTGACTCGCTGTTCAGGGATAATAGGAACATCAAACTCCCTAAATTTGAACCACGGTGTTTCGATGGAAACCCAGCTGATTATATACAATTTGTAAAGGAGTTTGAGATCATGTTGAGTAGTTTTCTATTAAGTGATGAATTGAAGTTAATGTATTTGATGAGATATTGCACTGGAGATGCTGCAAGAGCCATACAGTGTTGTAAGTTTATGAAGCCAAAAGAGGGCTACAATGAGGCTATGAGCATATTACGTCAAAGGTTTGGAAGACCTTCAATGATTGTAAGGAACGCATACGAAGCTGTCAAAGGTAACCGCAGTCAGCTTCGAGATGACTCCAAGGCACTTACTGAGTTTTTAGATAATCTTATGACTTATAAGAATACCTTGATTTCTATGAATTGCATGAGTGACCTCAACTCGAGTTTTATACTAGAAGTAATAGCAAGACGCCTACCTACTCGACTGCAAAGGAAGTGGGTGAAGATAAGCTCCCGTATGGAGGATGAGGGTATCGAGCCAATGTTCGACGATATTCTGAAACTGGTAAAAGATAGTGTCAATCAATCTTTGAGCAAGTTTGCCATTATATTGAATCTCACCCCTAGAATAGAGCAGTCTGAGAGTAAAATGCAATCACTGATGACGAAAGGGTCTCAGAGAGGTGGATATCGAGAAGGCTATATGGCGTCTAATAATGCATATAGACCTAGTGAGTGTAACAGATTTCGTAGTACATCCTCAACAGATAAGTTGCAAGATGCAAGACAAACACGGTTGTGTTGTACACGTTTGCAAGAGGTGCATAAAAGGGTGAGCTGTGAACCAGTGAGCAAGTTCAGTGATAAGCTAAATGTGAACTCCAGGCCTGACTCCGAATTGTGTGACGATAACGGTGCGGTCAAGGTGTCTGTAGTTGCGACTGGTAAGCCATTGTTGAATAGAGTGTCACAGAATAGAGTTGCTGCTTCAGAGTGCAGTTCTGACTCCACAAGTTTACAAGGTATTACTAGTCAGAGTGAAGTAATCTTATGATTTATTATTGTAATATTTGTTTACAGACCTTAGTTCAGTTATAATTTTTATATGTTGGTGTAACAATAAAGAAATCTCAAGCGGCAGATCGGTGTTTTGGTTTTTTCGTCCGCTATAACTAAGAATTTCTGAAATCTTCAAGGAACAGCGTGGGCCCGAGCGCAGCGAGAGCTGGGCATTAACGGTTTTTGAGACGTGATTTATACCATCATATGAACACTATGGTCTGTGAACAAATATTACAATAACAAATCACAATATTACTTCTGACGGTTTTCTCCTGACTTCTTTCTGAACAGCGACCGATAAGACGATGACCTGCTGATCGATGCCTCCGCGAAAATTGGGGAAGTTGGGTTTGAGCAGACAACCGTGAATTGATCGTTCAATCTTCAACTACATTGACACTCCCCGGCAAAAAGCGGATCTAATCCTTTTTTCCATCACGACCAATACACGTTGACTTGGATGCCATTGCGAGAACCTCGGTCACACGGACAAAGCTGAAATGGAAAACAAACAGAAAAGCCAACACACCACAGGCATACTCACAGCACAATCTCACACATCGATGACGAACTGCGCCTTACAGTTGAACGCATTCTCATTCAACAAAATCGCCACTTGCTAGAATGACTCCTGCAGAATGAAACGTGACCATAGCAGCACCTCATGATACTCTTCGAACATCCTCTTATCTGCTCACTACCAATTACCACTGCAATCGCTTGTCACTCATTCTGCCTCAGTTCTAGTAACGGTGACGTATGCGAGCCTCAGTCGTTTACACTCTTTCTCGCCGGTGTGTGGGACCGCAGCTAACAATTATCTCCGTATGCATATCATTCTCAGCAATAGCCTCCCCGGCGTATACGACCCATCTGCTGTCTTTAACATCAATCAATTCACTCACGAATGCAGAAGACTAGAATCAACTTCAGAAGTAAGCACAACGAAAATTTTAACAAAATTATGCAATAACAACAAGGTACGAAAACAACGAGTAAACACAATGAATCCAAAATCACCAATTGATATGACACACCACACGTATATACAAACAGTACACATAACCTCGCAGATCATGTCTTGATGGAATTCCTGTGAAGAATCGCAGGACTTACATCAGTACGCCTGCAACCCTTCTCAGGTTGACGATTGTAGGTTGAAGAATGTCGGGACACAAACGAGATTAACGAACAATTACATTATTTGAAACCCACTCAATTATTTAACACAAACATATGTACAATCAAGACATCAAATGTTGTGGTTTCTGCCTTGATGAACTACCCTTGAAGAACTGTAGGACTTACAGCAGTACGCCTACATTCCTTCTCAGGTTGATAACACAAGTGGAAGACGTCCGTACACAAACAAAAATTATCAACAGACAGATGAAAGATGATATCAATCCAGCATATGCAACATGAACATATGTACAAAATCACACACCAAGCACGTTGGGCTGCTTGTTGATGCGCTACCCTTTGAAGAATTGTAGGACTTACAGCAGTACGCCTACAACCCATCTTAGGTTGACGCCCTAGGTTGGAAAATCGTCACAGAGTTCATTTGCTGACTCCCTTCTATCAGCTATATCCTCAAATCTGAACGGTGACACGCCCATTTCATTGTATCGTGGAATGTGGATGACTAGCAAACATACGACGTATGTGACCGATCAAGCTTGGCTACAGGTTAATTTACACCAAAGATAATCACATTCAAATAGTAACTTGAAAGGCTTTTATTCGTACAAGCCGGTTTAAGAATTACCCTCTCGTACACACCTGGCTGATCCTCACTAAACTGGCCATTGACTTTCGTCCTTTCAAATGCACCAATACTATCAAAGTCATTGCACAAGATACTTGAGTTGATGGGCGTCTGTTTCATCGTGGATGACAACGCAAACGACAACTGATTGATAACAGTTGATGAGCTTAGCGGTGGATCAGAAGCTGTTGTTGTTCGGCTTTCAGGAAATTGTCTACCTGCAAGACCACCACCACTGCTGTCTTTTACTTTTAGTTCGCGTTTAGCACTATCATCTGATGATAGGTGGGCTACATGCTGATCACTCACGATGACGGTCTCACTAGTATGCATGCCTTCTGAAACTGCAATTGCATTTATTTCTACTTCACGTTGTAGTTGTACAGAACCTTTGTTCAATTTAGCAGTAGTAGGCATATCCCTCATCTCATCGTGATCAACCAACGAAAACTGTGAAGTATCATCATCATTATCACAAATGTTAAATTTACCATCATCTATCTGGTCGACTTCATTAATTTCAAACTCTTCAATGACAGAAGTAGACAATTTTGGTTCCTCCTCCCAAATCCTAAAAGCTGTTATATCATCACTCTGACTAGTAATACCTTGTAAACTTATGGAGTCAGAACTGCACTCTGAAGCAGCAACTCTATTCTGTGACACTCTATTCAACAATGGCTTACCAGTCGCAACTACAGACACCTTGACCGCACCGTTATCGTCACACAATTCGGAGTCAGGCCTGGAGTTCACATTTAGCTTATCACTGAACTTGCTCACTGGTTCACAGCTCACCCTTTTATGCACCTCTTGCAAACGTGTACAACACAACCGTGTTTGTCTTGCATCTTGCAACTTATCTGTTGAGGATGTACTACGAAATCTGTTACACTCACTAGGTCTATATGCATTATTAGACGCCATATAGCCTTCTCGATATCCACCTCTCTGAGACCCTTTCGTCATCAGTGATTGCATTTTACTCTCAGACTGCTCTATTCTAGGGGTGAGATTCAATATAATGGCAAACTTGCTCAAAGATTGATTGACACTATCTTTTACCAGTTTCAGAATATCGTCGAACTTTGGCTCGATACCCTCATCCTCCATACGGGAGCTTATCTTCACCCACTTCCTTTGCAGTCGAGTAGGTAGGCGTCTTGCTATTACTTCTAGTATAAAACTCGAGTTGAGGTCACTCATGCAATTCATAGAAATCAAGGTATTCTTATAAGTCATAAGATTATCTAAAAACTCAGTAAGTGCCTTGGAGTCATCTCGAAGCTGACTGCGGTTACCTTTGACAGCTTCGTATGCGTTCCTTACAATCATTGAAGGTCTTCCAAACCTTTGACGTAATATGCTCATAGCCTCATTGTAGCCCTCTTTTGGCTTCATAAACTTACAACACTGTATGGCTCTTGCAGCATCTCCAGTGCAATATCTCATCAAATACATTAACTTCAATTCATCACTTAATAGAAAACTACTCAACATGATCTCAAACTCCTTTACAAATTGTATATAATCAGCTGGGTTTCCATCAAAACACCGTGGTTCAAATTTAGGGAGTTTGATGTTCCTATTATCCCTGAACAGCGAATCAGTAACATCAACCATATCATGCTTAACATCAGACACATCGTTACAATTAACAGACAAGTCACCATGACTTACTTTCCTGTTTGCATCCAAGACGCTCTGTCCCTTCTTTGACCCAGGCATTGTTGAACTTGACTCAATTCCAAAACAGTCCCAGATATTGCTTGTTCAAAGAGGACTTGACCGGTACCAGGAAAGATGAACGGAAACTGTCCAAACTTTCGCCAACTCTCGGAATCCGCCAGAATCTGTTTCAACTGTCAGAAACTGTCAGTCACGTCTCATAAACCGTTAATGCCCAGCTCTCGCTACGCTCGGGCCCACGCTGTCCCTTGAATTTTTTCAGAAACGCTGAGTAATAACGGAAGAATAAACCAAAACATCAAATGTTGACTCGAGTATTCTTTATGGTTACACCAACATATAAACACTAAGGTCTGTGAACAAATATTACAATAACAAATCGCAATATTACTTCTGACAGTTTTCTACTGACTTCTTTCTGAACAGAGATAGGTGTGACGATTACTGTCGTATTGGTGCCTCCGCGAAAATTGGGGAAGTTGGTTTTGAGCAAACAACCGTGAATTGATCGTTCAATCTTCAACAGCATTGACAAGTATTGTGATTTATTATTGTAATTTTTGTTCATAGATTTCGATGAAGTACATGAGTGATCTGAACTCAAGTTCCGAACCAGGTGTATTGGCGTGACGCCTACCTTTTCGACTGCAAAGTAAGTGGGTAATGATAAGCTCTCGTATAGATGATGTAGGTATTGAGCCAATGTTCGATGATATTCTGAAACTGGTGAGAGGTAGTGTCAATCAATCTACGAGCAGGTTTGCCAGTATCTAGCATCCCATCCCTAGAATAGAGCAGTCTGAGTGCGAACCGCAATCATTTATGACGGAAAGGTCTCAGCGAAACGGATATCGAGAAAGCTTTATGGTGTCTAGCAGTCCACATAGACTTCGTGAGTGTAACAGCATTAGTGGGACGTCCCCAACAGATAGGTTACAAGTTGCGAGACAGACAGGGTTGCGGTTTACAAATTTGCACGAGTTGCACACAAGAGCGAACTGTAACCAAGTTTCCTGGTAAGCTGAGTGTGAAATCAAGGTGTGACTGCGAATTGTGTGACGATAATGGTGCAGTGAAGAAGCCTGCAGATGCAAACGGTAAGATAATGTTGAATAGAGTGTAACAAACGACACCAAAGAAGATATGAGATACAGTTTCAGAGTGCAGTTCTGACTCCACAACTTTACAAGGTGTTACTAGTCAGAGTGAAGGTATAAAACCTTTTAGGATTTGTGAGGAAGAACCCAAATCACCTACTGCTGTTGATAAAGGTTTTGAAAATGATGGAGTCGACCAGATAGATGACGGTAAATTGAATATTTGTGATAATGATCATGATAGTGCACATTTGTCTTTGGTTGATCATGATGAGATAAGGGGAATGCCTACTACTGCTGAGTTGAATAAAGGTTCTGTACAACTACAACGTGAAGTAGAATTAAATGGAGATGCAGTTGCAGAGGGTATGGATACTTGTGAGACCGTCAGTGTGATTGATCAGCGAGTAGCCCACCTATCATCAGATGATAGTGCTAAACGCGAACTAAAAGTAAAAGACAGCAGTGGTGGTGGTCTTGCAGGTAGACAATTTCCTGAAAGCCGAACAACAACAGCTTCTGATCCACCGCTACGCTCATCAACTGTTATCAATCAGTTGTCGTTTGTGTTGTCATCCACGATGAAACAGACGCTTATCAACTCAAGTATCTTGTGCAATGACTTTGATAGTATTGGTGCATTTGAAAGGACGAAAGTCAATGGCCAGTTTAGTGAGGATCAGCCAGGTGTGTACGAGAGGGTAATTCTTAAACCGGCTTGTACGAATAAAAGCCTTTCAAGTTACTATTTGAATGTGATTATCTTTGGTGTAAATTAACCTG
Source organism: Trichobilharzia regenti (assembly GCA_944472135.2). Classification (NCBI taxonomy): domain Eukaryota; kingdom Metazoa; phylum Platyhelminthes; class Trematoda; order Strigeidida; family Schistosomatidae; genus Trichobilharzia; species Trichobilharzia regenti. Next base: position 42,960,990 of record OX235265.1, on the reverse strand, counting down.
TAGCCAAGCTTGGTCGGTCACATACGTCGTATGTTTGCTAGTCATCCACATTCCACGATACAATGAAATGGGCGTGTCACCGTTCAGATTTGAGGATATAGCTGATAGAAGGGAGTCAGCAAATGAACTCTGTGACGATTTTCCAACCTAGGGCGTCAACCTAAGATGGGTTGTAGGCGTACTGCTGTAAGTCCTACAATTCTTCAAAGGGTAGCGCATCAACAAGCAGCCCAACGTGCTTGGTGTGTGATTTTGTACACATGTTCATGTTGCATATGCTGGATTGATATCATCTTTCATCTGTCTGTTGATAATTTTTGTTTGTGTACGGACGTCTTCCACTTGTGTTATCAACCTGAGAAGGAATGTAGGCGTACTGCTGTAAGTCCTACAGTTCTTCAAGGGTAGTTCATCAAGGCAGAAACCACAACATTTGATGTCTTGATTGTACATATGTTTGTGTTAAATAATTGAGTGGGTTTCAAATAATGTAATTGTTCGTTAATCTCGTTTGTGTCCCGACATTCTTCAACCTACAATCGTCAACCTGAGAAGGGTTGCAGGCGTACTGATGTAAGTCCTGCGATTCTTCACAGGAATTCCATCAAGACATGATCTGCGAGGTTATGTGTACTGTTTGTATATACGTGTGGTGTGTCATATCAATTGGTGATTTTGGATTCATTGTGTTTACTCGTTGTTTTCGTACCTTGTTGTTATTGCATAATTTTGTTAAAATTTTCGTTGTGCTTACTTCTGAAGTTGATTCTAGTCTTCTGCATTCGTGAGTGAATTGATTGATGTTAAAGACAGCAGATGGGTCGTATACGCCGGGGAGGCTATTGCTGAGAATGATATGCATACGGAGATAATTGTTAGCTGCGGTCCCACACACCGGCGAGAAAGAGTGTAAACGACTGAGGCTCGCATACGTCACCGTTACTAGAACTGAGGCAGAATGAGTGACAAGCGATTGCAGTGGTAATTGGTAGTGAGCAGATAAGAGGATGTTCGAAGAGTATCATGAGGTGCTGCTATGGTCACGTTTCATTCTGCAGGAGTCATTCTAGCAAGTGTCGATTTTGTTGAATGAGAATGCGTTCAACTGTAACGTGCAGTTCGTCATCGATGTGTGAGATTGTGCTGTGAGTATGCCTGTGGTGTGTTGGCTTTTCTGTTTGTTTTCCATTTCAGCTTTGTCCGTGTGACCGAGGTTCTCGCAATGGCATCCAAGTCAACGTGTATTGGTCGTGATGGAAAAAAGGAATGGATCCGTTTTTTGCCGGGGAGTGTCAATGTAGTTGAAGATTGAACGATCAATTCACGGTTGTTTGCTCAAACCCAACTTCCCCAATTTTCGCGGAGGCATCGATCAGCAGGTCATCGTCTTATCGGTCGCTGTTCAGAAAGAAGTCAGGAGAAAACCGTCAGAAGTAATATTGTGATTTATTATTGTAATATTTGTTCATAGACCTTAGTTGTAATATTGGTTATATGTTGGTGTTATAAAAAATAATTCTCGAATCGCCAAACTGCGTTCTGGCTTTTGCGTCTGTTTGTACTAAGCGTTTCTGAGAAGCTTCGAGGGACAGCGTGAGTCCCAGCGTAGCAATAGCTGGGCATTAACGGTTTACGAGACGAGACTGACATTCATTTAATCATTGATGCTGTTCCGGATCTTTGACGCAGTATAATCCTAGCCTCAATTTATCCTTCTGTAACAACAGACGACAAGGGCCTGGCAACAGATCGTTTTATTATGAAATTCAACACGTTTTTATACATATTTTACATACATTATTATAGCTTATGCAAGTAGACAAGCGCAGCTATCTGATTGGTTGTTTATCAGAAGTTAGGCAGACAAACGCACTCTTCTGATTGGTTGATTCAGGATTCCTCGACAATTAGAGTTCTCCATCTGCGAATCATATTTTGCCACGTTAACTTTGCAGTGATTGGTTGTTGAATCAGCCGTGCTCATATTGTCTCACGGCCTTCTCTCACCACACTTCGTTCGCGGGAACAACCTTACAACACTGTATAGCTCTTGAAGCGTCTCCAGTGCAATATCTTAATAAATACAATAACTTGATTTCCTCATTTATTACAAAACCACCCAATTTGCCCTCAGACTCTGTGACAAACTGTGGATGATCAGCTGGGTTTCCGCCGAATCACCGAGGCTCGAACTTAGGCAGTTTAAAATTCCTATTATCTCCAGACGGCGGACCATGAACAACAGACTCATCATGCTGAGCATTATACATATCATTACAATAAACAAGCAACTCAGCATTGCTTACTTTCCCGTCTGCTTCCAAGACGCTTTGTCCCTTCTTTGACCTAGACATCACTAAACTTGACCAAACAGTCCAGTAAAGTTCCAGATAACATTTGTCCAAAGAAGACGGGCAGACACGAGGAAAGACGAACAGAAACTATCCAAAACTATCAGAAACTGTCAACCAACTCTCATAAACTGTCGATGTCTAGGTCTCAGTACACTGGACCTCACGCTGTTCCTGGAGGACTTTCAGAAACCATTTGTATTAACCAACGAGAAAACCAAAACACTGATTGGCGACTCGAGAATCCTTTATTCCTTCGCCAATATGTAACCAACAATAAGGTTATTATACACAAGGTCTACGAATAAATGTTATAACAATAAATCACGATAATACTTCTGATAGTTTTCTCTCTTTCACCGAACAGCGAACGATGAGACGACGTTTTCCGTATTGATGACTCCCGTGAAAAATATGGAGTTGGGTTTGAGCAAACAATCATGAATTGATTCTTGAATCGTCAACTGCATTGAAAGCATATATCATTGATATATAGTGCAAATAGGAGGGATCCAATGACACTACCTTGTACTACACCAGAATTGATTGGGCTAGGTTTGGAAGTTACAGACCCGAGTTTAATTATTTGGCACCTTTTGTTAATGTATGATTTAAGCCATCCTAATGATGGGTCACGTATTCCTAAGGAGTTCAGCCTGTGTATTAGCAGTAAATGGTCGACACGGTCAAATGCCTTAGAAATGTCAAAGTAGATGATAAGTGCTAGTTGCCGTCTGTCACGACTGCTGGTCGCAAACTTAAAGAAGTCTGGGTGGCATGCTAAACAAGATCTGGATTTTAGGGATTCATGTTGGTTCGGAATTATAATGTGGCAGCCAGGCATATGTTTGATCAGGTTATCTTTAACTAGTCTCTCCATTATTCTAGATGCGATAGGTGTGATATTGATCGGCCGGTAGTTACCGAAATCTGTTTTCGAGCCAGATTTGTGTTTAAGCATATATATATCAGGGCAAGTTTGGGTTTCTAGGGACGTTGTGAATATTTTAAGCAGCAGTAGAGGAATGTCAGGGCCACCATCTTTATAAAAATAGGATGACATACCGTCAGTACCAAAACCTTTTGAACTTTTGAGGGTTCTTATAGTTTGGTTAATATTAGTGTAATTGAATTCAACAGTGCTAACTTGGTTTGGTGTGAGTGCAGACGGAGTTTGTGCCATATTAGTAGCAGGGTGTATATCAAGTAACTGGACTGAGGGCTTAAGGTAGTTACTTGCAAACGTTTTGTTGAATAGTTCACATATGTGTGCAGAGTTAGTGCACAGCCCATCTTTGTCTATGAGGAGAGAAGTGCTGTGATTTTTGCGATTCATTCGCTTCCTTAAGATTTCTGTGAGTGCATACACTCCAGCAGGACTGGCTACTGCGGTGCGTTCTTCATTCCTCATACGGAAATCTCCAGCCTGTGAGATGGAGCTAAGGGTGTTAAGTATTAGACCTAGAGTGCCAAAGTCGTGGTATTTGAAGTAACTTGTTGAGAGTCTCTTCAGTTTCATACGATCCTTTGGTTTTTTGAATGACTTTCTATGTGAGAAAACCTTTAGTGTTTGGAGTGGGATAAAAGCATCTAAGCACGTGTTTGAGTTATGGCATAAGATGGTTAGGGCTCTCGGGAGGTCATCAGTAGTGAAGTATTCATCCCATTTGGAGGATCTTAGCATCGACTCAACTAAGGCCCAGTTTGCCTTACCATAGTTCCTATATTTTACTTGTTGTGAAGTGGAGATATGAGCTGCATTGCTACTCAGTGGAAGTGGCAGTTCACGCATCACTGTTTTCTGGTCGCTCCCTGAAAACTCAGAGCGTACTAGGGTTGAAATGGGACTTATATTGCAGCAGAAGATTAAGTCTAGTACGTTATTACCTCTTGTGGGTGCAGTGACAGTTTGTTTCCAGCCAAGTATATCCAGTGTGCCAAAGAACTTATCAAATTTAGTTGGGCTCTTGTGTATATCTTTGAGCTGGGTATAAGACATTTTAAGTGTCATGGACTGCGGTTAGCTGTGATTATTTTTGTCACCAAGTGTATGTGGTCACTGATATTATTTGCACGGTAAGGAAGAGTGTACTCGTCAGCTTGTTTTTTAGGCATTCAATAGCCGTTTTCCGGTCAGAATATTAGCGCCATAGCAAAAGAGTTGGATTTAGAGTTAGTGTTTACCATTAAGTTGGTTATCCGAACAGGGTTTCTCATTGAAGTTCACTTTTGGGGTTGACGTTGCACTTTTGTTTAAAGTTTGTCAGATATGTCGAGATTTCGGGTAGTCCCACTGGACTGGTGAAAATCATTAATAATAGTAATAGCTTTTATTTTCATATAAACGTAAATTTACATGAAAATGCGTGCCATTTTCACAGGCACGATCAAGTATTGTATATTGTCAAATCTTAAATTGTCTACAAGTTAATAATGTTTCAACAGTTAAATATTTGATATATAAATAAAAACACTCATTGTCTGAACCAGGCCGTATAGTTGTTGAATTGTACAGTTGTCCTCCAGGTTGCGCGGGAAAACTGAATTCGTTTCGTTTTCATCCCGTGGTTGTAGGCATACGATAACCAACCAATATTGAGGTAAGTACAACGTTTACAAGGGATTGGAAGCCGTTTTACAAAAGTTAAAGTGCTAATGTGAATCATTAAAGTGTAATAAATCCAGCAAGTGCAACATATCATTGATAAACACATCTATATAGTAAACAGAATGGGGAAGTAATTAATCCTTAGGCCGACAACGTTCATTTGCAATGTATAATGATACCAATATACTTCGTACCATCATGATGTCCACTTTTGACTTCAATACAATTATTTTCAAGCCAGTTGTTTTTATTTCATGCCCTTTCGTCTATTTGGTGCACAACCGTACCCTCCAGAGAATAGGAATAGCACAAGTCGAATCAAATTCATATAGAGCTATAAAATGTTAGGTTTAATGGAATATGATGAGGATCAAGTAAAGACGTTATTAGAAAATGAATGAGATAAGACATTGTGAAGTTTAAAGTTCTGACAATGGACAGCAAGTCAATTTATAAGATGCCCCATAAATCTGTGCAGAGCTCACATGGTCGCATCTCAACAATAAGCTGAGCGAATGGTATATATTTAAAGGTAGAGGCATGATCTTTCAAGGCGTTCGTTATTATCTTTTTCAAGATTAAGATCTATGCCCTCATAAAAATCAGAAATATCTCGAGCCTTCAAATTGCATATTGCTGTTCCTGAAGAATGGAGTGATTCACCTTAGTGACCACCGTCATATCTACTGATCAGCTAGCACCACACTCCCTCGTGTTTTGATGTTAGGCTCTGAGACTGTGATTATTGTGGCTACCGCAAATATACTGCTTGGTACCAGACATGTTCGTACCCCATATTCCATCTCCCTAGCTTTCTTAATGAGTGCTTCCAATAGGTCTCCACGTATATCTTTATGAACATATTATGTACGTGTACATGCATCCTAATGAACAGATTACTTTATAAGAAGTCAAAAACTTAAAGAGTAAAAGGAATAGGTTTTGTGAATAGTGGAGCAAGATTCAGCGGAACACTATAGTTAGGGATCAATGTAGGTAGTATGAACTGAAGGTAAGGCCGGCTGGCAGGACTTAGTGTACTTATATATAGTAAACATCTAACATTGAAAAGTAACGTGTCTAGACATATTATAAAAAGATATTAACACAGAACCAACAAAATTTTGGCATTTGGTTAACAAAACTGCAGTGTGTGTATACTGAAGAATGGTAGTTAGTCTACAGGGAGCCGTAGAGTAAATGAAACCAGATATGATAAGAGTATAGTCAGTAATATAATTCGTATATCAAATAACACACTAGGCTCAATAATTGAGTGTAATAAGGGAAACAAGCGTGATTAAGCAAGAGAACGTTTTCCGCATAGATATTCTAATCATTTTAAGTATTTTAATAACAATCCAATTTAAGAATTGAACATGCATGATTAATAAGCATTATTATATTAGTATATACATATGTAAAATATTAAAAGGTGTGGATGACATTATAATTATTTCCAGTGTTACTTTTATCAACACAGCTTAGTGAAAATTATTATTATTATTGTATCCTTTAGTTCCTAGAGGAACATAGGGCTTCAGCTGTGCACCTCCATTGCCTTCTGTTTTCTGACAACTTTTTCACCCCGCTCCAAGTCTGCCCACCTGCTTTCATCTCCTCTCCACATGACCTCCCCCAAGTCACCCTCGCACTGACGACCAACTCGCCGCCTCCCTTTCGGGTTCCACTCGAGGGCTTGTCTAGTGATGTCACTTGATGGTTTCCTCAGCGTATGGCCAATCCATCTCCATTTCTTTCTGCCTATTTGTTTCACAATCGGTTCCTGATTGGTTCGCTCCCAGAGATCCCTGTTGCTGATCTTTTCTGGCCATCTGATCTTGAGTATTGAGCGGAGACAGCTGTTAATGAAGGTTTGAAGTTTGTTTGAGATGCTCTTTATGACTCGCCAAGTCTCTGATCCGTATAGTAGCACTGACTTCACATTGGAGTTGAAAATCCGGATCTTATTTTTGATGCTGAGTGCTGTTGACCTCCACACAGATTTGAGAGTAATGAAAGCTTGTCTTGCTTTTCCGATTCTGGCTTTGATGTCCTCGTCAGTTCCGCCTGTAGTTGAGACGATGCTTCCCAGGTAGGTGAAGGAGGTTGTTTCTTTCAGGTTCTTCCCATTTATGCTTATTGTTGTCTGTTGTTGTTGCTGTTGATGTTGGCTAGGAATCTTCATCATCTCTGTTTTATCTATGTTCACGTGAAGTCCTATCTTTGATGCTTCTTCTGCCAACTTGTTACTTTTCACTTGCATATCTTCCAGTTTATGGGAAATCAGACATATATCATCGGCGAAATCCAGATCCTCCAAGTCTTTTGTGTCAGTCCATTTTATGCCTGTTCCCTCGTTGGTTGCCGTTGTCTGTCGCATTATCCAATCAATTGCAATCAGGAAGATCATTGGTGATAGTAGACAGCCTTGCCTCACTCCCGTCCTCACTTCGAAGGCTTCCGTAAGTTTCCCGTTGTGGATTACTTGGCATGCAGCATTGTCGTATAACTGTTGGATGAGGTGTATAATTGTCGATGGGACCCCGTAGTAGCGAAGTAGTTTCCAAATGACCTCTCGATCGACGCTGTCGAAGGCCTTTTCAAAGTCGATGAAGTTGAGATAGAGAGGTGACTGCCATTCCAAGCTTTGTTCAATGATGATCCGTAGAGTGGCGATTTGATCAATACATGATTTGTTTCTCCTGAATCCAGCCTGTTCCGGACGAAGTTTTTCATCTAGGGCTTGTTTGATTCTCTCCAGGATGATGCGACTTAGTATCTTGCTTGGAATGGACAGAAGCATAATTCCACGCCAGTTTTTACATTGACTTAAGTCTCCTTTCTTTGGAAGTTTGAATAAGTATCCGTTCTTCCAATCCTCGGGTACTTTGCCCTCTTTCCACACCTTCTCCAGCAGTGGTGTCATCAAGTCCGCTGTTGTCTCTGGGTCTATTTTCAAAGCCTCTGCTGGGATTCCATCTGGTCCCGGTGTTTTCCCAGCTTTTAGCATCTTGATTGCATTCAGGACTTCTGATTTCGTCGGGGGGTCAGTGTTCACTGGTAGTTCTGCTTCCGTTGTTGGTATTGCTGGACGTGTTGTAGGTGGCGGACGATTTAGAAGTCTTTTGAAGTGTTCAACCCAGTGCTTTCTCTGTTCCACCTCTTTGGTGATTGACTTTCCATTGTCGTCCTTTATTGGCTTAATCTGTGTCGAACGTTTGCCCGAAAGGTTCCTAGTTGTTTGGTAGAGTGTGGCGAGGTCTCCTTTGCCTGCAGCTTGTTCTGCTTCGTTTGCCATGGTTTCATAATATTTTCTTTTGTCTTCCCTGGCACTCTTCTTCACTCTTTTGTTCAGTGTATTGTAGCTTGCATTCAGCTCCTGTTTTTGTTGCTCGTCAGTGCACTGGATAATCTTTTGCTTCACTGTCCTTCTCTCTTCTATTAGTTTCCAAGTGTCCGTAGTGAGCCACTGTTTGTCCTGTCTCTTTTTTCTGCCTAGAATTTCTATGCAGGTTTGGCTCCACACCGTTTTCAAGTTGTTCCAGTGCTTTTCGACGCTGACCTTTTCGCTGGTGTTGATTTGTGTCTCGGCTTTGTCCTTTATGCTTGCAATGAAGATGTCCTTTGTAGCCTGGTCCTTCAGCTTTTGAGTGTTGAACTTGGCTTGTGGTCTATCTGCAGCTCCTGATTCCCTGAAAGCTTTTAATTTGATTTGGATTGTCCCTTGTACGAGATAGTGGTCTGAGCCAACGTCTGCTCCTCTTCTTGCTTTTGTGTCCAGTAGGCTGCGCCTCCACTTCCTTGAGATTGAGATGAAGTCGATTTGGTTTTTGGTTTGCCCGTCTGGTGACACCCATGTAGCCTTGTGGATATCTTTGTGCTTGTATACACTGCCACCAATCACCAGTTCGTTGAAGGCGCAGAAGTCGGCGAAGAGTTCTCCGTTTTCATTCATTTCTCCTAGAGCTTCTCTACCCATGATGAGTTCCCTTCCTGTATTGTCTGGTCCCAGTTTGGCGTTCATGTCTCCCATTAGTATTTTCATGTCGCCAGCTGGAGTATTGTCCATTGTTGCCTGTAGTTGCCTGTAGAATTCTTCTTTGTTTTCGAGGTCTGCGTTGTTTGTGGGTGCATAACATTGTATGATTGACACTTTCCTTCCTTTGGAGTTGAATCTGGCGGTCATTATCCTGGACGAAATCGCCTCCCATTGTATCAGGGCTTTCGTTGCCGTTGGTGACATCATGATAGCCACGCCCTCGGTGTGCGTGTGGTTATCTTCTGGGTGACCGGAGTAGATCACTGACTCACCCGTTGACAATTTGGTGAGTCCACTCCCATTCCATCTGCTTTCACATATTCCCAGCACTTGTATTCCGTATCTTTTCATCTCGTTGGCGATCTGGGCAGCTTTCCCAGTCTCGTACATAGTTCGGACGTTCCATGTTCCCACACAGACTTTTTCTTTTGGTGCAAAGAGGTTCATCGTACTGAAGTTTCTTTAGCAATTTTGTTTACAGGGTGGGGTTGCTAGCCTCACGCCTGAGAAAGGAATGATTACATTAAGTTAAAGTTTAGAGAGAAGCGACTTTTTGGGTTGCTCCCCTCAAAATCGGAAAATAACGGACAAACAATGAGAACAACATCAACAAAGGAAACAGTTCACAGAAAAAAGGGCAAAAAGCGACAACAACTATACAATAAAACAACATGCAATATAGTTCAGCACAGTTAACTAAAATGATATCTCAACCATAAACTCACTGACTTGGAGCAACTTGAACATGTAAATCCAACAATATATACAATTATAGATGTGTTAATGTTTAAAAATTCCACAAATCCAAATAGTTAGTTATATGTATTATCTGTCAATAAGATTGTATGCTTGGATTCAGTGTTCGAAAGTTAAATAATTGTGATAGTTTCCACAAACTCTTGGCATAAAATTTTACAGAAACGAGAGTTTTTTATTTATAAGCAAAATGTAGCGCAGTAGTCGAAGAGCGCGCGTGTTGAACATTTTTAAAGAGAAAAGTATAGAGAATAGAAATCAATAAATTAGTTAACGTTCGCTGCGTGAGTATTAGAGTCGAGATATACGTATGTGACTATACTGAAGACTGGACTGGCCTTCAATTTCCGTTCTGCCAACAGTTGTGGTCTTTTAGACGAGCTAGGGTGGACATGTTAAAGTGTCTTTCTAGGCTCGTTTGAACCCATCAGGGTTTTCACAACATCTTATTTCAGGTGGTAGTTGGCTCCAAAGAGTGCAATATTTTATGGTGAAAAAGTTTGCCCTAATGGATTTTCTGTGGGTAGCCACCTTGACAAGGTAGTCGTGGTTTCGCAGCTGATATGATTTAATATTTTCCCACGTTATGGATGAGTTACTGTAGCAATGTTTCCTAATGACTTTGAGGAGTAGAAATAAGTTGCACTTCACTCTCCCTAACCACAGAGGCTCTAATTTCAGACGTACACACCTGTCAACATATTCCACTTGTTGGTCGAACCCTATTATGCGTTTCGTGACGAATCTCTGGACACTTTCGATTTTTTTCTGTCTACAGACCTGAGGTTACTAAATAAGAGAGCACAATATTCAAGTTTGGGACGGATACATGTCCTATATATAGCTAATCTTGCTTCTTTGGTGTAGAAGTTACGCAGTACAAAGCCAGTAAGTCGTTTACAATCAGATACAACCTTGTTTGCATGATCGGAAAAGGATAAATCTGAGTATGTTATCCCGAGATCTGTGACTGTGTTCAGTTTTGAGAGGAGCTTGCCGTACATATATAGGCACATTATCGGTTTCCGGCGTCCAAGGTGGGTAATACCGCACTTGTCTGGGTTGAAAGTCAGTTGTCACTTTTCGCTCCAATCGCCTAGATCATTTAAGTCTTGTTGGATCTTGCTTTCGACGCTCATGTCACCGTACCCATAATCATATACTATCTTGAGATCACCTGCAAAAAGGTATGGCTTGCCGTACTTGATTACATAGACTATGTCATTTATAAATAAGAGGAATAGAATAGGGCCAAGAACACTACCTTGTATTACACCACTGGTTATCGGCTTTGAGGAAGACAGCCGGTGGTTGATTTTGACTAATTGCTGTCTTTCTGTGAGAAAAGAACTTATCCATTTGTGAAGCTTTCCGGTTATTCCGTAGGATTGGAGTTTTGTTAGGAGTCTGATATGTGGGACTTTATCGAAGGCCTTGCTAACGTCGAGGAACAATGTTGTTACCGAACGCCCATTATCAATGCTTTGTGTAATGTAGTCAAAATAATCTTAGTGGCAAGTTATGCACGACCTTCTACTTAAGAAACCGTATTGGGATGGGGATAGTGGGTCATTTGACAGCAAGTACTGAATGATTTGAGTCTTAACTATCTTTTCCATTACACGTGAAACTACAGACGTGATGTTGATGGGGTGGTAGTTGTTGATATCAGCTATAGGCCCGTATTTATGGGTAGGTACAATATAAGACTTCTTCCAGCAGTTAGGGTATGTTCCATCGCTTAATGGAATTGAGTATAACTTGAGTAAGTGTAAACTCATGTCATTACCACCTTTTTTCAGCAAAACAGAAGATATACCGTCTGGACCAGTAGTGTTACCAAGCTTAAGATTTGCGACAGCTTTATCGATCTCATGTGTGGTGAAAATTATGTCACTTAAACATTCGTCTGTTTTACGTGGGAAATCCACGACCTCATCGTTCTCTAAGGTGTATAATCTGGCGAAATGCTTGCTAAACAGTTCACATATCGCCTCATCACTTTCGTAAGCAATGCCGTCTAAGTATATTATTTTCGGATAGGGTGTTTTGAAGTTCGTCAACCTACTTTTAAAAAGTTTGGCTATTTCTCCTGGGTTATGCAGTGCATGAATGGACTGCATTTCTTTGTTTCTGAGGCCTATATTTCTCAACACTTCAATTCTATTGAGAAGGGACGATTGATTGTCCTAGTATATAAAAAGGGATACAAATCTTCCTGTGATAATCATATGGCGACCAGCTTGACTAATTTAGTATTTAAATTTGTGGGTTCAGTAGTCTTATGTAAGCGAAGAGATAGAAATCCTAGTATGCTCATTATGCAATTCGTCGCTGTCAAATGAAAGATGATCCTGCAGTATCCGGTGTGTAAGAAGGCTCTTCTAGAATTTGCCGACTCAAGTCGTTCCTGGTGTTATTGCCATTTCCAGCTAATTGTCAAAGCCAATGTGTTTACTGCGCAGCAGCCCTCTCCGTCATTCTTTATGTCTGTGGGATGGAAGTGGTGCACAGCAAAGCTTGTTGAGCAATTCTATCTGGTCCTCAATTGGAATAGACAGCAGTTCGGGTCGGTCAAGCCAAAATACGGTGTCAGTCCATGAGGCTTTCGACTATTGGTTTGAGCCACTTGAGAAGGGGGGGATTAATCGGTTGAGGTCTTCAAGACTCTAAGGCCTAATAACTGGAGACTGTTGATGACCTAGATGCATCCATTTCTAATGAACTCATAGATTTCAGATTTATTGGCTGAGGCTGTGGTTGTCCAAACCCTTCTAAATGAATCAGTTGAGGTTGCAGACAGTACTTCTTCTGGCAGTCGGTTCCAAGATTTTATGACTCTGTGTGAAAACCAGTGCTCAACAGCAGTATGATTTCTTCTTGGCTTTTGAACTCTCCTACTATGTCCTCCGAGGTGTTCCGACCTGTTGGGAAGGAAAAGAGAGAATAGGTCAGGTCCGTAGTGATTATTTAAAATTTTAAACGTTGTGATTAAATCTCCTCTCTGCCTACGTTATGACAGGGAGAAGAGATTTCAACTGTCTAGTTGTTACTTGTGTGGTAAGTTAGTCATGCCGAGAACCATACGTGTTGTCTTCCTTTGAACCCTTTCTAGAATGTGTGAGTCCCCTTTAAGATAAGGACTGGCTGCCTGGATACAGTTTTCTAGTCTTGACCTCACCAGAGATGTATATAAGGAGGCGAACATATCTCTGGTGTTTCTAGAAAAGGCCCTGAAAATCGCCCATAAAGATCTAAAACTACGTGCAGCCACCGCGCGACAGTGCGCTGTAGTTTTTAAATCGTTGCTAAGTATGACACTTAAATCAAAGTGAGTCTGAACCGGTGAGAGTTTTGTTCACTCTAGTCCGCAGAGTCTGATACTTGTGTCCGATGCGCATGGTTGCATATTTCTCTGTATTGATCGGAAGCATCCTCTGAACCAATGTGACAATTTATTGAGGTCTCCTTGCAACTTGAGTGTATCACTGCCGCCCTTCAGCTATCCCCAGGTTTTTAAGTCATCTGCGTATAGGACCACATGGGAATGGGTGGGCAGAGATAACTCGTTGATATACAAAATAAATAGGAGAGGTCCGAGTACCGTGCCTTGTGGTACTCCGCTGTGCACTGCTGTCCAGGTGGAGAGTTTCGGGTTGGTCCCGACCCTATGCCTCCTATTTATGAGGAATTCCCTGAGCCAGTTTAGTAATCTGCTTTTGATACCAGGACTTTCCAACTTTATGAGTAGTCTTTTGTGAGGAGCTTTATCAAAGGCTTTTCTGAAGTCTATGAAGACGACGTCAACGGGTCTTCTGTTGTCTCTTGATTTGACCCAGCTTTCTCTTGTAGTGAGGATATTTGACAGATATGAGAGGTTTCTTCGGGAGCCGTGCTGTGATCTGGATAACATTTTGTTGTTTTCCAGATATGCCATGACACTTTTCTTAATGATTCTTTCCAGTGTCTTGATTAAAGTGCTGGTGAGGCTAATAGGCCTGTAACTTGTAGGGCTGTCTTGATCCTACTTTGTGGGTGATATTAATATGGCGTCTTTCTAGTCACGTGGTAACACTCCATTTAGGAGAGATGGCCTGAAGATCGTGGTCAATGGGCCGGCTATGTGAGCTGATAGCTCCTTGAGAAGCCTTAGCTGAAGATTATCAAGACCCATTGATTTCCCTGCATCTAGTTTCGTTAGGCAGTTGAGTACGATGTTTTAGTCGATGTCGGTGGCACAGTGGTTAGTTCTCTCGCCGACCATGCACATGGTCCGGGGTTCGAGCCCGCACCGACGCACATCTGATATCTATGGTCGGCCTGCAAAATTTGGGCTACCGATATCCATGCTGAAAATTCCATACTTGTACCGAAAATACAGTGTGGAATCAAGCTGTAAATCAAAAATAAAAAAATAAAAAAAATAAATAAAAAAATATCCCGTATTCCTCTGATGCAACCAGAGTTGATCCTATAGGGAGTGATGACTCCTGTGTAAAGACTTGGGAGAAGTAGTCTGCCACTGTTTCTGATTTTTCTTTGTCTGTTTTGATTGTCATTGTGAATAGTCAGGTATGGGACTCCACTAGATATCTTATTCCTGAAGTTCATGTACGAGAAAATTTTCTTAGGTTGTGCTGACTCCGGCTCTAGTTTTAACAGTATACTGATGTTGTAATATTAATTGTAATTCGTTATTTCATATTAATCCTGCATCCAGGGGTTCGGGTTAGTATTCCTTAACTGGTAGCTTAATAATGCTTTTGTTGATGCGTGTTTTGTTATGTATGCCGTGATAATAGTCGTGTGATAATCTTTTTAGCAGGATTGTTCACACAACCTAGTTCAGTTGTCGTTTTGGTATGGTCCGGAGATTTGATCAATAACTTGAGCATTTGTGTTCTATAACTGATAAGTAGTGGACATATATTGAGCTTTACTTCTGGATACCTAGGTAATATCACAATTTTTTTTCACATTAATGTGGCCAATAGTCTACTTGCATTTCATCCTCTCACATTCCTTGTCTTACATTTGTTTTCTAATTCGCAGGTCGTAGTTGCATCACTTTTGATGAGATTTCAGCCGTTTTTGTTACTTCTGTCAGTAACCAATGTTCCTTGAAAAATCTTTGATGAATTGATAAATCCATGGACACATTCCTTCGAATTAGTGGCTTGTAGTCAACCTAAGCACTATGCATCGAGTTTCAGATGTTCCAGTTGTCGTCTTCAATCCACATTTGACGTGTAGTTTGTGCAAAGGATACTTAATCGATGCTACAAGAGTTGGTGAGTGTCTTCACTACTTCTGTCTTAGTTGCATTGTCAGGCACGTCTCGCAAACCGTGAATGCCCAGCTCTTGCCACGCTGAGACTCACGCTATCCGACAAAGCTACTCAGAAACGCTTAGTACAAACGGACGAAAAAACCAAAACACCAATTTGTGACTAGAGGATACTTTATTGTTACACGAACATATAAACAATGTTACAATTAAGGTTTATGAACAAATATTACAATAATAAATCACAATATTACTTCTGACGGTTTTCTCCTGACTTCTTTCTGAACAGCGACCGATAAGACGATGACCTGCTGATCGATGCCTCCGCGAAAATTGGGGAAGTTGGGTTTGAGCAAACAACCGTGAATTGATCGTTCAATCTTCAACTACATTGACACTCCCCGGCAAAAAACGGATCCATTCCTTTTTTCCATCACGACCAATACACGTTGACTTGGATGCCATTGCGAGAACCTCGGTCACACGGACAAAGCTGAAATGGAAAACAAACAGAAAAGCCAACACACCACAGGCATACTCACAGCACAATCTCACACATCGATGACGACCTGCGCCTTCCAGTCAAAGGTAACCTCCTGACATCTTGCAACACAATCGCCACTTGCTAGAATGACTCCTGCAGAATGAAACGTGACCATAGCAGCACCTCATGATACTCTTCGAACATCCTCTTATCTGCTCACTACCAATTACCACTGCAATCGCTTGTCACTCATTCTGCCTCAGTTCTAGTAACGGTGACGTATGCGAGCCTCAGTCGTTTACACTCTTTCTCGCCGGTGTGTGGGACCGCAGCTAACAATTATCTCCGTATGCATATCATTCTCAGCAATAGCCTCCCCGGCGTATACGACCCATCTGCTGTCTTTAACATCAATCAATTCACTCACGAATGCAGAAGACTAGAATCAACTTCAGAAGTAAGCACAACGAAAATTTTAACAAAATTATGCAATAACAACAAGGTACGAAAACAACGAGTAAACACAATGAATCCAAAATCACCAATTGATATGACACACCACACGTATATACAAACAGTACACATAACCTCGCAGATCATGTCTTGATGGAATTCCTGTGAAGAATCGCAGGACTTACATCAGTACGCCTGCAACCCTTCTCAGGTTGACGATTGTAGGTTGAAGAATGTCGGGACACAAACGAGATTAACGAACAATTACATTATTTGAAACCCACTCAATTATTTAACACAAACATATGTACAATCAAGACATCAAATGTTGTGGTTTCTGCCTTGATGAACTACCCTTGAAGAACTGTAGGACTTACAGCAGTACGCCTACATTCCTTCTCAGGTTGATAACACAAGTGGAAGACGTCCGTACACAAACAAAAATTATCAACAGACAGATGAAAGATGATATCAATCCAGCATATGCAACATGAACATGTGTACAAAATCACACACCAAGCACGTTGGGCTGCTTGTTGATGCGCTACCCTTTGAAGAATTGTAGGACTTACAGCAGTACGCCTACAACCCATCTTAGGTTGACGCCCTAGGTTGGAAAATCGTCACAGAGTTCATTTGCTGACTCCCTTCTATCAGCTATATCCTCAAATCTGAACGGTGACACGCCCATTTCATTGTATCGTGGAATGTGGATGACTAGCAAACATACGACGTATGTGACCGACCAAGCTTGGCTACAGGTTAATTTACACCAAAGATAATCACATTCAAATAGTAACTTGAAAGGCTTTTATTCGTACAAGCCGGTTTAAGAATTACCCTCTCGTACACACCTGGCTGATCCTCACTAAACTGGCCATTGACTTTCGTCCTTTCAAATGCACCAATACTATCAAAGTCATTGCACAAGGTACTCGAGTTGATAAGCGTCCTTCTCATTGTGGATGACAACACAAACGACAACTGATTGATATCAGTTGATGAACGTAGCGGTGCATCAGAAGCTGTTGTTGTTCGGCTTTCAGAAAATTCTCTAACTGCAAGATTACCACCACTGCTGTCTTTTACTTTTAGTTCGCGTTTAGCACTATCATCTGATGATAGGTGGGCTACTCGCTGATCAATCACACTGACGGTCTCACAAGTATCCATACCCTCTGCAACTGCATCTCCATTTAATTCTACTTCACGTTGTAGTTGTACAGAACCTTTATTCAACTCAGCAGTAGTAGGCATTCCCCTTATCTCATCATGATCAACCAAAGACAAATGTGCACTATCATGATCATTATCACAAATATTCAATTTACCGTCATCTATCTGGTCGACTCCATCATTTTCAAAACCTTTATCAACAGCAGTAGGTGATTTGGGTTCTTCCTCACAAATCCTAAAAGGTTTTATACCTTCACTCTGACTAGTAACACCTTGTAAAGTTGTGGAGTCAGAACTGCACTCTGAAGCAGCAACTCTATTCTGTGACACTCTATTCAACAATGGCTTACCAGTTGCAACTACAGACACCTTGACCGCACTCTTGTCGTCATACAATTCGGAGTCAGGCCTGGAGTTTACTTTAAGCTTATCACTGAACTTGATCACAGGTTTATAGTTCACTTTTTTATGCACTACATGCAAACGTGTAAAACACAACCGTGTTTGTCTTGCATCTTGTAACCTATCTGTTGACGATGTACTACGAAACCTGTTACACTCACTAAGTAATGCATATGCATTACTAGACACCATAGAGCCTTCTCGGTATCCACCTCTCGGAGACCCTTTCGTCATCAATGATTGCATTTTGCTCTCAGACTGCTCTATTCTAGGGGTGAGAAGCAATAGACTGGCAAACTTGCTCATAGATAGATTGACGCTATCTTTTACCAGTTACAGGATATCGTCGAACTTCGGTTCGATACCTTCATCGTCTGTACGGGAGCTTATCTTCACCCACTTCCTTTGCAGTCGAGTAGGTAGGCGTCTTGCTATTACTTCTAGTATAAAACTCGAGTTGAGGTCACTCATGCAATTCGTCGAAACCAATGCATTCTTGTAAGTCGACAGACTAAACAAAAACTCAGAGAGTGCCTTGGAGTCATCTTGTGATTGAACAGCATCACCCTTAACAGCCTCGAATAATTTCTCTACAATCATCGAAGTTCTTCCAAACCTTTGACGTAGTATATTTCTGGCCTCAGAGTATCCCTCAGTAGGGGACATGAGCTTACAGCACTGTATAGCTCTTGAAGCATCTCCAGTGCAGTACCTCATCAAATACATCAATTTCAATTCATCACTTAATAAAAATACTACTCAGCATGATCTCAAACTCCTTTACAAACTGTAAATAATCAGCTGGGTTTCCGTCGAAACACCGTGTGTCAGTCACGTCTCGTAAACCGTTAATGCCCAGCTATTGCTACGCTGGGACTCACGCTGTCCCTCGAAGCTTCTCAGAAACGCTTAGTACAAGCGGACGCAAAAGCCAGAACGCAGTTTGGCGATTCGAGAATTATTTTTTATAACACCAACATATAACCAATATTACAACTAAGGTCTATGAACAAATATTACAATAATAAATCACAATATTACTTCTGACGGTTTTCTCCTGACTCCTTACTGATCAGCGACCGATGAGACGATGACCTGCTGATCGATGCCTCCGCGAAAATTGGGGAAGTTGGGTTTGAGCAAACAACCATGAATTGATCTTTCAATCTTCAACTACATTGAGATGCATTTTAACGTATCTTCAGCATTAAACGACATGTCCAATTTGTGAAACACTTCTACACAAAACCAAACGACACTATGCTATTCGTCCTGATCGTGCTTTGCAGGCTATTGTTTACAAACTTGTTCCAAATCTTTTCGAAAAAGAAATGTTGTCCAGGATGAAATTTTATGAAGGTGAGTGTACTGTGGCTTTGTTTTGATAGGGTTAGCTAACTTCTAGAGTCTCGGTCGTGTTGTCAATCCTCCCGCTTCCTCAAAAAATCAAAAGGGTGAATCTGAACTTCTGGCGCTTACATCCGGGCCGGTGTACATAGTGGTCTACCTAGGGAAGCTGGAAAACCATGATTCCGAACCTATGATGTACATGGGCTCCAGTATCGCAAAGCATAAAATCGCCTGCACATCTGTTTTGGCCACTGTAGACCGTAAGAACGTAGTTTTTGATGCTGCTCCACTGTGTCGTGGATCAGACTTCAAGTCAAAGTTCGGGGATGATCCCTTAAAACAGCCACCTACTTCGGTCCGGGCAT
Organism: Trichobilharzia regenti; assembly: GCA_944472135.2. Lineage (NCBI taxonomy): Eukaryota > Metazoa > Platyhelminthes > Trematoda > Strigeidida > Schistosomatidae > Trichobilharzia > Trichobilharzia regenti. The sequence continues at coordinate 42,941,716 of OX235265.1, read as the reverse complement.
GTAGGCAGTATACTGACCCTCGCACACACTATGAGATTTCGTGTGGCACATCTCTTGGTGCCCATAGTTAACCAAGGTTGTGTTTTTATAATAACGATGATATGTTAATCTTTGCTAGCATATTATCTAGTATACTAATAATCTTATGCCACGTTAATTATGTGATACTGAACTCTTGCTTATTACTTGAGCATATTTGATTCAATGCATACATTCCCCTCGTGGGTTATGCTTTGTGTTTTTGAACGGGACATACTCTGAATTACTTTCATGATGGTTCACACTATTCACATTTTGCGTAATTTTATGCAAATTATGCGAATCGCCACTGTAGTTCTCGGTGTGTGTGCATAGCTTGTGTGCAAATCAGCTGATTTTAAAATTCTATTTTTACTTGTTTATTATGGGAAACTTCAAATGAGGTTTTGTAAGTTGCGTTTTGTGAAGAATAACGATACAACTTGGTTGCTTCAATGTCAATAGGTAAAACAGACTTCCGTGTTACAGGATTTCATCATGAGGCTTTTTCCTCTCCAACCGGAAAATACCAATTCTGTGAATTATCCGTTTGGGAAACCTGATCTTCCTAGCCGGTGAATTTAATTCAACCATTACTTACATAGTAAATCTCTGTGTGGTAAGTCCAGCTGTCTCGAACTACTGCCAAAGCTTCAGGTGCTACTTTTGTAGCAGCATCTTCCTCACTCGTTCAGAGAAACAAGACTTGTTGGTCTACCACGTGATTGCCGTGAAGCCGATCATTCAGAAAGTACTAGGTAAAGTCGAAAACCTTTTCTTTTCCTTGCCTTACACTTTTTCAGTCTTATTCTTGCTCTTTTGGTTAGAAACTGTTGCTCTCTTAGACGTACATAGCATAATTTATAGTGATTGTTAATATGGTTGTTGAAAGCAGCCTTAAAAAAGCCACTAGAATACCGTACTCTGTAGTCACAAGGGCTTCAGCCAGGGAAGGAAAAAATCCAGGGATTTCAACCCCTTCCCGCATACCGATCCTAAAGACTCGTGTAGCTTTAGTCTGCCCTGATACAACGCCTGCATTGCCACAGTCTAGTACTGAAACGGCACAGGCAATACCACAAGGACAGAATTCTACACCTGCATCAACTGTAGGCCAGTGTGTGAAACACATCAAGCCTAAAAGGAAACGTTCAAGACGTCATAAGACCTCGAAGGCGTCATCAAGGAAAGGGGATGAATGCCAGGCGTGCAGCATCACAGTTTCTAAAACTGATTCAGCGTTTGAATGTAATTTTTGCAAACGATGGGTGCACTGCCGTTGTGACAAAGAAGTACCGAAAGCATACTATGAGTTTATGAGAAATAACCCATGCCCATGGTTTTGGTACGTGTGTCCACTTTGTCGCCCTGGCATAGTCCCACAAAGCGTGTCTGCGGATAGCAGAAATAACATGCTCTTGTGCCCCAACACAGTATCATGCAGCTCCCCCCTGCTAAACTCGCACTGCCGAAACTGGTCAAAGACTTAAAGAAGGACACACCAGCCCTACTGACTGGAAATGCCAATTCTCACAAGGTGAAGATTAGCAAGGTTCCATCCACATCAGGGAGGGCAAAATTACAAAGGCACCACTTGCATCCACTAGCAAGCCTGGCAACACAAAAAAGGCTGTCCAGGTACCGACGAAGCCTAATGTTGCTAATGATGCAAAGGACTGCAAGAAGCCGAAGGCAAAACCTAAGTCTGAGGGTAGTCGGTCTAACTCTCTCATCCTCTTTAACGTACCTGTGAGCACGGATAGCTTGCTCGAACAACGGGCCCTGTTTGATCAGGAACAGTGGTCCAACCTGTGCGGCAAACTAGGTCTGAACATTAGTTCAGCAAAACTGTGCAGACTGTACAGGGGTGTCCACACGCCTCAGGGTAAGCCACCCCCATTACGGGTTACACTGGACTCTGCCGAAGAGGCCGAAAAAGTACTGTTAATGGCTCAGGTACTAGCCCTGGACAGAAGTTCTAACATAAGAGCGCGGCAAGATAGACCATGGGCCGTCAGAAATATGGCGAGGGAGTCACCGGAACTGATGCCTTCCACCTCTATGGTGGTACACGGTGTTCCGGAGCTGGAAACCGGCACTGCTTGTGAAAAACACATGCACGACGTACAACAATGGAGATGGCTGTCATCTCAGATGGCCCCTGGCGCTTCTGGAGCCATCTCCATTTTCCGACTACCTCGTCCCGCTCATCTAACATTGATTAACTCTCCAAAGCTGCTGTGTGTCACATTCAACTCCCCGGAGCAGTTGTCCATATCACTTCAACGGTGGTATGAGACCAAGGGAAAAATTGGAGGACACATCCGATGCTGTGAAAGCAGACCCAGAAATATAAGGAGGCAGCAAACTGAGGCTTTAATACGACCCCAAGCTTCGGTGACACTAGAGCGATGCAGCTCTGAGAATAATAGTCTGTGTCTCCCAAGTGTCCTGCCTAAATCCATTGAAAAAAACTACAACGGGCCGGTTCTATCGGAATCGGCCAACTAGTTCCAACATCAAGTCCCCCACCAGCAGACGGTTTCACGTCAACTACCCCACAACACTCTGAGGTTGTTAGACTCACTGTCAGTTGCCTATATAGCAATGTGAGGGGGCTGAGAGGGAAAGTAGGTGAACTCCGAAATCTCCAAGCACACCTTCAACTGAAAATAATCATTCTTACTGAAACGTGGCTAAACCCCACTATCGCCGACAATGAAATCAGTATAGGTGATATGGTACTGGTCAGGAGAGACAGGGATAATAAGGAAGGAGGGGGAGTTGCTATATACTTTGATAGGCAACTTAAATGTGTGCGCGCAACGGACCCACCACTTATCGAACTCCCAGACTCCATATGGTGTCATTTCACCGTAGGCCACACCAAGCACTTACTGGGTGGCATCTACCGATCTCCCACCTGTGGGGCAGAGCACAATCAGCTACTGCTCAGCACTATCACAGGAATACGAGATTTGGGCTACGACCAAATCACCATAGCTGGAGATTTCAATGCTCCATCACTGAACCTTGGCTCCGGGTGTGCTAAGGGAAAATTTGGCCGAAACCTACTGCAAACTATTCGAAACACGGGACTGACTGAGAATGTTGGAGACGACACTAGGTGGGGCCCTAGTGGAAAGTCATCAAAACTAGATTATATTCTAACTAGTGACCAGCTACTCGTCGAAAAGGTCCAGATCATGACTCCTCTGGGAAGCAGTGACCATGCAGTCATAGGTTTCGATCTTGTCCTCCGTGAGCGTTTGCAATGGGATGTTACGCGACCATGTCTGTGCTACAGCAAGGCTGACTATGCTGAAATGCGGAGGCTCTTGTCCGACGCAGACTGGCCCTTAGCATGGGACGACCTATCTGTGGATGAACACTGGGAAGTGGTAAAAAAGATTATCCATGCAGCAATCTCGGATACCGTCCCTTTAGTCACAACACAGCCTAAGAGAAAGACGTCATGGTTGAAGAGAGGCACGCAACGTATTCTGCAAGCAAAGCGGAGGGCTTGGTTTACGTGGCGTGTATCTAAGAGTCAGACCGACCATGATGCATACCTCGAACTCAGGAACCGGTGTAATGCAAGAGTTAGGAGGGACAGAAGGTCATTCCAGGCTAACCTTGCTAAAAAACTCCTATCAAACCCTAAAAACTTGTACCGATTCATGTCGGAAAGAAAACCGACAAACCAAGGGGCATGCGCCTTAGTAGGCCCAAACGGTCAATATCTCACTAGTCTGGAGATGGCTGAAACATTCAGTTCAGCCTTCGCTAAACAGCTAAACAGCAATGTGGATATTACAGTTACGGACCAAAATGGTGGCACCACTATTTCAGAGGAGGAAGACCTAGCGACTACTCCCCAAATAAACCCCGCAATAGTACTAAGGAAGCTACAGCGACTCATACCTGGGAAGTCCCCAGGTTGTGATGACATCAGGCCATCTGTTCTGAAACAGTGCGCCGAGGCTCTCTGTAGACCCCTGTGCGACTTGTTCCAACACTCAATGGATTCGGGGACCCTGCCAAGGGAGTGGAAAAGAGCCATCCTTTCTCCAATCTTCAAGGGTGGGGACAGGCAAAACGCTGCTAGCTATAGACCAGTAGCTCTACTCCCAGTGGTATCAAAAGTACTGGAAAGTATTATTGACGACCACATCAGGGAATATTTCGATAGGACTAATATACTGCATGAAGCCCAACATGGTTTCAGAAAAGGCAGATCCTGCGTCACTAACCTACTGTCAGCTTGGGACGACTGGACATCATGCTGGGACTTGAACGTACCAGTCCATGTGGTCTTCCTAGACTTTGAGAAGGCATTTGACACTGTTCACCATGACCTTCTCCTACATAAAATAAGACAGGCAGGCATAGGTGAGCCACTTCTGTCATGGTTGAAGGACTACCTAGCCGACAGGCAATTTTGCACTAAGGTTAACCGAGTCCGATCATCTTGGCACAGATCGTCATCAGGAGTGTCGCAGGGTTCTATCCTAGGACCACTGATGTTTTTGATTTTCATCAATGATCTACCACGCCGTCTGAGCTGCCCGACTCTCCTGTACGCTGACGACGTAAAAATATGGAGGGCGATAAAGTGTCCGGAGGACTCAGATAGGCTACAGGAAGACCTAAACCTTCTGGAAGACTGGGCGGTGGCCAGTGGCATGACTTTCAACTTGAAAAAGTGCAAAGTAGTGAAGTTGCGCACCTGTAGACTGCAGAATGCAAGTTACACCCTGTGCAATGAAAGCTTGTCCTGCACAACGTCGGAACGCGACTTAGGTCTAGTTCTAACGGAAAAAATGGACACAAGCGTAAATTACACAGGGGATGTAGCGAGGGCATATGCGGTCATACACTTTACGCATAGACAGTTAGGTGCACTCACTCCTGAGCTCTTTCTAATGTTGTACAAAACATACGTCAGGCCACACCTTGAGGTGCATAATATTATTGCACCCCCAATGCTGAGAAGAGATGCCAACCTCTTGGAAAGAGTCCAACGACGGGCAACAAAAGGAGTGGTTGGTCTCCGAAACAAACCATATGATGAAAGGCTGAAGAAATTAGGCCTGTTCACACTTAGTTACCGTCGGCTTAGGGGGGATTTGATTACTGCCTACAAAATAACAAATGACCAGAATCACCCAAACAAAGGTGTTCTGCCATTGAGTAGGTATAGGCTTCCACGTGGAAATCCCAGAAGGATAGCTCACCAGAGGGCAAGGACCCGGGTGCGCTCCCACTTCTTTTCACTGCGGGTTTGTCGTCCCTGGAATTCCTTACCGGCAGATGTAGCTATGGCACCGTCTTTGGACGCCTTTAAGCGAAGGCTGGACAACCATGCAGCGATACAAGGACTGCATCCAAATGGCCTATCTCCTTAAAATCGCATTTACCAATCAGGGTAGATAATTAAACTCGTCATTTTACTTCTTTACATTCTCTCCCGTCTTACTCTCCTGACAACTTATTAATATTATAATTACTATTATTATTATTATTACTATTACCGATATATATATTATTCTTCAAACTTCATGAGCTGACTGTTGTTACGTTTCCTATTTTCGTTTCTGTCTCTTAGTCTGAATAGCTTCACTAATTATATCTATTATTATTATTATTACTATTATTATTATTATTACTATCTCTTTTCTCTTGTCGACAATACCGAAGGACTAACTGGCGAAAGGATCAACTCCAATCACAGTAGTAACAGTCTTAACATACCTCATACTACAAACCACATATAATTAATCCCAGCACTACTCCCTTTGGAGTCAACCAAAGCTACGACAGTCGAGTGGCGGGACAAGCTACGCAGAAGTTTACCGAAGATCAAGAACCTATACCTCACAATCAAGAAGCGAGCACAAAGAAATCAAATTGGTTTATACTAGCTCGTAAAAACGATATTGGATATTGGATGAGCTGACATCAGTTAGAGAACCATTGGAAAACCTGGAGTATTGGACAGCTGTCTCGTCTTAGTTTGGGACTCTTCATCAGTATGCACCCGCTGGGATTCGGAACCAGGACCTTCTGGTTACAAGGCGAGCTCGTAGACCATTAAGCCACTGGGATTCGATCCAATGGCCCTCCCATGAACTCTAACTTCTGCCAATTCACGACATAGCGCGACCTCTAGCCAATGTATTCGGCGAGTATTTGTCCTCACACCCGACCTGCTGCACATAATATAATATAGCTTTAACTTTGTAACAGAATCTGCACTGTTGCATATGAAAATTCAGTAATTTAACCTTCATCGCATTGTGTAAGTAATGTGAACTTTTCCACTCCCCCTGTTATTACAACACTTGTTTCTTCTATGAACTTAACTCAGTGGAGTTGTTTGGCTTATCGGCTCAAGCACTCAGCCTGTGGGTCACATGTTCGAGTCTCGCCTTATCTAATTCAACTGGGTAGTGTCATCAGACCTCACACGATAGGTGTGGTTCTTAGCCTGGTACATGAAAAATCTGCCCTTGTTAAGAGCTTAGACCAGCCGTAAACTTACCTCTTTTTCTGCCGTCTTGATAAATCCCTTCTTTGATTATATCCAGATTGTGTATTGTAATAAAGACTGTAATACTTAGTTGAGATTATGATGGATTCAATTTTCTGTTGTCACTCATGTGGAGTAGAATAGTGTTCTTTCCAGTGTAGTGTGTGTATTTGGCAGTAAGGCAGCTTCCTTAGAACTGCATATCTACAATTGACATTCTGTCTACAATTATTCTTAGTATTTTATTACTATTATTTTTATGCTTTCTGATTTTTGACTTTTCAGCTCATCCTTCCCTTCATAGTCGTTCACTTAGTCCTGAAAAGCGAGGTGATATATCAATTAATACTTATGTGCTTCCAGAAGAAGATCGTCTAAGTATTGAACTTCGATACTGGGATCAAAATGAAGATAACATTGATGATTCTGGTAGTAAATTTTCCAGCCAGTCTGATTTATCTATTCTCCCTCCTGTTCAACCTACATTTTTACTTTGTCCACCTGAACTTACAGTGGGACATATTGAAAAGCTTATTCGAATGAAGTTCAACTTGAAGCCGAGTGAGCATGATGTTTCCGTATTTTTTTCAGCTGATGATCTCTTTAATCCTGATCACACATTATCAGATCTAGCTTGCCTTTATGCTTGGCGTCGTCAACAACCCTTTAAATTGTATTTTACAATCAAACAAGCTACAAAAAATGAGTCTCCTGTTTTGATTGGACCTCAGTCCCCGACGAAAGTGAGTAATCTCAGTGAAGAGGGCATGGATAAATCTAATCTGCTTAACCAAAATACTAATTCTTGTTCTCTTAAACAGAAATCTAAAAATCTACCTGTGAATCCTGTACGCAAAAAACATGTGGACAATCATGATTTTGAGGCAAGCAATCATCCTTCTGAAACCTCTGTCTCCAATTCACAAACCTCGACAAAATCATCTTGTAAAATATCACTTCCTACTCAATTTATGAAGTCAATCAGCTTATCATCTCCAATGTTAAATACTCCAAACTCTGTTTGCTCGTCTTTAGCATAAATTATATATATATTTTTAAACACTATGTAACTAGTCATCTGACTTTTTATCTCATGAGCATTTAGTATTTCACAACACATACAAAGGACTTTCAGGTTCACGTCTTCAAAACTCATCAAAACTTACTCATGATCTCTGTACTTTAATTTCATTGGTAATACTGGTCAGAAGCTAGAATAATATTCTCAACATGTGTACATTTGTTTGCTAAGTTTTTTTTTCAGTGACGTTGTTGCTACATATTGTAAATTTGTTTTGTTTTGGTTTCATTTTAATTTTTGTTTAAATCAGAAGCTACCAACTTTTAAGCTGACTTTGTGTAATTTTTTGCAGTATTCATATTATCGACTGGAAAAATTACATTAAAATTGTTGCCACTGTTTATTTTCAACTATTATTTGATGGTGTTTGCAATAAAATCAAGACATAAAATGTTGTGGTTTCTGCCTTGATGAACTACCCTTGAAGAACTGTAGGACTTACAGCAGTACGCCTACATTCCTTCTCAGGTTGATAACACAAGTGGAAGACGTCCGTACACAAACAAAAATTATCAACAGACAGATGAAAGATGATATCAATCCAGCATATGCAACATGAACATATGTACAAAATCACACACCAAGCACGTTGGGCTGCTTGTTGATGCGCTACCCTTTGAAGAATTGTAGGACTTACAGCAGTACGCCTACAACCCATCTTAGGTTGACGCCCTAGGTTGGAAAATCGTCACAGAGTTCATTTGCTGACTCCCTTCTATCAGCTATATCCTCAAATCTGAACGGTGACACGCCCATTTCATTGTATCGTGGAATGTGGATGACTAGCAAACATACGACGTATGTGACCGATCAAGCTTGGCTACAGGTTAATTTACACCAAAGATAATCACATTCAAATAGTAACTTGAAAGGCTTTTATTCGTACAAGCCGGTTTAAGAATTACCCTCTCGTACACACCTGGCTGATCCTCACTAAACTGGCCATTGACTTTCGTCCTTTCAAATGCACCAATACTATCAAAGTCATTGCACAAGGTACTCGAGTTGATAAGCGTCCTTCTCATTGTGGATGACAACACAAACGACAACTGATTGATATCAGTTGATGAACGTAGCGGTGCATCAGAAGCTGTTGTTGTTCGGCTTTCAGAAAATTCTCTAACTGCAAGATTACCACCACTGCTGTCTTTTACTTTTAGTTCGCGTTTAGCACTATCATCTGATGATAGGTGGGCTACTCGCTGATCAATCACACTGACGGTCTCACAAGTATCCATACCCTCTGCAACTGCATCTCCATTTAATTCTACTTCACGTTGTAGTTGTACAGAACCTTTATTCAACTCAGCAGTAGTAGGCATTCCCCTTATCTCATCATGATCAACCAAAGACAAATGTGCACTATCATGATCATTATCACAAATATTCAATTTACCGTCATCTATCTGGTCGACTCCATCATTTTCAAAACCTTTATCCACAGCAGTAGGTGATTTGGGTTCTTCCTCACAAATCCTAAAAGGTTTTATACCTTCACTCTGACTAGTAACACCTTGTAAAGTTGTGGAGTCAGAACTGCACTCTGAAGCAGCAACTCTATTCTGTGACACTCTATTCAACAATGGCTTACCAGTTGCAACTACAGACACCTTGACCGCACTCTTGTCGTCATACAATTCGGAGTCAGGCCTGGAGTTTACTTTAAGCTTATCACTGAACTTGATCACAGGTTTATAGTTCACTTTTTTATGCACTACATGCAAACGTGTAAAACACAACCGTGTTTGTCTTGCATCTTGTAATCTATCTGTTGAGGATGTACTACGAAACCTGTTACACTCACTAAGTAATGCATATGCATTATTAGACGCCATATAGCCTTCTCGGTATCCACCTCTCGGAGACCCTTTCGTCATCAATGATTGCATTTTGCTCTCAGACTGCTCTATTCTAGGGGTGAGAAGCAATAGACTGGCAAACTTGCTCATAGATAGATTGACGCTATCTTTTACCAGTTACAGGATATCGTCGAACTTCGGTTCGATACCTTCATCGTCTGTACGGGAGCTTATCTTCACCCACTTCCTTTGCAGTCGAGTAGGTAGGCGTCTTGCTATTACTTCTAGTATAAAACTCGAGTTGAGGTCACTCATGCAATTCATCGAAACCAATGCATTCTTGTAAGTCGACAAACTAAACAAAAACTCAGAGAGTGCCTTGGAGTCATCTTGTGATTGAACAGCATCACCCTTAACAGCCTCGAATAATTTCTCTACAATCATCGAAGTTCTTCCAAACCTTTGACGTAGTATATTCCTGGCCTCAGAGTATCCCTCAGTTGGGGACATGAGCTTACAGCACTGTATAGCTCTTGAAGCATCTCCAGTGCAGTACCTCATCAAATACAAATTAGACGTATTCTATTCCTATTCTCTGTAGGTTACGGCTGTGCACCAAATAGACGAAAGGGCATGAAATAAAGACAACTGGCTTGAAAATAATTGTATTAAAGCCGAAACTGGACATCATGATAGTACGAAATATATTGGTATCATTATACATTGCAAATGAACGTTGTCGGCCTAAGGATTAATTACTTCCCCATTTTGTTTACTATATAGATGTGTTTATCAATGATATGTTGCACTTGCTGGATTTATTACACTTTAATGATTCACATTAGCACTTTAACTTTTGTAAAACGGCTTCCAATCCCTTGTAAACGTTGTACTTACCTCAATATTGGTTGGTTATCGTATGCCTACAACCACGGGATGAAAACGAAACGAATTCAGTTTTCCCGCGCAACCTGGAGGACAACTGTACAATTCAACAACTATACGGCCTGGTTCAGACAATGAGTGTTTTTATTTATATATCAAATATTTAACTGTTGAAACATTATTAACTTGTAGACAATTTAAGATTTGACATTATACAATACTTAATCGTGCCTGTGAAAATGGCACGCATTTTCATGTAAATTTACGTTTATATGAAAATAAAAATTACCATTATTAGTACTTTCCATGGTGACTCTTCTTCAGCCTATAGCACTTAGTCTTGGAGTTAGGCATTTTCGCCTCACTAAGTAAGATGCGCTGTACCTTTTTTAGTGCCTCATTGTCCGGAACGTTGTAGGCAATAGCACTCAGTTTTGCGTCGAGTCGTTTTGTTACTTCTGTGGTAACAAAGTTAATGAGGTTATCTACCTTAGTTACCGATTCTGTGTCAAGCTTGTTAAGGTTTACCGTTTTCATGAGGATAGTTAGAGGTGTCAGTTCACAGACCTGCGATCTGATATCGCAGATCTGATCTGATAATTTGGGTATCTCGGTATTGGTTTCGATGTTTCCAGCATTTACTGACTTACTGTTTTTTATTTGCCTTAACTCAGCCTTAAGTTCTCCTGTAGACAACTTAAGAAGTTCTATTTCTGAAGATAGTACTGAGAAACAGCTTGATGGCTGGAGTGTTTCGATGAGGAGAAGGGAGGAGTTCTGTATGAGCAGAGGGTACTGAATTTTTAGGAGCAGTGCTAATACTAGCCGTCAGTACACTTTTATCCTCAGTTCCAGCTCGACGCTTACGGCATACAAGTGAGTTATGTGACTAATTATAGCCGTTTGTAGGGGTTGTGTTGCTTGATGTAGCAATCAAGGACGTTAAATTAGACACCAGTTTTACAGGGAATTGGGTTCGTTGCTTTTACTTTGAACAATCATAACTATTAGAAATGAGAGTTAATGGGTACAAGTATGGAAGTGGTATAGTATTTGTGCAAGTATTAAAATAAGATAAATTTAATGTGACGAATCACGTAAAAATCAAACGCAAACGTTGAAAGTACCGTGATACAGATACAATAAACAGCTTCGAATAATTCCCCTACAATCATCGAAGTTCTTCCAAACCTTTGACGTAGTATATTTCTGGCCTCAGAGTATCCCTCAGTAGGGGACATGAGCTTACAGCACTGTATAGCTCTTGAAGCATCTCCAGTGCAGTACCTCATCAAATACATCAATTTCAATTCATCACTTAATAAAAATACTACTCAGCATGATCTCAAACTCCTTTACAAACTGTAAATAATCAGCTGGGTTTCCGTCGAAACACCGTGTATCAGTCACGTCTCGCAAACCGTTAATGCCCAGCTATTGCTACGCTGGGACTCACGCTGTCCCTCGAAGCTTCTCAGAAACGCTTAGTACAAACGGACGCAAAAGCCAGAACGCAGTTTGGCGATTCGAGAATTATTTTTTATAACACCAACATATAACCAATATTACAACTAAGGTCTATGAACAAATATTACAATAATAAATCACAATATTACTTCTGACGGTTTTCTCCTGACTTCTTTCTGAACAGCGACCGATAAGACGATGACCTGCTGATCGATGCCTCCGCGAAAATTGGGGAAGTTGGGTTTGAGCAAACAACCGTGAATTGATCGTTCAATCTTCAACTACATTGACACTCCCCGGCAAAAAACGGATCCATTCCTTTTTTCCATCACGACCAATACACGTTGACTTGGATGCCATTGCGAGAACCTCGGTCACACGGACAAAGCTGAAATGGAAAACAAACAGAAAAGCCAACACACCACAGGCATACTCACAGCACAATCTCACACATCGATGACGACCTGCGCCTTCCAGTCAAAGGTAACCTCCTGACATCTTGCAACACAATCGCCACTTGCTAGAATGACTCCTGCAGAATGAAACGTGACCATAGCAGCACCTCATGATACTCTTCGAACATCCTCTTATCTGCTCACTACCAATTACCACTGCAATCGCTTGTCACTCATTCTGCCTCAGTTCTAGTAACGGTGACGTATGCGAGCCTCAGTCGTTTACACTCTTTCTCGCCGGTGTGTGGGACCGCAGCTAACAATTATCTCCGTATGCATATCATTCTCAGCAATAGCCTCCCCGGCGTATACGACCCATCTGCTGTCTTTAACATCAATCAATTCACTCACGAATGCAGAAGACTAGAATCAACTTCAGAAGTAAGCACAACGAAAATTTTAACAAAATTATGCAATAACAACAAGGTACGAAAACAACGAGTAAACACAATGAATCCAAAATCACCAATTGATATGACACACCACACGTATATACAAACAGTACACATAACCTCGCAGATCATGTCTTGATGGAATTCCTGTGAAGAATCGCAGGACTTACATCAGTACGCCTGCAACCCTTCTCAGGTTGACGATTGTAGGTTGAAGAATGTCGGGACACAAACGAGATTAACGAACAATTACATTATTTGAAACCCACTCAATTATTTAACACAAACATATGTACAATCAAGACATCAAATGTTGTGGTTTCTGCCTTGATGAACTACCCTTGAAGAACTGTAGGACTTACAGCAGTACGCCTACATTCCTTCTCAGGTTGATAACACAAGTGGAAGACGTCCGTACACAAACAAAAATTATCAACAGACAGATGAAAGATGATATCAATCCAGCATATGCAACATGAACATGTGTACAAAATCACACACCAAGCACGTTGGGCTGCTTGTTGATGCGCTACCCTTTGAAGAATTGTAGGACTTACAGCAGTACGCCTACAACCCATCTTAGGTTGACGCCCTAGGTTGGAAAATCGTCACAGAGTTCATTTGCTGACTCCCTTCTATCAGCTATATCCTCAAATCTGAACGGTGACACGCCCATTTCATTGTATCGTGGAATGTGGATGACTAGCAAACATACGACGTATGTGACCGACCAAGCTTGGCTACAGGTTAATTTACACCAAAGATAATCACATTCAAATAGTAACTTGAAAGGCTTTTATTCGTACAAGCCGGTTTAAGAATTACCCTCTCGTACACACCTGGCTGATCCTCACTAAACTGGCCATTGACTTTCGTCCTTTCAAATGCACCAATACTATCAAAGTCATTGCACAAGGTACTCGAGTTGATAAGCGTCCTTCTCATTGTGGATGACAACACAAACGACAACTGATTGATATCAGTTGATGAACGTAGCGGTGCATCAGAAGCTGTTGTTGTTCGGCTTTCAGAAAATTCTCTAACTGCAAGATTACCACCACTGCTGTCTTTTACTTTTAGTTCGCGTTTAGCACTATCATCTGATGATAGGTGGGCTACTCGCTGATCAATCACACTGACGGTCTCACAAGTATCCATACCCTCTGCAACTGCATCTCCATTTAATTCTACTTCACGTTGTAGTTGTACAGAACCTTTATTCAACTCAGCAGTAGTAGGCATTCCCCTTATCTCATCATGATCAACCAAAGACAAATGTGCACTATCATGATCATTATCACAAATATTCAATTTACCGTCATCTATCTGGTCGACTCCATCATTTTCAAAACCTTTATCAACAGCAGTAGGTGATTTGGGTTCTTCCTCACAAATCCTAAAAGGTTTTATACCTTCACTCTGACTAGTAACACCTTGTAAAGTTGTGGAGTCAGAACTGCACTCTGAAACTGTATCTCATGTCTTCTTTGGTGTCGTTTGTTACACTCTATTCAACATTATCTTACCGTTTGCATCTGCAGGCTTCTTCACTGCACCATTATCGTCACACAATTCGCAGTCACACCTTGATTTCACACTCAGCTTACCAGGAAACTTGGTTACAGTTCGCTCTTGTGTGCAACTCGTGCAAATTTGTAAACCGCAACCCTGTCTGTCTCGCAACTTGTAACCTATCTGTTGGGGACGTCCCACTAATGCTGTTACACTCACGAAGTCTATGTGGACTGCTAGACACCATAAAGCTTTCTCGATATCCGTTTCGCTGAGACCTTTCCGTCATAAATGATTGCGGTTCGCACTCAGACTGCTCTATTCTAGGGATGGGATGCTAAATACTGGCAAACCTGCTCGTAGATTGATTGACACTACCTCTCACCAGTTTCAGAATATCATCGAACATTGGCTCAATACCTACATCATCTATACGAGAGCTTATCATTACCCACTTACTTTGCAGTCGAAAAGGTAGGCGTCACGCCAATACCCTGGTTCGGAACTTGAGTTCAGATCACTCATGTAATTCATCGAAATCAACGTACACGTATACGTCATCATAATATCCAAAAACTCAGAAAACGCCTTGGGGTCAACTTGTAATCCACTACCTTAATTTTAACAGCCACAAATATGTTCATTGACAATGTGGTTGAAGATTGAACGATCAATTCACGGTTGTTTGCTCAAACCCAACTTCCCCAATTTTCGCGGAGGCATCGATCAGCAGGTCATCGTCTTATCGGTCGCTGTTCAGAAAGAAGTCAGGAGAAAACCGTCAGAAGTAATATTGTGATTTATTATTGTAATATTTGTTCATAGACCTTAGTTGTAATATTGGTTATATGTTGGTGTTATAAAAAATAATTCTCGAATCGCCAAACTGCGTTCTGGCTTTTGCGTCCGTTTGTACTAAGCGTTTCTGAGAAGCTTCGAGGGACAGCGTGAGTCCCAGCGTAGCAATAGCTGGGCATTAACGGTTTGCGAGACGTGACTGATACACGGTGTTTCGACGGAAACCCAGCTGATTATTTACAGTTTGTAAAGGAGTTTGAGATCATGCTGAGTAGTATTTTTATTAAGTGATGAATTGAAATTGATGTATTTGATGAGGTACTGCACTGGAGATGCTTCAAGAGCTATACAGTGCTGTAAGCTCATGTCCCCTACTGAGGGATACTCTGAGGCCAGAAATATACTACGTCAAAGGTTTGGAAGAACTTCGATGATTGTAGGGGAATTATTCGAAGCTGTTTATTGTATCTGTATCACGGTACTTTCAACGTTTGCGTTTGATTTTTACGTGATTCGTCACATTAAATTTATCTTATTTTAATACTTGCACAAATACTATACCACTTCCATACTTGTACCCATTAACTCTCATTTCTAATAGTTATGATTGTTCAAAGTAAAAGCAACGAACCCAATCCCTGTAAAACTGGTGTCTAATTTAACGTCCTTGATTGCTACATCAAGCAACACAACCCCTACAAACGGCTATAATTAGTCACATAACTCACTTGTATGCCGTAAGCGTCGAGCTGGAACTGAGGATAAAAGTGTACTGACGGCTAGTATTAGCACTGCTCCTAAAAATTCAGTACCCTCTGCTCATACAGAACTCCTCCCTTCTCCTCATCGAAACACTCCAGCCATCAAGCTGTTTCTCAGTACTATCTTCAGAAATAGAACTTCTTAAGTTGTCTACAGGAGAACTTAAGGCTGAGTTAAGGCAAATAAAAAACAGTAAGTCAGTAAATGCTGGAAACATCGAAACCAATACCGAGATACCCAAATTATCAGATCAGATCTGCGATATCAGATCGCAGGTCTGTGAACTGACACCTCTAACTATCCTCATGAAAACGGTAAACCTTAACAAGCTTGACACAGAATCGGTAACTAAGGTAGATAACCTCATTAACTTTGTTACCACAGAAGTAACAAAACGACTCGACGCAAAACTGAGTGCTATTGCCTACAACGTTCCGGACAATGAGGCACTAAAAAAGGTACAGCGCATCTTACTTAGTGAGGCGAAAATGCCTAACTCCAAGACTAAGTGCTATAGGCTGAAGAAGAGTCACCATGGAAAGTACTAATAATGGTAATTTTTATTTTCATATAAACGTAAATTTACATGAAAATGCGTGCCATTTTCACAGGCACGATTAAGTATTGTATAATGTCAAATCTTAAATTGTCTACAAGTTAATAATGTTTCAACAGTTAAATATTTGATATATAAATAAAAACACTCATTGTCTGAACCAGGCCGTATAGTTGTTGAATTGTACAGTTGTCCTCCAGGTTGCGCGGGAAAACTGAATTCGTTTCGTTTTCATCCCGTGGTTGTAGGCATACGATAACCAACCAATATTGAGGTAAGTACAACGTTTACAAGGGATTGGAAGCCGTTTTACAAAAGTTAAAGTGCTAATGTGAATCATTAAAGTGTAATAAATCCAGCAAGTGCAACATATCATTGATAAACACATCTATATAGTAAACAAAATGGGGAAGTAATTAATCCTTAGGCCGACAACGTTCATTTGCAATGTATAATGATACCAATATATTTCGTACTATCATGATGTCCAGTTTCGGCTTTAATACAATTATTTTCAAGCCAGTTGTCTTTATTTCATGCCCTTTCGTCTATTTGGTGCACAGCCGTAACCTACAGAGAATAGGAATAGAATACGTCTAATTTGTATTTGATGAGGTACTGCACTGGAGATGCTTCAAGAGCTATACAGTGCTGTAAGCTCATGTCCCCAACTGAGGGATACTCTGAGGCCAGGAATATACTACGTCAAAGGTTTGGAAGAACTTCGATGATTGTAGAGAAATTATTCGAGGCTGTTAAGGGTGATGCTGTTCAATCACAAGATGACTCCAAGGCACTCTCTGAGTTTTTGTTTAGTTTGTCGACTTACAAGAATGCATTGGTTTCGATGAATTGCATGAGTGACCTCAACTCGAGTTTTATACTAGAAGTAATAGCAAGACGCCTACCTACTCGACTGCAAAGGAAGTGGGTGAAGATAAGCTCCCGTATAGACGATGAAGGTATCGAACCGAAGTTCGACGATATCCTGTAACTGGTAAAAGATAGCGTCAATCTATCTATGAGCAAGTTTGCCAGTCTATTGCTTCTCACCCCTAGAATAGAGCAGTCTGAGAGCAAAATGCAATCATTGATGACGAAAGGGTCTCCGAGAGGTGGATACCGAGAAGGCTCTATGGTGTCTAGTAATGCATATGCATTACTTAGTGAGTGTAACAGGTTTCGTAGTACATCCTCAACAGATAGGTTACAAGATGCAAGACAAACACGGTTGTGTTTTACACCTTTGCAAGAAGTTCGTGCAATGATGAACTGTGAATCCGCGAGCAAGTTTAGTGATAAGCTAAATGTGAAATCAAGGGCTGACGGTGTGGTGAAGAAGCCTGTAGTTGCAATTAGTAAGCCATCGTTGAATGGAATGCCACATAAGAGAGTTACAGTTTCAGAGTCCAGTTCTGACTCCACAACTTTACAAGGTGTTACTAGTCAGAGTGAAGGTATAAAACCTTTTAGGATTTGTGAGGAAGAACCCAAATCACCTACTGCTGTTGATAAAGGTTTTGAAAATGATGGAGTCGACCAGATAGATGACGGTAAATTGAATATTTGTGATAATGATCATGATAGTGCACATTTGTCTTTGGTTGATCATGATGAGATAAGGGGAATGCCTACTACTGCTGAGTTGAATAAAGGTTCTGTACAACTACAACGTGAAGTAGAATTAAATGGAGATGCAGTTGCAGAGGGTATGGATACTTGTGAGACCGTCAGTGTGATTGATCAGCGAGTAGCCCACCTATCATCAGATGATAGTGCTAAACGCGAACTAAAAGTAAAAGACAGCAGTGGTGGTAATCTTGCAGTTAGAGAATTTTCTGAAAGCCGAACAACAACAGCTTCTGATGCACCGCTACGTTCATCAACTGATATCAATCAGTTGTCGTTTGTGTTGTCATCCACAATGAGAAGGACGCTTATCAACTCGAGTACCTTGTGCAATGACTTTGATAGTATTGGTGCATTTGAAAGGACGAAAGTCAATGGCCAGTTTAGTGAGGATCAGCCAGGTGTGTACGAGAGGGTAATTCTTAAACCGGCTTGTACGAATAAAAGCCTTTCAAGTTACTATTTGAATGTGATTATCTTTGGTGTAAATTAACCTGTAGCCAAGCTTGGTCGGTCACATACGTCGTATGTTTGCTAGTCATCCACATTCCACGATACAATGAAATGGGCGTGTCACCGTTCAGATTTGAGGATATAGCTGATAGAAGGGAGTCAGCAAATGAACTCTGTGACGATTTTCCAACCTAGGGCGTCAACCTAAGATGGGTTGTAGGCGTACTGCTGTAAGTCCTACAATTCTTCAAAGGGTAGCGCATCAACAAGCAGCCCAACGTGCTTGGTGTGTGATTTTGTACACATGTTCATGTTGCATATGCTGGATTGATATCATCTTTCATCTGTCTGTTGATAATTTTTGTTTGTGTACGGACGTCTTCCACTTGTGTTATCAACCTGAGAAGGAATGTAGGCGTACTGCTGTAAGTCCTACAGTTCTTCAAGGGTAGTTCATCAAGGCAGAAACCACAACATTTGATGTCTTGATTGTACATATGTTTGTGTTAAATAATTGAGTGGGTTTCAAATAATGTAATTGTTCGTTAATCTCGTTTGTGTCCCGACATTCTTCAACCTACAATCGTCAACCTGAGAAGGGTTGCAGGCGTACTGATGTAAGTCCTGCGATTCTTCACAGGAATTCCATCAAGACATGATCTGCGAGGTTATGTGTACTGTTTGTATATACGTGTGGTGTGTCATATCAATTGGTGATTTTGGATTCATTGTGTTTACTCGTTGTTTTCGTACCTTGTTGTTATTGCATAATTTTGTTAAAATTTTCGTTGTGCTTACTTCTGAAGTTGATTCTAGTCTTCTGCATTCGTGAGTGAATTGATTGATGTTAAAGACAGCAGATGGGTCGTATACGCCGGGGAGGCTATTGCTGAGAATGATATGCATACGGAGATAATTGTTAGCTGCGGTCCCACACACCGGCGAGAAAGAGTGTAAACGACTGAGGCTCGCATACGTCACCGTTACTAGAACTGAGGCAGAATGAGTGACAAGCGATTGCAGTGGTAATTGGTAGTGAGCAGATAAGAGGATGTTCGAAGAGTATCATGAGGTGCTGCTATGGTCACGTTTCATTCTGCAGGAGTCATTCTAGCAAGTGGCGATTGTGTTGCAAGATGTCAGGAGGTTACCTTTGACTGGAAGGCGCAGGTCGTCATCGATGTGTGAGATTGTGCTGTGAGTATGCCTGTGGTGTGTTGGCTTTTCTGTTTGTTTTCCATTTCAGCTTTGTCCGTGTGACCGAGGTTCTCGCAATGGCATCCAAGTCAACGTGTATTGGTCGTGATGGAAAAAAGGAATGGATCCGTTTTTTGCCGGGGAGTGTCAATGTAGTTGAAGATTGAACGATCAATTCACGGTTGTTTGCTCAAACCCAACTTCCCCAATTTTCGCGGAGGCATCGATCAGCAGGTCATCGTCTTATCGGTCGCTGTTCAGAAAGAAGTCAGGAGAAAACCGTCAGAAGTAATATTGTGATTTATTATTGTAATATTTGTTCATAGACCTTAGTTGTAATATTGGTTATATGTTGGTGTTATAAAAAATAATTCTCGAATCGCCAAACTGCGTTCTGGCTTTTGCGTCCGTTTGTACTAAGCGTTTCTGAGAAGCTTCGAGGGACAGCGTGAGTCCCAGCGTAGCAAGAGCTGGGCATTAACGGTTTACGAGACGAGACTGACATTCTTTTCAATCATTGAAGCTGTTCCGAATCTTTGACGCAGTATAATCGTAGCCTCAATGTATCTTTCGTTCACGGGAACAACCTTACAACACTGTATAGCTCTTGAAGCGTCTCCAGTGCAATATCTCAATAAATACATTAACTTGATTTCCTCATTTATTAGAAAACCACCCAATTCGACCTCAGACTCTGTGACAAACTGTGGATGAACAGCTGGGTTTCCGCCGAATCACCGAGGCTCGAACTTAGGCAGTTTAAAATTCCTATTATCTCCAGACGGCGGACCATGAACAACAGACTCATCATGCTGAGCATTATACATATCATTACAATAAACAAGCAACTCAGCATTGCTTACTTTCCCGTCTGCTTCCAAGACGCTTTGTCCCTTCTTTGACCTAGACATCACTAAACTTGACCAAACAGTCCAGTAAAGTTCCAGATAACATTTGTCCAAAGAAGACGGGCAGACACGAGGAAAGACGAACAGAAACTATCCAA
The DNA here is from genome assembly GCA_944472135.2 of Trichobilharzia regenti. Lineage (NCBI taxonomy): Eukaryota > Metazoa > Platyhelminthes > Trematoda > Strigeidida > Schistosomatidae > Trichobilharzia > Trichobilharzia regenti. The sequence goes on along the minus strand of OX235265.1, from coordinate 42,921,174 downwards.
AACTATCAGAAACTGTCAACCAACTCTCATAAACTGTCGATGTCTAGGTCTCAGTACACTGGACCTCACGCTGTTCCTGGAGGACTTTCAGAAACCATTTGTATTAACCAACGAGAAAACCAAAACACTGATTGGCGACTCGAGAATCCTTTATTCCTTCGCCAATATGTAACCAACAATAAGGTTATTATACACAAGGTCTACGAATAAATGTTATAACAATAAATCACGATAATACTTCTGATAGTTTTCTCTCTTTCACCGAACAGCGAACGATGAGACGACGTTTGCCGTATTGATGACTCCCGTGAAAAATATGGAGTTGGGTTTGAGCAAACAACCATGAATTGATTCTTGAATCGTCAACTGCATTGAAAGCATATATCATTGATATATAGTGCAAATAGGAGGGATCCAATGACACTACCTTGTACTACACCAGAATTGATTGGGCTAGGTTTGGAAGTTACAGACCCGAGTTTAATTATTTGGCACCTTTTGTTAATGTATGATTTAAGCCATCCTAATGATGGGTCACGTATTCCTAAGGAGTTCAGCCTGTGTATTAGCAGTAAATGGTCGACACGGTCAAATGCCTTAGAAATGTCAAAGTAGATGATAAGTGCTAGTTGCCGTCTGTCACGACTGCTGGTCGCAAACTTAAAGAAGTCTGGGTGGCATGCTAAACAAGATCTGGATTTTAGGGATTCATGTTGGTTCGGAATTATAATGTGGCAGCCAGGCATATGTTTGATCAGGTTATCTTTAACTAGTCTCTCCATTATTCTAGATGCGATAGGTGTGATATTGATCGGCCGGTAGTTACCGAAATCTGTTTTCGAGCCAGATTTGTGTTTAAGCATATATATATCAGGGCAAGTTTGGGTTTCTAGGGACGTTGTGAATATTTTAAGCAGCAGTAGAGGAATGTCAGGGCCACCATCTTTATAAAAATAGGATGACATACCGTCAGTACCAAAACCTTTTGAACTTTTGAGGGTTCTTATAGTTTGGTTAATATTAGTGTAATTGAATTCAACAGTGCTAACTTGGTTTGGTGTGAGTGCAGACGGAGTTTGTGCCATATTAGTAGCAGGGTGTATATCAAGTAACTGGACTGAGGGCTTAAGGTAGTTACTTGCAAACGTTTTGTTGAATAGTTCACATATGTGTGCAGAGTTAGTGCACAGCCCATCTTTGTCTATGAGGAGAGAAGTGCTGTGATTTTTGCGATTCATTCGCTTCCTTGAGATTTCTGTGAGTGCATACACTCCAGCAGGACTGGCTACTGCGATGCGTTCTTCATTCCTCATACGGAAATCTCCAGCCTGTGAGATGGAGCTAAGGGTGTTAAGTATTAGACCTAGAGTGCCAAAGTCGTGGTGTTTGAAGTAACTTGTTGAGAGTCTCTTCAGTTTCATACGATCCTTTGGTTTTTTGAATGACTTTCTATGTGAGAAAACCTTTAGTGTTTGGAGTGGGATAAAAGCATCTAAGCACGTGTTTGAGTTATGGTATAAGATGGTTAGGGCTCTCGGGAGGTCATCAGTAGTGAAGTATTCATCCCATTTGGAGGATCTTAGCATCGACTCAACTAAGGCCCAGTTTGCCTTACCATAGTTCCTATATTTTACTTGTTGTGAAGTGGAGATATGAGCTGCATTGCTACTCAGTGGAAGTGGCAGTTCACGCATCACTGTTTTCTGGTCGCTCCCTGAAAACTCAGAGCGTACTAGGGTTGAAATGGGACTTATATTGTGGCAGAAGATTAAGTCTAGTACGTTATTACCTCTTGTGGGTGCAGTGACAGTTTGTTTCCAGCCAAGTATATCCAGTGTGCCAAAGAACTTATCAAATTTAGTTGGGCTCTTGTGTATATCTTTGAGCTTGGTATAAGACAGAGAGGAGATAATACCAAGAACTCCTCTTTGCTGATGGCAAACAGATATATCAGCGCCAGAAGTGCTGTGCGCAGCCTGATGATTGATAAAACTGTGATGGCTATGGACTTTCAAATGTTGGCGTTATAGACGTCCGTGAACAGTACTGGGTATATTAACGCAAGCTCTTATACCAACAACTTCTATTTTATTTTATTCTCGCGTACCAAAGGCAAAGCAAAAGACTACAACCGGTTGTCCAAATTACGATATATATTTCGGAACCAACTCGCGGATTGAAGGGGAAGCTGAGCTAGCTAGTTATCGTGCACGACAGTGACACGACGGAGTACCAAATGGCGGGGATGCTTGACCGAAATCCTTCAGCTAAACCAGTCGACTTAAACTTTAATTGTCAGCATTCAATGTTCACTGGTGATTCTTATGGTCAATAATTTGTGGGAATTATTTACCGCCACAGACTCAGAACTTGACCGAAACCTGCCAGGCATCATCAAAGTTAAAGGCGTGGTTGGGATGGTAGGTGACGATACAAGGTAAATTCTGAATGGCTACTTACCAGTTGAAAACGTATGAGGTGAAACTGCATAAGTTCTGGTGTTAACATGTCCATAATGTGTAGCCTAGGATAGTATGAGCTCATAGGGTGGGAAGATTCTCGGCAATCTATTCTAAAACGGGTTACCTAGGCCCCAATATGACTGATTTCAAGACTGGGGGAATCAAAAAACAGTGAAATAAACCAGAGTTCTTGTCTCCTAGATCGGAGAGCAGTGATACGTGGCACATTATTGGTCTGTAGCATCATTCCGCATGCAGCCATAGGGGTTGGGAAACGTGGCTAAGAATCATAGAGCCAAACCTATTAATACGAATCGAACACACGAATGAAGGCTCATATCAAACTCTGAACAACAAGGAATCAGATAATCAGTAATCGCAGCATTTTAAAGGTATTGTCTGAAATGTATTCAATTATATGATGAAAGCACTACTTTAAACTCCTTAACATCAAGGTTAGTTAAGTTTATCTACACAAAAAGTAATAAGCGCCATGGATGAAATAATAACAAAGTGGAAAAACTTCTCTGATGCTAAGAAATACAGAGAGGCTTATGATGTTGTTACAACTGCAATACAGCAGGGCATGCAGCATTCTGACCTCTATTGGCGTAAGGCCTGCAGCTGCAGAGACTTAGGTAATCACATCAATTATGCGACAACTGATTCCTTAGCTAATTCTTACGGTAAAAGTGATAAAAATGTATACAGGTGGTATGTGCAAGACGGACTTGCAGCCTGTGAAGCAGGACTTAAGTTGAATTCAGAATGTCCAAAGTGCAACTCGGTAATTCATGTGTATACACATTCGTATACGAATTACTTAATTCAAAATAATTTTATTCTGACAGTGGTATGCAGTATTTCTGAATTACACAACCCAGCTTGAAGGGATAAATAAGCGCATAGAAAACTCATTCAAAATGAGGGAACATTGGCTGGTGAGGTTAAGTTATTTTTCAAATATTTGCAGAAAGCGTATAAAGCGGACCCTAAAGACTACGGAACATTACATGCTCTGGGAAGATGGTGAGCATATTGTAGCCTTCAGCAACACTTAACAGGTGTTTTGAAGTAGCCGATCTTTCGTGGATGAAGAGAAAAGTTGCTGCAGCCCTTTTCAGTACACCCCCAACATCTTCATACGAAGAGGTACGTCATGGTAATAAAAACGTAGTAATACATTAGGCCTTAAGGTTTCTTAATGAGTCAGAAAATGGTAATTTACCTTTTTTGACTTTATGTGTCTGTTATAGTCGCTCCAGGTGCTCTTGTGAACAATTCTCTGTATTTAGCGAAGACTTATCATAAACTGAAAAACAACGGACTTGCAAGAGAATATTGTATGAAAGTTTTGGGTTTCAAAGGAGACGATTTGGAGACCGAAGAGGTAATCCAGTGTTCGTTAATATAATTCTCACATATTTAGGCAAAATCTGAAGCTTCTGAACTGCTGAAGAAATTGTAGAGTTTTGATGTTGTCAGAATTTACTTCACCAAATATTTTTATAAGAACTTTCTATGAGTTTTATCGAAATTAAACTTTTAATTCACATCATGTGGTTATTATTTCTTTCTTTCCATTACTTTTCCGTTAGTGTTAACTTTCTCACTCCAGTTTCATTCTCTGCTGCCTTGATTAAACTACTAATTAGGTTAGCGTCGAATTCGAAGTGTAGTTCGTTTATATTCCTTTGTTTTCCGGGTGAAACATAGGGTTACAAGGTAGAGCTTTAGAGCCTTATTATCAGTGGCGTTTGTTCTACAGGAAAAGATCATTAGCCTCATTCCCAACCTGCCATCTATGTTGGGCTTACACCCGGCTGAAATGAATGAAACGTAATGCATAAGTATTATTCCAGACATTCGAATTCCGCATGCTCATGCAGTATGTGCAAATGTTTGCACTGCGTCTGAAAATCATGGAGTGGGAACGGATAGAAATACTATATCTGATGGCTCAGATTCGGTAGCCCGCCACTTTATGTAGTCCACTTCATTGCAGTCATCGTATTCCAGTAAGTATGTTACGAAATTCGTACTTTGGTTCATGAACTAAATAAGTGTTTGGCTTTCAGAAGTTCAGAAATTTTAGTTGATGAATAAACAGGAGTAAATTTTCTGAAGCTTGATACGACTTCTCAGTAGATAACGAAGGCGGATATTTCCACTTGCATTGATTTTCTTATAATACACCTGTCTGATTGTTTATTTGTATTAGTTTAGGCTAATCAATTTAGGGAATATTCAGGTATATCTGCGAATGTATGAAGTTAGTAACTGTTATACGAACCCAATAAAGTTTGGCAAATTTAATGAGAGTTGATCTCACTCACTTGGAACTAAACTAAATGTAATCTCGTTTCATAGTTTTCTTTGCCGATTGTCCTCTGTAATTATTCCGTGACTCCAGAAGTTTAAATATGTTGTGCAGTTTCTCGCATGCGTAAGAAAGCTGTATAACAGAACAAAGGTAACCGCAACTTAACCACAATGATCACAATTTTTGAAGGTAATCCATAGGTGCAGTATTATCTCATGCTTCACAACATATATGTATCCATTTATGTATGTAAATGTCCTCTGTGTTTATCAGATTACCGTTGTTTTCCGATATTCTATTGGCAATAAATAACTAAATTTTTGCTTTGTCTTTTGATTTTTGTTGAAAGTACTTCTATAATAGCCTGAAAACCCTCTTTCTGTGTGTGAGGCTTTGCAATAAAGAATATAGTCAATTTTGCCTGAGAGTAGCATTGTTTTACAGCTCCCGAAAATTGAAATTTATAAAATCCTAAAGTAACGCAGTAAATTTGTGGTTGTAAGTCTACTAGTTATTTTAAAAAGCCTTGCTCCTGGAGCTGGAAATGCATGCTGAAGCAGGAAAAACACTTATATGAGTGGTGGTTAGTCTACATCAAATAGGACGATGGATCAACCTTTCTTATGAGATCGCTACAAGTGTATGTAAAACAACAATTGTGAATTAATTGACAAAAGCAGTACAAACGATGACAGTACTATGAGCTGTTAAACATTTAGTGCTTACCATTTACTGTCATGATAGCTCTTGACTAAAAACATTTGATTGTACAAATCAAAATCATTTCTGGTGAGAAGCCCATACACTTTTATCCTCTGCAAAAGCGTCCATCATTACGAGATTCGGTCTCTTTATCAATGTATTGTCACCGCATTCCCAATAATCTCTGAAGTTCCATAAAGCTGTTTTCTACTGTAGACGTATGCCGACTTGGATTGATGAGCGATCTTACTCTAGTGTCTCTGGTGATCTAAGATGACACGTGATGCTTTTACCTGGAGGTTGAAGAATCTCATTGCAAGTTAGTCACTTCTGATTCCTCCTCAATAGAGTCTCCAGTAATCGTCTGATTTGTCTTCTGAGTGGATCCACTGTCACCATTAGGAACTTTTGATATTCATTTTGTATAGTCTGATTGGCCTAATATCTAAGCTGAATTAATTACATTACATCATATAAATTATCGCCAATCAGACCCTATTGTTTACATGAATTGCTGGTTAGACGAAAGGTAGTTGTGCTATTTTATAATTGAACTGTTTAGTACTTTCTGCATTAAATACTAAACTGAATTCATGTGCAGAATGAAGGAATGACAAAGGGGATGACCTTATTAAATTTTGTAATGACACGTTAGCTAAAATCTAGCTACACAGTGTATATATCCACGATGCAGTTATTTCACATATCCCTAAAACATATACAGGCAAAGAGAATTAACAAAATTCGAATTATTCCTGAATAGGAACTACCAGCAAAACTAAATTAGTGGGTTAGATCACCAATAACCTGCATATGCTTGATTAGAAATTAAATAGAACACTATGTATAATTTACTTTTTTTATGGATGCCCTAAACGTGTTAACATAAGCCTATAGTTTAATAATAATTTGCTTATTTCCGAAACAGTACTAATGATAGATTGTGGAATTTTCAGATAGAGATCATTACAGTAATGTTACTACTCTTTTGAGCCACTAAGTTTCAGTCGGTAATGGATGATTTAACCTAGATTTTCAGTTCGATTTTAATTACAATATCCTGCAATAGTTGAAAAGACAATTAATGAGCGTTTAAAGGATGAACTTCAGACCGACAGTAATGTTCGAATAGCCTCCTTATTAAAATGTTATGAAAAATAACTCTGTATGTCTCTTTGTTATCGAGGCTAGTATGGATTGTGTATTTGAAGGTTGACGGTATAGACGTTCGCGAATTGTACAGAGTATATTAACGCAAGATCTCATACCAACAACTTCTATATGATTCGTTTCTCGTGTATCAAATGCAAAGCAAAACAAAATTGATTGTCCAAATTACGAGATATATTTCGGAACCGAATCGCGGACTCAAGCGGAAGCTAGGCTGGCTAGTTATCGTGCACGAAAGCGACGCGACGGAGTACCAAATGGCTAGGATGCTTGACCGGAGGCCTTCAGCTAAACAAGTCGACTTAAACTCTAGGGGTCAGCATCCAATGTCCACTGATGATTCCTATGGTCACGATGTAATTCTTCTCTTAGACATAATCTATTCCTATGGTCAGTAATTTGGGGGAATTATTTACCGCTACATGAATCTAGAATATTTTAATGATTATATGAACCGCCGAGAAAATATCTTCGATGAGTTTCTCCGTTTTCTTTCAAACATTCTGAAAAAGTTGGAAATGACTTTTTATTGGCCATTTGTAGTTCTATTATCATTTGTGGTGTGTTGATTGGCATTCAGCTGAAACTCACTGTCATTACTTTTCTTAGCATCATTTGGGGTAGAAATTGAATTTTTAAAGGCCGTTGAGACCTGATATAATTGTAATTTGAAAATTTGATCTGAAAAAGCCTGGGCTGATGTTGTAACTTTAAGTTCAAGGTGTGACTTACTGGACTAAAGCTTCATCTATTGAGTTTAATGTCCCCATTCCTCCAGCCTTTCTATACAGAACCGTCCTGATATCATTCTTCTTGTCGATTTGTGGTCTGCAATTTGTTTGCGATGAGAATTTTGATGGAATCTCATGGCTGCTTTGCATTTATTTGTGTAATTCTCATCAGGACACATAGTTGCTTTCTTGGAGTAACATTGTAACAACAGAAGGCAAGGGCCAGGCAACAGATCGTTTATTAGGGAAATCAACACGTATTTGTAGATTTTCATGTACATATTCTAGATTATTGTTAGCAGAAAAACACAGTCTTCTGATTGGTTGTTTCTCACAGAAAGGTAACCTTGCATCCCTATGTGGCTGTTTCTTGAATGTTAAATCATCTATATGTTAACTGTATCCGCCTACGGAAAGCCGTTCTACTCATTTTTCTCACGACCATTATTGGGGACATAAACATTGACGTAAATTACTGTCTACCAATTTTGGCTAACAGCCAGCTCTCCCCACAATGCTAGTGTTGACGATATATATATATATATATATATATATATATATATATATATATATATATATATATATATATATATACAACAGCTTCGTCAGAAGGAAATGGCGGTAGAATAGTTGAAAACCATTTTAACATCACCACCCTACCTGATCTTTACAAGATACCAGGTGGATATATCTCTATCATTTAAGATGGCAAAAAGACAAAGTAAGACGATTTCATCAAATAGGTAAAATGGTCTCCATCCGAAGATTAAAACTTCAGTAGTTTTCACTAAGAGACTGTTAGTAGCTTAAGGAATTGTTACAGTTTAAGTAAGCATCGATTATTTCACTCTAAGCCGTCAGAGTTTTATTGCATTTTTAAAGTATAACTTGGTTTTTGGCTTCATTTTTAGTAAGACTTTTGGTATCACTGAGCTCTGACTTCCATTTATATCTAAATTTATTACTGAATTCTAGAACACTCCTCTCTTTACATTTATAATTTCTGTAGTTTGATCATTAATGATCATTCTAACTTGCTTCATAATTTACACATCGTCTGAATATTCATTCAAAGTATACTGAAATTATGTCACACTATTTACTAATGTATCTTATTACTTAGATTGTATACAACTGATGAGAACCCTGTGAAACTAAAGAAATTCATACCACCATGCAAAAGCTGTTCACATCGTCTTATTCAAGTCTAACAAGCTAACTATGTGTATGTAACTGGACTATAATAAATTATTTTATAATTATAGTTTATCCGTCAACTTTCGTAATCACTCAAAGTTTATGTATAAACGAATTTTTGGTTTTAAAATAGGGTTGTTCTGAATTCGTATCGGAAAGTAAACGTTCGGTGGAATGTTAAGCTGATTGTTCGCGCTTACTTTAAGCAAACTTCTAGACAAAGTATTCAGCAATGCAAACCTTTACACAAAAAGGAATAAATCAACCCAGGAAAAATTCGACAAATTATCTAATTTCAACTGCTACTATGAGTAAGCTTAAAACTATTCTGGAAGAATAGATATTTTAAGACTATGCAACACCAAATAATCAAAAATAGCAACAATACTTTCTGAATGTAAAGAATGAGGTTGTTCTGATTGTTATTTCATAAAACGCAAGGCATATAAGCTTAAAAGTTCGAAGGTAAATCATACGAGAGCTCATCTTATTGGTCGGAACTCAAGTTGGCAAAATCATTTCAAGCCTAATTCTTATAAATGAAATAAAAGGAAGGAAAATGAAGTTTCCAGTAATCTATAATATACCCAGTATCAGGAGTGGGATCCGAACCCAACCGAATATAAATCAATAATACCAATCACTTGATTCTAACTAAATGATTATGAATAACCTATGCACTTATATGAGACTTTTGACAAATTCATTTCTGTGTATTCCTACGGAAAACTTATTAATGTTATTATTTTCTGCTCTGTCATTGAACACTTGCTTTGAAGTATTTTGTTATTGATTGAGATGTAGGTTGACAGACTTCTGTTTGTTGGTGCATTTGTAAATTCGACTTCGTTACTAATGCACGATAACAAGTCTCAACTTGTGTCTTATGATTTACAGTTGTTGCATACTGATAAAACACATTGTGTGGTGAATTTAAAACCATCAAGACGTATTTTGATTTCTGAATACCATGAAAGAGCTAGAATTTAGTCTGCAAAACATAATTGCCAAAATAGACCCCGAGGGCTATTCCAGCAAAGATTGTCTGCAGTAAATGCATTCGCTGTTTAACTGACAAAGGTTTCCATATAAACAGGGATGAAAAAGAAATTTGAACAAAGCAAGAACTACAGTTTCAGCAGAATAAAGGGGTACCATCTTCTATTTCGTCGCCTTCTCGTCAGCTACATACAGGTCAAAGAAATTATTGAATATATCTGCAAAAACAATTTTAACATACTTGCACAGAGTTCATTTTAAACAAAAGCAACCGATCAATATATGCATACAGTAATAATATATACATATATATGCAATATTAAACACTATTCCAAGCAACAATAATCATACACAATGGAAACCTTTCAGCATTTCGCATTCAGATGAAAGAGAGATGAAAATATCCAGTTACCAGGGCAAAGAAAGACTGATAACCACTTCTTTCTGGACGCATAAACTAGGTTTCAGGCGCTTGATTGAAATGGATTCAGCGAACTGCGGGAGCAGTTACATTGGAAGGACAGAAAGAAGGGCATATCTGCGACCTTCTGAACATGTACCAAAAACCTTACGTCTAAAGGGAACAAATGCTTTAAACAGTGCCATCACCAGGCATCTCCTCGACACGGGTAATGTGGTGGACGTCGAAAAGTCGTTCGAAATTATCAATAGGCAGATGAACTCAATTCTCCTCAAGTTTGCTAAAGCCATTTCAATCAAGCGCCTGAAACCTGATTTATGCGTCCAGAAAGAAGTGGTTATCAGTCTTTCTTTGCCCTGGTAACTGGATATTTTCATCTCTCTTTCATCTGAATGCGAAATGCTGAAAGGTTTCCATTGTGTATGATTATTGTTGCTTGGAATAGTGTTTAATATTGCATATATATGTATATATTATTACTGTATGCATATATTGATCGGTTGCTTTTGTTTAAAATGAACTCTGTGCAAGTATGTTAAAATTGTTTTTGCAGATATATTCAATAATTTCTTTGACCTGTATGTAGCTGACGAGAAGGCGACGAAATAGAAGATGGTACCCCTTTATTCTGCTGAAACTGTAGTTCTTGCTTTGTTCAAATTCACTGAGGGGAATAAATGTATGAAAAAGAAATTGTTCTGAATTTCCTACACAAACAGCAACTGTGATTCAAAATTTTACTGGCAAAAATCAATGCTTGAAGAGTGATAAAACTACAAGAACAAAAACTTGTAGTCAGTCAGAACCCTAGAAACTAAGACTCAAAACGTTTGCTGATTCTCACTAGTAACTGGTTATAGGAAAAAGTTATTCGGGGTTCTAGTGAGAAATGGTGATCACTGGAATATATCAGGTCAGTTGCGAAGACAAATATTCGCCGTTGACATTGACTGGCGGAGGCACTGTATGTCGCGAAATGATAAAAGTTAAAACTGATAAACCATTAGATCCCATCCAAGTGTCTAAATTGTCAGTGAGTTCACTTCCAAACTTAAAGCTCAGTCCCCCGTGGAGTCATGTGTACGTACTGCTAGTGAGTTTCATGTGGCTGTCCAGTACTCGTTGCTTTTCTGAGGTTCTCCAAATGGTATCAGTCCAAAATTAAACTTGAAACCAATCAAATCCCTACAAACTTACAGAGGAAAATGAGAATATATCCCGATTTCTAAGAAAAAGACAAACAACGAAGAAAATTTTCTTTTCGATGATTCATTTTCATGAGCTGTACAATCGTAATTATAATTATAATAATTAAATAATTAATTATAAATTAAAGAAATCTTTAGACCAATCAAATACTGGTAAACTTTGTCCTTGAAAAATTGTATTACATAATGTAAGGTGTAAGAAGGGATGACTAATTGTAAGTTAGAAAGGAGACAGAAGTTGGGATGTCTTAATAAGTGTGAGATAATGACCAATCAATAAGCTCGTGTAGAATGGACTGGGACTAGTGGAAAGGCTATAAAGTGTCTTTGTATAAAATCTGTATGAAAAGCAATGCTATTAATAAACAGTAATAGAGTGGTAATAAAATGTGGTTGATGGGAATAATAATGATAACAATAATAGTGAACTTGCATAATAAAGGAAAGAAGCAAAATCGTCGTAAGAACTTTGCTCTGGCCATGGTAGGGCAAGAGAATGTATGTATCGCTTTTGAATGCAGAGGTTCGGTTTCAGATCTCGAATAGCTAATGCTTCAGCTGTGTACAGATGGCGTATCCGAAGTCCCTTTGTACGATATTGAAGGACTCTGTGCAACACTGTGAAGCATTCATTTGGGGGTGCTCGTTGTTCGGAGATGACAAGGTGTTCGAGGATCGAGCTGTTGCTATTCTTTTTTTCTCCTCTAACTAACCAAGCTGGGCAGTGTTCCAGAATACGTTTGTGGACTTGACGTTGCGTATGGCCGATATACTTTGCTCCACACTAGCAAGTAAATTGATAAATACACACTGAAGTGGTCAAAAGCTGTATCTTGTCCTTAGCGTTAGATTGGATTAACTGTCTGCAGGGGAATAAGATACGTAGAGTGGCTGTTGGGAATGCCTTCTTCAGACATTTAGAAAAGCCAATTCTGAGTATTTCCGCTGCGATATCACCTTTGAATTTTAGGTTCATGAAGAGAGTCTTCTTAGGAACCGTTGTGATGTTTGACGCTGGAAGCATCTCCTTCATGTTTTTGTAGATAAATCTTGGTGGACACCCATACTCTAGTAGGGTTTTACGTAATAAATTGAAAAAAAAGAAAAATCAAATTTTTTTACAGGGAGCGACCAGTGAAGAGGTTAAGACCAAAGTAGAACAAGAGGGACAATGCAAGACAATTACTAGCTCAATTCTTGAGCATTTGGTGAACTCAGGTCACGTAACTCCACCAGTCGTCTTTCAGCATCATCTACAAAGTAAAGCGAAATGGTACAAAGGGCGTCAGGTTTCGGCTTTTGTGTATGGCGGAGGCGCTGGCAATTCATCAATACAACCCTGAACTCTGTATACAGAAAAAGTTTGTCCAGTCTCTTATTCTACCTTGGTCCTAACCTCTTCACTAGTCGTTCCCTGTAAAATATTTTGATTCTTTCTTTTGTTTTTAATTTTATTCTTAGTTTGCTTTTGCTTTAATAATTAATTCACTATTATCAGTTTCATATGCTCCTTTTGTATATTTTCACACTTGTTAAACTGATACTCAAATACCAACTTTATTCTCACTCAAGAGCAATTCCAACCTTATCAAACTTCTATCTTTGTTCCGTTGAGTACCACGTAATTTACAACTTTTAATTTTCACTTCTAAAGCCACTTCTGAGTAATTATATAAATTATGTCACCCCCTATTATTCAATAATAGACCACAATATATTTTTTGTTAGTATAAACACGACTGTACAGCCTCTGAAGATGATATCGTCGATAAAGAAAATTTTCTTCCATGAATCACATAAATAATGTATTATTTAGATTTTAGACATTAAATTATGAATTGGTAAATCTTTATGAGACATTTATTTGATCAGCCTCAGAGTTCTTTCTAGTCTGTGATAGTAAGTGTTGCTCTGTATTCATATCTTAGCTTCAGGCTTCAAAGTTAAACATATAAAATTGCATTTTTGCGATTTTACGCCGATCTATGCCTACTGTACTAGAAATCCTTCTGTTTTGCTTGTATTTGGGTGGTGCTCATTCAAATTTGGGTATTTAGACTGTGTCATAGCATCCCTCGAGAGGTATTACAGTAAAATGCTTGAGAATCATTTTTACCTCTCGGGTTCTCTTAGATTTTTTGAGTTATACTTCTAAAACAAACCGTTTTTTTCAGACGAGGACTATACCACTCTGAAGTTTATTTCAGCAGTGATACAAAGTAAAGTAGTTTGTGTAAAAAAACTAGCTACACAAGGAGGCTGGAATGCCTTTTTATTGAAAACTCTAGTTTTACTGCCAAACAAGGTCACATAATAGCCGTGTCTATAAAAAAAGTCAAACTTTACTAATTGAATAAAATAGCATAAAAAGTATTTTTGAAATAAATCAGAAAAATGTTTTGATATGAATACATGGACTGCAGGGTGAATGAAATCTAAAATGCTTGGGCATTGTCATTAGCACACACACATACACACGCATGTATATTATTAACATAATTGAACACAAGTTGATTGACAGTTTGTTTGAATAAAACTAAACTTCACAATGATGGTTTTAAAATGTCAGTCATTTTCACTCTTGTCTGACCTAACGCTTTACTATTAAAATAGTTGTCAATCAAATGTTGATTTAATTATCTTTGATTAAGTTAACTATATAGACCAACTAACTCTGAATGATGTCGCTTTGTGACACAACTGAATTTGAAGCCAAATTTAGTACAACTCATAGTGAAAGGCATGATTTATCCCTAACAATTGTTTCCACCTTTTATTGGAGATGAGTACTGTCGAGTTTTACGTTGAGCGATTTCATTAGTAAGACGTTTTTCGCAAAGATGGGATTTCGAATATTATAATCTGTACCCAGCATTAATGTGTGACCGCAAACACTGCGGTGGCAGAGTTTTTTAAATTATTATAATTTCCTTTAATTCCTAGAGGAACATAGAACCTCAGCCGGCCGTCTCCAATGCGTTCGGTTCTCTGCTAGAGTTTTCACCTGGCTCCAAGTCTGCCCACACGCTTTCATCTCCCCTTCACATGACCTCCTCCAAGTCACCCTCGCAGTGACGACCGACTCGCCGCTTCCCTTTCGAGTGCCACTCGAGGGCTTGTCTAGTGATGTCACTTGATGGTTTCCTCAGCGTATGGCCAATCCATCTCCATTTCTTCCTGCCTACTTTTTGCACAGTCGGTTCCTGGTTGGTTCGCTCCCAGAGATCTCTGTTGCTGATCTTTTCTGGCTGGCCATATGATCTTGAGTTCTGAGCAAAGGCAGCTGTTGATGAAGGTATGTAGTTTGTTTGAGGTGCTCTTCATGACGCGCCAAGTCTCTGATCCGTATAGTAGCACTGACTTCACATTGGAGTTGAAAATTCGGACCTCATTTTTCATGCTGAGTGCTGTTAACCTCCACACAGACTTGAGAGTAATGAAAGCTTGTCTTACCTTTCCGATCCTTGCTTTGATATCCTCATCAGTTTTGTCCGCCTGTAGTTGAAACGATGCTTCCCAGGTCGCTAGGTAAAGGAGGTTGTTTCTTTCAGGTTCCTCCTATTTATGCTGATCGTTGTTGTTGCTGTTGGTGTTGGCCAGGAATCTTCATCACCTCTGTTTTATCTATGTTCACTTGAAGTCCTATCTTTGATGCTTCTTCTGCCCACTTGTTGCTTTTGACTTGCATATCTTCCAGTTTGTGGGAAATCAGACATATATTGTCGACGAAGTTCAGATCCTCCAAGTTTCCTGTGTTGGTCCATTTTATGCCTGTCTCCTCGTTGCTCACCGCATTCTGTCGCATTATCCAATCTACTGCAATCAGGAAAATCATTGGCGAAAGTAGCCAGCTTGTCTTACTCCGGTGTTTGCTTCGAAGGCTTCCGTAAGTTACCCGCTGTGGATTACTTGGAATGAAACATTGTCGTACAACTGCTGGATGAGATGCATAGTTGTCGGCGACACCCCGTAGTAGAGAAGTAGTTTCCAAATCACTTCTCTATCGACGCTGTCGAAGGCCATTTTAAAGTCGATGAAGTTGAGATAGAGAGGTGACTGGCATTCCAAGCTCTGTTCAGTGATGATCCGTAGTGTGGCGATTTGATCAACACATGACTTGTTTCTCCTGAATCCAGCCTGTTCCGGTCGAAGTTTTTCATCTAGGGCTTGTTTGATTCTCTCCAGGATGATGCGGCTTAGTATTTTGCTTGGAATGGACAAGAGCACAATGCCGCACCAGTTTTTGCATTGACTTAAGTCTCCTTTTTTTGGCAGTTTGAATAAGTAGCTTTGTTTCCAATCCTCGGGTACCTTGCCAGCTATCTACACCTTCTCTAGTAGTGATGTCATTAGGTACGCTGATGTTTCTGGATCCATTTTCAATGCTTCTGCTGGGATTCTGCCTCATCCTGCTGCTTTTCCAGTTTTTAGCATCTTTATTGCCTTCACGATTTTTGTTCTCGTCGAGGGGTTGATGTCCACTGGTAATTCTGATTGAAGTCATCATTGTAACAAACTGCTATATACAATTAGGGCGATATAGAATAAATCCACTCGATGTAAAAATTCACCCTCCAAAGTGTTTTAATCTCCATCTGTTCTAATTAGCTACATATATGCATAATACTGACTTAGTTTTTCAAGCTGATGAAATAAAACAACGAAATAATGCTTCGATAACGTTATTATATTATACTTCTTAGTTTTGACTCTGTTATGATATTCTCTATTTCATCACTTTCAACTTCTTAATAAAGTTTAGCAAATCTACACTAATCCATAGCTATGCTTTTGATGCAAAGTAACTTACAAGCTTGCTTATTGTTTTAATCTATCAAGATAATTAATTATGCTGTAGCTTTTATTCTTATCATCTGATATTTTGTGTGAAATCTTCACATGATGCATACTCTCTTTAGATTGTTCATAAACATATACATATATATTGTCAAAAACTTCATTTTACTGTTTTTACGCGATATAGTATGATGACGAAGTAATCTGTAAAATTTATTCTAGTGAAGATTGGATAAAAACAACAACAAAAAATAAACACTTTACAACGTTTTGTTTAATTTCAACTTATTCCATCATTGATTCAACAGTGTTTCAGGTGATATATATATATATAAACAAAATGAAGTCATTTATTGATTAGAAATCTCAAAAGAAAAACCCGTCTTGTGGAATATACTGCTATTGTCACAGTGAAGGCTTTTATCAGTAGTAATACTGTTTTTGTTATCTGTGCTAATCTAACTACTGTTAGAACTACTAGTAGTATTAATAGTGTTATTAGGAGACGGAGATTATCTGAAAAAATGTGATGGTATTGGCGTTATACCTTTCGAAGAGATGATGGCTCAATAAGACGGTTTATCTACAGAAAGCCCACTTGGACAGGGCAATACCTTAATTTTCACAGCTTCTATCCATTACAGTAAAAGAGACAGGCTTGGTGAAGTGTCTATTTAAGAGGATTCAGAGTATTTGTACGGCTGATGTTATAAACAAAGAAAATGAAATATTGATGGATACTCTTGTTGAAAACGGATATCCTTTAAAATGTTTAAACAGGTGTTGAAGTCAACTAGCCTCTAAACCTACAATCCATACCGTCCCTAAGAAAAAAAAGTTTTCATCAAATTAGGCATATAACGGTTGGATTTTGAGACAAAGGTTGAATTCAATCATCCGTAGAACCTATTATGCAGCCCAGCTTGTAATTGTGGAAAAAGCTAAAAATATGCTTCACTGTAAACCTCAAAAGTGCACAAGTGATTATATCACATCCAACAATATTTACCAATTTTCGTGTGTATGTTGACATACATACATAGGGAGGAGGATTTTCAATACAAACGTAAAGTCAGTTCTTCTATACGGATCAGAAACTTGGCGGGTCACAAAGTATATTTCCAAAAGGCTGCAGACCTTTATTAACAACTGTCTTCGCTCAATACTGAAGATCAGATGGCCGGAAAGAATCACCAACAAGGAATTATGGGAACAAACAAAGCAAGAACCAATCGCCCAACAAATATGCAGGAGAAAGTGGAGATGGATCGGACACTCGCTGAGGAGACCTCTGGGTGACATCGTGCGCCAAGCCCTCGAGTGGAACCCGAAAGGGAGGCGGCGTGTGGGACGTCCAAGGGTGACATGGAGGAGATCGTGTGAAGAGGAGTTGAAAGAAGATGGATTAACATGGATGCAGGCGAAAAGTATTGCAGAAGACAGAAGAAAATGGAGACGTGCAGTTGAAGCCCTATGTTCCACTAGGAACCCAAGGGAGCAATAATAATAATATAATAAATCGCGCTTTGCATGTGAGGGCGGGAGAGCATATTCCAAAATGGTTTGAAAACACAGATGAATTGTGACAAGCCAATAGATGCAGGTGTCAGACAACCAACTTCGACTATAGCTCAACATCTGATCAAGATGAACCATAAGATTGATGTCAACTCAGCCTTTAGATCATCTATAAAAATGGTCAGGGGCGCTTATTGAAATACGCTGAGGCTATAGCTACTCATAAACTTAAGCCCCACCCCCTGTGTATTCAAAAAACAGTTTGTTATTACTCTTAACCTACCCTGGTAATCCTTATTTGATTGGATTACCCAAACGTTGTGTTAATCATCCTAAATCTTTTTTTGTCACTTTGTTTAATTTAACTTTTCCATATATATCGACTTGACAAGTAAATGTGTGATCAGATTGCTCGAAATGTATAGCACCAAAACATCACATTGCTTTTCAGATAATCTTCGTCTTCTAATAATGCTATCAACATTTATAAAAGGGACTAATTGTTTTAAAGTATTAATAGTAATAATAATAATAATGATAAGACACCAGTACTGCGCACCTACTAAACTGTAATTACACATTTCTGCAAATATTTCATGAATCTACACGAGACTTCTGTCAAAATCGATTGTATTATTGTTATTTATATTGAATATTTTTGCTGTTGTAATTGTCTTTCACACTGTGGTATAGTTGGACATTTGTTTTCAAGTGTCTTGTTAATTGATTATACGATTTCCCTAACGCCTATTTTATTTGTACACGTTTCAGCTAAACTAAACTCTGCAAGTAATGCATAATCTCAAAAGATTTCATTTAATGTGTTATATTATTAGGTGACCGTTGACAGTGAAGTAATTTGGAAACTACTACGGCGTACAGTGCCGGAAATATTCATCAGCCTTATACAACAGCTGTACGACAACGGCACATGTCAAGTGATCCACAACAGAAAACTCAGCGAGGCGTTTGGAGTAAACACAGGAGTCAAACAAGGGTGCCAAACAAGGGTGTCACCAATGATATTGCTAATTGTGTGGACTGACTGGATTATGCGTCAGACAGTGGGAAGCGAGCAGACAGGGATATCCTGGACCGACCAAAGTGAAGAACCTAGAAGACCTGGATTTCGCGCGTGGATCATTTATGTTTGATGTCACACAAAATCGAAGACTTACAAGCGAAAGCCGACTGACAAACTGGTCGAAGAAGCAGCCAGTGAAGACAGGACTCCAAGTGAACATAGACAACACGGAGGTCATGAAAATAACCAACCGACAGCAGCAACATCCAGCGTCAATCACCATCACGGGAGAGATTTGAAAGAGGTTAATTCATTCACTCACTAATCTACGGAGCATTGTCTCAACTACAGGCAGTCGGGACGGACGAGGATGTCAAATCGAGCGAGAATCGGGAAGGCGAGAAACACATTCATCAACCTGAAACCAATCTGGAAATCTTCGTCACTCAGCATCAACAACAAAATTCGGATTTTCAATACAAACGCCAAGTCAGTCCTTCTATACGGATCAGAAACTTGGCCGGCGTGTCACAAAGAATATTTCCAACAGCCTGTTGCAGACCTTTATCAACCAACAACTGTCTTTGCTGGCTCTTTACTTAAGATTAGATGGCCGGGCCTGAAAGAATCACCATTAAGAAACTATGGGAACAAACAAACAAAACAAGAACCAATCGCCAACCAACAAATATGCAGGAAAAACTGGAGATGGATTGGACACTCTTTGAAGATGCTGGTTGGATGACATCGCGCCTCAGGTCATTGCTCGAGTGGAACCAGGCCTAAAGGGAAGCGGCGAGTGGGACGTCAGTGCGAGGGTGACATGGAGGAGATCGTGTGAAGAGGAGTTGAAACAGTATGGAGCAACATGGATGGAGGTGAAACGTACAGCAGAAGACAGAAGCAAGTGGAGACGTGCAGTTGAAGTCCTATATTCCACTAGGAAGCCAAGGGAACATTAATAATAATAATAATAATAAAATCATTTGGTTGGTAAATCACAACATCCAGTGGAGTATATAGTAGAGAATATAGGCCAAGCAACTCTAAAAAAAAATAAGGGCAAAGTTGAAGGTTTTTTGTGTGTACTACATCGAAATATTTCGTTCTGGATACTGAACACTATACAAACTACATTTATCAAAAATATTATAGATCTTTATTTTTTCAGTAGAGGTTTTGTTTTCAGGCTCTACAGTTAATAAATTCATCAGATTTAGCATGCAAAAGCATATCAGAATTACTTTTTGAGATAGCCTAATGTGTAAAAAGTACACGATAGAGAATGATAGTCAGTTAGTTTTGATTATTATTTCAAAAATATGTATAATCAATAAGAATATGAGATAAAAATATGAGATGAAATAATTTAGTTAACAAAAGTACAAATTTCAAGAGTCAGTATATTTAGTGATGTGAGAGACCATATGAATAACTACTGAGAGATGAACCAGCCAACATATAAGATACCCTAGACGTAAGTCCAAGGGTGACAAATAACAATAGTAATGATTAAATAATAACTACGGTGTAGTGCAAAACATAAATATACTAACAGTGAACAGTGACCAGATAATAAAGAATTGAATGAAATGAGCAAAGTCAAATGCCCTTCAGCCAATCAATTATATCGTTCAACATTATAAATGAATACTATTCATAACCTTCGTTGCATGTTTCACCCAATTTGGTTCTCGACATCTGTGTGGAAAATGGGATGTGAGGGATAATGACTCTGGAAAAGTATTACCGGGCTATTGATGGTTATGCATTCAGATGTAGCCACGGTTATATGAGGAAGTTTGTAAGAATTGGAATGTGGTACATTATGATGATTTTGTAGATACTTTCTTCTCGAATTTGAAACTCCTTCTCAGTAAAATATTACGTATATGCCATATCCGGCTACTGAAGCACCCAGTATCTGCTACAGTTACAGAAACATAGAATACTAAAATGTCAACAGTGCAGTGGTCTCATCAATGTTGGGATATTGCGTTACAAAAGATCAAGTGATTTATTTGTGTACTTGGAAAGGTTGGTGTCGTCATTCATACGGACGAAACGGTACTTATTAAACGAAAAATGAATAGCATTAGGAGACAAATAATTCATGTTCGGGTGACAGGACTGTTCGACACAAGTCTTTGAAAAGGGTTAGCAGAACGAATGCCGAACAGAAGTGCTGATGTTTTAATATCATTCACACAACAACTTGTCCTCCCAGACACTACCATTCACACAGATGAGTGGAGAGGTTATTCGCAATAATCATCACCAGGCTATATTCATCATTAAGTCAATCATTCTCCTGAATTAGTGAATCCTTATAAGTGGAACTCATATAAATTCTGTTGAAGGATTATGGGCCCACCTAAAACAAAATTAGAATCGTGAGAGGTTCCCGAAATGATATGGTGTATGGCCACTTAGGCGAGTCTTTGTATTGACATTGGTTTGATGCATCTATCGCCACTCTTATAGAAACTAGGACCAGTTTTTGCTGAATATTAGATATATCTTCCCTGTGCAATTCATATAAGTTGCAAATACACTTTTTTATAAATTAAATACCACTTTTCACCTAGAAGAATCTGGTTGGTAGTTTTAAGGTTGTCTGAATTCGGTGTCTATTCCTTATTGTTGCCATGATGTGGAATGAACAGGTTTATGTAAATATAATAACAACTTTGAAAAGTATTTCGTAAACCTAGGATGGACAACATAATAAGAAAGGTCATGAAGTCTTAAAATGAGTTAAATAAATGTGTTAATGAAACTGGAAAAAAGAAGACAGGAATTTTGCCCAATGTTTATACATTATTTGCTGACCTTAATTAAGGTCAAGGTCAACAAAAAGGTTCGATATACTTCTGCATACAGAGATTAGGTTTTCCTGTATTGATTGCTACCACTTTAAATGTTGATAGAAGACGTAGTCCATCTCCTCTAGATAGGTCACTAGGATCACAGTAGATAACTGAGGACAACTGGTTTGAGTTTATTGAATGTTCACTGACTACCAAGTGCGATAAGACAGCACTGTCTATGCATCATCAACCACAATTCTCAAATATTCAAGTATTGGTTTTGTAGGGATTTTGTTTGATTGCATGGAGGATTTCATCATGAGCTGACATCAGTTAGAGAACCACTGAATAATCTAGTAAGGTTGAAGATAAGACAGTAACTCATCGAAGAAGACATTTCGAAATGGTCACGCTATGTTGTGAATTGGTAGAAGTTAGAATTCAAGGACCATTGGATCGGGTCTCAGTGGCTAAGTGGTCTACGAGCTCGCTGGCCTTGTGACCAGGAGGTCCTGGGTTCGAACCCCGGTGGGTGCGTATAGAGCGAAACAGATGCCTATTACCTCCTTCAGTTTTTCCAGTGGTTCTCTAACTGATGTCAGCTCATGATGAAATCCTCTATGCAACTCTGAAATATAAGAAATCATGTTAGGCCTTCGAATGTATTTTCGTTTCCAAACAACAGATGCTGATTAAGTAGGATTTATTGAATCCATTAAATTTCTGTAGAATTCTTCAGCCGAATATTCTACATACAATGATATAGATATGAAAAACGTTGGGAGACTTATAATTCATAAGTAAATAAACTACATCGTTCCAGTCATGCAAAATGACACGTGCAGCTGTTTTACTGGTCAAGTTTAGAAAGGTAAGGGAGAAGGAGTATGAGAGAATAAAATTAGGATTATAATGGATTGGAGTTCAATTACATGACTTAAATAAACAATTGGTCATAAGACAAGGGCCTTGAAAATGAGGATTACCAAGGTAGGTTAGGAGTAATAATAAATTGTTTTTGAATACACAGGGGAGGGGAGCTTAAGTTTATGAGTAGCTATAGCCTTAGCGTATTTCAATAAGCGCCCCTGACCATTTTTATAGATGATCTAAAGGCTGAGTTGACATCAGTCTTATGGTTCATCTCGATTTGGTGTTTAGCTATAGAGGGAATTGGGGACTAATTGTTTTACATCAAGTTACACAAATTTCTGACTCTACTGACCCAAATAGACAAAATGATATAATCTTGAAACTTAATAATTACCGTGATAAATTAGTTAGGGAATGTGTCAAGAAATGCTAAAATGAAATAAATAATGATAGTAGCGATAGTGATAATAATAATAATAACAATAATAATGGTAATAATAGTGATAATAGTAATATTAATGACGACACCAACAATAAGGAATCTAAATCATCAGTAGTAATTCCATATGAAGAAGGAACTTTGGAAACCTTACGCAGAATTCTTAACAAGGCAGGAATAAAAGTGGCTGGCATTCAAACCCACAAACTCAATTAGAAACAAGTTTTGTCGGTTAAAGGATCCTACCAGTGGAGCCTTTAAAACAAAACAATTTAGTTTATCTAATACCCTGCCTGCTATGGTTGTGAGGTCAAATACATAGGTCAAACTAGTAGAACAGGGGCAATCAGACTATCTGAACATAAAAACCTAACGAAATCTAGATTGGTTGACCCAAATAAGATAAGAAATCTAGAGAATAGTTCAGGTATAGCACTACATGCAGTTGCACACAACCATACAATAGAATGGAAAAGGATGACAGTTTTAAAATCTAATGTCACAGGGAGGAGGGAGAGATTGGTAATTGTTTGTTTATCGAATCAACTGCCAACACGTGTAATAGGAATGATTCAACACTTGTCCCAGATATCTGGAAAATTCTACTACCCCTACAACAAATAGGAGAGGACAGAGGAAACTATAAAACTCAAGTTTCGAAGTCGTGTGATTATAATTGATGAGATGATTATGAACAATATTGAACTGTGTTCGAAACGTCATCCAGTATACAATACTGTTTCACTGTGTGATACATCTAATAAACAAACTAATATGGAATTACTTACTACCACAGTGCCCAAGTTTTACACATATATTTGCGCTATACATTTCGAACAATCTGATCACACATTTATTTGTCAAGTCGATATATATGGAAAAGTTAAATTAAACAAAGTGACAAAAAAGATTTAAGAATGATTAACACACCGTTTGGGTAATCCAATCAAATAAGGAATGGCAAGGTAGGTTAAGAGTAATAATAAACTGTTTTTGAATGCATGGAGGATTTGATCATGAGCTGACATCAGTTAGAGAACCACTGGAAAACCTGGGAGTACTGGACAGCTGTTTCGTCCTAGTTTGGGACTCCTCAGCAGTACGCACCCACCGGGATTCGAACCCAGGACCTTCTGGTTACAAGGCGAGCTCGTAGACCATTGAGCCACTGGGACCCGATCCAATGGTCCTTGAATTCTAACTTCTGCCAGTTCACGACATAGCGCGACCACTTCGCAATGTCTTCTTCGATGAGTTACTGCCTCATCTTCAACCTGCTGTACCCTACTGGTCACGGCTTCCCACTAGAACCCCAGGTTAACTGCCTGAATAGGGCCAGTCACTAGTGAGCATCAGATGAATTTTTAAGTATTGGTTTGTTGTAGGGATTTTGTTTGATTGCATGGAGGATTTGATCATGAGCTGACATCAGTTAGAGAACCACTGGAAAACCTGGGAGTACTGGACAGCTGTTTCGTCCTAGTTTGGGACTCCTCAGCAGTACGCACCCACCGGGATTCGAACCCAGGACCTTCTGGTTACAAGGCGAGCTCGTAGACCATTGAGCCACTGGGACCCGATCCAATGGTCCTTGAATTCTAACTTCTGCCAGTTCACGACATAGCGCGACCACTTCGCAATGTCTTCTTCGATGAGTTACTGCCTCATCTTCAACCTGCTGTACCCTACTGGTCACGGCTTCCCACTAGAACCCCAGGTTAACTGCCTGAATAGGGCCAGTCACTAGTGAGCATCAGATGAATTTTTAAGTATTGGTTTGTTGTAGGGATTTTGTTTGATTGCATGGAGGATTTGATCATGAGCTGACATCAGTTAGAGAACCACTGGAAAACCTGGGAGTACTGGACAGCTGTTTCGTCCTAGTTTGGGACTCCTCAGCAGTACGCACCCACCGGGATTCGAACCCAGGACCTTCTGGTTACAAGGCGAGCTCGTAGACCATTGAGCCACTGGGACCCGATCCAATGGTCCTTGAATTCTAACTTCTGCCAGTTCACGACATAGCGCGACCACTTCGCAATGTCTTCTTCGATGAGTTACTGCCTCATCTTCAACCTGCTGTACCCTACTGGTCACGGCTTCCCACTAGAACCCCAGGTTAACTGCCTGAATAGGGCCAGTCACTAGTGAGCATCAGATGAATTTTTAAGTATTGGTTTGTTGTAGGGATTTTGTTTGATTGCATGGAGGATTTGATCATGAGCTGACATCAGTTAGAGAACCACTGGAAAACCTGGGAGTACTGGACAGCTGTTTCGTCCTAGTTTGGGACTCCTCAGCAGTACGCACCCACCGGGATTCGAACCCAGGACCTTCTGGTTACAAGGCGAGCTCGTAGACCATTGAGCCACTGGGACCCGATCCAATGGTCCTTGAATTCTAACTTCTGCCAGTTCACGACATAGCGCGACCACTTCGCAATGTCTTCTTCGATGAGTTACTGCCTCATCTTCAACCTGCTGTACCCTACTGGTCACGGCTTCCCACTAGAACCCCAGGTTAACTGCCTGAATAGGGCCAGTCACTAGTGAGCATCAGATGAATTTTTAAGTATTGGTTTGTTGTAGGGATTTTGTTTGATTGCATGGAGGATTTGATCATGAGCTGACATCAGTTAGAGAACCACTGGAAAACCTGGGAGTACTGGACAGCTGTTTCGTCCTAGTTTGGGACTCCTCAGCAGTACGCACCCACCGGGATTCGAACCCAGGACCTTCTGGTTACAAGGCGAGCTCGTAGACCATTGAGCCACTGGGACCCGATCCAATGGTCCTTGAATTCTAACTTCTGCCAGTTCACGACATAGCGCGACCACTTCGCAATGTCTTCTTCGATGAGTTACTGCCTCATCTTCAACCTGCTGTACCCTACTGGTCACGGCTTCCCACTAGAACCCCAGGTTAACTGCCTGAATAGGGCCAGTCACTAGTGAGCATCAGATGAATTTTTAAGTATTGGTTTGTTGTAGGGATTTTGTTTGATTGCATGGAGGATTTGATCATGAGCTGACATCAGTTAGAGAACCACTGGAAAACCTGGGAGTACTGGACAGCTGTTTCGTCCTAGTTTGGGACTCCTCAGCAGTACGCACCCACCGGGATTCGAACCCAGGACCTTCTGGTTACAAGGCGAGCTCGTAGACCATTGAGCCACTGGGACCCGATCCAATGGTCCTTGAATTCTAACTTCTGCCAGTTCACGACATAGCGCGACCACTTCGCAATGTCTTCTTCGATGAGTTACTGCCTCATCTTCAACCTGCTGTACCCTACTGGTCACGGCTTCCCACTAGAACCCCAGGTTAACTGCCTGAATAGGGCCAGTCACTAGTGAGCATCAGATGAATTTTTAAGTATTGGTTTGTTGTAGGGATTTTGTTTGATTGCATGGAGGATTTGATCATGAGCTGACATCAGTTAGAGAACCACTGGAAAACCTGGGAGTACTGGACAGCTGTTTCGTCCTAGTTTGGGACTCCTCAGCAGTACGCACCCACCGGGATTCGAACCCAGGACCTTCTGGTTACAAGGCGAGCTCGTAGACCATTGAGCCACTGGGACCCGATCCAATGGTCCTTGAATTCTAACTTCTGCCAGTTCACGACATAGCGCGACCACTTCGCAATGTCTTCTTCGATGAGTTACTGCCTCATCTTCAACCTGCTGTACCCTACTGGTCACGGCTTCCCACTAGAACCCCAGGTTAACTGCCTGAATAGGGCCAGTCACTAGTGAGCATCAGATGAATTTTTAAGTATTGGTTTGTTGTAGGGATTTTGTTTGATTGCATGGAGGATTTGATCATGAGCTGACATCAGTTAGAGAACCACTGGAAAACCTGGGAGTACTGGACAGCTGTTTCGTCCTAGTTTGGGACTCCTCAGCAGTACGCACCCACCGGGATTCGAACCCAGGACCTTCTGGTTACAAGGCGAGCTCGTAGACCATTGAGCCACTGGGACCCGATCCAATGGTCCTTGAATTCTAACTTCTGCCAGTTCACGACATAGCGCGACCACTTCGCAATGTCTTCTTCGATGAGTTACTGCCTCATCTTCAACCTGCTGTACCCTACTGGTCACGGCTTCCCACTAGAACCCCAGGTTAACTGCCTGAATAGGGCCAGTCACTAGTGAGCATCAGATGAATTTTTAAGTATTGGTTTGTTGTAGGGATTTTGTTTGATTGCATGGAGGATTTGATCATGAGCTGACATCAGTTAGAGAACCACTGGAAAACCTGGGAGTACTGGACAGCTGTTTCGTCCTAGTTTGGGACTCCTCAGCAGTACGCACCCACCGGGATTCGAACCCAGGACCTTCTGGTTACAAGGCGAGCTCGTAGACCATTGAGCCACTGGGACCCGATCCAATGGTCCTTGAATTCTAACTTCTGCCAGTTCACGACATAGCGCGACCACTTCGCAATGTCTTCTTCGATGAGTTACTGCCTCATCTTCAACCTGCTGTACCCTACTGGTCACGGCTTCCCACTAGAACCCCAGGTTAACTGCCTGAATAGGGCCAGTCACTAGTGAGCATCAGATGAATTTTTAAGTATTGGTTTGTTGTAGGGATTTTGTTTGATTGCATGGAGGATTTGATCATGAGCTGACATCAGTTAGAGAACCACTGGAAAACCTGGGAGTACTGGACAGCTGTTTCGTCCTAGTTTGGGACTCCTCAGCAGTACGCACCCACCGGGATTCGAACCCAGGACCTTCTGGTTACAAGGCGAGCTCGTAGACCATTGAGCCACTGGGACCCGATCCAATGGTCCTTGAATTCTAACTTCTGCCAGTTCACGACATAGCGCGACCACTTCGCAATGTCTTCTTCGATGAGTTACTGCCTCATCTTCAACCTGCTGTACCCTACTGGTCACGGCTTCCCACTAGAACCCCAGGTTAACTGCCTGAATAGGGCCAGTCACTAGTGAGCATCAGATGAATTTTTAAGTATTGGTTTGTTGTAGGGATTTTGTTTGATTGCATGGAGGATTTGATCATGAGTTGACATCAGTTAGAGAACCACTGGAAAACCTGGGAGTACTGGACAGCTGTTTCGTCCTAGTTTGGGACTCCTCAGCAGTACGCACCCACCGGGATTCGAACCCAGGACCTTCTGGTTACAAGGCGAGCTCGTAGACCATTGAGCCACTGGGACCCGATCCAATGGTCCTTGAATTCTAACTTCTGCCAGTTCACGACATAGCGCGACCACTTCGCAATGTCTTCTTCGATGAGTTACTGCCTCATCTTCAACCTGCTGTACCCTACTGGTCACGGCTTCCCACTAGAACCCCAGGTTAACTGCCTGAATAGGGCCAGTCACTAGTGAGCATCAGATGAATTTTTAAGTATTGGTTTGTTGTAGGGATTTTGTTTGATTGCATGGAGGATTTGATCATGAGCTGACATCAGTTAGAGAACCACTGGAAAACCTGGGAGTACTGGACAGCTGTTTCGTCCTAGTTTGGGACTCCTCAGCAGTACGCACCCACCGGGATTCGAACCCAGGACCTTCTGGTTACAAGGCGAGCTCGTAGACCATTGAGCCACTGGGACCCGATCCAATGGTCCTTGAATTCTAACTTCTGCCAGTTCACGACATAGCGCGACCACTTCGCAATGTCTTCTTCGATGAGTTACTGCCTCATCTTCAACCTGCTGTACCCTACTGGTCACGGCTTCCCACTAGAACCCCAGGTTAACTGCCTGAATAGGGCCAGTCACTAGTGAGCATCAGATGAATTTTTAAGTATTGGTTTGTTGTAGGGATTTTGTTTGATTGCATGGAGGATTTGATCATGAGCTGACATCAGTTAGAGAACCACTGGAAAACCTGGGAGTACTGGACAGCTGTTTCGTCCTAGTTTGGGACTCCTCAGCAGTACGCACCCACCGGGATTCGAACCCAGGACCTTCTGGTTACAAGGCGAGCTCGTAGACCATTGAGCCACTGGGACCCGATCCAATGGTCCTTGAATTCTAACTTCTGCCAGTTCACGACATAGCGCGACCACTTCGCAATGTCTTCTTCGATGAGTTACTGCCTCATCTTCAACCTGCTGTACCCTACTGGTCACGGCTTCCCACTAGAACCCCAGGTTAACTGCCTGAATAGGGCCAGTCACTAGTGAGCATCAGATGAATTTTTAAGTATTGGTTTGTTGTAGGGATTTTGTTTGATTGCATGGAGGATTTGATCATGAGCTGACATCAGTTAGAGAACCACTGGAAAACCTGGGAGTACTGGACAGCTGTTTCGTCCTAGTTTGGGACTCCTCAGCAGTACGCACCCACCGGGATTCGAACCCAGGACCTTCTGGTTACAAGGCGAGCTCGTAGACCATTGAGCCACTGGGACCCGATCCAATGGTCCTTGAATTCTAACTTCTGCCAGTTCACGACATAGCGCGACCACTTCGCAATGTCTTCTTCGATGAGTTACTGCCTCATCTTCAACCTGCTGTACCCTACTGGTCACGGCTTCCCACTAGAACCCCAGGTTAACTGCCTGAATAGGGCCAGTCACTAGTGAGCATCAGATGAATTTTTAAGTATTGGTTTGTTGTAGGGATTTTGTTTGATTGCATGGAGGATTTGATCATGAGCTGACATCAGTTAGAGAACCACTGGAAAACCTGGGAGTACTGGACAGCTGTTTCGTCCTAGTTTGGGACTCCTCAGCAGTACGCACCCACCGGGATTCGAACCCAGGACCTTCTGGTTACAAGGCGAGCTCGTAGACCATTGAGCCACTGGGACCCGATCCAATGGTCCTTGAATTCTAACTTCTGCCAGTTCACGACATAGCGCGACCACTTCGCAATGTCTTCTTCGATGAGTTACTGCCTCATCTTCAACCTGCTGTACCCTACTGGTCACGGCTTCCCACTAGAACCCCAGGTTAACTGCCTGAATAGGGCCAGTCACTAGTGAGCATCAGATGAATTTTTAAGTATTGGTTTGTTGTAGGGATTTTGTTTGATTGCATGGAGGATTTGATCATGAGCTGACATCAGTTAGAGAACCACTGGAAAACCTGGGAGTACTGGACAGCTGTTTCGTCCTAGTTTGGGACTCCTCAGCAGTACGCACCCACCGGGATTCGAACCCAGGACCTTCTGGTTACAAGGCGAGCTCGTAGACCATTGAGCCACTGGGACCCGATCCAATGGTCCTTGAATTCTAACTTCTGCCAGTTCACGACATAGCGCGACCACTTCGCAATGTCTTCTTCGATGAGTTACTGCCTCATCTTCAACCTGCTGTACCCTACTGGTCACGGCTTCCCACTAGAACCCCAGGTTAACTGCCTGAATAGGGCCAGTCACTAGTGAGCATCAGATGAATTTTTAAGTATTGGTTTGTTGTAGGGATTTTGTTTGATTGCATGGAGGATTTGATCATGAGCTGACATCAGTTAGAGAACCACTGGAAAACCTGGGAGTACTGGACAGCTGTTTCGTCCTAGTTTGGGACTCCTCAGCAGTACGCACCCACCGGGATTCGAACCCAGGACCTTCTGGTTACAAGGCGAGCTCGTAGACCATTGAGCCACTGGGACCCGATCCAATGGTCCTTGAATTCTAACTTCTGCCAGTTCACGACATAGCGCGACCACTTCGCAATGTCTTCTTCGATGAGTTACTGCCTCATCTTCAACCTGCTGTACCCTACTGGTCACGGCTTCCCACTAGAACCCCAGGTTAACTGCCTGAATAGGGCCAGTCACTAGTGAGCATCAGATGAATTTTTAAGTATTGGTTTGTTGTAGGGATTTTGTTTGATTGCATGGAGGATTTGATCATGAGCTGACATCAGTTAGAGAACCACTGGAAAACCTGGGAGTACTGGACAGCTGTTTCGTCCTAGTTTGGGACTCCTCAGCAGTACGCACCCACCGGGATTCGAACCCAGGACCTTCTGGTTACAAGGCGAGCTCGTAGACCATTGAGCCACTGGGACCCGATCCAATGGTCCTTGAATTCTAACTTCTGCCAGTTCACGACATAGCGCGACCACTTCGCAATGTCTTCTTCGATGAGTTACTGCCTCATCTTCAACCTGCTGTACCCTACTGGTCACGGCTTCCCACTAGAACCCCAGGTTAACTGCCTGAATAGGGCCAGTCACTAGTGAGCATCAGATGAATTTTTAAGTATTGGTTTGTTGTAGGGATTTTGTTTGATTGCATGGAGGATTTGATCATGAGCTGACATCAGTTAGAGAACCACTGGAAAACCTGGGAGTACTGGACAGCTGTTTCGTCCTAGTTTGGGACTCCTCAGCAGTACGCACCCACCGGGATTCGAACCCAGGACCTTCTGGTTACAAGGCGAGCTCGTAGACCATTGAGCCACTGGGACCCGATCCAATGGTCCTTGAATTCTAACTTCTGCCAGTTCACGACATAGCGCGACCACTTCGCAATGTCTTCTTCGATGAGTTACTGCCTCATCTTCAACCTGCTGTACCCTACTGGTCACGGCTTCCCACTAGAACCCCAGGTTAACTGCCTGAATAGGGCCAGTCACTAGTGAGCATCAGATGAATTTTTAAGTATTGGTTTGTTGTAGGGATTTTGTTTGATTGCATGGAGGATTTGATCATGAGCTGACATCAGTTAGAGAACCACTGGAAAACCTGGGAGTACTGGACAGCTGTTTCGTCCTAGTTTGGGACTCCTCAGCAGTACGCACCCACCGGGATTCGAACCCAGGACCTTCTGGTTACAAGGCGAGCTCGTAGACCATTGAGCCACTGGGACCCGATCCAATGGTCCTTGAATTCTAACTTCTGCCAGTTCACGACATAGCGCGACCACTTCGCAATGTCTTCTTCGATGAGTTACTGCCTCATCTTCAACCTGCTGTACCCTACTGGTCACGGCTTCCCACTAGAACCCCAGGTTAACTGCCTGAATAGGGCCAGTCACTAGTGAGCATCAGATGAATTTTTAAGTATTGGTTTGTTGTAGGGATTTTGTTTGATTGCATGGAGGATTTGATCATGAGCTGACATCAGTTAGAGAACCAATGGAAAACCTGGGAGTACTGGACAGCTGTTTCGTCCTAGTTTGGGACTCCTCAGCAGTACGCACCCACCGGGATTCGAACCCAGGACCTTCTGGTTACAAGGCGAGCTCGTAGACCATTGAGCCACTGGGACCCGATCCAATGGTCCTTGAATTCTAACTTCTGCCAGTTCACGACATAGCGCGACCACTTCGCAATGTCTTCTTCGATGAGTTACTGCCTCATCTTCAACCTGCTGTACCCTACTGGTCACGGCTTCCCACTAGAACCCCAGGTTAACTGCCTGAATAGGGCCAGTCACTAGTGAGCATCAGATGAATTTTTAAGTATTGGTTTGTTGTAGGGATTTTGTTTGATTGCATGGAGGATTTGATCATGAGCTGACATCAGTTAGAGAACCACTGGAAAACCTGGGAGTACTGGACAGCTGTTTCGTCCTAGTTTGGGACTCCTCAGCAGTACGCACCCACCGGGATTCGAACCCAGGACCTTCTGGTTACAAGGCGAGCTCGTAGACCATTGAGCCACTGGGACCCGATCCAATGGTCCTTGAATTCTAACTTCTGCCAGTTCACGACATAGCGCGACCACTTCGCAATGTCTTCTTCGATGAGTTACTGCCTCATCTTCAACCTGCTGTACCCTACTGGTCACGGCTTCCCACTAGAACCCCAGGTTAACTGCCTGAATAGGGCCAGTCACTAGTGAGCATCAGATGAATTTTTAAGTATTGGTTTGTTGTAGGGATTTTGTTTGATTGCATGGAGGATTTGATCATGAGCTGACATCAGTTAGAGAACCAATGGAAAACCTGGGAGTACTGGACAGCTGTTTCGTCCTAGTTTGGGACTCCTCAGCAGTACGCACCCACCGGGATTCGAACCCAGGACCTTCTGGTTACAAGGCGAGCTCGTAGACCATTGAGCCACTGGGACCCGATCCAATGGTCCTTGAATTCTAACTTCTGCCAGTTCACGACATAGCGCGACCACTTCGCAATGTCTTCTTCGATGAGTTACTGCCTCATCTTCAACCTGCTGTACCCTACTGGTCACGGCTTCCCACTAGAACCCCAGGTTAACTGCCTGAATAGGGCCAGTCACTAGTGAGCATCAGATGAATTTTTAAGTATTGGTTTGTTGTAGGGATTTTGTTTGATTGCATGGAGGATTTGATCATGAGCTGACATCAGTTAGAGAACCACTGGAAAACCTGGGAGTACTGGACAGCTGTTTCGTCCTAGTTTGGGACTCCTCAGCAGTACGCACCCACCGGGATTCGAACCCAGGACCTTCTGGTTACAAGGCGAGCTCGTAGACCATTGAGCCACTGGGACCCGATCCAATGGTCCTTGAATTCTAACTTCTGCCAGTTCACGGGTGGGAGCTTAAGTTAACGAATAGCTATAGCCTTAGCGTATTTCAATAAGCGCCCTTGACCTTTTTTATAGATGACCTTAAAGGCTGAGTTAAAATCAATCTTATGGTTCATCTCGATTGGGTGTTTAGCTATAAACGAAGTTAGGGACTAATTGTTTAACATTAAGGTACACAAATTTTTAACCCAACTGACCCAAGAAGACAAAATAATTTAATTTGCAAAATACCTTACAATGACTGTGCGTGAGGTCAGTTAAACAGGTTAAACTAGTAGATTGAAGGAAGTCAGACTGTCAGAACATAAGCGTAAAATTACTGACCCCGTGAAAATAAGTATTTTAAGAAAACAACTCAGCCTGCATTAACATACAGTCACTCAATAGGGTGGTTCAGAGTTACAATTCGAAAAAGTAATATGAGTAGATGGAGAATGAGAGGTTGATTACTGAGTCATTGTTCATTGAATTTAAAGTCAACATATACAGTAGGAATGGCTCATCACTCATACGGCAGATATGGAAAATTTTACCACCAATCAACTCAAGAGATGAGTAATAATGGAATTGTGTTAACTTGAAATGATTATGATCGATAGTTGTACTCGAAACGTCATAACTAAATACAACTACATAACACTGTGAGACTTTATCAAAATAAACAGAAGACCAGTACTTCAGCGAAGAGTCTCTTTTCGGAGAATTCATTTCCATAGCTGTACAATCGCAAATATATATAGTTGTTTTGTATATGCGTGTACATTAAATTTGTCACACGAAAATACAGATAGCAGGTTTTCGATGGAGTTACGTAATGCAAAAGGCGTTCAGATGAATTGGATGTTGATATAAGAGGCTAGTAACAAAAGTGATTAGTTGTCACAAGCGATTGTTAAAGAGGAGTTACGTAATAGCATGAAAAGTCTGATGAAAGAATTGTTCTCAGGGTGTAGATGGAAACACAATAACATACGGAATTACGTAGGAGTTTTAAGTAGTTAGAAAAATAAGCACACAAGCAAAAGTCAAGTCAAATCAAACAAAGCAGAAAAAGTTAAGTCAAATCAACAGAATTGTTAC
Source organism: Trichobilharzia regenti (assembly GCA_944472135.2). Classification (NCBI taxonomy): domain Eukaryota; kingdom Metazoa; phylum Platyhelminthes; class Trematoda; order Strigeidida; family Schistosomatidae; genus Trichobilharzia; species Trichobilharzia regenti. Next base: position 42,886,983 of record OX235265.1, on the reverse strand, counting down.
CATGATAGCAGAAGTGGTTGACTAATTTTCTTCTGTATGCATGGTTCTGGTTCTTCTAACTGAATGGCTAGGGCTTCTGCTATGCAAAAAGAACGGAAAAGTATTGTCTTTGGCAGGTTGTTCTTCACTTTGTAGATTACTTTGAAGCAGGCTTTTGTTTAGATGGAATGACCAGTATTGACAAGATATTCGATTATTGCACTCCTTATACGGCCACTACTTCCTTTCTGCAGACACTGTGGATAGTGTTCTTTGATCCTTTTGCACAGGATGCTAGTTGAACGACTGACGTACCTGGATTCACAGCAACAGGTGAACTGATATATATATATATATATATATATATATATATGTACAAAGAAGTGGCTGGATGCGAGATCTTGTAATTTGGGCTTCTGCAGATCAGCAAGCGACTGGAGAACACTACTCCCAATGTTGTTGCAAACAAAGTTTCTCTTAAAGAAGTGGAAATTCTCCTGTTAAGGACATGACTGAGTAGGTCACTTTTGAAGCCGAAGTTCATACAGAGTATCTTTTTCGGCACCGATGGCGTCTCTTGCTTTGGGATTTTCTGTTTGATGTTTTTGTCTATGAATTTTAGTGGGCATGCGTTTTGTATGAAGATTCATTTACAAACAACAAGATGGAATCCCAGTGGTATATATATATATATATATATACATTACTCTGTGCATATATTGGTTGATTTTTGTTTAAAAATGAACTCTGTGAAAGTATGTTAAAATTGATTCTGTAAACATCTTTAATAATGACTCTGCCTGTAAGCAGCTGATGAGAAGTTAACGAAATAAATTATGGTACCATTTTATTCTGCAAAAACTGCTGTTCTTGCTTTATTCAAATTCATTAAGGGGAATAAATGTATGAAGTACTTACTGATTGTATTTTCGTTTAACAAATTTAATGTACACACACATACAAAACAACCAAATATATTTGCGATTGTACAGCTATGGAAATAAATTCTCGCTGAACTACAGGTCTTCTGTCTATTAATTTTTGAATGGTGATATTTCATGAATTATGAAAATAAATTGTTTCCACAGTGAAATTATACTCTACCGTAGTGCCCAAGTTTTATTCTTATATCACCGCAAACGTGAGGATTTGGAAGCAGATTAATAATAATAACAAAACGAATTAAGATATTGGCGCTGACAAAAGATATTTTCTAGTTTGGTTTGTAAGGGTAAGTTATGTTTTTACAACTTGATGACGGATTGATATCAGTTAGAGAACCATTGAAAACCAGCATGGAGTACTAGACAGCTGTTTCATCCTAGTTTGGGAATCACTGGAAGTACGCACCCACCACAAGGAGTTCGAACCCAGGACCTTCCGGTTACAAGGCAAGCTCGTATACCATTACTCAGCCACTGGGACCCGATTCAATGACCAGCCCATGAATTTAACTTCTACCAATTCGTGATTTAGCGTGACCCTAACCATTGTCGTTGGTGGGACACCCATCCACACACGTGCTATCTAATTGGACCTCACTGGTCACGACTTTGCACTAGAACTCTAGGAAACTCCATCCTGGCTTTCAATGGTCCTCTAACTGATATCAATCCGTGATCAACTCGTAAAAAGATATTTTAGATGAATGCAGAAAACTATTATAAAAGATGAAATAAAATGATAATAAAAGCTAATAAATAAAAGATATTACCATTGCAGATTCATGGTGACCATCATTTCCTTCTGTACACAGAGACTGGGTTTATAAATTATAATTTCACATGTATCAAAAAACTACAAGCATCTTTATGTTTGTTTCTCTGTTAGCATAAGTGAGTGACTTGACAGTGTCAGTATTATGCCTGCAGTTTTAAGATGCTTTGTTATTCAACTTCTTGATACCTTAACTTCAGCTGTTTTCAACCACTTTGGCAAATGCCCCATCATGTGAACAGGGCAATCGCCTTTCTATACTGCTCATGTATTTGCTTCCACAAACATACCCACTTCCATAGGCTCAGTTTCATTTCACTTCTCCTAATTATCAATTGACTGATACAGTTAGTAAGAGACATTTCATTTGTTTAAGGTTTTATGACAAACGAACAATATCGGAAAGGTAGGTTCCTACCTTCCGTTGAGAAGATCTAAGCCAGTGAAACAAGAAGACAGTAGATGTTCAACTCAATGAATTGTGGTAGTTACACACAGTTTTTGCGCATTTACACACACACACGCGCGCACAAACTATTTGATACATGGGTTATTGATCAACAACAATATCTGCGCAACATAGATGGCCTTTACGAAGAAATAGTACTAGTGTTAAGTATTTCTCGTAGTAAGTAATTAGAATACAACTGACTGGCGAAGTTCATTAGCAGTTACTGTCACAGGTTTAGTCGGAATAACTTCACTAACCTCAAAGATGCAAGTTAAAAAGTGTGGTGAAATTCTGATCGCATATTATTTAAACCTAAATGAAGCAAGAATGATAGTTTGTTTTGATTGGACACTAATAACTAGTGTGACGTGTCTAGTCCTTTCTTTGGTGCAGACTGAATTCTGTCAGTCAGGTTTGTAATGTGGCCAGCATCCTAGGTAGCTTGCCATCGGGGTGCACATTGATTTGATGATATTAGATAGTTGGAGGCGATCGGTAGGAAGCCTTGGACCTAGGTTTTGTGCTAGTTGGTACTCGTCATTGAGGCGTATCTGCAACCTTGAAGGAACTCACGTCCCTTTTGAGATTTGAATATGACTGATAGAATTCAGTCTACACCAAAGAAAGGACTAGACACATCACACTAGTTATTAGTGTCCAATCAAAATACCCACTACAGGAGGTCATTGGCGAGCTCGAATAGCTCAGTGATAACGTCTCCGACTGCAACACTTTGTGACGCGGATTCGAATCTCAGAAGGGGCTTAAGTTCCTTCAAGGTTGCAGATACGCCTTGCTGACTTGTGAGTGCCAACTAGCACGAAACCTAGGTCCAAGGCTTCCTGTCGATTGCCTCCAAATATCTAATGATGGTTTGTGCAGAATAACATGGTACCATCATTTATTTAGTCAGCTTCTCATCAGCTTAGCCTAAAAACATTTTTAAGTTTATGTGCAAAACAATATAAACATACCTTTTTTTATTACAGCTTGATTCCACACTGTATTTTTGGTACAAGTATGGAATTTTCAACCTGTGATATCGGTAGCCCAAATTTTTTACGCCGACCATAGATATCAGGTGTGCGTCGGCAGGGGATCGAACCTCGGACCATCTACATGGTCGGCGAGAGTCCTAACCACTGTGCCACCCAATGTTACATAATTTTGGTTGATCTGAGACTCCAAACAGTACTCAGAAATAGCACTTATATAGCTTGTTCATACAAAGCTCAAGTTTAAACAAAAGTAAGTAATTTTATACAATGGCAAAATGGGTGAGTAGTGAAGACAAGAGATGAATAAGATGATGGGTAACTGGTAAACTGAGTAACAGTGTAGTGAGTTCAATTCAAATCATATAAACAAGAAACAAGCAAAGTAAAATTATATCAGGGAGAGGAGAAGTTAAAGGCCAAGATTACGTAGTCACATAAAAGTAAGGATCAAGACACTGAGTCATCAAGGCAAGAACAAAACTGACACCTGCTTTTCTCAGGGTTCAGGCATTCGATAGCAGGTGTTTCGGAAAGCTGTAGGAGAAATGAACCACATTATGCACTGATCATTTCAAAGAATTTAATAGTGTCCACTTCAAAGCCCCTATTGGCAATGGTTCCACTGAAAGCGCTTCTTTCTTAGAAAAGTTGACTTCTTGGTACATGTTCAGAAAATTGAAGATGTGACATTCTTTCTGTTCTTCTAGATATATGTAAATTTGTATTGGATTACTCTAAACAACATACTATCCGATAAACAGAAGCCAACTTGTATATGTCAAAACCAAGTTCACTTTTAACAGTATGAAAAAATTTGGGCATTGGGTTTATGATATTCATTATAATAAAAGTTTTTGTATTTCCCAATGAATGAAAAATAAAACGATATTGCTTTTACTGACATTTCACTATTTAATCCTAATAAATTTATCAAAGTATTACTAAACCAGAATTTACAAAATCTCACTATATATATAACAAAGAGTTAAGAGGTGAGAAATAGACTTAGGTCAAGTTAAAAGGACATATTGAAAGTCGAAATAACAATGAAGATCACTAAACCAAATAACAAGGGTAATAGTGCGTCTGTTATGATACCAAAATAAAGTTTACTAACTTGATTATCGTTCGTTAGTCTGGGGTCATTTTTCGTTGTCAAGGTGGTCAATTGGTAAAGATAACAAAACCAAGTGTAGATTGTTGGATTTGATGAGTGTGTAAAACTATGAAAGCAGTGTGTGTTTACATAGTGAACTTTTTTGTCACATTCGTGTCGACTTTGTCACTTCATGGGGGAGGGAGGTGTTGTAACTAGGTCAGATTCTATTTCAGTCCAACATTCCTATTCAGACAATTTGGATTCCACTTGATATTAAGCGCTTCTGATATTACACGTTCTTTGTGATTTCTGAAGTTTTTCTGAATCATTTCAATATTGTCAAAACCACTTTCACGGCCTGATTCTATAGAGTGTAAGCCTATAGCTGGTGATTTTTCAAGTTTTTCTAGTTCAACCGGATTTCTCGGTGGTCGAACAGATTCTCATGGTGTTCATTTCCTCTGATTTTGATTTCTCGAGATGTTTGTTCAATGTATATTGCATCACATTCCAAGCATTTTATTTTATAGACACAATTAGATAGATAATCTTTTGGGATTTGGTCTTTTATGTAGACAAGGTTGTTTCGTAGTGTGTCTGATGTTTTGAAGAAAACTGTACTGTCAAGCTGATCGAGTACTCTTCTGATATCGTCTGACGTCTCTGTTCTAAATGGAATGACAACTGTTGAGGTCCATGTTTTCGGAGTGCGTTTTCGGCCATACTTATTGTCTGTGTTGATTTTGTTGATGAAGTTCTTTGGGTAGTTGTTTTGCTTGAGAGTTTCAGTAATGTTTGATATTTCTTCTTCTTTTTCTTTCTCATCCGTTATCAGAGAGTGTGCTCGTCTAAGAAGACTTGAAACAACCAAAATCTTTGCGCTGATGAGGTATGATGATTTGAAGTCTAAATATTTATTGGAGTGGGTTTTCTTCCTGAATATGGATACACTAAAATGTCCGTTTTCCCTTCTTTTAACTAGGAAGTCTAGAAATGGTAGTTCATCGACGTCTGATTCTACTTCCGAAGTGAACTGGATTTTTGGGAGGTACACAGTTTATTTTCTCCAGGAATGAATTGTGTAGATCACGTTTTAGGATTACGAAAGTATCATCTACACATCTTAACTATATTTTAGTAGTGACCATGCTTGAAAAGATGCAATTTTCGAATCTATTCATGAAAAGGTCAGCGACTATTGGGGATTCTGGTGAATCCATAATTCTACACACTCATCAAATCCAACAATCTACACTTGGTTTTGTTATCTTTACCAATTGACCACCTTGACAACGAAAAATGACCCCAGACTAACGAACGATAATCAAGTTAGTAAACTTTATTTTGGTATCATAACAGACGCACTATTACCCTTGTTATTTGGTTTAGTGATCTTCATTGTTATTTCGACTTTCAATATGTCCTTTTAACTTGACCTAAGTCTATTTCTCACCTCTTAACTCTTTGTTATATATATAGTGAGATTTTGTAAATTCTGGTTTAGTAATACTTTGATAAATTTATTAGGATTAAATAGTGAAATGTCAGTAAAAGCAATATCGTTTTATTTTTCATTCATTGGGAAATACAAAAACCTTTATTTTAAGGAGCTGGTAAGTAATCCAACCTACTTCTGCCCATTCCTTCAGGATTCAAAAGGTCAACTTTAACTTACACAGTGTGATACTTCAGTAAGGAAAACGGAGCCTTATCCGATTACTGAGCCACAAAACCTCATCATTTTGTGGCCTTGAAACTATGGAAGAGGAGATAAACATTTTAGAAAGCATTCTCATTAACGAAGGCTGCTCTGATCGTTCCAACACAAAAGCCATGAGACGAACGCCATTAAAACCAAGCACACTTTCTGTCCTCCAACTCGGCACTACCTACCAAAGAGAAACGTCTCCACTTCAATCTGCCATTCAGTGGCGACTAATTAGCAGAAACGCTAAGGAACCACTTGTCCTCTCCATTGAGGAGAACTTTCGTGGCTGAACTTCTACCTGCTTGATGAAACCAATGGTTTAAGTGAATGTGAAGGATAGGCTACCACTGCTAGCTTCTCCAGTGTGCATCTAATAGTTCACCTGCTCTTTTGTAACTAGCTGTATCGGTCGTACTCGGTGCTTGCTGCCCAAACGTGTCATCGTATATTTCTCCTCATGGTTTCGCAATGCAGGAAGAAAATTCTCCTACAGCTCTATCCCGGAGCACCTGATCGACTATGGACACCGAGAAAATCTGCAAGTCAACTTCAGAGCAATCTACAGAATACGCAGAAATCTTACCAAAGGAGTACAAATCAAATCACAGAAGCTAGAGTAAACTACATGTTCAACCGTGAACTCTGCATACAGAGGAAGTTCGTTCAGTTATCTCAACACCTGATACTTACTTTTTATTAACCCTAATATTTTAACTTTAGAAAATTAATTTAATTACTTTTCTCCCTTCCCACCACTACACTTCTACTCCTCACGACAATGAGCTTAACTTGACTCGCTTTGAATTTTAGATGAGCTCTATTGAGTTCTATCAGCTATATTACGTAATGCAACTTAATTCTTTAATATTATTTTAGCTTATACATAATTAACGCCAACCTTATTACGTAGTTTTTATTTAAAATTTAGAATTTTAACAACACTTCTTTGCAGACATTCCTTTTGTTGCTATGGAAATGTATAATGTATATATGCAGTTGTACATTTTGAAAATGTGATCACTAAAAGGGACAACTTTGCGCTAAATGCCTATTCTTTCAACTTATTCAAACGGAAGACCAATCAAAATGCATGGATTTTCCAACAATAAAAATCATTACGAGGTCGTGAAAAACATGGTCCTTAAAAATAGCATAGGATTCGAAAGCCTGGAGTCTTGGTCCAAGAACACTTCGTCGAAGAGAAGAATTCCCAGTATGCTACCATCATTATGAAAATAGAGTCAGAAATATCAGTAGATTCCAAAGTACCAAGATCTACAGTCACCGCGGATGAATACATGTATCGCATATGGTATGCTTTCTCTAAGAATTATCCTTGAAGTTACTAGGAGATATTCTGACAACACATAAATGACAATTATCCAGTGTAATGTCATGTTTGCAGTGTTTTTAAAATACATTTTCTAACGATTATGCAATTTTTTTTGCTTCTGAATTCTGATTGGTTCTTCAAGGTTACATTGATTTAGTATTCGTATATCCCCTCCTTAAACATCAGCAATGGCTGATCTGAATATATCAGTACCGTATTTCATACCACCTATAATCATTCAATTCAGGTAACTTACAGTTGTAAGTTTTTATTGTACCACCTGTTTTCTCACTGTAATTAATAACTCACTTATTCTGTAGACTGGAGTCATTTCTTCTTTGGCTATACTGATAAAGTTACTTTTGCTTTAAATGTCAAATCAACATGATAATTTTTTGGGGCATAATTTTCTGCCCCTTAGCTTTCGATTAAGTGAACATATTGACTCTAAACTTCATATTGACCAGTGGCACATGCTGTAGACTTATATCTGTAATATCGAATTCCTGGTTGGCACATTACACAGATCGAAGGAAAATTTCCCTTTGGAAACCGAGAATATTAAGATATTAATATGAAAATTTTCTCGATGTCATAAACGGTGAACAAACAAAAAAAAACCAGCATAAGCTTATGATTCTATCGACTTCTGACTGGTTGATATGATTAGTTGTATGTCACCAAACCTTCATATTTCTAGATCAGTTTTATCTGGCTAGCAAGTACTACTGGTTGCTCTGAGTGGTATCCAACTAAGTAGAAAGAGGAACCTGATATAAGCTCTTTCCTCGAGGATTCGGAAGATATGCAGCGAGGAAGTGATTGAAGAAGAACTGCGTAATCTCCGAAAAACCCTGATGGAAAACGGTTTTCCACCCAGGGTCATAGACAAGAATCTCAAATCTAAGAAGACTTCCGAACAAGTCCAATTCGTTCCAAATAAAATACTTCTGCTTAATCTAGAGTTCAAAGGTGATACTAAAGCAGAAATCCTTCGTAAGCGCCTCTCCAAAGCGCTGAGGAAAACATACTTCGCCGCGAGCCTACACTGACGTTCTCCTGCAAAAAAATGTTCAGCAAGAACGCGAAAGACAAGCTGTTGCATTGGGCCACTTCAAGGTGCATATACCAGTTTACTTGTTCTTGTGCAGCTGAGTACATCTGCCGTACCATGCGCCGACTTGGAGAACGCGCTTGTGAACACTATCCAGCCTGACTCGTAAAAGGAAAACGAAAACATGTATACAGTTCAGTGACAGAGCATCTGGTCAATTCTGGACAATCAGCTTCTTTCGAAAAATCCTTCATAGTAATATACAAGATTCAGTCAAACCTATCAAAGGAAGTGAAATTTAGACATCTGGGCATAGCCGAGGCGCTAGCCATCTAAAAGCTAAAACCCACGCTTTGTATTCAAAAAAAATATGTCCAACCCCTGCCACGGCCATCATAAACAGCTAATTCCTTTGGTAATGACCATCCCATTGACTTTCTTATCTAAACTTCCTGTTTATTCATGTTATTATTATGTTTTTCTAAATCCCTGTTTACACTACCATATTTTCATTCCCGAACTTCGTGTTTATTTTGTCATTTTACTATTTCTACATATTTAATCCCTGAGTGCACAAACAGTTTTTTTATCCAAACATCTTCTCTGCTTTTGCTATTTCTACATTTCTAACCCTCGATTGCACAAAATGTCAATCTTCTCAGTAATTATGATGCTACTTTATTTGAGTTCCATCCGTCCCCCTGTTTATTATGGCATTTTAATTCCTAATTATAATTTTATTAATTTGACCCTTAACTGGAAATTATTCTGGAACTTTCTCACCCACTGGTTATAAATACACTAATGTACAGCCTAGCTGATGACTTCGTTGAAAAGAAAATTTTCTTCGCTGCAACTGCCTTCTTAATAACACCTAAGACAAAAAATCTCAATTCTCCTCAACTTTGTTAAAGCAATTCCTATCAAACGTCTTAAACGCGACTTATGTGTTCAGGAAGAAGTGGTTATCAGTCTTTCTTGCACTAGTAACTGGATGTCTTTATTTATTTGTTTTTAATTTTTGATTAACAGCTTGACTCCACACTGTATTTTTGATACAAGTATGGAATTTTCAGCCTGTGATATCGGTAGCCCGAATTTTGCAGGTCGACCATAGATATCGGTGTGCGTCGGCAGGGGATCAAACCTCGGACCATCTGCATGGTCGGCGAGGGTCCTAACCACTGTGCCACTGACGCTCCCTTTTATTTGATTACATAATCTTTGACTTTAAATTCATTCCACTTTAATATAGTGTAGTTTTACTTGTCTCTTGTTTCTATGATTTAAGTTGAATTCAATACACTGTTACCCAATTTATAAATTACTCATCATCTAATGCATCTCCCCTCTATCTATTACGTAACTCTTCTACCATTGTATGCATAGATTTACTTTGTTTAGAGTTAAACTCTCTGTGAAAAAAAACTATATAGGGGTAATTTTTTGAGCACTGTTCACTAATGTGAGAACCTCGTGTTAACTAACACCGTGTAAAATTTACACGTTAAAACTTTTCTGTACATAAACTTAGTAACTTATTTAGGCTGTAAGCAGATGACGAGAAGCCAACAAAATAAATGATGGTACGATGTTATTCTGCAAAAGCTGTTGTTCTTGCCTTACTCAGAACCTAAAAAGGTGAGAGAACTAACATGTCAGCAGGATAGAAAAACTGAAAACCAGAATTTCTAAAATCGGCATTTACCGTGATACCTTGGAGTTATTATTATTATTAGGCTTAGCTATTCAACAGAAAGTTTTATTTAATTAATTCAGTAGAGCATGATGATGAAGTTATCGAAAAGAGTATTCTTTGTTCAGTGACCAATCTTTTGAATATTCAGTAATTTTCCAGTTTTGATTTGTAGGGATTCGGCTGACTAACTTCAGGTGTGATCACGAAGCGGCTTCAGTTGGAGATCAAATATAGGACCTTCAGGTTCCGATGTGAACCCGTTGAGCATTCAGCCACTGGGATAGAATCCGATGGTCAGCCCATGAAGAACCTTAGAGTGGGACGAAACAATTGTCCATTACTTTCTGGTTATCAAGGGTCCCCTAAATGAAGTCACTTTGTGATCCAAACTTGAAATTAACTGAGTTATATATTTTGAAAGACATCTGACATTTACCTTTATCAGCCTAGATTAACTGACTGATGTATAAATATCATCACCTACCAATGAATCTGGGTATTTTCCCTTATTCATTCATACTAAACAGAAACCTCAAGATGGTCAAATTACCGACTCAAGGAGTACGAATAAAAGTTGTTATACATGAGAATCAAAGATACGTTGGCTAAAAAAGAAATTATAGCAGAATAAAGCACTGCCACCTATTTTGATACACCACACTACATAGCACATTTATCAAAATCTTCTTATAAATTGGCTAGATACTGCCAATGTGAATTTATAAACTTAGTTAACTGTATATTAGCTGTAAAAACAAGGTTACGCATTCAATTAAATTTTAGTCATTCTCTATTCATGTGATCAGTTTCATCTACTTTGGCTCAACATGCCATTGTTTTATGAGCTTCTGTAATTCAGTGGTAGGATGCTCACCAGCCACGCACGTGGTTCTGATTCTGTTGCCAGTTGACTCACTCGCAATCGCCACCCAGCCGGCAGTAAGTCCGATAAAGATGGAAGGTTGGACGTGCGGCTAGTAACCTCAACCTATAGAAAAAAACAGTACCATTGCTTGGTAGAAAGCGGCGACGTGATCAGTTTCATTTCATTTACAATTTCTATTTGTATAAATGATCTCAAATCTATCTAATATCAAGCATCCTTGCATAAAGCTAGGAATGAAGCAGCTTAGCTGAAATTAATCGTAGCTGTCACTTGTATGTCTAAACAAGGTAAATATGAAAGCCTTTCGAATTCTGTCAGTGAGTTCAGCTGTGATTCAGTATCTGATCTCGTATTTGATTCATGGTTCAGCTGTTACGTAGACGTTTTTTGCATTGAATGTGCACTGCTCGATGGCGCTATCAAAGTTTAATGACTTTTACGAAAACCTGGTACTGTCGAGCACAAGAAATATTTGAATTTCATTTTGACAAAGAATCCCAGAGAATTATCTTTCGATGATACAGTCACCGTTTTATCTCAACTGTGTTGGTGAGCAGTCCCCCATGTTCACTATTCGGTACCAATGTCTTCAGTTTTCAAAATTACCCTACAGTGATTATGTAACCTATACTGGCAGAGCGAACAGGGAAGCTCGCCTACGTAAAAGCGACGAGGTAGAGAATGATGGGAAAATCATGGATAGATTTTTTCTGCTTTATTGTTCTACATCCAATCTTTCTGTCTCAAATGAGTCATCTTCATTGGGAATTACTTTTGGTCAGAAAAACAAGGCTTTATCAAACAGATCCAAGAAGAAACCCTAGAATTTTTAAGGGGCGGGGTGGTGAAAGGAAATAGCTAAAAACAGAAATCAATATTTTATGCCAGGGGCTGTGGAATTCGTTTTGTAGATTGGATGACCTTACATTCTGGTGCAAAATTTCATCATATCTTTTTGTTACCTTTGTCCTTCACTAAACAGTCATACTTGTTTATTTATGGCTTAAATTTCTGAGGTTTGTAAATTTTATATATGACATATTTTGTCTAATAAATGATTGGTAATCGTGGTTGTCATGTTTGTTGTAGTCTTAGTTATCATTGTCGTCGTCGGTCAGCCGTCAGTTTCTTAACCGTCACAGGCTGTCTTTTTCTTTTGATATTTACGCAGCTCAGTGAAACGGAAGGACATTAGCTGAGTTGTCCATTACGTTCAGTGTTATTATTCCTAAGTTCAAGTCCATTCTATCATATTAATTTTCGACTGGATCATACCACTTGGCGACGGGTTCATATCATTACTGAAACTGTAGAAAGGCTTGAAGACTTACATTTCATTCGGAAGGTGAATGGTTAAGCAAAAATCTGGTGCTTTTATTGTTATTGCAGTAAGGGTTATTCCTCAGAGTTCCGATTGAATCACAAGGTTTCAGTACCACACCTCTATTTCACTCTATTACTTTCAGTTGTCTTTAGCTATCTCCACAATTTCCTATAAGTCCTCAACTTCTTCGCATACAATCTCCTTTGTTTCTCAAATCTTTGTTTCAAATCACAGAAAATACCAATTGAGTCATGAAGCAAATAAAAGACGAATTCAGCGAAGAAAATTTTCTTTATCGATGAAATCATCTTCAGAGGCTGTACAGTCGTATTTATATTTACCAAAAATGTATAGTAGTCTATTGTTGAATAATAGAAGGTGACATAATTGATATAATTACTCAGAAGTGGTTTTAGAAGTAAAAATTAGAAGTTGTAAATTACGTGGTACTCAATGGCACAAAGATAGAAATTTGATAAGGTTGAAATTGCTATTGAGTGAGAGTAAAGGTATTTGAGTGTCAATTAAACAAGTGTGAAGAGGGTGTGAAAATGCACAAAAGGAACATATGAGAGTGACAATAGTGAATTAATTATTAAAGCAAAAGCAAACTAAAAGTAAAATTAAAAAAGAAAAGAAAAAATCAAAATTTTTTCTTACAGGGAACGACTAGTGAAGAGGTTTAGACTAAGGCAGAATAAGAGACTGGACAAACTTTTTCTGAATACAGGGTTCAGGGTTGTATTGATGAATTGCCAGCGCTTCCGCCATACACAAAGCCAAAACCTAACGCCTTATGTACTATTTGGCCTCAACTTGAAGATGATCTTGAAATTCAACTCTGATGGAGCTACATGGCTTGAGTTCACCAAGTGCTCGAGAATTCAGCCAGTAATTGTCTTGCATTGTCCTCTTACTAACCATGTCGGATAATGTTCAGAGATTCATTTGAAAAGTGTGTGCTTCGTGCGGCCAATATAACTAGCTTCACACGAGCAGGTGAATTTATAAACACACATTGAAGTGGTCCAAAGTGGCAGTTTATCCTTCACACATCCGTTGATCATTTGTCGGCTGTAGAACAATGGAACACACACGTTTCAGTGAGAGGAACATTGGTGAAAAGGGAAGTAATATCCATGGATATCATTTTCTTCCTGGATACATTAGCATCACTCATTGAATCGATGAATTCAAATGAATCTGAAACACTATGCTTGCAGAGGTTATTTCTGATGGGTAGGAGAATGTCTGCGGGCCATTTGGCAGTAGCGCGATATAGGAATTTGTCATATCCAAAACTAGATGTAGTGGCACGTTCTCTTTGTGCACTTTCGGCAAACCATATAAATGGGGAGTCATGGAACCTGAGGGTCATATTTGCTTAAATAATTCAGAGCTGATAGGCAATTCGTTCTTCATCTTCTTCAACATTTGTGTTATCTTTCATTCGTTTCTCATTTCTGTTCCACTCCAGTGTCTCGCGCGTAACGTTACTCAACGGTTCAATCCACCTCTGATTCCTTTGGTAAATTTTCTAGGCTATGACTTCTTGGGTGGTTCATCGCCAGAGTTTCCTTTTGCTAAGCAGCTGGTAATGACAGTTAGCAACCTGCTGGAAATGCTTCCGATGACATGATCCCCAAATCTCTGAACCACACACACACACACACACACACACACACAAACACTGACTTTACCATTGATGCTATAATGATACCTTTTGTCAGTTTTCAAGATGTAATCTAAATCACTTTTAGTCATTTTATCTGTACAAAAATATTTTATAAACTTAGGGATCTACAGTAAATTTTAAAAAAATTCAATCGAATAGTTTCTCGTTAAGAAAAAGGTTCCACTGTCTAGACCACAGTAATCTACATCATATATTTACAGTAAGCCTAATTGACAGATTTAATGACGTAAACATTCATCACGGAATGAAAATCATATTATAAGGCAAAAAAATAAAAATTAATTCAAACCCACATAGTTTTATATTTTCTCACAACACACACTGAACTTTGAAATTCTTTCGAGAAATAAAAGATGTATTGTCACTTCGCATGTCTATGCACACACTTACACACACACACACACACACACACACACACACACACACACACGCTCAATATACACATTCTGTCAAATATATAAAATAAAGATACTGCACTTGTAATGTTAGTATATAAATGATGCTAGTAGTATTAGTAGAAATAGTTATAAACGCGGTAATGCATCAGTTAGAATCGGCAAACACAATTCAATTTGCGCTCCAATTTTAAAATAACAATTTTGATAGTTTAATACACTAAAACACACTATTTACTAGAAGATTTATCAAATGATACCTTTTTTTAAAAAAAACACAATACTGTGTTCATCTCTGTATTTAATTCGCTTTATATCTTTAAAAAAATAAAAATCAGTTTATCAACGTCATTAAAATGTGGATTTAAAGTGAAATGCTTAACAGTAGCATTGGTATTCGCTCAAGAAACTTAGGTTTTGTGAGCGGGAAAATAATTATCCAGAGAAGTTTAGTAACCAGAATATGAATTTAAAACCGAGGCAAGCTAATGTATCAATAGCTTCGAAGAAACTCATGTTCTTAAAGCACAAGTTCCTCCGTGATAATATGATGAATTCAGTTCAGTAGAAGTTCATTGTCTCTTCACAACCACTAAAATTCGATGTTCGGAAGTTACTGGTGCACCACCTATTTTCACCTCCTCTATGTTTATCTATCAGTTTGACTGCTCATGTGGAGTATATTACATCAAGCATACAATTAGGCATTTTCACCGTCAGATTTCCGAACATCGTCTTTCATGGTTAAGCAAGGAACAGCCAACTCTGTTTTAGTTCATTTCATAGCAACTGGATACAAAATCGACGTTATAACGCATTCAAAATTATATACTGTATTCCAACTGATCCTAATTTTGTCTTACGAGGTCGTCTTCTATATATAGCTCAATCTATAGGAATCAACCTTAAAAAACCTAACTTATGTGTTCAGAAGAAGTTCATTTGAAAGCTTTCCTTACCTTGTCCATTATTGTTTCAACTATCTTTAATTGTTGCGTAAATATTCGCCTTAATTTTATTGGATATCCAGTTCAGTACTGCATTTTTATGCTTATCGTCACTTAAAGATTGTTTTTAACAATAATGCATCGATATTATTGACTCAATATTACTTGAAACAGTAATGTTGCTAATAACAATAAGGCTGTAGAACCTAGTGAAGAAGTCATCATGAAGAATATTCTTTGTTCAGTAATCAATCTTTTGAAATTTCCAGTGGCCTTTAAGCAGTTAAAAGTCCAAAAAATAAAGCGTCAAAATAAAGAAAACTAGAGCAACGTTTAATGTTAACAAATACTCAGAAGAGGATAAAGCAACAAGATATTTTCTGTAGCACGGTTTTAGTTAAATTATTTAAAAGTACATTTCTTAAGCTACACTTAACTAAATGAACATATGTGACTTTCGCATGCATAGCTTAACCTCGCCTAGCTTACCAGGCTGCTAGTTTTCTAGCCGGTCACAAGCCTGGGTAAAGAGGGAGAGGTTGGCGTGGTGCTAGCCATGTCTGACCCCACAGTTAGCTTAAGCCACGTGGGACGGTGTAGACCTCCTGGTTGGGGTCCTCAAGATGGTGAAAACCAATGGCTGGAGACAATTGGTGACCTGGCTAAAAATCGTTCTCAATGACAGCACAGATGTATCCACTCCTTGTGATTTATAATATCCAATAAAACTATATTGTTCTTCGATATTACTATTCTTTTTGCCTCACATCTCTGCTTACTGCCTCTATTTCGCATTTATTTTTACTCTCTTGTTTTGCGTTGTGTGGGATAGTGTAGGGATAGTGGCGACTCGAACGACTGCACATCGGTGCAAAGTCCTATGTTGAAACCAGTCAGTCAGTGCCCTACAAAACCAATCAAACTGCTACAGAAACTTCAAAATACAAGAAAATAATAAAAATGCAAATCCATTTAAAAAACAAACTTATTCTTCAATGGAATAGGAGAGGCAAAATGACACAGCGGGCTGGTGAAAGCAGGCCTTCGGGAAGCCAGTCAGCAAGCCGATATGTCTTCTCTCGATGAAACCAAGAATAAGAAAGACGACGTGGAATGTCCACACAATGTACGAGGCTGGCTGGGAAGGCCGACCATGTAACCAAAGAAATGAAAAGATATTGTATAGAAGTGCTACGAATCTGCTAGAGCAGATGGAATGGATGTGGACTGTCGAAATTGTCATCTGGTGAGTCAGGAATCTCTTCCGGTCTGGTCATATAGACGACAATCACGAGCACACTGAGGTAGTGAGTCGCTATTATGATGTCACAATTAGCAGCCAAAGCACTAATGCATTGGGAACCAATCTCCTCTAGGATGATGATAGCAAGATTCAACTCAGAAGGAAGGAAGGAATGTTACAACCATCCAATGCTACACACAGTGCTACAAACAATGCGAAACCAGTGGAGAAGAATGAAGATTTTTATAGACAATTGCAAAGTGTAATGGACAACATACCGAATGGTGACATCAAAATTCTCATGGCAGACGTGAATGCCAGTCTAAATGGGAGCAGATAATACTGGAAGAGAACTCATCATGGATCAAGAGGCTCTGACTTGGAGATATTAATGAAAACTCAGAACTCTCCGCAGACTTCTGTGCTTTCAATGATTTGGTGACCGGAGGGAGCGTGTATAGGCACAAGGTTATACACAAGGCAGCATGGATTTCGCCTGACGGACACACCAAAATCAGATAGAATTCATCTCAATGCTGCTGGGGGAAGTGGAGACGCAGCTAGTCTGCCGAACACAAAGTCGAGAAGAGGAGCTGATGTGAACTCAGGTCATCATCTAGTTCAAGGAACCTTTAAGGTGAGGCTCTTGTCCACCCCAAGTAAAATACTAAGTCACATTATCCTGGGGAAAATAAAAGAAGCGCTGGGTACAGAACTCCGCCAGCTCGCTGGAACAAGCTAGATTCAGGAAAGGCAAATCTTGTGCTGATCAAACTACAGCTCTTCACATCGTCATCACAGGACAAAGCACACAACGGGAGTCGAATTCCTCCCTATCTCAACTACATCAACTTCGTAAAGGTCTTCGACAGACAGCGTTAACTGAGAATCCATGATCAACTCTTAAAAAACAAAACCATCCTTACAAATCAAACTATAGAAAGTGCGATATGCCCCTTCATCAACCTGAAATCTGTTTGGAAATCTTCTACGCTCATCATAAGGAACAAGATTCGCATTTTCAACACCAATGTCAGGCCGGTCCTTCTATACGGGTCACAGTGTCATGAAAAGAAGTTCCAACAGGCCACTGCAGACTTTCACCAACAGATGCTGGCCTTTGCTTGCTCCATAATGAAGTTCAAATGGCCAACAACAATTAGTAACAAGAACTCTAGGAACAAACCAACCAAGAGCTGATCGCTCACCAAATATGTAGGACGACGTGGAGATGGATTGGGCATACAGTGAGGAAACCGTCAAATTACATCCCGCGCCGGGCCAATGCTCGAGTGGGATGTAAATGGGAAGCGACGAGTGTATCGTCCTATGGTGTAATGGAAGAGATCTTGTGAGGAAGAGATGAGAGAGTTTGGGCAATCATGGACCAAGGTGAAGGGGACAGCATCAAATAGAATAAAATGGAGATGTGTTATTGAAGCCCTATGTTCCACTCGGAACCTAAGGAAATAATAAGGTAATGAACTGCATAGCTTAATGTCACAATGTACAGTTATATTTAAATACTTCCAAATGTTTTTATAATAATCAAAATCAATCAGTGTAATGCATCAGGAAGGATACCGATGAAGGCTTTTTTATCTTACTAAAAGATGTTTTATCCGTTCATCGATCGATATTACTAAACTCTAGGATTTCTCATTTTTCAGTTAGGTCCTAATTCAACTGCAACTGAACGCTTACTGTTTGCTTACATTACTTAACGTCATTCAATAGGTCTCGGGAACACTAGGCTCCATCAAATATTTCTTCATACAAAAAACTTGAACATACCTGGATTGGGGTATGTAACAATCACTGATTCCCAATGGTTTTCTAAGTGGTATCAATCCGTAATCAAACTTGTATTCCATCAAATCTCAACAAACTAACTCTAACTAACCATTTGAAACGATACACTTTAAGTTAGTACTATTTCTATCGTTTGTTTTCTCCTCTCACCAGGACTTTGCACTTTTTAAAGCTTTTGTCATGCAATGTATATCAAATGATGATTACCGCAACAGCAAAGAACAGACACCACCTTGAAACAGCCAATCAGATTCTTCTAGGTGAAAAGTGGTACTTAATTTACAAAGTGTATCTACGATATATATTTGTGATTAAAACGAATCGTATAGGGTATATATCTCGAATATGCTCCAAAAACTGGTCGCAGATTCTCTTAGAAGTGGTAATAGACATATTAAACTACTGTATTCTCTATTTCTCCAGTTGTAGTAGATACTGGTTACATATACGCAATATATTATTACTAAGGGAGAACTTTGATTTCGAGAAGAAAGTGTCTAAAAATCACCAATTATGTACGACTTATCAACTTATACAAACTTCCCCATATAAAGTGGTTGCATCTGAATGTATAACCATCTATGGCCCGGCAATACTTTTACAGAGTCATTATTCCTCTACATATGCATGTTTTAGTCTTCCCTATCAACCCATTTTCCACAGAGAAGTCAAAAACCTAATGTAGGGGACATTCTCAACGAGGATTATGACTAGCAACCATTTGTAATGCTGAGCTATCTGATTGGTCAAATTAAGTGGGTGCGTACTGATGAAGAGTCCCAAACTAGGACGAAACAGTTATCCAGTACTCCCAGGTTTTCAAATTGTTCTCTAACCAATGTCAGCTCATGATGGAATCCTGTAACAAATCAAGGTCATTTAACTTTGGTGTCTGTTGTTTACTCTTGCCATGATTACGTATGGTAGAGATTTTAATGTTGACTGTTTCAAAACTGTGAATCCAGCATTCTCTAGTTTACAAACCTTTCTATCCTAACAATTCAGCATTTAAAGCAGGTTACATAAAAAACTCAATGTAGTCTTGGTTATTCTATACCTAGTGAAAGGATATTGTCTGTCTAACTTCTGATTAATCCCTATTTTTCCAGAGACTAAGAAGGTTTTGGCAAAAAGAAACATAAATTCTAGTTAAAATTTGACCGGAGAATTTAGTCATAAACGACTGTCACGGGGTGTGTATGTGTGTGTGTGTGCCTACAACCTCACACTTCTACTCACAATTATGTTCAGTATTGATTAGGTATGTTTAGCAGTGTAAAGGTGAATGCTTTAATGCGATAGCTTAAATGTCTGAATTGCTTTCAACAACAGCAATAGAAAAAAATTCGCGTCCTCTTTTAGACAAAGGATAATTTATCTGATACCAGAGATTATCGTTCAACCATCTATTTTTTCTTCTAAATATGATACCAAGTTATTGTCTTCTTCAAAGTATTATGTCTCAATCAAATATAGGCTTTGAGTATCAAATTGCATACTATTTCATATTGTTAGAAAAAAAAAGCATACACCAAAATGTCAAAATGTTGACAGGCAGTATGTGATTATCCGGGTTTATTATTATTTTTTTTGTATTGACAATTTGGAAGGTTCAGACATGTTCTATTGTATGAATTGTGCATGGTTGTTTAGCTTTTTACAAATACAAAGATTATACGTCAATAAATTGAAATTTATATTTTAAAAAACAAGCTAATAAATTCAAAATGAAAGCATTCCTTCCACCTCTGATGTGAGATTAATTTTAACCTGTAACTAACTAAAAGAAAAGGTGATAAATGCTTCGGAATTCAAGGATATATGAAAGAAAACATTCATTCATCATAGGTATGGCTTACTAGGCAGATGCTTGTATCATATTACTTCGCTTACAGTCAAAATCTACCAACGAAATCAGTCTAATCTCTATAAAACTAACTAATACCTTAGCATTAAGTATAAAATTTGAATTCAACTATTCAATAATCATATTTTCTATTGTATTTAGCACTGTCTGTGTCAAGCACCATTTATACTCTGTTGACTCACATTCTTTCCAAAACTTCACTGTATTCGATACGGTCAGATAGAGCAATAATATAGTAGTGCCTTGAAAATTAAATTAGCGCGGTAAACCGTTCATACGTGACTATATATTGTATACGAAGGATTTGGTGCCAGAAACTGAAATAATGCGAAGATTTTTAGCATGGGATGAGAGATAGATACTTGATATTTTATAAGCTTTGTTTACTGATTGCGGTTGTCTTATCACCTAGCCATGATAACTACAATCTTGAATCCACTAATCCTTGTGTAAATTCCTTTCCTTAGAGCCTAGAGTCTTATTCGACAGAGTCTAATCATATCAACATTCTTGACATACTTTTATGCTACTAAAATCCAGTATTCTTTATTTTTATTTTTGATTACAGCTTGATTCCACACTGTATTTTTGGTACAAGTATGGAATTTTCAGCACGGATATCGGTAGCCGAAATTTTGCAGGCCGACCATAGATATCAGGTATGCGTCGGCAGGGGATCGAACCTCGGACCATGTGGATGGTCGGCGAGAGTCCTAACCATTATGCCACCGACGCACAGTCCCTTTTAGAAATTTAGAGTGTCTGCAGCTTCCGACTAAGCGAAGGCATGTATCTACAGACGATAAAAAATCTGAAATTTATCAACTTAAACTATTATACAGTGAATTTAACTGAATTTTAGATTTTCCCGTCGATTGATTGGACCGAAGTGCTCGGTCTCATGACCCGTTGCACAAGAGGTGGCTCTTGTGGCCCAATTGGTCTAGTGGATAACGCTTTGGCGTTTGAAACTATAAGCACTGAGTTCGAGCCCAGTGCGAACATCATCACTCACCAGGAAATGCAGGTAGATCCATCTGACGACTCCCAAATAGGACGAAATGAGCGTCCTAGATTCCACTACTAGTCACCATCCACCAATTATATTATACAGTGATGTTAGATCTTCAGCCGATTTCTTCGTAATATAGTTATCACAACTGCCATGGAGATAAGGTAAACACAACAACAACACTGTCCACTTATCCTTAGCAATTCACTAATAAATTATGGCGAATCAAGGCAAAAAGACCAAAATCGTGTTCAGTATACAAACAAACTCTAGAGAAGCAGAAAAGAAGAAGCGATCGGAATCAAAATACATTGTAAAGCCGTGAAGACTGAATCATTTCAGTGGCTACATTCCTTGCACAATAGAATGGAAATTACTAACGTCAAAGATGTTTCATTATCATATGTGGTGATTGACTATTTCTATCTTTGTATTGTTTAAATACTTACTGTTGATTGTTAATATTTTCATATATGAATTGCATAATAATTCCGCTAAATACAAATTCCTGACTTCTGCCCTCTCTGTGTTTTGTTTGGATTCGTGTAATTCGGTCATCTCGAAATACTAATATTACAATTACAATAAATTACTACAAATTGGCGTCGCGATGGAGCTAAGTAACCTGGGAAAATTCCCCATTAATGGGTCTCCGCGGGAGATTGCTGATTATTTGGAATGCTTCGATGCGTGGTGCATTTCAAAGAATGTTCGGGATGACAAAATACCTGCTCATTTCATCACTACTATTGGGCTTGATGCATATAGCCTGGTGAAGAATCTGGCGTTTCCAGATAAACCCATTTCTCTGTCATATGACAAGATCCGTGAACTTCTGACAAATCACTTTCATGTAACTACATTTGAGACCAGAGAGAGGGCTCACTTCAACAAACTGGTACGTTCTCCCAACCAGAAGATTAGAGACTTCATTCTTCAACTTCAAATTCAAGCCTCAAAGTGTAACTTTGGAGATCAGCTGCATACTCAACTACGTGATCGTCTAATTGCTGGAATCAATATTCCTAAGTTAGAGAAAGAGTTAATTCAGATTCCTTCTTGTACGTTTCAAACTGCTAAAGATGTATGTATTACATATGAAGATGTCAATAATGAATACTCTGCTCCCACTACGTCAGTATCTGATGTTATGCTTTCTAAAGTCGAAAATACAAGTGTTCATGGAAAGCAATCCAAACTGCCGTCCACAGGTAATAGAATGCAGCCAGAGATCAAAAACATTAAACCGTGTTTATCCTGTGGAAAGTTACATCTACGAAGCACTTGCCGTTTTCGGAGTGCTAAGTGTCACAAATGTGGTAAAGTTGGACACATCAAGACTGTGTGCAGAAGTTCGAATACATATGTTACTGAGAATCCTGATAATTCTTCCAATTTATCTGGTAAAATGCAGTCGATGTCTCTTTCAACTTTTCCCAATACTCAATCTCATCTAATGAGAACCTTCACTACAAGTTCAGGCAAGTCCCATTGTTTTATAATTGATACTGGGAGTACTGAATCTATAATTTCTAAGAAAGATTTACAATCGATTTGTAAGAATGTCCAGATAGACCCTACTACTAGTTCAATTACAGGCATAACTGGTCATAAATTACCTCTTATCGGTGCTACTAACATTTCTTTGAAATCAGACAGTGGTAATTTTGTAAATATTCCCTTTCTTGTTAGTGAATATGGTCCATCTTTATTGGGATTAAAAGCCCTTAGATTGTTAAATGTCGAAATTTCACTTTGTACTGAGTTGTTTGATGAATCTTTGTTCAGAGAATTACTTCTCCAATGTTCAAAGAGTGTAGGTGGTATGAAGATTCAGCCCATCCATCTTGAAATAGAGGGTGATCCTATCTTCCTGAAACGCCGATTAATTCCATATGGATTGCGAGATGCAGTTAAGAAAGAGTTAGACAAGTTGGTTGAGCAAGGCATACTTATGCCAGTTGAGTCTTCAAATTGGGCTACTCCTATTGTTACGCCACTAAAGGCTGATGGAAAAACACCTAGAATTTGTGGTGACTACCGCCTTACACTCAATAGTCGTCTACTACAGCAAAGTTGCACTACTCTAGAAACTGAAGACATTCTCTACAAGCTACATGGCTCAAGATACTTTTCCAAAATAGATCTAAAAGATGCCTATTTGCAAATTCCTCTTGATGAGGCGTCTAGTGCATTAACAACCATTAATACTCCATTTGGATTGTTCAAGTATAAGTTCTTGCCTTTTGGTTTAAAGGTTTCACCTGCAATATTTCAAAATGTAATAAATCAGATGATAGATGGATTAGATGGTGTTGAGTCATACCAAGACGACATTATAGTTCATGGTCCTAATATCGAATTGCATAATGAACGTCTTTTAAAACTGTTCAGGCGTTTATGTGAGAATAATGTTCTTGTTAATCCATCTAAATGCCATTTCACTTTGTCGTCTGTATCATGCTTGGGATACACAGTAGACTCCGAAG
Source organism: Trichobilharzia regenti (assembly GCA_944472135.2). Lineage (NCBI taxonomy): Eukaryota > Metazoa > Platyhelminthes > Trematoda > Strigeidida > Schistosomatidae > Trichobilharzia > Trichobilharzia regenti. Next base: position 42,863,275 of record OX235265.1, on the reverse strand, counting down.
GTTTCAGACCTGATGCTAGTCGTTTGGCACCTCTAATTCAAGCACCGTCACCTAATAATATGTCATCGTTGAGATCATGGATAGGTACTCTTCAGTTTTACTCCAGATTCATTCCCAACTTCACTCAACGGTTATCTCCACTTTTTGAGATTGTCTCCAGTAAACAGTTTAAGTGGGAACAACAACATGAGAATATCTTGCGAAAAACTTTGGAGTTTCTTAATAAACAAGCTTTCTTAAGACCTTTTTCATCGAAAGATAAGTCTGTTCTCACTACAGATGCTTCTCCTATGGGTATAGCTGCAGTACTTGAGCAAAATGGACAACCTGTTATTTGTATTTCAAGACGTCTAAGTAAGAGTGAACAAGGGTACTCACAAACCCAGAAAGAAGCTTTAGCAGTTGTATGGGCAATAAGACGCTTGCACAAGTATCTCTTTGGTACTAAGTTTCACATAGTTACTGATCATCAAGCTTTGAAATTCATTTACAATCCAGAAAAATCTTTGAATAAATCATCTGCTGCTATGGTTCAAAGATGGAGTTTAGAACTAAGTGCATATGATTACACTATTGAACATAGATCGGCAAAGGATATACCTCATGCAGACTTCTTATCTCGTTATTCATTATTTGAAAATATTGCTAATGATACTGATTGCTTATTAGTCCAGCCGTTACCGGTGGATCGAGTTCGACTTATAAATGATACTCGGAAATATTACGGATGTGTTATAAATGCAACAAAAAGAGGTTGGAATGTTCAGTGTAAGCGAAGATTTCCAGACTTTTATAAGCGAAGAGATGAGATTTCAGTCCATCCTGAAGGATTTCTATGTCTGAATGACAGAATTATTATTCCTCCAACATTAAGATCTGCGATTTTGGATGATCTACATTCTGCTCATCTAGGAGCTGATAAGATGAAATCATTAGCACGCCTAACATGCTGGTGGCCGGAAATTGATGCTGACATTAACAAAAGATCAAAGAGCTGTTCTAGCTGTTTACATAAAATGTCCTATGGGAAGTCATCGTGGACACCGTGGCCTGCATCTTGTGAGGTTTGGCAGCGTATTCATGCAGATTACTGTGGTCCATTCTTAAATTCATATTATGCTTTAGTTATTGTGGATTCTTATTCTAGATGGCCAGAAGTCATCATTACAGATAGTCCTAATGCCAAATTCACTCACAGAGCGTTGAGAAAGATTTTTAGTCGAGAAGGAATTCCAGATGTCTTAGTTACTGACAATGGTACTCATTTTACGGAGAAGAACTTCAATGATTGGCTCAAACATATAGGTTGTCGTCATTTGTACACAGCACCACGTCATCCTCAGTCAAACGGGTTGGCAGAAAATTTTGTACGAACATTAAAGAGTGCTATAGCATCAATGAGTCCTCAAAATTTTGATGAGCTAGAGAGATGTGTGGATAACTTCTTACTTCAATATCGCAATGCGGAGCATACAAGTACCCGTGAAAGTCCTGCAAAACTATTCAAATCCCGAATTCTCAGAAAGCATCTGATGTCCACGACTTCTGATGTACATTATTACAGAGGGAATGATTATAGACCTTCTATTGGTATCATACTACAAAGAATGGGAAATCGAATGGTGAAGATATTAGACATCGAAGATAATTCAGTTCATAACAGACACTTGGATCAAGTGAGAATAAATGAGGTAGGTCGTTCCGATTATGATTATAATGACTCCGCTACTAATCCCGACTTTGTAGATAATTCAGAAATAAGTCTAGATGATACTGATGGAAATGATATCACCGAATCAGTTAGAAGATCGCAGAGACTGGCAAGCAAACCGCGATATCATTATAAATACGCAAGGAGACATTCAACGTGTGGCGGATGTGGTGATTGACTATTTCTATCTTTGTATTGTTTAAATACTTACTGTTGATTGTTAATATTTTCATATATGAATTGCATAATAATTCCGCTAAATACAAATTCCTAAATTCTGCCCTCTCTGTGTTTTGTTTGGATTCGTGTAATTCGGTCATCTCGAAATACTAATATTACTATTACAATAAATTACTACATCATATTAAGTAAATTGGAGTAAAATGGTGGATAATCAGTCAGTCTCTTGCAACAACCATTTCACCCTCTAGAAAGGAATAAATTTCTTCTCATGCCTATTCTGTATCAATACTGTCTGTGACCTGTAAATTAAAATGAAACAGGTGCTTGCTACTGCATAGGGTAACCTTCATACGTATGTACCTAGTTGACTTAGTAACCCAACTGTATTTTGACCTGACAGAGAACCTATTCAAATCTTCCATTTCTGAGTCTATGTCGACAAAACAACTGAAATGTGGAATATGCATACACCATGGGACTTCAGTTACCCTGGTAACTCTCTTCTTAGTAAACATCTGTCTTCTAGTTACATCACTTTGTTCCAGTCCCCCCCCCCCAACAACTTCACTTTCATACTAGACTTAATTTTTGATCCTTGAACTCTAGTCAGTGTATAACATCGCTGCCTTTTCACTGGAATTTCTGTACATCATATTGCTGATTTATCAATCCAATGAGTTCGAATTACTATATTTCATTGTCTCTGATTGCACAATCATCACTAACTTATCATCAGCCTAGCAACAGATATGTTCATTTTTTTTGTAAAATATTTATGTATTTGTATATATTAATAATTTAAGACAACCGTATCACCCTCTGTTTTGTTTCACTACAACTCTTACCTACAACATTCCTAAGTGAAGGATAAACTCCTGATAATAAATACAACATATCTTAAAATTATATCATAACTTGTTTTATGAAATGTTACAGGTTGTACTTAGCTGACGACGACCAAAGAAATAAAATGAATCCGTGTTATGAGCTGACATCAGTTAAAGAACCATTAGAAAACCTGGGAGTAATGATGCTCACTAGTGGCTGGCCCTATTCAGGTAGTGACCTGGGGTTCTAGTGGGAAGCCATAACCAGTAGGGTGCAGCAACTGGAAGGTAAGGCAATAACTCATCGAAGAAGACATTGCAAAGTGGTCGCGCTGTGTCATGAATTGGCAGAAATTAGAATTCATCGGCCATTTGATCGGGTGAGACTGGCTTAATGGTATAGGAGGTCTACCAGAAGGTCCTGGGTTCGAACCTCGGTGGGTGCGTACTGGTGAAGAGTCCCAAACTGGGATGACGAAACAGCTGGTTATCCAGTACTCCCTTCAGGCTTTTCATTGGTTCTCTAACTGATGTCAGTTCATGCTGAAATCCTCTAACTAGACAAACAAAATCCCTACAAAAGCCAATACTTGAGAATCAATGTTGTGTTGCATCAATATATGTCTTATCTCTTTTCAAATTTATAAAGGGGAATTCATCTATGAAGCGGTCCGAGATGAGGTAATCACCACACAAATAATGCACAATTGCTTAAATGATTGTTGAGTTTTACTGATTCAAGAGTTTTCTGCAAACATTATGCTACTTTCTTACCAGTATAACTAAGTTTAAATATCTCTGAAGTCATCTAATGGATAAATTAAGATTAAAGTAAGCACATGATGTGATACGTCATGATATTTGAAACCTTCACTTTAGATGACAAATTTCATTTTTTGTAGATTGTAATACAATGTATATATAATTAGAACTATTATTGTCTTTCACTTGAGCAATCATAATTGGCCGGCTGGAAAATGACAAACAATGGGTGGCGGCAGTATAAGTCCGTTTTATCGATCAATCTCTTGAAACTTCATTGTGCAGCCATTATTAATACATATCTAAACAGATTTTGGTGACAAAAATAGTCCGTTTGTACCAACTAGTTGAATGTCAGATGACTGGCGTGATAGCTAATGCTTCATTAGTGTGCTTTGTTTCTAGATACACACACACACACACCAGCCATCTCATGAATTCATTAAGCTGGAATGGACACTATTCCCTATACTCATTGTAACATAAGCATGTATTTAATTTGTGAACATATTTCAGTTTTCATTTGGTGAGCATTTTTGTTTTACTTTGATTTACTGCATTTTTTGTTTTTGTTTTAATTTTCTCGATCAAAGTTTTAGTTAATTTTAGTTCTCAGAAATGTTTTGGCATGTTTGTAAAAGAAAAATATGATGACAATTAGAATTGGTGCATAAAACTTTGATTTTATTTTCTCTCTCTTAATTTTCATGAACAAACCCAATCATCAAATCAAATTACCAAAAATTATTCTCTTTGAAAGGTATTTGATGGTAATAATGAGCAGGTATCTGAGCGTGTGCATTATTTGGCAACACCATTTGTTGCTCGTTATGTACATATTCATCCAGTTAACTGGCGAAGTCGTATAGCAATGCGTGTGGGTCTAATCGGTTGTAAACAGAAAGGTTCATGTGGTGCTGGTTTCTTTAGAATCAATAATGAAAGTTCTTGCGGTAAGTTTATGATAGATTAAACTATAAAGTATGTAAGTATAAATGGTCGTTCAGTTTCAAATATGAATATATATATATATATATATATATATATATATATATATATATATGTTAAACCTACACAGTTTCTGCCTAATATGAGGCGTAAACGAAGATAAATCCGTAACTATATGCACATCACAATCGGGAAAAAAGTATCTGTTTATGTTTACTGAAATACCATATTCTTTTCTCAGTACATTATTCTTTTTATGCGTACAAGAGTCGATGTGTTTTTCTGTAGAAAAACAAATTTATGTCACACCACTCAAAAGTTTAAAAGATACCATTGTGATGAAAGTTGTCTATAAATCTTTCCGTTCCATCAACCGAAATCTTCAGCTGAATGTTAATCTAAAACACAAGACTCGTCTAAGGCATGGTACTCGAATCGTGAGTTGTCTGGGCGAATCACAATCAAAAGCATTTTTAAGGTTAACTAGTAAGAAGAAATATGTCAAAATAATCTAAACTCTCAAACAAAGAACTCACAAATACTCAGCGCATAGTAAAAGAACTCTGAATAAATAAGTTTCAAGAGAGAGTGGAACATAAGGGAAATATCTACAACACATATACTTTAGAACAAGACATATACGCGAACAATACTGTTGTTTTCAATTAGATCTTCATCAGGCTTTACTCTAATTTACATAGATTTATGTATAAGAAATTTAAACCAATGACGGTGATTTTGTGGATCAAATAATAATAATAATGTGGTAAATGTTTTGAACGTAGTTAATAACGATGACTGTAATGATAACAAAATAGTGATAATAAGGTTTATGCAGGTGGCGATAAGAATTATATGTGTATATGTAGACAATTCAATAAATAAATTAGGTCAAATCTTAAAAGTTACGTAATACTAAAGGTGAAGTGGACAGATAATCAGACTTTAAATAAATATCATAAAAATACGAAGGAGATGGAAAATAAGAAAGGGTGCGATGGTTTTGAATAGAATTCACCTAGGCCAAGGAACAGACAAAGGTAGAATAAACTTCTTTTCTATGCAAAGACTAAGATTGTTCTCTTGAATTCCCACAGCTTCGGCTATGTGTCAAAGACGGATTCGAATTCCGTTCGAAAAACTCGATGGAATGCGATAGATAACTTTGAAGGCACTATTTTTGTCCACTTGGTGACCGATATCAATCAAATGAGCCAAAATAGAACTTCGTATAGATTTTATTTGACCTTTTCCGAACCATGAAGGAAGATGCTCATTATTGCGTTTGTTAAGCTGTCTAGTTGTTCGTCCTATATAACTCTCTGCACAGGGGCAACTAAATTTATAGATACACATCGAAGTGGCACTGCTAGCTAGGTAGCTTGTCTTTCACTTGTGCAATCATAATTGGACGGCTGGAAAATGACAAACAATGGGTGGCAGCAAAATAAGTCCGTTTTATCGCTCTCGATAATCTCAGATGTAAGACTTCACTAGCTACGTCCCCATTAAATTGCAACTTCATAAGCAGTTATTTCTTTTCAACTGTTGTTAGTTTCTCTTTATTTTACTTCGTGTTCATGTTTCTCCTTACAAATCTACTAGGATAACCCATTTGGACCAGCGTATTTTGGATGTATCCTAACTCATTTTGTAGGGAGTCATCTATACAGATACGTCTTGCTCTGTTCGTGAGGCATCTGACCAAATTGGCTTTGTGTCGGATCGGCACAAAACTGAGGAAATGTGTATATTGTCCTACAGATGTAGGTTTTCTATGTCCAGGTGAAATAGCACCTGATTTTAAGACCTTACTTTCATCGTAATAAAAGTAAAAACGTGAAGTATTAGTTAGATGCTGATTATCTCAGTCAACATAGATGCTGAATGGCAATCATTTTTACATGAATAGAGAATAATCCATAAATATTAGATATTCATGGATCGATAATCTACGCTCACCTCAAAAACATGTATAATTAATTCTTATAACAGCTCAGTAAAAAAGCTATTTAGAAATCGTTAGTGATCTGAAGTATTTAAAGTCTGTACTTCAAATATTCATTAATTTTCTGTGTTATTGTTGCAATATACCCTGACTGAAAGTAAACTGAAAACCTACATTAAATTATCTATTACTTACTGAAACTGAAAAGTTCCAAGAAGTATTATAGTTACTGCTTATACATCTATTGCATTCATCAAATATTGTATCATACAGGTTTGTTTATTTAACACACGTGATGACCTAACTCCTTGCTTTAGTTCAGCTCGTAGTTGCTATTCAAACAATGATTGCAATTTAATTCTGTATGCCCGAATTTGTCTCAGGGATATGTGAACTAATAACATCGCGGATTTATATTTGTTTCAGATAGATTTTGATTCTAATAATAATACAAAATTACCACCGCGATCCCTGTTGTTTGTTATTGATTCAGTGTAAAAGTTCAAGGTATTATTTTCTCTGTCTAATATTTGAACGTTGTCCCAGTCGAATTAATATCCGTGGTTGCCTGCATACAGCGATATGAGGGAGTGAAGACCATATCTTTTGACGGCTAGTTTATATTCATGGATACGAAGATGAAGAGGGCATCCGCTTTGGCCAATGTAGTGTTTTTCGCAGTTGTTACAATTTATTTTGTAGATGATGTTGGTTTTATCTTCTTTCGTTGTTCAGTCTTTTGGTTGACACAGAAATGAGTGAAGTGATTTTGTTGGTTTATGCGCGAAGTCAATTCCTAAAGGTCTGAAGAGTCTTACAGTGATTTCTGAGATGTCTTTTATATATGGCAGGGCGATTTACTTTGTACTTTCCTTGTGGGCCTTTGATTGGGTAGGTTGGCTTGGGAGTAGATGTCTTTTGATAAAGTCCCGTGGATATCCATTCTTTCAGAAGAAGTCTATGAGATATTTTTCTTCCATTTTCCTTAAAGTGGGAGTACTTCAATGAGTCCCGACTCTCTTGAATGGTGTTTGTATACGACTCCTTTCGTGTGTCATTGGGTTGTTGCTGTTGTAATTGAGTATTTCATCAGGGTGAGTTGATTTTCTGTAAGCATGAGATTCTAATTCCCCTGTGGTTACCTGCTTGACTAAGACGTTCAGGAATGGGACTTCGTTCTCGGATTCCCCTTCTCTTGTGGACTTGATATCGTTGAATATATTGTTCTGAGTTTTGTCCAACTCGTTTCTTTTGATTATTACAAATGAGTTTTATTTACGTAACGTATCCAAATTTTGGGTTTGGCTTTTGGCAGGATTATGTTTTCGAGTCTTTGCGTCACTGCTTCTGTGATCAAACCTGATATGGACGATCTCATGGATGTTCCTTTAATTTGCTTATGTATTTAGCAGCTGAATTGGAAATACGTTATTAGGCATAGGTTTATGCATAGAAACGAACTTGTGTGTTGCATTTCTGATCGTTATGGGAGGTGTTCATCGTTGCTGAGTAATCGCTGCATGGTCTCTTTTGCTAGTTTCTATCCAACTGAGGTATATAATACTGTGACATTGAAGGATACCATTATTTAATTGTCATCTATCTGAATGCCCTTGGTTTTCTCTGGAAATGGGATCAAGACAATAGAAAATTTAATGCAGACATCGCCCTTGTCATGCCTTCATTCTGCGCACAAATTCAGCTTAGTATTTAGTGCAGAAAGTAATACAAAATTCAACTATAAAACAGTACAATTCCCTTCCGTCTAACCACTGACTCATGTAAACAGTAGGGTCTGGTCGGCGATAATTTATATAATGTAATGTAATTATTTTTCTTACGAGTCGATCACGGATTGATATCAGTTAGAAAACCATTGAAAACCAGGGAGTACTGGACAGCTGCTGTTTCATCCTAGTTTGGGAATCATCGGCAGTACGCACCCAATGGGATTCGAACCCAGGACCTTCCGGTTACAAGGCAAGCTCGTATACCATTCAGTCACTGGGACCCCATTCAATGGCTCATGAATTAATTAAGGTTAGTCATTAGGCCAGTCGGACTATTCAAAAGGAATATCAAAAGTTCCTAATGATGACAATGGATCTGCGGAGCCACTTAGTAGGGAAATCAGACGACTACTCGAGACTCTATCCAGGAGGAATCAGAAGTGACTAACTAGCAATGAGATTCTCCAACCTCCAGTTAAAATCATCACATGTGATTGTAGATCACCAGAGACATTCAGAGTTAGGTTGCTCATGAATTCAAGTCAAGATACTAAGTCGCATCATCCTGGAGAGAATAAAACAAGCCCTAGATGAAAAACTTCGTCCGGAACAGGCCGGATTCAGGAGAAACAAATCATGTATTGATCAAATCGCCGCTCTACGGATCATCATTGAACAAAGCTTGGAATGGCAGTCACCTCTCTACCTCAACTTCATCGACTTTGAAAAGGCCTTCGACAGCGTCGATCGAGAGGTCATTTGGAAACTACTTCGCTACTACGGGGTCCCATCGACAATTATACATCTCATCCAACAGTTATACGACAATGCTGCATGCCAAGTAATCCACAACGGGAAACTTACGGAAGCCTTCGAAGTGAGGACGGGAGTGAGGCAAGGCTATCTACTATCACCAATGATCTTCCTGATTGCAAATGATTGGATAATGCGACAGACAACGGCAACCAACGAGGGAACAGGCATAAAATGGACTGACACAAAAGACTTGGAGGATTTGGATTTCGCCGATGATATATGTCTGATTTCCCACAAACTGGAAGATATGCAAGTGAAAAGTAACAAGTTGGCAGAAGAAGCATCAAAGATAGGACTTTAAGTGAACATAGATAAAACAGAGGTGATGAAGATTCCTGGCCAACACCAACAGCAACAACAACAGACAACAATCAGCATAAGTGGGAAGAACCTGAAAGAAACAGCCTCCTTCACCTACCTGGGAAGCATCGTCTCAACTACAGACGGAACTGACGAGGATATCAAAGCCAGAATCGGAAAAGCAAGACAAGCTTTCATTACTCTCAAATCTGTGTGGAGGTCAACAGCACTCAGCATCAAAAATAAGATCCGGATTTTCAACTCCAATGTGAAGTCAGTGCTACTATACGGATCAGAGACTTGGCGAGTCATAAAGAGCATCTCAAACAAACTTCAAACCTTCATTAACAGCTGTCTCCGCTCAATACTCAAGATCAGATGGCCAGGAAAGATCAGCAACAGGGATCTCTGGGAGCGAACCAATCAGGAACCGATTGTGAAACAAATAGGCAGAAAGAAATGGTGATGGATTGGCCATACGCTGAGGAAACCATCAAGTGACATCACTAGACAAGCCCTCGAGTGGAACCTGAAAGGGAGGCGGCGAGTTGGTCGTCCAAGAATGACTTGGAGGAGGTCATGCGAGGAGGAGATGAAAGCATGTGGACAGACCTGGAACAGGGTGAAAAAGTTGTCAGAAAACCGAAGGCAATGGAGGTGCGCAGCTGAAGCCCTATGTTCCTCTAGGAACTAAGGGATACAATAATAATAATAATAATAATAATAATAATAATAATAATAATGAATCCAAGTCGGCATACGTCTACAGTAGAAAACAGCTTTATGGAACTCCAGAGATTATTGGAATGTGGTGACAATACATTGATAAAGAGACCGAATCTCGTAATGACAGACGCTTTTGCAGAGGATAAAAGTGTATGGGCTTCTCATCAGAAATGATTTTGATTTGTACAATCAAATGTCTTTAGTCAAGAGCTATCATGACAGTAAATGGTAAGCACTAAATTTTTAACAGCTCATGCACTGTCATCGCTTGTACTGCTTTTGTCAATTAATTCACAATTGTTGTTTTACATACACTTGTAGTGATCTCATAAGAAAGGTTGATTCATCGTCCTATTTGATTTAGACTAACCTCTACTCATTTCAGTGTTTTTCCTTCTTCAGCGTACATTTCCAGCTCCTGGAGCAAAGCTTTTCAAAATAACTAGTAGACTAACAACTACCAATTTACTATTTTACTTTAGAATGGCGGAAATTTCTACTTTTCTGAATCATAAAGAGGTGTTACATTTGTGAGATGACATTACTGTACATTATCCGTAGAAATTGACTATAATCAAAATTTATAATCCATAAACATGCAAGCGGCATGAACAGGCTACTTTACATGTTTTTAACATAAATGAAAGAAAGAAAAGTAGAAATCTTCCCGTTTCTCAAAATCGAAATATCTTAAGGAAATAGTAATCTGATAAACGCAAAAAATATATACATTCATGTTTGTATACTGTAAAGCACGCGGTAACAACTCATCCAGGGGTCACTTTTAGAAACTAAGAAAGTATTATGATCATTGCACCTAATTTTCTGTTGCTTATATTCGACTGTATATCTTCATTACGTCTGTCAGAAACTGTATAACATATTCAAACTTCTGGAGTCGTGAATCCTCATCTATTTATTAAGCCATTCATAAAATACTTCTAGACACTAAAATAAAATGGTAGCATCAAAATGTACATTTGCTCTAATACGCGACTAAAGCGTAACACAATGGTTTTGATTGCTACATAACTCAAGCTTGATCATTTTCACTACTAATCAGCAATGTGAAATCATAATGCACTCAACTTTCATTCAAACAGTTTGGATACTAAAAACAGATATTCAGGAATATCTTACAATTTACAATACATTGAAAACAATCGATAAGCGATGGCTTCTAATATTGATGAAAATAGCTGTTTGAGACGGGAAGTCTAGTGATAAAAATTGGGAACTGAAAGTGCAAGGCAACTGCAGGACGGTTCGACAGACACTAGTAATAATTACAGGAGGAAAATTCAATGCAATGGCGAGATAAGCAATCCTCATACATTCACTATAAAAGACAGGAATATTCATAATGCATATCTGAATACGAACATTAATGCTTAGATACTGTAGTATATAAGTGGTATAGAATGATGGTATATAGCAAGTGATTCAACTTTTAATCAACAAATATATACTGGCGAACAAGGAGACTAGGAAACAACGTAATGTGTAGTTTAGTTTCAACTGAAAGCAAGTAACTCGCAGTAAATTTACAAAACGCAACTAGTCTGTAACTCGTATAAGTATTATTAGCTTTATTCATCTACACATGTACTCGAGTAATGATTTCAGTACACTGTAATCTAAACTAAATAGCCTAAACTAATACAAATAAATTTTGTAGACATTCAGACAGATGTATTACAGGAAAAGTAATGCAAGTGGACATAACCACCTTCGTTGTTAACTGACAAATCATGTCTAAGTTCGAAACATCAAACTATGTGGCTATTCTATACACTAAAAAATAACTTATCGACTAGATATTCTGACTGCTAAAAGTCACAAAGTTCCCTTGCTCATTGACAAGCTGTGGATTTTGTCTTATGTGAGCTAAATTTAGTGAAATGAAATATATCAGTCCATAAAATGAATTATCAAATGAGCTGTTTCTTTTAGTTTGGAACTCATTCTTACCGTATGTAATATAAATACTTTCTAATCTTTGTGGAAATTTCACATTGTAAGAGTACCTAAAATTTGAATGTCAAAACTGAAAATTTCGCGTAACCCTTCACACAAGACAAAATCCTACAATATAATACCGGTAGACAAATAATGGTTTGATAAAACGAAATACACTTGAAAAACAGAAACTAAACACCATTACTGCGAAAACAGTAAGTAGAAATAAAAACGGAAAAAAGCGAATTGAAATTTTAGCTTTAATAAAACTTGTAGAAAGTTCACATTAAAATGTCTGATAACTTAGGTTTCGACGATATCATAAAACTCTATAATTTCTTCAGTAGTTCAGAAGCCTCAGTTTTCGCCTAAATATGTGAGGATTATATTAACCAACACTGGATTACCTCTTCAGTTTCCAAATCGTCTCCTGGAAAGCTTAGGACTTTCAAGCAATACTGTTTTGCCTGAGCATTATCTTTCAGTCTTTGATAAGTTTTCGCTAAATACAGAGAATTGTTCACAAGAGCACCTGGAGCTACTACAACAAACATTTAAAGTGCAGCGAAAGTGAATTACTTTTTTCTGACTCAGTTAGATACTTTAAGGCCTAATTTGTTGGTGAGACTTTTAAAATCACGACGTACCTCATCGTATGTAGATGTTGGGGGTGTACTAAAAAGGGTTGCAGCAAATTTTCGCTTCAACCACGAAAGATCCGCTACTTCGAAACACCTGTTAAGTGTTGCTGAAAACTAAAACATTCTCACCATCTTCCTAAAGCATGTAATGTTCCGTAGTCTGTAGGGTCCAATTTATGTGCTTTCTACAAATATTTGAAGTAAAATTAACCTCACCAGCCAATACTCTTTCATTTTGAATGAGTTTTCTATGCGCTTATTCATCCCTTCAAGCTGGGATGTGTAATTGAGAAATACTGCGTACCACTGTCAGAATAAAATTATTTTGAATTGAGTGATTCGCAACATGACTTACAGAGTTGCACTTTGGACATTCTGAATTCAACCTAAGTCCTGATTCACAAGCTGCAAGACCTTCGTGCACGTAGTGTTTATACATATTTTTGTCACTCTTCCCAAGTGAATTTGCTGAGGAATCATTCATCAAATTATTAATGTAATTACCTAAGTCTCTGCAGCTGCAGGCCTTACGCCAATAGAGGTCGGAATGTTGCATGCCCTTCTGTATTGCAGTTGTAACAATATTATAAGCCTCTCTGTATTTCTTAGCATCAGAGAGGTCTTTCCACTTTGTTATTATTTCATCCATGGCGCCGATTACTTTTGGTGTCGATTAACTTAACTAACCTTGATGTATAATAGTTTAAAGTAATTCTATAGTATCCAATGAAACATATTTGAGAATGACTTGTTCAAGTAACATAAATATTCACTGTTCGACACACTGCTGATCAGGATAGAATCTAGGCCCTTGGTCGACCCAAAGCAGCAAAATAACTCCCATGTCTTGTCTATCTTTCAATTTCCAATATTATTTTTACGAGCTGGTATGAATCATTTTGATTTCTTTGTGCTAGCTTCTTGATTGTGAGGTAAAGATTACGATCTTCGGTAAACTTCTGCGTATTTTATCCCAACACTCGACTGTAGTAGCTTTGGCTGAGTCCCGAAGGAGTAGTACTCGGATTAATCATATGTTTCTTGCAGTATGCAGTGTGTTAAGACCATTATTACTGTGAATGGAGTTGATTGTTTCACCAGTTAATCCTCCGGTATCGTCTTCAAAGAGAAAAGAGATTATAATAGATATAATTAGTGAAGAGAAACTGGAGAGAATATAAAGAAGTAAAACAATGAACTTAGTCGTCTATCACTGTTTGATGTATGGGATTTTTGACGACGTCCTTGTGTCGCTGCATGGTTGTCCAGCCTTCTCTTAAGGGCGTCCAAAGATGGTGCCATAGCTACATCCGCCGGTAAAGAATTCCAAGGATGGCAAACCCCCAGTGAAAATAAGTTAGAGCGCACCCGCGCCCTTGCCCTCCGGTGAGCTATCCTTCTGGGATTTTCACGTGGGAGCCTATACCTACTCAATGGTAGAACACCTTTGTTTGGGTGATTCTGGTCATTTGTTATTTTGTAGGCAGTAATCAAATCCCCCCAAGCCGACGGTAGCTAAGTGTGAACAGGCCTAATTTCTTCAGCCTTTCATCATATGGTTTATTTCGTAGACCAACCACCCCTTTTCTTGCCCGTTGGTGTACCCTACATAGCTAGGGAAAAAAATGTACTTTATTATATTGTCTTTACTAAATATGCTTATTAATATTATGTGTAAATTATAGAATTGATGATGCCTGTAAACTGGCGTCCCTCATGTAAAAAATGAGAATATATATTGTTATTATTATTATTATTAGAATCTAGAAAGACTCGTTAAATGTAGCATTCACATCCCAACATGATGCCCAATCGTCCCTAGCTGATAGTAGGTTAGTAATAGACGATTTACATCTCCTGAGACCGTGATGGGATCCCTGGAGTCTCTTAGTCCTATCGTGGTGCTCTCTGATGTGATCAGCAATAGTGCTTTCCAGTACTTTTGATACCACTGAGAGCAAAGCCACTGGCCCATAACCGGTGGTATTTTAACTGTCCCCACCCTTGAAGGTCGGAGAAGTGATGGCTCTTCTCCACAGCCATGGCAGATTCTCGGAATCCTTCGAATATTGTGACACGTCGCACAAAGTCCTATAGAGCGCTTTGGCACGCTGTTTCAGAGCAGATGGCGTGATGTCGTCACAACCAGGGAACCTTCCAGATTTGAATCTATGTAGCTTCTTTAGTACTATTGACGGGTTTGTTTGGGGATTAGCCACCAGGTCTTCATCCGGTGAAAATAGTAGTGTCGCCATTTTGATTGGTACCAGTAATACCCACATTGCTGTTTAACTGTTTGGCGAAGGCTAAACTGAATGTTCCAGCCATCCGTAGACTAGTGAGGTACTCACCGTTTGAACCTGCTAAGACGCATTGCCTCTTGGTCGGTTGGTGTCTTTCCGACATGAACGATGCAAGCTTTTGAGGTTCTCCAGGAGATTTTTAGCAGGATTAGCCTGGAATGACCACCAATCAATTCTAGCTCTCACATTGCACCGGTTCCTGAGTTTCCGGTATGCGTCGTGGTCGGTCTGTCTCTTGCATATTCACCACGTGTTCCAAGCCTTTCACTCTGCTTGCAGAATGCGTTGCGTACTTCTCTGCAGCGGTGGGCAATTTTTTCTGCTGTGTTGTGCCCAGAGGGACGGTATCCGCAATTGCTGTGTGGGTAATCTCTTTAACCACTTCCCAGTGCTCATCCACAAGTAACCCAGACCATTCTATTGGACATTCTGTGACGGACAAAAGCCTTTGCATTCCAGTATATTCCGCCTTGTTATAGCAAGGGCATGGCCGCGTAGCATCCTACTGTAAGTGCTCACGGAAAACAAGATAGAATCCTTTAACTACATGGTCACTACTACCCAGAGTGGTCATCATCTGCATCTTTTCGATGACTGGTTGGTCACTAGTTAGAACATCATTTAACAATAATATATTTACTCCTATCGATGGCTTTCTATTAAGGCCCCACCTATTGTTGTCTCCAACAATCTCAGTAAGTCCTGTGTTTCGGATTGTTTGCAGTAGATTTCGACAGAATTTGCCCTGAGCATACCCCGAGCCATGGTTCATTGAGAGGGAGTTGAAATCTCCATCTATGGTTATTAGACCATAGCCCAAATCCTGTATCCCTGTGATGGTGCTGGACAGTAGCTGTTTGTGCTCTGTTCCACAGGTGGGTGATCGGTAGATGCCACCGAGTAAACGCTTGATGTGGCCTACGGCGAAATGAAACCATACTGAGTCTGGGAGTTCAGTAAGTGGCGGGTCCGTTGCACATATGCATTTAATTCGCTAGTCAAAGTGTTTGGCAACCCTCCCCTTTCCTTGTTATCCCTGTTACTCCTGACAAGAAGCGTATCACTCATACTGATTTCGTTGTCGGTGATGGGGGGTTAGCCAGGTTTCAGTCAGGATTGCTTTTATTAGGTGTATGTGTGATTGGACGTTTTCGAATTCTCCTGTTTTTCCTCTCAGCCGTCTTGCATTGCTGAGGTTTAGTCTTTGGATATTTGTCCTCCTCTGAAGGGTTGGTAACTTTAGGCCGCATGATGGTTTGATCAATCAATGTCACGTCTCCATGCTTAATAGTAAAGGCAAGAGGTTCTTTGATAATTTCGGGTTCTCCTGATGCTCCTACAAAGTCTAAATTGTTGAATTATGGTAGAAGCAATCAGAAAAGGTTCTTATAAATGGTAAATTGTATACCCTTCACTAAGGTAACCATAACAGTTGAGCGACAACACAAACTTCGTTCCATTTCCTTATGATAGTTATTGCCAGACGATAATAACATACATCTGGATGAGTGCTTTGCGCTCAGGTGATTAAACACTATTTCGGGAAGAGAAGAATGTCCTGAGAAGCTGCAAATGCAATTATGCAAAATACATCTGTTAATGTAGTTGAAGATTGAATGATCATTTCACGGTTGTTTGCTCAAACCCAACTCCTCTATATTTTTCGCAGGAGTCATCAACCTATCAGTCATCGTCTCATCGTTCGCTGTTCAGTGGAAGACAGAAAACTATCAGAAGTATTATTGTGATTTATTGTTATAGCATTTATTCTTAGAACTTGTGTGTAATAACCTAATTGTTGGTTACATATTCGCGTAAGAATAAAGGATTCTCGAGTCGCCAATCTGTGTTTTGGATTTTTCGCGCTGGTTATTACACATTGTTTCTGAAAGTCTTCCAGTAACAGCGTGAGGTGCAGAGTAGTAAGAGCTGGATATTGGCATTTTCTGAGGGTTGGTTGACAACATCATTGGAGGTGCGTTTACATGATAAATACAAAAAGGAGCTTTACAGCACTGGAAACGGTAATGCGGTGTCAGCTAGCTGTTTGTGAAAATTGGTGGACAGTAATTTACATCAGTGTTCACGTCCGCAATATTGGTCGTGAGAAAAATGAAAACAAATGCTTTGTGTAGGCGGATATATTTAACATATTATCAATGGAGGTGAACATTGAACATTTGGTTTTTAACTGGTAGCCATTGGTGGGTGACTCGAAGGCGCGAATGGTTCGATCGTGTACGATTTCGGTGAAGATGAACAAAAGCGAATAAAGGTACACAATACATTTGTATAAAACATTTGTTTGTAGACCTTAATTGCCAAACGATATGACTTCCTTCTAACGATACTGGTGTTTTGGAGTTAAAGTCAAATAAAGTGCATAGTATTTATCGGTTTGGAGCGTCTTAGTAACAATAGGAGCTTAGGGATAAGTTCCTTGATACATATAGATGATCTGATATTCACGAAACAGCCACAAAGAGATGCAAGGTTAACTTTCCGTGAGAAACAACCAACCAGAAGACTGCTTTTTTTGCTAACAGTAATCTATGGTATGTACATGAAAATCTATAAATATGTGTTGATTTGCTTAATAAACGATCTGTTGCATGTCCCTTGTCTTATGTTGTTACAGTAGTACACATTTGCAATATCCAATGCTAGTCATATTGGTTTTACCACGGAAAACTGTGACATTTTCCATAATAACATGGTTATCCTCAAACTGGTGTTGTTGTTATGTTTTCTCATCCAAACAACCAGACTTGAGGTGAGCAAAGAATGTGAATGAAAGGAGTAACTTTTGACTTCATTTGAGGTCTGAGGAGTTAAGATAAAATGGTGTATAATAGGGGAACGATTAATGATAGAGTTATATAGAGTGGTCCTCAGAAAAACAAGTGGTTAGCAGAACTTGTTATGCTAAATTTTTATGGCCAATTTTTGTATGCTGTGCGTTATACAGTGCAAAGTGACTCGTCAACTTGGACTATGGAAAACATACTACACAGCTTTAACATCGTGAATTTTATGACATTATAACATTATGAATTATATGAAAACATGTAACTGTTGACTGAAGATAGTCATTTCACCACAAAAATAGTAGCGTATTATACTAATAATGAAAGTATATATTTAAAATATTAAGATGTACGGTTGCTAATATAATTGTTTCTGGAAATAATTATACTGACCCGAATTGGTGAAGATTACACGGAAGAGAAAATCAGTGAGTTGAATAAACGAGTGCTGCATTGGTAACATTTAAAACGTTTTGAAAGGTAAAAGGAACAAGAATTCTGAGTACTGGAGCGTCGGTGGCACAGCGGTTAGGACTCTCGTCGATCACTCGACATCCATGATCGGCCTGCAAAATTTGGGATACCGATATCACACGCTGAAAATTCCATACCTGTACCAAAAATACGGTGTGGAATCAAGCTGTAATCCGAAAAAAATAAAGTCTTAATTTACTAAGTAGAGTTAGATGAATAGTGGTGAGATTAGGGATAAAGGTAGGTTGAATGAACTTGAGAAAAACAGTTGGTTGGCGAGCTTGTTAACGCCAAGTTTCCATGACCACTTTTGTGAGGCATGCCCCAGACATTACAAGGTACCAGAGTGCCATATTATGGGAAAAACTATTACAACCACTTCAGGTTTATACATCTACGATAACTATGGATCGTCTTATGACTCCGTAAAGCTGTTTGGAGAAATATTGATAGGATTTCTAATAAGCTAAATAACCGAACCTTAGGTCAAGGACTGTGGGATTAATTGGGCTAGTTTTATCACGTTTCAGATGCGATACGATGCCTGGGACAAAAGAATTTCCTCCAGTTGGGGGTATTGCACTGGGGTCTGTATTACTAAAGTTAGTTCAACAGCCCATATGGGTGAAGTATGGATAAGTAAGCCAAAACACTTTTGTAATGTGAACTCATAAAGAGGGCGTTGAAATTCAGTGGAAGATCGGTAACTACGCACAATAAGTGGAAGTCCGTTCCATAATGCACTGTACTGTATTTCGAGAAAACGTGAACGCAGTTTCGCTCACTACCGGGTTACAGATAGAGTATTTTCATGATTCCTAAGAGAACATAAGGTTGTATTATTGAAGGCCATTGGATTACTACTTTCGATGTAGCTGTGCAAAAGCGAAAGAGGAATGTTAATTTGAGTTTCAGGCGTCTTAACCAAAATGGCTGAAGTCCATACCTTTGGCACCACTTCATGTAGGCCAGCCCTTCATGTTTGTGCAGTGGGAATCGTGTAAAGCTTCGCTAAATATTTTCAATACGAATACTATCATACCCATTCCTAAAACCGAAGACAATTGTGCAGTATTTAAGTACTGGAAGAACCATGACTTTGTACGAAAGGATTTTAGCCTTATTTGTGTGTATTCTTCGGTGTAACAGGTCTGCAAGGCCTTGGCATTTGGAAACAACTGATTTTGGGTACTGACTGAATTTTAAGTTTTGTGAGCAGGTAACTTCCAGGTCTTTTATGGAATTTACGGTTTGGAAGAAAAGAGTCACCTAGATGTAACCTTAAATTTGGTTAGAGGTTATTGAAGTATTGGATACCAAATTTGTCAGAGTTGAATGGCAGTTGCCAGTCATTGCTCCAGTTATGTAACCTGTCCAGAACACTTCAATATGTGTGAATCGCTCTCTCAGAGTAGAATAATGGAAGCAGTATACAATGTTTAAGTTGTCAGCAAAGAGAATTGAGGTCACATGCTAGATATCACTGCAGATGTCATTAATGCTCGCTGGCCGGAATGTTGGAAATTATTTATTTGAAAAATCATCCTTGAAATGGTGGAGCTTAATTTTCGGGTGTGTTACCGGATTTCATGCGAAAAATGATAGATCTTTTACTGAAGATCTCATTGATGGGCGTACTTGAACACATTTATATCAAACGTGTCATTGTTTGATGTATATAGCTCAGCTTTGTACACCTGATTTACCTTGATTTTATAACAAGGTAACTGCGTGGCTAGCCTGCGAAACATTCGACGTTGTTCCCGTGACCCTTTATTGTCGTGTACGTCAGAAACGAGGGGAAACCACGTGACTCCAAATTTGTGTGCCACTTTCAAATCGGCTTGAGAGACATACGAAGAGACCCACGCTTACGACTTTGAGTTTGTTCTTGCACCACCCAGGTGATCTTGTTCTACTCTCTTCTAATGGATCTGCCAACATGCAGGCGCCTGAGCTTTATCTGAGCTGTAAATATGTTAACTCAACAAACTTGTATTCTGGCGTTAAACCTCCACACTAACCCTGGGCATTTGGGCGATAAGGTTATCAAAGAACTTATCATAGCGTCAAGCACTACGTTTTTGTGTGGATGAAGAGTGGAATGTATACTATCCTGGGCATCTACATCTTGCATTTACGGGTAGCATGTACATATCGCCTCGGGTTTTATCTACTCTGACTTACATTAGCGCGCATATCGGGCAGGAATCTGTCAGTTTGTTGTCTACGCGTATGTCAACGCAGGTTGCTAGTTAAACAGCGAACCAGAGTATGTCTACACAGAATAGTCTAGTATGGAAGAAGCGATATATGTGAGGACGTATCACATGTGCGTCGGTGGCACAGTGGTTCGGACTCTCGCCGATCATGCACATGGGCCGGGGTTCGATCCCCTGCGACGCACACCCTATATCTATGGTCGGCCTGCAAATTTGGGCTACCGTTATCACATGCTGAAAATTCTATACTTATACTGAAAATAAGGTTTGCCACCAAGCTGTAGTCGAAATAAACAACATATGAACAAGCTCGATGAAGCACAATCTATCACACTGCATCTGTCTTGATACTGGCTCTGAGACGTAGTCGACAGCCTGTGTTGAAATTATGAAGCAATCACTTTTACCTTGGCCTCGGATAATATGTGTTTACCCTTTTTAGTTTAGCATATCGTTGTGTGGAGGAAAAACTAAGGTGGAATTCTCTGAACACTTACTACCATAGCCTGTGTTTACTGACTTCTGTCCAGTGAAGCGTGTAGGCTGGTTTCTGATTTAGCTGATCTATCCCATATTTAGCATTGATCACAGCATAAAGTTTTGAAAAAAGAAACGAAAAACTGTAATGGGAGTAGAAATTAGGCATTCCGGATCATCTGAGAATGGATCTTGAAATGTTTGGTAGATTTCATGAATTCAATAGTGCCATTGTTGATACAAAAAATCATTTCTATTGCCGGAGAAAACCCCCTGGAATTCACGATTCTCTTTGGGCATTTTATGACCTACTCATGTTTAGAACAAGTGACATTAAAAGACAGGCAAGAAAGTCGAAACTGTATTGACCAGTGAGCAACAGACAAATATAGCGGGATTGATTACACAACAACCTGATCATTGAGCTGATGGTTGTTACCATGAATGCACTGGATGAAAGTCTATAAATAAACGTCATTTGATAAACATAAATAATCCCAATCTAATCGTTCTGGCTCTCTGTCAACGAGGAATCATCAAAGGCTCAATGTGTATTGTCGCTTCCAGAGAAAACGAGGATGACTTGAAGAAGCGAGATTATTTGATATTCACCAAGTGTTCAGGAAGATTGGCATAATGTATACGCAGCGACCCTCGTTGCTATATTTTCACTATACTCAAAAGGATCAGGTTTGGTAGGAATAGTCTTGGTTGGGTTATAATAATAATAAAAGTCAACAGATGAATTAATCGCTAAATCTTTGCTTATCAAATCAAAAGTGAACGAGTCTGCCAGCTGTTGCGCAACACTATATTAGGACTTACAGAAAACTGAACCAGAATAGGAAAGAAAGTCAAAGGGTCACGTGAGTTCTAGGGAATGATCACGAGCAATAAGCGACTGCCGGAACCTTGACTAGACATTATAAATTTTAATCGAAGACAACTTTCCTGCATGGAGATACATTTTAGTACATTAACTAAATTCATTTCTTTTAATGTAATCAAGCCAGCTCGTTCATAGAAGAAAATGATGAGTGTGTCTTGACCGTCCTTGGGTGAAATCTTTATCATCTGAGAGGAAGAAGACTTCGTTTGCCTACAGACGTGGTACACAAAACTATAGATAAATTGAGAAGTACTGACAGACAAACCAAAATATTGCGAGATAACCAAACAATATATAACAGGTTTCCTGCGTCAAAAATTGATAGAATTGTCAGTTGCCTGAAGTAAGTATTTAGTTCGATACCGAAAATTCGAACAAGAATTTATGAAGAACCTCGTGACGAGCATAAATCATGTTGCCAATTCACTGAATTTCCACTGCCCTGTCTATTAACAACTAACCAGAGAAGGCTTTATATTACCTACAGATTTCCAAAACGTGATCAAATATGAGAAGATTATAACGTTTAAAACAAGCATGCATATATTCCCATGTGATAAAAATTGTACTAGAAAAGGAAATGTATGTAGTATATACGAACATTTGACATTAAGAAAAAATAAGCAGACTTCTCTCATGTAAGAAACTAAAAATTTCAATTTCTCATAGAAGTGAAAGATATCAAGTAAGTTTCTCATGCATTTCATCAAGCGTTTCATCAAAGGTATTGTATATACAGGTTTATGTCCGAAAGAAAACCAACCAACCAGGGAGCATGCAATCTAGTGGGTTCTGATGGGAAATCGCTTACTAGTATTGGAATGGCAGAGGCATTCAGCCTAGCCTTTCACAGATAACTAAACAGTAACGAGGATATTACCCCCATAGAACACCAAAATTACATAGCAAAACCAACGCGCGTAAACCTGCTGGGTACATTTCAAATTACCCCGGCTATGGTACATGTAAAATAGGGAAAGTTGGCTTCGGGAAAGTCTTCAGGTTACGATGACATCAGACCATCTGCCCTGAAGCAGTGTTCAGAAGGTCTCTGCCAACCCATAAGTGATCTGCTTCAACACTCGCTTGATGTAGGGAAACTTCCATGTAAATGCAAAAGAGCAATCCTATCACCTATTGTCAATGGAGTTGAAGATTGAACGATCAATTCTTGGTTGTTTGCTCAAAATCAACTTCCCCGATTTTCGCGGAGGCATCAATACGACAGTCATCGTCTCATCGGTCGCTGTTCAGAAAGAAGAGTAAAATATCGTCAGAAGTAATATAACGATTTATTATTGTAATATTTGTTTACAGACCTTAGTTCGCTTATTCCTTTTATATGTTGGTGTAACAATAAACAAATAACAAGCGGCAGATCGGTGTTTTGGTTTTTTCGTCCGTTATAACTAAGCGTTTCTGAAAACTCAAAGGAACAGCGTGGGCCCGAGCGTAGCGAGAGCTGGGCATTAACGGTTTATGAGACGTGATTGACAGTTTCTGACGATTGAAACAGATCTGGCGGATTCAAACAGTTGGTGAAAGTTTGGATAGTCGCCGTTCATTTTTCCTGGTGCCGGTCAAGTCCTCTTTGAACAAGCAATATCTGGAACGTTTTTGGAATTGGGTCAAGTTCAACAATGCCTGGGTCAAAGAAGGGACAGAGTGTCTTGGATGCAAACAGGAAAGTAAGTCATGGTGACTTGTCTGTTAATTGTAACGATGTGTCTGATGTTAAGCATGACATGGTTGATGTTACTGTTTCGCCGTTCAGGGATAATAGGAACATCAAACTCCCTAAATTTGAACCACGGTGTTTTGATGGAAACCCTGTCGATTATTTACAATTTGTAAAGGAGTTTGAGATCATGTTGAGTGGTTTTTTATTAAATGATGAATTGAAGTTAATGTATTTGATGAGATATTGCACTGGAGATGCTGCAAGAGCTATACAGTGCTGTAAGTTTATGAAGCCAAAAGAGGGCTACGATGAGGCTATGAGCATATTACGTCAAAGGTTTGGAAGACCTTCGATGATTGCAGGGAAATTATTCGAGGCTGTTAAGGGTAATGGTGGTCAATTACAGGATGACTCCCAGGCACTCACTGAGTTTTTAGATAATTTGCTAATTTACAAGAATGGAATGATTTCGATGAATCGCGTGAGTGACCTCAACTCGAGTTTTATACTAGAAGTAATAGCAAGACGTCTACCTACTCGACTGCAAAGGAAGTGGGTGAAGATGAGCTCCCGTATGGAGGATGAGGGTATCGAGCCAAAGTTTGATGATATCCTGAAACTGGTAAAAGATAGTGTCAATCAATCTATGAGCAAGTTTTCCAGTCTATTAGATCTCACCCCTAGAATAGAGCAGTCTGAGGTCAAAATGCAATCATTGATGACGAGTAGGCCTCAGAGAGGTGGATATCGAGAAGGCTCCATGATGTCTAGTAATGCATATAGATCTAGTGAGTGTAACAGGTTTCGTAGTACATCCTCAACAGATAAGTTGCAAGATGCAAGACAAACACGGTTGTGTTGTACACGTTTGCAAGAGGTGCATACAAAGGTGAACTGTGAACCAGTGAGCAAGTTCAGTGATAAGCTAAATGTAAACTCCAGGCCTGACTCCGAATTGTGTGACGATAACGGTGCGGTGAAGAAGTCTGTAGTTGCAACTGGTAAGCCATTGTTGAATAGAGTGTCACAGAATAGAGTTACTGCTTCAGAGTGCAGTTCTGACTCCAAAAGTTTACAAGGTATAACTAGTCAGAGTGAAGATATAAAACCTTTAATGATTTTTGAGGAGGAACCAAAATTGTCTACTTCTGTTATTAAAGAGTTTGAAAATGATGAAGTTGACGGTAAATTGAATATTTGTGGTAATGATCATGATAGTGCAGATTTGTCTTTGGTTGATCATTATGAGATGAGGGATATGCCTACTACTGCTAAGTTAAATAAAGGTTCTGTACAACTACAACGTGAAGTAGAATTGAACGCAGATGCAGTTCCAGAAGATGTGCATACTTGTGAGACAGTCAGTGTAATTGATCAGCGTGTAGCCCACCTATCATCAGATGATAGTGCTAAACCCGAACTAGTAGTGAAAGACAGCAGTGGTGGTAATCTTGCAGTTGGACAACTATCTGAAAGCCGAAAAAGAACAGCTTCTGATCCACCGCTAAGTTCATCACCTTGTGTCACTCAGTCATCGTTGGTGTTTTCATCCACAATGAAACAGATGCCCATCAACTCAAGTATCTTTTGCAATGACTATGATAGTATTGGTGCGTTTGAAAAGACGAAAGATATTGCTCAGTTTAGTGAGAATAAGCCAAGTGTAAACGAGAGAGTAATTGTTAAATTGACTTGCATGAATAAAGGCATTTCTAGTTTCAAGTTACTAATTGAATGTTATTATCTTTGGTGTAAATTACTCTGTTTCTACACTTGGTTGATGAGATATGCCGTGTGTTTGTTCGTCATCTATATTCTACGATACAATGACATGGGCGTGTTACCGTTCAGATTTGAGGATTTAGCTCATAGAAGGAAGTCAGCAAATGAACTCTGCGACGATTTTCCAACCTAGGGCGTCAACCTGAGAAGGGTTGTAGGCGTACTGCTGTAAGTCCTACAATTCTTCAAAGGGTAGCGCATCAATGAGCAGTCCAGTGTGCTTGGTGTATGATCTTGTACATATGTTCATATTGTATATACTGAATTGATATCATCTGTCATCTAGCTGTTGGTAATTCTGTTTGTGTCCGGACGACTTCCACTTGGATCATCAACCTGAGAAGGAATGTAGGCGTACTGCTGTAAGTCCTACAGTTCTTCAAGGGTAGTTTGTCATGCCGGAATCCACAACATTTGATGTAGTGATTGTACATATGTTTGTGTTAAATAGTTGTGTGAGTTCCAATTATCGTAATTGTTGGTTAATCTTGTTTGTGTCCGGACATTCCACAAATTACAATCGTCAACCTGAGAAGGGTTGTAGGCGTACTGGTGTAAGTCCTGCAATTCTTCAAAGGAATTCCACCAAGACATGATCGGCGAGGTTGTTTGTACTATTTGTATATACGTGTGGTGTGTCATATCAATTGGTGTTTTATGGATTCATTGTGTTTACTTGTTGTTTTCGTATCTTGTTGTTATTGCGTAATTTTGTTAAAATTTTCGTCGTGATTACTTCTGAAGTTGTTTCGAGTCTTCTACATCCGTGAATGAATTGATTGATGTTAAGGACAGCAGATGGGTCGTATACGCCGGGGAGGCTAGGCTATTGCTGAGAATGAAATGCACACGGAGATAATTGTTAGCTGCGGTCCGACACGCCGGGGAGAAAGAGTGTAAACGACTGAGGCTCGCATGCGTCACCGCTACTAGAACTGAGGCAGAATGAGTGACAAGCGATTTCAGTGATAATTGATAGTGAATAGAAAAGAGGATGCTTGAAGAGTATCATGAGGTGCTGCTATGGTCACGTTGCATTCTGCAAGAGTCATTCTAGTAAGTGGCGATTGTGTTGCAAGATGTCAAGAGGATGCCTCTGACTGGAGGCGCAGGTCGTCATCGATGTGTGAGATTGTGCTGTGGGTATGCTTGTGGTGTGTTGGCTTTTCTGTTTGTTTTCCATTTCAGCTCTGTCCGTGTGACCCAGGTTCTCGCAATGGCATCCAAGTCAACGTGCATTGGTCGTGAAGGAAAAAAGGGTTGGATCCCTTTTTTGCCGGGGAGTGTCAATGGAGTTGAAGATTGAACGATCAATTCTTGGTTGTTTGCTCAAAATCAACTTCCCCGATTTTCGCGGAGGCATCAATACGACAGTCATCGTCTCATCGGTCGCTGTTCAGAAAGAAGAGTAAAATATCGTCAGAAGTAATATAACGATTTATTATTGTAATATTTGTTTACAGACCTTAGTTCGCTTATTCCTTTTATATGTTGGTGTAACAATAAACAAATAACAAGCGGCAGATCGGTGTTTTGGATTTTTCGTCCGTTATAACTAAGCGTTTCTGAAAACTCAAAGGAACAGCGTGGGCCCGAGCGTAGCGAGAGCTGGGCATTAACGGTTTATGAGACGTGATTGACAGTTTCTGACGATTGAAACAGATCTGGCGGATTCAAACAGTTGGTGAAAGTTTGGATAGTCGCCGTTCATTTTTCCTGGTGCCGGTCAAGTCCTCTTTGAACAAGCAATATCTGGAACGTTTTTGGAATTGGGTCAAGTTCAACAATGCCTGGGTCAAAGAAGGGACAGAGTGTCTTGGATGCAAACAGGAAAGTAAGTCATGGTGACTTGTCTGTTAATTGTAACGATGTGTCTGATGTTAAGCATGACATGGTTGATGTTACTGTTTCGCCGTTCAGGGATAATAGGAACATCAAACTCCCTAAATTTGAACCACGGTGTTTTGATGGAAACCCTGTCGATTATTTACAATTTGTAAAGGAGTTTGAGATCATGTTGAGTGGTATTTTATTAAGTGATGAATTGAAATTGATGTATTTGATGAGATATTGCACTGGAGATGCTGCAAGAGCTATACAGTGCTGTAAGTTTATGAAGCCAAAAGAGGGCTACGATGAGGCTATGAGCATATTACGTCAAAGGTTTGGAAGACCTTCGATGATTGCAGGGAAATTATTCGAGGCTGTTAAGGGTAATGGTGGTCAATTACAGGATGACTCCCAGGCACTCACTGAGTTTTTAGATAATTTGCTAATTTACAAGAATGGAATGATTTCGATGAATCGCGTGAGTGACCTCAACTCGAGTTTTATACTAGAAGTAATAGCAAGACGTCTACCTACTCGACTGCAAAGGAAGTGGGTGAAGATGAGCTCCCGTATGGAGGATGAGGGTATCGAGCCAAAGTTTGATGATATCCTGAAACTGGTAAAAGATAGCGTCAATCAATCTATGAGCAAGTTTTCCAGTCTATTAGATCTCACCCCTAGAATAGAGCAGTCTGAGGTCAAAATGCAATCATTGATGACGAGTAGGCCTCAGAGAGGTGGATATCGAGAAGGCTCCATGATGTCTAGTAATGCATATAGATCTAGTGAGTGTAACAGGTTTCGTAGTACATCCTCAACAGATAAGTTGCAAGATGCAAGACAAACACGGTTGTGTTGTACACGTTTGCAAGAGGTGCATACAAAGGTGAGCTGTGAACCAGTGAGCAAGTTCAGTGATAAGCTAAATGTAAACTCCAGGCCTGACTCCGAATTGTGTGACGATAACGGTGCGGTGAAGAAGTCTGTAGTTGCAACTGGTAAGCCATTGTTGAATAGAGTGTCACAGAATAGAGTTACTGCTTCAGAGTGCAGTTCTGACTCCAAAAGTTTACAAGGTATAACTAGTCAGAGTGAAGATATAAAACCTTTAATGATTTTTGAGGAGGAACCAAAATTGTCTACTTCTGTTATTAAAGAGTTTGAAAATGATGAAGTTGACGGTAAATTGAATATTTGTGGTAATGATCATGATAGTGCAGATTTGTCTTTGGTTGATCATTATGAGATGAGGGATATGCCTACTACTGCTAAGTTAAATAAAGGTTCTGTACAACTACAACGTGAAGTAGAATTGAACGCAGATGCAGTTCCAGAAGATGTGCATACTTGTGAGACAGTCAGTGTAATTGATCAGCGTGTAGCCCACCTATCATCAGATGATAGTGCTAAACCCGAACTAGTAGTGAAAGACAGCAGTGGTGGTAATCTTGCAGTTGGACAACTATCTGAAAGCCGAAAAAGAACAGCTTCTGATCCACCGCTAAGTTCATCACCTTGTGTCACTCAGTCATCGTTGGTGTTTTCATCCACAATGAAACAGATGCCCATCAACTCAAGTATCTTTTGCAATGACTATGATAGTATTGGTGCGTTTGAAAAGACGAAAGATATTGCTCAGTTTAGTGAGAATAAGCCAAGTGTAAACGAGAGAGTAATTGTTAAATTGACTTGCATGAATAAAGGCATTTCTAGTTTCAAGTTACTAATTGAATGTTATTATCTTTGGTGTAAATTACTCTGTTTCTACACTTGGTTGATGAGATATGCCGTGTGTTTGTTCGTCATCTATATTCTACGATACAATGACATGGGCGTGTTACCGTTCAGATTTGAGGATTTAGCTCATAGAAGGAAGTCAGCAAATGAACTCTGCGACGATTTTCCAACCTAGGGCGTCAACCTGAGAAGGGTTGTAGGCGTACTGCTGTAAGTCCTACAATTCTTCAAAGGGTAGCGCATCAATGATCAGTCCAGTGTGCTTGGTGTATGATCTTGCACATATGTTCATATTGTATATACTGAATTGATATCATCTGTCATCTAGCTGTTGGTAATTCTGTTTGTGTCCGGACGACTTTCACTTGGATCATCAACCTGAGAAGGAATGTAGGCGTACTGCTGTAAGTCCTACAGTTCTTCAAGGGTAGTTTGTCATGCCGGAATCCACAACATTTGATGTAGTGATTGTACATATGTTTGTGTTAAATAGTTGTGTGAGTTCCAATTATCGCAATTGTTGGTTAATCTTGTTTGTGTCCGGACATTCCACAAATTACAATCGTCAACCTGAGAAGGGTTGTAGGCGTACTGGTGTAAGTCCTGCAATTCTTCAAAGGAATTCCACCAAGACATGATCGGCGAGGTTGTTTGTACTATTTGTATATACGTGTGGTGTGTCATATCAATTGGTGTTTTATGGTTTCATTGTGTTTACTTGTTGTTTTCGTATCTTGTTGTTATTGCGTAATTTTGTTAAAATTTTCGTCGTGATTACTTCTGAAGTTGTTTCGAGTCGTCTACATCCGTGAATGAATTGATTGATGTTAAGGACAGCAGATGGGTCGTATACGCCGGGGAGGATAGGCTATTGCTGAGAATGAAATGCACACGGAGATAATTGTTAGCTGCGGTCCGACACGCCGGGGAGAAAGAGTGTAAACGACTGAGGCTCGCATGCGTCACCGCTACTAGAACTGAGGCAGAATGAGTGACAAGCGATTTCAGTGATAATTGATAGTGAATAGAAAAGAGGATGCTTGAAGAGTATCATGAGGTGCTGCTATGGTCACGTTGCATTCTGCAAGAGTCATTCTAGTAAGTGGCGATTGCGTTGCAAGATATCAAGAGGTTACCTTTGACTGGAGGCGCAGATCGTCATCGATGTGTGAGATTGTGCTGTGAGTATGCCTGTCGTGTGTTGGCTTTTCTGTTTGTTTTCCATTTCAGCTCTGTCCGTGTGACCCAGGTTCTAGCAATGGCATCCAAGTCAACGTGCATTGATCGTGAAGGAAAAAAGGGTTGGATCCCTTTTTTGCCGGGGAGTGTCAATGGAGTTGAAGATTGAACGATCAATTCTTGGTTGTTTGCTCAAAATCAACTTCCCCGATTTTCGCGGAGGCATCAATACGACAGTCATCGTCTCATCGGTCGCTGTTCAGAAAGAAGAGTAAAATATCGTCAGAAGTAATATAACGATT
The DNA here is from genome assembly GCA_944472135.2 of Trichobilharzia regenti. NCBI lineage: Eukaryota > Metazoa > Platyhelminthes > Trematoda > Strigeidida > Schistosomatidae > Trichobilharzia > Trichobilharzia regenti. The sequence continues at coordinate 42,833,041 of OX235265.1, read as the reverse complement.
TATTATTGTAATATTTGTTTACAGACCTTAGTTCGCTTATTCCTTTTATATGTTGGTGTAACAATAAACAAATAACAAGCGGCAGATCGGCCTTTTGGTTTTTTCGTCCGTTATAACTAAGCGTTTCTGAAAGCTCAAAGGAACAGCGTGGGCCCGAGCGTAGCGAGAGCTGGGCATTAACGGTTTATGAGACGTGATTGACACCTATCTTCATGGGTGGTAACCGGCAGAATGCGACCAGTTACAGACCAGTTGCTCTACTTTCAGTGATATCAAAGATATTGGAAATTCTCATTGACGACCACATGAGAAAATACTTCGATGGGACTAACCTTCTTCACGAAGCACAGCATGTTTTTAGGAGGGGAAGATCCTGCTTGACGAATCTTCTACTTGCTTGGAACGATTGGACACTATCCTGGGACAACATGTACCAGCCCACGTGATGTTTCTCGACTTTGCGAAAGCATTCGACACAGTTCACCATGGTCTGCTCCTTCACAGAATAAGCAAGGCGGGTGTTTCTGGAGCACTTCTCGCATGGCTGAAAGATTACTTAGGCGAGAGAAAATTCTGCACCAAAGTCAACCGCATCCGATCATCCTGGCACACCTCGGCATCAGGGGTTCCTCAGGGTTCTATCCTAGGGCCGTTGATGTTTTTGATTTTTCATCAACTACCTGCCCCCCCAACTAAACTGCTCTACGCTTCTTTACGCTGACGACGTAAAGATTTGGAGAGCAATAAACTCATCGGAAGACTCAGATAGATTGCAGGCTGACCTGCAAACTGTGGGAAACTAGGCTCTGGCTAAGGGAATGCCTTTCAACCTAAAGAAGTGCAAAGTAGTGCAACTTCATTCGGGCAGGGCACAGAGTGTAAATTATACCTTTGGTGACCAGAAATTGAGATGTGTTCCATCAGAGCGCGATCTAGGTCTTATTCTAACAGAAAAGCTAGACACCAGTGGAAATTACTCGAGGGACGTCGGCAAAGCCTACGCAACTTTACACTTTATGCATAGGAAGCTGGGAGCTATCACTCCCGAACTGTTCTTAAGGTTATATTGTGGTGAGAGCAGGCCGTGAGAAAATATGAGCAAAGCTGATTCAACAACCAATCACAGCAAAGTTAACGTGGCAAAATATGATTCGCAGATAGAGAACTCTATTTGTCGAGGAATCCCGAAACAACCAATCAGAAGCCTGCGTTTGTCTGCCTAACTTCTGATAAACAACCAATCAGATAACTGCGCTTGTCTACTTGCATAAGCTATAATAATGTATGTGAAATATGTATAAATACGTGTTGATTTTCATAATAAAACGATCCGTTGCCTGGCCCTTGTCTTCTGTTATTACAATATAAGGCATATGTGAGGCCATACCTTGAGGTGCATAATATCATTGCTCCTCCGCTACTCAAAAGGGATGCTAACATTCTAGAAAGTGTCCAGAGACGAGCGACAAAATGGGTGATCGGCCTCCGCAACAAATCATATGAGGAACGACTTAAGAAATTAGGTCTTTTCACATTTAGTTACCGTAGGCACAGGGGAGACCTCATCACCGTCTACCAGATCTTAAATGACCAGGCCCACCCAAATAAAAGTATCCTGCCATTAAGTGATTATAGGCTTCCACGAGGTAACCCGCTAAGGATAGCACACCAGAGACCAAAGACTCGAGTGTGATCACATTTCTTTTCGCTTCGTGTTTGCCGTCTCTGGAACGCCTTACCGGCGGCCGTGACTACAGCACCATCTATGGAGATTTTTAAGCGGAAGCTAGACAATCATGCAGAAATGAAAGGTTCGTGTCTCAATGCTTATCCTCATAAAACTTAAAACCACACTGTCAATGGATAAGCGTACAAACTAAATCCCCACGACCTGTTCTGCCTTCTCTCACTGTACCGACCACTCTATATTTTCCTTAGGTCACCTTTATTATTTCACTTATCTCAACCCATATTATCTACAATACAATCTATTATTATTACTATTCTGCTTTTATGACTACACCGAATGACCATTGGCAGTTAGGTCAAACTCCATCCACGGCAGGAATACAGTCCTAACATACTGCATACTACAAACCACATCTTGACCAATCCCCGCACCACTCCTCTTGGAGTTTACCAGAGCTAAAGCAGTCGAGTGGCGGGACTCACTACGCAGAAGCTCACCGAAGATCTGGAACCTCTACCTCACAACCAAGAAGAGAGCTCAAAGAAATCACTGGTTTATACTAGCTCGTAATCAGGATATTGGATATTGGATGTTTTGACCTTGGTGGTTAATTGTCATTTTCGAAATCTAGCTTTAGATTCTGTGTATAGGTGGTTTGATGGTTGTTCGCATATTGGCTTAATGTCATGAGCCCACAGTAGGTTGTCGTTAATTCGCCAGAGTAGTATGTATTCATGTTTTGGCATCCATAACTTATAAATCGTCTTGAGTATTCACTTTTTTATCATCATGGACACAGCAGTGTCCAAGAATTCACGCTTTAAGTAGTACTTAACACGTATACTGCACAGTATACTTCCAATCGGGCGATAAGGCGCAAAAGAGCGTTGAAAAGGCGGACAAAAGTGGGAAGCTCAAGTCGACATTACACGATGTCATTGGGAAAAATAATAATATATACTAATTCAAAGAGGGGAAAACAAAAAACTGTTTTCAAAAGTGAAAGTTCGATTTAACAGCCACTGAAGATTTTGCAGAGTGAAGTAACTGACGTCATCTGCAAACCCTAGATCTTAGGTATCATTTGGCCTAAATAATCATTTAGGCCAAATGATACTTTTAAAATCAATTCGAATTGATTTTAAAAGTGCGTAGTATACCATCTGTACTTTTGTTTGAAAAAGTATTCGTTTTACTTAGGTGGAAAGTCATAGGAATAAATGTGCAACGTTTATCTTCTGTGATTAGTTTGAATTTATAGTAGAGTTTTTTCGTGTAATTATGAGTCATACATTTATTTCTCTTGAGTCGCTGTGTGCATAATTTACATTGACAGTATTTTCGTAACGTCACCAAATTGTGGTTAACTTCAGTCGCATGTCATGTGAATTTATCGAAATGCCCATTAGCTACTCAATGGATTGGTTTCCTAAACCATACGGTGCCGTCTACTACAGTATTTTGAGTAGGCTGTAGCCATATATATATATATATATATATATATATATATATATATATATTCTTGAGATTGTGCGATGTGTGCATAGCTTATATTTTTCTTGGAAATATGCAAGAAACGGAATTGATTCTTTCTGGAAATTTGTCATTTTCAAGTCCAGAAAACACTTATGAATCTCTTAGTGGCTTGCGAATTCTATAATATGAAATAATACGTTGCTTTGCCTTTGGAAAACTTGCGTAGACTCTGATAATGTATAAATCTGTACACATGGAGATCTGAAATTTAATGAACATAAACAACAAGTAGGTGTAAAATCCTTACGTATCCAACATTTTAGGGGAACAAGAGGTATATATTACAGGAGATGTTAACTAAACAATAATCTACGTATGTCAATGTTAGTCAATGGAAAACGGCGTGGCATCGTATAGAGTATACAGTAAAAAAGTAGTGGCTCCGAAGACTACTAAATGCTTGTGGATTTTCAAGGCTTGACCATACCTCTTTGATTTCATCAGATTCAAAAGATTATAACTGGTGACAGCCGCTTTAACGTCACACAAATAAATGTCTGCGGGACGACTAAGAACATGGATGGGTGTCGAAAGTAGGAGGAACAGATAGGACATATATATATATATATATATATATGTAATATTGGTCTTCAACTGTTTAGTCTCCAACCGTACACTCGGTTTCCAGGAAAGTCAAAGTAAGTTAAATAACTCCTCAAAAATGTGAGACTTTAATGAATCAAAAAAGACGTCTGAGATTGTGAGTAAAACACTTTGATGAAAAGTTCACTTTTTCAAAGAGACCCTACGATTACTCCCCATTCTATGTCAGTCTAACTGGTTCCCCAACTTCGGCGGAGATTTCAAAAAAGGTTTCTAATCTAAAAGTAGATTTAAAAGAATGACTCGCTGGTTCGAGTACACCAATTTTCAGGGGTAACACTTCATCTAGAAAGTCAGTGTCAGTGTTTTTCAAACCTTTCATTTTGGGTGTACCTATGGACATCACTCCAATTCGACTTCTCAGAAACCGACTTGGCACCAGGATGAGTTTTTTCCGAAATAGAATATGTAGGAGAGGTGAGGATTCTGAGAAACTCAGCGCCCTTAATATCTTGAGAAGAAAAATCAGAATATGCCTAGCATACTGTTTGCACAGATAAAAAGCGCTTATTTAATATTTGCCAACTTGCATCAACTTTGGCAGATAGTGCGTATGGTGTGCAGCTCACTTCGCTCATCTCTGCTACCATGAGGTATGGCAGCCGAAAACAGAAGAAATGAAATGGTTGGAGATTTTGACTGCGGATGTGATCATTCCACTATTCACATTAAATAAAAACATGGCAGCAACGTTTGACGTAAGGTTCAAAGTAAAGGAGGAAAGTCATTTCATTTGATCGTGAAGTTTGCTGGATTAAATTGAATGTGGTATGCATTTGCCATATCAAGTCATTGTTTTCATTAACGATCAATGCTAGTGGAAGTAGATTTAGGTTGCATGACTGCTAAGTCTAGCTAGACCAAAGCTATATTAGGAGTTGAAGACTACCTGGCTGGTTAGAACCAGAGGTTGAAGACTGTTTTCTTGATATAGTATAAAGTCGTTCACAATTGGATAGTGTGTTTACTCATTTTGTCCCTCATCATCCAAGGTCTAAAATATTGAGTAATCTTCAATTAATTATTCCGTTTCCTGTATATCTTAGTCAATTGTGGCTTCTCCACTTTCATACCGATACTCCGCGATTTTATGAAATTATTTTTTGACTGGAATTATGTCTGTTTATATGCATTTAGGAGGAGGCAGTTAAATACTTATAGACGTAGAAACACCCATATTTCAACGTCATTGTCCGTAAATATTACTTTATTATTATTATTGTTCCATTGGGTTTCTAGCGGAACATCGGGCTTCAACTCCACGTCTCCACTTGCCACTTCTGTCCTTCTTCCGCTGTACTTTTCACCTGCATCCATGTTAGTTCATACTGTTTCAACTCCTCTTCACACGATCTCCTCCATGTCACCACCCTTGCACTGACGTCCTACTCGCCACTTCCCTTTCGGCCTGGTTTCACTCGAGCAATGACCTGACGCGCGCGCGATGTCACCCAGCGATTTCCTCAGCGAGTGCCCAATCCATCCCCACTTTCTCCTGCATATTTGTTGGTTGGCGATTGGTTCTTGTTTTGTGTGTCTGTTTCCATAGTTTCTCAATGGTGATTCTTTCCGACCCGGCCATCTAATCTTAAGTATAGAGCCAGCAAAGACAGTTGTTGGTTGATAAAGGTCTGCAACAGGCTGTTGGAAATATTCTTTGTGACTCGCCCGCCAAGTTTCTGATCCGTATAGAAGAACTGACTGACTTGACCTTTGTATTGAAAATCCGACTGGATTTTGTTGTTGGTGCTGAGTGAGGTTATCATAAATATAATTATTTAGTGTAATTTAAGTAATTTTATGGAGGACGATAAACTTTTTGAGTTATTTCTGACTTGTGTTTGCACTGAATCCTAACTAACTAGCTAACTACGTTTTGAGGTGTCTGGTGTCCGTTTCCACTCCAAAAGGCACAAACACTATCTGTTTTATAGGGAAACATTCCACTTATGCAAGCCTGCCCACTTTTCCTGTCATTATTTGGAACAAGTATTATACTCATAAGGCTAAAGCCAAGACTTTTTGGTGATAGTGTAACTTTCATTTGACAAACGATTCCGGACTTCAGTTAGCAAAACCGAAGTCTTGGGAACTGTTTTATGCACCGTAGGATACCACTGTTGTTTATTCAAGATTTGAAAGTACTTGAAATGCTTTATGAATTCAATTGTTTTTTATTTGTAGTAGCCATACTTTATTTCGATTGGTCATTTCATCATAAATGTTTTTTTATTGTAAATGTACAATAAATAATGATTTTATCTCCAAACTAATTGTTTTTCAGCCTGAACAGACTCAGTGCAAACGCCATACCGGGACTGACAGTGAATTTTCAACTCTTCACTTTATACGCTCTTTGAATTTGTACAGACGACTAAATAAATAGCCAAATGCTTTACCAATAACTGAATTCATCATTTTGTCTCCAGATTGACAGTCGATTTCTCTGCATAACTCAAATATTTCATGTTCCCGTAATATATTTGGGATATGTTCTGTTTTATATCTGTTTTGAGAGTTTCAACATAAGTATACTGCCTTGGAGTACACGAAATGCTGTGATGGGTTCATTCTAATATTGATGCAGCAAAATAAAGTGAATTTATTACAACTGTTTTTAAAAAAATGTTAGCAAAATATCTTATTTTCTTCGTAACTGTCTGAAACACCAAACAAACAGCCAAGTAATGACTTCCAGTAACCAAATGCATGAGAAAATAAATACTTCTACAAAAGTATTATGTTCAAGTAACTGCAAATGTCAATACTGTCCTGTAGAAAAAAGTGAAGCCTGTAGAATTTACGAAACACTGGCGAAACTACCAACTGATCGAGTGCAAATCTCATTCGGAAAAATCGCAAAGTTTAATCAGTTGTTAAATAAAGCAATAGTCAATGACTTAAGTTCAGAATCAAAACCAGAAAATTCAAAAATTTCGAATGAATGCAAAGATGACTGTTGTACTTCATTCTACATAGTTGCCAGAAATAGTGATCTGCAAGGAAAATTTTTAAATACTCACTTGTCAACCCTTTGCGATGAAGCCGATTTTATCAGAGTTAGTGAGTGCAAGTATTCTCCCGAGGTTAAACTTTCAGAAACAGTCAAATCAAATATGTCAGAGAATTCTTTAAATGCGACTGATAAATGCGGTGGTACAAACTACTCTACAGATTTCAGGTAAGCTGTTATTTTAAAGATAAGATTTTAGATGATATATTCATTTAACAAAGTTTCTGACCACGTATTTTCCCAATAAGTTACTTGAAAACCATTTTTGGCTTATAAGTTATTTTTGTCCCTATTTAAGGAAGAAATAGTGAAATGAGTATCTGAGGTCAACAGCAAAATTTTCCTGAGGAGACCTGGCAAAATACACCTGTAAACGCTGTTAATAATATAAAACCAAAAGTTAGTAATAGTTAGTGGATTTCTACTACCTCATACGAGCTGACATACGCAATAAGACTGATTCCGGAGAGTTCTGAATATGAAACCATGGAGTCAGCCAGGTAAGAGCTTACGGCGAGCTGTTGTCTGAAGTTCTGACGACTAGTGGTGTCCATCAGGGATGCCCACTGTCCCCATTTCTATTAAAATTCATCATAGATGTACTAATGGAATTAACCTTAACTTACTTCAGCGACTCAAGGGTTGACTTGTCTGTTATCAGGGAATAATCTTGTTGAATTAGAATATGCAGATGATATAGTCCTTCTAGGTAAGGACGCTGACATAATGCAGTCTTCCAAGCACTTTGAGCAGGAATATTTGAATGTTCGGCATGCGATTCGCTCCGGCCAAATGTTAGATGATGCTACAGGACTGGACTATACTGATGCCTAGCTTGAAGATAGACAAGAGTGAAGAAATAGTGCGCGTTGACCACTTCATTATTTGGGATGTTGCATCAGACCCAACGGGTTGATCGCCGACGAAATCTCGGCACGAACACAGAGAGCTAGTCTGGCATATGCCAGTTTACGCCGTCTCTGGCGTAGACGTGATAGCCGGCTATCGACCAAAGGGTGTGTGTACTGCTCAGCAGTCCGCTGCTCCGTTCTCCTTTATGGCTAGCTGTGAGACCTGACCGTTGAAAGTGGAAGACATGAAAAGACTAGCTGTGTTTGATCATAAGTGTCTGCATTCTATCTCCTGTGTTAGGTGGTATAATAGGGTGAGTAATATTGGGTTGGTTAGGCGTCGAGTGCTAGGTAAGGAGGGGAAATCAATCGACGAGGCTGTGAAACTACATTGATTGAGATGGTTAGGACATGTGTTACGTATGCCTAGCCATCGCCTTCCTCGACGGGCAATGTTAGCTGACAAAGGATAGGGCTGGAAAAGAACCAGTGGTGGTCAAACCAAAACATGGTTTCGTTAGTCAATGAAATCCACAACAGTTAGTATAAGTCACATGGGAAGGTGTAGACTTCCTGGTTGGGGTCCTCGGGACAGTAAAAACCAATGGTTGGAAACAATTGGTGATATGGCTCAAAATCGTTCTCAATGACAGCGCAGATTTATCCACTCCTTGAGATTTATAGTACCCAATAAAACTATATTGTTCTTCAATATTACTGTTTTTTTTTTGCTTCATCTCTGCTTACTGCCTCTATTTGCATTTACTTTTACTCTCTTCTCTTGCTTCGTGTGCTACATTTAGGGATAGTGGTCACCAAAACTGCTGCACATCTGTGTAAAGTTCTACGTTGAAACCAGTCAGTCATAAACCATTTTTAGCCCAAATGGCGACGAACTTTTTATAGAAATTAATAAATGAGAAACTTAAATTTAAGTTCCTATGGCCAGATTCCTAGAAGAAGAAGTAAGTTGTATCTACCCATCACTATTGAATTCAGTATGAAGTCGCCGTTACAGAGGATACGGAAAGTACAAAGTCGGGCATTGAGACCTGAAAATAATATAGAAGATAAGCAGTATATCGTCAAAGCCTCTGTACTAGGTGCTGACATGACAGCACAGACTAAGTATTTCGAACCAATGTAAATCAATCTACTGAAAGCACAAAATAACTTCAACAAATAAAGCGTGTACTTGCTAAAGTCTGAAGAGGCCTTTATATTTGTGGCTTGATAAGTCTAGTTGTAGTTAAAAACGATTAGAGTAATATCAGTCGGAGTTGTATATTTTTTAGATTTCCCATAATCAAATACAAGTCTAGTTCATGGAGCACACAGCAACTTATTCTATCTTGCTGGCATTAAATACTGAACTTCATACGGAATTTAATCGGGAGAGCAGTAAAATTGTATAGAGAACTCTTTTTCTTCTTTCATACGTGGAATTAGATGAATGTAAACAATATATCTGAATGCTGATTTTACTGATAAAGCTAGTAAGGATAGTGATATTAATGATGTCATGTTAATCGAGAGTTGCTCAAAAATGAATCGCATACAAGGGAAGTATTATTATTATTATCTATTTTATTCCTTTACGTTCCCAGCGGAACATACAGTTTCAAGCTACAGCTCTGAAGTTTCGGTAGTAGTTGTATTTATTTATTTTTTACGGGATGGGGTTGCTGGCCTTATGCCCTACCTTCCCTCTTTACTAGTCTTATCACTGGCTTAGTGAGGTGTAGGAGTTCGTCCGTGGCCGGAGATCGAACCCCGAACCACATGAGGCGTAGTTGGCGAGCATCCTACCTCTGTGTCACCTACGCACATGAAGTATAGTTCTATACTATTTAATCTTTCCAAAAAGTTGTAATAGAAGTAACTAATGCTGATTTTTGAATTATGCTCTCAACGGCATTCTACAGTTTAAGAAAAATGACTTTAATCATATTCTGTTGTGAAAAATCCTTTTCCTTTAGCATAAATATGCGTGGGTACATGAATTGTAAAGTAGTGTATATGTCACAGGATATCCATTATACGAGGGTTAAAAACTGTAATTATTCAAATTTCTGTAGAAAAAAATGTATTTTTGAATTGAACAATATTTTGTAATTTTATGTTAAAACAAGCGTAAAGAATAAATGTTTGAGAATATTGTTTCACGGATTGATATCAGTTAGAGAACCATTGAAAACCAGGGAGTACTGGACAGCTGCTGTTTCATCCTAGTTTAGGAATCATCGTCAGTACGCACCCACCACAAGGAGTTCGAACCCAGGACCTTCCAGTTACAAGGCCACCGAGCTCGTATACCATTTAGCCACTGGGACCCGATTCAGTGGCCGGCCCATGAATTCTAACTTCTACCAATTCGTGACTTAGCGCAACCCCAACCATTGTCGTTGGTGGGACATCCAGTACTCCATGCTGGTTTCCAATGGTTCTCTAACTGATATCAATCCGTGATCAACTCGTAAAAACACAACTAACCCTTACAAACCAAACTATAGAAAATATTATTTCATTGATAATAATGTTCTCTCCTCTTCGCTTCTTTCTCATCAGAAATCCAATCTCATGTACAGATCTGCATCATTTAAATCCATCTGATACCTATAATGGTATACCTGCAGAGTTTAACAATAAACAACACTATTTATCCTCTGTAAATACTTACTCATCTCCTTCACCATTACTGAACTATAAAATTCGTAAATGCCTGTGTCAAAATTGTCAACAATCAAATAGAAATAATAATAATAATATCTATCCAAATAAATATGTAAATACTAGTGTAAATGAATCCTATTCTAATCAACATTTATCAGAGCCAAAAGCCAATGATAGTCGTTTAAGTCATTTTTTGATTAAAATGAAAAGATTATTACGCAAAATGTCAACAATTGATGTCTCTGGAGTGAAAAAACAAACTGAACATCATTGCGCTGCTAACAAAAATTCTATGTCAGTTGTTGTTCAAAAGAAAGAACAACAAGAAGACGAAGTAGAAGTAGAAGACAAAGACGGAATTAATGGAAGAAAATTTATTTGCAAATCACAAATGTTATGCAGTGAATTCTCATTTCCTTGTCAGCCTGGAAAATGCTGTACTATCAAATCATCTAGTAATTGTTATCAATTTGAAAAACCTTATACTGTATATCTTATTACTCATGCCTCCTCGCCTGGAGTATTGATAAAGTCATCATCAAAAATGAAGGAATAAAAGGAAAATGGAAAATCAACTTGAAAGAGAGAGTTTATTTTTCATAAATAAATTGTATTACTTTCAATTAATGTTGTATGGATCTATTTGTCCGTGTGGAATTGAGTAAATGCAATTTTTCGTAAGTCAAGGTTTTATGTTGAGTTGTTTTTTCTTTATATCAGTCTTTCCGACTTATGTTATTCCTGGTGTACACATAAGATATCTGACTATCGATCAAAAGACACGTTTACGGTTCAGTAGCTGTCTGTGTCCACCTTTATGGCCGTAAGACATAACCACTGAAAGACGGGGATATGAAAAGACCAGCTGTCATTGACCATAGATGTTCACCTTTTATCCCCTGTGTTAAGTGAGATAATATCTTGAGTAATGCTCAGATTTGGTGTAGCGTTATATAAGAAGAGTAAGGGAAACTGTGAAGTAGGTGAATCGATCAAGATGGTTTGGATACGTATTGCACATTCAAAGCCACCGAATTCCTCAACGAGTAATGTTAGCTGACATTGGATTAGGTTGGAAAATGCCTAGAAGTGGTTAAACCAAAAATTGCTACCAATCTATGGAAACTTTAACAGCTGGTTTGAACCATATAAGGAGGTGTAGGCTCCCTAACTGCCATTATAAGAATCCATGATCACCGAAGATTATTGGTGATATGGCTCAAAATCATTATCAGTAGCGGAGATGTATTCACTATTTGACATCTCACATATCCACTAAACCGTCATATTTTTTCGTGTTACTGTACTTTCTGCCAAAAACATTTCTGCTTACTATAATCCTTTTTAAATCTCTTTTCTGCTTTTTGTTTAACTTTGTGTGCTACATGGAATGTGGTAACTTGGGTTGCTGTACTTCAATGCATAATTTTATGTTGAAACTCAGTTAGCCTGATATATTTTTCCCCCTTTCTCTTCAAGAAATCAATAGGAGTAGGTTGAACCCTATTTGAAAATAAGCGTGAGTACAAATCGCGATTCAGAGTTGTAATTGGTTAGCTGAAGCAACGCGAAACAGAGTAAATAAGACATATACATTTTGATGGGTGAAAAATTCAGTAGCCCAGTGATTTAAGTAGACCGCCAGATCTATGCATGTATGAATTATCTGCACATCTTTTGATTAAAACTTTCGGAAAATAAGTTTTATTTTCTCAAATTCCCTCTCACTGGGTATTTTTAGGTGTGACGTAGATGTATGTATATGTGGTTTTTATCACCTATAGATATGCTGACCAAGGTATATTTTTTTTTATTTTATTTTTTATTACAGCTTGATTCCACACTGTATTTTTGGTACAAGTATGGAATTTTCAGCCTGTGATATCGGTAGCCCAAATTTCGCAGGCCGACCATAGATATCAGGTGTGCGTCGGCGTGGGCTCGAACCCCGGACCATGTGCATGGTCGGCGAGAGTCCTAACCACTGTGCCACCGACGCACATTTAGGCTGAAAAGGAGGGGAGAGTTTCTCTGTCATTTTTTTAAGACTCATTGTCAGAACATGCTAAAATGCCTGAATGATTTTCAGACTTGGACATATAAATTGTCTCACAAATAGTGTTCTCAGCCGACCCTTTACAGCTACAATGTTTTTTTATTATCCTGTTAAGTATAGCGAACAGTATCTTCAGTGTGTCTTCAGCTTGGTGAGTGTATAGATAACAGATTGCCTTTGTAAAATTGAGAAATTCATCAACTAGCAGTAAAAGTGGCAACTCAACATATATAACAAATGTCACTTCATTAAGAGTGACATCAGTGGATTAAACAGCTGGGACAGGCAAAACAGAACTGTCGAAAAGTTGGAGGAGGACTGGTAATAAATTAATGGTAACGTTTAAAAGGATTAGAAATGTAATATATTATTCCAAACAAAATAACTGGTAAATTGATGAATGGTGACTAGCAGTCCGATCCGGGATGCGCGTTTCGTCGTATTTTTGACTCGTCAATTAGACATACTTGCATTCTCTAGTGACGAGTCCAAAACATAACGAAATGTGCATCCTAGACTCCACTGGTAGTCATCATCTACCAATTCGCGTCAAGTTAAATAATCAGACATCGTTGAAGCATCCGCACAAGGAGCCTACATGTCAGCCTGACGCTGTTCACTTCTGTCAGTCAGTGTCCAAATTGAATTAAAATGGTTAATAGTCTTTTAATAACAATCTGTATCTACAACATCCTAAGCGCTAGTTGAAAGACTTAAGAGTTAATAATAATGATACCGATAACAAATCTAGTAAAAATGATGAAATTTTGATTTAATTACGTCATTTTGAATGAAGCAGGAAGAAACTACAAAAAAATTCTGATAAGTATATTAAACTAAAGAATCAGTGAGGCGTTAAGTACTTATGGCTCCATTTTAGCATTGTTCAATGAATGCATAGTTGAAAAAGTATTTAATTAGTCAAATATGTTAAGAAGCTTTTGTTAAATAGTTTCCAATTTTTATTTAGTTACTCAGGTTGAAATATTCAGTAGCCTACCTCTGTGCAGTAGATTAGTTCAGTTAAAAAAACGTTATCATTAAATGGAGCATTCAGATGACTAGATAGAACACACTGTATTGAACTGACGAAACAAAATCTCTTTGGAATGACTTCTGGTAATCAAACTGTGTGACATACATAAAAGAGAGATTGGTCATTTGTTGTCTTATCTATGTGTATTAGTGTAATCACTTATTCTATGAAGTTTTTAAAATAAGCAGTTGAGGGAGTGTCAGCATAGGAGGCGGTTTTCTATAGTAAGAATGTATTACCTGTCACTCGGGATTTAATACGCAGACTAAATGAATTCAATTAGTATTCCTTACTTTCCTGATAACTTTATTCAAAAAAACTTTATCTTTCCCTGTTGCTTTACGCACTCCTTGAGTGAATTTCTCAATATTATTATTCTGAGTTTCATTTCAATGTTATTTCTCTGCGAGTGATCAACAGACTAGTAAACACTTTCTTTTGGAATATTTAGTCGTATATGTTTGCATTACACTGAGCAATGAATTTCCAACGAATACTGTAAGTCAATACGAATCAGTTTAGATGTCAAAGTGTAACTCATTAAAATTCACTAGGTTTTCTAATCATTTCACTATCGCGTGACTAGCACTGAGTTTCAAAACAGAACTTTACACTGAAGTACAGCCGCTCAAGTTGCCACACTCCATATAGCACACATAGTCAGACAAAGGGGGAGGAAAAGAGACTCAAAATAACTACGCTGAGCAGAAATGTGAGGGAGACAGTAAAGTAAGATAAAAATATAACGGTTTAGCGGATATGGGAGATGTCAAAGAGTGAATACATCACCGCTACTGATAACGATTTTGAGCCATATCATCAATAATCTTCGGTGATCATGATTCTTATAATGGCAGTTAGGCAGCCTACATCTCCTTATGTAGTTCAAACCAGCTGTTTGAATTTCCATGGATTGGTAGCAATTTTTGGTTTAACCTCTTCTAGGTCAGAAGAGCATATCTATGATTTTCTGAACATGTACCAAAACGCTTACGTCTAAAGGGAACTAATGCTGTAAACAGTGCCATTGCTGGGCATCTGCTCGACACGAATCATGACGTGGAAATCGAGAAATCCTTTAAAATTATCAATAGACGAAGGAGCTCCATTCTTCTCAAGTTTTCCGAAGCAATTTCTATCAAACGCTTCAAACCACATTTATGTGTTCGGGAAAAAGCAGTTATTAGTCTTTCCTTGCCCTGGTAACTGGATATCTTTATTCTCTCATCTGATTACGTAATCTTTGTCTTTAACTTCACCCCTCTTTTTTATAATCTGTAATTTTGCTTGCCTCTTGTTTCTATGATTTGAGTTGAACTCACTACATTGTTACTTAATTTATTAGTCACGCTGCATCTAACGCATATCTTGGCTTTATTACGTAACTCCCTTACCATTGTATGCAAACACTTATTTTGACTTGAACCGCCTGTGTAAAAACTATATAAGCGCAATTTTCTGAGCACTGTTCACTAATTGTGGAACTTTATGTCAACTGATAACATGTAAAATTTGCAAGTATGTTAAAACTTTTCTGTATGTAAACCTCATAATTTATTTGGGCTGTAAGCAGAAGCTGATGAGAAGCCAACGAAATGGATGATGGTACCATTTTATTCTGCACAAACCACTGTTGTTCTTGCTTTATTCGAGATATGGCATATCTCAAAGTGTGAATGAATCTGTGCTGTTACGAAAGATATTGAGTCATACCAATAGTCAATAGTCCCCGGTTATTGGATCTTAACATCCCACCGACCATAACCAAACAGCCTACGTGGCTCCAACCAACTGTCAAAGTTTTCATGGACTGTTTTCAGATTTTGTTTTGACCATCTCTGTTTTACAATCTAACTGTATGTCGGCTAATATGTTCTGCCTCAGAAGGCAGTGACCCGGTGTGTACAACACATGTCCTAACCACCTTGATCGATTCATCTTTAGAACCACATCGATCGGTTGATAATCTTTATCCAACACTATGGCAAATCTGAGTATTACTCACCATATTATACCACTTAACACGGGAGGAGGAATTCAAGCATCTTTGATCAAAGACAGCTAGTCTTTTCGTATCCTCCACTTTCAGTGGCTATGTCTCATAACTATAATAAACGGGAAATACAGTGAACTGCTGCTCAGTACATTTTACCTCTGATTGACAGTCGGATGTCCTGTGTAAGTGTTAGTAAATGTCACGTAAGCTTTTTGTATCTGTACGGAGATTTCGTCAGCAACTAGTCCATCGAGGCTAGTGCAACTTGCCAAATAAGTGGAGTTGTCAACGCACTCAATCACTTCACCGTGTATTCAGACCAGTCCTGCAGTATGATCTTGCATTTTTCAGGAGAAAATCGCATACCAAACATTCTAAAATTTCTGCTCAAGGCGTTCACAAGACTCTGCATTTTAAGAATATCTTCATCCGGGTGGACAATATCATCTGCATATTCTAACCCAGCAAGACTGTCCCCTTGTAACAACTCAATCCCTAAATGGTTAAAGTCAGTTACGGTCAATTCCATTAGTGCTTCTATGATGAAATTAAACAAAAATGAGGATAATGGGAATCCCTTGAGGATACCATTGGTTTTCACCATTTCACATCATAACTCTCCGTAAGCTCTTACACAGCTTTGTCAGTTCCAGTGGAGTGACTTGATTAGTGCCATATACTTTCTCAAAACTTCGTCTTCTGTTTTGTAGGAAGGTCAACAATTTAAAATCCTGATTAACATTTCAATTCTACACTTCTAGTGTGTTGCAAAAGTAATAAATATTCTAAGCAATACTAGTCATTAAATCTTCTAAATCATATTTAATTTAGCGAATTATAACAGAAATCAATCTATCAAAATATTAAGGACAGTGTTAACTATTCACCAGAACGGTAATAAATTACTTCTATCGAAGCTGTCAGAATAAAAATCACTTCCTTCTCCTTCATTTAAGTATCCTACGGAATATGAACCAATGAATTAGGCATACTTTCCTCCCGAAAACATTTTTTAATCTCTGTCTTCTTCCTCTTCTTCTTCTTGTTGTTGTTCAAGGGGTGAATTGGATGGATTCTCGTCGGATTTATTTTTTCTGTCAACATTTTATTTAGGCAGTGAAAGGCAGTAATAAATAAGTAATAAAGTCCATACAATTTCTCATTCACATCATGTGACAGTAGATTTCGTATGCTTTTTAAGCCCCTTGTGTTCATGTCATACAAGGTAGGCGAAATAGGACAATGCCTTTCTTGATTTTGATTGAGAAGCACGGACACAAATGCTCTCTCTCTCTCTCTCTCTGTCTATTTTAAGGTCAAGGATATGCATGTATGCGCATATGTTCATCTGAACCTAATACTATTAATACCTTTCATTATAAATTATTTAAATTAATCCCAGCGTGTTAAGAAAATCAAAACAGGATTTTTCTGAACGTTTCGCCGTGTAAGCCACAGCTTCTTCAGCAGATTTATTATTATTCCAGGATATTAATACCTTTCCCCCAATTGTCCTTATCACTGACTTCATATGTCATTTTCTATGTAACATTCTGTTTCCAGTATTATTATTATTACTATTAATGAGATAAAATCAATTATCAATTAAAGCTTCTTTCTTTAAAATGATTTCACTCGTACATTGAACAACAATGAAAGGCAAGGAATAGTTTAGAACAGAGAACTTTTACATATATATTCCATACACAATCAACATAACACATGAAATATCTACAGTTTAAGATAGTAGAGGCTTATCTCCACCTTATAGATAGGTAGATAGATAGATAGATAGGAAATCTCGACTTAAAATACAATGTCCACCTATATAATCAGAAATGATGACTTGAACAAACTTCAATGTTTAATCTGCTCTCTCTCATAGAAGTAATGGTTATGAGATATACCTTGATTTTACACAGTTGTCCTCACCAATTTGTCTAAACTGTTTACAAATGACAATTACGGGTAGGTGAAAAACGTAGGATTAAGAATAATATAGTCTTAAACATTAGTTGGATATTGTCAATCACGAAGTGATACCTGACAGAGATGTCTGAATGTGTCCGGACGATTCTTCCCTTCTGCTGACATATAGATGCACATGTTTCTCTATAGTTTGGTTTGTAAGGGTTAGTTATGTTTTTACGAGTTGATCACGGATTGATATCAGGGAGTACTGGACAGCTGCTGTTTCATCCTAGTTTGGGAATCATCGTCAGTACGCACTCACTGGGATTCGTACCCAGGACCTTCCGGTTACAAGGCCACCAAGCTCGTTACCATTCAGCCACTGGGACCCAATCAATGGCCAGCCCATGATATCTAACTTCTACCAATTTGTGATTTAGCGTGACCCCAACAATTGTCGTTGGTGGGACATCCATCCACACACGTGCCATCTAATTGAACTTCACAGCAGTTGTCCAGTACTCCCTGGTTTTCAATGGTCCCCTAACTGATATCAATCCGTGATCAACTCGTAAAAACATATAATCTCTTCACTAGACCATATTCGGATTGAATTTATGCGGTTATGGTTAACAGCACTATGAAGTTCAATTCTTCCATCTTAGTTGTCTAAAAGGCACACAAATGGTGCTTATACTATCTTTCTAATGAAACGGTGAGCTGCATCACATGAAAACAGATATGTGCATGAGTTCAAACCACGCATATTAGTAGGTGTAAGAAGCATGCTGATAAGACGCTTTACCTTCCGAATTTCAGGGGCTGGTATAATCAGCAAATTTTTTTTTAGAATTGTTTGCACTACTTTTAATTACTTATGACGTCTCACAGATTCCTAACACTTTTGTACCATATAATCTCACAGTCTGAGCAATCTTGTCAGTCTGAAGCATGACACGGACATTTCATAACCCACGCTTGTTTCCATCGATAGTAGACAAGTAGGCTAACTAACTTCTTCAAGTCTTTACCATCTAGTGTCATCTGTCCTTGGATTGAGGAGTCTTGCTGATTACAGCGGAGAATAAATTCTTTATCTTTTTGCTTTGAGGTTTTTTTACAGCTTGATTCCACACCGTATTTTTAGGTACAGGTATGGAATTTTCAGCATGTGATATCGGTAGCCCAAATTTTGCAGGCCAACCATAGATATCAGGTGTGCGTCGGCCGGGGATCGAGCCCCGGGTCATGTGCATGGTCGTCAAGAGTCCTAACCACTGTGCCACCGACGCACAGTTGCAATAGGATTGTCAGTTACAGGGTGAGATTGATTTCCCCATCTTTACGAAACTTAGAATTGGCTGATGTACTAAACGGGATTATTTCAGATATGCTAAGTAGTTATAATGTCAACACGTGTTTTAAGTTATGAGTAATACAAGCAATTTATTATAATTATATTTTTAAGAGTTGTCTATACACAGAAACAAGTATTTAATTTTGCCCAAAAATTACTGAAATCCAAGAACTACCACTGTGTGTAAACACCTGTAAGAATGTAATTATAATAAATTAGTTCATATAAAAATACACAAAACGTTTCCTTATTATTATTATTTATTTATTTATTACAGTTATTCCCTTGGGTTCCGAGTGGGACGTACGGCTTTAAAAGCATATCTCTATCCCCTTCTGCTCTATGAAATCTACTTAGCTGACTCCACGATTGTCCGCAAACTTTCATCTACTCCTCACACGATCTCCTGCATTCCACCATCGTAACAATGCCCAACTCGTCTTTTCTCATTCGACTTCCATTTGAGGATTTGGCATACAGCCTCTCCGGTGTATATCCAATCCATCACACACCACGCACTCAAACGAAACCCAAAAGACAAATGATGAATTGGGCATCCGAGGGTAATATAGGGGACATTTTGCAAGGAGGGAATGAAAGCTTGTGGGAAACCTTTGATCCAGTTAAAAAGGACTGGAGAGAACAGAGTGGAACGGAGATCTAATTTTGAAGTCTTTTGTTCCATTTGGAATCTAAGGGAATACTACTTATAGTAATAAATATTTTCTAATGAGACACTTTGTATAAAACGTTCTTAGGTTACTGTTACATATATTCATTTATTGATGTGTTTCTTAATATCGCTTGCTGTATATTCTAAAGTTCAAGTTTAACATACTGTCACATTAAATCAACTGTTATTTATATATAAAATACAAAGGTTTTCGTCAATTTTTCTTTCCGATAAACATGTAAATATCTTCAGGGAAAATGATCTCGGTTTAAACCTTTTCTTTCCTGTAGCTTTTTCAATTATGAGATACAATGTATAGCACTGTGCCGGTTCCCATTGCACCCCGTAATCATGGAGTTTTGACTTTTTCATTGACCAAATTTATCACATTTAGCTGTACCACACACATGATGGTGAAAATGGTGATATTCTATATGAACTATTCATTCCTTGAAGTGAAATGGTCAGGCTAGATTGTCATTTGACTATCAGCAAGTTAATAATCTCAGCTTATTAATCTCCTATTTACCGCATGTTCTTCTGCGGTCTTCATATTAGTAATTTCTTAGATAATTAAGAAGTATAAGCTGAAATGATTGATTATTTTTTTATAAGCTTTTAAAAGCTTCTTTATTTCAATTGAAATGTTATCTGTTGCCTATAGGATGATATTGAATAAAGCAAGAACAACAGTGGTTTGTGCAGAATAAAATGGTACCATCATCCATTTCGTTGGCTTCTCGTCAGCTGCTGCTTACAGCCCAAATAAATTATGAGGTTTACGTACAGAAAAGTTTTGACATACTTGCAAATTTTACATGTTATCAGTTGACATAAAGTTCCACAATTAGTAAAGAGTGCTCAGAAAATTGCGCTTATATAGTTTTTACACAGGCGGTTCAAGTCAAAATAAATGTTTGCATACAATGGTAAAGGAGTTACGTAATAAAGCCAAGATATGCGTTAGATGCAGCGTGACTAATAAATTAAGTAACAATGTAGTGAGTTCAACTCACGTTATAGAAACAAGAGGCAAGCAAAATTACAGATTATAAAAAAGAGGGTGAAGTTAAAGACAAAGATTACGTAATCAGATGAGAGAATAAAGACATCCAGTTACCAGGGCAAGGAAAGACTAATAACTGCTTTTTCCCGAACACATAAATGTGGTTTGAAGCGTTTGATAGAAATTGCTTCGGAAAACTTGAGAATGGAGCTCCTTCGTCTATTGATAATTTTAAAGGATTTCTCGATTTCCACCTCATGATCCGTTCGAGGAGATGCCTGGCAATAGCGCTACTATAAGAGTTTGTTTTCTTGAGACGTAGGCTTTTCGGCACATGTTCAGAAAATCGAAGATGTGCCCTTCTCTCTGTTCTCCCAATGTAAATGCTCCCGCAGATACATGTAAATTTGTATACGTAGCTGGAGTTAACATGAGAAGGGTATTTATCGACTTTTGACTGCACCAAAGAGCATGTTGTTCGGTGGACGAAAACCAGCTTAGCTGCAGGATAGGCTCTGGCTAGTGACATTCTCAGTCTTCTGTTGACCATTTTTGCAGTGTTTTTTAGGCTGTAAGCAGCTGATGAGAAGCCAACGAAATGAATGATGCTACCATATTATCCTGCACAAACCACTGTTGTTCTTGCTTTATTTAAATTCATTAAGGGAATAAATGCATGAAGGATGATATTGGTTTAACCAGGAAAGCAAAAACAAACAAACAAAGCTGTGAGAAACGCCTTAAGTGATACAGTTTATATTAATCGGTTATATATCTAAGAGAAAGACATCTGAGATAGCTTTAAACTAGTAGACTGATAGTGGTCTAGTGGATGATAATTGAGGGTAAGATGGAAATTTGATTAGCACTATGATTCCATTCACAAATGAGTTGTGAAATACAACTCATATTATTCAGTGATTTATCATTTCACTGTAATCGTCTCATGTTATACCCAGTTGGGTAATTAATTGATTCCCATGAAAAATGAACAAAACTCTTAATGACAGCAGTTAGAAGTTCGTTCTCGTCCTTCAGCTGGTAGAGAGCAGGCCTAGCAACCTGAAGATCATTGTCCTAAATCCTTAAACTATATAGGTCTATATTTCGTCTTCAACAATTACCCATTATATTAATAAGTATTTATCTGGAGGTTTTTATGAAAGAAGAATTTTAAAATATACCAATTATGAATCTTTTATAAAGTATATTTTTAGATTTATAAAATATTCTGTCTGCTGTATCCTTTTCAAAAAGTGCACATCGCCAACGCCATTTATCTTTATTGTGTTTTTTTTTTTCATTCTGCCAGTCTTCCCACTTTCACACACACACTTTTTATATTCTGATTTTTATCTGGAAGAATTTTGATAATTTATTGTGAACCTGTCTTTTGCAGTGCTAAGGATATTGCTAACTCGAAAAAGATTCGTAAATACATACCACTCAAATCGCCTTTAGGCTGTTTTTTCTTTACACTTCTAATGTACTTCTTTGTTTTCACTCATCTGACCGATAGCTGCTACCTTGACGTGGTGGTCAGGCTTGCACATCGCGATGAACCAACAAGCTACACTGTCTGGAACATATATTCCTGCAGATCCTACCATGCCAGGAAGGTTGTTAAGATAGCGATTAGACTAAAAGCAGTTACCAGCATCGTGTAAGAATCTTTCTTACACTATGCTGGGGGTCTGAGGGCGAGGTCATACTGCTGGGGAGCAGGGGTGTAACAGCAATAAGGTGTTTCCCTCAGATGACCAGCATACCAGCTATGCTGTCTCTCCACTCCGGAGGTAGGGGGTTAGAAAAGGTCAACCCCGAAAATTGTACATCCCGACTTACCGTACGGTGGTCCGTAACCGTCGGTAAATTTACTGATACGGAACCAATCCCAGAAACCAGTTCATACAGGCCGTGTGTGACCGGCCTCAAGCATTTGTCCCCTGGGTTCTGCGGTCACGCAACATTAACCCTCTCTCTGTTTCAGGTACCCGAAGAATTAATCAACTTCCACGATGTGGGCAGCCGGGAAGTAACAACCATCCACACGCTTCCAAAAGCACACGAAGCCTTCCTGAGCATCATTCTCCTTTACTGTTTTCACTCATAGAAACCTTTTTGCTTAGTAACTTATTCCACAGTTATACAAATAAAATATGTAATATACTTGGTGACAAAGTTCATTGTTGATTAAAATTCAGGATATGTAAAAGGAGCTATACGATGTAAATGTAATAAACAATGTACACATATGTCAAAACTGGAGAGAAACTAAGTAGTTTAATGATGGATGGAGTACAGTTGCACGGATCGATTGTAGTGTGACTGCATAAAATTAGAGTTGTAGGATAAGGAGATTTTGGTATGGAAAGAATATACATTGTTAGATGACTGGAGGCAATCGGCAGGAAGTCTTTGACCTAAGTTTTGTGCTTCTTGGTACTCGGCAGCAAGGTGTATCTGCAGTGTTGAAAGAAATCATGTCCTCTATGAGATTGAAATCCACTTCATTCAATGCAGTGGTCAAAGACATTACCATTGAGCTGTCTGGGCTAGTGATGAACCTCTTGTAGAAGTGTAGTAGGTACTTTGACTGGACACGAGTTAGTAATTAACTTCATGTGTCTAGTCATTGCATTCGGTGCAGACTGAACTATATCAGTCAAGTTTACAGTGCTCAATGGTAATGTCTCTGACCGCAACACTAGGTGATGCGAGTTTGAATCTCAGAAGGAACATGATTTCCCTCCAAGACTGCGCATACATCTTGCTGACAAGTAACAATAAGCATGGGATCTAGATCCAAGGCTCCCCACCGATTGCCTCTAACCACCTTACAACAATTCAGAGTGCAATATGATGGTGAGTCACCTGGTACGGTGGCCACATTGCAAAATCAACCGATTAAATTCAGTCTGTACCAGTACTAAGGGCTAGCTAGATGTGTGACAATTTCTCCTAAGTAATGTCCAATCAAAGAAACTATCTGTGGTTGTAGCAATAGAGTTAACAAATTTGTACATCTACAATGTTTTACCGGTAAAGTTTAATACAACTGTAATGTATGAATTAGAGTTTTCCGTATACATAGTGCAGATTTTCGTTTATGAATTATCGTCGATTCTGAGGTTTGGTGAAGATTTATCGATTGAGTTTTCAGGAAATTTGTGTATACGCTGTACATATAACTGAAACTAACTACTTTTCTATTATTGATTGTGTCCAGAAACTGAACTGCGTGTAACACATTCATCATAGTTAAAACCATGGTTGTTTGTGTTCCATAATAAGTTTCAAAGTAAACAGTGCTTACAAGTGACATATTAAGGTGTGTGTATTCATATACTAGGTTCAAACAACTATTTCAAAAATAAAACAATGTTTTTTAGTTACAGGATTTCATCATGAGGTGATATCGGTTAGAGTTCTCATGGTAAACTTTGGAGTACTGGACAGCTGTTTCGTCCTAGTTTGGGATTCTTCATCAGTATGCACCTACCGTACTGCTAAAGAATCCCAAACTAGACCGACGAAACAGCTGTCCAGTACTTCCAGGTTTTCCAATGGTACTCTAATCGACGTCAGCTCATGATGAAATCCTGTAACCAATCAGTCAAACCCGTACAAACCAGTACTTGAATGTTTTTTTTATTAATTAATATTTATGGAGTAAGAAACTCACTTCTACTGCACAGCCAAATATCCAATAACATCTCATTTAGAGCCCTCTTTTTGTATTCAATAGTAATATAAGCTTTATTCTGGAAATTATTTTTACACAGAGTACAGAATTCTCAGTGTAATTTTTTGCTACATATTTACTCCTGTTATAGAATCTTGGAGTTAATGTTTATTGACAGTATATCTTACACCGTAATGTTGTTCTCTCTGAAAAAAACTCAATCCACTGCCACATTTTCCTCTTGAAATGAACAGTGGTAGGTTAGGAGCCAAATAAAAATATGTCTCAGTTCAAGTGGTAACTTAGAGACATAACTAGTGATTAAAAGCAACAAGAAACAGAGAAAAGCAAGTGGATTATGCCGGAAGGAAATTTTAGAAGGTCATCAAGCAATGCAAAGGCTAAAAATATAAGGACGAAGAAGTAATCCTAGAGCTTGATAAAAGTTTTTAGAAAGCAACTACCTTTCACTGAAACAAACTCAGTGTCACCCGAAAACAATTGATTCTGACTACTATAATGACTGACTTAATAAAGAACTCAAGATTATAAAAGTTTATTCATAAAAATAGGAATTTAAAACCAAGTCAAAGTGTGTGTTAACAGCTCAAAGGAAGACCGTGTTCTTAAAATTGCAGTTCCTCCGTGACAATATCAGTGGAATAATAACATAGCGCTTTAAGAATACAGTAAAAACAGAATTCACTGCAGTAGAAGTTCACTGTCTCTTCACAACCACTCCAATTCGACGCTCATGTGTTAAGGATAAACTACACAACTTCAACTTCTCTATGTGTATCTACAAGTTTGACTGCTCCTTTGGAGTGTATTACACCGGGGGTACAATTAAGCATTTTCAGCGTCGAATTTCTGAACATCATCCTTCATGGTTAAGCAAGGATCCATTTGCAGTTCTCCCTTATCTCATCTTATATATACTGAACATCAGTTCGATGTTAACATGACTTTTAAAGTTGTTTACCATATTCCGACTTATCTTGATTTCAACTTACGAGTTTGTCTTATATGTATAGCTAAATTTATCAGAACCCACGTGAAAGAATCTAAGCTTTGTGTTCGGACGATCAGACGCATTCCCTACCTTGGCCATCATTGTTGTAACCTTCTTTAATTGTCACATCAACTTTATTTTATCTGATATTCAATGTGGTATTATATTTTTATGAATACTTTCACTTCATTTCTATTGACCTTAACAACTCGATTCTGTTTAGAAAAACAACAGTAGCGTCAATAATGATTACAATTTGAATATTATGTGTATATGCCGATGATCTAACTATTTCAATGTCTGTTAACTCCCAGCTAGACTTTACTAAGATGAACAGCTTTCTATGAGGAGTTAGCAAATGGTATTCGTCTAACGGCCTTAAACGAAATCCTTCCAAATATTAGACTGTTAATTTCAGTTCCCCATGTAAATGAAAGTTAAATGAAATCGTTGGTTCCTATGACCCTTGCAGAATTGATGATACTTATATAGAAAGCAAGTCTGAATTTAAGTACCTTGGATTAATTCCTTCTTCTGACCTATCCTGGTCTTCCCATGTCTAAGCGATTTCTAAAAGAATATTTCGTCTGACTTTTCACATTAAGAAGTCAAGGCACTCAGGCATAACTCAACCCCTCCTCTTACAGTTTGTCAACTCGTGTATTTTACTTATTCTTCTTTACTGTTCACCCTGGATTGCTTAAAAAAAGACTATGTCATACTTCGCAGAACTCTGAAGACTGTCAGTTAGTAGAGCGAGTGGCATCTCAGTGGGCCATATCGTTGACATCATAATTGATAGACACTTGATTTCAAGCAACTACCTCGCTAAAGGAATATTGTCAGACTCTGAGCACCCACTTTACCCGCAGCTCCAACCTTGTGTCTCTTCAGGTAAAACAAGAAGTCTTTTCAGAAGACTATGCACGTACGTCCAAGTATAAGAATTCCACTATACCATATTTGGCACGTACTTTTTATGATGAATATAGTGTTAGGCATGAACTAACAAACCTTTTTTCCACTACCAAATCAACCATTTCTTCCACCCTTACAACATCGAAATTTATTGTTATTGTATTTCTTATATCAATAATCCTCTCAATTTTTTTGTTTTTGTTTATTTTTTTGCATAAGTGTGTACATCATTTAAGCAGTGTTATAACTGTTAATTTTGTATTTCCCCTTACCATACTATATCAACAGAACATTAGATTCAATAATCTATAGCATGCTAAAATTTCCAAACTGAATCGACAACACTGTTTGGAACAAACTCACTTTTATTATTATTATTACAGTTATTATTATATTTAACATTCTCAATTCGTACTTCAAATATTTTTGACTTTATATCGTAGACGTGGACAAATTCCTCTCGTTACCTTTGTTTTAAATTTTATTTATATTTTAAGTAAATCAGATGCAGTATTGTGACAAATGCTGAGAATTCCATTCTGTATTATAAGTACTGTTTCTAGAATAAAGTAGATAATTATTATTACATATAACCGTAGAGTCACATGAAATTATTGAAAAGAATACACTTTGCTCATGTGTGTGTATGTTCTGTGTGTACCTACTAATTTACTTGCTCCTGTAGAGAGTCATTTATAGGTCTTTCGATGCGTGTTTCATCTAAAAGAGTCAAGGAACATTATCCTGGTTGGCTAGATAATGGTGAAAATGGAGTGCTATAAATGAACGTATATTCAACACTGGCCACCCAGTATGTGGAAAAAAATTCATTTAAAGTTATCTGCAGAGTGAAAAGAAGCCTCCTAAAAGCAGTATGCTCCCGTGTATAATTTGCATTGCTGAGGTCTTAACGATTCAGATGGAAAACACTCATTTATGTACACAGAAGAAACTTTTCCATCCTCTCCTTCTAACATGAGTATAATTTCAAGTTCAACTTCCGATTAGTATTTTGTCATTAATATTTTTTGTCCGCGTTTTTATGACATTTTTTGACATCATCTTCGTCAACCTTTTGTTCGCTCTTTTCAGCTACTATATAATTTATTTTGATGTTTGTCGCTTTGCTATTTCATTAACAACCAATTTTTTTCTGAACATTTTTCAGATTGCACACATTATTTTTTATTCCTTTACGTTCCCAGTGGGACATAGGGCATCAAGCGAGGGCTTTGAAGTTTCGGTAGCAGTGGTATTTTATTTTTACGGGATGGGGTTGCTAGCCTCGTGCCCAACCTTCCCTCTTTACCAGTCTTATTACTGACTTAGCGAGGTGTAGGAGTTCGTCCGTGGCCAGAGATCGGACCCTGAACCAAAATGCGTAGTCGACGACTATTTTACTACTGTGCCACCGACACACCAATCCTCACTTCCCTGATTATAATTTGACTATTCATCAGTGTTTTGAAATATTTTGATGATGTAAACAGTAATCTAAACTAATTTCTCTACTTGTTTCATGTTTGAGAGACTGAATACTCTTTGTTTATCTCTGTTTGTTGTCTTCAAAATATCTAAATAGTAATTTCCGCTACCTTTCTGCAATGTATTAACGCAATTTACTGTTAGATTCAGGATTTCTGCGTTTATCTTTCAAAGGTACTTAGTTTACCAACTTTATGAGATATTGACTGTAAGTTCATGAATACACAATAATATTTATCTATGTAATCTCCTTAGTATTAGTCATTGTGTGTCTTGTACATTTGCATAAAAACATTCGTTTTTTGTCCTCCTACATTTTAACTAAAAGCCATGTAATAATTTGCCAAAGTAAAGGCGTTTACCTCAGTATGTCCACTGATATTCACTAATCCTACTTTTTATAGATAAATCCATTATGTATGGGCTTTCTTTTAAACATGTAAATTTATATTACTCCCAGGCAATCACTTATTAAGTAAGTTCTGATAAATAAAACACAACAATTAATAGATTTCATTCTTTTTAAGCTTTTCTTAAGTAGTAGTCACGACAATTATCTACAATCGCTAGGGTATAAAACAGCCTTTTTCAGTTAACACAAGTTAGACACAAGTCTACCAGAAAGGCTTTTACTGAACACTAAGAAGGTATTTGAGAACTTAAAGTTGTTTGTGTAAAACTAATCATTTTTACATTTAGAGTAAATTTTATGTAGACAGACAAGTGGTGTGGCTATGAGCTCACCAGTTTTTCCAATAGATGAGAATATCTTCATGAATAGCTATGAAAGTAATATTTTTGAAACACACTGAAACCTGTGTCATTCATTCCTGGAAAAAATTAACAATCATTTTGTTTTTTTACGAGTTGACCACAGATTGGTATCAGTTAGAGAACCATTGAAAACCGAGGAGTGCTGGACAGCTGCTGTTTCATCCTAGTTTGGGATGGTGCGTCGGTGGCACAGCGATTAGGACTCTCGCTGACCATGCACATGGTCCGGGGTTCGATCCCCGGCCAACGCACACCTGATATCTATGGTCGGCCGATATCACATGCTGAAAATTCCATACCTACACCAAAAACATGGTGTGGAATCAAGCGGTAATAAAAAAAATCATCGGCAGTACGCACCCACTGGGGTTCGAACCCAGGAAAAGCTCGTATACCATTCAACCACTGGGACCCGATTCAATGGCTCATGAATTCTAACTTTTACCAATTCGTGATTTAGCGCGACCCCAACCATTGTCACAGGTGGGGCTTGCCTTGTAACCGGAAGGTCCTGGGTTTGAACCCCATGGGGTGTGTATTACCGATGATTCCCAAACTAGGATGAAACAGCTGTCCAGAACTCCAGTGCTGGTTTTCAATGGTTCTCTAACTGATATCAATCCGTGATCAACTCGTAAAAACATAACTAACCCTACAAACCAAACTATAGATAAGAATCATTTTCACGGGATTAAATTTATTAAGAAGTAGAGTCAAAGATTGGTCAGTTGCTTTTTTTGACTCTCTAGTTAGGCGGGTATTTTAATATGTTTATATTACGGGGGAGAAATTACACTCGAATATATGTTTGGACCTAGGATCCTTACATTTCATCAGTACATAGGTATCAACTGTCACACGTCTTTTCGTTGATAGGCAACGAAAAGTAAAAAGAAGGAGAAATATCAAGCATCACGGAAATCTTCAAGAAAAATAACTGTACTTTATTGTTGAATAACCCTCCGCAGAATTTTCAATTAAAACCAACAACTTCATAGGAACTGTGATCAAGATTTGATCGGATAGTTGCAAAATAATTGAGCGCTGAGTGAGAAGTAGACATTTATAAAGTTATATTTGTAAAATCTCAGCGAAATGAAATGATTAATTCCAACGTTTCGTTCGGCAATCTGGTCCGAACTTCTTCAGGGAAATTAATCGAAATTAACATAACAAAGTTTTATATATAAAGGGACACATCTTGTTTTAAAAATTCTTGTCCAATCATGAATCTTGCAACAGGTATCAACATGTATCATAAATAAATAAATAGAATTGTATGTTTATATAAAAGTACATCTCTTATTTTAAATATGAATCAATAGGTATACTAAACAAAACAAAACAAAAATTGTATGAACTATGATCAAAAACTTTTTGACCTCATAGTTCATACAATTTTTGTTTTGTTTTGTTTAGTATACCTATTGATTCATATTTAAAATAAGAGATGTACTTTTATATAAACATACAATTCTATTTATTTATTTATGATACATGTTGATACCTGTTGCAAGATTCATGATTGGACAAGAATTTTTAAAACAAGATGTGTCCCTTTATATATAAAACTTTGTTATGTTAATTTCGATTAATTTCCCTGAAGAAGTTCGGACCAGATTGCCGAACGAAACGTTGGAATTAATCATTTCCATTTCGCTGAGATTTTACAAATATAACTTTATAAAACCAACAACACTGCTAAATATGGGCGAAAACATACTCCCAAACCGTGAACCTGATATGTATCCACATATATATTGTGTGTGTGTGTATGGTGGTCTCTCTTTCTATTGCTCGCTTAGTCTGTGACCATTTCACTTTGATGAACCTGTCTCCTTTAACAATGTATATTCCCCTTATATTATATATAATATGAGTGTTTGTTGACAGTCCGTTGCTTGGTGACAGATATCCATATATGGTGGTTGTTGACATGTCTGCTATATTTTGCTATGTATATTTGGATCGACACTCCTTTATAATTAGCCATTCATGTTAAGACTGTCTATTGATTTGTTCACCCACTTGTCTGGATGGTCATATATATTTCGCTCACACAATCTTGTGTGATTTACTTACTTTCTTTGGTGTGATACCACTTATTGCTTCTCTTTGTGTTTGGAAAATAGAAGTATCATCGCAAACCTAGCGGTCTTCTGATTTCCGCCTTCTTGCGTCAGGACTATTAAATTCTCGACCAGTACATAACAATAATTTGGCGACGAGTACATAACAATTTGGCGACGGGGAAAACTATGGATCCTTCTAAATTGGAATTATTGTTTGAACGACAAATGGAATGAATGGAAATGTTCATCAACCAACAGACTGGTCCAACTTCACCTTCAAGCAATCCGAACCATACCATGCTACCATCTGTCGACGGAATTGTGAACAGCATTTCACAGTTCAATTATGACCCAGAGGCTAATGTCACTTTTGACACATGGTATCAACGTTATGAGGATTTATTCACTGTTGATCTCGCCTCACAAGACGATGCCTGGAAGGTGCGAGTTTTGTTACGTAAATTGGGTCCGGCAGAATATGAACGGTACTGCAACCTAATTTTACCACAGAAACCACGTGACAATTGTTTCGATGATACAATAAAGTTGCTGCGTGAACATTTCGGAGACCACTCCTCATTATTCAGTATACGTTATCGTTGCCTCAAGCTGGCAATGAATGAAAATGATGATTTTCTTACTCACGTTGGCACAGTCAACCGAGAATGTGAGAGATTTCGACTCAGGTCCTTAACAGATGATCAATTCAAAGCCTTGATTCTCATATGCAGTCTTCAATCTCCTCGTTTCACAGATATCCGAACTCGACTGCTCAATCAGCTAGAACGAAATCCCAAGTTAACATTACATGACATAGCTGATGAATATCAACGGCTGATTAATTTGCAGAAAGACACACACCTGGTCGAATCAACACCTTCGAGAAGCTGTGATATTCATGCATTACGAAAGAGCGAAAATCTCTCATCATCCAGTCCTGACCCACCTTCTACTAATGTTCCGCGTAAACCTACACATACTCGTCCAACCTCTCAAATTACTGCAAAGAAGATCCCACCATCACCATGCTGGCATTGTGGCGCGTGGCACTTTGTAAAGTCTTGTCCATACAAAAATCATCGTTACAGTAAGTCCAAAATCATCGGTCATAAAAATGGATTTTGCCAGCCACGCAAACTCAGATATCATAATCCAGCGAAAGCTCGACAAACTGTTGGTCCTAAATCCCCAAAAAAGTCAATGAGTCTAGTCGCAACCTGTCAAGTCACAACACCAGGTATGCGGAAAAATCTTGATCTTCAGATGAATGGTCATGATACACGTCTGCAGCTAGATACCGCCTCTGATATTACTGTTATATCAGAGAAACTTTGGAATGATATTGGCAGGCCACCAATCACAAATACTTCCCAGATTTAGATATTATAGAGAAGATTTGTAGCTCAGGTGGATGATTTTGATGTGGTTTTGTTCTCTGAGCTGGATGGTTAGTTTGCGAAGCTTTCATCACCTTAGTGAGTGACATCTTCAGCGCATACTTCAATTTGAAGTATGCGCTGAAGATGTCACCCACTAAGGTGATGAAAGCTTCGCAAACTAACCATCCAGCTCAGAGAACAAAATAACATCAACTTCCCAGATTCTTCTCAGCGCCTGTGGTGGGCGGCTCGAACTAATTGGTGAACTGAAATGTTCTGTTTCCTTCCGCAATACCAAATTCACAGGAATTTGCTACGTCACCAAGAGTGATTGAAATCTTTTGGGACTTGATTGGTTCGATCGTTTGCATCTGGCTGATGTCCCACTAAATTCGCTATGCAACGCAGTCAAGAAGCATAAAATGTCAGACAATTCCGGACGAAGCCGAAGCCGCAAACCCAACAGGCAGACGAAACGACAGACGTCAACAACAAGCCCAAAGGTTCCAGATAAACCCCCAGGAAAACATCTTACTAATCATCAATCTTCTCAAAAGGGGAGGTGATATGTATCCACATATATATATACATATGTGTGTGTGTATGGTGGTCTCTCTTTCTATTGCTCGCTTAGTCTGTGACCATTTCACTTTGATGAACCTGTCTCCTTTAACAATGTAAATTCCCCTTATATTATATATAATATGAGTGTTTGTTGACAGTCCGTTGCTTGGTGACTGTGCATCGGTGGCACAGTAGTTAGGACTCTCGTCGACGCATACCTGATATGTATGGTCGGCATGCGAATTTGGGCTACCGATATCCACGCTGAAAATTCCATACTTGTACCAAAAATACGGTGTGGAATCAAGCTGTAATCAAAAATTAAAAAAAATAAAATATATGGTGGTTGTTGACATGTCTGCTATATTTTGCTATGTATATTTGGATCGACACTCCTTTATAATTAGCCATTCATGTTAAGACTGTCTATTGATTTGTTCACCCACTTGTCTGGATGGTCATATATATTTCGCTCACACAATCTTGTGTGATTTACTTACTTTCTTTGGTGTGATACCACTTATTGCTTCTCTTTGTGTTTGGAAAATAGAAGTATCATCGCAAACCTAGCGGTCTTCTGATTTCCGCCTTCTTGCGTCAGGACTATTAAATTCTCGACCAGTACATAACAATAATTTGGCGAAGAGTACATAACAGAACCAACACACTTGTGATTCTGTATACATATCAAACCTATCGGACGATATCAGAAAAGTATTCAACAAACGCAACACTATAGTTTTCTTTACAAAATCAGATACATTAGAAATCAATCCCATCCACTTGAAAGGATCGATTTTGAAGGATTCACGGTGTAACTGTGCCTATGGAATAAAATGCTAAGAATATGATGCAGCATATACTGGATAAACCATTCAAGAAACAAAGGTCAGTAGAACTGAACACCGTAGAGTCTCCGTCCGACCACTAAGAATTGCAGTGCAATTAAAAAGGCTTGGAGTAATGTCGTCACAAATCTACATACTTTAGAATGTAGTCAGAATATTGATTCTGACCTTACCAAAATCACTCGGAAATATTTCAAAAATAGCAAAGAATGTCTCTTATCAGAGGCATTTCACATTAATTTGAATCTAAAATCTATGCATAGGAATAATGGATCAGGACAAATTTTCACTTGGATCCAACATCTCCATCTCCCTATGAATAGACAGTATTAACCCAAATGTGATTGCATTAACACACTCTACTTTTTAAATCTATCAATCTGAATATTGTTTGTTATCTTTGACAAGTCTTCCACTTGATAAGGTAAAATTAACTCATGCAGAAGAACTGTAACAAATTTAGCCTATATAATAAGGTGAGATTTGCTAAATCTAGTCTACTATTTGTTTTGACTAGGCTGTTAGCACTAAGCAGAAAAGTGTCAATAAAAACAATACCATTTTGTTTTTCATTCATTGGGAAATACAAATATTTCATAATAATAACAATTATGCATTTATTGCCCATTTTTTTTCAAATCATTAAATTTGGGATTGGTTTAGACACATATGCGATCAATTATAATTTATAAAAAATTTTGATTTTCCATTATTTACTTCACTGGACAAAGAAAAGATGGGTCCCTCTTGGAATGTGAGTGCTGCCTGGATGATGCTTTCGATCTGAACTTAGGGTTACTAGTGTCTGCAGGTGTATTTGAACACAGGACCTTCAGATCATAAGATGACCTCGAATACCGTTGTGCCACTGGGGCGGAATCCAGTTGTCCATGAATTCTTATGTCTATCAATTCGTGACGTATGTAGTGGCCACCAACTAATATCATCGAAGCTTGCACTGACGACCAACTCGCCGCTTCTCTTTCGAGTTCCACTCGAGGGCTTGTCTAGTGATGTCACTTGATGGTTTCCTCAGAGTATGGCCAATCCATCTCCATTTCTTCCTGCCTATTTGTTTCACAATCGGTTCCTGGTTGGTGCTGTTGACTTCCACACAGATTTAAGAGTAATGAAAGCTTGTCTTGCTTTCCCGATCCCTGCTTTGATATCCTCGTCAGTTCCGTCCGCCGGTAGTTGAAACGATGCTTCCCAGTTAGGTAGGTGAAGGAGGTTGTTTCTTTCAGGTCCCTCCTATTTATGCTTATTGTTGTCTGTTGTTGCTTTTGCTCATGGCCAGGAATCACCTCTGTTTTCTCTATGTTCACCTGAAGTACTATCTTTGATGTTTCTTCTGCTAACTTGTTGCTTTTCACTTGCATATCTCCCAGTTTGTGGGAAATCAACATTTATCATCGGTGAAGTCCAGAACATTAGGGAACTTTATCCTGTAATCAGTCAGACTAGATTAATTTTAGTACTCCCTGGTATTAAATGGTCGTCTAACAGAATTCGGTTTGTGATCACGCTTAAAATGAAATCGTTTGCTATGTGCCTCTTTCAGTATACTACCATTTTGAAACATTTACGTAAGCAGATATATATATCTGCCGTAAATAAAATTCAGTTCTGTCAATCTACATATCCCTCAATAAATCCAGAATATTTTTTTCATGCGTCGGTGGCACAGTGGTTAGGACTTTCGCCGACCATGCACATGGTCCGAGGTTCGAACCCCCGCCGACGCACACCTGATATCTATGGTCGGCCTGCAAAATTTGGGCTACCGATATCCATGCTGAAAATTCCATACTGTACCAAAAATACAGTGTGGAATCAAGCTGTAAATCAAAAATATAAATATTATATTTTTTTCATTTTAGTCTACGCATATAAAATTTTATTGTTTTCAATAGTGTTTTTATTTTGCTCCCAAAAAGACGACAGATAATTACCCATTAAAATTTATTCCCACCGTTAGCAACTGCCTGCTGAGAAACAATAATAAATTTGCCTTCATAGCATAAATAAACAAATGGAAATGCTTTTAAACTGGAAAAATCGGATATTTATCAATTAATGACATAATGCTTTCCAGTTTCGCGATACTATGTACCACTTTGTCTAACATCTTTCAAAAGAGAGTCCGCTGTAAGACGAAGACTTGCGACTGAGGCTTATATATATAATGGAGAAGATTTGGAGCTCAGGTAGGTGATTCTGATGTAATTGTGTTCTCTGAGCCGGATGATTTATTTGAGAAGCTTTCGTTGCCAAACTAGAAAACATCGTCATCGCATACTTCAATTTGAAGTAAGCATTTCGATTTCTCCACGAGTTTATAAGTCATCTCTGTCGATGACCTTGAGGGGAAATATAAAATTTCATTTCAGATTGAAGTATGAGCTGATGTTACCCAGTAGGGCAATCAAAGCTTCGCAAATAAATCATCCAGCTCAGAGAACATAACTATATCAATATATATATAGGAGAAAATGGAGACGGATTGGGCATACGTTGAGGAGGCCGTTGAATGGCATCCCGCACCAGGCCAATACTCGAGTGGAATCCGAATGGAAAACGACGAATGAGTCTTCGGTGCGAGGGCGACATGGAGGGCGAGGAGATTAGAGATAATGGGCAAGCGTGGACTCATCTGAAAAGAACGGCAGAAAATAGAAGAAAGTGGAGATGCGTTGTTTAAGCCCAATGTTCCACTCGGAACCCAAGGGAATAATAATAGTATATGATGCGTTTTACTAGGATTTCGGATTAATTACGGTATGGATTTTATCATGAACCAACATCATCATTGAAAACCAGAGAGTACTAGACAACTTTTACCTCCTAGTTTGGAATTCTCCAGCAGTGCGCATTTGCAACCCTACTAAGGATCGAACCTAGAATCTTCAGTTTACGAGGCTCAACCCATCTATATTGAGATTAATCCCAATCCTTAAAGAAACCAATAGTCTAAATATCAATCCCCAGTTCATTGACGGCTACTTAATGGATGTTCTGATGCTGTACTGCAAAGTGATGGATGGACAGTTAGGTCTATTATACCAAAATGAAGTGAATACTCATCAAAGGCAATGGTTGGAGGTGGCGCTGTAACACGAATTAACGAAGTTACAATTCGCAGGTCGTTTAAATTCCCACCGAAGCGCTTGAAAGGTGTTAACGAGTTCGACCCTGTAACCTGTAGACCCCGGTTTCGATCCTTGGAGTGGAGTTATGAGTTCATGCTATTGAAGAGTCCTAAACTAGGACAAAACAACTTTCCAGTGTCCCGAGGTTTTCAATAACCTCTATCTGACATCGGCTCGTGACAAAACCTACACTGAATAATAATAATAATTTTATTTTAAAAAATGTCTTTATTTATATTGTAAAATTCTCATCATGTTCTGTTGCAAAGTATTTACTCTATGTGTAAAAGTTTTAAGTAAATTAATGATCGGTAATATATTTGTCATCTAAAGCAATATTGTTCCACTCCAACTACTCTCTAAAAATCTGCTTTGCTTTTTCTTTCGAAAAATTCATAGGCATAGGTTGAATCCTATTTGAAAATAGGTGTGAGTACAAATTACGAATCAGATATACAACTGAATAACTGAAGTAATATTGAATAAAATAAATAAGATACGTTTTGATGGATAGGAAATAGGTGGTGGTAGCCCAGTGATTTAAGCGGGTCCCCATGTGGTGAGAGCACGCTGCTAGCCAATTGGTAGACATTAATTTGCGTCAATGTCTAGGTCACTAATATTGGTCATGAGGAAATATGAACATGGCTGATTCAACAACCAATCACAGAGGACTTAAAGTGGGCAAATAAGATTCGCAAATAGATGGCTTAACTTCCCGAGAAACCAGAAACAACTAATCCGAAGACTGTTTGTCTATTTGAATAAGCTATAATAATGTACATGAAATATATATAAATACGTGCTGATTTCCGTAATAAAACGATCTGTTGCCGGCCCTTGTCTTCTGTTGTTACACCCAGACCTATATATATATATTACACGCACGTCGTATTCATTGTTTTACTTATTTCACACTTCATCTGAACATTTCACTTACTGAAATGTCTTATTTATAATAAAATGATTTTTATCTCTTTATCCAAATTAGTATTTTAACCATGTTTTAGACATTCAGTGTTAATTTCTACTGACCTGCAAGACTTTGATTGACAGTCATGATAAGTTGACACTTTAGTTAGTTAGTTAGTTGGCTTGGAGTGATTTAATTTTAGAATTTCAACTCTATAATCATTCATCAGTATTTCGCTTAGTTAGTTAGTTAGTTAGTTAACAATAACTTGCCATATAGAAGTATTCACAATCTGTTCATTTATATATCTCACTATTTAGCTAGCTCGTCGATTACTCCTCCCTCCCTCCCTCTCGCTCTCCCTTCCGCCTATTGGATAGTCTCAAATCAGATTCTAGCAGCTAGTTAAATCATTATATCATTATGCTCCTATCAGAAATCTATTTAGTTGGTTTGTTGAAGTCTATTGCCTACTGTCTTTCCTTTTCTTTTGTATCACACATTCATATTCTATGATTAAAGTATCTATCTATCCCCTTACTTTTAAATCTGTCACAGAATAACCCTTTCCATTTTTGTTTTGTTTCGTTGTTTTTGTGTTCAAATGTTTAATCTGATATTTTTAATCTTTCCTTTTATTATACCAATCAAATAAGTGCGTACAGTAATCTAGGGAAATAAAAAATGATACTTAGGCTTTATAAAATCCTGTTTTATAACCATACTTAGTAATTTCTTTATTTAGTTTTGTAATGAAGGTTGTTTATTTTGACTATGGGTGTGGTTATGCGTGCATATATATATATATATATACTGTCAAATTTAATTCCATTTATTAATATCAAAGCTTTCACCATTAAGCTAAATATTTTGAAAAATAATGAATACAATGAAAAACTGACTCAATTATTGACAAAGAAAAAACTATATTAGTTTCTCAGTATTGGTTTGTAGAGATTTTGTTGGATTGGTTTGGGGGATTTCATCATCAGCTGACATCAGTTAAAGAACCATTGAAAAACCTGCAGGGAGTACTGAACAACCAGCTGTTTCGTCAGCCCAGCTTGGGACTCTTCATCAGTACGCACCCACCGCCAGGTGAGCTAACTCATAGACCATTAAGCCACTTGGACCCGATCCGATGGCCAGTCTATGAATTCTAACTTCTGCCAATTGATGACATAGCGCAACCACTTAGCAATGTCTTTAAATGAGTAAACTGTCCTCACCATCGACCTGCTGTATTCTATTGGTCACGGCTTCTCATTAGTTTCCGTTTATTTTTGCTAAGAGTCTGTTTTTAAATATATATATATATATATATATATATATACGTATAGTTCCATCAGGGAAATGAAAAATATTCAAATTGAGCCTTACGAGATTTGTTTGAGCTGATGGTGGTTGATCACTTAAGAATGTTTGTCTTGAAAATGGTTGGAAAATTCTAAAGGAAATTTAGCTGAGATGTTTGGACTTGATGGCGTGTGTAGATAACTTGTGAAATAGTATAGAATTCTTCTCCAGAGTAAACATACATACTGGTTTTATGAATAGAACACATATAAGGCTTCAACACTGCATCATCATTTCACTGCGTTCTCTGCAGTCATTTGTTAGCTGACTATAAGACTGCTGACAAGTTTTCATTTCCTTTTCCACATCACTATCAAACCGTCTCCTAAACCGTCTTTTCCTGTTTAGGTAGCACTCAATAACACGGTGCTTGATTTCATTCAATGGTCTTCTCAACGTTTGTACAATCCATTTGCTACTGCATATTTACTGGGTGATAAGTTCTTGGTTTTTATGTCGACTATCAGAGTTTCTTGTTGCTTTTATTTTTCTCTGCATGGTCATCTGTTCTTCAGTA
The DNA here is from genome assembly GCA_944472135.2 of Trichobilharzia regenti. NCBI lineage: Eukaryota > Metazoa > Platyhelminthes > Trematoda > Strigeidida > Schistosomatidae > Trichobilharzia > Trichobilharzia regenti. The sequence continues at coordinate 42,793,968 of OX235265.1, read as the reverse complement.
TATCAAGAGAAGGTAGCTGTTGATGGAAGTCTAAAGATGACTGTCGGAAATGCTTTTCATGACGCGTACCAAGTCTGTGAATCATTTAGAAGTACTGGTTATACATTATTGTCAAACGTGATCCCGATCTTGCTCTTTATACTGTTCACAGTAGATTTCTACATTGATTTTTGCTGTCTTTACACTTCTCAATCATTTTCTCTGTGTGAAATATTTTTACTTTTATTCAGGTATTTCATTTGCTTGCCTCAGCTGTTTTATCTCACGAAAGATACTCTCATCACACATCATAATGACTTTTGTATCTCTACTGATACTTTTTAATTATTTAAGCTCAACTCATTTTAAAATTGAGATTTTACATTTAAAAAGAGACCAACTGTTGAGTTTAAAAAACTGACTGATATCGTTGGATGTTAGATCAGAAATCAAGACAAAGCTTTAGGCAACCTGACTATAGGCTATTCGTGCTATACTGAGGATTGGCAGAATGTACAATTCCTGGGCCATCGAATTCCATTCCAGTGGCTTAACGGTTTACAAGCTCGCCTTGTTCATCGAAGGTCCTGGAATCAAACCCTGATATATGGTTATGATTGTATGCTGATGCAGAGTCTCAAATAAGGACGAAATATTCAAGTATTGGTTTGTGGGCATTTGATTGATTGGTTTCAGGATTTCATCATGAGCTGACATTGGATAGAGAAGCAAAAGTTAGAATTCATGGGCCATTGGATCGGGTTTCAGTGGCTTAATGGTATACGAGCTACCCTTGTAACCAGAAGGTCTTAGGTCCAAAGCCTGGTGATGGATACGTACTGATGAAGAGTCCCAAGCTGGGCTGATGAAACAGCTGGTTGTCCAGTACTTCCAGGTTTTCCAATGCTTCTCTAACCAGTGTCAGCTCACGATGAAATCCTGAAACCAAGGAAGCAATAGCTGTCCAGGCCTCTGTGATTATCAATGGTTCTGTGACTGAAATCAGTCTGTGATCAAAATTTAAGTTGATAGTCGCACACAAAACTATCTAATATTTGAAATGATCTTTAGGTTGGAAAAAGTTAACTAAGCGTTATTAGCATTTACGTTATTGTTAAGCCTCATGTTGTCCTTTAGACGTAACTTGAGACGTAATCTAGCCTGACCGCTACATACTGAATGTTTAAAGTCAGCAGAAGCGCTGTTATACAACTCCTATCTGGTTGTTATCAGTAACTTGTTCAGTAATGCGCTTTGAATTCTGATACAGATTTCCTTCAGACTTCCTTTTTACCTTTTGTTTTGTAGATATTAATATATATATATATATATATATATATATATATATATATATATGTGACAAATTCCCATTGGGATATGTAGAAAATCAAAACAAGTGATTCACCTATATTTTGCATGTATATACATCTTTCTATGGAAATGAAGAAGATAATTAATGGCAAACTGTTTTCACTGAAGATTCTCTGTCTTCACTGAATAATTAAGTCTAAAAGTAAAATATTTTCTTATTCATTTATTTTTGTTTTTGATTAGATACTTTGGAAAAATGTAGTAGCAATGAGCGACATATGATATAGTTGGATGTAAAAAATAGTTAAAAACAAACTGACTCAATGTAGGTTTGTATGATCCGTCTGTTACCAGCTTTATATATTATTTATCATTATCTATTATTGTTCCCTTGGGTTTCGACTATATCGTAGGATTTCAATAGCACATCTCCATTTTGTCCTATTCTCCACCCATTGTTTCTCATCTCCTCCTCATATGATCCCCTCAATTTCACCCTCAGGCGCTCTATTTGCCGTTTCGTATTTCTGTTCCTCTCGAGTGTGTCTGTCTGGCGCGCTCAATTTCATTCGATGGTCTTCTCAACATGTTTTTGATGCTCTCCAGTTTCTTTGGCACATTTTTTAAGCAACAGCTTCTTGGTTGATTCTTTCTCAGAGTTTCTTTTAATGAATTCCTTCTGGTCATTTGATTTTCAGTATGGAGAGCAAGCAGTTGTTGGTTAAAGTTTTCAATCTCTTAGGAATGCTTTTCATGACGTGCAATGCGAGTTTCTGACTGACTTAACATGTGTAATAATCATGAATAACTGAGACTGTCAATTTAGCCTTACTGATAGCTGTTTACTGGTACAGCAGAATTGTTTATAAAAGGCCAATAAAAGATTTGAACGTGACAGTCTAACTAAATTATATGTCCATGGCACGCACGGTGTATCAACAAATGATCTCAAGTGAATTAACATCAAATAACAAAGGAAGTGGACAGTGTTTGAGTACTGAGATAAATTCTTCACTTAATTATTCTTAATCCTACGTTTTTTACCTACCTGTAATTGTCATTTGTAAACAGTTTAGACAAATTGGTGTGGACAACTGTGTAAAATCAAGGTATATCTCACAACCATTACTACTATGAGAGAGAGCAGATTAAACATTGAAGTTTGTTCAAGTCATCATTTCTGATTATATAGGTGGACATTGTATTTTAAGTCGAGATTTCCTATCTATCTTCTATCTACTATCTATAAGGTGGAGATAAGCCTCTACTATCTTAAACTGTAGATATTTCATGTGTTATGTTGATTGTGTATGGAATATATATGTAAAAGTTCTCTGTTCTAAACTATTCCTTGCCTTTCATTGTTGTTCAATGTACGAGTGAAATCATTTTAAAGAAAGAAGCTTTAATGGATAATTGATTTTATCTCATTAATAGTAATAATAATAATACTGGAAACAGAATGTCACATAGAAAATGACGTATGAAGTCTGTGATAAGGACAATTGGGAGAAAGGTATTAATAGTATTAGGTTCAAATGAACATATGCGCATACATGCATATCCTTGACCTTAAAATAGACATAGAGAGAGAGAGAGAGCATTTGTGTCCGTGCTTCTCAATCAAAATCAAGAAAGGCATTGTCCTATTTCGCCTACCTTGTATGACATGAACACAAGGGGCTTAAAAAGCATACGAAATCTACTGTCACATGATGTGAATGAGAAATTGTATGGATTTTATTACTTATTTATTACTGCCTTTCACTGCCTAAATAAAATGTTGACAGAAAAAATAAATCCAACGAGAATCCATCCAATTCACCCCTTGAACAAGAAGAAGAAGAGGAAGAAGACAGAGATTAAAAAATGTTTTCGGGAGGAAAGTATGCCTAATTCATTGGTTCATATTCCGTAGGATACTTAAATGAAGGAGAAGGAAGTGATTTTTATTCTGACAGCTTCGATAGAAGTAATTTATTACCGTTCTGGTGAATAGTTAACAGTCCTTAATATTTTGATAGATTGATTTCCGTTGTAATCTGCTGAACAAATAATATGTAAATGGTTTATTTAGCTGTTCTCGCGCTCAATTAGTTGGCGTTGAGTCTATTTGTGTATGGTATGTGCTTTGCTCCGTGTAAGTGCGAGATTGGCAGTAGCCTGTACATGCACTCACCCTCACAGGCGAACTGTCTGAAGTTGTCGACTTGTTCGTGTGTCGAAGTAATTGTATGAGTGCTATCGGGGTGGGATGGATGAGATCTGTAAACCTATAAGATGACGTACGCCAACTTGAGCCATATGTGTTGTTGTCGTGACATAATTCTGGCTGTCAGAAGTTGGGTTTATAATGCTTAAGCTTTAGTATGTTCAGTCTTGTTCCATGCCTATTAAACCTGGCCTGTGTGGGCTGAGGATATACGGTGTGTCTGCGTATTCAATCACTATTGTATCTGATAAATTATTTGCCTCCGAAATCATCATTTTGAGTGATTCTGAGGTCCAGCAGCGTGTGTTTGAATACAGTGGCGGTCACATTCATTGAATCTCGTTATCTGAAAACCTCACCTTATGTGGCCTGGACATGTACTATGAATGTATTCTCACAAGTTTCTGTACTGGTCTCTTTTCGCTAGCCCTGGCATTGGATGAAGAAAGTCGAGTGGCAGCCAGCCTTTTTCATGGCACCAAGAGGTGAAGGATATTTGGGTTAGGTTATCATGAATTGGTGCATCACGACTACCTGGTTGAGGTCCGCCAACCTATGCTTCGAAATGTTACCGGATAAGGCCAAGAATTAGCATCACTGGTGAACATACTGCAATTTGCTTCTTTCTCCCCTATCTGAAAGTAACTTGAAGTGATAAACGTTTGGTAATCTTAGAGACTATGCTTGCTTTCTGGATAACGTTCATTATTCATTGTCTTCTTATCTCTATGTATTATTGTTAGGTTCTATCTAAACGAACTTCTGCGGTGTAACAACAGAAGACAAGGGCGAAGCAACAGATCGTTTATTATGAAAATCAACACGTATTTATCTTTCAACTACATATTATAGACAAGCGCAGTCATCTGATTGGTTGTTTAGGTAGACAAACGGGCTTCTGATTGGTTGTTTCGGATTCCTTGACAAATAGAGTTCTTGCGAATCATATTTTGCCACGTTAACTTTGCTGTGATTGGTTGTTGACTCAGGCTTGTTCATATTTTCTCACGCCCATATTAGTGACCTAGACCTTAACGTAGATTAGTGCCAACCAATCGGCTAGCAGCTGCTCACACAACGGTGTTCAGTTATGTTTTATTCGCCTACTAGTCCTCTTAATTTCAAATCCCCCTCCATGATCTATGCATTCTATGACAGTATTTGTTATATCTCTTGATATTGAACAGTGATTATAATCACAAATATTTTGATCACATTTCACACTGTTACTATCATTACTTTTAATATTCACACCTGTTTCAATTTCCTCACGGGATATATTTGCTTAAAAATCATATTTATATGATCATACAGCTTAATAATAGATTCCATTCCCATTGGAACATGTAGAAATTCAAAACAAATGATTCAGTGAACAGACTTTTTTTAACGAATTTATTGTCAAGCTGTACAATTGTATATATATATGGTTTTTAAGAAATTAAATTGGTCGTTCGACCCGAGTTTTGTCCAAGATGGTGCAGTAACACTCTCCTGCATGGTTACGAAGAAGTGAAAGTGAAGCAATAAGAACCACGATCACTGGGCATCTGGTTGATAATGATCACCCTATTTCTATAGACTCCGACTTTAAAGTCATCTACAAGACACAAAGTAACTTCCCAAAATCACGATGTACCCGACTCATCTGTATTGCTGAAGCTATAGTTGTCGAAAGAGAAAAGCCAGATCTGTGTATACAGAAAAGTTCATTCACTGCCTCCAGCTTTCATGGTGTTAATGCTAAAGTATGATAATCCCTAATCATATTTGGCTGTATCAGTTTTTGCGTTTTGTTTATTCAATTTGTATACTTTTCTTCTTTTATTACGTCAATTGTTACTATTGATACTTTCAATTTGAACTTTTTCCGGTATCATTTCACTCGTCCCACTTGTCATTCTAAATCAATTCCTTTTTACAACTTTAAATTCGATGTTATCAACTTTCATACAATGTTACGTAACGTTTTTATTTTATTCAATTTGCCTACTAATCCTATAATTGCACACTCCTTCCAAGTTTTATACATCCTATGAATTATTCTATATATGACTTTAATTGCTTTGCCACTTGACACTTAACTGTGATTATAATCAGAAACATTTTAATTGGATTTCATACTATTATTGTTTCATGCGTTCACACCTATGCTTGAATTCCCCCACAGGATATTATTTCTTAAGAAAAACGATATATATATATATATATATATACGACTGTAAAGCTCGGTGGTAAATTCGTTGAAAAGAGTCTCTTCGCTGAACACTGTGTGCTTAATCTTACAATGGGAACTATCAAAATAGTGTAATTGTTAAACCAAAAATATTTTTTTCTATAATTTAATAATTCCCATTTTAGCATTAAGAACACAATATTCAGCGAAGAGACTCTTTTCAACGAATTTATTATCAAGCTGTACAATCGTATATATATGGCTTTTAAGAAATTATATCCGGTGAGGGAATTAGATCAAAGGTGTGAATACATGAAATGATGATAGTATGAAATGCAATTAAAATATTTGTGATTATAATCATAGTTTAATGTGAAATGGCAAAACAATTAGTGTCATATATGTAATAATACATAAGGTTTGTCGATTTTGGAAAGAGGTGCATAGTTATAAGATTAGTAGACGAATATAAAATGTTACATAACATGGTGTGAAATTTGATAAGATAGAATTCAATATGTTGTAAAAATAAAAAATTATAAAATTAATAGTTTTGGATTTAAAATGACAAATGGGTCAAGTGGAAAAGATTCAGAGTGAGAATAGTAATAATAATCGTAGTAATAAGGGGAAAGTACAAAGGATAACTAAATAATCACAAATATTTTAATTGTATTTCATACTATTATTATTGTTGCATGTATTCACACCTTTGACCTAATTTCCTCACTGGATATAATTTCTTAAAAATATATTTTGTTGCGTATATACTCATGAAACCGGCCACTGGGAAATACATATCAAGTGCTGACATCAAATTACTATCCGTTTTGTTAGTCGTTAACGTTTCTCAGATATAACTAAGAGGAATACGCTTCTGTAATGACTTCTGTAAATGAAGGCGCTATTAATATCTGAGTCGAAGCGCAATCATTGGGTGCCAGTAATCCACAAAACTGCTGGTTTGAAGGCGTTTTGTCCCCACACTGACATTTATCATCCTCAGTCATCAACCATCACTAAACAAATTGTTACCTTGGTTACAGTTTTACATTTATAATGACATTTTGAAAAATAAATACTGAAATTTTTGTATTTGTTTATTATTTTTCCGTTGTCTTAATTATTTTTGGTTTTTTTTTCATTGTAGACGTTTTCCATTCCGGTGTACAGTGAAGAAGTAAAAGATGTAAAATGTTCTGCAGTTGTTTTTTTCTTTTAATGAGACAAAAACACTTCAACTATTGGGATTGTTCTACCTTATTTTTTTCTTCTTTCCTTCTGATATACTCAGCAATGATGAATCAAAGACTTTGATGACATAATCACATCATCTGTGTTGTAATAAATAAATAAATAAATAATCAAGGCTGTCTGTTGAAGGGGAACAATGCATGCATTGTATATATGTATTGGTAATGATATCGACCAACGGACGACGGTGTAATTTACATTCTTCTTTGTCAATCATTTTTTTTTATTTTGCGGTTTCCGTTCTTAACTTATCTAATCTTGAATTGTGTGTGTGGTTGTGTTTTTTATCTTTCCTGATTTCTTCACGTCATCATGAACATGTGTATTATCTCTATTATTTCTGTAACTTTGTTGCTTGATATACTACTATTATTACTCAGTGTTAGTATTATGATATACTAAACAAGTGTGTGTGTGTGGTGTTGTGTGGTAGTGATAACAATTTTGAAAAAACAAACAAAAAAATGAGGCTTTATGTATTCTCCACTCATGCGTGTGTCTATCTATCTATCTGTTAGCTGTCTTTCCCGTTCATGATTTTTCATTGTTAGATTGATATGAAAATTTTGTAATGTTTATTGTTTTGTGCATTAGTTAGATTAAGTGATATTATATTACATACAATCAGTGGTCGTAGTGAATTCATCTGAGCATTTATCAAGACCGACTTGATTAGGTTGATTGGAAAACTGACAGTGATATAAGGATAAAACTTGGGCACTGTGGTAGAGTATAACTCCATTATGGATAAAAATTTTATTTTGATAAAACCCTCAGTATTATACAGTAATATTTATTGATGCGACCACGTTTCGAGCACAAATTATTACTGCCACTCATAACTATATCAAGACACTCTCTCATACAACTTTCTTGTTTCATTTGTATACATTAGTAAAAAGTGATGATTAGACATTTGATTGAATAAAATCAATATAAGATAAAGTACATTGGAAATAATATTAGTGTTATCAATAAAATACAATAGGATGGGAAATAACATGTTTCTATTGTAAAATGAATAACTTGTTAGAAATATATGAATTAAAATATATTTTAACATTATTTATTATTCCCTGATTTGACTAGTAATAATATCTTCCATATCTCTGGTATTTGAGTTGAGTCACTTGCATTGCATCTGTTGTGTTGGGTGTAGACACGATGAACGAGGCAGGATTCGCTAATCAATCTCTTCACCCACCTATATTACTTTTTCGAATTTTGACTATCTCACTAGCTCTATTGTGTGGTAGTGTGTTAATGTGAGCAGTGCAATTGCTGATTTTTTTTATATATAAATTACCATAAAAGGAGGGGACGTCTGAGACACTACGCAGGATTCTCAATAAATCAGGAATTAGGATGACATTCAAACCTACCAACTCACCTAGAGACAAGCTCTATAGGCTAAAGGACCCTATGGACCCAATTAAACAAAATAATATAATTTACAAAATACCTTGCAATGACTAGGAGTTAAGTCAAGTACATAGGTCAAACTAGTAGATCAGGAGTATTGAGATTATCAGAACATAAGAATTTGGCTAGGGTTAGAATAATTGATCCCACGAAGATGAGTGATTTAGAGGAAAAAAGCTCAGCAATTGCACTGCATGTATTAACACACAACCACACAACAGAGTTAGTGGGATAATCAAAATTCTAAAATGTAGTATAGGTAGGTGGAGAGAGAGGTTGATTACTAAATCCTGGTTCATCGAGTGAATCTACATCCAACATATGCAACAGAAGTGATTCAACGCAAATACCAGAGATATGGAAGATATTAATACCACTAGTCAAATCACATTATAACATTCTAACAAGTCAATTATATTTACTATAAAATATCTTATTTCCCATCTGATTGTATTTTATTGATAACACTAATGTTATTTCCGAATGTACATTGTCTCATATTGATTTTGTTCAAATGTTTAATCATCACTCTTTACTAATGTATACAAATGAAGCAAGAAAGTTGTATGAGGGAGTGCCTTGATATGATTGTGAGTGGCAGTAATAATTTGTGCTCGAAACGTGGTCGCATCAGTAAATATAACTGTATAATACTGAGGGGTTTTATCAAAATAAAATTTTTATCCGTAATGGAGTTATTTCAAAAATTAACCTACAACTGTTCAGGGAACTGGAAGAAAAGTCGCGAGGACATAGGTTATTGCAAGTCAAACTTTCTGGTTTCTCTTTCGTTTCAGAATACTTGAAAGCTGTTATTATTATTATTATTTTTATTATTAATAGGTAGATTAGAGGCGGTCAATAAAGACTTGAACTTCATCAGACAGCTGATGTTGCATTACATGTCTAGAGGAATATCGTAATCATATTAGATGTTACCTCTAGCTCCTTGAAAGGTATTAGAATATCTGTCGTAGCATTTACTGTACGTTTGCGAGAATATACCTTGCGACAGCTTTTGTTCTCCAATCAAAAAATATGCCATTTCACTGATGATATTAATAGGGAATATGTGAAAATCTAAACTGTTTGCTTAAATTTCACCTTTAAGGAGTCTATTTATCACCTTGATTTTATCAGTGTAACACGCTCTCTAATTACTGATGAAAAGTAGTATATTATCAATGAGTTAAACTGTTTAAGTGAGTCTATCCAGGGATTTGGTACGTTGGTGGTAGGCTACTAGCCAACCACGCAAACGGTTAGAAGTTTGATTCCCAGCTCATGTTATCCTAAAGCTGGTCAACCTGGTAGTGGGTCTTATAAGGAGGAATGTTGCACATGGGACTAGCAGCTTCGATGCTTCAAAGAATGAACTAATAATTCAGAGATTGCTTACTTTTGATCTGGACGAGTTCTTTGAGCTTGTTGGTTTAATTGCGAAGCTCTCATTGTCCCTCTAGACAAAATCATCGGCGTAAACTTCAGTATGAAATCAACTTGTCTGACTCCTTCATGAATGGTAGATATAGTTGTATTTCCTGACTACCTGTGTCGTTATTGATTGTGAATTTGCATTAGTGTTGATCATTTTTGTTGAACTGAAGTTAGATGTTATTGCCATGCGGGTTATTGTTTATTGGTTGATAAACTTGATCTATAACAATGAGTCAGTTGATCTCAGGCTTCTTGGAGTCCCTTGGTGGTTTTGATGTTCTCACTATTTAAAATTTCTATATTTTTCCAGTCATACTGGTGTCCATAAATTTCTTCATGAGTCAGTATGAAGGAACGCATTTCGTCTCTTTTAACAGCCGGTATATGATCTTGAATTGAGAGTCAAAAGGGATGCTTACTTCGACCTATGTGGTGCCTAACTACACTTCATGCAATTTGTTTGTTTGCAAATGGTGTTGACCTGTTCTTCTTTTGCTGTTATATCTTCTAGTCTGCATAATACTCAATGAAGTGATTGTGTTGGCTTGGATATTATGCCTATTTTGAATGGCTTTTCTATGCTAAACGCTATTTCCAAAGTACTCTTTATATTTTGGTGGGATGAATTTTCCTATGGTTTCCGGAGATAGTTGTTTGCAGCCAGTTTTTAATGGATGAAATTGTCAGGGTATCCATATCTCTTGAAGACTGTGTTAATAAAAAATTTCCGTTCCATTCTCTTTAGAACTAGAGTTTTGTAGTGTGTGTGTGTGTTTAGCCCTTTTGAATAAACTATTTGTACACAGTATTGTTTTCCTGTGTTGTTGTAGGTGAGTATTCGTTTTATTAATGGATTGATTTCCTGTACACTTGTCTTTCTAGATTTCCTGTATTTGTCTTTTTTTGACTGATACACCTGAGAGAAGAATTTTGTTTTCTTCTTCTTCTTCTTATGTTGTCTTCAAAAAATGTTATTGATTGATTTGCGAGTGTATCCTAAATCATTTTGTTCTTCTAATTATGAGGAATATATGATGAGACTTCGCCAATGATATATGTCTGATTTCCCACAAACTGGAAGATATGCAAGTCAAAAGCAACAAGCTGGCAGAAGAAGCATCCAGAAAACACAGGACTTCAAGTGAACTTAGAGAAAACAGAGGTAATGAAAATTCCTGGCCAACACCAACAGCAACGACAATAATCAGCCAGCATAAATGGGAGGAACCTGAATGAAACAACCTCCTTTACCTACCGACCTGGGAAGCATCGTTTCAACTACCGGTGGACGGAACTGACGAGGATATCAAAGCCAGAATCGGAAAAGCAAGACAAGCTTTCATTACTCTCAAGTCTGTGTGGAGGTCAACAGCACTCAACATCAAAAATAAGATCCGGATTTTCCACTCCAATGTGAAATCAGTGCTACTATACGGATCAAAGACTTGGCCAGTGCGTCATGAAGAGCACCTCAAACAAACTACAGACCTTTATTAACAGCTGGCTGTCTTCGCTCAATACTCAAGATCAGATGGCCAGCCAGAAAAGATCAGCAACAGAGATCTCTGGGAGCGAACCAACCAGGTACCGATTGTGCAAAAAGTAGGCAGGAAGAAATGGAGGTGGATTGGCCATACTCTGAGGAAACCACCAAATGACATCACTAGATAATCCCTCGAGTGGAACCCGAAAGGGAAGCGGCGGGTCGGTCGTCAGTGCACGGTGACTTGGAGGAGGTCATGTGAAGAGAAGATGAAAGCATGTGGGCAGAGGTGGAACCAGGTGAAAACGTTGGCAGTGAACTGAACGCAGTGGAGACGCGCGACTGAAGCCCTATGTTCCTCTAGGAATTAAAGGAAATAATAACAATAATAATCGAGCATAAATTCAAATTAAATAAGTGAATTAAGTGACGTAACATAGTCGATCGGACTAAATAGTCCTCAACTAAAATTCAAACAGAGTCGGACTAAGATCATTATCGTATAGAGTAGAAATGCAACAGTGGAAAGGAGTCAAAAAATAATTCATTTAAAGACTAAAAAAATTACGATTGCAAAATATCTATTATCAAGTGCTGAGACAGATATGGTTCAGTGATTGAAGAAACTTCTTTGCATGTGTAGAATGCCGTAGCTTCTGTGGTTTGAAGACGTTTGTTTCGTACTCTGTTGGCAAGATTTCTGCGGTGTTTTTAGGGGCTTCTGAAGTTGGCTTGAGAGTCCTCTCGGTGTCCACAGTTGATCAGTATTTTTAGTAAAGAGCTAGCTGTAGGGTGATCCCGTATAAAACCGTGCAGGTAAGAGTTCGATAACACGTTTGGATAGCAAGCGCTAAGTATGGCCAACATATCTAAGTTCACGGGAGTGGTTGAACTGATAGATAGATAATAATGAAACCAGCAGTAGAAGCGTGTTCTTCATTTCCATAGGAATAATTGGTTTTGTATAGAAAAAGAGTCAAAATACAGTTGAGATGAAGGTTTTCTTCAATGAATCGGACAAGTGGTTTTTAAATGTGTCTGGTGACGAGTCTTCACCAGAATCAGACAGAGACGTTTTGGGGGAGCATAATGTGTGTGTGTGTGTGGTTTTATTGGTGTTGGCTTTATGGACTTTGTGGTTATGTGTTCGAGGTATTCATTATCAATGTGAATCCTTTGGACAATGTTCAACTCGTCTTCTGTCGTGTCATGACTGCAAACGCATTTTATAAGAATGTATACCAAATAGTGAAGCCGCTTTCGATAGTAATGAGAAGTGTTAACCAGCGAGTGGTAGTCAGGCTTTTAATTTGCTGTCGATAATTAAGGTTTTATTCAACTTGTTTAGGCACTTTACTACGACAAATTCTCTGTATCAGAATTATGTTTTTGTTATGCATTAAATGTCAATGAAGTTTCATCGTGTTTAAATAAGGAACATTTAAGAAGAGACGATTTTTTGTTGTACAAGGAAAACTGAAGAACCGTATGTTGAGTTTTTAGGATATTGTTTGAGATGTTCAGTTCAATAATGAATTAAGGGATAACTTAGCTTCAAACTTTTGTATTTTGTTTTAACACCATACGATAAAATCGATAAAAATAGATTGTTTACACTGAATTCAGTATTTATTTCACTTAACTGAACTGCTTGCTTGTGTTTAGATGTTTGGTTCGTAAATTGGTATTAGATGGTTGGAGGCAATCGGCCACAGGAAACCTTGAACCTAGGTTTCGTGCTTGTTGGCACTCATCAGCAGGGAGTATCTGCAACCTCGAAAGAACTCACGTTCCTTCGGAGTTAAAACCCGCGTCACCCAGTGCTGCAGTCAGAGACGTTACCACTGAGCTATTCAGGATCGCAATTGACCTCCTGTAGGACTGTATTGGATATTTTTGATTACACACTAGTCACTAACTAGTTTGATGTGTCTAGTCCTATCTTTGGTTCGTAAATTGAAACGCAATTACAGAAAAGTATATACTGATATCTGAATATAACTAATATATGTAATTTTCAAGTGTTGGTCTACAAGGATTCGATTGATTGGTTACAGGATTTCATCATGAGATGACATAGAGTACAGAACCATTGGAAAACTTGGGATTCCTGGGCAACTGCTTGGTGCCAATTCGGGACTCTTCAGCACCAGGGTTAGAACCCATCATCTTCCGGTTACAAGGCAAGCTCTTAGACCATTAAGTCAATGAAGTCCAGTCCAATAACTTATGGATTCTAACTTCTGATGATTTGCGCTTTCTACCGCTACTACCGACCAATGTGATCGGCGAACCTCATACGTAATCTGTTGGAATATAAATATATAAATTTTGTAGTTTTCGTTTCGTGAAGATTTGACTGATTACATTATCAATCGATATCAGTAAGCAAGTCATTGTTAACTAGAAATCATTGGACTGCTTTGTGTCTTCCTTTTGGGGACTCGTCAGTGGTCAAACTTACGGTAGCTAGTATACGAGTTTTGTCTATATATTTTATTTAGAAAATTACAGATTTAAGGGAGTTTAATTAGTACTCGTGTGATCTGAATTACTATGCGAAATATGATTATTAATTTGAATATTATGGATATATATATATATATATATATATAGTTCTGTGTATGACTACTTTTCTATTGGTGCGTTCTTAATGTACACTTGTAACTGTTTAAAACAACTTCATCAAGTGCGCTGACTGGTTGTTTCAATGATTATGTGCTGTGTAATTAGTATTATTATTCCCTTGAGTTCAGATTGGAACATGGGACTTCAACAGCACATCTCTATTTCATTCTGTTCTCTGAAGTCCTCTTTAGATGTCTCTAAGATTGACCATAAGCTCTCATTTCCTCTTCTCATGATCTCTTCCATGCTCAACTCCTTGCTCCCCTCCCACTGATGTGTGATGTTACTCGGCGGCTCTTTCAAGAGGTGTCCACCCCACCTCCATTTTCTTTAACGTTTCTTTCAGTGATAGGTTCCTGATTTGTGCACTGCTACAGTTGCCTACTACTCCCTCTCTCTGGTCATCTTTTCTTCAGTATGAAGGGAAGGCGACTGTTAATAAAATTTTAAAGCCTGCTGGAAATAGTTTGAGGGATGCCCCAAGTCCCTAGAATCGTCTAGAAGCATTGTCTTGACATTAGTGTTAATAACTCGGATCCTGTTATCCATGCTGAGTGCAGCAGATCTCCACAGTGGTTTCAGAATATTGAAGGTTTATCTCTCCTTTCCTATGCTAATGCATATTAAATACTCAGGATGAATAGATACAATCTGACATTAGGCGAAGATTTAGAAAACGGGAGAGTATAGTATTGCATCAGGCATGAACCTTTAACTTATTAAATAGTCAGTAGAACCAATGGATCTTGTCTTTCCAACTCACATCATTTATAGGTACAACGTTTTCTCGCTCTTTCATTCTGTATTTATTTTTGTTATGTGCTGTTTTGTTTCTCTCTTCCTTGCAAACTCTACTTAAAACATTCTTGTTCGTTCTTTCACACTCTGTACATCTCGAACATTTTGCTATCGCTTACGCCAGTAAATATGCTAGTAGTATCTACTTTTCTAACACCTTCAAACACTTTAATTTTGGCTTTGCTACCGACATACTAATATGTTGTTGAGATAACTTTAAACTATGTAGAACTTTATTTATTGTTAATGTAAAAAAAAAACTGGATGCAATACTGTAGTAAAATGCTGAGAATTCCATTCTGTATCACAAGCACTGATTTGGAATAAAGCTTATGTTATGTTATTTTTCCAAAGTTCTTCACAGTTAGTATTAAAATATCTATTTAAAGAAATATTTCTATGCTGTTTGCATTTCTTGAAATTTCTGTGACTGAAGAAAATACCAACTATTACAAAAGAATGTAAATTTTATTCTTAACTTACATCATATAGAGAATCGGTGTTAGATGTTTCAAGGCAGTCGTTAAGAAATCCTGAACCTAGGTTTGGCGCTTGTCGGCTCTCATCAACTAGTCATATCTGCAATCTTGGAGAAGGGATATAAACTCCTTCAGGACTGAAGACTCTCCTTGCTGAAAAGTGCAAACAATCACCAAATTTCAAACCCAGTGCTTCCTATCAACTGCCTCCAATTATCTAACATCAATCCAGAGTGAATCATGATGGTGAGTCAGTCATCCTAGCCTGGTGACAACATTACAAATTTGATTGATAAAACTCAGTCAACAGGCATGACATTGCTTACTACCTGATGATCAATCATAGTACATAGACAATAAATGGAAACGGGATAACTGTTTCGTCTTAATTTGTGACTCTTCAACATTATGTATTGATTGACTTATCAAGAATATAAAACAGGGGAAAGACAGACTTTGCGTGCTTCTCGGTTTTCAATGATTCTCTAAGTGATTTTGGTTTGTAAACGAAATGTACTGTACCGCTGTTTCGTCCCAGTTTGGGACTCTTCATCAGTACGCATCCACCGCCAGGGTTCGAACCCAGGACCTTCTGGTCACAAGGCGAGCTCGTAGACCATTAAGCCACTGGGACCCGATCCAATGGCCAGCCCGTGAATTCTAACTTCTGGCAGTTCACGACATAGCGCGACCCCAGCCAATGTCTTCGGCGAGTATTTGTCTTCACACCCGACCTGCTGCACCCTACTGGTCACGACTTCTCACTGGAACCCCAGGTAGCTACCTACCTGAATAGAGCCAGTCGCCAGTGAGCATCTCATTGATATTCAAGTGTTGGTTTGTAGGGATTTGATTGGTTACAGGCTTTCATCATGAGTTGACATTAGTTAGAGAACCACTGGAAAACCTGGGAGTACTGGACAGCTGTTTCGTTCTAGTTTGAGACTCTTCAGCAGAACGCACCCACCGGGATTCGAACCCATATATTCAAGAGTCCTAAACTAGGACGAAACAGTTGTCCAGTACTCCCAGCTTGTTTTCCATTGGTTCTCTAACTAATATCAGCTCAAGATGAAAATCCTGTAACCAATCAAATCCCTACAAACCAACACTTGAAATGTACTCTGCTGAAATCCATTCTTAGTATCTGAGGAAAATTAAATCTCAGCATAATAAATTATAGACAGATAGATAGATAATCTTCGGAACTTATTCACTGATTAAATTGTAACTACAGTTCTTGTATGTCAAAAAAATGGCTCAGAAACATTTATCTTCTCAAAATAGACATTTTTTTGTTGCTGTTGTTGTAGTTGTAAAATTATTTTTTTTAAATTAATGATGAAGGCGAACCCTAAGAAATGTTAATTACTAATGTCAAATTTACTTTTTAGATAGATTAGGTCAGTTGAGAATCAGTGTGTGTATTTATTGATTAATGATTCTGGTTTCTTTTTTATCTCCCCTTATGTTTTATTTCTTTCCTATGCAAAATGTATATTCAGTTGAAACAGTCTCGGTTTTTATTCTTCTGACAAAATTATATATGCAAACTAATATTCTCAAGAGGAAGACAGCGGGGGAGCGAGGGAGGGATGGATGGAGGGAGGCAGAGAGAGAGAGAGAACAGTAGCAATAAGAAAATAGAATAGCTAACATGAAAGTTTGCTTGTCTATCCATCCAATGTTGTCTATATAACTTACAGGAATGAATATATATACATATATATTTTCCTCTTGAAGAAAGCGTATAAATCAAAGGAAGCAGCTATACAAGTCAATCTTTTGTTCATGCGTACATTTTGCTATGTTTGCTTAATGATGTGTGGGACAAAGCATATCCTGTGGAACAAAATTAATAGTTTATATATACATACATATATATCATTAGAAAGGTAAAAAAAGAGGAGTCGAAATGATCAGAGTAGACTTGCCTTCTATACTTATCTAAGAAAATTATTTATTATTATTGTTATTTTTTCTTCTTGTCTCAAAATTCTTGCATAAATTATACGGTATAAAGGGAGAAATATTCTAATAATCTGTGTTGAATGCAGTTTTTTGGAGAACTTAGGTCTTATGAAGCGTTTCACACATAAATAACTTGATATGTGAGTAAGTCTCATATATATATATATTATATATATATATATATATATATGCAATCTAATAAGACACAAGATTAGGTAGATGAATCTCACACGTTGAGGAGTGAAAATTGAGTGTTTAAGTTAATTGGGAAATCCTCATTTTTGAAAAATGTTTAGTAAGTTAATGGTAGTTTTAAAAGTAATGCTATGAAGCAAGTGTTTGTAATTTGCGTCGGTGGCACAGAGGTAGAACGCCCACCAACCACGCCTCATGTGGTTGGTGGGTGTTTCGATCACCTACCGACGCACTCCTACACCTCGCTAAGCCATTGACAAGACTGGTAAGGAGGGAAGGTTGGACATGAGACTAGCAACCCTATCCCGTAAGAATAAATAAACGCCACTGCTATCGAAACTTCAAAGCTCTCTGTTTCATCGGGAACATAAAGGTATAAAATAATAATAAGTGTTGATAAGTTCGTATTATAAGTAATCAACTATACTGACCAATTGACTTTTTCTTGAGGTAGTTGAAACAGAAACACCGCTAGCCTTTTGTGACCACCGAACTCAAGGGACAGCTGTCATACACTTCCTGTTTGAAGTGGTTTCTGGAGTTTAGTGCGTATTTAGATCTTCCCACCGACTACGGACCGCTACTAATTAGGTCAGTATGTACAATTTTCGTGGTCAATCTCTTTTCTAAATCTTTTCCAGAGCAGAGAAGAAGCATCAGAGGGAGACACCTTGTTGCTTTTATATCCATATTCCCCTGTAGTTTGAGTTCGTTCACAAACTCTCGAAAGTAGTGTGAACAATCTACGCCATGGGCGTGACTGGCTTTAGTCTAATCGTTATCCAAACGACTTTCGTGGCATTATAGGACCTGCTGAAACGTTATTTCAAGCTTGTTGGGTCAGTGTAATATGCTAACAGCTGCCGGTAGGGAGTGAACTGTATCCGTTTCATCTGAATGATTATTATTTTATTATTGTTTCCTTGGGTTCCTAGTGGAACATAGGGCTTCAAATGCACGTCTCCACTTGCCACTTCTGTCTCCCGCTGTACTTTTCACCTGCATCCATGTTAGTCCATACTGTTTCAACTCCTCTTCACACCATCTCCTCCATGTCACCCTTGCACTGACGTCCCACTCGCCGCTTCCCTTTTGGGTTCCACTCGAATTATCCTTTCTGCAAACTAAGTATACGAAACAAATGTGTGTGTAAACACTTATTACTTAGCACTAGGCAGAATCTAACAGATCTAACCGACTAACTGAGTTTCAGCATCGAACTTTGCAAAAACAAAACGGTAATTTAAGTCGTCACACTGAGTGTAGCACACAAAGGTAAAGAAAAATGATTCAAAAGAGCTTCGATAGGCAGAAATGTGCGGGTTAAATAACAGTAACATGGAAAAAAGTGCACTTAATGGACATTGGAGATCACAAAGGAGTGAATGTATTTGAACCACTGTGAACGATTTCAAGCTACCCCACCAGCAGTCTCATTTTGTTGGTTCTTAGTATCCAGAGAACTTCATCCACCTAGTCTGCATGCACCTCGCTACATGGCTCCAGCTAAACTGTCAAAGACTTCATGGGTTGATGACACATTTTGATTTAACCACCCAAAACTCTTTTCCAGCCTAATCCTGTGTGACCTAATATTGCTCATCGAGGAAGGTGGTGGCTGGTCATACATACGGGTGTCTTAAGCTTCTCAATCAAGCTTATCGATCAACCTGATGGACTGAGTTCCCCTTGTTGTCTAATACCCGACACCTAGCCTCAAAATTACTCACCATATTCCACCACTTGACATGAAGGAGAAACATCGAAAACACCTTTTACTTTCAATAGCCGTGTCTCACAGACATAAAGACTGATAGTGCTGACCACTGAGCGATACAAAAGGTCTACTATGATCGACAGCTGAATGCTTAACAAATCATGTCTAGAAAATACAGTGTCTCCCACTAATTTACTTTTTCAGCTGCTAAAATTCTCATCTAAATCCAAGTTGAAATAAAATGAATAAATAAATTAGATAGAAAGCTGTTTTCATTGTGCAATTAGCATGAGAAAAACTGTAATTCTATAACATCTGTGCTTTTTTTGTTGTTTCTATTTGAATACAATTTAAAGAGCAATTAATAATTGGAGAGAAACAAGCACAAGAAGAAGAAGAAAGAATTTATTTTGTCGGTTAACCCATCATAATTGAGTCACTGAAGTGTAAGCAAGTTGATTTGTAATCCCATTGGTTGTAAGCAAAGTTTTATTATTATTATTATTGTTATGCCTTCAATCATTCTTCCTGAAAACTATACAATGCTAATTATTAATCGCTAATCATATTGAATATTTTCGCTTCAACAATTAATCACAATAATGAATGTTGTAATTTTAAATTCAGCGTTCTGTGATAGAATAATCTATTAGGACAATTTCACTTCATCTAATCACAAACAGTATATCATAGAGTATTTTTAGGTAGTTGGGGGTAATCGGCAGGGGGCCCTGGACCTCGAATTCCTGATAGTTGGCACTCACCAGCCAGCAAGGCGTATGCGCAGCCTTGAAGGAACTCGTGTGCCTTCTGAGATTCAGACCCACGTCGCCTAGTGCTACAGTCAGTGACGTTACTAGTGAGCTATTCAGGCTCGTGATTGACCTCTTGTAGAACTGTAGTGAATAGTTTGATTGGAAACTAGTAACTAGTGTGTTGTGTCTAGTCCTTTGTTTGGTGCAGACTGAATTCTGTCAGTCAGGTTTGCAATGTGGCCACCATTCTAGGTAGCTCACCATCACGGCGCACATTGATTTAATGATATTCACTGATTACGTTTTGAGGACACTTTATTGAAGCACTTACATAACTTTCAAACCTTGTTTATATAGTCCCATTATTTCTTATCCTTTGATTTTTATTGGTAGTAAACAAACAAAACAAGAACCAATAGCCAGCCAACAAATCTGCAGGAGAAAGTGGAAATGGATTGGACACTCGCTGTCATTAGGTGACATCGCGCGTCAGGCCATTGCTCGAGTGGAACTAGACCGAAAGGGAAGCGGCGAGTGGGACGTCAGTGCAAGGGTGACATCGAGGAGATGGTGTGAAGAGGAGTTGAAACAGTATGGACTAACATGGATGGATGCAGGTGAAAAGTACAGCAGAAGACAAAAGCAAGTGGAGACGTGCAGTTGAAGCCCTGTATTCCACTAGGAACCCAAGGGAACAATGATAATAATATAATAATATTTTCCAATGTCTCTTGTATCAGTGTTACTTTAACCCTTTTGCGTATGTGTTACGTGTAGATTCTATGGACAAGGACTCAGGTGACCAACTTCTCTCTTCATGTAAAAATAACATATTTTAGAATATTAATACAGTCTCACTTTATTGTGTGATTGTCTGTTAGTGAAGGCATTGCAACTACTGACTTTCGCTCTGATTTCATTATATTCTATGTTATCAAATTCCAAACTAACAAATCCATAAAAAAAAAGAATAAGAGAAATTAAACGACTTTTGAGTAGGAAATGACTGAAAAAGTGGCTAGTTCCGATATAACAAGGCTTTATACGATATATACGCCAATCAAAATGTCTCTAGAGTCTAAATTCACTTATAAAACAAAGCAAGACATCGAAAGTATTATTCTAGGAATTCAGTTATATCTTATATCCACTCATTTCAGATTCCAGGCGAAAATATATAAAAGCAAACAGGAGAAGTAACAGTAGGATAAACAATGTCTTCAGTTGTAGCAAATATCTCTATTGACATTGAGGAAAATATGATTCTTAAGTACGTCTACAATTATAAGTAGTGTTGAATTAAATAAGGTGCAACTTCAAGTACTTTCCCTTGGCCTTCGATTTTGTGCTAGACCGAAACGAGTTAATCACTTAGATACTGATATTGTATTTGAAAACTTATTTAGTCAAACAAGGGATCTAGTTCCATCATCCAACTTGGAACTAGAACGCTTCAAATCCAGTCTAGTGGATTGTTGTTATCAGTACAAAAACCTCAAATGAGACAGTAAACGTTTCTTGACAAAGCAGCACAGAGAAGAACTTAAAAAAACTGATGAATGATGAGAGACTGATAATCACAAAGCCGGATAAAGGATCAGGAGTAGTCCTCCTTGATAGAAGTGACTATATTAAAAAGATGGATGATATACTGAAGGACGCACAGAAGTTTCAAAAACTTGAGGAAAAGAAAGATTTCAATAACAAAATAGAGAATGAATTAACCAGACGTTTGAAGAAACTAAGGGAGGAGCAGATATTTTCTGAAAGTTTATATGAAAAAATCAGACCAACGGGCGCGTATACGCCAAGATTGTATGGCCTACCTAAAGTGCATAAACCAAGGTTACCGTTAAGACCAATACTTGATGTGAGAAATTCGCCCTACCATGCTCTAGCTAGATGGTGAGTAAATATTCTCAAACCTTTGCATGATAAGATAGTTAAATATGGCGTCAAAGATGTATTTGAATTCGTAGACGAAATAAAAGATATTAATATCAAGGACAAAACCATGATATCTATGGACATAACATCGTTATTCACAAATGTACCTTTAATAGAAACAGTTAATTACATAGGTGAACAAGTGGACAAGCAGTCGATAAAGATTGGCATCCATACTGAAATCCTAAGATGTACCATGAATGTAAACTTCAAATTTGACGGCACGCTTTACAGGCAAGTGGACGGGGTGGCGATTGGCTTCCCATTGGGTCCCATTCTGGCTGATTTCTTTATAAGTAAGCTAGAAAATGGACCTCTGAACAACGTTAACGGTGAGGTCTCATTTTATTACCAATATATGGAAGATACATTTATTCTCTGTGATAATGGTTCTGATAGGAGTACAATAATTACTGAATTCAATTAAGTACATTCGGCTATGAAATTCACATGCGAAGAGGAATCCGAAGACAGAATTACCTTCCTGGATGTCCTACTTACAAGAAAACCAGATGGTAGCATAAAAAGAAATTTGCATAGAAAGAGCACTTGGACAGGGCGATATACACATTTCCACAGCTTCGTTCCTATCAAGTACAAAAGAAATTTAGTGAAAACTCTCAGCCACAGAGTCATAGCTATATGCTCAGAAGAAGTAACTGAAGATGAATTAAGCAATCTATATGATACTTTGATCGAAAACGGCTATCCCGAAAAATTCATAAAGAAACACATGACAAGGAAAACGGAAAAGGACTACTCACTATCTGTAAACAAGAAGCCTCTTTATATACGACTACAATTCACGGGCGATATACCAAGCCAGATAATAGCGAAGACATTAAGAAAATCAGTTCAAAGAACTTTTAATGCTGGTCAACTACACGTACTATTCTCTACACGACCGATGATAATTCCTCGACTGAAAGATGAGGTACCTAGACTAGCTGGCCACTTCCAATTGTATCTACCAATTCAACTGCGCTTGTGGGGCGAGTTATATCGGCGGCCGCTCTAGGAACTTGATTTTTTTGAGCTCGAGAACATATCCCACTATGGTTAAGTAAAGGTGTAGTTAAAACCATTAATAGTTCGATACTGGACCATCTGGTGCAAACCTGTCACAAAGCCAGAGTTCAAGAATCCTTCTCTATAATCCACCGGGTGCCTAATAAATTGTCAAAATCATCGAAGCACCGCATACTTCAAACAGAAGACGCTATTGCAGTTCTCCTCAAACAACCAGTGCTCTGTGCTCAAAAGAAGCAAGTTCAGCCCCTACTACTGCCCTGGCTTTCAGTAGAAACTATAAACTCATGAATTTGTAATATTATCTTTCCTAATTTTTCTGACATTCAGCTTATTTTATGTTGATGCGATTCAGCTGTAATCTATCAATATTATTGATTCGATGTTATTTAAACAGCATTAATGTCGTTCATAACACTAATTCATTCATTCATTATGATGTATATATAACTGTAGAGCCTGATGATGAAGTCATCGAAAAGAATACTCTTTGTTCAGTATCCATTCTTTTGAATATTTATTTCCATTTCGAAATGTCTAGTGGAGGTTTTCTAATGACACTTTTACTGTGTTAAAAAATAGTACATATCTCCACTGTTTTCTATACATATTAAGTTGATAGTTAGGAATCAGATTTGCACTTGAGTCAGAAATGCATATGAGAACTGATCATCATAAACTGTGTAATAAAAGGAAGTTGCTCATGAATGCTTATAGAAATTGATTGCATACTAGTAGACATCTAGATTTTAGCTTATCTGATCCCCTGTTTGCTTAAACAGCCAGCGAAAAATCCTAAGTTACATGCTAAAAAGTCAAAATAATGGAGTAAAACAGACTGAAGGAGTTATTTGATGCAATCTGGATTTTCCAGTTGACTGTTTAAACAGAACTGCCCGTCCGATCTCTGCTGACATGTCAGTTCCTTGTGGGTATGCTTCGAATACTTGGTTGGAGCCTCAATGGAAACACCATCACTCCCTGGTAAATGCAAGTATATCCAGATGATGAGTCCCGAATAGGATCCCACTGCTAGTCTACATCCATTAAAACTAATTCAAGAGTGAATGAGTGATGCTGTTGAACAGCTATCACGAAAAATTCATCACGAAACTCAAGAAAACTCAAAATAAAAAAATAAGCAGCTGTGATAGCATTAGTTGCAACATAAATAAGAAGGAATCTAAAGCAAACGTAGTGTAATCATGTAGGCGACAAACATTTGAAACCCTATATAGAATCCCTATTAAAGCAGAAATTAGAGAGGCATTAAAACCTAATAACACACAGGGACAAACCGTCTCCAACTAGATAAATCACCTAGTCTAAAAAATACTTTGCAATGACTGTCACGGTGGATTATGCCTGACAATAAAGTTAGATCGGAGTCAGTCAGATTGTTGGAACAGTTAAGTATACAATGATTAACTGCAAACAGATGACCAACTTGGTAACCATAATGCGTGCTAAAAACAGAATCATATGATACAATGTGACAGAAGCACAGTTCAAATAATGCTTACTATCTGATAGATTCAGCAAAAATTATTGCTCAGAATCGTATCAGTTTTAACCTATGCTATTCCGTCATTCATTATTGAGAAAGACACTTATAAAATAAAAACACGTACACTGATAACCTCTTATCTTAAAAGAATAGTAGATGTTTCATCTCTAGCAAACCATTACTGTTATATAAAATCTATATAAGTCGATAATTTGAAATCATCAAATCAGTGAGTTTGGCTTTGTGATTCAAAGACTTAGCGCATGTGGAACTGAAACCCTTTCGGATAACCTGCAGACGTTTATAGACAACTGCTTTCGCTTCACACAGAAGAAAAGATGACCGGTCAGAAAGCAGTAAACCTGCCAAGAACGTACCGCCTAACAGAGATACCGAAGAAACTGGAGGTGAATTGGACAAACCCTGAGGGGAACATTGAGTGAAATAGAGCGCTAAGCCTGCTAGTACTCTCACTGTACACATGCTGTGAATATTACCTTTGCGGCTTTCTTGAATTTTTTTTTCTTTTTAGGGTCTAATGTATTCATCAGCATAATTGTGCTTGTAAATAAAGCAACTACATCTACCCGTCGAATTACAAAAAAAAGATATATGAGACTAAAATGTGATATTGTATAAGTAATTCATAGTAGAATTAATTTTAGCTAGGCTAGCGAATGCATCATATTGGTGAAATTATTCAAATTTACTGAAATTTGAAATACATGTAAGTAAAGTAATTTCGTAAAAGAAACAAAATATCTCGATTTCATATTGCTATTATTCCCTTAGGTTCCAAGTGGAACATAGGCTTCAACCTAGACAAAGCTCCATTATACCCTGTTTTATGCAATCGTCTTTAGCTGGTTCCACGATCGCCTATCACATGTTGTTCTCATCCATGTCAACCTTTGACTCCAAACCCGTCATTTCCCATTCAGGCTCCAATAGTGGGCTTGATGTCAGGTGGTTGGAGGCAATCGGCCACAAAATGCCTTAAACCTAGGGACATGGGTTCCTTCAAGGTTGCAGATAGGCCTTGGTGACCCGTCAACGCGAAACCTAGGTTCAAGGTATCCGGTGGCCGATCGCGTCCAACCACCTGACATCAAGCCCACTATTGGAGCCTGAATGGGAAATGACGGGTTTGGAGTCAAAGGTTGACATGGATGAGAACAACATGTGATAGGCGATCGTGGAGCCAGCTAAAGACGATTGCATAAAACAGGGTATAATGGAGCTTTGTCTAGGTTGAAGCCTATGTTCCACTTGGAACCTAAGGGAATAATAGCAATATGTAATCGAGATATTTTGTTTCTTTTACGAAATTACTTTACTTACATGTATTTCACATTTCAGTAAATTTGAATAATTTCACCAATATGATGCATTCGCTAGCCTAGCTAAAATTAATTCTACTATGAATTACTTATACAATATCACATTTTAGTCTCATATATCTTTTTTTTGTAATTCGACGGGTAGATGTAGTTGCTTTATTTACAAGCACAATTATGCTGATGAATACATTAGACCCTAAAAAGAAAAAAAATTCAAGAAAGCCGCAAAGGTAATATTCACCACATACGTTATGTTTTCAACTCATTTTAAAGTTCTTATGCACCTCATAAAGTATTTATTGGCTTTCTTCATGTTTTTCAGTTAGTTTGCTTTCTAAACGGAAGAGATGTGGAGGAGTCGTCTTTATCTGCGATTTCATCATTCCTGTTAACCTACTGATATTAAGTATACAAAAAGATTTAAGTGAAGAGTGTCACTTCACCGGAAATGGTTTGAAGTCATCAGTGCATTTAAATAAAAAAAATATTTTCGTCTATACAGTTTACTCTTATAGAATACTGCATTACAACAAATCCAGAATGAATGGGTATTATTTATTTTTTAAATTTTTACTCCTTAGGGCTCCCAGTGGAACATTGGACTTCAGGCTAGAGGCTTGAAGTTTCGATATCAGTGGCGTTTATTTAATTTAACGGGATGGGGTTGCTAGTCTTATCCCTAACCTTCCCTCTTTACCATTCTTATCAGTGGCTTAGTGAGGTGTAGGAGTGCGTCCGTGGCCGGAGATCGAACGCCAAACCACATGAGGCGTGGTTGGCAGGCGTTCTAACTCTGTGCCACCGACTCACTCTTGTTTGGGAGAGATCAGTTATTTAAGATCAGGAAAATTTAGCTTTGTTTCAGGAGTTCGACGTCAGTCCCGAGGAATTAAATCAGGATAAGCTGGATAGTAAGCTATACTAATAACATTACAAATGCTACTTTTATTACTACTACTAGCTCAGCTATCAGAAATGCCTTTGTTGTTGGCATTATTTTTTCTAACAATATTCTTATTACTGACACTGTCACTGACATTTTCATATCTGTCAAAGTAATTAAGTTACTTTTATTTATTTATTTATCTTTTGATTACAGCTTGATTCCACACTGTATTTTTGGTACAAGCATGGAATTTTCAGCATGGATATTGGTAGCCCAAATTCTGCAGGCCGACCATAGATATCAGGTGTGCGTCGGCAGGGGATCGAACCCCGGACCATGTGCATGGTCGGCGAGAGTCCTAACCACTGTGTCACCGACGCACTGAAGATCAAAACCTACACAAGGTATGTTGTACAAAATGACACATTAAATAATTAAACATTTTGAAGCTAATGTTGCCTGTGTTTGATTTTGAATGTTGACTATTTTGTGCGGTTAATATGAATGTTTTCAAATATAATTCTGCCTCTGTGGCCAATTTATGCAAAAAACAAGGTAAAACATTTCTTATCATTTCACAACAGATAACTTCTTGAACTGATTGCACTACAAAATAATTCTTCTTCACCTGGAATTAAGTCCCGCGTAAAATTACTACACGAAGGAATAAAATCTTCAAGTTCTTCAGTCAACACGGAAATCTTTAATGAATATTACTCATTTTCGTTTTATATATGCATAAATAAACATTGCTAATATTTTTCCTCATCATCACTTGAAAGTGTGCGTCCGTGGTTCGGTGGTTGAATGCGAGTCAACCATGTACGGTGTCCGGGTTCGATTTCCAACCAATGTACTCCTATACGTCACTTCGTCAGTAGTAAGCCTGGCATAAGAGGAAAGTTGGTTGTGGGGGAAGTCAGTCACACCCTATAGACAAAATCACGACCGTCAGTACAACTTCACAGCTGCAGTTTGAAGACCTACCTCGCATTCGCAAAGCAAGGGAATGAGAAGAGTCACTTGAGAATATCACAAATTATTTACGATATTACATTGTATTCACTGCATTGACACTAATAGCTGACATTCACTTATACTTGTGGTGACAGCTGTCTTCTGGCCAAAATTGGTAGACAGTATCGCACGTCAGTGTTTATATCCCAGATCTTAGATATGAGAAAAACAAGAACAAAGATTTTGGGTGAGTGGATAGGACTAGCAGATATATGGTGTGACCTTCAAAGAAACTGCCACAGAGCGATAAGAGAATAACTTCCAGTGAGAAAACGACCAATCAGAAGACGCCGTTTCTCTGCTAACAATAACGAATAATAATGTACTTGAAAATATATAAATATCTTTTGACTTCCTCAATAAACGATCTGTTGCCTGATCCTTGTCTTCTGTCGTTAGAAATTATCTAAAGAATTTCCACAAGCATGAAACTGTGATCATTTGTGATGGAATACAGGTTAACATGTTGATACACAAACCAAAGTATCAACAATACTGAATGACGTTACATATATTTTTTTTAAATGTCAAAACAAAGTTACACTAATCTATAGACTACCGTTCACATGTTCACTCCTCAGAATAAAAGAACAGTAATCATCTGCCAATCAACTTAGAAAATACTTTCCCATGCAGATGAACAATGAAACACGAAAACAAATAAGAAAGTAGAACTATCCTCATGTGACACAATAAAATACGAAACAAAACAATAAAAATGTATCTGCCCTCAATTACAGTTGGATTAGAATAAGATAAAGGATACTTAAATATTGATTCAACTTGCGAATATCCCTTTTTTAATGAGATTCACGTTGAAAATGTCACGAAAGCTTGAAGGATACCAAACAATATCAAGTCTCACATGTTCTAACCTATTGTATCTTCTATGCTGAAATAGAATTATTTTTTAGATTTACAGCTTGATTCCACACTGTATTTTTGGTACAAGCATGGAATTTTCAGCATGGATATTGGTAGCCCAAATTTCGCAGGCCGACCATAGATATCAGGTGTGCGTCGGCAGGGGATCGAACCCCGGACCATGTGCATGGTCGGCGAGAGTCCTAACCACTGTGTCACCGACGCACTGAAGATCAAAACCTACACAAGGTATGTTGTACAAAATGACACATTAAATAATTAAACATTTTGAAGCTAATGTTGCCTGTGTTTGATTTTGAATGTTGACTATTTTGTGCGGTTAATATGAATGTTTTCAAATATAATTCTGCCTCTGTGGCCAATTTATGCAAAAAACAAGGTAAAACATTTCTTATCATTTCACAACAGATAACTTCTTGAACTGATTGCACTACAAAATAATTCTTCTTCACCTGGAATTAAGTCCCGCGTAAAATTACTACACGAAGGAATAAAATCTTCAAGTTCTTCAGTCAACACGGAAATCTTTAATGAATATTACTCATTTTCGTTTTATATATTCATAAATAAACATTGCTAATATTTTTCCTCATCATCACTTGAAAGTGTGCGTCCGTGGTTCGGTGGTTGAATGCGAGTCAACCATGTACGGTGTCCGGGTTCGATTTCCAACCAATGTACTCCTATACGTCACTTCGTCAGTAGTAAGCCTGGCATAAGAGGAAAGTTGGTTGTGGGGGAAGTCAGTCACACCCTATAGACAAAATCACGACCGTCAGTACAACTTCACAGCTGCAGTTTGAAGACCTACCTCGCATTCGCAAAGCAAGGGAATGAGAAGAGTCACTTGAGAATATCACAAATTATTTACGATATTACATTGTATTCACTGCATTGACACTAATAGCTGACATTCACTTATACTTGTGGTGACAGCTGTCTTCTGGCCAAAATTGGTAGACAGTATCGCACGTCAGTGTTTATATCCCAGATCTTAGATATGAGAAAAACAAGAACAAAGATTTTGGGTGAGTGGATAGGACTAGCAGATATATGGTGTGACCTTCAAAGAAACTGCCACAGAGCGATAAGAGAATAACTTCCAGTGAGAAAACGACCAATCAGAAGACGCCGTTTCTCTGCTAACAATAACGAATAATAATGTACTTGAAAATATATAAATATCTTTTGACTTCCTCAATAAACGATCTGTTGCCTGATCCTTGTCTTCTGTCGTTAGAAATTATCTAAAGAATTTCCACAAGCATGAAACTGTGATCATTTGTGATGGAATACAGGTTAACATGTTGATACACAAACCAAAGTATCAACAATACTGAATGACGTTACATATATTTTTTTTAAATGTCAAAACAAAGTTACACTAATCTATAGACTACCGTTCACATGTTCACTCCTCAGAATAAAAGAACAGTAATCATCTGCCAATCAACTTAGAAAATACTTTCCCATGCAGATGAACAATGAAACACGAAAACAAATAAGAAAGTAGAACTATCCTCATGTGACACAATAAAATACGAAACAAAACAATAAAAATGTATCTGCCCTCAATTACAGTTGGATTAGAATAAGATAAAGGATACTTAAATATTGATTCAACTTGCGAATATCCCTTTTTTAATGAGATTCACGTTGAAAATGTCACGAAAGCTTGAAGGATACCAAACAATATCAAGTCTCACATGTTCTAACCTATTGTATCTTCTATGCTGAAATAGAATTATTTTTAGATTTACAGCTTGATTCCACACTGTATTTTTGGTACAAGCATGGAATTTTCAGCATGGATATTGGTAGCCCAAATTTCGCAGGCCGACCATAGATATCAGGTGTGCGTCGGCAGGGGATCGAACCCCGGACCATGTGCATGGTCGGCGAGAGTCCTAACCACTGTGTCACCGACGCACTGAAGATCAAAACCTACACAAGGTATGTTGTACAAAATGACACATTAAATAATTAAACATTTTGAAGCTAATGTTGCCTGTGTTTGATTTTGAATGTTGACTATTTTGTGCGGTTAATATGAATGTTTTCAAATATAATTCTGCCTCTGTGGCCAATTTATGCAAAAAACAAGGTAAAACATTTCTTATCATTTCACAACAGATAACTTCTTGAACTGATTGCACTACAAAATAATTCTTCTTCACCTGGAATTAAGTCCCGCGTAAAATTACTACACGAAGGAATAAAATCTTCAAGTTCTTCAGTCAACACGGAAATCTTTAATGAATATTACTCATTTTCGTTTTATATATGCATAAATAAACATTGCTAATATTTTTCCTCATCATCACTTGAAAGTGTGCGTCCGTGGTTCGGTGGTTGAATGCGAGTCAACCATGTACGGTGTCCGGGTTCGATTTCCAACCAATGTACTCCTATACGTCACTTCGTCAGTAGTAAGCCTGGCATAAGAGGAAAGTTGGTTGTGGGGGAAGTCAGTCACACCCTATAGACAAAATCACGACCGTCAGTACAACTTCACAGCTGCAGTTTGAAGACCTACCTCGCATTCGCAAAGCAAGGGAATGAGAAGAGTCACTTGAGAATATCACAAATTATTTACGATATTACATTGTATTCACTGCATTGACACTAATAGCTGACATTCACTTATACTTGTGGTGACAGCTGTCTTCTGGCCAAAATTGGTAGACAGTATCGCACGTCAGTGTTTATATCCCAGATCTTAGATATGAGAAAAACAAGAACAAAGATTTTGGGTGAGTGGATAGGACTAGCAGATATATGGTGTGACCTTCAAAGAAACTGCCACAGAGCGATAAGAGAATAACTTCCAGTGAGAAAACGACCAATCAGAAGACGCCGTTTCTCTGCTAACAATAACGAATAATAATGTACTTGAAAATATATAAATATCTTTTGACTTCCTCAATAAACGATCTGTTGCCTGATCCTTGTCTTCTGTCGTTAGAAATTATCTAAAGAATTTCCACAAGCATGAAACTGTGATCATTTGTGATGGAATACAGGTTAACATGTTGATACACAAACCAAAGTATCAACAATACTGAATGACGTTACATATATTTTTTTTAAATGTCAAAACAAAGTTACACTAATCTATAGACTACCGTTCACATGTTCACTCCTCAGAATAAAAGAACAGTAATCATCTGCCAATCAACTTAGAAAATACTTTCCCATGCAGATGAACAATGAAACACGAAAACAAATAAGAAAGTAGAACTATCCTCATGTGACACAATAAAATACGAAACAAAACAATAAAAATGTATCTGCCCTCAATTACAGTTGGATTAGAATAAGATAAAGGATACTTAAATATTGATTCAACTTGCGAATATCCCTTTTTTAATGAGATTCACGTTGAAAATGTCACGAAAGCTTGAAGGATACCAAACAATATCAAGTCTCACATGTTCTAACCTATTGTATCTTCTATGCTGAAATAGAATTATTTTTTAGATTTACAGCTTGATTCCACACTGTATTTTTGGTACAAGCATGGAATTTTCAGCATGGATATTGGTAGCCCAAATTTTGCAGGCCGACCATAGATATCAGGTGTGCGTCGGCAGGGGATCGAACCCCGGACCATGTGCATGGTCGGCGAGAGTCCTAACCACTGTGCCACCGACGCACATATGCAACATGGAAGAAAATTCATTACTATGTATAGGGTTAAATTCTTTTTGAATTCAGTGTTATCGAAATCGGCGACCGTGATTACGGAGAAATAACAAATAAATGCTTTGAAACATCTTGGATTTGTATATGCAGAATGGAAACGGACCATATTTTATTTGAAATATTGACTTGTACCACGTAGGCATTTTATAATTAGGCTATCAGATATAAATAGTTGTAATTTCTTTTACATTCGAACCGGTTGCCTTATGGTGATCAGTATGACTGTCTCATTCTACCTACCAACTACGCTCCTTCTGCTTGCCAGTCGCTAGCTAAATAATTTTGTGACACAGTATAATTTAGCAGAAAAGTATCTTCCCTCTGGTAAGCTAAATATCATGCGGTAAAAAAGCTAGTATCGGATAAAGAACAATTCATAGGATGTACAGAAGTTGGGAGGATTGTAAAATTATAGGATTAGTAGGGAAAAGAATAAAAACGGTACGTAACATTGTGTGAAACTCAGTAACATAGAATTTAACGTTGCAATACAAAACTGATTTAGAACGATAAATGGGACGAGTGAAGTAATACGGGGACAAGAAGAGACTCCTTACAATATATATATATCAGAAAGACAACCTGAGACGATGACTGCACGTAAAAAACCTCTGTTTATTAAGTTACCATTTAATGGTGACTTATCAAGTGAGATTTTATTCCAGAGACTTTTCAGGAGTGTACGTAGAACATTTTACGCAGCACACCTATGTTTGTCATTCTCTAGCCAACGAATGATTGGGTCGCAAACGAAGGATAAGTTAGATAGTTTTGCCACATCAATGTGAATTTATCAATTTAACTGGACCTGTGGTGACAGTTGTGTTGGGCGTACTACTTAGCCAACGTTTTAGTGAACATCTCCTAACGTGGTTTGCAAATGACAGACAAAAACAATCCGTAACTTTATTTTGTCACATTTAGTTGATAGTGGTCATGTAGTGGCGAAAACGACAGCTTTCAAAGTAATTCATTGTATCCCACCAAATCTTTCAAATAGACTTCGTATTCGTCTACTGCACGCACACAACTGAGGCGATAGGCATTCGAACTATTAAACCTAACTATGCATTCAAAAGAAGTTCCTACAGCCATTATCCCTCCGCTTGGCATACTAAGACATAACCAACTAATGACTTTTACACCACCCCTTACTTACTTATTTTTTCAACCCCTTCCTTATCATCCCTTAATTTTATCATATCTTCATTAAAAACGTGTTTCATTTACTTCCCTTACAATGTAACATTACTTACTCGGTTCATTAGATTATTTTAGCCTCTATCAAATAGTTCTACCTGAACATTTGTTTGTAAAATGACATTATATGGTTGAACACAATCGGTAGGAAGCCTTGAACCCAGGTTTTGCGATAGTTGCCATTCACCAGTCAGCAGGACGTGTCTGCAACCTTGAAAGAACTCATATCTCTCTTGGGATTCGAACTTACGTCACCCAGTGCCGCAGTCAGTGAGGTTACTAGTGAGCTATTCAGGCTGGCAACTGACTTCCTGTTTAATCATGCTGCTTTTCGTTATTCATGTTATCACAGATTGCCTTACTTTTTCATCCTTATTGATAAGACCATTACTACTATTACTATTACTATTTATATTCACCGTCTTATTATCCTATAGACAAAACACCATGATTGGTTTATATTTGAATTTTTATTTGTAAACTTATGTATATTAAAGTTAAGCCTGATCAGATCTCATTGAAAACAGTACTCTTCGCTTAAATGTGTTGTTCTAAATATACATATGGTGAGTGAATTGAATCATGGGTGTGAATACATAAAATTTGTGATTCTATTTCCTTACTAATGCTTTAATATGACACCCCTCTTCTAATGCCTCTGCTAACTGCCAACAATCATTAAACTTATGTCAATAACTTCCTGTCTGTAATCCTCAGCATCCAGTTACACAACAACGTACATCACAATGCGCCGTAATGTCGTCCCACTTGGCTTGATAAACATACACTTAAATGTCAGCTTTCAGGCAACATTTAAATCGAAATACTTAAATTACTACTCCTCTATGATTTACTGGCATACATAAAAAAAAAAAATTTGTCGCCTAAGTCGATTAAAATGTCATAAACAAAAGAAGAAGACGTAAACAGTGAAAGAAATTTTTTTTTAACTAATCGTTTTCAAGACCTATAAAACAGTATTTATATTTAACAAAGAGTTGATAAAATCAATCAGATACTGGTAAATATGTTCTAGAAAATATATCATGTGATGTCATACGTAATCTAGAAGGGGATGACTTAGTGAAGATTGCACAAAAGGATGGAAGTTTGAATTACGCAATCAGAACGAAAAATGACTAGTCATAACAACAATTATTATTGTGAAATAATAATATAAAACAAAATTATGGTGAGAGTATTATATTACACTGACCACGGTAAAGCAAGTTTACGTATACAGTGCTTTTAAACGTAAAGGTTCGATATCAGATCCCGAAAAAAAATAGTGATTCGATCAAGCATAAATGGCGTATTCGAAGTTCCTTAATGTGAAATTGAGGTACTTTGTGTAACACTGTAAATCAATCACGATGGGATACCCGACGTCCACAGTAGACAAAGTGTTCCAGGATAGATCTTGTTTTCTCCTCTGACTATCCGTTCAACTTGGCTTAATAAGTATAGACCTAATTGCCAAATTTCAACCCACTTGTTGGTTTTAATAGTTAACTTACTTCTCTGTGACTTTATTGGCATACAAACAAAACTGCAGGTCTCCGCATGACACAAAATACTACTGACAATTAGATGCGAGTAACTGAATACAATTAATATTGGTTACAGATTTCATCATGAGCTGACATTGGTTGGAGAACCATTGGAAAACCTGGGAGTACTAGACAGCTGTTTCGTCCCAGTTTAGGACTCTTCAGCAATTAATATTCATCAATCAGTAGTATATAGCGTCATGCATCTATGCTTACTCTTCTGACTGCTGTTTATACTATCAAGCAGATCATATACTGTATTGATCTGAAAGGAAACTGTAGTCAAAATTTACCTCCTCGAACTGTGAAGCTAAATTACCAATCGAGAATTTGATTTTAAATGTCCTCAGAGTTAGTGTAGAACTTCTTGAAAAAAAAACATGTTACCTCCAACTGTGTATATCAATTCACACGTATCTGCGGGAGCAGTTACATTGGAAAACAGAGAGGACGGCCTACGTCAGATTCTGCGAACATGTACCAAAGGGCCTCCGGTTAAAAGGACCGAGTTGTTTAAGCTCTTCAATCGCCAAACACCTGATTGACACAGGACACCGAGTAGATATGCTGGAATCATTCAAAATAATTAACAGACAAAGTACCTCAAGTCTTATCAGGTTTGCTGAAGCTATACCAATAAAACGATTGAAGCCTGATTTATGTGTCCAGAAAGAATCTGTTGTTGGACTTCACTTACCCTGGTAACTCACTTCTTAGTAACTCTTTGTTTTCTAATTTTGTTAACTTATCTTTTCACTTCACCACCCCCCTTTATTTTTCGCTTGACTCTCTTAAGAGATAATTTTTTTTGATCTTCAGAGTTACGCTCACTGTATTAAATCATCAACTTCTCATCTGACCTCATGTGCACCGAAATTGTAAAATTTTGATCTTCTCTTATCTAATTGCGTACCTGTTGCTAATTTTCTTTTGTTACCACCCCAACAACACAACAGTTAGTAAATCTTTTTTTCAAGAAACTTCTCTCTACCGAGCTTTATATATATATATATATATATATATATATATATGTCGTAACACTTTAGACACCCTGTAAATCTCAACGTCTTATTTTACTATGACGCTCTAACAGTATGCTTGCTAATGGACAAAGGTTTGTTAAAACTGTACACTTTTTATTGTTATTGAAAAATTCAGGTTGTACGCAGCTGATGAAAACCAATGAAATAAAATGGATCCAGATTATTCTGCGCCAATGTTTCTTCTTTCTTTGTTCAAATTTATAAAAGGGAATAATTGCATGAAACTTGGACATTGTGGTAGAATGTAATTCCTTATAGGACAAGTTTATTTAAATAACACACAGTAGTGACGTGGAATTAAAATATCTTCGACTGAATATCTTGGTAGATAAATAATATCAAAGAATAACTTCTCTTAAAAATTTTCCTCTACTTTCTTCGGGCGGGTGTGTGTGTGTGTGGAGAAGTTGAAGGGTAGTTTAACTTAGGCATGACATACATCAACTTTATATATATATATATATATATATATATATGAGTGTGTAAAACTCGACAAAAGTTTTCTTCCCTTCCCTACTACTACTACTTCTTATTACAATTGCGTGACTACTTTACAGAATAGAACGTTTTATTACGATTAATATTATTATTAACCCCTCCTCGCCGACTTATATACGTGATTTACATATGAAAAGAGACTTAAGCTTCCCTACAAAATAAATTTCAAAAGAAAACCTTTAAAGTTATATACGAAGTAGTGAGAAGAAACAAACAGGCAGACATGAATATTATTATTCATAAGTAGGCTAAGTAAGCTTTTCGTTAGGTTATATTGAAGTATTTCATTCTCCTGGTATTGAGTTGAAAAATGATCACGATGATGACGAGGATGATTTATTTTAAGAAATACAAACGATGCAAAAAACAAAGAAAAGAAAATTAATCTGAAGAAGAAAGAAAGAAAATGGTAAAACTTGCATAAAGTGAAACATTTTTATCGCTTTTATTTGCATCAAAGATATGGCTGTTGGAGATTATGAAATAGTAAAGACTGAAAGATAATACGATGCGGAAAATTTAAAAATAGAAGAATTTACTAAACAGATATGTGAAATTGTTTAAATCGGAAATATTATAAGACTGTCAAATTTTGAATAAATTTAATCTACCGCACAGTGTAGACATAATTGAGCGTATATGTGATTTGAGTAAATTAAAGTGAGAGGTGAATTTTTGGTGATGGGTTGAAGGATGTCTCCCTTCAATAATTCAAGACGTTATTCTTACGAATAATTCATATCATTATTGTTCTATATCTGAAGAGAACTGTTACTGCATTATTAAACAACTGGAGAAAACTGGCAGGAAGCCGTGGACGTAGGTTTCTTGATATTGTCAACTGTCAGCAAGACATATCTGCAATTTTAGATTCAAACTCGCATCCTCCTGTGTTGCAGTCACGAAAATTACGACTGGGCTATTCAGTTCAGCGAATGACATCTTGTATGACTGTATTGGGTTTATTACTATTACTGTTCCCTTGGGTTCCTAGTGGAACATAGGGCTTCCACTGCACGTCTCCACTTGATTCTATCTTCTGTTGTACTTTTCCCCTCCATCCATGTTAGTTCATACTGTTTCAACTCCTCTTCACACCATCTCCTCCATGTCACCCTTGCACTGACGTCCCACTCGCCGCTTCCCTTTCGGCCTAGTTCCACTCGAGCAATGGCCTGACGTGCTCGCGATGTCACCCAGTGGCCTCCTCAGCGAGCGAGTGTCCAATCCATCTCCACTTTCTCCTGCATATTTGTTGGTTGGCGATTGGTTCTTGTTTTGTTTGTTCCCAGTCAGAGTTTCTTGTTGGTAATTCTTTCCGGTCTGGCCATCTGATCTTCAGTATAGAGCGAAGACAGTTGTTAATAAAGGTCTGCAACAGGCTGCTGGAAATATGTGTGACCCGCCTGTCAAGTTTATGATCCGTATAGAAGAACTGACTGACTTGACGTTGTTTGTATTGAAAATCCGACCGAATTTTGTTTTTGATGCTGGCTGAGTGACGAAAATTTCCAGATTGGTTGTTTCAGGTTGATGAATGTGTTTCTCGCCTTCCCGATTCTCGATTTGACACCCGCGTCCGTTCCTATTGTAGTTGAGACAATGCTCCCTAGATAAGTGAATGCAGTAACCTCTTTCAAATCCCTCCCGTTGATGATGATTGGCACTGGATGTTACTGTTGTTGTTGGTTGATTGGTTATTTTCATAACCTCCGTCCTGTCTATGTTCACTTGGAGTCCTGTCCTCGCCGGCTGCTTCTTCGATCAGTTTGTCGGTTTTCGCTTGTAAGTCTTCAATTTTGTGTGACATCACACATAAATCATCCGCGAAATCGATGTCTTCTAGGTTCTTCACGTCGGTCCAGGATATCCTTGTCTGCTCGTTTCCCACTGTCTGATGCATAATGCAGTCCACCACAATTAGGAATATCAATGGTGATAATAAGCACCTTTGTCTCACTCCTGTGTTTACTCCAAACGCCTCGCTGAGTTTTCCATGAGGCGTTGGATACTGTGATTATATCTGCATCTTTTCTTCACATTTCGATAAGGTGAACTACTCGATTTCTAATAAGTATATTAAACAGACTGGCCACTAATGGGGATACTGTTGATCCTACGGCAATATCTCCTGTTTAAAGGAAAACAGTCTGTCTAAATTTAAATAATGTGGAGCATAGACACAGTTCCAATGCTTTCAAAATTTTGTCTGAGTTTACAGGACATCGAAAACTTCATTCATTGTCTGAAAGGAATAAATTATAAATAATACTTGAAAAATTTTCACTGAGAACATTAGAGAAAATCGAAACTTACCATTATTTCATCTTCTTCAATATAGGTAGATATAAGTTTCCCCTTACACTCGTACAAATTCTTCCCCTCATATTCCATTTTCATTTCATATGGGTTTGATATTCGTGTAGTGTATTTAGCGAGGTTATAGGTTAGAGAATTAGTAAAATCCACAACTGGGGGTAATGAAAAATTTGGTTTGTGTATTTTTGGTTATCCATAAAATCTACTGGGACTACTACATTTTGGTGCCCTTGAAAATTAAATTGATAGTCCGTGATTCTTGTTTGTCAGTTGTAACATTTTGCTTGTTTCACTCTTTAATTTATCCAAAATAGCCCTTGACGTTTTTACATATTCCAATGTTAAGGCATTCTATAGTTTTCTTCTGGAACAAACAAAACAAGAACAAACTAATCGCCAACCAACAAATATACAGGAGAAAGTGGAGATGGATTGGACACTCGCTCGCTGAGGAGGCCACTGGGTGACATTGCGTGCGCGTCAGGCCATTGCTCGAGTGGAACTAGGCCGAAAGGGAAGCGGCGAGTGGGACGTCAGTGCAAGGGTGACATGGAGGAGATGGTGTGAAGAGGAGTTGAAACAGTATGAACTAACGTGGATGGAGGGGAAAAGTACAGCAGAAGATAGAATCAAGTGGAGACGTGCAGTTGAAGCCCTATGTTCTACTAGGAACCCAAGGGAACAATAATAATAATAATCTTCAATGGTTTTATCTTTCTCTCTCCCATCTAATCTCCAAATGTAACGTATTTTAATCAGTTTCACATGTTATTGTACTAAGGAGAGTGACTTAATGTTTACAATATTCTAAGTTGGGAGAGTGAACTGTATATTTCCCACCAAACTACATAATCATTAGAATCACAGAATTTAAAGATTGGGGTGTAATAGTTTTCATCTCGAAACAACGAATTTTGGATTTTTTAAAATTTATGCGTCGTGTTTATGTTATTACATATGGATGGATAATTAAAATTGGACCATGAGATATCAAAAGGGATATAGATTAATTTTCAAGAATGGGTTTTGTAGGGATTTTCTCTGATTGGTTTGGGGGATTTCATCACGAGCTGAGATCAGTTAGAGAAGCATTGGAAAACCTCAAATTAGTGAACGGGTGTTTCGTCCTAGTTTAGGACATTTCGTCAGTACGCAGAACATAGGACCTTCTGGTTATAAGGCGAGTTAGCTCGTAAACCATTAAGCCACTGAGACGAGATCTAATGGCCAGACCGTGAATTCTAACTTCAGCCTATTCATGACATAGTACAACCACTTCGGAATGTATAGATATGGATTAATTGCAGTATAGATTTGATCACGAACCAGCATCATTTAGAGATCGTTGGAAACAAAGGAACACTGAATACATGTTTTATCATAGACTGGGACATTTCAGCGGTGTGTACTTCCTGGTTTTTGCTGATCTCGAATTGATGGTAGTTCTTGACAAAATCCTCATTGAAATTAATCTTAATTCCTATGAAAACCCATAATGTATATATAAGTCTTCAACTCAATGATGGCTACCAAGTAGATATCGCGAAGATTTACTGAGAAGTGTTCA
The DNA here is from genome assembly GCA_944472135.2 of Trichobilharzia regenti. Taxonomy (NCBI): domain Eukaryota; kingdom Metazoa; phylum Platyhelminthes; class Trematoda; order Strigeidida; family Schistosomatidae; genus Trichobilharzia; species Trichobilharzia regenti. The sequence goes on along the minus strand of OX235265.1, from coordinate 42,753,658 downwards.
CCAGGCACAATGAACCCTCATCAAAGGCATAGATTGAGGGTAGCGCTATATAAAGAATTGACAAAGTTAGAATGAGCGAATCTCTGAATTCCTACTCAAACAGCTGAATAGGAAGTAAAGTAGGTCCAGTAATCTAAAGATTTTGGGTTGGACGGGGTAGGGTGCTGAAAAGTCCAACACTAGTAGGGAACAGCTATCCAGTACTCCTTGGGTTTTCAGTGATTCGATAACTCATAATTATTATTGACAAAATCTACAATTGAAATTATAATTGTCAGCATTAGTTAAAAACAGTTTGTCTCCATCTCTCTCTGTCTCTCTCACAAACCATACAAAATGAGATATTTTGAATAAGGCATATAGAAGGTTACTCGTTGACAGCCAGACAGATTTCAGTCAGGATTTCGTCAGGAACAAACTTCGACTTGGGAAACAGTTAAAATCGAAAACACCATCCAGTCATCTAAGAAGCAGATGCCTAAAATTTAAAATACTGATGTGTTGCATATAACTGGATTTCTCCAAGCTTGACCATGGAGTGATATCAGTTAGAGGACTTTTGAAACACAGGAGTACTGGGCAGCTGTTTTGTCCCATTTTGTGACCAAAAGATAGTATCATTACAGTAGCCAACGTAGTTTATCTGAGGCATGGTTTTTGTTAGTTGACAACTACTCCAAATACCCCCCACTAATGGCGTGAAATTTTGTCGTAAGGTGCGATGTTCCCGGAATTCATGACCGAAATGATTGATCATCTTGTAAAAATATTCAGTAAAATCTTGTGGCATAAGGACTGATTAATGCTAAGGAGTACAATAATTGAAGAGACCAGCTACCCAGAGCTTTTTTCACCCATTCTCCAATAGATATCATTTTGTGATAAAAATTTTATTCCCCAGTCGTATTACATTAGGTTTGATTACTCTTGTTTCAGGCAGTTGTGTATCTTCCAATATGATTGGCTAGACAGAAGTTATTTTTCATTTTTTTCACCCGTAGTCAAATTAGAGCATCATGGTACATTGGGAAAACCTTGTTTTGTCTTTCTCACCACTATCAAGTTATGGAATTGATAAATAATAACGAAACTAGCACACTGGGATAAACTCTTCGATGGAGCATATTCAGATGAACTAACATTATTAGCCCAGTTTAATCGCCCAGGAGAAAATTTCAACAGGCATAAAAGGAATGAAAACTTGAAAGTAATTAATACACTGAAAATGGAAGAGAGTTATGGCCTTTTGAGATTTTGAAATTATGGAGAAGATTTGTAGCTCACATGGAGGTTTATTTTGACTTAGTTGTGTTCTCTGAGCTGGTTGCAATTTATTTTGTTAGTGGGTCTTTCGGTATAGACAATATGGAATAAAGTCGATGTGTTGGCTTGTGAGCATTATTTCTAAACTAAACCAAAACTTGTTACAGCTTTTTATTATGCGATGTTTATTTCTTTAAACATGTCCATTAAAATTTGCTTAAAGACTGAGTTTAATGAACAGAGAACATTCCTGTCGATGACTTCACCATCAGTTTATGCAGTCATGTGTCCACAATAATCTAGTGGGAAGTCGTGACCAGTAGGGTATAAGAGGTTGAGAGTGAGGACAAATACTCGCCGATGACATTGGCTAGTGGTCGAGCCATGTCATGAATTGGCAAAAGCTGGAATTCACGGGATGACCATTAGATTAGATCCCATTGGCTTTATGGTCTACGAGCTCGCTGACCTTGTAACCAGAAGATCCTGGGTTCAAACCCAGGTGGGTGCGTACTGTGAAGAGTCCCGAACTAGTCTGACAAAACAACTGTCCAGTACTCCCAGGTTTTCCAATGGTTCTCTGATCGAATTCAGTTCATGATGAAATCTTGTAACCAGTGAGTCGAATCCCTACAAACCAATACTTGAATTAAGAATTATTGTTATTAAACAAAATAAATAAATAAATAATAAACCTTTATTTCAGATAATATGTGAACATATATTACCGAAATTTTCAGCGTACTTAGTTCCGAGATATTCCCTCTTCATACAGGATTTGCTTAAAAAGAAATAATCTGAAGTATGTCATGTGACGTAGGGTTGTTGCATTTGAGAAGATAACTAATTCTGTAAGTTTTTTCTTCAAATCTTTCAAGAATTGCGTAGCATTTAACTGGAAGCCAATTAAATAGGCGCGGATGTTCACGTAGCGGTCATCTCGTATAAATGCACAATTAAAACAATAAGAAATGCAGCAGAATTTAAGCACTTTGATGGGCGAAAATTCTGGTAACCCAATGATTTAAGCAGGTCGCCGGAATGCATATATAACATCGAGCCAAGGATGTCCATAGTTCAAAAGCATCTGTAAGTGGTACTATGCATACATATAAATTATTATTATTATATCCTTTAATTCCTAGAGGAACATAGGGCTTCAGCCACACGTCTCCATTGCCTTCGGTTTTCTGCCAACTTTTCACCCCGCTCCAAGTCTGCCCACATGCTTTTATCTCCTCTTCACATCACCTCCTCCAAGTCACCCCATCTCGCACTGACGACCAACTCGCCGCTTCCTACTCGGTCGGGTTCCACTCGAGCAATGGCCTGGCGTGTGATGTCACTTGATGGTTTCCTCAGTGTATGGCCAGTCAATCCATCTCCATTTCTTCCTGCCTATTTGTTTCACAATCGGTTCCTGCTGAGTTGGTTCGCTCATTGCCAGAGATCCCTGTTGCTGATCTTTTCTGGGCGGCATCTGATCTTGAGTATTGAGCGAAAACAACTGTTAATGAAGATCTGTAGTTTGTTTGAGATGCTCTTTATGACGCGCAATGCAAGTCTCTGATCCGTATAGTAGCACCGACTTCACATTGGAGTTGAAAATCCGGATGTTATTTTTGATTCTGAGTGCTGTTGACCTCCACACAGACTTGAGAGTAATGAAAGCTTATCTTGCTTTCCCGATTCTTGCTTTGATATCCTCATCAGTTCCACTTGTAGTTGAAACTATGCTTCCCAAGTTGGTAGGTAAAGGAGGTTGTTTCTTTTAGGTTCCTCCCATTTATGCTGATTGTTGTCCATATAATACTAAATTGAATATAAGATAAAATAAGACAGATAATAAGGAGTTTATAGACTTATAAGCTCCACAGTAAGTCAGGAGAGCAGTGGCGGTTTTTCCTGTTTCTGTTACGCTCAGAATCTCAGTTGTTTTATTCGAACTGCTATAGCCTCTAATATTTAGATTATTTGATACCTAGAAGTTTTTGGCAATCTGTTCAGTGCCTGATAAATGATAGAAAAGAATTCTTCAACATATTGGCTTTATGGCCTGTTTGGATCAGGTGATTTCGATGTCTAGTTGTCGGTGGTTTTGACTACATCTTTGTTTAGTCACACTGTTGGATGTTCCTGAGCACGAAAAACTAAGTCCTTAGAGCAACAGTCAGAATAATCTAGGATTCGTAAACTCTGTATTATTTGTCTTAGTTTGTCTCATATTCAGTTTATAGTTAGTTATATTGCTGCATACTTCCAGCTAAAGATGCTCTTGAACTGCAATCTATTGAGATTATCAACTCAATGTTACTTAGTCCAGAAATGTTCTCAACATGATTCGTTACTAATTATGGACATGTGACAGCAGAACCTGATGAAGTATTGCTCTTTGGTGCAATCAAAAATCGATAGATATCCTTCTCATGTTAACTCCAACTGTATATACAAATTTACATGTATCTGCAGGAGCAATTACAATGGAAGGACAGAAAGAGGGGCATATCTACGATTTTCTGAACATTTACCAAAAAGCTTACGTCTAAAGGGAACAAATGGTTTAAACAGTGCCATCGCCAGGCATCTCCTCGACACGGGTCATGAGGTGGACGTTGAAAAGTCGTTCAAAATTATCAATAGGCGAAAGTGCTCAATCCTCCTCAAGTGTGCTGAGGCCATTTCTATCAAGCACCTGAAACCTGATTTGTGCGTTCAGAAAGAAACAGTTATCAGTCTTTCTTTTCCCTGGTAACTGAATATTTTCATCTCTCTTTCATCTGAATGCGTAATGCTGAAAGGTTTCCATTGTGTATGATCATTATTGTTTGGATTAGTGTTTAATATTATATATATATATTATTATTAGTGTATGTGTATATTGATCGATTGATTTTTGTTTAAAATGAACTCTGTGCAAATATGTTAAAATGGTTTTTGTAGATATATTTAATAATGTCTTTACCCTGTAAGCAGCTGACGAGAAGGCAACGAAATAAAAGATGGTACCACTTTATTCTGCTAAAACTATAGTTCTTGCTTTCTTCAAATTCATTAAGGGGAATAAATGTATGAAAAGAATATTCCTTATTCACTAAACTTAGTTGTTTTTATTATACATTTAAATAGATAAGGTTGACCGTGGGGCAGGCTGTCTTACACCGCAAACACATCACTGCTACTGAAACATCAAGCCTGAAGCCCTACATTCTACTCGGAACACAAAAGAAAACAAAACACAACATTAAAAAATATGAGTCCACTTCTTTAGATTAAAAGTTGACACTCCTGTCATCTGATCAGGTATAAAATAAGTTGTTCATTATCTTTTCCAAAACAGTGGTCAGTCCAGCTATTTCTTTGAAAAAGAATCACCAAACTTGCTTTTCTCTACAATTTATTTTAATTCTATTTATTATTTTATTTTATTCCTTTACGCTCCCAGTGGAACATACGGCTTCAAGCCAGAGCTTTGAAGTTTCAGTAGCAGTGGTGTTTATTTTTGTGGAACGAGTTTTCCAGCCTTAGGCCCAACCTTCCATCTTTCCTAATCTTATTACTACTAATGAGGTAAAGGAGCGCGACGGCTGGGGATGGAACCCCACATCCGTGGTTGGTGAATATTCTACCACTGTGCCACCGGCGAACAAAATTTATTTTAAAATTGCTTTTAAATACAGTTGTTTTAATCACATGATAGATAAATCCATTATGAATAAGGCATTAAGAAGACAAATTTCGCGAGATGATGATATCATTTCGTAGTTTCTTTACAACCGCTTTACAACTAACATGGTTAACAATGATAAAATAAAGTTCATGAAAATTACTCAATTAAATAAAAAACAAAAGTACATACTAATGACCAATCATATTTAGATAGGTCATGTTGTCCATGGTAGGCGAAGATTGAAGTCTATTGATTTTTGTACACACAGTTTAGGCTGTATGTGATTAATAGCTATTAATATTGATTTTGTGACCAGACATTAATAAGTGTTTTGCAATGTATCATGCTGGATTTCTACTAAGATTAATCGCGTTGGGATTTTTGATATGATTTAGTAGCCACTTTGGAACATGTTCTTTTCGACAATGATATTGGAACATTCTGTTGGCTCTACCTGTATAGGTGTCACCGCAGCTGCAGGTGAACTTGTAGATACAGTTTAAGTAGAGTCCACAGAATTTCGTCCTTTAATCGTAGGTACAGGGATCGAAAATGTTCGGCAAATGAGAAAAAGAGATGCAGCATAGAATGTGCGTCTGATGGCTGACCGAAATCTTTGAGCTGTCACCTGCGTAATCTGATCACGCTTGAATGGCAGGTTAATGAAGATAGCTTTCTTTGGTACAGAAGCTGTCTTTTCAAGATGTGGTCTTTCTTTAATGTGACAAGTGATAAAGTTCTCCGGATAACCATTAGCTAATAAAACTGAATGTATATGTGGAAACTCATCCATCAATGTGTCACTCGTGCATATTTTTCGGCCCTTGAGAACAAACATTTCACTAGGGAACGTTTATACTGGATAGGAATAAAACTGGTAAAATGAAGATACTGTCCACTTCATGTTTGTTTACGAAAAATAGATCGCTGGATCGTTCCATCATCTCTCCTAGTCATAGTAATATCCAGGAAACCGAGTTTATTATTCGATTCTAGTTCGGAAGTCACTCGAATATTTGGATGAATATGATTAAATAATAATAATTAAAAAAATAATAAAGTTTTCAATAGATTTACTATTATTACCAATAATAAGAACATCATCTATATAACGTTTATACAGCATAAATTCTCCAAGCATACCTTGCATTTGTTTCTCTCATTTCAACATGAATACATCTGCTAACAGGGGCCCCAGAGGGCTCCTCATTGCAACACCATCGATTTGTTTGTATGCCTTTTCTTGGAAAGTGAATCTAATATTTTCTGTACACATTAAGATGATGTCTTTGATGTAAGTTACAGGGATAGGTAAGTTTATCCCATTGCTTGTGATCTAATCGCAAATGAAATCAACACTTTCATGAAGAGGAACATTGGTGAATAAAGATTCTATGTCAATTGAACACATAACCTTTTCCTTAATGTTTTAAAATGAGATATTTTGAATAATGAGGAGATAAACGATATTTTAAAAAAAACAACCTGGTTAAATTATGTTTTTTCACATAAATAATGTGTTCTAAATTGTTTTGTTTTTTTGTTATTGATGACAGATGTTTTTTTTCGTACTCTGATATTCTTCCTCAGGTCAATGAAATGTATGTATAACATAAACAGGAGATATTTCTTCCCTCCATTTTCTTCTCAGAAAATCAATGTGCTTTTTAGGATATATACATATACACTGTCCACTACACTTGATGAAAACAGTTTGAATACTTTACATTGAATCGATTAGAAACTGTGAGTGTTTTTTCTTTCTAACTGTGTTGGTTATTTTGTAACCATATCTCACTATAAATTAATGTTTAACAAAGAAAGAAAGAGAGAGAGAAAAAAAACGATTTAAAATAATTTAGTCTGTTGATTTCCCTGTTGAATAGTCTCTACTTTTTTTAAGAATAATAACCACAATAGAGAAATGAACAAGTTATCCAAATTTTGTTCATGTAACACATTGATAGTATCTTTGTTTTCAAAAGCAAAAACAGGCAATAAGCGATTAATGAGTTTAGGATGGAATCAATAATTTTGAATTAATTTCCATCAGGTATCTATAACAGTGAAGAAAACCACCCGATGAAAATGAAACAAAAGCGTTCTTTTAAAAAAAAAGTTACAGAAATGTGATCTAGACTCCATTATGGGTAAATTTTTGTTCTGATAAAGTCTCACAGTGTTATGCAGTAATGTTTACTGATGACGTTTCGAGCACAATTTAGTGCTCATAATCATATCAAGGTAATCACACGACTTCCTAACTTCATTTATATAGTTCCATTATTTTTCACTTGATTTGATTGGTAGTAGTATTTTCCATATTTCTGGTATGAGTGATGAATCATTGCTATTGCATGTGTTTGGTGTAGACTCGATGAACAAGGATTCAGTAATCAACATCTCTCTCTCCACCTACCTACCTAGATTACTTCTTAGAATTTTAACCCTCTCCCACCCTATTGTGTGGTTGTGTGTTAATGCGTGAAGTGCAATGTACTGCTGAGCTTTTTTCTAAATTACTTATCTTTTCAGGGTCAACCATTCTTACCTTAGCTAAATTCATATGTTCTGACAATCTGAATATCTCTGAACATATGAATTTAGCTAAGGTAAGAATGGTTGACCCTGAAAAGATAAGTAATTTAGAAAAAAGCTCAGCAGTACATTGCACTTCACGCATTAACACACAACCACACAATAGGGTGGGAGAGGGTTAAAATTCTAAGAAGTAATCTAGGTAGGTAGGTGGAGAGAGAGATGTTGATTACTGAATCCTTGTTCATCGAGTCTACACCAAACACATGCAATAGCAATGATTCATCACTCATACCAGAAATATGGAAAATACTACTACCAATCAAATCAAGTGAAAAATAATGGAACTATATAAATGAAGTTAGGAAGTCGTGTGATTACCTTGATATGATTATGAGCACTAAATTGTGCTCGAAACGTCATCAGTAAACATTACTGCATAACACTGTGAGACTTTATCAGAACAAAAATTTACCCATAATGGAATTATACTCTACCACAGTGCACAACTTTTATTCTTATATCTGTGATCTAGACTACTAGTGAAATTCTCCATTATGTTCGGGTGTGTTTAGTGGGATAGTTTAATCGTGGTTTAAGTGGAAATGTTCAGACTAGGAATTTAATTACTACTCTTGCTCGATATGTATATATATATATATATATATATATATATGTATATATTTTCTTTACGTTCCCAGTGGAACATAGGGCCTCAAGCTAGTGGCTTGAAGTTTCTGTAGGAGTGTTTAATTTTACAGGATGGGGTTGCTAGCCTCATGCCCAACCTTTCCTCTTTACCAGCATTATTTCTGACTTAGCGAGGTAAAGGAGTGCGTCCTTGGCCAGGGATTGAACCTCTGGACCATTTGCATGGTCGGTGAGCGTCCTAACCGCTGTACCATTGACGCACATATGTATGTAATATACATAAATGCCTTTGAAAAGCACTGATCCTTTTCATATTTAATTCAATTTAGATTTTTCAATCGATTGACTGGACAGAAGTGCTCGGTCTCAGGTTGACATGTCCACTCCTTGTGTAGATACTTTGACGATATCTGGTCATGTAACTTGAGGTCAGCCAGTGGGTGGTAACTATCAGTGGAATCCAGGATGCGCATTTCTCTTTCCCGGATGTACGTACATTCCTACCGAGGCTCAAACGCAGTGACCATATTCTCAAGCGGGAAAACATTATCCAGTGAGCCACTTGAGCTATGAGAGCTATCTCGTGTCCAAGATGTGGTCTTATTAATTACTGAATCCAATTTAGATTTTCACTAGGGAACGCAGATACATCCAACTGATGACACTTCTCTCAGATAGGACGAAATGTACATCCTGGATTCTTTTGCTACTCATCATCCACTAATTGATAGATTTTTTTCATTTAAAACTCACTGGAGTTTATCACAAAGGAGTATTTACAATGGGAGAAATACGCTATTGAGCTGAAGAATATTTACCTGTAAATGTAAAGGCTTTTCAGGTTACTCATCTAGTGCTAGGGGTAATTAACTAGTTATACAAACTCGATCGCAAGCCTGCGATTACTTGTTATTTAAACAAAATGATGTGCAGCCACAAGGCTTTACTGATATAAAGCTTAGCAGTGAAGGTGAATCAGTGAACTAATCAGCACATGACCAAGCGAAACCTCGTAGAAATTTGCTGTACACATGCCTATTAATATATGTGTAAGACTTGTGCACTGTGGTATTAAGTAATTCCATATTAGTTTGTTTATTAGATGTATCACACAATGAAACAGTGTTATTTACTGGATGACACCCGCAGCCCAAAAGTACGGTGGAGGTATGTAGATGACACATTCACTGTACTTAGAACACAGGATATAGATAGATTTTTTTGAACACATTCACTCAAAGGTGGAGGCTATTCAATTCACTTATGAATTGGAAAGTCAAGAAGGAGAGCTTCCAATGTTAGATTGCAGTATAAAAAGGGAAAGAAGATGGGAAGTTAAACACTAGTATTTATAGGAAACCCACACATTCAAACAGATATTTGGATTTCCGATCATCTCCTGCTATATCAGTACAAATAGGATTGGTGAAATGTTTAAGTGATAGTGCACAACAACTAAGTAGTACCAAGGAAAATCTAAGACAAGATGTGATACACATAAAAGAAGCCTTGAAACTTAATAATTACCCTGATAAATTAATCAAGAAATATGTAGAGAAATGTAAAAATAAAATAATTAATGATAGTAGTGATAGTGACAATAAAAATAGTAATAATATTAATGACGACATGTATGTCAAATATGCGGAAGACAACACCGATAATAAGGATTCTGAATCAACAGTAGTAATTCCATGCAAGGAAGTAACCTCGGAAGCCAGCTTACGCAGAATTCTTAACAAGGCAGGAATAAATGTGGCTGACATTCAAACCCACAAACTCAATTAGAAACAAGCTTTGTCGGTTAAAGGATCTTGACAGTGGAACCCTTAAAACAAAACAATTCAGTTTATCTAATACCCTGCCTGAATGATTGTCAGGTTAAATACATAGGTCAAAGTAGTAGAACAGGTGCAGTCAGCCAGACTAGCCGAACATAAAACCCTAGCGAAATCTAGATTGGTTGAACCGAATAAGATAAGAAATCTAGAGAATAGTTCAGCTATAGCACTCACTACATGCAATTACACACAACTATACAATAGAATGGGATAAGATGACAGTTCTAAAATCTAATGTCACAGGGTGGAGGGAGAGATTGATAACAGAAGCTTTGTTTATCGAATCAGCTGTAAACACGTGTAATAGGGATGATTCAACACCTGTCCCAGATATTTGGAAAATTCTACAACCTCTAAGACAAATAGGAGAGAACAAAGAAAACTATAAAACTCAAGTTTCGAAGTCGTCTGATTATAATTGATATGATTATGAACAATAAATTTTGTTCGAGACGCCATCCAGTGTGTGATAGTACTGTTTCACTGACTGTGTGATACATCTAATAAGCAAACTAATATAGAAGTACATATGCCTAGTTTGAATGAAGAGAAACCAACAGTTTGCGTAGAATAAGCTAGTACCATCGTTTGTTTCGTTTGCTTCTCACCAGCTGTGTACAGCTTTGAAATGTGACATGATATCAATTCACATAGGAGTGCAAAAATAATTTACAGTGCTCAGAAATCACACTTGTTTTTCTAAACTCCCACTTCAGCATTTAGAAAAAAAACAGAACGAGGGAAGAAATATGCATTTCTTTTCAATTAGTTCCTCATCGTTGAATTCACATTAACATATAGCTGCTTTTTTACATCAAAAGTCGTACTAATCAGGTGGCTGTTTCAGTCAATCATTATGTGAAAGACTTTGTTAGCATAAGAAGAGAAAAGTAATGAACCCAACTTATTCAAAGCCTTGACAGTCAGACGCCAGAACGTTATGCCCCCAGTTTTTCTAGTTTTCTTCCCGATACGATGGATTTAGAAGTTTTGTCCCTCGGTTTTAAATTTTGTGGCAGTTATATAAAATTTGGTAAAATGGACGTACAAGTTCAATTTGAAAACCATTATTCTTACATTGGAGATCTAATGCCTTCATCAGATGAAGAAGTTGAAAGATTTAAGGCAACTGTGGTCGACTGCTGTTACAAATAGATGAATATTAGATATAATACAAATGGTATTTTAACCAAAAGACATTAGGAGGCTTTGAAGAAATTGAAAGTAAATGAAAATATAGTGATCTTTAAAGCTGACAAAATCTCAGGCGTCGTTGTCATGCATGCGTCTGATTACTTAAGCAAAATGGAGATGCATACAAATTTCAGAAACCGTCAGCTAACAAAGATACAATGGAGAAGTCTGAGCGACAGTTAACAAAGTCAATAAAAAAGTCAAAACAACAAGACCAGCCTTGTTTAAAGCACTATAACCTATCAGTAAAGTGACATCCGGCTTACATGGCTTATCAAAGATTCACAAAAACGGATTCCCACTTAGACCGAACCCCGATATGTCTGGCTTACCATAACATTCAACTGTGAAATGGCTGGTGGAAATTTCACAGCTATTGAATAAGAAACTCTTAAAAACTGGCGTGAAAGATCGTCATGAGTTTGTGGAATGAGTTAAGGAATTATATACGACGGATAAATATATGATATCTCCGGATGTATCTTCCCTGTTCACCAACGTGCCTTTGCTGGCAACAGTTGATTACATACGTAATAAACTGATAAAGGAAGGTATAGAGATTGATATTCTTGTGTCTTCCCTAAAGGAACTTCTTTCAAGGCATACAATGAATGTAAATTTTCTGTTCGATGAAGAAATATGTAGACATTCATATAATGTTGCCTTGGTATTACTGCTAGACGCAATCCTAGCTGAATTTTTTCCGGTGGAACTAGACAGTGGTCCTCTTAAAGATGTAATATATAATCTTGATTTCTATTACCGACATGTCAATGATATATTTGTAGTTCTGAGGAAAGAAAACGAGACTAAGGACATATTGGATTAATTCAATAAAGCACATCCTGGCATAAACTTCACTAAAGAAGAGGAAGAAAATGACTTTATCTCCTTTTTGGAAATCCTTATGACTGAGCGGACAGACGGAAAAATATATAGACGAATGCATCAGAACCCTACTTCCACTGGACAATAAACTCATTTTCTGAGTTTCATGTCTATAGAATACAAACGTAATTTGGTTAGATGTCTGGTTCACCGGCTTGGAGTTATCCGTTCAAATGAAACACTGAGTGAAGAACTCCGTAATATACGTGGTCTACTGAGTAGAAACAGATATCTGACTAAATTTTTGAACAAAAATGTGAACAAAGGAAGTAAAAAGTTGAAGGTGCCCACATTTCCCAAAAAATCCGTCTTCCTAAGGCTGCTATTCGCGAGTGATATTAATAGTGAGATCTTATCAAAACATCTTAGAACGGTCTTTAAAACGACCTTCAAACCAGCTTAGTTATGCTGCATATTCAGTAACCAACCAGTAATCAGTTCGAAAAATAGAGACAAACTGCCCATTTTCGCCTCTTCAATGTGTATTTAGCAATTAAACTACCCCGTGAGGAGCTATTTCCATTGGACTATGATTAGGCAAGTTCATTTTTGAACTTCTGAACACTTCCTATCTTGGTTTGGCAGAGGTCTGAATGAAGCTATAAACAGCTTTATAGTAAGTCATCTCGTCAATACTGGATATCTAAAGCTGATGGACTGAAACAACCACTTGATTGGTAAAAATTCCGATGTAAAAATAGCAACTACATATAACCGTAGAGCTGACGATGAGGAACTAACTGAAAAGGAATTACATTTATATAACTTATACACAGAAGGTCTAATTTTAAACAAAATATCACTAAATATATTACAATAGTAGAAGAGTTGAGTAATAAAGACATATTAAGTAGACAATACTCTGCATAACTATGCTGTGAGTTCAACTCAACTCAGAAAAAAGGACAAAATCAGTTGCAGTGTAGCGAAAGAGGAAGGGATTAAAGTCAAACATTACGCCATCATACAAATAACTATCTATATTCTAAATCCTATGCTGTTTATCATATCATAACAAATAAATCTTACCAACCATTGTTTCATTACAATTCCTTTCAGTTTCAGCTGAATAGGTGACACTCATGAGAGTCCTAACAGTTCAGAAGACCTACTGGGTTTATTTTCTCAAAACAGTATTTAGCAATTCTATTCCTATTAACAGTCTGTACAACTAAATCTAAGAGGTTCCGAAAAACTAACAACGTAAAAGACAGGTCAGTGTGTGGTGAGAGCTGTCTGAAAACCAAAATTGTAGACAACAATTTACGTCAATATTTACGTCCCGAATCGGGGTCATTAGTAAAAAAACAATAACAAAGACTAATCTTGAGGAACTCAACAACCAATCACAGTAGACTTAACATGTCAAATACGATACGCAGATGCATGGCTTAACTTTCTAAGAAACGGCCACAAGCAGAACAAAACAACCTTCAGCAAGGAAACAACCAATCAGGAGACGTTACTTTTCTGCTAACAATAACGCTAACAATACGGTACATAAAAATCTGTAAATATTTCTTGATTTTCTCAATAAATGATCTGACCCTTGTCTTCTGTTGTTACAAATAAAGCGTGAAGAACTACGTGTTCACTTAAAGTGAGCGTCTAATGGACATGAAACTGATAAAGCAATAACATAAAATAACTAGTCAAAATAACGTAAGAAATTATACTTAAATTAATTAGGTCTATTCAGAAGTAATATAGCCAATACGATTGAGAAACTAACTATCTGAAAATTTAGATTATCGTCTCCTACATCTAAGACTGCACTTATACTGCTAGGTATTAAATAAAACTCCAAAGATATCAAAAGTATGATGGCAGTAAATGTGTACCAATCAAAATTAAAACATGAAGTATACTATGTGATTCTTATATTATTATTATATTATTTTATTGCATTCCGAGTGGAACATTCGGCTTCAACAACACATCTCCGCTTCGTTCTGTTTTCTGCTGTCCTCTTCAGCCGGGTTAACAATTTACCAAGCTCTCTCATCTCTTCCTCACACGATCGCCTCCGTGTCGTCCTCGCGCCGACAACCTACTCGTCGCTTCTTATCGGGATTCCACTCGAGCATTGGCCTGATGTGCGATGTCATTCGACTGCCTCATCAAAGTATGCCCGATCCATCTTTACTTTCTCCTACATATTTGTTGAGCGATCGGCTCTTGGTTGGTTTGTTCCTAGCCAGAGTTTCTTGTTGCTTATTCTTACTGGTCGGCCGGTCATTTGATCTTCATTATGGATCCAGCGAACCCATCTGTTGATGAAAGTCTGCAACCTGTTGGCAAATAATTTTGTCACGCAATGTACACATTGCATCATAGTAATTATTAAAAAAGGCGGCTGCAGAGAAGAAAATTTTCCTCTCGATGAAGTCACCAACCACGCTGTACATTCGTATATTTTTAGTAAATGTATGGAAAAGTTCCAGGACTATTTTCGATCCAAAGCTAAGCCAATGCAACTGCAAAGTGTAATAAACAGGAAAGTTAGATGAAAACACAAACAGTCAAATTTTTTAGTAATTGTGACCCTTTTCTACCCGATCTTCATGATCATCACACTCTGTAATTGCATTTGTTTAACCTTTGATCGGAAATAGTCCAGGAACTTCTTCACACATTTACTACAAATACTAGAATGCACAGTCCAATTGATGTCTTTTTCGAGATGTGTTTCGCTGCAACGGCCGTTTTACTAACTATCTAACTACTTCAAGAAGACCGTGGAGTTTTCATCTCAGGCACATCCATTCTTCTCACTAACTCTAACATTAACCGAAAACAAACGCGTAACACTTTGTCCTAACCTTCATGTCTATAGCAATAAATTTTACCTACAGCACTGAAGTTGTGAATATCTGGCTCAAACACTCAAATTTAAGCCAACTGGGTCCCGGTTTTGAATACTGTCCAATCTATTTCAGCCAATATAGCTGGGTAGTACCAACAGGCATCATACAATAAGTGAGTTTCAACTGACTAAATCGCAGCAGTGATATTTATGCAGATATCTTTTGTATTCATAGCTTTTGGTATTATATTAAACCTTTTTCGTTATTCGTTAGTTATAAAGTTAGCTTCAAAGACTCACAAATTGTTTATCATCCCCATTATTCAAGAAAGTTTATTTGTGCTATATTTTTTAAGCATTTTAAACAAGCTTAAAGTAAATCGAATTTGTTTTAGTCATTCAAAATGCTTTCAGTATTATGGATTAGTTATTAGCAGTATTTGAATAGTGATTGATTATTGTTTAGTCTAATAATATATATTTTAGTCTCTTTGTTGATTACCTCTTTTATGATATAAAAATCTAAACAATTTGTTAATAAATCCTAATGACTACATAATAAACAAGTGAATTAAAAGCGAATGATTATTGTAAAATCAAAGATTCATTAGAGATATTTTGGTGCATTTTCACTTAGTTTTATGGTGATTAGTTAACTGAGTTCT
This sequence comes from Trichobilharzia regenti, assembly GCA_944472135.2. Classification (NCBI taxonomy): domain Eukaryota; kingdom Metazoa; phylum Platyhelminthes; class Trematoda; order Strigeidida; family Schistosomatidae; genus Trichobilharzia; species Trichobilharzia regenti. Next base: position 42,738,145 of record OX235265.1, on the reverse strand, counting down.
ATTTTGAGTGGTCATGAATATGCATTATGTCATACGGGCTGAGACTGTCTGTTTAAAGCAGCAAAACCCTGGCTGATGTTCTCGAGGGGTTGTGTACCTGGTCCATTTCAGCCTCTTAATTGGGTTCCAAGTGTAACATATGGCCACAACAACACATATCCACTTCCTACCATTTTCTGCCATCCTCATCATCTGCGCAGACAATTGGCCATAATATTTCATCTCCTCCTCATCAAATGATCTCCTCCATGTCATCCTCGAACCGACGACCCACTCGTCGCTTCCCATAGGAGCTCCACTCGAGAAATGGCCTGCAGTGCACGTGATGTTATTCGATGGCCTCCTCAACGAATACCACACTCATCTCCATTTTCTCCTACATATTTGTTGAGCAGTAGGCTGTCGGTCGGTTTGTTCCCAACCAGAGTTTCTTGTTGCTTATCCTTTCTGGTCAGCTGGCCATTGATCTTCAGTATGGAGCTGTTGATAAAAGTGAGTAGTTTGCTGGAAATCCTTCGTCTTTGAAATTGATGACATTAACTTTTGTTGAAAAAAATTGTAACTATCTACACTCCTAACTGGTGAAGTCATCATTTATTGAACCCTGTATAGTGATGTTTTCTAGAGATTTACATAGTTTTATAGTATCGGCCATCCAGTTATTAATTTTCGTCAGTGGAAGTCTTAGTGAAACATAAGGGTCACCTCAGTATACTTCCACTTCACTCTCTTCTCTGCTATCTCTTTTGGTCGACTCGGCGAATGCCCACAAGATTTCATTGTCGTTTCACATGATCTCATCCATATAACTGTATGACCAACGCCCAACCCGTCGCTTGCCCTTCAGGTATGACTCAATGGCCCAATCAGTGATGTCACTTAGATGTCTCTAGTCCACCTCCATTTCTTTCTGCATGTTTGTCATGCAATAGGTTGTTGATTGCTTCGATGCCTATCAGAGTTGCTGGCTGCTTGCCTAACAACTTTGTCAGGCCGTCCGATCTTCAGTGTCAAGTTTATTGTGCAGCAGGCTGATGGAAATGCTTTTGGTGAATCACACGCCAATTACGCGAACCATATGGAAGCACAGACTGACCTGATATTAGCATTGGCAATTTGGATCATGTTACTTATGCAAAGCAGTGTAGATATCCACACTAGTTACAGAGTAAGTATGGTCTGTCTTGCTTTACTGATCCTACCTGGCTATGACGAAGTGACATTCTGCTCAAAATGTGCCTTTCTTGAAGCCAGTTTGTTCGGGGAGGAGTTTTGCGTTCACAGCTTTGTTCAGTCACTTCAAGATGACGTGGCTAAGCATTTTGATTGAGATGGACATTAGCAGGATAGGATATCGGTTCTTTTGGGGGATTTAGTACTCATCCCTTTTCAGTCTGGCTAGGTATCCTTTCTCCCCACGTTAAGGTAACTTTTCTTCCTTCCAGACCTTTCACACTAGTGGAGTGAGCTTGTCTTCTGAGGTCTTTAGGTCATTTTTCAGTGCTTCTGGGTGAACTCTGCGTTTACACTGCTATTTTAGCTTTACAACCTTCAGAAATGAAGATTCTGCTTGAAGGTGGGTGTTCACTGAAAAATGTGTTTGTTTTCCTGATATTTCTGGACAAGTTGTAGGTGATGTTTGATTCTGAAATCGTTTGAAGTGATCGACCCGCCATTTTCTTTGTTTCAGCTAACTGGTAATTAGGTTTCCTCCACTATCTTTCATTGATTTCTTCTGTGTTGATCTCTTCGTGGATAGTGAGTTACCTAGTTATTTGATATAACTTTCTCAGGTATCTAGTAACTGCAACCTGTTCTACTTCAATCTCTAGATCATCGTAAAATTACCTCCTGTCTCCCAATGTATTTTTCTCCACTCCTTTTTTCATCGAGGTACAGACTGTACTCAGCTACTGCCTTCATTGTTTATCTCTGCACTGGTAGATCCCCTGTTTTACTATCCTTCTGTTCTCTATCATCTTCATAGTGCCATTTCTTTGTTTTGCCTAATATGTCTATGCACGATTTCATCTTGGTCGTTTTCCGCCTCTTTTGTAACGATTGCTGTGAACGAGTCTTTTGAAACTGATTACTTCAGTTTCTGAGGGTTAAACTTGAGTTGTTGTCTACCTTCAGCTTTATTACACGTCTTCGAATACCAAATTGCTTCTTTTGATGCTCTCAGTGGAACGTAGAGTTTCATGCTTGAATTTTTATTAGCTTCAATGTTGTTTTTACGGGGTTTGAGTTAAAGCCTCAAATACAATCGTCCTTTTCTTGTGGGCTCAGTACTGGATAGACGAGGATGAAGAATACTTCAGCATGGAGAGCACACCTAATCGCCAGTATAGTCTGCTTTTGTTTTTCAAGAACATTCAATTACACATCACCTATAAATTCATTAGTTTTATCTTAAGTGATGGTTCTTTCCATGTAGGACAAAATTTAATGCGTGTATGCCTTTTTACATAATTCGCTAATTTGTCTAATCATTCAAGTCATGTAAGACTAATTTAACGGAATTACAATTTGTGTTTTCTCCATGGGGAATTTCATCATAAGCATAAATACTAATTAACCCATTAAAATTAACATGCACATGTTTTATTTTTTCAACTTTTATTGAACATTGTACGAGCTTTATTTTGTTTGTTTTTAAATCTTAGATCATTGTTGGGTGCTAATTAAATTTACTATTGAATTTAAACAAAAGTGGGTTTCGCTGAGCCTTTTTATATTAAATTTTCGATTCACTTCTGGTTGTTGTTTTTGGAATGTATACACTTTAAAACAATTTAACAGATGGAGAAAGTTCTTATGGGAAAATAAAGTATAAATTCACGCGATACAAATAGAAACATTTAATAATTTAGGCGCAATAATCAAATTAACATTTCTCATGACAATTAAGTAAGAGTAGTTCAGTTTCCATAATATCTAAATAATTTGTTATGTGTATATTTTTAAAAGAGTTAAAACTGTAATCTTTCAAAAGCATAGTCTTAAAATCATTTCTGTCCCAAAAAGTAACTTGATAATATATATATATATATATATATATATATACGAGTAACTTTGTTAGTTTACAATTACTCTGTATCTTTCCAATGGTGGGTATTATTTTGGTATAAGCTAGTTTCATAGATAAGGATTGATGAAGACTTAATAAATATCTGGTGATATAAATCTTCTAATGGGAAAAGAGTCCAATAAGAGCGGAAGTACATTTTAATCTATTTCCTAAAGTGTATAACTACAAACTAGTTATGAGACAAATAATACTACTTGCTTAACTGTGAGATAGAACATCCTTGGATGAAAAATTCCTCTTCTAAGCTATTCTAAGCTGTAAATACTATGTACACGATGTAGCGTTATTTATATATTTTATATCATTCACTTTTTTTCCCAGTGGAACATATGGTTTTAAGCTAGGGCTTCGAAGTTCCAGTAGCAGTAATATCTTTTTACGGGATAGGGTTGCTAACCTCACGCTTAACCTTCCCTCTTCACTAGAATTATTACTGGCTAAGCGAGATAAAGGTATGCGTCGTCCAGGGATAGGACGATGGACCAATTGCGTGGCTGACCAGTGTTCTACCACTAAGTCACCGACTGTCTAGGTAGTGTTATTAATTTAAGGAAACGTTTTTAGACTCATATTATTCAATCCATTTTATCACTGTTACAGTCTAGAAGACAAAAAAAGGAAACGATTTTCAGAAATTTCATACATGTATTCCCCTTAATGAATTTGAACAAGGTAAGAACTACAGCTTTTGCAGAATAATAAAGTGGTACCATCTTTTATTTCGTTGCCTTCTTGTCAGCTGCTTACAGGCCGAAGACATTATTAAACATATTTACAGAAGCAATTTTAACATACTTGTACAGAGTTCATTTTAAACAAAAATCAATCAACCAATATATAAATACAGTAATAATATATATATGTACTGATATAATATTAGACACTATTCTGAACAATAATGATCATACACAGTGTAAACCTTTCAGCATTACGCATTTAGATCAAAGAGAGATGAAAATATCTAACTTCAACTGCATATACCAATTTATATGTATCTGCTGGAGCAGTTACATTGGAAGGACAGAAAGACGAGCATATCTACGATTTTCTGAACATGTACCGCGAAGCTTATATCTAAAGGGAACAAATGCTTTAAACAGTGCTATGGCCAGGCATCTCCTCGACACGCGTCATGAGGTGGACATCGAAAAGTCGTTCAAAATTATCAGTAGGCAAAAGAGCTTAATTCTCCTTAAGTTTGATGAAGCCATTTCCATCAAGCGCCTGAAACCTGATTTGTGCGTTCAGGGATAAACAGTTATCAGTCTTTCTTTGCCCTGGTAACTGGATATTTTTATCTCTCTTTCATCTAAATGCTAAATGCTGAAAAGTTTCCATTGCGTATGATTATTATTGTTCGGAATAGTGCTTAATATTACATATACATATACATATTATTACTGTATACAAATATTGATCGATTGATTTTTGTTTAAAATGAACTCTGTTCAAGTAGATATATTTAACAATGTCTTTGGCTTGTATGCAGCTGACGAGAAGGCAACGAAATAAAAGATGGTACCACTTTATTCTGCTTTGTTCAAACAGGAAACGAGCAAATAATATACTCTTCGATAACCTCTTCATCTGGCTACTACAGTCAGATAAAAACAATAACATTTAAGGAGTTATTACTATTGACAACATTGATGTGTTTATTAAATAATAATGATTTCTAGAGATCAATAGAATTTCACTTCAAAGGAATGTTTGAGCGATAATATGCATAAAAATGTGACAGTAATTTGAATAATAGGTAAAATTGAGAAAAAATTTATGCGAAACTTAATGATAATCAAAACGATAATATTTAATTGAATTTTAGATTTTACCGTCGATTGATTGAACCGAAGAGCTCTTTCTCAGGTTGACATGTCGGCTTGTTGTGCAGATACTACGTGCCAAGACATCGTCGAAGCCGACATGTCAATCTGAGACCGATCACTTCGGTCCAATCAATCGACGGGAAAATCTAAAATTCAATTAAATAATTAATATGACCCGTTGCACAAGAGGTGGCTCTCATGACTCAAGTGGTCTAGTGGGTAACCCTTTGGGTTTGAAAATATGGGCTCTGGGTTCGAGCCTTGGTGAGAACATCATCACTCACTGCGGAGAGCAAGTACACCCAGTTGACGAGTCAAATAGGACGAAGTGCGCATCCTGAATCCCACTGCTAGTCACCATCCACCAGTTAAAACAATAATAGTGTGGAAAACGTTCAAGGGTAAGGGGAAACAAAATATCGATGGTCTCGACAAAGAAATTGTTCATAAGAACTCTGTCTAAAGATATAAGTTTGGCTTCTTCACGTGGATTCTGACAGCTGTAGGCATATTTCGGAGACAACCTCATAAGGTAAAACTAAGGTCAATCGGAGTATGATATACAATTTTAAACGCCTAGAAAACATTAACTTTATGTTCAGTATCGACATGGTCAGTTAAAACAAAGTGTCACATCACTTACACATAATGTGATTCTGTTGATCGAGACAACTCGACATTACTGAATTCGTTGTGTTCTCTAAGGTGGCTAATTCATTTGAGAAGCTTTCGTCCTCCTTCTAGAACAACGTCCCCCTTCAGCTCAGGTTTTGGTAAAAAAAACAATGAACTTATTTGAATTCTCCATGAATGATGATATAATTGTGTCTCCTTCTGACAACCTCCTTTGTCGTGACTGGTTGTTCGTTTACGTCTCTATTGATCGTTTTTATTGGTTTAGGATTTGAACTTTCTTGTCATGTGATTGACTTTTTACTAGCTGGTGAATTTGGTCTATAGTATTGTGTTTATAAATTGCTGATTCAATTGAGTACCAGTTTCTAGGGATTCCCTGGCGTTTTTTGATGTTTCCTCTATTTTAAAATTTCTATATTATCCCAATCAAACTGGTGTTCATTATTACCCACGGGTACTGATACGATAGAATATATATAATGTTTTTTCTTTACGGCGAATTTGTGTTCATGGGTTCGAATTCGGAGGGATGTCCACTTTGACGAACAACAACAAGAAACCATCAACAAAGACTACAAAAAATTCATTCTACCATATATTGATGAGGTCACCAGCATTTAGAATCAAAAATAACATCCGGACTTTCAACTCCAATGTGAATTCAGTCAGTGCTACTCACTATACGGATCAGAGACTTACATTGCGCGTCATAAAGAGCATCTCAAACAAACTACAGACCTTCATTAACAGCTGCTTTCGCTCAATATCACTCAGGATCAGATGTCCGCCCAGAAAAGATCAGCAACAGGGATCTCTGGCAATGAGCGAACCGACTCAGCAGGAACCGATTGTGAAACAAATAGGCAGGAAGAAATGGAGATGGATTGACTGGCCATACGCTGAGGAAACCATCAAGTGACATCACACGCCAGGCCATTGCTCGAGTGGAACCCGACCGTGTAGGAAGCGGCGAGTTGGTCGTCAGTGCGGGATGGGGTGGCTTGGAGGAGGTGATGTGAAGAGGAGATAAAAGCATGTGGGCAGACCTGGAGCGGGGTGAACAAGTTGGCAGAAAACCGAAGGCAATGGAGACTTGGGCAGCTGAAGCCCTATGTTCCTCAAGGAATTAAAGGATATAATAATAATAAATAATAATATATGAAAACTATCTCCGAAATTACAGCTAGAATATTAAAACCATTTGAAATTGATACAGCACAGATCCAAGAAACAATCATTACACTTGATATTGTGCAAACTAAAAGATCTAAAAAAACAGAAGATAGAATTAATACCATTTACAAAATAAATTGTATGAACTGCAATAAACATTACATGTGTCAAAGTTGACATCCCTCCGAATTCGAACCCATGAACACAATGGACACAATTATATCATCATTCATGGAGAATTCAAATAAGTTCATTGTTTTTTTACCAAAACCTGAGCTGAAGGGGGACGTTGTCTAGAAGGAGGACGAAAGCTTCTCAATTGAATTAGCCACCTTAGAGAACACAATGAATTCAATATCATCCACTTGAGCTATAAATTTTCATAATTTCACAAATCGATATTATTTGAAAAACATTTTTTATTTTATTTTTATTTTTTTTTTATTTTTGATTACAGCTTGATTCCACATTGTATTTTTGGTACAAGTATGGAATTTTCAGCGTGGATATCGGTAGCCCAAATTTTGCAGGCCAACCATAGATATCAGGTGTGCGTCGGCGTGGGCTCGAACCTCGGACCATGTGCATGGTCGGCGAGAGTCCTAACCACTGTGCCACCGACGCACAAGTGGCCCTAAAAAGGGCCGGTTTCACGTTCTCTGGCTCCCAAGCCACCACACACACAGGTCTTAAGCCTTCACTTTGTCGGTCTTCTTGGGCAGCAGCACAGCCTGGATATTAGGTAGGGCACCACCCTGGGCGATGGTTACACCACCGAGCAGTTTGTTCAACTCCTCGTCATTGCGGATGGACAATTGCAAGTGACGAGGGATGATACGGGTCTTCTTGTTGTCGCGCGTGGCATTGCCAGCTAATTCGAGAACTTCAGCGGCCAAGTATCCAAGAACAGCTGCCAAATAGACTGGAGCCCCAGCACCGACGCGTTCAGCGTAGTTCCCCTTGCGCAGAAGACGATGAACACGACCCACTGGGAACTGAAGACCAGCACGAGCAGACCGGGTCTTTGCCTTCGCACGAGACTTTCCACCTTTGCCGCGACCACTCATGATTGTATCGTTAGAGCAGAGAAATGTGTTTTGAATAACAGTTATACTTCAAATATTATTATGGATGTATAACTGTAGTGGTCAGATGAGGAAGTTGTGGAAAAGATTATTCTTTGCTGAGTCTTTCTCAATTTCTACATTTACTGACAAATAGAAATTAGTATTACCTTATTATTATTCCCTTGCCTTTCGACTGGAACATACGGCTTCAACAACACATGTCCACTTTGTTCTGTTTTCCACCGTACTCTTCACCTGCTCACAGGACTGCCCATTATCTTTCATCTCTTCCTTATACGATCTCCTCTATGCCACCCCAGGATGACCCACTCGTCGCTTCCCATTTGAACTCCACTCGAGGGCCTGGTGCGCAGTATCATTCGACAGCCTCCTCAACGTATGACCGATTCACCTCCTTTTGCTTCTACATATCGGCTGAGCAGTCGGCTCTTGGTTGTTTCTTTCCCAGCCAGAGTTTCTTGTTGGTAATTCCTAGTGGCCGGCTGGTCATTTCATCTTGAGTACAGAGCCAGTGCAGTACAAGTTTCTGACCCGTATAGAAGCACTGACTGGCTTCTCATTTGTGCTGAGAATCCAAATTTTGTTGTTTATGCTGCGGAGTGCAGAAAATTTCTAATCTGATTTCAGATTGATGAAGGTGTATCTTGCCTTTCTTATCCTGGATCTGACATGTTCATCTGAGTTGTCGCCTGCAGTTGGAACGATACTTTCTAGATAAGTGAGGGAATTCAACTCTGTAAAATCTCTTCCACTGGTAGTGATTGATGCTGGTTTTTGTTGCTGTCGCTTGTTATCTTCATCACTTTCATCTTCTCTATGTTTGCTGGAAGTACCGTCCTCGCTGCTAGCCTCTTCTACCAGTTTTTTGTCTTTCCCTTGTAAGTTTTTGAGTCTGTGTGACATGAGACATATATCATCTGAGAAATCCAGATATTCTAGAGTCTTCTTATTGGTCGTCCAATGTATTCCTGACTCCTCGCTTGCTACAGTCTGACGCATAACCCAGTTCATCAAAATCAAAAATATCATCGGTGATAATAGTCAGTCAGCCTTGTCTTACTCCTGTATTCACTTAGAATGCCTCTCTGAGTTATCTGTTGTGGATCACCTGACACATGACAGACATTATCATAGAGTTAGTTGTTGAATGAGGTTGATAAAGACCTGAGGTACGCCGTAGTGCTGAAGTAGTTTCCAGATTACTTCTCGGTCAACGTTGTCTGTTGAAGGCCTTTTCGAAGCCAATGAAGCTGTTGAGGTAGAGGTTTGACTGCTATTCTACGCTTTATTCTGTGACCACGATGCGTAGAGTTGCAATTTAATCAGCACAAGATTTGCCTTTTCTGAATCCAGCTTGTTCGGGTGAACTGGAGTTCTGTAGCCAGTGCATCCTTTATTCTCTCCAGGATGATGCGACTTAGTATAGAAATAATAATTCTAAAAATTTAAAACAGTTAGTTCCCTTTATGAATTTAGATAAAGCAATGAGAAGACGTAATTTGTCTGAATCGTGTAATGTATTTGCGCAACACATTTCGAACAATCTGATCGAAAATGTGCAACTTTATAGAAGGTATGTAGATGATATTGTAATTATCAATGATAAGTCTTATTCTGTCACCTCAATTTTAAATCGAATGAATAAAGTTCAGAATAGCATATCACTTACATCTGTAGAAGAGGAAGATAAGTGTTTATCTTTCCTAAACATATTGCTAAGTCGACGCCTTGATGGGTCAATAAAAAGATCTATTTATAGAAAACCTACCTGGACAGGACAGTATCTTAATTACCATAGTTTCTGCCCTGTTCGGTACAAAAGAGCCTTAGTGAGCGAGGTGCCTCTTCAGTAGAATCCAACGAATATGCACTGAAGACACACTTGATTATGAAGAAAGAAAGTTGACACAAACTCTGGTTGATAAAAATTACCTAGACAAGTTCATCAGGAGATATAAAGTAGTCAGAACACCAAAACCCACTCTCCAACTCGCCCCTAAGAAAGACGTGTACATCAAGCTACCTTATATGCGGCATCATAGCAGCTTGATAACTAGACAAAGACTGAACGCTGCTGTTAAAAAGAATTTTTATGCAGCTAATATCGTAATAATTGCGAATGTGAAGCCGATAACATCCGTCTTGGCTGTTAGAACATACAAAAAATGATGTCACACCCCACTGTATTTACCAATTTGAATGTGTGTGTGGACACATACATAGGGAGGACTCATCGATCTCTGCAAGTAAGGGCTTCAGAGCATATTCCTAAATGGCTCCAGAAACAAATGGAATCTTCAGAACCCATTAATGGTGAGAACAAGAGACCTAGCTCCTCTGTTGCGAAACATATTATAGAGACAGGACTTAAAATTGACGTTAACAGATCTTCTAAACCTATCTATATAAACGTGTTCGGGGAGGGCGTATCCTAAAGTTTGTGGAAGCCCTAGCTGGCAATTAAAAAGTTTAAACCACCTCTATGCGTTCAAAAACAATTCGTCATCATATTAAACTTTCCTTAGTAAATTTTGTTTTGATACCATAGCAGATGTATTATTACCTTTGCTATTTGGTTTATTGGTCTTCATTGTTATTTTGACCTTGAATATGTCCTTTTAACTTGACCTAAATAGTCTATTTTCTCACCTCTTACCTCTTTATTAATTTCATATATATTCCTATGACAAGTCCGTGTGTGATCAAGCTGTTCGAAATGTCTTGGATAAATACACTAAACAATGCAGATAAATTACGTCTTCTTATTGCTTTATCTAAATTCTAAAAAATGTTTATCTCCATTTAAAAGTTTGTCATCTGAATTTTGAAGAATGAGAAGTGTTCTATGCTAGTTCGATTATATAAATGAACAATTTCATCTGAAAGTACGTGAAGATTTAACTTTCTATAATAAAGTAAAAGATGCATTAATGAATAGAATGTATAAATAGCTAAATAAATGAACTGTAAAGAAATAATGAATAATAGTCACGTACAGGATGAAGTTTATCTAAAAGATGCTGCATACATGTCTCATCTTCTGTTTGAAAAGATGATATTTACTGAAGCATTTTATCCAGTGGTTTTTTAAAACATAACATATTTAGTTAATATTGGTAACCAGGTGAACATAGATAAGATGGAGGTGACGAAGATAACCAAGCAACAGCAACAACAACAACAACAACCAGCATCAGTCACCATCTCAACGGGAGAGATCTGACAAAGGTTACTTCCTTCACTTATGTAAGCGCTAGTGTTTCAACCACAGGCATCTGGGACAGATGAGGATGTCAAAGTCAGGCAGAATCGGATAAGCAAGATACGCCTTCATCAACCTAAAACCAGTCGGGAACTCTTATGCACTTAGCCCCAGCTGAAAGAACAAGATTCAGATTTTCAACACAAATGTGAAGTCAGTCAGTCAGTTCTTCTATACCAGTCAGAAAGTTGCACTGCATGTCACGAAAAGGATTTCCAACTGACCATTGGAGACTTTTGTCAACAGGCGTTTTCACTGGCTGGCTTCATAGTGAAGATCAAATGCTAAGCCTTGGTGAATTAGCGATAAGAAACTCTGGGAACAAATCAACCAAGAGCCTGTTGCTCGACAAATATGTAGAAGAAAATGGAGATGAGTGTGGTATTCGTTGAGGAGGCCATCGAATGACACCGCGCGCAATGTAAGCCATTGCTGGAGTTGAACGCTAATGGGAAGCGACAAGTGGGCCGTCGGTGCGAGGTTGGCATGAAGGAGATCGTCTTGTGAGGAGGAGATGAGATGTTATGGTTAATCATGGACCCAGCTCAATAGGATGGCAGCGAATAGTAAAAAGTGGATATGTGTTGTTGAAGCTGTATGTAACACTCGGAACCTAAAGGAATAATAATAACATTGGTAAAGCTTAACTTCTAAATGTGCTTGGAAGGTGTATCATATCTCCATATCTGGTTATAATTCTTTGTTATGTTGCTGCTGCTGAGTGGTTAATAGTAGTTTTCCCCGTCGCCAAATTGTTATGTACTCGTCGACAAATTATGGTTATGGACTGGTCGAGAATTTAATAGTCCTGACGCAAGAAGGCGGAAATCAGAAGACCACTAGTTTTGCGATGATACTTCTATTTTCAACACAAGGAGAATGCAAAAGTGGTATCACACCAAAGTAAGTCACACAAATTGTGAGAGCGAAATATATATGAATGTTCAGACAAGGGTGTGAACAATCATTAGACAGTCTTAACATGAATGGCTAATTATAATGAAGTATCGATCCATATATACATAGCGAAATATAGCAGACATGTCAACAACCAACATATATGGATATATGTCACCAAGCAACGGACTGTCAACAAACACTCATATTACATATAATATAAGGGGAATATACATTGTTAAAGGAGACAAGTTCATACAAGTGAAATAGTCACAGACTAAGAGAGCAAACAGAAAGAGAGACCAACATACACACACACATAAATATATATAAATGGATACATATCATTCTTGTATTAATTTAGAACTCCTACGTAATTTCGTAATATCTGCTTTATTCCTATGTGCATCCTGAGTAAAACTCACTCATCAAACTATTCATATTATTACATAACTTCTTTTAACAACTGTTTGTGACAACTCATCACCTATGTTATTATTATTTATTATTGTATCCTTTAGTTCCCAGAGGAACATAGGGCTTCAGCTGCGCACCTCCATTGACTTCGGTTTTCTGACAACTTTTTCACCCTGCTCCAGGTCTGTCCACATGCTTTCATCTCCTCCTCGCATGACCTCCTCCAAGTCACCCTTGGACGACCAACTCGCCTCCTCCCTTTCGGGTTCCACTCGAGGGCTTGTCTAGTGATGTCACTTGATGGTTTCCTCAGCGTATGGCCAATCCATCTCCATTTCTTTCTGCCTATTTGTTTCACAATCGGTTCTGATTGGTTCGCTCATTGCCAGAGATCCCTGTTGCTGATCCTTTCTGGCCATCTGATCTTGAGTATTGAGCGGAGACAGTTGTTAATGAAGGTTTGAAGTTTGTTTGAGATGCTCTTTATGACTCGCCAAGTCTCTGATCCGTATAGTAGCACTGACTTCACATTGGAGTTGAAAATCCGGATCTTATTTTTGATGCTGATTGCTGTTGACCTCCACACAGATTTGAGAGTGATGAAAGCTTGTCTTGCTTTTCCGATTCTGGCTTTGATGTCCTCGTCAGTTCCGCCTGTAGTTGAGACGATGCTTCCCAGGTAGGTAAAGGAAGTTGTTTCTTTCAGGTTCTTCCCATTTATGCTTATTGTGGTCTGTTGGTGTTGTTGATGTTGGCTAGGAATCTTCATTATCTCTGTTTTATCTATGTTCACGTGAAGTCCTTTGTTACTACCCTAATTTCAATAACACCTAATTTTCTTGACTGATTTTGTATAACGTAACTCCAATTACCAATCTTCACCTGTTTAGTTAAAATAGGCATAACCAATTGTATTTTTGTTTGACAAACTAAATGTACACATGCATGCAAAATAAGACGTATATATTTGCAATTGTACAGCTAAGAAAATGAATTCGCCGAAAAGAGACTCTTCGCTGATCTACGTGTTTTGTTTTCATTAATGCCTGGTTGGGGATTATCCATGAATTAACTCAAATCATCATAAAAATCTGTTTTAAAATGCTAATATTTGAGTGAATAATTTCATCCGAAAGCATTACACGATTAAATTAGAATTATTATTTCCTTGTATTGCAAATGGGACATAGGAATCCATTCCGTCCTGTTTTCTGCAGTCTTATGTAGCCTATTCCATCGGGGCTTTCAACTCCTTCTCACACGATCTCCCCACGTCACACTCAGGGACCTAACCAATCGCATATTATTTGAGTTCCACTCGAGGTCCTGATGTGTGGTGCCATTCAAAGATCCGCTCAGTGTATTTCCACTCCATTTCCTTCCGCATATTTGTTGGGTGATAGGTCCTTGGCTCGTTTTTCATCGGGGTTCTTTATTTGCTGATTATTTCTGGCAGATATACCATCTGATTTTCAGTACAAAGAGAAGGGAGCTGTTGGTAAAAGACTTCTACCTGCTGAAAGTGCCTCTCGTGACGCACCAAGTCATTGAACCATGCGGAATCACTGACTTGAAATTAATGTTTAAAACCCAGTCTTTTTCCTGATGTTGAGTGCAGAAGATCTTCATACTGACTTCAGGGTGATGCAAGTCTGTCATGCTTTCCCAAACTGATCTTGTCTGGTTTCGACATTCTCATCTGTGCTTTCTGTGGTTGTAAGTGGGAAAAATAAATTGCTCCAAATTTCTCCTGATGATCGTTACCGGTGTTTTTTGTTGTTTGTTGGGTATCAGAATCACCTTTATCCTCTCTATGTTCACTTGAAATCCTGTCTTCGCTGCCTGATCTACACACTAGTTGTTTTTCACCTGTAGATCTTCGATTTTGTGGGACACTAAACATAAATTGCCCATGAAGTTTAGAGTCTTTCAGAGTCTTTTTATTAATCCAACCTACATCAGTCTTCTCGGTGCCAACTGTCTGTTGCTCGATATATTCCACCACAACAAGGAATATCATCAGTGAGACAACGTAGACTACAAGAATAAATAGTAAACTATACTTTCTAGAATCTCTATCTAGTGCCACAACAACTTTGCAGTCATTTATCAGTACAGTCAATATTTCCCCGTATTTTTTCCCAGTAGCCTTAGGTTATCTGTATGAATAAGAATGTATGTATTTTCAGTTGAGCGAATAATTTCTAAACTACTTTATAATCTACTCATTGAGTACAGTCTAATACAAATTCCACCTTGAAGTTAATTGTTCAGCAATAATGATAATAAACTTGTTTCCATGAATTTAAAGTAGCTAGTACACTAAAATCCTTTATATACATATATCTTTATCTAAAAAAGAAAAATAATTAAAATATTTAAAAAGCATTTGAAAATATTGACTGAACCATTTACATAAATTAATAATTTATACGATGAAAAGATTAAAAGTAGAATATAAAATGACATAACTACCTAAAATTTTAAAAATCTAGTCACCTCCGCATTGGAAACATACAGTTTTACCAAAGTATTTTATCATGTTCGTCGTGGGTGGCTAACTTAATTTGTGAAACTAGATGTATATGTGATTGAATACCACTTAAAGTATTGTTTTATTGTTAGATATATACCAGTCTTTCCCGCACAGAATTCACCATCTGTTTTTCCATTTCAACTGAAATAATTTGATCCAGATAGATAAAAGTTATGCCTTGAATATTTTCAGTGTTCAACAATTAAACGGATTCCCGCTTGAGTGTGGAAAAACTGAAAAGAATAACCTTTGAAAATTTTATTTCCACTAATTAAAACAAAATTGCCATCTAGTAACATTAAAAAGGTTAAAAGCTTTGGTAAAATTTGAGAATAAGTATCCACTAGACATCGGTAGTTTCCAGTATTCATTACTAAACACAAACAGCCATATAGCTTCGTATTTTGTGGTATTTCTAGATTTAATAATCTTTCACTCAACATCTGAAATTCACCCAGCTACAATCTTCCAACTACAATAGTTGTAATCTTTGCTTGTATTGCACTGATTACTACTTCGACGGCTTATGAAGAACACTTTACGAGAATCTTTAGAAACTTTAAATTCAATACACTTGGGGAGAAATTTTTATTTTCACTTGTGTAACTATTGCTCGTTCTCTGTTCATACTTTGATAAACATAAACACAAAGTCAAATTCACCAGCTACATATTCACTAAACGTGTGTTATGCTCTTCAATATCACCATAACACGACCTGGTTGTTGATAACTGAAGATTGGGTGAGTTCATTATTTATTTATTTTTGTTTTTTTTTTTATTACAGCTTGATTCCACACTCTATTTTTGGTACAGGTGTGGAATATGCAGCATGTGATATCGGTAGCCCAAATTTTGCAGGCCGACCATAGATATTGGGTGTGCGTCGGCAGGGGATCGAACCTCGGACTTAACTTAAGTCATATCGGTAACTCAAGCTCAAGCTACGAAATATGAAAACTCTGACCAACTTAATTTCAACAATACTTTTCTAATGATTATTCGTCCTCATGTGTTGATTATTGAGTCACTCGGTAGAAAAGAGTTAGCCAAAACTTGAATATCATATTTAAGCAAACAGTTGATTTCTGACAGGATAAAACCCATTAGCATGTTTTTTTTATGTTTGTATCTGAACTACTTACAAATTAAAAGTAAGTGGAAATGCTGAACAACATTTTATCTTTTGAAGTCGGCATAACTGATGAAAAATTCGTTCACACATTAATGCTCAAAAGAAGCTCACTGATAAATAACAAGTACGGAGACTTTGTGAGCTGTCACTCACTCATGGAAGCATAGAGTAGTATAAGACTTATAGAATAAAATATGTCTCTGCGTAAAATACAATATGACCAATAAAGTAAAAAAAATTGCGAACACAAAATACATAAAAAATGTCTTTTCTTAAGATCCATTTGACATGATTCAACATTGGTTACCCAAGGAAAATTTCCGTGAGAAACTTCAGAACAAATTCTAATATAAGGTATCACCTGAAGTTTTGTTTCAAAGAGAAGTGAAATTAATGAAACTGAACCGCTGAGGGAACAGAATAACTACAAAACACCCACCTGAATTACGAATCTTCTCCTATTATTTCACTATCCTGCTGTGTATGTTTATTGAAACGTGAAAACTTTTTATTTGGCTGAGAAATTTAAACTCCAGTGGTGAACAACATTTTATCGAATAATGTTTAGGTAACTTCAGGATCCAGGGGAAGACACACAAATTTCGGCCCATAGATCCTCAGATCCTTGATCAACCAGTTAACAAAGGTCTTTATAACAAAGTATTTCTCCTTCTAAATAATAGATATTTCTATGTTGCACTGTCGTTATTTCATTACTTAAGTGAATAACATAGCCATTAAAGACTGTGGCATAAATTTTGAAATCAGATTTTCCCTTTTCTTTTTCATATTCTAGTTTTTAAAAATTTGAAGACATTCCTTTCCGATTTGTTTCACTGATTACTCCATCAAAACCCAGTCCTTTCGCATTGCTTGTGAAACACCAGGGCTTACCGAAGATAAATATAAGTCGCTGTTCCAAAACCTGTTTTAAGTCATTTCGCATCTTATTGTTTATCAAAAAATGACAAAAAATCCGTCGAACAAATGTCGTTTACCTTCTGACTACAAAGCATGAAAAACAGACTTTGTTAATAGACTTAGGCATCTCAGTTTTAGTTTCTGATTGATTTGATCAAGTAGATGAAAATATCGATACTGAAGGAATTAAAGTAAATTATCAAGTAATGGTGTTTATGTGGATTTAATTTTATTGGTTGGAGGATTTCATCATAAGATGATATCAATTACGAGCTTGCCTTGTATCCAAAAAGTCCTGGGTTCGAACCTCGGTGGGTGCGTACTGTGAAGAGTCCCAGACTAGGACGAAACAGCTGTCCAGTACACCCAGGTTTTCCGATGGTTCTCCAGCTGATGTAATGGTGAACGTTCCCTAGTTATTTGCTTACATCAATATAACTTAGTGTATGATGAGTGAAGTGGATCTTATTTAGCAATAAACTTAGTGTGATCCTTCATCGAAAGAGACAAAATTTAGACTACAGTCTGATTTTAGTCTCTTAAAATTACACGCTGGATTCCTAATTTCGTTTTGAAGGATGATGCAGATCCTAATTACATATACAGTTTTTATTCCGGGTTTTATAAGGATTTGGAAAAATTTCAGTGCATATGTCGTCACCAGTTGACATCATTTCGAAAAGTATCGAAAACTATGGAGCACTGAATAGCTGTTTCCTCCTGATTTGAGACTCTTCATCAGTGCGTAACCCACCAAGGTCGAATCCTGGATCTTCAGGTTACGAAGCCAAGCTGGCTAACCAGACAGTGGATTGGACGGGAATCCAGTTTTGTGTGAATTCGAGCCTTGTTAGTTCATCATATTTAGCTCTCTATTGTCAACCATTTTAGTCGGTGAGCATTCAATTAACTTAGACATGATGCCCCCCACTGACCGCAACTCATTTTAAATTTATTGCATCCATCCATTAGCTGAAGATCGATACTTAGATTATGGGTTTTGTTAGGATTTGGATTAATCTCAATTGTTTGAACTGATAAATTTACCCTACGAAGCACGCATATCAAGATAGTAATGAAGGTCATTAATTCATCTTCAGCTCAAATATAATGGAGTAAAAACTCATTAAGAAATAAAAATATAGGTCTACAAGATTTTAATTGATCAAAGATAGTTGTTTTAAATTTTAGAACACCGATTAATGAATAAATATTATTCTTTCGCTAACTTCTTCACTAAAAAAGTAGTGAATTACTAACTGGTTCTGCTAAAAAGATAATTTGACTTAGTATTCACTGCACTATATTTTCTTGACAGCATGGAGTTTATCTAATCAATGTGAATTTGTTTTAAGACTTTCATTTTCTGCTTCATTTATCACCATTAAGATTCTTTTTATCACGATTTCCCGCCTCCAACGTTTTTCTTTAATGTGTGCCTTGAAATAAATTTTAATCTAAAGATTCATAAGTTAAATTTATGGAACCAGATTAAAGGAAAACTTTCGGAAAACAAATTTCAACTGTATCAAAAAATAGTTTTCAGTTACTTTTCTTTGTTTCAATCTTTTCACGACACTCCAACTTGTCTTACTTTGAAATTTTAGAACTTCATGATTTATTTACGCATAAACTGATAGTATTTCTTAGATAGTGATTTTTTCTATTTGTTACTAATGAAAACTACTTTCATCATATACGTTAAATAGCTGTCCTTTTATATATTTTTGCTTAGCTTACATTGGCTTTCTCATTGCCGGTCTTTAAAAATTAACACTTTCCTAATTATTGATTTGTTATCTCTAGTTCTTTACTTATTTTTACCGTTCAGTTGTATGCAGAACATTCCACGTGAGTTGAGCCTGGGTGAGTATATACGTTAGTACCTGTTAAATTTTCCGCGCCTCAGGTTTTCTCGTCTTCCATTGGCTAGAACAGTGGCGGTCAATTGGATTTTCAATTTGTCCTTGGTAGGTGCTATCGTGTGCAGTTTTGTGTGGTTGTGTTATGTGTCGTTTGCAAGCAACTTTGACAAACATAGTTGTAACATCTGACTATTCTAACATTGTTTCACTGTTTTTTATACAGATACACTGCTTTTTTCGTTATGAACTCACTCGAAACTGGTCAGGCATTATGGCGGCTATTAGTGACTACCATCCCGTAGGCGCCAATGCATTTCTTGAGTTGTGGTTATACGTACAGTATTTCCTACTTCGAAATTTCTCACTCACATAGCCTGGTATCCTGTGTTTCTTGCGAATTAACTATGACAAGCTGTGGCAATAATGTGCTTCATTAACGAACCCTTTTTCTGGAATTTCATCGCAGGTGATCATCGTGAGCGAAAGCAGCACATATGTAAGAAGCTACGAACGCATCAGAAGACTTTCAAAAGACGTGGACCTTATATATTACTAACAGTAACGAAATTTTCCACATACCAGTATGAGCATACGTTCACATGCGGAGGGAAAATCCACGAGTGAGACATTGTAAAGTAGTGAGACAGCTTTGTGGAACTTTCATCTAGCCTGTATGTATGTATGTATAATAGTCTTTCTGTGCAAAATTTCTTAAAAGGAATGACTATTTTTAGTAATAATTCGTCTGGGCCATCAAGACAATTTTACGCATTACTTCGAGCAAAATACAGCAAGATATTGCTTTTTGGGGCTACAGAAGCCTAAAACTAGTCAAATATAATCTATTTTCACGAAACTGGGCGCTTATAACGCATCTATAGGCGTGAACGCGATAACCCATACACTGCGCGAAAACATATCGTAGCAGCGTTTATCATCATCCTCGAGCCTGGCGATGGATAAAGGCACACACGACCTTATGGGGAGGCTGGGCACTTCAAGGTCATGTATGCATATTGTGATTGGTAGATTTTACTTTGCGCAAACGCTGCCGCTAATACGTAGCACACGTTACTGAGGCGGGCTTTGAAATGACAGTAATAAAAGTCGCATAAACATTGCATTTTTTCAGCTTAAGGAGACAAGTTAACGCATGTATAGATTTTACAGATGTGATATGCATGTGGACCCACTAAAAAAGTGAATATTATTGGGTAACTTAATCAAAGAATAGCCGCGCGCTCCTTGAATACGACGTCCTTTTCCTCTCCAACCGGAAAATACCAATTCTGTGAATTATCCGTTTGGGAAACCTGATCTTCCTAGCCGGTGAATTTAATTCAACCATTACTTACATAGTAAATCTCTGTGTGGTAAGTCCAGCTGTCTCGAACTACTGCCAAAGCTTCAGGTGCTACTTTTGTAGCAGCATCTTCCTCACTCGTTCAGAGAAACAAGACTTGTTGGTCTACCACGTGATTGCCGTGAAGCCGATCATTCAGAAAGTACTAGGTAAAGTCGAAAACCTTTTCTTTTCCTTGCCTTATACTTTTTCAGTCTTATTCTTGCTCTTTTGGTTAGAAACTGTTGCTCTCTTAGACGTACATAGCATAATTTATAGTGATTGTTAATATGGTTGTCGAAAGCAGCCTTAAAAAAGCCACTAGAATACCGTACTCTGTAGTCACAAGGGCTTCAGCCAGGGAAGGAAAAAATCCAGGGATTTCAACCCCTTCCCGCATACCGATCCTAAAGACTCGTGTAGCTTTAGTCTGCCCTGATACAACGCCTGCATTGCCACAGTCTAGTACTGAAACGGCACAGGCAATACCAGAAGGACAGAATTCTACACCTGCATCAACTGTAGGCCAGTGTGTGAAACACATCAAGCCTAAAAGGAAACGTTCAAGACGTCATAAGACCTCGAAGGCGTCATCAAGGAAAGGGGATGAATGCCAGGCGTGCAGCATCACAGTTTCTAAAACTGATTCAGCGTTTGAATGTAATTTTTGCAAACGATGGGTGCACTGCCGAAAGCATACTATGAGTTTATGAGAAATAACCCATGCCCATGGTTTTGGTACGTGTGTCCACTTTGTCGCCCTGGCATAGTCCCACAAAGCGTGTCTGCGGATAGCAGAAATAACACGCTCTTGTGCCCCAACACAGTATCATGCAGCCCCCCTGCTAAACTCGCACTGCCGAAACTGGTCAAAGACTTAAAGAAGGACACACCAGCCCTACTGACTGGAAATGCCAATTCTCACAAGGTGAAGATTAGCAAGGTTCCATCCACATCAGGGGAGGCAAAATTACAAAGGCACCACTTGCATCCACTAGCAAGCCTGGCAACACAAAAAAGGCTGTCCAGGTACCGATGAAGCCTAATGTTGCTAATGATGCAAAGGACTGCAAGAAGCCGAAGGCAAAACCTAAGTCTGAGGGTAGTCGGTCTAACTCTCTCATCCTCTTTAACGTACCTGTGAGCACGGATAGCTTGCTCGAACAACGGGCCCTGTTTGATCAGGAACAGTGGTCCAACCTGTGTGGCAAACTAGGTCTGAACATTAGTTCAGCAAAACTGTGCAGACTGTACAGGGGTGTCCACACGCCTCAGGGTAAGCCACCCCCATTACGGGTTACACTGGACTCTGCCGAAGAGGCCGAAAAAGTACTGTTAATGGCTCAGGTACTAGCCCTGGACAGAAGTTCTAACATAAAAGCGCGGCAAGATAGACCATGGGCGTCAGAAATATGGCGAGGGAGTCACCGGAACTGATGCCTTCCACCTCTATGGTGGTACACGGTGTTCCGGAGCTGGAAACCGGCACTGCTTGTGAAAAACACATGCACGACGTACAACAATGGAGATGGCTGTCATCTCAGATGGCCCCTGGCGCTTCTGGAGCCATCTCCATTTTCCGACTACCTCGTCCCGCTCATCTAACATTGATTAACTCTCCAAAGCTGCTGTGTGTCACATTCAACTCCCCGGAGCAGTTGTCCATATCACTTCAACGGTGGTATGAGACCAAGGGAAAAATTGGAGGACACATCCGATGCTGTGAAAGCAGACCCAGAAATATAAGGAGGCAGCAAACTGAGGCTTTAATACGACCCCAAGCTTCGGTGACACTAGAGCGATGCAGCTCTGAGAATAATAGTCTGTGTCTCCCAAGTGTCCTGCCTAAATCCATTGAAAAAAACTACAACGGGCCGGTTCTATCGGAATCGGCCAACTAGTTCCAACATCAAGTCCCCCACCAGCAGACGGTTTCACGTCAACTACCCCACAACACTCTGAGGTTGTTAGACTCACTGTCAGTTGCCTATATAGCAATGTGAGGGGGCTGAGAGGGAAAGTAGGTGAACTCCGAAATCTCCAAGCACACCTTCAACTGAAAATAATCATTCTTACTGAAACGTGGCTAAACCCCACTATCGCCGACAATGAAATCAGTATAGGTGATATGGTACTGGTCAGGAGAGACAGGGATAATAAGGAAGGAGGGGGAGTTGCTATATACTTTGATAGGCAACTTAAATGTGTGCGCGCAACGGACCCACCACTTATCGAACTCCCAGACTCCATATGGTGTCATTTCACCGTAGGCCACACCAAGCACTTACTGGGTGGCATCTACCGATCTCCCACCTGTGGGGCAGAGCACAATCAGCTACTGCTCAGCACTATCACAGGAATACGAGATTTGGGCTACGACCAAATCACCATAGCTGGAGATTTCAATGCTCCATCACTGAACCTCGGCTCCGGGTGTGCTAAGGGAAAATTTGGCCGAAACCTACTGCAAACTATTCGAAACACGGGACTGACTGAGAATGTTGGAGACGACACTAGGTGGGGCCCTAGTGGAAAGTCATCAAAACTAGATTATATTCTAACTAGTGACCAGCTACTCGTCGAAAAGGTCCAGATCATGACTCCTCTGGGAAGCAGTGACCATGCAGTCATAGGTTTCGATCTTGTCCTCCGTGAGCGTTTGCAATGGGATGTTACGCGACCATGTCTGTGCTACAGCAAGGCTGACTATGCTGAAATGCGGAGGCTCTTGTCCGACGCAGACTGGCCCTTAGCATGGGACGACCTATCTGTGGATGAACACTGGGAAGTGGTAAAAAAGATTATCCATATAGCAATCTCGGATACCGTCCCTTTAGTCACAACACAGCCTAAGAGAAAGACGTCATGGTTGAAGAGAGGCACGCAACGTATTCTGCAAGCAAAGCGGAGGCTTGGTTTACGTGGCGTGTATCTAAGAGTCAGACCGACCATGATGCATACCTCGAACTCAGGAACCGGTGTAATGCAAGAGTCAGGAGGGACAGAAGGTCATTCCAGGCTAACCTTGCTAAAAAACTCCTATCAAACCCTAAAAACTTGTACCGATTCATGTCGGAAAGAAAACCGACAAACCAAGGGGCATGCGCCTTAGTAGGCCCAAACGGTCAATATCTCACTAGTCTGGAGATGGCTGAAACATTCAGTTCAGCCTTCGCTAAACAGCTAAACAGCAATGTGGATATTACAGTTACGGACCAAAATGGTGGCACCACTATTTCAGAGGAGGAAGACCTAGCGACTACTCCCCAAATAAACCCCGCAATAGTACTAAGGAAGCTACAGCGACTCATACCTGGGAAGTCCCCAGGTTGTGATGACATCAGGCCATCTGTTCTGAAACAGTGCGCCGAGGCTCTCTGTAGACCCCTGTGCGACTTGTTCCAACACTCAATGGATTCGGGGACCCTGCCAAGGGAGTGGAAAAGAGCCATCCTTTCTCCAATCTTCAAGGGTGGGGACAGGCAAAACGCTGCTAGCTATAGACCAGTAGCTCTACTCCCAGTGGTATCAAAAGTACTGGAAAGTATTATTGACGACCACATCAGGGAATATTTCGATAGGACTAATATACTACATGAAGCCCAACATGGTTTCAGAAAAGGCAGATCCTGCGTCACTAACCTACTGTCAGCTTGGGACGACTGGACATCATGCTGGGACTTGAACGTACCAGTCCATGTGGTCTTCCTAGACTTTGAGAAGGCATTTGACACTGTTCACCATGACCTTCTCCTACATAAAATAAGCCAGGCAGGCATAGGTGAGCCACTTCTGTCATGGTTGAAGGACTACCTAGCCGACAGGCAATTTTGCACTAAGGTTAACCGAGTCCGATCATCTTGGCACAGATCGTCATCAGGAGTGTCGCAGGGTTCTATCCTAGGACCACTGATGTTTTTGATTTTCATCAATGATCTACCACGCCGTCTGAGCTGCCCGACTCTCCTGTACGCTGACGACGTAAAAATATGGAGGGCGATAAAGTGTCCGGAGGACTCAGATAGGCTACAGGAAGACCTAAACCTTCTGGAAGACTGGGCGGTGGCCAGTGGCATGACTTTCAACTTGAAAAAGTGCAAAGTAGTGAAGTTGCGCACCTGTAGACTGCAGAATGCAAGTTACACCCTGTGCAATGAAAGCTTGTCCTGCACAACGTCGGAACGCGACTTAGGTCTAGTTCTAACGGAAAAAATGGACACAAGCGTAAATTACACAGGGGATGTAGCGAGGGCATATGCGGTCATACACTTTACGCATAGACAGTTAGGTGCACTCACTCCTCAGCTCTTTCTAAGGTTGTGCAAAACATACGTCAGACCACACCTTGAAGTGCATAATATTATTGCACCCTCACTACTTAGAAGAGGTGCCAATCTTATTATATATATCCAAACCAAGTTCACTTTTAACGGTTTGAAAAAATTTGGGCATTGGGTATATGATATTCATTATAATAGAGGTTTTTTGTATTTCCCAATGAATGAAAAAACAATCTCGTTTTGTTTTTTCATTCATTGGAAAATACAAAAAACCTCTATTATAATGAGGTGCCAATCTCTTGGAGAGAGTCCAACGACGGGCAACAAAAGGAGTGGTTGGCTTCCGAAACAAACCATATGATGAAAGGCTGAAGAAATTAGGCCTGTTCACACTTAGCTACTGACGTCCTAGGTGGGATTTAATTACTGCCTAGAAATTACCAATTGACCAGAGTCACCCAAACAAAGGTGTTCTGCCATTGAGTAGGTATAGGCTCCCACGTGGAAATCCCAGAAGGATAGCTCACCAGAGGGCAAGGACCCGGGTGCGCTCCCACTTCTTTTCACTGCGGGTTTGCCGTCCCTGGAATTCCTTACCGGCAGATGTAGCTATGGCACCGTCTTTGGATGCCTTTAAGCGAAGGCTTGACAACCATGCAGCGATACAAGGACTGCATCCAAATGGCCTATCTCCTTAAAATCTCATACACCATTCAGGGGTAGACAATTAAACTCGTCGTTTTACTTCTTAACATTCTCTCCCGTCTTACCCTCCTGACAACTTATTAATATTATATTATATATTATATTACTATTACTAACAAGCTACGCAGAAGTTTACCGAAGATCAGGAACCTATACCTTACAATCAAGAAGCGAGCACAAAGAAATCAAATTGTTTTATACTAGCTCGTAAAAACGATATTGGATATTGGAAAGAAGTATAAAGTTTGAAAATTTAGTCTTTTTCAGTTTATTGTAACGGACAGAGAGGAGAGGCATTTGTGTAATATTTGCATTTTGAAGAAGACAAACCGTGAAAGATAGATCGGAAGTTCTAGGATTCTTCAAGTTTATTACGGGATATATGGACTATTCCTACCGATTCTACTATTGTTCCCTCCCTTGTTCACATATTCATTGTTGCTAAGATTAGGAATCGTTCACCTGAGGTCAGATTAATTCACCTGATATGTATATATCCTTAGATATTTCTCTGGTCGGAGGTGGCCAAAGGAATACAATCTCAATCTCTGCATGGAAAGACCATAACCAGTTTCTTCTGAAGGATCAGGTGATGCTTAAAGCTGTAAAGACGGGTCCAGTGTCACAATCACCTGAGGGAAACTGATCCACATGTTGTGGATAAAACGATTAATGGACTTTAATTTGACTATGATGTAGCCATAGAGAACTACAACTGCGATTTTTTCAACTGACTTGTTATAAACCCTTTTTAATGTGAATATGTACTGTTTAACCGTTGTTATTTTGTAAATATATGCATTTATGTCGACTACATGTATCTCTCTTAATTATCATTTCGAGGACATTGCACACTTAACGAAGTTGATAGGCAACGTAGTAATACTTGTGTGAAATGCGTGATAATCGTAAACTGTTATTATTTACATAGTGCATCACCAATCCTCCCATGAAATGTTTCAGTTCCATTCAATCCGGCGGCGTAAAAAATTATCTTTCATCAGAGATTGCGAAAAAATATACGCTGAGCTTAGGTTTGTTTCGCGATTACTACGTATACATAATAACAAATATAGGACGGCTACGTACATCGAAAATAACGTGTGTCAATGGAGTTGAAGATTGAACGATCAATTCTTGGTTGTTTGCTCAAAATCAACTTCCCCAATTTTCGCGGAGGCATCAATACGACAGTCATCGTCTCATCGGTCGCTGTTCAGAAAGAAGAGTGAAACATCGTCAGAAGTAATACAATGATTTATTATTGTAATATTTGTTTTCAGACCTTAGTTCGCTTATTCCTTTTATATGTTGGTGTAACAATAAAGAAATCTCAAGCGGCAGATCGGTGTTTTGGTTTTTTCGTCCGTTATAACTAAGCGTTTCTGAAATCTTCGAAGAACAGCGTGGGCCCGAGCGTAGCGAGAGCTGGGCATTAACGGTTTATGAGACGTGATTGACAGTTTCTGACGATAGAAACAGATCTGGCGGATTCAAACAGTTGGTGAAAGTTTGGATAGTCGCCGTTCATTTTTCCTGGTGCCGGTCAAGTCCTCTTTGAACAAGCAATATCTGGAACTTTTTGGAATTGGGTCAAGTTCAACAATGCCTGGGTCAAAGAAGGGACAGAGTGTCTTGGATGCAAACAGGAAAGTAAGTCATGGTGACTTGTCTGTTAATTGTAACGATGTGTCTGATGTTAAGCATGACATGGTTGATGTTACTGTTTCGCCGTTCAGGGATAATAGGAACATCAAACTCCCTAAATTTGAACCACGGTGTTTTGATGGAAACCCGGCTGATTATTTACAATTTGTAAAGGAGTTTGAGATCATGTTGAGTGGTTTTTATTAAATGATGAATTGAAGTTAATGTATTTGATGAGATATTGCACTGGAGATGCTGCAAGAGCTATACAGTGCTGTAAGTTTATGAAGCCAAAAGAGGGCTACTACGAGGCTATGAGCATATTACGTCAAAGGTTTGGAAGACCTTCGATGATTGCAGGGAAATTATTCGAGGCTGTTAAGGGTAATGGTGGTCAATTACAGGATGACTCCCAGGCACTCACTGAGTTTTTAGATAATTTGCTAATTTACAAGAATGGAATGATTTCGATGAATCGCATGAGTGACCTCAACTCGAGTTTTATACTAGAAGTAATAGCAAGACGTCTACCTACTCGACTGCAAAGGAAGTGGGTGAAGATGAGCTCCCGTATGGAGGATGAGGGTATCGAGCCAAAGTTTGATGATATCCTGAAACTGGTAAAAAATAGTGTCAATCAATCTATGAGCAAGTTCGCCAGTCTATTACATCTCACCCCTAGAATAGAGCAGTCTGAGGTCAAAATGCAATCATTGATGACGAGTAGGCCTCAGAGAGGTGGATATCGAGAAGGCTCCATGATGTCTAGTAATGCATATAGACCTAGTGAGTGTAACAGGTTTCGTAGTACATCCTCAACAGATAAGTTACAAGATGCAAGACAAACACGGTTTTGTTTTACACGTGTGCAAGAGGTGCATACAGAAGTGAACTGTGAACCAGTGAGCAAGTTCAGTGATAAGCTAAATGTAAACTCCAGGCCTGACTCCGAATTGTGTGACGATAACGGTGTTGTGAAGAAGTCTGTAGTTGCAACTGGTAAGCCGTTGTTGAATAGAGTGTCACAGAATAGAGTTACTGCTTCAGAGTGGAGTTCTGACTCCACAAGTTTACAAAGTATAACTAGTCAGAGTGAAGATATAAAACCTTTAATGATTTGTGAGGAGGAACCAAAATTGTCTACTTCTGTTATTAAAGAGTTTGAAAATGATGAAGTTGACGGTAAAGTGAATATTCGTGATAATGATCATGATACTTCACAGTTGTCTTTGGTTGATCATGATGAGATGAGGGAATGCCTACTACTGCTAAGTTAAATAAAGGTTCTGTACAACTACAACGTGAAGTAGAATTGAACGCAGATGCAGTTCCAGAAGGCATGCATACTTGTGAGACAGTCAGTGTAATTGATCAGCGTGTAGCCCACCTATCATCAGATGATAGTGCTAAACCCGAACTAGTAGTGAAAGACAGCAGTGGTGGTAATCTTGCAGTTGGACAACTATCTGAAAGTCGAGCAACAACAGCTTTTGATCCACCGCTAAGTTCATCAACTGATATCAATCAGTCGTCGTTGGTGCTGTCATCCACAATGAAACAGACACCCATCAACTCAAGTATCTTGTGCAATGACTATGGTAGTATCAGTTCGTTTGAAAGGACGAATATCAATGGTCAGTTTAGTGAGGATAAGCCAAGTGTAAACGAGAGAGTAATTGTTAAATTGACTTGCACGAATAAAGGCATTTCTAGTTTCAAGTTACTATTTGAATGTTATTATCTTTGGTGTAAATTACTCTGTTTCTACACTTGGTTGATGAGATATGTCGTGTGTTTGTTGGTCATCTATATTCTACGATACAATGACATGGGCGTGTTGCCGTTCAGATTTGAGGATATAGCTCATAGAAGGAAGTTAGCAAATGAACTCTGCGACGATTTTCCAACCTAGGGCGTCAACCTGAGAAGGGTTGTAGGCGTACTGCTGTAAGTCCTACAATTCTTCAAAGGGTAGCGCATCAATGAGCAGTCCAATGTGCTTGGTGTATGATCTTGTACATATGTTCATATTGTATATACTGAATTGATATCATCTGTCATCTAGCTGTTGGTAATTCTGTTTGTGTCCGGACGACTTCCACTTGGATCATCAACCTGAGAAGGAATGTAGGCGTACTGCTGTAAGTCCTACAGTTCTTCAAGGGTAGTTTGTCGTGTCAGAATCCACAACATTTGATGTGTTGATTGTACATATGTTTGTGTTAAATAGTTGTGTGAGTTCCAATTGATGTAATTGTTGGTTAATCTTGTTTGTGTCCGGACATTCCACAACTTACAATCGTCAACCTGAGAAGGGTTGTAGGCGTACTGGTGTAAGTCCTGCAATTCTTCAAAGGAATTCCACCAAGACATGATCGGCGAGGTTGTTTGTACTATTTGTATATACGTGTGGTGTGTCATAGCAATTGGTGTTTTTGGATTCATTGTGTTTACTCGTTGTTTTCGTGCCTTGTTTTTATTGCATAATTTTGTTAAAATTTTCGTCGTGATTACTTCTGAAGTTGTTTCGAGTCTTCTACATCCATGAATGAATTGATTGATGTTAAGGACAGCAGATGGGTCGTATACGCCGGGGAGGCTAGGCTATTGCTGAGAATGAAATGCACACGGAGATAATTGTTAGCTGCGGTCCGACACGCCGGGGAGAAAGAGTGTAAACGACTGAGGCTCGCATGCGTCACCGCTACTAGAACTGAGGCAGAATGAGTGACAAGCGATTTCAGTGGTAATTGGTAGTGAGTAGATAAGAGGATGTGCGTAGAGTATCGTGAGGTGGTGCTATGGTCACTTTGCATTCTGCAAGAGTCATTCTAGCAAGTGGCGATTGTGTTGCAAGATGTCAAGAGGAGGTCTCTGTCTGGAGGCGCAGGTCGTCAGCGATGTGTGAGATTGTGCTGTGGGTATGCTTGTGGTGTGTTGGCTTTTCTGTTTGTTTTCCATTTCAGCTCTGTCCGTGTGACCCAGGTTCTCGCAATGGCATCCAAGTCAACGTGCATTGGTCGTGAAGGAAAAAAGGGTTGGATCCCTTTTTTGCCGGGGAGTGTCAATGGAGTTGAAGATTGAACGATCAATTCTTGGTTGTTTGCTCAAAATCAACTTCCCCAATTTTCGCGGAGGCATCAATACGACAGTCATCGTCTCATCGGTCGCTGTTCAGAAAGAAGAGTGAAACATCGTCAGAAGTAATACAATGATTTATTATTGTAATATTTGTTTTCAGACCTTAGTTCGCTTATTCCTTTTATATGTTGGTGTAACAATAAAGAAATCTCAAGCGGCAGATCGGTGTTTTGGTTTTTTCGTCCGTTATAACTAAGCGTTTCTGAAATCTTCGAAGAACAGCGTGGGCCCGAGCGTAGCGAGAGCTGGGCATTAACGGTTTATGAGACTTGATTGACAATATTCATCCACAAAGGGTTTGCAATACGGCCGAATGTAGTTGAGGGAATGCAATCCTGAATTTAGCATGGAAAGACCACATCAAGTTTTTCCGGGAGGATCTGGTGGTGTTGAAAGCTGCAAATATTGATCCAGTTCCACTATCAACTGGTGGAAACTGTCCCGCATCATGTGGATAGAATGATTAGTGGACTTTCTGATGAGTATGGCGCAGCCATAAAAAATCCAGAACTGATTTTTTTCCACTGAATTGTTTCACACTGTTTTTAGCGTAAATATAACTCATTCACAGTAAGTTATTTTTAATTCGGTTGTATATCGTTCCGTTGTAAATAAATACACTTAATGTCCATAGTCATTATTAAAGATTTCAAACATTGAGCAAATCTCCTCTCTGTCTACAGTATGACAGGGAGAAGAGATTTCAGCTCTCTGGTCTTTCCCTGTATGATAAGTTAGTCATGCCGAGAACCATACGTGCTGCCTTCCTTTGAATCCTCTCTAGAGTCCCCTTTAAAACAAGGACTGGCTGTCTGGATACAGCTTTCTAGTCTTGACCTCATCAGAGATGTATATAAGGAGGTGAACATATCTTTGGTGATTCTAGTAAAGGCTCTGCGAATCGCCCATAAAAATTTGTAACTACCTGCACCCACCGCGCGACTGTGTGCTGTAGTTTTTAGATCATGGCTAACTATGACACTTAAGTCTAAGTCAGTCTGAAGCGATGGGAGTTTTGTTCCCTCTAGTTAGCAGGACCCGACGCCTGCATGTCTGATGCGCATGGTTGCGTATTTTGCTACATTGATCAGGAGCATACATGTTCTGGACCACCCTGAATATTTGTTGAGGTCTTCTTGCAACTGTTTCCCTTCAGCTCTCTCCAGATTTTTAAGTCATCTGCGTATAGGACCATAGGGGAATCGGTGAGCAGAGATAACTCGTTGATATACAAAATAGATAGGAGAGGTCCGAGTACCTTGCCTTGTGGCACGCCCCTACGTACCGCTGTCCAAGAGGAGAGTTTCGAGTTGATCATCAACCTCTTCCTCCTATCTATGAGGAATTCCCTGAGCCAGTTTAGTAACCTGCCTTTGATACCAAGACTTTCCAACTTCATGAATCAACTTTATCAAAGGCTTTGCTGAAGTCCATGAAGACGACATCAACGGGTTTTCTGTTGTCTCTTGATTTGACCCAGCTTTCTCTTGCAGTGAGGAGATTTGACAGACATGAGAGGTTTCTTCGGAAGCCGTGCTGTGATCTGGATAACATTTTGTTGTTTTCCAGATATGCCATGACACTTTTCTTGATGATTCTTTCCAGTGTCTTGATTAAAGTGCTGGTGAGGCTAATAGGCCTGTAACTTGTAGGGCTGTCTTGATCCTGCTTTGTGGGTGATATTACTATGGCGTCTTTCTAGTCACGTGGTAACACTCCATTTAGGAGAGTTGGCTTGAAGATCGTAGTCAATGGGCTGGCTATGTGAGCTTCCACCTGGGACTGTAGGTTTATTCACCAGTTCACTGAATTGGCTCCTGAGAGGACCGCATTTATATCAGGTTTCCAAGAGTTTGGTCGAGCCGGCGTTTTGTCCATTATACGGCTTCTGTGAACTTGAAAGTGAACACTGTATCATCACTTCTTGCTAAACGAAGATATTGTACGAGATCCACATCCCCACCATGGGAGGACACTAGGTCCAGAGTTTAGGAAGAGTGCTGTAAGTCATAGCGCGTCGGCTTAATGACACGTTGGACAAGGGCTTGCGAAATGCTAGATTCCAGAAGTTTATGATCAAGGGTGTTGTCTGAAGTGTCGTAATGTTTGTCTAGTTAACTTTTGGGGCATTAAAGTCGCCGACCACGAGACTTCGACATTTCGATGCCCAAGAGATGAGCTTCTCCATTATAAAGTTGTCTGTACTGCAGTCAGGACTGAGGTATATAGAAATGGGGTCAATATCTTGGCCTATGCATTTGAGTCTGAAGCGTAGAAGTTTGCACGTTTCACTTCCGTGAGCGAGTGCTTAGATGCTACGCACGGTTAAGCGTTTACTGAGGTAGATGACTACGCTACCTCCTTTGCGGCCAAGTCTATCCTATGCACTACGAAGTTTGGCAGGTTAACCTCGTTATCAGCGACGTTTGGCGTGAGCCATGTACCTGTGATTATGGTTACATCCAGATTTCCGGGATGAATCATATTTCCCAGCTCACTCAGTTTGCCCAATAGACTGCAGAGATGTGCAGCAAACTGTTAACTCAGTTTGTTGCTTCCATGACCTACCCACAGAGGCTCCGTGACCACTAAACTACGAACTCAGACAACCCGGAAATCCTTAATCTTAAGGATTTCCTCGTTGTTTAGGAGTCGTTTGCGTAAATCTAGAGCCGCGAGCCGTCTTTTGATGCGGTCTGCTAGGCATAAGTTGGCACTGACGTGTATGTCTGATGTTTCAAGAGTTTCAGGGTCGCTTAAAATGGCATCTCTCCCACCTTTGGAATTAAATAAGACCTTGAGAGGGGGAGCTGGCGGTGAAGGATCCTTTCCATTCAGCATGCTGACGTGTCACTTCCTGTCTTTTGAATACAATCTCAAGCCAGCTAAGCAATTCTCATCGCGCTACGATTCTGACCCCAAAATATAATTCATATTCTGGGTGGTAAATTTGGTGGGAGTTAGAGGATAAGAACCTGCGTTTGTGAATATCGTTCTTCTCGTAAACCTCAATATCCCTTCGACTCCTCAGCTAGGATGCTTCAAGATTCAAAGGTTTCATGAACCTTCTCTAATCCCACAGCTTTCAGAGAGGGCTGGACGAATAGTGAAAGTCAGCCGGTTCACACTTATAGCAGGAGCAGTCTGGCAGTCAAGTATTGTTATCCCCTTGG
The DNA here is from genome assembly GCA_944472135.2 of Trichobilharzia regenti. Classification (NCBI taxonomy): domain Eukaryota; kingdom Metazoa; phylum Platyhelminthes; class Trematoda; order Strigeidida; family Schistosomatidae; genus Trichobilharzia; species Trichobilharzia regenti. The sequence continues at coordinate 42,705,011 of OX235265.1, read as the reverse complement.
TACTTTTTTTTACCTTCTTCACAATGCTTCCTTTTCTTTTTGCCTTACGTGCATTTTTTTGAGTCCAATTTATTCATCTACCTATTTTTTATTTTTCACTTTTACTTTATTGATACATATTCCCCTTCCCTACCAGTCTGGAGGATTATCAATATAAAGACAACCACTAATCTTAACTAGTAACACTAATCCGATAACATTACCAGACAGTTCATGCATACAAATTAATTTGCATGGAAGAAATCCCATCTACACCAGCGCCATCAAAACTGTAGACAAAACGGACTGTTTTAATAATATATATTTCGTCTGTTTGCTAGAAATGCATGCCATTTTTACAGACACAGTCAGTTATGTTATAAATTACAATCCTGAAGTATCATAAATTAATACTTTTTCGAAAGTTTCAATTGTTCGATTATTGTATTAGCAATCAGAACAGGTTCTCATGTACGTTAAATTGTAAACCCTTCAGTAAGGTCACCACCAAAGTTGAGCGACAATCCGAACTACGCTCTCCTTCAAGGTAACAGTTTTGGTCAACCGGTTAATGGCGTATATTTGGGTAAGTGCTATTCCGCCGCCTGATTAAAAGCTATTTCAGGAGGACGAGAACGTCCTGGGAAATTGCAAAATGGCCTAAAACACAATCAGGGATAATACATCATTGGAAGTAAATCTACAAGATATACACGAGAAGGAGCTGAAGACTCTTTGCATTGATAATATACATTTGCAATGTTAAATGTCAACAATAGTGGTCTAAGCATAGAAACTGTGACGTCTTTGGTAAAAATATAGCTTTGCTCAAACAGTGGTGTTGTTGCTTTTCTCATCAAAGCGACTGGACTTTAGGCAAGCAATAAATATGCACAAACGGCAAGTTTTAGCTTTAACAAAGGCCTAGGTAGTCAAGATAAAATAGGGCAAAATAGTGCGTGAATAAAAAGATTGTCGTGAGGTAGACAAGTGATATTTCGGCGAGGGGTGAATTCAGAAATCTGGAAGATTGGAACCCATAGCACAAGCTGACCTGAAAGTTCTTCCACGAAATTCTGTAGGGCCTACGAGGTAGTACTTTGACTGGAAGCTGTACAGGTCTGTAGACGGCAAAAGAAAAAGCATCTTTTAAAATTTACATTTGTACAACCCCTTTTTTTAAGGATTTAGACGAGTGTTTAATTCCAGAGCTGTTAAAAATGTATGTTGCTGTCCTACATATCGGAGCTATTCACATTTGTGGCCACTACCACGTCTGCTGACCAGCATTCGCCACTCGCTACTCACTGCATCCAGCAAAATTAAGGGGTAAAATTAGGTAGCTCCATGGTACCTAAATCCAACAAAAATCCAATACCGCTTCATAAGATCTCAAAGTAGGCATCAGAAATTACAGTTTCACATAGGCTGGTCACATGGATTTTCGATTTAAGGTGCACCTTTTGAATCCAGAAATGTGCATCCATCTCGTGCTATTTGAACTATGTCTATTTTCGGCTGCCATATGGGATGTAACCAACTGAAAGAATGAGTTCAATTCACCCAAAAAATGCATCATCCATTGCTGTTGTCAGCATGCTAGATCCATCTCTGTCGATGTGCTGCTACAGTTGTTACTGCTGCATATATAGTATTTCTTTTCCCACGACCTGTGTGGCAGTAAGCTGAAGTTTGTATGAACGCATAACCTCGCAACCAAGGATGAAGTCGAAGATGCCTTTTACAATCTTTTATGCCCTTTACAATATCTCTTACAATTACAGATATGAGTTGTGTTATCACGTTACAAGTACTTTTTAAATCGATGTTCTCGTCCTGACCTAGAGAATGGTGATGGGAGCGCGCGTGCAGGTCATTAATAGAGGTTGATCAGGAACTGACTTATCAGGCTTGTCAGGAAATATGCCACTATTTAAAACACTAGACAGAAAAACTTGTCCCATCATCCTTACAACGTGTATCGAGTCGGAAGTCGTCACAAAATGAGCGAACCCGTCCTCCGCCCCATTCAAACGCTGTGATCACTTTTCACCTCGGATGTAAGGACATTATAGGGAGTTTAACCGGCACTGGAAGAACACAATACTCGTATACGTGTAACATCACAAAGGGACTTTCGAATATGGGTGAGCTTCATTTGCAATATGAACATCACACCTAAACTTCAATTATTTACGCTACATAAACAATGTCCTTGGTTCTGTTATGTACGCTGAATATGCCCCAATGACCCTGCTGACGATCGATTAACAGAGAAACCACTACCAGCAAAGAAACTGTGAACATAAAGACTTTAGAAATAAAATGGAGATCGTCTGAATGTCTGCAATCAACTAAGAATAGTTAAACCCACAGATACTCGTAAACCAGTGGATCAAATCAAACCCATCTGAGAGACTAATTTTCCTTAGAGGAGACGTATGTGCCACCACACTGCGGTAAACTGATCTGTGGCCATTAACGGAAGCAGCTCACTCTAGGTTTGCTGTCCAGCAGGGCTGTTACCGACATCTCATAAGGGCGGTCTGACAGGAGAAGGCGATCTGTGATAATGTCCAACTGGCTCGCTTGCAGTAACAGTCTACTGGTTAGTGTAGATCTATTTGGCAAGGATTTATGGGAATCTTATCTCTGTGAAATCGAGAAAGGTAAAATATACGCTAAATCATGTGGGCTTTTGATGGGACGGATGATACTTTATGGGAAATGCGCATCACTATCAGTCACTCTGAACCGATTAGGCGTAATAAATCTTATTTTTAATGCAAATGCCAGTTAATTGATAGTCGCATGATGTAAGATTGAAGCCAGAGAGATACCTATATCATAAGAAAGGTTTCTCGCAATGGTTGAAGCTGGAGTCATGCTTCGCATCTCAAAATCGGTGACCACTGACGTAAGTGGAAAGCACCAATATGATGCACACAAATCCATGATAAGACGAAATTTCAGATGATGAGGGGACCTCTACAGTCTGCTCCTCGATCACAATTTTATCGTTTATTAAAAGCACACTACAACTGGAAGTAGGTAATAAGAACTATCAAGACAGTAATCAACGTTTTCGTCCCATTGATAGCAGCATCTCTCTAAAACAAACCTCAGTAAACCAAAAACGGATGGTAAAAATAACTTCTAGATAGGCAGTTCAACTACACAGAATACCTAGACACCATACATTTGTATATTACTGAAATTCGATTGGATGGAACTTTTCAGGCAAACCTAGATAGCAAATTTCAAACCAGCTGCTGGAATCTGTACCGATTCATGGGTTAGACGAGAAGCGCTGACCAGAAGGGCGAACTCCCAAGTAATCCAAGGAAAAATGCGAACCTTGGTTATGCATTTGAAAGGCAGCCGAATAACTAGGAATCAAACAAAGTACACATCCCTGGAGCGCTCACAGTTTCAATTTGGCGTCGCATTACTTGTGCTCAAATAACTCCGAATGTAGTTGTGAAGAAGCTGAAAAAGTTCCCTGAAGGGAGATCCTTAGGACACGGGCACACCAGATTCATAATTCACAAGTTGTGTGTTACAGCTGCTTGAGCACACATTGGACGGATATCAAATGTCCAGAGGCCAAAAAGCGGGAACTCTTATCACACACTTTCAGGGAGAGTAGTATCTGGAAGTTTTACAACTAACACTACCGTATATGATGAGATGCCTATTTAGTGACTACACTAGGGATCATCTGAGGGTTTGTAATTAGCCAACTTGCTGGAAGCCGGAGATAATTGGGTACGTAGATGGAACCAGAATATTTCAGTCCATATCTTGCTCCTGGAGTTTGGGGATGCCTCCAGCTTGGCTTCTTACGAAAGTTTACTCCACAAAGTTTGAAAAATACGAATAAAACACATAGCTATCTGGGACTGGTGTTCGCCTGGATGGCATATAACGTGAACGGAGGTGAATCAAGTAGGCTGTACATGGTGAAAGATAGTCAGCGGTGTATTTGAGATTTTTCAACAAATACAATCTCCCAAATCCCTTAGACTCTCCAGTGCTTCTCGATGCACAGGATGTATTTCTATAGAATCATAAGAACTGAGGAAGAATTGATCTAGTCACGGGAAGACAACATGAAGGAGAAATCTACTTAGAGTTAATTAGCTTTCAATATCACTAAGTCTCAGGTAGTAGAAAACAGTTTTCGCACATCTCTTATGTTAAATCGGTGAAGGCTAACTTTTTTATTGAGACAAGCCACCTATGAAGGTCACATGTGAATGAGGAAGCAATCGCTATATCAGCCCATAGCTTCAAAAGAGGACAAGGCCATTGCTTAAAAAAGATAAGTTTGCTCTCAGGAAAGTGTATTAGTTCTAAGGTGTACTGGTGGCTTCCTTTTTATTTCCATATACTCCATTATTTTACTCTACTTCATTTTCGCTGACTTTGCTGGTCTCTTTCCATTTTTTATCTCTGTTTGTGTATATGCTGCCATTATCTTGCGTGTCTGGCACCAAGTTAACCAAGAAGTTATTGTACATTGTACTCATAATTGTTGATGAGAACTCAATAAAAATTAAAGGCATAAAAGCCAAAAACCATTATCATTCTGTCAAAATAGACCCATAATCTAGATTTTCAAAGCCATCGGGGTTTCATTAAACCTGTTAGTCTTAAATGATTAGCAGTTGTTTAAATTACGTACTTTCAGAATGGACAATGAAAGTGGGTAGTTTATGTTTCCACTCAGAATTCGTGTGGAATGGGCATTTTATATACTCACGTAGTTCTTGGTAAGCGTTCCATGGTTTACTAGTAAATGAATTTTAGCTTATTTTATACAGATCACATTTAAGCAGATTTTGGCAGCTGATCCCGATCACTGTCCAGGTAAACTGCTTTGCCTTTGCATATATATTTTTATTAATCATCATTATGTAGCACCTTCAATCAAAATACTTGTAATTATTTTGCTGCTTAAGATCATACTTTAAGTTTTTAACGTGTTGACAAGCTTTAAGTCCCCTGTGGTATATACCACTCATCAAAAACTGCAAGATACTCTACGAGCAGTCAGAGTTGCAGATGTATTATAATTGTAGTGTCCAATAATGGATTAGTATGCAAAAAGCTTTTCAACGCTCACTTATAACAATTAGCGGCCTTTTTTCCTTTTAGGAAGTACTTCGGATGGTAGAAAGGGGAACGCATAACTTTTGTTCTTGTCACCCTAATCGATGAATGTTAACTAACTGGACTGACTGATATATCATATTCAAGTACTTTAAAGTTGAAGAGTTGGTGCAAGCCAGTCCTCATTACGTTTAAGAGGGTGAATTAAATGCTCTTGGTATTATTATTATTATTGCATCACTTAAAAAACCTTAAAGACATCAATGCTGATTATAGTGACTCTGCAGCTTATGATAAAACTGTAATATCATGTGCTTAGTCCTGTAACGACTGTAGTGGGTAATGTAGAGGACTTGTAAAAGTGGACACTTAGTGAGGACTTTTAGTGAAAGCTGTACTGTCTTAAATTTATTTACACTTATGTTTGTTCCAACTGTTAGGCAAGGCTTTAACTTACCTCTAGCCGGTTGTGTATTGTATTTTTTAATCACATAGTTTATTCATGATTGTTCGTTCATACTCCTCAGCTTGTGTCATTAAGTTATAGATCATTTCACATGGTGTATTTGGGCTTTATAATCATTACTTATTGTTATTTCTGGATTGAGTTATCCACCCTGACCTTAGCATTTGGGCTTCCTATTTAGATATCCCAATTTCGCCTTGTTCTTCAATTCGAAGTTGGCTCTCCGGCTGAAGCTAGCGATAGAGCCCATCATGTGTACTTTGTTTTTGCTGGGGCTTTTCTGTTGTATATACCGGCACCTATTTTAACTAGTGAGCATACAACTCAAGTCTTCCCGATTTAGACAGGATTTGCTTGTATATGTACTCTGAAACTATGTAGGCCTTTTTTCCGAAAAACAAATACTAGACTTAGCAGGCATTTTATTTGTTTAGTTCACTGCTTGTTAGCTTATGAATAGTTCTGACTGTTCACTGAGATTTTGACTCACTCAAAAAGTTCACTTCTACAGTCAAAATTTAGCGATTATTTGCCTGTGTAGAAATTTTGCAATAAACTTTGTTTTTGTCTGTAAGTAGTCCGACACATCCCTCTTATGCCTTAGAAAACTACTCAATGTTTAAAATCGCTGAATTACTAATGTAAGGTTAGCTAACATCCCATTGTGTTGGATCGTATTCGCATATGTTATAATGAACTCAAATTTTGTCCGTTCGGTGAAAGTGAGGCCTTCCGCTTACTGAGTCCTTATTAATTATTTGACATTAAGCATAATATGATGTATGATACAAGGTGTATTTTTCCCCCCACAAATATGGAGAGTTATTGTTGCTTACGTTTATCATCAAATATCTTTGGAAACATTCTTCATAAAGTGCGTCGGTGGCACAGCCATAGAATGCTCACCAACCACGCATGTGGTCCCGGGTTCGATCCTTGGTAGAAGCATTCCTTTGCGTCGCTAAGCCGGTAATGTCTGGTAAAGAGAGAAGGTTGGACATGAGACTAGTAACCCAATCCTATAAAAATAAACACCACTGCTACTGAAACTTCAAAGCTCTAGCTTGAAGCAATATGTTCCATTAGGAATGTGAAGGGATAGAAAAAATTCTTCATAAAGTAATATCAAGGCTCCAACAAACACCGTCTTTTTACAAACGCAGTTAATAGCGAATCAATTTTCCTTTTTATGACCATCATGGATAAGCACTGGCTTTAACTGAAACCTGAGAACAGAAACGTATTTATCTACTCCGTTGAATGACGCTATTCTCTAGTTATAGGGTATATTCCATTTAGCTAACTTAAGCATCTTATGATATTCATTCAAAAGATTGGTTTTCTAAGGCTGATCGGTTACTAACAAAAAAGATGTATTGTCACAAGGATGGTTGCTAATATTGGTAAATGCGTAAAAGTTGAATGGGGTTAGGGTGTTAGGGTTACATAGTGACCTGTATAGTTTAGTGAATGAGTTGCAATCAGAATGCATACACAAACGAAGAAAATGTAATATTGAATAAAATCTCGAAAAAAGAGAAGGGTTATAAAGAGTTAAAGGAACGAAAGCATCTTGACGGCTAGAGTCTCAGTAATGCAATACTCTCCCTAACGCCTCTATTCTTCCGAACCGCAACTTAGTGTTATATTTTTTTTGTTTTTATGGACATCTTGATTACTACTCATCTACCACATTATTTATCTCATTGTGTAACCCTGTCATCCTTATTCAACTTCCTTTATGTATTGATCAATACTAGTAACTATTTTTTTGCATTTTTTCCTTTCTGAACGAAACACAGGACTTCAGGATATAAGTATAAACTTGGGCACTGTGGTAGAGTATAACTCCATTAGGGATACGATTTTATTTTGATAAATCAAACACAGTGTTGTACAGTTATATTAACTGATGACGTTTCGAGCACAAACTATTGCTCATAATCATGTCAAGTAACTCACATAACTTTTTTCTTTTATTTATATACATGTGTGGAATGGATTAGATATTGGGTTAAAAACCAGGGTGAGATAGTGTCCATTCAGAAATAATAGTACGAGTGTTATTGATCCATTACAATTATATGGGAATACGAATGTTTTATATGAGTGTTTTTTTATAGTCATAATACGTTACTTGTTAGAATGTTTTGATGTATTTGAATTGAAATAGAATTTTAAGATTGTTTATTATCGTATAAAACATTCGTATTCCCACATAATTGTAATGGATCAATAACACTCGTACTATTATTTCTGAATGGACATTATCTCACCCTGGTTTTTAACCAATATCTAATCCATTCCACACATGTATATAAATAAAAGAAAAAGTTATGTGAGTTACTTGATATGATTATGAGTGGCAATAGTTTGTGCTCGAAACGTCATCAGTTAATATAACTGTACAACACTGTGTTTGATTTATCAAAATAAAATCTTATCCATAATCAGGACTTCAGGACTTGAAGTTTTAGTAGCGGTGGTGTTATTTTCATAGGACAGGTTTGTTAGTCTTAAAACTAAGAATTTTTGTCATTTTAAGGATGCAAATTTACCATAGTCTAGCTCAGGACGACAATAAAACTGAGGTTTCGCAGTTTAGATATCAGTTTGGGGATGTTAAAAAGCTGGTTTGTCACTTTTCAAATGGAAAATGTAATGTCGTAATTACTGCTGCTTTAGGTGCAGCTTGACAGTATAAATGAAATTTCTTAGATATCCTGATCACTTCATTTGTCTGGATAGTTGCATTAGTCCAGACATTTTAGTGAATGATTGGAGTTTCAGATCTGATTTAGATTGGGAGAACTGTATAGTCAGTGTAGCTGAGTATTCTAACCACATGTGCACTCTATCTTTCTGAAAACAATGCTTACTCAGTAGACGAAGAAATTTTAACGCAGATACTTTGTATTGGTATATAATTTATAGAAATCAAGATGCCGATAGATTATTTAATAACAGCACAAGTGAAGAAACATGTAAACTTACAGGTTCTTGGTAATTACTATAGATAATGTAGCTCAAAATTGAAAGCAGCAAATAAGATACATTAACGTTTTCTGCCACACTTTCAACGCTATATAATTCTGTATTATTATTCCTATTGTTTTTTTGTCCTTTAGTACTTCACCCAACAATATTTGTATCATAACAATCGTTTTTTATATCTCAACTGTCTAATTTTTTATCTCTCTGATGATGTAAACTTGGTGACATGAAAACATTTAATCATTGTTTTGCATCCTACATTATACGTAACTAATTATTTGGCGACAGGAAAAGTAGTGAAGAATACGATTTATTATCTTAAAGAGGATGAAATGAAGCAGCGGTCGACCATTCTTGTTTTTGTACTATTCACATAACTAATATAGATTCCTAATGTAAACTTTGTTATTTATTGATTTGTTTTAAATAGTCTATGGGTGCAAAAATAAATAGAATTCAATCATGTGTCGACTAATCTTCTGTTATTTCCTAATTAGTGGTTTTTGGTTTACCTGACCTGATCCAAAAAACTACCGAAATTTACGGTTCCAAGTATTAACATAGTTTTCATTTTATATCAGTTTAAATATTAAACAAAGAAAATAGTGATTTCTTCTATAGATTTTTTCTCTGCAATTTCTTTTTTGGATATACCATGTTTTTCTTTCATTTTGCTTTCTTTTTTCGTTGTTGTTGAAAGGTCAACGAATCAAGTGTTATAGTTGCAGTTCTGTGCAAGACAGCCATTGTAATGATCCATTCCCCAAGCAACCAACACAGGCAAAATCATTTCCATTGGTTGACTGTAATGATTATTGCTTTAAATGGGCCTTTCAAAGTCCAGGTAAATAAGTGAAGCTTTTGTTCTGATTGGGAGATTTATGCTTGTTTTTAAAATTACACAATATATATATATATAATCGTACATGTAGTAGTTTTGATAGCCATCTTGATTGTAATAGATTGCATATTAATCGGTAATTATCCCTATAATGTTGACAGCTGTTAAATTAGAGATCCAGGTGATATACACGGTTTTTTGCGAAGTTCTTTTCTCCATACGAAATGTCTTTATTATTAGTATTCACCTTACTACTTAACCTAAGGCATATTTAAATGGGATATTGTTAAACACAATCAGAACTTCGAATAGTGCGGTGAATGAAGAGGTTTTTTGTAGCTCAAATCAGTAAGGTGTACGTAGATTTCTTCAAATATTATCACATTCCATATTGGTCAGTTTTCATCAATCCATGCAATGTGTTCCCTCATTAATACTAAAAGCAATTGTAAAAATCCAGATCAGTAACAAACTCCTTACCTAAATATTCTAACATAGGTGGTCACCATTTTACAATGTTTATGTGTACCATTGCACTATTAATGGGGCAATGCCAATAGAGTACTTTATGCAAACTGTTGAGAATTTTTGATTGGACAATAGTCAGCAACTAGTGTAATGTGTCTAGTCCTATCTTTGGTGCAGACTGAATTCTATCAGTAAGGTTTGGTTTGCAATGTGGTCACCATTCTAGGTAGCTCACCGTTACGGTACACTGTGAATTGTTGGTATTAGATGGTTGGAAGGAATTGGCAGGAAGCCTTGCACCTAGTTTTCATGCTAGTTGACACTCACCAGTCAGCAAGGCGTGTCTGCAACGTTGAAGGAACCCATAACCTTTCTGATATTCGAACCCGCGTCACCCAGTGCTGCAGTCAGAGGTGTTACCACTGAATTGTTCAAGCTGTATTGGATGTTTTTGATTGGACACTAGTAGCTAGTGTGATGTGTCTAGTCCTTTGTTTGGTGCAGACTGAATTCTATCAGTCAAATTCGAATCTGAGAAGGGACATGAATGTTCCTTCAAGGCTGCAGATATACCTTGCTGACGGGTGAGTGTCAACTAGCACGAAACCTAGGTCCAAGGCGTCCTGTGGTTTATTGCCTCCAACCATCTAATACTTTTGAGAATTGTTGGATAATATCATTAAATATAATTTGTTATCGTAGTACATTTTATCGTCAGTATTTCTTTTTGTTGTTGTTTTTTCTTCATCTTATTTGTTGTTTTAGATGGGCAAAAACATCTAATACGTAATTGTTCAACAAATTTAAATATTAAAATGGAAAAGTATTTAGTGTGTATTGCTGAATCAAGATCATCAGTCGGGTATCTTTGTTTCTGTAATAAAGATGGATGTAATTCAAGTAGTCGAATAAAACACTCCTATTATTATGTAACTTATATAATGCTTACACTTCTTATTAATTCAGTATATCAATTCAAGCATGTATTATTACTATGTTAATCAATAATAATGAAATCATATTCATAAAGACAACCTGATCAGTATTATATATATGCATACTACTGTTTACCAAAGATCAAATATGCAGAAATGAAGTGTTCAGCGCATACGAATTTCTTTCTAAATGACACCAGAATTACAGTCTACTGAGTGCATTTAAGTAGTAAAAACCTGATCATACATAGTTGTTTATCAGTACAGGTATATTCTTCCCTATTAATATGTATATGTTTTGTTAAAGACAGATGTCAACTTTTGTTATTTATAAATTTTAAGGTTTATTGCATACAGATGTTATTTAGTTTCTTGATAAGAGTTGTCGATACACTCTATAAGGACTTTCGTCTTCTTCAATTTACACTACTCTATATTTATCATCTTTATTTAACTTATAACTGACTTCAGGTTAACATAGTTATTATAAATATTTATATGTATTCTATTTTCAACTATCAACATTCGCATTTAAGAAGAGACTAGTGATTCATCATTTCTCACGTTTTTATTCAAGATTTCCGCTATATATACATACACATACTTACAGGTAATTATAGACATTTCCATTTATATATCAAAGTATTACTCAGAGAAACAGACAGAATTTGTCAACACACATTGACATAAAATTACTGTACAAAAAGGAGTAAGTTGTACATCAAAACATTGAAACGTCTTCCAAGCGTCATTTTTGTCAACCATAATTTTCATACATTTATTCCCCTTAATGAATTTGAACAATGCAAGTCTAAAGGGAACAAATGCTTTAAACAGTGCCATCACCAGGCTTCTTCTCGACACGGGTCATGAGGTGGACGTTGAAAAGTCGTTCAAAATTATCAATAAGCAAAATAACCATAATTTTCTCTAACATATATACAAATGATGACAATCATATTAAGGATATTTTGTGAACTGATCATGAACTGCTTTTCTCTCAATTAGATCAAACTCAGTATAACAAAATCTATCTCTGTAAAGATGTTCCTTATTATTATTATTACTAATTTACCTAAAAAACCTTTATGTACACAGAAATCCTTTATACATTTTTAGCAGATTATATGAAAACCGGACTTGGGTTTTAGTATTTTTTTTCTTTCTTTTCTATAACATGTTATACAATCAAAAACCAATCGATTTTGTATGAAACTCTTATTTATAAACCTGAAAATATAAAAAGGCATTAAAAGCCATACTGTTCAATAATTTTAACCCAACGCTGTTATAACGTCTTCGGTATTTTTATGTAAAACCTTTTGTGATGCATATTTCTGATCGTGGAAATGGTCCAATTGGATACAAAATACGTGGTTTCATAGAAGAATGTTCAGTGTATGTGTTTGGCGGTTTTGGGTTTAGTTCTCGTGGGTGAATGCTGGCACTAAATAGCCATATGGTGTTCCGTATTTCTTAATAATCCTGTAATTCATTTTGGTTCATGAAGAAATGCAATTTTAGAATAAATTAGATCCTCAGAAAACTGGACACCCGGGCAATGTCCTACTGTACACTGTTGTAGTTCAGCTACAAGATAGATTTCCCCAAGTTGTAGTGAAAAATCATGACCAATGTAGTTCATCAAATAGGTTGTAAGAAAAAGTATTAAATTACAGAAGTTTAGTTCATTAATGCTCAGTTCACAATCTGGGACTGAACCTTGGTAGAATTGAGGCTGTACACTTTCAAACCATTCCGAACTAAAATAAACCATCTGTCTACTGCTTTTCTTGCTGTCTGCCAGTTTAATAGCCGGTATTGGCTTCAGACGAAATTTATTTTGGAAGTAATCAAGTTCTCATAGACTGAATATCTGAATGTTCAGGTAATGACCAGGCTGTCTGTAACACAAAAGATAACTTTTATACCTAAAATTTTATGTACGTCAAAATGTTATTCTTATGTGTACAGAAATATTTCCTATTAAAAGACAGTTATTATGTGTCTTAGTAAACAAATAAAGTATAATTATATTTCAATAGTTTACACACAATGATAAGTTTTGTTATTGGCAATATTTCGAGCAAAATTACTGCCCGTGTTCACACCACTTAGTAAACAGTTTAAATAATAATATTGTTGGTTCAAATGAAAAAGTTTAATGCATTTTACAACTTTATCTTTTGTCTTATGACGTTGAGATTGATGTTATTTAATTGAAAGCAATTTTCCCACGCTAAGTATATATACGATTAGAAAGCAGAATGCTCATCCGAGCGGGAAGGGGAATACCATTTTAAATAAGAAAATTCAATAATAATCCTCAAAGTCCCAATATTTTATTATTTTTAGAATTCTAGACTAATAAAAAGTAAAGGTCAGTATCAGAAATTTAAATAAGGGACAGCAATATTGATTATTGGTTCAGGTTGAAGAGTGCAGTTAATAAATCAAATTATGACTGACTGACTTAACAACATAGAACTTCGCGAGAGCGCTTAATTTATAATTGGGAAGAAATACAAAGTGCAAAAGCAGTTCAGTCAGACTATCCTGCAAGAGAAAGAACATGAGTTAGTGAAATTTGGTGAACATTTTCATAATATGAAAGAGGACAAAACAGCATATATTTTTGCCTTTTGCAGACCATTTCGGAGCATTGTCTTCAACCACTGATTTCCAAGTAACTTGAGGACCTTAACTATGCAGTCTACACTCTTCTTCGGGGCTCAGGCCAGCAGCCAATGACTTTACGGAGTGTGTACTCATCAAGTCATGCGGTTGAACTTTTGCTTGCAAACCTCTGTTCTTTTTATATTACCTACCTTCAACAGCCGTATCACGCAATCACAGATTTAAATAAAGTAAAATTACTGCGCAGCACACATGCGTTTTAATAATTACCAGGATATCACATCAGTGCCAAAGATGACGCAAGTTGTAAAAGTCAAACTATCATTCTCTATATGCACTGTGATTTCGTCAATGATCAGTTGACCCGGAGCACAACTTTTAAACAAGTCACTTAGTCGTTACTTTCAACCACTACCCTTCCTACGCTTAAATTAGGTGTCAGTGAAGATCAGTCTTGTATCATCAATATCCTATATGTGACGCAGGGGAATAGCGAGCCAAATTCACTTGGATGTTTTGCACAGGATGTGCAGAATATTGAATTTATGCCATTGTTTTCACCTACAACTATACCATCTGCATACTCTAGATCAAAAAGACTATTAACTATTTACACATCATTCCATGAAACAGTGAAGTTGACAAGTAACACCAGTCACTAAATATATAATGAAATAAATTGGAACAATGACAGTAATGTTCGCAACAGGCAGTACTGGTCATCTTTACCTTTGATGACAACTGCCTGTAAGCTCCTACAAGTCTGCAAGATTTGAGTTAGAGCATATTCATCAGGATAACGTATCTGATCATTTTACTTTTAGCAGAACGGTAAGCAGATTTTGACGAATTTCTTTCTTTGCTTTGTCAGAACTGCAGTCATTGGGTGAGTGATCAGATCTTTCCTTATTCTTACAGATTCATTCAACCGGTAAGCTGAATTCACTTAAACAGTGGGATTTTCTCTTTGAAGCCTCCTACACCACCAAGTCTCTGACAAACGGATAAAAAACCTTCTGACTTTCATACAGTGAATTTTAAAGACCCACCGTGTTGTCTAACTGCAGTTGAGTAAATGACTGTACGTGCTTTTAGAATACTTGTCTCACAGATACACGATATGTGCAAGTTCTAAGATACCAGAGTTATGACTGTTGAATGTGCTCTCCGATTTTCGTAAGTTTAGAACATTTAAAGCTCCTTTGAGAAGCCAGCAGTGTGATTTCAAAAGACTTGGAAAAACATTCTTGCGAATAAAGTTGCGTGAGAGAGAGAGAGAAAAGGTGAATAAACTGTCTAAGGAATAGTATTAGTGGCGAAGGAAAGTAAGAAGGTGGAAAAGATGGGCAATGAAAAGCGCATTTACCGTTAAATATGTAAGTGGCTACTAACTCGTGGCCATTCATTAATTAAACTTTGATTATTACTTGAAGTACACGAGAAATTAAAAAAAACAGGGTTAGTTCAGCGTGACTGCAGAATCCAGGAATTAGCCTGTCTTAAATGATCTATTACTGTTGTTCCCAGCTGTGTTGAAGTGTTCAGTCTATCTGAACAGGATTCTTCTGGTGTTTTGAATTAATGGTTGATGGATACTGGTTATAAAGCTAAAAACTTACTATTCAGAGAAATTTGGTTCATTGTTTTTAAGATGTCAGCTCAGTATTAACAATTTCTGTGACATCTTTCTATCCTCCCTTCTCGATTAGTAAGTTGTTTCATAGTTTGATGTATTTGACACAAAACCTCAAAAAGCGATGCTCTTGTCACTTATGAAAATGGTGTGAGCAACACAGAACAGCATTTAGAGAGTTAAGTAATACATTTTATAAACATATACTGGGAACAAGCTGGCGAGAACTGACTACTAATTAGGTACCTGCTGGTCATTGTTATTTGTCATTGATTTATTGTACATATGTAAAATTTATATTCTGTAAACAGTGAATAAGAAGAAGCCTTCTTTTAAAACTACCTTCAATTATGATAATATGGAAGAAATGCTGCACCGGAAAGCACCTATATAGCCACAAAGATATTTTCTTATCGACGATTTACAGCAATAAGGAAACGACACAATGACTTCACACAATAATATACAGACTAAAAGACCCGACAGCAAAAGAAGACATGGTCTACACTACCTACAAAATAAATCTCACGGACTGTTATAGACGGTTCGACAATCATTCCAAGAATTCTTCGTCAGGTTCTACATTTATATATACACATAATAGTGAATGAATTAGTGTTATTAACAACATTAATGTTTAAATAACAGAGCCAATAATAATATCAATAGATTACAGTTCAATAGCATCAACATAACAATGAACTGAATGTCAGAAGAATTAGTAAAGATAATACTACAAATTCATGAATTTGTAGTCTCTACTGAAGGCTAACCAGGGCAGTAGTGGCGGCTGGCTGCACTTACTTCTTTTGCACACAAAGTACTTGTCGTTTCACGCGAATCGCGATAGCCTCTGCTATTTGGAGCATGCAGTACCTGGATATTTTTGGCAGTTTATTTGGAACCCGGTAGATGATAGAGAAGGGTTCTTCAATACTGGCTTTGTGGTTGGTTTGGACCAGATGGTCTAATATCGAACTGTTCAAGGTTTTTGCTATACCTTTAATTTGCCACACCGGGAGATGTTATACATCGAATTTATCAACTAATAAAGAATAAACCATATGGTGAAAAAGTCAAATTCTAGGCAGATGAAAACTATCAGTATTAGTGCACAGTAACCATCAGTCATTCCAAAGGTTGTCAGAAGCACAAGTGAGCTTCAAAATGAAGTTTTCGGTGAAGACGTTGCCTAGATACAGTGAAAGCTTTGCAATTAGATCACCTAACTCAGAGAACTCAACCCCCGCGAACTGTCGCCAACTACACTTACCCCTTTACGTGCGAGTGCAAAACCGCTTACACTGGATGCCTAGTAAAAGGTGTTTTCAGATGTGTGTATGGTTATATTCATACAGAATCCGCCAGCAGAAAAGGCAAGAATTTTCAGTGGTCATTGAGCAAACACGGAATATGAAACTTTTGTTTTAAAAATCATCCATAATAAATAATTTATAAGTGAACAACTGGCTGATTCACTAAACAGTTAGTTTTACGGGCTCAAAAAGAAGCATTTTTCAGTCTCCCCTTACCTTAACGAAATGTCATTTCTTCTGCATTGTTTTAATAATATTTTTATAAGGTCATCATTTTTATACTCTTCATCGTTTGCACTTCTTCCGACGTTTCATGTTAGTGATAAATATTTTAATGGCATCTGAACTTACTCCCATATTCCCTACTCCCTTAGCAATGAATATCTGAATTTCTACAGCCTTTATTCCATTGTTCGGTTGAGAAGTTTCGTTTAATTCATCTATATGTAGTTGATCTCAAAAGTCACTCTGATAACCTTAATCACTAAGCTGTTTTAACTTTAATTTAATAATAGGCAAGGGTGTACAAAGGGCGGTTAGTTTCTCAATGAGTATTATTCATTAGACACTGTGTCTTTTCAGACTTCTTCAGGTCTGCCATCTTTTTGACTCTACACAAACTTTTAAAATGTATGTTATCTTTCGTTTATTGTTTCTGAAATGAGGGAAATTAGTTCCTGGGACATTAACATTACTTTTCAGTAACAATAATTAGGTTAAAGTCAAAGTTCATTGTAAACTGACTAAGGCTGTGAAAACATGTTTTGGTCTTGTGAAGAATTGTTGATGAACACTAGCGAAATTATCTGAATAAAGTATTTACTGAAATATCTTAATAATAATAAGCCAATGTGTTTAATGTGCCTTTATGACCTAATGAGTAATGCTGGAGCATTGGTGGTTCAATGGAAGAAAACTTGCCACTGTGCACGTGATCTCAGTTTAATTACTGAGCAACATACTCATAAACTTCGCTTAGCTGTTAGTGAGCCTGGTAATGAGGAAAGGTTGAAAGTCAGGTAAGTAGCTACACCCTGAAAAAAGAACACCACTTCTACTTAAACTTCAGTGCTCAAGCTGATGCCCTATGTTCCGCTAGACAGACAGGGGGAGTGCAAATAAGGATTTCATAAAGTCTGAGTATCTTACTAATGAATAGATGTATAAATGGTAGCTCTTCAAGGGCGAAACTAACAGAATATATAAGAAATTGGCACAAATATAGAATAGTCAGAGACAATTGTATCATCTTCACTGGTTAAGTTATACTTATGCAACGACAGAAGACAAGGGCCAGGCAACAGATCGTTTATTGAGGAAATCAAGAGATATTTATATATTTTTATGTACATTATCATGGGTTAGTGTTAGTGGACAAACAGAGTCTTCTTATTGGTTGTTTTGTCGCTGGAAGTTAATCTGTCATCTCTTTGTGGCCGTTTCTTGAAGTTCAGATTGTCTATCAGCAAATTGTTTCAGCCTACGCAAAGTCTACTGTGATTGGTTGTTTAGTTGGTCTTTGCTCTTGTTTTTCTCATGACCAATAGTTGGAACGTAAATATTGACGTAAAATGCTGTCTACAAATTTCGGCTAGCAGAGAGCACTCACCACACTTACTTCTTATTCGTTGATTTTCCCAAGGTTTCGGCAAGAAAGAAATTTGAATGCTAAGCATTTTGTAATCACTGTTCGCATTAAAATAAGATAAAATCTGTATGTCCTACTTTAGCCTACAAAGTGGAGTTCCCTATTAAAATAATCGCCATAATGCTTTTTGGAATTTTAAGCTGCTTTGGAGCCTAGATATTGGTTATATGACACACTTAGAAATGTTTATAGACACTGATACTATATTTTAACCTCACATTCCTAATAGTTACTAGGAAAGAAATGCTATCCAAGTGTAAATATTTTTACGAACAGTACTGTGCTTTTGCTAAACTTTGACTACTGGACAAATTTTTCTGTACATGAAGTCCATTTAGTTGAATGTATCGAAATTTTTATGGACTATTCTCTAAGTTCAACAATAGCGTCCTAGCAGTGCGAACGCTTCAATGACCTTGAAAGCTTGCTAGTCGTTGGTTGAGGAAACTTACCATTATTCTAGCGCGAAAATGAACGGTGTTCATCTGCTTGGATGCAAATTTCACCCAGATCACGTACTTCAACACTGCCTGGATAATGGATTGATTGGACGTTCTCGTATATGTAGCTGTGGTGCTTCAATGAACCTGCAACCATATTTCCAGGTCATTGATGGATATATATTTAGATGTACAGAGTGTAGGAAACGAATAAGTGTTCGCACTGATAAGTGAAACTCTCAGTTAAATGTCTTCTATAAACTTTCTTCGAAAAATCGAAACTTTCCCTGACGAATAAACTGTTTCTTTGCCATTACTGGATTTTGAAGTCCGGTGTGAGGTCAACTGCCGCTCAAACAGATAATATATTGACGTCTACTGTGCAATGGTTCCAATTTTGTCGAGATTTGCGTCATGGAAAATGAAAAGTATTACACAAGTGTTGGAAGGAGTCTGTGCTGTCGTTCATGTCGACGAAACGGTCCTTATGAAGAAGAAATACAATTGGGGACGTGCTAGAGCAAATAACTTTTGGGTTCTGGGAATTTACGACACTGAATTCGGATTTATTGAACTTATTCCAGATAGGAGTGCTGACACTCTTCTCCCTATTATTCAGAGACTCGTTTTGCCAGGTGCTACCATTCACACGGATGAATGGGCAGCACATAACGATTATCCGATTTGCGATATGTACACCACCGAGTTAACCACTGGGATGACTTCGTCGTGCCCAGAACCGGTACTCATACTACTTCAATAGAAGGTTTCTGGGGAAGACTATAAAGTAGAATAACAGCTATAAACGGCCCTCAAAATCATGTTATTTTTTAGTCACGTAGATAAATATATGCATAGAAATTGGTTTACTTTAAAAGCTAACACTCCCCATTATAATGGGACATCTTTTTATCTCATATTAGACGAAAATATCCTGTTTAATGTTTTTTTCATGTTTTTTTATGTATATATGCGTAATTTTTTATGCAAAAATCCTCCATTTTTCTGATTAGTAGACTCAAGGTCATCCGTGCGCTCGCATCCCTCGGGACACTACTGTAGAGCTTTGCCTCTGAAGTTAGCTCCATACATCAAATGAAAGAATTGCACTTCCAATTCATAAATCTAATAATAATAATAATAACAGCCTTATTTTGAACAACATGTTTATGTACAGTATAGAATTCTCAAGTAAAACAGTAATCTACAGTGTAAAATTTGACAGAATTCTGTCCTATTTGAAACATGTTCTTACCCGCATTTTATTTTCCATCAAAATATATATGTTGAAAGCCATCCAAAAAAACACGCACATGAGTTCTCTAAGCATGCAAATAAGAGGTTAAAACAAAAAAGAAAATAACTGAGTAAAACCTGGACGTATTGTGCTCTGTGGAAAGTTAGGTTTTAAGTAGGCCACCTTGTAATGACAGAAGACGAGCTGGATAACAGAATGTTTATTCGGAATTTGATATATCTCTCTATATATACGGAAATTATGTACACCTTATGTGAAAATCGTTATTTGCACAGATTGTACGTGTTGTTTATTTCCACTGTTTCTCCGCAATAGTGATTCATTTGCTTGCTCTCTTTGACGTCATATCTATTCTCTGCTAATTGATATTTTTTGCGCTGACGAACATCTCCTTATGTGTACTACTCATAATTTGAGTCAGTAGTACGCACCACAATGTGGCATGAAAATGCCTTTGTTATGCATTTCCGAAGTTATAATCAATTAGGTGAGTATTTCAAATAGCAGACTATAGAAACAAAAATTATTGTATAAATGTTTTAACCATTCAATTTTTTTGTTATTGAATGATTTATTGTTTTATGTCTTAAATCTGTTCAAATAATAAAATTATGGTAAACAGTCCATTTCCTTAATCTAGACATCTGTTTCAAGTTCTTTAGTTCACTTTAGCTGAGTAAAATTAATAAAAAAGATTTAAGGGCAGAAATTTATTGACTTTATTGAAAAATAAATTTTTTTTCAAGAATGGACAGTATTTTCTTAAATGTGGTTTAAATACCCTGCTAAACTTACTTTTATGAGAAATAGAGTATAAATCATCCAAACGATCGCATTTTATGAAGGCAGAGAAAATAGACGTCGGGAGTTACCTTTTTACAAAATACTTTGAAGTGGTTATTTTTAATTACGAAGAATTTTTTAAAAAAAGGCATAATTAAAGTGTATGAAAGTATTTGCAAGACTAGTGAAAAAACAGGCTTTTTTAAAATAACGTATTTTTAATTTAACCGCGTCATTTTACCAGACATTCTTTAGTCAAATAAAACAAATATGTGAATGTTTGTCGTTTAGAACACAAATGTCGTTCAATTAGGCAGGCAGATCATTTAGAGGAAAAAAAGGTGACTGCCTCATTAGAAAAACTTTACCTTGCAGCTATGAAAATCATTTCATCACCAACTTTCACCCTAGTTTACACGTTAAATTAAATATTTGAAATCTTTTGGGGCAGAATCATCATCACAGTAATAAGTAATCTGACTAAAACCTTGTTGAATTTTAGATTTCCTCTCTACGCCTTTAGTAAATGTTCAAATTGTTTAAATTCAATTAGCTCCGAGGTAAATTATTTTTTAAAATGACATTTCCCACAACTCTGATGTGAATAACTTTATATAAACCTAAAATATGAAGTTGGAGAAAGTTTATGTGTGTTATAACCATTAAAAGGTCTAAAATGGCAGCAGTTTTCTGCGAAGACCTTATAACTCATATCGGAATAGTACAGAATTAGCTGTGCATGCTGAGATTGTTACACAAAGTTGATTTTTATTTAATTATCTTGAGTTTTTAATGTCATTTTATTATTTTTTTAGGCATAAGAAAGCAGCAATAGTCATCAGCGTTAATGTTCGCGCTAAATTCATAATGGTTTCAAAACAATTAGTCCCTTTGATAAATTTGAATAAGGAATTAAGAAGACAAAACACTTATTAATGTCTGGTCACAAAATAAATATTAATAACTATTTCACAATTATTTCACATAACTCTAATTCAAGGTTATTGAACGTGGTGATGGAAGCACTTTGGATTAATCACACACAGCCTAAACTGTGTGTACAAAAATCAATAGACTACAATCTTCGCCTACCCTGGACTACATGACCTATCTAAATATGATTGGTCATTTGTATGTAATTTTGTTTTTTATTTAATTGAGTAATTTTCATGAACTTTATTTTATCATTGTTAACCATGTTAGTTGTAAAGCGGTTGTAAAGAAACTACGAAATGATACCATCATCCGCGAAATTTGTCTTCTTAATGCCTTATTCATAATGGATTTATCTATCATGTGATTAAAACAACTGTATTTAAAAGCAATTTTAAAATAAATTTTGTTCGCCGGTGGCACAGTGGTAGAATATTCACCAACCACGGATGTGGGGTTCCATCCCCAGCCGTCGCGCTCCTTTACCTCATTAAGTTAGTAATAAGATTAGGAAAGATGGAAGGTTGGGCCTAAGGCTGGAAAACTCGTTCCACAAAAATAAACACCACTGCTACTGAAACTTCAAAGCTCTGGCTTGAAGCCGTATGTTCCACTGGGAGCGTAAAGGAATAAAATAAAATAATAAATAGAATTAAAATAAATTGTAGAGAAAAGCAAGTTTGGTGATTCTTTTTCAAAGAAATAGCTGGACTGACCACTGTTTTGGAAAAGATAATGAACAACTTATTTTATACCTGATCAGATGACAGGAGTGTCAACTTTTAATCTAAAGAAGTGGACTCATATTTTTTAATGTTGTGTTTTGTTTTCTTTTGTGTTCCGAGTAGAATGTAGGGCTTCAGGCTTGATGTTTCAGTAGCAGTGATGTGTTTGCGGTGTAAGACAGCCTGCCCCACGGTCAACCTTATCTATTTAAATGTATAATAAAAACAACTAAGTTTAGTGAATAAGGAATATTCTTTTCATACATTTATTCCCCTTAATGAATTTGAAGAAAGCAAGAACTATAGTTTTAGCAGAATAAAGTGGTACCATCTTTTATTTCGTTGCCTTCTCGTCAGCTGCTTCAGGGTAAAGACATTATTAAATATATCTACAAAAACCATTTTAACATATTTGCACAGAGTTCATTTTAAACAAAAATCAATCGATCAATATACACATACACTAATATATATATATATATATATATATATATATTAAACACTAATCCAAACAATAATGATCATACACAATGGAAACCTTTCAGCATTACGCATTCAGATGAAAGAGAGATGAAAATATTCAGTTACCAGGGAAAAGAAAGACTGATAACTGTTTCTTTCTGAACGCACAAATCAGGTTTCAGGTGCTTGATAGAAATGGCCTCAGCACACTTGAGGAGGATTGAGCACTTTCGCCTATTGATAATTTTGAACGACTTTTCAACGTGCACCTCATGACCCGTGTCGAGGAGATGCCTGGCGATGGCACTGTTTAAACCATTTGTTCCCTTTAGACGTAAGCTTTTTGGTAAATGTTCAGAAAATCGTAGATATGCCCCTCTTTCTGTCCTTCCATTGTAATTGCTCCTGCAGATACATGTAAATTTGTATATACAGTTGGAGTTAACATGAGAAGGATATCTATCGATTTTTGATTGCACCAAAGAGCAATACTTCATCAGGTTCTGCTGTCACATGTCCATAATTAGTAACGAATCAATGTTGAGAACATTTCTGGACTAAGTAACATTGAGTTGATAATCTCAATAGATTGCAGTTCAAGAGCATCTTTAGCTGGAAGTATGCAGCAATATAACTAACTATAAACTGAATATGAGACAAACTAAGACAAATAATACAGAGTTTACGAATCCTAGATTATTCTGACTGTTGCTCTAAGGACTTAGTTTTCGTGCTCAGGAACATCCAACAGTGCGACTAAACAAAGATGTAGTCAAAACCACCGACAACTAGACATCGAAATCACCTGATCCAAACAGGCCATAAAGCCAATATGTTGAAGAATTCTTTTCTATCATTTATCAGTCACTGAACAGATTGCCATATTCTCAAATTTTACCAAAGCTTTTAACCTTTTTAATGTCACTAGATGGCAATTTTGTTTTAATTAGTGGAAATAAAATTTTCAAAGGTTATTCTTT
Organism: Trichobilharzia regenti; assembly: GCA_944472135.2. Taxonomy (NCBI): domain Eukaryota; kingdom Metazoa; phylum Platyhelminthes; class Trematoda; order Strigeidida; family Schistosomatidae; genus Trichobilharzia; species Trichobilharzia regenti. Next base: position 42,681,398 of record OX235265.1, on the reverse strand, counting down.
TCAGTTTTTCCACACTCAAGCGGGAATCCGTTTAATTGTTGAACACTGAAAATATTCAAGGCATAACTTTTATCTATCTGGATCAAATTATTTCAGTTGAAATGGAAAAACAGATGGTGAATTCTGTGCGGGAAAGACTGGTATATATCTAACAATAAAACAGTACTTTAAGTGGTATTCAATCACATATACAACTAGTTTCACAAATTAAGTTAGCCACCCACGACGAACATGATAAAATACTTTGGTAAAACTGTATGTTTCCAATGCGGAGGTGACTAGATTTTTAAAATTTTAGGTAGTTATGTCATTTTATATTCTACTTTTAATCTTTTCATCGTATAAATTATTAATTTATGTAAATGGTTCAGTCAATATTTTCAAATGCTTTTTAAATATTTTAATTATTTTTCTTTTTTAGATAAAGATATATGTATATAAAGGATTTTAGTGTACTAGCTACTTTAAATTCATGGAAACAAGTTTATTATCATTATTGCTGAACAATTAACTTCAAGGTGGAATTTGTATTAGACTGTACTCAATGAGTAGATTATAAAGTAGTTTAGAAATTATTCGCTCAACTGAAAATACATACATTCTTATTCATACAGATAACCTAAGGCTACTGGGAAAAAATACGGGAAATATTGACTGTACTGATAAATGACTGCAAAGTTGCTGTGGCACTAGATAGAGATTCTAGAAAGTATAGTTTACTATTTATTCTTGTAGTCTACGTTGTCTCACTGATGATATTCCTTGTTGTGGTGGAATATATCGAGCAACAGACAGTTGGCACCGAGAAGACTGATGTAGGTTGGATTAATAAAAAGACTCTGAAAGACTCTAAACTTCATGGGCAATTTATGTTTAGCGTCCCACAAAATCGAAGATCTACAGGTGAAAAACAACTAGTGTGTAGATCAGGCAGCGAAGACAGGATTTCAAGTGAACATAGAGAGGATAAAGGTGATTCTGATACCCAACAAACAACAAAAAACACCGGTAACGATCATCAGGAGAAATTTGGAGCAATTTATTTTTCCCACTTACAACCACAGAAAGCACAGATGAGAATGTCGAAACTAGGCAAGATCAGTTTGGGAAAGCATGACAGACTTGCATCACCCTGAAGTCAGTATGAAGATCTTTGCACTCAACATCAGGAAAAAGACTGGGTTTTAAACATTAATTTCAAGTCAGTGATTCCGCATGGTTCAATGACTTGGTGCGTCACGAGAGGCACTTTCAGCAGGTAGAAGTCTTTTACCAACAGCTCCCTTCTCTTTGTACTGAAAATCAGATGGTATATCTGCCAGAAATAATCAGCAAATAAAGAACCCCGATGAAAAACGAGCCAAGGACCTATCACCCAACAAATATGCGGAAGGAAATGGAGTGGAAATACACTGAGCGGATCTTTGAATGGCACCACACATCAGGACCTCGAGTGGAACTCAAATAATATGCGATTGGTTAGGTCCCTGAGTGTGACGTGGGGAGATCGTGTGAGAAGGAGATGAAAGCCCCCATGGAATAGGCTACATAGGACTGCAGAAAACAGGACGGAATGGACTCCTATGTCCCATTTGCAATACAAGGAAATAATAATTCTAATTTAATCGTGTAATGCTTTCGGATGAAATTATTCACTCAAATATTAGCATTTTAAAACAGATTTTTATGATGATTTGAGTTAATTCATGGATAATCCCCAACCAGGCATTAATGAAAACAAAACACGTAGATCAGCGAAGAGTCTCTTTTCGGCGAATTCATTTTCTTAGCTGTACAATTGCAAATATATACGTCTTATTTTGCATGCATGTGTACATTTAGTTTGTCAAACAAAAATACAATTGGTTATGCCTATTTTAACTAAACAGGTGAAGATTGGTAATTGGAGTTACGTAATACAAAATCAGTCAAGAAAATTAGGTGTTATTGAAATTAGGGTAGTAACAAAGGACTTCACGTGAACATAGATAAAACAGAGATAATGAAGATTCCTAGCCAACATCAACAACACCAACAGACCACAATAAGCATAAATGGGAAGAACCTGAAAGAAACAACCTCCTTCACCTACCTGGGAAGCATCGTCTCAACTACAGGCGGAACTGACGAGGACATCAAAGCCAGAATCGGAAAAGCAAGACAAGCTTTCATCACTCTCAAATCTGTGTGGAGGTCAACAGCAATCAGCATCAAAAATAAGATCCGGATTTTCAACTCCAATGTGAAGTCAGTGCTACTATACGGATCAGAGACTTGGCGAGTCATAAAGAGCATCTCAAACAAACTTCAAACCTTCATTAACAACTGTCTCCGCTCAATACTCAAGATCAGATGGCCAGAAAAGATCAGCAACAGGGATCTCTGGGAGCGAACCAATCAGGAACCGATTGTGAAACAAATAGGCAGAAAGAAATGGAGATGGATTGGCCATACGCTGAGGAAACCATCAAGTGACATCACTAGACAAGCCCTCGAGTGGAACCCGAAAGGGAGGCGGCGAGTTGGTCGTCCAAGGGTGACTTGGAGGAGGTCATGCGAGGAGGAGATGAAAGCATGTGGACAGACCTGGAGCAGGTGAAAAAGTTGTCAGAAAACCGAAGTCAATGGAGGTGCGCAGCTGAAGCCCTATGTTCCTCTAGGAACTAAAGGATACAATAATAAATAATAATAACATAGGTGATGAGTTGTCACAAACAGTTGTTAAAAGAAGTTATGTAATATTATGAATAGTTTGATGAGTGAGTTTTACTCAGGATGCACATAGGAATAAAGCAGATATTACGAAATTACGTAGGAGTTCTAAATTAATACAAGAATGATATGTATCCATTTATATATATTTATGTGTGTGTGTATGTTGGTCTCTCTTTCTGTTTGCTCTCTTAGTCTGTGACTATTTCACTTGTATGAACTTGTCTCCTTTAACAATGTATATTCCCCTTATATTATATGTAATATGAGTGTTTGTTGACAGTCCGTTGCTTGGTGACATATATCCATATATGTTGGTTGTTGACATGTCTGCTATATTTCGCTATGTATATATGGATCGATACTTCATTATAATTAGCCATTCATGTTAAGACTGTCTAATGATTGTTCACACCCTTGTCTGAACATTCATATATATTTCGCTCTCACAATTTGTGTGACTTACTTTGGTGTGATACCACTTTTGCATTCTCCTTGTGTTGAAAATAGAAGTATCATCGCAAAACTAGTGGTCTTCTGATTTCCGCCTTCTTGCGTCAGGACTATTAAATTCTCGACCAGTCCATAACCATAATTTGTCGACGAGTACATAACAATTTGGCGACGGGGAAAACTACTATTAACCACTCAGCAGCAGCAACATAACAAAGAATTATAACCAGATATGGAGATATGATACACCTTCCATTTACATTTAGAAGTTAAGCTTTACCAATGTTATTATTATTCCTTTAGGTTCCGAGTGTTACATACAGCTTCAACAACACATATCCACTTTTTACTATTCGCTGCCATCCTATTGAGCTGGGTCCATGATTAACCATAACATCTCATCTCCTCCTCACAAGACGATCTCCTTCATGCCAACCTCGCACCGACGGCCCACTTGTCGCTTCCCATTAGCGTTCAACTCCAGCAATGGCTTACATTGCGCGCGGTGTCATTCGATGGCCTCCTCAACGAATACCACACTCATCTCCATTTTCTTCTACATATTTGTCGAGCAACAGGCTCTTGGTTGATTTGTTCCCAGAGTTTCTTATCGCTAATTCACCAAGGCTTAGCATTTGATCTTCACTATGAAGCCAGCCAGTGAAAACGCCTGTTGACAAAAGTCTCCAATGGTCAGTTGGAAATCCTTTTCGTGACATGCAGTGCAACTTTCTGACTGGTATAGAAGAACTGACTGACTGACTTCACATTTGTGTTGAAAATCTGAATCTTGTTCTTTCAGCTGGGGCTAAGTGCATAAGAGTTCCCGACTGGTTTTAGGTTGATGAAGGCGTATCTTGCTTATCCGATTCTGCCTGACTTTGACATCCTCATCTGTCCCAGATGCCTGTGGTTGAAACACTAGCGCTACATAAGTGAAGGAAGTAACCTTTGTCAGATCTCTCCCGTTGAGATGGTGACTGATGCTGGTTGTTGTTGTTGTTGTTGCTGTTGCTTGGTTATCTTCGTCACCTCCATCTTATCTATGTTCACCTGGTTACCAATATTAACTAAATATGTTATGTTTTAAAAAACCACTGGATAAAATGCTTCAGTAAATATCATCTTTTCAAACAGAAGATGAGACATGTATGCAGCATCTTTTAGATAAACTTCATCCTGTACGTGACTATTATTCATTATTTCTTTACAGTTCATTTATTTAGCTATTTATACATTCTATTCATTAATGCATCTTTTACTTTATTATAGAAAGTTAAATCTTCACGTACTTTCAGATGAAATTGTTCATTTATATAATCGAACTAGCATAGAACACTTCTCATTCTTCAAAATTCAGATGACAAACTTTTAAATGGAGATAAACATTTTTTAGAATTTAGATAAAGCAATAAGAAGACGTAATTTATCTGCATTGTTAGTGTATTTATCCAAGACATTTCGAACAGCTTGATCACACACGGACTTGTCATAGGAATATATATGAAATTAATAAAGAGGTAAGAGGTGAGAAAATAGACTATTTAGGTCAAGTTAAAAGGACATATTCAAGGTCAAAATAACAATGAAGACCAATAAACCAAATAGTAAAGGTAATAATACATCTGCTATGGTATCAAAACAAAATTTACTAAGGAAAGTTTAATATGATGACGAATTGTTTTTGAACGCATAGAGGTGGTTTAAACTTTTTAATTGCCAGCTAGGGCTTCCACAAACTTTAGGATACGCCCTCCCCGAACACGTTTATATAGATAGGTTTAGAAGATCTGTTAACGTCAATTTTAAGTCCTGTCTCTATAATATGTTTCGCAACAGAGGAGCTAGGTCTCTTGTTCTCACCATTAATGGGTTCTGAAGATTCCATTTGTTTCTGGAGCCATTTAGGAATATGCTCTGAAGCCCTTACTTGCAGAGATCGATGAGTCCTCCCTATGTATGTGTCCACACACACATTCAAATTGGTAAATACAGTGGGGTGTGACATCATTTTTTGTATGTTCTAACAGCCAAGACGGATGTTATCGGCTTCACATTCGCAATTATTACGATATTAGCTGCATAAAAATTCTTTTTAACAGCAGCGTTCAGTCTTTGTCTAGTTATCAAGCTGCTATGATGCCTCATATAAGGTAGCTTGATGTACACGTCTTTCTTAGGGGCGAGTTGGAGAGTGGGTTTTGGTGTTCTGACTACTTTATATCTCCTGATGAACTGTCTAGGTAATTTTTATCAACCAGAGTTTGTGTCAACTTTCTTTCTTCATAATCAAGTGTGTCTTCAGTGCATATTCGTTGGATTCTACTGAAGAGGCACCTCGCTCACTAAGGCTCTTTTGTACCGAACATGGCAGAAACTATGGTAATTAAGATACTGTCCTGTCCAGGTAGGTTTTCTATAAATAGATCTTTTTATTGACCCATCAAGGCGTCGACTTAGCAATATGTTTAGGAAAGATAAACACTTATCTTCCTCTTCTACAAATGTAAGTGATATGCTATTCTGAACTTTATTCATTCGATTTAAAATTGAGGTGACAGAATAAGACTTATCATTGATAATTACAATATCATCTACATACCTTCTATAAAGTTGCACATTTTCGATCAGATTGTTCGAAATGTGTTGCGCAAATACATTACACGATTCAGACAAATTACGTCTTCTCATTACTTTATCTAAATTCATAAAGGGAACTAACTGTTTTAAATTTTTAGAATTATTATTTCTATACTAAGTCGCATCATCCTGGAGAGAATAAAGGATGCACTGGCTACAGAACTCCAGTTCACCCGAACAAGCTGGATTCAGAAAAGGCAAATCTTGTGCTGATTAAATTGCAACTCTACGCATCGTGGTCACAGAATAAAGCGTAGAATAGCAGTCAAACCTCTACCTCAACAGCTTCATTGGCTTCGAAAAGGCCTTCAACAGACAACGTTGACCGAGAAGTAATCTGGAAACTACTTCAGCACTACGGCGTACCTCAGGTCTTTATCAACCTCATTCAACAACTAACTCTATGATAATGTCTGTCATGTGTCAGGTGATCCACAACAGATAACTCAGAGAGGCATTCTAAGTGAATACAGGAGTAAGACAAGGCTGACTGACTATTATCACCGATGATATTTTTGATTTTGATGAACTGGGTTATGCGTCAGACTGTAGCAAGCGAGGAGTCAGGAATACATTGGACGACCAATAAGAAGACTCTAGAATATCTGGATTTCTCAGATGATATATGTCTCATGTCACACAGACTCAAAAACTTACAAGGGAAAGACAAAAAACTGGTAGAAGAGGCTAGCAGCGAGGACGGTACTTCCAGCAAACATAGAGAAGATGAAAGTGATGAAGATAACAAGCGACAGCAACAAAAACCAGCATCAATCACTACCAGTGGAAGAGATTTTACAGAGTTGAATTCCCTCACTTATCTAGAAAGTATCGTTCCAACTGCAGGCGACAACTCAGATGAACATGTCAGATCCAGGATAAGAAAGGCAAGATACACCTTCATCAATCTGAAATCAGATTAGAAATTTTCTGCACTCCGCAGCATAAACAACAAAATTTGGATTCTCAGCACAAATGAGAAGCCAGTCAGTGCTTCTATACGGGTCAGAAACTTGTACTGCACTGGCTCTGTACTCAAGATGAAATGACCAGCCGGCCACTAGGAATTACCAACAAGAAACTCTGGCTGGGAAAGAAACAACCAAGAGCCGACTGCTCAGCCGATATGTAGAAGCAAAAGGAGGTGAATCGGTCATACGTTGAGGAGGCTGTCGAATGATACTGCGCACCAGGCCCTCGAGTGGAGTTCAAATGGGAAGCGACGAGTGGGTCATCCTGGGGTGGCATAGAGGAGATCGTATAAGGAAGAGATGAAAGATAATGGGCAGTCCTGTGAGCAGGTGAAGAGTACGGTGGAAAACAGAACAAAGTGGACATGTGTTGTTGAAGCCGTATGTTCCAGTCGAAAGGCAAGGGAATAATAATAAGGTAATACTAATTTCTATTTGTCAGTAAATGTAGAAATTGAGAAAGACTCAGCAAAGAATAATCTTTTCCACAACTTCCTCATCTGACCACTACAGTTATACATCCATAATAATATTTGAAGTATAACTGTTATTCAAAACACATTTCTCTGCTCTAACGTTACAATCATGAGTGGTCGCGGCAAAGGTGGAAAGTCTCGTGCGAAGGCAAAGACCCGGTCTGCTCGTGCTGGTCTTCAGTTCCCAGTGGGTCGTGTTCATCGTCTTCTGCGCAAGGGGAACTACGCTGAACGCGTCGGTGCTGGGGCTCCAGTCTATTTGGCAGCTGTTCTTGGATACTTGGCCGCTGAAGTTCTCGAATTAGCTGGCAATGCCACGCGCGACAACAAGAAGACCCGTATCATCCCTCGTCACTTGCAATTGTCCATCCGCAATGACGAGGAGTTGAACAAACTGCTCGGTGGTGTAACCATCGCCCAGGGTGGTGCCCTACCTAATATCCAGGCTGTGCTGCTGCCCAAGAAGACCGACAAAGTGAAGGCTTAAGACCTGTGTGTTTTGTGGCTTGGGAGCCAGAGAACGTGAAACCGGCCCTTTTTAGGGCCACTTGTGCGTCGGTGGCACAGTGGTTAGGACTCTCGCCGACCATGCACATGGTCCGAGGTTCGAGCCCACGCCGACGCACACCTGATATCTATGGTTGGCCTGCAAAATTTGGGCTACCGATATCCACGCTGAAAATTCCATACTTGTACCAAAAATACAATGTGGAATCAAGCTGTAATCAAAAATTAAAAAAAAATAAAAATAAAATTTAAAATGTTTTTCAAATAATATCGATTTGTGAAATTATGAAAATTTCTAGCTCAAGTGGATGATATTTAATTCATTGTGTTATCTACGGTGGCTAATTCAATTGAGAAGCTTTCGTCCTCCTTCTAGACAACGTCCCCCTTCAGCTCAGGTTTTGGAAAAAAAACAATGAACTTATTTGAATTCTCCATGAATGATGATATAATTGTGTCCATTGTGTTCATGGGTTCGAATTCGGAGGGATGTCAACTTTGACACATGCAATGTTTATTGCAGTTCATACAATTTATTTTGTAAATGGTATTAATTCTATCTTCTGTTTTTTTAGATCTTTTAGTTTGCACAATATCAAGTGTAATGATTTTTTCTTGGATCTGTGCTGTATCAATTTCAAATGGTTTTAATATTCTAGCTGTAATTTCGGAGATAGTTTTCATATATTATTATTTATTATTATTATATCCTTTAATTCCTTGAGGAACATAGGGCTTCAGCTGCCCAAGTCTCCATTGCCTTCGGTTTTCTGCCAACTTGTTCACCCCGCTCCAGGTCTGCCCACATGCTTTTATCTCCTCTTCACATCACCTCCTCCAAGCCACCCCATCCGCACTGACGACCAACTCGCCGCTTCCTACACGGTCGGGTTCCACTCGAGCAATGGCCTGGCGTGTGATGTCACTTGATGGTTTCCTCAGCGTATGGCCAGTCAATCCATCTCCATTTCTTCCTGCCTATTTGTTTCACAATCGGTTCCTGCTGAGTCGGTTCGCTCATTGCCAGAGATCCCTGTTGCTGATCTTTTCTGGGCGGACATCTGATCCTGAGTGATATTGAGCGAAAGCAGCTGTTAATGAAGGTCTGTAGTTTGTTTGAGATGCTCTTTATGACGCGCAATGTAAGTCTCTGATCCGTATAGTGAGTAGCACTGACTGAATTCACATTGGAGTTGAAAGTCCGGATGTTATTTTTGATTCTAAATGCTGGTGACCTCATCAATATATGGTAGAATGAATTTTTTGTAGTCTTTGTTGATGGTTTCTTGTTGTTGTTCGTCAAAGTGGACATCCCTCCGAATTCGAACCCATGAACACAAATTCGCCGTAAAGAAAAAACATTATATATATTCTATCGTATCAGTACCCGTGGGTAATAATGAACACCAGTTTGATTGGGATAATATAGAAATTTTAAAATAGAGGAAACATCAAAAAACGCCAGGGAATCCCTAGAAACTGGTACTCAATTGAATCAGCAATTTATAAACACAATACTATAGACCAAATTCACCAGCTAGTAAAAAGTCAATCACATGACAAGAAAGTTCAAATCCTAAACCAATAAAAACGATCAATAGAGACGTAAACGAACAACCAGTCACGACAAAGGAGGTTGTCAGAAGGAGACACAATTATATCATCATTCATGGAGAATTCAAATAAGTTCATTGTTTTTTTTACCAAAACCTGAGCTGAAGGGGGACGTTGTTCTAGAAGGAGGACGAAAGCTTCTCAAATGAATTACCACCTTAGAGAACACAACGAATTCAGTAATGTCGAGTTGTCTCGATCAACAGAATCACATTATGTGTAAGTGATGTGACACTTTGTTTTAACTGACCATGTCGATACTGAACATAAAGTTAATGTTTTCTAGGCGTTTAAAATTGTATATCATACTCCGATTGACCTTAGTTTTACCTTATGAGGTTGTCTCCGAATATGCCTACAGCTGTCAGAATCCACGTGAAGAAGCCAAACTTATATCTTTAGACAGAGTTCTTATGAACAATTTCTTTGTCGAGACCATCGATATTTTGTTTCCCCTTACCCTTGAACGTTTTCCACACTATTATTGTTTTAACTGGTGGATGGTGACTAGCAGTGGGATTCAGGATGCGCACTTCGTCCTATTTGACTCGTCAACTGGGTGTACTTGCTCTCCGCAGTGAGTGATGATGTTCTCACCAAGGCTCGAACCCAGAGCCCATATTTTCAAACCCAAAGGGTTACCCACTAGACCACTTGAGTCATGAGAGCCACCTCTTGTGCAACGGGTCATATTAATTATTTAATTGAATTTTAGATTTTCCCGTCGATTGATTGGACCGAAGTGATCGGTCTCAGATTGACATGTCGGCTTCGACGATGTCTTGGCACGTAGTATCTGCACAACAAGCCGACATGTCAACCTGAGAAAGAGCTCTTCGGTTCAATCAATCGACGGTAAAATCTAAAATTCAATAAATATTATCGTTTTGATTATCATTAAGTTTCGCATAAATTTTTTCTCAATTTTACCTATTATTCAAATTACTGTCACATTTTTATGCATATTATCGCTCAAACATTCCTTTGAAGTGAAATTCTATTGATCTCTAGAAATCATTATTATTTAATAAACACATCAATGTTGTCAATAGTAATAACTCCTTAAATGTTATTGTTTTTATCTGACTGTAGTAGCCAGATGAAGAGGTTATCGAAGAGTATATTATTTGCTCGTTTCCTGTTTGAACAAAGCAGAATAAAGTGGTACCATCTTTTATTTCGTTGCCTTCTCGTCAGCTGCATACAAGCCAAAGACATTTTTAAATATATCTACTTGAACAGAGTTCATTTTAAACAAAAATCAATCGATCAATATTTGTATACAGTAATAATATGTATATGTATATGTAATATTAAGCACTATTCCGAACAATAATAATCATACGCAATGGAAACTTTTCAGCATTTAGCATTTAGATGAAACAGAGATAAAAATATCCAGTTACCAGGGAAAAGAAAGACTGATAACTGTTATCCCTGAACGCACAAATCAGGTTTCAGGCGCTTGATGGAAATGGCTTCATCAAACTTAAGGAGAATTAAGCTCTTTTGCCTACTGATAATTTTGAACGACTTTTCGATGTCCACCTCATGACGCGTGTCGAGGAGATGCCTGGCCATAGCACTGTTTAAAGCATTTGTTCCCTTTAGATATAAGCTTCGCGGTACATGTTCAGAAAATCGTAGATATGCTCGTCTTTCTGTCCTTCCAATGTAACTGCTCCAGCAGATACATATAAATTGGTATATGCAGTTGAAGTTAGATATTTTCATCTCTCTTTGATCTAAATGCGTAATGCTGAAAGGTTTACACTGTGTATTATCATTATTGTTCAGAATAGTGTCTAATATTATATCATACATATATATATTATTACTGTATTTATATATTGGTTGATTGATTTTTGTTTAAAATGAACTCTGTACAAGTATGTTAAAATTGCTTCTGTAAATATGTTAATAATGTCTTCGGCCTGTAAGCAGCTGACAAGAAGGCAACGAAATAAAAGATGGTACCACTTTATTATTCTGCAAAAGCTGTAGTTCTTACCTTGTTCAAATTCATTAAGGGGAATACATGTATGAAATTTCTGAAAATCGTTTCCTTTTTTTGTCTTCTAGACTGTAACAGTGATAAAATGGATTGAATAATATGAGTCTAAAAACGTTTCCTTAAATTAATAACACTACCTAGACAGTCGGTGACTTAGTGGTAGAACACTGGTCAGCCACGCAATTGGTCCATCGTCCTATCCCTGGACGACGCATACCTTTATCTCGCTTAGCCAGTAATAATTCTAGTGAAGAGGGAAGGTTAAGCGTGAGGTTAGCAACCCTATCCCGTAAAAAGATATTACTGCTTACTGGAACTTCGAAGCCCTAGCTTAAAACCATATGTTCCACTGGGAAAAAAAGTGAATGATATAAAATATATAAATAACGCTACATCGTGTACATAGTATTTACAGCTTAGAATAGCTTAGAAGAGGAATTTTTCATCCAAGGATGTTCTATCTCACAGTTAAGCAAGTAGTATTATTTGTCTCATAACTAGTTTGTAGTTATACACTTTAGGAAATAGATTAAAATGTACTTCCGCTCTTATTGGACTCTTTTCCCATTAGAAGATTTATATCACCAGATATTTATTAAGTCTTCATCAATCCTTATCTATGAAACTAGCTTATACCAAAATAATACCCACCATTGGAAAGATACAGAGTAATTGTAAACTAACAAAGTTACTCGTATATATATATATATATATATATATATTATCAAGTTACTTTTTGGGACAGAAATGATTTTAAGACTATGCTTTTGAAAGATTACAGTTTTAACTCTTTTAAAAATATACACATAACAAATTATTTAGATATTATGGAAACTGAACTACTCTTACTTAATTGTCATGAGAAATGTTAATTTGATTATTGCGCCTAAATTATTAAATGTTTCTATTTGTATCGCGTGAATTTATACTTTATTTTCCCATAAGAACTTTCTCCATCTGTTAAATTGTTTTAAAGTGTATACATTCCAAAAACAACAACCAGAAGTGAATCGAAAATTTAATATAAAAAGGCTCAGCGAAACCCACTTTTGTTTAAATTCAATAGTAAATTTAATTAGCACCCAACAATGATCTAAGATTTAAAAACAAACAAAATAAAGCTCGTACAATGTTCAATAAAAGTTGAAAAAATAAAACATGTGCATGTTAATTTTAATTGGTTAATTAGTATTTATGCTTATGATGAAATTCCCCATGGAGAAAACACAAATTGTAATTCCGTTAAATTAGTCTTACATGACTTGAATGATTAGACAAATTAGCGAATTATGTAAAAAGGCATACACGCATTAAATTTTGTCCTACATGGAAAGAACCATCACTTAAGATAAAACTAATGAATTTATAGGTGATGTGTAATTGAATGTTCTTGAAAAACAAAAGCAGACTATACTGGCGATTAGGTGTGCTCTCCATGCTGAAGTATTCTTCATCCTCGTCTATCCAGTACTGAGCCCACAAGAAAAGGACGATTGTATTTGAGGCTTTAACTCAAACCCCGTAAAAACAACATTGAAGCTAATAAAAATTCAAGCATGAAACTCTACGTTCCACTGAGAGCATCAAAAGAAGCAATTTGGTATTCGAAGACGTGTAATAAAGCTGAAGGTAGACAACAACTCAAGTTTAACCCTCAGAAACTGAAGTAATCAGTTTCAAAAGACTCGTTCACAGCAATCGTTACAAAAGAGGCGGAAAACGACCAAGATGAAATCGTGCATAGACATATTAGGCAAAACAAAGAAATGGCACTATGAAGATGATAGAGAACAGAAGGATAGTAAAACAGGGGATCTACCAGTGCAGAGATAAACAATGAAGGCAGTAGCTGAGTACAGTCTGTACCTCGATGAAAAAAGGAGTGGAGAAAAATACATTGGGAGACAGGAGGTAATTTTACGATGATCTAGAGATTGAAGTAGAACAGGTTGCAGTTACTAGATACCTGAGAAAGTTATATCAAATAACTAGGTAACTCACTATCCACGAAGAGATCAACACAGAAGAAATCAATGAAAGATAGTGGAGGAAACCTAATTACCAGTTAGCTGAAACAAAGAAAATGGCGGGTCGATCACTTCAAACGATTTCAGAATCAAACATCACCTACAACTTGTCCAGAAATATCAGGAAAACAAACACATTTTTCAGTGAACACCCACCTTCAAGCAGAATCTTCATTTCTGAAGGTTGTAAAGCTAAAATAGCAGTGTAAACGCAGAGTTCACCCAGAAGCACTGAAAAATGACCTAAAGACCTCAGAAGACAAGCTCACTCCACTAGTGTGAAAGGTCTGGAAGGAAGAAAAGTTACCTTAACGTGGGGAGAAAGGATACCTAGCCAGACTGAAAAGGGATGAGTACTAAATCCCCCAAAAGAACCGATATCCTATCCTGCTAATGTCCATCTCAATCAAAATGCTTAGCCACGTCATCTTGAAGTGACTGAACAAAGCTGTGAACGCAAAACTCCTCCCCGAACAAACTGGCTTCTAGAAAGGCACATTTTGAGCAGAATGTCACTTCGTCATAGCCAGGTAGGATCAGTAAAGCAAGACAGACCATACTTACTCTGTAACTAGTGTGGATATCTACACTGCTTTGCATAAGTAACATGATCCAAATTGCCAATGCTAATATCAGGTCAGTCTGTGCTTCCATATGGTTCGCGTAATTGGCGTGTGATTCACCAAAAGCATTTCCATCAGCCTGCTGCACAATAAACTTGACACTGAAGATCGGACGGCCTGACAAAGTTGTTAGGCAAGCAGCCAGCAACTCTGATAGGCATCGAAGCAATCAACAACCTATTGCATGACAAACATGCAGAAAGAAATGGAGGTGGACTAGAGACATCTAAGTGACATCACTGATTGGGCCATTGAGTCATACCTGAAGGGCAAGCGACGGGTTGGGCGTTGGTCATACAGTTATATGGATGAGATCATGTGAAACGACAATGAAATCTTGTGGGCATTCGCCGAGTCGACCAAAAGAGATAGCAGAGAAGAGAGTGAAGTGGAAGTATACTGAGGTGACCCTTATGTTTCACTAAGACTTCCACTGACGAAAATTAATAACTGGATGGCCGATACTATAAAACTATGTAAATCTCTAGAAAACATCACTATACAGGGTTCAATAAATGATGACTTCACCAGTTAGGAGTGTAGATAGTTACAATTTTTTTCAACAAAAGTTAATGTCATCAATTTCAAAGACGAAGGATTTCCAGCAAACTACTCACTTTTATCAACAGCTCCATACTGAAGATCAATGGCCAGCTGACCAGAAAGGATAAGCAACAAGAAACTCTGGTTGGGAACAAACCGACCGACAGCCTACTGCTCAACAAATATGTAGGAGAAAATGGAGATGAGTGTGGTATTCGTTGAGGAGGCCATCGAATAACATCACGTGCACTGCAGGCCATTTCTCGAGTGGAGCTCCTATGGGAAGCGACGAGTGGGTCGTCGGTTCGAGGATGACATGGAGGAGATCATTTGATGAGGAGGAGATGAAATATTATGGCCAATTGTCTGCGCAGATGATGAGGATGGCAGAAAATGGTAGGAAGTGGATATGTGTTGTTGTGGCCATATGTTACACTTGGAACCCAATTAAGAGGCTGAAATGGACCAGGTACACAACCCCTCGAGAACATCAGCCAGGGTTTTGCTGCTTTAAACAGACAGTCTCAGCCCGTATGACATAATGCATATTCATGACCACTCAAAATAGAACTCAGTTAACTAATCACCATAAAACTAAGTGAAAATGCACCAAAATATCTCTAATGAATCTTTGATTTTACAATAATCATTCGCTTTTAATTCACTTGTTTATTATGTAGTCATTAGGATTTATTAACAAATTGTTTAGATTTTTATATCATAAAAGAGGTAATCAACAAAGAGACTAAAATATATATTATTAGACTAAACAATAATCAATCACTATTCAAATACTGCTAATAACTAATCCATAATACTGAAAGCATTTTGAATGACTAAAACAAATTCGATTTACTTTAAGCTTGTTTAAAATGCTTAAAAAATATAGCACAAATAAACTTTCTTGAATAATTGGGATGATAAACAATTTGTGAGTCTTTGAAGCTAACTTTATAACTAACGAATAACGAAAAAGGTTTAATATAATACCAAAAGCTATGAATACAAAAGATATCTGCATAAATATCACTGCTGCGATTTAGTCAGTTGAAACTCACTTATTGTATGATGCCTGTTGGTACTACCCAGCTATATTGGCTGAAATAGATTGGACAGTATTCAAAACCGGGATCCAGTTGGCTTAAATTTGAGTGTTTGAGCCAGATATTCACAACTTCAGTGCTGTAGGTAAAATTTATTGCTATAGACATGAAGGTTAGGACAAAGTGTTACGCGTTTGTTTTCGGTTAATGTTAGAGTTAGTGAGAAGAATGGATGTGCCTGAGATGAAAACTCCACGGTCTTCTTGAAGTAGTTAGATAGTTAGTAAAACGGCCGTTGCAGCGAAACACATCTCGAAAAAGACATCAATTGGACTGTGCATTCTAGTATTTGTAGTAAATGTGTGAAGAAGTTCCTGGACTATTTCCGATCAAAGGTTAAACAAATGCAATTACAGAGTGTGATGATCATGAAGATCGGGTAGAAAAGGGTCACAATTACTAAAAAATTTGACTGTTTGTGTTTTCATCTAACTTTCCTGTTTATTACACTTTGCAGTTGCATTGGCTTAGCTTTGGATCGAAAATAGTCCTGGAACTTTTCCATACATTTACTAAAAATATACGAATGTACAGCGTGGTTGGTGACTTCATCGAGAGGAAAATTTTCTTCTCTGCAGCCGCCTTTTTTAATAATTACTATGATGCAATGTGTACATTGCGTGACAAAATTATTTGCCAACAGGTTGCAGACTTTCATCAACAGATGGGTTCGCTGGATCCATAATGAAGATCAAATGAC
The DNA here is from genome assembly GCA_944472135.2 of Trichobilharzia regenti. NCBI lineage: Eukaryota > Metazoa > Platyhelminthes > Trematoda > Strigeidida > Schistosomatidae > Trichobilharzia > Trichobilharzia regenti. Next base: position 42,665,015 of record OX235265.1, on the reverse strand, counting down.
CGGCCGACCAGTAAGAATAAGCAACAAGAAACTCTGGCTAGGAACAAACCAACCAAGAGCCGATCGCTCAACAAATATGTAGGAGAAAGTAAAGATGGATCGGGCATACTTTGATGAGGCAGTCGAATGACATCGCACATCAGGCCAATGCTCGAGTGGAATCCCGATAAGAAGCGACGAGTAGGTTGTCGGCGCGAGGACGACACGGAGGCGATCGTGTGAGGAAGAGATGAGAGAGCTTGGTAAATTGTTAACCCGGCTGAAGAGGACAGCAGAAAACAGAACGAAGCGGAGATGTGTTGTTGAAGCCGAATGTTCCACTCGGAATGCAATAAAATAATATAATAATAATATAAGAATCACATAGTATACTTCATGTTTTAATTTTGATTGGTACACATTTACTGCCATCATACTTTTGATATCTTTGGAGTTTTATTTAATACCTAGCAGTATAAGTGCAGTCTTAGATGTAGGAGACGATAATCTAAATTTTCAGATAGTTAGTTTCTCAATCGTATTGGCTATATTACTTCTGAATAGACCTAATTAATTTAAGTATAATTTCTTACGTTATTTTGACTAGTTATTTTATGTTATTGCTTTATCAGTTTCATGTCCATTAGACGCTCACTTTAAGTGAACACGTAGTTCTTCACGCTTTATTTGTAACAACAGAAGACAAGGGTCAGATCATTTATTGAGAAAATCAAGAAATATTTACAGATTTTTATGTACCGTATTGTTAGCGTTATTGTTAGCAGAAAAGTAACGTCTCCTGATTGGTTGTTTCCTTGCTGAAGGTTGTTTTGTTCTGCTTGTGGCCGTTTCTTAGAAAGTTAAGCCATGCATCTGCGTATCGTATTTGACATGTTAAGTCTACTGTGATTGGTTGTTGAGTTCCTCAAGATTAGTCTTTGTTATTGTTTTTTTACTAATGACCCCGATTCGGGACGTAAATATTGACGTAAATTGTTGTCTACAATTTTGGTTTTCAGACAGCCTCACCACACACTGACCTGTCTTTTACGTTGTTAGTTTTTCGGAACCTCTTAGATTTAGTTGTACAGACTGTTAATAGGAATAGAATTGCTAAATACTGTTTTGAGAAAATAAACCCAGTAGGTCTTCTGAACTGTTAGGACTCTCATGAGTGTCACCTATTCAGCTGAAACTGAAAGGAATTGTAATGAAACAATGGTTGGTAAGATTTATTTGTTATGATATGATAAACAGCATAGGATTTAGAATATAGATAGTTATTTGTATGATGGCGTAATGTTTGACTTTAATCCCTTCCTCTTTCGCTACACTGCAACTGATTTTGTCCTTTTTTCTGAGTTGAGTTGAACTCACAGCATAGTTATGCAGAGTATTGTCTACTTAATATGTCTTTATTACTCAACTCTTCTACTATTGTAATATATTTAGTGATATTTTGTTTAAAATTAGACCTTCTGTGTATAAGTTATATAAATGTAATTCCTTTTCAGTTAGTTCCTCATCGTCAGCTCTACGGTTATATGTAGTTGCTATTTTTACATCGGAATTTTTACCAATCAAGTGGTTGTTTCAGTCCATCAGCTTTAGATATCCAGTATTGACGAGATGACTTACTATAAAGCTGTTTATAGCTTCATTCAGACCTCTGCCAAACCAAGATAGGAAGTGTTCAGAAGTTCAAAAATGAACTTGCCTAATCATAGTCCAATGGAAATAGCTCCTCACGGGGTAGTTTAATTGCTAAATACACATTGAAGAGGCGAAAATGGGCAGTTTGTCTCTATTTTTCGAACTGATTACTGGTTGGTTACTGAATATGCAGCATAACTAAGCTGGTTTGAAGGTCGTTTTAAAGACCGTTCTAAGATGTTTTGATAAGATCTCACTATTAATATCACTCGCGAATAGCAGCCTTAGGAAGACGGATTTTTTGGGAAATGTGGGCACCTTCAACTTTTTACTTCCTTTGTTCACATTTTTGTTCAAAAATTTAGTCAGATATCTGTTTCTACTCAGTAGACCACGTATATTACGGAGTTCTTCACTCAGTGTTTCATTTGAACGGATAACTCCAAGCCGGTGAACCAGACATCTAACCAAATTACGTTTGTATTCTATAGACATGAAACTCAGAAAATGAGTTTATTGTCCAGTGGAAGTAGGGTTCTGATGCATTCGTCTATATATTTTTCCGTCTGTCCGCTCAGTCATAAGGATTTCCAAAAAGGAGATAAAGTCATTTTCTTCCTCTTCTTTAGTGAAGTTTATGCCAGGATGTGCTTTATTGAATTAATCCAATATGTCCTTAGTCTCGTTTTCTTTCCTCAGAACTACAAATATATCATTGACATGTCGGTAATAGAAATCAAGATTATATATTACATCTTTAAGAGGACCACTGTCTAGTTCCACCGGAAAAAATTCAGCTAGGATTGCGTCTAGCAGTAATACCAAGGCAACATTATATGAATGTCTACATATTTCTTCATCGAACAGAAAATTTACATTCATTGTATGCCTTGAAAGAAGTTCCTTTAGGGAAGACACAAGAATATCAATCTCTATACCTTCCTTTATCAGTTTATTACGTATGTAATCAACTGTTGCCAGCAAAGGCACGTTGGTGAACAGGGAAGATACATCCGGAGATATCATATATTTATCCGTCGTATATAATTCCTTAACTCATTCCACAAACTCATGACGATCTTTCACGCCAGTTTTTAAGAGTTTCTTATTCAATAGCTGTGAAATTTCCACCAGCCATTTCACAGTTGAATGTTATGGTAAGCCAGACATATCGGGGTTCGGTCTAAGTGGGAATCCGTTTTTGTGAATCTTTGATAAGCCATGTAAGCCGGATGTCACTTTACTGATAGGTTATAGTGCTTTAAACAAGGCTGGTCTTGTTGTTTTGACTTTTTTATTGACTTTGTTAACTGTCGCTCAGACTTCTCCATTGTATCTTTGTTAGCTGACGGTTTCTGAAATTTGTATGCATCTCCATTTTGCTTAAGTAATCAGACGCATGCATGACAACGACGCCTGAGATTTTGTCAGCTTTAAAGATCACTATATTTTCATTTACTTTCAATTTCTTCAAAGCCTCCTAATGTCTTTTGGTTAAAATACCATTTGTATTATATCTAATATTCATCTATTTGTAACAGCAGTCGACCACAGTTGCCTTAAATCTTTCAACTTCTTCATCTGATGAAGGCATTAGATCTCCAATGTAAGAATAATGGTTTTCAAATTGAACTTGTACGTCCATTTTACCAAATTTTATATAACTGCCACAAAATTTAAAACCGAGGGACAAAACTTCTAAATCCATCGTATCGGGAAGAAAACTAGAAAAACTGGGGGCATAACGTTCTGGCGTCTGACTGTCAAGGCTTTGAATAAGTTGGGTTCATTACTTTTCTCTTCTTATGCTAACAAAGTCTTTCACATAATGATTGACTGAAACAGCCACCTGATTAGTACGACTTTTGATGTAAAAAAGCAGCTATATGTTAATGTGAATTCAACGATGAGGAACTAATTGAAAAGAAATGCATATTTCTTCCCTCGTTCTGTTTTTTTTCTAAATGCTGAAGTGGGAGTTTAGAAAAACAAGTGTGATTTCTGAGCACTGTAAATTATTTTTGCACTCCTATGTGAATTGATATCATGTCACATTTCAAAGCTGTACACAGCTGGTGAGAAGCAAACGAAACAAACGATGGTACTAGCTTATTCTACGCAAACTGTTGGTTTCTCTTCATTCAAACTAGGCATATGTACTTCTATATTAGTTTGCTTATTAGATGTATCACACAGTCAGTGAAACAGTACTATCACACACTGGATGGCGTCTCGAACAAAATTTATTGTTCATAATCATATCAATTATAATCAGACGACTTCGAAACTTGAGTTTTATAGTTTTCTTTGTTCTCTCCTATTTGTCTTAGAGGTTGTAGAATTTTCCAAATATCTGGGACAGGTGTTGAATCATCCCTATTACACGTGTTTACAGCTGATTCGATAAACAAAGCTTCTGTTATCAATCTCTCCCTCCACCCTGTGACATTAGATTTTAGAACTGTCATCTTATCCCATTCTATTGTATAGTTGTGTGTAATTGCATGTAGTGAGTGCTATAGCTGAACTATTCTCTAGATTTCTTATCTTATTCGGTTCAACCAATCTAGATTTCGCTAGGGTTTTATGTTCGGCTAGTCTGGCTGACTGCACCTGTTCTACTACTTTGACCTATGTATTTAACCTGACAATCATTCAGGCAGGGTATTAGATAAACTGAATTGTTTTGTTTTAAGGGTTCCACTGTCAAGATCCTTTAACCGACAAAGCTTGTTTCTAATTGAGTTTGTGGGTTTGAATGTCAGCCACATTTATTCCTGCCTTGTTAAGAATTCTGCGTAAGCTGGCTTCCGAGGTTACTTCCTTGCATGGAATTACTACTGTTGATTCAGAATCCTTATTATCGGTGTTGTCTTCCGCATATTTGACATACATGTCGTCATTAATATTATTACTATTTTTATTGTCACTATCACTACTATCATTAATTATTTTATTTTTACATTTCTCTACATATTTCTTGATTAATTTATCAGGGTAATTATTAAGTTTCAAGGCTTCTTTTATGTGTATCACATCTTGTCTTAGATTTTCCTTGGTACTACTTAGTTGTTGTGCACTATCACTTAAACATTTCACCAATCCTATTTGTACTGATATAGCAGGAGATGATCGGAAATCCAAATATCTGTTTGAATGTGTGGGTTTCCTATAAATACTAGTGTTTAACTTCCCATCTTCTTTCCCTTTTTATACTGCAATCTAACATTGGAAGCTCTCCTTCTTGACTTTCCAATTCATAAGTGAATTGAATAGCCTCCACCTTTGAGTGAATGTGTTCAAAAAAATCTATCTATATCCTGTGTTCTAAGTACAGTGAATGTGTCATCTACATACCTCCACCGTACTTTTGGGCTGCGGGTGTCATCCAGTAAATAACACTGTTTCATTGTGTGATACATCTAATAAACAAACTAATATGGAATTACTTAATACCACAGTGCACAAGTCTTACACATATATTAATAGGCATGTGTACAGCAAATTTCTACGAGGTTTCGCTTGGTCATGTGCTGATTAGTTCACTGATTCACCTTCACTGCTAAGCTTTATATCAGTAAAGCCTTGTGGCTGCACATCATTTTGTTTAAATAACAAGTAATCGCAGGCTTGCGATCGAGTTTGTATAACTAGTTAATTACCCCTAGCACTAGATGAGTAACCTGAAAAGCCTTTACATTTACAGGTAAATATTCTTCAGCTCAATAGCGTATTTCTCCCATTGTAAATACTCCTTTGTGATAAACTCCAGTGAGTTTTAAATGAAAAAAATCTATCAATTAGTGGATGATGAGTAGCAAAAGAATCCAGGATGTACATTTCGTCCTATCTGAGAGAAGTGTCATCAGTTGGATGTATCTGCGTTCCCTAGTGAAAATCTAAATTGGATTCAGTAATTAATAAGACCACATCTTGGACACGAGATAGCTCTCATAGCTCAAGTGGCTCACTGGATAATGTTTTCCCGCTTGAGAATATGGTCACTGCGTTTGAGCCTCGGTAGGAATGTACGTACATCCGGGAAAGAGAAATGCGCATCCTGGATTCCACTGATAGTTACCACCCACTGGCTGACCTCAAGTTACATGACCAGATATCGTCAAAGTATCTACACAAGGAGTGGACATGTCAACCTGAGACCGAGCACTTCTGTCCAGTCAATCGATTGAAAAATCTAAATTGAATTAAATATGAAAGGATCAGTGCTTTTCAAAGGCATTTATGTATATTACATACATATGTGCGTCAATGGTACAGCTGTTAGGACGCTCACCGACCATGCAAATGGTCCAGAGGTTCAATCCCTGGCCAAGGACGCACTCCTTTACCTCGCTAAGTCAGAAATAATGCTGGTAAAGAGGAAAGGTTGGGCATGAGGCTAGCAACCCCATCCTGTAAAATTAAACACTCCTACAGAAACTTCAAGCCACTAGCTTGAGGCCCTATGTTCCACTGGGAACGTAAAAAAATATATACTATATATATATATATATATATATATATACATATCGAGCAAGAGTAGTAATTAAATTCCTAGTCTGAACATTTCCACTTAAACCACGATTAAACTATCCCACTAAACACACCCGAACATAATGGAGAATTTCACTAGTAGTCTAGATCACAGATATAAGAATAAAAGTTGTGCACTGTGGTAGAGTATAATTCCATTATGGGTAAATTTTTGTTCTGATAAAGTCTCACAGTGTTATGCAGTAATGTTTACTGATGACGTTTCGAGCACAATTTAGTGCTCATAATCATATCAAGGTAATCACACGACTTCCTAACTTCATTTATATAGTTCCATTATTTTTCACTTGATTTGATTGGTAGTAGTATTTTCCATATTTCTGGTATGAGTGATGAATCATTGCTATTGCATGTGTTTGGTGTAGACTCGATGAACAAGGATTCAGTAATCAACATCTCTCTCTCCACCTACCTACCTAGATTACTTCTTAGAATTTTAACCCTCTCCCACCCTATTGTGTGGTTGTGTGTTAATGCGTGAAGTGCAATGTACTGCTGAGCTTTTTTCTAAATTACTTATCTTTTCAGGGTCAACCATTCTTACCTTAGCTAAATTCATATGTTCAGAGATATTCAGATTGTCAGAACATATGAATTTAGCTAAGGTAAGAATGGTTGACCCTGAAAAGATAAGTAATTTAGAAAAAAGCTCAGCAGTACATTGCACTTCACGCATTAACACACAACCACACAATAGGGTGGGAGAGGGTTAAAATTCTAAGAAGTAATCTAGGTAGGTAGGTTGAGAGAGAGATGTTGATTACTGAATCCTTGTTCATCGAGTCTACACCAAACACATGCAATAGCAATGATTCATCACTCATACCAGAAATATGGAAAATACTACTACCAATCAAATCAAGTGAAAAATAATGGAACTATATAAATGAAGTTAGGAAGTCGTGTGATTACCTTGATATGATTATGAGCACTAAATTGTGCTCGAAACGTCATCAGTAAACATTACTGCATAACACTGTGAGACTTTATCAGAACAAAAATTTACCCATAATGGAGTCTAGATCACATTTCTGTAACTTTTTTTTTAAAAGAACGCTTTTGTTTCATTTTCATCGGGTTTTTTTCTTCACTGTTATAGATACCTGATGGAAATTAATTCAAAATTATTGATTCCATCCTAAACTCATTAATCGCTTATTGCCTGTTTTTGCTTTTGAAAACAAAGATACTATCAATGTGTTACATGAACAAAATTTGGATAACTTGTTCATTTCTCTATTGTGGTTATTATTCTTAAAAAAGTAGAGACTATTCAACAGGGAAATCAACAGACTAAATTATTTTAAATCGTTTTTTTTCTCTCTCTCTTTCTTTCTTTGTTAAACATTAATTTATAGTGAGATATGGTTACAAAATAACCAACACAGTTAGAAAGAAAAAACACTCACAGTTTCTAATCGATTCAATGTAAAGTATTCAAACTGTTTTCATCAAGTGTAGTGGACAGTGTATATGTATATATCCTAAAAAGCACATTGATTTTCTGAGAAGAAAATGGAGGGAAGAAATATCTCCTGTTTATGTTATACATACATTTCATTGACCTGAGGAAGAATATCAGAGTACGAAAAAAAACATCTGTCATCAATAACAAAAAAACAAAACAATTTAGAACACATTATTTATGTGAAAAAACATAATTTAACCAGGTTGTTTTTTTTAAAATATCGTTTATCTCCTCATTATTCAAAATATCTCATTTTAAAACATTAAGGAAAAGGTTATGTGTTCAATTGACATAGAATCTTTATTCACCAATGTTCCTCTTCATGAAAGTGTTGATTTCATTTGCGATTAGATCACAAGCAATGGGATAAACTTACCTATCCCTGTAACTTACATCAAAGACATCATCTTAATGTGTACAGAAAATATTAGATTCACTTTCCAAGAAAAGGCATACAAACAAATCGATGGTGTTGCAATGAGGAGCCCTCTGGGGCCCCTGTTAGCAGATGTATTCATGTTGAAATGAGAGAAACAAATGCAAGGTATGCTTGGAGAATTTATGCTGTATAAACGTTATATAGATGATGTTCTTATTATTGGTAATAATAGTAAATCTATTGAAAACTTTATTATTTTTTTAATTATTATTATTTAATCATATTCATCCAAATATTCGAGTGACTTCCGAACTAGAATCGAATAATAAACTCGGTTTCCTGGATATTACTATGACTAGGAGAGATGATGGAACGATCCAGCGATCTATTTTTCGTAAACAAACATGAAGTGGACAGTATCTTCATTTTACCAGTTTTATTCCTATCCAGTATAAACGTTCCCTAGTGAAATGTTTGTTCTCAATGGCCGAAAAATATGCACGAGTGACACATTGATGGATGAGTTTCCACATATACATTCAGTTTTATTAGCTAATGGTTATCCGGAGAACTTTATCACTTGTCACATTAAAGAAAGACCACATCTTGAAAAGACAGCTTCTGTACCAAAGAAAGCTATCTTCATTAACCTGCCATTCAAGCGTGATCAGATTACGCAGGTGACAGCTCAAAGATTTCGGTCAGCCATCAGACGCACATTCTATGCTGCATCTCTTTTTCTCATTTGCCGAACATTTTCGATCCCTGTACCTACGATTAAAGGACGAAATTCTGTGGACTCTACTTAAACTGTATCTACAAGTTCACCTGCAGCTGCTGTGACACCTATACAGGTAGAGCCAACAGAATGTTCCAATATCATTGTCGAAAAGAACATGTTCCAAAGTGGCTACTAAATCATATCAAAAATCCCAACGCGATTAATCTTAGTAGAAATCCAGCATGATACATTGCAAAACACTTATTAATGTCTGGTCACAAAATCAATATTAATAGCTATTAATCACATACAGCCTAAACTGTGTGTACAGAAATCAATAGACTTCAATCTTCGCCTACCATGGACACCTAAACTGTGTGTACAAAAATCAATAGACTACAATCTTCGCCTACCCTGGACTACATGACCTATCTAAATATGATTGGTCATTTGTATGTACTTTTGTTTTTTATTTAATTGAGTAATTTTCATGAACTTTATTTTATCATTGTTAACCATGTTAGTTGTAAAGCGGTTGTAAAGAAACTACGAAATGATACCATCATCCGCGAAATTTGTCTTCTTAATGCCTTATTCATAATGGATTTATCTATCATGTGATTAAAACAACTGTATTTAAAAGCAATTTTAAAATAAATTTTGTTCGCCGGTGGCACAGTGGTAGAATATTCACCAACCACGGATGTGGGGTTCCATCCCCAGCCGTCGCGCTCCTTTACCTCATTAGGTTAGTAATAAGATTAGGAAAGATGGAAGGTTGGGCCTAAGGCTGGAAAACTCGTTCCACAAAAATAAACACCACTGCTACTGAAACTTCAAAGCTCTGGCTTGAAGCCGTATGTTCCACTGGGAGCGTAAAGGAATAAAATAAAATAATAAATAGAATTAAAATAAATTGTAGAGAAAAGCAAGTTTGGTGATTCTTTTTCAAAGAAATAGCTGGACTGACCACTGTTTTGGAAAAGATAATGAACAACTTATTTTATACCTGATCAGATGACAGGAGTGTCAACTTTTAATCTAAAGAAGTGGACTCATATTTTTTAATGTTGTGTTTTGTTTTCTTTTGTGTTCCGAGTAGAATGTAGGGCTTCAGGCTTGATGTTTCAGTAGCAGTGATGTGTTTGCGGTGTAAGACAGCCTGCCCCACGGTCAACCTTATCTATTTAAATGTATAATAAAAACAACTAAGTTTAGTGAATAAGGAATATTCTTTTCATACATTTATTCCCCTTAATGAATTTGAAGAAAGCAAGAACTATAGTTTTAGCAGAATAAAGTGGTACCATCTTTTATTTCGTTGCCTTCTCGTCAGCTGCTTACAGGGTAAAGACATTATTAAATATATCTACAAAAACCATTTTAACATATTTGCACAGAGTTCATTTTAAACAAAAATCAATCGATCAATATACACATACACTAATATATATATATAATATTAAACACTAATCCAAACAATAATGATCATACACAATGGAAACCTTTCAGCATTACGCATTCAGATGAAAGAGAGATGAAAATATTCAGTTACCAGGGAAAAGAAAGACTGATAACTGTTTCTTTCTGAACGCACAAATCAGGTTTCAGGTGCTTGATAGAAATGGCCTCAGCACACTTGAGGAGGATTGAGCACTTTCGCCTATTGATAATTTTGAACGACTTTTCAACGTCCACCTCATGACCCGTGTCGAGGAGATGCCTGGCGATGGCACTGTTTAAACCATTTGTTCCCTTTAGACGTAAGCTTTTTGGTAAATGTTCAGAAAATCGTAGATATGCCCCTCTTTCTGTCCTTCCATTGTAATTGCTCCTGCAGATACATGTAAATTTGTATATACAGTTGGAGTTAACATGAGAAGGATATCTATCGATTTTTGATTGCACCAAAGAGCAATACTTCATCAGGTTCTGCTGTTACATGTCCATAATTAGTAACGAATCATGTTGAGAACATTTCTGGACTAAGTAACATTGAGTTGATAATCTCAATAGATTGCAGTTCAAGAGCATCTTTAGCTGGAAGTATGCAGCAATATAACTAACTATAAACTGAATATGAGACAAACTAAGACAAATAATACAGAGTTTACGAATCCTAGATTATTCTGACTGTTGCTCTAAGGACTTAGTTTTTCGTGCTCAGGAACATCCAACAGTGTGACTAAACAAAGATGTAGTCAAAACCACCGACAACTAGACATCGAAATCACCTGATCCAAACAGGCCATAAAGCCAATATGTTGAAGAATTCTTTTCTATCATTTATCAGGCACTGAACAGATTGCCAAAAACTTCTAGGTATCAAATAATCTAAATATTAGAGGCTATAGCAGTTCGAATAAAACAACTGAGATTCTGAGCGTAACAGAAACAGGAAAAACCGCCACTGCTCTCCTGACTTACTGTGGAGCTTATAAGTCTATAAACTCCTTATTATCTGTCTTATTTTATTTTATATTCAATTTAGTATTATATGGACAACAATCAGCATAAATGGGAGGAACCTAAAAGAAACAACCTCCTTTACCTACCAACTTGGGAAGCATAGTTTCAACTACAAGTGGAACTGATGAGGATATCAAAGCAAGAATCGGGAAAGCAAGATAAGCTTTCATTACTCTCAAGTCTGTGTGGAGGTCAACAGCACTCAGAATCAAAAATAACATCCGGATTTTCAACTCCAATGTGAAGTCGGTGCTACTATACGGATCAGAGACTTGCATTGCGCGTCATAAAGAGCATCTCAAACAAACTACAGATCTTCATTAACAGTTGTCTTCGCTCAATACTCAAGATCAGATGACCGCCCAGAAAAGATCAGCAACAGGGATCTCTGGCAATGAGCGAACCAACTCAGCAGGAACCGATTGTGAAACAAATAGGCAGGAAGAAATGGAGATGGATTGACTGGCCATACACTGAGGAAACCATCAAGTGACATCACACGCCAGGCCATTGCTCGAGTGGAACCCGACCGAGTAGGAAGCGGCGAGTTGGTCGTCAGTGCGAGATGGGTGACTTGGAGGAGGTGATGTGAAGAGGAGATAAAAGCATGTGGGCAGACTTGGAGCGGGGTGAAAAGTTGGCAGAAAACCGAAGGCAATGGAGACGGGCGGCTGAAGCCCTATGTTCCTCTAGGAATTAAAGGATATAATAATAATAATTATATGTATGCATAGTACCACTTACAGATGCTTTTGAACTATGGACATCCTTGGCTCGATGTTATATATGCATTCCGGCGACCTGCTTAAATCATTGGGTTACCAGAATTTTCGCCCATCAAAGTGCTTAAATTCTGCTGCATTTCTTATTGTTTTAATTGTGCATTTATACGAGATGACCGCTACGTGAACATCCGCGCCTATTTAATTGGCTTCCAGTTAAATGCTACGCAATTCTTGAAAGATTTGAAGAAAAAAGCTTACAGAATTAGTTATCTTCTCAAATGCAACAACCCTACGTCACATGACATACTTCAGATTATTTCTTTTTAAGCAAATCCTGTATGAAGAGGGAATATCTCGGAACTAAGTACGCTGAAAATTTCGGTAATATATGTTCACATATTATCTGAAATAAAGGTTTATTATTTATTTATTTAGTTTGTTTAATAACAATAATTCTTAATTCAAGTATTGGTTTGTAGGGATTCGACTCACTGGTTACAAGATTTCATCATGAACTGAATTCGATCAGAGAACCATTGGAAAACCTGGGAGTACTGGACAGTTGTTTTGTCAGACTAGTTCGGGACTCTTCACAGTACGCACCCACCTGGGTTTGAACCCAGGATCTTCTGGTTACAAGGTCAGCGAGCTCGTAGACCATAAAGCCAATGGGATCTAATCTAATGGTCATCCCGTGAATTCCAGCTTTTGCCAATTCATGACATGGCTCGACCACTAGCCAATGTCATCGGCGAGTATTTGTCCTCACTCTCAACCTCTTATACCCTACTGGTCACGACTTCCCACTAGATTATTGTGGACACATGACTGCATAAACTGATGGTGAAGTCATCGACAGGAATGTTCTCTGTTCATTAAACTCAGTCTTTAAGCAAATTTTAATGGACATGTTTAAAGAAATAAACATCGCATAATAAAAAGCTGTAACAAGTTTTGGTTTAGTTTAGAAATAATGCTCACAAGCCAACACATCGACTTTATTCCATATTGTCTATACCGAAAGACCCACTAACAAAATAAATTGCAACCAGCTCAGAGAACACAACTAAGTCAAAATAAACCTCCATGTGAGCTACAAATCTTCTCCATAATTTCAAAATCTCAAAAGGCCATAACTCTCTTCCATTTTCAGTGTATTAATTACTTTCAAGTTTTCATTCCTTTTATGCCTGTTGAAATTTTCTCCTGGGCGATTAAACTGGGCTAATAATGTTAGTTCATCTGAATATGCTCCATCGAAGAGTTTATCCCAGTGTGCTAGTTTCGTTATTATTTATCAATTCCATAACTTGATAGTGGTGAGAAAGACAAAACAAGGTTTTCCCAATGTACCATGATGCTCTAATTTGACTACGGGTGAAAAAAATGAAAAATAACTCTGTCTAGCCAATCATATTGGAAGATACACAACTGCCTGAAACAAGAGTAATCAAACCTAATGTAATACGACTGGGGAATAAAATTTTTATCACAAAATGATATCTATTGGAGAATGGGTGAAAAAAGCTCTGGGTAGCTGGTCTATTCAATTATTGTACTCCTTTTAGCATTAATCAGTCCTTATGCCACAAGATTTTACTGAATATTTTTACAAGATGATCAATCATTTCGGTCATGAATTCCGGGAACATCGCACCTTACGACAAAATTTCACGCCATTAGTGGGGGGTATTTGGAGTAGTTGTCAACTAACAAAAACCATGCCTCAGATAAACTACGTTGGCTACTGTAATGATACTATCTTTTGGTCACAAAATGGGACAAAACAGCTGCCCAGTACTCCTGTGTTTTCAAAAGTCCTCTAACTGATATCACTCCATGGTCAAGCTTGGAGAAATCCAGTTATATGCAACACATCAGTATTTTAAATGTTAGGCATCTGCTTCTTAGATGACTGGATGGTGTTTTCGATTTTAACTGTTTCCCAAGTCGAAGTTTGTTCCTGACGAAATCCTGACTGCAATCTGTCTGGCTGTCAACGAATAATTTAAAAATTTATACAGGTTATTTCATAGTGACCTAAACCTTTATTCCCTACTGGGAGTGGCTTCATAAATTTCCCGATTGTGTTTAAGGCGTTTATTTTTAAAACAATTAGTGTCTTTTATAAATTTGGATAGCGTTATTAGAAGACGGAGATTATCTGAAAAATGTGATGCATTTGCGCTATACACTTCAAACAATCTGATCACACATTTACTTATAAATTCAATCAATATATATGAAAAAGTTAAATTAAACAAAGTGACAAAAAAGATTTAAGAATGATTAACACAACGTTTGGTAATGCAATCAAATAAGGATTACCAAGGTAGGTTAAGAGTAATGATAAACCGTTTTTGAATACACAGAGGGGGAGGGCTTAAGTTTATGACTAGCTATGACTAGCCTCGGCGTATTTCAATAAGCGCCCTTGACCGTTTTTATAGATGACCCTAAAGGCTGAGTTAGCATCAATCTTATGGTTCATCTCGATTAGATGTTTAGCTAAAGACGAAGTTGGTAGTGTGACACCTGCATCTATTGGTTTTTGACAATTCAACTGTTTCTCTAGCCATTTTGGGATATGCTCTCGCACCCTCAAATGGGTTTATTTTTATTTTTTAGATCATTTCTTTTCAACAGTGAAACTTTTGCGGCACACATGGTTTGTTACTGAAATGTAATAAGTAGTAAGACGGTAATTAAGACATTTTGTGGATAAAAATGTTTATTCAGACTTAAAAGAATTATACAAGGAAAGTTTCATCGTAACTGTTTCCCAAGTAGTCCTTACTCAGTTAGGATAAAACATTTATAAAGCAAGTGACGTGTTCAGATGAAACCAAAGAATACATGCAATTTCCATTACATGTTATTACGTCACAAATATATTGGATTTTCCCCATGATTGGTTATCTATAAGCTTCACTTCTGATATACGACGAATGCGTCAATCAGCTCTCCACTTGGATAACTACAGATAATAAGAAAGGGTATTTGAGTGTTACAAAATAAAAATGGCTTTGAAATAAAAGGAAAAAATATTGATTCGAAAGTGAGAAGACTTAAAGTTTGATAAAAATCACTATATGGATATACGTGTCAAACTAAACCTCGAAAAAGGCGGTATGGGGTATCCAATTATACCCTCTTACTCCACTGTCATTTTGAAGTGGTCAAACTGTCACGAACAATTCCTTATGAATTTTATTTTGGTCTTTGATCCTATTTACTAAAGGCATTTAAGCGAGTAGAAGTAGAAACCTGCTCGTCGGTATGAGCTGACTACTAGAAACGCCATCTGTGGGATTTATACTCTTAGATTAGGGGTCTACTTTCACCTGATCTTCATGCCTACCAGGCAACTCTAAACTATAGCAGCCCAAACCGAAACCACCTAGCGAACGGACAAATGACCTTGAGCAACCAATCAGGTGACTCTGTTTTATCCAGACGTAATTATGGATGCTCTACAACTTTTGCGTTGCAAATTCTCTCCAGATCTTGTTTTTGATTACTGTTTGGAGAACGGGCTGATAGGAAGGTCGGAAAATTGTCAATGTGGAGGTGTCATGCATATACAAAGATACACTAGCTGCATTGATGGGTTTGTTTACAGGTGCAGTGAGTGCCGAAGCAGAAAATCAGTTTGAGAAGGTATGTCGTTCTTTTTTAGTTTACAGATTCCTTAGGTACTTTTTCTGCAAAGTCTAAATTACCTCTAACGAAAATCTTAATGATGTGTCATTTCTGAATACTGAAAAGACCAGTAACAGCAACAGCTTATGAAGTAGAAAAGTCGGAAGTATCTGCAGTGCAATGGTACCAGTACTGCAGAGACTGTTCATACAGATGAATGGAGTAGTTACAGTCAGTTATCAAATCTGGGTTTCATTCATCAAGTCGTCAACCATATAAATGGTTCCATCAATCCTTTTTATGAAAATCACACTAATTTCATCGAAAGATTTTGTAGTCACTTAAAACAACGGATCAGAAAGGTGAATGGATCAAGGAATGCAATGATTTACAGTTATCTCGATGAGTTTATGTACAGGACTTGGTTTAACATGCGTATCAAGACTTCTATGAGAAATTCGGAGGTGTTTTGAAACATATACGAGAGTGTTATCCTTTGTAACTATTTTTTAACATTGCATTACTTATATATAAACGATTTATTAAAATTATGCGCCGTCCTTGTCAAGGTCAATTATCCGTTTGCTAGGCAGTTTCGGTTTTGGCTGCTATAGTTTAGAGTCACCTTATAGCAACATTTTTCAAAACTTAAACTAAGTTTTTGCTAAGAATAAATTTGAAGTATGCGCACATAAGTTTTTCTGGAATCCTTCAACATTTTCACTTGCGTTTAGCTGCATTATAACAAATAAATCTGTTCACTTTTTAAGTAATTTCTTAATTTGCCTTATGCATATAAACCTATATTTAATTTCATAAATTTCTTTCTCTAAAGTAATCTTTGAAGTTCACATAGGATCTGTTCTACAGTGAAGATAAAATTTAGATTGCATAGGGTAAAGAACTTTGGTAATTCTTCATGACGCATATTGTATATATCAAAAAACTTAGACTGTTAAGTTTAAAATTGAAAGAAATAGGTTAGCAGTGCAGTGTTCGGAAAACTTCTAATTGTAGTGTTATTTAGTTTCACAGTGCAGTATATCACTGAATTACAATTGGACATTATTTGTAACCTTGAAGACTTTGAAGCCTTTAACTTTATCTTCGGACTAAAGATATTACTGGACTCAGTATATGTAGTAACGTTTGTTTCAGCAGTGAGGATATTTGTGAACATAGATGTGATACTCACTTATCTTATTTACATCAAAAAAATTTTGTTACGATAGAAAGGCTAATCCGTAATCCGTACTCTAAAGTATTTTTGTAAGAGGGCCAACAGTCTCCATAGACAGAAATTTGTCTGGTAAATTTATTATGTATTGATGTATTCCTCGACTGCGTATTTTACTGTGATTATATAAACTTGGATTCTATGGTATGTTTCATTTGGAAATAACTCTAAAAGTGTTGCAATGGATCTATTAGTAATTTTAATAATAAGCTTTATTCAGGACAGTATTTGAGCACTGTTATATACACCTAGTTTCGGCTAATTTTGCCTAGAACCTTAAAATAAATTTTTAAGCAATTATCGCGCACTTACGTGATCCCTATGTTTTTCATGTGTTTGTATTGCTGGATTCCTCATTGGCTGTTAATGCTTTTAATGGATCATTAAATTACTGCATGTTCAAGGTTATTCCAACTGTATATATACACAGATTCTGTCCAGCGTTGTGATTTTTGAGACAGTAGAAGCTCTGCTTTAGACGTCAAGTATTTTGTTTTGTTATTGCTTGCCGTTGGTGTTATTGTTTTTGTTGTTGTCGACATGCGATTAAGATAGACTAGCCAGCGCATTAATTTAATATTCGCTCATAGTCATAACAAACACAGAGAACAGAAATTTTCAGCGTTACAAAGTATTTCGTCTTTGTACAGGACGTACATGTAAACTAATAATCTGAATTATATAATTTGACGTAGTGTTTTTGCATATGAAGAGAAGCAATTCTATACAATTATTTTTCATCTCCTTCAAGAGTTGCGAAGCGTTTCGTTGAAAGCTAATTAAATTTGTGCTCAAGTTCAGGTAATGAATGTCTTATATAATTAGATGATTAAAACAATAAGAAATGCAACAGAGTTTAGACATTTTGATGGATGAAAATTCTTGTAATCCAGCGATTTAGGCAGGCCATCATTATTTTAATAATTGCATTATTCTTCCTTAATGAATACCTGATCAATAATACTGAATTGTGAATTATCAAAAGGTTTTGTTAACATCTATTTTCACCCTGATTACATATTTTAGTTCATCAGTGTTCTCCTGAGAAGTATGCACCTTTTTCTAGTATTCTTAATTAATGTTTGTCTTAAGCTAAAGGATATTGTTTCAAACTGATGATTATTATAGGAACATCATTGCTTTGAATCAGCTTTGTTTTCCATTCATTGGCAGCAAACAGAGTTGTAAGTTAATTGAAGGAGCTCTTGAGGAGGTAGTCAGTTTCTTTGCAGTAGCAAAAATCGACAAAGTTTATTTTATACGACATACACTAGAAAATTTTGTATATATTCAGATAGTTCACAGCGATAGATACTGTTTATGTAACTCGATATACCTCCTGGTCTAGTGTAACAACAGAAGACAAGGGCCAGGCAACAGATCGTTTTATTATGAAAATCAACACGTATTTATACATCTTTCAACTACATTATTATAGACAAGCGCAGTCATCTGATTGGTTGTTTAGGTAGACAAACGCAGGCTTCTGATTGGTTGTTTCGGGATTCCTTGACAAATAGAGTTCTCTCTGCGAATCATATTTTGCCACGTCAACTTTGCTGTGATTGGTTGTTGACTCAGGCTTGTTCACGGCCCATATTAGTGACCTAGACCTTAACGTAGATTAGTGCCAACCAATCGGCTAGCAGCCTGCTCTCACCACACTCGTCCCCCCGTCAAATACGTGCGACTGAAGTCGGCTTGATCTACTTGGTGCAGGCGTCATCGTTGGCTTGTCTCGCTGTATCCATTTCTGGAGCTCGCTGACGTTCATGCGCCTCTCATTGTTCGCCATTGCGACTGTGTCTGCGTAACCCCATCTCGAAATGACCATATATGGTCCTTCCCACTTTGGAAACTGTTTGCCTGACCCTGTCGAACATTCGTCCATACTTCGGCCCACACCTTCATATGCTGCTTTCGCCCGACCTCCCAGCAGCGTCTCAAGTAGCAGCTCCATCGCTGACAGATCTTGAACGCCACTCAACTGCGCAGAAGCCTTGAAGTCCTGCCCGAAGATCCATATGTCTCCATCAAAAACTGCAGGGTATAGGCTTTTCATTTGTCGGTAGGCAGCGACACCAAATGTAACAACAGAAGACAAGGGCCAGGCAACAGATCGTTTTATTATGAAAATCAACACGTATTTATACATCTTTCAACTACATTATTATAGACAAGCGCAGTCATCTGATTGGTTGTTTAGGTAGACAAACGCAGGCTTCTGATTGGTTGTTTCGGGATTCCTTGACAAATAGAGTTCTCTCTGCGAATCATATTTTGCCACGTCAACTTTGCTGTGATTGGTTGTTGACTCAGGCTTGTTCACGGCCCATATTAGTGACCTAGACCTTAACGTAGATTAGTGCCAACCAATCGGCTAGCAGCCTGCTCTCACCACACTAGTAGCCCGTGTGGCCTAGTGGAGAGTGTTCCGACATTTGAACAATGAGTGTAGCGTAAGAGTCTCAGTGGAAACACCACCACTCACTGGGACGCCAAAAATATTCAGATGTCGAGTTCCAAATAGACAGAAATGCTTATCTTGGATCTCGTTATCAGTCACCACCACCACACCGAATAATCTCATATTAATCCTAGAACATTAATGAAGTATTTGTACAATGAGCCCACGCGTTAAAACAGACAAAGCATTTTGGTCCAGCATTATTATTCTAAGAGAAATACAAAATTAACATAAAAACAAATCAACAGAAGAGTTCAGTAGGACAAAATCGTCATAATGCGACCTCACAAAAGCTCAGGAGCGGTGATGATGGACAAACATGATAGGTATCCACATGATGTGTGTTTTGTTTTTCACAGTCTATTATATTTTGCTATGTGTATATGGATCGATATTCCATTATAACTGACAATATGCTTTTGTCTGTCCACTAACTAAATAAACATGTATAACCTTGTTGTCACATGACATTACAACCAATCATGTTAAGACTGTCTATTCATTGGTTCATGTGTATTAGTCATTTCCATATATACTTTTGTACTGCATACTTGTTCATTTTCTTGTTTCCACGTTTCGTACACTACGTACCATTTCACTCAAATTCTTGTCTGGCATTTATTTTCCTTGTCTGGAAAATACAAGTGTCATCGTAGCCTGGTGGTCTTCTGATTCCCCTCTTTCCGCGTCAGGACTATTATCTACTCGGCGAGTACATTACATAATTGGCGACGGGGAAATCTTTAATAACTCACTCATCTGCAGTACATAAGAGATGAGTACATCGCATAGATAAAAATTGTGTTAAATCACCCGTTGAGGTTTAAAGTTGACGGCTGCGAGATAGATAAGACAGATGCAATTGATAAACGTATCACGAACCTACTGAGAGATTTTCTTAAGAAGAAAGTGTCTGACAACGATACGTACAATGTACTCAAACCTGAGTGTCTCGTTCACCACCTATGTATGGCCTTCCAAAGTCACAAAAAACAAATCTTCCTGAGACCTATACTTTCTATGATCCACTCACTCCAACATAGCATTGCTCGCTGGCTTGCAAAGATGTTGGGACCCTTTCGTCAATAGCTAGCCGGGCACACCATTAAAGACTCATTTCATTTCGCCGAAAGTGTGAACTACATGAGCGTTTTAGATAAGTTCATGGTGTCCTTTGATGCAACCTCCATTTTTACAATGATTCTAAGCGATGAAACAATTGAGGTTATTTGTCAGCAGTCTGATCTTCTCCCAATTCCAGAGTTGGAATTCAAAGGCCTACTGCTAGTGTGCACCATAAATGTACAATTCCAGTTTGGCAGCACTCCTTACCTCCAAATAGATGGTGTAGCTATAGACAGTCCACTTAGCCCTCTTTAAGCAGATGTATTCATGTTGAACCTTGAAAGAACAAAGCCGAAGAATGCAATCGATGAAACAACTTCATAGTCTCAATATGTCGATGACACGTTTGTAGTGTGCAATAATGGAATTCATGCTTCCTACCTACTCAGATCATCCAACGACGCACACACCAATGATGGAAAGTTCCATTTCCTCGATAAAAGAGTGATAGCTTTTTCATGTCACCTCATGTATTGCATAGTAAAAAGTGAATATTTCCGGACATTGAAATGACTTAAGAAGGATTTAATTATTCTAAAATCAAACAAGAAAACAGTTACTAAATTAATGAAACTGGATTTTTCATTACCCTGTTTTTGACAACAATTTTTTTGTCAAATTAAGGTTTTCTTTCGGCATCCTATTAAGTTTCATTGATCATCTTTAATGCGCGACATTTGACACTAGTCTGTTGTGTAAACAGGAGACTACAGTGAACCTATAAACCTCGATTTATTCCTGGGTAAAGTGTAAAATGCTTTAATGAGATGACCTATTTACAAGGAACTCATTTGGTATTGCCTTAATTCTTCACTGTTCAGCGAAATACAAGTGCTGCTTAGAAAAGTGCTTGTCAAGCTGGGTACAGTGTATAAATACATGAAAGCATCAACTAATGCATTTGAATAAAATGAAGGCCAATACTGAATCCCATTCTTAACTCATTCAGAAAAAACAAATACTGACGATACAATAACATGTAAAAGTAGTATAGTTTCGAAACATAGGCTAAAGTGTGTTTGCAGTTAAGATTGTTATTATTATTATTAGGAAAACAAGACGTATTTTTCTTCAAAAGCGTTAAATTTGCATTGAGTAGCTTGAAAATCCCCACTGAATCATGTGAAAAAGAGAAGACGTTTGGCAAAGGGACTCTTCTCGGCTAATGCATCCACATAGCTGTACAATCACATTTATATATAATTATTCGTGTGTGTGTTCATATGAGGTTTGTCAAGTTTAGATAATTGACCGGGTAATACAAGAATGATCTAATATAGAAACAAGGTTAATCAGACAGCAACTAAAGTGAGATTGAGTTAGTAAGTTAGATGACGTAATGTTTCAACTTAGGTCAGGTTAGCAATAGAGGTAATAACAGGTAGAGACTAAGTAGAAGTGGGGTAGAGAATAGTGCCACCTAAATTAGAACTAAAATTGAGCAAACAAGTTAGATGACGTAAGATAAATGACTAGAAATTGAGCGTTGGTCAAGTCAGTAACAGTAGTAGTGAGGTGTAGAAATTAAATCAGGTGAGGGTAGAGAACAAGAAATTTGAAAATGTGAAATATTACAGTTGAGAAGACAAAATAATCCTAATGAAGAGACAGAAGAGAAAAAAAGATTAGGTAGAATTTACTTGTCGAGTAATAAGATAGATTAAGTCGATTACAAGTGTGGTGATTAAACGAACTTCTTCTGTATGCAGAGTTCATGACTTAGCAAGTGAATCGCCATTGCTTCTGCAGTTTGAAGAAGTCTGATTTGTACACCTTTGCAATGATTAAGTCATATTTATGTTATATACTAGTTTACATGTGTTTGTCGACACAGATGAATAGAAGTGAGCAGGTGTGTTTTACAGGTTTGGAAACCATGTAGTAAAATGTCTTGGATAACATTTAAATA
The DNA here is from genome assembly GCA_944472135.2 of Trichobilharzia regenti. Taxonomy (NCBI): domain Eukaryota; kingdom Metazoa; phylum Platyhelminthes; class Trematoda; order Strigeidida; family Schistosomatidae; genus Trichobilharzia; species Trichobilharzia regenti. Next base: position 42,642,687 of record OX235265.1, on the reverse strand, counting down.
CTCAGAATTTCAAAAGTAAAAATGATGAAGAACACTCTTCACCATTGAGGAAATATATTATAGAAACCTATCATGAAAGTATTTTTGCAGTAATTTGTCCAACTGGTAGTTGTATAAATAGTTTAAACACATCTGGTTCTCCGACATCAAATAATCCTGGAGTATCTGTCTCCTATCTAAATGGCCTTTAAGTCGTTAGATTTCTTTCATCTGGCTAACAGGCACTAATCAGTAGTATGTAATAAACAGTTTGTTATTTCTGTCAAATTTAATCGAAGTCTGATTGAATAATGAAGAGTGCTATCATAAGTCATCATTCATTATTCTCACTGTTAGATTCCTATAAAGTCCTCCTTTCATATTTGTAAAAATTTGCTGGGGAATTACATGTATCCAAAGATTTTTAAACTTATTACAAAATTGCCTCATGTACTAGAAATATACTCAATATTTAAGCAAATTTTTATTTTAGTATTTTTTGCCTTTAGCGTAATTTGTACGTCTACGCGTGTAGACATTCAACTGACACTTTCTTCCACTATTGCTTTCTCACTTCTCACTGCATTTTTAAAGAATTATTTAGCTGATATATTTGTTTTACCGATATACGGATCAGAGACTTGCATTGCGTGTCATAAAGAGCATCTCAAACGAACTACAGACCTTCATTAACAGTTGTCTTCGCTCAATACTCAAGATCAGATGGCTGGCGAGAAAAGATCAGCAACTGGGATCTCTGGCAATGAGTGAACCAACCAGGAACCGACTGTGAAACAAATAAGCAGGAAGAAATGGAGGTGGATCGGCCGTACTCTGAGAAAACCATCAAGTGACATCACTAGACAAGCCATCGCTCGAGTGGAACCCGAAAGGGAATCGGCGAGTTGGTCGTCAGTGCGAGGGTGGGGTGCTTGGAGGAGGTCATGTGAAGAGGAGATGAAAGCATGTGGGCAGACTTCGAGCCGGGTGAAAACTCTAGCAGAGAACCGAACGTGATGGAGACGCGCTGCTGAAGCCCTATGTTCCTCTAGGAATTGAAGGAAATTATAATATAATAATTTGCTTTAGCGTTAATGGCAAACTGGAAGCCTGATATATACAAACTCAGGTATATGTTTTTTTATTCTATCAATTTTCATGAAATTATAATACTGAGTCAACTTGTTTCAGTTTTATAGCTAGAAGAGTGGTCATTAGTGGGCTTAGAATTAAAGAGTAGACTGGATCACGCAATATACATACATATCGAGAATCGACAGTACATGAAACTGATGGGCAACTGGATTGAATCCTAGTGGTGAAATGGTCCACGAACTGGCTTTGTAACCTGAGTTCAAACCCCAGTGAGTGCTTACTGTTGAAGAGTCCCAGATTAAGACGAGACAGCTGTACTTCCTGGCTTTCCAGTGGTTCTCTAACTGATCTCCTCCATGTCACCTTTGGACATCTCACTCATTGTTTCCCATTTGGGTTTCAGTCGAGCTATGGCCTGGCACGCAATGTCACACAAAGGTCTCATCAGCTTGTGTCCAATTTATCTATATCCCCTTCTACATATTAGTTGAGAAATATGTTTTTGATTTGTGCGTTCCCAAAGGTACTTGTAACTAATTCTTTTTAGCTATTTGATCTTCAGTATTCAGCCAGTCAAGGCAGTTATTAAAAAAGGTTTACAGTAGCCTGCTGGAAAGGCTTTTTGTGACGCGCAATACAGGTTCCTGACCCATATAGGATACCCGATTTAACACTGTTGTCCAAAATCCTAATTTCGCTGTTTATACTGAGTGCAAAGCATTTTCAAATTGATTTCAAAGTGATGAAGGTCTGTACTGGCTTTCTGATTTTGATTTTGGCATCCTCATCCGTTCTGCTTCTAGGTGAATCCAAGCCTCCTGGATAAATGAAGGAGGTAGTCTGTTTCAAATCTACTTCTTTCAGAGTGATTAGTGTCTGTTGTGGCTGGTTGATTGGTTGATTTCATCACCTTTATCTTTTCTATCTTCACTCGAATTTTTGTCTTCACTGCCTGCCTCTTCCGAAAATTTGTTAGTGTTGTCAGTGAATGACAATAAACATAAATCGTCCACGAAATCCAAATCTTCTAGAATCTTCCTATCGGTGGTCCGGCGTATTCCTGTCTCCTCACTCCCCACAGTCTTCCGCATAATCCAGTCCAAAGCAACTAGGAAGTCTTGTCTTACTCATGTATTCAATTCACAGATTCTGCTGAGTTTTCCCTCGTGAATCACCTTACACGCGGAATTGTCATATAACAGTTGAATAAGGTAGGATGAAGATTTGAGGCATTGCATTCCGTAATGTTGAAGAGGTTTCTAAATTACTTCGCGGTCATCGCCATCGAAGGTATCTTCAGAATTGACGAACTTGAGATAGAGATTTGGCTTATACTCTAGGCTTCGTCCAATGACAGTGCATATAGTTACTTCTGGTCAGTACATGATTTGCCTTTCCTGAATCCAGCTTATTCGGATGGGGCTGAGTTCTACGTCCAGTGCATCCTTTATAATCTCCAGGTTGATGCGACTTAATATTTTACTGTGAATTGACATGAAAATGGACCCAGAGACAGCAGCGGACTTGATGACACCACTACTGGAGAAGGTGTGGAAAGAGGGCAAACTACCTGATAACTGGAAGAAAGGATACTTATTGAAACTACCAAAGAAAGGAGACTTAAGTCAGTGCGAAAACTGGCGCGGAATTATGCTCCTGTCCATTCCAAGTCAAGATACTAAGTCGCATGATCCTGGAGAGAATCAAACAAGCCCTAGATGAAAAACTTCGACCGAAACAGGCCGGATTCAGGAGAAACAAATCACGAATTGATCAAATTGCCACACTACGGATCATCATTGAACAAAGCTTGGAATGGTAGTCACTCTCTATCTCAACTTCTTCGACTTTGAAAAGGCCTTCAGCGAACAGCGTCGATCGAGAGGTGATTTGTCAACTACTTCGCTACTACGGGTCCCATCGACAATTATACATCTCATCCAACAGTTATACGACAATGCTGCATGCAAGTAATCCACAACGGGAAACTTACGGAAGCCTTCGAAGTGAGGACGGGAGTGAGGCAAGGCTGTCTACTATCGCCAGTGATCTTCTGATCGCAGTAGACTGGATAATGCGACAGACAACGGCCAATGAGGAAACAGGCATAAAATGGACTCACACAAAAAGAGACTTGGAGGATCTGGACTATGCCGATGATATATGACATCACTAGACAAGTCCTCGAGTGGAACCCGAAAGGGAAGCGGCGAGTTGGTCGTCAGTGCGAGGGTGGCTTGGAGGAGGTCATGTGAGGAGGAGATGAAAGCATGTGGGCAGACGTGGAGCGAGGTGAAAAAGTTGGCAGAAAACAGAAGGCAATGGAGATGCGCAGCTGAAGCCCTATGTTCCTCTAGGAATTAAAGAATACAATAATAATATTTTACCATGAGTTCACATGAGCATGATTTCGCCAGTTCTTGCAGAGGCGTAAGTCACCCTTCGTTGGCATGTTGGTAAGGTATTCTTCCTTCCAATCAGTATGCAAGTTTCTTTCCTTCTCAGCGATTGCAGTAGTGGCGTGAGCACATAAGCTGCAGTCTCTATTTCCGTCTTCAGTGCTTCGGAGTAGGGGAATTCCGTTTGGTCCTGCTGCTTTCCCGGAAGGCCTTCAGTAGCTTGACTGCACTTACGATTTTTGCCTTTGCTGGAGGATTGGTGTACACTGGTATGTCTGTGCCATGTGTCAGTCGTCGTATTTCTGTATGAGTTGCAAGTGACAGTCAAATCAATAGTCCTTTGAAGTGATCAGCTCGTCGTTTTATATGTCTCTCCTCCTTTGTATTGGTTTCATCTGTGTTGCTCTCATCATATACAGAGTCCCGATTGTCTGATATAATTTTCCGAGGTGTATTTCACCTATGGCCTGCCTGTTCTGCCTCAGCTACCGGCCAGTGTGTCACAGAACTGTCCTTTATCTTTCGTAACACTTTTCAATTTCTTTATTCAGTGCAGTGCATATCGAACTTAGCTACGCCTTCTCTTGTCCATCTTTGCATTGGTTCATTTTCTACTTTACTCTGCCCATTCTCTGTTAGCTCCCAGGTGTCCGTTGGAAGCTATTCCTTGTATTGCCTCTTGTTTCACGCCTGTATACGTTATGTTGAGCTCCACCTGCAGAGAGTTCCAATGTTTTTTCTCATTGATGCCATTTAATGTCTCCGACTTTTCTTCGGCCGCTAAAGTGAAAGTGTCTCTTGTAGTTTGGTCTTTCAGTTTCTGAGTGCTGAATTTGAATCGTGGTCTGTCTTCAGTTGTTTTGAAAGCTTTCAGCTTGATCTTGAAGGTTCTTTGAACTAGATAATGTTCCAAGCCCACATCTGTGACCCTTCTCGACTTATGTGTCCAGAAGACTGCTTCTCCACATTCTTGAGATTGAGATGATCGTCGGACGTAGTTAGAAAATGGTGATTCAAAAGCAGGTTGATTAAATGCTTGGAAGGAACCTGACTAATTTTTTATAAGTGTTATTCAGATGTAATCTGAACACCTTTTGAGGTATGAAAAGGGTCTTCGGACATCTTTTCTTTCCACTAAATAATAATCATCTATTTCAACTTGTATTCGTCTTTTTCTTTTAAATACTTAATCATCTGACTTTTCTGCACTAAAGCGTGAATCTGTTCTTCTACTCTAGGTAGTTCATTTCACATGGTGTAAATAAAGACGTGTAGATATCCTTAATAAGAGCTGTCTGCAAGCCAAAATTGTAGACAGCAACTGACGTCAATGTTTACGTCCCGAATCGGGGTCATGAGAAAAAACAGGAACAACGTCTAACCTTAAGGAACTCAACAACCAATCACAAAAGACTTAGCGCGTGCAAATATGATTCGCAGATTTATGACTTAACTTTCTGAAAAACGGTCACAAGCAGTACAGAATAACTTTCAGAAGGAAAAAACTAATCAGAAGACGGTGCTTCTCTGCTGAAATTAAGAGTAATAATGTACATAAATATCTATAAATATCTCTTGATTTCTTCAATAAGCGGTCTGTTGCTTGGCCCTTGCCTTCTGTCGTTAAATATCAAATTATGCTGAAATACCTATTGCAACAACCTAGGTTGCACTTCTATCTTTATATTCAAAGAAAATTGTATGCATTAGATGTCAAATCGAACTAAGGAACATCAAACATTATTTATAAGTAACAATACTATAAATTTCATATACGCTACAAATTAATGTGTTAGGAGTTTTTGGAATTCGATTAATATGAGCCTGAAATATTGTTAATATACAGGCTCAGAGGACCTAATTATGGTAACTATTTATTTAAGTATATAATTAGTACTAAGTAAACTTTGGTTTCTTCAGATTTTCACTAGGTGTGTGACGATTTACTGGCCAGGATTATCAATAATATTTTTTGTAGTCCAACGGGTAATTACGGAGAAGACAAAGAAATCTTTAATACTGGTAGAACTTTAAGCTCGACGGATAATTTTTACTGTAAATCACTTGGATACGGCATTGACCCAATGATCAATGTTTTTTATATAAAAGTAAAACATTAGACTGAATAAGCTAAATGTTACTTTTGAATATAACTCTGTGCTCAAGGACAACATATTGTTTAAAAACAAACAGTTAACGAAATGTCGTTGTTATCACTAAAATAATGGATGTTTATTTATCCATTTCAAAATAGTAATGTCAAGCTCGATTGGGTATAAATTCAAATTAACTTGGAAAACAGAACAAATCATTGGAAAACAAGCATTTAAAACAGTTAGTCCCTTTTATAAATTTGGATAGCGTTATTAGAAGACGGAGATTATCTGAAAAATGTGATGCATTTGCGCTATACATTTCGAACAATCTGATCACGCATTTACTTATAAATTCAATATATATGAAAATGTTAAATTAAACAAAGTGACAAAAAAGATTTAAGAATGATTAACGCAACGTTTGGTAATGCAATCAAATAAGGATTACCAAGGTGGGTTAAGAGTAATGATAAACCGTTTTTGAATACACAGGGGGAGGGCTTGAGTTTATGACTAGCTATAGCCTCGGCGTATTTCAATAAGCGCCCTTGACCGTTTTTATAGATGACCCTAAAGGCTGAGTTAGCATCAATCTTATGGTTCATCTCGATCAGGTGTTTAGCTAAAGACGAAGTTGGTAGTGTGACACCTGCATCTATTGGTTTTTGACAATTCATTTGTTTTTCTAGCCATTTTGGGATATGCTTTCCCATCCTCACATGCGAAGCGCGATTACTCCTCCCTATGTATTTGTAACCCCCACACACACACACACGAAAATTGGTAAATAATGTGGGATGTGACATAATCACTTGTGCACTTTTGAGATTTGCAGTGGAGCATATTTTTTTTGGCTTTTTTGACAATTACAAGCTGGGCTACATAATGGGAATTTTTGATTTAGAATATTTGGTTTTCTCAAAGATTTCTTTTCAAAAATGGATATGCATCAAAGTGTAGTTTTCTAACACCTATATGATGTTGGAATTCATGATTACTTTTCATCGACTTCATTTTCAAGCTGTACAGTCGTATTACGGTAAATGACACTAAGTGTCTTTAGAAATTGCTCAGTCGATATACATGTGATAAGAATAAAGATAATTAAAATGATGTACTAAGAGGTATGGCGTTGAAGTGGATGAATTACAAAACTTTTAAAAATTTATAAATAAGTGAACTGGTGTTAAGGTTTTAAAATAGTAGGTCAAGTGTTGTCAAAAAAATAATTAAGAGTACTGTGATGATAACAATAAAGGCAGCTAAGATAAAGTGAGGTGGAATGAATTCACATGGTAAAATAGAATAAAATAAAAGAACACAATTATGACTAAGGTAAAGGAAGCGGTTTAAAAGACGTTTTTGAACATATAATTTAGGTATTTGTCCATGTGTAGCTAGAACTTCGGTTATACATAAGTGGAGAAAACGTAAGCTTTTACAGTGGTTGGATTTGGTCCTGTAGATAACTTTAAAGGACAAATCACATGGGGCTGAATGACCTGACTCCAGAATGTGTTCGCAAACTGAAGACCTTGACGACAGAGCCTTCGCTGAACAAAAGGTGTGTTTTTCCCTCACAAAATAATGGGTATACTTCTTCACTCATGACTACGTCTAAACACCTTTGAGAAAAATAAGTATAAAAGAAGTGACCAAAATAACTTTACAGTTAAAGAGACCTGACTTAAAGATATTTTCTCAGCAAGGCATATAAACTCAAAATGTTTAACTGAACCTCTAAATCTTCTCTTCTGACTTGAAAACCTTATTTTAAACGCATAGTCTTTCTGATTTTTCCCTTATGCGGTGAACTGAATCAACTTTCGTCTTACGCTGGTGTTTAGGTTGGTACTGATTCTTTAGAGAAAAATAATTTAAGAAACGAATTAGCTGGTTACTTATTGTATTTTCACCGTCATTTATAATATATGCACATAAATTTTATTTCCACTCCTTAAATTTGTCATTTTATTTGCAGCTAATATAAAATTCAGAAGTTAAATAACTTTGTTCGGTGTGCTGTACAACCGAATTCTATGCTACCTTGTGTAATTTCCTAGGTTCATGAGACTATTATTTAGCTTAAACTACTGAGGAAGGACGTCTTTCTGAACCATTTGGAAGAACATGAAATAATGGAAAACAATCTTCTGTTTTAATCTTAAATGCAGCGCAAACTGATATGAAACTGTTACTGTCTTCAGTTTAGATCAATTAAGAAATTTAAACAAATAGAATTATACACTGTTGAGAGTGGTTGTTGACTAGTAGTGTTGACTAGTCAGATCAAGGTGATCCAAACACCAGATGGTAGCTTCAATTGTGTGACGCCGAGCTTATCAGTGGTTTATCCGGTTTGACGTAGATCAAAGAGCCGAATTACCTCATACCAACTGATTTCTGGCTAGGCGAACTGGTCTTACTATAAACCGAATTCACAATTCGCTATTTGGTTCTTTGAGTCGAGTTGAACCAGACACACCGCTGGTGAGCTCTGACCCAAACCGGCAAAATTGCCGTTCGGTGCCTAGATCACCTCAATTTGGCTAGCAAGCGATAATGGGAAGTCATCTCCGCCAGTCAGTAGTATATAGTTTTATGCAGATATGCTCGCTTTATTGATCACCACTTATGGTACCAGGCAGATCTGAATAACTTGTTTTCCATTGGGAACTATTGTGAAATATCACCCCTAGAAGTGTGTACATTGAAAATTGCTAACTAATTTACAAATTATGAAAATGTACAAAATTCTACCACTGAAACCAAAACCTTATTAGAAGACAGTGAGTTTTTTATAAGAGTCAATAAAAAGAGAATTTTGAAGAATATGACGATATTGTCTAATTAACTTACTGATAGATTTGGCTATTGGAAAAATCGCAACCTATAGTGGAAAATGGTGACTATCATATTATACTTATTGATGTAGAGTAGGCACTTCTCTTTATTCTTAGTGACACATTTGGCCTTAAGGTTTCAGCTCTAAAATTTCAGTAGTGATAGCGTTGTTTTCATAAGGTTAGGTCGCTAACCTTACTCCTAACTCTCTTTCTCTCTCCCGCGTCAGCCGAGAATCAAACCGGGAGTACGCACTTATCTGGTGAGCATTCTATCCCGGGAACTATTGAATGCACCAAGTAAAAATATACAGAATTTTAAATGTTGCCGAAAGGAACGTATTCCTGTGAATTAAAATCTGGAGTGTTATGTAGGTGGTGGATACAGATTTGACCTGAGGAAAATGAATTTTGAGTGACAAGGAGATAATCTGACCTTGAAAGGAAAAATAACTCCATACAAGTGAACTAATCTACCCTCTCAAGCAAATTTACGAGGTGATAAAGTTAGCACAAACAGCATGTGAATAAACGAATCAAATACCAGCCAATGTGACACATAAAAAACAAGTTATGTCAGTGTTTACACTGACGTAACTGGATTAGGCAACCTAAATTTTCAATGATAGTGGTGATATATATCCATATAATATGTGTGTCTTGTTTGACAGTCTGTCCTTGGTGACATGTATTCATATAAATTGTGTGTTTGTTTGACAGTCTGATATATTTTGCTATGTATATATGAATCGATATTCCATTATAATTAGCCAATCATGTTAAGACTGTCTATTGATTTGTTCATTTTGAATATTCGCTCTCACACTTGTGTTCACACACTTGTTCGGACATGCATATATATTTTGCTCTCACACTCTTGTGTGACATATTGATTCTCCTGGTGTTTTGGAAAATAGAAGTATCATCGCAAACCTAGTGGTCTTCTGATTTCCGTCTTTCTTGCGTCAGGACTATTAAATTCTCGACCAGTACATAACAATAATTTGGCAACGAGTACATAATAGATTGTTTGCCCACCCATTAACAGTGGGTGCTGATAATCTATGCGCCTAGTCAACTTCTTTATCTGAATTTTGTTCTCCTTTTGTGGAACTCGTGAATGCATCACTGTAAGTCTAGTTTTAAAACAGAGCAAATGGAATATTTCTGGGTGTTATGTTACTCAGTTCTACTATAACTAACACCTGCTGTCATTGTTGTTATTGTTCATAAGATTATTATTATTTTATTAATATATAATATTACTATAACATGGTAATCCCGTCAGCAGAAACAATGTCAAAGTTGATATTCTTCTTATTATTAATACTTTATTTTAATTAGTAGAATCAACATTTGAGAAATAATAAGCAAATTCTAAGGAGAGAAGAAAGATGATTAGTGCAAAATTAATAAATCAAATATTCTACTTAATTAGCCGTGTTTATTATTAAAAATAATGATTGATTGTCTGACAAATTAAATTTATTTTTAATAATAATACTAATTTTTTTAATAATATATATATGTATACGTATGTATCAGTTATAATATAATTCTGTTCATTTATATTGATGAATAGAAGGCAGGAGGTTTGGAACAATAATATGTGTTAACAATATGCATATATTCACAATACAGTTACTTGGCTTCATTCAAACTAATAATCCCTGTGATTTATTTAATACCTAGGAGAATTTAGTATTTATGTCTAAAACTGAAAGGAAACCTATTCGATTTAAGCATCACTTAGAGGGTATTATAAAGTCGATGTTCACACCTTTCAGCGATAGTATAAGTCATTACAGTCTGATAAGAAGGAATCCATAGGCAGGAAAACTATCAATATGGCATAACTTCAATCTCAGGTTGACTCATTCACTTCGATATTTAAATATGTATTAACCAGTACTAGAGTTGATGACTCTATTAATTAAGCTCCTAAGATTATATTTGACTGTGACTTACAAGCTGCCGGCCAGGTTGAATCTCTGAGAGTATCTAAGGCTTTCATCCATCAAAATGAATCGTATTTACAACAATATATATATATATATATATTTAGCCATCTAATTGCGTCTATGAACCGCAGTCTATATGCATGCAAACCTTCCAGTGGATTTCCACTCGCCGCTACGAGTGTTTTGAAGGAAATACAGGAAGAATATTGCGGAGTATCAGAGCATGCTTCGGATGGAGCAATGCTGCTTCAGATGCTACATTATCGATTATTATAATACTTGAAGAATTTGAAGAGGAGGTAAATACTTTGCAATGAAGCACGCTGAGAATTCTGTATTGTGTATACACATGCATTTCTCAGAATAAAGCTATTATAGTTGTTGTAGTAGTACAAATCACTGAACATTAATCAATAGATCAGGCTTGTTAATCAGTAATTTCAGCGGTATGCTTTTCATTTTACTCTGTAGACTTCATTTTTCTTTCATCTGTTGCCGATGAATTAATTTTTCGTTTAACTTTTGAAATTTCGAAGCAGCACCGATGCAGGGTTATAACTGTGTAAGTTAACTAATAATAAACGTCACACATCTGGATGAAGGATGCATTTATAGATTAGCAAATTTGACTTTAACGATTCAGATAATTGAGTATTTCATTCGAACTCCATGTATTTCACTATTTCGGGATCTTTTCTACTTCTGCTGATTTTGGTAATTTTATGTAACTCATTTCACTGGTTATTCTTACATTGACTAGTCGGCTGATAAAAATAGACAAACCAGGCTGCGTCATTTACATCAAAATAATCTACATTTTAATTGATGGGTGGTAACTAGCAGGGAATCCATGATTCGCATTTCGTCCAATTTGAGACTCGTCATCTGGATGTACCTGCATTCCCCAGTCAGTGATGTTCCCACGGAGGGTCGAACCCAGTGCCAATAGTTTCAAATACCCAGACATCGTCGGAGCATATGCACAAGAAGTTGACATGTCAATCTGAGACTGAGCGCTTCGGTCCAATCAATCGGCGGGAAAATTTAAAATTCAATTAAATAACCTACGATTTGGCCATTTTATGGAATTCTTTCAGATTCCGTAGCAAAGGGTGACGAATGCTGTTGCACATAACATGGATTATAGATTTGTTTTTGGTTAAAAGTCAAGATTTACAGTGAGTTGGTTGCAGTAATATAAAAGGAAACATGAGAGAAAAAAATAAGTGATTATCATTTCAGGCAAAATTACGTTTGTGGATGCATATTGTGCTTTCGGTTGACTGCCTCCAATTATCGCGAAGACAAGTCACCTAGTTTGATGATCACATTGTAAACTTGCCAGACAGAATTCAGTCACCAGCAACAAGGAAGACATGATACACTATAATGGTCTTTATCTGGTGACAAATCTATGCATCTACTTAAGTCTGCAGGAGACTAATCATAAAGCTCAGTAGTGGCATCTTTCAGTGGGCGACACGCCTTTGAATCTCTCAGGAGACAATAATTCTTCCAAAGTTACAGACTGTGTCTTAACAGTCTAATGTTATTGTAAAGTATTAAATCCGCATGTGGATTTTGTGAAGAAGTATCTGGTCATAGTTGGAAGGAAGGCACTTAAATAAAATTAGCTGCTTACCTTTCCACACTTATGCTATGACTTCACAAAAATACAATACAATCTGGAACCAACGAGGAGATTTTCATGGCGTTTTATTAGGAACTTCATTGTGATTATTCCAAACACAACTGGTATTTCTAAAGAGGTAAAGTGGAATCTTATCAGTCTAATCAGAGGGAGGCTTCTACATATAGTAGGCTAAACAATAGATGTAGTTTCGGAAGAAGGTATGTAAACACAATAAAAGAAGTTTTAAAGTGCTGTAGACAGGTTAACATTTCGATAGACAAACTACGGCTGATTATGTTTACAATAAAAACTTAATGAAAATAATAAAGAGGTACAGTTGATATGCCAATCAACAGTTGTCATGTAAGGATAGTGACTTCATGAATTTATTCCCTTTGATGCATTTGAGTATAGCGAGAACAACAGTCACCTAATTTATTAGTCACTCTGGATCTACCACACATCTCGTCTTTATGACATAATTCCTTTACCATTCTATGCATTCATTTATTTTGTTTAAACTTGAACTGCCTGTGTAAAAACTATATCAGCGCAATTTTATGAGTACTGTTGACTAATTGTGGAACTTTCTGTCAACTGACAACATGTAGAATTTGCAAGTATGTTAAAACTTTTCTGTACGTAAACCTAATAATTTATTTCGGCTGTAAGCAGCTGATGAGAAGCCAACAAAATAAATGATGGCAGCATATTATTCTGCACAAACTAATGATAGTAAAGTGGAAATTCGGGCACAGGACTTTTAATACACCAGAGGTGATTATTACTGAAATAGTTAATTGGATGTCTTAAAACATTAACTATTTAGCATCACATGAATTGTTTTGAGCTGCCTTACCAACTAAACCTTCAAGTGGAATTAAGTTGTTATCCTGTGGTCTAGTTTTCAGATGTTTCCTATCCCTTCTCACTCATTAATTCAATGTTTTCCAAAGATGTTTGCTTGACTATAAGAAAGAACAGAGAACTGTATTCACAGGCGATTATTTAATAAAGAATGTTATTAGCCTACAGCTTACACGTTGTAATCACCCATTAGCTCAAAAACAACCTATTTAGTTAAACTTTTTATTTTTTTCATTAGGTCGATGATGTGATTCTAAATAATTCAAATTTATTCCATAAGTCATGTAGAATACCTTTTATTATTTTGAGTCTGCTGGCGAGCGTGAGTTCTCTTTCACATTTTCCATCTCTTTTGCTCTATGTTCCCCAGATAATCTTTTTGCTATAGGGTGAGTAATCACACTTATTACCAAAATTAAAATTAAATTCCGTAAAATAAATCGTTTAGCGTGACAGTATCATGAAGATTAGATATAGTAAGTCGAAAAATTATAATTTTCTAATAATTTATACGAATCAACTAAAAGTCTAGCGGTTAGGATTCCTGGCTTTCACCCAGGCGACCAGGAGTTTCCTAATTGCGTCGCTCGCCGACCATACAAATGGTTAGGGGTTCAATCCCGACCGACGCATTTCTTTACCTTGCTAAACCGGCACTAAGACTTGTTAAGAGGGAAGATTGGGCATGAGGCTAGCAACCCCATCCTGTAAAAATAAACACTGCTACAGAAACTTCAAGCCTGTAGCTTGGAGTCATATGTTCCACTGGTAATGTGAAGGGATTAATAATAAACTAAAAAGTATACATTTTTCATAATCTAATGAATTTACAATAAAAACCTTGACATTTATTTCAGATTTGATTTTATTCCTTTACGTCTGTAGTGGAGCATAGGGCTTCAAGACAGAGCTTTGAAGTTTATCGTAGCCGTGATTACAATTTTCACGGGATGAGGTTGTTAACCTCATCCCCAACCTTCCTTTTTATCGGCTGAACAAAGTTTAGAAGTGCGTCATTCAAGAATCGAACCTTAGACCAGGCCAGTAGTTGGACAACGTTCTTCTTTTGAGCCACCAACGCACAGATACCTTGATCAAGTTAACTGGAAACGTAGTTTAGTTCTATGTTGAAATGATGGTGTGTGTTGTGTATTGACAAATGTTACAAAATGAAAAAAATCCGTGTTTTTTTAGTTACAAATACTTTCAGTTGTTTTTGACTGGAAATCCTATTCGTCTGATATTAACATTGGTAAAACGCTTAATGGGAACTATCAGAGCCGTGTGCCAGACTGACAGCTGAGACTGAGTAAAAGCTTCCTGGGTTTTGTATGCTTTTATGCCGTAAAAAAACTCGTTTAAGGTCACAAAGCGTTCTGCTTATGCTACTGGCCTTTCAAAATCACAAACCATCAAAATGCACCTTATTAACTTTATTTCCTTTTATTTTACTCATCCAATTGCCTCTTCGAGTCTCATTCTGTACTTCCCATCATATTCATATCAGTTTCAACCTACTGATATGGATTTTTCAAAGTATATGTGGAAAGCATAGCAGGTTAAAAGAGACTGCTTTGAACAGAATAATACTATTACTTCTAACGATATATTACTGATTATTTTCCTTGAAGGATCTTCACAAGGAGTAAATGCCCTGCAATAGAACATGCTGACAGTTCTGCAATATGTGTGAACGGAGTTTTCAAAAAGCTCTACAATTTAATGATATAAGATGGTTGGAGGCAGTCGGCCACAGGAAGCCTTGGACATAGGTTTCATGCTGGTTGGCACTCATCAGTCAGCAAGGCGTATCTGCAGCCTGGAAGGAACTCATGTCCCTTCTGAAATTCAAACCCGGGTCACCTAGTGCTGCAATCAGTGACGTTACCACTGAGCCTTTCGGGCTCACCACTGATCTTTTGTAGAACTGTACAGGATATTTTGATTGGGCACTAGTCAGTAACTAGTAGGATGTGTCTAGTCTTTGTTTGGTGCAAACTGAACTCTATCAGTCAGGTATGTAATGTGGCCATGGACATGATACTCCTCGCTGACGAGTGCCAAGTAGCACGAAACCTATGTCCAAGGCTTCCTGAGGCCAATTGCCTCCAACCATCTAATATCATCAAATCAATGTACACCGTGACGGCGAACTACCTAGAATGGTGGCCGCATTGCAAACCAAACCTGACTGATAGAGTTCAGTCTGCACCAAACAGAGCACTGGACACATCAAACTAGTTACTAGTATCCAATCAAAGCGCTATAATTATTAATATGCAATCAAGACGCCTCCTGTTTGTCAGTTGAAAACTAATCAGAATCCTTTCTTTTTAAATTATACTTAAGGCTTCACATGAATAGTAAAGATTTACACACCAGCATGAGAGAAGTAGTCAAAAAAGTTAAAGATAATTTATCCCCGTATACATATACATATAATGAAAAGTGTAATTTTGAGCTAAATACAGGCGACTAAGGAGAATAAAACAATTCTACCATTATTATTAGTCAGTCCTATTAATGCATACAGTGCATACCTAATAATATGTTCGATAATTTCTGTAGATAGTAACGTTATCTTTGCTAAGCATAATTCTATCAGAGAGTAGGTAATTCCACCATCGTTTATATATTCCTCTTTTCTTTTTTTTGTACTTCTCTATTTTCTGTTGCCCATTTGGTTACAGCCAGCTCCAACACACAGCGTTATCTCTGAAATCAGTTAACTTATAGTACTTACTGAAACTAAGCTAAATAAATATGTACATACTATTTTTTAGGCTTACATATACAACTATATACATATATATATGCATATATATGTATAAAATCGTATCTACCTATTTCACTTTGCAAAAAAGAACGGGATAAAATATGTCTGGCTGATTGTTAACAGAGTAAAACATTGAAAAAAAAGATAATGTTAGGGAAATAAATGAGAAATTTGAAGACTAATTTCTCTCTGTGGAAAATGCATTGAAATATTTAGCTTAGCATTTTTAAGTACATTACACTACATTAAAAATAAATGCCTACATATATATATATATATGTTGTATACACAGAGATATTTCAGGTTGTTTTGAGTGTTATTTTAGCCAAATATTGATTTCATTTCAACGAATATAAACAGGGATTGACATTAGGTAAACTTATTTCAATTTACCTGGAAGAGATTGTAATCAGTAGAAATTTTCAAGTGTGAAATTCGATGATTAACTACAGAAGGGATGGAAGTCATAGTTTAGTTCGATGACTACATGTGTAGCCGTGGTCACTGCTGGAAGATGGTGTGTTTGTCGTTCTATGTGGAAGTCTTAAAATAGATGCAAGTGTAATGTAGTAAGTAATGACATGGAATCCGCATCTTGGACTTTATAACTGAACAAATTCAAGAAAGCAGTTAATACAATATCAAGGTGCTAGTTTTTAAGGGACATATAAATGAACAATAGTTGGCTTCTTTAAATGTTTCATATCCTCACTTACTTAAGAGTCAGATGAAGTTTATTCAATAGCGGCAGCAAGGTACTCATTAAATAAAATAGTTTTTCAAATTTTCTTTGAATTCAATTAGAATTTAGGTGTGAATCTATATAAAACTTTGAAACATAGCCGTGAGAAAAACCTCTGAAAAGTTTCAAAAACCTGTAAAGTTATATTCTCCAGATAAATTACTAACTAAATTTCACACAAGACTTCAATATGACATAATAATAATAGCTTTATTTTGAACAGCATGTCTATATATGTTACAAAATTTTCAGCTTGGCTTTATTCACTCCTTATAGTGAATTTTCAAGTAGAACAGTAATCTAAAATTTGTCGTTTGATAGAATTTTTTCCCTCTAGAAAGTGCTCTGACCTCACAACGTATTTAACTCTTCAAAAATATAACAAGCTGTGTGTTGAAAGCCACGCAAAAATGCACACGAGTACAGATTGTTTGTCAGTGACGTGTATAGGAGGAGGCTAAAACAAAACATAGTTTAGTAAATTTGACTCATTTTTCTTTGCAGAAAATTAGGCAGCTCAATGGAATAAGTAAGCCACCGCCAGTTTTATAAGCTTTCAGTAATTCTAAAATGAGTATATGGTGTTGTAAATTGAACTTTATGCGTCATTGTATTATTATTATCATTGATCCTTTGAGTTCCTAGTGGAACATAGGGCTTCAACTCACGTCTCCATTTGCTCCTGTCTTCCTTCTGCTGTACTTTTCACCTGCATCCATCCATGTTAGTCCATACTGTTTCAACTCCTCTTCACACGATCTCCTCCATATCCCCCTTGCAATGACGTCCCACTCTCCGCTTCCCTTTCGACCTAGTTCCACTCGAGCAATGGCCTGACACGCGCTTGATGTCACCCAGCGGCCTCCTCAGCGAGTGTCCAATCCATCTCCATTTTCTCCTGCATATTTGTTGGTTGGCGATTGGTTCTTGTTTTGTTTGTTCTCAGCCATAGCTTCTTGTTGGTGATTCTTTCAGGCCCGGGAATCTGATCTTCAGTATAGATCCAGCGAAGACAGTTGTTGATAAAGGTCTGCAATAGGCTGTTGGGAATATTTTTGTGACCCGCTCGCCAATTTTCTGATCCGTATAGAAGAACTGACTGACTTGACGTTGTTTGTATTGAAAATCTGATCGAATTTTGTTGTCGATGCTGACTGACGATGATTTCCAGATTGATTTCAGGTTGATGAATGTGTTTCTCGTCTTCCCGATTATCGCTCGATTTGACATCCTCGTCCGTTCCTCCTGTAGTTGAGACAATGCTTCCTATATAAGTGAATGAAGTAACCCCTTTCAAATCCCTCCCGTTGATGGTGATTGGCGCTGGATGTTGCTGCTGTTACTGTTGTTGTTGGTTGGTTATTTTCATAACCTCCGTCTTGTCTATGTTCACCTGGAGTCCTGTCTTCGCTGGTTGCTTCTTCGACCAGTTTGTCGGTTTTTGCTTGTAAGTCTTCAATTTTGCGTGACATCAAACATAAATCATCCGTGAAATCCAGGTCTTCTAGGTTCTTGTTGCGTCAATGTACAATCAGTTAAACAATCCTATGAATATTACAAGTTAGGAGATTTAATGTAGTAAGGATTTTTAACAAGACGAAATTTCGAACTGTCCAATTAAATGAAAGTGAGTATCAAAGGAAGAAATATATAACTGCAGGTTATAAACAATGGAAGCATGCAGTATAGAACTAAAGAAACAATAAAAGAGGAAAATTTTAGAAACCAGTTTTAAAAGGTAAAATAAATTAACTTTAGCACCTTTTCTTTTCTTATGTGAATAAACAAAATAAATTTTTTTTACAAACTTTGATAAAGATTTGATCGAAAATTTCGCCAACTTTGGCTTTAGAGTGAAAAGCAGACATATGTAAAAATTATATTTGTATATATTTCGGCGAAAGTGAAGTAATCATCTCCACTGTTTTTAGTCAATATATAAGTAATATATATATATGGCATAAAATAAAACAAAAGTGCCGCGCTTTCATTTCAGCCTATTTAAACAGGTTGGAGGGAAGCGGTCAATTACGATTTGAATTCCACTGAGCAATTGCTTTTATATGATTTTGTATTACTTGTCAAGAGGAATGCCTTAATCATAGCAAACATTACGTTAAACTGTTTTAAAAGTCTTTTATCAACTTTTTTTTATATAGCTGAAGTATCTATTGTGGCGTTTGTCATACTATGCTCGAAAGCACCTAACGGCTGCTTTTGTTATCATCCAAAATGTTGGGATTATTCATTTCAGTTCTGCTAAGATTTATACAAACTAAAATGTTTTTCTAAAAATTTATATTAATGTGGTAAACAGTGTTACGATTTAGAAGGTGTATGTTTTATCGATCAGCTTTCAAAGCAGTCATGGTTTCCAATATATGAATCACAAAATTTCTTAAATAAACCTAACTGATGCATGCATTTCTTTGTACTGGTTTTCACGTGATATATTCTCCAGTAGTCCGAAATCAGTGTGGAAATTTCCTACACCTAGTATGAGGAACATTATTGGTATTTTCAACACTAATGTCAAGTCAGCTCTTCTGTATATTTTTTTTATTTTTGATTACAGCTATATTCCACACCGTATTTTTTGGTATAGGTATGGAATTTTCAGCATGTGATATCGGTAGCCGAAATTTTGCAGGCCGACCATAGACATCAGATGTGGGTCGGCAGGGGATCGAACCCCGGATTATATGCATGATCAGCCAGTCATAACCTCTGTGCCACCGACGAGGGTAATCATGAAAGACGTTTCCAACAGCCTGCTGCATTCTTTTATGAACAGCTACCTTCACTGTATACGATTTATTCAGAAATTCGAATAAATACTCCTGTGAATAAGTTGTTGAATAAGTGACCCTCCACATTATTCTAAAATAAGGTATTGATTTTATTTATTGAAATCCTAAAATGTGAATAATCTTCTTTCACTGCAGTTATGAATCCACGTTATTTATTCTGAGTTTCGTTTCTTAGTGTTTATATATTCAGATGTTTACAGCTAAATAGAAAAAAGATCAATAATTTATGTCTTATTAACTTTGTCAAACTCTCATGTTGTCAAACATTTCACCGATGAATTTCATATTGTGAACACTGAACGATGACAAAAATTCAGCAGGTGGAATGAAAATCTGGTTCGCAGAAGGATTCAAGCCAGTGTCCTCTGAATTACTGTTCTTGCACCCTAATAGCTGAGCTGCAAAACGAGAGATAGAAATATGAGGTCACCTAGTGTACCAATAAGAAATGCACATAAACATAGAAAGCGATCAATTTTATGATATAGTCATATAAATATGAAACAAATATTCGGAAGACAAACAGGCGGATAAGACATTCTCTGAGAAGACTGCTGAGAGATATCATGAGTCAGGCAGTTGGGTGGAAAATGGCCAGGAGACAACGAGTTGGGTGTCAGAAAGTGTCATGGATGCTATGGTAACAGGAGGAAACGGAAGCCTATCACTAATCTTGCAGCCATCTAAAAAGTACAAAGTGAAGTGGGGATGTACTGCTGAAGCCCTATGTTTCATTCAGTATTCCATAGAAGAATAAAATTAATAAATTAAATAATGCAAATTTGAAGCTCTGAATGAAGATGGAATTTGTTTGATATTCTATCAGCTTTACTATTTGCATACTGAAGTTTCATTACGGGGTTAAATTATACGTTCAAAACTAATTTCACTTAGACGTGCTTAAGCTGCTACCGTATCTAACAAGGAAACGTCACCGGTTAAATACCAAAGCCCGGAGAACATCATACTAGGGTTAGTGAAGAATAAAATGGAATCACCGTTTATTCTGCTGGTTTCTCATCATCCGTTTACAGCCTGAAGAAACTATTAAATTTATGTACGGAACGATTCTAACATACTTGCAAATGATACATAATATCAGTTGATAACAGACTCGAAACTTAACCAAAGGTGCTCAGAAGTAACATTTATATAGCCTATACACAGTAGGTTCAAGTTTAAGCGGAAGTAAATGCATGGTAACAATGACGAAGTTGTCACACGAAATAGGTAAGAGGTAGATAGGATGGTGAGTAACCAATAGGCTGAATAACAGTATGGTGAGTTAAACCCAAAACATAGAAAAAAAGAGACAAGAAGAATTCGATTAGGATGAAGGGGAAGAGGTTAAAGCCAAAGACTTTGTGATCAAGTAAAGCAGATAGTAACATTGTTGAGGGAAAAATGATGCTGAAAAACAACGGTTGCCTTTGGAAATACATTCACAAGTATGAGAGATGCAAAGGTCGCAATACCGAACAAATCAGAGTGGAAGAAAGAAGCCTATCTTCATTCAACTCACATCTGCTTTTGTCTACTCATTATAGAGAATCTCCAAGTAAAATAGTAATCTACAGTATATTATTGGACGGATTGTTGTTCGATCTGAAACATGGTTAAACCCTGACGGTTTCATCCCTTTAAAACACAAATAGCAACATTTTGAAGAGCACCCAAAACTGCACGTAAGTAAAGATGGCTTTACGAGGACCAAATTAGCCGGTTGAGACAAAGTGTAATTGATTAGGACTGATACATTATAATTTACAGGAAGCTAGGTAGCTCAATGATTTAACCAGGTTGACAGAAAACAGTTAGAATAAGTCATAATTTTCAACTTAGCTGACTCAGATTGGTATATATATTTCACATGACTAGAATACGTTCAGACACTAATGCATTGCATTAATTTTTCCTTCTAAACAAGTAGGTATTTAGAGTGTATAATATGGGTTCAGCGGAAGGCTTCATGAGCACTAGTGTGTGCTGTGTAAAAATACGTAAGTATCCTCTACTTCAGTACTGATTACCTATTCTTTAGACATTAGATAGCTGACGTAAGTTTCAAGATAGGCTAAAATTCAGACCACAAGTTTATTGATATTTTCATTACAAAATGGCTTTCAAGTGTTTGCAGGGATTTGATCGATTCTAAGTTTGATCATGAACTGACTTCAGTTACAGAACCACTGAGAACCAAACAAAATTGGATGGAACTTTCATCCGAGTGTGAGACTCTGTTAGAAGTGTACACAGGTGGCCCGGGACCTTCGGTTTACAAGACGACTACGTTGAACATTCCATAACTAGGATGAAATCTAATGTCCCATAAATTCAAACTTCAAGACTTTTCACTATAATTTTAGGTAGCTGCATCGTGTGGTAAATCAGTAGTGAATTCAGGGGTTCTGGGTTCAATCTCCAGTCAAATCATGGGCGCGTACTGTTACATGAGACCGAAACGCGGAAAAAGCAGCCATCCAGCACCCTCTAGTTCTCAGTGACTCCCTGAATGAAATCAGTCCATGATCAAATGTGAAAAAATTGGTCTTACTCAAGTCCATTACTTTCATACACTTTACGAATAAAAATTTTCTTTCGTACGTGGGAAAAAGACACTATAATACAATTTTTGCAGTGTTAGACACTGAATCGCTTTACCGTTACATCAATTAAGAAAAAGCTCCATAAAAGCAAGTAATTCGAGATACATTTCTCACGGTATGACGTTTAGTTTGAAAGTAGTATTGAATTTCTCAGTTTCGTGACATCTAATAAAGTTACTCAACAAAATAAATAAAAAACTGAAAACAAAGGACAGATGCATGAATAACGCTTTTCTTTTCTTTCTTTTCGAGAAAGGAAACACTAAAACTCAGCCAGTGAGATTAATTTAAGTAGATATTTCGAAGCAAACCAGCATTAGTTAGACAATCACTGAGAACTCTTCCGCCCTCATTTCGGACTCTTTGGTAGTGTATATCCACGGGGCCCATAAACACCCAACCCAAGAGCTTCAGGTTACGGGGCCAGCTTGTTGATTTTTCAGCCATTTGAGCAGCAGTTTTTCATGAATCGTGATTTCTACCTTTCCTGGTAGGTTTATATCACGAATTGACAATGTTAGAATTCATGGGTCATTGAATCATCACTCAATAGGCTGAATAATCACCAAGCTGGCATCGTAACCTGAATATCTTGGGTTCGTTTCCTGGTGAGGTCATGGCAGCGCATTATTCAGCAGTCGCAATACAACACAGATGTCCAGTACTTTCTGATTTCTGGTGTGTCTCCTGACTTGATATGGGTTCTTGACGAAATCTGCATTTAAAATAATTCAGATCCCTACAAAAACTCATAATCTAATTATAAAATTACTTAAATAAAGGTTATCAGGACACTACAAAGAAAATGAGTGGTTCAACAAAATATGTTTGCTATTTAATCTATTTTGAAAGGCTCTCCAATCCTTGTGTTATACCATTTTGCACCAAAATAAGGAGTGGGAAGCTCTGACCAGTAGGATGCGGCAGGTTGAAGGGGAGGCAGTAACTCATCGAAGAAGGCATTGCGAAGTGACCCGGATATGTCATGAATTGGCAGAAGTTGGAATTCATGGACCATCGATTCGAGTTCCAGTGACCTAGTGGTTTACGAGCTCGCTGGCGTTGTAACTAGAAGGTCTTGGCTTTGAACTCCGGTGGATGCGTACTCCTGAAGAATCCAGAACTAGGACAAAACAGCTGTCCAGTACTCCCTGCAGGTTTTCCAATGGTTTTCTACGTGATGTCAGTTCATGATAAAATCCTTTAACCAATCAAACTAAATCCCTACAAAAACCGATACTTAAAAAAATAGCTTATTTGGAGAATATAAATATTTCTCAAATTCTTCATTTAGTATGAGATTTTTCAATGGACCGTTCAATTAACCTTTCTAGTCATTCAAAATTGTGAAATAAAATGCTTAGAAATGATAATATCGCAATGAACACTGCAGTAAGTACACAATATGTTATCGTTAATCTTCTGGTCTAAACATTGACTTAAGACAGATAGAAATCACTTAGAAGAAACGCGACAGCAACAAAAGTTCGCAGCGATTCTTATGGTCCAAGATAAATAGATATTGTAGTAGAAATTATATCCTCATTGATACCAAAAGTTTATTAGAAAAAAGCAGCCTTATATATTGTCGTCATAAGCGAATTAAGTTGGTTACTTCTTGATTGTTAAGACAGATGGAACCATGCTAGTTGTAAAGCGATAGTAGACAAACTACCAAATGATATCATCTCACGAAATTTGACTTCTCATTGCCTTAGTCAAATTTGTCGAACGGACTAACTGTTTTAATAATTGGCAACTTTGAAATGAGCAGCTATATTACTGAAGATGAGTAGCAAGTAAGTCAGCGAAAACAGTATATTTTCTTTAAATAATAGAAACTAGACAGGTAGTTTGTGTTACTACTCAATAACTATTGATAATAATTCGAATGTTCCCTTCTTTCGTGTGTGTGGGTGTTGGTTCTCCTATTCGACAGGTTTATTCGTGCATGAGGAATGTTTCATATTTAGTTAAACCACATTTGTATAAATCAGTGTTAATAATTACCTTTTAGAACATTGACGCATAGTTTTCATAATATCACCTATGCTGCTTACTAAAACTGCGTTAAGTCTAGTTTTAATTGAACATCTATTTTAAGTAACATGGCTGTGTATTAGTACGGTTAACTTATTGTAATTCTTATCCAGTCTAATTCAGACTTTATTTAACGCCTTGACCGTTTTTCATAAATTTAATCCACACAGTGAATTACTTAGTCAGAAAGTCGCATGAGTTAAGTAAGCCTCTAGAAGTTTAGGCTTCACTTGACATCCCTTAACTGAATCGATGAAATTATTCAATTCACTTTACGGGTTTGTAAGTATTTTTGATGGCTTTGTTTTTTCGAAGCTAATAACTGTATGAATAAGTCTCATATCATAGAACTGAAAGAATGGTTTTAATGTAGGCAGAGAAAGAGAAAGAGACTCAACTAAATGTATAATCTCATACGAATAAATCAGTGACCTCAGTTATGCGTCGTAGGTTTGTGTGAAGTGAGATATGTTTTTTATCAGTATAAACCTAAGATGAACTCTGTAGAGAAGTTTAAAATTACTTCTGTTAATGTCACTAGTGCCGTGAGACAAGAGTAACCATGATGTGGCACTTACTTCAGATGTAACCTGTTTTCTATGGTTTCAGCTGAAGTAACAAGGTACAAGTTTGTAGGAGGAAGCTTCTAGAAATCAATGAATAGATGTCGGGGTAAATAGATACAAATTTTAAACGTCTAGAGTTTTTCAGCTTGCACAAAACCCAATGAGAGTTATATGATGTTTACTTCAAAATTTACGCTACACAAACTTGACTCGACATCGAAATTGTTTATTTTTCTGTTGAAAAACTGTTTATCCACGAAGTCTGCTTGCAGTTTGGTTGAAATATTGTCCAATTCAGAAATAAGAAGAGTATTAACACGTAAGGCTAACATTTTGGCGCTCACTTTCAGTATCGATTTCAATTTTTTTCCTTCACGTTCCCAGTGGACACATAGAGCTTCAAGCTATTGGCTTGAACTTTCTGTAGCAGTGGTGATTATTTTTACAGGACGGAGTTGCTGGCCTCATGACCAACCTTCCCTCTTAACCAGTTTTATTGCCGGTTCAGCGAGGTAAAAGAGTGCGTCGACCGAGGATCGAACAACGGTTTCGTTAGAATGCAAATATCAAATTTTTCTGAGTTTTCTACATATCGAAAAGGTGTACAGACGTAGTGTATTTAATAACTGACAATATATACTTATTACTTATACAAAACACTTTTTTTAACTTGTATGCAATAGCCTAATATCTACTCCTTCTGAAAGTAATAATGACACAAGGATAATTCAAAGATTTCATAACTGTCACTGCATTATTATTCAACACTTTGTAGATAAAACTCTGTATTGTTTCTTAGTGTATCCTACTTTTTCAACTGCCTTCCGCTTATTTCCTGTGTTATACAAATGCCTTCCGACAAGACATCAAAGAAATTAAACTGATAAAATTTTTAATAGCACCGCTTTATAATTTTATCGTATAATCTATAGACTATAGAAATAAATCTAGTCTCTTTGTATTACAGATTTTAGTGCCATATTGTACAATGTAATCTATATATGTCATGGGGAATGAATGGAAGCCAAATAAATGTTGTATTGCCGCGTTTAACATTCCGTATGGGTTATTTTTTTTTCAAGATCACGCTATCAGATAAGCAGCCGACGTGTGTTTCACTGTTTGATTGAAGTTGCAGACTACTCATTCACTAACAAGACAGTGGTTTTTGAATGCAGTCTAAAGCGCAGATATCTATAACAAACTATTTCTGTAATTGAATCATAATGGCATTTTCGAAGCGAATAGAAAGCATTCAGCAGCATATTTGTGAAGTAAACCATGATGCATAGACAAGTATTTCTTCAAAAAGATGATCTAGTGAATTCATTAATTCTATCTGATCTCAAATCACAACAACTTAATAATCTATAAGTCTTATTACATAAACTAAATGTTATATAAGCTAACCTCATGCTGTCTATCACAGTATTCAACTTGTGATCGGGTATGAAGAAAATGGTAACAACAATTTCTTCTTTTTCTTCTTAATACATTGGAATTTCCACAGTAATGTCTATCCATGGAAGACATCTTAGGAGTGTGGAAGTCATGAGGACTATTCCCACATATCCGAAAAACCTGCATACGTTAGACTCGTGCGGCTTCATTCCACTACGCTGATGAGTTTCATAAAAGGGGAAAGTTACCGATCTTAATTTAGGCATTCTTAACTACATGTAATGTCATCTAAAGTGTATTTGTGAGAGAAAGTGCAAAGGTGATAAAGAAGGTTGGCTGTCTAATCGCATGTTTCAGTACCTGCCTAAAAGACTGGAACACTCCAAGAGGTCATAGAAACACCACCCATTATATGAAAGCTGTCATATTGTTCACCATCATCATCATCATCATCATCAATAGAAAACCGTTTATTGGCGAAAATTTGCACAAATACAGTATGTAAACTGTACCCTCCATGAAGGAAAAGAAAATGGTGATTGCTTGAAATTTACCATAGACGTGTAGCCCAACCAATTAACTATCATTACTATGATTTTAGTTATAAGTATCCCTTGGCATTTTTATTATACTTAGTGCAAGTCATTTCAAACTTATTTCAATCATACGTTCACTTTCAACCCATTTTATTGTTGGTATTATCACTATCCTAAATATTATCATCGCCACAAGTCATTCTACAGTTTTCAATTTTATCGAATAACAAGATATGCACACTATCCTGCTGACGATTCTAAGCGGAATTCATCGTATTAATTAGGTTTTCCTTTGTTGGTATTAGACGGTTGGAGGCAATCGGCAGGAAGCCTTGGACCTAGTTTTCATGCTAGCCGGCACTCATCAGCAAGGCGTATCTGCACCGAAGATAGGGCTAGACACATCACACTAGTTACTAGTACCCAGTCATAAGTATTCATTACAGTCCCACAGGGGGTAAATCGCGAGCCTGAATAGCTGACTGGTATTGTCTCTGGCTGCAGCACTGGGTGACGCGGGTTCGAATCTCTGAAGGAACATGAGTTCCTTCGAGGTTGCAGATACGCCTTGCTGAGTGGTGAGTACCAAGTAGCACGAAACCTAGGTTAAAGGCTTCCTGTGGCCGATCGCCTTCAACCGTCTAAGCCAACAATTCACAGTGCACTTAGAATGGTGGCCACATTGCAAACCAAGCCTGACTGATAGAGTTCAGTCTGCACCAAAGATAGGGCTAGACGCATTAAACTAGTTTACCGACTAGTGTTCAGTGAAAACTAAATTTTCCTTTACTGACATTCGTGGTTTGTTTAAACTCATATTGTGAGAAATATTTTTAAAATGCCTCTTCAACTTTGACGGTGATATATAAAACAACATATTCTAAGTTTGAGTTTATATTAGTAATGAAAGCAAAGCTAACTATGTAAGAAATAATAACGTTTCATTTAATAGTCTGAGTACCTTATACTCTGTAATAAAAGAAAAATACTATTGCTGAAGATGACTAAAGTGTCAGTTTTATCGATTTATATAACGGTATAACATCGCGAGAAATTATATAGAAGCTTCAGAAAGAAAGTGAAACTTTTGGAGACCGTTTATCCAAAGGTAAGTCAAAGTAAGATGAAGTCGTCTGACCAAAATTACACAATTTCACGTTAAATTTAATCACAATTGTCTGATGACGTTTCACTCTGTTGACTCAATATATGAAGGATAAAAACTGAACGTTGTGTATAATGTAAGCCATTGAAAACAACAAGTAATGATTAATATCTCGGGGCAAGAAGGATTATGTCAACACCAAATCACTGACCTTTACAGCCTAAGGCATTATTGTTGCCTCCAGAAGTATTCAGCTAACATAGCCATCCATATCGTTGAAAACGCTCGAATTATCTTTATCCGCTTGAACAGATTACAGACGCAAGGTGAAATCAAGCATTTAAAAAAGAAATCTTCATCAGGCATTTACAGCTCAATTTTGATCGTAAACAAATAAAACGACTAAGCAACTTAAACATCTCCATCATTTTGTCTCATGTTCTGATTGACCATACATATCTTAAATGATAATTGAAACTTTCTACTGTTTCATCTCATGGGCCATCGGATCGGTTCCCAGTGGCTCAATGGTATACGAACTCACTGGCCTTGTAACAAGAAGGTCTTTGGTCCAAACCCCGGGGTGCGTACTACTGAAGAGTCCCAAACTAGGACGAAAAACAGCTGTCCAGTACTCCCAGGTGGTTTTCCAATGTTTCTCTAACCAATGTCAGCTCATGATGAAATCCTACAACCAAAATTATTTCAGTTGAGCAACGTAACATAACTGACCAGAATGAGTAGAATTCAAATAAAATTAGACCGAGAAGTAATTTTGAAAATGCTTTAACACTATGGCGTTCCTCAATTCTTCATCAGCCTCATTCAACAGCTGGCTATGTGACAATGAGGCCATGTGTCAGGTGGTCCACAACGAGAAACTCAACGAGGCATTTGAAGTGTATGCAGGAGTGATACAAGGCTGCCTATTATCACTGATGATATTCTTAAGTGTGGTGGACTGAATTATGTATCGTATTATGCATGGGAAGCGAGAACACAGGAATACGCTGGACCACCGGTAAGGACACTCTAGATGATATATGTCTAATGTCAGACAAACTCGAAGATTTACAAGCAAAAACCAACAAACAGGCTGAAGAGGCAGTGAAGACAGGACCGCAGGTGAACATAGAGAAGACGGTGGTGATGAAGATAACCATGCAAACAACAGCAACAACAAACAGCAGTAATCACCATCAACGGAAGGGACTTAACATAGGCTACTTCCTTCACTTATCTAGGCGGCCAGCAACGTTTCAATCACAGGTAGTCAGAACGGATCAAGATGTCAAAGCCAACCAGTCAGAATCTGAAATGTGAAATACGCCTTCATCAACCTGAAACTAGTTTGGAAATCTTATGCACTCAGCAGCAGCAGAATGAAGAAGATTCGGATTATGTGAAGTCAGTCATTTCTTCTATATGTGTCAGAAAATTACACTGGACATCACGAAAATGATTTCCAACAAGTTATGGACTTTTATCAACAACTGCCCACTTTGCTGGTTCCATAGTGAAGATCAAATGACTTAGTAGAAAGAATTAGTGAGAAGAGACTCTGGTAGCATTGTAACCAAGAGCCGATTGCTCAGCGGATATGTAGAAGAAGATGGAGACGGATAGAACATACGTTTGGGAAGCCGTCGAATGACATCACACGCAATGCAGACCATAGCTCGAGTGGAATCCAAATGAGTCGTCAGTGCAAGGGTGACATAAAGGATATGAGAGATAATGGGTGATCGTGGACCCAGCGTAAGAGGAAAGCAGAGAATAAAACAAAATGGAGGTGTGTTGTTGAAGCTCTACGTTCCACTCGGAAGCCTAGGGAATAATAAAGTAATAAATAAACAACTAAAACTGAATTAGGTCCCAGTTAACAACAGTGGCAATATGGGAGGCAAATAAGGCGATTAAAAGCTAAATACAGAAATCACGTATCAAGAGTTAAGATAGATCAGATCAGTTGCATATTTAGTGACTGAATAAACTTCCTTTTTTATGCAGATTTACTATGTATCTCGTCGTTGCTTCTGTTGTTTAAATAAATTTTATTCCTATTCTTTTAGCAAGATTCCTAAGAATTCTGTAGATGCCTTTGAAGCTGGTTTGTAGGTTAGCCTGGTATTCATATTTGATCAGGTGTTCGAAGATAAAGCTCTGGCGGGGAGGGGGGTCATTTTCCCCTTTATACAGTTGTGACTGATTGTTCCTTAAATTATGTGATTGTTGGTTGGTAATAATGACTCTCAAATATGTGAATCAGTCTGTAATATGTAGTATAAAATGAAGTAATGAAGGTGTGAATCCCTTATTTGCTATTTTCATAATGTTCCACATACTGTAATCTAATCTTCAGTGGATGAACCAGAATACTCATAAGTCAGTATTTCAAGATGATTGAGGATGCTTAAAAATATCTGGTAATAGTTTATTTCAATTTAATTTGTGAATGGATGGTGACCAACAGTGGAATCTGGGGTGCGCATTTCGTCCTATACCGGACTCGTCATCTGGATGTACCTGCATTTCCCAGTGAGTGATGATGTTCCCACCGAGGCTCGAACCCAGTGTCCAAACTTTCAAACGGCAAAGCGTTATCCACTAGACCACTTGGGCCCCGAGAGACACCCCTTGTGCAACGGGTCACATTAATTTAATTTAATTTGAAATTTTTCTGTCGATTGACTGGATCGAAGTGCTCGGTCTCAGGTTGACATGTGAAAGTCTTGTCAGTCGACGGGAAAATTTCAAATTCAATTAAAATAGTTCATTTCGTTGACTTTCCAGTTTTCGTTTTATTTCATTTTTGACAGTAACAATTTTCTCAGAATGTGGCAGAAGCTATTGTTCTATGCGAGTCCAATCAAAATGTGTCAGAGAACATTACCCAACAAGACTGCAAAGAGAAAACACTGATTCACTCTGGAGCGCCATAACTGAACCGACTTCGTCAACACCTGTCATAGCCTTTCAACTGACTCATCATTCAGAATTATTTACAAAATACGCAAAAATCTACTAAAGTCACTGTGTTTCCAACTTTTTTGTTCTTTAGAAGCCCTTACCGTATGCATCGAAAAACCGGAGCTGTGTGTTCAGAAGAAATCGATTCAACCTCCACATTTATAATGGATTTATTTTTTTAAATTTTGATTACAGCTTGATTCTACACCGTATTTTTGGTACAAGTGTGAAATTTTCAGCATGGATATCAGTGGCCCAAATTTTGCAGGCCCACCATGCATATCAGGTGTGCGTCGGCTGGGGATAAACCTGGGACCATGTGCATGGTCAGCGAAAATCCTAATCACTGTGCCACCAACGCACGGTTCGGTTTGTCTCCTTAGGTCTCGTAATTTCATCCTCTTCATTTCCTTTTTTCTCTTCTTATTCATTATCAGTATTTTAAATTATTAATCTTTCAACGCGTTCCCATGTTCATCTCATTCACACTTTTAGGCGGTGGCACAGTGGTTAGGACTCTCGCCGACCATGCACATATCCTGAGGTCCAAACCCCTGCCGACGCACATCTGATATCAATGGTCGGCCTGCAAAATTTGGGCAACCGATATCCATGCTGAAAATTCCATACTTGTACCAAAAATACAGTGTGGAATCAAGCTGTAATCAAAAATAAATAAATAAAAATAGTCATCAAAATACTATTTTCTAGTCCTATGTACTCTTGTCTCTAAGCTCCTTGTAATCTATACTCACATCTTCAAACTTTCGTGTCAAGATGAAAATTATTATGACCTTTAATCTCCTTTGCTATGTGTAAATATTAATTGTATCTTTGTAAACGTATGTATATAAATGCCACTGTACGACTTTTGAGAATGAAATCGTCAAGAAGTTATCTTTTCTTCTGTAGTTTAAAAAAAGGGGTGAAGCAAACAGATGGATGCAAAGTTAACCAAGCTCCAGTATAATTACTCTTAGTAGGATTTTGAGTTCTTCATACAAAAATTTCTCTCCTGCACAAAGCAAAAAGAGCGCATGAATTAGAAAGACATGGTGAAAGTACATTTTCTTGGTTCTTCTCAGCTGCCTACACCCATAAAGAATTTAATATTATTATAGAAAATACTCAGATATTTTAGTTACCATCTTAGGGTCAAAGGATTTCAATATCAGGTGGTTAAAAGCATAATCAACAGTAATAAAAGTAGTTGTTAAGCTCTATAGCATATATCTAGAAATGAATAAAGAATACTCTATAATTACAAACGAATGTGGTAAGTTGAATAGAGACGTAAAATCAACGACCCATATAAGGGTTTAGTAGTTTGTTTGAACAGAGGATAAAAGGGGATCCAGTCCAGAATATAGATAAAGGGTTGGATTTTACACCGGTCAAAATACAATTAAAAAACCAACAAAAATAATAAAGTTTGTATGTTCACCATGGTAAGTTAAGATTAACGACAGTTTCCTCTGAAATGCATAAATGTGGTTTAAAATCGCCTAACAGCAACCTCTTCAGTGACATGTAGCAACCTGGAACTGTCTTGAACTTTCATTATTTTAAGGGATTTTGATGGATAGGTTTCATGATCTTTATCTAAAAGGTGATTGGGTTTGGCACTTACAAGGATTTTAGCACTTTTCATACGCAATTTTCTTGGAATATCCTTGCATATGTGGCCAGAAATCCTTCTGTCTATTCGTGTGATATGTATGCTTTGACACTTACATGTAAACTGGTATATGCAGTTGAAGGTAACGTGAAAGAGGGACTTGTAAATCTAAGTTTGCCTCAGACAGCATTTTACTCAGTAAATTTGAGTCACTTAGAAAATTAACAATAGACTGTCACAACAATTAGCAGCCTTTGACACAATAAAATATTTTATGGAGTGTTTTGAGAATTTTCTGACTACAAAAACAGTGTGATGATGATGATGATGAAAGGTCACCGAATTATTTCGTGACAACCAGGTGTATTGATGATCTGATGAAGTCAACAGTGGAGGGTGTTGATTCAAAGCTAATTCTTAGGCTCCTGGTTGCAGCTCTGATGCTAATCGAATTTTCATTTCCCTATTATTCATCACCGTAGGCTACCTCTAATAGTCTCACCATCAGTCATCCAACTGTCTTTGTTTCCACAATTAGTTTAATATAAAATAACATACAGCCTGCTTGAATCACTGGTTTACCTGGATTTCCATCCAGCACAACGCATAATATTTTCTTTCATTGTTATTGTTCTATCCATTCAATTATGTCCTTGAGTTGCGAAATGTACTCACACAACCTTCTTAATTGGCTTGCAAATAACCGGTGCAGATTCTTCGGAGACGAAGAAAAATTTCCTTAGGGGAGTAGTCTATGCTTCGCATCACACGACGTACTGTAGGTTGCTATTCTAATTGAAGGTCCTAGAGATCCTGAAAATAAAATATTATACAATAGGTCAAGCTGTGAATTTTGTGTCAGCAGTTTGTCCAGAATTGAGCTATTATTGTGTATATTCAAGGTATTTTTCTAAGAAACTCAAATAAAGACTTTAGAATTCAAAATCTCATCATTATATCGATAAATATTTCCTTATTTAAAGACAATTTATTAATTAGCATTCAATTATAACCAAAATGTCCTTTAATCTATTGACAATTGAACAGAAAATTTGTTTGGCTGATAAAAGTGTTAGATAAATAGGACAAAGTTAAATTGTTTAAAATTTAAGCAGTCTGTATTCATATTATAATTTAGCAATGTATCTGCCTTTTGTCATGGTAATTATTAGATATAAATATTTATTCACCAAATATATTTAAGTTATTAATAATAATTCACTTCAAAGAGGTTTTTGAAAAAGTGGTATTTTGACACCTGTAGTTCGCAACAGTGTGTCAGAGGAAATTCCAGTCTAATATCCTACTTCAATAGACTATTAAACCGAATAGAAACACGTAATTATGATTTCATATTATGAGAAAGGTTAGTGTTCCCAGTGGAACATAGGGCTACAAGTTAGAGGTCTGACGTTTCGGTAGCAGAGGTGTTTATTTTTATGGAATGGGGTTTCCAGCCTTAGGCTCAACCTTCCATCTTTCCCAGTCTTATTACTAGCTTAACGAGGTGAAGGAGTGAGACGGATGAGGATCGAACCCCGAACCACATGAGGCGTGGTTGGCGAGCATTCTACTTCTGTGCCACTGATGCAATGTCGACATAAAATATGGAAATACCAAAAATACAACCTTAATCATTTATGATGTATTAGTTGTACAAGTGAATATTTTTTAAGCCAATGGATACCAGAGTTTTTATCCATCAAAATGCTTGAACTCGTCTGCATTTCTATTGATTTAATCATCCAATTCTATCAGATGATCCAGTATGAACTCGCGCCCATATTTAACTAACTGTAACAGAATGCCGTGAGATTCCTGAAGTAAATGAAGCAAATGTACAGAATCGGTTGTCTCTTCAGATGCAACAACACAACGTTACATGATATATATGTAGCGACCAAATTTATTCAATTATGGTCTGAACACAAAATAACCGATCTTCACGTCCACTGTATAGCTGACAAAACTTTGCTGAGACACTCGCTATCACAAAACGTTCAAAAGGTAAGAAAAAGACGATTATTGTTCAATATTTTAGCGGTTCCATTAAACGATAATACCATCAAAACTCAAATTTACCACAACAGTGCCGTGAGGCAGCGAAAAGGCAGTGTATGTTTCTAAATACAAAAAAACAATTACTGTAAGACGAAATTAGTTAACCAAAGTTCAACTGTAAAAAGTACCTTAGAATTGAGGGGAATATTTCCAATGAAATCGGTTCAGAAGCACTGTCTACAAGAATTCCACAGCAGCGTTTCCCGCTTCCCCGCTCAGAATGACTTCCATTCACTCAAACAAACTCATATCATTAAACAACACATTGTCAATGTAGGCACAACCACAAAGAGAAGTATTACAATTAGAAATCACACAAGGACAAAGGCAAATAATAATGGCCAAAATGAACATATGACATGCAAATGTCAAAATAATGATACACAGTCTCGGGGAAAATGTATATTATTCACTATATTAGTTGAAATGTCTAAATAAATATGTATATTATAAACAGATCGTCCAGGAGGGATTTTTCCAACAAACTGTCCATTACAATATACTTCAGAGAATTATTTTACATGTGAACCCAGTATGAAGATGAAATATTTTGGAACTAAATACGCTGAAATTTCTGTACTTCGTGTTCACATTGTTTGAAATTATATTATTGTTCCTTTGGGTTCCTAGTAGAACATAGGGCTTCAACTGCACGGCTCTACTCGCCACTTCTGTCTTCTGCTGTACTTTTCACCTCCATCCATGTTAGTCCATACTGTTTCAACCCCTCTTCACACGATCTCATCCATGTCACCTTTGCACTGACGTCCCACTCGCCACTTCCCTTTCAATCTGGTTCCACTCGAGCAATGGCCTGACGCGCGCGCGATGTCACCCAGCGGCCTCCTCAGCGAGCGAGTGTCCAATCCATCTCCACTTTCTCCTGCATATTTCTTGGGCGATTGGTTCTTGTT
Source organism: Trichobilharzia regenti (assembly GCA_944472135.2). Taxonomy (NCBI): domain Eukaryota; kingdom Metazoa; phylum Platyhelminthes; class Trematoda; order Strigeidida; family Schistosomatidae; genus Trichobilharzia; species Trichobilharzia regenti. Next base: position 42,607,669 of record OX235265.1, on the reverse strand, counting down.
TTGTTTGTTCTCATAGTTTCTTGTTGGCGATTCTTTCCTACCATCTGATAATCAGTATAGAGCGAAGACAGTTAGTTGTTGATGAAGGTCTGCAACAGGCTGTTGGAAATATTCTTTGTGACCCGCCCACCAATTTTCTGATCCGTATAGGAGAACTTACTAGCTTGATGTTTGTATTGAAAATCCGACCGAATTTTGTTGTTGATGCTGGTTGGGTGACGAATATTTCCAGATTGGTGTCAGGTTGATGAATGTGTTTTTCGCCTTCCCGATTCTCAATTTGACATTCTCGTCCGTTTCTCCTGTAGTTTAGACAAATAGCTGTTTGGGATAAAGACTTATGATTGTTATTAAAATTGATTTTCTTCAAGGCAGAGCTTTAAACGACGTACCGGTTAAAATCATTAGCAGTGTCTAGGGCAGAGAATTAAAATACCGTGGTAAACCAGAATGCAAATCACAATGACCTAATTTTATGAAGGCAGGGAAAATGGATGTTGGTAGTTACGTCTTAATTATGAAAAATAATACTAAAATGGCAGAATTAAGGTGTTTGAAAGTATTTGATAGACTAGTGAAAACAGGCTTTTTTAAATAAAGTTTTTTTAATTTAACCACCACGTTCTTTAGTCGAATAAAACAAATATGTCGATGTTTGTCGTTTAGAACACAAATGTCGCTCAATTAGGCAGGCAGATCATTTAGAGGAAAAAACAGGTTGCTGCCTCATTTAGAAAAACTTTACCTTGCAGCTATGAAAATCCCTTCATCATCAACTTTCACCCTAGTTTACACGTTAAATTAAATATTTCAACTTTTCTGGGCGGAATCTTCATCACAGTAATAAGTAATCTGATGAAAAACCCGTTGAATTTTAGATTTCCTCTCTACGCTTTTAGTAAAATGTTCAAATTGTTTAAATTCAATTAGCTCCGAGGTAAATTATTTTTAAAAATGACATTTCCCACAACTCTGATGTGAATAACTTTATATAAACTTAAAATATGTAGTAAAAGAAAGAGTTTCTCTGTGTTGATACCATTAAAGGGTTTAAAATGGCAGTCAGTATTTTGCGAAGATCTACTAACTGACACCGGAATAATACCAAATTAGCTATGCGTGCTGAGATTGTTACACAAATTTGATTTTTATTTACTTATCTTGAGCTTTTTAGGTATAAGAAAACAGCAATAGTCATCAGCGTTAATGTTCGCCTTAAATTCATAATGGATTTATCTATTATGTGATTGAAACAACCGTATTTAAAAGAAACTTTAAAATTAATTTTAGTTCGCCGGTGGCACAGTGGTAGAATGCTCGCTAACCACGCAGGTGGTTTGAGGTTCGACCCCGGGCAGAGGCACTCTTTTATCTCACTAAGCCAGTAATAAGACTGGTAAAGAGGGAAGGTTGGGCGTGAGGCTAGCAACCTCATCCCGCAAAAATAAATATCTTTGCTACCGAAACTGCAAGTCTCTGGGATGAAGCCCTATGTACCACCGGGAACGTAACAGAATAAAATAAAATAAGAAATAAAATTAAAATAAATTGTAGAGAAAAACAAGTCTGGTGATTCTTTTCCATAGAGCTAGGTGGACTGACTACTGTTTCTGAAAAGATAATGAGCAACCTATTTTAAACCTGAATAGCCGACAAGAGTGTCAACTTTTAATCTAAAGACGTAGACTCATATGTTTTGGTGTTTTTTTTGTTTTCTTTCGTGTTCCGAGTAGAATGTAGGGCTTCAGGCTTGATGTTTTGGTAGCAGTGATGTGTTTGCAGTGTAAGACTACCTACCCCACACCCAACCTCATTCTTTTTCCAGGCTCACTGATGACTGGTAAACTAGTTGAGGTTTAAGACTGCCCTATTCAGGAATGGGACCAGAGAAATACACAGATCACTGGGACTTAGTTTTGTCTAATTCTATTTTTTTTTATTTAAATAGATCATTAGAGAGAAGGAGATTTTGAGAGCCCTTCAGATAATGCAACCACTCATAATCTTCGTGGTCGAACTTATCTGTTGAAAAAAATTCTGACACTCTGCGAGTGGGAGAAAAAAAACGTAGTAGTAGGTACAATCAATTTACTGCTTCAATGAAAATTATTCATAAATACTTCATTTAGACCACAAGATTGAGAGATACTTTCCCGATTTTAATGGCTTGTCATTGTAACTACTTAGGCAGTTTATAATAAATCCTGGTACGCCTTTGATATTCAAAACACCAATTAGTTGAAGAAGAAAATGAGAACAAATGAAGGAACGTGCTGAATTGAAGAACCAGCTACATGTTTTAAGGCGAAAAAAATGGACGAAACAGCTGAAAAACCTAATGTGGTTATAGAATAATTATTTATCGCGGACATCCCCTTATTCTATGAGTGAATAGATTTGGCAAATTTGAACCAGTCATCTCTTACCAAGTAATATCAATCTTAAGCATTACTCATACGTAGCTTTTTCCAATTTTATTATTTAAATATTTGAGCGGGTAATGTTCAACAGTTTTAAAGTAACTTTAAGAGTTTCATAAATGAATAAATGATAGAGTATTCAACTAGTGGATAATACCTAAGTATAAAAAACACATAAGTGTGTCAAAAACGTGCATCCGTCTCAACCGTTGAAGATGATGACAATGTATTTATTTCTACAGTTATTCTACAACAGGCTTCATTTTACACTGTGATATGAAAGTCATATCAACTTTAGGAGAAAACAAACAGAGGCGTTGACTTCTTCCCAATTACAAATAAGCGAATTGTTTATCACATCACATATTTTTAACCTTATTGTTTGGCCATCTACAGAACGTTTTATGTAATTCATGTATGTATATATAATCATTTTTATTATTATCTCGTTTAGCTCCTAGAGGAGCTTAGGACTTCAGTCGCAGGTCTCCATTACACTCGGTTCTCCACCAACGTTTTCACCTGTATTCACGTCTGCTCACATGCTTTCATTTTCTTTTCACATCCCCTACTCCATATCATCCTCGCACTGACGACCAACTCGCTACTTCCCATTCGGGTTCCACTCGAGCAATGGCTCGGCGTGTGATGTCATTTGATGGTTTGTTTTCTGAGAATATGGCCAATCAATCCACCTTCATTTATTCCTGCTTATGTGTTACACAACTGGTTTTTGCTGGGTTGATTCACTCCCAGAGATCACTGGTTTTTTTCCACCTTCTTAAGTGATATTGGGCGAAGACAGATGTTGATGAAGGTCCGTAGTTTGTTCAAAGTGACCTTCATGACGCACTGGCCAAGTCTCTGATACATATATTAGCGCTGACTGACTTCATATTGGAGTTGAAAATCAGGATCTTATTTTTCACGCCGAGTACTGTTCAGCTTCACACAGAATTGAGGGTAATGAAAGCTTGCTTTGCTTTTCCGATACTCCCTTTGATATCCTCATCAGTTCTGTCCGCGTATAGTTGAAACGATGCTTTCCAGGTTGCTAGATAAACGAGGTTGTTTCTTTCAGATTTCTCCTATTTATGTTGATTGTTGTCTGATGTTGTTGCTGTTGGTGTCGGCCAAGAATCATCGTCACCTCTGTTTTCTCTATGCTCACCTGAATTCCTATCTTTGATGCTTCTTCTATCGCCAACTTGTTGCTTTTCACTTGCATATCTTCCAGTTTGTGGGAAATCACACATATAAATCATCAGCGAAATCGATATCCTCCAAGTTTTTTGTGTGAGTCCACTTTATGCATGTCTCCTCGTTGTCCGCCATCTGTCACATTACCCAGTCTACCGCAATCAGTACGTATGCATGTTTTATAATATATGAAACAAAACACACGTTTTGACTCAAAAGAAGCTTTCTGTGGATTTTATACACTCAAAATACCGCATTAAAGAGTACAGGCTTAAAAATTCCTACAAAAATAAGAAAAAACATGTCTATTTAAACTTATTTACATTTGAATTAAAAACCTGAATGGACAAGGAAACAAATAATTGACAGATTTTTTATTATAAAGCCAATAATCAGCCAATTAAAATCAACGCCACATTTTGTATGCATTCATACAAAAAGCACAAGTGAAACACACCTTATTGGTCAGAGCTTTTTAAGTACATAAATAATTCATTTGTGTTCGTATTAGTTAAAGTGATAAAACAAAATATTTTCCATAAAGAAGCGTTTAAAAATGGCAACAGGAAAAAAAGACAATCATCATGTCAAAATTGACTTCAATGCATAATAAATCTTAAAACGAAGAGCATAACGAACACAAATTCGATCATTTATCAATAAATAACCGTTAAAAGAAAGAAAGAAAGGAAAAGCTGAATACAGAATGGTTGTGATAACATTAGTGCTTTTAAGTAAGTTCAATAATTGAATTTTGATCAATTGAAAGTTGAACAGACTTTAAAAACGTCTTTATTTGCTTGCATGATTTCCACTTATGATTTGTTCAATAAAATTGTTTTGTATCACTTTATGTAAATGTTTTTAGTTATCTCACCATCGTGAATAGCAACGGTTAGCCTATGATCAGTAAATAATGCAGTCTTTATTTTGATTTAGTTTATTAGGGCTTCACTATTTTTTCTTTTAAGCCGGGACTTCAGTGGTAGAATTGTCGCCAGCCAAGTACGTGATCCGGATTCGATTCCCAGTTGCAGTGAAAGTCAGTAGGCTTTAAAATTAGTATCTTTACTTTTATTTCTGATTGTGAAACTTTACAGTTCACTGAAAATCTTATAGGACATGTCATCAAATGAATTGTATCTGGAGATTATTTAAATTTCAGCGCTAGATTTAAATTCTGTTTCTATCTAATATTATGTTAGCTGATTCCACTACAGTTGGTGAATGGGTTTCCGTGCCTATACTTTACCTAAACTGCATAATTTTCTTCGAAAAGTGGAAAATTATTTCTGTATACAAATAACATCTTTGACTTCATTCGTCTAACTGCTGAACTAAGTTAACACTTTTAAAAGCCGCTTTCTATTTTGATACTAAGTGAAGATATGATGTGGAATATAGTTGCTAAGTGTTTGGAGACAATCGGCAGGAAGCCTCTGTGGGACCAAGGTTTTATGTTTCTCAGCAAGACGTAGCTGTAGTCCTCAGGGAACTCATATCCCTCAAGAGATTCAAACCCATATTACACAATGCTGCAGTCAGAAATATTACCAATGAGCTACTCAGGTTAGCGACTGACCACCGACAGGACTGTAATACATTCTTTCATTGGACACAAGGTAGTCACTTATGTCATGTACCTTCTCCTTTGGTTGGTCCACACTGAATTCTTTCACTATACTCAGCATCTCGCCAATCACGGTGTATTGATAGAATAGACAAATAGAGTTCAGTCTACACAGAAAACATCAAAAGTAAGACATTAGTTACGGCCCAGTGCCCTATCAGTGCACCCATTTTTGTACTAAATCAGATTAGTCCTAAGCCATAATAGTTTGATGTTAGTGTCTTTAACCAAAGTACTGGGTTACCCAGGATCGAATCTCAGAAGAGACATGAATTTCTTCAGGACTGCAGATATGCCTTGCTGATGAGTGCCAACATGTATGAAACCTTGGTACAAGGCTTCCTTATGGTTGCCTCCAACCATTTAACAACAATTCAGAGTGCACAGTGGCCACATGGTAGACTTTTCTGGCAAAATATGGTCTGTATAAGACGGAAGACCGGATAAACGACATTAATTGCTATTCAGTCAAAGCATAGAATGTTGTTTTGAAAACTGAATACATTAATATATCTGCCTATCTGCAAAACGTTGTAAAATATCAAAGTATGTTCACTGTTTCGCATCTGAGTCAATGGTTTGATCCTTCAACATATACAATAATTTCTCTTTGCAGGATATATATTACTTTGTAAGTTATACTTCTGTGAAGACAGAAAGAAAGAAACAATGAAGTTGAAGACATTTTCGGTGTTGAAGTGCCTTTCTGAAAATAGGTGTTTTAATTTCTAACTCGTTTAACTTAATTACCGGTTGTGGATGTGATGATGTATTCTAAAACTTTTTTCTACACCACAAGTTTAAATGAAATTATGCAGTATTCAACTTCTTCAACACACTCTGTACAAATTAACTTGTTATCCAAGATAAACACTTCTTGCGGTTATATCAGCAAATGCTTTGTTTACTGGTTGGAGGATTTCATCATAAGCTAAAATCGGTTAGGGAATAAAACAGGGAGTACTGGACAGCTGTTTCGTCCCAGTTTGGTACTCTTCATCAGTACGCATCCACCGGGTTCGAACCCATGACGTTTTGGTTACAAGGCAAGATCGTAGACCATTAAGCGTAGTGCATACTGATGAAGAGTTCAAAACTAGGGCAAAACAGTACTCCCAGGTTTTCCAATGGTTCTGTAAATAATTTCAACTCATGATGAAATTCTCCAACCAGCCAAACAAAATCCTTACAAAACGAATACTTGAAAATGTTTGTTTTCCACAGGAAATATTCCATTACATTCTAATTGAACACAATAGTCATTAGTACTGTTCATTAAGCCTGCAGACAAGGTTATCTGGTTAGTGGTGACTATCAGTTGAATCCAGGCTGTTTGTGACATGCAATTACCAGTGAGTGAAAATGTTCCCAGTAAAACTCGACGCCTTATACCAAAAGTTATAAACGTCAAAGTGTTAGCTACTAAACCACTCGGGTCACGACAGCCAACTTGTGTTTATTAGGTATGATTTATTTTTGTCTAAACAAGTTTTGCTTTTCCCGCTGACAAACGGTACAAAATGTCCTTCAGTATATAATCAATTAATAAATCCACTTTTTTAATCTGATAATTTGTAAACTTTTCTAAATTCGGTAGCCATTAATAGTTCAAGCATGGCAATAACACTTGTCCACCGATACTTCGGTGTTCGTTTATCTAAATTTCAGTTATCAACTTGATACAAATACAGTCGATGATAAGTAATTTGAGATAGATGTTGACGTCAAACTTTCATCAGTCAAATGCTCAGCATATCTGATTCAGACTATTTTACGTTATATTATAACGATTTTATCGAGGGAACAGTCTTTTTTATTATGTTCCATAGTGTCATTTCTATGATGAAATGAATCCAGTTTGTTGTGACCTCTCAAGTAACGAATGTTTGAATATAAAAAGAATCAGACCAATAAAACAAAGTTAGAACGGCAAATATTTAACATTTACTCTACTGAAGACAAGAAACCTCTGTGATTTCATCATGAGCTGACATTAGTTAGAGAACCATTGGAAAACCTGGGAGTACTGGACAGCTGTTTCGTCCTAGTTTGGGACTCTTCAGCAGTACGGACCCACCGGGATTCGAACCCAGGACCTTCCGGTTACAAGGCGAGCTCGTATACCATTAAGCCACTGGGTCCCAGTGGCTTAATGGTATACGAGCTCGCCTTGTAACCGGAAGGTCCTGGGTTCGAATCCCGGTGGGTGCGTACTGCTGAAGAGTCCCAAACTAGGACGAAACAGCTGTCCAGTACTCCCAGGTTTTCCAATGGTTCTCTAACTAATGTCAGCTCATGATGAAATCCTGAAACCAATCAAATCCCTACAAACCAACACTTGAAAACCTCTGTGAATTTGAGCATATTCCTGAGACACAGAATTTTTCTAACATCCATATTCACTCTAAATTATGACTTAAATTTTAAGGGTTTGAACTTACACGAAGTTTTAACATTATAGTATTTTCAAGTATTGGTTTGTAGGGATTTTGTTTGATTGGTTGGAGGATTTCATCATGAGTTGATATCAGTTAGACAACTATTGGAAAACCTGCTGTTTCGTCCTAGTTCTGGACTCTTCATCATTATTCACCTGCCGGGGTTCAAAATCCTCCAACCAATTGATCAAAATCCCTACAAACCAGTGATTGAAAATTGATATGGTGCTCACCAGTGACTAGCCTAATTCATGCAGTTGCCTGGGGTTCTAATGAGAAGTCGTGACATTTAGGGCACAGCAGGTCGAAGCTGGGGAGAGTTACTCATGGAAGACATTGCTAAGTGATAGCTTTATGCCATCAATTGGTTGAAGTTATAATAGTATTTGTCATTATTTTGAGAAAAAATTATCTTCAGGAATGAGTGGTGCTCATGTACCTGGATTTAAACTTTCAGATCATACGAACAGATCTTAATACGATGACATTTTGCTTGGTGATCATTCAGCCACTGGGATCCGACTCACCGGCTCATGAGTTCTAACTGCTGCTGACTCGTGATTTCACTGTGACCGCCAGCCAGTGTCATTCACGGCGAGTGTTTGTCCTCAATCCCGACCGAGTAGACCCTACTGAACCCCACTTCTCACTAGAACTCTAGGCAACTTTGTTTTGCAGCTAGTCACTGGAGAGCAACAGATAATTATTCAAAAGTTTGTTTGTAGTGATTCTAATTAAGTTTAGCAACAACAATGGAAGCTCCAGAAAACATTTCTAATGAACTCGATAAATTACAAAGCATTGTATTCATTTTTAGCGTCGGTGGCATGGCGGTTAGGACGCTCGCCGACCATGCACATGGTCCGTGGTTTGATCTCCGACTCACTCCTTTGCCTCGCTAAGCCACAAATAATACTGGTAAAGAGGAAAGGTTGGGCATGAGGCTATCAACCCCATCCTGTAAAAATAAACACTGCTACAGAAACGTCAAGCCACAAGCTAGTGGCTGTATGTTTCACTGGGGAAAGTGAAGGAAAATAAATTCATTTTTACCAAGTGATGTTTTACATGCCAAGTGTCAGCAATACTGAGTTTATTTTGCTAAATAAATTTATATGTTTCTAAATGATACTATGTTATTGCTCACTTTAGTTTGTCAGTAAATACCAATAGCTGGTAGTCCTATTATTGCTATAGATAATGTTATAGCCAACCTTTCTGTTTCACCTATTCTCACCATTTCTTTCCAAAGAAGCCTTTCACTGCCACTACCGAAAACATAAGTATTATATCCAGAAGCTGTTCATGAGACTAAATGAGACTATGTCAAATAAGATAAGGCTAGTCTATGTAAATTGGTGAAGAGCTCAAAAAAGATAAAATATCCACCTTCTGCTTTTTCCTTTCACTTCTTACATCATCAAAGTTATTTCACTCTGAGAATCTTTTTGGACATGAGTTTGTCTGTGGAAAGCTTTTTGTGGTACTTCTTTGAGCAATAATGAATATAAGATTTCTTTTTTCAATGAAACGTCAGACCCTACACTTTTCATTAGAAAAATCTTTCAGCTATGTTTTTCAACGAAATTCGGCCCTTACTTCTGATGAATAGAATTTAAAGTGTTGAGGAACCTTATTATAAAATAATGTCTAAATGGAGAAGCCATTAGGGAAAAACTATACCTAGATATGTTTTCTAGCTATGAGTTTGTCAGTGCTGCAGGTAAGGAATAAATATATATTTCAGTAGACATTTCGATCCATAATTTAATTTTAATCTTATAAAAATAACCAGCTACCTAATTTTCTCCAGAAAACATTGTATAATAAAATATGTGAGCGCAGAAAACTATACTTGTGTAAAAGGCTTCCAGACACTTTTAAAGATAGAGTAAAAAATTCATAGGCACTACTTTATAGATCGGTGGTGTATATGCTGAATTTATATGGTCATTCGGTTACCTATATATACATGAGCAACAAAACTTTATGTACACCAATGCCTTTGTTTAATAAAATGTTTTCTTAAATTCCAAATCATTTATTGTTCTCTCCATTAGCTTCAGAGTCTCGTAGCTAAGCTGGTAAAGTGTCAGGAAAGCGATTCAAAGACTACTGGCTGAAATCTTGCCATGCTCATCTCCCTTTAATAATCATTGATCACTAGTGAGTTTCTGATCCAAAGCCATCTCGTATAGTCACCTTACGCCATCTGCTTTTTTGTTAAATCGTAATAGACTAAAGTTTAGTGATGGCCAACCTTTTTATTCTACCCTCATTGAGTTTTTCAGGAAAAAAACGATGACGAAAGTTTCTCTTGATAAATCTTTGCTCCCTAATGTCTCAAATGTCAATAAAAGTAAATTTAGTGGGTGGTGTTTAGTAAACAACTAGAGACAACCCTCAGAAGTTGTAAAAGTGAGTGTGTCAATCATTCTTTCACTGTAAACAACTAATATCCCTAATGCGGTATTTACTGTCTTAATTTAAAATGTTCTCAAAGAAAATCCAAGTTATTCACAAAGAATTTCCATAGTCTTAGTGACTAATTTAATGCGTTATTTCAAGGACTCTTTGAATATAGGCGGATTTGGACAATGACATAGTTTCTTTATTTACAAAATACATTCATTTTCTTTTTACTCTGCTTCTACTGTGCTCATGAAATTTAGTTAAATCCGAATAAGCGAAACTAAAGGAATTCTGTTATGCAGAAAATTTTATTTTGCTAATGTCTTACGGTGTTATACAGTAATATTTGCTGATGTCATATCCAGATAGTGATAATGAGAATTCTGAACAATGCAGGAATACAAGTGGCTGGCATTCAAACCACCCACAAACTCAATTAGAAACAGGTTATGTCGGTTAAAAGATCCTGCCTATGGAGATAGTCAAACAAAAGAATTTAGTTTATCTAATACCCTGTCAGCAATGATTGTCAAGTCAAATACATAGGTCAAAGTAGTGGAACAGGAGCGGTCAGACTAGCGGAGCATAAAAATCTAGCAAAATCTAGATTAGTTGACGCGAATAAGATAAGAAATCTGAAGAAAAGCTCAGTAGCTATTGCACCACATGCAATGACACACAACTATACAAGAGGATGGAATGAGATGACAGTTTTAAAATCTAATATAACTGGGTGGAGGGAGAGATTGGTAACGAAAGCTTTATTTATCTAATCAAATGCAGACACATGCAATAGCAATGCTTCAACACCTGTCCCAGATATCTCGAAAATTCTACTACCCCTACGACAAGTAGAGAAGGCAAATAAAAATATAAAACTCACGTTTAGAAGTCGTGTGATTACAATTGATATGATTATGAATAATGCTAAATTGTGTTCGAAACTGCATCATCCAGTAAGTAATAATACTGTTTCACTGTGTGTGATATATCTAATAAACAAATTATTATGGAATTACATACTATTACAGTGCCTAAGTTCTACTCCTATATGAAACTAAAGTGTTTTGTTAGTAATCAGGACTGAAGATAAGCCTCTGGTTCTAGAAAGAATGTATTTTCATTTATCAATAGGTGTAACAAATATATACAACGACGATACATACCACAGTGAAGAATTTAGTCTCGGTGCTTTTGCCACTGAATAATGACTGAAATTCTCAATACACGAAGCCAATGAAGAATGGATCATGGAATAACAAAGTTTACTAAACTACTGATCAGACGACTCAAGAGATTGAAATTTTAGTTCCTCATATTATTTTGGAGATTAATAAAGTCTACAGTATAGTAGTGAAAGAGTGTCTACTTTTGCTTTTTCATTCATATTGAAACTTTTTTTCTATATTAACTTGTTAGATGGTTGGAGGCAGTCGGCCACAGGAAGCCTTGGACCTAGATTTCGTGCTATTCGGCACTCACCAGTCAGCAAGGCGTATCTGCAACCTTGAAGGAATTCATGTCCCCTCTGAGATTCGAACCTGCGTTACCCAGTGCTACAGTCAGAGACGTTACCACTGAGCTTTTCGGGCTCCCGATTGACCTCCTGAGGGACTGTAGTGGATACTTTGGTTGAACACTAGTAACTAGTGTGATGTGCCTAGTCCTTTCTTTGGTACAATCTCTGACTGCAGCACTGGGTCACGTGGGTCCGAATCTCAGAGGGGACATGAGTTCTCTCCAGGTTGCAGATACGCCTTGGCGACTGGTGTGTGCCGACTTGCATGAAATCTAGGTCCAAGGCTTGCTGCCAATTGCCTTCAACCATCTAACATCATTAAATGTCGCTTTTCTTAAAAAAAACCAAAATACAACTGCAATCTTATCCAGTAGTGTTAAACGAGATAGTATGATCAGAATAAAAGTATTGATTATTTAGCATTCCACAAAATACTCTTTGACCATTAGTAAAGGTTTTACGTAACTAAGGAAACTGTTTTTGATAAAATAAGAATACCAAATAAAATTCAGAAAAGAAAAGGATGAAACGATTTAAAGCCCCGAGAGTAGAGAAATTAATAAGAATGAAATGTACTCTACACGATAAATTTTAGTATCTTTCCTCAAGTTAACAGCAATATACCAGTCTCAATTGCTCATTTAAATGTCTCATAATTTCATGATAATATAGAATGTATGGAATATGAAGTTTTTCATCCCTTCGCATTCCAAGTGAAACAAATGGCTTTAAGTTTTTAGCTTTGAAGTTTCACCAGCGGTAGTTTTATTTTATGAGGTGAAGTTACTAGCATCATGCCGAACTTCCTCTCTTTTCTGCGCTTACAACTGAATTGTAAAGTAAGTGAGGTTTTAGAGTGCTTCGGTAAAGAACTGAACTAGGACCTCAGGCGAAGCTGGTGAGCGCTGAACCACTGAAGTAATGATGATTAAAAATTGGACCATGTACTGGGAAGTCAAACGCAGAGATTTAGTTTCTCAAGTAATGACTAACGTTTTATTTAGGGATCTACAAAATATAGGTATGGAGAAATGGAATAAGATGGACCCATTTTTGAAACCTATGTCGCAGACAAGTCTCAGAACATGAGATAGTACCTATCGTGTATATATAGTAAACTGGCACAGAGTTAAGTATCATTCAGTCCTTCAGACAACCCTTCATGAATCATTCTGTGAACATCTGTGGCATTTTGAGTCCACCTAATTCTGAATGCGTTAGCCCCCCACAGAGTGATTCATTAAAGATTGTCTGAAAGATTGAATAATGCCTTAACTCTTTGCCAGTTGACCACATATACACGATATGCACTATTTCATGCTCTGACGTTTGCTTGCAGTGTCACTGATGAAATACTCAAATACGTTGTTATGCTACTATTACGTGTTAAGTTATGGTTAATTTGATTTGCAATAGAAGAATTCTAACTCCCGACCAACCTTCTATCTTTACTGAGCTTACTACCGCCTAAGTAAGATTAGGAATGATTCTCAGTTACTTGTGTAGTTCAGGATGAAATTTTATTCGGTGTATGATTTACCCTATTTAAATAGAATCTTCTATACAATAAGCAGCATAGTTGAGTTATTCCACATAATTACCAGCATCATTCTTGTAAAATGAAAGTTTTACCCGAAAATGAAAGCAGAATGTTGGAAAAGTGATGAGAATTTCGTAACCACTACTAAAACAGGAAATGTAACTTCCGTATTATTCCCAGTTACATAAAACTGGTTTTGGTGTGCCAATAACGCTCAATTAGTTAATGGAAAATTACTCAGTTCCAGATAATGGGTCACCTTTGTTTCTTCTAGAAATCCAAATGGTCATTATGTGACCTTTTTGAAGTAAGTGAGCAAAATGGGAAGTACAAAACATGCTACTAACTGATGTGAGTAGTTGGAGATCGTTCGTGTAAACAGGCAGTGTTCGTTAACTATATTTAATGGATCTAAACACTGGGCAGTGATGTGCCTGACTCAAGCAAACTGAACAGCTATCTAGTCGATGCAAAGATAAATGATAAGCATTTTTAGACAAAGAATGCATTATCATGGAGGATTTCATCATGATCTGACATCAGTTAGAGAACCACTGGAAAGCAAGCTGGGAGTATTGGCCAACTGTTTTGTCCTAGTTCGGAACTCTCATCAGTATGCACCCACCAAAGAGGTTCGAACCCAGGACCTTCTGGTTACAAGGAGGTAGCTCGTAGACCACTGAGCCACTGGGACCCAATCCAATTGTTCTTGAATTCTAACTCCTGCCAATTCACGACATAGCGCGACCATTTCGCAATGTCTTCTTCGATGAGTTACTGTCTCATCTTCGACCTGCTGTACCCTACTGGTCACCGCTTTCCACTAGAACCCTAGGTCACTGCCTGCAATCAAACAAAAATCCCTACAAAACCACTACTTGAATACATTTTCGTGAATTGTGCTATTCGATATGGTTCAGATTTTAAATTCTTACATCCTATAGACAATGAAGACTGAATCAGAAATTATTACATAAATCATCCACCTACAGGAATCAACCGTTCTTGGATTACTAGTCGGTGAATTATGTAGGTAAAGAACATCTTTTACTGATCACCAACTGGATCTCATGTCAAAGTCTGTAAAATTCCTAACCAGTTACCTAAAGATTACTAATTCAGATCACGTGATGACTAAACGTTTGCCTCCCATTCAATTAGCACCCTTCATAAGATTAAATAATATGGCAGATTTCACTGTTTGGGATTAAATATCGCAAAACCTTTAGTTTAGAGTTGATGAGCAGTCTAAAAACAAGTGGAACTCATTTATAACTTCTTTAAAAATCTAGAAAAGTACTGTAACAGCAGAAGACATGACACGTAAGCTAAGGTATATTTTCAAGTGATCAAAGTGCTATTTATACTATACAGTTATATTTTTTTAACCAATTATTGAGTCTGTGATTTTGGTTTAAATTAAACGACATGAAATAGAATGTCAAATATACATATAGTATTCTCTTGCTAATGTACTACTAAACTGTAGGAAGAGTATTCAGACGTTAACATCAACAGATACAATGATTCTTAATGTGAGAATAATATTCTGTTGGAACCCGTTGTCTGTATCCCACCATCAAGTATGAATTTAATTACACAAATTTATTTTAACCAAAATTCAAACAAAAATCGAGTTGTGATAGTTGTTCCTGATTTCAGTACTGTTTTATCGAGGATTACAGAATGCAGAACAGAATTCTGGTTAGATATCACAGTCAGAGTACCTTACAAAATAGTGTCTGTTGCACGATTATTTAACTATTTAGCAATTTCACTTATTTATTAAAAGAATAGAGGAAGTAGCCCACGTTAATATATTTAAAAAGATGTAATCTCACTTTATTCGGACAAACGTTGTCACACCGACTAACGTGAACATAACTGAAAGGTCTTGGCTTCGTGGAATAAGTTTCCAGAGATCGGAATTCCACTTTAGAATAAATTTATTCATAAGATGAAGTATCCACTTCAGATAACACGCCTCCGTGGAAAAAGCTTTCTTTTGTTATTTCTGAAAGTTTCATTCCTTTCATCAAGATTTCGAATGGGCAGAAAACCTTGATGAGATCTTTTTCAAAATATATTACTTGTGAACTTAAGCACCATATTCTACTTGGAGGTTTATTCAAGTTAATGTCTAAAATCTGTCCACTTTTGTGTAAAATCTTCGTCTTAAGCACTTCTTGGATGATTTTTGTCCCTAAATCTAATTTCTGTACTTGTGTGTACTAAAAAGCTAGCCTAGCTTCTTCATCATCTGCTCCTGTGAATACGTTTATGTGAAATATGATTATAACCGAATGTCCTTGAAAGGCAGTGTTATCAAAAGAACTTTTGCGATTGTTTTTCAGCTTCATTGTCGACAAACGTGGAATAATAATAATAAAAATGACACAAGCAATCAGGCTGTTGACTCTTAGAGTCTGGTTGGTGTTCGATGTTTGTTCAATGCTTACCTGAAGCGTGTGCATACACAAATCGTATAAGTTAGTGTTTATCAGCAGCAAGAGCATTTTGTATACTATTTTTTATACGCCAGTTAAATGATAAGATATTTAACAAGTCATAATTAACTGAAGCAGCCTATATTTTTTACGAGTTGATCACGGATTGATATCAGTTAGAAAACCATTAAAAACCAGACAGTACTGGACAGATGTTTCATCCTAGTTTGGGAATCATCGGCAATACGCACCCACCGCGGGTAGTTCGAACCCAGGACCTTCCAATTACAAGGCAAGCTCGGATACCATTCAGCCACTGGGACCCAATTCAATGATGGTAGACAACTGAGAATGATATTGCTGGATATTATAAGGAAATAAGTTTTCTAGTATTTTTAAACTAGGTTTTGTGCTTTAGGACCCAATTGAAAACAAGAATTTATTAGTCCGCTAACCAATGAGTTTCCCTCCGGGTAAAGTGAACATACGATGAGATTCATGTGCGTGTTATCTTGTATTAATATGTTCTAAATAGCTATTCCATGTAAGATAAGATAATAATTTGATGCAACATACTGTGATACACTATGGTTAACTGAGTAATCCTGATATCGTCATGAGCAATAAATTACACTCGAAACGTCATATTGGATAACTATGCTGATATAATGATACAACTTGGGCATTGCGGTAGAGTATAACTCCATTATGTATAAAACTTTTGCGTCGGTAGCACAGCGGTTAGAACGCTCGCCGACCATGCACATGGTCCGGGGTTCGATCACTGGCCAATGCACTCCTTTACCTCACTAAGTCAGAAATAAGCTGGTGAAGCGGAAAGGTTGGACATGAGGCTACCAACCCCATCCTGTAAAAATAAACACTGCTACAGAAACTTCAAGCCACTAGCTTGAAGCCCTATGTTCCACTGGGAACTTGAGGGAAAAAATGTGTAAAATTTTATTTTGATAAATCCCACCCTCTTAAACAGCAATATTTACTGCTGACCACGTTTCGACCACAGATTATTGCTGCTCATAATCATATCAAAGCACTATTCATCAAACTTTCTTGCCTCATTTACATACATGAGTAAAAATTGGTGATTAGACATTTGAATGAAATCAATATAAAATAAAGTACATTCAGAAATAATATTAGCGTTATCAATCAAATACAATAAGATGTTTTTATAGTAAAATAAATAACTTGTCAGGGTGTTATAATATGAATTAAAATACATTTTAACATTATTTATCGTCCTCTGATTTGACTGGTGGTAATAATGTCTTCCATATCTACGGTATATAAATGAAGTGAAAAGTTGTGTGAGTGACTTGATATGATTAAGAGCAATAGTTTGTGCTCAAAACGTCGTCAGTAAATATTACTGTATAACACTTGTGATTTTATCAAAATAAAAATTTATCCATAATGGATAACTATGTATTATTTGAAATAAACTCATCTAACATGGAATTATATCGTGCCACAGCGTCTAAATTCTACACCTACATGTAAACACTGTCATTATGTACAAAGAGACTTTATTTCTAGGTTAATTCCATAAGTATACATACACCAGATGTCCGTTCAACTGTAAGCTTAGTTTTATGATGAATACAACCATTTCAGTTTATTTTTCTCATTTGTCTTCATTTTTCTTATTTCAGGGGATTCATGATTTTTTATTCAGTAATTAGGCTTGCAGTACACACGTACTCCCTACTCTGTCACAGAATACTTCACTGAAATGAGCTGTTTTCATATACTGTATATACATATATTATTCCTATGCATCAGCCCCAAAGGGTTGATCTCTGACGAAATCTCCGCACAGATATAGAGGGCTAGTTTCGCATATCCCAGTTTATGCCGTCTCTGGCGTAGTTGTGATATCCGGCTATTGACCAAACGGAGGGTGTACTGCTCAGCAGTCCTCTCCGTCCTCCTTTATGGCTGTAAGACCTGGCCACTGAGAGTGGAAGTCATGAAAAGATTAGCTGTCTTTGATCATAGGTGCCTGCGCTCTATCTCCCGTGTGAAGTGGTATAATAAGATGAGCAATATTGAGGAGAGGCAACTTTCGAGTGCTAAGTAAGGAGGGAAAATCAATCGACGAGGCTGTGAAATTACACCGACTGAGATGGTTAGAACATGTGTTACATATGCCTAGTCATCGCCTTCCTCGACAATGGGCTATGTTAGCTGACATAGGGTCAGGCTGGAAAATAGCTAGCGGCGGTCAAACCAAAACATGACGGCACCAGTCAATGAAATTCATAACAGTTAGTCTAAGCCACGTAGAAGGTGTAGACTGGCTTCCTGGTTGGGGTCCTCGGGACAGTAAAAACCAGTGGCTGGAAACAATTGATGACATGGCTCAAAATCGTTCTCAATGGCTGGTGCAGATGCATCCAGTCCTTGTGATTTACGATTTCCAGTGAAACTATATTGTTCTACGTTACTTCTATTCCTTTGTCTCACACCTCTGTTTACTGTCTCTATTACGCATTTCTTCTACCTTCTTCTCTTGGTTTGTGTGCTACATGGAGGGAGTGTGGCGACTTGAACTGCCGCACATCTGTGCAAAGTTCTATGTCGAGAACAGACGGAGAGACAATTATTCGTATGAGTTTTCAGTGGAACATAACGCTTCAAGCTTTACCTAGGCACTTTCAGTAGTAGTGATTATATTTTTACGAAGTGAGATCGCTAGTGTTAAGCCCAACTTTCCCTTGCAACCGGGCTTACTGCTAACTTAGAGAGATAAAAAGGTGCGTTGGGCGGGTATCGGGCACCGGGCCACATGCATGTTTGACAAGCATTCTACCACTAAACCAGCGACGCTTAGAAATCAACTGTTCAGTGATTTATTATTTTATTGACTTGAAATATCCCAAATGACAATAATGTTGATAAACCTTAAAACAAACTTGACTACTTAGTCGCTACCAAAATCACTTTTAAAAGGTACTTAATAAACATACTTCTAAACCTACATAGGAGATATTTTATGGGGTATCAATAATAAAAATAAAAATCGGTAAATATCAGTCCCTGAAGGAGTGATTTTATATTCACAAGATGGAAACTAATGACAGTTTCTGTCTTCATCCAGAACTAAAGACGTTTATTCTTCTTTTCCAAGGATTGGTTTGTAAGGATTAAATTTGTTTTTACACGTTTCACCGCACATCGGTATCAGTTAGAGAACCACTGAAAACCAGAGAGTACTGAACAGATGTTTCATCCTAGTTTGAGAATCATCGCAATACGCACCCACCGCAGGCGGTTCGAACCCAGGACCTTCCGGTTACAAGGCAAGCTCGGATACCATTCAGCCATTGGGACCCGATTCAATGGCCAATGAATTCTAACTTCTACCAATTCGCGCGACCATTAACCATTGTCATCGGTGGGAAATTCATCCTAACACTTGACTGGTTGGACCTCACTGGTCATGACGTCTCACTAGAACTCCAGGAAACTCCATCCTGTAGGAAGTCACTAGCGAGCATCAAATTATTTTGATTTATATATTTAGTAATTGCTTTGTCTTATTACCTTAAGCATAAGTAACAGTTATTATGATCGTTAAATAGGTATGTGATTAGGTTATATATAAAATTAGAATGTTTGAAATTGTACATAGGTGTGACCCGAATACTCTTTGCCTTATTTTTATAATATATATCCGTGTTATTCATTCTGTGTTACCATTCTCATGTAGCGAGAACTTATAAGTGTTATCTAATTAGTCAAACTTTATTGTATTAATCCTTCTTTTTTTAAGTGAAACGATGTAGCATTGAGAGAGAGAGAGAAAAGGCTTTTCATTTCCTCTTCAAAATAATGTAACAGTAGCTTGAACTTGTTTATATTGTACGCATATATATATATATATTTATTTACATTGAATCGTCAAGGTCGTAATAGCGTTGAGACGAAGATTTTAAGGCTATTCTTCATAGAAAAATATTTTTTTTATATGTGTTTTTGTTTCGAGTTGATTTACACTGAGTTACGTTATACTGTCTACAATACTTTTTTTATTTTTAAAACGCCCAAACGTCTATTTGCCATGTGATAATGGACTTAAGTTTATTTTGAAAACAGATTTATAGTTAACAGTGTATTTTATCACATAATGGATATTGTTGTTGATGCATAGATAAGTAGAAGGGGAATTTATACTCCTAAGTGAATTAATAAGTTGTTGTTTTTTATTTGTTATTTTGAAGAAAAATGCTTCGATATGGTTTCACTGGAAATATATTTATATATTTCACTGCATAGTTAAGCGATTACTTTTCTACAGTTTGGTTTGTAAGGGTTAGTTATGCTTTCACGAGTTGATCACGGATTGATATCATTTAGAGAATCATTGAAAACCAGGAAGTACTGGACAGCTGCTGTTTCATCCTAGTTTGGGAATCATCGGCAGTACGCATCCCCCTCAGGTGGTTCGAAATCAGGACCTTCCGGTACAAGGCAAGCTCGTATACCATTCAGCCACTGGTAACCAATTCAATGGCTCATGAATTCTAACTTCTACCGATTCGTGATTTAGCTCGACCCCAACCATTATCTTTGGCGGGACATCCATCCACACATGTGACATCTAATTGGACCTCACTGGTCACGACTTCTCACTGGAACTCAGGAAACTCCAACATGTAGCAAGTCACTAGCGAGTATCAGATTAATTTTCTATAGTTTGGTTTGTAAGAGATGGATGTCCCACCAACGATAATGGTTGGGGTCGAGCTAAATCACGAAATGGTAGAAGTTAGAATTCATGAGCCATTGAATTGGGTACCAGTGGCTGAATGGTATACGAGCTTGCCTTGTAACCGGAAGATCCTGGGTTCCTACCGACCGCGGTGGGTGCGTATTGCCGATGATTCCCAAACTAGGATGAAACATCTGTCCAGTACTTTGCGATTTTTAATGGTCTCTAACTGATATCAATCCGTGATCAACGAGTAAAAGTACAAGAGATTACTATATCCACTGACTGATTATGAAGTGACGTAACTACTGTCCAGTGCTCCGGATGGTGTAATGAAGAATTGTGACAAAGTACAAGTACGTGGAAGTAATGAGCGTTTTGAACAAGTTAGGAGCTTAATTTTATTTCAAAAAATATATATTTCAGTGCAGATTGTCTTCGACATACCTGCCACTGACAGTTGTCCATCGTTAGTGGTCTCATATACTAGCCTTGTATGGCTAACAACATATATGTGAACTAGTTCTATCGTCCGTTAAGCTGAGGATGTAATTTCTTTGTTCGGTGTGCAAAATCTGAATGGAAAAAACACGGATCAAGGAAATCTCATAGTTAACATGACAAGGTGAACAAAAGTGTACTCCTAACAACTGCTGGGTTTGAAAGAAGTAACTAACAAAAGTGGTTCGCTTAGAGGCATCAAAATGTTATGCATCTCAAATTGCCTGAAAATGAATTAAAAGTACTTGCATTGTTCTGCAAACTCAAAAAAACTAGAGTTCTCATTTACAACTTATCGATTCCGATCTTGTTGCTAATTGTTAGCTTGTTTCTTAAAAATTCATTTGTCGAACATAAAACGACTGAGTATTTCAATTAAACGTTGAATATTGTTCATTATTTGTTCTTTTACCAACCTTTCACCCCTTTCAGAAATTTTGAAAGAAAAGGTTCTGTGCTCTGTAAATATAACTAAGCCTTTTTAATTTAAAATCTCTTGTACACAGCAACAGTTCTAAGTTCTGTAAATAAATTTGCACGCAGTAAGTCTATGTCACCAAAATAATTCGCGAGATGTATTCACTACTTACCATTCCGTCAGGTTTCTTCTCTAATAATCTTCTGAAATTTTCATAAATTTACTAAGGTAACTGATTTTCTTAATTTTCGGCTTGATTTTTCTAAGAAAAGTGAAGTTCTTAAAACAAAGCAAATGTGTTCACTAACATACAATCGAACTCAATAGATTCGAACCGAGGACCTTCCAGTTACAAGGCGAGCTCGTGTACCATTAAGCCACTGGGACCCGATCCAATGCCTTAATGGTATACGAGCTTGCCTTGTAACCAGAAGGTCCTGGGTTCAAATCCCGGTGGGTCTGTACTGATGAAGAGTCCTAAACTAGGATGAAACAGCTGTCCAATACTCCCAGGTTTTCCAATGGTTCTCTAAGTAATGTCAGCTCATGATGAAATCCTGTAAACCAATCAAATCCCTACAAACCAACATTTGAACTCAATAGAGTTATTCACAGTTTCATACGCATGCAGTATAAGCGGAATTTAATTCTTTGTCTTAGTCATAGAATTAGACGCATATGTACTAAGGATTGCATTGAATATGAAATCGAAATTTTTAAAAGTATCCTAATACAAAACGGTTATCTTACCAATTTTGCAAAGAATTACATTTCTAAAAGAACTGACAGAATAGAGCATGATACTGTAAGTCAGAAATAGCTTCATTTAAGAGTGTTGTCCAAAGGTGACATATCTTGTGACATCCTAAGTCAGAGGTGGATTAGAACAATCGTAAAAACTTTTAGTGCTGCAGAACTACACATCAGTTATCCTATCAGACCGGTATTGACACAGTGCAATAAAAATAAATTATCAATGATGGTCACATCGTCGGTGCGTGTGTATAAATTTAAATACTCCTGTCGAGCAAAGTTGTACTCAGTACAGTATTCTAATATAATTTTCATTTTGCCTTTACTGACTATTTGTATTCTAACATTCATGGACTTATAGTTGTAGAGCCAGAAGAAGTTATTGAAAACAATCGTTGGCTCAAAATATTTTCTTGTTCTACTCCTACTATGGGGATATTTAAATTACTTAATTATTATATCAGGTGGATAAAATCTATTACCACAGTAATTTTACTTTAAGTCTAACTGAAATACAAAGTGTATATTTCTTAAAACTGTACTGTCATATGACGCTGAGAACCCATAGGTTTATATCTTCAACAATGTGTATTTTTAAAGGAATATATAGAGGTGTTAATATTCTAACCAACCAGCAGCAACAACCAGTACCACTTTCTATCCACACGAGAAATTTCAACAAGTTCACTTCCTCCACTTATCTGGGAATCATCGTTTCAGCTACAGGCGAATGGCAAAGATGAGGATGACAAAACACGATTTGGAAAGGCAAGGCAGACCCTAATCACCCTGAAATCAGTTTGGGAATTTTTTCGAACATAAAGAACAGAATTCAGATATTTAACATCATTGTTAAGTCCGTCAGTGCTTCTATGGAGGTCGTAAATTTGGGGCGTCCAGGAAAGAATTTTTAACAGATTCCAGACTGTCATCAACAGCTACCTTTCCTTCATGCTGGAGATCATATGGCTGGAATGAATTGGCAACAATAAACTCCTGGAATGGACCAATCAAGGACCTATTGCTCAAAAAATCTTCAGGAAAAAATGGAGATGGACTGGATACACACTGAGGAGACTGCCGAATGACGTCACACACCAGCCTCTTGAGTGGGACTTTAATAGGAAACGATAAGTTGGGCGTCCAAGGGTAGCATGCAAGAGGTCATGTGAGAAGGAGATCTGAGACTATGGACAATAGTGGGACCAGCTAAAGAAGACCACAGATCACTCAGAACCCAAGAGGACGTAATAATTATTATTTTACTAACCTTACTTACTTATCAGTAAATGGAATCATTCCAAATGCAACCAGTGTGTACGTGAATGGTAGTTGAATCTAAAATGAAATCTTGAATTAATACCAATTAGATAAAATATCGTCGACACGTTATGACCATAAAAATGTCAATTAACTTTAATTACACTGATAATCAACGTATCACTAATGTTACTTCTTATTTTTATAGATTTACAAATGTTGAATAAACCCTGTGCTGAGAACAAAACTTAATTTAGGAATCCGTAACAAAACCACATTCTAACCGGAATTCATTTAAATACTGACCTAGCGTAGCAACCTTTAAAAGGTGTTAACTTCTACATAGGATATTTTATAAGCTTGATTTTGTCTTTTTAGAGTTCATTCTGTTGACTTTATACGTATCATAGAGATGTAGGCAATAACCTTCAAAGGACTGATATGATAACAATAGTTTGGTGTGAGGACAGAGACTTGTGACGATATTAGCTGGTAGTCACACTACATATCGTGAACTGGCACTGGATTCCATCCCAGTCTCTCCCTCAGTTCGCATCATCAAGGGTGTGGGTTTCATCTCTGGGGAGATCATGGCTGAGTAGTTTTATTTACATGGTGTCCATTATCAATTACTTGAAATAAGTCGAAACTTTTCACTGAAGCTTATCCCCGTATCCGATAGCGAACTACTCATCTGTATTACTGGTCTAGTGATTGGTGGTCTGTAATTATTTGAGAACAGAAGAAGCTAAAATATCAGCACACCGAAGTACTAACTAATCCTCTAAACTTTTATGTTAACCAGCCATAGAAAATAAAGGACTTGTACAAATTAAAATGAATCCAGTCCTCTTATGTGTGATGTTTCAACCACTCTTATCTATTTAGAAAATGAGGAAATTCGAAGTTGATCTGCTCACAAGGCTACTCAACCAGTGTGTAGGTACCAGGTGGTCTAGTGAGCTTTTGACTTAACACAAAAGCAAGTTCTTAGATATGACCATGCGGAATATTTTGCCTTAACATCGATTTAAACACAACACCAGTTGCTTAGTATAAAAAGCCCTTCGTGAAATCTTGTTAAAGGAATTAGACCTAGTTGTGAGATCTGTCTGCCCGTTTATTTTGTAAAACTCGATAAAACTTAACCAAATACTGTCAGTTAACCAACGACAACAACAGAATAAGCATCCAGCGCCAATCACCATCAACGGGAGGGATTTGAAAGAGGTTACTTCATTCACTTATCTAGGCAGCATTGTCTCAACTACAGGAACTCGAAACGGACGAGGATGTCAAATCGAGCGAGAATTGGGAAGGCGAGCGAGAAACACATTCATCAACCTGAAACAACCACTCTGGAAATCTCCGTCACTCAGCCAGCATCAACAACAAAATTCAGTAGGACTTTCAATACAAACAACGTCAAGTCAGTCAGTTCTTCTATACGGATCAGAAACTTGGTGGACGGGTCACAAAGAATATTTCCAACAGCCTGTTGCAGACGTTTATTAACAACTGTCTCCGCTCTATACTGAAGATCAGATGGGCGGGCCGGAAAGAATCGCCAACAAGAAACTATGGAAACACACAAACAAATCAAGAACCAATCGCCAAACAAATATGCAGGAGAAAGTGGAGATGGGTCGGTCACTCGCTGAGGCAACCGCTGGATGACATCGCGCGCGCATCAGGCCATTGCTCGAGTGGAACTAGGTCGAAAGGAAGCGGCGAGTGGGACGTCAGTGCAAGGGTGACATGGAGGAGATCGTATGAAGAGGAGTTGAAACAGTATGGAGCAACATGGATGGAGGTGAAACGTACAGCAGAAGACAGAAGCAAGTGGAGACGTGCAGTTGAAGTCCTATATTTCACTAGGAAGCCAAGGGTACAATAATAATAAATACTCTCAGTTAAGTTAACTTTTGACAGTAAGTGTTTAGACTGCTAAAGCATCATACTGACACGACACAATAATGAACATCAGCGCTATGACCCACATTTATAAAGCAACAAAGAAACACTGATTTGTCTTGATTTGAGCAGTTAATTACTAACTGTCTAGCTCAAATTATACTGCTTCAATCAATTTTCAAATTCTTTTTGCATTACATTCATCGTTTGCTATTTCTCTCGACCTTTATTTATTAGTGTGTTTGTTATTCAATCCATCTTTCTATTGTTTTGCCTATTAGCCTTAAGCATTATTCCACTTTCTGGTCGACAATCTGTTTGAATTCAAGTCTTATTTGTTTGTTTTTTTTTTGTTTATCCTTTTGTGTTCTGTCATTATTTAATACACTGATCATATCACCTCTGTAAAATCTTAGTTTTTCTTTTGCAATAACTGATTATTACGTAGGATTCTTATTGTTATTATTATTATTCGGTTTCCTCCCTTAATCGTCCTTGCAATATGCATTTATCAACTTTTAATAAATATCTTGTAATTGTTCCCTGTACTGATCGATTAGGTCATGAACTTCATTATTCTTATTGCAATATTTATAATTTCTATGAATTTCTCCCAATATTTTCCCACTATATATATATGTATATTGATAGCGTTATTAGAAGACGAGATTATCCAAAAAATGTGATGTAATTGAGCTATACATTTCGAACAATCTGATCACACATTTACTTGTCAAGTCGATATATATGAAAAGTTAAATTAACAAAGTGACAAAAAGAAAAGGATTTAAGAATAATTAACACAACGTTTGGTAATCCAATCAAATAAGGATTACCAAGGTAGGTTAACAGTAATAATAAACTGTTTTTGAATACACAGATGGGGCTTACGTTTATGAATAGCGATAGTCTCAGCGTATTTCAATAAGCGCCCTTGATCGTTTGTATAAATGACCTCAAAGGCTGAGTTAACATCAACCTTATGTTTCATGTCGATTAGATGTTTAGCTATAGACGAAGTTGGTAGTCTGACACCTGCATCTTTTGGCTTTTCACAATGTTGACTTGACAGTGACTTGAATATTGACTTGACAAGTAAATGTGTGATCAGATTGTTTGAAATGTATAGCCAAATAAATCGCATTTTTCAGATAATCTCCGTCTTCTAATAACGCTATCAAAATTTATAAAAGGGACTAATTGTTTTATATATATATATATATATATATTTGTATTATAACCTCACTGAATTACATTATTTGCTAATTCCAGACTTTTGAAATTGGTGCATATGTGGAAAACCACGAAATAAACTGAACTAAGTTTGTATTTATTACATCCTTACTTATTATCATATTTTCGATACTTTTTTTAAAGCAGTGGTTTGCTGTTATCGAATTTTGAAAACTGCTTGAGCTATCCCCATTCTCAGAAAGATTTCATCCCTCACAATAATGTTGTCATTCAGGTGATCATTATTTTCTGAAAAAATTAAATTATATCAGATTTCAGGACGGATTTCGTCACAGACTGATATTACCTCAAGCGGTAGTGAAAACTACCCTATTTTGTGACTGTTTTTAAATGTGCACCTACAACCTCATCAGGGATCAGATGCAGGAGCTTGAGCTTAAGAGCTTTACCCCCTGACCAATTAGACATTAGGTTTGGATCTGGTGACTCTTGAAATAAAACTACCGTCCCCTTGCGATACACTACCACCCGCAAACAGTGTTGTTGATGAGGAACCGCTTTATACCAGATATAATGGAACCCAACGGCTTTAAACTTCAGAAGCGTCCCAAACTATGACCAAAACAGCTATTTAGTTCTTCATGGTTTCCATTGATGACTCTCTGTGTATATCGTTATTTAGCGAAATCTACACCAAAATATATTAAAATCCCTACAGTTCTACAATATGATCAGATTTAATTAACGGGTAGTTTTTATATCAGACCTATAAACACACTATCCATTCGCAAAATCCTATTGGAGAGCCACAAGTATCAACTAATCTTAAACTTCCCTGAAAGCTAAGCAGCCATTTTTAAACTTCAGTGGAAAGACATTGGTTATTAATTCTCTGCATGGTGCGTCGGTGGCACAGCGGTTAGGACGCTCACTGACCATGCACATGGTCCGGAGTTCGATCCCCGGCCACGGACGCACTCCTTTACCTCGCTAAGCCAGAAATAATGCTGGTAAAGAGTAAAGCTTGGGCATGAGGTCAGCAAACATTGCTACAGAAACGTCAAGCCACTAACTTGAGGCCCTATGTTCCACTGGTAACGTGAAGGAAAAAAATGTCATCAACTAACGATTTCAACTCACCAAGTTTATGCAATATCAACATACCTTCCACTACTGACCTTGATCTCTTCACTGATTAAGCAGATCATAATGATTATAACTGAGAACTGACCAACAAATTTTCAAAATCTGTATAAAACACCTGTGTTCTGTATTTGTCAAGAAAGCCGATGAAAAAGAAGTTTGAACACGTGAAGAAAGAAGCGGGGCTTAGAAAGCTGGTTGAGTGCACAATAGTAGCTGTTTAACGATATAACTGGCATGAGCCCTATTCAATAACACCATAAATCTGTGATATAAACTTCCTTAGTGTCTTAAATAACATCAATCTTTAGCTTCACTCTAGAATAAATGAAGTTCATTATTCTTAGAAAAACATGAGTCGACAATGTCTATTGTGAAACACTTTGCGGGTCTGAGCGTTAAAAAGAGAACTACTCATTCATATAATGTTCCAATCTAGCCGACATAATTTACATTAGATTAGTTTAGATTTGCTGATCACCATAAGTGTTTAAAAAGGGCTGCTTCTAATAATTTAAGTGTTGTCTTCTTTTCTTTTTATCTTTCCAATCCAGTGTTTTGTTCATTCATACTAAACAACTATAAAGTAGTATGGACAGTTGAAAGTAAATGTCACTATCCAGATTTCATACAACATTCACCTGATTCAATATGGATGACAAATTATGGTCTGATCAATGCATCATATCAAGACTTTCAATCCATTTTTCATAACAATAATAATAAGAATAACAATAAAAATGAAAACATGCTTCTATCTCACTTACTGAAATTACCTAAAGAACTTTACAATGACAAGCTGAATTTACAAAATTTACAATACGGTTGGTTACAAATGGCATTTAAAAAAGACTCACATAATGCTTGGCTTTTCTTTTCATGTTATCACATTCTATACGCTAAAGATTTAATTTATTTCACTACTTTGCGTGATTTATTTTTGGAGGTTTGTAGTACACAAGGATATAAAACATACAAAAGTGCTACTCATAGAAGTAGTAGTAGTGGTAATGCTCATGAGGAAAGTAGCAACAAATATGCAAGAGATAGTTATACCAACTGGTTGGATACGACTACTTATATCAGCAGTGTTAGTAGTAGCAGTACTACTAGTAACAGTCCAGGCACTGTTGGCCAGAATAGTTTGAATTCAATGAATAATTATGCAAATGACAACTCTTCAAATAACGAATATCCATCAGCTGTAGGTTATCTTACAATGTCATGTTCATGGCAATTTGATAAAAATCTTTACCTGATACAGTATACAAATTTTATACAAAGGTAAGTAAGAAATCCGAAGAGATTACTGTATTTTTTGTAGAAAGTTAATTTTGTGTATCTCATTAAATGATTATATTAGACGAAAATTTTCGATCTCTAATGACATGGCGGCCTGTAGTATGGTGGATGGTTCAACAAGCAGCTTCAAGGAAAGGCCATTCGTATACTGATCAAAGTGTGACTCTACTCATTATCATAGAATGCAGAATAGAATTATGGTCAAACCTACAGTTTAGCTTCATCGACTTCAAAATGGCCTTCGACAGACAGTGTTGACCATGAAGTAATTTGAAAACTAATGCCCCAAATCTTTATCGACCTTATTCAACACCCATATGACAATGTCGACTGACAGGTAGAATTTAATTGGATATAGAGGTATAACAATATTGGCTACTATCAGCGATGATATTCCTAATTATGAGGGACTAGATTATGAGACAGACCATGAGGAGCGGGTAGACAGGAAGGAATAAGTTGGACCGATAAGGAGACTTCGTGAACAACTTATCTCTAATGTCACATAAGCAGCGAACACAAGATTTCAGATGAACATAGATAATACTGAGGTGATGAAAGTAACCAACCAACCAGAAAAAGCACCAATCACTATCAAAGGAATAAACCTCCTTCACTTGTCTAGGAGGCCTAGTTTCAGTAAGAAGCGGAAAGGATGAATGTGTCAAAAGCAGCCAGAATTAGAAAGGCAAGGTACAGCTTAATCACTCTGAGATCAGTTTGGAAATCTTCTGCACTCCGCACTCAGCATAAAGAACAAGATTCGAATTTTCAACACAAATGAAAACTTAATTATTTTTCACTGGTCGGAAACTTACACTGCGCATCACGGAAAGCATTTCCAACAGCCTATTGCAAACTCTTATAAAATGACCAGAAAGAATTAGCAACAAGACACTATTTGAAGAAACCAGTCAATAACCTAGTGCTCAATAAATATGCAATAGGAGATGGAGATGTATCTGGCACATACTGAGGAGACCTTAGGGTAACATCACATAACAGACCCTCGAGTGGAACTCGAATGGGAAACGATGAGTTGAACGTTTGAGCATGCCTCGGTGGCACAGTGGTTAGGACTATAGCCGACCATGCAAATGGTCCGAGGTTCGGTCCCCTACCGACGCACACCTGATATCTATGGTCGGCCTGCTAAATTTGGGCTACCGGTATCATCATTATTATATCCTTTAATTCCTAGAGGAACATAGGGCTTCGGCTGCGCATCTCCATTGCCTTCGGTTTTTTGCCAATTGTTTCACTCCGCTTCAACTCTTCCTACTTGCTCTCATCTCCTCTTCACATGACCTCCTCCAAGTCACCCCATCTCGCATTGACGACCAACTCGCCGCTCCCCTTTAGGGTTCCACTCGAGCGATGGCCTGTCTAGTGATGTCACTTGGTGGTTTCCTCAGAGCATGGCCAATCCATCTCCATTTCTTCCTGCCTATTTGTTTCACAATCGGTTCCTGCTGGGTTGGTTCGCTCATTGCCAGAGATCCCTGTTCCTGATCTTTTCTCGCCAGCCGTCTGATCTTAAGTATCGAGTGAAGACAACTGGTAATGAAGGTCTGAAGTTTGTTTGAGATGCTCTTTATGACGCGACAAGTCTCTGATCCGTATAGTGAGTAGCACTGACTTTACGTTGGAGTTGAAAATCCGGATCTTAATTTTTAAGCTGAGTGCTGTTCATCTCCACACAGACTGGAGAGTAATGGAAGCTTGTCCTGCTTTTCTGATTCTAGCTTTGATATCCTCGTCAGTTCCGCCTGTAGTTAAAATGATGCTTCCTAGGTCGGTAGATAGGTGAAGGAGGTTGTTTCTTTCGGGTTCCTTCCACTTATGCTGATTGTTGTCTGTTGTTGTTGCTGTTGGTGTTTCTGTTGGCCAGGAATCTTCATCACAACTGTTTTATATATGTTCACCTGAAGTCCTATCTTTGATGCTTCTTCTATCTCCAACTTGTTGCTTTTCAATTGCATATCTTCCAGTTTGTGGGATATCAGACATATATCATCGGCGAAGTCCAGATCCTCCAAGCTTTTTGTGTGAGTCCATTTCACGTCTGTCTCCTCATTGTCCGTTGTTTGTCGCATTATCCAATCTACTGCAATCGGGAAGATCATTGGCGATAGTAGGCAGCCTTGTCTCACTCTCGTCCTCACTTCGAAGGCTTCCGTAAGTTTCCCGTTGTGGATTACTTGGCATGCAGCATTGTCGTACAACTGTTGGATGAGATGTATAATTGTCGATGGCAGCCCGTGGTAGCGAAGTGGTTGACAAATCAACTCTTGATCGACACTGTCGAAGGGCCTTTCAAAGTCGATGAAGTTGAGATAGAGAGGTGACTACCCTTCCAAGCTTTGTTCAATGGTGATCCGTAGAGTGGCGATTTGATCAATACATGATTTGTTTCTCCTGAATCCGGCCTGTTCCGGCCAAAGTTTTTCATCCAGGGCTTGTTTGATTCTCTCCAGGATGATGCGACTTAGTATTTTGCTTGGGATGGACAGTAGCATAATTCCGCGCCAGTTTTTGCATTGACTTAAGTCTCCTTTCTTTGGTAGTTTGAAAAGGTATCCTTTCTTCTAATCCCCAGGTTCTTTGCTCTCTTTCCACACCTTCTCTGATATCACATGCTGAAAATTTCATACCTGTACCAAAAAATACGAAGTGGAATCAAGCTGAAATCAAAATCAAAACAATGAAGAAATAAAATCCCATGGGCAATCACTGCACCAGATGAAGAGGACTGAAGAGAACAGGATAAATGGAGCTGTATTGTTGAAGCCCTAAATTTCACTCAGAATCCAAGATCATAATAATAATAGTAATAATGCCTCTAGATTGATCATTAATTTGTTTATTGAAAAACATAAGTTACGCATAAGCTTGTATCAATGTATCTTTTGATTATTGATCAGAATAAAATAGAAACAGATTCACTCAGTTATCAAGATATACTTGTCAGAATGTCTCGCATGGAGTTTTCAAGAACTTCAATGGTGATGACATGTGAGTAGTTTCAAGACCAATCAATCTCTCGGGCAAAGCTTAAAGTAGTTTAAGTTTCAGCGCCTGTCTTCGAGATCACTCAATAGAATATACTCTTGTTCATAGGATAGTCAAAATTACATAATTTAATGTAGTAAAATTATGATACTAATATTTTGAAATTATATTTTTAGATCAGTATATCAGTGCGTTAAATTTGAAGCCATGAATGAATATGATTCAGCAACTGTTTTCAATTTATTTTTCAGTGAGTCTTAATCTAATAATAAAATTTCACTAATTTTTTAAACATAATTGCTAGAATAAATGCTAGAAAAGTCTTCTACGATAAGAGTCTTTATCCTCTTCTCAGACTTGCCGATAATAGTATATACTCACTGGAGTTCCAACTCAGGACCTCCAGGGACCCGAATCAGTGGCCAATGAGTTTCATCCTCTACTAGTTCACGGTACCTAGCGACACCACCAGTCAATGTTACAGGCGAGTAACTGTCCTGTTGCCTAATTTAGTTTCGAGTGCTGATGAGTGCCCACTGTGAAGAGTCTCAGACTAGAACGAAACAGCCGCCTAGTACTACCTTGTTTTTCAATGGTCTTGTAACTGATGTCAGCCACTGATCAATCCAGCAACCAATTTAACCTTTGCATTCAGACACTTAATAATACTCTTTATGCCAAATATTTTCATCAATAATTCAACAGGATAATGTCTACTTATAAAATATCTTGTAAAAATAAGCTAATTAGCAATTACAACTAAATCATAAACATGGTTACAGGATTTCATCATGAGCTGACACAAGTTAGAGAACCAATAGAAAACCTGGGAGTACTGGACAGCTGTTTCCTCCGTCCTAGTTTGGGACTCTTCATCAGTACACACCCACCGGGATTCGAACCTAGGAACTTGTGGTTACAAGGCGAGCTCGTATACCATTAAGCCACCGGGACCCGATCCAATGGCCCATGAATTCTAACTTCTGCCAATTCACGACATAGACAAATTTCCATTGGAAGACTACGGTAGTAGTAGTAGTAGTAGTAGTAATAATAATAATAATAATTTAAATAGTAATAGCACTGTGCAGTAATTACATTCTTCTTCCTTAGGGTAAGGTAGAGCTTAATAAAACTGTACTTTCGATCAATTCTCAGTAGATACTAGATGAATACTTATTTTCTCTCACGTATAATTTCATTATTGAAAGGTGTATGCCTGTTAAACAAGCTTATTTGTTGAGAGAAACTTTATTAATTAAATCGTAATAGGCAAAACATCTAAAAGACTAGAGAATATAATGATTGACTTCTAGTTGCATTGAAGTTATGGTGGGGAAAAACACATTTAATAGAAAGATGAAGGAGTATTAATTGGTGAAACTGTGATATCAGATAACAAACAGTACAATACTGACTACCTAAAGCAAAATATAACATATAAAGTCAAAAAACAACGCTAATACTACCTTTTGTTGGGTGGAATCTTAGAAGTGGCATTAAATAAGCATAAAAGTCGTTTGGAAGACCAATGCCCGGGGATTTTTTTAGAGGACCAGTTGGTCTCAGGTACACCTTGTTTCGTCTTGCATCTAAAAATAAGGTTCCTGCGTTGAAACTTCGCCTGAAATGAATAGAAATTATCACTGACACAATCTTTGTGGTGCTGTGCCAGTAAATTTTGAGATTTTGTTTTTAAGAGGTATCTGTAATAACTGTGAAAGGCTGTATAAAGTTTCTTTTTGGAAATGCTATTTTTACTTCAGGCATTGTAAACGGAATAATCATGATTCAGTGGAGCTGTTACTCTAATGATCGCTTTACTCAGAATCTGCATTGCTGGTACTCAAACCTACTTGTTACC
Source organism: Trichobilharzia regenti (assembly GCA_944472135.2). Taxonomy (NCBI): domain Eukaryota; kingdom Metazoa; phylum Platyhelminthes; class Trematoda; order Strigeidida; family Schistosomatidae; genus Trichobilharzia; species Trichobilharzia regenti. Next base: position 42,573,967 of record OX235265.1, on the reverse strand, counting down.
TTACTTTATGGTGTAGATTTGGTAGATTTTAAACCATTAAAAATAACGTAAAGAACGTTATTGCGTGCCATCAGCTTATAAAATCTTTGCTTTTTGAATTTAGTAAAACTCATTGTTTGTTATTCTTTCTGCTTTCTGACTCAAATTAACCACCCAGACTGAATTTTTAATGTTCAACAAGTTTTGTTTAACTGAAAAACAGTTTACGATGTTCTGCCAAGTCGGCTTTGATTATAGGCAATAACTTCATGCGTAAACGTTCTAACAGTGGGATATTATGAATGTGTAATTGCTCCAAGCACTACATGAAAAAACAGAGCATAACATCCGCTAATGAAGAAAAAACAATCACACTAAGAAAAACTAGTGGTCACAAAGTTTGAATAATAAGAAGTCATGTTTCTGATAAAATCAGTAGTTGTCTGGCATTATTACTTTATCACTTTCGGTAATATTTAAACATAAATTTGTGAAGTACCTGAGTTGCATTCACTTCATTCTTTTGTGAAACTGTACTATTTTACACTAGTGTAAGATAAATACATTTAACCATATTGTGTTTTAAATAAGGTTGCATACATTATTTATATTCCGTCGGAGGCACAGAGGTTGAATGCTCGCCGACCATACATGTGGTCCGGGGTTCGATCTCCCGCCACGGACGCACTCCCTTACCTCACTAAGCCAGTAATAAGATTGGTAAAGAGGGAAGGTTGGATATGAGGCTAGTAACCCCATCCTATAAAAATAATCACCACTGCTACATAAACTCCAAGCCTCTATCTTGAAGCCGCCCTATGTTCCACTGGGAACGTAAAGGAAAAAAAATATACTTGTATTGAATTCAATCTTGATTTTCGCTTTGATTGACTGGAATGAAATCCACGGCCTCTGTTGACATGCTGGCTCCTTCTGCTTATGCTTCGACGATGTCTGACCATTAACTTGAAGTGATTTGCAAGGTGATGACTAGCAGTGAAATCTAGGATGTACATTCAGTCCAATTTGGGACTCGTCATCCGGATGTAACTACATTGATCAGTGAATGATGGTATTCCCGTGAGGTTTGACTTTAGGTCAACAGAAGCCGAACATTTCGGTTCATCAGTAAAATGAAAAATCAGAATTGAATTAAAAGCAAATCATAACTGACATTCGGTGCACGAGATTTGGTTCTCGTGGCCAAAGTGATCTAGTATTGAATGCTTTGGTATTTGAAAGAATGTGGACTGGATTTAACTTTAAGCAGGAACACCATCGTTCACTGGGAAATCCAGGTACGTCCAGTTGATGAGTTCCAAGTTGAGTGGAAAGCGCATCCTGGATCCCACTGCTGCTCATCAGCCACTTCAATTTACACAGATATTTTGTATGCAGGTTGTTGGGCATCACTTTGTCTTATCATGACGAAATTACCCTTCTGGCCAGTGAACGTAAGTTACAGAGAAGGTTTATTGGTCAAGTGACGTTTGGAATGTTGTTGTAACCTTGACGGTTCTATAATGAAGCTTTAATTCTCTTCCTAGACAGTACCTTCAAAGCCAGCTTAGAGATAAAATGGGCTTTTTGGTTCTCACGTGAATGTAATAATGGTTCTCTTGGTGACCTTGAACATAAGACGTCTCTGGAGGTTTTCCAATCCTTATGTTGACATTTACTGATAGTGAACAGATTTTGATTTCATATTTTATCTTATGGCCAGGCCTGGTATGCATGTAATTCTGCAATTGAAATATAGATTGATATAGATCAGATCTATAAACAATTAAAGAAAGTCATTATTTTAATTTCAGATGACTCTTAAATGATGTTCGTTGATACAAAAGATTATCTTAGAAAAAGCCAGTAGGATCAATGCTTATAGATGTGGTGAAAAATGTTTAGATATGAGATTAGTAACAGGGGTAAAAAGTGTGGACGTGTTTTGCACTAGGCATAATGAACAAAATTTTAGTTTTCAACACCAGTGTCGAATCCGTGACATCCATTTGGTCGAAAGAATTGGCGCGTCATGAAAAGCATTTTCAACAGGATCCTACAAACTTTCATCAACAAGTGCTATCGTTCCATACTGAATACAAGATGACCAGAAATAATGAGCCACCAGGAACTCTGATAATGAACCATAAAAGAACCAAGGAGGTGGATTGAATACAAGCTGAGGAGACTGCTGAATGAAATCGCACGTCAGGTCCTCAAATTGAACCTGAGTGAGAAACTACGAGTCGGGTGTTCGAGGGTGACATGGAGGAAATATTATGAGAAGGAATTGTAGGGGACTGCAGAGAACAGCATGCTAATTTCTGAACAATAATGATGCTAATGTTAATTTAAATCAGAGTAACCATCCAGGCTGGTCTGCGAATATAAACAATTCAAATAAATATTCATCTATACATTCATGGAATGTAGAAGGTTCATCTTATAGTGCGCAAGCACAGCTTTTAATATGTTACAGTGGTATCTGCTTCACAGTAAACTTAGACCGAATCTACCATAAACACAAATCAAAAATGAGCCAAGTTAGACTTTGAGCACCACTAACTAACAATGGAGTGCGACCTGCACCAATGACCTTGAAACGCTCACTGAGTTAGTTAATGAAACCTGGCACATAATACTGTCATCATCAATAAAATATGCTCATCGAAGTGTTATGCTATTAAATGGGTTATCTGAAAAGTTTCACCTTAGGTTTGAGAAAGATTGAGTTACGCTTATAAGCCAAGGACAAGTTAAGGTTAGGTTAACCTAACACAGGCGACATCAGGTTTGGTCTGGGTTAGATAACAATTAGTTTAGGGATATGTTACGGTTAGGTTAGAATACCCAAATAGTTGCATGCATAGAATGTTGATAAATTTCTCCCTTCACATAAGAATTTAACTCGTGGACTGTCGTGGGGTATAATTCCACTGTGAGTCTCAGGATGTTAGACAGTAGTATTTACTGATGATGTTTCGAGCACAATCTATTGCTCAGTATATATTACTGTGCAACACTGTGAAACTCTGTCAAAATAAATTATACCCACAATGGAATTATACTCCAACCTAAAACTGAGAGCTATTTTTATCACATGTGAGAAGAAAGTATCTTCTGTAACACTTTTATACAGTTTTTATGCATTTTTTTCGTAAATATATGTATTCCAAACACAAAAATGTCTCCTCCACGTGGTTTGTACGTTCGAGGTCATTCGCTAATTGGTAGTTAGTGGTGCTTAAAGTTTAATTTTGCCCCAAAATGAAATTTCATTAGGAAGACACTCATTCAGAAATTGAAGGAGATAAAAGGCGACACAGCATGAATATTTCTTGTACCTAAGTTAGCTTCAAAGGATAAAACAGTGGTACTCAAATTTTACTAAAAGGAATAACAGTCCACTAGATTGTTATGTTCTCATTTTTTCTCACACTTAACAAATTTGTTTCTCATCTGATAGCAATTTCACTCCTATCAAATTTCAAAGCCTTATTTCAATTCTATCAGTGATCATTATGCAATTGTTTCCGATTATTAGAAACCACTTCTCAGTATGTGTACCACCTATATTATTATTATTATATTATTGGTTCTTCAAGTTCGGGTTGGAGCATAAGCTGCTAGCAGCAGATTACTTGCATCACACCCTCTCTTACTCAATAGCAGGCTTCGATACGTTCTGAAAAATATAAATACGACTGTATAACCTTTCAAGTTGGTTCTGTAAGGAAATTTGAACAAAGCAATAACTAGAGTTTTAGCAGAATAAAGTGGTACCATCTTTTATTTCGTTGCCTTCTCGTCATCTACTTATAGGCCAAAGACATTATTAAATACATCTACAAAAAAATGTTAACATACTTGCACAGAGTTCATTTTAAACAAAAATCAATCGATCAGTATATGCATACAGTAATAATATATATGTAATATTAAACACTATTCCGAACAGTAATAATCATACCCAATGGAAACTTTTCAGCACTACGCATTCAGATGAAAAAGAGATGAAAATAACCAGTTACCAGGGCAAAGAAAGACTGATAACTGTTTCTTTCTGAACGCACAAATCAGGTTTCAGGTGCTTGATAGAAATGGCCTCAGCACACTTGAGGAGGATTGAGCACTTTCGCCTATTAATAATTTTGAACGACTTTTCGACATCCACCTCATGACCCGTATCGAGGAGATGCCTGGCGATGACCCTGTTTAAAGCATTTATTCCCTTTAGATGTAAGCTTTTTGGTACATGTTCAGAAAATCGTGGATATGCCCTTCATTCTGTCCTTCCAATGTAACTGCTCTTGCAGATACATGTAAATTTGTATATATGTATTTGTAATTTGTTTAAAATGAACTCTGTGCAATTATGTTAAAACTATTTTTATAGATATATTTAATAATGTCTTTGGTCTATAAGCAGATGAGGAGAAGGCAACGAAATAAAAGATGGTACCGCTTTATTCTGCTAAAGCTGTAGTTATTGCTTTGTTCAAATTCATTACGGGGAATAAATGTATGACATTTCTGTAAGGAAAGTTTTCTTTGTTTAAGTGTCTTTTATTTTCTACATGACACAATGGTTATTTTCGATCTTTCGAAGCAAAGCAAGACCCATGGGACAATGGAAGAACTGAATATGTTTCTTGAAGTTGTGAAGTGCTCATTTTACTTCAAATAGGCATTAACTGTTAATTTTTCTGTTGACTAGGCAAATTTGTATCTTCAACACCTGACGCAGACTTGTGTCATCCAGAAGCATTTATTTCAAAACCAACAAAATGGGTTGCAGGTACGTCTACAAATAACACAGCGTTTTATTATTTGACTTGAACAATTTTAGAAGAGAAATTTTAACAGAGGATGCTTTCAGTCGCTATTAAAATCTTTATTTCATTAACCTGAGGGACTTAATTCCTACAGATGTAAAGAAGTGGCCTATTTAAGATATTTCAATCATTTAACGTTTAACGAAGCTTCATGGTTTTATAATTAGTCACGAATATCTGACTAGTGAGTCGGTGGCATAGCGGTTAGGACGCTCGCCGACCATGCACATGGTCCGGAGTTCGATCCCCGGCTACCGACGCATTCCTTTACCTCGCTAACCCAGTAATGAAGCTGGTAAAGAGGAAAGGTTGGGCATGAGGCTAGCAACCCCATCCTGTAAAAATAAACACTGCCACAGAAACTTCAAGCCACTATCGTGAAGCCCTATGTTCCATTGGGGAACGTGAAGGAAAAAATTCTAATTAGTGATGATCAGAAAAATGATATACTACCCCACCAAATAAAGTAAATAAACAAAGACTGGGGAAAAGTTTGTTATCAGTTCAACATTTCAATTATCATGAATTTATTCATGCCGATACTAATGCTTGTGGTAGTAAATAACCATTTATGTGCAATATTATATGTGATGATAGTATAAGTTCAGAAATAATAAATTATACCTGAAAAGTGGAGGGAAAGTTCTAAATCAATTTTCACACTATTACACAAACAGGTTGAGCTTTTCCAATGAACATGTCGTCTCTTTGCAGCTTATCAAACAAAATAAATCCTTTGTGAAGATAAGTCTTTGTAAGGTATTTGCATTCTGGAGGAGAATACAGATGTGGTTTTCTTTGGCATTTATCAGCTTCTGAATATATATGACACCTGTAAATTGTGCATATCAGCTAGGGATTTGACTTGCCTTGACAAATCCTGCCTCGATGGGATACTGTCATTCTATTAAGAGTTTACTGGAATAATTACCTCTCAGACAGTATCGATTTCTTGATTATTTTTAGGAATCACAATTGCTGAGCAGTCAAAAGGATGAGGTCCACTGTTGATAAAACTATTTCGAAGCCACTGATATGTGGTGACTAACTGCAGAGAAATTAATAAAATCAAGTTGATGTTATAACTCTTTAATTTAAAGCATTTTGTTGTGTACCATTTTTGCCCGATTTTAATATTTGTCCAATCTTTTCATTTCAGTTCTGCCATTAAATTCTGGGCCAGGCACAAAAACGTGTCCAATCTCAGGTGGATTTCAAATTAGTCAGACAGTGGATTTAATGACTCACAAAGTTTGTTTTTTTGTTTTTTCTTGCTTGAAATTCGCATTGAGAATTACTTAAAAGGATTCTATTAGTTATGGAATTATGTCAGACCAAATTAAGACTTCTCAGAAGATCGCCATTTAAGTCTTACAGAATATTCAATGTAGTGTTTACTTGTAGATTTCTTAGTGAAAGTTCAAGTTTTCGTCACAGGCTCATCACTATCATCATTCCTTTACGTTCCCAGTGGAACATAGCGCCTCAAGTTTGAGGCTTGAAGTTTCGGTAGCAGTGGTGTTTATTTTTGCGTAACCAGGTTGCTAGCCTTATGCCCAACCTTACCTCTTTACCAGTCTTATTACTGGTTTAGCGTGGTAAAAGAGTGAGTCAGTGCCCGGGCATCGAACCCCGAACCACATGAGGCGTGGTTGGCGAGCGCTGTACCACTGTGCCATGGACGCCTTTCCTCCGGCGCTAGTTATTCCCAACTCTGATTCATACAACATCACCACATGCTTTCTGTTCGTAAACTGAAGATCTAGAGTAAAAATCATTGCCACAACAGTTCATCAGTATACGCGACGTTTTGAGGACCAGTTACACTCGGCCAAAAATATATATATTTGATTTCCTCATCGGTTCTTGTTTTATTTTCTGAATCTGGTTATGATAGGATGATGCAAAGAATAGACGGATTTTATAAGTTAGATCATTATAAAGGATGAATGCAGCTGTTAGGTTGCATAATTAGATCTGAGGTTCCCACAGTGACTCATTTTTATCTGACATACAAATGGATTGTCTTGGATCGTGTCCCAGTGGTTTAATGGTCTACGAGCTCGCTAGCCTTGTAACCATAAGTCCTTCGGCTCGAGACCCAGTGAGTGTGTACTGATGAAAAGCTACAGACTAGGGTGTAACAGCTGTCCAGTACTCCCTGGTTTCCCAAGGGTCCTTTCACCGATGTCAGCTCATGATGAAATCCTTTAACCAGATTTAGTAACTGGCATGGATTATGTTCAATTCGGTCAAAGTTTTAACTAACCATTTCACGTTGTTTAAGCACTGAGGGAAAAGTAGACTTTGAGGAATCAGAGGACAGCTATGAGAGAAAAGCATTCGAAAACCCCTGTTCGACAGAATCATTCACATTGATCCAGTAACCTAGTGAATGATTCTTTATTCTTTGGGACAATGCGTGCGTTCAAGTCACTAACTGAGAATGCAAATACGTCCATTTGACAAGTCCCAAAAAGAGGAAACGTGCATCCTGGATTCCACCGTTATATACCGCCAACGAAGTGGAACTAAACAACAGTGAACTTTTACTCACTACGGTGATAGGAAAAGTCAGTCACCACACAAACATACAAACAATCGAAGTGCAATCCCACGAAGCTAAGATTTAGTACTGGTCTGTCCTTACAGACATTCCATTATTGTTTTTATAAATACATTAGATTACATTAATCAGGTAATATCCGTCATATGAGACGAAAACTATGTAGCTCCACTGATGATATCGGCTTAGATAATAGTAATCCGACCCACTAAATAAAAGAACTGCTCAGATTTGGTTTTAGCATTAATTTCAAACTCACTAACACACCGTACAGAAAAAATGGTGGGATTGATAACAGGCTCACAATTGGGTCGTGTGATTTCAGACCGCTTCATGACAAGTCTGGAAGACTAAGTGCTTCAATTGAGTTCGCATCAACACACTAGTTAAACAAATTATACATCTATCATATGTGATAGAAATGATGAATTGAAGAACTCCATTAGCTGTCAGTATTCAAACATTTTGACATCACCATCCCACGTCAGCTCAAATTTCTCAACTCTTTGGTGTTCTGTTGAAAAATCCGCCAAAAGGAGGCTAGTGTGTGGTAGTTAATATACCGCTTTTAGAAGTTGGATCCCTTTACGTAAAAATAAGAGTCAGGTCCACTCCTTCTCCCCAAGAACTAAAAATATCTGTACCGGTTAGTTATCCGATGATGAGTCCCAGTGACCTCTACAGGTGCCCATTACGAAATACACTCCTTGGAAGGTTCCTTATTTTAAAAAAACATCAAAGTAGGGTAACATTCCATAACGCTGTATACATTACCAAAGATGTTATTTATGTGGCTAAGATCCGAAAAAACCACTTATCACTCCCGCAGCTTATGCAGCTCCATCAGTCATTTTTTAAAATTACCTACAATTTAGTTCGATTAATGAAAGAATCGGTTACAGGATTTCATCATGAGTTGACATTGGTTAGAGAACCATTGGAAAACCTGCTGGGAGTACTGGACAACTAGCTGTTTCGTCCTAGTTTGGGACTCTTCAGCAGTACGCACCCACCGCCAGGGTTCGAACCCAGGACCTTCTGGTTACAAGGCGAGCTCGTAGACCATTAAGCCATTGGGACCCGAACCAATGGCCCATGAATTCCAACTTCTGTCCAGTACTCTCAGGTTTTACAATGGTTCTCTAACCAATGTCAGCTCATGATGAAATCCTGTAACCAAACAACCAATACTTGAATAATGCAGGAACTGTTACATTCCTAAACTCATACATAGCAGAGGTGATTGTATTTCATTAATTAAACCCCAAAGTACCTGTACCGGTAATTTTTATCATCCTCTCATTCTACTATGCTTTCTTATTGAATTCTGTTTTTCATAAACAGTTCACCAATATCTTTTAACATGTTCCTTTTGCGCATTTTGTTGTGTTTTTCCACCCACTTCATATTTGTTAAGTGGACATTCAACCAACTTGTCTCTCATCTGATAAGAGTGTTCATCATGTCAGTATTCAAACGTCTAATTCTGTTGCTTAATTGATTGCTGCATAATAAATCGACATCTAGAAACTACTTCTGCGTCACTTTACCGATTACGTCACTTTTGTAAGATGGAGTAAATATAGAAACGAGTTTCCAGCTTCCAGAAACAACTTCGTCGATAAGGAAACTTTTTATTTTCTAAATTATCTCTAAATTTCTTCAGGAATCATTGGGTATTTCCTTGGCTTTTTTAATCTCGGCGAGTTTTTGAAATAACCGATTCCAACTTTACCTACTACCTCCTCGTTAGGGCTTCTTTTTTGTGTTATATTACAACAACTGAATATTAAGCTTTCAATAAAAGCGTCACGATATGTTAAACGGTAGATAGAATGCTATTTCACCTATCATACGGTTAACTGAAATATATTCATCATGAGCTGACATTAGCTAGAGAAGCACTGGAAAACCTGGGAGTACTGGACAGCTGTTCCGTCCTAGTTTGGGACTCTTCATCAGTACTCACCCACCGGGGTTCGAACCCAGGACCTTCTGGTTACAAGGCGAGCTCGTAGACCATTAAGCCACTGGAACCCAATTCAATGCCCATGAATTCTGACTTCTGCCAGTTCACGACATAGCGCGACTACTGGCCAATGTCTTCGACGAGTATCTGTCCTCACACCCGACCTGCTGCACCCTAGTGGTCACGACTTCTCACTAGAGCCATTGGGCCATTGGATCGGGTCCCAGTGGCTGAGCGGTATATGAGCTAGCTCGCCTTGTAACCAGAAGGTCCTGGATTCGAACCCCGGTGGGTGGGTACTGATGAAGAGTCCCAAACTAGGACGAAACAGCTAGTTGTCCAGTACTCCCAGCAGGTTTTTCAATGGTTCTCTAACCAATGTCAACTCATGATGAAATCCTGTAAGCAATCAAATCTCTACAAACCAACACTTGAATATGAAATATATTCACTATTACTTTCGTCAAACTGATTTCATACCAACTTCTGGGATCAGATGAGCAGAAATAATAATGACCTACACAATGGAAATATATTTCATTTGCTCTATTGTTGAAAATGCTATCAAATGATGTCATGATGTTAACATATTTCTTCCTTTCTCTTAAAATATGTCTGTAACTCATAGAGATGAAGATTTTGATCCGCATTCAATCACCTCTTGTTGGATATGCATTATCATATATGCTTCCACGCCTTATCCTTGTGTTTGCACACCACCTTTATTATCACAGCAACGGCTGTTGCTAATACTAATGTGGTGGAAGCTGTCTGCGAGACAAATTTGTAGACAACAATTTCCTTCAATGTTTACGTCCCGAATTAGAGTCACGAGAAAAAAATAGTAACAGAGCTTAACCTTGAGGAGCGCAACGACCAATCACAGCAGACTTAGCGTGTGCAGATAAATGGATAACCTTGTAAGCAACAGTCACAAGCAGTGCGGAATAACCTTCAGCGGGAAAACAACGAATCAGAAGACGTTGCTTCTCTGCTAACGATCACGAATGTACATAAAAATATGTAAATATCTTTTGAGTGATCAAACTAAATTCCAATCGCTTGGTGTTTCCAAAGACCTCAATGTAAGAGCTGAGAAACAAATGACTGACTCCCTCAAAAAACTGAACCAAATAGGAGTATTATCATCAACCACGTATGAGTCCATGAAACCTACGGGTACCAATACTCCACGTCTTTACGGTCTACCAAAAGTGCACAAACCGGGTCTTCCTCTTCGCCCTGTTTTAGATATGTATAACTCTCCATTTCACGGAACAGCGAAGTGGTTAGTTAAGATCCTGGGTCCTTTGCACAGAGAAATTGTGCAACATAGAATTAGTGATGTTTTCGACTTTATTTCTAAAATATCCGAGACTAATGTGAGGTGTAAACGCATGTTATCCATGGATGTATCATCACTATTCACTAACGTACCGCTTTTGGAAACAGTGGATTATATTTGTCAAGAAATCACCGATAGGCAATTAGACTTAGGAATCCCCTTGTGTAGCCTCAAAGAATTACTTCTTAAATGCACAATGAATGTTCACTTCGTCTTCAATAATTCATACTATCGACAAGTAGATGGAATAGCTATGGGTTCACCATTAGGCCCAATATTAGCTGACTTCTTTCTCGCAAAACTTGAAAACGGGAAATTGAAGGATACCATCAAGGAGTTGGATATGTATTACCGATATGTCGATGATACATTTATCTTAGCTGATGAGAAGGTTAACATAGACGAATTGTTACTTAAATTCAACAACATCCACCCTTCGCTTACCTTTACTTGTGAAGAGGAGCAGGAGAATAAACTACATTTCCTGGATGTCTTGCTAAGTAGGAGAGAAGATGGGTCACTTGGGAGAAGTGTGTACAGAAAAAGCACATTCACAGGGCAGTACACACACTTCCTTAGTTACGTGCCCATTAAATATAAAAGGAATCTTGTAAAATGTCTCGCGAGCAGAGCAAGGAAGATATGTACGGAGGACCTCTTACAAAAGGAATTTGAATATATTCACGATTCCTTGACGGAGATGGGTTATCCGAGTAGTTTCATAAAGAAACATATGAAACCATCAGAGAAGAAACCTGTGACTCTGACTGCACATAAGAAACCTCTATTTATTAAGTTACAATTTAATGGGGACTTATCTAGTGAGATTCTATTCCAAAGACTTTCAAGGAGCATACGTAGAACATTTTACGCAGCACACCTATGTTTGTCATTCTCTAGCCGACGAATGATTGGGACGCAAACGAAGGATAAGCTTGATAGTTTTGCCACATCTATGTGTATTTATCAATTCAACTGCACCTGCGGTGACAGTTATATTGGGCGTACTACTAGACAGCTTAGCCAACGTGTTAGTGAACATCTCCCATCGTGGTTTGGCAAAGGACAGACAAAAACAATCCGAAGCTCAATTCTGTCACATCTAATTGATAGTGGTCATGTAGTCGATAAAACGAAAGCCTTCAAAGTAATTCATCGTATCCCTCCGAATCTTTCTAATAGACTTCGTATTCGTCTACTGCACACAGCTGAGGCGATAGGCATTCGAACTATTAAACCTAAACTATGCATTCAAAAGAAGTTCGTGCAGCCATTATCCCTCCCGTGGCCTAATAAGACATAACCAACGAAAGACTTCTACACCACCCTTTATTTATATTTCCAACCCCTTTCTTATCATCCCTTAATCTTATCTTCATTATAAACGTGTTTCATTTCCTTCCCCTACAATCTAACATTACGTAATCGGTTCATTTGTTTTTACTAGCCTTTATCGACTACTTCCACCTGAACAATTGTTTGTTTAATCATACTGTTTTTCATTATTCGTGTTATCACAGATTGCCTCATTTTTTCATCCTTATTATTGATAAGACCATTATTATTATTATTACTATTATTAATATTATCATTACCACTATTATGACTAACTGCACAATTTATATTCACCATCGTATTATCCTATAGACAAAACACCATGATTGGTTTATATTTGAATTTTTATTTGTAAACTTATATATATTAGAGTTAAGCCTGATGAGATCTAATTGAAAACAATATTGTTCGCTTAAATGTGTTGTTCTAAATATCTCTTTATTTTCTCTATAAACGATCTGATTTTCCTGTCATTACACTGATGATTCTATTACTACTGGTACCACTACTCCTATTATTTCTGTTATCTTTTGCTTTCGGTGCTTGTTTCCTTCAGCTGCAAGTCTCTTTAATGTTTCGTTCTGTTTCCATTAATTTCAGAAGCTAAATAATTTCTACCATATGGCTACTCTCAACTGTGACATTTGACTCTTACACAGCTAAGTAACTTGCATTTTATTCTGGGTGTTACCTTAGAGACTACGATCACGTTACTTGAGGTATCAATACATTTAGGTTAAGGTTTTAAAATTTCTAGAATATTGTAATCAAAGTAACCTGGTAACACAAATATTTGTGCCAGGTTTCCTAATCTTCAACAGTGTCACGGTAACCATAATTTAAGTTATATTGGACTAGTAACACCTTGAAGAAGCCTGATAAGTGTTTGTTACTAATAAGAACTGACAAGTAGTATTGTAACGGAAGGAGATAAGAGATTGGGTAACAGACCTTTATTAGAGAAAATCACATTATATTTATATAATCTTAGCCACATTCAAGTTTGACTAGATCAGGAGAGAACAGACTGTTCTGGTTGGTTGGTGATTGACCCAGGGTTAAACAAGTTATCCAATGAGGTTATTTCATGTCCACAACATAAACTAAATCTAAATTTGAGGAACAGATACTTCGACCTCTTCAATCATTGATTTAAAATGCTAATTTCAATTTCGACAGCTTCCTTTCAATCTACATCACAGGATCTTGAATAGCAAAGAGAGACAGAATAAGCTGTGATGAGGAGAAATGAAAGATCCTTGTAAAAAAAACTTAGAAAGCGTGAAAGGATGACGAAAGAAGAAGTGGAATATGAAAAATTTGTGCAAATGGAAATTTCACTGTTAGGCTCCTGCATTTTGTCAAAGCGAAGATCGGGAAATCAAGTCTGTATGGAGATCAACAGCACTCAGCATGAAAAATAAGACCCGGATTCTCAACTCCAATGTGAAGTCATAGCTACATAATAGATCAGAGACTTGCCGCGTCACGAAGAGCACTTCGAACAAACTACAGACCTTCGTCAACAGCTGTCTTCACTCAATACCACTCAAGATCGGATGAATGGCCAGAAAAGATCAGCAACAGGGAGGGATCTCTGGCAATGAGCGAACCAGACAGTGAGCCAATTGTGCAACAAAAATGTGGGAAGAAATGGAGGTGGACTGGCCATACTCTGAGAAAACAAACCATCAAGAAACATCACACACTAAGCCATTGCTCGAGTGGAACCCGAATGGGAAGTGGCGAGTTGGTCGTCAGTGCGAGGATGACATAGAGTAGGTGATGTGAAGAGAAGATGAAAGCATGTAAGCAAACATGGAGCCAGGTGGAAACGTTAGTGGAGAACGGAACGCAATGGGGACATGCGACTGAAGGCTTTTAATCCTCTAGCGCCTGAAGGAAACATTAATAATAATACACAATTAAAAGGTTTCCATATTTAGCTAATTACGAACGGTGTTGAAATTTGATTACTTAGTCATTATTATTCTTGTGTTTATTTATGTATAAAGGTGCTTTGTGAATCGGAAATTTACGGAGTTATGGAAAGTGAATGCATATCTGGCGAAGGCATCACATTGAAATTTTCACAGTCCGATTGTAATCCATTTTTTAAAAGTGATAGTAAGTACATGGTAGTTTATTGTAATTTTAACCTTTTACTTATATGCGGTGTATACATTTAAATAATATAACGCCACAACACTCTCTTAAGAATGCTGAATACGGTAAATGTAATATAGTACATGATATATAAAAAGTAAATAAGCATGACAGGTGTCAACATCTTAAGTTTTCATAGTCAAAAGATTTGGCTCTCATAAATGATTTCGGCAAAAACAACCAGCTAAGTCCTCCTTGTAAACACCTTGGGGAATGATCACATTTCGATTTATATATTTGTCTTTCGTTTTGTTTATGGCTAGTGTAATGAAGTGTTTCATCTTGCCTTTCAGAAGTGTCGAGACAACACATTTCATTATAGTCTAGCTAATTTTTTTTATTGATCCTGCTTAAACAGTGTTGACACACCCACTCCTTCTGTTAACACTTCGACAATGCTTCTAAACTGACAGGATATCATTTGGTTCATGGTGGATGGCATCGTTGAAACCTTCATGCAAGGGATAGACATGTAAACAAATATGGTGCATTTAAAATATCATAAAATCATTCAATGGGAAATTAGCAAGTAACAACTGATACCTGTCGCACAAAAATTGATTACCATGACCCAGTGACCTAGTGTTTGATGTTTTGGAGTTTGGAATGACATATTTTTGGTTGAAGTCTCTGTGAACTACATTGACTCGGCATACAGATACATCCAACTCATGAGCCCCAGAAAGGATGAAACTAAATGACTGAGTTTCAGCTGAGAACTTTGCACAGAAGTGTAGGGTCTCAATTTACCACACTCATGCTCCACACATGCAGTGTCGATGGCATGCTCACCAACCATGCATGTGGTCCGGAGTTTGATTCCCGACTGACCTACTCCTTTCCTTCGCTAAGCCAGTAATAAGACTGGTAAAGACAGAAGGTTAGGCATTAGGCTAGCAACCCCATCCCATAAAAATAAACACCACTGCTGCCGAAACTTCAAGCCTCTATCTTAAAGCCCTATATTCCACTAGGAACGTAAAGGAATGGGAAAAAATGTACCACACAAAGTTAAGGCAAATAGAGATTCAAAACAACTAAAACGAGTAGAAATATTTGGGAGAAGGAAGGGTAACATAAAAACACATGGATATTTAATGCATATGAGGTTTCATGAAGATTGGATGTGTGTGTGTGTGTCATTGATAACGGTTTTGACCCATATCACCAACAGTATGTAGCCACTGATTCTTAGCATCCTAAGGCAGTATATACCTCCCTACATAGCTCAAACCAACTATCAAAGACTTAATAGACTGATGTCAGATTTTAGTTTAACCACCTCTAACTCTTTTTCTGACTAATCCTAAGTCAGCTAATATTTTTCGCAGAAGAAAGCGGTAGTTCGGCATTCACAAAGCTTATCCTAGACATCTCAATTTATGCACCATCACAATCTAATCGAGTGACTTTTCCTGTTTGCCTAACGTCTTGTTTAACCTCAGTATTGCCCACCACGTAATAAGGGAGACAGAACTCATTCATCTGTGGTCACAGACAACAGCCTTTTCATATCTTCCATTTTCAATGGCCATTACTTACAATCCCTAGGAGGATAGAGTGAACTTTTTCTGTACAGTACACACATTTCTTGATGGATAACCGGATATTACGTCCATGCCAAATATGATGGAGGTTGACAAATGCAAAACAGGCCTTTTACATCCATGCTGGGATTTTGCTAGCAGTCAGTCCATTAAGGGTGAAGAAGGATGGAATTCGTGTCCTGGAAGCAACTGCTAATCATCATTATAATCAACCAAAAATTGTTTTAATGTTTTATATACGTTTCATGGTTAGACATTTTTCTAATCGATCAGAGCCATGTTTGTTTTCAGATTTAGTGAATAGCTTTTAATCCCAAAATAATAAAGATACAGTTTAGAAAAAATGGCGCCCATGACTTAGTTATGACAAGTTTATGATGTTATGTACAAAACGTTAAATTCGATCTTAAAATCTGCTTCATAAAACAAAAGTATAAGTTCAATTTGAACTAACCATTGCTTTATAAATCTTTAGTATTATAAGTAGTATTTCACTATGCATTGAAATCTGATAATACTATCCATTAAAATACTCTCAACTCTTCAACTTCTAATTGAATTAATTATTATGATTGTAGAATTTTCCAACTATGTCATAAATCAAAGTGAAGTCAATTAGTTTTTTTCATCTCCCAACGTATACTTCACATCTTACCATAGAAAGTAATTTAATTACTGAAATGTTTACGTAAAAGGAGGGGGAGATATTTATATATATATACAGAGATGATAATCTTACCGTACGTAATTCAATTATACATCTGTTATACCTGATTACAAAAAAATAAATAAATAAAAAAGAAAACTATTATTATTATTACTCCCTGTGATGATAAATAGTGACTGTTCTAAATTTAATTCTACCTTTTATTGCCTTGGAGATACCGTGATGAGAGAGAGGATTTTTATAATCTATGGTGGGAAATAATTATTTTATTGCACACAAAAAGATAAAAACCCCCACACACACACAAAAGTCTAGAATAATGTGATATCCACAATGGTTGATTGAGTGATGTAAGCATAGCTTCATAATGCTTCATATAATTTATTTAGTATTACTAACATTAATTATTAGTAATAGTATTAGTATTAGTAGTAGTAGGAGTAGTGAAAATACAAAAATCATAAATTAAAAATCTGTGCCTTCCATCCACACTAATGATTATGTGAACTGAGATAAGCAGAAGTGAGATTAGTTTAGATTATTACTCTTACCTGAGCTGTATTCCCTGTTACCATTGTAATTCTTTACCTTGTCATGCTTAAATAAACAATTTTGTCAACAATACAACTGGAAAGAAGGATAATTATCAATTAGGCCTTTTTTTAAAATATTTATTATTAGTTCATCAGTTAAAAAAAAAGAACTAAGAGTGGGAAACACTGAGGTTACCTTATAAATACGTTTGACTTGAAGATGTTAACAACCAATTATCTTAGATGACCGATTCTTATGAATGAAGATATCAGTCTTGAGATCAGTCAGATTCCTGCAAACCAGTAAATTGAGGATTAATCTAATGCATATATTAATGACTAACCGTGTGATGAAGTTGTATGAAGTTCTGATGAGAAGCTGTGGTCAATAAGGCTGGTGATTGCGCTATAGATTGCAAATTAGCAGAAGTATGAATTCATATTATTATTATTTTATTATTGTTCCCTTGGGTTACTAGTGGAACATAGGGCTTCAACTGCACGTCTCCACTTGCTTCTGTCTTCTCCTGTACTTTTCACCTGCATCCATCCATGTTAGTCCATACTGTTTCAACTCCTCTTCACACGATCTCCTCCATATCCCCCTTGCAATGACGTCCCACTCGCCGCTTCCCTTTCGACCTAGTTCCACTTGAGCAATGGCCTGATGCGCGCGCGATGTCACCCAGCGACCTCCTCAGCGAGTTTCCAATTCATCTCCACTTTCTCCTGCATATTTGTTGGTTGGCGATTGCTTCTTGCTTTGTTTGTTTCCAGCCATAGTTCTTGTTGGTGATTCTTTCTGGCCCGCCCATCTGATCTTCAGTATAGAGCCAGCGAAGACAATTGTTGGTTGATAAAGGTTGCAACAGGCTGTTGGAAATATTCTTTGTGACCCGCCCACCAAGTTTCTGATCCGTATAGAATAACTGACTGACTTGACGTTGTTTGTATTGAAAATCCAACCGAATTTTGTTGTTGATGCTGGTTGGGTGACGAACATTTCCAGATTGGTTGTTTCAGGTTGATGAATGTGTTTCTCGCTCGATTTGACATCCTCGTCCATCCCGACTTCCTGTAGTTGAGACAATGCTGCCTAGATAAGTAAGTGAATGAAGTAACCTCTTTCAAATCCCTCCCGTTGATGGTGATTGGCGCTGGATGTTGCTGCTGTTGTTGTTGTTGTTGTTGGTTGGTTATTTTCATAACCTCCGTCTTGTCAATGTTCACCTGGAGTCCTGTCTTTGCTGCTCCTTCGACGTACATTGTACGAACATTCCACATCCCCATCCTTATTTTTGCTTTCATCGAAAGAAGGCACATCGGCTGACTGGCTTCCCGAAGGCTTTTACCAGCCTGCATCATTTCACTTCCCGATTCCAGCGAAAAATACGGTTATTGTTTATATTTTTAGTATTTTTAATATGTTTATGCGTTGAAGTTTCTGTAAAAATTTGATTAAGTTTTAGGGGTGGTGTTGCCAGCACCACGCCCCAAACCTTCCACTTTATCCGAGCTTGGGACCGGCTAGAAAACTAGCAAGCCAGTAATCTAGGCGAGGTGTGAATTCATAACCCGATGGAATTCGTCCCAAATGGCTGGATGATTTGCGAGCTCGTCTTGTAATCTGGTTGTCCTAGGTTCAATCCCTAGTGTGGTAATGGGTGATTACTTTTGGACATGAAACAGCTAAGTAGTAATCCCTGGTTTTCAGTAATTTTCTAAATGAGGTCACTTCGTTATCAATCAAACTCTGCAAGCCAACATTTGAAAAATATTTTATATTAGGTTTGTTTCCTTGTATACATTTTCAGACATAAATATTTTGCCGGTGGTAACTAATCTAGACTAGTAGATAACACGCAATATTACAAAAATGTTACGGATTCTGTGACCTGTTTACTTAGTAAGAGATTTCCTAGAGCCATTCTCATGACTCAAAGACATAAGCAATTTTTTAAAATATTATCAAATGGGGTATTCAGGAGACAAATATTTGGGAATGGATCACTTCGTGGTTCCCAACAGTCATGCATGGTTGAAAATAATTAAAAATGTTTGGTAACTAATTAATTATATAATAAAAGGACACGTCAATAACAAGTTGTATTTTAAAAAAGTCAAGCAATCTCGGCTAGAAAGGACTTGAAATCCATCATTTTCCGCGTAAATAATTTTGAATACGTGTGATTAATTCTAAATACTCCGGTCACATTAAACAAATCTGAATAGAAGTTATGAGAAATGATTGAGAAACGGTTGCTAGTATTAACTTGTTATCAGATAGTAATAGGTGATGTCAAACTTCTACTCAGGTTAATTGCATCTCGATTTTTCACGGCACCCAATGACCCCTCACCGACATGTTCATCCTGACTACAATGGAACAGTCTATTGGTTCTATCTGCATATCTGTCCCAATGATTGCAAGTTAATTGGCAGATACAGTTTCGTCGTGTAGTGGTTACCTCAGAAAGGGAATATATTATTGAGGCTACGAAGAAGGATGTGACTCAGACTGCGCGCTAGATAGCTGGCTGAAGCCTGTAAGCTCTTACTTGCATCATTCTGTGATCATTCTCGAAAGGCGATTTGTTAAAGACAGCTTTTCGTTGCAGAGGCTTTCTATTCATTATGACATCCAATACTGTTTTCAGGATTTTCATTAGCCGGCAAAATTTAATTTAAGCCATGTAATAAACCGAAAGGAATAAATTTGAAGTCTTGCCTCATCCCAGACTACTTGAATGACTGTTAATGTGCCATTTTATTTCGTATAGTTAGTTGTCAAACACCTTATTATTGCCGACTAAGTTAGTTTTGGTGTGATTTTAGGACAACTACGAAAAATGACATTAAGTTGTATTAGACAGTGACTTTAGTTTAATTGGTTTAACTTTGTTAACTCGTAAAAAGGCTTCAGTTAGATGTATTTCTTCTCTAGGCAATCCTTCATCTTCTATGGTATTTCTAACAAATGAATTTTTATTGTGGTGACTTGTAAGTTATTCATGCATTAAATATTGTTTTAAAAAAAAGTGAATTGACTCTTCTTTCTAGCCTAAACGAAATGTTTACAACTTTCAAGATGTTTGCATGTATCTCTACTAGAATATTTATTATTCACGTGCAGTTAAAGGACTTTTAACGAAACTGCAAAAGAATACTTAAGTAAACGAAAACAACAGTTGAAAATTGAAACAGTTAAGCTTTGAAAAAGATAATTTCACTCATTCGTATAGTTATATAGTTTTGACTGCATAAAGAAAACAAATTTAGTAATCACAGTGTATTAGTATTGAACATTGAGTGTTAACTGGTATATACATTTGAATAAGCTCTCCATGACACAAACTGAGTCCTGGATCACTAACTGGTTGCATTCCTACTTTTCAAAAAGAATGCAGTATACCGTATACAAAGGCAAATCCTCCTCTGCTGTGCTCACTGAAGCTGGTGTCCTCCCAAGGTGCTGTACTTTCCCCAATTCTCTTTTTTTTCTTTCTATATGACCTACTATCTTCAAATGACATTAATTTTGTCAAATATACTGATGATCTAACTGTTTCTTTGCCTGTCAAATGTCAAAGTGACTGCACTAAACTAAACGGCTTTTTATCAGAAGTCAACCAATGGTCCAAGAAAAACGGTCTCACCTTAAACCCCTCCAAATGCCAAACAGTTAATTTCACCTTTAGGCACAAATCTGACCTAAACAAACTGGTTAGCACTCACGAGGTGTGCAATGTAGATGGCACTGAAATAGAAACCAAGTCGGAAATTAAATACCTAGGCGTCATTCTACCTGCTGATCTTTCCTGGTCGTTTCATATCTTGACGATTTCTAAGAAAATATTCCGTCTTACCTCCTACATCAAGAAGTTAAGATATTCTGGTATAACCCAACCCTTACTCCTACAATTCGTTAACTCTCGCATTCTGCCTGTTATTCTCTAATGTTCCCCCTTGGTTTTTCCAGGGCTACTGAAGAAGGACTATATCTTATTACGCAGGATGTTAAAGGTTGTCAGCAGGGTAAGCAGTGTGCCACTTAGCCAGCTTGTTAATATTCTGGTGACAGCCACATGGACTCATATGAAAAATGGGCGAAATCCATTTTATCTAACTCACAACACCCTCTTCATTCACAACTCTCCCTATGTATCTCTTCAGGCAGGACCAGAAGCCTATATAGAAAACTATATGCTCGCACTAGTAAATACAAAAACTCAACCATACCCTAATTAGCTCGTGTTCTTTGCGATAAAGAAAGCATTAGGCGTGAAACCTTTAACTTATTAAACAGTCAATAGAACAAATGGATATCGTCTTTCCAGCTCATATCGTTTATAGGTACAACGTTTTTCTTTCTTTCTTTTCCATTTCTCTCCCTTTTTTCTGTTATGTGTAGCTTTGTTTCTTTCTTCTGCTTACGCCAGTAAATATACTAGAACCTACTTTTCTAGCACTTTCAAACACTCTGTTTAATTTTGGCTTTGCTACCAACATGCTAATATGTTGTTATCAAAACTAACTGAGATTACCCTTAATCTGTGTAGAATTTTATTTATTATTAATTTACTAACTGGATGCAATACTGTAGTAAAATGCTGAGAATTCCATTCTGTATCGCAAGTACTGTTTTGGAATAAAGCGATTATCATTATCAAAAAAAACATGTTGAGGAATAGTTGTAGCACAGGGTATGATTGTTTAAACTGCAGTGTTTACTAAATCAGTCTTCATAGATGAAGTTCAAATTACCATGCTTCACTACACCCTGGTTGATTTGCTCACTTTAAATGAGATAATTGGTATCATGCTACAGTTATGAGGTTAGTTTCTACTGGGAAAATATCCTTTCACATGGGTTTAGCAACTAGAGATATTCGACTAAGCATGGGAAAGTTATCTGCCGCCTTAATGGTCAGTTTTTCCACTTTCCCTTTACTTAGAGTCACCTTGCATTTAAACTTGTAGATTAATGTCATTAACCCAATTTATTCTAGCCAATGTTCTTTGTCTAAATAAACCTAAAAAGCTCCAGGAGTCTTAAAAGTATTCGACTGTCCCAGTGTTTGTATTTCCCAGTATTTTATTTCCCCTTCATCAATGAATACAGGTTAGTAAAACCAGGACTGTTATAAAGTAAGCTGTAGTGGCATTTCGAAGAAAGACAAGTATACTGTGTAGACAAGTCGATAAGCACCTACGTGTTTCCAGGACTCTATGAAAAACCCAAAATTAAAATTCACATACAAGTGATTCAGGCATAGAAGTCATTGGATGACTTTACAGAAAAGTTTACGCCCATCAATTAATGTTTATATATGCAGACAAATATTTAAAATTATTCTAAAACTGAAGACTGTCTTCTTTACAAATTATGAATTACATTTAACATATTCCCATTTCAGCGAAATAGCTATCAAGAATTCGTGTAGTTTAGTTCGATCAGCCGTTTTGAGCTGAATCATAACGGTTACATCTCTGATGACTTCAGCTTGAAATATACGTAACGGCCATTCCGTGTTTAGATTACTTCAATCTATCTAGCAATCACTACTACTTGAATTTAGTGCTACCCAACTACCATATCAAAGTAGTAGTATACATCTAAATAACAAAAATAGTTCCTAATGAAAACATGATTATTTCCAAGAGTTGATTTGTTTTTTGAGTCTGACCACGGATTGATATCAGCTAGAGAGACATTGAGAACTATCAGGGAGTACTGGACAGTTGTTTCGTCAGCCTAGCCTATGACTCATCTGCAGTACGCACCTACCAAGTTCCCAACCCAATACCTTCCGGTTACAAGATGAGCTCCCATTCAGCCAGTAGGACCTCACTCAGTAACCAGCTCATGAGTTCTAAGTTCTACCGATTCGTGATTTTTGGTGCTCCCACCATCGGCAGAAACTCCATCTTCACTTCCGACTGCCGATGAATCCTAAACTAGCGTGAAACAGATGTCCACTACTCCCTACTGTTTTTCAACGGTTCTCTAACTGATATGAATCCACGGTCTAACTCGAAAAAACAAATCAAAATCCTTACAAATAAACTCTTGGAAATTTATGGTTATGTTTAGAATCTAGTCTGTCTATTCCCTGAAATGGCTCGCTCATCAGTAAGTAGCAATTTAATTAATGTTTAAAATATAACATTATACCACTAATACCATAAGTAGTTTGAGTCACATTTAATATCAGCACATCATAAAGCAGTTCAATTAGTAGAGGTTATTACTAAAATGTCAACTCAGTAGATAAATATAACTATGTGAAGTATTTCTACTGTGTGAAAATTTACTTAATAAACTGTGTCACACAAACTAACTTTTAGTCTGTTTTCCCATAAAAATAAATAGGAATAAAACATAATGAATACGCGGGAATACATATGAATATATATCCATCACAAACTGATGAAACAGCCTGTGAAGGTAGAGTATTCACCATGACAACTTCCCACTCACTTTTATAGAGTCATAAATTTCCATTAATTATCATAAGAATTGATGTACACTAAAGACTAATTGTGAGAATGTTGCATAGACAAGAAAATACATTAAAATCAAATGACAATTGAGATTCCTTATTCAGTAATTATTTAACCAATATCTCTATATATATCACTGTGGTATAGTTTTTCAGAACAAATATGTGTATAATATCGTAGTGTATGTGTGTATGTGTGTGTGTCACCAACAGAACATAAAGCTCGTAAAGCGTCATATCACCAAAGAGATAATAAGGGTTTATATTCAATACGTAAAAGTTACAGAAGAATAAACATTTAGGACAATATGAACAGCTTTTACAGGATAACACGAATTTATTTTGTTCCCTGTGGATTCCGTCGTTGGCACACACAAAACATACATGATGAAATGCATAGATTAGTGCGTCGGTGGCACAGCGTTTAGGACCCTCGCCGACCATGCACATGGTCCGAGGTTCGAACCTCTGCCGACCCACACCTAATATCTATGGTTGGCCTGCAAAATTTTGGCTACCGATATCACATGCTGAAAATTCCATACCTGTACCAAAAATAGGGTTTGAAATCAAGCTGTAATAAAAAAAATGCAACATAATTTTAACATATCTTGAGTAAGTAATCAGTTTATATCATAATATTAAAATAAAATGCTAGAAATAAAGGCGAGTTACAGATTGTTCAGGAAATCAAAATAATCAGGTATAATCCAAATGGAAACTTTATGTGCTGTAAAGAGAAATATGTTTGGAAATTTAAGGTAATCTCAGACATGTCTGGAGATGGTTACGTAATTACATGAGGAGTTAATCAAACAAAATCAAAGAGGACAAAGGTAACGAATGAATTAATAAAATTAGCACGAAAATCAATAAATGCAAATATTAAGTTTCGTCATAAAAAGTGAAAAGGAAGAAGATTTCGATGAGTCAGTGCTTACCAAAGTAATAATAAGTTGGTAAGCGTCTCTTTTTGAGCATACATGAGAGAGAGAATGAAGGGATGCATCAACATAGTTGAAGTTAATAATAGTCGAGAATCGGTCACCTTATTCACGTTTATCAAAAGGAATAACTGAATTAACAGAGATGTAGTTACACTGCCTAAGTTGCATGAAAACTGCAACAGTAAACAAGCAAACAAAGCTGAAATTAGACAACTGAATGGTCTGTACTGTTTTGCTACTTTACTGATAGTGCACTTTGTGACAATGAACAATTTCGTATACTGCCACTAGAGTCACGTTTACGAAATAGGATTTAGAAAAGTGCTAAATACAGACAAAGGTAAAATTTAGGTAAAATTAGTTAACTGACACATTAGTGTTACAAAATAATAAACACAGTACTGTGTGTGTATGTCGTGAACAGCGGAAGTGGATGAGTGAAGGCGGTTGTCGAAACGGTGCGTTTAGTAATATGTATATGCACAGAGGAATGAAAGAATCAGAAGGTAGAAAATTGACTAAAATCTACAGTGTCATGATCCAGCAAAATCACTGTTTAATATTTCAAGACTGATACTGGAATATTTTAAAAAATACACATTTTAATCTACAGACAGGTTTAAGTTATTATGATTATTATATCTCCATTCCTGGTTGTAACATTGCTATTTACATATGTATCACTAATGTAATATCCCATTCACCTAAACAAGACATACAAATACAGTGATTTCACTAGAACACCAGAGGAGATTGCTGTCAATAGACTTCTCCTTGTGGCGTATGTGCACCATTCCGGTCAAGTATCAGGGGAATAAAATCGAGTATTTCAAATCATAACTCATTAACAGTTTATTAATCAGTAATTTGTGTTTTTGTCCTTTATAATGTACAAGGCTGAATTTTGTATCCATGAATGAATACATACCACCTGATCAATCTCGGAAGCTTGAGTGTTGAAGATCGAAATTCTCTTTACTTCCAATGATTTTGTTGTGTAAAACATTATAGTTGGAGCTTATTTTTCTTACAAGTGTTGGTTTTTTCTATTTATTATTGAATTCTAGACATTGAAGATTTCCACTTCTCTGAAATAGGGTAACAAAACAAAATTTGCTGCGCGCCAACAAGTTTCGTATACTTCACCACTTTGAGACGTCATGAAAGACAACTCCTTTGAGGAGAAAAGTAAAATATTTGAGCTAAGATTTTAGCTACTCATAAGTAGTATCATCATGTTAGATAAATAAAGTAGTAAAAGAAGTAATTTTCTCTATGCGCCCGTTGTCAGAAATTCCCTCTTTTATATCTTTCATCTTCTGAGCTGAGGACGTTTAAAATATGTACAAATGAAATAACTTAATAATCAGACCATACTAACTCATATACCTATCTTTTCCTAGTGTAATTACTTACTCTTATGAGAGGCAAGGACTCTCGCCGACCATACACATGGTCCGAGGTTCGATCCCCTGCCGACCCACACCTGATATCTATGGTCGGCCTGCAAAATTTCGGCTACCGATATCCATGCTGAAAATTCCATGCTTGTACCAAAAATACAGTGTGGAATCGAGCTGTAAATAAAAAATATTAAAAATATATATGTAAAGTGATGAAAGAATAGCTGAAATAAATAAAAATCACAGGAGATTCATGAGTAAGGAATATGCCAACAGAAAAATAAAAAGTATATCCCCATTCTATCCCTGGTTATATAATCAAATAAATATCTAGATAAGTTGAGTGCAGTAATAAATTACTTTTGGACACGATAAAGTGTTTTTGATGTAGTTGTGTTCTCTGAGATGGATAGTTGATTTGTGAAGCTTTCATTGCCCTACTAGGTAAAATTTTCAGCACATACTTCAATTTGAAGTGAGCCATGTCAATGTGTCTATTGATTGACGACTCACTGGAATATCAGGCTTCTGAAAATTCTCTCAGATTCTCGTTGTTTCCTCTGTCTAATATTTGCACGCTGTCCCAGTCGAATTGATGTCGAATAGACAAGATCGGGGTGCTAGCCTCATGCTCAACCTCCCCAGTTCTATTGCCGGTTGAGCTGGGTAAAGGAGTGTGCCGCTCGGGATCGGACCCCAGACCACCTGCGTGGTCGGCGAGCACT
The DNA here is from genome assembly GCA_944472135.2 of Trichobilharzia regenti. Taxonomy (NCBI): domain Eukaryota; kingdom Metazoa; phylum Platyhelminthes; class Trematoda; order Strigeidida; family Schistosomatidae; genus Trichobilharzia; species Trichobilharzia regenti. The sequence continues at coordinate 42,547,447 of OX235265.1, read as the reverse complement.
CTACGGCTGTGCCACCGACGCCTAATTGAATATGCATTCTTATATTCGATTCATATTCATTAACTTTGGTGCAAATTATGATGGGGATTTCTTAGTAGGCATTACATTAGAAGACAATAAACAACACAGAGAAACATTTTTTTGACTTAATTTTTAATTATTTTCTATTGTCAGAAGCTGAATTTCAATGTCATTCAACTTGGAAAAAGAATAATCTGAATTATATTCTCATATATCAAGAAATAAATCAATTCAACTACGACTTTTATCAGCTGGTAAGTGTATGATACATTAAACGTTCAATTTCTATCTTCTAGGATGGTTATATCACTTTTACGCTAAAAACCAATAAGCCTACTATAATACTCCATTTCAGTCCACAAAAACAGCTTAGTATTTATAATAAGACTGATAACGAACTGTATTGTCTAATCTCAGTGAAAAATTACAATCTTAATTTCGGTAAACAGATGTCAAGTACTACTGATAATCGTATAGTGTACTACAAAATGAGTTATTATAATTATTATATTCCTTCAAAGCATGAACTAATTTTTTTGCAATTCCGAATAATTTTTGGTGTAACTAATTATTACTAGCGTTTACTTACTTTTGGTCAATGGAAAATAATATTGAGATCTAGAATGCACATTTCGCCCAATATGAAACTCATCATCTGGATATACCTGCATTGCAAATAAGTGATGTTCTCACTGAACTTTAAAATTCAGCACCAATCATTTCAAACATCAAAGCGTTATACACCATGATCCGCTGGAAATGTGAGTACATATAGCTGCTAGATTCCAACGTTAGTTACCATCAATCCCAATTATATCATGCTGATCTCCGGTTAAAGCGTTGTTAAAGGAATCAACATGTCAAAAGAGACCGATCATATCGGTTCAACAGAATCAATCAACATGCAGTCCAAATTAATCTAAGAAAACAAATTTCTAGCTAGTGTTTTCTACATAATGTGTTGACGATTATAAGATCTTTTGAATAATTGAGCTTAAGTTTTAAGACTTCAGGTCTTCTGATTTCATTCGAATATAATTTCCCTACTCAGTATGAGCTCAAGTATTATGAGGTTTAGTTCGTATATATTTGTTTAATTTAATTTATGTATTTTCCGTTGAATGATCATATTGGATCAGGATATTCAGTCTCTATTGACATGGTATAGGTGCTTCAACAACGTCTGAGGATTAAAATGCTTTTGGCGTGTGGTCACTAACAGTGGAATCCAGGATGCGTGTTTCTCCCTATTTGGAGTTCGTCAACTGGATGTACCTCCATTCCCAGTTAATGATCTTATTTCCAATGAGACTTGAATCCTGCACCTATCGTGGTCCAAGTGGTCTGGTGTATAACGCCTTGGTGTTTCAGTTCCATTCTCACTGGGAATGTAGCTACATTTAGCTGACACGTCCGAAGTAGGACGAAACACGAATCCTGGACTCCACTGTCGATCATTATCCACCTAAATAACAACGTAGTCTATATTTATTACTTTATAATCAAACCGAGACACAATTGTAGCAATAGTACAATTAGTCAAAATCAAAGTGACCTGAATAACCGGAAGAATTTGGATAATAAATTAAGTCACTAAATTAATAATCCCAATTGAAAGATAGAAGTAAAGAATTCAGAGAAGAAATTTCTCTTTTCGACGATCTAGTTTTCATAGATAAACAGACATGTGTATGAATTATAGTAGACAATTACAATCAGTGTTTTTGTGTGTATGTGTATGTTAATGTTTGACAGTCAGTGGAAATGGTTAAGTGCGATAGTATTGGGGTATAGGATCATGACTCACAAGTGATAAGATATATGGATGAATAATCTTCAAATATTGCCATTATTATTATTATTAGAACAAGACATACAAACGAACAATATTGTTTTCAGTTAGATCTTCTTCAGGCTTTACTCCAACCGACACACATTTAAATATAAAAATTTTAACCAATGACGGTAATGTTGTGGTTCAAATAATAATAATAATATGGCAAATTTTTTGAACATCATTAATAACGATGATTTTAATGATAGCAGAATATTGTTAATAAAGTTTATGCAGGTGGCGATAAGAATAACAAAGTTAAATAATATATGTATAGGTAGACAATTAAATAAATAAATAAGCTCAAATCTTAAAAGTGACGCAATATTAAAGGTGAAGTGGACAGATAATTACAGTTTAAATAAATACCATAAAAGTACGAGGGGAAGGGAAAATAAGAAAGGGTGGGAGGGTTTTGATTAGAATCCACCTAGGCCAAGGAAGAAACAAAGGTAGAACAAATTAATATTAGATCTCCAATGTTATGTAGGAGTAAGAACAATTCGTCTACTAGAACCTAACTTATGTGTACATGAAGACTTTATAGTCCATCTCACATTGCCTTGGTAATTAGATGTTTTCTTTATTTAACAGTAAATTGAATATCGTTTATCTCTGTATCAGTTTCTCCTTGAATCTCTTTTGATGGTCTCATATCTTGTTGATTTTTCAGAAAATTTTCGGTTGACTTTTCACTTAAGGAAGTTGAAACTTTCTGAAATAACTCAACCTGTCCTCTTAAAATTTATCAATTCATGTATTCTGCCCATTGTTCTGTACTGTTCGCTCCATTTATTCTTCCCTGAACTTCTTAAAAAAGAATATACGTAGAACACTGAAGGCTGTAAGTAGGGTTAGTAGTGTTCCTTTGACTCAGCTAACTGACACGACTGTCAATAGGCACTTCAGTTCTTACAAGCATTTGGCTGAAGTTATCTTGTCTGACACTGAACATCCTCTTTATTCGCAACTTTTTCCTTGTATATCTTCGAGTTAAACCAGAAAAAACTTCATAGGAATTTACTCTGGTACAGCTACTAAATATAAAAATCTTATCATAACATATTTAACTCGGATTTTTTGTGAAGAGTTAGATGTCAGAAAAGAATTTATTAACTTCTTAAATTAGTAACTGAACTGCAAAGTAAGAGTAAAGATTATTACTGCGTGTATTGTTGATGGTATTATCTACATACAACTCATTATGTTTCCATCAGCATTCTGTTCATAGTGGTTTCATTATTAATATTATTATAAATATTCTATATTTTATGGATGTACATAGTTATAAAGTTATTATTATTAACCGACTACTTCCACAATATTGGGTGCTGACAGTGAAAAGCATATATATGTGAGAATTTTCAAAAAAATGGATACTGAACAAAGATTACTCTTTTCGATAACTTCATTATCAGGCTCTACAGTTATATAGACATTATAGTGAATGAATGAATTAGTGTTATGAACAACATTCTCTCTTTATAATCTACCTGGTGCCTAATAAATTGCCAAAATCATAGAAGCACCGCATGCTCTAAACAGCAGAGGCTATTGCAGTTCGCCTCAAACAACCAGTCCTCTGTTATAAATGTCCAAACCAAGTTCACTTTTAACGGTTTGAAAAAATTTGGGCATTCGGTATATGATATTCATTATAATAGAGGTTTTTGTATTTCCCAATAGAATGAAAAACAAAACGAGATTGTTTTTACTGACGTTTCGCTATTTAATGCTGATGATGAGCAAATTCACTATGTAAACACACACTACTACACACTGATAAAATCCAACAATCTACACTTGATTTTTTATCTTTACCCATTCGCCAACTTGACAACAAAAAAACGACCCAGACTGACGAACGATGATCAAGTATTTCACAACCTACACTTAGTTTGGTTACCTTTACCTATTCTCCAACTTGACAACCTAAATGACCCCAGACTAAAGAACGATGATCAAGTTAGTAAACTTTATTCTGATATAATAACAGATATACTATTACCTTCGATATTTGGTTTGAACGATCTTCATTGTTATTTTGACTTTCAATATGTCCTTTTAAGTTGAACTAAGTCTATATTTTTCTCACCCCCTAACTCTTTGTTATATATATGCTGAGATTTGTAAATTCCGGTTTAATAATACTTTGAGAAAGCTATCAGCATTAAATAGCGAAACGTCAGTAAAAACAATCTCGTTTTGTTTTTCATTCATTGGGAAATACAAAAACCTCTATTATGATGAAGAACCAGTGCTCTGTGTTCAAAAGAAGCAAGTCCAGCCACTGCTACTTTTGTGGCCTTGGCCTTCAGTAGAGACTATAAATTCATGAATTTGTAATATTATCTATGTTTGCTAATTTTTCTGACATTCAGCTTATTTCATATTGATGCTATTAAGCTGTAATCTATCAAGGATATTATTGATTCGATGTTATTTAAACAACATTAATGTTGTTCATAACACTAATTCATTCATTCATTCACTATAATGTCTATATAACTGTAGAGCCTGATGATGAAGGGGTTATCGAAAAGAGTACTCTTTGTTCAGTATCCATTCTTTTGAATATGTGAGAATATATATTTGTCAAAATCTCAAACAAATTTAAATAAATAATTCAAACGTTTCGTTTAGCAAAACTGGGCTGAACATCTTCACCTCAGGGTCATGATAAAAGTTAAAAAGACAAATCTTGTTTTGAACATTCTTATTTAATCATGTCTGAGTCATCAATAGTCATGAAAAACAACATAATAAACATAAAAACTTAGCGAACTGTGATCAAGATTTGACCTGATAGTTCCACCTACTCGTTATTAGTAGTCTACACTGTGAACACTGTGTTTGTACTTTTATGTCCATCTTCAATGAAAATATTCTAACATAGGTCATGGTAACTTAGTACACATGGTAAGGAAATCTGAATTAGAAAACGTCTGTCTGATCTACAAATAATGTGGATGGGTGGACAATTTCACATCAATTGTCAGCATATTCAGAATAAAACTGAAATAAAACAACGATTAATTTTGGTTGCAATTTTAAGTCATTGGTGTACCAATTTGAATTTTCAGTCACATAAATCCATAGTAGGTATAAGTATATATTGCTTTGGAAGATACAGATAATCGGGATAATAAATTAGACATGGAAATTGGCAGCACATTTTTACCTAGACATGCATCATCTAACATTACACCGTCAAGTCTATTTATACTTATGGGATTCACTCTTATAGACAGGCCTTCTGCAGTCGGTCTTTCTTTGTATGAAACAACACCTTTCCGCAGATTCTTTTTTTATTATTCCTTTACGTTCTCATTGGAAAATGCGGCGTCAAGCTAGAGGCTTGAAGTTTCGATAACAGTGGTGTTTATTTTTACGGGACGCGGTTGCTAACCTTATATCCAACCTCCCCTCTTTACCAGTCTTATTACTGGCTTGACGAGGTAAGGTGGTGTGTTGGTCGGGGATCGAACCTCGGATAACTTAAGTGGTTGGCGAGCATTCTACCACTTTGCCACCGTCACACTAGATCCTTGATCATATCGAAGTCTATCTACATCTACATATGGTATCTAATGTATTGTGTTTTATTTATGTATCTTGCGCACCTCTTCTATCGAACGTAGTACAATCTCTGATTTGTTTCTTAGACCCTTCAAATCCTCTGAGATATCTGGAACCGTCTTAATGCAATGTTAGATCCTTTTACTCTGAAATTCACTTACCTGGAAGTCTCTCCTGTACATACAGTAACACATCCCCAACATTTTATTTCGTATACGCAATTCTATCGGTTGTCTTTTTCTAATCATTGCCAGTGACGAGTGCAAGGTGGTGTTTGCACGAAAATAAAGTTTAGTGTCATAATTGTTAAGGATTTGTCTTATTTCCTCTGACGTTTCTTTGAGATAAGGAATCGTCACAGTACTAATCCAATTCTTAGGAGGAGGTTTCGATGCATCTTTATCTTCACTACTTAGATACCTTTTATGCAGGTTTTCGAGTAAGTATTTGATTCGAGAATAGAATGAAGTAATTTTAATTCTCTGTGAGTCTTTTTACACCGATGGCCTGCACATTCACAAATGAGAAAATAAACCTGGAAATCACGCAAAAACTAATACCATAAAATAGCTTAGTATCGTCGATAGAAAAATTTCAGTCAATGAGCTAGATTGTTCTAACTTTGCTCCCCAACTCAAATTTCAAATGCAGATAGTGATACTAACCTTCACTTCATTTGTCTGACTTAGATTGTAGTGCACGAACGGCCCCATAAGTAGTGGGGTACATTTTACTTCTTTATTGTGGTTTAATTTTCATTTGTAACCACCTTATTACCTTACACTTTCTCGGTACATTTCGTCACAAATTCACATCAGCTAAACAACCATTGAGAAATAAATGAGATCTGGATACTGGTCTCTAGCGAGAACTACAGTTAAATTAACTAGCCCTCCATAAACAATGAAGCTGAATACACATCTAACGCTCACTGAAATTTCTGAAACTCTGGCGAGATATTATGACTGGTGATGCAAACCGCATAGGATGTGAAGAAAGTTCAGAGATACTAAACGGAAATGATGCTACACCTCAAATTACAAAAAGTTGCAAGTCAGTAATTTTTGAACTCCGATCAGACGGTTACAGCATGATGGCCTGCAGCTTTGGCCATTTCAGGATTGAATGTGTGCACTGGGGAATATTCTTGAAAAAAAGGCCAAAGTGGTTTCCTAATTCTTTTCAATACTTGTTTAGTTGCATTAAGAATGTAACGAAATCTACCTTGAAACCAACTACACATTGATGTTAGATGGTTGAGTAAAATTTGTGGAAGACTTGGACCAAGGTTTCGTGCTTTGAAGCACTCGTCAGCAAGACGCATCTGCAAGCAACTCAGTGACCACAGGACTGGGTGATGTGGGTTCGAACCTGGATAGAGACATGGGTTCCTTTATGGTCGCGGATATGTACTGCTGACGAATGCCAGCAAGCACGAAACCCTGGTCCAGGACTTTATACAGACTGTCTCCAACTGTCTAACATCAATTCGGAGTGCACCTTGTTGGTGAGCCACTTAGTATCATGACCACATTACAAGCCTCACTGATGGAATTCAGTTTGCAGCGAACCAAGGACTAGATGTATGCCAATTTTTGTTCGTTTTATAAACATCAAAAAAATTATTCAAATCTTCCAGTTTATTATTTTTGTTGGGCTCTAACCTTTCTCAAACAGTCAAATACGTGTATAGGTTTGTTTTTATCGAGTTCTTAAACCTTGGAAAGTCAGCCTAACGGTGGACTCTGAAAAAGAAACTTTGTTCTAGTTGCTTATCTTGTCACATGACTAGTTTTTAATTAATTCATACTACCGGTTTTACCGTCGGTGGTACAGTGGTTAGGACTCTCGCCGACCATGCACATGGTCCGGGGTTTGAGCCCTCGCCGACGCACACCTGATATCTATGGTCGGCCTGCGAATTTTGGGCTACCGATATCCACGCTGAAAATTCCATACTTGTACCAAAAATACGGCGTGGAATCAAGCTGTAATCAAAAATAAATTTTAAAAAAATAAATAAAATAGGAAATTTTCACACTGAAACTTACCTGATGGTCGATTTAGGAACGGAGAGCTATATAGGGTGAACAACTAGACAGCTTAAAAACGCATTAATGAGCATATTCCTTCATGGTTCGGAAAACGTCAAATAAAATCTATGAGAATTTCTATTTCGGCTCATTTGATTGATAGTGGTCACTAAGTGGACAAAAATGGTGCCTTCAAAGGTATCTATCGCATTCTACCGAGCCTTTCGAACCCTCCTTCTTACACATAGCCGAAGCTATAGGAATTCGGGAGAACAATCCTAATCTTTGCATACAAAAGAAGTTTGTTCAACTTTTGTGTCTCCATTGTCCTAGATCGATTCTAATCAAAATCCTCCCACCCTTTCTTTTTTTTTATTCCCTTCGTACTTTTATGATATTTATTTAAACTGTGATTATCTGTCCACCTCACCTTTAGCATTATGTAACTTTCAAGATTCGACCAATTTTTTATTGAATTGTCTACACATACACATATATTACTACCTTCGTTATTCCTATCACCACCTGGACAAACTTTATTATCAATATTTTGTTATCATTATAATCGTCGTTATTAATGACGTTCAAAACATTTACCAAAATCAAAAAATTTAATAAACTCATGATTGCAAAAAGCACGAATGGCATACAAAGAACAAAAACCAGTGGGATTGTAAACTTATCAGACAGAAAGTTAACAGTAACAGAGGAAAGAATACTGATGAAAGGGATGAACTTCAATATTACTAACAAAAATTAAAACCTGAAGATTGAAACGGCTCTCGAAGTATATGACAAGCAAAAAGCAGAATTGGTATGGGCACAATGTACATTAACCTCAAAAAAAAGAAAGAAAAAAAGCAGGAAAACTAAATGTAACGAAGGAGGAACTAAAAGCATTTCAAGAAGACATAAAAGCAGACAAATCCATTGTCATTACTTCAGCAGACAAAGGAAACACAACAGTACTACTTAACAAAACAACATATACGGAAAAGATGAATGAACATTTACAATCTGAACCCTATACCCTAATGACGAAATCATCAGAAATAATCACAAACAAAACAATGAAAGAAACAGCAAAGGTAGTTAGACAGATGAAAGAAGTAACTGGTAAGTCAAAATGATTTGAAATTATGCCAGAATATATGGTAAGATAAAATTGCATAAAGAAGGATATCCAATAAAACCGACTGTAGACTTTAGAATTACACCAACGTATATGTCGTCAAGATTTCTCTCAACAGTACAAAGACCGACAAGAGGCAAGTGAAAAGCTAGATTAGTAGATTCATTTGAACAAGTGAGACCACTAAAAACCAATTAAATAGAGGAAGAGGAAATACTAGTCAGCTTTGATGTAAACAGTCTCTATCCTGAAATACCATTCAGATGGTCATAAATGCACTGAAAAGGATATTAAAAGAAGACGATGGTCTAAGAGACAGGACACAGTTATCCGTAGAAGAGATAATAAAAGGGGTTCATTTCTGTCTGACAACAACATCTTTTACATTTGAAGGAAAAATATATCAGCAAAATGAAGGAGCCATGGGATCACACATTTCACCAATTATAGCACACACACTCATGGATTTTTGGGCACAGAATGCACATAAACCATTCAAGTCATCGATAAAATGTTGGTAATAATGAGAAAACGATGTTGAGAAATTCTTCTCTCACGTAAACAGTCATGTGGACTCAATAAAATTCACTATGAAAGTAGAGAATGAAATTGGGAAACTGCTTATGTTAGACTGCAAAGTACAAAGGATAACAGATGGTAGCATAAAAATGAGGCTATGTAGAAAAACTATACATTCTGGAAGATTCCTTGATTATCACTCAGCTCATCCACTTACAGTAAGAAGAAGGTTAATACAAGGTCTTGCAGATAAAATACGTAGACTTACAACAGCACTAGAGGTCCAGTGTAAAGAAATAAAAGTCCTATTCAAAATGTTACTGGACAACAAATACCCAAAAGAATTTATCACAGATAATATAAACAAGAGAAAAAAGAGAGTAAAACCAGAAAATAACAAGACGGAGGAAGGCAAAAACACTCACAATACCATAAAAAATAGTCCATCAGAGACAATTCGAAGAAACTTCAAAATATTAGGATTCTCACCAGGTTTAAACGGACGAATCTAATTAAAAATAAGATAAATCAACTAAAAGATTTCATAGAAATGATGGATAAAAACAATGTGATTTACAAAATATCTTATGCCCATTGTCCGGCTGAATATGTGGGTCAAACGTCCAGATCACTCAAAATAAGAGTGAATGAACATAAACGCCTAACTAAAGGTCAAGCGATAGGAACATAGACTTACAAGAACTTGGAAAAAAACCCACAATGTCGATTGGAATAATGTTTGTATTCTAAATATGAACTAATATGAACAAATGGAAAGAAAGACTTATAACAGAATCTATATTCATTAAGGTCACATCGGATACATGTAACAAGGGTGACTCGGTATAACTTTCAAGAACCTGGAATATAATTCTGAATACACAAAAATGAATGAACAAAAAATGAACTATATTTATGAGTACAAATCATAAATGTGTGAATTAAAAAAACAAGACTCCAACAGTTGGTGTGAACAGGGACAGTAATTTTGCTTAAAATATTACCAATAATAAAAATTGTGTGTAAACCATTGAAAAATAATTATACTTTTTTGATCTACTCCACAATGCTCAAACTTTTTACTGATATTAATTTACCGCATTATTATTAGTATTATTATTTGATCCACAAAATCACCGTCATTGGTTAAAATTTTTATTTATAGTTCTATATAAATTAGAGTAAAGCCTGAAGAAGATTTAATTAAAAATCCTGTAACCAATCAAATTCCTACAAACCAACACTTGAATATCAATGAGATGCTCACTAGCGACTTGCCCTATTCAGGTAGATAGTTACCTGGAGTTCCAGTGAGAAGTCGTGACCAGTAGGGTGCAGCAGGTCGGGTGAGAGGACAAATACCGGCCGAAGACATTAGCTGGGGTCGCGCTATGTTGTGAATTGGCAGGAGTTATAATTCACGGGCTGGCCATTGGATTGGGTCCCAGTCGCTCAACAGTCTACGAGCTCTCCTTGTGACCAGAAGGTCTTGGGTTCGAACCCAGGTGGGTGCGTACTGATGAAGAGTCCCGGGAAGAAACAGCTGTCTAGTATTCCCAACAGGTTTTCCAAAGGTTCTCCAGCTAGTGTGAGCTCATGATGAAATCCTGTAACCGATCTAATCTCTACAAACCAACACTTTAAAACAATATAATTTTTTACAAATGTCTACTTCTCACTCGGCGTCCAAATATTTTAGAACTATTCTGTCAAATTCATACGAACTGTGATCAAGATTTGACAGGATAGTTGCAAAATAATTGAGCGCTGAGTGAGAAGTAGACATTTATAAAGTTATATTTGTAAAATCTCAACGAAATTGAAATGATTAATTCCAACTTTTCGTTCGGCAATCTGGTTCGAACTTCTTCAGGGAAATTAAGCGAAATTAACATAACAAAGTCTATATATAAAGGGACACATCTTGTTTTTTAAAATTTTGTCCAATCATGAGTCATGCAACAGTTATCAATATGTATAATAAATAAATAAATAGAAATGTATGTTTATATAAAAGTACATCTCTTATTTTTTAAATATGAATCAATAGGTATACTAAACAAAACAAAAATTATATGAACTATGATCAAAAACTTTTTGACCTCAGACTTTCAAATTTGTCTACTTTTATTAAAATATATGTGTATATGCAGTATATGCAGGATACAATGGTGTGTGTGTGGGTGGAACAGTCATAAAACATTTGCTATTCTAATATGAGCTGTGATCAAGATTTGACCGGATAGTTACAAATAATTGACATTTTTATAAATATAATTTAATTTTTATAGATTTGTTATTCTCTCCATAAGAAGACGTAGACAATCGGGAATTTGACCGAGTGTGACTACTTGATTATACATATCAAATTTTATTTTGTTTATTAGTCAGGATTTGCCATGCATCGGCTAACATCACACCTTCACGTCTGTTTAAACTGTCGATTTTGTGTCCCGTTTCTATTGAATGTAGTGCAATCGCTGAGTTGTTTTCTAGCTTCTTCAAGTCTGCAGAGCTCTTTGGAACCAGCTTTAGACATTGTTTATGCTCTTTCATCCTTATATTTACCTGTCTAGAAGTTTCTCCTACGTATACTACGTTACAATCCCCACAATTGATCTGGTATACGCAATTCTGTTGGTTTTCTTGTTCTATTTTATCCTTAACCTTCACCAGTAATGAGTGTAAGGTGTTAGATGCACGAAAGTACACTCTTATGTTATGTTCGTTAAGTATTCGCTTTATTTCATCGGATGTTTCTTTGCGGTAAGGAACCATATTCTGTCAAATCTTGACGACAGTTCATTTGAAAACAATATTATTCGCTTATATGTCTCGTTTTAATATGGATGAATAACTAAATAAATAGAGGTCAACCAAAACTTCAATGAACATGCGTGAAATAGACGATCTGAAAATAAAGTACATTCGGGAATGTGAATATGTGAATATAATATGAGGCAGACAACATAAGATGTGTGAAATGTCGTCAACATAGTAGACTACATAAACTGTTAGAATATGATAACATAAAGTCGAATGAAATAAAACAAAAATAGAACATGGAACAAAGAATGATAAAAAATTGTTATATGAATTACATAATCAAATCAAGACCATGGTAGTGAAACAGATTGTACACATTGTTCTTGTACACAAAGTTCTGACCTTATGTTATGTATTGCCAAAGCCTCTGCTATACAAAGCAAATGAACTCGTGTCCCTTTCGACAAACGTTGTCGAACTTTGTGGACTATATTAAACGATGTGTCAGATGCTGCGTGGTCAATATCTACTACGGGGTGCTGCCGACAATTGTTCATCTCATCCAAAAGTTGTACGACAGTGCTGCATGCCAAGTAATCCACGACGAGAAACTTACGGAATCCTTCGAAGTGAGGAGGGGAGTGAGGCAAGACTGTCTACTATCGGCAATGATTTTCCTGATTGCAGTGGATTGGATAATGTGACAGAGAGCGAGCAACGAGGAAATAGGCACAAGATGGACCCACACAAAAAACTTGGAGGATCTGGACTTCGCCGATGACATATGTCTGATTTCCCACCAACTGGAAGATATACAGGTGAAAAGCAACAAGTTGGCAGAAGAAGTATCAAAGATAGGAATCCAGGTGAACATAGAGAAAACAGAGGTGATGAAGATTCCTGGCCAACAGAAACACCAACAGCAGCAACAACAACAGACAACAATCAGCAAGCATAAATGGGAGGAACCTGAAAGAAACAACCTCCTTTACCTACCTGGGAAGCATCGTTTCAGCTACAAGTGGAGGGAATTGATGAGGGTATCGAAGCCGGAATCGGGAAAGCAAGACAAGCTTTCATTACTCTCAAGTCTGTGCGGATGTCAACAGAACTCAGCATGACAATGAAAATAAGATCTGGATTTTCAACTCCAATGTGAAGTCAGTGCTACTATACGGATCAGAGACTTGCACTGTGCGTCATAAGGAGCATCTCAAACAAACTTCAGACCTTCATCAACGGCTGTCTTCACTCAATACTCAAGATCAGATGGCCGGCCAGAAAAGATCAGCAACAGGGATCTCTGGAAATGAGTGAACCAACTCAGCAGGAACCGATTGTGAAACAAATAGGCAGGAAGAAATGGAGATGGATTGGCTGGCCATACTCTGAGGAAACCATCAAGTGACGTCACCAAACAAGCCATCGAATGAAACCCGAAAGGGAATCGGCGAGTTGGTCGTCAGTGCGAGATGGGGTGACTTGGAGGATGTCATGTGAAGAGGAGATGAAAGCTTGCAGGAAGACTTGGAGCCAGGTGGAAACTCCAGCAGAGAATCGAACGCGATGGAGACGCGCGGCTGAAGCTCTATTTTCCTCTAGGAATTAATGGAAAAAATAATAATCGATGAATTAACACCTCTATCTTCTCCTTTGGTCAGCCAGACTGGGAGGTGCTCTCACGGCGGCGGGATATGTTTCTCGACGAACGTCTTATGTATCTAGCTCTGCAAGAGCAGATGGACATATAAATACACATGCAATTAGACAATCGAGGTAACATTTCCTCGACATTAAATTGCACCATTGGGCGGCTAGAGTGGGTTATTCGTAAAGTGGCTGCAAAGAACGTTTTACTCAATAATCTTATCAGACGATTTTTAAGTATCTCACTTGCAGTGTCACCGCTGAATTCTAAGTTCAAATGCAACACGTTTTTGTTATCTTTTCAATCTCTGTATTTCTTCCGCATAATTTGCTATTGGCCTCTACGAAGCGTAGTAGATACCCGTTCTCTATGAAGGTATCTTTCAGTTGTTCGAGTTCATCATCAACACTGTTTTCACTATTGATTCTCTGCACCCATGTTGAGACAGAACGGATAAGATTTCTTTTTCTGTCTATGGGGACAAAACTGTAAAAATTAGTTAGTCGTCCTGTCCATGTTGACTTTCTGCAGATGGATCTTTTCAAAGACCCATCAGCTTTCCTTGTGAGTAGCACATCACGGAAAGACATTTATCCTTCAGTTTCGTTTTATAGGGTGAACAGGGTGGCAGTCACTGAATACTTTCAGGATGTCACCCAAATCGCAGTTCTCGTCGAATATAATAAACGTGTCATCCACGTATCCTTTGCAAGGGTTGAACTTTTTTATAGCAGGTGTAAGAGTACTGCTGTCCATATTAGCCAAAAGAGGTCTGCTAACAACCGACCAAGTGGCGAATCCATGGCTACCTATCTATCCGTCTATAGATTTCGTTGTTGGAAAGAAGTTGGACATTTAAAGTACACCAAACTATGAGCTCTTTTAGGTATGATGTAGACATTCCTATGTTTATATCATGTAATTCTATGTAATTGCAAATAAAGCATTCAAGTTTCATTTTAATGGAACATTGGTAAAAAGTGAGCATACATCAAGTAATGACACTGTTTTGTCAGTAACATTAATATCATTACCGCAATTAATAAATTCGAAAGTGTCATAGTGAGAATAGGTACAGACTTGCCTTCTTGGTGGTTCTAAGAGTTCTACTATCCATTTTGTGACATAATGATGATACAGTGAACCTGCCATGCATAGGTAATCCAGATTTATGGATTTCCGGTAAGTAATATAGTCGATCCAGAAGGTCTGGGTTTCGACAATGAATCATTCTTCATTCGTTTCAGAACCTAGGTGATTTGTTCCTATATCATTCCTGTGTTGTTCTTCTAATTTTTCTGAAATTTTGACTCATCTGACACAATGCTTTGCATTTTGTCAATATAATCTTTCTGACCCATTATTACAGTCCCTGTACCTTTACCTGGTTGTGTTAGTAGGATATTCTAATTTTTCAACTGAATGAAAGGTCCCTTCTTGGGAGGCTGGGGCAATTCCTGTTTTTATTTCGTGAACTGATGAGCACAATTTAGCACTGATGACTTGAAGTGATTTAAGTCTTCTAGTGAATTTGCTGTCAGGTCCTTTGTCTGACTAATCAAATTTTCAAACTGCACCTAATCATTCAATGTCCTTTCATTCAATTGAGGGATACAGAATTTTGAGCCATGTGATAATGTTTCCATCTAAATGCGACTTAAATAATTCGAGGAGTAGTTAAAGACGTATTCTTCAGTCTTCAAATTGTACACGAATCTCTGGTAACAGTTCGCCTAACATATGTGCTCTCCATGAAATGTTCCTCTCTAAATCATAAATCCGATAGTGGTGTGTGTCGTTTAGGAGTTTTGCAATTTAGATAAACACGATGATGCCACAAAACTTTCCAATAAGCTTTTGGATATCCATGATTTAGGAAGCATCTGCTTAGAAAATGAATTTCATTTCTTGACAATGCAAGTGTGACTGTGTGACATAAAAACACATTCATGTCTTTAACTACCATGGGGTTCTTGCTCTTTTTAATTAAATTAATAATCCCTTTTGGTACATGAAAACAAGAAATTCAGCGACGAAAACTCTTTACGACGAAAATCGTCGATGATATTGGCTGAAGGTTGCGCTACAATCACGAATTGGTCGAAGTTAGAACTCATAGGCTGTTCATTGAGTCAGGTCCCAGTGGGTGAATGGTATACGAGATTGCCTTGTAATCGGTAGGTCCTGGGTTCGAACCTAAATGATTGCGTACTGCCGATGGGTTCCAAACGAGGATGGAGAAACACCTGCAAGCACTTCCTGCTTTTCACTGGTTCCCTTACTGATATCCATCCGTGGTCACACCTGTAAAATGAGTTAAGAATATCAAAAGAAATTGCTAGAACCTAGGTTGAAGTTTCAAAATTGAAATAAAATAAACTCTTCTCACTAATGATAGAGAAAGACTGACAACAGTTTCTCCCTGGATGTAAAAGTTACATTTTAGCCGCCTAATTTCTGCCGCCACCATGATATTTAGGAAGGAACTAACTTACACTTTAATTCATAAGGATAAACACTACTTTGTTTGGAGAAGAAATATTGCTTGCCAACGACTTCATTTTCAGTAGTATGGCTGTACAGTACAGTTTCAGCTGTACGGTGGTACTGATATTATGTGTGATAGATACGGCAGTAACTGTCCCAAATATGTCCAAGTACTGATTTTTAAAAGCTTCGGCTCTATGATTTACTGTTGCTAATTTCTAGTTATGAGTTGAGTGTTTATGAACTCTAGGCTCACAATCACTTCGCCGACCTAGCTAACTCCTTTTAATTTTGACTGAAAAGGCATCCTTTTCCTTTATTGCGAGATAATAAAACTAGTGATTGGGATATCATAGAGAGAAATATGTACGACTGTAATTTTCTGGTCATTACTTAAATTAGTCTATACAGCTAATAACATTTGATAAAACCGCTAAATATCTCTGAAGGTAGATGAATAGCCAAGCTAAATCATGCTCCTTAACTTCTGAGTACCTACAGCCTATGAAATTTAATATATTAAGGATGAATTAGGTTCCTATTGAATGTCATAAGTTTCCAGACCGTAGATGCTACGAATTTCCTGGAATAATTTGAGCGCCGAATCAGATTGATTCATTATAAATTATTTAAATTAATCCCAGCGTGTTTAAGAAAAATCAAAACAGGATTTTTCCGGACGTTTCGCTGTGTAAGCCACAGCTTCTTCAGTAGGATTATTCGGATTTAATTAATCATCAAAATATATAGTCAAAAATTTAAATTGAAGTCAGTTTACTTGAACATCACTCGTTGACAGACATTTGTACCAATAGAAATATGTAAGCAGTCATCACATATATTTGTAATGACTAATGTCAAATTGTTATTGTGTATATTTTTTGTTTGAATGTGTGTTATTTGTCATATGAAAAACACGTTAACTCACATGTGATAAACATGATAACACATTTTTTAAAGGTCATGGAGATTCATAGAGGTTTTTGTTATTTTTTCATCTGTCTTGCTGCATTAGTGTTTCCCATATAGGTTATCAGGCTGTCCCTTCTTTCCTGTTTACTGCATTCGATGTGGTTAAAATGTGCAAGGCTTCAGAGGTCAACCTTTCTTTATGTGAATGAAATCCTCTTCCAAGAATTTCGACACTGTCGAAATCAATCTTATGTCCGCTGTCCATAGATAGCATGCATTGCTATAGCCGATCTTTTCTCTAGACTTTTTAATTCTAATTCATTTCCAGGTGAACATTTCGTGCATAGTCTTTGTTTATTCACCCTGACCTTCATATGTCTACTGCTCTCCCCTATACAACAAGCTTCACATTCTGAACACGTTATCCCATAGACACAATTACATTGTGACATTTTGGGAACTATATCTTTGACATTCACCAAAGCTTTCTCTAACCATTCCATATATATATATATATATATATATATATATATGTCTGTTGCTGCCCGCCACTAGTCATGACCACTTTGTAAACTTTTAAAAACGTATATTGTCAAACTGCAGCAGTTTGATTTACCGTACCTGAAAATTCACACATATCCATTTTCTAGTATGCTAACATGTGAAGGTTTATGATACTTTGCATTCATTTGTCCAAATAAATAAGTGGTTCATTGCAAAGGCTCAAACCGTTCATCAGAGAGAAGGAGGTGAATGTATAGGTTAATGTCTCATGTTCACATCCTCACGACCATGGTACAAATCTACAGTTTAAGATTTTCACCAATGAAGCTTATCTACCAACTCAAAGTAGGAAATGAATATTTCAGTCTTCAACATATTTGTTAGAGACGAAGGTAACTCAGAGTGTAAATAGTCTGTTTTTCTTGACTGGACACTAGTAACTAGTGTGATGTGTCTAATCCTTTCTTTGGTGCAGTCTGCAGACACGCCTTGCTGACGAGTGCCAACCAGCACGAAACCTAGGTCCAAGGCTTCCTGCCGATTGCCTCCAACCATCTAATAGTCTGTTTTTCTCCTTGAAGGCAGAAGTTGATTATCGTTTAAAATTATTACCACATAAAAATAGAAATATTTGAAAGAATTTAATTGGTGGATGGTAACTAGCAGTGGAATCCATGATGCGCATTTCGTCATATTCGTGACTCGTCGACCCGAGACCGAGCACTTCGGTTTAATCAATCTACGGGAAAAATCTAAAATTGAATTAAGTATTTGAAAGAATGTTTCTAACAACACACGAAATGATGTAATTATGCCAGCTTTTAATTCTTCTGAACTGCATACACCAGACAACATCACTTCTACAATATGAAGAAAGTACATTATAAGAAGGGCTGTCATATCAGCTTGACAGTAGCATATCAGAGCTCAATAAACAGTTTGTTATATTTACCCCTTTAGGGAGTTTTTGAATAAAATTTAACTATTGTAAAGTCAAAACCAAGTCTTACTGACAATAACCTCTATGCACTTTCTTCTGATATCCACAATATATCCAGTCCCTTTTTACAGTAAAAGAAAATCACAACTATACAAAGAACTGCTCAGTTTTATGGAGAAAAAATACTGTTGACACTACTGGCAACTACAAATTGATAGCAACAGATATTCATGCTTAAAACGCATTATTTTGTACATAAGTTGCATTGAGTTTAACTGGAATCCTTGAAATAATAACACATAAAATCAAAAGCCTTGTAACTTTATCAAACAACAACCATCATTTTAATATTCACTTAAGACGGTAAAACCATGGCTTTGATAGCGGTTTTCCTCTGAAGCATAGGTGGCACAGCGGTTAGGACGCTCCCTGAACATGCACATGGGCCGAGGTTTAATCTTTTGCCGACCCACAACTCATATCAATGGTCGGCCTGCAAAAATTTGGCCTACCAATATCACATGTTGAAAATTCCGTACTTTTATCAAAAGTACGGTGTGGAATCCAGCTATAATTTAAAAAATGTAGTTGAAGAGAACTAACTATTAGTCACCTAAAGAATATACTGATATTAATTAGTGGTATCTGTCCCGAGCATCTCAAACAAACTACAGATCTTCATCAACGGCTGTCTTCACTCAATACTACTCAAGATCAGATGGCCGGCCAGAAAAGATCAGCAACAGGGATCTCTGGAAATGAGCTAACCAACAAGGAACTGATTGCGAAACAAATAGGCAGGAAGAAATGGAGATGGATTGGCTGGCCATACTCTGAGGAAACCATCAAGTGACATCACCAAACAAGCCATCGCTCGAGTGGAACCCGACCGAGTAGGAATCGGTGAGTTGGTCGTCAGTGCGAGATGGGGTGACTTGGAGGATGTCATGTGGGGAGGAGATGAAAGCTTGTGGGCAGACTTGGACCAGGTGGAAACTCCAGTAGAGAATCTAACGCGATGGATACGCGCGGCTGAAGCTCTATTTTCCTCTAGGAATTAAAGGAAAGAATAATAACAGTAATAATAATAATCTGTCTCGAGAAATGTATCAGATAAGCAAAGAATTGAAAGATATGAATTTTCGTATAAATAGGTTATCAGCAGCAAGAGACCGAGTATTTGGTTATCTCATAGAACACATGAGTCATAGACAGTAAGCGCGAATTTTGAAATTGAGAAAGTTTTATTAGATTTTTGGAACCATCAAATTCCACGGTCATGTGTATAATTATTTTTAATATTGCGCTTCACATGATATACATATTACAAGTATTTATATCTGAATTAAAAACTATTTAAGGTTTATATGCAATTGCCGGCCGAACTGTCGGCAGAGTCAACAACTTATGGACAATTTTCACCAATATGGATTATCCATGGGCTACAATCAGACAAAACTATTGAAGAGACAATAATTAGTCGCATTTATCTATGGAATTCATTAGAATGGTATAATTTGAAATCAAGAAGAACCACACTGCATAATTCCAGTGCAAATATTTATGAAATGGGAATTCGAAGAGCATGTAAGTACGCCTAGTCGTAACAGTGTATATGCAATCTAAAATAATTTTCACGGAAATGTACTACTAAACATTGCATATGACTATAACTGCTTTAATTACATTATGGGGAAAATTTATTTTGATTAAGTCTCACAGTGTTATACAGTAATATTTATCGATGACGTTTCGTTCACAATTTGTTGCTCGTATCATATCAAGGTACTCACAGAAACTTTCTTACTTCGTTTACATAATTCTTTTATTTTTCCTCGCTTGATTTCATTGGTAGTAGTATGAATGATGACTCATTCCTATTGCATGTGTTTGGTGTAGACTCGATGAACAATGACTCAGTAATCAACCTTTCTTTCTCCACCTATCTACATTGCTTTTTAGAATTTTCACCTTCTCCCACCCTATTGTATGGTTGTGTGTTAATGCATGCCTAAAACTAATAACCAAGAAGTAGCAATAAGTATTACAAGAAAAGACCTAAATGATGAAATAAAACAGATAGAAGAATAGTTGGTATCAAATAACTATCCTATAAAATTCATTAGAGAGATGAGAAAAGGCCAAAAGCAAAATAAAAATAGTGCTGGAACTAATAATGATAACATAAATAAGAGAGAATGCAAAGCAACTACTGTTATACCACATAATGGGAGAGATCTTAGACCCTACGTAGGATTCTTAAAAAAGCAGAAATTAGGGAGGCATTCAAACCTACAAACTCATTCAGGGACAAGCTATGTAGGTTAAAGGACCCAGTCGTTTGATCCAATTAAAAAAATAATATAACTTACAAAATACCTTGCAATGACGGTGAGGTCAATTACATAGGTCAGACTAGTAGATCGGGGGTAGTCAGATTGTCAAACATAAGAATTTTAGCTAAGGTAAGAATGGCTGACCCCAAGAAGATAAGAAATTCAGAGAAAAAACTCAGCAATTACACTGCATGCATTGACACTACCACACAATGGGGTGTGAGAGGGTTAAAATTCTAAAAAGTAATGTAGATAGGCGGCGAAAGAGAGTTTGATTACTGAGTCATTGTTCATCGAGTCTACACCAAACACATTCACTAGGAATGACTCATCATTCATACCAGAGATAAATTGTGCTCGAAACGTCATTAGTAAATATTATTGTATAACACTGTGAGACTTTATCAAAACAAAATTTACCCATAATGGAATTATATTCTATCACAGTGCACAAGTTTTATTCTTATATCAATGATATAACTGCTTTATTTAAGCACAACAGACTTAGCATCAGAAAGGCTGTGTAAAACGTTAATAAATATTCCGACCAATGGAGAACAGGTACAATGTTGAATTAAACTTAATACAAAAGAGAAAGTGGATAGATAATCAAAATGTAAGTAATTTAATTCAATCGACGGGAAAATCTAATTGAATTAAATAATTAATACGACGAGTTGCACAAGAGGTGGCTCTCTTGGCCCAAGTGGTCTGGTGGTAAGCTTTGGCGTTTGAGACTATGGGCACTGGGTTCGAGCATCGATGGGAACACCATCACTCACTGGAGAATGCAGGTACATCCAGCTGAGTCAAGCAATTGACTTAAAGTTTAGATAAGTACGATAAATATACGCCAGGACTGAAAACTAAGAATGGATAAGGAGCTCTTATTCTTCACCACTTCCAAATATTTATCATATTTATTTAAACTTTGATTATCTATCCGCTTCATCTGCAAAATTGCATAACTCCTAATTTCATAATATCTTGACCTACTTTTATTACAGAAATGTTCAAATTATCATACCATCTGTATTCGTCTTATCGCCACCTGCGTCAACTACTTATGTCTTCGCTATCATCAATATTGTTACTAATATTATTACTATATTATATATATATATATAAAGCCTCAGGAAAATCGAATTGGAAACAATATTGTTCGCTTACACATCTTGTTCTATATCAGCAATGGATAAATAACTGATCGCCATGATTAAACTGCACCCGCCTTATTATTGAGCTGTTAAAACGTAGGTTGGTAGTTTTACTTGACAAGATATCTCTGAAAAATCCAGAGCACATCTGAAAATAGTGCAATCTTTTATTATCATTTACAGTGGAATCCGCTGGCTAGATCCTCTGTTTAATATTGACCACAGTCACCCTACACACTTCTTTGATGCATGTCTGTGGTCTATATTCCCACAGAAAGTGATGTTTACCAGTAATTCTCTGGTACTGCTGAACACAAGACAAAAACTTATCCTGTCTGTTTATTTGTTTAAAAAATTAGAGTTCATACTTCTAGACAATACAAATGCATTCAGATGAAAGAATGCAGAAGAGGAGTTAAAGCTCTTCTAGTCAGGTTCTTCACGACTAAAAGATTAGATTAGTGATGTCATTTAATTGTAATGCAATTTGTCCGCCACTGCTTTACTATTATGCTAAATGAAGTTAGACAAAACCTAAATTCCCCTTTCTGAACATAAAATAAGCCAATAAGTCACATGGTAAACAGCTGGAAACTTATTCATTAATATTTTCCTACCATTTAATTATGTCTAGGCAAAAGTTATGCAGTTTTCCTATGTTTCTACCTTTCTGTTTCATTTCCCAGTTGGGAATTGTGATGATGAACGTATTAGTTGCAAGTATGGATGCGAATACAGTGCTAGAAATCAATTATTCTGTCACCGAAGTTGTTCAGTACCAAGACAGACATGTGGTAAGAACCTTTTTAAAGTACCTGGATGTTACTCATCTTAAATGATTTCTTTTAGAGTTACAAAACTTCTTAGGCTTTATAATCAAGCGGCACTCAACGGCTTTAGAATGCTAGAAATCAGATGGAAAGTTTACCACTACTATTAATAATTATTGTTATTTTGATTTGATACTAGTAACTAGTGTGGTACGTCTAGTCCTCTGATTGGTGTGGATTGAATTCTATCAGTAAGGTTGTAATGTGACCACCATTCTAGCTAGCTCGCCATCAAGGTGCACATTGATTTGATGGTATTAGATGATTGGAGGCAATCGGCAGGAGTGCCAACTAGCATGAAACCTAGGTCCAAGGTTCCCGCTGATTGCCTTCAATCATCTAATACCATCAATTATTGTTATTATTATTCACCTGTGTTCCAAACGGAACACAGTACTTCAACAGCACATTGCTATTTCATTCTGTTCCCACAGTCCTTTTCAGGTGGCTTCAAGATCCTTCTGACACAATCTTTTCCATATCACCCTTGGACGCACAACTCCTCGTTTCTCATTACGATTTCATTAGAGAATCATGCATATGATGTCAGTCAGAGGATCCTGTTCTTTAAGCTGAGTGCAACAGATTTGCACACTGATTTCACAGTAAAACAGGTCTGTATTGCTTTCCAGATCCTGCCTTTGACATTATCTTCTACGCTGCCCCTAGTTGGACTATGCTTTCTTGATTTCTTCTGCTGGTGGTAATTAGGTACCTTCAACATCTCTGTCTTTTCCATATTCTCCCTAGAAGTCTGTCTTCACTTTCTCTCCCCCGACTTGTTGGCTTCCACCTGAAGATGAAAAATAGTCGACAGGACTCTAAGTCCAAGCTCCAAAAAATACAAATCATGGCTATTTTAGGTAGTATAAGGAGCGCCCTTTGCACCTAGTGACCGTTGCTACCAAAAGGAGAGGAGAATTCCTCTAATTAGTAGTTATATTCACCCATAACTTCAGTCAGAATAGGAGTGACTCTTTATTGTAATCTCAAACATAAATATACACAAGTTTTACCCAAAGAAACAGTTTGTTTTTTTCAATGCTCCCTAATTATTTATAATTGTAAATAAATATAATAACCAAACCACTTTTTTAATTTAAATTATAGAGTATCTCTTGCATGATTCATGTAAATTTCATTCTAATTATCATGGGATTTGGGAGTTAATTGAACCAGTCACTACACAAACATCAGTAATTTACAGTAATTCAAGTAGCCGTTTAACAGCACGTTTCCATATAAACAATAATAAACTGATTATAAATTCAGTCAATGATGTACAACACAGTATGCATTTTTATTGTATCCGGGAGATACAAGAATCGCTTATTGACCGGTATGTTCTACGAAGTGATCACCAATCTAATGGATGGTAAGTTTCCTTCTAAAATGATTAGAGTATACTGTACACATTCGAATTATATAACATTATGGAAATGAAAAATATATTTGAGTTTTAACTGTGGTTCAACGTATTTTCAAGAAGAGAATAATTGGTTGGAGGATTTCATCATGAGCTGACATCAGTCACAGAACCATTGGAAAACCTGCTGGGAGTATTGGACAGCTGTTTCGCCAGACTAGTTTGGGACCCTTCAACCGTACGCACTCACCTAGGCTCAAACTTAGGACCTTGTGGTTACAAGGCGAGCTCGTAGACCACTGAGCCTGTTGGGACACTATCCAGTGGCCAGCCCATGAATTCTAACTTCTACCAATTCATGAAATAGCACGACCACTTCGTAATGTCTTCTTCGATGAGTTACTGCCTGACCTTCAACCTGCTGCACTTTACTAGTCACGGCTTCCTACTAGGACCCCAGGTCACTGCCTGAACAGGGCCGATCACTAGTGGGCATCAAATACATTTTCAAGTATTGGTTTTTGTAGGGATTTTGTCTGAGTGGTTGGAGGATTCGGGGGAACTCGCCTTGTAACCAGAAGGACCTGGGTTCAGGCCCCAATAGGTGAGTAATGATGAAGAGTCCCAAACTAGTCTGCAAAAATAACTGGCTGTCCATTACTACTAGGATTTCCAGTGAGTCTCCAAACGATATCAGTTCATGATAAAATCCTCTAACCAATCAAACAAAATCCCTACAAATACCAATACTTGAAAAGAGTACAATTATTTACTTATTTATTTTAAATAGTTACTTGCATTAAAACAGGTAAGAAGAGGATTCTAACTAATTAAACTACTGTGCCAGGCAGATGGAAGCCAAAAAGCTATAATCAAACAACTCATTTGTAGGATGAGATTGCGGTAAACAGCTTCACGAGGAAGTAAGTGATTTCAGGGTAGATCTTTTCATCATAAATTACTGAAAACCATCCAGGAATCATGGAGTGGTTGGTGAGTGGTGCTGAAGATTCCCAAATCGGGATGAAACAACTGCTCAGTGCTAAATGGTTCTCAATGGTTCTCTAATTAATATCGATTTGCGATGAAATTTGCTTTTAAAATAAACAATCTGATTATATCGTAAATGAAACAGTCGTTGATCACAACTTTATAAATTGAGTCGTGTATCTGATGGTAAATATTTCATCATGATGCCAGATGAATTTACCAGCGTTTACTTCATAAAAAATAAGCTGTAATTTTAAGTTCTCATAAAAGCATTACATCGGTGGAGTGGTAATCAGCAGTCATATAGACATAGGTTCCATGT
The DNA here is from genome assembly GCA_944472135.2 of Trichobilharzia regenti. Lineage (NCBI taxonomy): Eukaryota > Metazoa > Platyhelminthes > Trematoda > Strigeidida > Schistosomatidae > Trichobilharzia > Trichobilharzia regenti. Next base: position 42,522,071 of record OX235265.1, on the reverse strand, counting down.
AGAAGTTACTGAGAACCAATTAGACGACAGCAAATCAAGGGAATCATAGGGAGACCAGTTGCTCTAATTACATGAACGACTATGAGGTTGTTTTCGTACTGACTTCAACCAGAATTAAATTTCGTGTTTTTTTCTACCCATCTATCGTACCATTCCTGTACCTTGTCCATACCAATGATAAACTGCCAAGCCTGGCCCATCATAACTGGCTAACAAGAAAGCCTCTAATACTACCCAGCTAATGACAGCGGAATTCGATATCTACCCTACCCTACAGATGTATCTAACTGGACATTAATAAATTATAAGAATTTAGAAATAAAAGTCACATGCGATCACTGGTCATCAGTCCTTCTTGTGATCGGTCTTCCTTGATCTCAAGCAGTAGAGATAAACAAATTGATCGGTAAAGTTCAAGTGCTTGAAACTCCATTAAATCCAAGGATTTCTTTTATTTTCCACAAATTTAATCTGATTTATAACTAAATCATTTGGCAACTACTTCGCTACCACGGGCTGCCATCGACAATTATACATCTCATCCAACAGTTGTACGACAGTGCTGCATGCCAAGTAATCCACAACGGGAAACTTACGGAATCCTTCGAAGTGAGGACGAGAGTGAGACAAGGCTGCCTACTATCGCCAATGATTTTCCTGATTGCAGTAGATTGGATAATGCGACAAACAACGGACAATGAGGAAACATGCATAAAATGGACTCACACAAAAAACCTGGAGGATCTGGACTTCGCTGATGATATATGTCTGATTTCCCACAAACTGGAAGATATACAAGTGAAAAGCAACAAGTTGGCAGAAGAAGCATCAAAGATAGGAATTCAGGTGAACATAGAGAAAACAGAGGTGATGAAGATTCCTGGCCAACAGAAACACCAACATCAACAACAACAGACAACAATCAGCAAAAATGAGAGGAACCTGAAAGAAACAACCTCCTTCACCTCTACCAACCTGGGAAGCATCGTTTCAGCTACAAGTGGAGGGAATTGATGAGGGTATCGAAGCCGGAATCGGGAAAGCAAGACAAGCTCTCATTACTCTTAAGTCTGTGTGGATGTCAACAGCACTCAGCATGAAAAATAAGATCCAGGTTTTCAACTCTAATGTGAAGTCAGTGCTACTATACGGATCAGAGACTTGCACTGCGCGTCATAAGGAGCATCTCAAACAAACTACAGACCTTCATCAACGGCTGTCTTCACTCAATACTCAAGATCAGATGGCCGGCCAGAAAAGATCAGCAACAGGGATCTCTGGAAATGAGCTAACCAACTCAGCAGGAACCGATTGTGAAACAAATAGGCAGGAAGAAATGGAGATGGATTGGCTGGCCATACTCTGAGGAAACCATCGAGTGACGTCACCAAACAAGCCATCGAGTGGAACCCGAAAGGGAATCAGCGAGTTGGTCGTCAGTGCGAGATGGGGTGACTTGGAGGAGATCATGTGAAGAGGAGATGAAAGCGTGTGGGCAGACTTGGAGCGGGATGAAAAAGTTGGCAGGAAACAAAAGGCAGTGGAGGCGTGCGGTTGAAGCCCTATGTTCCTCTAGGAATTAAAGGATAAAATAATAATAAATAATAATATAACTAAATATCATAATGTAATACTAAAATAACTATTTCAAACATCTTGAGTGGCGTCATCGCTAAAATAGAAAGCTTTTGAAGTTAATACAACCAACCGATTATCCGTCAAACATGTAGTGGCTATTACACCATTATGTATACGTCAGTGGCACAGCCGTAGAGTACTCGCCGACTACGTAGGTGGTCCAGGGTTCGATCCTTGGCTACGAAGGCACTCCTTCACCTCACCAAGCCAGTGGTAAGACCGAAAGTTTGGGCATGAGGCTAGTAATCCCATCCTGTAAAAATAATCACCACTACTACAGAAACTTCAAGCCTCCAGCTTGAAGCCCTATGTTCCACTGAGAATGTAAAGGAATAAAAAAAACACCATAATACAGTGTATATTATTATCACTAAGTCTAAGCTCCTTATTGCTTGGAATTACTAATTTACCTACTAATTAAATTTCTAACTAGAATTTTTTAAACGTTTTCTGTAAATTGAATCCTTAAATCAAATTTCCAATTCATTTAGTCAGTGGTATTAGTTAGAAAAGTATCCTGTACTGTAGAAGATTTTCATCTTATCTAACTTCAGTAAACGAATGGTTTTGTTATGTCAAACGAAAATTTTAAACACTTCGGATACTTTTAGATCTTCTTCCACATTGTTCAAAAATTAAACCAACAACAAATAGAGAAGGAGAAATTAGTATTCACACCGATTAATTATTCAGCTTGATAACTGATACTCCGACTTGTTTTATGCATTAAGCCTTCTTATTGAAATTATCTATTTAAACTTGTCTTTATGTGTGTTACTTTCGCTCATTGTCTTAGTCATTCAAGAAGTTTATGCTTGGAAATCTATCGTGGTAGTAAAAGTGAATTTGACGAATCATCAAGCATTAACTCAATACTTTATAGAATGTGTAAGTGATTTATTTTATTTATTTTTGAGCTAAATTTCATCAGATTTATTTGAAATATATTGATTTGAAAAAACTAATAAAATCACCAGAGTTCTACTCTTGAATCAGTCAATCAGCTCTGATATACACACAGTTGATAGGCGATTTGTGTTCAGATTGAACATAAAGTGTTAGTTGCAGTATATCGTATTATTCTTACCCCACTGCAATGAACTCTAACTTCTAGGAATTGGTTGAAGTTACAATTCATGGACTGGCGATTGAATCCGGTTCCAGCAGTTGAGTCGTATACTAGCTTGCCTTGTAACTGGAAGGTTCTGGTTTCGAAACCTAGTGGGTGCGTACCACCGATGAATCCCAAGCTAGGAAAAAACAGTCGTTGAGTACTCTCTAACAGTTTTCAATAGTTTTCCAACTTATATCAAACCGTGGTTTAATCCCTACAGACTAATTCTTGTGACTTCATTTATTCGTTTGGAAATTGAACATTAGTAAAAGCGAGGTTACAATTATATCAGAAACGATAATCTGATGGAGAAAATCGAAAGCGATTGAAGCAGAATATGGAATTATTTATTTTTATGTTAATTTGCAGTTCATCTTATTTGAGACCGGTCCTCTGGATGTATCTGCATTCCCAGTGAATGATAGTCCAGGGTTTCAGTTTCAGTGCGAACAGAACCAGTCACTACGAATGCATGTATATCCAACGGCAAAGTTAAACTTTAAGTACCAGTAAGCACCAACAGACGAATGACCTGAACGCATCAACCACATGAAAGAGGTGATTTTCTCTTGTAAAATATATCCATTCTTGAAAATAATGAATTTAAAGGTATAAATCTGTTACACAGAATACCGTTGTCTGACGTGTGAAAAAGTACCGCTCAGTTTTGGATTGGAGTGTCAACAGAGTAATTGAACCACATTCCGTGCACGTGATGATTTAGTCTTCTAAATCTAACCCTAACCCCCTAGCTCTGGAGTTGCTTTAATGAATGAAACTGATTATATATATGAAATTTCGACAATTCTTAAAGATCCCGAAAAATATCAGGTGGACAAAACTAAGGAGGATGCAACAATGTCATTTGAAAATAAAGTAAACAAATGCCTCAAAGAACTCTTCATCAAGAAACTGATTGACAACCAAAGTTACAACGGACTCAGGTAAAAAGGTGGGCGCATCCCATTTATGTACGGTCTACCAAAAATCCAATTCAAATTTAACAACTAATTTTGCCGAGAAATTGATGGGTTCGCCATGGGCTCACCTCTAAGACCTATCTTAATCGATATCTTAATGGGTTATCTTGAACAGACGCGAATGACTTCTGATATCAATGAAACAACCTACCATCGCCAATATGTCGATGATACTTAGTTATTTGTAGCAGCATGAGTCAGGCATCTGTATTATTTGACTATCTTAGTGGGATCCACTTAAACAATGAATCATCATGGAATATGAGCACAACGATGAGTTCAATTTCTTGGACCTTAATGTGAGAAGAAGAAGTGATGGCACAGCCGAAAAATCCATCTACACTTACGAAACCTGGACTAGACAACATCTTCACTACAACAGCTTCTGTTCTATAATCTATACATATGGATTAGTAAGGACACTACGACTAAGGTGGGAAGTTGTGTTCACCTAACGAGGTGGAAGAGGAATTAAGCTTTGTTGAAAAATGCCTTAGGGAAACTGGGTGTCCAAAAGGAAATCATCCTAAAGTACAACAAAGAAAAAGACTAAAAAGCAAAGAATCCAACAGCTGAAAAGAAGAATGTGTCAATTTGTCTCCTAATCAAAGGTGATGCAGTTTCAAAAAAGATTGACAAGAGAATGAAAGGAGCAATAAAAAGAAGCTTCCCTGCAGCTAAACTCATAACTCTATACAGTACTACATGCTCTATAAGTCAATCGAAACTGGATAAGTACCCTGCTGATGTCACCTCCAACTGCATTCATAAATCTACGTGCAGCTGCGACAGAAAGTACATTGGAAGGACAGAAAGAAGCGCTTTTTTCCAGTTTTAAAAGAAAGAAAATTATGCTAAAAAGGGATCAGATATTTACAAAGTGGAATTACCAGGCACCTTGTAGATAGGGTCATTTTGTCGAGATTTCCAAATAATTCAAAATATTAAGCACACAAAGGACAGAGAATTTACTACGATTTGCCGAAGCAATTGCAATCAAGCGTTTCAAACCAAACATACGCACACAGAAAAAGAGTGTAGTCAATCTCTCACTCCCTTGGTAACCGTATTACTTTCATTACACTGATTAGTCATACACACTCGTGAGCTCAGCTCAGTGAGCAAGTTTTCAATTTGACGAACTTTAACCTTCTTGAGTTGACATATTAACTCACAAGCTAACACTGTTTATTAGATTTTTTTGTTTTTTGTGTTTTCGCACCCCCTTCCTTTCTTTTCATAGTTTGATAGCATATAAACTGATGGTGACTTAAATTAAAAATTGTAATGTTTATATTCCGGATGTTTTCATCTTATAATGTTTTCTCTATTGCCTTTCAAACACTGAAGTATGAAATGTTATTATTTATAACCATTGTTATTATTTCAGGTAGTGTGTAGCTGATAAGATTGATGTCATTTTATACTGCAAATCTGGTCTTTCTTTTTCTATCGAAGTTTATCAAGGGGATCAAATGTATGAAATAACCCTAATCATTTCTTAACCTAACACTAACGCAAAAATATCCCTGATCTATTTCGAACCAATCCTTATGTTGCCCTCACTAGATTAGTTTAACCCTAACCTGTCGTTAGCTTAAACCTAAAATTAATCTTCCCCAAACCTTACCTGGAACTTGTCAGATATCCCGTTTAATGACGTAACACTTCATAAGTACATTCTATTCATGGCTAAAATATTGTTTACCTTGTTTCACTAACCTGTTCCACCCGCACTCCCCTGTTACTTACTGATGGCTAAAGTTTAACTTGTCCTAACCAACTGATACTTCCCAAATAGGATGGATCGCACATCCTACTAGTCGCCGTCAACCAATATAAAAGATAGGATATTAGACAGTTCATTTTGAAAATGACTTAATTGCAGATAAAATGTGCAGTCGCTATGCAAGGAGGGAATAGTGATACGATGAAATGACTGAGTGATGTCTTCGTCAAAACTTAGAATTCAAATCTCCACTGCTGAAGTATAATGGGTGGAATGAGAGATAGTGAGAATACAATAAACATACGCGCAGGATTAGCTTATAGTAAATTCGAAGGATAATAAGTAGTAATAATAAATTTGTACTGCTAGCTAGATAAAAAGTAGTAAGAAGGAATGAGGAGATCGTTGAAGTGTAGAAGGACACGATAAGACATGAAAACAAGAGATGATTAAGCGATATATATTCACCTTACGTATGTTAAGACACATCATCTTACATCAATACAGAAGTCTTTCAAAATGATATGTAAGTTCAAGCAGGACTGTTCGAAAGGTTTCTGGCAACATATTCTATCCATAGAGGAAGTTATTGGTGTATACAAGGAAAGCTTTGAATTGTGTATAAGTCGTTTGTTCAGTCCCTTATACTACCGTAGTCTCAAACGTTCATATCCACTTGTATTATAATTTAATACGTAATTCGTAATTACTCAGTTTTTACGAACTTATAACTTTAAAATATACTTAATACATATTTGTAAATTTCTATTTCCTATGGACAATATTCCTGTTTCAACTGGCTCGTAATTTTAGTGATAATCGTTTCTAAACGATATCTATAACTCATGGATTTTAGAATATGCTAGAACACTTAAACAAGGTTCACAATGTATTCATTTTTTCCTCGCATCTCTGCTCTCTGGGCTAATATCATGTGTAGCATATTAAGTAGTGTATTTTGTTACCAAATAAAACTAATAACTGACCTCCATGGGCATTTTTTATAACCTTTTAGAGATACTACTGAACTACACAGCTTTGATGGGAAGTTACAAAAATGATATTATTTACTGATTTATTCATTTTAAAAATTCTTACCACAAATGATAAATTTACTATCTACATAAATGCAATAATATTAGATGTCTGTAATAAGGATCATAAGGAGACCCACTATAATACTATATATTTGCAAACGAAACTATTTAAACATAAGATGAACGTTCATCGTACAATTCTGCAATATTGATCTATTCTCTCTGTCTGTTTTCAATATAGGACTTTGCACCGATGTGCAGCAGTTCAAGTCAGCGCGCTACATGTAGCACATAAAGCAAGAGAAGAAATTTAGAAGAAATGTAAAATAGAGACAGTAAACAGGGATATGAGACAAAAGGAATAGTAATAACGAAGAGCAATATGGCTTCATTGGGGGTATTATAAGTCATAAAGAGATATTGATCTATTGAATTTGCATAGTATACTGAAGTGGATAGAATGACTTACGCGCACTGCTGACCAACAGTTAACATCCTATTCTAAATACAGCATACTTAGTAACTCTGAAAACCGACCCCTATAAGTACCATGAGAAATTATTAAACAAGACTGCTTAGAGTAAATACATTTGATTAACTTTTTACAGCCAAATGAATTAGAATAAGTCTCAGGCTGTAAAGAACCTCTCCTAGTTAAATAACTTGCTAGTTTCCCAGCCGGTCGTGAGCCTGGGTAAACTGGGAGGGTTAGGGGTGGGGCTAGCAATCCAACACCACAAAATCTATTGAACTTCTAGAGAAACTTCAACGTATAAAAAATATATTAAAAATACAAGTTCTTTGCTGGAATCAGGGAAGAAAAATGACGCAGTGGGCTGGTGAAAGCCTTCGGGATGCCAGTTAGCCAGCAGATGTGTCTTTTCTCGATGAAAGCGAGAATAATAATTGGGACGTGTGATCTACGTACAATGTACGAGATTGGGAAGGCTGTCTAGGTAACAAAAGAAATGCGAAGATATGGCATAGAAGTTCTGGGAATCTGCATGAGCAGGTGGAATATATGTGGATTATCGAAATTGTCAACTGGTGAGAAAGTAAGCTACTCCGGCCACCCAGACGACAACCATAGGCACGCCGATGCAGTGAGTGGCTATAATGATACCACCAGTGGCAACCAAAGCCCTAATACAGTGGGAAACAATTTCATCCAGGATCATGACAGCAAGATTCGACTCGAAAGGAGATTTAACATTGGTTGCCTCCACTTATCTAGGAAGCATCGTCTCAACTACAGGCGACAACACAGATGAAGATGACAAAGCCAGAATCGGAAAGTAATACAGAACTTCTTCATTTCGACTGAACTCAGATTTATTTTGCATCGAACTGAATAGCTATTCCACCGTAAGATTTAACAAACTGATGAACTTGGGTATGCATACAGTTTTATAGTAAAAAAAACTGCATTTGTAAGTCTTCAGCATATGTCGTAATTGCTAATCAGTTGGGTAATTTAATTTTCCCGAGCAACACTGTTCATCCAAAAAGCTCAGAGTAGTGAGTTCTCCATATTCGTACAGTTTTCATGTAAAAAGAAATTGCTTTGTAGATTATAATTTGTTAAACTATGATTAGTGTTAAGCTTTATATTTGTCTATACAGTGATTTTCAATCACTCTTGTGTATGTTTTCACTTCCTTTTAAAGCAGTCAGTGAAAAGCATTTGATATCAGACACATGTCAATTTGATAAACAGAAAATTAAATACAGTAGCAGTGGTAGTAGTACAATTCATCCACTCAATGCAAATATTTTAGTACGAAATATGAATCAAGAAAGTAAGTCTTTCCTTTATTTTTGTAGTGGTCTATCCAATAACACACTACTAATTTTATGCTTAAAATTTCCACATGTGAAGTAAGGATTAATTTACTTCTCCAAATAGAATCTGTTCCAGCTGAATAAAGTAAGAACAACAGTGGTTTGTGCAGAATAATATGGTACCATCATTTATTTCGTTGATTTCTCATCAGCTGCACACAGCCTAAATAAATTATGAGGTTTACGTACAGAAAAGTTTAAACATACTTGCAAACTTTACATGTTATCAGTTGACATAAAGTTCCACAATTAGCGAACAGTGCTCAGAAAATTGCGCTTGTATAGTTTTTACACAACGTTCACAATGATTCCAATCAACGAAACTATTGAGATCATTTGTCGTATAAAAACTACATAAGCGCAATTTTCTGAGCACTATTCACTAGTTGTGGAACTTTGTGCCAACTGAAAACGTAAAATTTGCAAGTATGTTTAAACTTTTCTGTACGTAAACCTCATAATTTATTTAGGCTGTGTGCAGCTGATGAGAAGTCAACGAAATAAATGATGGTACCATATTATTCTGCACAAACCACTGTTGTTCTTACTTTATTCAAATTCATCAAGGGGAAAAATGCATGAAATATTCCAGCTGAGCTGTCTAATGGTTTTTTTATTATGTTTATTATAGCTTGACTCCACACCGTATTTTTGGTACAAGTATGAGTATTCAGCATATGATATTGGTAGCCCAAATTTTGCGGGCCAACCATTGATATCAGGTGTGCGTCGGCAGGGGATCGAACCCCAGACGATGCGCATGGCCGACGAGAGTCTTAACTGCTGTTCTACCAGTTTGCCAAATAACAATGCTGCTACAGCAAAAACCGACAGCAGACACTCTAACAGATGCTCGGGAAACACAAGTTCTAACTGAACCATAGGATTCTTACCTAGTGGCTAAATGATCAGCCAGTTTGCCCTGTGACATAAAGATCCTGGGCGCATACTGATGAAGAGTCCCAAAGAAGGACGAAACAACTGCCAAGTACTCCCTGATTTTCACTAGTTCTTTAAATGAATTTACTTCGTTATCAAAACTAAAAAAAATACAATTCAGCAGGATGCTATACTAAGTTAATCACAGCATTAAATTTCACTTAGTCAGTATATAATGCCGCAAACAAATCCCACATTGTTCAGCACTGATTAATCTGATTTAATGTGTTGCTTGATTTTTCAATATTATTACTGTGAAAGACTTCCGTCGACCGCCACATAACCTACAACGATTAACGGTTGATTGCAAAGCATATTCGTCTACAATTAAAATCAAAATTAGCAACCCAACTACTTTCAATGTTGAGGTTAATAACCCAATAACAAACAATATTTAGTTAGCAACTAGTATGTTTCGCTTTCCAAAGAACTTAATCATCCTGATGAGTATGCATATACTATTTATTACCTGTGTTAAAGGAGAATGAGTACTCTACACTCAAATCTATTTTTCAATGAGAAAGTATTACCACATAAAGCTTGTAATCGTCAGTCAGCTGTACAAGATGTCTAACCGAAATTTATCACTGCCTCCCCAACCCCCGTATGAAAACCATTTTTCAATCGTATACACAATATGAACTATATAAATTCTGATTCCTACATTGTCCAATGATAATCGCTTTTCTGGAAGACGTTTCACAGAAGAAACACTCATCTATCGATTATTCTACAGTGTTCTAAAATGTACTAATTTATATGAAAACGGTATCCAACCCAGATTTATTTGTAATCACAAAATAAGTTTGTTACTTTGAATGACACTATGATATGAAAAGTTGAAACTTTTATTTCAAGATAGACTTGCGATGCGACAACCTGGCGTTTTAGTGAGAAGTCGTGACCAGTGTGGTTCATCCAGTTGGGAGTGAGGACTAATTTCCCCACGATGATATTGGTTGGTGGTCGCGCTAAAATCACGAATTGGTAGAGGTTAGAGTTAGTGGGCCACTGAGTCAGGTCCCACTGTCTGAATGGTCTTCGACCTTGCCTTGTAACCTGAAAGTCCTGGACTCGAAACCCATTGGGTTCTCTAATTGACATCAATCCGTCGTCTAACCTGAAGTAAATTAGAATCATATAAGAAAGTGTATTGTAGACCAAGCACATAATGGAATAATAATCACTTTTGAACTATTATTTAAAATATGTATGGTCAATAAGAACATGAGTTAACATAATTCAGTGATATTTTTTATTTTTATTTTTTTATTTTTTTTTTATTTTTGATTACAGCTTGATTCCACTCTGTATTTTTGGTACAAGTATGGAATTTTCAGCATGGATATCGGTAGCCCAAATTTTGCAGGCCGACCATAGATATCAGGTGTGCGTCGGCGAGGGCTCGAACCCCGGACCATGTGCATGGTCGGCGAGAGTCCTAACCACTGTGCCACCGACGCACATGTGTTTGTATATGTAGAGTCAACAAAAGGGCATATGTGGCACAGGGGTTAGGACTCTAACCGACTTTGCACATGGTCTAGTGTTCGATCCTCTACCAACGCACACCTGATATCTATGGTCGGCTTGCAAAATTTGGGCTACCGATATCACATGCTGAAAATTTCATACTTGAACCAAAAATACGTTGTGGAATCAAGCTGTATTCAAAAATAATAAATAAATAAAAAATTTAAAAAAATAAAAGTACACGTTTCAGTGGTGAGCGTAGTCAATGGTATGAGAGACAATACAAATACTACGGAGAAACAAACCAACAAATAGGATAGACTACACGTAATTTCAAGGGTGACAAACGGCGATAAGGATGCTATGGCGTAAAGCCAAAAGTACTATTAATGAACGAATATAATAATGTGGAGTGAAAAGGGTTGTGTTAATGCAATAACAAGCTTGGAAATCATTACATGAACCTGTGGTAATAGACATAATATCAAAAAAGTGTGAAATAAACGTTGGTCACTGAAACAAAGGGAAAGAAAACTTCAGCAGGGATTTAAGGCATTAATTAACAATATTGATGGAGGGTTTGTTGACTTTGTTTTAGGTCACGCACGGTAAAGAAAACAGTTGGATACAGTTCTTCTACGTGTAGAGATCACTTAAGCTGCTGGTAGAAGACGTTGTCGAGCTCATACTAGGGACAAGCTAGATATTTCATACATTTGGTTCCCTTGATAAATTTTGATAGAGAAAGAAAGACCAGATAAATTACAACTCCTGCTCCGATTTCAGTGAATATCCAGTATTTACCAAGTGGGTTAAAAATGTACGACTTAAGCGTTTGGTTTCACTTTTATTCAGTCAAATAGGAGTGCATATTCATGTACGCAAATGGATAAAACCCTCTGAATGAGGCTTATAAAGAGTCTTAAAAGGAATTTATTGAAAACGCCTGTTCCCAATAAATTATGGGGATATTCAAATCAACGAGATGCTCACTAGCGACTGGCCTTATTCAGGTAGGTAGTTACCTGGGTTCCAGTGGGAAGTCGTGACCAGTAGGGTGCAGCCGGTCGGGTGTGAGGATAAATACTCGCCGAAGACATTGGTTAGCGGTCACGCTATGTCGTGAATTGGCAGAAGTTAGAATTCATGAGCCATTGGATTGGGTCCCAGTGGCTTAATGCTTTACGAGCTTACCATGTAACCAGAAGGTCCTGGGTTCGAACCGTGTTGGTGGCTGCGTACTGATGAAGAGTCCCAAACTAGGACGAAACAGCTGTCCAGTAATCCCAGGTTTTCCAATGGTTCACTAACTAATGTCAGCTCATTATGAAATCCTGTAACCAATCAAATCCCTATAACCCAACACTTGGATATTCAAATAGCTCAATTCTTTTTATTATTTTAGTGCTACTGAACGCAGCAGTTATAAAATAAGCTATTGATTATTCGCTTTAAATAGTCGTCATAAGCCTTCTTGACTGAATAAAGTAGTTATAACAGTCACTCAATGCGATTTCTGCAAAAAGAGTAGATTACAATATAGCAGATCATTTGGTTGTAGGCGTTGGTTGATGTAACATTGTTTTATAAGTGCCATTTTCTGCAAATTTCTCAGGTAGATATTCAACTTATTACTAAATCAATTTTTAATTGAGATGTATTAAACACACACAAAAGTAATTTCTGGTGATCAGTTTTTATTATTTTTATTGAATTTACGCTACTCTAATTAATTATTCTGAATACTTTTAGGTAACCCTCACATACCTACTAATATTTCTACAAAATGTGGTCTATATCAGATAAAACTCACTGGTTTATTATACATTATGAGTTCAAAGCCAGAACACTACAACGTTCAGCCACTATCGTTTATTTCAGTAGACAAATCAATTATCAGTAATCGTGTAACAGATCAAACTTACGCGAATACACCAACAAATATCACTGCAAAAATATGGAAACCAAATGAGGCTGAATACAATGCCAACTTTGAAGGACCATGTCCAACAGAGATTAGCGATTTTAATTCACACTATGGAGTGACTGGAGAATTTGATAATATCTTAAGAATAAGAAATTATTGTACAATTCATAAATATTCTACAGTTTTTAAATCAGGTAAACCAAAAATGGATAGTGTCTTGTATTCTTTGTCACTTGTTCAGTACTTATAATTGAATAAAAATCACACCTTATTCATAAATATTCGGTGAAACAGAGAAGACTAAAACAAATTCAATGTAATATATTAAAGTTTATTCATAAAAGCCACATAAAGCATCCAAATTGGATATTAATCAGTGCCTAGATTGGTCAGATAACACATAGTATACATATCAACTTTGTATTAATGTTATGCTCCCTGCTGGGAAGTCATTGTCTTGTGTTTCAATGAGAAATCAAAGAATATTGTGAGATAATTTTAGATGTATTTCTTTTACTTCTTTGTTAACTATTGGCTCCAATAGAATCGTTAATTTTTTCTATTTTAGATACTGAGTAAGTTAGTTATAGCGTGGTAATGCTAACCAGCAAACTAATCGAAGTTAGAATTCACAGCTCATCGGCTGTGAATAGTAAGTGAGCTGGACTCGTAATCTGAAGCTGCTGGTTTCGATTCCTGGTAGGGGCATGGATAAGCACTACTGAGACGTCCAAAACTAGGACGAAACATCCGACCAATGTCCCCTAGTTTCTAATTATTATTCAACTGAGAGAAAAGAACAAGAAGTTCAGCGAAGATTATTAGCATTTGGCGATTTCATTCTCAAAAGCTATACAAAATAGCTTTTATATACATAAGTTCATATGGATGCAATTATTATTTAATTCCACATAATAACGACGGAGATTAAAAGTGATTTTCAACTTGATATGAAAGTTTGAAGGTGTGAATATAGAATACAAGGGGATTACAAACAAAATTACACAAGATTAAAAAATAGTTGCCTTATATCTCAAATAGTTATCTTGGAAACACACTAACTTTGGTAGATTTTTGTTTACTTTGTAAATGACTGGGAACAGTGAGTCAGTTGAGATGCTGTTACAAGTATTGAGGAGGTGTTCAATTATGGCACTATTGATGGTACCAGTGCCTCCGCTTTGCAGCCATACCGTGTAATGTTTTCGAACAAATTATGATAGAACCCGCATGGAACAACCTATGTATCTAGCTCATTAAGAGCAGGTGAATTGATATACACACAGTGAAGTGGTCATATACAGGAGATTTTCCCTCACACTGCTTTGAATTAGTGGGCGGCTAGAGAATAAAACTTGTAGAGTTGTTGTAGGAAAGGTTTTCTTCAGAAAACTACGCATTCTCCACTTGAGGAAATCTGCAGCTAAGTCTTTCCTAAAGTCTAAATTCAAGTATACCGTTTTATTTGATACACAAGTGCATTCTTCTCTTTTTGGCTTTGGTTTCATGTTCTTCTCAACAAAACATGCAGGCTATCGATCTTGAACCAGGATGCTTTTGAGAAGTAAGACTTCCTCTTCTAAGCAGTCACTACTGAAAATTATTCCGATATGGTGGTCCAGTGAGATGATTTGTTTCTGAAGCCCTATGTAGTCTATATTCATACTTTCGAACTTTCATATCAAGTTGAAAATCACCTTTGATCTGCTTCGTTATTATATAGAATTAAATAATAAATGTGTGTGTGTCGGTGGCATAGCGGTTAGGACGCTCGCCGACCATGTATATGGTCCGGGGTTCGATCCCCGGCAGACCCACTACTTTACCTCGCTAAGCCAGTAATAATGCTGGTAAAGAGGAAAGGTCGGGCATGAGGCTAGCAACCCCATCCTGTAAAATAATTACCACTGCTACAGAAACTCCAAGCCTCTAGCTTGAAGCCCTGTGCTCCTCAGGCAAAGTGAAGGAAAAAATAATAATAGTTTTGTCTATGTAAACTTATGTATATAAATGCTATTTTAGAGTTTTTGAGAATGAAATCAGCGAATAGATATCTTTGCTCAAACGTGCAGATAGGTACTTTCCACCACTTAACTAATGTTGATGAATGACAAAATCAGCATTTAAGTTAGTTAGTCAGTTATTGAGTTGATTAGACCACTCTAGAATTTCGGGTCTTCTGAATTCAATAACAGTTGCAGATGATTAATTTTACTTGATGTTTTCTAAAGACTATATAACAAACAACAAGTCATGTCTATTGTTAAAATTTCGATTTTCCTTGACATTACTGTCATAAAAGTTGAAACAAGTATAAAGCGGTTAATTCTATATAAGAAAAAGTAAACTCCTTCCTTACCACTTCACTGAACTTTTGATGCTAAGTTGTTGTAAAAAAAGAGGTAGACTGCTTAGTTTCTGTTGATATCTGGTACAAGTTCCTCAACAAGTGTATCAGAAAATAGTATTACTTATGAATACTAAGTGAGGTAGCAGATTAGTTCTTCGTAAGCACAATCAGAAAGTACCACGCGAGATATTTGACGATAATCAAATTAAATACTTGTGTGCACTAATGAATTCAACTCAGGGAGTATTAAAATCAAATACTGCGTTTAAAGACTTTTTCTTGAATTCAGTAAAATTCTAGCTCACTTGGAATTTAACCTATTTGGTAGGACATTTATGTCTGTCCCCTAAAGACGGCATGTTTCAAATACACTTTTATTTAATCTTTGTACTGTTGTGTTCCCTGAAGTTGGCTTTGAAGGATAACGAAAGCTTCTTAGTTAAGTCATACAATCCATAGAATACAACAACATCAAAAATGATACACCTGAGGTACAAATCTTCTTTGTTATATCAATATTTTTATTCCTTGCAAAAGGAAATTTATTCAATAATGGTCTTCTTGGGAGGGCTGAAAAAAATTCTTTACTTTCTTTAATTATACATCTATATGATTTGTTTTTCAATGTTACATAAGGAATTGTTAGTTTCTAATTAAATAGATGAACTCTGGTCAATAATTGACCTAATATTTCTGCAAAAATAGCTAACAAATAATTGCTTAGGCGGCTTCGTTTCAACTACAGGAAACACGGATGAGGAAGTCACAGCCAGGCAGGATCAGGTTAGTGAAAACAAGACAAAACATCATTACTCTGAAATCAGCGTGGAAGTCTGCTACGCTCGGCGCAAAATAGACGATATAGATTATTATTTATTATTATTGTTTCCTTTAATTCCTAGAGGAACATAGGGCTTCAACCGCACGCCTCCACTGCCTTTTGTTTTCTGCCAACTTTTTCATCCCGCTCCAAGTCCGCCCACACGCTTTCATCTCCTCCCCACATGACATCCTCCAAGTCACCCCATCTCGCACTGACGACCAACTCGCCGATTCCTACTCGGTCGGGTTCCACTCGATGGCTTGTCTAGTAATGTCACTTGATGGTTTCCTCAGAGTATGGCCAGCCAATCCATCTCCATTTCTTCCTGCCTATTTGTTTCACAATCGGTTCCTTGTTGGTTAGCTCATTTCCAGAGATCCCTGTTGCTGATCTTTTCTGGCCGGACATCTGATCTTGAGTAGTATTGAGTGAAGACAACTGTTGATGAAGGCCTGAAGTTTGTTTGAGATGCTCCTTATGACGCGCAGTGCAAGTCTCTGATCCGTATGGTGAGTAGCACTGACTTCACATTGGAGTTGAGAATCCGGATCTTATTTTTGATGCTGAGTGCTGTCGACCTCCACACAAACTTGAGAGTAATGAAAGCTTGTCTTGCTTTTCCGATTCTGGCTTTGATATCCTCGTCAGTTCTGCCTGTAGTTGAAACGATGCTTCCCAGGTCGGTAGATAGGTGAAGGAGGTTGTTTCTTTCAGGTTCAGTATTAATGTCAGATTAGTTCTTTTGTATGGTTTAGAGAAATGGTGCATGCGTCACCAAAATCATTTACAACAGGCCCCTATAGACTATCTTTACTCGATACTGGAGATCAGATGGTCAACCAGAAAGGATGAGTAACAAGTTACTCTGATAACAAATGAATGAATAACTTATCACCCAACAAAAATGCAGGAAGAAATGGAGATTAACTGGAAATGCTCTGAGGAGACCGTTAAGTACCATAATGCGACAACCACTCGAATGGGGCCTGCAAGGGAAACGACCATTAAGGCACTCGAGGATGACATGGGGGAGACAGTGTGAAGAGTAAATGAAAGCTTATGAACGGTCGTGGTGCCAGCTAAAAGGAAATGTAAACAACAGGGTGAAACTGAGATGAAGCCATTTGTTCCACTAGGAATTCAAAGGAATAATAACAATCAATAATAAATTGACTGCCGACATAAGTATAGGTGTCTTTTATCTCATCAGTTGCTTTAATACTATTCAATAACTAAGTCATACGGATATGGAACAAGAAGAAGAACTGCATCAGTCTAATAATCTGGTGAGAGCTGCCCGCTAACCAAAATTGGTAGACAGCAATTTACGTCAATGTGTTACGTCCCAAATCTTGGTGATGAGATAAAACAAGAACAAGGACTAACCTTGAGAAATTCAATAACCAATCACAGCAGACTCAGCATGAGTGGACAGGATTCGCAGATATATTATCGAACTGTGTAAGAAACGGCAACAAAGAGATGACAGAATAACCTTCAGCAGGAAAACAACCAATCAGAAGACGTTGTTTCTCTGCTAACAATAACGTGTAATAATGTAGGAAAAAATATATAAATATCTCTTGATTTCCTCAATAGACTTTGTGTTGCCTGGCCCTTGTCTTCTGTCGTTACAAAAAAAGTTTTATTGTCATATGAGAATAAATAAAACCGATCAATCAATTAACAACCTCTGAATCCCTAGCTCTTTTGAATATGTTCGTGATGCAGAAGAAATGCAGTTGACTTACACCACGTTTATCTAGACGTAGCGCTAACCACGTTACCAAATCCTTTTTGTAGCACATTAAAAGTACTTTTTAATAACTTCCATTAACGTTAAAAACAGACCTATTGGTAAAGTGAATACGAGGAATGAAGAATAAAATCTTCCTGGCCATTACTTTGAATGTATCAGTTCTTATATCGTAAATAATTCTTCTGAGTACATTTGATTATTGATATTATTTTTGGATTCTTAAGTATATAAGTATTAAGTTACTTTTTAAAAATAATTAACTTTCTTTTAATTCTAGATCATCAGTGCATTGCTTCTTCAGTTTAAATGGAATTTCAACCGCATCGGTGTCTTACCTTTTGATCATAACATACCTTAAAACTACGCATCAGTACTATTGTATGGTAAGTAATGTTATATACATGATACGTGTGCTAAGGTTATTGTCACGATATAGATTTACGATTGATAGACCTTCGGATTCTATGAGATTTGTAATAGTAGTGATAACAACTTGATTATGAAAAATGCGTTTATACATAATACAGGATTTTCAGCTAGTTCCATTGTTAGGTATTTACGCCTTGCGTAGAATCTTCAAATAATACAATAATTTTCAAGAACTAGATTGTAGGGATTGTATTGGTTTCAGGTTGGCCCATGGATTGATATCAGTTAGAGAACCATTGAAAGCCAGTAGGAAGTACTGGACAGCCTTCTGTTTCATCAGACTAGTTTGGGACTCATCGGCAGTACGCACCCACTAGGTTTCGAGCCTATCACCTTCCAGTTACAAGGCAAGCCCGTAAACCAATGAGGCACTGGACCAGATTCAAAGGCCAGCCCATGAATTCTAACCTCCACCACCAACTAATTTCATCGGAGAGAAATCCATGCTTACTCCCACCTGGATAGATCCCATTAGTCACGACTTCTCATTAGAACTCCAGGAAACTTCTTCCTGTAGCCAGTCACTAGCGAGCATCAGACTAATTTTCACGATCTGGTAGAAGTTAGAATTCACGGGTTGGCCATTGAATCGGATCCCAGGGGTCGAATGTTATACGAGATTGCCTTGTAAGCAGAAGATCCTGGATTCGAACTCCAGTGAGTGCGTACTGCTGATGAATCATAAAATAGTCTGATGAAACAGCTGGCTGGTTTTCAATGGTTCTGTAACTGATATCAATCCATGGTGTAACCTGAAATATAATAATCGATAATATATTATCTGAAGAAATATGGTTCTTTCGAAGCATGCTCAATGCTATTCCATAATATTCTTCCTCCACTTCCTTCAGAAAATTCCGAGAGGTAGGTAGAAACTTATTTGAAGCTGTGGGTGAGTATAGATTTGTACCTATTGTAGTAATCAAAAGATTAAGCAAAATTGAAAACAGAATAGAAACGATACATCTTTATTGGATAGAAAATTTAGGTAGCACAGTAATTTAATCAGGCTGTCACTTTTCTTTATTTACTACAACATAATACATAAAAAAACTTTGCACACCATTAGCTTTCTTGGAAGATGAATTTTTACAGCCTCATGAATTTTAAACCTTTCAAACATCATAATATTGTGAAATATGACTATTTATATTGACACCCCATAACTAATCTCTTATTCTACGTTAAAAATGTATCTGCTGCATAACTGGCCTTTATTGTAACGACAACAAATATATTTTATAACTGTATGAACGTGAAGAGAAATTATTGAAAAGAATATTCTTCGTTCAGATTGACTTTTAAAACATCATAATGCCTACTTACCTAACTTAATTCTTGATTGCATCGAGGATTTCATCATGAGCTGACATCAGTTACAGAACCACTGGAAAACCTGGGAGTACTGGACAGTTGCTGTTTCGTCCCAGTTTGGGACTCTTCATCAGTACGCACCCATCGCCATGGTTCGAACCCAGGACCTTCTAGTTACAAGGTGAGCTAGCTCGTAGACCGTTGAGCCACTGGGACCCGATCCAATGGTTCCTGAATTCTAACTTCTGCCAATTCACGACCATTTCGCAATATCTTCTTCGATGAGTTACTGCCTCATCTTCAACCTGCTGTACCCTACTGGTCACGGCTTCCCACTAGTACCCCAGGTTAACTGCTTGAATAAGGCCAGTCGCTAGTGAGCATCAGATTAATTTTCAAGTATTGGTTTTTTAGGGATTTTGTTCGATGTCAGCCCATGATGAAACCCTCCATGCAATCAAACAAAATCCCTACAAAACCAACACTTGAAAATTAATTATTGATATTTTTTGACTAGTTAATAATTGCTTTAATATTATGCAGAGATTTTGATGCATTAAGGGTTGAGGTGTATTCTGCAGTCTTCATATGCTCTTCTAATCTCTTTCAACCTAAAAGGAAATCATTGTAGACTTCACTGTAAGGCTTAATTCTTCTCAAATAATGACGGTTCAGTAGTAATGAACATGTCCACTTAATTTCATTGCAGTCTATACTAAAAGTATATTTTATATGAAATTAATGTTAAATACACAACAATTTAATAGATCACTCAGTATTATTATTTTTTAATTAAATAACCAATAGATAATTCAATCTACTACAAAAGATCAACTGAAAACTTATACAATATTTATGTATCATTCACCTCAATGTCAATATGAAACTACACCATTTGAAAATATCAAACCGGATGAAACAAAAGCTTTTGCAAAACTTTTATTAAAACCAAGTGAGTTTATTATATGCATAAGTGTAACTAGTTAATCCAGTTGGTAAGGATTGAATATGAGACAAAAAAGCTAAGTCACTGTACCGTTAGGCGTTGGTGGCACAGAGGTAGAATGCTCTCCAACCACGCCTCATGTGATTCGGATTTCGATCCCTAGCGACGGACGCACTCCTTTACCTCGATAAACCAGTAATAAGATTGTTTAATAGAAAAGGTTGGGTATAAGGCTAGCAATCATATCCCGTAAAAATAAATACCACTGCTACCGAAACTTCAAAGCTCTAGCTTGAAGCCCTATGATGCGCTGCGAATAAAAAATATAGAAAAAACTCTACCGGTGAGGCTAAGATAGTTGATCTATAGCTCACTATGCTACCGACTTAGAAGCGTATAATTTGATTACAGGATTTCATCATGAGCTGACATTAGTTAGAGTACCACTGGAAAACCTGGGAGTACTGGACAGCTGTTTCGTCCTAGTTTGGGACTCTTCAGCTGTACGAACCCACCGGGATTCGAATCCAGGAATTCTCCTACAACTCAGGTATTCTTACCTTCATTCATTACCTATTACATATGTAATCAGTCTGTTAATCTAGGCCAGTGCGACCCAGGTAGTCTTCCCAACTAGAAAGTGGTTATCGTTTTTAACCTACAGTTCAGTGCAACGATTAAAAGTGCAATGAGATTTTGTATTGGAAGGATTATTTGTTAAGATTATTCAGTTGTTTAAAATCAAAGTGGAGACTGAAAGGGTGAGATAATTTAAATAAAAAGCGGTCCAAAGCTGCCGACAATTTGAAATATAAAAACGAATTTGACTACACCACAACTTCAGTAATTTTTCATACATTTGGTTCCCATGGTAAATTTCCATTTAAAAAGTCGGACAAAATTTTCAGTATTAAATGATATTCTATTTCACAGATTTTCACCAACTGCAGACTACCTGAAATTACAATGCTTATATAGATGATACTAATACACTTTAATGTATAAATGGTAGTAGAGAAGAAATACCGTAAAACTGACGCATCCAAAATGTTAGCATTACAATTTTTAGTTTAAGTTTTCATCATCAATTTATACCCTTTCAAATTAGTAAAGTGGTTGAAGGAGTGAGACAAAAAACAGAAAAAATTAACAGAGGTGTTAGTTTGTTGGTTCTCGTAAAAACTCAAAAAACAAAAACGGTTACAGTATATAAGATTGAGATTTGTTCAGTGAGTTGAGATCAATGAATTAGATGACTAATTAATGTGATCAAAATCAAAATTCAGTTACCAAGGTAGGGAGAGGTTAATCACACTCTCTTTTTGTATGCATAAGTCTGATTCGAATCGTTTGGTTGCGATCGCTTCGGCAAATTGTAGTAAATTCGCTATCTTTTGTGTGTTTAATATTTTGACCTCTGAGTTTTTTCTAAACTACTTATCTTCGCAAGGTCAACCATTCTTTCCTTAGCTAAATTCTTATGTTCCAACAATCTGACTACCCCGACCTACTAATTTGACCTATGTAGTTGACCTCACCGCCGTTGCAAGGCATTTGGTAAATTAAATTATTTTGTCTAATTGGTTCGACTGAGTCCTTTAGCCTACAGAGCTTGTCTTACCTGAGTGAGTTTGTAGGTTTAAATGCCAGTCTAATTCCTGCTTTACTAAGAATCTTACGTAGGATAAATTGATGATGAAAACTCAAACTAAAAACTGTAATGCTAACATTTTGGATGCGTCACTTTTGTAGTATCTTCTGATGTAGCCACTTGTGTTAAGTACGCCGATGACCTCTCTGTTTCTATGCCTGTCAACTCTCAGTCAGATTGTTCCAAATTAAATAACTTTCTGTAGGAAATTAGTCAGTGGTCCTCTTCAAACGGTCTTAAGCTTAATCCGTCTAAATGTCAGGTTATCAATTTCACTTTCAGACGTAAACGTGACCTACAGCAACTAGTTAGCTCACATGGCCCCACTATCATTGACGGCAGAGAGGTTGAAAATACATCTAATGTCAAGTACCTTAGGCTGAGTTTTTCCACCGATCTTTCCTGGTCCTCCCACATCCTGCTAGTTACTAGAAAGATGTTTCGCTTAACGTTCTACATTAGGAAATTTAAGCAGTCTGGCATAAAACACTCTTTGCTTTCTCAGTTTGTAAATTCTTGTATTCTACTCATCCCCCTTTACTGCTCCATTATTCTTTCCTGGACTACTTAAGAAAGACTTTTCTTTGCTGAAAAGGGCACTAAAAGCCGTTAGTAGGGCAAATGGGATATCGTTAAACCAACTGGTTAACACTATTGTGGATAAACATATAATGTCATGTAAGAAACTAGCGAATACAATATTGTCAGACCCCGAGAATCCTCTCTATACGCAGCTGTCTCCTTGCATTTCATCTGGAAGAACTAGAAGCAGCTATAGGAGGCTGGCTATATGCTAGGACTACCAAATACAAAAACTCCACAATACCATATCTGGTACAGCTGTTATGTGATGAGAAATCCGTTAGGTATGACACGATCAACTTACTGCGGCACTCTAACAAATAGTCCCATTAATTTTTGTTTTCCTTCCCTCGTTACTATTACATTGTTGTTCTCATCTTCTATCACACATCAACTTTATATTTCGTATCCTGTGGTGCATTGTTTGAAATGTAAACGCTACGCTGTTTCTTTTTCTTATTTATCTTTCATATATTTGGCGTTGGTTTTTTTCATTTATTTATTTATTTTTTTGATGTTAAAAATCTTATAAAATTTATGAGGTAATTAGATGCAATATATTGTAATGCACGCTGAAAATTCCATACCTCTACCACAAATACTGTTTGGAATAAAGCTGTTATTATTATTTAAACATTAAAGTGTGTTATTATCATCTATATAAGTATTGTAATTTCGGGTAGTCTGCAGTTGATAAGATCCTGTGAAATATAATGATATCACTTTATACTGTAAATTTTATCTTCCTTTCTTTATCGAATCACTTATTTCTATTATTTATTTTGGGTGTTTATTACTGATTTTTGTTAAGTACTTTGAAAGATGGCATAAATAACCCTCTGATAATAAGAATAGGTCAAGCATGTAGACGACATGAGTCGTAGTCACGGCAATAAAGTAATACCAGAATAAAAATCACGTGAAGGCTTAGTTAACGTCCATTCTAGGTAAGTGTCTGTTTTTCACCTCACGATAACTGCATATCATGAATTTGTAAAATAAGAATCGATTTCTGTTCAGCATTATTTTCACTAGAATTATAACGTATAGTGTATATTTTTTTAATTGAATTTTAGATTTTTCCGTCGATTGATTGAACCGAAGTGCTCGGTCTCAGGTTGACAAGTCGGCTTCTTGTGCAGATGCTTCGACGATGTTGGGCATTTAATTAGAATCTAATTGGTGGATGGTGACTAGCAGTGGAATCCAGGATAACGCGCATTTCGTCCTATTTGGGACTCGTCAGCTGGATGCACCTACATTTCCCAGTGAGTGATGATGTTCCCACCGAAGCTCGAACCCAGTGCCCATAGTTTCAAACGCCAAAGTGTTATCCACTAGACTATTTGGACCACGAGAGCCACCTATTATGCAACGGGTCACATTAAGTATTTAATTGAATTTTTAGATTTTCCGTCGATTGATTGGACAGAAGTGCTCGGTCTCATGTTGACATGTCGAGCCTCAGTGAGAACATCATCACTCACTGGGAAATGCAGGTACATCTAGCTGACGAGTCCCAAATAGGACGAAATGCGCATCCTGGTGGATTCCACTGCTAGTCACCATCCACCAATTAAATTATAGTGTATATTGTTAAGAAGCACAGTGTTTAGTAACCAATATTAATCAACCTAATGTAAGACTTTATTTTGAATATTTATTTATTTGAATATTTCAGGCAATGAACGTGACAAAAGTGATTATAAAAAGGCTAAATTCACTCCTTATCATATGGATAGCTTACCATCACTCACTTCATCAAATTTGTCAACTGTAAAACAGCATACAAATAGATCTCGGCTTAAAGCTTTAAGATTTCTATCAAAACCAATTCCAAAGAAAACTCGCAGCTTTTATGTAATAAACATGTCAGCACCTTCAGTGTGTTGTATACGTCATCAGAGACTACTTTTACAGATATGTACATTACTATTATTACTATTGCAAATTTGTAAATTTGTGTAAATTATTTATGCCTCTATTAGATATCATGAAATTCCTCTTTTTCTGTATGTTATTTTATTATTTGTTATTATTCTCTTGGGTTCCCAGTGAAACACAGGAAGGACTTCAGCGGTACACCTTCATTTCACTCTGTATTCTGTAGTCTTTCTTGGCTTATTAATTGATTACTGATAAGCCTTTATTTCCTCCCACACACTGTCTCCTTCATCCAACTCGTCGTTTCCCATTCGGCTTCCACTCAACGTCCCGGCCATGTCATTCACCTCAATGTACGTCCAATCGATCTCCCTTATCTTCTGCATTTTTATTGGTTGATTCACTGCTAGAGTTCTTTGTTGCTAATCATTTCTAAAAAGGCCTTCCGATCCTCTCAGTCTGGAGGGAATGTGGTTGTTGATGAAAGTTTACGGTAGCCTATTGCACATGAGCCGAGGTTCGATCCCCTGTCGACGCACACCTGATGTCTATGGTCGGCCTGCAAAATTTGGGCTACCGATATCCATGCTGAAAGTTCCATACTTGTACCAAAAATACAGTGTATATATATATATATATATATAAGTAGCACACACAAATGTTTTAATTTAATACGAATATGAAATAGAAATCTTCAACTCTAAAAGCCACACCCTTACTCTTATCTTACTCCATGGTGTTCGGAAAGGAGTTAATACACAGTCAGATCAAGTACAAAGAATACAACTACACACTGTCTAATGTATAACAAGTTAACGCCTTCACATTTCAGTTTACGAAAGATTTCAAATAGGATCTTTGAATATCCAGAATGGAGGTGAACATAGAAAAGCATACTTACCAACTAAAACTGTAGAAATTTAAACCACGTGTGTTCGATGTTCCTTCTAGACAAGTGGTCGTTAACAACTATTTTACTTTGATTAACAGATGAATTTGTATACCTTACGATTCAGGTTTTCTAAGTATCTGTCAGGTGGTCTTCAAAACTTTGAAGGAACAGGAATATATTACATCTTTGATCAGAAGGCAACTACAGCTACAAACTAGACATCGGTTAACAGCATATCTGAAGGAATGACGAAGTAAAGACTAAGAAGCATAGGTACTTATTATAGCATGTGCGACCTCAATCTGTACATTCCCTGTCTGTAGACAAAAGGAGGATTTAGAATGAAAACCATTAAAACACCTAGAAACACAAATATCAAGATGGAGTTATTACACCCAGTGATTTAGATTTGAGGATAATAAGTTCAGAGTAGACTGATGGTGGCACTTTTGGAATAATAACACAATCAGCTGAAATGACTATCACTATCTGCATTTGGGCTTGCATAACAGGCACTAAGCTTGCATCAAATTTAAACATGAAGAGAGAGTCAATATCTGGGATATTTTGTATCAAACCAAATCCATTGGTAAACACCAGTAGATCATTAGATAGTTGGAGGCGATCGGCACGAAGCCTAGGACCTAGGTTTCATGCTAGTTGGCACTCATCAGCGAAACGTATCTGCAACCCTGAAGGAACTCATGTCCCTTCTGGGATTCGAACCCACGTCACCAAGTGATGCAGTCAAAGACGTCACCACTGAGCTATTCGGGCTAGCGATTGACTTCCTGTATGACTGTAGTGGGTATTTTGATTGGACACTAGTAACTAGTGTGGCGTGTCTAGTCTTTTCTTTGGTGCAGACCAGCAGATCATCTAAGCAGCAGTTACAAGAAGAGAAGTTTACTAGGCAGATTGTAGACCCAGAGTACTTTGAACCACCAGGCATGCTACGAGGTTGAAAGTCTATTTCTACCCAGCCACTTCGAAAAACCATGACCTCAAGACTCACTCTTGAGAATTGATGAGACGCTTAGTAGAATATAATTATCCTGCCAGTCAATCATTATTATTACTCGATTCGACTCAAATGAAGCTTAATTTATACTTTGGAAGTAGAATCTAAAATATTGATTATCACCGAAAAATCATTTGAGAACAGAGAATTCGTGTGAATCATTGAACAAACGTATTCGTATTCCACCATGACAGAAGACTTTAACTATAAAAAATAATCTGTTAGAACGCTACAATTGTAACAACAGAAGACAAGAGACAAGCACCAGATCGTTTATTTAGGAAATCAACACATTTTTATAGATTTTCATGTGCTATATTGTGGACTAGTTAAGCAAACAAACATAGTCTTCTGATTGGTTGTTTCTCACAGAAAGTTAACCTTGCATCTCTTTGTGTCTGTTTCTTGAATGTCAGATCATCTATATGCTAACTGTGTCCGCCTAAGCAAAGTCTGCTGTGGTTGGTTGTTGAATCAGTCTTTCACGGAGGATTTCATCATGAGCTGACATCAGTTACACAACCACTGGAAAACCTGGGAGTACTGGACAGTTGCTGTTTCGTCCTAGTCTGGGACTCTTCATCAGTGCGCACCCATCGCCATGGTTCGAACTCAGGACCTTCTAGTTACAAGGTTAGTTAGCTCGTAGACCATTGAGCCACTGGGACCCGATCCAATGGTTCTTGAATTCTAACTTCTGCCAATCCACGACCAATATTGACGTAAATTACTGTCTACCAATTTGGCTAGCAGCCAGCTCTCACCACACAATTACAACCAAAACTTTAAGGCCAGCTAACAGTATTCAAAACTGTTTTGGTTGTAATAGTGTGGTGAGAGCTGGCTGCTAGCCAAATCGGTAGACAATAATTTACGTCAATATTGGTCGTGAGAAAATATGAACAAAGACTGATTCAACAACCAACCACAGCAGACTTTGCGTAAGCGGAGTATTCCAACAAGTGTTTAGAGTTTTCCATGCCTGTTTCATGCACTGCTTGATGTAAGTTCATCATGTACATCTTTTTGAAAAACTTTCGTAAGTGAGGTATTTGATGTTTGAATGTTCTAACTCAATAGTCATCCGTAGACAAATAAGCTGTATACACGTACTGAGTTTATGAAATTCGCTTATAGCGTCAATCAGTCACAAACAATTATCTCATCAAAATGGCGACTCAGTCTTCAAAAGTTTGTGGATTCTATAGGTCACTTTAAAAGAAACACGTCAGTATATATTTAGATTATTTCGTTAAGATGTAGTGGCAACAGCCATATGTTTTCTTCTATATTGAAGACGCATATATACATACCCATCTACTTGCCTAAATACTTTCCAATTCGCTCAATTTATTAAACAGCCACGTGACGATACACCCAAGGTGGGCACTGTCAGTAGTGAATGTGTGCGATTTCCAACCAAGTCTATCTTAGACGATCAATTTACAGCCCTTTTATGTAGCCTTCAACAGTGTAACACTGCAGATATCATAATACGACTGCTCAAAATCCTAGAACAAGATCCAAAGTTATCCTCAAACTACATTGTTGGTGACTTGCGTAGAACAGTAAACAAGTCTAGCTCAATCGGTAGTCCTGAAGGGCTCTGACAGTAGACTAAAAAATCCCCACTGATCCTATTGGTTCTCATACAGATACTGATTTGAAGAATTCTAGTCCCCCATTGTAGAGTAACTCACAGAAGACTCCTCTTACACCATGCTGGAGCACTTTCAACTACGACATTTCACAAAATGCCAATCACACAAACGCCATTGCTCAAGGTCATAATGACGAAGACTGACAGATACACAGAAGTTTATTTAAATTCAGCGTGAAATCTGAAACTACGGCCAGTCTCAAACCCGTTGGAAAGTCTATGAATCTACTAACAACCAGGCAAAAGCGAATAAATCAATATTCAATGAAATAGACATTATGCACGACTGATGAAATCATCATCATATTGTAGTGTAAACCATCTGGTCTCTGTTGATGCTGTCTACCCACTCTCAGATAATATGAGGCTCACACCAATTTGTAGCATCACCCAAGGCGACTTACATCTTTTGGGATTTGACCGCCCCTACTTAGTTGCTGTTCTACATAGATCTATCGGTAATATGACAAATAACGTTTCAAAACACTTCTACGTCCCCCTAAACCATTCGTAGCAGCAGACAGAGGATGGTTTCAAATTCCTATAGACTTTTGCGGTCCCACAAGTAGTGTTTCCCACTTCAGGGTGGTACATGCCATTACGAAATCGTCAGGGAAATTTGTCCGACCAACAACATAGACTATAGCCGAATATTCGCCCATCATGTTCTGTTTTAAAAAGTATTTATGTATAATAACTCGAAGTTCACTGCACAGAAGTTTCAGGTGTATTACTGTCGACATCCTATCATGCAGATGTTCTCGCCTATATATCACCTACAATCAAGTGACAAAAGTGAAAGATTTGTCGACATTTTGAGGATACCACTACTTATATTTGACGTCTTGTATATCTCAAAACTCCAAATACGTCAGTGCTAAACTAACAATCGGTGGCCGAAGTACTTTGCGAACCCAAAATAAAGACTAGGTGAGAGAACTTACCTGTCACCCAGGATAAAGAGATGATCCGGGGTTGATACTGTTATCTATGCCCACGATTCAAGGTAGTTGTATTCTCTGAGCTGAACTAAACCATCCAGCCTATAGAACACAACTACACTAACATCATCCATCTGAGCCAAAATTATCCCCATTATATGCCCATGATTATGGACAAAGTTATGAAGCTTGGAATGAAGGTCTCATCTCAGCTCAACGACACTCAAACATCATCGTCAAATCAAAGCTGACTCTCCCATTGAATATACTACTGGATACATTTTGTCTGCGCCTGGATAAGTTAGGAAAAGTAGAAGACAAATCACAACAACGTACAGAGTCAGTAGCTTCTCAGAGAACTGAAGCAAGACTTCCTATAAAGAGACGGTGCGAATGATGAATTTAGCGAATGTTACAGCTCCAAGGTCGAGCAAGAATACCACTACACTGACCATTGGTATTCTACAGTCCATGATAGTCGGTGAATTACAATTAAAACCGTACAAATAGTAACCATTTATTAGTCAGATAAACGACCGATCTGAATCCACTATCTTTTCTTGATGCCCACTACTAAGAATGTGTCGTCGCCTGATTACTTCCAGTGATAATTTTGTGACTATTATTTTAGTTATACTATAATCTCCTATTTTTCTATTGGAATACACCTTCTCATATTCTTATATGATCCTTATAATTTATTACTTGGAGCACATTAAATCTCCTCGGAAATCCTAAAATTTCATGAGATATCTGTAGCTCTACTTTGTAAATTACAAATGTTTTCGAATTCTTCGTTCAGTGGTTGATCAGAACAAATAACTCTAGCCTAGCCTAGCCTAGCACGATGAATAATCCATACATTGGACCAGATTTCGTGTGCATTGTAGAGGGATGATGAAACTCAGCGAGTGGGTACATTACCCAGATGATGTAGGTTTCCGATATAAGCTTCTACATGTTGTTCCGTCTGCTCGTCTTGTCATTAGAACAGATAAAGTTGTAATGACAGAAGACAAGGGCCAGGCCACAAATCGTTTATTGAGAAAATCAAGAGATATTTATAGATTTTCATGTAAATTAATATTCATTATTTTAGCAGAGAAATAAAGTCTTTTGATTGGTTCGTCTTGTTGAGGGTTATTCTGTACTACTTATGACCACTGCCTATATAGTTATTTATATATCCGCGAATCGTTTTTGCACACGATAACTCTGCTGTGATTGGTTGTTGAGTTCCTCAAGGTTAGGCTTTGTTTTTTCTCATGACTCCTATTCGGGACGTAAACATAGACGTAAATTGTTGTTGACAATTTTGGCTTGCAGACAGCTCTCACCACAGAGTCATTGTGTTTATCTTCTGTAGAAAAGTTTATGACTACTGTTTGCATTTTGTTAAATATCTCTTTATAACAACACATTTAAGCGAACAATACTGTTTTCAATTAGATCTCATCAGGTTTAACTCTAATATATATAAGTTTACAAATAAAAATTCAAATATAAACCAATCATGGTGTTTTGTCTATAGGATAATACGATGGTGAATATAAATTGTGCAATTAGTCATAATAGTGGTAATGATAATATTAATAATAGTAATAATAATAATAATGGTCTTATCAATAATAAGGATGAAAAAATGAGGCAATCTGTGATAACACGAATAATGAAAAACAGTATGGTTAAACAAACAATTGTTCAGGTGGAAGTAGTCGATAAATGCTAGTAAAAACAAATGGACCGATTATGTAATGTTAGATTGTAAGGGAAGGAAATGAAACACATTTATAATGAAGATAAGATTAAGGGATGATAAGAAAGGGGTTGGAAATATAAATAAAGGGTGGTGTAGAAGTCTTTCGTTGGTTATGCCTTATTAGGCCACGGGAGGGATAATGTCTGTACGAACTTCTTTTGAATGCATAGTTTAGGTTTAATAGTTCGAATGCCTATCGCCTCAGCTGTGTGCAGTAGACGAATACGAAGTCTATTAGAAAGCTTCGGTGGGATACGATGAATTACTTTGAAGGCTTTCGTTTTATCGACTACATGACCACTATCAATTAGATGTGACAGAATTGAGCTACGGATTGTTTTTGTCTGTCCTTTGCCAAACCACGATGGGAGATGTTCACTGACATGTTGGCTAGGCTGTCTAGTAGTACGCCCAATATAACTGTCACCACAGGTGCAGTCGAAATGATAAATGCACACAGATGTGGCAAAACTATCAAGCTTATCCTTCGTTTGCGTCCCAATCATTCGTCGGCTAGAGAATGACAAACATAGGTGTGCTGCGTAAAATGTTCTACGTATACTCCTTGAAAGTCTTTGGAATAGAATCTCACTAGTTAAGTCACCATTAAATTGTAACTTAATAGAGGTTTCTTATGTGCAGTCAGAGTTACAGGTTTCTTCTCTGATGGTTTCATATGTTTCCTTATGAAGCTACTCGGATAACCCATCTCCGTCAAGGAATCGTGAGTATATTGAAATTCCTTCTGTAAGAGGTCCTCCGTACATATCTTCCTTGCTCTGCTCGCGAGACATTTTACAAGATTCCTTTTATATTTAATGGGCACGTAACTAAGGAAGTGTGTGTATTGCCCTGTGAATGTGCTTTTTCTGTACACACTTCTCCCAAGTGACCCATCTTCTCCCCTACTTAGCAAGACATCCAGGAAATGTAGTTTATTCTCCTGCTCCTCTTCATAAGTAAAGGTAAGCGAAGGGTGGATGTTGTTGAATTTAAGTAACAATTCGTCTATGTTTACCTTCTCATCAGCTAAGATAAATGTATCACCGACATATCGGTAATGCATATCCAACTCCTTGATGGTATCCTTCAATTTCCCGTTTTCAAGTTTTGCGAGAAAGAAGTCAGCTAATATTGGGGCTAATGGTGAACCCATAGCTATTCCATCTATCTCTTTAACATACTGATCAACTGCAAAATAGCTGAGGCAACGTTTACAGCTGTTACACAAGAAAATCGTGAGTTTTTTTTGAGTTTGGGTTGGTGGAAAGAATTAGAGAATCAAAGGTGAAAGTTGAGTACATGATGCCTCTGAATATGTCTTCTCTATTCACCAGCGTGCCTGTCTTTGGTGGAAACAGTAAATTATTTATGTAACGTAGTGCTACATGAAAGTATCGATATTGGTATTTCTGTCTTCTCTAGAGGAAATTCTTTTAAGATGTACAGTGGTTGTAAATAAAGAGATGCAGAGATAATCGGATAGAGTTGTATTAGGAATACCACTATATCCAATTCCAGTAAAAAAAAATTCCTGACGAAACTAGAGAATCACCATCCCATATCAAGGATGCAATAATTAATGATCTGTATTTTTCTATTAATGTTATGTTGATGATTCATTTATAATCTTAAGGAACAATACTGAGATAAGGTGAGCATTGGAGAAATTAAAATAAGAAACAAACAGTCATAAGCTTTAAAAAAGGGAGATGAACACAATGACTTTATCTCGTTTTTCGATGTTCTAATGACGAGACGAGCAGACGGAACAACATGTAGAGGCTTATATCGGAAACCTACATCATCTGGGTAATGTACCCACTCGCTGAGTTTCATCATCCCTCTACAATGCACACGAAATCTGGTCCAATGTATGGATTATTCATCGTGCTAGGCTAGGCTAGGCTAGAGTTATTTGTTCTGATCAACCACTGAACGAAGAATTCGAAAACATTTGTAATTTACAAAGTAGAGCTACAGATATCTCATGAAATTTTTGAATAAACATATAAATTTAGCAAATGAGAAGTCTAGAGTCCTTAGAAATTATGTTGCTATGACCACGATAGACAGGAGATGTTAATGGGAAATCTGAGAAGGACCTAGGAAATTGTTGTACGTTCATTATAGCAAACAAGTATCGAGTGAATATTAAATGATCATAATAGTAAATACACGATATAAAGATTATCATTATCATCATCGGTACATAAAATTCCAAGTGTTTTATCACACGACAAAAGAATTTTTTTCCTTCAAGTTTCCCAGTGGAACATAGGGCTTCACGATAGTGGCTTTAAGTTTCTGTAGCAGTATTTATTTTTACAGGATGAGGTTACTAGCCTCATGCCCAACCTTTCCTCTTTACCAGAATTATTTCTAACTTAGCGAGGTAAAGGAGTTCGTCGGTGGCCGGGAATTGAACCCCGGACCATGTGCATGATCGGTGAGCGTCCTAACCGCTATGTCACAGACGCACTGACAAAAGAATGAGTAGTAGTAACAATTGATTTTTATTTTATTCTTTTAAAAAGGTGTTTCTCGTACACAACAATTATCGAAAAAAAGAAGCCCCCAAAAGAGACGATAGAAAAAGGGAAAAAAACCCGAATAATTTCGTATGGAAAACACTATCAAAAGGAGGATATGACGACAAGAAGAAAAAAAGGTTTACTGTAGCAAACGACGTATATAGCAGTAGTGATCATTAATTTCCTAGATGTGTGTTGAGCATGTGGTAATATATAATTAAAGTGTAACAAAAGGTGTAATCAGAATGGTGTATACGACGTGTCAATCATGGTAGTAGTAGTAATAGTAACAATAATAGTAATAATAATAATAATAATGATAACAGTAATAATTTGCGAGCGACAGATTAGCCAGAAAGGAATGAATGAATACACCCAAAAATGACAACAAAATTATGAATACATTTCATTTGTGATTAGTATTGTGGTTGTTGATGTTGATAAACTAAGATTGTTTACACAAACTTGGCATGTCATTTTGAAAACAGGTTCAGCTGTTACGGAGAGCAGTAAGGCACTTGAATAGCATTCAGTAGTAATAGTAGTAGTATTAAAAGGACACAGAAAAACAGAAGGCACTGTCTGAAAAATTCCCTCATTTCGATGTATGTTGTAGTATCTAGATAAAAGACTAAAAGGGCAGGGGAGAGGGAAATCAATACTTGTGAACATCTATCTATCTAAAACAAAGGTGACATTAGTAACAACAACAAAAAAGATCCCAAATAGCCTTTTTTTCTTCAAGAAACATTCAGTTAGAAGTCGCATACTGTTTAATGTGGGTAGATTTTAAAAGAATATTGAATAATATTCAGAATTATGGGACATTGATAAGGAATGGACTGCCTGGAACATGTTGATCACCCCATTTAACTACTAAGAAGTGTTTACCACTTTCAGAGACACGATAAGAGACTGTATATTGATTATTGCTCAAATGTTTGATAATCACTTCTTCTGAGGCTTGTTTTGGACCACAGATACCAATGAGTAGAACATCATTACCTTGAAGGATAATAAAATATGTGTATGAAAAAACCAGAAAATATTAGAAAAAATTTATCAAAAATAATTTACAATGTAAAGTCACAATTGGAATAAATAAGAGCAGGAAAAAGAATGGGAGGAGATTTGAGGAGCCTACACCTTCTGAAGAACCAGCTTTCTAATGAATTTAACTGGATGATACTAGCACTTAAATCTTTTGACTGTCCTATGAAAACTAAAACACTACATAGTCAAATGTGGAAATAAATCTCTACTTGTAAACCTCTCACTCTGTCTTAAGTGCACATTAAACCACACGGAAATGAATTTTTGAGTGAATATGAATTTTTTTCCTTCACGTTCCCCAGTGGAATATAGGACTTCAAGCTACAGGCTTGAAGTTTCGGTATTAATGGTGTTTATTTTACAGGATGGGTTGCTAGCCTCATGGCCAACCTTTCCTCTTTACCAGAATTATTTCCGGCTTAGAGAGGTAAAGGAGTGCATCGGCCGGGAACCGAACCCCGGACCATATGCATGGTCGGCGAGCGTCCTAACCGCTATGCCACCGACGCACAGTGAATATGAATAGTTGGATATTATTACTATCAAGTGATAGTGCTTGCTAGGTTGATTAAAGTGATCTAGTGATCAATCGGTTGTTTCGTATGCTTGAGATCGAGTGTAATCAGAGAGGCATAGTGGCAACAAGCAGATCATATATTGTGGTTTGAATGGTTGTTTTTTGGTTTCCGAAGGAAACTGTACATGGTAAAAAAAATTAAATACAAATTGTTACTCAACAGCCAATTACGGTTCCATGCAGTTAGCTAGGAGCCACAAGTATTGTGAAGACTAGTGATACCACCTGGCTGTTAAAAAGTTCTTGACTTCCTGGTTGGGATTCGAACACCTAGACAAGTGAGCCTCAGCATCAAGTTTGTACGTGAAACTTTCTTAAGTAGAACACAAGAAGAAATTTTTTCCAGTGTCAAAGTGTTGTACAAAATAAAAAGACTTACCCGCTTGACTAGCATCAACATTGAAGTAATTCACACGATCAATTTCAGCTCGTTTCAATCCAAGCCCTTGACAGGTGACAAGCTCAGGATGAGTACCTGTACTTTGATGTTCTAGTTCCACTTTAGCCGACATTCCAGTCATTGTTTTACCAACAGTTTCTAAAATAACATTCGATTGATGATCTTCAGATCGTGTATCAGAAATTTCCGATCTAGGTGTTCCAGTAACTTCAACCTTGTTGTAAGAGAATGTGATAAAGAAATAATTAAATTTTTTTTAAAAATAACCATTAAAATTGATACTTTAAACACGTATTAAACTTATTTTTCGAATGAGATAAACTAATCATTTTAATATTTTATGCCTTTAATCTCCGAGTGGAACATACAGCTCCAAGCAAGGGCTTGAAGTTTCGGTAGCAGTGGCTTTATTTTTATGCGGTGGACCATCTCTGGCGTAGACGTGATATCCGACTATCGACTAAAGGGCGGGGGTACTGCTCATCAGTCCTCCCCGTCCTCTTTATGGCTGTAAGCTAGACATGGCCATTGAGAGTGGAAGACATGAAAAGATTAGCTGTCTTTGATCATAGGTGCCTGCGTTCTATTTCCCCTGTGAAGTGGTATAATAAGGTGAGCAATATTGAGGTTAGGCGTCGATTTCTAGGTAAGGAGGGGAAATCAATCGACGAGGCTGTGAAATTACATCGACTGAGATGGTTAGGACATGTGTTACGTATGCCTAGTCATCGCCTTCCTCGAAAGTGGGCAATGTTAGCTGACATTGGGTCAGGCTGGAAAAGAGCTAGAGGTGGTCAAACCAAAACATGGCTTCGTCAGTCAATGAAATCTACAACAGTTAGTCTGAGCCACGTAGGAAGGTGTAGACTGGCTTCCTGGTTGGGGTCCTCGGGACGATAAGAACGAATGGTTGGAAACAATTGGTGATATGGTTCAAAGTGATCGTTCTCATGGCACAAATGCATCCCACTCCTTGTGACTTATGATTTCCAATGAAACTATATTGTTCTTCGTTATCACTATTTCTTTGTCACACACCTCTGTTTACTGTCTCTATTATGCATTTCTTCTCTTGCTTTGTGTGTTACATGGAGTGTGGCGACTCGAACTGCCGCACATATATGCAAAGTTCTATGTCAAAAACAGACAGACAGGGGTGGGTTGCTAGCCTGACACTTAACCTTCCCTCCTTACTGGCCCTACCACCTGCTTAGAGAGGTAAATGAGTGCGTCGGCTGATGATGGAACCCCGGACCATGTGCATGCTTAGGAAACATTCTACCACTGAGCTAAACAACTCGGCATAAACTAAACAATCAAGTAACACCAAATTGTAGCTTTATAAAGAATTTGAAAACTGTGTATGCAATTAACCACCGCCTCTGATATAAGAGCACTTTTAAAGAATACCACATTCGTTTTTTATAAACAAATAGGTAAATATAAGTAGCATAATACGATACAGCAATCAAGAACACAGGTGTCTGGATTACACATCCATAGTGTTGGATAAAACGTGCATTAAATCACGAAACAAAATAAAGATAATGTGGAAAATAAAAATTGAATCATTATTACTTACACGGAATGGTGAACCACTGATATGAAAATTGCCACCATACTTAATAGTGATCTCATAGATGCCTGGAACAGTTGGTGTATAGAAAAATGCATAGCCTTCATCATGTTCTTGACTTGTAACAGTTGCCTTACTCGGACCGTCTACAGTTACATTTAAAACACCACAACCAGCGTTGGTAGTATTGACGAAAAAGGAGTTCTTCACGTCTAGAATAAGATGACAAAAAAAATGGAAGTATAAGAATTTTCATACTTAACAGTTATTACGTCCTTCATATCTAACACACGGAAAAAAGACAACGAAACGTTGAACAACAGGACGGACAAAACCAACGGTTGGGACGCTCGCCGACCATGCGATGGTCCAGGGTTCCATCCCCTGCCAACGCACACCTGATATCAATGGTCAGCCTGGTAAATTTGGGCTACCCATATCACATTCTGACAATTCAATACTTGTAGCAAAATACGGAGTGGAATCAAGCTCTAATTAAGAAAATAATAATTCTTTCATATCATAATAAGGCGATCGACTGGTCACTACAACTATGTACTTTCCGAGCTAGAACCCTTCTAACTAATATCAGTTTACGTCTTCAACCTGGCGTTTTTCACGTCGTTTTATTTAAGACAGTACCACAGTACAAAATACACGAATAGGAAGCAACAATCAGTTGAATAGTATGCCATCTTGTATAGTAAATTGTATTACGAATGACGTACTCACATAGACGGGAAAAATGTTCAGTCACATTTTTGAAGTGGTATATCCTAATAACCATTTACCCTTTCGCGTAGTTGGCAGTGATGAGACACACTTATTGTGTCAGAAATAATGATAATATCAAGCTGTCTAAACCTCGATGGAGAGCGGTTTGAACATGAGCATATAAGCCAGTGCTCTTCATATTGTGGTGAGAGCAGGCTGCTAGCCAATTGGTAGGCATTAATTTACCTCAATGTCTAGGTCACCAATATTGGCCGTGAGAAAATATGAACAAGGCTGATTCAACAACCAATCACAGCAGAATTAACGTGAGTAAATTTGATTCGCGGATAGATGGCTTAACTTTCTGAGAAACCAGAACCAACCAATCAGAAGACTGTGTTTGTCTGCTTGAATAAGCTATAATAATGTAGATGAAATATATATAAATACGTGCTGATTTCCATAATAAAAGGATCTGTTGCCGGCCCTTGTCTTCTGTTGTTACAGTATGTGCTGCTTCAGTTAACTCTTCCAGTAGGCCTGGAAATGGATTCTTAACTATCAGTACCTTGTAGGTAGGTTGGAATCATCAGGATGTTGGGAATCAGTGATTAGGGGCTGTTGGTATAGGGTTTGAAGTCGGCCACAGCGGCGCATATCTATTCACTCTTCGATCACCTTTAGAATTTTGGGTGCTTTCCACTTGGGTTTCCATTTGTCTACTCTTCCTTAACTCCAATCAATTAAAAGTATAGTTGTCACTTTGAACTTTTTTATTTCTACTTCTAGTGTTAACGTCTAATAGAAAGTACTTCTTTTTTTACTCAACTTGTAATAATTTTGGTGATACATTTTCTGATCACGTAATTATTTCACTTACCAACTTTTCCTCTACGTAATCCATCTCCAGTAGCATACACCATACCAGGATCTGCAGCATACTGACTAACTACTAAACGGAAAGGTGAGCCTTGAATTGATCTATGCACTGAATTCGGACCAAAACTCCAATCAGCTTTATCTGACTCTTTAATAGGTACAGAATGCACATGAACCAAGTGTGGACCACCTTCACGTGGGACAAATCTGATTACAAATTGATCTTGATCGATTGGTTGAACAATTGCATCTTCATGAGTTCCAGATGGAGTCGATACCTTTGCCTTCAAAATGTAACCAGGTGTTTCTACATGATGCACAGTGAATGCAATTGGACGTCCAATCTAGAGAAAGAAAATATGTTTCTCGTTACTACCTTAATATAATTTTAAATAGTACTAGTTAACAGTAACAACGTCGGCGATTCAGTGTAAGAATTGCTCGCCAACTACACATGTGTTCCACGTTCGATTGCCAGCCATCTCTCACTCCTAAGCCTCACCTAGCCGGCAATAAGTCAGGTAAGGGGGAGGGGGGAAGTTTGGAAGTGAAACTAGCAACCCCACCACCACCACCACCACTACTATTACTGAAATTTCAAACCTTGAAGCCTTATTAATTGGGCACTGTGGTAGTAAGTAATTCCATATGAGTTTGTTTATTAGATGTATCACACAGTGAAACAGTATTATTTACTAGATGATGGGATGGAAAGTCAGGAAGGGCAGCTTCCAATGTAAGATTGTAGCGTAGAAAGGAGAGAAGATAGGAAGTTAAGTACTAGTGTTTACAGGAAACCCACACATTCAAACATATATTTGGACTTCCGATCATCCCATCCTATGTCAGTAAAAACAGGATTGGTGAAATGTTTAAGTGACAGAGCACAAAAACTAAGTAGTACCTAGGGAAATCTAATACAGGAAGTGATACACATAAAAGAAGCCTTGAAACTTAATAATTATGTAAGGAGATGTAAAAGTAAAATAAATAATGACAGTAGCGATAGTTTTAGTAATAATAATGATAAAAACAATAACATTATTGATGACGACACCAACAATAAGGAATCTAAATCATCAGTAGTAATTCCACACAAGGAAGGAACCTCGGAAACCACCTGACGCAGAATTCTTAACAAGGCAGGAATAAAAGTGGCTGGCATTCAAACCACCCACAAATTCAATTAGAAACAAGCTTTGTCGGTTAAAGGATCCTGACAGTGGAGCCTTTAAAACAAAACAATTTAGTTTATCTAATACCCTGCCTGAAATGATTGTCAGGTCATATACATAGGTCTAACTAGTAGAACAGGGGCAGTCAAACTAGCCGAACATAAAAACCTAGCAAAATCTAGATTGGTTGACCCAAATAAGATAAGAAATCTAGAGAATAGTTCAGCTATAGCACTCACTACATGCAATTACACACAACCATACAATAGGATGACAGTTTTAAAATCTAATGTAATAGGGTGGGGGGAGAGATTGATAACAGAAGCTTTGTTTATCGAATCAACTGCAAATACATGTAACAGGAATGACTAAACACCTGTCCAGATAGCTGGAAAATTCTACTACCCCAACGACGACAAATATGAGAAGACAAAAAAACTATAAAACTCAAGTTTTGAAGTCGTGTGATTATAATTGATGAAGTGATTATGAACAATAAACTGTGGTCGAAACGTCATCCAGTAAATACTAATACTGTTTCACCTTGTAACCTTGTTTTCCACTCAAAAAACACACAAAAGAATGTAAAATAAACAAACTCACTCGAAGTGTTTCTTCTTTACTGGATACACTGTGGGTCGACTGAATATCAACAGTACGAGATGGTAGTGTGTAAGAAGCTAAACGCCCAGTTTGTGTTGAATCATAAACTTGAATACGGAATGGTGAACAAGGGATATGTTCATCATTAAATTTAAGGGAACAAATATACATTCCCGGTACAGTGACACGATAGAGTACAGATGAAGAACCATCTCGCCTTTCCTAAGGTTTTTTTTAAAAAAAAGAAAGAAACGAAGTCACAGGTTTACTGGCAAGTAGCAGAAATAATTAATATCCTATGAGATTTCAAACAACCAAAATGAAAGTTATACTTCTAAATCAAATTGGCGAATTTATACTACGAGACTTTAAATGAGAATGTTCAATTAGTAACAAGACGGCAAAAATATCTCAACATTTCACTTAGGTTTTATGAAGTGATCTATGGGAAAAAAGTTCACCACTTTTTCATTAAAGGCACTAAGATAAGAAATATGAATTGGAATCATTAAGCACCATGAAAGTTCAGTCGTGTGCAGCAGTGATTGAAGATTGGACAAAGTGTTCTTCCAAACCACATCGAAATATGATACACGGTTTTGCTTATTGATAAAAGTTTTAACAACAAACCTATCCACGAAAAACTAAAAAAAACACTGTTTCACCTAACGCAAGCTGAGTGAGTAGCCATTCAAACAAATTATGTAATGTATTTCGATGAATACAACGACTAGATGAACTGAAATTGAAAAGGAGCCCGAATTATTTCACTACTTGATAGGAGGTATCACCTTTCTGCTGAGACTACTGGACTACTTAAACACATCCTTCATCACCATTATATTGCCATTTAGTTTCTCGTGTTTACTTTGTTTAAATCTATTAACCTATCAAAATAAAATCCTGAATCGTAATTATTTACTCTCGCGAATATTTGAAAATGTTTCAATAATAATATTAATAAATAGTGATATTTTTGTCTTGTGCGTCGGTGGCACAGCGGTTAGCATGCTCGCCGACCATGCGCACACGGTCCAGGGTTTGATCCCCGGCCGACGCCGCACTCCTTTACCTCACTTAGCCAGTAATAAAACTGGTAAAGGGAAAAGGTTGAGAATGAGGCTAGCAACCACATCCTGTAAAAATAAATACTGATACAGAAACTTCAGGCCTCCACTGGGAACGTGAAGGAAATAAAAAAAATTATTTCTGTCTAATAATACAATGGTATATACAGAAATTAAAACTGAAGAACAAATAGTTATGAAACAATCGAAATGAGCTTGACACATAATCATCAAGCCACCTCTCAATCACATATATTAAGTCAACTGAAAAAATAATTTATGTGAAAGTAATATATGGTAACAAATACCAGCAAAATATGGTCAACATACATCACAATCAATTTCTGCTTTGCTAGGACCTTCCATAGCAATCGACAGTGTGCCTGCACCAGCTTCACGTGTATATATAGTAAATTCATTGGTGACATGTGTCCAACCTTCTTGTAGACCAGAGCCAACTGCTCTAACCTTGTTGGCTACACCATCTGTTATCGGACCGACAGTAAAGTGGAATGGACTACCTAGATGGTAGGAATAAACACAATAGTAAGAAATGCGTTTAAAAAAACAACTAATAGAGACACCAATCTACAGACAACAAATGTTAAAAGAATAATTTTCTACAACATAATCTGTGGAGTCTGAAAAATAATAATAATAACAGCTTTATTCCAAACGGTATTTGTGGTACAGGTATGGAATTTTCAGCGTGCATTACAATATATTTCATCTAATTACCTCATAAATTTTATAAGATTTTTTAAAATCAAAAAAATAAATAAATAAATGAAAAAAACCAACGCCAAAAATAAATAAAAGATAAATAAAAATAAAAAAACAGCGTAACGTTTACATTTCAAACAATGCACCACAGGATATGAAATATAAAGTTGATATGTGATAGAAGATGAGAACAACAGTGTAATAGTAACGAGGGAAAGAAAACAAAAATTAATGGGACTATTTGTTAGAGTGCCGCAGTAAGTTGATCGTGTCATACCTAACGGATTTCTCATCACATAACAGCTGTACCAGATATGGTATTGTGGAGTTTTTGTACTTGGTAGTCCTAGCATATGGCCAGCCTCCTATAGCTGCTTCTAGTTCTACCAGATGAAATGCAAGGAGACAGCTGCGTATAGAGAGGATTCTCGGGGTCTGACAATATTGTATTCGCTAGTTTCTTACAAATAATAAAAAAAAATAAAACAAAGAAAGAATTCTATTGTGCCGTTAGTCGATTGAATACATTATTATGGCAGGTAGCTTACTTACTTACTTTACTTCGGCTATCTCCTACGGGAGGATGAGCCGGCTTCATGAACGTCTCGAATCATCGCTGCCCAGGCGCGGCGATCTGAAGCAAGGTTTTGCGATAGGGATATCCAATTCTTGTTCCACATACGGAGTCCGTAGACGGTTTGTAGCCCCAGGCACTCCATATCTGCCTTGACTGTACCAAGCCATGTCTTCAGCTGTCCGCCCCTGCGACATCGCCAAGATGGTAATGGCGAGGGATTTAGAACTGATTTGACCAGATCGTCATCTGGTCGGCGCAGAACATGGCCAAACCACCGAAGGCGGCGTTGTTGGACCAGTACTGGAATTTGGTTGATGTTGTAGCAACGACGACGCACTTCTTCGTTGGAGAGTTTGTCCTGCCAACGAACATGCAGAATGTACCTGAGACACCAATGGTCTAATACCTCGAGTCTGCGTAAATCTTCCGCGCGAAGAGGCCAGGTTTCACAGCCATACAGGAGAACGGGTCGTATGGAAGCTTGGTAGACCCGAATTTTAGTCCTGAGACTGATTTCTCTCTTGCTCCATAGAACGCTCCTCAGCTGTAGAAACGCATTCCGGGCGTTGGAGATTCGCGCATTCACTTCGTTTTTCGCTTGGCCGTTGGGGAGCATTATGGATCCCAGATATCTGAAGGATGGCACAATTTCAATAGGTGCTCCATTTAGGATAAGATTTCATCATTGCTGGTGGATGTGTTCGAAAACATTTTGGTTTTGGAAGTGTTAATTTTCAAACCGATAGTAGGCGCGAGGTGGTTTATCTGGTCGAGCGCCTGTTGCATATCGGGGAAGTTTTCAGCTAACAGCACGACGTCGTCGGCGAATTCGAGGTCGGTTATGTGAATATCGGGCGAAAGTTGGACGCCGTGGTGCTCGGTTAGGGCGTGCCGCAAAATCCAATCAATTGTGAAATTGAACAGGATGGGGGATGCTGGACAACCTTGCCGGACACCGCTGGTTACCTCAAAAGTGCGGGACTCTTCACCGTTCACTCGGACTCGAGCTTTGGTGTTGGAGTAGTATGACCTGAGCAGGTTGATTAGCTTGGTCGGAACTCCGTCGAGCTCCATTAGATACCAGAGTGCTCCTCGATCAACTGAGTCGAATGCCGCTTGGAAGTCGATGAAGCAAGCAACCGTCGGCTGTTGGAATTTGTCCCTGTGTTCCAAAATTCTTCGCAGTGTGAATAATTGATCAACACAGCCTCTTCCAGGTCGAAATCCGGCTTGATTTGGCCTTGTTCGCACGTGGCGTTCGGCCGCGAAGCGGTTCAGGAGAATGGAAACAAAAACCTTAGCAGCGATATCAATCAGACTTATGCCTCGGTAGTTCTCGCATATTGACCTGTCTCC
The DNA here is from genome assembly GCA_944472135.2 of Trichobilharzia regenti. Classification (NCBI taxonomy): domain Eukaryota; kingdom Metazoa; phylum Platyhelminthes; class Trematoda; order Strigeidida; family Schistosomatidae; genus Trichobilharzia; species Trichobilharzia regenti. The sequence continues at coordinate 42,478,147 of OX235265.1, read as the reverse complement.
CTTTTTGTGGAACGGTAGCAGAACTGAGGTGCTCCAATCGGAAGGAATGGTTTCGGACTCCCAAATTGAGCAGAACAGCGAGTGCAGTGCATCGATTAGCGCTGAGTGCAGGCCTTGTATATTTCTGGGGGTAGACCATCTTCGCCCGGACTTTTTTGTTTCTGAGTCTGTTAATTGTTTTAGCTATTTCGGTTGGAGTGGGTGGATCGCAGTCAACTACGTAGGGTGTTGGTAAGTGTCGTATCGGTCGATGAGACGGTTGACCAGCGTCGCGATTGAGTAGCTGCTTGAAGTGTTCGGCCCATCTTCCATCTTACCATTGGTGTCCGAAATAATTTCTCCTGATGCTGTGCGTAACACAGCATGACTGTTAAGGTAGCACTGACTACTGACTGATTGACTGGTTTCAACGTAGAACTTTGCGCAGAAGTCCATGAGGTTTGAGTTGTCCCACTCCATATAGCGAACACAATGTTCTCCAGTCGCCGACTGATATGCAGAAGCCTCAAGGAAAAGATCCCGCATCTGGCCAATTCTATGTGCATATATCAGTTCACCTGCTGCTGTGGAACCAGCCAGGTTCATCGGTCGTTCGACGCGCATCTTGTCCAAGAGGATTCAAGAACACTATCCAGCATGGTTGCGAAAAGGCAATAGTGGTGAAATAAGAATTGCGATAATTGAACACCTGGTTAACACTGATCACACCATTTCAACAAACGCCTACTTCAAAATAATCTACAGAGTCAAGAATAACCCATCAAAGGCGATACGGTTTCGTCTTCTTTGTATCGCTGAAGTTCTGGCCATTCACACAGAAAAACCGGAGCTGTGCATACAAAAGAAGATAACTCAATCACTTCTACGGTCATGGTAACAATGTTCTGATTTGTTTTAAGTATTTTTATTTTGATGACTTAATTTTGCTTCTTTGTCTGTTCTTTAATTGCTTATAATTCTTGTATTTATTTAGATCTCTTGCACAATTTCGTATTATCTACCTTGTTTCTATGTGCATCCTGAGTAAAACTCACTCATCAAACTATTCATATTATTACATAACTTCTTTTGTTTAACAACTGTTTGTGACAACTCATCACCTTTGTTACTACCCCAATTCCATTAACACCTAATTTTCTTGACTTGTATTACCAACCTTCACCTGTTTAGTTAAAATAACCTTAACCAATTGTAATTTTGTTTGACAAACTTAATGTATACATACATAAAAAATAATAACATATATATTTTCGATTGTACAGCTAAGAAAATGAATTCGCCGAAAAGAGACTCTTCGCTGATCTACGTGTTTTGTTTTCATTAAACACAATTAGCACAATATTCATTTATTCCATCTAAAACAAAATGCAACCAATCGATCACTACGAATGTATTCTGTGTATGTGAACAGAAAAAGCTAAGGAGGATATAAAAAGTGCTGAAGAGTAAACGGATTACACTTAAGCGTTGCACTTGTGTAGTAAATAAAGTATATAACTTGAATTTCAAGAAAATAACAATGATAACATCATTCAAACAAGTTAACAACTGGAGTGAGTATACTTTAAATTTATTAATATGGTGCAAGATGATAGGGAGAGTATTTTTTATTTAAAAAAATATGTATAATGAATACGTGGTAATCAATTTTTTATTGATTTTACCTGATATTTGAATTCCTTTGTGTTTAACAGTAACTAAATGTTCACCCATTTCTTGTGGTATAAACTTGATATTGTAATGATCGCTATCAATAGGAACAACTTCACAACGAGTAGTATGACCCGAAGGAGAGGTTACTGATGCAGACAAATCAGAGGGATTTGTATCTGAGTGGATTTAGAAAAAGAAACGAATATTAAAACACAACATGATCACAACAAAGTCAAGTGCTACACAAAATAATGTAATGCTTTTATAATTGGTGAAAAAAACCGTACTAATCAGGCATCTGTTTTGACTGGGACCGAAATAGGCAGCCAGCTCACTGAAATTACGGTATGCCGTTCATACTTCTGAAATATGTGGATGTAAAATTTCCTTCATCATATCTTTACACTAACAATCACACAACCACATCTGTAAGGATTTACTCGGAAGCATAGGTACTCAGACGTTGGATGATACGAAGTATATACTACACCCTTAAAAACTGACCATCAATTGACTGAGTAACCTGTATTTCATCATTCAGCAAGACAATATCGCTTGCATAATACTTAAGTCGAATAGTTTTTCACTTGATAGCAAATCTGTATCACTAAGTGACTTTCAGACGTTGCTAATTAGCGTGAACCTGTCTAGCAGACCATCTGATCAATACTAGGTTCTTAAATCCATGAGGCTTTTACTGAATACAACCTCTGCTTTTTTTCATCTTATGCTTATGGTCTGAGTAAAATACCTCACAGTTATGTGAGTAACCGTTATTCAATTGTACACCTAAGAATCTTAAACAGGTCATCGTAGTCACTATCCTCCTAACGGACCAAAAGGAGTGGAAAATTTTAGGAAAATCGATCCTTTGTTATCAGAACATTCTTCCAAGTGTCCAATGTCTTATCTTGCCAACTCGATAACATCTTCTAAGTGCAGGATCATAACTTACTTTTGTACCTAGTAAGGCTCCAATTCGTTTGAATCAAACAGTGCTGACTGACACTCGTAATAAGCACTGAATTACCACAGAAGCCTGACACACACTAAAGAACGACCAGAGTTCGTAAAATTAATCCGGAAGGAGCGAGATCCCTGCATAGAGCACCTGTATCAACTATACCTGATGTAAGTGTGATTCATACTGAGTGCAGTATAGTGTGGTTGAAGAACGACGCCAGTAATTAGACGGGTTCTATAAATGACTGCAAAAGACGGTTTGATATGTGATCATTGTGTACCATTAATTAACCCAAATGATTTTCCATTGAGTTTAATCCCCCAACCACATTTAAGGACTGTAGGATCTACTGAGCACACTTATTTGAGGAAGTTATACAGTCGATGATAAAACTGAGCTACAATCAATGGGTGAGAAAATTGAAAAGCTTCTTGAGTTTTCAGGCAATTATTCATTAATGTATGGATGCAAACTATACTATCTCTAGGATATGATCATCATCTTTGACTGAAAGTATGTCTTCTTCTGTTTAATGTGAACTGGAACTCACTAACTTTTTAGGTAAATATCAATAAATTTACAACTTCGGCTACTTTAATACATTTCAAGAATCCGTAGAATCAGTGAAACCTACAACTAGCTGCATTCAATTACAAACAGATTAAATAAATTTTGCACTTTTCATTCTGCATCCATAGTCATACTTTACTTAAATCCACAGGGGTTGAGCAAATATAATTTTGTTAGCTTATCTTTTCACTCCACCCCCTCCCTTTATTTTTCGCTTGACTCTCTTAAGAGATAATTTTTTCTAGTCTTCTGAGTTCTGCTCACTGTACTATATCATCAACTTCTCATCTGACCTCATATGCACCGAAATTGTAAAATTTCGATCTTCTCTGATCTAATTACGTAACTACTGCTAATTTTCTTTTGTTACCACCCAACAAAATAAAAGTTAGTAAAATGTTTTCAAGAAACTTCTCTCTACCAAGATATACATATATGTATGTCGTAACACTTTAGACACCCTGTAAATCTCAACGCCTTATTTTACTATGACGCTGTGACAGAATGCTTGCTAATGGACAAAAGTTTGTTAAAATTGTACATTTTTATTTTATGAAAGGATTCAGGTTGTACGCTGCAGATGAGAACCAACGAAATAAAATGGATCCAGATTATTCTGCGCCAATGTTTCTTCTTTCTTTGTTCACATTTATAAAAGGGAATCATTGTATGGAACACATCTAAGTGCTGAGTTGTATTCATACAGCGTTTCGCTACTAACAAACAGAATAAACTAAATAGCACACAATCGAATTTATTAGGAGTATCTATACCACCTCGAAAAAAAAGAACAACAACGATTAAACAATAGTATGTAATAGACAAACAAACAAACAAACCTGTAATACGTAAGCTCAATTCACATCGACTTCCAACATGTGTAACTTTTGAAGCTTCACGTCGTCTAGTGATTCTTTCCATCATTTTCACAGAAGGTTCTCCACCGATTTCAACACAGAATGGACTATTTGGCACATGAACATCAGCATACTTCACATTGATAACATACTGACCGGGTTCAGTAGGCGTATATATGACAGTGCAAGTACCATCATGATTATCATGACATTCAATGTCTGCATTACTTGGCCCTTCAATTGAAAGACTTAAACCAGCATAACCTAATCATCATAATAAATTAAGAGAGTGTATAAACAAAATATTCACAACAACTGACATATCTAGAGAAAATATATAACATATATAGATCATTAAAACGCTTACAAAAGTAGCTTACTGGCTAAATAGAGAATATTAAAAAATTAAAAACATCTGTTTTTCAATACAAATTTAAGGAATGCAACAGAGGTTTTAAGTAAACGAAAAGAAAAATTGATTCAATGCATACATATCAGGTTGTGGTGGATTGAAGTGATTATGTATAGAAACTGGTCCATACAACAAAAATACTCCGAAAAGAGAAGAGAAAAGTAGCGAAGAGGAAAGTGAAGTAAGCGGATTCTTACTTATTGGGTGTGTGTCAGCCAAACTGGTTGACTATTTATTTGACTGTCCTGCTGAAAATGACACAACCGATTCATCCTGTTCTCAGACTTTATAAACAATCCACTACACTCCTCTCTTTCTCTCTCTTTTTCACCAACCTATTCATATCAGCATACTGAACATGGTTTAAAATATTCATATCGTGTGTAGCCACACCTTATTTAGAGTCTCAATATGTACTATGTATGCATGGTGAATTCCTTCATTACACGCAACAGAGCATAGTAAATAATTCATGCAAAAAAGCTAGTGAGTCTGTCTGCATTCCTTCAGTGAGCCTTGCTGGCTGCTTATCTAAGAATATCAAAAAGGGGGGAATAAAGTTTTACAAAGGTGTGTGTTTATGCACTCAAACATGCTAAGTAACATTATTATTTCCTTTAATTCCTAAAGGAACATAGGGCTTCAGCCGCGCGTTTCCATTGCGTTCGGTTCTCTGACAACGTTTTCACCCCGCTCCAAGTCTGCCCACACACTTTCATCTCCTCTTCACATGATCTCCTCCAAGTCACCCCATCTCGCACTGACGACCAACTCGCCGATTCCCTTTCGAGTTCCACTCGAGGAATGTCTTGTCTAGTGATGTCACTTGATGGTTTCCTCAGAGTATGGCCAATCCATCTCCATTTCTTCCTGCCTATTTGTCTCACAATCGGTTCCTGGTTGGTTCGCTCATTGCCAGAGATCCCTGTTGCTGATCTTTTCTGGCCGGCCATCTGATCTTGAGTAGTATTGAGCGAAGATAGCTGTTAATGAAGGTCTGTATTTTGTTTGAGGTGCTCTTTATGACGTGCGAATTCTCTGATGCTGAGCGCTGTTGACCTCCACACAGACGCTTTTCCGATTCATGCTTTGATATCCTCATCAGTTCCGTCGGCCTGTAGTTGAAACGATGCTTCCCAGGTAGGTAAAGGAGGTTGTTTCTTTCAGGTTCCTCCCATTTATGCTATGCTAAGTAACATAGTATGTAGGAATAATAACTGACCGTGCGAAACAAACAGAACTTTCAATAAAATATACTGTCACGTGTAAATTATAGTGTTGCGGTCTACATCAACTGAAAACACTCGCATGACTGGTGATCAAAACAAACTGTCGAAAATATCAAACACAGTAATACGAAAAATGGTTAAATAGGTTAATGTTCGAAACACCACTCATTCACCAGGGGAATAGTTATGGCTGGAGATAATTTCTGAACCAAGATAAATACCAACTAATTGAGACAGTGTGTAGTGCTAAAACAGGATTACTCTGGTTAATCAACTATAACTTTTCATTACTTAAAAATAAAGAGAAATTAGTGAGTTGTTTTGACACATAAAGTCAGAAATAAGTAGACAGTTATGCGCAACCAAGAGCTGTCCTTTTTAATTTAGATGCTCAGCAGCTTAGGGCAGAAAATAACTGTTGCCTTCTCAATATGACCCGTTGCACAAGAGGTGGCTGTTATGGCCCAAGTGGTTTAGTGGATAACGCTGTAGCGTTTGAAACTATGGGCACTGGGGTTTGAGCCTCCGTGGGAATATCACCACTCACTGGGGAATGCAGGTACATCCAGATGACGAGTCGCAAATTGGACGAAGTGCGAATCATGGATTCAACTGCTAGTCACCATTCACCAGATAAATGTTTTCTCAATAGTTAGAGAAGAGAGTGTATGATTTCAAAACCGGTCAGAATATGAATCATACAGGGAAAATTTCCCACTGGTGAGGGGGGGGGTCGTGTGTGCACAATTAGTCACGAAACGATAACCATCTCAGAATTTGTGAAATTCAACTTCAGTGTTTTCATCAAAGTTAATAATCAAACTATCTATAACCATGAAGAAGTGACAAAAATATAAGGATCAATTTAGACTTTAGAAACAAAATGAAGTTTATTTCATACACGGGAAATATACAAAAGTTAAATACATTTATCTCCTAGAATGAATGTAGGTGCGTGCTGCTGAAGAGTTCCAAGCTAGGACGAAACAGCTGTCTAGTACTCCCAGGTTTTCCAGTGGTTCTCTAACTGATGTCAGCTCATGATGAAATCCTCCATGCAATAAAACAAAAATCCCTACAAGACCAATACCTGAAAATAAGAAATAAATGTCTGCTTCGATTGGACACCAGATAGTAAGTAATGTCATGATGAAGATTGAATACTATTAGTCAAGTTTGCAATATGATCAGCATACTAGGTGATTAGTTATTACGGCGCACTCTGAATTGTCGTTGGACGGTTAAAGGTGAAGGACGGGAAGCCTTGAACTTAGGTTTTGTGCTAGTTGGCACTCACCAGTCAGCAAGGCGGATACACAGTCCTAAAGCAAATCATGTGCCTTCTGAAATTTGAGCCCAGGCCACCCAGTGTTGTCATCAGAGACGTTACCACTGAGCTAGTACGGATCGCAATTGACCTCCAATGGAAGTAAATATCAGTTAGGAGTGACTAGATCAGGATAAAGGACTTATTATATGCACACCTTAATAAAGATTATGAATCAACACAATACGATACAATACAATAAATAACAACAGATGATATGACCTCAATCCAGACGCCACATATCGTATACTTCTTACCCGCATCTCGTGTATCCACAGTGAATTGATTAGGCTTGTTAGATAAGCCTGATATTAAACCTGGCCCACTGACACGTACACGTCTAGGATCACCGATTTCTTTCTCAGAGACACGTATTCGAAATGGACTATTAGCAATATGTTTTCCAGCTTGAAATACACTAACCAAATGTTCACCAACTTCTTTAGGTGTAAATGAAATGCCTAAATAGTTCAAAAGAGAAAGGTAGTTTGTTATAAGAAATATGATCAATACAAATAACCAACAACAACATTCAATGTTCTCCTTCAAACAAATGAACTACTACATCAGACAAACACACAGTTACTACTACAGCCTTAATAATAACTGATGAAATTATACAAATAATGAGAAAATGAAGAAAGCTAAATATATAAACTACCACGTGGCTAACCACGAAGGGAGTTACAGTTACATGTATATAAAACATAAAAAAGTCCTGGGTTCGAATCCCGGTGAGTGCATACTGCTGAAGAGTCCCAAACTAGGACGAAACAGCTGTCCAGTACTCTCAGGTTTTTCAATGGTTCTCTAACCAGTGTCAGCTCATGATGAAAATCCTGTAACATAAATCTATCACTGCTTGTAAATTAGGCGAAACAGTTGAAACAGTAAAATGACGTCATGATTTTATCACATCACTTGTCTCAACACAACTAACACCAACCACTATTCAAAATTACAAATAGTCCTTATCACTTTGATTATCCACACAATCAGATTATGCTGAACAGGCAAATAAAATTAGAAAGCATATTCATAAATGGCTGCCTATTGTATTGAAAGCAGTTAACACATTCAATCTTCGAATGTAATTCCACCTATTTTATCCTACACTTAGAACCTCTTGATATACCCACAAAAGTTCAAAGCATTCCCCCTCTGTATAACGTGATCGTTGGAAAAAGGAAAGACGACGTTAGCCGTTGTTGTCATTTCAAAGTCTCCCTTTACGGTCCAATAGACTGAAGTTCAGATGAAGTAAATAATGATTTCCACCTGAAACTTTCTAGTTTGCTACAAAAAGCAAGTCTCAGATATACTTGTTTTAGCAGGCGATTTCAATGCCTAAGTAGGGAATTTACGCCAGACTGAGAAGTATATAAGTAGTATGTACGGAACTCCCTGCCGACGAACCGATAACGGTGATCGCCTTCTACAGTTCTGTTCAGATAACCATCTGTCCCTAGTCAGCACTAATTTTAGGCACAAAGACAGACACTGCGTAACCTGGCGACCTCCGTGATCAAATCAACTCCGGACTTAAATAAACCACAGAGAGATGGGGAATCGTTGACGAGGGTCAGAGGAAGACTGCCGCTCCTTCTGGAAAACGTGCGTCGACCCCAATCACGCTCTGGTCCGCGCACGTTTATGCTTACGACTAAACGGACATAAGAAATTGCTGGCAGCGAAACACTTACGTCCCCAACTAGATAGGGATACCGAGTTCCTATTTAGAGAGGAAATAGAAAAACGAGTATCTGAGGTCAACAACAGGACTTCTTGAGGTAGCCTGGCAAAAAATACAGTTAGCTGTAGACACAGCTGTTAATAAGCTAAAACCAAAAGTTAGTAAGAGCCACTGGACTTCTACTACCACATCCGAAATGATTAAGGCAAGAAGATTGATTCCGGTGAGCTCCGATTATGACGAGGAGTGAAAACTGCTGAAACGCAAGCTAACAAGAAATCTCACCGACCGTGAACAGTGCTGGGCAACAAAAAAGAAAGACATGGAAAAGGCATCTATGATAGGTAACACGCGGCGACTATTTAGACTTATCAGGGAAACAGGTGGAAAAAGGTAAATGAGTCAGTAAGTCAGTATAACGTGATCACGGTGGCCTGTTTAAATAATTCGGCTATGTAAATTTTCAGCCAATTTGATGCATCAGTTTTTTCCACCGTTTCTTATTGTTTTAATCATCCAACTATTTGTCCTTGGGTGGTAAAATGTACTCGTGCATGTTTTTAATTGGTTTTCAACCTACTGTGCTGTGTATTCCTCGTAGAAAAACTATTGCTGAAGACTGGATTATGTATCAGGTTGAAAAGTGTTACATTATAGCGTATACGGTTATTTATTATTTTGCTTAAATATCCTGAGAATACTGTAGTATACTGAAAAAGGATGTTAATGCTATCAATATCTGTCTGATGAAATTCTCTTGACTAGATTGATTATCTGAATTATAAAAGTTGGAAAGAAAACATTGAATGATTGAATTTGTAAAAAAAATAGTTCAACATGTTTGTAGAAAACAAAACAAAACAAAGCAAAAAAAGAGGGAGAAAGGAGAAGAAGAAGAAGGAACACATACCCAAACGATTATTTGGCAAACTTTTAAGCACACATGGCTCCTCACGACCAGATGCACTGTGTACACTAGCTGTCAGCGTGGCAATATCTTCATCAACTGCTTCCAAAGCAATATCACTTGGTGCACCCATGCTTATTTGTGATCGTTTCAAGATATCACCTTTGCAGAAATAAAAAATAGCAATTAAGACATCTTATATTATGTGTATGCATTACTGACTAAGAGATATTGATTAGAAAAAGTGAAATGTGTGCCAATTTGAATATCATAACAATAATATTATTAAAAATATGAAGCGATCGTGCAGCTACAAAGTTAAGACGTGTAGAGTCGTGAGTAAAACTCAATTTACTACTCTGTATTAGAGTATTCCAATTAAAAACAATAGTGTATGGAATATTGTAACGTAAATAAACACAGTGACGTAGTGTTTGTTATTCATTATTATTATAACTGAAAACAAATTGTGGTCGGGACGTCATCCAGTTATTAAGACTATCTCTCTACTTTCACTGAATGAAATTTTTTGTATTATGGAATCATATGAAAGAAAAAGGTTCAGTGAAGAGTTACTTTCTCCCGGCAATATCAATCTCAACTGGTATGCAGTAAATTACCTTAGCAATAAAAGAAATATTTTGAAAGATGTGTCATTAGAATTATAAACTATGTAATGTACAAAATGTCAAACGAGTTAGCAAATAAAATAAGATTAAACATGTAAGTTGAGTGACGTAATAAAATTGACGGGGTTGAGTGGAATTCAACTAAAGTTTGACGACAGTCAAGTTAACATTAGTGGTAATAATAAGAGGCAGAAATTTAATAGAGGATGGTGAAGGGGGAAGAAATTTAATACAATTAAGAAACAAAAAGTAAAAATTACACACTTCACGTTAAGTGCGTCGGTGGCACAGTGGTTAGGACACTCGCCAACCATGCACTTGGTCCGGGTTAGATCTCCGGCCACGGACTCACTCCTTTACCTGGCTAAGCCAGAAATAATCTGGTAAAGAGGAAAGGTTGGGCATTAGGCTAACCCCATCCTGTAAAATTAAACACTGCTACAGAAACTCCAAGCCACTAGCTTGAGGCCCTATGTTCCACTGGGAACATGAACGAAAAAAAATTTGGTGTTAAGATAGATCAGGTACATTGTAGATTTAATAAATGAACAAACTTCTTTTATATCCAGGGTTCAGGATTTAACACATGTGCATATATATATATATGATTGTACAGCTTGATAATAATATTGCCGAAAACAGAGTAACTCTTCGCTGCACATCTTTTCTTTTATATGACTCAATAGGTACTTTCGATTTGCTTATGCAATTATCCTTTATCACATTGCCCAAATTTTCTTTTTGTATAAGATGCTATAATACAATATATTTTTGAAATGTTTTCATAAGTAAATAATAATACTCACAAGCGAAAACCGACAAACTGGTCGAAGAAGCAGCCAGCGAATACAGGACTCCAGGTGAACATAGACAAGACGGAGGTTATGAAAATAACCAATCACCATCAACGAGAGGGATTTGGAAGAGGTTACTTCATTCACTTACTTATCTAGGCAGCATTGTCTCAACTACAGGAAGTCGGAACGGACGAGGATGTCAAATCGGGCGAGAATCGGAAAGGTGAGAAACACATTCATCAACCTGAAACAATTAATCTGGAAATCTTCGTCACTCAGCATCGACAACAAAATTCGGCCGGATTTTCAATACAAACAACGTCAAGTCAGTCAGCTCTTCTATAAGGATCAAAAACTTGGCGGGTGGGCCACAAAGACCTTTATCAACAACTGTCTTCGCTGGATCTATACTAAAGATCAGATGGCCGGGCCGGAAAGAATCACCAACAAGAAACTCTGACTGGGAACAAACAAAACAAGAACAAACTAATCGCCAACCAACAAATATGCAGGAGATGGAGTGGAGATAGATTGGACACTCGCTGAGGAGGCCGCTGGGTGACATAGCTTGCGCACCAGCCGTTGCTCGAGTGGAACTAGGCCGAAAGGGAAGCGGCGAGTGGGACGTCAGTGCAAGGGTGACATGGAGGACATGGTGTGAAGAGGAGTTGAAACAGTATGGACTAACTAAAATGGATGCAGGTGAAAAGTACAGCAGAAGACAGAAGCAAGTGGAGACGTGCAGTTGAAGACCGATGTTCCACTAGGAACCCAAAGGAACAACGACAAAACTCACTAATTAACTCGATGCGTTTCCAGCATGTACAGCTAAATGAGCAACAGGCTTCAATGTGTATAGTCCAAAGCTTCTAGGTCTGTGCATGAACAAAATCATCAAATAAACTTAAACATACTTCATCTTACTTCTTATCATCGTGATTTTGATATACCCACTCATAGACTAATATCATCCCCCAAAAATAATACAAACCAAACATTTTATTGTTGATGAATATAAGGCGATAAATAAAATAAACTTAGGGTATCAAAAAAATAAAAGCGCCGAATTTCGAGAAGGCGTAAATTAACTCAAAATAATAACCCCGACTTGTAATCAAATTACCTGTTATTTTAGCAGTAAACGGTGAACCAGAGATATGCTCATCAGCAAATTTAATTGAGATTGTATATAAGCCAGGTGCAAGAGGTAGATAACTCACACTACACGTACCATCAGAATTCTCAACGCACTGAATTTTAGCCTTAGATGGACCTTCAACAGAGACTGAAAGACCACCTAACATTGAAAAAGGAAAAAGAATTGGAAAATTACAAAACTGGCTTAAAACAGTTTTCTTAATGACACATAAGAGGTGTATTACAGCAATCCATTACTTTCGAGAACATACAAAAAAATACACAACCAAAGTACAGTAAGAATATTTGGTGAACACTAGGGTTAATACAAGCGAGGGTTTCAAATTCTACACAGGGAATCATTTATGACCTGAGACTTGAATCATACATTACAAGTATTAAACTGCTGTAATCCAGAGACAGATTTCATCTGTGAATAGTCAAAAACGGGTATAGATGTAGAAACAGCGCGAAAAAGTTTATATAGATGAACAACCGTAAAGTCTCCATAGGCGAGTGTCTTTCTGCTGTAGCCTATATCACTTAGCTTACATGCAATCCTGATACAACTGAAGAAGTGCTAAGACTTCTAAGAAAAGCTTAATTGGGAGCCGATATTCACCTCAGTTGCTGGGGAAAAAAACAACACGAAATCTTCAAAGTGAAATCAATTCTATGTATTTGCAGCAAATACGATTTATCCGATGACATTAGAAACACAAAAATCTAACTCAATGACGTTAGTACGTTTTTAGTCGCCCATTATTTTAGACTATTCCAAAAGACAAGGTCATGTCTACCTCAATGCATTGAAGTGAAGAGTCCCAAACTAGGACGAAACAGCTGTCCAGTACTTCCAGGTTTTCCAATGGTTCTCCAACCAATGTCAGCTCATGATGAAATCCTGAAGTGCATCAGTCGCCCAATGCGGATTCCTTTCAAAAGACTTCATACATCCTGTTCGGTGGGATAGTGCAACTATTTTTTTTATCTCCAATATATCTTGATTAACGATCAAATGCTCATGCTACTACTACTACACATTTATACGAATTATTTTTCTAAATAAAAAAAAACATTCATTAGAAGAAAAATACATTTTACGTAGGATATGATAAATAAAAGTAGCCGAATAACCTGTTTCCATCTGCCATAATTATTATTAATTTGTCTCAAAACATGGATTTTAATCGTTTACATATGTTTGCCGAAAATAAATATCTTATTCAGCAATTAGACGACTTATCACATATAACAGGGAATTTATAAAAATTACATTAGAATACAAAAAAGCATGTTCAGTACATGCAGAAATAAACAAATTAGTCTAAGGAATAGTAAAAAATGCACAAGAGTATATATATTGCCTAAGGAAGGACAAATCGAAATGAATGCAGAGTCAGCTGTTCAAACACAACATATTAGTGACTAGTACCTGATGTAAAAAGTTAATTATTTAAAAAAAACTGTAGATAAATTGATCTTTTTGCCAACCTGTCGAAGAAACAACATTCTTTGATATTTGATGATCTTAGATGGTTGGAAGCAATCGGCAGGAAGCCTTGGACCTAGGGGACATGAGTCCCTTCAAGGTTGTAGATACTCCTTGCTGATAAGTGCCAACTAGCACGAAACCTAGGTCCAAGGCTTCCTGTGGCCGATTGCTTCCAACCACCTATTAACATAAAATCAATGTGCACCGTGATGGTGAGCTACCTAGAATGGTGGCCACATTGTAAACCTGACTGACAGAATTCAGTCTGTACCAAAGAAAGGACTAGACACATCAAACTAGTTACTAGTATCCAATCAAAATATTCATTCACACTATATGCAGGAAAAGACACACCAGCTTACCAACGCCAGCTTCTTTTGTTACAATGGTGAATTCAGCTAATTGAGAGGTAATACCATGACTTAATCCAGGACCATAGGCTGTAATTCGACCCGTGCTAGCAGTATCCACATAGAACTTGTATGGACTACCTTGTAATGGCATAGTAAATGTACTACCCGGAGAATCAGATTTCGCCTGTGAATGAATATTTACACGTAATTCATGCATTCCATGTTCTACAGGATCATATGTTACAGTTATTGTTTCATTATCATTCACAACAACAGGAACATGTTGTTGTGCACCTGAAGGTCGTAGGACAACAGCTAAAAGTAATAGGGAGAGATAAAAAAGAAATTTTAATGCATACTAAGTAACAAATAGGTTTAGACGACATGCATTCACATTGTTGCTCTCCGAAAACCGCGAACATTATTATCGCAAATACAAACTTGGTGAATCATAAGCACCAAAAGGTACGCCACACAAAATCTAACAGTTTGTATGAGGGCTGGAATACAGCCCGGACGCTCAGACTGAAGCAAGTGGCTGTGTTAAGAGGCTATCCCTGGGTTGCTGACTTGAAGTCTGTTCTACAAGGTAGTGGAGTGGAATGAGCAGATGAGTTTGACCGAGAAGATTGGCGGCTTGCTTGAATCTCTGGTCTACCTGAATTTCCATCCGAGACAATGCATCTTATTTTCTTTAGTTCTTGTTGTTGCAATCATTTAGTTATACTCCCCATCGTTGAGTATTTCTATTGAACCAAAAAAAATACCCTAAAGGATAATTTTATTCTTCAGATCTCACATCACTGCATCACATGATGTACTGGAGATGGTTGTTTTAGTTGAAACTCCGAGATTAAGGATTATGCAAGAAACTACGCTGAAAACTGTGCATCCTGTGTAGGCTTATTGCGCACAATAAAGATTTTGTTGTTATTATTATTGTTATGATTTCCAATGACCATAACAGATTCATAGTCATTCCAGCCTCTCGGGTGACTCTGGATCTCATGTGTGCTTCAGGTTTGGAATCAGGGTTTTTCATATAGTGATCTGTGACCAGTACAAGGTAAATTGACAGTAGATCGTATTTTTACTTAAGGTAAAACATTCTATAACCCGAATGAAATCATTGTGACAGCACATAACGAAGTTAATATTGACTGATATGATAAAAAATGAAGGGCAGAAAATTATAAAGCAAAGCAATGAGTACTCCTCATTCATCCTCAGTTCATATATAAATAAGTGTGATGAATTAATAATGAGTGTTTACGTAGATTAGAGGCGGAATATGTTGGAAGGAACTATGTAGACAAGTCAACTAGTAGAACAAATTCAAATTACAGCTGAACAAATAATTTTGTCATAAATTCATCGAGGATAAATGGCATTAATATCGAAGTATACCTAACTGTGGTGGTGGACTGGAATATGAGTCAGACTGTAAGTGGGGAGTGAGAAAATAGAAATACACTCGACGGAAGAAAAGATTCCGGAAGATCTGCATTTCGCGCATCGATGATTTATATTTGATGTCACATAAACTCAAAGACTTACAGAAGAAAACCAACAAACTGTCTGAAAAAACAGCAAAGACAGGACTCCAGGTGAGCATACACAAGACGAGGGTGATGAAGGTAACCAACCAACTAATCAACAGTAATAACAGACAGTACCTATCACTACCAACGACAGAAACTTGAAAGAGCTCTCATTTACTTCACTCATCTAGCTATGCAGCATCGTTTTAACCACAGGCGACAACACAGATGAACATGTCAAAGCCAGCCAGAATCGGAAAGGCAAGATACACCTTCATCAATCTGTAATCAATTTGCAAATCTTCTGCACTGACTCAGCCAGCCAACCAGCCAGCAAAAACAATAACATTCCGATTTTCAACACAAATGTCAAGTCAGTTAGTGTTACTATATGGATCAGAAACTCATACAAGTATTGCGCTTCGTGAAAAGTATTTCCAATAGGCCGCTATGAACTTTCATCAACAACTGCCAACTTCACTGGCTCCATAATGAAGATCAAATATCCAGAAAGAATGAGTAGCAAGAAACTATGGGAACAAATCAGTCAAGAAGGTATCGTTTAATATCCAGGAGAAAATGATGATGGATATGGTACAAGCTGAGGAGACTGTCGAATGAAATCATGTCCCAGGCCATCACTCGACTAGAACCCGAATGGGAAGTGACGAACTGTGCATGTAGCCGAGGGTGATATGTAGGAGATCATGTGAGGAGAAGATGAGAGGTTATAAGCAATCGTGAGCTTAGCTAAAGAGGACAGCAAAAAAAATAGAATAAATCGAAGATGTGTTGTTGAAGCCCAGTATTCCACTCGGAACACTCAAGGGAACAATAATAATAATAATGATAATAATAATAATATTACTAAAATGGTAACCCAAAGTGTTAGGGAAAACACTGTTTTTTTTAAAATAATGCTCTAATCAAAAGTAAAAGGGTACCTTCAATTTTCGCTTTATTTCGAGGAGCTGGAAGACGAAATACAACAGGACGATACATACTTTGACGTGACTAAAACAGAGATAGATAAATGAAAAAGCATGAAAACCAAGTTAGTCAGTATGGAATACTGTGGGTATGATTTTGCTAACAGTTTACAAAATATATGTATGTATGTAACACAGAAAATCGGTAACTACACTTTCAACAAGATGAATTGCTCATCAGTGCTAAAAGTCCCCTATATTACAGACGGTTGAACTGAGTGACAGTTATAGTAACCTTTTTACCTAACTTTATTGTATGACAAAGTCAGTTTAATTTTCTCAGAGAACACCAACACAAAAAACAATGATAAAATTATTGAAAACCAGGGAGTACTGGACAGCTATTTCATCCTAGTTTGGGAATCATCGGCAGTACGCACCCACTAGGATTCGAACCCAGGACCTTCCAGTTAAAAGGCAAGCTACTGGGACCCGATTCCTTCCTGGTTTTCAATGGTTCTCTAACTGATATCAATCCGTAATCAACTCGGAAAAAACATAACTAACCCTTACAAACCAAACTACAGAAAATGATAAAAATTGTTTGATCTGATGCCTTCTAATATTTATTCCAATTCTAATTTGTATGAGTGACATTCGAATGGTTAAATCCAGGAATTCAACAGCATTCAAGTGTTGATTGACGACTAAAAAGTTCAAAAAGAGAAGACCTACTACTTGGGGAAGAAAACTTTCGTTTTGTCTTCTCTGATGAATGATTGAGCGGAACATAACAGAACAGAACACTTAGGTGAATGGATAGATTTTGTTCTCCGAAAAAATGTTCTCAGATGCTAAAATATCGAGTGAAATTTGCTGACAAACAATACTTAGTCACAAATACCATAATCCATACCATACCATAACTCAGTCTAATTTGAAATGGATTCAACGAACTGATAATTAAGAATACATTTATCCTCTACAATCGAAATAACAACATGATAGCCGTCAAACAGTTCACAATTCAAGGGGACTGGGGTAATTTGGAGAAGAAGAAGAAGACGGACAGACAGACACATCTTGGAAACGCATGTGATCATTTGAGAAAACACCAAGCTATATGAGCAAAATTCAACATTTTCTCAAGTCTTCATCAGTCTTTCTCATCAGTCTTAAAAAACTTATATCAGGATACTTTACGAATAAGAAAAAATTGATCCATTTTTACGGTTTCTAAACGGATATCTAACGAAATATAATGCAACAAGCACTTCAATGAAATACATTTCTCTTTATTTGCGAAGTAGTGTGAAAAGCACTTTATCGGGCCTCTATAGCTCAGTGGTCAGAGGTCAGGAGTTCGATCCTCCCTGGGAGCAGGACACTTTGTAGAAACTTAGAAAAATTAATGTGTGGTCATTGACTGGTTTTAAGCTGTTACTCAAATAAATGCTATGACGTGTTTCTTCTGAAGAAAAATTCCACAATACAATATAAATATGCGTTTATTTACAGTTATCTTAATTATGTGAATTTGATAGTAAAGTACTATTGATTATTATTACGGTAGTTATTATTACAGTAATTATTAACTTACAGTTTCATCTGTGATATCCACGCTGGATACTACCTAAATAAATGAACAATAAAAAATAATAATAATATGAAATAATCAGTAAGAGGAAATATCAAATTAGTTCAAAAGAGAGACAGATCATGGTTTCTCAGCTCGTATATATTACTTCCACAGGTAGAAGAAAGCGATCACATAGTGAGAGACAATAGTAATAAATAATCTAGAATGTTTCAAATATATTGGAAAAAAGCGGTAGGTGAGACACTACGTGGAAAGCACTGTGGAACAACTTAATGTATGTCAACGAATTCTGGCTAGTCAGTGAGATTACCGAAAACAAAAAACTTGAAAATTCCCAGAAAAGGAATGTATACTCTTTTAAAATAAGTGACTTTTCCAAATAATAACAATAATAGCTTTATTCTAAACAGTATTTTTGGTACAACAATGGAATTTTCAGCATGTTATAGTATATTACATCTGATTTTATCATTACAGGGGTGATAATTAAGATAGGGCATTTAAAATAATGTTCAAAAAGAAATGAATATATATATACATATATATATATAAGCTCACTTTGTAACCAGGTCCTGGGTTCGAACCCCGGTGGGTGCGTACTACTGAGGAGTCCCAAACTAGTCTGACGAAACAGTTGTCCAGTACTCCCAGCAGGTTTTCCAATGGTTCTCTAACTAATGTCAGCTCATGATGAAATCCTATAACCAATCAAATCCCTATAAAACCAACACTTGAATAACAATGCCGTTTACTTAGAGCTCTGTAGTAAATTGGTGATTTCCTTGCTTACACTTTTCTCATTAAATAATATGTGTACTAAACAGGGTATTGTAGAATTTTTATATTTAATCGCCTGAGCACGCAGTGTTCTATATTTGCTTCTATTTCTACCCGAGGAGATGCAGCAAGGAGAAAGTTGTGTATGGAGAGAGGATATAAGAATCCAAGTTTCTATTCACAATAGTATTCATGAATAATTCCCATCCAGGCATTAATGAAATGTTGATCTTTGATGACTTCATTTTGTTTGTTTGCCTGTTTCCTTAATTGCTTATAATTCTTGTTTTCATTTAGAACTCTTACGTAATTTCGTATTTTCTACTTTGCGTATCTTGAGTATAACTCAATCATCAAACTATCCATATTATTACGTAACTCTATTTTAACAACTGTTTGTGATAACTCATCACCTTTGTTGTTACACTAGTTTCATTACCACCTGATTTTTTCGACCGTTTTTGTGTATTAAGTAACTCCACTCAAAACTTACTAATTCTCGCCCCCCCCCCCTATTCTTTAAAATAACCGTAACTAATTGTATCTTTGTTTGAAAAACTTAACGTATATATACAAAATAACGCATTTATATATTTGCGATTGTACAGCTAAGAATTTGCGGAAAAAAAGAGACTCTTCGCTAAACTACGCGTTTTTGTTTACAATCCTATTAACGAGTTGGTGCAATAACACCCACTCGCCCTACTGACGGCTTTTACTGCCCTACGCAATATAACAAAGTCATTCTTAAGTAGCCCAGGAAAAATTAAGCTGGAGGAGCAGTAAAGAAATATAGGCAGAATGTAAGAATTAACAAACTGTAACAGTAGAGATGGAATGAAATACGCAGTCAAGGTATTTAACGTTCGATTTGGTTTCAGCTACAGTGCCATCTATGATAGTGGAACCGTGTGAACTAACCAGTTCACGTAAGTTGCGCTGGCATCTGAAAGTGAAATTAACCACATGATCATTGACCAATTTCCGATAAAAGGCTGACTGAGAAGTAACAGGCAAAGAAACAGTCAGAATGGGGCAGGTCGTGCAAAAGGAAAGAAAACAGAAACGAAGAAAGAACTACACCTTACAGAACACTAGGCTAGAGTAAGTGTAATGTAATACGCCATCCGAACGAACTTTATAGTCAAATACCACAATTGCACCAGCTTTCAAAACAGAGAACCATAGAGTAAATTACTGTTATGATTGTAATTACCAGGCTGTAGATATTCATCAACATTTAACTGCCTTCGCTCCATACTGAAGATCAGATGGCTAGCTAGAATGCATAAGAAACAAGGAACTTTGGCAATCAACAAACCAATAACCTATCACCTAACAAACAGAGATGGACTGACCATGCGCTGAGGAGACTGTAGAGTGATACCACGCGCCAGCCCTTCACCTGGGACCTAATTGAAAAAAGGCGAGTTGAGTGGACGAAGGTGACATGGAGGAGAGATAGTACAATGAGGAGATAACAGCTTGCGTGCAATCGTGGAGCTAGTTAACAAAATCTGTAAGGAACACATTGAAATGGGAACGTTCTATTGAACTTTCACATCCCACTCGGAAAGCAAAGGAATAAAAACGACACATCACTTATCAATACTAATTCTTGACAGTATTTTACGAGCTATAAGAGTTCCGGAACTCCTTTAGAATCTCAAGCATATGCTATAGACTAAAATACTTAATATCAGTAGTATCCCTTTCACAATATCCAGTACTATTGACGAAAATATATAAGATATATTTTTAAAAAGACGCTGAAGTTAAGGTCATAGATAAATCTGCCTACCTTCTGGGTAAATTCTCCATTAGGAATCAACTGACCACCATATCGTAGCTCTACATTCAATTCACCCAACTGTGTAGGCGTATAGTATACGCATGTACTGCCATCACCATTATCTTCTGTTTCTACTGGGAGAAGTGTAGCAGTAGCTGAAGATTGTTTAGTTGGTTGCTGGATAACTTGACAGGTTAATCGACCTTTACCACCCAATGATGTGTCAACTGTGATAACGTTTTCTTTTCCAACTGGTATAAATTTCTTTACACCATCTGAAAATTATTACAATGGAAAATATATACATATTAAAAGTAGAGTAAGATAATGATCGATATAAAAAAGAAATTTTTGGAAAAATAAAAAGAAGAAGAAAATTTCCACTTACTTTTAATTGCACATAGATCTGCTCTACCCGTAGCAATACTCCGAACAGTGAATGGACTGTTGTCCACTTCAACACCGGCAAACATAACATGTATATTGTGCGGTCCAATCAAATATGGTTCATAGGTGCATGATAAAAGTCCTGTGTCACTGACATCACCTGAGGCTAAACTTGTCACAGAAGGCACTACTCCATTCGTTACAACTGATTCGCTGTCTACAGACAATGGAAGAACTCTTACTGGAACTGACTGTCCTTTCGGATCCTGTATATTACATAACAGTGGGGAAAAAGGATACAAAATATAAAGTTTTGCGAAATTCACTAAGATTAAATTGAAATCATATTAACCTACAATAAATTCTATAGACTTAATTATCTGTTATATTTAATATATCGCGAATATTGTAAATTATGGGCACCAAGAGATGAGTCACACAAAATCTCATAAATAGTGCAAGTGCTGAGATACTGTCCGGACGCCCGTATCAAAGTGGGTGGTGGTCTCAAGGGGCCACCTTCCAAGTATTTGACTTGGAATCTGATCCACGAGGTAGTAGAGGGGAGTCAGGAGATACGTCTCTAAGGCTACCTCCGATCACCAAAATAGGTTTTTAAGCTATTCGATCCTTTTGGTTTCTGGAACCCATGTACACCATATGTTTGCAGTAAAGGCTTTACAGGTTGTAAGCTCCAGATGTCCACATTTGCTCTTTCACTTATGTGTGGGACACCCCTGCCCTGGTGTAAAGGCAGTAAATAGAATTTACCTGGTTGAAGCTATGAGACCATATGCCTAGATGAGAGCATTTTAACAGGAAGATCGAATTCTAACCATGCTCCGTTGTACCAGGACGTTTATGACAAAACTTCACACCAACGATTAATAAACTACACACGGAATCTTTTCATAAAAGCTTTACTTCTAACTGATTATGGGGTGCTTTGTTCTGCTGTATTTCAACTCCATACGGAGCTATAGGTCATTTGTCTAGACGTTACTACTTCGAACTCTACTATACCTATTGAGGTTTAAATAGTTATGTAGTATTGCACACAACAAGTATCCGAAATATATGTCAATAATGCAGACTGATTATTGAGCGATAGAACTTTTCATCTCAATAATTTAAATCCAAAATTTGAAAACCACCTAAGCAACTAACACGATATGTTATTACATGGTGTATAGATAAGAAAGTAGCTACTTCTAAAATCATAAATATTCTAAACTGTCATGTTTCTTTTGACCGCTGGAAGTAAAATAATATCTACTGTCATCTACCTGTAGTCGTCAAATCATCAAAATAAACCTACGGCTAAAACGAACAGATCGAAATGAATCTACTTAATATAAACTAAATAAACGCCTAAGCCGCATGCAGATGCTTTGGAGGTTTGAAGCTTTGTTTTAACGAATATACATAGTACGAAGCTAGGACGCCGTTTTACGCTCCACCTTTGTATGATGGTAATACATACATCCTCAGAGTTCTCAGTTCAGTCATACTAGCCAGGCAAGTCCTAGGAAATCTCGCTTTCTACGAGTTGATCACGGATTGATATCAGTTAGAGAACCATTGAAAACCAGGGAATACTGGACAGCTGTTTCATTCTAGTTTGGTAATCATCGGCAGTACGCACCCACCACAGGGGGTTCGAACCCAGGACCTTCTGATTACAAGATAAGCTCGTATACTATTCAACCACTGGGACCCAATTCAGTGGCTCATGAATTCTAACTTCTACCAATTCGTGATTTAATGCGACCCCAACCATTGTCGTAGGTCGGACATCCATCCTCACACGTGACATCTGGATGGACGTCACTGGTCACGACTTCTCACTAGAACTCCAGGAAGCTCCATCCTGTAGCGAGCACATTCTTAAATAACCGAATTTTTTTAAGTTGTGTTTCATCATCAGTACGTAAAGGTCAAACTCTATAAATTCTCTTCACTCATCTTCTTGTCTACCTCTGTGTGCTATTTGGAACGTGGCAACTCGAACTGCTGCACTTCGGTGCCAAGTTCTATGTTGAATCCAGACAGACAGACAGACGTAAAGGTCAGGTAGTGTACTGACTACGTAGGTAATTAGACGAATTGTGTTTAGCAAGGTTGGTGTAATGTAGCGCATTAACAACACAACCAGGACCTTACTGACTAATCAATCAAACAACCTAAGAGTAAAAAGAAAACAGATATCTAGCAGACCTGACTCGATTTTAGGAATGTACAGGTTTATTATGTGGTGACGGTGATGTTGATTTCAATAGTTATTTATTTTAAATATACATATATCTCAATCTTTAACATATGTCTAAAGAGGAATGAAATAACAGTATTTCATGAACTTTCCTATTCCCTATAAGTTTATTCAAACTAGAAAGGTGCATCGAAAATATGTGCAGAGATCAAAAATTCGAAAGATGTAAAAATCAAAAAAGAAAAAAAACACGAAATGCATCCGAAGTACAATATTCAGTAAATTTTGAAATACGCTTACCGTAAGACCAAGAGTTAAATCTCCCATACCAGCATCTCGAGCATCAACCGTAAATGTTGCGGGGAGACTGGCTAGAACAGGACCTTCAACTCCAGCACCTAAAACACGAACACGTTCAGGTTCACAAGATTTTCGAATATTGACTATAAACGGTGAACCAGGAATATGAACATCATCATAGGTAACTTCTATGCGACAAGGACCATGTTCTTCAGGTATATATGTAACTTTGTGGTAGTGTTGATGTGTTGGATCTTTATCTGTTCCTCCACTAAGAAGTTGAACATTTGCAGGTTGCAATTCAGCACCAGGTTTAGGTGTATACATAACCTAAAGCACCGAAAAAAAACAAGAAGTACAAATTAAAACTAATATAGTTGATAGAACTAGTTGACAGCAATAAAACTTGCTATATCATAAGAAATTTACCAATAAAACACATACACATATGGTCGAATGAACTTCGGATAAGTAGACTGAAAGTGACTAACTGAATAAAAGTCTGATCACGAATTGACTTCAATAAGAGAAGCATTGAAAACCAGTGAGTACTGGTTATCTATTTCGTCCTAATTTGGGACTTTTCAGAGGTACGCATCCGCCAGGGATCTAATCCAGAACCCAAGGGTTGAAATGCGACTCTACTGACCATTCGACTATGGTGCTGGAATTCAATAACCTGTAAAATCTAACTACTATCAATTCCCAGTATTATGTTACCACCACCAACCACTACCATCGATGAAAATCCACTCAACACCTGACACTGTTGACACTACAGGTGACAATTTTCCAGTAAAACTTTGGAATATATATTCTAAAGCCACTAATGAACACTGGCTGTATCGGTTTGTGATAAAATCAACCTTGAGATTGTACAATCGAAATAATAATCATAACAATAATGATAATAACAGAGAAAAAATATGACAAAGATAAACACAGAAACAAACTATCTGTGTCTAATTATCAAAGAATAGCTTCACTGATGTAATCCCTCTTGATAAATGACACAGCCGAATAGCTTGACATACCCGTAGACGTGCATCTCCAGCATTTTTTGTATCCACAGTGAAATAAGCTGGTAATCCAGCGCGTAACAGACCAGATTCAAGACCAGAACCATAACATCTAACTTGTTTTGGATCAATTTTAGCTTCAACATTTACATGAAATGGGCTTCCTACATAGTAACAGTAAAATAAATAAATAAATGATAAGCATGAAAAGGTACACAAAATGATGACAACTGAATGTACATACTAGGCTATGCTGACTTTGGATTGCGTATGAATGTATAAAAATCTTACACTTTTGTATTCTTAACTGTAGAATCAGTAAAACACTGACCAAATTTAAGGTTTATAAAGGTGTGCCTTGATACCAAAATCAATAAACTTCAACTGCCTTCTAATAAATCAGATAAACTGTAATTGAACACCAGCAACATAAAGTAATGAACTTAAAGTCATGTTGAAAAGAAAAACCCTGCAGATAGCAGATGTGATTTTGATCAGGACAAAATATAATGAACCTCACAAGAAAATTCGAAATCATGCGTTATCCACGTCACGATTACTTCCCTGTCTCCGTTGCTTATTTTGTTATTTTCACAGTTGTAGCTTCATCGAGCGGCTTATCCACTGGTAGAGAATTTGCCACTGCCTCACTGAAGACGTATACTTCACTTCTATTTATACGTTTTTATTAGTAGTATACTAAGATATAAGCTATTTAACGCCGAAACAAGCCAGTAAGACAACAGCTCCAAAAAACCATCGTTCATAAAAAAGCAGTTCCGCGGTAATAACATCAGTGAAATAGTAACACACCGAGCACCTGAAGAATGCAGTTAAAAGAGATTTCAATGGAGCAGAGATATGTTGTCTCTTTACTACCAACCCCTATTTTACTTTCGAGAAATAGGGACAAACTATGTAATTTTACCTCCTCCTCCGGCTGTATCTAACAGTGTGACTGCAACTGCATAGTCAGCTACATTGGGTGTAAAATTGGGCAGGTTCATCATCGTATTTCCTTACATCATCCAGCTTGGCTAAGCAAGGTACAAACAAGATCTATTCGTAGCTCTGTTTTAGCACACCACGCAGATAGCGAGCATACAGTTGATGTTAATACATCATTTAAAGTCATTAATCGCATTACTACTAATCTTAATCTTGTTTTAAGAGTTTGTCTTCTACATACAGCTGAAACCTGTGTGTTCAGAAGGAATTCGTACAGCCACTTTCCTTACCTTGCCCATCGTTACATGAATGTATAAACCGGACTACTTCGCCCCCCCTCCCCCTAGGCCTTTCCAAATTATAATTGTCCAAATTATTTTATTTTTTTCGGACTACTTCATCTTTAATTACAAGTTATCGTTGTCCAAATCGTTTAATTTTCTTTAAAAATCTGTTACGTGATCAACCTGTGCACACACTTATTCCTTAATTACTCTTCATTTTTCAAAATTATGCATTATGCAACCCACGTGTTGTAACCATTTCTACCTTTTAATTGTGTTTTAATTTTCTTAGTTAACTATCACCTCATTGACATGTTGACACTGATTAATTATTGCTAACAAACATATTGCCATTTGGTTGATAAACTGTTGTGTATTGTAATAAAAATGCTATATATATATTAGAGTAGAGCCAGAGATGAGGATCTAATTGAAAAGTAAATATTTCTTCGCTCAATCCTTTTGCTTTCTAAATAATTATAATCCCTAATGTTCATTAGGAGTAAGACAGGTGATATTGTTAATTGTGGTTGAATGGATTATGCTTCAGACTGTGAGCTGGGAGCGAGAATACAAGATTTGGCTGGATCACCTACAAGAAGATTCCAGAAGATCCCCAATCACCAGATGATATACATCTCATGTCACACAAACTCGAAGACTAGCAGGATAAAAACAACAAACTGGCTGAAGAAGCTGGCTGGCTGGAAGCCAAGACAGCACTCCAAGTGAACATAGTGACGGCGGAGGTGATAAAGACAACCAACCAGCCAACAACAACAACAACAAACACCAGCAATCACCATCAACGGGAGAGACTTAAGAGAGGTTACTTCCTCCACTTATCTCAACAGTAAGCATCGTTTCACCCACAGACAGTCAGAACGCATGAAGATGTCCAACGCAGTCAGTCAAAATCGGAAAGGCAAGATACGCCTCCATCAACCTGAAATCAGTTATTAAATCTTCTGCACTCACTCACTCACTCACCATAAACGACAACATTCGGATTTTCAACACAAATGTGAAGTCAGTCAGACAGTTCTTCTATACGGGTGAGAAACTTGCACTACGCGTCACGAAAAGCATTTCCAACAAGCCAGTGTAGACAATTATCAACACCTGACTCCTTCGTTGGCTGACTCCATACTCAAGATCAAATGACCAACCGGCCAGAAAGAATTGTCAACAAAAAACCCTGGCTACCAACAAATCAAACAAGAGTCGACTGCTCAACAAAATATGTAGAAGAAAATGGAGATGGATCGGGCACACATAGAGGAAACCGTCGAATGACATCGCGTGAAATACAGGCCGTCACTCGAGTGGAATTCCAATGAGAAGCAACGAGTAAATCGTCGGTGCGAGGGTGACATTGGTGGAGATCGTGTGAGTTGGGAGAGATGAGAGATTATGGGCAAACGTGGACCCAGCTGAAGAGGATGGCAGAAAGTAGAAGAAAGTGGGGATGGGTTGTTGAAGCCCTAGGTTCTACTGAGAACCCAAGGGAATAATAAAAATGTTCATCAGCAGACGAAAGACATAGATAACATCGTAACATACCAATTGCATTTGAAACAGGTTCCTATGCACCATAACTTCGATCTTATGAAATGTTATTTTATGTGATTATATATGCGAAGGATAGTAATAATGAATACAGTTTACTATACTACACCTGCATAACGACAAATAAGTTTGATATAAAAGTGTGAGTCAACAAATTTACTACACTAACTCACTCACTTAACACCACGGCACAGATACAAAGTACATATCTGTGTATATTAGTACTAAAAATTTCAGCCTACTGCTTCGAAACTTCCAGAAGTACATTTCTTTCTTTCTAGTAAGGCTGTAAATAATCTTCTCTTATTTTAAAAAAGTACCACAAACACATTCAGAAACACGATAATCATTTTCCTTAAAAAGTTGAAATTATAAAATGCAACAAGTTGAGTTAAATTCCATTTAACTGAGACAGCTTTTTTCCTAGTGATTCCCTAAACTTCTTCGACTAACAGTCTACCCAAATAGTAATAATAATGGCGTTCACAACTCTAGTAATGAAAATCCTAATCAGAACGGAGACTCTCTATAGTCTTGAGCATATTTCTAACTTTGCCTAATCAAATTGAATCGACCAGTGACACAAATATTTTAATTATATAATAAACTCTATAAGTTGAAATAAGTAAAAAATTTTTTACCTGGAACATTATGATCATTGAAGCGTACATACACAGAATAAGCACCAGCTTCAGAAGGTGTATAATAAACTGTGCAAGTACCATCACGATTATCTTGACAATCAATTGGTGCTTCACTTGGACCTTCAACTGCTAAACCCAAACCACTTGACCAGCTCCTGTCAAGTCAACAGTGAAACTAGTTTGTACACCAGGTTTTAAATGTTGTCCATTCTCAAGACCTGGACCGTAAGCTTTAACTCGATTTGGATCACAACCAGGTAGAACTTGAACACGATAAGGACTACCTGGTATTGCAAGACCTTCATAGGTCACGTCTATTTGATGTTGGCCTAATGGAATAAAACAGGAAAAGTTAGGGATTGCTTACATAAAAGCAAACTGAACGATATATATATATATATATATATATATATATATATATATATTATAAAGACAAGTTGGAGAAGATATTACAATGCAAAGTAACATTCTGGGTCACATCACCAAACAAAGAGTTGGGTATGAAACAGTTCACAGAATTAGGGGGGAATGAATGCATGAAAACTATCAAATTGGAAGAATGTAATGAGTTACAAATTATTGTACAAGGATAATGATACATACCTAATTAAAGCTACCACCTATTTAATTTCATCGCAGTAGATGCTGCAAAATGATAAAGACTGAATGGCAGTAGAAAAGACGAGCTTTTAGTTATGATAACCAGTTAGTGTGTATTTCATAGGTGATTGTCTAATACATAGAACACCTTAACATTAGATTCTTTTCAAAATCTCACTCCTGGAATATGATAACCAACAGACTTATGACTGTAACACTACACCGAACTTAGTATGTCACTAACCTCCAATAAATCATTCAGTGCCACCACTAACCTACTATTATCCTAGATGCAAGAAGTTACCTTGATTTCATATTAAGAGCGTATTCTGCAAGTTGTTTGTCAGCAACTGAATACCAGTTCATAAGCTTAAAATTAGGCAACAGTAGAGCATAGACACCAAAATCAAATGACCTTAAACCAACCAATCAAGTTGCTCAGCACTACAAATGGATATTTTTGATAATCATCGTTGCATCTTCCACTCTAACCTTCACCATTATCCTACTTTCAACCCACCATAGCCGTAATCCTGAGTCAGGATGAAATTTGCAACGAAGATTACGAAAAGAATCCATTTATAGTGCTGAGCGATCTGGTTGGTTGGTTCAAGGTTATCCTTAGTATCGCCCTAAAATTA
The DNA here is from genome assembly GCA_944472135.2 of Trichobilharzia regenti. Lineage (NCBI taxonomy): Eukaryota > Metazoa > Platyhelminthes > Trematoda > Strigeidida > Schistosomatidae > Trichobilharzia > Trichobilharzia regenti. Next base: position 42,448,884 of record OX235265.1, on the reverse strand, counting down.
ATTTAAAGTGAAAGGACCAAAAGTGACAGGATGCACTGATACACCTTGATATTAAAAAGCGGAATTTCGATAATTATCTATTCTCCTCTGACATCGATACGATAGATGTGAAGGATCGTTGCATAAATCTAATGCTTGTAGACGGAAACAGCAACTAAATTGATTAATTATTTATCATACTTTTACTAATGTTTTATATTTTGCAAAAAACAAATGCTGCGTTGAATAGGAACACTTGGCTGGACACAGATGTGGTGGTCATGAAAATCACTTGTCCACGTCCACAACTTATACAACCATATATGAACAGAACTTGTGCACTATGAGTAGAGCACAATTCCACTGTGGATAAAATTTATTTTGATAAAGTCTCACAGTGTCGTGCCGTTAGATTTACTGATGACGGTTTGAGTATAATTTATTGCTCATAATCATATCATATCCACAATGGAATTTAAACAACAGTTACTTGACTCTCTAGCCTGCTGCTAGTTAAGCGAGAACACACAACGAGGTGAGACAGAAAAGTACCATAGCAAAATGAACCTTGAAATATATGCGTAATCAAATGCACACAAAAAAGAATGTCTACATTGTCTAAATGATGTAGGAGTGAGAAAAGATAATCCATAATAGAATGTATAACATGTCAAATGGCGTAGGTGTGAGAATGAATAATCCATTGTGTTTCTGATTGGTCCATTATCCAGACAACATGTCCACCTACATATTACAATATATCACAAACAATGAGTATTACGCAGCACTTTAACATTAACACAAAGTATAGATACAAAAAGTATGCTGCTCTAGATCATAGGGTTTAAGAGATTAGAAGAAAAAATAAAAATAAATCGATTACTTACCTTCCTCCAATGGGGTATAATTACAAACATACTTTCCATCTTTGGAGTTCACTACTTGACAGGCAGATGTTTCATTATCAGGACCGGTAAGAATAGCTGACACTGTTCCTTCACCGCGTGGGTCAATAGCTGATGCGTCAACAATAAACTTGACGTAAGAAGCCTTGTGTACTTCTAGAAAAAAAATAAAATAAAGTTGTGAAGGCCAAATAAATGCAAATAGTTAAATGATAGTTACTAAACAATAGAAAATTCGAGATGAGGTGGGGTGGGGCTTAGAAAATGCTTTAGTTGTTTCAGACGTTAAGCATGCATAAGGCAGAAAGAAGATATGACCATTCTAGTTGTTTTTATCCAAACACAAGGCGCAGAGTATTTCTGTATCAAGGAATATTTATACATGCCAACACATGCTGAACATCTATTATTGGCAGTACTGGGAAGAGTAATCACAATATATAAACGCACCATTCGAATCCACTCCAACACCGTAGCACAGTACATCATCTACATTTAAATTTGGTTTATCAGCAGGATAGACTTGAACAAAAAATGGACTTCCAAATATATGTAGTTCATTGTTATACACTACATTAATTGTATAACAACCTGGTGCAAATGGTGTATAATTCACGCCACACGTTCCATTTCCATTATCTATACATTGGATTTTTGCTTCACTTGGTCCAGCAATTGTTACACTCAACGGAGCTGGTGGAACAAGTTCACTGTTAATGATGAATTCAGCTAACTGATTAGTAAAGGCTTTATCAAGTCCTGAACCTTGAGCTGTTATACTGTAGGCGTGTTGGTCAGGTGTCGGTTGAGGCCATTTACTTTTAGCTATGATATCAGTCTAATTTGTTAATAAAAGAAAAAAAACAGTATAAGGAATAAAGTGTAAGAAATCGATAGAAACAAAGTGTTGTTTAGGGTTATTCTAACATGCTCATTGGCAAAACTATCCTCATGTGCAGCATGCTTAAAGATACAGATTGAAAATAAACAGGAATAAAAAAGAAGGGAAGCAGTACAAGTATTAGTAGTTACTAATTTCATGCCCATCATCATTCCACAATAAAGTTAGTATTTAGAATAAAAAAGGAAAGGGAAAGAAGATAAGTGAATAGGCAAGCAAATTTTACTTTTTCCTTCTCTGTAATAAACAGTCTTGGAGGATACTTTTGTGCAGCTGGTGGTGAAGTACAATCAGTGCTGTGTCCATTGACTATCCCGTTGTCATCTTTTTCATGTGATGAAATTTTGGAAATGTTGTTGTTTTCAGTCTGTAGAAACTCCTCTTCCTGTTCACATTTTTCTGTATAACCATTCCTGATAAAAATCTTGAGCATATCAATTTTAGTAGCAGCTGTCGACTGAACGCTATCTTCACTATTCTTAAAACCATTCCCATTATTTATTTGATGAATAGTATTATTATTTGCTTCCATATCAGTAGTATCATTGACCACATCACTGCCGTCCGCTGATTCGTACACATTACAATTAGCTTCAGTTGTACACGAGTTCTCCTCATCATTTCTATGTTCAATGGATCCATTATGAGGTAGACAGATTCCATTTTTTAGCTGACAATCTGTAGATAATATTTCATCAACTGATTGATTTTCATGAGTATCCGTTTGGTCGGTTTCATTTTGACTCTTACATAATTCATCATCACCATTACATAAATGTAAATTACTGCCGTCGGCACATTCAACACTTGATTCTGTGTTACTAGTTACCACAGTGAATGTTAATGGCGATGATCGCTTAACACATTTTTATCATCCAACGCAATATTCACACTGTAACAGCCTAGTAAATCAATAGTTGAAAATGTGCATAAAATCTCATCGTCTGTTTCAGCTTTTAGGCTAACTGGTAAACATATTTCTGGCATGTCTACCGACTGAATATTTACAGAAACACGATCTACTAGGTGTACAGCATCTTTTGTAGAAATTACAAATTGACTAGTTGAATGAGGATTGATAGCTGTAATCAGAAAAACATATCAGTCACATGACCATAGAAATAATAGTAATAGTAATACTCATAATTAAAGAAAGAAAATCAAACAAAGTTGCGAACACTCATTTCTTCTGACAACATTTAGGCATGACTTCTTGTAGAAAATGTTATATTTCTGTTTAAAAATGTAACTAAAAAGCTCTGGGTTCGAACCGCGGTGGGTGCGTACTGATGAAGAGTCCAACACTAGGACGAAACAGTTGACTGTTCAGTACGCCCTGCGGGTTTTCGAATGGTTCTCTAACTGATGTCAGCTCATGATGAAATCCTCTAACCAATCAAACAAAAATTCCAGCAAAACCAATACTTTGAATATGACTTAACTAGTTACAATCAACCTCTTCAACTTTTCCCAAAAATATTATTTATACTATTGTTCCCTTGAGTTCTGAGTGGAATATAAGGCTTCAACACCACATCTCCACTTTGTCCTATTTTCTGCTGCCCTCTTCGGCTGGGTCTATAATTGCCCATAATCCTTCATCTCCTCCTCGCCACACGATCTCCTCTACGTCACGCTCAAACAACCCACTCGCACGCCTGGTACACGATGTCATTCGGTGGTCTCTTCAGCGTATTCCCAATTCATCTCCATTTTCTTCTGCATATTTGTTGAGCGACAGATTATTGGCTAATTTGTTCCCATAGTTACTGACTTCTAATTCTTCCAGGCCATTTTATATATATATATATATATATATATATATATATATACAGTAACAGTAGAAGACAAATAAAGATGATTACTCTACTGGTTTATGCTTCAGACTGTGGGCTGGAAGCGAGGATACAGGAATACGCTGGACACTTATAAGAAGACTCCACAAGATCTCCATTTACCAGATGATATACGTCTCATGTCACACAAACTCTAACTGGCTGAAGAGGCTGGCTGATAGCCAAGACAAGACTCCAAGTGAACAGAGAGAAGACGGAGGTGATGAAGACAACCAACCAACCAACAGCAGCAGGAACAACAACAACAATCACCATCAACGGGAGAGACTCAACAGAGGTTACGTCTTCCACTTGTCTGGCCAAGAAGCATCGTTTCACCTACACGCAGTCGGAACGCATGGAGATATCAAATCCAGCCAACCATAATCGGAAAGGAGAGATACGCCTCCATCAACCTGAAATCGGTTCGGAAATCTGTTGCACTCACTCAGCATAAACAGCAAGATTTGAATTTTCAACAGAGATGTGAAATCAGTCACTTCTTCTCTACGGGTCAGAAACTTGCACTACGCGTCACGAAAAATATTTCCAATGGGTTACTGATTTCTGTCAACGGCCGCCTCCTTCACTGGGAATCCCAATGGGAAGCGACAAGTTGGTCGTCCTCGCGAGGGTGACATGGGGGAGATCGTGAGTTGAGGGAGATGAGAGATTATGGGCAATCGTGAGCCCAGCTGAAGAGGATGACAGAAAATAGAAGAGAGTGGAGATGTGTTGGTGAAGCCCTATGATGTACTCGGAACCCCAGGTAATAATAATAATAATCTATCGGTCAATGAATAGACGACAAACACGACAATTTAGAAAATAAATGAGGTTATTAAATAGGGATACTGAATACTGTTCACTTAATAAGCAAATAATACGATTAATCATGAATCACTCAGTTGAATAAATTCGCATATTGACATAAAAATAAAAATGCATGATGAGTATTCAGAATAAAAATATACTTGTTATAAAGTAAATTACAATCTTAATGTTTTACACTGACATTTTTATATGTATCGATTTTTTTGATTTGAAGACAAATCAGTAAGTAAAATCATCCTCTAAACAAATGGTTCTCTAACTGATATCAATCCGTGATCAACTTGTGAAAACATAACTAACCCTTACAAACCAAACTATAGAAAATGTACATCTCAAAAAAACATACTACCAAAGAATGAGATGAAAATCGTGTACTTTAACGAATGAATGGATAAGTTACAAGCAGACATTATTTTCTTAAGAAGAAACCCGATATAACTACAGAGCGAATTCAGAAAAAAACTTAGAAGTACAAAAGGAAGTCATAAATATGGTGAAAAAATGAGGAAATCAATACCCACTGCACCTCAGAAGATAAGAATTTACAGCCTATATTATTAATTTCTATTTGAATCAGAACTACATACTCGTGTAATGCCTGCCTGCAGCATATACACAAAATACTGAGAAGGTTAATTGTACTTAAATAATGCAAGCATCTTTAAATCCTCTACGTTTGGCAGTATATAGCTGATGAAATAAACAAATACATAAAAAGTAACACTATTAGTTCCAAGTATACTATTGCATTTGATTTCACTCATAAGAAATTAAGTTGTCATTAAACCACTTATAATCGGTAATTTTAGATAACATATTAAGCTACGTGGGTATATAATGTATCTTCTGCAAAAGTCTCTTCATCATAATTACTGTGTGCGTCGGTGGCACAGTCTGTCTGTCTGGATTCAACATAGAACTTGGCACCGAAGTGCACCAGTTCGAGTTGCCACGTTCCAAATAGCACACAGAGGTAGACAAGAAGATGAGTGGAGAGAATCAATAGAGTTTGACAAGTATATGAGTGAAACAGAATGAGTAATAGTAGAAAGGAATATGAAAGATTACAGAGACTGAATACATCTGCACCATCGACGATTTTGAGCCATGTCACCTATTGCCTCTAGCCATTGATTCTTAGGGTCCCGAGGGCCCCAACCCGGGAGTCTGAATCTCCCTACCTGACTCAGCTTAACTGTCAAGGATTTCATGGATTGGTGCCCTGTTTTCGTTTGGCCACCACTTACTCTATTCCAACCCGCACCTATATCAGCTAGTAATGCCCGTCGGGGGAGGCGATGGTTAGGCATGCGCAGCACGTCACCTAGCCATCTTAGTCTATGTAACTTTATAGCCTCGTCGATTGATTTTCCCTCTTTGCCTAACACTCTACGCCTAACGTCAACATTACTTACCTTATTAGACCACCTAACGTGAGAAAGAGATTGTAGACATCTATGATCAAAAACAGTCGACCTTTTCATGTCTTCAACTCGTATTGGTCATGTTTCAGAGCCATAGAGGATAGAGCGAGCAGTACACACGTCCCTTGGTTGATAGCCGAATGTCACGCCTACGACAGAGATGGTGTAAGTCAGCGAGAGCAGCTCGAGCTTTTTGGATCCATGCTGAGATTTCATCGCAAATCAGTCCGTTGGTGCTGATACAACTTCCCAAATAGGTGAAGTGGTCAACATGTTCTATCACTTCACTCCCTATCAGTAAGCTAGGAGTTGACGTAGTCCAGTCCTGTAACAGCATCTTACATTTTACAGGGGCGAATCGCATGCCAAACATAAGAAGATTGCTGCTCGAGGTGTTCAGAAGACTCTGCATTTTGTCAGAATCCTTCCCTAACAGGACTATGACATCTGCATATTCTAAGTCCATAAGACTATTCCCTGGTAACCAGTCGATTCCTAAGTCGTTACGTTCAGTTAAGGATACTTCCATTAGCATATATATGATGAAGTTAAACAGAAATCGGGACGGTGGCACAGTGGTTAGGACTCCCGCCGACCATGCACATGGTCCGAGGTTCGATCCCCTGCCGACGCACACCTAATATCTATGGTCGGCCTGCAAAATTTGGGCTACCGATATTACATGCTGAAAACTCCATACTTGTACCAAAAATACAGTGTAGAATCAAGCTGTAATCAAAAATAAATGAAATAAAAAATATCATGTGAAAACTCTGCATAGAAAATGGTAAGGATTTAGGGTAAATTCCATTGGCGAATGGTATACCTTCGATGTTCAAATATATCAATGGAAATACAATGATTTGATCAACCAGTGGAACACACTGTGCTCACTCTTAAGTAGACTAAAACAAGATACTGACAACTGTGACACTGACTTCCGGTATTACAAATGCAGTGTACTTGTAATCTCGTATACCATTTCACCAGAAGGATGTACGTTTATTCATGAGTATAAAAAACGATTAAACCGAATTGCCTAATTATCTACTAACAAATTCAAAGCAACTACTAAAATCACTGACTGGGAAATAGATTCAACTTACCGGTATCTAAATTTTGTATTTTAATCTGAGAAACATCAAAACCACATTGTACAGGCACATTAACAGTCTTCGATGGGTTCCACCTATCAAAGGTGTAATATGCACATTTGAACATTTGGTGGGTGGAGTGTATTCTACACGAACAGTATTATCTGATTGTTTGTTTAACTTTGTAGGAATTGACTGACCACGATCGTCTACAATAGTTACAGATATTGGATTATTGGCCATTAGTTCAGCTTCATGTTCACCTGAGAATACTTCTTGAGGATCAATAAAGAAGTGAGTTGATTGTTTTCTAACAGCATTCTGTAAACCAGGACCATATAATTTCACTTTTTCTGGTTGTATTTCAGGAGCAACATTAACCTAAGGGGATGAAAGAATAGTCAGTCAGTCGGTTAGTTGGTAATGTAAACTGATAATTATAAAGCCTTAGACTTAAGTATATATATATAACACATACTCTATATGGAACACTTTTGAGAGAAGTGTTTGCGATAGCGGCATATATAGTGTGAACTCCAGGCGACACAGGTTTGTAAGTGTAAACTACAGTACCATCAGATCTCATGCGAGCTTGAACTGGAACTGGATACCCCGTAGAATCATGACAATCTACATGTAACAAAGATTCACTCATTGAATGTAACATATGAACAGGTACAGCATCTTGTAAACCATCCACATAAAATTCTGTTTGTTGACCAACAGTAAGATTTGTTGTTTCCACACCGGGACCGTAAACACGTAACTACAAAGTATATTGTAAAATGGAGAGAATAAGCCGGAGAATAAACATAATAAAAATTTATAAAACTAATTAAATCGAAAATTACTTTATACAAAATGGATTTTAAATCCAACCACAAATTAAACTAACAGCGATTCTATACTAATGGAGAGAGAAAGAAGTCTTGACGAAGACCTAACAGTGTCAGCTATTGAACGCCCCCCTCCCCGAAACGATAGTTGATGTGAATTCTAAAAAGTCATTTAGCATATATTTATTCAATATGATGTGAGATCGTTGTTGTTAAAACCTGAACTATTGTAGAATTTGTACAACTTTAATCAATCATATCTGAGTCAACTATTCTAATCTCAGTCAGTTACTCCTCTTCCGCCCCCCCCACACCTCCTTAACTCCAGCTCATTCATCTTTCTATGTAAAGATTATTGGTCCATTTACTTTTTTAAGTTACACAACATTCTTTATGTAATGTATAAGTAAGCTTACGTTAATTGTTACACTGATGACTTCGACAGCAACCTGATATTTTTTTGACAACATCATAGAGAATAAAGTAAACATCGTTTTTGTGAAATTTTCTCTTAGATTTATCAATGAAGACCACTAAGCCAAATAGCAGAGGTAATAGTACATCTGTTATAGTATCAAAACAAAATTTACCAAGGAAGGTTTAATGTGATGACGAATTCTTTTTGAACGCATAAAGGTGGCTTAAACTTTCTAATTGCTAGCAAGGGCTTCCACAAACTTTAGGATACGCCCTCCCCAAACACGTTTCATAGATAGGTTTAAAAGATCTGTTAACGTCAATTTTATGTCCTGTCTCTATAATATGTTTCGCAATAGAGGAGCTAGGTCTCCTGTTCTCACCATTAATAGGTTCTGAAGATTCCATTTGTTTCTGGAGCCATTTAATAATATGCTCTGAAGCCCTTACTTGCTGGCAGAGATCGATGAGTCCTCCCTATGTATATGTGTCCACACGTACATTCAATTTGGTAAATACAGTGGGATGTGACGTCATTTTTCGCATGTTCTCAATTATTATGATATTAGCTGTATAAAAAGTATTTTTAACAGTAGTGTTCAGTCTTTGTCTAGTTATCAAGCTCCTTTGATGCCGCATATAGGGTAACTTGATGTACACGTCTTTCTTTGGGGCGAGTTGGAGAGTGGTCTTGGTGTTCTGACTAATTTATATCGCCTGATGAACTCCTCTGGATAATTGTTATCAACCAGAGGTAGTGTCAACTCTCTTTCTTCTTCATCAAGTGTATCTTCAGTGCATATTCGTTGGATTCTACTGAAGAGGCACCTTACTATGGCTCTTTTGTAACGAACAGGGCAGAAACTGTGGTAATTAAGGTACTGTGCTGTCCAGGTAGGTTTTCTATAAATAGATCTTTTTATTGATCCATCAAGCTGTCGATTAAGCATTATGTCTAGAAAGATAAACAATTATCTTCCTCTTCTACAGATGTAAGTGATATGCTATTCTGAACTTCATTCATTCGATTTAAATGTGTTTGGGGCGTATCCTAAAGTTTGTGAAAGCCCTAGCAGTTAGAAAGTTTAAGCCACCTTAAGGCGTTCAAAAACAATTCGTCACCTTAGATTTATGTTCCACATTTCGAGAAATGATGGCGCATCAACTTTTACTTCTGTCATTTCGAAATATGTAGCACGATCGCTAGTCAAAGTCATTGGTGAATATTTATCTTCACACAAAGCTTGTTGGAACTTATTAGTTACGACTACTCACTAGAACTCCAGACAACTTTTTCCTGTGGTAGGTCACGAGTGATAGCTAGATTAATTTTCAAGTTTTCGGTTTGTGGGGAATTGATTACTGTTTTAGACACTTTTATGGGGTTCCCAAAATGTGTACCTAAGGATTGGTAATGAGAGTCTAAATAGGATAACATGCTTTTGATTTCAGATAGCATTATTCCTTTCCACAACGTAAAATACCACTTCACAAACTAGCCCTTATTTAGGCTTGAAATTGCGTTATGGATACAGAAAAAAGTATTGTCATTTCAGAACTATACATAATACTTGGCATTGCTTTAAAAATTGACTTCATTTATACCTTATCAGGATGAATATCTTTAATATCAGGAACAATTATAGGCATATACGGTGATCCAGGAATATCTTCATCATAACATGTCACATGGACTGCATATTCACCAGGCTGTGTAACTGAATACGTGACAAGAGCTGAATCATCTCCATTATCTCGACATACAACTTTGGCTTCACTAGGACCTTCAATCAAGAAACCTTTAAAAAAAAGATTGACATTATTAATAACAAGAAAAAAGGATTAAAATTTCATAATAATTTAGTAACTGTGATTAACTTGATTATCATCACTAATATTATAAAGTTTGAAGTATGTTGATGACATAATATTATGCAAGTTCACTGATAGGTAATCACGTTCATACGGATTAAGGAACTTTAATATGATAAACTAAGTAATTATCAGTGTTATAATCTCTAAAAGGTCAACTAGACATTCCGACAAATAACCTTCTACATAAATTAAATTAAAGTAAAAAAGGTTGTTTGTACTTTTAAGAAATAAAAACGATTAGGTAATCACATGGGGCGTATGAAACACCTTGATGGAAAATTGACTTGAGTCATCTCTTTACACTGTATCACAGCGTATTAAAGTATGTTCATTACTTCCATCTGATTATAAAAACATGATATTTGGCTGTGAAAATAAAGCTATGAAAAGTCACATACATGCATGTAATAGATTTCTTAATAAAGAATTTGATAATCCATGACAGAAAAACAGAACGAATGATAAATGTTTGGAGTTGTGACACAAACTCCCGATAGTAAGCATAGTAAGCCTTATGATGTTGAGACAGTTGCCTGCCTCCATTTAATGATTAGTGATTTACTCTATGTGCTAGATAGAAGTGTAAAGATTCAACCCAAGTTAAATTGATTCTAGAATGACGAATAAAATAACAAAACAGTTAAGATATGATCACTTGGACTGTTATGGAAAAAAGTCAGATGATATGTGACTTCAAGAGTTGATTTGTTTCTTAAGTGTGATCACGGATTGATATCAGTTAGAAAGAACCATTGAAAGCCAGTAAGAAGTACTGGGCACCTTATTTTGTCAGCCTAGTTTGGGACTCATCGGCAGTACGCACCCACTAGGTTTCAAGCCCATCACCTTCTGGTTACAAAGCAAGCTCGTATACCATTCAGCCACTGAACCAGATTCAATGGCCAGTCCATGAATTCAAACTTCTACCAACTGGTGATTTTAGCGTAATCACCGACCGATGTTATCAGTGGAAAATTCATCCTCACTCCCAACTGGATGAATCCTACCGGTCAAGACTTCTCATTAGAACTCCGGAAACTTCGTCTTGTAGCCAGTCACTAGCGAGCATCAGATTGATTTTCACGAATTGATAGAAGTTAGAATTCATGGACTGGATGGTATGGCTGAATGGTATACGAGCTTGCCTTGTAACTGTAAGGTCCTGGGTTCGAAACCCAGTGCGTATGTACTGCTAATGAGTCCCAAACTAGTTTGACAAATCAGCTGGCTGTCCAGTACTCCCTACTGGTTTTTCAGTGGTTCTCTAACTGATATGTATCTGCTTGCGCATCACGTTTGATAACTCTTAAATTTTGAAAATGGAAGATCAACATACTGATGAGCGTTTTGTCCCTGTACTTTGATTCGATACTAGACAGTAACTAATATAATCAACTAGTGCAGACTGAATTCTATCAGTAAGAGGCAGACGACAGATAACGAACGTCAACAAGCACGAAACAAAGGTCTAAGACTTCTTGTAGATTGCCTCCACTCATCTAACAGTACTGACTGGTTTATCTCACCATGTGTGACACCTATATCAAGGCACTAGTGACATAAAAATTCTGTAGTTCAATTAAATCAAGCCAATACAGTGTATACAATGGGGAAGTCTTTAAACCAACGAATGAAGCAAACCAGAGATCAAATATATTTTAAACGACATTTTAGTCGTATTTGGTAGGAAGTAATAGTTTATGATCACGATGAATATGCGTCAGTGGTTCGGCGGTAGGATGCTTTCCAACCTCGGACGTGGTCCGACGTCCGAAGCACTCCTTAGTCTCACCTAGTCCGTAGTAAGGAGAGAAAAGGAGGAAGGTCGCTAGCAACACCACCCTGTGAAGAATAACACTACCGCTACTGAGACGTTATAGCCCAAAGCCCTATGTTCTACTCGGAAAGCAAAAAATAAAGAAAAGATAAACGAGCATCTATAGTTTTAATACAAAAGGTGGCAGTATTAACTGTCAATCAAAGCAATAAACAAGCACTAACCTAGTCCAGCACCTTCACCATTACATACAACCGTAAATAGATTTGGGTGATTAACAACGCCACCTAGTAAACCTGGACCAAAAGCGCGTACTGCAGACTTTTTATATGGACCAACGACAATCTGAAATAGTGTAGACAATATAGAGCAAGAGAAATAAATGAGTATTGTTGGTTGACGTAGACAAGTTAAACGTGTATAAAACTTGAAGTAATTAGTACACAAAAAATGAAATAATTTTGCAGATACAAATGACTGTTCCCTTGGTTTCCTAGTGAAACAGCGCTTCAGAAGCACGTTTCTACTTAACATTCACTGAAGTCTTTGTTAACTAGTTCCAAGATTGTCTACAAGCGTTCATTTCCTCTTCACACGACCGTCTTGATGTCACCCTCAGAAAACGAAGTCGTCATCTCCCACCCACGTTCCAACCACGCGTGATGCCACCCAATGGTCTCCTCAGAGTAAATCCAATCCATCTTTATTTTTTCTGCATACATGTTGGGCCTAGTTTATCAGTTCACTAGCCGGACTTAAACCCGGAAAAAAGGCAAAGTGGGGTGTAGGCTCGTTACTATAGGACTATCCACTGCACTCAAGATAATCAATTTATAATCGCTACGGAAAATATCAAAGCACAAAAATATGAAGATGTAGATTAACCACGTTTAATTATCCCACAAAAATCGCGTCGTTTCATTAATTATGAATAATTCATTTCTGAAAGTGCTGTATTTTGAGAGATGTGACAGATTAGCACTAATAACTTTGTATCAGCAGTTAACACTGAAAAATAAGAATTTAATGACACCAATCGATTTATTGATACGGATAGATAATTCACGTGTGTACTATTGGAAGGTAGGTTAAATTAATTAAAGGAACAATAGCAGTGAGCTCTACACTCAGCAAGATACTGAAAATTAACATCAGGTTCTGTATCACACGAAACTCATTGTCTCAACTATCTGAATACTCCGCTGAGTAAGCTACAGTTTCTTCAAAACAAATCTATCGAATTTAGTAAACAAAATGTAATGAAGGCCATCTTGTAGGAGAATATTTATGTTAAAACTGTTTGAGTATGCTTAGTCATTATTGTCCCACATCATGGAATAGTAAAAACAAAATGTGTAGGCGTTTTATTCAAGGTTTGGAGAACACGTTTATTCATGAATATAAACTGTGATCATCATTAACAGATTTAGAATGAACTAGAATTTACTGTATGGGTGATAAGTTTATTCCTTACCTCTGATTTACCACATTCGATGTTATTAAAACACTCAAGACTTCAGAAACTGATCTTCCATTTGTCTCAAAAAGTATTGCTTTGCTGAACTCTGATTTCAAGCTTGACAACGAACTGATATCCGTTAGAGAACCAGGGAGTACTGCTTCATCCCTGTTTGGGATTCCTCAGCAGTACGAACCCAATAATCCGCCAAGGAACACACTGAGGACCTTAAGGTTACAAGCAGAGCCTGTTGACTTTTACGTGAAGTCTATTAGTCGTCAATCTTGAAATCTATTTATGTAGTTGAAAAGTACTTTAAAAAATTTCTGCATTGTAAAAATCCCTTTTTCTATCTACCGTTCTATTTCGCATACTTGGTGCATCACAATGCATTGCAAGGTGGACGCATTGTGCACAACTTATGTTCACTCACTGATTTTTATTTGTCACCTGATATCTCGCTTACGACAAGTTTCATACTCTACAACTTATCCTGTGAACATATTTGTTTTGTTTACAGGATTTCATCATGAGCTGACATCGAATAGGGAACCACTGGAAAACCTGGGAGTACTGGACAGCCAACTGTTTCGGAAACTAGTCTGGGACTCTTCAGTAGTACTCACCCACCACGGTTCGAATCTAGAACCTTCTGGGTACAAGGCGAGCTCGTAGACCATTATAACCCGCTGAAACCCAATCCAATGGCCAGCACATGAATTACGACTTCTGCTGTAACAACAGAAGACAAGGGCCAGTCAACAGATCATTTATTAAGGAAATCAACACATATTTATGGATTTTCATGTACATATTATAGATTATTGTTAGCAGAAAAATACAGTCCTCTGATTGGTTGTTTCTCACAGAAAGTTAACCTTGCATCTCTTTGTAACTGTTTCTTGAATGTCAGATCATCTATATGTTAACTGTATCCGCCTACGCAAAGTCTTTGTTCTCATTTTTCTTACAATCAATATTGGGGACATAAACATTGACGTAAATTACTGTCTACCAATTTTGACTAACAGCCAGCTCTCACCACACTGTCAATTCACGTTATAGCGCGACCACTAACCAATTTCTTTGGGGAGTGTTTGTCCTCACACCCGACCTGCTGCACCCTACTAGTCACGACTTCCCTACAAGCCAATACTTGAATATTTGTTTTGTATCTTCTTAGAAATTATATGCTTCACTCTAAATAAAGCTTTCTGTAAATACGTGGAAAATGCTTTTTGAGTTTCTTGCAAAGTGTTTCTCAAATTTGGAATAGCTGTCTTTGACAGCAGATATATCTGATACTATTCTTTCTTTCTAACTTTGTCTTCACTTTTTATTGACAGTGTTGTTCAAAACATACAACTTGAAATCCCATGACAAAAATTATCTGCATGCGCAGAAAACCTCTCAGCATAGGTTGAGGATAAAAGCTAACACTAGGTGTTTTCGTGCATAGCATAACAAACATCTTAACAGATACTTCAGACATGAAAAATAAGAAGTTGATAAAACACCTCTAAAGCAGCTGCCAAACGTAAAATCTGATGGGATTATAACCTTTTTTTACTCCTTTTCGTTCCCAGTGGAACATACAGCTTCAAGCTAGAGCTTTGAAGTTTCGATAGCAGTGGTGCCTATTCACATTTACAGGATGGGGTCGCTAGCCTCATGTTCAACCTTCCCTCTTTACCAGTCTTATTACTAGCTTAGTGAGGTTATAAGGAGTGCATCCGTGGCCGGGGATCGAAACCCGAACCACATGAAGCGTGGTTGGCGAGCACAAAATCACTATGCCACGGACTCACCGACTACAGCCCAATAGAATGCTACTCACTGCTGTTACAAACAACCACACGTCTAAGTAATATCTGATCACTTTTGAAATTGGCTAAATTATTGATACAGTGTAGGGTGAGAAAACAAAATACTATACAGAAAGACGGTTAAAAAAACAAACCTGCAGACAAAATTTTCAAAATTAACATAAATAAACAAATTAGTAGGTGACCAAAAATAACACAACAATATTGGAATTCATTTTCTCGGTTTTGTTATTATTATTATCGGTACGAGATTAATTAATTTGAGAATAATATGAACTTATCAAATAGAGTAAGAATTTTGTGACATTTAAAAAAAATTGATACATAAATTCATTTCCATTATGTCAACCTCAGTCAAGTATTTGACAATAACAAAAATAACACATTAACAGTGGAGCATACATGATAATACATAATATTCACCCAGAGATACACTTTAAGATTATTTTTATTCTTCATTACTAAAAAATATCCTTATCTGGATGAAAATAAATCATTTTCGGATTTCTGGAATTGATTCGACTCTCACTGAGCTGAGAAAAAATCGGGTGTACCGCTAATGAGCTCAGCCTGTCTCCCGCCCCACCACCAACCAACAGAGAGAAATAGCCGTCAGGTGTTTAGATCACTTCAGTCTGGCTGGTGTTGAAGGACTGCTACTACTACTTACCTCAGGAAGCTATAATTCACACTTATTTTTGTGTTTTTAGTACTACTGTGGTGGGAGCTGGCTGTTAGCCAAAATTGGTGGACAGTAATTTACGTCAGTGTTTATGTCCCAAATATTGGTCGTGAGAAAAATATGAACAAAGACTGATTCAACAACCAACCACAGAAGACTTTTCGTAGGCGGATACAGTTAACATATAGATGATCTGTTGCCTGGTCCTTGTCTTCTGTTGTTGCACTACTAAGGATTTTCGAATACATGTATTTTTAAGATGATTGCAGTCCAGTTTTATCTTTACACAATAAATACACACGGGGAAAATATCATTTTTAAATAAAATAAAATAGCGGTTTTGAACAAATTGGTCTGTATTTCATAGGAGAATTGATTAATTTTAGTGCTATTATGTAGTACTATTAATACAAACGTTGAAAGTGTGGGTTTTCACACATTGTATCCGCTAATCATTTAAATTACTAATGATGCTTAGATGTCGTGTGTAAATGCATGATATATTACATGAATAAATAACGTGTCAAGTCAAGACTATCTCAACCTCATCAATAATAATAACAACCATAGTATTTTAGGAGATGACAGAGTGTTGATATTTACACAAAGTACGAAATATACATCAATGCAAGTTCTTACACCCACAACTCACTCCTACAGTATTTGTTCTGCGTAGATCAAAGAGGCAAATCAAAACACCAAATTGATCGTCAAAAGTAAGAAATATATTTCGGGACCAAACTTGTAATGAGAGGATAATTGCTTAACTAGGTAAGGATAGTGTACGAACAAACGAATAAATGTAACATGAAGGCATGTCGAATGGGGTTGACCCTTGACCACTAGTCTTCAGCCTAGTGGGTCGACTTAAACAGTGAAGGTCAGCGCATCTAATGCTTAGTGATGAATGCCAAAGGCTAATAATGTTGGCCATTTATTTACCACTGTAGTATCAAATTGATAATGCTAAAAGACTGAAGACCGACATTCTCATATCTCTCCTATAGAATAAATAGTAACTTAAGTACCAGAACACCCTTATCTATTATAATATGTGAAGATTATAGGTGGTTTAGAGGCGTATGAAACATTATCTCTGTAGTAACAAACAATCATCCATTTCTATCCCTGACAATAAAAGGGTAAGAAGCCTGTTGCATATAAGACAAGACACATTATAAGAATGTTAAATAAATCCAAGGCATTAGTCAGAGAACCATTGGAAAACCTGGGATAACTGGACAGCCAACTGTTTCGTCAGACTAGTTTGGGACTCTTCAGCAGTACGCACCCACCGGAGTTCGAAACCAGGACCCTCTGGTTACAAGGCCAGCGAGCTCGTATACCATTAAGCCACTGGACCCCGATCCAATGGCCAGCCGATGAGTTCTAACTTCTGCCAATTCACAACATAGCGCGACCCCTAGCCAATGTCTTTGGCGAGTATTTGTCCTCATTGAATATCAATGAGATGCTCACTAGCGACTTGCCCTATTCAGGTAGGTAGTTACCTGAGGTTATAGTGAGAAGTCGTGACCAGTAGGGCACAGCAGGTAGGGTGTGAGGACAAATATTCGCTGAAGACATTGGCTAGGGGTCGCGCTATGTAGTGAATTGGCAGAAGTCGGAATTCATGTGCTGGCCATTGGATCGGGTCCCAGTGGCTTATTGGTCTACGAGCTCGCCTTGTAACCAGAAGGTTCTATGTTCGAATCCCGCTGGTTGCGCACTACTGAAGAGTCCCAGACTAGTTTGACGAAACAGTTGACTGTTCAGTACTCACAGGTTGTCCAATGGTTCTCTAACTGATGTCGGCTCCTGATTAGTCCTGTAACCAATCAAATCCTTACAAACCAACACTTGAAAATCCAAGGCAATCGGATAAATAAAAAACACTGTGATAGTTCAAACATTACAAATAAATAATAATCTTAGTGCTAATCAATCAATCATAGTTTGTCTATTTATCAATTATCAACACTTACTGTGTACGGACTATGCTGAATATGTCCATTACCATAGCGAATACTAAGCGTATACTTTCCAGGTCGTTGTGGACTATAGAAACAATCCCACAAGAATTTATCAATTTGACGAACTTCCACACTTTCACTTTGACCATCTTTTAATATTGGAGAAAATTTCGAAGATAAAAAAAACAACACAAAAACAAACATACATAAAGCAAACATTAAAATTGTTTAAAAACACAACAACATATAAACAGCTTGTACTCGGTTAAATTTCAAAAGATTTATTCAAATGTATTTAATGAGCATTCAATAGGATGAGCGGAATTCTACAGGGAACAACTGTACATTTAAATGGAATAAAGGGCTAGGCAAGGAAAGGAAGCCATTCGATGACGTTATTCAGTCTCATTTATTCAAATGGTTAGGATATGTGTGTTACACACGCCCAATCATTCCCTTCCTCAACGGGAAACATCATTTGATATTGTACTAGACTGGAAAGAGTTAAGAATGGTCAAACTAAAGCTTGGCATCAGTGTATAAAGCCTTTGATAGTTATTTTGAGCTAAGTGGGGGGTGGGGTGGGGGGGTCGTCGAGATGCTAAAAATCAATGGCTGAGGAGTACTGGTCATTTAGCTGAAAATCGTTTTCAGTTGCCCAGATGCATTCACTTTTTCCGTGTTAGTATTCTTTCTCCAGCACATTTACACTTGTTTCACTTCTTTTGAATCTCTTTGCTCTACTTTTGTTCGCTCTATGGAGTGTAGCATCTTGAAGTGTTGAATTTGTGAGCAAAGTTCTATACTAAAAGACAATCAATCAGTCGTATTATATACTCTCAGCATTAAACATGCGTCAACGCAGAAGCCTTCACACATACATTGAGACACATGAAAAGAAAAAAATTGGACAGAAACAGAATGAAAACGAGAAGGATAGTTGAGAGAGAGAGAGAGGACAAACCGATGGAAATAAATAAAATATTTGAAATCTACAGAAATGTTAATAGTGAAATAATATTTTTCTATGACTTAGCAAACTTGTGTATCTGAGTGGTCTCCGATATAACTTTACTCATAGTGTAATGACAGAAGGCAAGAGTCAGGCAACAGATTGTAAAATCGTACTCCTGGAGACGCAACGTGACAATTGTCCCCGTGGGTCCCTCGCTGTCTTCAAAAACTGTAGCGGCTTATGATCAGTTTCCGTGTGGAACCACTGGCCGAGTAAATAAGGTCTCCATTTGTCGATTGCCCATGCCATTGCTAAATATTCTTTCTCTACCGTTGAATACTTTCGCTCTGTGTGTGTCAAAACCCGACTGGCATACTCAACGATTCCCTTACCCTGTCTTAGGACCGCACCTATGGCGTAGTCACTGGCATCTGTGCACACTGTGAACTATCTTCCAGGTACAGGTAGTTTTAGTGTCATTTGTTGGTGGTCGAGCAGCTGTTTAATTCTGTCGAGTGTCTTCTGCGATTCCTCCGACCAAACAAACTTCGGTCCACCTAGTAGCCTGTACAGAGGGGCTGCTATCTCATTGAAGTTCTTCACGAACCAACTATAAAACGCTGCTCTACCCAAGAATTATCTCATTTTTCTCTTTGAATTCGGGGCCAGGGTCGTTTTTTCGTCAATATTTTCTCCGGTAGTGGTTTAACCTCACCACTTCCTATTTTATTTTCCAAAAGATTAACATTCTTTTTGGCTAGCAGCCATCTCTCACCACAATAGCACCATTAGTAGATGATGATGGGGAAACTGAGTGTATGATGCCACAGTTAGAGAAAAAAAAACTGAAGTAGGGAAGGCGATTTAGTCCATAATGCTATAAATCTTCAAAAAGTGGGAAGGCTGAGAATAAGTTATGCTCTAGTTGGACACGCAACTTCCCGTATGCTCAATGTAAGGAAAAGTATAAAAATGAAACGTACAGTCAGTACATACAAAAATTTCTCAAGTGAAAAAATCGTTACTTTATAATTTATAAGTCAGGATAACAGTTAGACGCCACAAAGTATGCGTGAAAGTTTATCTTACGACACAACAACTAATCAATAAAATAGCGAAGTTTTAGTTGAGACAAAGGACGACGGAAATTCTTTGGTATGCTAAAGATACCATTAATCTTAATGAGAAAAACATTCAAAATCAAATATACCTAGTGGCAGAGCACCAAACAGTTTTCATGAATGGCGCAATTTAGAAAAACAATTCAAGATTGTATGTATACCTGCTCGATTCATAGTAACTGAAAGTGGAGCTTGATCTCCAGCTCGTTCAGTATGAACGGAAAATTGTACTTTATCCTGTACACGTACACCGCGTGCTTGAACACCACGTCCTGTAGCATAAGCTAATTCTGGATGAACCTCTGAAAAGTAATCAGAGAAACAAGTACATAGTAAGGGATTTTCTATGTGCAAGAATGAAACAGTGTAACAATTAGACAATAAAAATTCCATGCATCATGCTGAATATCCTTCACGACATATATATCTAGTAGACTTTTAGAGCTGATAACTTTAAACACGATGCATAAGTAATTCAGGCATGCAGGTGTAGATAATTTGTAGATCACCTGCAATTACTTCTTCCATACACGATTCGCCATTCAATGCCTTGCCTGAAGAAGAATTATCTTCTCCATTAGTAATGCTACATGAGTATGCAACTGAAGGATCGCATAACTGATTTTCATTTTTCAGCTTCATACCTTCATTACCTTCTGAATTAACATCAAGCGTTCCATTTAAGCCGTTCTGCTTAACAGTATTCTTTGAATCAGATAAGTATTGGTCAAGTTTTGCATCTTGTACTACAGATGAAAGAGCTGCAACTGCAGCGGCTATTTTAAATTATAGAAAAACAAAAGTAATAAGAGAGAATCACTTCTATTTTTAACTGAACATTATATAAATGTGACCGAATGTTTGCATGCTTAGGATATTTAAATTGCAGATATAATTGCCTTTTAGAATGAATAAGCTATCACATAACGCTAAATAAAAACAAGCTTTTAACAGAAAGAAGAGATAACAGTGTAATCATACTCTGTAATATCTTTCAAATTATGAGATACACATTACTTTGACTTATAAATTATACAAAGCAAAATGATGTTATAATAGAAAGAAAAAACAATGTCAACAGCAGTTAACACCATCATCTCAACAGGATGTTTGTGATCAGCTGGTTTCACGCGTTAGCAGCTTACATTGACGTCTGTAGGCGACAGACAAAGGAATGTTCAAGTGTTGGTTTGTAGGGATTTGATTGATTGGTTACAGGATTTCCTCATGAGCTGATATCAGTTAGAGAATTACTGTAAAACCTGGAAGTACCAGACAGTCAGCTGTTTCTTCGGACTAGTTTGAGACTCCTCAGAAGTGCGCACCAACTGAGGTTCGAACCCAGGACCTTCTGGTTACACAGCGAGCTCTTAGACCATCAGGTCACTGGAACCCGATCCAATGGCCAGCGCATGGATTCCAGCTTCTGCCGATTCACGATATAGCTCGACCGGTATAGCATAAGTTGCAATTCATGTGCTGGCCATTGGATGGGGTCCAAGTGGCTTAATGGTCTACCAGCTCGCCTCGTAACCTGAGTTTAAACCCTGGTGGGTAAGAGCTACTGAAGAGTCCCAAACTAGTCTGACGAAACAGTTGGCTATCCTGTACTCCCTGTGGGATTTCCAATGGTTCTTCAACTGATGTCAGCTCATAATGTGAAATCATGTAACCAGACAAGAGAATGAAGGAGTACCGTGTATACCAATCATCATCACGGGAGTATAATCACAATGAACTGATGTTAGCAAAAAATACTTTATATCATATTCAGTAATAGTATCAGTGATAAAATTTTGAAAAGACTATGAAATTATAGATAAAGAATAATCCTTATGCATACATACACGATTAGATGAAAGTGAAAGACGTAACAAATGTAACAGGATGTATGAGGAGCATCAGTAACTTATAATGTATACATAACACTTATAAATTTTAAGAATGACTGACAAACTATGGATGATTTTAAAGCAGAATTATAAGCCAGCATGCTATTTTGTATTACTTACTTACCTTTACCAGACTCTCCTGGATAAAATAATTTTTGTTTATGTAATAATACCAAAATTTATGCATTATGTGATATACATATATATAATTAGCTTACGGTAGGTAACACGTAATCTCAAAAAAATCCACTGACGAAATGTATAAGACTTACTAGGCGCTATTTCCACATGGAATGGTGAATACGGAATTTGCTTATCAGCAAACTCTACATATACTTGATGCATACCAACATCTTTAGGCGTGTATTCAACAACATAACAACCATCTCCACCGGGACAAGTGATACGCGGTTTCACAGTATCTTTCTTTCCATGAGGATCAACAATATAACAGTCAACAGTTCCGTTTCCAGAATCTAAAATATATAGTCAAGTCATATTGATAGTATAGACTCATAAAAACAGCATCATACAATTGAATATTCATGCGTTATAAATCAATATAATAAAGTGATATACTTAGTAACTAAATGCACTTAATCGACAAGTACATAGAAGTGTATTCAGTTACTATTAGGTGTGCAACCACACATACTTATTAATTCAATACCTCAAGTGCATTTCTTCCTTTTTCTCTCCCTTCTTTTTTGCATTTTTTTTATAATCTTTGACCAGACTGTGTTATGACTTCACTAACTTATGTTTGTTTGTTCGTTTTTTCAAGAAGAGACTGCATAAATCAACTAAGTCAGTACTAGATACTGCCTTCCTCTAAATCAGACAATATGACTCATGCTCAACGCATTTAATAACCAGTACAACAGTACATTTGAACAGTTTTATATAACAAAATACTTTTGACTAGGTACAATAAATTTGACCAATATACTTAAAAAAATATTTCTCATCATCTGATGTTTGGATGTACCCAGATGACTAGTCTAATTAATTTAGTATTTCAAAAGAAATAATTCGATTAGAGTTAGAGACCTTTGAGATTTGTATAAACAAAAAACGTTATTAGCTTCTTCTTAAATTAACCCATCCATTATCTATTATACTAAATTACAATAAACTGTAAAACACTAATCTATACATACACACACACGAGTGTAAATTACAATTTTGATTTAAAAAAAAGTAGCTGTATAATTGTATTAAAACTTACTATGAGTGAGTACATTGAAATAGGTACGTCGACCAACACAATTAAGCTCTGATTTTTGTACTCCTGGACCGTTAACAGTTACTTTACTCGGGTCTATAAATACACCTTTAACATTGACACGAAATGGGAATTCGGGATCTCTTGACCACCATATTTAATAATGACACGATGTTCACCTTCTACATGTGGTTCATAAACACACGAATACGTTTGACTTCTTTCATTATCAAAAACTACTTCACACTAAGGTAGAGAGAGAGATTTAAAAACAAAAAAACAACACAAAAGTTACTTAATGAGAAAGGATAATCTTAGAGGAATGAAATGCAGTCGATCAACTTGGATCTTTACTGGATAAAAGGTAGTCATAGATAAAAGCTTCGGATTTAAACTTTCCTCAAAAATTCCTGTTGTAAACACTTCTTTCTTTATAAGATCTTTAAGAGTGAATTATTTCAATACTTCTAGATGGGACTGTCGTTGAATTAGATAACTGTTACCCGACCGATAGTTGCTAACTTGACGTGGCGGTCGGGCTTGCATATCGCGATAACCCAACAAGCTACACTGACTGGAACCAATGTTCCTGCAGGTCTTACCATGCCAGGAAGTTGTTAGGATAGCGATTAGACTAAAAGCAGTTACCGGCATCGTGTAAGAATCTTTCTTACACTATCCTGGGGGTCTGAGAGCGAAATCATACTGCTGGGGAACAGGGGTGTAACAGCAGTAAGGTGTTTCCCCCAGATGACCAACATACTGTCCCTCCATTCCGGAGGGAAGGGGTTAGAAAAGGTCGACCTCAAAAATTGTACATTTCGACTTACTCTACGGTGGTCCGTAACCGGCGGTAAGTTTAATAATACCGAACCAATCCCAGTAACCAGTTCATACAGGCCGTGTGTGACCGGCCTCAAGCAGTTGTCCCCTGGGCTCTGCCGTCACGCAACACTCTCTGTTTCAGGTACCCGAAGAATTAATCAACTTCCACGGTGGGCAGCTGGGAAGTAACAACCGCCCACACACTTCCAAAAGCACACGAAGACAGGATAACTGTTAACGATGCCAGTAGTATAGAAATGTATCGACTTTAAACAACAAGTTATAGTGTATGTAAAGAGTAATACGTAATGAAGGTGCTGAATAATTCATAGCTCAGTAATTAGAGGTAAGTAGGACACACGCATAAAATAATATTCATGACCCCCCCCTTTTAGAAAAACAAATATTCTTCATCGTCTGTTCACACTCTACAAGCGCGATAAACTTTTCATATCCTAAATTAAAAGAGACTTGCTCCAAAATACTCAGTTAACGCTTGATTTTGTACAAGCGAAATACCTAAGATGTCATATTTTAGACCCACGTCTAAGAAACCGACAGTATCCCATTATTTAAATTACATGGACTAATAATGATTACATGAGATTTCAGTATTTTCTTTAAACTATAACCCGTGTTTGGATCTGATTTAGGGTGTTCCGATAAAAATTTCGATTGAACGACGACTAAGTTTACTCCATAATTTTAAAGCAAGGGGTTAACGCGTAGAGTTCATGTATGGTCAACTCAAATTCCACAAACGTGATGTCGACCTATAATTTCAATGATTAAATCAACATACCATAAACTGACTATGCGGTTGGCACAAAAGTTGGAAAAAATTCGGAAAAAAAAGTTATCGGTCCACAGTATCAAGGGTTCCTTTTGATTCTCAAGGGGAATTAGATCAGCCGAATATTTCAGACAAACTTCTTGTGTCATACAGCATTTTTTCAGTGTTTACTAGCATGCCTATTGAAGCAAGGATGAAAATCATATGCCAGAAACCCAAACTACTTCCTCTTCCTCAAAAAGAGCTGCGAAAATGACTGCCTTTTTGTGTAAAGGATATTCAGTTCCGATTCAACAAAAAAATGTACAGGCAAATTAACAGGGTGGCTACGAGTTCACCTTTGGGTCCTGTTCTTGTGGACATATTCATGGCTCATTTTGGACAGACTAATTAAGCCAGAAATAGCGAGAACCACTTATTACTGCAGGTACTTTGGAGAAACGTTTGTGGTTTTCAATAATATGGATCACGCATCCACGATGTTTTAAATACTACATGTGACTCACCCTCACATATAATTCACAATGGATCAAAAACTTGACAATCAGTCCCACTTCCTAGATCTTAGCATAAAAAAAGAGATCATGGAACAATTGAAAAACTCATCGATAGGAAAGAAACTTGGACTGGTCAATACTTAAATCATCACAGGTTTTGTTCAATAAGCTACAAACGGAGCCTGAAAAAAACGCCCTTCGGCAGAGCTGGATATTGTGTCCAAAAAATAAAATCGAAGAGAGACTCGCGGTCATCGAAAAAAACCTTATCAACAATGGATACCCTCAGAAGTTCATATCAAAATATGGGCAAGAAAAAACTCCTACGCTAAAAACCAAAACAGGTGAAAAGAAACCAGTTTTTATTTGTCTAGCGTTCAAAGGCGAAAAAGTATCCACAAGAACGAAAAAAGAATTAAAGGTGCTTTGAAAAAAACATCTGCCTCCCCCAGACTCATTCAACTTTATAACACAATGTTGGTTCACTCTGTCAAAAGCAGATGAATACCGTGTTCATATTAACTTCAACTTCATTTATCAATTCACCTGCACTTGCAGCAGCAAGTACATAGGAAGGATTGAGAGGAGAGCATATCCCTTACAGTCTCCATTTAGAAGGCAGAAAAGCGGTCACAAGTGAAATTGCCATCCACTTAATTGACACGGAACATACAGTGGAAATTAGTCAGGCTTTCTAAATAATCAATACACAAGGTAAACCATGGTTACTTCGGTTCGCAGAAGCCATTTCGATCGAAAGACTTCGACCCAACCTCTGTATATAAAAAGGTTACGTGACTAATCTCTTACTAACTTCGTAACCACAATTGTTTTGTTCGTGCACTTTTGTATTTTGTCATGTTGCATAACAATTCACTCAATTTTGACTTTAATTTTCACTCACTGAGTTGAACTCAGTATTAAGGATTCAAATCTAATAAATTATTTTATCTATCTTATAAGGTTACTTTACTAATCACCCTCACCCTCCTGAACTCTCCATCATAATATTTAAAAATTCACTCTGCTATGTTCTATTTTGTATTTTGTCCCTAGTCCATTCTTGTTTCCAAACGAAATCTGAACTCCACCTCCCTTGTCTAATTATTATATAAATAGTTACTTTATTAACACCGAATAATTTGTCTACTACGACTATTACCTGAAGTCACTGTAAAAATATGTTCAGAAACTGTATAACTTATAAGTGACTTTGTTTAGGATGTACTCAGTTGAAGAGAATCCATGAAATAAAACGACCTAGTATTGTCCTGCAGATATATTCGTTCTAATTGAGATCACTAATAAAAAGCTAAAGCTCTGTTGGATACGAATGTATACTACTTTGAGGTATCAATAGGATATTATATAACTGTTCAGTTAAGTTCATGTTCTCTCTTCCTATTCAACTAAACTTTTTATGTTCAATGTCAATATAATTACCATAGATCCCATGCGCTTATAATACCTCTAGTATTTTCCTTACCACTGTTCGTAACATTATTCAGCTGAGAGTGAGCACCTATCATAATTAGTCCTGAAGAACCTTATAACACTTCATATATCCAGCAAAATAGAGATAACTTCCTATATCAGGCGGCTTGAAGTTTCTGTAGCAGTGTTTAATTTTACAGGATGGGGCTGCTAGCCTCATGCCCAACCCTTACTCTTTACCAGCATTATTTCTGGCTTAGCGAGGTAAAGGATTGCGTCCGTGGCTGGAGATCGAACCCTGGACCATGTGAATGATCGGCGAGTGTTCTAACCGCTGTGCCACCGACGCACATATCAGGGTATAAACGAAACAAATTTACTTACAACAGGGACTCCTCTAATAGTGACTTACTATTACATTGGTCACATTTTATAATCGTTAATTTTGTTTTGGCATGGTAATCAACTGAGTTAATTAATTACAAAGAAATGTATAGTCAACCCTTCTGGCTAACCTGCACAGTGATTATATTTCTATTTCATTATTAAACTACAAAATTTACTAATTAGTCAGTTATGTCTGCCAAAAATGTACAACATACAACATGGTAAGAAAAATAATCGTAATCACTTGCAATAATATGAATCATCTATGTGAATATGTTAAGTATGATAATTTTGTTTCTAGTCACTGGCTTAAAACAGAAACAAGATACAGATTTCACAAATCAAAACACATACCAGTGTATGACTTGTTTTAATGGACTGTAAGAGTGTGAATGTAAAGAGAGAGAGAGAGAACATAATATGTATGATACAGACGCTTAACTCTATGTTGGTTAGTGTTGTTTGTTTTTGTTGTGTTTTTTTCCCATCTTTGGCCTACTTAATTAACAGTCACAGTAAGAAACAATAAGTCGAAACATATAAATGAAAGTATATACAATAAATTAACATACTGATTCTCTGACACCTCTAGAATTGATAACAAGAACATCTAATTGACCCTTTCCAGCTCCAGCTGTTTCCACATAGAATTTAGCCGGTTCACTAATTCTATTTTCATTCACCTCCAAACCTAAAAAGTTTTGAGTAGGAAGAAACAATAAACCATTTTGCATATGCACAAGTTAGAAGTAGAATTAAGATAACATTTATAATGACCAGTGAATAAATAATAATTTGCTAAACAAAATCCATATTCTTTCATTTATCTATTGAAAAATTCAAGTTCTTTCCCCTTATTATTTCCTTTAGTTCCACACGAAACAGAGGACATCCATAGCACATCTCCATTTCAGCCTGTCCTCTGTAGTTCCTTTTATCTGGTTCCATGACTGCTAATGAGTTCCCATCTCCTGTTCATACGACCACACTTTAATGTCCCCCTTGGACGCCCAACTCAATGTTTCCCAATCAGGTTTCACTCGACAATATGCCCAGTGTTTGATGTCAGTCAACGGTCTCCCAAGAGAGTGCGGCCGATCCATCTTCATTTTCTCTGACAAATTTGTTGGGCTATAGGCTGTTTGTCAGCTTCGTTAATAGAGTTCCTTATTGCTAAACCTCTCTGGCCATCTGATCTTCAGTATAAAGCGAAGGTATCTTCTCATAAAAGTCTGCAATCTGTTGGAAATGATATTTATGACGCGACAAGTCTCTGAACCACATAGGAGAACTGACTTAACATTAGTGTTGAAAGTTTGAATCTTGATCATTATGTCGAGTGCAGCAGATTTCCACACTGACTTCAGGCATAAATCGTCTGCAAAGTCGGAGTCTTCTAGAGTCTTTTTGTTCACTCAAAGTATTCCTATCTCATTCCTCTCATACTTCTTTTATACCTTCAATATTGTATAATCCTTATCTTTGAAGTCTGCAACGGCAGACTACTGTTTCTTGCGTCTCTAGATGTGATACCACATACCACTTATCCACATTTCTTAAGCAAAACTCAACACAATAGGTTATGGTATATACTGATGAGGTGAGGTAAAATTTATTGGATTTACAAACGAAATATGTATCTTCACTTTTTACTAGGTATTGTAATTAGAAATAATACGCAATGTCATTATCCATTGTTAATCTGATAAAATTATAGAATCAGCTATATATATATATATATATATATATATATATATATAGGTAATTACCCTACTAGTAAAGTCCCGAAAACGATTTGATTCCCAAACAAAATGAAATCATTACCTGGACCATATGCTCGCACCTTCGACGGATTGAGTTTATCCTTCAGTGGTGCACCCTCTTTCAAACGAGCATTAGGAAACTGACTAATGTAAGTCATCATAGACTTTTCATCAACGTTGGGATCAATCATTTCTTCTGGTCGAATTAACTGAGGAACGGAGAGCCAGTTTTCTGCTGCTGTCATTGCCTCTGTAGCATTACGTAAAGGTTTCTTTTGATCCCAGCTAACCCAATCCGGACACAGACCAGGAGCACAAGCATCTACGAGAGCTCCAATAGCGATACCATCGTTCCAATCTGTTGTGAAATTTCGTACTGGAATGTCCGGCATTTTTTGTTTCACCCAACCTAACAAACGCTGTTTGGGGCCTTGTGTTTGGTTTTTATCCTGCTGAAAGTGAAAACAAATTTTAGGGAACATAGCATTAGAAATAATAGGCATTACTACAATGGCAAGTTATAGAAGTTGAATACAAATAGATGTCAAAGGCTCAAAAAGTAATTATACATTTTGTCTTATTACTATAGGTGTTTGCCAACTAAGTGGGCAATATAAAACAGATCGGTGTATTGACGCTAACACTTAAAATAAAGCGTACATAGCATGAAAACTCTGTTATAGTTCAGTGTATCACAGAGGAATACAAGACACCAACCAGACGGTAACCACTGATTAGTAAAATGGATGTAATATTGAAGGTCACCGACTAACCACACTCATGACGCTGACTTATATAACTGAGTTTCCTTTACCAACGACCCACCACATAAATCGAAGAGTGAAATGTTATTATAAATGCCGAAGATTACTGAGTCATGTAAACAAGTCTCGAACCAACAATTGTTAACATCTCAAGAACTTAAGCTACGCAACCTACACTTCCATACAAAAACTGAACTAACAGTCAGAGACCATATGGATCGCTAACATTTTCTGGTTTTGACATCCATAACTTTTGTCAGAGTTGATCATACTTTATCGAATATTTTCCATCAGACAAAACCGTGGCTTGCGTGCAAAATACATCTTTCAGACATTTCACTTCATGTACACTTAATTGCTTTGCTTTCCATTTAGAACACCATGGGCTTAATCGCAGCATTAATTTTCACGCGATTCAACTAACACCAACACTGAAAAGAAGATACCTATAATTTACAGCTCCGTAAGCTTTTTTGTCCACTTTTAGTATGAACGTTTCATAACTGTGATAGGGGAAGCGATTTACGATGTTTCACGTTGTCTTTTGACCGTTAGCTAAACAAAATGTTGATCCCAAGATGAAGCAGTTATAAAATACCAAAAGATACTTCTATATATGATGAGTCTTCACTAGTAAGTAGTTCATCGTGAGAGATGTCCCATGTAAAACATTCAACAATAACGAGGTACATGTGGAATGTATGGAGATTTTAAACCAGATAGTTCAGAATTCTGCATGTCATGAGGCTCTTCATTCCTAAGTACCGTATTTGCATAATACTGTAAGGCAACCAACTGTTTCCCTGATAACAGTTCGCAATGTTCAATGTTAGGTATAAGGAAACTTATTGCCACTAGAATGTTTGCAATAGTTGAAGAAGAGTGGTGACACATGCATCTCTGGCGGGTACTGTTTATTTTGGTCGCTCTATATATCTGGGTGATCTAGACTATTGAGCTTCGACTAGTATAGCACATCACAGTTAAACATAGCCACAAAGCTTTTTGATTAGTAAACTTAAATGACACCTTTGCATTAAAAAATATTACGTGCTGAACAACAATATGTGTATCTACCAGGGTGAATATACGAGTCATGCACTTTAATACAAGGCTGGTATTTATTAGACTCCATATCCTGGAGCTCCACTTATCCCTTGTCTTACTGATGACACAAGATTCTTAGATGAATACCCACTCAAGTAGATCCATCTGCTGCAATTATTAGCTTTGTTTTTTGGCTAGAATTATTGGTGATCTACACCAGTTCGTTGGAATTAAGTATTTTTCTAATACACTAATAAGTGGCTTGGGTAACATAGTTAATCAGTCTTTACTACCAATTTCGATGACGGCTGTTGTTTTGACCCGTTTTAAATTTCACAGAGCCATCGTAAATTTGGCCAAAACTCGGGGATAAACATCCACATTAATGCAACTGAAATAAAGCTGTAAGTCAGCTGATATGCTTTCGACTTACGCCTCCGTCATTTTCAAGATTTTAAAATACTATCTCCCTTGTAGATTAACTCACTGTAGTCTTTCTAATGTTTGAAGAATGTGTGAGTACTACCTAGTGTTGATTTCCTTCTAATTTGCTTCCGTCAGCTACCAGTGGTCATGGTTGTTATGAAGAAATTTGTTCATCCTACAATGGGGCATGCCAAAATCCCAGTAGAGTTAACCTCTTCGCATCCAACAGTCTCAATTATGTTATGCAGGTTCACTGCTTTCCTGTGACTTTAGGCTGCAATGTAGCAATTGTTTCATTGCTGTCCCCACAAAAGAGAGGACATGGACCCATGGCTTGTTAGAATGACCACTTCCTTATGGCCCAGACGAATATTATGTCAACTAACATCCAAACACAGATCTCACATTTTCATTGACAAAATGAAGACTGTGAAAGGGGCAGTTATGATCATCTAGTGAAGTTATTCATCTTACACGCATCTAACAACATGTACTAGCCACATCGTAAATTGTCACAACTATTTCCTAGTGTTAAGTTTGACATATTCTGTGAATACACCATTATTTTGATTGTAAAATCCCACTGAACCAGAAGTAAATACTGAAATAGTACCTCAAACTTTAAAACCCTACTAGCCTATAAATGATACGAAAGTGAGAGTATAAGAAATCATGGACAGAACTTAGGTTCATAGAATTTCTTGTTAAACGTTGGTCTGTTAAAGTCAGTAATCCATGGCTCATGGAGTAATAACTAGACCTCAGTCTCGCACATTATCAATCAGCTAATCTATTTCAGTACATAAAATCTTTCAAGCTGGTGTCGGCTATTAAGTCACTCCCTAGTTGCATTAGGAAGAAAGCTGTAAATGTTTGTCTTGAATAAGGCAGAATCGTGTCAACTTGTCACAATGATAACTAGTCACAAAATGCAATAGTGATTAAAGGAACATATCATGCAACTTAATTCAAAACATGATGCAATACTGAATGCGTATGCTTACCTCCGGTACGTTTTCTTCATCTTCAATGAGAGGCACTGATATTGAGTAATGCAGGATAAGTGCCCAAATCAAACCTAATATAAGTTTTAAGTTGCAATCAACTATGTGACTGCTATCTAAAATAATATAAGAATAACTTAATTTATAAATACCTATGCTGACAAGACGCAGGCCTTCATTTTCCTCGAGGAACTTGAGAACGGTAGTAACATTCTCAAGTTTTTGAGTCTTGAATGTCGGTCGCTTATTGATATGACGAAATTTGTGACCTGACAATATTTCGACAAGTGCAACTAATCGCAAGCCATCACTCAGATCAGTCTCCAAATCCTCGATGTGTAGATCAACCTTTCTGAGATGCTCATTCGCCCATCGTGTGAATGTATTTTTCTGAAATATTTTCCACTGCGCGTCCTCCGCTAAGTCCTTCTCCGTCATCCTAGCTTCTTCTTCTGACTCAACATAACCGCACTCCGTATCATTTATATGCTCACCACGATCCATGGTTCTGATTGGTCAAAATAGCGTTAGCTCCAAGACAATTGGTTAGTGTTTCAATTTATTCTAAACAAACAAACAAAAAAATATTCAATAGAAATAAAACTAAGTTGGAATTGAATTAGTGTCTTGTGCCCAGTCAGATTTTAAAACATTTTTAAATCAAACGATAAATTGCGAAAAGCTAACAACAAAGCATATATATTTTTTGTTGTTTCCTAATACACATTATTTCAGCCCTCATGAAGACTCTACTAAAAATAACCATGAAAGATTACTTGCGAGTGAGGACATACATATAAATAATTACTTCCATGCCCAGGATAGTAAACACAAAAGAAAAATCTGTTGAAAAGCATGTCGACAACTCTGAGTTGTAGACTGCCTCAAGGTAAGAGCTTCCAAGTTAGTTGGGACTTGTCGACCAGGTAAATGTTTCTGGTTGTGTTTCCGGATGGGTAGTTCGAATGCAAGTTTTTTATTGTCCTGAAAGACATCAAGGTGAGATAGTTACATCATCTATGAACAACCATAAAAAGCCTGCTTCCAAATGGCGTGGGTGCTACAAATTTTGACCAGAGAAGCAACGAAGAATCCCAAATCGAATCATCCAGCAGAGGCAGGACTCAAAGTGGAGAATAACTGTAGAGGAGCAAGTATTTGCTGAAATCAACCAACTGAAGTCCTGCGGTCATAAAATTTAATATCATCTGTCTCTTTAAAATGATTAGGCTTGAAAGTCAATTGACATTCAACTATCACACATCATTACAGTCATAGTCCAGCGCCGCGACAGGTAGAAGCAGTTTCCAAGAGGAAATGCCAAAACGATATTTATGAACTAAAACAGCGATTCGAAGGGAGCAATAATGTCATAAGCAACTCCTCAACGTAGCTTTCCATAACCTAAAACTTTACTGCAGTTCCACTTGGTAGTTTTAACCGCCATCTTACGAAGTACCTCCTCAGAGTAGCGCCCACTGTCACATCCGCATAATTGTGAACGCTGTTTGGGCGAATCCAACTTGTAGCTTACACCCATGAAAGTTCCAGCTTCATTCAGGCTAACTGCTTGCGTCACAAAGACACAAGTGGTAGTCAATTGATCTAGCACAAAATCTCCACCTGAGTCAAGCTGAACACACCAACTCAAACTAACTTAATTAGTTTCATCTCTGAAGTTATTCAACAAAGTACAGTAAGCCGAATGGAATCCACTTATTTTGGTTTAGACTTACTGCTTCTTCAAACAAAATAAACACTTGCGTAGCTGAGCTGGAAACCTCCACACACTCTACATTCATTCCAGGTGGAATGCACCACTCTCATCCAATGAAGCAATAAGTCAGCCCCAGGAACTAAAATGTGCTTACATAACATCCGACAAACACACAAAACTCCTGATTTCGCTCATCTCATTGGTAGTATTAGATCCTTTTTTCATAGAATATAGTTGTTCCACCTTACCATTTTGTCCTCGTGTCGCCTCTTTTCGTTTGGACCTCTTTAATTAGGAGGCAACATGGCACAAGGTAGCCCCAACCACACTACGTCCCTATGACAAGTCATGCACCAGCCAGCAAGTACTATGTGAGCTTGCATCTGTTGCACTGCAGTTTACTGAAAATCTGGAAATCGCATATGGGTTCTTTTTACTTTTGGTAGGACTTTTTCAGATCACTGAATCTTAGAATAGGTACTGCTCCCCAATTACAAGACTCAGCACTGCTGCCAGTCACTCCTCTCATATCATAACTCCAACTTCCGGTGTAAGCAAGTCATTAGGTGATTACAGATATTTACAAATAATTAAATTTTCGAAATGTAGGTCGAGAGATGCCGAAGATTTTGTTTCTCTAACGCCTTCACGCGAGTGGGTTTTTTCAGGGAGATACTAGTGAGACACAATCAAAGTCACGCATCGGGAAGGTGTGAGATGACACCATGAAGCAGACGGCTAGCATAACTAAATATCATGCAGAATGAATACTTACGAAGAGCGTTGCTAAATGCAGAAGTTTTATTCTCAGTTGGAAGCACAATTCACAAGATGGGCAATATCTAATCGATTTTCACCTTATTCTTGATGGTGAGGATTGGCTACCCACTCATATGGAATACGGTGTGGTCACTACAGCTACCTTTGTTTTATTTCTTAAAGGTCCCCTAGTGAGAACAAGAAGTTGGGATAGTATATTTAAAATTTTAATTTCATTTTTAGGATTGAGGCCTTGGTGTATATAACTCAAGACCCCAACCAGCCTGTTATTTGTGATGGTGGAGGAAGTAAGGCGATGATAACAAAAGTAATGGAAATGAGAAAGAAGGAAGTAACAAGGAATAGCAAACAGTGGTCTCATAGAAAGTAACTGGGTCAGTTAGCTGGTCATCAACGTCAGAAATAAACCACCTAAATGTTGCTTTACCGATTAGAGATGTAACTTAGTGATGAGAGATTATTCGCAGGTCTTGTGTGATAACGATCACAGGAATGGCTTGTCTTTTAAACAAGTGTCGTACCTAGTGTTCTTGTGTGTGGTTATCAGGCTTCTCCTCAGCCCTCAGTGTGTAGCGGTGTAGAATTTAAGGCCTGTCATTGTGCAGTCACTGTAAATTCATTACTACATTTGCATGTCTATATCGAGCCTTCTGCAAAAGTCTTACATCCTCTTTCGCAGAGATGGAACGACTATATTGTAAATTCCGACAGGCCACCATAATTCCCCCGAAATCTTAGAAGAAGCAGCGGTATAACTTATCAACCTAACTATTTTGAAAAAGGGGACAGAGCGTTTCCTTTCCAACCGAAGGCATAAAACCGAATTATCATGCCAAAGAACAATATCCTTAGAATGGACAGTCATCCCTCAGACAACTCTCTTTTGAGGGGGCTGCAAAGAGACATTCTGGATAGTGAAGTAGTGCCTCACTTACTTCAAGAAAGGATCGCCTCGCGATATTCACAAGCTTAAATTCATCGATCTAAAATATAATTTTCAATACCCACTACCTTAGTTGAGATTTTATATAAGCACATTGATATCTCCACACTTGCCTCGGAGTGGTTCTAGATCCTTAGTGAACCTCAGAGGAGAATATTTAC
Source organism: Trichobilharzia regenti (assembly GCA_944472135.2). Classification (NCBI taxonomy): domain Eukaryota; kingdom Metazoa; phylum Platyhelminthes; class Trematoda; order Strigeidida; family Schistosomatidae; genus Trichobilharzia; species Trichobilharzia regenti. Next base: position 42,413,333 of record OX235265.1, on the reverse strand, counting down.
CCCGTCAATTGTTAGAGCTCTGCTGGAGGCTCTAGAACTGTTTGTCATGAGAACGTTTTAATGGCCACATAAGAAAATATGGACTTTTAAAAGGTTTCTATTTCCTACCAAAATTTTCTGCTACTCCCTTAGCTATTTAATTGGTTGTGAAATGAACATTGTTTCAAGATTTTGAAAAGAGTTCAATTATATTATGGGTCTGTAGGCCGGAGGAAAGAAAGGTGTAATTACGTGTCCTATTTATTCTTCGTGATCTGACCACTGAAACCCTTAATTGCATAAGTGAATGAATAACGCGATGAGGTATTTCGTTCTTTCACTTGTTTCAGAATTTTCGAAAAGCTTTCCGGATAATTTTATTATGGACGTGGAGGGCGGTAACAAATAAAGGGTTGTACATGTTGCAAATGATGATTTGTTTTATTACTATTTATTAGACTATGCTGTGTTCCGAGTGAAACGAAGGGCTTAGGTGTCACATAGCGGTTGCAAACTATCCCCTGCCAATGCTCTCAGCCTGCCTCATGAATGCCTGTGATTGTCTAAATATCCACTCAAACACCTAGCTCGTGGATTCTAATTCGAGTTCCACTCTAGGGTCTGGCACGCGTGATGTTATTCGGTATTTTCCTAAATTTGTTTCTAATATGTTTTCATTTGCCTCCGGTTATTTGCAGCTCTACGCATCCTCATCAAATTTCATCCACTTTGAAAGGGTCTTCGATGACTTTGACAGCGGAGTAATTTGGAAACTACTATAATACAGTGGCATGGCCCAAGTTACTATCAACCTCGTTCAACATGTCAAATGATCCGCAACGGAAGACACAGAGAAGCATTTGAACGGAAGACAGAAGGAAGAGAAGGATGCTACTATCACTAATGATATCCCTAAGTATTATGGACTGGATTATGTAGCACACCGTATATGGGGGGGGGAGGGAAGGCAAGAATGCGCTTGACCGATAAAAAGACTCTAGAAGATCTGAACTTCGTGGACAAGTTATGCCTAATGTCGGGTAAACGCGAAGACTTAGAAGCGAAAACTAACAAGCTGTCAGAAGCGGTAGGCAGTGAAGCTCGGACTTCAAGTCAACACGGAGAAGACAGGCGATGAACATATTAAACCACTCATCATCAGTGGGATAAATTTGAAAGAGGTCACCTCCCTCACTCATATATGAAGGATTGTTCTAACTATTGGTGACAGAATAGATGACGATAGTGAAGCCAGAATCGGAAAGGTGAGGCGGACCTCCATCACTCTGAGGCCAGTTTGGAAATCGTCTGCACTCCGCAGCACAAAGAAAGAGATTACAGTCTAGAACAATAATGTTAATTTGGTCACTTTTCCCATACGGCTCAGAGACTTGCACTGCGTGTCACGAAGAGCATTCCCAACAGGTTTCAGATCATTATCGGTGGCTGCTGTGGCTTCATAATGGAGATCAAATGGCTGACCAGAAGGTATTAGCCAAAGAAACTCTGGGAACGAACTAGTCAAGAACCTATTGCCCATAAAACTTCCGAAGATGGTGATGAATCAGACACACTCCGAGGAGACCAGCGGCTAATATCTCACGCCTGGCCTCAAGTGGGACCTGAGTAGGGAACGATGGGTTGAGCGTCTGAGATGAGAGCTTATGGACATTTGTGGGGCCTGGTGAAGAGGACTGAAGAGAACAGGAAGAAATGGAGATGTTCTGTTGAGGCTCCATGTTCCACTCGGTATCCAAGGGAGTAACAATAGGTGAAAAGGCTGTTTTGGGCTGTCTCAATGCCAGTGAGAGTTCATCCCTTGTGGATGGCTATTCTGTGTTAAGTATAGAATGAGGTAGCTGCCGATGTATGTCCGCAATCGGCTGTTGGTGGAGCACATGTCAAGTTTCCGAACCATAGAGAAGCACTGATTTCATGTTGATTTTGGAAACTCATCCTCGTGCTCAGTGCTGTTATTCTCAACCCTAATTTAAGAGTACAAGCACCTGTTCTGCTTTCCCTATCGACAGTAAATCTCAAATCCCCATCCGTATCGCTTACCTGTAGTTGAAAATATGCCACATAAGTGAGAGGAAAAGATAACTTCCTCTATTATTTTCCATTTGACGGTTAACGGTGCTCATTGCAGCTGGTAGTTATCATCACCATCTCTGTTTACTCTATGTTTACCTAAAGTCTCCTCTGCCTCATCTTCTAATTTGTTGGCTTCCGTCCTTAAATCTTCCAGGTTGTGTAGCACCTGTCAGATATTATCCACGAAGTCAGGATCTCCTAGAGTGTTTCTGTCGGCATTGCGTAGGCTCGTTTTATCACTCTGCGCAATCGGTTATGTGATCCAGTCCATCACAGTCAGGAAGATAACTACCGGTAGTAGACAGTAGTGTCTTAATCCTGTTTTTACTTCAAAATCTTCAGTAAGCTTCTCTTTATGATTTAAATATTAAGTGGCAACGTCATACAGTTGCTGAATGAGGATCAGAAATGTCTTTGGTACGACGTACCATAGTATCAAAGCAGTAGCCAACATTAACGTTTTCAAAAGCCTTTTCAAAGTCGATGAATTTGAGGTACAGAAATGACTACCACTCATGACTTTGTTCAACGAATACAGCTAGTATTGTAATCGATTCTCTCATGGCTTATTTTTCCTTAATCTGGATTGTTTATGGCCAAGTCTTCAATATAGGACGTTTGCTGGCCAAGATAGTGACGCTTAATAAACTGTGATCTAAATACCAGAAAGCCTCCTCTCAAGTATGGGACCGAGCTTATCAACGGTCCACCTGGTGAGACTCAGCTCACAGAACCGAATGGGTGTGTTCATAACATATCTTAACAATGATGTCTGCAGCGGGGTTGCTACGTTCACATTATAACATAAGTAATATATCTAAATATGTGACATTAAATTATGAATTGGCGACATTTTTTGAGGTATTTATTTGGAAGGCTTCAGAATTCTCGCCTGTCTGTAACTGTAAATGCTGCTTCATAGTCATACCTACGCCTTAAGTTTGAATTTTAAACACATAAAATTGGATTTCTATGATTTTATGCTGCTATATGTGGCTCATTGTTTCAGAACTTCGGTTTTGCTTGCGTCCAAGTGGTGCTCACTCAGACTGGAGGCATTTTTTTTTTTTTGATTTACAGCTTGATTCCACACTGTATTTTTGGTACAAGTATGGAATTTTCATCATGGATATCGGTAGCCCAAATTTTGCAGGCCAACCATAGATATCAGGTGTGCGCCGGCGTGGGCTGGAACCCCAGACCATGTGCATGGTCGGCGAGAGTCCTAACCACTGTGCCACCGACCTATGCCATTTCAACACTTGAACCAAATCAGTTTAAACCTTCTGAATTCATGTGTTTTTGCTGACTTTACTAACTGCCATTTATTCCATCAACCATACCTGATGATGAGACCTGGATGATTGTGGTTTCCAAAAGAGATTACTATGAAATTTCATCTCGAACTGTGAAAATTGCAAATTTAAGTCAATATAGGCTGTTTCAAGACACTCTTAATACTAGCTGGTACCATAAAAATTAAAAGTCATACAAGCGTATTTCATACTCCCATAAGAACCTTAGGTCAGACAAACCATCAGTTCACATTTTGAATGTTGTCACTAAGATTCTACAACCACATTCTTAATCATTTTTAGACCTTGTTGTACATTATTGAGCTAGTATTTGAGATTTTGTCTTTAGACGAAAATTCAATTTATTAAACTATCTATGCGATGGAAATATATGGAACTTTTACAAGTTTAAGGTTTAAATTTTGTTCATTAGTAAGTATTTGAAGACCTTACTGTATCAACTTACATATATATTGAGTTGGAAACCGAAAATCCATATATATATATATATATATAAATATATATATATATATATATATATATATATGCTGAATACATAAATGAAATCTGACTAAAACTAGTTTGGAAAATCTTTCCCAACTATTTTGTTCTCACTAGGAAAAGTATTTCTATTTACAGGTAACTTACTGCTATTAGTGTTAATAAATATTTCACAATGGGGTTTTAACCATTAACTTTATTCTTTTTTGTCAGTGAAAACGCATTTAAAAAAGGTTTAATGAGCGTCAGTAGGTGTAGTTGTGCGTCGGTGGCATAGCGGTTAGGACGCTCGCCGACCATGAACATGGTCCGGGGTTCGATCCCCAGCCGACTCACTCCTTTACCTCGCTAAGCCAGAAATAATGCTGGTAAAGACGAATGGTTGGGTATGAGGCTAGCAACCCCATCCTGTAAAAGTAAACACTGCTACAGAAACTTCAAGCCACTAGCTTGAAGCCCTATGTCCCACCAGGAACGTGAAGGAAAAATAATAGAAAAAATAGGTGTAGATAAAACAGTTAACACGAGATCTAATTGTTCTTTGATAAACAATAGTCTTTATGTATCAAAGCTATATGCATTCTTATTTATATAACAAGTGTAGGTATTATTTATATTCTACAACAATAAGGATATTGATAAACACAAAATAAACGAGTGAAATCCTTTTTAATATCGATAAATTACCAAGTAAAGAACTGAATTAGTGAGATTGCACAGTTAAAAACAGAGGTCATAGAAGAGACTGTATTCAACCTTGCGGGCATCAAAATGCAACTGAGACCAAAATGAATAGATCAAAGTGGGTTTACCAAGCGTTGGTTTAATAAACTTCTAGTCTACCTGTGGATGCTTTAGGTGTATTAAGTTTTGTTTTATAAGTTAGGCATACGACCAGGCTTTGACGTCACTTTATGACTTCCCTTTGTTCTGGTTGACACACACACACACATCCTCGGAGTTTGTGGTTCAGTCACATTAGGTTGATAATTTCAAAAATACTTTCCCCAATAAATCTTAACAATTATACTACTCAAAAATTATCTCTCATCAGAGAATATTTCCGAATAACTGGGCCTTTTTTTCACTCGAGTTTTGTTGTCAGTATTTACAAGTTACGCGTGGTACTGACTGAGCTGGTACTTTAGTACGTCATTTATGCGAAGGCTGGTGTAAAGTGTAACTCTCTTATAACACAACAAGTTTCACACAAGACCACCAAATATCCTACTATTATTCGTCGTAGTAGGAGGAGAAAACGTTTCTCCTCATCTATTAGTACTTATTCGTCATCTAAACCATATCTTGTCTGCTACATGTATGATTTATCTAATAATTTTCATTCAACTTTACTTTTGACATTTTATCAATAATTTGTGGAATTATGCATCACTAAGCCTTCAGGGCACAGGTACAAAACATTAAATAGCCTACGGAGTCAACTTATTCTTTCAACAGTCAAAAATGAGACAGATGGATAAGATTTTCTGTTGTTTAGCAAAAGCAGAAGCTTAAAACAACACATTTATAAAAGTCAGCTGTTATAATTATTTGTAATAGTAGTATTTGTATTCTCAATGACCGAATTAAAGGAATTTGTATTTGGCGGATTTATATTTCAAATCATATAAGAAATATATTAACAAACAACAATAAGTATTTAAACAATACAGAGATAGAAACTGTCAATCACCACACTATAGACCCTCTGTTGGAATCATACTACAAAAAATGGGAAATCGAATGGTGAAGATATTAGACATCGAAGATCATTCAGTTCATAACAGACACCTGGATCAAGTGAAAATAAATGAAGTAGGTCGTTCCGATTATAATTTTAATGATTCCGCTACTAATCCTGATTTTGTAGAAAATTCAGAAATAAGTCCAGATGATACTGATGAAAATAACATTACAGAATCAGTTAGAAGATCGCAGACGATTGCAAGCAAACCGAGACATCAATATAAATGCACAAGGAGACATTCGACATGTGGCAGATGTGGTGATTGACAATTTCTACCTCTGTATTGTTTAAATACTTATTGTTGTTTGTTAATATATTTTTTATATGATCTGATATACAATTCCGCCAAATACAAATTCTAAATTCATCCCTCTCTGTGTTTTGGTTGAATTCCTGTAATTCGGACATTGCGAAATACAAATACTACTATTACAAATAATTGTAACACCAGCATTCAAATCTAGTCTTCACTGTGATGCAGTGGGTTGTTTCAAAAACAAATCTATTCATAATATTTAAGGGACGTCATTTTGAAAGAAAAGTTTTTGGAAACTCGATTACTAAATAAAATATACCCCTCATGAATCCGAAAAAGTAATGTTAAGAATTTTTAAAAATTTATGTTTGATTTTTTAATGTACAAAATCTGTTTACAAGATTTTCAGGACACAGTAGTTAGCACACACATCGTTATTTACAGAGACTATGCATCCTGTAGAAGCTCATTCGATCCATCTTTAAACAAAAACATGCTTAGCAGGAAGACTGATTATACGACGAACAGATTTATGAGGTGATTAAAATTTAAAAAACCATAGATTTCTAGCCATCAGTGATTACCATCAGGAGTAAAAACTTTTCAGTATCTTTCTTTTACTGTCGGCACAGATACTGATGAAACAAAATAGCTCATTGTGAAATCTAATTCAGAAGCCGAGATCATTGACAATTTTTCTCATTATTAAAGGAAATACACCTTCATTTCAAGGTTGTTTTTTTCGGTGAAAATTATCTACCCTTCAAAAACAATCACTTTTATGCCACTGTTACCACATTAAACTAACTGCCTAAACATTTCGAATATTAAGTGAAATCTTTCACTGAATATAAAAGCATTACTTGCAATTCAACTGCAATTCTATTCCCATGGAATTTATTTAGACTTAACATCTTATAAAGAAATGTAAGTAAATTTGGCTTTTAACTGATAAAAATCTCTGTCTTGTTTATATGATGTCATTATTTCAAAGGTTAAAGAAAGGGGATGGTTTGCCTTAAGGTCAGGCCAACGTAGTGAAATGCATAGAATTCAACTAGAAGGGAAAATATTTCATTGATTAAAGCGAATAATGTTAATGCATATCTTATACAATAATAACCAGGCTTCTAGGCTATGGAAATTGAGATTATTCATAATATAGAAGGAAAGGAAAACAGACAGATTTTACTGAACAACATGATTGAAAAGTGTAAAAGGTTTCCACGCAAAAGATTAATCAGCTTCTATACTTGTTTTTTTTATAGCATGAAAATTACACAATCTTAAAATGATATTCTTCTAGAAAAATAAACAAACGAAATGTAGTAAGATATTCGTACAGTTGTCCATACAATAAATAAATTAAAACAGCGTGAAGCTACAAGATAATACTGTTGATTCACTTCACTGTCAGCCAAGACAGTTTCAATGAGAAAATGCATAAATGCATTAAGCACAATAAAATTAAACTGAAGTGAATGTAATAAAAAAGAAATTATCACTACTTATCGACTGAGATGAGTAGTTGTGTGCGACACACACCAATTAGTAGAGCATGTCAACAACATCGTTTTGATCTAAACACTGGATGGCCTTTTCGCTCATTTGGGACCAACGTCATCAACGGTAACGTCGAAACAATTTTCAGTAGATGCTAAAACTTGAATCCTTTTGCTTCCTCTGAGAGTTCATGATAACAATAGATTTCTCTTATTCAGACGATTAGGAATAACAAAGACTTCATATTACTGAGCCTATTGTTAGTGTCCAAGATGAATACTGTTTTGAGTGATTAAAACTCGACCTAACTGTAATTTTTATTTTAAAAGCCAATCCAATACAGTGTATGAGAGAATATCATGAGAAAATGACTTTAGGAAAAAATAGGTGCTCTAATTTATGAGAGTTAATACATTCCAACTAATCTATTCACTTGTACTTTTACAATAAGATTGTGTGAAGTTTGTCTTTACTGTTTGTTTTTTCTGGTGGAAATGGTTACATTCTTGAATGATTTTCACTCATTTGTTCTTTTCTTTTTGTCTGAGAAAATATTGTCTCATAGTAAAACAAGGCCTTCCAACTATCATAAGAATAAATCTTTTTAACATGCATTGTAATATTTGTGAACAGCTGGTTTTGTTGAATCTCTGATTCTGTTATTATTCAATACAAAATCTCTTGCTTGATCTATTCCTCCACCAGAAAATCACCTAGATTTCTTCACTTTTATTTGAGCGCATCCGTTGCACTGTTTATCATTGGATTTATTTAGTTCAGACAGAGTTCATGTTCTGTTTGTGAACTTATTTTATGCTCAATTAATTCAGAAAGAATGACTGTGATAGCTATTCATGAACACGTCTAATAATGTGTTCCACATAGTTGCTGGCTAATCATTTGTAAAAGGAAACATTCATCTAGAACCACAGTAAAGCGCTTCAAACATTTCTTGTGATTGTACTGGGAGGTCAGTGGTAAACAACTTCGTAAAGGTATCCAAAATCTCCTTCTGTACTTTCATGTTGATTTGTTTATTAGATATCATAGTTATAGGATTTCATCGTGAGCTGACAACACTTAAAGAACCACTGGAAAACCTGGAGTACTGGACAGCCAGTTGTTTCGTCCTAGTTTGGGACTCTTCATCAGTACGCAGTCACCGGGGTTCGAACCCACGACCTTCTGGTTACAAGGCGAGCTCGTAGGCAATTGAACCACTGGGACCCGATCCAATAGTCCATTGGATGTACCACACAATGAAACAGTATTATTTAGTGGATGACGTTTCGAACACAATTGATTGTTCATAATCACATCAATTACAATCACACGACTTCACAACTTTAGTCTTTATAGTTTTCTTTATTCTCTGCTATTTGTCGTTGGGGTAGTAAAATTTTCCAGATGCCTGGAAAAAGTGTTGTATTATTCCTATTACACGTATTTACAGCTGACTCGATAAATAAAGCTTTCGTTATCATTCCTTATCTCCACTCTGTTACATTAGATTTTAAAACTGTCATATTATCCCATCCTATTGTATGGTTGTGTGTGATTGTATGTAGTGCTATAGCTACTGAGCTATTCTCCGCTAATCTGACTGACCGTGTTCTTCTAATTTCACCTATATATTTGACCTGACAATCATTGTAGGCAGGATATTAGATAAGCTAAATTGTTTTGTTTAATTGGCTTCACAGGATCCTTTAACCGACAAAGCTTATTTCTAATTTAGTTTGTCCGTTTGAGTGCCATAATGCAAGAATATAAGTGGCATTTAAATCCACAAACTGAGATAGAAACAATAACTTATCAGGTGAGTTAAGTTACTGGAACACTAAAAATAGGCCTCATACGTCATAAGAAATACGAATAAACGTCAATTATCAGGCAGCAATTAGAAGTCGAGTAGCAGAAATGCATATTAAATGTTTTTACAGTTTCCAATTGAGTGTTTACAAGATTTCATACTTTGTTAGCCTATCGAGCTAAATATACCATCCATGTAAGCTAAGGCATTTTAAATAATCTTCAACAAAAGGGCATACTACCGTATGTTGTGACAGGATCATTGGTTTTTCTTAGTATAGTCACCTGGATCATGGAGATAAGTGATGATAAAACATACCGCCAAAATACGTCAGTTTGAATTAGAGCCATTAAAATTGAGGCATTTCTGATGTAAAAAACCACATTTACTAGCATAAAAGCCATGAAAGGACAGTTTTATGTGTTAAACATTGAAACCCCTTTGCCTAACAAGTAAAATTTATTGCCACAGACTGGCAAGACTAATAAAATTCATTCAAACTATCGTATTTAACGATAAGCTTTATCACAACTCAGACATCACCTGAACTTCATTCATCTCAGTTTTAAATAATTAAAGTACGTGGAGTTTAAAAAATCTGTATTGATCAAAATAATATGTCTACAATCACAATGAAAGGATCATATACCTATTTGAAAGATAAGCAAGTTTATTACGGGTTATCCAGTGTGTATCATACCTACCGGTCTCTTGTATTCTACCCAATCAACAATCTTGGTTGACCGTTATTAATAACCTTAGCAGTCCTTTTTCAGAGGTTAATTTCAACTTACGCATAATTTTACTGGCAAATTTGTCTGCTTTCAAACTGGTATTCTACAACAAGTGCAACACTATCTACTAGTGTCAAATCAAAATATCCACTACAGTCCTACAGGAGGTCAATCGCGTGCCCGAATAGCTCAGTGGTAACGTCTCTGACTGCATCACTGGCTGACGCGGGTTCGAATCTCAGAAGAGATATGAGTTCCTTCAAGGTTGCAGATACGCCTTGCTGACGCGTGCCAATTAGCACGAAACCTAGGTCCAAGACTTCCTGTGGCCGATTGCCTCCAACCATCTAATACACTATCTCAATGTTAGGTAAGAACCTTTCCAGTGTGATATCCGTTATATCAGTAACCTCTTATAAGAGAACACAACTTGCCTGCTTTTACCGTTGCATTTTCACCTACTACTAAGTCTTTTATCAATTGGCTAAATGACCCCGAACGTTTGTTCACCTCCATTATCTCTTTTTAATTTTCACTGTTCGTTCAGCTTGTAGACTATTTGATAGTTTATATATATATATAGGGCGTTTTCCACCCTACTGTGAAATGTGAATACATCTTGATATATTTAGTGATTCAGATAAAACTGATGAGTTTCATCGAGTTTTCTAATATATATTACTGAAGATATTCCCAAGTTTCATCAGAATCTATGCTCTTATTGAGTGCCGTTAGATGAAAACAGCTTGTTAGTCTTTGCAACGGGTAAGTAGGCCAAAGTCTCTCACAGAGTGGTTTTATTTTCATTATGAAACAGCAACTGATACTCATTATGCTAATGAGATCATGCCACTATAACTAATAAACGATGATTACCCTTAATTATATACAATGCTTATTTCAAAACGACACTGAAAGGTATTATCTTTGAATGATACAACTATGCACTTAGTTAACATGAACATTAGCTAAAAAAAGTCAGCTGAGGGGTAGAACATAAATAAGAGGGAGTGAATGTGTTTGTCGGAGAGAGTAGAGGAGAGAGAGAGAGAAGCCATAAATTAGTGTATTCATGAAAGAAAATATTAAAATAAGACCACCATCTTAATAACATCATTCAAAAAAAAATAATCGAAGAAATGATGTTCCTCCTAATTATTAATGATAATTATCAGTAATAAACTCTAGCACTACATAATTAGTGATTATATGTAAGAAAAAAATGTCTTTAACCGTGTTCATTTGTTTAAGTGTATAAATAAACTGAAATATGATGGCATTTTTAAATTTTCCACATGTGAGGTACATTGACCTACATGGAATAAATATTACAGTCAATAATTTGGCATAAATAGTAAACCATTACAAATCCAAAAGTATGAAATATCATTAAAAACTATAGAAAATTGATCGCATCTGCTACAGGTTAAAACTTGAGCACTGTGGTAGAGTATAACTCCATTATAGATAAGATTTTATTTTGTGTTATACAGTGATATTAACTGATGACGTTTCGAGCACAAACTATTGCCACTCATAATCATATCAAGCTACTCACACAACTCTTTACTTCATTTATATACATGAGTGAAATTGATTAGACGTTTGAATAAAAATCAATATAAGATCATGTACATTCAGAAATAATATTAGTGTTATCAATCAAATACAGTCAGATGGGAAATAAGATGTTTTTATAGTCAAAATAAGTAACTTGTTACAGTTGCTACAGTTGGATTTGATCATTAATATATTAATGACAGTAAATATATATAACTCAGCCAACTCGTACCAAGTATAACCTCAAAAAAATAGAGTTATAGCAGAAAGAAGTGAAGCGAAATTAAACAGGCAGAATGGATGACGCAACATCAACTAATTGAGTGCAATTCAGCTAAAATTGAAAAGTTCGTTCAATGCTTCTGAGATAATGTCTTACACGTGTAAGACAAGACTCGCAATTGCGAGCCTTGAGAATTAGACTGCTGAAAAGAGCAACTCTTTGCTAATGCCTCATTTATCCATCCACAAATACTTTACAAGAAGAGATTACCAGACGACAAATAATTACAATTGCATGTCCCTGAGTGCTAATTTCAATATGGCAGTCATTTTAATTACCAAGCTAAATGCTAGTATGTTATTATGTATCGTAGTGAAGTGTTTTGTCACTGTTTCGTGTTTAAAAAGACAGCCTGAAGCCAAATACCAAACCTTTTGAATTGATCAGCACAGTCTGCCTGTAAAGCTGAAAGGAATTCTTTACCTTATGGGGAATTCAAACATTCACCATTTATCACTTAAACGACTGCAACCTGTACATTTTAAAGACTCTTAAAATATCATTTGCAACCTATATGATTCAGTGGTAGTACCTCTGGTTTGAGTATTAGTTGAAATAGGCTCAAAATATCAAATAGTCATGACCAACATCATGATAAAGAAAATCTAACTTAGTGATTAGTGCAAGATAGCAGGTACGAAATAGGACTACTTGTTAGTCTGCTCCCAATATCTAATGCCACAGTGACATTTGATCATCCAGAAAATATATATTAGGTAAAACAAATAATAATTCATAAGAACGAATAGTAATAATACAACAATAAAATTGAACGAGGTATCTGAGTAGGGTGAAAACAGCGTATCTGAATATGACTAACTTATTAGCGACTAGATGAAAGGAAACCTTTGTTGTTTGTTTCAATGGAGAATATGCGACTAGTTTCTTTGTCATGATATCTATAGGGAATGTATTATTCTGTATACTTCCTCCATTGTAATTTCATCTTCATGTCTTGGAAGTTCTAACGATATGTAGTATTCACATGTCATTGAAAAATACTTTTGTCTCCAGGTGAATTTTGAGCCACAAAGAGTTAAACATTTAATCAGTTAGGTAAAATCGTCTTATTAAGAGGAGATTAGAATGATTTCTAGTTCGTTTGTTTTTGCAAATTTTTAAATTAGTTTTACGAAGACATTAGAATTGAGTTTAATACCTGTTCTCTCTTGAAAGACGAGTGGTAACTTCCAAGTTATTCTCAGTGTTTGTTGATTACTCTAAACCCTTCATACTCATAACAATATCTGAAAATGATAATACTCTATTTTCAAGTATTGGTTTTTTGTAGGGATTTTGTTTGAAGTGGTCGCGCTATGTCGTGAACTGGCAGAAGTTAGAATTCAAGGACCATTGGATCGGGTCCCAGTGGCTCAATGGTCTACGAGCTCGCCTTGTAACCAGAAGGTCCTGGGTTCGAATCCCGGTGGGTGCGTACTGCTGAGGAGTCCCAAACTAGGACGAAACGGCTGTCCAGTACTCCCAGGTTTTCCAGTGGTTCTCTAACTGATGTCAGCTCATGATTAAATTCCTCCATGCAATACTCTATTTCAAGTTAAAATCACACGAAATAAGACTCAAAGACAATGAAATATATTGTGTGAATACACAATTGTCCTGATAATTCTCCTTTCACTAGGATTTACGATGCATTATTGACATCTTAACATCTCTTGGAGTGTGTAGATAGTTGGTCAATCACTCAGTTCAACCCATTTTTCCCTTGTAAGTCAAAATTATCAAAAGTCGTCAGAAATTTGTACTGATAGTAGTCTTCTGATTTGGTTAGTTAGTTTTCGATCTCAACTTCAGCCGCCAAGCATTTCATATCAGTTTTGGCTTGTGAAACGAAGACTACCGAAAATTGTTTCTCAGGTATTTAATTCCACTGCACAATGACTCCAATTAAAAGGAAAGTTTAACTGAAAATATCAGTGGATTTATGAATCGAAATGTTTTATTATAACACAAACTTGTAGTCACAGTTGTCCCTCAAACTAATCGTTGGATATAACTCATCTTTTTAAATCCAGTGAATCCGGATAGTTACATAATCTTAACTAGAATTAATCAAATAGTCTACTACTATCTTGAAGTATTTATCATAAGGTTTTCAATATACCATCAATGATCCCAAAATGGTATCTATCCTATTTGGTGATGAAACACTGTCATACAGATATTTATTTTGAGGTAGTGATCTTTAAATTTAGTTCACTGTTTGACATTTTGTTTCAACTCACCAAATAAACTACTTAATATTGAATTAGTAATGATTGGAATTCACAGTAAGTTATATGACAAACAAATAGCTGCATTTTAGATTACTACTTTCTAGTTGTGTTTCTACTATTCTTCGAAGGTAAGTTAACTTGAACTGAATGGTCGACTTCAGGTCATCAGATAGAGTATTTGATGTGCTTCATGGTACACATTGTCCTGAGCAGCAGGGATATGGTTAATGCCAAACTCCCTCCTTCCTTATTAGTCTGATTTCGTAGATATAATTAACCAGACCCATCATATTTATACTGGTTCAAAGTTGTCACCTTATTGTATGCACTTATACAATGCTGTTTCATTGAACATTGCTTTTTACTCAACTCATGTCTAAGGTTTCTTATGTGAGTTTTTTTTCCTTCACATTCCCAGTGGGACATAGGGCTTCAAGCTGGTGGCTTGAAGTTCCTGTAGCAGTGTTTAATTTTATAGGTTGGGGTTGCTAGCCTCATGCCCAACCTTTCCTCTTTACCAGCATTATTTCTGGCTTAGTGAGGTAAAGGAGTGCGCCCGTGGCCGGAGATCGAACCCTGGACCATGTGCATGGTCGGCGAGCGTCCTAACCGCTGTGCCACCGACGCACTCTTATATGAGTAATCAACAGAATACACGTGAACCATGCATGTTACAAAAAAGAGTGGTAAAACTACCAGGTCATAGAGTGCCATAATAATCACTCTGTTATTTGGTAGATGACGATTAGCAGTGGGATGCAAGATGCTCATTTCGTCTTATTTGTGAGTCGTCTGCAATCCCTTGTGAGTAGTGATGTTCCCATTGAGACATGAACCTATCATCCATCGTTTCAAACGCTAAAGCGTTATCTACTAGACGCACTGGGTCACGAGTACCAGATCTTGTGCAATTGTGTTAACACACACTGACCATTTTGGTCCAGTATAATCAGTTAGCGTGAAAAGGAAAATTATCTCAAACAAATTATTACCCTGATTTATGACGGTGTAAATAATAATAAACCACTGTAGTTTAATGTAATATGATTAACTTTTAGCTCTAATATAATAAATAAACGCTCAACTTTAAAATGAATTCAGAAATGAAAGATAAGCGTTCCTATGGTATTAAAATTATATTATTATTCCTTTTGGTTCCGATGGGACACAGAGCTTCAATATCACATCTCCACTTTGTACTCTTCAGCTGGGTCCACGATTGCTCATAATCTTTCATCTCCTCCTCGCCATACGATCCCCTTCATGTCACCCTTAGGCTTCATGCTCAATTCTTTGTTTCTCATCCGGATTCCACTTGAGCAATGGTCTGAACTGCATGCGATGTCATTCAACGGCCTCCTCAACGTATGACCAATCATCTCCATTTTCTCTACATATTTGTTGAGCAATAGGCTGTTTGACTGGCTTATTCCCAGCCTGAGTTTCTTGTTACTAATTCTTTCTGACTGACCATTTAATTTTGATTATGGAGACAGCAAAGACAGCTGTTGATAAAAGTCTCTAACTTATTGTAAATCCTTTTCGTGACATTCAGTGCAAGTTACCAACCCGTACAGAAGAAGTGACTGATTTCACATTTGTGTTGAAAATTGGAATCTTGTTGTTTATGCTGAGTGAGTGCAGAAGATTTCCAAACTGGTTTCAAGTCGATGAAGGTGTGTCTCACCCTCTCGATTCCGACTGGCTTTGACATCTTCATCTGTCCCGTCTGGCTGTGGTTGAAACCATGCCTCCTAGATAAGTGAAGTAAGTAACCTCTATCAAGTTTCTCCCGTTGATGGCGATTGGTGCTGGTTGTTGTTATTGTTAGTTGGTTATCTTCATCACCTCTGTCTTCTCTATGTTCACCTGGAGTCCTGTCTTCTCTACAGGCCTGTTATGCCAGTTTCTTGGTTTTCGCTCTCAAGTCTTCAAGTTTGTGTGACATTAAACATAAACATCGTATACATGAAGCTTTTTAGTGTTGGCTTAACAAAGTAAGGGTGGAATTAACACTCTCGTATCAATTCAAACTGAACTGTTACTTTTATTGTCTGATTTCATTTTAATAACTTATTTAGCTGAACTACCTTGTGAATAGTAAATTATTACCATATATTTTAAGGGTATAACTAAATGCTACAGTGATCTTCTGAAGACAGTGTATAATGTGTAGGGATATACAGGGAAGTAGAATATTATAATAAGGCAGTTGACCCTCGGGACTCTAGGAATCAATGGCTGGAGACAATAGGTGACATGGCTCAAAATCGTTGTCAATGACAGCGCAGATGTATTCAGTCTCTGTAATCTTTCATATTTCTTTCTACCATTACCCATTCTGTTTCGCTCTTATACCTGTCAAACTCTATTGATTCTCTTCACTCATCTTCTTGTCTACCTTGTGTGCTATTTGGAACGAACTGCCGCACTTCGGTGCCAAGTTCTATGTTGAATCCAAACAGAGAAAGACAGCAGTTGCGCAGGACTGTTTGAAAGGATAATGTGCTCACATTCTTTATCTTGTAAAGAATTCAATAAATCTTAAATTATTCATTGCTATATAGGTTATTTAGTGTGTCGGTGGCATAGAGGTAGAATGCTCGCCAACCACACATGTGGTCCGGGGTTCGATCCTCAATCGACGCGCTCCTTTACCTCGCTAAGCCAGTAATAAGACTGGCAAAGAGGGAGGGTTGTACATGAGGCTAGTAACCCTATCCCATAAAAATAAACATCTTGAAGCCCTATGTTTCACCGGGAACGTAAGAGAATAAAAAAATAAACAAAAATATAGATTATTTTACTCGGTAACAGACTTATTTCTCTTATGTTAATTAGTATCAATAAATAATTATAGTAATCAATCAGCTGTCTAAGTGAAAACGTTAAGTTATAAATTGAAGAACTACTTAATTATTCTGTAGTGAGTGGTGATATGGAACTATAAAAGTGAAACTGATAAAGAAGTATACTAATGTTGCGAAATACCTGAAGTTAAGACATTATGCTTAATTACCCCTAATGCTCGTAAATAACATCTTAATTATAAGAAGCAGCGTGTTGGATAGTGTATCATTAGAAATTTGAAAACAAATTAATTCTTGAAGTCAATCAGATCTCATATATCCAATATCCAAATTCTCTTGTCCTTGAATCGACTTTCTTTGAAATTCAAAAATGCTTAGTGTCAATAGGTGCGTCAGTGGCACAGAGGTAGAATGCTCATCGACCATGCATGTGGTCCGGGTTTCTATCCCCGGCCGACACACTCCTTTACATGGCCAGGCCAGTAACAAGATTGGCAAAGAGGTAGGGTTGGGCATGAGGTTAGCAACCCCATCCCGCAAAACAGAATAAACACCACTGCTACTGAAACTTCAAAGCTCTAGCTTGAAGCTCTATGTTGCAGTGGGAACGTACAGGAATAAAAGAAAGTGTCAATAGACATTTTCATACTTGAGTATTTTCGTTAGCCAAATGCAGCAATACTAATGAAATGAATGGCATGTTGGATTTACTGGAATTTGGTCGGTTTCAAGGGGGATTCTGTCATGAATGGACATCCATTGGAGAAAACCATTGAAGGAAAAGGATTAGAATTGATTGGTTGTAAACCACCCAGGGTTTTGTCCTTTAATAAAAACGTGATTACTCATTAGATGTATTTATTGAGAAGAAAAGAAAATACCATTGTTTCAAGTAAGTGCTTTCAGTGGGTATTTACTCTTTCTTATTCACGTTACATATGCTTATTCGTTCAGTGACGATAAAACACCCTGATAGTATACTTTGTTTTAGGTACTAGCCATTGCTTTGGTAAGGCTTTTAGAGTGTTTCGATCAGCAACCAAAACAGCAAGGAGATAGAGCTAACTGCATAAAGACATAATTGTATTCCTTAGTTAAATCTATTGAAAACAAGAATCGTTTGGCCATCTGGTGAATTTTTGCGTTCATAGCTAATTAGATGAATTATACTCCATACTGCTAATTTAGTCTCAACATTTAGTGATTACAAGAAGGTGTAGGTTGAACAGTACACAGAATTAGGAAAATTATCCACAAACATTGAAGAAAAAGTCTACTTTTCTTGTTAAGTAATATTAACATTTTACGGGTTTGTCAAAATATACGAGATAACTATGGTTTTACCGACTGATTTTAATAGCAAGATTTTGAAAGTAAATAAAAAAGGCACTATTTTTCTCAAGTGTTATTTTGTGGGTGATTGATTGGTGTTAAGTTTGGTCACTGATCGATATGGGTTAGAGAACAACTGAAAATCATGGAGTACTGGGCATATGTTTCGTCCTAGTTTGGCATTCCTCTTCAGCATCCACCTATAGGGCGATTTCCAATGTTTTAAGAATTTGTTTTAATATGTACATATGCTAACTGGCTCCAATGCTATTTCGAGCTTTTCTGTTGTGCTGTCAGCATTCATATCCTTTGAATTTGTAATACAGATATATTTGTTAGATAACTTCTAAATATTTTTCCTTGGATAAGCTTGACCTGTTTTTACTCAAATATACCGCTAACAAGAGCACATTTCCAACTAACTAAGTCTTTTTTATTTTCGTCAGCACTTACAGGTTAGGTAGAGTATTGAATTACTGGGCAACTAGGTAAATTGCGCTTAGTAAGGGCTGGTAAACTGTAGTTTATCAACAGCACTACCAGTACTGTACACACCAATGACCTCACCAGGGAGGCGAGCCTCTTGACCATTCAGCCACTGGGGCAGAATCTAAATGGTCCTCAAACCCTAACTTCTGTCAATTCATGACTTATAGTGGGACCGTTAGTCAGTGTCACCGATGAGTATTCATCCTCACACTTGACTTGGTGGACCTTGGTGTTCACGACTTTACACTGGACCTACGGGCAAAGTCATCCTGTAGTCAGTCACTAGTGTGTATCAGATTAACTTTCAAGTCAAATGTTGGTTTGCAGGGATCCGATTGTTTACAGGACTGATCAGGAGCTGATATCAGGTAAGAACCATTGGAAAACCAGCTGGGAGTTACGGACAGACGTTTCATCCCAGTTTGAGACTCTTCAGCACTAAATATGTGCCATGAATCAGCAGGAGTAGGAATTCATGGACCATTAGGTTAAGTCTCAGTGGCTTAATGGTCTACGAGCTTGCCTGGTAAACAGGAGGTCTTGAGTTCAAACTCCGGCGGATTCGTGCTGATGAAGATCCCGGGCTGCAGCGAAACAGCTGTCCATTACTCCCAGGTTTTCCAATGGTCTCCTAACTGATGTCAGCTAGTGATCAATCCTGTAATTTTCAAGTGTTTTTTCGTAAGGATCTGACTGACTTCAGGTTTTACCACAGATTAATAAGGCAGGATTTCTTCTGAGTAGAGACTAGCTGTTTCACTGTGTTAACACACACGCACACACATTACAATCACCTGTACTGATGAGTACTCATAATTTTTTAAAATGATTTATAGTTGATTTAGTAATAATCATATTCAGGCTAATAAAATCTTATCCAATAAGTAAACAAATCCTTGCTGAATATAATAAAAATGTCTAACTTGATGAATAACTTTATTTATATTGTTTCATAAGAAACGTTTTAAAGCCTTCGCGACTGTTACACAGATCATGTGAATTATATGTGTCAACAGTCCCATATACACATCAGAAACCCTAGTGACTAGACTATGTGATAGTGTTATTCTCTCTGATGATGATATTATCGATGGTATTTGTATGCAAAAGAAAAATTAACTCATTGATATCGAAGTCTGTTGTTATTGTTGTTGTGCCACTTTTATGTTATAAATAGTTTATTTATTTTACAGTGTGACAGAAATTATCCAAAACAATAATATGTTGACGACTTAAATACTCGTGAATTTATATTATTATTATATCTGCATAAAAGTACTACAATCCGAGTAGTTTTAACTCATTAGTGTTTTCATCAGCTGCTTACAAGTGTTGAATAGCGGATTACATCAGTAATCATTGTGACATACTTCGGTTTAAGAGAACAATTCATCTCATAACAAACAATAAAGGTTAGAGTATCTATCCACTTAAAAGTGTGCCACTAATTTAGTTTGTATCCAGCTGACAAAAACCCTATGAAATGACAAAATAATAAATTCATCTTATTCCGCTAAAACTCTTCTCATTGCTTCATTTAAGCTTATCAATCAAGAGAATGAATTGCATGAAGTTACTCATTGTTTATAGTAAACAAAGACTTAGAGTTTAACCACTTTCAGAAACACTGGATCTCCTCAAAAACACTTGAAAGCACAGACAGATTCATCTTTATACTAAACGATGGTGAGAGTGTCACCCTTATAATGAGAAGGCCACTAGTTTCTGTTCTACTGCCATTTAGTGATTTTCATCCCACATGCCTGCACTATACCAACTGGCAACGTTCAGTATCACTAGGGTTTGTATGCATTCAAGTGTCTAACTGAAGGATCTAGTCTTGGAATAAGCAAAGATTCTTTGTGTACCAAAAACCTAAAATTACTGCAATAACATCATTGGTTTAGGGTATCAAGTTAACTGTAATTTGTCGCCATGTTTTAAAATCACATGATTTATAAATACTAACTGGTTGAATGAATGAATAGACTCTTTGATGATTTGATCCACAAATATGTACAACAAAATATACGCAAACCTTTAAATAGGCACGTGTATCTTGCGTGTTTACTGCATTCCAACCGTTTGTATGACATGTTAACAAAATAATAATAATAATAATTTACCGATATTTTAAACATTATTTTCATTTTAAAACAATTCAGACTTTGTAAAAGCGGGAAAGATGAACCAATGAACGACACGTTATGTATGAAGTGTATTCTGTTGGATGAAAGTTCGTGCAATACAACACAAAATATTTCAAAGAACCAGATGTTATCCGAAAAACAGAGTAGATAGAAGGGCGATTTAGTATTAATTAACAGAAGATGGGAATGAATAAGAATGATTTAATTTCATCTGTAAGTGTCGTTTTGTGCAGGGATTTAACCAGTTTTAGGCCAGATCAATAGCTGAGATCAATTGGAGAACCCTGAAACTCTGGAAGTACTCAACAGCTGCTTCGTCACGATCTCATCACGCAATGAACGCATAACTATTAGGTTACGATGCGAGCCTGTTGGCCATTTAGCCTCAAATGGCCCATGAATGAAAACTTATATTAGTCTGAGGTATATAACCAAACCTCCAAGCAATCTCACTAGTGAGTGTTTTCCTCACACCTAGCTTAATGGTGTCCGCTATCCACGACTTCTCACTAGAACTCCACAGAATTTCACCACTAACTGATATCACTTAGTAATTTACACGTGTACCGTTCTTTGGACACGCTTCGAACCAATGACTCCTGAACTTTACTTATCAGAGATGATATTTATGCTACACAATTAAGGAACACTGGAGTTGTTTTTATTTAGGTACAGATAGTGTGAATTTCTAGATAGGAATTTCTAGGTAGCGAGCGTATTGTGTGGAGATAAAAGATCCATGTGAAACAACAAGGAATGTACAAAAGAAGACAAAAGTGGCAGAACATGAACAGCATTTTCAGGTGAAGATTTCAATGTGAGTTTTTTGTACTTTCTCATAACTACATATCATTCTGTCAAGAAAAAATTCATGTACTTAAATACTACAGTGTTCTGCCGTTACAATGGTAGCAGTCGAGATAGTCAATCTTTTTAGACATACATATTTAGACTTTATTCAACTTTAAGTTCACACAATAAATGTTTCATTCATTTAAGTGAATCTTCAGTTACTAAGGTTAGAGTAATACCTTCTTCATAAGGTCCAAAAATACTTCTTCTTCCTGGAGAGTTAAAAATTAGAACGAAATATTTGTCTAATGCTCCCTGATTATCAGCTATTTCCTAGATGACGTCTGCGAAACGGAATAACTGTTTGGAAAATCCCTTCTGAACGATCTAATCACAATACTTATACTTATTTAGACTTTTCAGCTAACCTTGTATTTTAATTGAATTTGAGATTTTCCCGTCGATTGATTGGACCGAAGTGCTCGGTCTCAGGTTAACATGTCGGCCTCCTGTGCAGATCCTTCGGTTATGTCTGGGCATTTAATTAGTATTAAATTGATGGATGGTGACTAGCAGTGGAATCCAGGATGCGCATTTCGTCCTATTTGGGACTCGTCAGCTGGATGTACCTGGATGGCGTTTGAAACTATGGGCACTGGATTCGAGCCTCGGCGGGAGCATCATCACTCACTGAGAAATGCAGTTATATCCAGTTGACGAGTCCCAAATAGGACGAAATGCGCATCCTGGATACCACTGCTAGTCACCATCCACCAATTAAATACTAACTTTGTATTTATTATCTTCTTTTCTCTTAGACTTTATATCATTATCCTGATATTTTGCATATCATGTGTTGACTTGATCTCCATTATTTGTCTCTGTCACTGTTTAATCCTTAACTTCAATACTTTTCTTTGTGTTTGTGCCATATTTTGATGTGTAGTTGTACGATGTGATTTTGTCCAAGTGAATCCAGACCATTCTGGCCTTGGACTGTCTGCAGGAATTGTTTGGTGTGTGATTCTTGTGGAACGAGTTCTGATCCCACCTTGTTGGCGATATTCTACTTGATTCTAAGGTACTAATTACAGTTCAATTTCGGTTCACTAATTTCACTCTAGAAAATTATGTAGATTGCAAAGCTGTCTGACGGCACTGTTGATATTATTTTTGTTGAACAGAGCCATGTGGATCTATCGATAAAAAACCATCTCCTTGCTGTCTTTTGAATGTTTTGTAACTGTGTATCTAAGATGGAAGTTTTGGATATCTTTATAGTAGGACACAAAGATACGTACCCTACATTCAGACCACAACGAGTCCATTTTGGTCATTACAGTCTGTTCATAAATGAAAACCGTTTAAATCTGTCATACATTCAAGTAACTAACATCATTATGCTAATGTCAATCGTCATATTTTTATTTCCCTATACGAAATACCAGTGAGTTATCACCTTGTTTTTAGTTCGTAAACTATTTGAGAAATGTAAAGGTGGTCAAAAGATGAATACACATAAGATAGGTATTGTAGACACCTTTTCTCCTTAGCGTTATAATCTTCAGGAAGGAACAAACAAACAACAGCAGTAATTATTTATATGCATTTTCGATTTTCCCGTCAATTCATTGGACAGAAGTGCTCGATCTCAGGTGCAGATGCTTCGGCAATGTCTGGGCATTTAATTAGAAGTTAATTGGTGGATAGTGACTGGCAGTGGAATCCAGGATGCTCATTTTGTCCCACTTGGGACTCGTCAACACTTCGGTTGAGTCAATCGAAGGGAAAATATAAAGTTAAATTAAATAATTAATATGACCCAATGCATAAGAGGTGGCTCTCGTGGCCCAAGTGGTCTAGTGAATAACGCTTTGGTGTTGGAAACTATGGTCCCTGGGTTTGAGCCTCACTGGGAACATCATTACTCACGAGGAATGCAGGTACATTCAGATGATGAGCCCGAAATAGGACGAAATGCGCGTTATCCTGGATTCCACTGCTAGTTACCATCTATCAATTAACAGCAGTAATTGTCTTAAAAAACAACCTAAAGTATGAACATTAAAATATTGACCGAGTGTATTTATCGTTTGTTAATGATGATTCACTGTACCCGTAGACAATTTCTGTCCCTTATTTTAAGAAAAAAAGCTAGTTACTCCCCATTTCTGTTAAAGCAAATGACAAATTATAATAGGAGGTGACTAATCTTCCAATATTCAGACCACAGTGACAAAATCGATATATTACAAGCGTCTGTGATGTTATCCTCCGTCTTTTTGTCCATCTTTTGGTTAGTGGAAAAAGTATCCTACTGAATGGTTTAACAAGTAAATAAACAGCAACAACAAAAAAGGTTCAAAGCGAAATCCAACCCCACCCCCGTGATAATGGTGACCAGTGAAACAGTAGACGTACTAAGATACTCGTAACTTCAAGGCTTACATATTATACCCTTAACCTTACTGTTTTAAGCAACGTGTAAAATGTAGACAAGTTCTATCGATTTCTGGAATGATTTAAATATTCTACTTTGTTTTCTGTAAAGCCTACATGACCGTATGGTGAATCTATGTGGTTATGTACAATGTGAATAATTGTGACTTGAACAACATACATACTACAGAAAGATTGTTAACAAAAAGACGAAGAAGGTGAAATAAGAGAATGAATTCAATAATTCTCTTCGTCTTGTTTAGATTATGTGCGTGTGTATGTGTGTGTGTGTGCGCGCGCGCACTATGTATGAAATACACAAATATTCAGAGTGAACTGCAGAATATATAGGGGTTATGTATGAGGACGTTGTATTGTGAGAAAAAAAGACGAATGAGCCATGAAGAAAAAATTCGATTATAATCAAAGTCGAAAATTAGTCACATAATATATGAATTTTGAAACAAGGTGACAAGCCTAATGAAAACTCTTTTTCGATCGATATTTAGTGTAACACAGTTCCCAAGAATTAGTTTATAAGGATTTAATTTGTTTCAGGTTTGATCATAGATCATAGAGAACCATCGTAACGAAGCTGTTTCTTTTTTGTTTTTGGACTCTTCATTAGTCTGCACCCTTGACCCCATTGGGGATTGAACCCTGGGGCTTCAGGTTACGAGATGACCTCGTAGACCATTCAGACACAGGGGCGGAATCTAATGTCTGGTTCATGAATTCTAACTTCTGTCAACTCACGATGCAGTTTATAATTTCGTATCGCCCGCCGAGGCGTAGTTTTAGAGTAACATGAAAGCTACTCAGATGTCAGAATTGTTGTTTTTATGCCTCATTTCTTACTTACTCACTTACTTCAGTATGACCAGTTTGTCTTTGTGCATAGATTTTAGAAATCTTACCCAAAAGACCTAGTTAAACATACACTTCTAGTGATAAAATGCTTCCACATTTCATTTATGCTGACTAATGGATTATCAACTTCAGAATTCATAAAATAAACTCAAAATCAAACTCTTATCCGTAGTGGAATTGGAGCAATAAGAAGCGCGATCATTGAACATCTGGTCAATAATGTTCATCCTATCTCTACAGCCTCCTCCTTTAAAATCATCCACAAGGGGAAAAGTAATTTGCCCAAATCACTACGTACCCGACTGATCTTTATTGCTAAAGCATTGGCCATCGAAACAAAGAAGCAAGATCTCTGTATACAGAAAGAGTTCGTTCAACCCCTCCAACTTTTATGTTCTTAATCCGTCTATGCTAACGTATGGTTATCCCTAATCATATTTTGACTCTATCTTTTTTTTTCGTTTTGTCTATTCACTTTGTATACTCTTCTTTTATTACGTCAACCATTACTATTATCATTCTCACTTTGAACTGTCTCCGGTATTATTTCACTCGTTCCACTTGTCATTCTATTAATAATTGTCAAGATTTCTATACTGAAAAAGTGTTAGTTATCCTTTTTGATGAAATGCCTTTTCGTAAGATGGTAGGGATAGTTGGTGATAAAATTATGAACTTATTCTTTGGAAGATCTAAATTAACGTCTTTGGAGTAACTGATACAGAATTCTACTGATTGAACTAAACTGACATGTGAATTGGTTGGCACATAAATCATACCCATAAAAATATTATCAAGACAGTAAGTAGTATTACTATGCGTAGTTTATCATCTGAGTGCAACTCAATCAGCAGCCATACAGAATAAAGTCTAGTGCTTAGAATCCTGAATGAGTTGAAGGTGTTTATTTCCACCTTCTCTTTTTTATTGAAGAACTCTTCAGCAAGTTATAATGTGAGGTAGCCTATTGGTCGATTAATAATTCACATTCAGTGTGATAAATGACAACTGTACGATCCACACAAATAGAAGGTTATTCCTGAGGATGTCTTTGATTTATGACCCAAAACCATTAAATGGTAATGATTCTCAGAGTGTGTGACTTCTAAAAGTCAATGCTTATATTAAAATTTTAAAACATTTATTAGTGAACAAGCAATATTCTTTGGGATAATGTCTTCATCAGGTCCTGTAGTTAGTTGTATTGTCTGTAATAATTAAAGAATGGTTGATATTAACAACATTTATGCTTGTTATATAACACTGAATCAATAATATCAACACACTGGAGGGCAGAAGCATCCGTATATGTGATATTTTGCTTCAATATAACACTAAACTGAATTTCAGATGAATTTAGAGAACTAGTATGCAATTTATGAACTTGTAATTTCGATAGTAGACTATCAATCACCCAAGAAATATGCAGGAGATGGAGTGGAGATGGATTGGACACTCACTGAGGAGGCCACTGGGTGACATCGCGCACGCGCCAGGCCATTGCTCGAGTGAAACCCGGCAGAATGGGACGTGTCCAAGGGTAACATGGAGGAGATCGTGTGAAGAGGAGTTGAGACAGTATGGACTAACATGGATACAGGTGAAAAGTACAGCAGAAGACAGAAGCAAGTGGAGACGTGCAGTTGAAGCCCTATGTTCCACTAGGAACCCAAGGGAACAATAATAATAAATAATAGTGGACTATGGTAGCAATATTAACTGGACGTTTTACTTTCGCACTATGAGTTCCAGTGGTTTTAAGCGAATTCCAATGACCTCTGCTGTTTGGAACATTCAGCACCTAAAGGTTTTTGGAAATTTATTCCCTACAGATGCTGTCAGACTGTAATCTACTCATCTGAGTGATTCGATGTTGTTTAAAACACATTAATGTTGTTAGTACCGATAATTCTTTAATTATTATGGATGCCTATAATTGTAGAATCTGATGAAGAGGAAATAATCGAAAAATGTATATTCATCATTTCAACAATCCATCCTTTAACATTTTTAATGGGTATCTTTAATCAATATTATAGTTGTTTCAAACCAGACAACATGCGATAATTACATGAGTGTTCAGTATCATATCTAACCTCTGGAATATATTTTCTTAATTTTTAGTTCGATTTCATTCTTTTTTCATGCGGTGGAAACCCTTGTGTTATTTGGAAGCAGGGGGGCTAAATGAATTTTACAGAACTTCTTGGACAAAAAAAGAGAACAATACGGAAATTTTTCTGTCTATCAGTCACATTGTAAACTACCTCAACCAGATATCTGAATACTAATCAGACTTTAGTTTGACACAAAATCATGAATGACAAACTTAAATATCAAGTTAAAATGATAATTGTTCGAGTTTTCTGAAGTCCAGTCTTCATTTTCTATGAAAACCGAAAGAATGTAATTGTTGAAGAGGCTGAACTCGGTGATTAGTAAACACTTAATCTAGTCATGATATGGAACACCCCAAATACCAACCCCCCCTGCAGTTTGAATGAGTACTACATGGACACAAGTAACAACGAACCATTCCTGATGTCGTACACCATATTCACCACCACAAAATTATGAAAATGCTATTTCCTGTGTTAAACTTTGAAGCCTAAAGACTAGGTATGATTATGAAGCAATATTTACTCTCACCAACTAGCAAGAACTCTGAAGCCTTCCAGAGAAATACTTCATAAAATACTTTTCCAATTCATGGCTTAAAGTCAGATACCTAATCGATATATTGTTTGTGTCATTACGTGAACATACCAACGCTGCAATAAGTGCCGTTAATAAGGTAGATTATAAATTCAAATATTTAATTCGAAAGTAACGTTTGAAAACGCTACACAACTTACAGCGTTAAGCGCAGCTAACTTGTACAGCCTCATTAATGATATCTAGTTATTTAACAACAGTTGGGCTTTCAATCAAATGAATCTGATCAGTGAGTTTTATTCAATACTCAGTGGCGACCGATCATATAAATAAGTGGAGAGTTGTATACAACAGGCTGCAACAAGAAATCCTGGGAAAGAACCATTCAAGAAACCATCGTTCAAAAATATGTAGGAAAAAATGGAGATGGATTAGACACGCTCAGGAGACCGTCAAATGACATTATTTGTCAGGCCCCCGAGTGGGAGCCGGAAGTGAAACGAAGAGTTGGGCGTCCTAAGGTGATATGAAGGAGAACGTGTAAGGATGTATTTTGATATTATTTTGCACAAACATTAATTTAAAACAAAACTATCAATATTTAAATAGTGCTTTATCATAAAAATAAAATATTTAATAATTTATGAGTAGAATTACTTACCGAGGTGATAAATAAATTCAGAGTATTGTTAGTATTCTTCTGTTATTTGATCTGTTGACAAATGTCACCGTAATTACCATGAAGCATTGTTTGCTAACTGAAACTGCGTGGGTTGCACAAATTATCAAAGTAGGCAGATGATTGGTTAAAAGCAGCTTATCGATTGATTAGTTGGTAGAGGTAAAGTAAGCTAGTCAAATTATGATGCGATAAAGCACATTCTATGAAGAAAAAAAAGCAACTAGTCACAGCTATATGCCAATCAATTTTACTGTTAGCATTATCTATCTACTGATTTATTTTGATGTGAATATGTACAAAAATTGTGAAAAGAAAGTGCCCCTTTATATGTGAAATTTAATTTAAACACCTAGAAGATAAACTAGAAAAGGTATTTTCTCTTTTTTGAGAATGAAATAAATAATTTTTTTAAATTACTAAACACAAACTTTAGCTAAAATTCTAAAAAAAATGTTTGTCAGCTGTTAGGTATTCTGTATGTGAATATATTTATGATTAATTCTTCAATTGACACTGATATTTCCAGTCGATATAGGAAAATGTGAAGTCTGTCCCAGATGAATGATTTGGATACGCTAACAAACTTCAAAACTAAAGACGATCGGATTTATTTCCTTCTAGAAGTGACAAAATCCCTAATTTAACAGATTCTCAGTATTGATTTTTATTTAAGGGAATATTCGGTGTCAAGTTATCGGCCTACTAGTGTCACTGGGTTATCTGTATTTCCGTCTACAACACAATGTATAATATTTTGTTTAAATTTAATTGTTTTAACTGTTCAGTTATGTTTCTGAGTTGGAAACTATACTCAAGCAACTTTGGTTGATCGGTTTTTGAACTAGCAGTTTGCACTTCTCTGAGATGAGGGAAAGTGTCATGAGGGATTGGCGCATGCTGCAAATTGAACAGCATTGCGTCAAATAGTATACTAAATATTACTGTTTTAATAAAGAAAGGAAGACGAAATTTGCAGTATAAAATGATATCGTCATTCTGCTTCACAGGTTCTCATCAGCTGCTATTTGACTACCTGAAATTACAATGGTTATATAAATGATAATAACATAATTTAATGTTTGAGTGGTAGTAGAGAAGAGATACTATAACAGTGACGCATCTAAAATGTAAGCATTACAATTTTTAGTTTAAGTAAACAAAAATAAAGAACAAACGAAGGCATGATCAAAAAGTCCATCTATAGAAAAGAAACCTGGATTAGACAATATCTTCACTATAACAGCTTTTGTCCGATAAGCTATAAACGTGGATTAGTGAGGACTTTGTACGACAGAGCCAGGAAGCTATGTTCACCAAACAAGGTCGAAGAAGAATTAGATTTCGTCCAGAAATACCTGAGGGAAAATGGATACCCTAAGAGATTCATACAGAAGTATAGCGGAGGAAAAGATAAGAAAGAAAAGCATCCCATTGTAGAAAAGAAAAAAGTGTTTATTTGTCTCCCATTCACAGGAGATGAAGTGTCACAAAAGATTGACAAAAGACTCAAAGGTGCAATAAAAAGAAGCTTCCCGGCAGCAAAACTCATTACAGTGTACAGCACCACTCCTTCTATAATCCACTCAAAACTGGATGAATACCTTGCTGATGTCATCTCCACTGCCCAGATTTCTATTCGAACAACACAAATAAAATAAGGGGAACGCTTCCATAATTCCTGCATTCAGTTTAATGATTTTATAGATTGCTCTTTATTCAAACAAAAAAGATTGAACAAAGAACACTCCTTTTTGAAAACTTCCATATTTGAGACTACAGTTTCATAAATACACAAGATTTAAAAAGAATTGATATTGACAACATTTCTGTTTAAAAAATGTAATATCTAGTTATTGATATCAATAGGTCAATAGTTTAAAAGTGTGTTTCATTGACAATCTGCATAAAACTACAATCCTACATTAAAAGTCGGATAAATTTAAGAAAATTTGTACAACAATCGGCGATATTTCAAACAACGATAAATAAGACAAAGAAAGTGGGCGAAAAAACATAGACTTAGGTTTCTTCAGCTCTCTGTAAAAGACAAATTTGTGAGTTCATTGACTGGAAGACATCACTTTTATTGCCTATTCAGTAGGCGTAAACAAACACACTTCAGTCGCGAGACGACTTGGAAGATCAACAGTAGTGTTTCTTGTATCGTATAAAATGAAATAACTGGATTTTCAGTTAAATACTTATACTTTCGGTTGTAACTAAGTTCATTCTGCATATTCGTATTCAAAAGGAGACAGAATGAGTGTACTCTGTGAGACACATGACGCCACATACTACTGTTCGATTTATATGAGTAGTTGGATACCATTCTTGTGAGTTGAAGTTTTTCTAGCAGTCTGATAGCTTTTTTGGCGTAGGATCGCTAGTATCACAGCAAACCCTCCCTCTTTACTCGAGCTTGAGACAGACTAGAAAACTAGCCAGCAAGTAAACTAGGCGAGGATACCATTCACATCAATCAGTATTGCTTATTAGCCAGATTTAAACACTGAACAGTCATTTCATACGATGATATTAGATAGTTGAAGGCAAATGGCAGGAAACCTTGCACTTAAGTTTTGTGCTAGCTGGCACTCAGCAGTCAGCAAGACGTATTGGCAACCTTGAAAGAACTTATGTCCTTTCTGAGATTCGAACCCGCGTCACTCAGTGCAGCAGTCAATCAGAGACGTTATTACTGAGCTATTCGGACTTGCGACTGACCTCCTGTAGGACTACAGTGAGTATTTTGATTGGGCACTAGTAACTAGTGTTATTTGTATAGTCTGATCTATGGTGCAGACTAAATTCTATCAGTTAGGTTAGCAATGTGGTCACCATTCTAGGTTGATTAGCCCAGAACTGGGTGACAAGGGTTTCGAATCTCCTAGGGCACATGAGTTCTTTCAAGATTCCTGATACGCTTTGCTGACTGGTGAGTGCCAACTAGCACGAAATCTAGGTCCAAGGCTTTCTGTGGTCGATTGCTTCCAACTATCTAATATCATCAAATCATTGTATATCGTGATGTCGAGCTACCTAGAATGGTGGCCACATTGCAAACCTGACTGATAGAATTCAATCTCCACCAAAGAAAGGACTAGACACATCACACTAGTTACTAGTGTCCAACCAAAGTCATTTCATTAGTTTGAAGCCAACCTCATCTACAGTGTACTCCTTTCGATTCAGGTCAGAGAGCTAAATCATTCCAAACTACCTGAATTCTGGCTAAGAAACAGTGACAAAATTTCACTTCGAGTTGTGTTGGCTGAAAGTCGCGAATTAGTGTGCAGATTGCGAATTCGGTAGAAGGTGTAAGATAGTTTTGGAAAATACGGCAGGATTCAAGTTACCATTTAAGAAACATATCGCTAAACTGATGACACATCACTTAGATAAGAATTTGTATTGAGGTGTATACGTGGTTAAGATTTTGCTTCTCATTGCAACTACAAGAGGGGTTCAGGTAACATGAAAATATAAATTATGTATAAATGTGTTAGTGGAGATAAACACATTGTATGAATGGAAAAATGGTTTTCGGATGTTATTGTTTAGCAGTGCTTTAAGTAATCATGATAACATCCCAAAAATCTTAGCCACATATTATTTGATGGACTCCGATCACGCTGTTGATAATAATACAAGGATTATAACTCTCAGTGAGCAGGAGAATAAGAAAATTATACTGGTTTACTTAAAGAAGAGAGCTGCGTACAAAAAGAAACAACAGTGACTTTAAACCCCTTCTAATGGTATACTATTTAACATATTGTAATTCTTCTCTGGTACTTGCCCTTATTAGTCATGATTCTGTTATTATAACATTATTATCCTCTTTGGTTTGGGTTGAAACGTAGGGCTTTGACAGCGCATCTGCATTTCACCCCGTTCTATGCAGCACCTTTTAGCTGGCTCCACAATCACCTATGTGCTTTCGTACCCCCCTCTCCCCACATGATCTCCTCCATGTCACCTTTGGACCCACGCCCAGCTTGTCCTTACTTATTGGGATTCCACTACAGGGCCTGGAGCATGATGTCGTTAAACAGTTTCTTCTCAGCGTTTGTCGATTCCATCTCTATTTCCCATGGTATATTTGTCGAATGATAGGTTCTTCGTTGATTAATTGCTAATCCTTTCTTGCGGGCCAACTGATCTTTATTATGGACAGGATATAGCTGTTGATGGAAGTCTCTGAGTAGACATACTAATCACCTGTCACAAATGCATATTTTGCTCAAGTAAACAGAAGAGAAAGTGACCCTCACACCCATACACACAACATTGACATATGACTGGTTACTTATTGGGTGCATGAGCGAATATCTTTTTGCTTAGAGATATAAACACCAGTATGATATCTGATATCTATGATGGGTAGAGTTGTTAGGCTTGTCGTGAAGATCATTCAAAAGTTTCTTTTCAGACCAGTATCTTTTAAATTCTAGTCTTTTATGGATCTCATCTTTTCCATCTCTGTTCCATTTATTGATGTGCATTTTTGAAAGTGGTGTGTGTTGCATCTCCATAAGTACATTTGCAATTTATCACTCAATTCTTATTGATTCTGCACACCGGTTGAACTTAATCTTTATCTATTGTCATTGTGTTTGTTTTGTTTGCATGTATGTATGTGTATGTATGTATACATGTACATTAACCAATAAGTATCTGCAGTTAATATTAAAAGGCCTGGAAACATTCATTCTTCATTCATACAAATATAATTCCTTTCATATGAATTACACATTTAAGAGTCGATGTTAACCTCTGATATAAATAGTCTTTCATCTTAGACACTTGTATACATTAGTTTCCACATGTTGATTTGTAGGCATTCGGTTGATTTCAAATTAGATCTTGTCGTGAATCAACGTCATTTAGAGAAGCAGGGAAGACCAGAGAGTTGTCACTTCTGGTTTAGGATTCTTCATCATTACCCTGGATAATTAGAGAGTTTGATTCGAAATGTGAAGTGGGTTGTGAATGTATAGTGTTAATAAGCCTCAAGTTAGGACAAAAAGGTTGTCCAGTCTTATCTACCTTTTAATTGTCTGTCCTCTGAACGATATTGCTTTGTAATAAAAACTTAACTTGACATAACGATAAAACTTGGTCATTGTGGCAGAGTATAACTCCATTATGGATAAAATTTTATTTTGATAAACTCACACAGTGTTGTGCAGTAATATTTACTGATGATTTAACACCTACTGCCTTTAAATTCTAGGGTAAAGCATACAAACAAACAGATGGTGTAACAATGGGATGGATCACCAATATCTCCTATCGTAGCAGATATCTTTATGGACAGTTGGGAAAATATTACACTATTCCAGAAATATGGTGGAGATATGTGGATGACACTTTCACAGTGTTAAAAACAGAACATATCTCTAGCTTCTTGACACATATAAACTCACTAGTGGAGGGAATAAAATTCACATTTGAGTCGGGAAATGATCAAGGAGAATTAGCTATGTTAGATTGTAAAATAAAACGAATAGAAGAAGGTAAACTGCATATTAGTGTTTATAGAAAACCAACTCATTCTAATGAATATTTAGACTTTAATTCATCTTATTTGTTAACTGTTAAAACAGGCTTAGTTAAATGTCAAACAAACCGAGCAGTAGCAATAAGTGGTACAAAAAAGACCTAAGTGAAGAAATAAAACAGAGAGAAGAAGCGCTGGTATCAAATAACTACCCTATAAAATTCATTAGGAAGATCAGTAAAGTCCAAAAGTAAAATAAAAATAATGGGGAAACGAATAATGAATACAAAAATGAGAGAGAATATAAGATATTTACAGTCATACCATATAAGGAGGGGACATGTGAGACCCTACGTAGGATTCTAAATAAAGCAGGAATTAGGGAGGCATTCAAACCTACAAGCTCTGTAGGTTAAAGGACGTAGTTGACCCAATTAGACAATATAATATAATTTACCAAATACCCTGCAACGACTGTGAGGTCAACTACATAGGTCAAACTAGTAGGTCGGGGGTAGTAAGATTATCAGAACATAGGAATTTAGCTAAGGGAAGAATGGTTGACCCTGAAAAGTTAAGTAATTTAGAAAAAAACTCAGCGATTGCACTACATACATTAACACACAACCACAAAACAGGATGAGACAGAGTCAGAATTCTAAAAAGTAATATAGATGTGTGGGGAGAGAGGTTGATTACTATATCCTTGCGTATCGAGTCTACACCCAACACATTCAATAGAAATAGCTCAATGCAAATACCAGACATAATGAAGATATTATTACCAGTCAAATCAGAGGTGGATAATAAATAATGTTGAAATGTATTTCAATTCACATTACAAAATCCTAACAAGTTATTCATTTATTTAACTATAAAAACACTCGCCTTAATTCCCATCCTACTGTACTTCATTGATAACACTAATATTATTTTCGAATTCACTTTATCTTAGATTCATTTTATCTAAATATCTAATCAATTTCTACTCATTTATATAAATGAAGCAAAAAAGTTGTGTGAGTACCTTGATGTGATTATTAGTGACGATAAATTGTCCTCAAATCATAGTCATCAGTAAATGTTATTGCACAAGACTGTGTGATTTTATCAAAATAAGATTTTATCCATAATGAAGTCAAAAACCTAACTTATGTACCATATAATCTAAAACCAAAATTATCAAATTACTCATCAATACTGATAGGTAAAGAAGACATAAGAATAAAGAAGTCTAAAATCTACCTGATTTTTATGACTTTAATTAATTCCATAACGTGCCTAATGATTCACTAAATTGTGTATAATGCAGATACTTCACATAGTTCATCTTATTCCATATAAGAAGTTCTATTTAGAGCGGATTAGTTTTGCAGAGGCGTTTTCAAGCTTACTTCAACAAACATTTCATTTAATTCATAGATGACTATAAATGTAGATATAACCTCCATCTGTTTCCATTTTTACTAATGTTATAGTAATAATAATAATAATAAAAGCTACATACATAAAAAAGCTAATTACGTAGAGAGTTTTTAACGCTGGAAAAAAATGTACATATCACTAAAGTGCAATGATTCATACACCTTCATTTTACCCAGCAGAACGCAAAAATTGCATTACTACTATCTTTATGCAATTGGTAAGGTTTTACTCGATTTGATGAAAATACCATATTTTACTAAAAACAAACTGTATACAAACTAGAAAGTAGATCAGTTACTTACGCTTTCGTTAATATTCATTATCATGAGCAAAGTAATTAATGTATAAGAAAAATACAAGACACTGACAATACAATACCTCGTGGAATTGTATTCCACGAGCAGTCCCCATCTTCTATTTTACTGATGTTCAGTGTAAACTGCTAATTTAAAAGAAGAAGCAAACTGAATCCCCAGAATCCATAAGTGGTGAGAACAGGAGACCTAGCTTCTCTGCTGCGAAACATATTATAGAGACAGGACATAAAATTGATGTTTACACACGTCATTTAAACCTAGCTGTACAACGTGTTTCGGTGAAGGTATATCCTAAAGTTTGTGGAAGCCGAAAGTTGACGATTAGGTAGTTTACACCACCTTTATGCGTTCAAAGCAACAATTCATCATCACACTAAATCTTTCTTGGGAGACTTCGCTATCTTTGATACTAGTCAGGGTAGATGTACTATCACTTCTCTTGTTTGGTTTAATGATCTTCATTGTTGTTTTGCCCTTCACTGTGTCCTTTTAACATGTCTTAAATCTATTTCCTCACCTCTTAACTCTTTATTAATTTCAAATATATATTCATTCCTATAACAAAGTCGTGTGCGATCAGATTGTTCGAATTGAGTGTTGCACAAATAGACTACACGTTTCAGACAAATTACGTCTTCTTATTGCTCTGTCTAAATTCATCCAGGGGATTAATTGATTGAAATTTTTAAAGGGAACGACTATTTTTTATCTGAAAACGCAGAAATTATTTCGAGGAAATATTCTTCTACAAAAAAAAGAGTGAAAAATAAATATTTTAATTTATCAAAGTGCTAACCAATTATGAAACTTAAAAACCTTTTTCTTTCAAAATGAAACAAATAATTACATTCGACTTTGATGAATATATTCAGGGAATATGTAGATTATTGTATTCAATTTGAAAGTCAACTTTAATATTTTTTGTTTTTTTGATGTCTGACATTTTGGAGTCTCCTGTTAGTGGATTTCATGTCAGCTTTGCAAGTTGTGTGCAGATGATGAGAAACCAACGAAACAAATGATAATATGCCATCTTATTCTGCTCAAAATGTTCCTATATGATTTTTCTCTTTGATTTCCCAGTGGAACATAGAACTTGAAGCTAGAGCTTTGGGATTGCTAGCCTCATGCTCAACCCCCCCCCCCCTATTTATTGTGCTTACAACCGGCTAAGAGAGGCAAAGGATTGAATCGGCCATGAATCGAACCCCACACCACTTTCTTGATTGACCAGTGTTCTACCACTGCACCACTTATACGACTAGTTCATTAAAATGCTGTACCGTGTGGTAGTGAACAGATTCCTCGACTGTCAGATTTCTTGATGAAACCACTGTTATATTTTTGGAGTAAAAACGAAAAATCATATCTATATCTGAATAAATTCTGCAGGTTTTCTGACCATAATTAGTGTCAAAATCAAAAGTCCAACATTTGTATAAGCATACACTTTGTCGTATACTGCGTGGTGTGGTATTCAAAGTGTTAAAAGTTGATTACATTAGTTATTAAGTGGTAATAAATCCCTGTCCTGAATAACCTAAGACATTCACTGCTGTCACCATCACTTCTTCTTACTCTGAACACTAAGCACATATGAGATATGTCTGTTTTTCAGTATATATTTACCTGAGAGCATAGATCTTTATACGTTGATATCTTAGCCTTTAATGATAAGTGTTCAACATAAAGATTTTGATCAACTGTAGTCTGAATTATTTCATCCACTGGTATTGGTTGGCTTTGGCACTATATCGTTAGTTGACAGAAGTTCAAGTTCACAGGCTAATGTATTCGAATCTGATAGATTCTTTCCTTAGTGTGGGGAGTACTCATTCATTCAGACTGGAACAAAACTACTATCCAGGAGATCATGGTTTCCAATGTCTCACTGACTGATTTTCGGTGGTGACAAAATTTAAACTCAAGTATTTTTTGGATAATTGGTACATGGTGACCGGTAGTGGAATCCAGGATGCGGATTTCGTCCTATTTGGGACTCATCGACTGGACGCACCTACATTTCCCAGTAAGTAAGATGGTGGTCGCAGCAAGGCTCGAACTCATTGCCCGTAGTTTCAAACGCTAAAGCGTTATGCAGTAGACCACTTGAGTCACGATAGCCACCTCTAGCGCAACGGCCCATATGTATATATATATATATATGTATAAACCTTACAACTAAATTGAAAATAAAAGTGTTATATCGCAAAGAAAAATTCTTCAGTCCTATTTTATCTCACCTACTACCATTTCAACAGCTACTGTATATGTATATGTATCTGTGTCGATTATTTGTATACCGATCGATACGAAATTCGAATACTCATAGAAGGACATAAATAATTAGAAGGAAATGCTAGAGACCTTGTGTGGACATTTTGTACGTGTATATATGTCTGACTGTATGGAAACGATGTTCTCTTTTATGAGTGGACGAAGCACAGAGTGAATAAAATGAAATACTGACAGAATGAAATTTCAAATTTCTAGACTTGCAGAGAATATTTGTCTGAGAATAAAAAATACCTTACACTAACAAGCGACAGTTTGACATTTATTTTTTTAAAGTTTCTAAAGAAAAATTGTAGTAGGCCTGAAAGTATACGGTATTTCTTGTCTGTTTAAATCATCATTTATCTTGTGAAATAACAACTCAGAAAAATTGAAGTTCATACCATACAGATGTATCACAATGAAACAGTTAATTTATTACCTTTGTGAATAAATTATTTAAGTCTGCTCGTCTATCGATAAAAGCAACATTGTGATTAGTTTTCTTCGTATACGACTAGGCCAAAAAGCATGTGTTTATTTCATTAAGATAATAGACTGTTGACTCAAGTTTAATTGAATTTTAGATTTTCCCGTCGATTGATTGGACCGAAGTGCTCGGTCTCAGGTTGACATGTTGGCTTCTAGTGCAGATGCTTCGTTGATGTCAGAGCATTTAATTAGATTTTAACTGGTGTATGATGACTCGCAATGGAATCCAGGACAACGCGCATTTCGTCCCATTTTGGACTCGTCAGCTGGATGCACCTGCATTCCCCGGTAAGTGATGATGTTCCAACGGAGGCTCACTAACTGGGGAGTGCTGGTACATCCAGCTGACGAGTCCCAAAAAGGACGAAATGCGCGTTATTGTGGATTCCACTGCTAGTCACCATACACCAATTAAATTCGAATTACATGTTGACTCAAGTTGTTCGTTGTCACTTTCGAGCACTCTTATTGTAACGAATAAATTTATTCACTTATGGTTTGAACACAAGAAACTAATCTCTACGTTCTATTGTATAACTGACAAAACTTCCTTGAGACACACGATATCACAAAACGTTCCAAACATAGGGAAAAGATAATTATTCTTCAATATTTTAGCGGTTCTATTAAACAATAGTAAAATAAACAAAAAAACTCAGATTTACCTCAGCGGTGCCTTGAGACAGCTATGCAGGTAATGTAGGTTTCTAATTACAAAACAAGTACTGTAGGACAAAAGTAATGAACCTTTAGTTCAACTGCAAAAGGTACCTTACAGTCAAGGAGAATATTTCGCCCAGCGAGGTAGAAACTAAATGTCTGTCCACAAGAACTGCACGTTAAGGCTTACCGCAGATAGTCCCAGGTCAGAATTACCTTCATTTAGTCAAACAAGCTCATATCGATGAACAACAATTGTCAATGTAGATACAACCACAAAGACAGGTATTACAATTAAAGATTAAACAATGAAACAAAGGCTATATTGGACTTGATTAACAATTACATCGAGTCAAACCACTATCCTAAAGTTTATTACAAGTCTCTACGTCGAAGCAGAGTTCATCCCAATAAGAAGACGCTGAAACGATATGCACTATACCAAACAGACTCTTTATCTACATCCATACAAGAGAATGAAGTAAATATCGCTCACAGACAGTATGTGGTAGACGAACTGCTAGAAGATCTGAGAACGACTTTTATGGAATACGTTAATCAAGTTAGTGTACGAAGAGCACAGAAGAAGCAGATAGAGCCTATGAAAGGACTTGAAAGGAAGCCAGGGGCTGGTAGATTTCCAGCAGATCCTAAAAAGTACGTCCACACTTATAGTAGTGTTGAATTAAATAAGGTGCAACTTGAAGTACTTTCCCTTGGCCTTCGATTTTGTGATACACCGAAACGATTTAATCACTTAGATGCTGATAGTGAATTTGAAAACCTATTTAGTCAAACAAGGGATCTAGTTCCATTATCCACCTAGGAACTAGAACGCTTCAAATTTAGTCTAGTAGATTGTTGTTATCAGTACAAAAACGTCAAATGTGACAGTAAAAGTTTCTTGACAAAGGAACACAGAGAAGAACTAAAAAAAACTGATAAATGATGAGAGACTGATAATCACAAAGCCGAATAAAGGGTCAGGAGTAGCCCTCCTTGAAAGAAGTGACTACATTAAAAAGATGAATGATATACGATGAAGTTATCGAAAAGAATACTTTTTGTTCAGTATCCATTCTTTCAAATAATAAAAGTCAAAATTTCAACATGTCATATGCAAATGTCAAATTATTGATGCGCAGTCTAGGGGAAATATGTGTAGTATTTACAGTGTTAGTTGAAATGTATAAATAAGTGTAAATATAATTTTAAAAAATCGTCCAGGAGAGATTTTGCCCAACAGTTTGTCCATTACACTTATTCTATATTATAAATTTGGTTTTGAGAAATATTCATTTACAGGTATTGGTTAGTAGGGATTTTGTTCCATTGGTTGGAGGATTTCATTATGAGCTGAAATCGGTCAGAGAACTATTGGAAAACCTGCAGGGATTACTGAACAGCTGTTCTATCCTATTTCGGGGCGCTTCAGAAGGTCCTGGATTCGAACCCCGGCGAATACGCGCTGATGAAGAGTCCCGAAATAGGACGAAACAGCTGTCCAGTATTTCCAGTTTTTTCAATGGTCCTCTAACCGATATCAGCTCATGATGAAATCCTCTAACCAAATATTCACTTAGCTCTAAAGATTGTAGCTTCATATCACAATTAGCAGACTGCTTTATGGCCAGTTTTAAGAGTGGAGTTTTAAAATCAACAATAAACAAATTAATACTATACAAAAGGTACGTTGACGATACCTTTATAGTCTGCTACGATAACTCGGACTTCAACTGCATCTTACAAGAATTCAATAATTCCCATCCTTCGATTAAATTCACAATGGAGTTAGAAAGCGATTCAAAGATTCCATTTCTGGACGTGGAATTGACAAGAAGAGATGATGGAACCCTGAAGAGGTCCATCCACAGAAAACCGACATGGAATGGCCAACTAACGCATTTCTATAGTTGGATACCTCTGAGCCGAAAACGAGCCCTCATCAGCGCACTAACCCATCGCGTTAGAAAAATCTGCAGCAACGATTGCATGGAAGAGGAGCTCCTATTCCTCAAAAATATCCTGGCTCAAAATGGCTACCCGACACGTTTTGTCGAAAAGAACATGAAACCTAAACCTAAAAGAGAAGAATGCGATTCAGCGCCAAAGAAAACGCTGTATCTAAATCTGAATTTCAAGGGAGATTTGGCAGCTGATATCCTGAAGAGGAGAATATCCAGCTCTTTAAAGAAGACCTTCCCTGCAGCAACACTAAGAGTGACATTCTCTAGCCGCCCAATACTTCGAAACAACACGAAGGACAAACTTTCGCATATGACCAATTCAATGTGCATATACCAGTTCACTTGCTCGTGCGGAGCTAGGTACATAGGTCGTTGTATGCGCGTCCTCGTGTTAGAGAACACTACCCAGCGTGGCTGCAAAGAGGAGGCACCGGTTCAATCAGAAGTGCCATTATTGAACATCTGGTCAACACCTCCCACAAAATCTCAACCGATTCTTTCAAAGTGATTTACAAAGTCAACAGAAACCTACCAAAAGCAATATGTTTCCGACTTCTTTGTACTGCAGAAGCCCTCGCAATATGCATCGAGAAGCCGGAGCTGTGTGTTCAAAAGAAGTTAGTCCAACCTCTACAACTACCATGGACCTAGCTTGGTATGTTCCCTTTGTTTCCGTCTTTTTTTCTCTTCCTCGTCTGTTTTCGTTCTCGCTTTTTCCTTTAGAGCATTTTTCGTTCGCTGTGTGTCTGATTCTTAGTCCCTCAATCTTCGTTTAATCCACCTAATTTTTTTTCAGCTATAAAAACAGTTATTTTAAGTTTGTTTCCATGCTTTCCCTGTTCACATTTATAATTCGTTTGAAATAACTATTTTACAATTATATCTTAATCCTGTGCAATTTTTGTGTTTCTAAGGCTTTTGTAATCTATATTCACACGTCCTAACTTTCATTTCAGGCTCAAATTATTTTTTCAGTTATAAAACTAGTTATTTTAATTTTGTTTCCATGCTCCTCCTGATCACACTTGTAATCCGTTTAGAATAACCATTTTACAATTATATTCTAATCCTGTGTAATTTTTGTTTCTATGCCTCTTGTAATCTATATTCATACCTCCTAACTAACATTTCAGGTTAAAAATTTTGATTTCAATTTGTTTCCATGCTCATTTTGTTCACACCTGTAGTTCGTTCTATCCCTGCGTTTCTAAGCCTCTTGTAATTCATATCAAGTCGAAAATAATTATCACCTTTGATTCGCCTTTAAAATTATTTCTCCAGTTATCAAATATTAATTTTTTGCATACGTTGTAACTATTTTCTAATCCTATGAAATCTTGTCTCTAAGCCCCTTGTAATCTATATTCGTACCTTCAAACTATCATATCAAGTTGAAAATTATTATCACCTTCGTTACTATGTGAAATTAAACAAATAAGAATTGTATCCATGTAAAATAATCTATATAAATGCGATTGTACAGCTTTTGAGAATGAAATCGCCGAAAAGATATCTTTGCTGAACTTCGTGTTCTCTTCTTTCTAATGTCCATATGGGTATTTTCCACGAAATTATTTATTCATCAGAAAACATCAGACTGTACAGAAATCGGAACGAACGAGTCTACGACGGAAGTTCACTATTTCAAAGAACGTGTACAAAAGAGTCAAGAATGAATTCAGTAAATTTATTTATTCATAAATTGAAGACTGAGTCATAAACACAGATGAGTACCACAGGGAGTCACTCATATCTAGCTGGCTATTTGATGAAGTCAGAGACTTTCGGTTTAGTTAATGATGCTTCCAGTCTCAGAAGAAATGTTAATTTAATGAAAACAAAACACGTCGTTCAGTGAAGGGTTTCTTTTTGGAGAATTCCTTTTCTTAGCTATACAATCGCAAATATATATATGTGTTATTTCGTATGTATGTGTACATGAAGTCTGTCAAACAAAAGTACAATTGGTTATGGTTATTTTAACCAAACAGGTGAAGATTGGTAATTGGAGTTACGTAATACAAAATCAGTCAAGAAAACTAGGTGTTAATGAAATTAGGGTAGTAACAAAGGTAATGAGTTGTCATAAACAGTTGTTAAAAAGAAGTTTTGTAATAATATGGATAGTTTAATAATTGAGTTGTACTCAGGATACACATAGGAACAAAGTAGATAATGCGAAATAACGTAAGAGTTCTAAATGAATAGAAGAGTTATAAGCAATTAAAGAAAGGGCAAAGAGACAAAATTAAGTCATCAAAATCAAAAACGTTGTTACCGTGACAGTAGAACCACTTCTACTCACTCATCAAACTATTCATATTATTAATAACTTCTTTTTAACAACTGTTTATGACAACTCATTACCTTTGTTACTACCCTAATTTCATTAACACCTAGTTTTCTTGACTGATTTTGTATTACGTAACTCCAATTACCAATCTTCACCTGTTTGGTTAAAATAACCATAGCCAACTGTATTTTTGTTTGACAGACTTAACGTACACATACATAAAAAAATAACACATATATATTTGCGATTGTATAGCTAAGAAAAGGAATTCACCGAAAAGAGACTCTTCGCTGAACTACGTGTTTTGGTTTCATCAATGCCTGAATGGAAGTATCCATGAATGGAAAGTGAATTTATCTAAGTTTCAGCAAGCTGCCTTCTAAAGAATAAATCTTCACATTGTCAAAATGGCTTGTGTACAA
The DNA here is from genome assembly GCA_944472135.2 of Trichobilharzia regenti. NCBI lineage: Eukaryota > Metazoa > Platyhelminthes > Trematoda > Strigeidida > Schistosomatidae > Trichobilharzia > Trichobilharzia regenti. The sequence continues at coordinate 42,369,762 of OX235265.1, read as the reverse complement.
AATATTTTTTTAGTTGAATAGTTTAAAGTTTGAGCTATATGTAATTTTAGACTGAATAATTGATTTGTTTCGACTAGGCACTGATCACTTAATAAACGAATGAATTTATGTATATTAGGCTTCAATAGACTTAATAGTTAATCTTCAGTGGTTGGAAGAATCTCTGGACCTTAAGTTTTGTGTCTGTTTGCACTCGTCTGCAAGGTGTATTTGCAACCACATAGGAATTAATATTCCCTCCAAGATTCAAATCCGCGTCAAACAACTCAATCAAACTCCAGCCAGTGAATATTAATTCAAAGTCCATTGTGATAGCAAGTCTCCTAGCTTATTGATCACATTGCAAACTTGATGGATAGAATTTCGTCAATAGTAATATCTACGGAATAAATAAATTGTTACTTCTCAGTTATCAGTCGACGTAGATTACACAGCTGTAAGTGACTTTTTGAAGGGAGATAAATAACTATCTAATATACACACTACTGAATAACTCTTTATGGGTAAGTACTAGTTTGATTTATAAGTAAGTATACATTGAATTTTATTTTATTCTTAGTAAACACACCTACATTAGCGGTTTACGATAATAGATAATAAAACACACAACTTTTGTCTTTAGTACACATTATAAGTACATGAAAGAAGAGAATAGCTTAGCTTTCAAGAAGTTCTCAACCCCACTGATGTTGAATTACTGAATGACTGAGAACACACACACATTGTTTAAATTAAAGCGACCAAGGTTAAATTATTTTTATACACTATAATATTTCTGCTATAAATGTGAAGAGTGAGTTGATAACGTACCTTAACAACAGTGCTTATGGCAGCGTTGCTATGTTCTCGTAATGACACAAACAATATATCGATTAGGTATTTGATATTAAGTCATGAATGGGAAAAGTATTTTATGAAGTATGTTTCTGGAAGGCTTCAAAGTTCTTGTTAGTTGGTGAGGGTAAATGTTGCTTCATAGTCATACCTGGTCTTTAGGCTTCAAAGTTTTACAAACAAAGTTGCATTTTTTAAAATAATGGTAAAGCTTTATTTAAAACAGTATGCGAATATACGGTACAAAAATTTCCAGCGTATTCAGCTCCAAAGTACTTTCTTCTTCACACAGGATTCACATGTAAATTAATAATCTGAAGTATATTTGGGAGCAAGTTATATCATCGCGCAAGTTTATGTATAGGTCATTTGATATAACTGGACGATTATAACAATGATAAATCCAGATGAAATTAAGCATTTTGGAGGAAAGTAATTTCGGTAGCCCAATGATTTAAGCAGGCTTCCTTATCTTTGTGCTGGTGAATATGACTTACGACATCAGGACTGGTTCATTGTTACTTGTGTCCATGTATTACTCATCCAAACTGTAGGGGTGTGTGGTGGTATTTGGGGTGTTCCATATCATCGCTAGATTAAGTAATTACTAGTCGTCCATCCAACAGCAACCACAAACAGTACCAATCAGTCGAAGAATTTTGAAGGAAGTTACTTCCTTCACTTATCTAGTAAGCATCCTTTCAAATGCAAGCGGAACGGATGAAAATTTCACAACCAGCCAGAACAGGAAAAGTAAGGCACACTTTCAGTCTGAAATCAGTTTGGAAGTCTTCTGCACTCCGCATCAGCATAAATAACAATATTCAGATTTTCAACACCAGTTTTAAGTCATTTAGCGCTACCGTATGGGTCATAAACCTGCACTGTGCATCACGAAAATCATTTCCAAGAGGTTACAAACTTTTGGCAACTGCTGCATTCGTTGTCTCCATTATGAATACCAGATAGCTAACCAGAGTGAATGAGCAGCAAGAAACTATGGAACCAATTAAGAACCAATTGCATAAAAATCATGGTGGAGAAAATAGAGATGTATTGGACACACACCGAAAGAATAGTCGAATGACATCGTTCTCTATGCCATCGAGCAGGAGGTATCCTGATGGGAAACGATCAGTGGGTCGTCTTAGGGTTACGTGGAGGAGATGAGGGACTATGGGTAATTGTGGGACCAGCTAAATTGCACTGCAGAGAATAAAACAAAGTGGAGATGTGTTGCTGAAGCCGTTTGTTCCACTCAGAACTCAAAAGAATATTAATAATAAGGATCTTAATTGGCCATTTCAATCTCTTTCTTTAGGTTTTGACTGGAATCAGAATTCGACTTTTCCAAAGTCAAACATTTCTTTTTTCAGCATAATATCCAATTCTGTTATCTATGAATCAATGTCAAACTGAAGTGTGATTGGTAGTCAAACGTGTGGTAGAGCTGGTATAGGAGGTGACTAATACACCTCAAATTCCGCGTGCTATTCCTACTTCTACCCAAGAAATGGCCAAGAATTTACTTATTTCAATCCCCTCCTCAAATAAATAAAGGTTTTCAAAGCGTGAAAAAATGAAATAAAACTAAAATTCAAGCAAAAACTGAAGATATTGAAGATGATGTTTAATACTCGTGTAAGCGTTACACATTGTGTGAAGACTTCTTTTAGTCTGAGACATATATTTAGTATTGACTGAAGTTACCGAATGAAAATTATAACAGACTATTTAGTGAACAAAGAATATTCTTTTCAATAACGTCTTTTTCATCAGGTTCTACAGTACCCATAATAATTAAAGAATTACCGTTATTAACAACACTAGTGTTTTTAATTACGCGGAACCCACCAAATCAATGGATCACAGTTTCACAGCATTTGTAGGGAATAAATTTCCAAAAACATCTAGGTACCGAATATTCTAAACAGCCGAGGTCATTCGAATTCGCTTAAGGCAACCAACACTCTGAACGTGAAAGTAAAAGGTTCAACCAAAATAATCATAGTCATATCGAAGCTAAAGGTTTAAAAGTTACACATAAACACCTGCATTTCCATGATTTTATGCTACAACGAAGTGCAATGAATTCTTCATTTGTACTTGTGTTCAAGTGGCGTCATTCAAAAACTGGGGTATTTTGGAGTATCCTGTATCACTACTCATTATTACCGCCTATTTTTTATTTTCACAGACATCATACACTGTAGATTGGTGTATCTTAGAACATCAGTTTGACGATGATATGCAAAATGTGCGAAAACAGGGTTGTAGAACATAAAATTTAAATTTTAAGATTAATGGATAGAAAAAGAATCTATCCAACAGGCATTTTAAATTCTCCAGTTGATGCACATGCCTGTAAATGTGTAAAGAGCCTTATTTCAGAAAAGATACAATGACTGATATAAGGCTAAGTGAAATAGCTCGAATATTTATGATGAAAAAGCAAAACATCGGTAGTTATATGAAATATGACTACTACATGGTTTACAGATAGATTGCTACTAAGTGAATAAGTCAACGATTTGTCAGTTTAACATCGGAAAATACCACTATTAAGGGGGTATGCTACTGAAAAGATTTAACAGTAATATATCAAAGGACGTACGTTAGCATAAAAAATATTGAATGGCGGAGAGATAGATTTGACGTGAAAGTGAGGAGGAAATGAATCAGTATTGCAGCGAAAGACGGTAGGTACAAGTGTAAAAAACTTGAAATTATGTAGCGAGTTACATAGGCCATCGTTCTAGGAACTTCATTTTTCTCGCTCAAGAACACCCACCAGTGTGGCTAAATAAAGGTGAAGTTTTAGGTATCAAAATTCCGATAGAGAAATAAAGATTGGATTTGCAGTATAAAGAGACTTACGCGTAAAAGGAAGCAGAAATTTACAAAGTGGACATTTACAACAAGACACCTTCTCAATAGGCGTCATTTTGTCGAGATTTCCAAATACTTCAAAATATTGAACACACAAAGTACAGCGAGTTTACTACGATTTCACGAAGCAAATGCAATCAAGCGTTCCAGACCAAACTTATGCACACAGAAAGAGAGTGTAGTCAATCTCTCACTACCCAGGTAACCGTAATACTTTCATTACACTGATTAGTCATATACACTAGTAACATAAGCTCACTGAGCAAGTTTTCAGTTTGATGAACTTATTCTTAACCTTCTTGAGTTGACATGTTGACGTACAAACTAACACTGTTTATTGGATTTTCTGTTGTCTGTCTTCTCTCACACGCCCCCTTTTTTCTCATAGTTTGATAGCGAATAAATTGATGGTGACTTAAATTAAAAATTGTAATACTTATATTCTGTTATACAGTAATATTAACTGATGACCTTTCCAGCACATACTATTGCCACTCATAATCATATCAAGTTGTGTGAGTAACTAGTACAATCATTATTTTTCAAAGAGAAATTAGTAAACAAGTGGTTTTTTCTGTCTGGACTTAACAAATCAATCAGTTTGTCTAGATCATTTGTTTATCGTCTAATTGTTCGATCCACTAGTACATTTTAGTGATTTTAATGACAAAAACATAATTTCCCATTGTAAAAGTTTATTTCTTTTGTGTGCATAAAGTTAAGTAATATTTTTTTAATTGATTACTTTTTATTTCTTCACCTTTTGAAATGTTCTTAGCACTAAAGTAGAATCAGATAATGATTAGGATAGTTTAATTATAACCACGGAAGTGTGCCAGGGTTCGATCTCCTGTCGACACTCTCAAATCTCTCTTAGTCGTCAGTCATTCCAGTAAAGAAGGAAAGGTTGAGCATGAGGCTAGTGATCCCACCGTGGGAAAAAACAGCACGGCTATTGAAACTTCACAGCTTAAGCTTGTCGCCGTATGTTCCACTAGGAACATAAAGGAATGAAGGAAGAAGAAGAGAGAAGGCTTAACACTCTCCTTTGTTTGTTTGTTTTCTAATGTGAATATGACTCATCGCCAACCAATGAATTTAGGATAATTATAATAATAGTAATCTTGTTCCACTTCAACTTCAAATTGAGGACTATACTGTATCATTACCTTTTGCTCAACAAAGTTGGATCAAAAACTGGTAGATGAAGAATTTAATCAGAATAACTGGGTTCATACTTCAATTACTTGGCAGCTTAAGTTTTCATCTAGCAAAATACCTTTTATCTTTTCTCTGTTTCCTGTTGCTTTAACTGTTCACTTATATCTTTTGACAGCAGTTGGTACTCATGAACATATTTAATATCTTTCCTACCTGCTACTGTGATTGTGGAGTATTAGTATCGAGTTAAACATTGAACCCTTTTTTATTAATAACAAAACAACGAGCTTAAAGAGGGAGAACAAGAGAGAGAGAGAGGGTGAGTGAGTAGGGAAGAAAGTAGGAGTAATTTATAAATACTTAGTCGCCTGATCTTTCATCAACATCTTACTTCAATCTGTAGTGAAGATAAGATAGCCTGAGCGATAATCAACTCTGGCAACGAATCAACCAACGAATATACAGAAGGAAATCAGAGCGGATTGAATATACAGTGTGGAGACCGCTGAGTGTTATGACACCTAACAAGTCCTCCAATGGGACTAAAATAAGAAACGACGAGTTGGATTTTGGCTCGAGGGTGACATGGGGGAAATCGTATAAGGAGGAGATGAAGGCTTATGGGCAATCATGGAGTCAACAAAAAACAAAGAAAGAAATAATGACGTGCTACTAAAGCCCTATATTCCACTAGGAACCCAATGAAATAATTGCACTAATTTGACAAGATTATAATAGTATAATGATAATAATATATTACGTGGCACTAAATAATTGCCCAGTCAGTACACATATATAAGTAACAGGAATAACGATAATTAAAATATTATGAAGGGTAGAGTTGAAGTGGATGAATCGCAAAATTATTAAAGATTGTTTTACACGTGAATTGATATCAAAAATATTTCTAAAAAATGTCAAGCGTTGTCTATAAATTTTAAAAATTAGGAGTACGATTACGATAAGAATAAAGATGTGAAGTGAAGTGGAATGAATTCAAGTGGTAAAATAAAAACTAGAAAGAACATTACTATGACCAAGGTAAAGAAAAGGGTTTGACAAAACGTTTTTGAACACATAACTGAGGCTGAGAGAACAGCTCACTAAAATAAACCATCGAGAGTTTGTTTATGTATCAAAGTTATGTAGATGATACTTTCATTGTCTGTGAGGAAATCTGTTCAAATTCCGAAGTTCCTGGAATATTTAATGATTCTCATCCATCTTTGCTTTTCACGGTCGAAGAAAAGTCAAATTCCTTGTTTCACTTCCTTGACGTTAAGCTAGATAGAAGGGAGAATAGAATGCTGTTAAGGTCGATTTACCGAAAGCCAACATTCATAAGGCGGTACACTAACTTCAACAGTTGGGTACCTTTAGGGAGAAAGAGAAATCTTATTCATTCCTTATGCTCCAGAATTCGTAAAATCTGCACTATAGAGACAATCGGTAGAGAACTAGATAACCTTCGATCAAATCTCCTTAACAATGGTTATCCTACAAGGTTCATTTAACGTAACATCAAGAAAGAATCCTTCCCTAGACAAATCAAAGTACCAAAGAAAAAACTGTTTATGAGTCTAGCATTCAAAGGTGACACCACTTCGGAATTGATTAAAAATCGTTTATCTAAATGTATTAAACGTACTTTTCCTGCAGCTGAATTGCATCTAGTTTTTACCAGCCGAAATATGACCACCTTTTAATTATACAAATCAGTGCCACTTGATTGGTAAACTGTTGTGTATTGTAATAAAAATGCTATACGTGTATATTAGAGTAGAGCCAGAGATGAGGATCTAATTGAAAAGCAAATATTTCTTCGCTCAATCTTTCTCTTTTCTAAATGTCTAAATATGGATATTTTCTATACTGAAATATGATTAGACAATGCGTCAAGGATAGATTACCGCTTATGTCCACATCTATGTGCATTTACTCATTTACCTGCTCGTGTGGAGCTGATTATATTGAACGTTGTAAGCGTAATCTCCGAAAACGTGTAGCTGAACACCATCCGGGTTGGTTAATGAAAGGCGAACGAAGAACTGCGAAATCATCTATTTGTGATCACCTGTTAGAGTCTGGTCATTCAGTCCCACGTGAATCATCCTTCAAGGTTATCTACATGGCAAAATCGAATGGCTCCAAAAGTTTACGTTTTCTTCACTTATGCATAGCCGAAGCTTTAGCTATACGTGAACAGAAACCTAAATTATGTGTTCAAAAACGTTTTGTCAAACCCTTTTCTTTACCTTGGTCATAGTAATGTTCTTTCTAGTTTTTATTTTACCACCTGAATTCATTCCACTTCACTTCACATCTTTATTCTTATCGTAATCGTACTCCTAATTTTTAAAATTTATAGACAACGCTTGACATTTTTTAGAAATATTTTTGATATCAATTCACGTGTAAAACAATCTTTAATAATTTTGCGATTCATCCACTTCAACTCTACCCTTCATAATATTTTAATTATCGTTATTCCTGTTACTTATATATGTGTACTGACTGGGCAATTATTTAGTGCCACTTAATAGCTTTTTCTGTATTATAAATACGACTGTACAGCTTGAAAATGATTTCGCTGAGAAGAAATTTCTTTGCTGAACAAAATCTATGTTTTTACTTACGAATAAATTGATATTTTTCGTGATAATAATATATAACAAGACACTTGAAATCACTCGATTCTGAAGTCCTGATATCAGTTATAATTTTTACGCTGAAACCTGATATAATTTTCTCAAAAATTATTTGAACTGATTAAAAATGTTCATTAAATTTTTTTTCAAAAGAGTGGTTAGTAAACAAGGAATATTCTCTTCGATAACCCGTTCATCATCGGGTTCTACAGTAATATATACACACATAATAGTCAATGAATTAGTGCTATTAACAATATTAGTGTTGGAATAACAGAGTCAATAATAATATCGATGGATTACAGTTCAATAGCATGAACATAACACTGCATACTGACTATCAGAAAAATTAGGAAAAATAATAAAACAAATTCAGGAATAATAGTCTTTACTGAGGGCCAGGGTGTTAGTAGTGGCTAGCTGGACTTGCTTCCTCTACACACATAGCACTGGTTGTTTAAGGCGAGTCGCGATGGCCTCTGCTGTTTGGAGTTTGCGTTACCTGTTTTGTTTTTGCAATTTATTTGTCATTCGGTAGGAGATAGAGAAGGACTCTTCAATGCTGGCTTCGTGGCCAGTGTGGGCCAGGTCGTCTAATATCGGAATTTGCATACACTTGGTGTCTTTGGTAAATTTCGACAGATAAAGGAAGACGAGATTCGCAGTATAATATGGTATCATTCCAATTCACAGGTTCTCATCAGCTGCAAACTACCTGGAATTACAATAGTTTTAAATAATAACATTTCATACTTCCATGTTTGAAAGGTAATAGGGAAAACAAGATAAACGCATCCAGAATATAAGTATTACAATTTTTAATTTAAGTCACCATCAATTTATTCGCTATCAAACTATGAGAAAAAAGGGGGCGTGTGAGAGAAGACAGACAACAGAAAATCCAATAAACAGTGTTAGTTTGTACGTCAACATGTCAACTCAAGAAGGTTAAGAATAAGTTCATCAAACTGAAAACTTGCTCAGTGAGCTTATGTTACTAGTGTATATGACTAATCAGTGTAATGAAAGTAATACGGTTACCTGGGTAGTGAGAGATTGACTACACTCTCTTTCTGTGTGCATAAGTTTGGTCTGGAACGCTTGATTGCAATTGCTTCGTGAAATCGTAGTAAACTCGCTGTACTTTGTGTGTTCAATATTTTGAAGTATTTGGAAATCTCGACAAAATGACCCGTATCCACAAGGAGTCTGATAACTCCACTTTGTAAATTTCTGCTTCCTTTTAAGCATAAATGTCTTCATACTGCAAATATGGTCTTTCTTTTGTTTAATTATTATTATTATTGTATCCTTCAGTTCCTAGAGGAACATAGGGCTTCAGCTGCGCACCTCCATTGCCTTCGGTTTTCTGACAACTTTTTCACCCTGCTCCAGGTCTGTCCACATGCTTTCATCTCCTCCTCGCATGACCTCCTCCAAGTCACCCTTGTGACGACCAACTCGCCGCCTCCCTTTCGGGTTCCACTCGAGGGCTTGTCTAGTGATGTCACTTGATGGTTTCCTCAGCGTATGGCCAATCCATCTCCATTTCTTTCTGCCTATTTGTTTCACAATCGGTTCCTGATTGGTTCGCTCCCAGAGATCCCTGTTGCTGATCTTTTCTGGCCATCTGATCTTGAGTATTGAGTGGAGACAACTGTTAATGAAGGTTTGAAGTTTGTTTGAGATGCTCTTTATGACTCGCCAAGTCTCTGATCCGTATAGTAGCACTGACTTCACATTGGAGTTGAAAATCCGGATCTTATTTTTGATGCTGAGTGCTGTTGACCTCCACACAGATTTGAGAGTAATGAAAGCTTGTCTTGCTTTTCCGATTCTGGCTTTGATGTCCTCGTCAGTTCCGCCTGTAGTTGAGACGATGCTTCCCAGGTAGGTGAAGGAGGTTGTTTCTTTCAGGTTCTTCCCATTTATGCTTATTGTTGTCTGTTGTTGTTGTTGCTGTTGATGTTGGCTAGGAATCTTCATCATCTCTGTTTTATCTATGTTCACGTGAAGTCCTATCTTTGATGCTTCTTCTGCCAACTTGTTACTTTTCACTTGCATATCTTCCAGTTTATGGGAAATCAGACATATATCATCGGCGAAATCCAGATCCTCCAAGTCTTTTGTGTCAGTCCATTTTATGCCTGTTCCCTCGTTGGTTGCCGTTGTCTGTCGCATTATCCAATCAATTGCAATCAGGAAGATCATTGGTGATAGTAGACAGCCTTGCCTCACTCCCGTCCTCACTTCGAAGGCTTCCGTAAGTTTCCCGTTGTGGATTACTTGGCATGCAGCATTGTCGTATAACTGTTGGATGAGGTGTATAATTGTCGATGGGACCCCGTAGTAGCGAAGTAGTTTCCAAATGACCTCTCGATCGACGCTGTCGAAGGCCTTTTCAAAGTCGATGAAGTTGAGATAGAGAGGTGACTGCCATTCCAAGCTTTGTTCAATGATGATCCGTAGAGTGGCGATTTGATCAATACATGATTTGTTTCTCCTGAATCCAGCCTGTTCCGGACGAAGTTTTTCATCTAGGGCTTGTTTGATTCTCTCCAGGATGATGCGACTTAGTATCTTGCTTGGAATGGACAGAAGCATAATTCCACGCCAGTTTTTACATTGACTTAAGTCTCCTTTCTTTGGAAGTTTGAATAAGTATCCGTTCTTCCAATCCTCGGGTACTTTGCCCTCTTTCCACACCTTCTCCAGCAGTGGTGTCATCAAGTCCGCTGTTGTCTCTGGGTCTATTTTCAAAGCCTCTGCTGGGATTCCATCTGGTCCCGGTGTTTTCCCAGCTTTAAGCATCTTGATTGCATTCAGGACTTCTGATTTCGTCGGGGGGTCAGTGTTCACTGGTAGTTCTGCTTCCGTTGTTGGTATTGCTGGGCGTGTTGTAGGTGGCGGACGATTTAGAAGTCTTTTGAAGTGTTCAACCCAGTGCTTTCTCTGTTCCACCTCTTTGGTGATTGACTTTCCATTGTCGTCCTTTATTGGCTTAATCTGTGTCGAACGTTTGCCCGAAAGGTGCCTAGTTGTTTGGTAGAGTGTGGCGAGGTCTCCTTTGCCTGCAGCTTGTTCTGCTTCGTTTGCCATGGTTTCATAATATTTTCTTTTGTCTTCCCTGGCACTTTTCTTCACTCTTTTGTTCAGTGTATTGTAGCTTGCATTCAGCTCCTGTTTTTGTTGCTCGTCAGTGCACTGGATAATCTTTTGCTTCACTGTCCTTCTCTCTTCTATTAGTTTCCAAGTGTCCGTAGTGAGCCACTGTTTGTCCTGTCTCTTTTTTCTGCCTAGAATTTCTATGCAGGTTTGGCTCCACACCGTTTTCAAGTTGTTCCAGTGCTTTTCGACGCTGACCTTTCGCTGGTGTTGATTTGTGTCTCGGCTTTGTCCTTTATGCTTGCAATGAAGATGTCCTTTGTAGCCTGGTCCTTCAGCTTTTGAGTGTTGAACTTGGCTTGTGGTCTATCTGCAGCTCCTGATTCCCTGAAAGCTTTTAATTTGATTTGGATTGTCCCTTGTACGAGATAGTGGTCTGAGCCAACGTCTGCTCCTCTTCTTGCTTTTGTGTCCAGTAGGCTGCGCCTCCACTTCCTTGAGATTGAGATGAAGTCGATTTGGTTTTTGGTTTGCCCGTCTGGTGACACCCATGTAGCCTTGTGGATATCTTTGTGCTTGTATACACTGCCACCAATCACCAGTTCGTTGAAGGCGCAGAAGTCGGCGAAGAGTTCTCCGTTTTCATTCATTTCTCCTAGAGCTTCTCTACCCATGATGAGTTCCCTTCCTGTATTGTCTGGTCCCAGTTTGGCGTTCATGTCTCCCATTAGTATTTTCATGTCGCCAGCTGGAGTATTGTCCATTGTTGCCTGTAGTTGCCTGTAGAATTCTTCTTTCTTTCGAGGTCTGCGTTGTTTGTGGGTGCATAACATTGTATGATTGACACTTTCCTTCCTTTGGAGTTGAACCTGGCGGTCATTATCCTGGACGAAATCGCCTCCCATTGTATCAGGGCTTTCGTTGCCGTTGGTGACATCATGATAGCCACGCCCTCGGTGTGCGTGTGGTTATCTTCTGGGTGACCGGAGTAGATCACTGACTCACCTGTTGACAATTTGGTGAGTCCACTCCCATTCCATCTGCTCTCACATATTCCCAGCACTTGTATTCCGTATCTTTTCATCTCGTTGGCGATCTGGGCAGCTTTCCCAGTCTCGTACATAGTTCGGACGTTCCATGTTCCCACACAGACTTTTTCTTTTGGTGCAAAGAGGTTCATCATACTGAAGTTTCTGTAGCAATTTTGTTTACAGGGTGGGGTTGCTAGCCTCACGCCTGAGAAAGGAATGATTACATTAAGTTAAAGTTTAGAGAGAAGCAACTTTTTGGGTTGCTCCCCTCAAAATCAGAAAATAACGGACAAACAATGAGAACAACATCAACAAAGGAAACAGTTCACAGAAAAAAGGGCAAAAAGCGACGACAACTATACAATAAGACAACATGCAATATAGTTCAGCACAGTTAACTAAAATGATATCTTAACCATAAACTCACTGACTTGGAGCAACTTGAACATATAAATCCAACAATATATACAATTATAGATGTGTTTATGTTTAAAAATTCCACAAATCCAAATAGTTAGTTATATGTATTATCTGTCAATAAGATTGTATTCTTGGATTCAGTGTTCGAAAGGTAAATAATTGTGATAGTTTCCACAAACTCTTGGCATAAAATTTTACAGAAACGAGAGTTTTTATTAATAAGGAAAATGTATCGCAGTAGTCGAAAAGCTTTTTTACTACACTTTTATTTAGCCACTCTGGTAGGTGTTCCCCAGCAGGGAAAATCAGTTTCCTAGAGCAACGGCCGATACAACTCGCTCCACAGGCGCAGTTGAAATGGTAGATACAAGAAGAGGTAACTAGTCTAGGCACTTCATTTTTGAATCGAGGAATCAAACCCAGTCATGTAGCAAATATGACTTGTAGTTTACTAGCATGAAAAATTCTTTGAACCGTTTTCCTGAACTTCTTCGTAATTATTTCGCCCTTGAATTGCAGTCGTATATATATTTAAAGGCTTGTTGTTTACAGATAATTAATATTCCTTTCCCTAGTCATAAGCTTCCTAATGAATTTGTCTGTATAGCTATTTTCCACCAAGGTATAATATACATTCCTTAGTTCATCTTCAGTTACCTTTTCTAAGTATATAGCTGTAAACCTGTGGCCGAGGGTCCCTACTAAATTTTTTTTGTACTGAAGAGGAACGAAGCTATGAAAATGTGTACTATTCAGAATTGAAGACTAAATTTCTTTAGTCTGACAGTTATCATTGTAAGTCTAAATTCCATTGAGTCTTAAAAGAAAACTTCAAAATGCCACAGTAAGTAAAAAGAGATTTTACATTCATTCTGAATATGCAACAAACCTATCAAGGGTTACTGCTGGTAACTAATGGCAAAGTGACATTTATACAACTAATATAATCCCATTCACTGTTCACAGTTGACTTTCAAAGGTATTAGTTCATTATATATGATCAAATAATGTCAAATGGAATGAAATTCTTGATTTCTTGGCCTATTGTCACACAAAGTAATGATTATAGTTCAGTAATATGAATGAAGCAAGAATAGCGATTTATGCAAAATAAGATGGTGCTGTCACTTCTTTCTTTGGCTTCTCAACAGCTGCTTACAGCTTAACGGTAATATCGAGCTTATGTACAGAAACAATTTGAAAATACTTTCAGTTTCTAGATGTTTTCAGTTGATAGAGAATTCAAGTTTAAACAGAAAAGCAATGCAGAGATGCAGTGGTGAAGGGGCTATGTACGAAAGACAAGAGGTTAGAGCCAAAGCTTAGGTAATCAAATGAAAGGAAGAATAAAGACATGCAGCTACCAGGGCAAGGAATAACAGATAACTGCGTCTTTCTGAACACATAAATTGGATTTCAGGCGTCTGACAGAGACTGCTTCGGCAAAACTTGAAAAGAATTGAGTTATTTTGTCTATTGATAATTTTAAAGGATTTTTCAATGTCCAGCTCATAACCCGTATCAAGGAGATGCCTGGCAATGGCATTATTGAAAGCGTTTGTTTCCTTGATACACAGGTTTTTTGCTACATGTTCAGTATATCGGAGGTGTCCTCTTCTTTCTGTCCTCCCAATGTAACTGTTCCGGCAGATACAAGTAAATTCAATGATAAATAACAATTTATGAAAACAGCATAGAAATATCGAATCTAAAGCACATTTCTTCAGACTTGGTTTTCTTTCCATTGTTTTATTTCACACCAACAACTGACGTATACTGCTTGAGATAGGTCGTATGATGAATGCCTGAACAATTGCAACGACTTGGACTTCTTGTATTATTTTGCCTTTCGAGGGGAACAAAGGGATTCCAGCGTGATCTTTGAAGTTTCTGCAACAGTAATGTTGGCTTTACAGAGTAGGACTGCTAACCCTACCTCCAACCTTTCGTCTTTTCTCTCACTTACTACGACCAGCAAACCGAGTTTTAAAAGTGCATTGGCAGGGAATTGAACCCGCACCACGTGCATTGAAGACAGGCAATCTACAACTGAACCACCGATGCAAGCACTATTGTAAAGAAGAAAAAACCAGTGAGGCTCGAAGGGATGTTGATTATGACAAACGCAATGTAGGCACATAAATTTGGTATAGCTTATCTTCAATGTTTCATTTTCACATCACTTGCAAATTGATCGAATATAAACATATTCCATAGTTTGTTGGATTCTGCACAGTGTTTGTAACTTCCTTCTCACAGTTCCCTTCGTCGATTGCTTTTTCTAGTGTCCAAAACATATTTTTACTCTACTTAGTTCGTTTACTGATATACTACTTATGTACGACTATACTCAGCACTCACCACAGTACCACAGCCATTTTAATAATAACAGTAATAGTATTGATCAGTCTTTACAAATTGATCAATATTTCACTCAATATTCTGTTATTTAAGCGTGAAGGGAAATTAAACACTGGTGTTTACAGAAAACCCACACATTCAAACAGATATTTGAACTTCAGATCATCCCATCCTATGTCAGTAAAAATAGGATTGGTAAAATGTTTAAGTGACAGAGCACAAAAACTAAGTAGTACTAAGGAAAATCTAAGACAAGAAATGATACTCATAAAAGAAGCCTTGAAACTTAATAATTATCCGGATAAATTAGTCAGGAAATATGTAAGGAAATCTAAAAATAAAATAAATGATGATAGTTGCAATAGTGATAACAATAATAACAATAATAATAATCATAAGGCTAATAATGGTAATAATAATAATGACATCACCAAGAATAAGGAATCTAAATCATCAACAGTAATTCCGTACAGGGAAGGAACCTCGGAAGCCTTATGCAGAATTCTTAACAAGGCAGGAATAAAAGTGACTCGCATTCAAACCCCCCACAAACTCAATTAGAAACAAGCTTTGTTGGTTAAAGGATTCTATGGAGCCTTTAAAACAAAACAATTTAGTTTATCTAATACCCTGCCTGAGATGATTGTTAGGTCAAATACATAGGTCAAACTAGTAGAACAGGGGCAGTCAGACTAGCCAAACATAAAAACCTACCTAAATCTAGATCTTTTTTCCTTCACTTTCCCCAGTGGAACATAGGGCATCAAGCTATTGGCTTGAAGTTTCTGTAGCAGTATTTATTTTTACAGGATGGGGTTGCTAGCCACATGCACAACCTTTCCTCTTTACCAGCGTTATTTCTGGCTCAACGAGGTAAAGGAGTGCGTCCGTGGCCGGAGATCGACCCCCGGACCATATGCATGGTCGGGGAGCGTCCTAACCGCTATGCCACTGACGCCTAGATTGGTTGACCCAAATAAGATAAGAAATCTAGAGAATAGTTCAGCTATAGCACTACATGCAGTTGCACACAACCATACAATAGGATGGGATAGGATGACAGTTCTAAAATCGAATGCCACAGGGTGGAGAGAGGGAGAGATTGATAACAGAAGCTTTGTTTATTGAATCAACTGCGAATACATGTAATAGGACTGATTCAACACCTGTCCAGCCGGATATCTGGAAAATTCTACTACCCCAATGACGACAAATAGGAGAAGACAAAGAAAACTATAAAACTCAAGTTTCAAAGTCGTGTGATTACAATTGATATAATTATGAACAATAAATTTTGTTCGAAACGTCATCCAGTAAATAATACTGTTTCATTGTGTGACACATCTAATAAACAAACTAATATGGAATTACTTACTACCACAGTGCCCAAGTTTTACACATATATAAAATAAGATTGAACAAGAAAGTTGGATGGCGTAATCTAATTAATGGGGTTGAGTAGAGCTTAGTTGAAATCAAAACTGAACATAAGTCAAGTTAACAACATGCACATGGTCCGAGGTTCGATCCCCTGCCGACGCACACCTGATATCTATGGTCGGCCTGCAAAATTTGGGCTACCGATATCACATGCTGAAAATTCCATACCTGTACCAAAAATACGGTGTGGAATCAAGCTGTAAATCAAAAAATATCAAATCAAAATAATAAGGGGTGGGGGAAAATATTAAATAACTAAGAAACAAACAAACATAAACAAAAACGAAAAAAACTACATATTTGGTGTCGCGATAAGTCAAGTCCAGTGTAGATTTAATGACTGAACGAACATCTTTTGTATGCAGAGTTCAGGTTTTAATATGTGAATTGCTATTGCTTCTAAGGTTTGAACAAGTTTTACTCGTACTCTTTTGGCGAGATTCCCACTTATTCTGTAGATGCCTTTGAAGTTACTTTGTGGATTTGGTTGGTGTCCCGATTGAATCAGGTGTTCCAGAATAGAGCTTCGGGGGACCTCAATTTCTCTCTCTCTCTCTCTCTCTATATATATATATATATATATGCGACTGTACAGCTTGAGAATGACATCGCCGAAAAGAGTCACTCTTCGATGAACGCCATTTCTTTTATAGGAATCAATGGGAATTTTTAAATATGTAATTCGTATGGAAACCCCCACAGCCTCTACTCAAATAAAGATGGAAAACATACAAGTCATAGTCGGTGAGAAAAGTTGACATTGGTTATACAAAGACATATTATAAACAAGCATTACTGAACCCGGAAACTTGAGCCAATGAATAACTAATTTTCAGGTGTAGGTTTTCAGGAATTCGATTTGATTAGTTACAGGATTTCATTATGAGCCGACATCAGTTAGAGAACCACTGGAAAACCTGGGAGAATTGGATAGCTGTTTCACCAGAACAGTTTAGGACCCTTCGTCAGTACGCACCCACCGGGGGTTACATAAGTCGCGGCCTCATGGTTGTCCAATGGCACTGTAATAAATCTTCCACTTTGGGTAGCTGGTTTAAATTTGTTCAGACTAACTTTAGCTGGTATTAGGATTAAACAAAATCAGCAATATGTAACTGCTGTGTACACAGTCATCTTAGAAGCATATTTCAATGGTTGGAGTTTGCTTCCAGTTTAGCATAGAGTATAAACGTGTTCCCGTAGGAAATTTACATTCCATGTAAAAGTGAGTATTAGTCAGAGCAGCATAAGCTTTAGTTGACTGCTTAAAAATTCATCCCTTTGCTATTAATTATAGAAACGCCTCAAAAATTGTTTCGCTGATGGTTCAGATAGTGTAGTTAAATGTGTATTTAAATACCGGAATAGACAATGAAATACCATCAAAGCTGTATGGTGAGAAATATTTCAAAAATCTACTCTGCTTGGTACACAGTAAAACAAAATATTTCTAAAAAATTCCGTTCTAACTGAAACTGGTTTGCTGAGCGACACTTCAAAAAATTCCATCATAGTCTGTTTTCAGTCTTACTTTTAACTACAAATAGCAAAAATAATTTTTTTTGTGTAATTTTATTCTCACAGACTTAATATTGTGAATTCTTTTGAGGTCATTTGGAAAACTTAATTGAAATTATTCTTTATTTACAAATATTTAACACCCAGATGAATCTGCTACTTCTGGCCTGTCTCAAGGAGCTGTTCTTTCTCTTTTTTTTAATTTTCTTTCATTTTGACAGGGCTTGCCTGACTCTGATGAAATAAACTTTATTAAGTACGCTGATAATCTGACTGTTTCATTGCCTGTTAACTCCTAGCTAGACTGTGCTAAAATGAACAGCTTTTTATCAGCATTCAGTAAATGGTCTTTGTCAAATGGTCTTAAACTAAATTCTTCCAAGTGTCAGACTGTTAATTTCAAGTCTACATGTAAAAGAAAGTTAAATGAAGCTGTTAATTTCTATGACCGTTGTATAATTGATGATAGTTATACAGAAATCATGTCTGACGTTAAGTATCTTGGATTAATTCTTTCTTCTGACCAATCATGGTCTTCCCATGTCTTAGCGGTTTTTAAAAGAATACTTCATCTGACTTTTCACATAACTCAACCCCTCCTCTTACAGTTTATCAGTTCGTGCACCTTACCTATTCTTTTTTACTGTTCACCCTTTTTCTTTCCCGGATTGTTTGAAAAAGACTATGTCATACTTCGTAGGACTCTGAAGACTGTCAGTCAGTAGGGTGAATGGTATCCCATTGAACAAAACAGTTGACATCGTCATTGATTGGCATTTGATTTTATACAACAAATTTGTTGAAGGGATTTTGTCAGGCTGTGAGCATCCACTTTACCCACAACTTTCACCATGTATCTCCTCCTTAGGTAGAACAAGAAGTCATTTTAAAAGACTTTATGCGTGCACTTCTAAGTATAAAAATTCCACGATACCATGTTTGGCCTATATTTTGTATAATGAAAATAGTGTCAGATACTAACTAACTAACCTCCTTTCCACTGGTAAATAAATAATTTTCTCCACCCTTATACCAACAAGCTTTACTGTTATTATTCTTATTTATACTAATAGGCCCCATGTTGTTTTGTTTTTTGTTATCACAACTATTAACATCATTTAGGCTCTTTATTAGCTGTTAATTTTTATTTTCCCCTCCCCATGCTACGGCAAGGGAACATTAGATTCAATATTCTATAACGTGCTGAGATTTCCATTCTGTATGGACAATGCTGTTTGAAGCCTACTGTTATTATCACTATTATTATTGTTATATTTATTATTCTCATTTTATACTTTGCACATTTTTGATATTATTCTTACTGTATATGTAGACCAATTCCTGTGGTTACTTTTATCAATATTTTGAGATAATTAGATGCCATATTGTGACAAACGCTGGGAATTCCGTTCTGTATTATAAGTACAGTTTTTTTAGAAAAAAGCAGATTACTACTATTATTATTTAATAACTTACTAGTATAGAATTTGCCACTTACAATCTCTGACATTTTCCGTTTCAATCGTCATTCTTTCCAAGATAAAATGTGGGATTGCTCTAAATTTTTTTACCGCCTGGTAAAATCTGAACCTTTTATTGATGCGTCGGTTTTCAGCATTCTTTACTAATGATCCTTTGAAGTAGAAGAATTTATTGTGGGTCTCACATTCCCTTTTAATTTCTTCTATTGTCTTTCTCCCTTATTCTTTAAGTAAAATCGGATTTAACACTTCCTTCAATGGTGTTATCAGTTCCTAACCATACAAAAGTTCATTTCATATCTAAAGGAACTACTGTAATTTACGGTTTTTATTTCAAACAATCATTTCCCTGCATGAATTTAGACAAAGCAATACGAAGGAAGACGTGATTTGTCTGAATCGTGTAGTGTATTGGTGCAACACTCATTTCGAACAATCTGATCACACACGACTTTGTCATAGGAATGAATATATATATGAAATTAATAAAGATTTAAGAGGTGAGGAAATAGACTTTGGTCAAGTTAAAAGGACATACTGAAGGTCAAAACAACAATGAAGATCATTAAACCAAACAAGAGATGTGATAGTACATCTACCCTGACAGGTATCAAAACGAAGTCTCCTAAAGAAGACTTAGTGTGATGACGAATTGTTGCTCTGAACTCATAAACGTGGTTTGGACTACTTAATCGCCAGCAGTGGCTTCCACAAACTTTAGGATATGGCCTCACCCAAACACATTCTATGAACCACAGTCTTTGCAAGATTAATTCCTCAATACGAGTCTCAAACATGAAAGGGATGTTATTAAGTCGTAAATTAAAAGAATTCAACGGATTTCTCTTGAACTTGTCACATAAATACTCTCCTTACCTTGCCCATTACACTATATGCATTTTGTACGTACATAAATAACAGACAAATCAAAATGAATTAATTTTAGTTACATAAAGGTGGGTTAAGTTCAAAAGCGAAAATCTGAAAGTTACTATTATATTTCATTTACATCACTCAGATAATGAAGAATCACTGATCGAATTGAAAATGTTGTAGGTAACAGTATGAACTGTCAAACGAACAATAGTAATATGATTAGCACTAATGTTAATGAAATGAGTGAGCAGGATGTATATATGGTATGTACTACTGATAAGATTTATCAGTAGTGTATAAAGAGACGTTAATCGGCTTAAAAATCTTAGATAGCGGAGAAATAGATTTGACGTCAAGAAAGAAAATGATTCAGTGTTGCAGCAAAACATGAGAAGCTCGTAAAGCAGAGACAAAGAAACATAATACGAAGAGTAGGAGTAGCACAACACGGGAGATCTGTGCAAATGGTGATTTTAGATAATGTGTACACAATTTCGCAATATGGAGATACCAATTTTCAAATAGACATCCAGTTACCAAGTTCCTTGTCTTCTTTCGTATGTATGAGCGCAAAAGAGACAAAGACATCTGTTTAGTTGATGATGATAATAAGAGCAAAACATACTTTAAATCAAGACAGTAAAAGTTATCGTTGTTAATAAATGTATAGAAATCAACGTGGCTGGCAAAAAGAAACCACTACGACATCATTTATCGCACAGACAGCTGGTCTGCCGATCTGAGTTGTAAAAACCCTTGGGACTACAAGCATTTTGCTACTTATTTGTCCACCAACAACAGTAAAAAAAACTTAACAGCATTATTACCATGCCCATACATAGCCTATTAGATGATTAGTTATTGAGATCGATAGTATTTTATGTCTCCTCCTACTTCTGTTGTGATATTTTTGGTTTGACTGACCTAAGCTACAGACTTGCCTTTCAACGAATCACATTAATGAGACTGATTTAAGCAACGTTTCGCCTGACAGAAGTTAGGCTGAGAGTCGTCAAGCCCAACGGTTTATATAATAATAACTAATCCATCAGCTGTAAATACAATTATAAAAATTAAGGCAAATCAACTATTCGATAAGAATGACATTGTGACAGGTGTATTCATCCGTCAAAATATTTAAGATTTCGTCTTATGACGTCATACATATCATTCTGATTTTATATCTTAGCTGCATAAAGATTTCAGTGAACATAAGACTTTAACAGCACATCGCTATTTCACCTTTTCCTCCGAAATCTGGGTGATATGCCGTAAGTTTTCGATCTCCCCCCACTCAGTCTCCTCCATTTCACCTTCGAAAGCCCAACTCATTGTTTCGGGTTTCTGTTTGTTCCGATGCCACAACCCATTGCCTCTTATTCCCTCTGTCTGGCAATCTTATTCTCAGTATGGAACAAAGACGTTTGCTGATGAAAGTCTGGAGCCCATTGGAAATGCTTTTCATAACACACCAAGTATCTTAACTATATGGAAGAAGTGACCTGACATCAGTGTTGAGAACTCGCTTTTTATTTCTTATGATGAGGGCAGAAGATTTACACACTCATTTTCGAGTAATATACAGTCGTCTTACTTTCCTCGCTAATTCTGCCTTTGGCATCTTTAACTTACCTGCCTGTCTTTGAAAGAACTCTGGACAGCCAGGTAAATAAAGCAGGTGACGTGATTTAGATTTCTCCTGTTGGTGGTAATTTGGTGCTTGTTTTTTTTTGGTAAGGTATCTTCATCACTTCTCTCTTCTTTATATTTATCTGGAGTCTTGTCTTCCCTACATCTACTGCCAATTTGATAGTTCATGAACAATTCCCATTAGAACATTAATAGACAAAAGACAAGTAGTTCAGCGAAGAGTCTCTTTTCAGCGAATTCACTCTCATAGCTGTACAATCGAAAATATATATGGTTGTTTAGTGTGTGTGTGTGTACATTAAATTTGTCAAACGAAAATACAATTAGTAAGTACAGATGTATTGGTGTAACAACAGAAGACAAGGGCCAGGCAACAGATCGTTTTATTATGAAAATCAACACGTATTTATACATATTTCAGACAACATTATTATAGACAAGCGCAGTCATCTGATTGGTTGTTTAGGTAGACAAACGCAGGCTTCTGATTGGTTGTTTCGGGATTCCTTGACAAATAGAGTTCTCTCTGCGAATCATATTCTGCCACGTTAACTTTGCTGTGATTGGTTGTTGACTCAGGCTTGTTCATATTTTCTCACGGCCCATATTAGTGACCTAGACCTTAACGTAGATTAGTGCCAACCAATCGGCTAGCAGCCTGCTCTCACCACATTGGATGTTGATATAAGAGGGCAGTAACAAAATTGATGAGTTGGTCACAAACGATTGTTAAAGAAGAGTTACGTAATAACACGAATAGTTTGGTGAAAGGGTTGGGCTCATAGTGAACACGGAAACAGTATAACACACGGAGTTACGTAAGAGTTTTAGGTAGTTAAAAAAATAAGCATACAAGCTAAAGATGAGTCAAATCAATCAAACAGACAAAAATTAAGTCATATTGTGGTGAGAGCAGGCCGTGAGAAAATATGAGCAAGGCTGATTCAACAACCAATCAGATGACTGCGCTTGTCTACTTGCATAAGCTATAATAATGTATATGAAATATATATAAATACGTGTTGATTTTCATAATAAAACGATCTGTTGCTTCGCCCTTGTCTTCTGTTGTTACATTTGGTGTCGCTGCCTACCGACAAATGGAAAGCCTATGCCCTGCAGTTTTTGATGGAGACATATGGATCTTCGGGCAGGACTTCAAGGCTTCTGCGCAGTTGAGTGGCGTTCAAGATCTGTCAGCGATGGAGCTGCTACTTGGAAAGCTGCTGGGAGGTCGGGTGAAAGCAGCATATGAAAGTGTGAGACTAAATACTGACGAATGTTCGACAGGGTCAGGCAAACAGTTTCCAAAGTGGGAAGGACCACATATGGTCACTTCGAGATGGGATTACGCGGACACAATCGCAATGACGAACAATGAGAGGCGCGTGAACGTCAGCGAGCTCCAGAAATGGATACAGCGAGACAAGCCAACGATAACGCCTGCACCAAGTAGATCAAGCCGACTTCAGTCGCATGTATTTGACGGGGGGACGAGTGTGGTGAGAGCAGGCCGTGAGAAAATATGAGCAAGGCTGATTCAACAACCAATCACAGCAAAGTTAACGTGGCAAAATATGATTTGCAGATAGAAAACTCTATTTGTCGAGGAATCCCGAAACAACCAATCAGAAGCCTGCGTTTGTCTGCCTAACTTCTGATAAACAACCAATCAGATGACTGCGCTTGTCTACTTGCATAAGCTATAATAATGTATGTGAAATATATATAAATACGTGTTGATTTTCATAATAAAACGATCTGTTGCTTCGCCCTTGTCTTCTGCTGTTACAATATATGTCCAAACCAGGTTCACTTTTAACAGTTTGGAAAAATTTGGGCATTGGGTATATGATATTCATTATAATAAAGGTTTTCGTATTTCCCAATAAACGAAAGACAAAACGATATTGTTTTTACTGACGTTTCGCTATTTAATGCTAATAGATTTATCAAAGTATTATCAAACCGGAATTTACAAAATCTCAGCATGTATATAACAAAGAGTTAAGAGGTAGTTACCATGAGAGTAAAAGTAAAACAACTCCGTTGATTTGACTTAACTTTTGTTTGTTTGCTTGATTTGACTTAAATTTAGCATGTATGTTTATTTTTTCTAACTACCTAAAACCCCTGCGTAATTCCATATGTTATGTTGTTTCCATGTTCACCCTGAGCACAACAATCGTTTGTGACAAACTCATCAATTTTGTTACTGCCCTCTTATATCAACATCCAATACATCTGTACTTAATAATTGTATTTGCGTTTGACAAATTTAATGTACACACACACACACTAAACAACCATATATTTTCGATTGTACAGCTATGAGAGTGAATTCGCTGAAAAGAGACTCTTCGCTGAACTACTGGTCTTCTGTCTATTAATTTGATAGTTTGTAATTTTAAATTTTCTGGTCTGTGTGACATTACAGATAAACAATCTGCAAAGTGTAGATCATGTAGAGTCTTTTTGTCAGTCCAACGTTTCCTCTTCTGCTCACTGCATGATCCAGTCCATTACAGTTAAGTACGCCATCACTGACAGGAGATAGTCTTGTTTCGCCTACTTAATACTAACTAGCGTGTCCCAAAAACGCGGAAAAAGTGTAAAAACTCAACTTGAGGTTAGTATTCCTACTCTGAAAAAAAAATCAATCTAATCGCTACAGAAAAAGTGTTTTATTGCTAACATTTTAATCTGTCAGTCGATCGAAGATATAGGCGTATATAGTAGCATTAGAACTTCAAGTATTACAAATTAAATATAGCGCTATACTGAAATACTCCTAATCTAAGCATAACTGTTATTACAATTAACTAATAATTGTAAAGTGACTGAAGTAAATTAGAAGAACAAGTTATAATAGATGAATTAATCAATTTAATTATTTTATTTATTTAATTATTTCTGCTCCAAATATTTTGAAATCAGGTAAAGCAGTTTATAATCCTGATTAATCAGTTATACTAAGGTCTCGTGTTAATTTGTATACAGCGAAACAGTAATATAAATAATAATAATAGTAACCTTCACTTATCTATCAGCAAGGTTAATTACAAATGTTTCTATTGAATCTTTCATCATCTCTTCAAGCTGATTCATGCATAAGTACCGAAAAAACAAAGAGGTGAAGATAACTGCATCGTTAACATAAGGGTCATGAATAAGCAATTCACAAACTTGTATGATCGTTTTACCAATACGAAACTTCATTATCTGACAATGTAAATAAGGTCACATCTAATTAAAAATGAAATATGCACAGAATTACATAAGCTAAATCGATATATCTTTGTGATTAATTATTTATTCGCAGTTGATATATTCCTGTGTGCACATAGCAACCAGATCTGCAGCTATATTGTCTTTCACCGGGTTTTTCGTAATATTGTGTTTATACAAGGTGCTTATCAAAGCACACCTTAACATTAAGAAATTGTAAATTTTCTTCTGACCTTAACTGACTTGCTTTTGTCTTATATGATTCATGTAGACATTTGGTATGGTGAACACTGACTGTTCCCCTGTTTCTACGTTACATACACTAAGTTGTGTGTGTGTGTGATAGCGTGCATGCATTAGTCTGAAACTGGACGTAGAAACATCTGTCAGTCTAATCTAAGATTTCATATTATTTTTCTATAGAATGGAACAGACAAACAGACATTAAGTATACCGTTGGATTACGTAAAGTCTGGAATGAATAATCACAAAGGAATAACCTGAATAATGGAATCTACATAACTGTGATTTGGCAAAATATACATTTTTCTTAAATGTATGTTATAACGTTGGTTAAAATACTAGGGATTCTACTATTACTACTGTGGTGTGATGAGAATCGATACGAGGAGGCAGAATTATCTATTCCTCAAATCTGGATTTAGTTTATGTTGACAACAACTTGTCTAAATCTGGGCCAATCGCCAACCAGTTATAACATTATATTCTCCTCTAACCTAGACGAACTTTAATGTGACCAAGAATGTACAAATATGTGCTTTCGCCTATTAAAGATGCATTACCCAGTCTCTTATCTTTTTCCGTTAAACTACTACTACTACTACTACTGGGGTGAGAGCCAGTTGAGAACAAGCTAAATTTATACACAACAATTTTTGTCAATGTTACGTCCTGAATTGGGGTCACGAGAAAAAAGCAGTAACAGAGTTTAACCTTGAGGAACTCAACAGCCAATCACAGCACACTTAAAGTGTGCAAATATGATTCGTACATATATGACTTAACTTTCTGAGGAACGGTCACAAACTGTACAGAATAACCTTCAACAAGAAAACAACCAGTCAGAAGATGTTGTTTCTCTGCTAACAATAATGCTGATAATAATAATATACATACAAATCTATAAATATCTGGTCAAGGGTCAAATTAATAAAAATCAAAATTGGGAATTAGAATGCCATAATAAACAGGGGGATGGATAAAACAAACAAAATAGCATTAAAATAACTAAGAAGACTGACATTGTGCAATTAGGGGTTAGAAATGTAGAAATAACAAAATAGACAGGATGTTTGGATAAAAACTAATGTGATGAATAATTGTTTATGCAATCAGGGATTAAATATGTAGAAATAGTAAAATGACAAAATAAACACTAAGTTCGGGTATGAAAATATGGTAGTGTAAACAGGGATTAAGAAAAACTTGAAATAACATGAATAAACAGGAAGTTTAGATAAGAAAGGCGATGGGATGGTGGTTACTAAAAGTGTTTATTTTGTCATTTTACTATTTCTACATATTTAATCCCTGATTGCATAAACAATTATTCATCACATTAGTTTTTATCCAAACATCCTGTCTATTTTGTTATTTCTACATTTCTAACCCTAATTGCACAATGTCAGTCTTCTTAGTTATTTTAATGCTATTTTGTTTGTTTTATCCATCCCCTGTTTATTATGGCATTCTAATTCCCAATTTTGATTTTTATTAATTTGACCCTTGACCGGATATTATTCTGGAACTTTCCCATCCATTTGCTATAAATATCTCTTTATTTTCTTAATAAGCGATCTGTTTCCTGGCCGTTATCTCCTGTCGTTACACTACTACCACCTATAAAAATGGTAGTAATAATGGTAATAATGACACTAATCAGCACTGCTTCATTACGAAAACGTAAGTGAATAGATTCAATAATTACTAGGCAGTGTTTTTCAAGGAATTGCCTGGATTTAATTTAAATCAAAGAAGTAAAATCTCTATCCAGTTTTTAGGCCAGTTTGTTCGCGCTGGTCAGCAAGCACGACTGGTTGATGTGAGGAGTACTTATCTACTCGTATCAGTTGATCATTAGTCAATAGCATCATGGAATTTACTTTAGATCTCATCTATCACGTTAATGCCGGACTTTAATTGGTGGATGATGACTGGCAGTAAAATCCACGTTGCATGCTTCGTCCCGTTTGGGATTCATCATCTGAATGTACCTGCATTCCTCAGAGAGTGATGATGTTCCCACCGAGGCTCGAACCCAGTACCTGTAGTTTAAAATGCCAAAGCTTTATTCAGTACATCCCTTGGGCCTCGAGAGCTACCTCTTGCGCATTGGGTCATATTAATTATCTAATTCAATTTTAGATTTTCCCGTCGATTGATTAGACTGAAGTGCTAGTCACCATGCACTAAATAACTTATAATCACATGCCCAGACATTGTCAAAGCATCTACACAAGAAGCCGACACGTTTACCTGAGACCAAGCACTTCTGTTCAATCAATCGACGGGAAAATCTAAAACTGAATTAAATTAATACCGGATTATTTTATGAATATCAGCTCATAGTTGAAATATCGATAATTATTTTGGTTTTATGAAAGAGGTGATCTTAAAACAGCTGTTGTTTTATCATCAGTGATCAGGCGACAGTTTTTGTCTCAAAACAGTTACACATCACATGAAGTTCATATTAAAATATAATTTATCACTGAAATAATAATAGTAATAATAGTAGTAGTAATGGTAATAATAATAATAATCAGGCATTGCCTAAGTCAATGCTGGAGTGAAGTTCAAAAAGGTATCTATGTTAAAATGAATCTTTTATAGCCCAGTGTGGTCATCTGATCTATCTCAAACTCTAAGTAAAATAATGATAATTTGTAACCTACTCTCTGTGACTAATTTAGAACTGAAAAGATAAAAAAAATTCAGTCTGTATTAATTCAGCATGCGATCCACCTAGTATGGATTTCGTGGAAAGACTTTTCAAGTATTTCTTTCCTACACATTCCATTTTAACTGGGTAGCTTTTTCATATTAGAAAATGAAAAAAAACTTTTCAAGGTTCCCCTGCCTATTGGTGGATATGGGTCAGTGGCACAGTGGTTAGGACTCTCGCCGGCCATGCACATGATCAGGAGTTCGATCCACTGCCGACGCACACCTGATATCTATGGTCGGTGTGCAAAATTTGGGCTACCGATATCACATGCTGAAAATTCCATACTCGTACCAAAAATACGGTGTGGAGTCAAGCTGTAATCAAAAATAAAAAATACTATGTGCTAATCAGTGTTATTAAAGTTGCTCAGGTTATTATTACAAAGTGAATAGTGTCATTAGTCATTCTAAAAAAATACATTTGATTAACCAATAGCTGAAAATATTACAAGTTAAAATTATTAATTTTAAGTGTTGACTTCGAAGGATCAAGCGGATTTCAGGATAGATTTTGTCACAAGCCTCGCAGTGATGGATACTGTTTTCGTTTCAATTCAATTCCCACCAAGAATCAAACATGAAACCTTCAAGTAACGAAAAAAGCACAAGATGCTCAAGTCTGGAACAGTAAAGTATATTGCTGAATTTTTTATATGGCATTGACAACATGGTTTTAAGAGACTAGAAATGATTTTCTTGCGATTTAAGTTGTTAGAATTGGTCATAGAGTCAGGGTGAACTAAAAAAACTGTGTAGGAGGAAGAGAAGTTTGAAGAAAGCAACAAAATGAGAAGTTAGATGGTGAATAGGAGGGCTTTTTGTGCTCATGGAAGCATGTAGGTGGTTTGTGCTTTCTAAACACCCACTTCTTATATTTTCTGTAAACAGTTAGTTTTGGTATGATTGTAGAGCCCAACGGACAACTTTCAGAGTCCATTCAACCGCTATAGGTGCGTAGGTATGACTTCCAGAATATTGTTTTTTCGAAAGACCTTACCTCTGAGTGTCAACTGTTGCAGAGTAGGCCGGAATGTACAAATTTTTGATGACGGTCTTGCCTAACTGATGCACACAATAAGATGAAGGCCAACCGATTGTCTGATGGAAGCAACCTAATTTTATTACAGCGTATTTCACATGCTTTTCAACTTTGTCTTCATAGGTCCACCATCATACAAACAACTAACACAACGATGTTAAGCGTCACAAATGCTATTGATTTTTAACTTTTTCGTAATAGCAGGACTTGTAAGACTATTCCTTAAGACCAAATAAGTTGATTAAATCATTATTATTTTATGAGAGTTATCATGCAGAAACAAAGCTAAACGCTTGATAATACCTCGTGACATTCAGGTGAGGTGTAATGACAGATTATACCCGTTAACTGTTTGAATAGTGGTAAATCAAGGCAGTCATATTACTGGTGATCTCTGAAAATAATAAACATGTAAGTGCATACTATCAGTGTTATTTTACTATTGTTACTTATGTCGACATTTTAAGCAATAGGTGACACAGTATCAGAAATACTTAAATACATGATAAATGCTGAGTTCAAGAAGACTTATCCATATACTATGTCAGCTGCACCTTACCAAATGAGTCGCTCTCTGGAAGAGTATAAGACACTGCCTTCAAGCTCACAAGTAGTCACCAAAGAATATAGGTTGAAATAATAGAAAGAGCAAATTTTAACTGCAATTTGAATAAGTTTTTGGGATCTTAAAGTCTTCAGTAATGTAATTGTTCATTGTTGTCTAACTAGTAATCACTACGATAGTGATGCTCTGAGATTATTTGAGATAATTAAAGTACTAGTTGATTGCAGTTTACTAAGTACTTCTGAAGTGGAAGCGAGGAAATCCTTAAACCGAACTTGTGCATTCCTTTAATTTCTTCATTTTATTCACTTAGGAAATATTAACGGCTTGCGTCTTAAAGTGAATTAACTGGAGCATATAAATATTTCTGTAAACTCATTTTCAAATGGCAATAAAAAGGAAGATTTGTAGCTCAGACGAATGATTTTGATATGATTGTATTCTCTCAGTTGGTTGGCTTAATTGAGAAACTTTCATTGCCTTTCTAGACAACATCTTCACCGTAAACTTCAGTAATTTGTCATCATATTATCCAAGTAAGTTTGTTGTTCTCATTTTGTTCAAATTACTTTTAGTACTTCGTTTTTCAGGTGACATATTCAACATTAATTTAAATTAGGTTTCTTATAACATTCTATTAATAGTAAGAACTCAAAAGAAAACTTTGTGTTTAGATAAGTTGGAAGATTAATGTCTTCTCATTTAACTATTGATCAGAATTCATTGGATTAACAAACCCATTGTTTCAGGATTTCATCATGAGCTGACACTCGTTAGAGAACCATTGGAAAACCTGGAGTACTTGGCAGCTGCTTCGTCCTAGTTTGGGACTCTTCAGCAGTTCGCACCCACCAAAGCTCGAGTCCAGGACCTTCTGGTTAGAAGGCGAGCTCGTAGACCATTAAGCCACTGGGACCCAATCCAATTGCCCAGGAGTCCTAACTTCTACCATTGTTGTTACTGTACTAACCAAAATCAAGGCATTTAGATCTGAGTTCATGGAGTCAATCGATGCATTCTTCTTTATAGTCTGCCAAATTTGCGCTAGTGACACAGTCTATAATTATATTCCTACAACATCGAAATCACAATTTGATGTGATAGAATCATTTGAACTATTTAAAAATCATAAATTATATTTTTTTTAAAATGCAAAACTACTTCAACGATACCATGTAGAAGTTATCCAATTCAAAAGTATCTCAGGTAACAAAAATATGTACCGAACAACGAAATTAACTTACCAAACGTCATTTTAAATAACCTGAATTCAATAAGAATATTCCCAAAAGAGTAGGATCAAAACGCTGACTTCAAGAATAAAAAAAGAAACAAAAAACACGTTTCCTGCAGACAAACCAAGGTTACGCAGTCACTCCACGACATAACCTTGACTTCACTCAGACAAAATCAGAGTGGTAAGACAACACATTATTAACAACACGATCACATACCAGGCAGAGAGTAGCGTTAAATATAGGGACCAACCAAAAACAAAAGAAGATAATAAGGATTAAGCCAAATAGGGATATACGAATATTAAGAAAAACAGAGGTTTTGTTCAACAAAGAAATATCTCTTTTCAACGACTTCATTTTCAGACTGTACAGTTGGATTTATATTACTGAAAAAAAGCATTAAGTGGCACTAGAAATTGCTCAGTCAGTTTACATAAGATAAGAATAAAGACAATTAAAATGATGTATTCAGAGTGGACTACAAAACTTTTAAATGTTATGCAATAAGTGCACTGGTATGGAGGTTTTAAATTTCAGGTCAGGTGTTGTCTGAAAAACTAAGAATAAGATGATAATACCAATAAAGATGGATAAAGTGAAGCTAAATGGAATGAATTCAAGTGATAAAATCGAATAGTATAAGAGAAAATTATTATGACCAAGGTAAAGGAAAGGGGTTTGACAAAAAGTTTCTGAATAGATAATTTAGAATTTTGTCCATGTATAGCAAGAGATTCGGAGAAAACGCAAGCTTGTGAAGTGATTGGATTTGGTTCTGTAGATAACTTTGAAGATTAAACCACGTGGGACTGAATGACCTGACTCTACAAGATGTTCATAGATTGGAGACTTTGTCGTCCTTTCTCACCTTTCATTAAACCAAACCTGATAGTGTTCAGTTATATGAAAAAGAGATGACGTTCAGCGAAGAGATCCTTTTCGGCGAATTCATTCACATAGCTGTACAATCGCATTTATATATTATTATTTGTGTGTGTGTGTACATGAGGCATGTCAAGTTTTGATAATCGATCAGGTAATACAAGAATGATCTAATATAGAAACAAGGTTAATCAGACAGCAACTAAAGTAAGATTGAGTTAGTAAGTTAGATGACGTAATATGATTGACTAAAATGTTTCCACTTAGGACGGGGTAGCACCAGAGGTAATTACAGGCAGAGACTAAGTAGAAGTGGGGTAGATAATAATGCCATTTAAATCAGAACTGAAATTGAGCAAATAAGTTGGATGACGTAACATAAATGTCTAGAAATTGAGCGTTGGTCAAGTCAGTAACAGTAGTAGTGAGGTGTAGAAATTAAATCGGTTGGGGGTAGGGAACAGGAATGTTCAAAATGTAAAATATTAGAATTGAGAAGACAAAATAATACTAATGAAGAGACAGAAAAAACAGAGATTAGTTAGAATTATCTTGTCGGGTAATAAGATAGATTAAGTCCACTGCAAGTGTAGTGACTGAACGAACTTCTTCTGTATGCAGAGTTCAGGGCTTAGCAAGTGAATCGCCATTGCTTAATTGCTCAATTTCAGTTCTAATTTAAATGGCATTATTATCTACCCCACTTCTACTTAGTCTCTGCCTGTAATTACCTCTGGTGCTACCCCGACCTAAGTCGAAACATTTTAGTCAATCATATTACGTCATCTAACTTACTAACTCAATCTTACTTTAGTTGCTGTCTGATTGACCTTGTTTCTATATTAGATCGAATGACCTTGGCGGCCTGTTTGAATATTTTTGGGCTACCACATTCCATGTACATTTTGCATCTATTTACTCGTATTTTATTGGTATTTACATATCACATTATGCATTCTAATCGTATTATCTACCCTCGGGATTTTATAAAACGTTTTAAACCCAAAAACTTTCATATTTGCAATAAACTCAAGAAAAAGCACCATGGAGGTTGGCAGCGTGCCTTAAAATCTACACCCATACATCACACCACTGTTCCAGTTATCATTAGTACCAACTGCCGGTCCCTGCCTAACAAAATTCTGGATTTTCAGTCTCTGTTGTCTTCTAGTACCTACCACAATACTGGTATTGTCACTCTGCAAGAAACCTGGCTCCATGACTCATACGATGACAATATTGTGTCTCTAAACAATTTCAATGTTTTTCGACAAGACCGTATTTGTTCCAAGAAAAAGTGTGGTGGAGGTGTTGCAACTTTTATTCACTCAAAATGGTCCATTTCAAACAAAGTTTGTTTCAAATTCTCGAATGACTTCATTGATTGCATCACTGTGAGATGTCGCCCGAAACACATTTCAAAATACAAATTCATTTATATTTCTAATGTTTATGTCTCTCCTGGCTGTACCATATTGGATTTATCTATGTTCGCCGATGAATTCACCGCTTTTGCTGCAGCTTGCTTCGAGAACTCTTTATCAATAGTAACAGGTGATTTTAATTCATGCGATCACTCCTTCCTTATATCACTTGGTCATGACAATATTGTCAACTTTGCCACCCGTCTTGGTAAAAAACTGGACCTGGTATTTATCAATGATGTTGGTATATATGAAGCTCGCAAACGTGCTCCTCTACTTAATTCTGACCACTGCATCATACGTGTGCTGCCTAAAATATATTCCAAATCACACAAAGGTGTCCTCTCTCACCTCTACAGTAAAGTTCAACGGAGATGCTACTCAAAAGACAACCTAGACAAGCTCAGATGCATGTTGAAAGACACTAACTGGGACTTATTTACAGAACAAACATTAGATGAAACAATCACAAACACTACTGATTATCTTAAATTCTGTTTCGAAATATGTTGTCCTAAAGAAACATTATTCATCCGATTTGATCGCTTATCTTCGCCATATCTCAAAAAGCTACGTAGAAATAAAGAACTGTTGTTCAAAACTAATGATAAGCCTGGTGTAAAAAAGTTAAACATGCTGATAAAACTGGAAATAAAAAGACTAAGTGTTTTATATAATCAAAGATTTTTGTCATGTAAAACCCCTTCTAATTTATGGAAACTTTTCAAAGAAATTACTAACGGTAAGCGATGTATTTCTGTTCCATCTCTTAATGTTGACACTCTTAATAAATCTTTCATACGCTCTTCTGTTGATACCCTTCCAAATGATACAAATCATATTGACAATAACTTTAGTGGTTTTAATACCCTTGATGTGCTTAAATGTCTCCGGTCTCTTAAGCCTTCTCAAAGCCTTGGTCCTGACGGCATACCTGCCATTGTCCTCAGGAATTGTGCTGATATTTTGTGTTATCCTCTTACTAACATTTTTAATGCCTCTTTTTCCGGTAACGTTCTACCTTTTGCATGGAAAAACATTAAAATTATCCCTATACCAAAACCATCTTCTGGTTCTGATATTAAATTTCGGCCTATTGCAATTACTTCCCCCTTTTTAAAATTGATGGAAAAATTACTTTTACTTCGTCTTGAACCCGCTTTGAAACCTTTTAATGATCCTAAACAATTTGCATACAAACATGGTAGAAGTACCTTGGATGCTGCGGTTGTCTTGTATCACAATGTTGTCTCTTGTTTAGACAAAGGTGCTAAATATGTTCGTAGTGCTTTCTTAGACTACACATCTGCTTTTGACTCTGTACCTAGGGGCCTTTTATTAAATAAGCTATCATTGACACAAACAGGATCCTGGGCTAAGAGTTGGTTGCATTCCTATTTTTCTGATAGAATGCAGTATACTGTATATAACGGCAAATCTTCTTC
Source organism: Trichobilharzia regenti (assembly GCA_944472135.2). Taxonomy (NCBI): domain Eukaryota; kingdom Metazoa; phylum Platyhelminthes; class Trematoda; order Strigeidida; family Schistosomatidae; genus Trichobilharzia; species Trichobilharzia regenti. The sequence continues at coordinate 42,335,560 of OX235265.1, read as the reverse complement.
TACCTCGCTTACAAAATCCGGTGTTCCACAAGGTGCTGTCCTCTCTCCTTTTCTTTTTTCTTTCTTCCTACATGACCTGCCTCATTCAAACGAAACTAACTTTGTCAAATATGCAGATGATCTGACTGTATCACTGCCTATCACTTCCGAGTCTGACAGCTCCAAACTTAATAGCTTTCTGTTGGACATCAACAACTGGTCCAAGTCAAATGGTCTTATATTAAATCCTTCCAAATGTCAGGTGCTTGACTTTACTTTCAAGCATCGACGTGACTTACTTGAACTAGTTAACTCTCATGATCCCTGTAGCATAGATGGCACGGAAATTGAAACCAAATCAAGTATTAAATACCTTGGACTAGTTTTTTCCTCTGACCTTTCATGGTCATCCCATATCTTATCTATCTCTAAGAAAATGTTTCGTCTTACCTTCTACATTAAAAAGTTAAGACAATCAGGTATCAACCAACCTTTAGTTTTGCAATTTTTAAACTCCTGTATTTTACCTATTGTACTCTACTGCTCTCCATTAATCTTTCCTGGGCTGCTCAAAAAAGATTATATCATATTACGAAGAGTATTAAATGCTGTGAGTAGAGCTTGTGGTCTGCCACTGCATGAGCTCGCTAATACTATAGTCGAGAGGCATATAAATTCCTGTACGAAATGGGCAAAGGCTATAATGTCAGACCCTCTGCACCCCCTTTATTCACACCTGTCCCCTTGTATCTCATCAGGTAGGACGAGAAGTCAATATAAAAAGATATATGCTCGTACTACTAAGTATAGAAATTCTACAATACCCTATTTAGCGCGTACTTTATGTGACGAAGACTCTGTTAGACGTGAAACTTACAAGTTACTATGTAATTAGCACAGTGAATCGACCCTTTTATCGCTCATCTTTCTGTATTTTATGGTGTTACACTTTCTATCGTTTAAATCGTTACTCTGCTATTTTATATTAGTTGGTATTACTATTATTACTACAATTTTGTACTTTATACATATTTTTCTCCGTATGGCACACAGTATTTTGCTACGTAGCTGCTACAACAATCGTTTTATTACTATTATGTATTGTGTATTTTTAATTTTTTTTGTCGTTTTTGGGTAAATTAGATGCAATATTGTACTGAATGCTGAAAATTCCTTGCTGTATCATGAGTACTGTTTTTGGAATAAAGCAATTATTATTATTATTATTATTATTATTATTATTATTAGATCATTCTTGTATTACCTGATCGATTATCAAAACTTGACATGCCTCATGTACACACACACACACAAATAATAATATATAAATGTGATTGTACAGCTATGTGAATGAATTCACCGAAAAGGATCTCTTCGCTGAACGTCATCTCTTTTTCACATGACTCAATGTAGACTTTCAAGTGTTCAGTTACTCGTTTGCGAAGACTACGCTTACAACGTCCAGTGGAATCAGCTTGAGAATGAAGTCGCTGAGAAAAATAAATTTCTTCGCTTAACCGAAAACTGTGTTTTTCCTTATGAATTAATGGGTATACTTCGTGAAAATATTAAGGAGAAGATATACAGGTCAGGAGGAAAAGGGTAATAATTACAAAACTAGTTGAAATATTCAAACAAATATTGATATAAATTGTTCATGGAGGAATTTTGTTATCTGCTATTCTGTTATAGTCAGAGCTACACAATGATCGCATTGATACATCTGACTGCTTTACTGAGTTGCTTTCAACTGTTCATTCGTATTTCAATCACCTACTGTGTAGTAGCTTGTAGTTACGTAACAAGCATCATTATATAGAATAGTACAACTATGTATATGTACAGATAAGAAAGAAATTTATAAGTCAACACTTCAGACTAACTCTTCACATTTTTTTAATTTTTGGTTACAGGTTGATTCCACACCGTATTTTTTGGTACAGCAATGCAATTTTCAACATGTGATATCGGTAGCCAAAATTTTGCAGGCTGACGATACATATCAAGTGTGCGTCGGTAGGGGATCGAACTCCTGATCATGTGCATGGTAGGCGAGAGTCCTAACCACTGTGCCACCGACACATTTCGACAAAACAACTGAAACAAAACTATAAGAAAGTAAACAATCAAACGCTGGTTAGTTACGTTCATTTTTTTACTGAGAAAATAACCTACTGTTATATGAATTAAATGTTTGTCAACTGTCAAAATAAATTTGCATGTAAGAAGATGCTTTTAAGGAAAAAGCGGGAATTTTTAGGTCTCCTACTGTGATAAACTCAATGGGTGACAATGAATGAGTAAGTGAATAGGTAATACAATATGATAAAAATCAATAAAATCATTTGTAGGCTCATTCTCAAAACATTTGGATTTGGAACTTTTAGCGGTTTAAAATAAACGACCTTCTAAGAAAAAAATCAAATTGAGATTATTATAGTTAAACTTGATTAGAGTGTAGTTGGTACTCTCTGGTATTATCAATAGATGATTGTAATGTTTTATAAGAGGGAAAGGCGTTCGGTTTTATCAGAATCAAATATGAAAACGAATATTTTCTAGCGTTTGTCTGTAGGGATTTGATTGGTTTCAGGATTGATTACTGTTTTTTCCTCCCTTGTTCGAGACTCTTCGGCGGTGGTCACCAATGAATCCACAGAAAATTGAACTCAGAGCCTTCAGGTCACAAGACCAGCTGATTGACTATCTGGCCACTGGGACAGAATCCTGTGTCTGCCTCATGAATTTAACTTCCGCTCATTGACATTATATAGCGTGTGTTCCAGTTAATGTCATCGGTGAGTGTTTTTCCTCACATTCAACTTGGTAGATCCTGCTGGTCATGACTTCCCACTAGAACTTCAAGCAAGTGCACTCTGTTGTCAATCAGCACCCAGCACTAGATTAGTTGTCAAGTTCGGGTTCGTAGGGGTGTGATATATTTCAGTGTTGATCACGAACTCGCCTCAGAACTCCACTATTCTCTGTTTTTCAATGTTCCTCTAACTAAGTCAGTTTGTGATCAATCCTGAAGTGAAATAACGAGTGAGATTTTTGAGTTATTGGCTAATGAAACCTACTGTTTTATAAAAGATTTTTATGCTATAAGTAATTCTAAAATTCCAAATATGAATAATTACATTTTTGCGTTCGCCTCAGCAAGCTTGACGGACAAACGTAGAAACTTGTTCAGTTCCTTTACCGTCGAACGGTTTTTGCTTCTCTTCAAATCACGGAATATACACATTGGGTCATAGGAGTTATTAAGAAGACAATTGTAGCGAAGAAAATTTTCTTTTTGAAGTCGATGTGTATATTCCGTAATTACATTTTTCTTAAATAATGTTTTCACATGTATACTTTTGATGATCAAATCCACCTGCTGATCTCAGCTAAGATCATAATTTAAAACCAGTTTTTGCAAAAAATGTTCATTCAGATTGTTATTTTAACAAAATAAAATGTCAAACATTGTTATATGTTCTCATTAGATGTGACTTCACTATTAGCCAATTAACCTCTCATGGAAACTGTTTGGTATTTATGTGATTATATTGATACACATAGTTTAGAAATGGGGTTGCCAACAATCCACCTCAAAGAACTTTTTATTGAGATGGACGTTGAGTGTTCAGTTCCCCTTCAATAATGAGATTTTTAGACAGAGGGACAGAATTGTCATGAGATCACTACTAGTTCCCCTGCTGGCTGACTGTTTTATGACGAAGCTTGAAAATTATCAACTTAATCAAACCATAGGTCATTTCGACATTTAATAAAGGTACCTAGACGACACTTGCGTAATCTGTGATAATAACGTAATTCTTGATGATGTCTTGTTTGCTTTCAACAACTACCATCTTTCTTTATAATTCACCATAGAAAAGGAATCTGAGCCCAGTATTCCGTTTCTTGATGTGTGCCCTAGTAGATATAATGACGGATCCCTCAAAACATCCATCTACCGGGAATGTCCATGGAATGGACAAATAACAAATTTTTATAGTTGGGTACCTATTTCCAGGAAAAGGAACCTAATTCATTCACTCTGCTTTAGGATAAGGAACATTTGCAGTTCTGATTGCGTTGAGTCAGAACTTAACTTCCTAAAAGCCACGTTCGCTGAAAACGGTTAGCCAAACTGATTTATTGACAATAACACGAAAGATAAACAGTCTAAACTGGTCACCGACTCAGTTCCGAAGAAAACTATATTCGTGAATTTGGAATTCAAAGGTGATCAAGCTTCAGATATACTCAAAAGCCGTCTCTCTAAATCAGTCAGTAAGATGTTCTTTGCAGCAAAATTACAAATGACGTTCACCAGCCGCAAGTTGTTTTCTACCTCTGTAAAAGATAAGCTCTCCCTCCATGTGCATCTATCAGTTCACCTGCTATTGTGGAGCGAGGTACATTGGCCGTAGCCAGAGGACGCTTTCCACACGGATACGAGTACATATTCAAGCATGGTTTTAAAAGGGAGAAAGGAAGTGTGTGCGAAGGTGTATTCTAGAACACTTGGTCGAATCCTGTCGCTCTGCCAACCCTGACCATGATTTTAAGATCATCTACCGAATCCATGCTAACTTCCCGCGTTTTCTTCGTTACAGACTTCTAACGACATTGAAGGCCTTGGTCATTCATGACTTTAAGCCAGACCTTTGTGTACAAAAGAAGTGTGTACAATCCCTATTTCTGACTTTGCCGTATAGGGATAAACATTTATTTATTTTGTTTATTTAGTTATTCTATGTACCTTTCCCTGATTGCTACGATTATTATTATTTTTAATATTCTCACTCTCAATTGTTTCCACTTGTCCCACTTGTCATTCTAAACCCAAATTTATTAATTTTTACAATATTGAATTCTATCTTATCGAATTTCATACCATGTTATGTAACATTTTATATTCGCCTACTAATCCTATAATTATGTGTCCCTTTTCAACATCTATACACCTTGTATGTTATTCTATATATGGCGTTGATGGTTTTGCTACTTGACATTTAACTATGATTACAATCACAAATATTTTAATTGCATTTCATACTTAATATCAGTAAAAAATTTGAGCATTGTGGATTAGATCAAATAAAGTATAATTATATTTTAATAGTTTACACACAATGATAAGTTTTGTTATTGGTAATATTTCGAGCAAAATTACCAATAACAAAACTTATCATTGTGTGTGAACTATTAAAAGCATTTCATACTATTATAACTATTTCACGTATTCACACCTTTGACCTAATTTCCTCACCGGATATAATTTCTTAAAAAACCGTATATATAAACGATTGTACAGCTTGATAATAAAGTCGTTGAAAAGAGTCTCTCAGCTGAATATTGTGTTCTTAAGTTAAAATTACCTTAAGAACAACAAATGACGAAAGGAAAATCAATTTATAGTGAAAACGGTTGAAAGCGAGTTTAGATATCGCATAATTAGGATCCAAATTTAGAGAATTCTCCTTAGCATTGGTAATTGCAGCTTATCAAGAAAAAGAAGATTAACTAGGGCAGGTGTGGGTGAATGACGGTAGTTCAGTGATAGAATATTCACCAGCCAAGTAGGAAGCCTGAATTCGATTCCCATCCGACACACCTAAATCACTTCAAGCTAGTAGTAAGCCGAAATAGCGAAGGTTTGCGGTGAAGTTAGTAACCCTACTCCGTGAAATAAACACCACTGATACTGAAACATCAAAACTTAGAATCTGAAGGTGTATGGTCCATTAGAAGTGGGAGGAATGAGAAGAAATTGCAACTGAAGGTCTAAGTCAAATTCTTATCAAGAAGCCAGTATCGATTAGAGATCTTTCGATGAATTATTCAACCAGTTACATCCCATATGACAAACTTTGCTTCTTTAGAACTTAAACTTAAAAAAGATTAACCTCAGATATAATATAATACGAACAGGAATAACATTTCAGATGTCGTGGAGATACTTCTAATTATTAGATCACTTGTTGTATAAACATATGAGAACATGACTTTGTCTGAGTCATTAAAATCTTTAATGATAACAATAAATTTAAACGTATCATCAATGGAAAACTTAGATAATTAGATACTATTTATCAGTTAAGTTTATCAGTTTATGGAATCTCAGTATTTTACATTTATCTTCTGAAAAGTTATTGACTTCAGTAAATTCCTGTACCGACTTTTTCTGATGGATTCGTAAATAATATCCGTAGTGATACATTTCCCATATAATAATGGGTCCATATGAGGAAATTAAGAAGCCTGTGGATACAATAATGAATAAGGTTAAGAAATCTACAGCGGAACTAATACGCAGAATGAAGCCATCCCTGGGTGAGTCTAAATGGTTTAATTTAATGCCTAAAACTAATAATGCTAGTAGAATATATGGTACTATAAAAATACATAAGCCAGGTTACCCCATAAGACCAATAGTAGATTTTAGAAATACCCCCACGTATGAACTATCAAAACACTTAGCTCTAATACTATGCCCCATTAGAAATCGTTCAAACTCTAGATTAACTAATTCATATGAGATGAAAAATAAAATAAATGACATTCAACTAGCGAATGATGAAACAATGGTTAGTTTTGATATAACTAGTCTTTATACTAATATACCAGTTAATATGGCCTTAGAAGCAGTTAAAAAAGAATTAACTGCGGATCCGGAACTCAGTCATAGGACAAAGCTGTCCATTGAAGAAATTATTTTAGGAATTCAGTTATGCCTCACATCTACTATCTTTAAGTTCCAAGGCAAAATATATAGACAAACAGAAGGTGTAGCAATGGGATCACCAATATCCCCTATCGTAGCAGACATATTTATGGACAGCTGGGAAAATAGTGCCCTCAATACATTTAACCCTACTCCGAAAATATGGTGGAGATATGTGGATGACACTTTCACAGTGCTAAAAACAGAACACATCTCTAGCTTCTTGACACATATAAACTCACAAGTTGAGGGAATAAAATTCACATTTGAATCAGAAAATGAACAAGGAGAATTAGCTATGTTAGATTGTAAGATAAAAAGAATAGAAGAAGGCAAACTACACACTAGTGTTTATAGAAAACCAACGCATTCTAATAGATATTTAGACTTTAATTCGTCTCATCCTTTAACTGTTAAGGCAGGCTTAGTTAAATGTTTAACAAACCGAGCAGTGGCACTAAGTAGCACAAAAAAAGATCTAAATGATGAATTAAAACAGATAGAAGAAGCGTTGGTGTTGAATAACTATCCTATAAAATTCATTAGGAAGATCACTAAAGGCCAAAAACAAAATAAAAATAATTGTGAAACTAGTAATAATAACATAAATAAGAAAGAATATAAGTCATCCACAGTTATACCATATAAAGAGGGGACATCTGAGACACTACGTAGGATTCTGAATAAAATAGGAATTAGGGTGGCATTTAAACCTACAAACTCACTCAGGGACAAGCTCTGTAGGTTAAAGGACCCAGTTGACCCAATTAGACAAAATAATATTATTTACAAAATACCATGCAATGACTGTGAGGTCAACTACATAGGTCAAACTAGTAGGTCAGGGGTAGTCAGATTGTCAGAGCATAAAAATTTAGCTAAGGTAAGAATGGTTGACCCCGAGAAGATAAGTAATTTAGAAAAAAGCTCAGCAATTGCAATGCATGCGCTAACACACAACCACACAATAGGGTGGGAGAGGGTTAAAATTCTAAAAAGTAATCTAGGTAGGTGGAGAGAGAGGTTGATTACTGAATCCTTGTTCATCGAGTCTACACCCAACACATGCAATAGGAATGACTCGTCACTCATACCTGAAATATGGAAAATACTATTACCAATCAAATCAAGTGAAAGTCAAGAGAAAAACAATGGAACTATATAAATGAATTTAGGAAGTCGTGTGATTACCTTGATATGATTATGAGCAATAAATTGTGCTCGAAACGTCATCAGTAAACATTACTGTATAACACTGTGAGACTTTATCAAAACAAAATTTACCCATAATGGAATTACACTCTACCACAGTGCACAAGTTTTATTCTTATATTAATGATACATATGGTCTTCCTACTAGGAAGCTTATCAACAAACTCACACGACTTAGTCAAACTGAAGCAAGATTTACAAATCATCGGATTTTTAACAGTCGATGTTTAAAAAGCCATATAATTCCAAAATATTTACGTCTACGTACTCCAATTACTTCAAACAAAATAACATCAGCCGCAGAACATGTCAGTAAATTATGTCTAAGAGAAGAATTACATAGAGTTACTGTAAAACTAAATAATATACGAAATCAAATTGAAAAACTTAAACAAAAACTCAAATGTATGATCAATGACAAAGATTATATAATTGTTGTTGAAACATCCAACAAAGCTAGAGAATCCGCATTAAGAAAATCAAAAATCACGCAAATCAAAAAATTCAACAAACTAATAGAAGAAAAGAACACAACAAATGAAACAGATATGAATGCTGCATCCTCTATCGACAGAACAAAGTGGGTGATCAACCTCTCATCAAGGGAACTAAACTCTAATGAGATAAAAGTACTTGAAAAAGGACTAAATTTTAACGTAACAGTTAATAAATTAAAACCAGAGGACGTCATTCCTAACATAGAAGCAGCACTAAACTCAATAGATAAGACTACAGCAGAAGAGGTTCGAGCACAATGTGCATTAACACTAAAAAATCAAAAGAAAACAAAATCAAACTTAACAAAATCGGAAAGGGAAGCTTTAATTAGTCTTAAACAGGATAAAAACATTGTCATCGCAAAAGCTGACAAAGGAAACGCCACCGTAGTATTGGATAAATCTGACTACATCAAAAAAGTTACTGAACATATTCAAATGGGTCCATATGAGGAAATTAAGAAGCCTGTGGATACAATAATGAATAAGGTTAAGAAATCTACAGCGGAACTAATACGCAGAATGAAGCCATCCCTGGGTGAGTCTAAATGGTTTAATTTAATGCCTAAAACTAATAATGCTAGTAGAATATATGGTACTATAAAAATACATAAGCCAGGTTACCCCATAAGACCAATAGTAGATTTTAGAAATACCCCCACGTATGAACTATCAAAACACTTAGCTCTAATACTATGCCCCATTAGAAATCGTTCAAACTCTAGATTAACTAATTCATATGAGATGAAAAATAAAATAAATGACATTCAACTAGCGAATGATGAAACAATGGTTAGTTTTGATATAACTAGTCTTTATACTAATATACCAGTTAATATGGCCTTAGAAGCAGTTAAAAAAGAATTAACTGCGGATCCGGAACTCAGTCATAGGACAAAGCTGTCCATTGAAGAAATTATTTTAGGAATTCAGTTATGCCTCACATCTACTATCTTTAAGTTCCAAGGCAAAATATATAGACAAACAGAAGGTGTAGCAATGGGATCACCAATATCCCCTATCGTAGCAGACATATTTATGGACAGCTGGGAAAATAGTGCCCTCAATACATTTAACCCTACTCCGAAAATATGGTGGAGATATGTGGATGACACTTTCACAGTGCTAAAAACAGAACACATCTCTAGCTTCTTGACACATATAAACTCACAAGTTGAGGGAATAAAATTCACATTTGAATCAGAAAATGAACAAGGAGAATTAGCTATGTTAGATTGTAAGATAAAAAGAATAGAAGAAGGCAAACTACACACTAGTGTTTATAGAAAACCAACGCATTCTAATAGATATTTAGACTTTAATTCGTCTCATCCTTTAACTGTTAAGGCAGGCTTAGTTAAATGTTTAACAAACCGAGCAGTGGCACTAAGTAGCACAAAAAAAGATCTAAATGATGAATTAAAACAGATAGAAGAAGCGTTGGTGTTGAATAACTATCCTATAAAATTCATTAGGAAGATCACTAAAGGCCAAAAACAAAATAAAAATAATTGTGAAACTAGTAATAATAACATAAATAAGAAAGAATATAAGTCATCCACAGTTATACCATATAAAGAGGGGACATCTGAGACACTACGTAGGATTCTGAATAAAATAGGAATTAGGGTGGCATTTAAACCTACAAACTCACTCAGGGACAAGCTCTGTAGGTTAAAGGACCCAGTTGACCCAATTAGACAAAATAATATTATTTACAAAATACCATGCAATGACTGTGAGGTCAACTACATAGGTCAAACTAGTAGGTCAGGGGTAGTCAGATTGTCAGAGCATAAGAATTTAGCTAAGGTAAGAATGGTTGACCCCGAGAAGATAAGTAATTTAGAAAAAAGCTCAGCAATTGCAATGCATGCGCTAACACACAACCACACAATAGGGTGGGAGAGGGTTAAAATTCTAAAAAGTAATCTAGGTAGGTGGAGAGAGAGGTTGATTACTGAATCCTTGTTCATCGAGTCTACACCCAACACATGCAATAGGAATGACTCGTCACTCATACCTGAAATATGGAAAATACTACTACCAATCAAATCAAGTGAAAGTCAAGAGAAAAACAATGGAACTATATAAATGAATTTAGGAAGTCGTGTGATTACCTTGATATGATTATGAGCAATAAATTGTGCTCGAAACGTCATCAGTAAACATTACTGTATAACACTGTGAGACTTTATCAAAACAAAATTTACGCATAATGGAATTACACTTTACCACAGTGCACAAGTTTTATTCTTATATTAATAATAATAGTATTGATATTGATCTAATTATGTAAATTATGTTTAAACACAGTACATAAATGACATAATATCATCCTAGCTGAAACAACAGTCAATGATTTACGACATATTTTTTTCCATTTCTTCTTTTTATTGTATAATGGTAGGTTTTCAAGCCAATTAAAATTTACGCGAGTATATGTTGTGATCCAAAGACATCATTTAAAAGATTAAAACAAGAAGAAAAGGAGAAAAGTGGGTGGATTGTGCTAGATGAAAATTACGGTAACCAGGTAAATCAAAATAGGCCGCTTCTTATTTTCAGCGTTGCTTTTAGAAAAATGAATCAAGTAATAATTTATTTAAAACAGTCGGTCGTTTTGATTAGTCTCATAAGGCATTTAGAAGACAAATTTCATGAAATGATATCATTACGCAGTTTCTTTACAATCGTTTTACAACTAGCATGATTCACTGTGCGTCGGCAGCACAGCGGTTAGGACGCTCGCCGACCATGCACATGTTCAGGGGTTCGATCCCCCACCAACGCACACCTGATATCAATCGTCGGCCTGCTAAATTTGGGCTACCGATTTAACGTGCTGAAAATTCCATAGTTGAGCCAAAACTATTGTATGGAATAAGGTCTTAATAAAATTTGAAAAAATATATTTAAAAAATAATAATAACAATTACTCAGTTATATAAAACAAAAGAACATACATACTAATTACGAATCATATTTTTAAATAGATCAAGTAGTCCATGGTAGGTGAAGGCTGAAGTCCATTGTTCTCTGTACACATAGTTTAGGATGTATGTGATTAATCAAAAGTGCCTCCATCACCTTTAATTATCTTGAATTACAGTTATGTGAAATAATTGTGAAGCAGTCAATAATATTGATTTTGTGATCTGACATTAATAAGTGCTTTGAAATGGATGGATGGATGATGATGGATTTCTATTGAGATTATTTACATTGGGATTTTTTACGTGTTTTAATAACCATTTTGGAATCTGTTCCTTTCGACGACATTGGAACACTGTATTCGTTCTACCTATTTAAGCGTCACCGCAACTGCAAGTGAACATGTAGATACAGTTTTGAGTAGAGTCCACAGTATTTTGTCCTTTAATAATGGCTACAGGGATCGAAAATGTGAGAGATGTGAGGGAAAGAGATGTGGTGTTGAATGTGCGCTTGGTGGCTGACAGAAGTCTTTGAGCTGGTTGTCAACAGCATAATTAGATAACCCTTAAATGGTAGGTTAATAAAGATAGCTTTCTTTGGTACAGAAGCTGTCTTTCCAAGATATCGTTTGTCTTTACTGTGACAAGTGAAAAGTTTTCTAGATAACCATTAGCTAATAAAAATAAATATATGCTCATCCATCAGTGTGTTGCTCGTGCATACTTTACAGGCACTTGAAAACAAACATTTCACTAGGGAACGTTTACACTGAATAGGAAATGAAGATATTGTCCACTTCATGTCTGTTTGCGAATGTTCCTATGTCATCGAAAAGAACATGTTCCAAAATGGTTATTAAAACACGTAAAAAATCCCAATGTAAATAATCTCAATAGAAATCCATCATCATCCATCCATCCATTTCAAAGCACTTATTAATGTCAAATCACAAAATCAATATTATTGACTGCTTCACAATTATTTCACATTACTGTAATTCAAGATAATTAAAGGTGATGGAGGCACTTTTGATTAATCACATACATCCTAAACTATGTGTACAGAGAACAATGGACTTCAGCCTTCACCTACCATGGACTACTTGATCTATTTAAAAATATGATTCGTAATTAGTATGTATGTTCTTTTGTTTTTGTAGCTGAATAATTGTTATGCATTTTATTTTATTATTTGTAACCATATTAGTTGTAAAGCGATCATGGAGAAACTACGAAACGGCGGTATCATCTCGTGGAATTCGCCTTTTAAATACCTTATTCAAAATGAACTTAAATATTTGTTAAAACGTTTTCATTTGCTAATTTATAGCTGTTTGACAGAACACCGGACAATTAATTATGTAATATAAATTACAATAACTACTTGAAAAGGAGAGATTATATAAGCGAAGCAGATTTGCAGCTAATAACTTTTAAATTTTAGATTCGCCTAATCATAATAATAGTGTGGTGAGAGCTGGCTGCGAACAGGCCAAAATTGCAGACACCAACTGACGTCAATGTTTACTTCCCGAATCGGGGTAATGAGAACAAAACAATAACAGGGCTTAGCCTTAGGGAATTCACCAACCAATCACAGCAGACTTAGTGTGGGCGGATACGGTTCGCAGATATATCATTGAACTGTCTAAGAAACGGTCACAAGCAGTACAGAATAACCTTGAAGTAGAGAACAATCAATCAGAAGACGTTATTTCTCTGCTAACAACAACGCTAATAATAATGTACATAAAAATATTTAAATATCTCTTGATTTTCTCAATAAACGATCTGTTTCCTGGCCATTGTTTTCTGTCGTTACAATAATAATAATAATAGTTATAATAATAATAACATAGACTGGAACGGAAAACAGACAACTATTTGGTAGTAGTTTTTAATTTAATCAAAGAAGGATAATTCTCTGTCTTAGTGGGTATGAAATTAGGTCTGTCTGAATATTATGTCAGACTAACTGTCTGCCGTTTCTTTCAATTTAACTTGTTCAAATCAACAAAATGTATACTGGTAAACATTTCCACCCCGAGTTTTTTTGTTTTGTTTCAGTAGTTAGAACCTTATTAATATGAATAAAAGAGATTGTAATTCCTACATAACATATATATATATATATATATATATATATATATATAGGGGGAGAGAGAGAGTGAGAGACAGAGAGGGGGAAAGACGGAAGGAGCCTGTAGCAATGAGCCATTTTTTTTATACACACTGAAAGAATTTTCATTTTCTGACTAATTCTCGAGGTGCTAGATAGATTAAACTGACACTAAAGTGTTTTTGACAGGAAAGAGTTTTATTATCCTCTTACCTAGACATTTTGTTTATATAAGAACAAAAAGTTTTTTGTGCATCTATTAATTTACTTGCATCTATGAAGCAAGATATATTGGTCGTTGGATGTGTGTTTTATCTTAAAGAGTAGAAGAACATTATCCCGCTTGGCTACGAAAAGGTTGCAGTGGATCAATAAGGAGTGCTATAGTTGAACATATGCTCAGCACCCGTCACTCAATATATAGGGATAATTCATCCAGGGAAATCTACAAAGTCAAGAGTAAGCTTCCCGAAAATGATAAGCTTCTGTATACTTGGCATTGCTGAGACCTTGGCAATCCGGATAGAAAACCTAGATTTATGCAAACAGAAGAAACTTCCCCACCACCTCCTTCCACCTTGGGTATAATTCCAAGTTCTACTATTTTAGTAATAATGCTTTTTTCCGAATTTATGTGTGAATTCCTAGTAACATCTGTTTTCTTAACCAGCCCCTTATTTACTCTTTCTACCTATTACATAATTTGTTTTGAACATTGTCTCCATGCTCTTTCATTAACATCCTATTTTTCTGGATGTCTTCCCTATCACGTGACCCTTGTCAATACTTACCAATCTTCGCCCCTCTCCCTACTTACAATCTGATTATTCATTACATTTTTGAAACACTTTACTGAGGTACACAATAACCCCAACTTACTTTTTATTTTTCTTTGACAATCCTAATATAAACACACACGCACACACACACGAAATAATGATATATAAATGCGATTGAACAGCTAAGTGTATGAATTCACCGAAAAGAGACTCCTCGCTAGAATTTTTATTCTTATATTCATGTCTGGATGGGTATTTTTCGTGAATATTTCATAATAACGGTTTTTTTATACCAAATGATAGAATTCATGGGCCACTGACTCAGGTCCGGGTGGCTGAATGGTATATGAGTTTGCCTTGTAACTGGAAAGTTCCGGGTTCGAACTTTGGTGGGTGCGTGCTGCCGATGATTCCCAAACTAGGATGAAACAACTATCCAGTACTCCCTACTGGTTTTCAGTGTTTCTCTAACTGATATCCACCCGTGGTTAAATTCGAAAAACAAATCAACCCTTAAAAATGTAGAAGAGGTATATGAGTTACTATATATTATAAGGTTTAAATAAATCTTTACCCCTTTTTAATTTTGTAAACTCTGTGGTAATATTTATTTGGTGATGCCTGATTAATGGTGTCATAAACACCGTGATTTCAATGCATAGAAGATTATGCAATAGCATTTGAAGTGATGCTAGAGCATACCCCTGAATTCAGCCGTTTCAGTGAACAAGCCGTATTAGTCTGTGATAGTAAGTATTACTTGAATCTGCACGATTTTATGCTAGGTTATATAGCACCTTATTGCATCAGAAATGCTTCGTTTTTACTTGTAGCCCAGTCTGTCTCTGTCTGTTTTCGACATAGAACTATACACAAATGTGCGGCAGTTCAAGTCGCCACACTCCGGGTAGCACGCGAAGCAAGAGAAGAAAGTACAAGAAAAGCATAATAGAAACAGTGAGCAGAGGTGTGAGACAAAGGAGTAATAAAGAAAAACAAAACAGTTTCATTGGTGGAGATCATATGTCACAAGGAGTGGATGCATCTGCGCCACTGAGAACGATTTTGAGCCATGTCACCAATTGTTTCCAACCATAGATTTTTACCGTCCCGAGGACCCCAGCCTGGAAGTCTAGACCTTTCTACGTGGCTTAGACTAACTGTTGTGGAATTCATTGACTGGTGCCAAGTTTTTGTTTGACCGCCGCTAGCTTTTTTCCAACCTGACCCCATATCCGCTAACATTGCTCGTCGAGAAAGGCGATGGCTTGGCATACGTAACACATGTCTTAACCATCTCAGTCTTTGTAGCTTCACGACTTCGTCGATTGATTTCCCCTGTTTACCTAGCACTCGACGCCTAACTTCAATGTTGCTCACCTTATTATGCCACTTTACACGGGAAATAGAGCGCAGGCACCTATGATCAAAGACAGCTAGTCTTTTCATGTCTTCCACTCTCAGTGGCCAGGTCTCACAACCATAAAGGAGGACGGAGCGGACTGATGAGCAGTACACCCGCCTTTTGGTCGATAGTCGAACATCTCGTCTACGCCAGAGTCGGCGTAAACTAACAAATGCGAAACGAGCCCTCTGTATCCGTACTCAGCTGAGATTTCGTCAGAGATCAACCCGTTGGCACTGGCTGATGGTACTTCTCAAATAGGTGAAGCGGTCAACGTGTTCTACCACTTCACTTCCTATTTCTAAACTAGGCGTCGATGTAGTCCAGTCCTGTAACATCATCTTGCATTTGGCGGGAGCGAATCGTATGCCAAACATTCGTAGATTACAGCTCAAGGTGTTCAGAAGACTCTGCATTTCGTCAGCGTCTTCGCCTGGAAGGACTATATCGTCTGCATATTCCAAGTCAATGAGATTATTCCCAGGTAGCGAGTCAATCCCTGAGTCGCTGAAGTGAGTTAGGGTTAAGTCCATCAGTACATCTATGATGAAGTTGAATAGAAAAGGGGATAATGGGCATCCTTGACGGACACCACTGGTCGTCACCAGTTCAGATGGCAGCTCGCCGTAAGCCCTCACCTGGCTGTATGAGTACGAGTAGAGTGCCTTAATCAGTGCAATATATTTTCTTGGAATTCCCTTTACAGCCAAGCATCTCCAGAGAACTTCTCGATCGACAGAGTCGAATGCTGCCTTTAGGTCAAGAAATATAATGACTGTTGGACGCCGGTAGGAATGCCTATGTTCTAGAATCTGTCGGAGGGTGAAGATATGATCAATACACCCTCTTCCTGGTCTAAAGCCTGCCTGGCTCTCTCATGTTTGTGCCTCCAGTGTTTTTAGCCCAGTAGCGCTCATTCGAACTGGTGTATTTTGAAAGGCGTGGTGGATGAGGACGGAGTATGACTTATCATCACTGCATTTGAGGCTACAAACAACATATACTATAGTTCATTCAAATAAACAAATAATATGGTTACACCCCAGATTTTGACTGAATTCAGCCAGTTGGACAGGTCTTCATAAAATATATCTTTCATGTTGTTATAGTTGAGTAGACTACGGTGATGTGTCGGTATATATCCTGGTCGTTTAGTGCTCTTCTGAATCCATTCAACGGAACATTACACTTGACCCTAAAAAGTAATGCTGTGCACACACCAGCAAGAATCCCCTGACGCTTGTAGGCTGTAAGTAAAATTTAAATGGCTTATCTTTAAAATCCAATTACTATACTTAAACAGGAGAACACTAACAGCTTTACAGATATATAGCAACAGAGGGCAACGGCTAGGACACAGATTGTTTATTGAGAAAATCAACAGAGATTTATAGATTTTTACGTACATTATTATTAGCGTTATTGTTAGCAAAGAAGCAACCTCTTCTGATTGGTTGTTTTCTTGCTGAAAGTTATTCTGTCATCTTTTTGTTGCCGTTTCTTGGAGAGCTCGGTGATATATCTCCGAATCGTATTTCCACACATTAAGTCTGCTGTGATTGGTTGTTGAGTTCCTGAATATTAGGCTTTGTTATTGTTTCATCTCGTGATCCCGATTCGGGATGTGAACATTGACGTAAATTGGTGCTTACAATTTCGGCTTGTTCGCAGCCAGCTCTCACTACAGATACATAATTAGTGTATCACAAAAGAAAACGAAGCAAAATTATTCCGTTTGCTGTGATAGATACAACTGTAATACAGTTCACCAGAATATCTAAAACATGATTCTACTGACAAATGGAAGTCATATGAATTTTAAATTACTTTTCCTCTTTGACTGTATTGCAAAGCCTTTTGATTGCTGTACATAATTTAGAATGCAAACTGAATAACTGTGGATTAAAAGCCACAACGTAAGAAAGTTATTATGCAATAATAACAGTGAAGAGGAAGAAATAGTGCATGATAACAGGCAGAATCTCAAATTAGAAACATAATAAAAATCTGATTTTGTACTCTATTTAGTGCTACAATAATTATCATGATAGTACAGATTGCCCCCAATGTGAATGCACGTATTAATTCGAAATCGTTCAATGATAAGGTATTCACAAAACCTCAAAGTACTTTTATATTTTACTTAATTCTTACTAAAGTCGGTTATAACATTGTATCTTATGTCAATAGAATGCTTAACTATGGGAGTAGACTCAGGTTTATCTCCACCATGTCTTCTGTCTCTGCCAATTAAACTGATAAACTTCGTTAAACGTTATTTTGAAAAGTGTTTGTGTACTTCTGACTGACAATTAACTGGTGCAGGTTATCTTTTCAAAAGAAGATAAGTCAGTTAGCAGTTTCGTTTTAAGAGTCTCTTTTCGGCAAGTCCATTTTCATAGATGTACAGTCGTAAATATATATGGTTGTTTTGCATGTGTGTGTACAGTAAATTTGTCAAACGAAAATACAGTTAATAAGTTTTTGGTGGAGTTGCGCAATACAAAAGGCGTTCAGGTGCATTGGACGTTGATATAAGAGGGCAGTAACAAAAGTGATGAGTTTGTCACAAACGACTGTTACAGAAGAGTTACGTACTAACACGAATAGTTTGGTGAAATAGTTGTGCTCATGGTGAACATGGAAATAGAATAACATACGGAATTACGTAAGAGTTTTAGGGAGTTAGAAAAATAAGCATACAAGCTAAAGTTAAATCAAATCAACAGAGTTGTTACCATGATAGTAGAAGTGGTTGAATAATTCTTCTTTGTATGCATAGTTCTGGTTCTTCTAACTGAATGGCTAGAGTTTTTTCAATGCAAAGAAGACTGAAACGTATTGTCTTTGACAGGTTGTTCTTCACTTTGTAGATTACTTTGAAGGAGGGGTTTGTTGAGATGGAATGACCAATGGTGACAAGATGTCCGATTATTGCACTCCTTATACGGCCACTACTTCCTTACTGCAGCCACACTGGATAGTGTTCTTTTACCCTTTTTGACAGGATGCGCATTGAACGACCGATTTACCTGGCATCATAGCAACAGGTGAACAAATATGTACACATAGAAGTGGTCAGGTGAGAAATCTTGTCCTTTTGGCTTCTGCAGATCAGCAGGCTACTGGAGAACACTATTCTTAGGATTGCCACGAAGAATATTCTTCTCAGAAGTACTGAAATTCTTCCCTTAAGGACGTCACTGAGTAGGTCATCTTTGAAGTCAAGATTCATATAAAGTATCCTTTTCGGCACCGTTAGCGTCCCTTGCTTTTGGATTTTCTGTCTACGAATCTTGGTGGATATCCGTTTTGTATGAAAATTTCTTTCAGGAAGTGTAGTTCTTCTTCCAGGGTGTCAGAGCTGCAGATGCGTCGGACGCGAGTGGCAAGAGGTCTAATTAGATTTCTTTTTCGACTGATTGGTATTCAGCTGTAGAAGCTTGTTAGTTGGCCGTTCCATGTGGGTTTGCTATGGACGGATCTTCTTAAAGTCTGTTCAGTTCAACATCAAGAAAGGGGATTTTAGATGTTTTCTATTTCAATAGCAGACTTTGTTGCTGATTGGCAGCTGTTGAATATTTCTAGTGATCACTTACGGTGGTGACCATCACAACAGATAATAAAGATGTCATCCACATATCTAGCGTACAATTGGAAATTATCAATAATTGATTTGAGTGGGCCATTGTCGAGGTTCGCCTTGAAGCAGTCCCCTAGCAATGGGCCCAGTGGAGATCCCATCTTGTTATATGTAAATAACATCGTTGAATGTGAATTGTACATTAAGCGTACATCTCAATAGTGGTTCTTTTAAACAAGCTGTCGGTAATCCGACGTTCAAATGGTTTTGGTCTATATATTGACAAGTGTGACAGACAGTTTCTGTGAGTAGAACATTGGTGGATAGTGACTCAATGTCAAGAAAAAGAATAGTTTTGTTCGTTACGTTGATATCGTGCATATAATCGATGAATTGAAAGGTGTCACAAAGCGAGTAGTGACACATCTCTTTCCTTACAGGTTCAAAAATATCAGCTAACTATTTCGCTACTGAACGGTATCTAAAATTGGATGTAGTGTTGTTGTTGATGATGTTAGATGATTAGAGCCAGTCGATAGGAAGCATTGGACTTTGGATTTGGACTAAATACATGGTAGTGGTTATTCTCAAGTGACTAGTAAACCTAGTATCAACCATTCACAAAAAGTCAACCTCAGGTCTGAATAGCTCAGTGGTAACTTCTCTGAGTGAAACGTGATTTAATATCTAACAGGAAATTAGCAGCGATCTATACTCTTTTGTCTCTACAGAGTGACCCTGACCCAATAACATCATCTTCTACGAGGGATTGATTGTCATTATTCATTCCTTGTGTTTAAAATGTAACACAGAGCTTCACCATTTCCTCCAATCACTTTCAGCAGGCTCCACGACTGCTTACATGATTTCGTTTACTCCCCAAATGGTCATTTTTTCTTCGCCTAACCCATCGTTTCCCTTTTGGGAGCCCGACTTGTGATGTCATTTGAATATCTCCTTAATCTATCTATATTTTCTTCTGTATATTATTTGGGTGAAAGGTTTTCGGCTGGTTCGGTGCTAAAATTCCTTGTTGCTCATCTGAAAGGGATGATCCAAAAAATTATGTCTGGTCACGTCGCTTGCTGTCTGAATATGGTGATTCAAAATCACCATTGTGTGTATTTCATGTGTGTAATGATCCCTGTTGGTACAAACGTGTATTAGGTGGTTGGAGGCAATCGGCAGGAAGCCTTGCATCTAGGTTTTGTGCCAGTTGGCACTCACAAGTCAGAGGGGATATGAATTCCTTCGAGGTTGCAGATACTCTTTGCTGACTAGTGAGTGCCAACTAGCACGAAACGTTAGTCCAAGGCTTCCTGCCAATTACCTCCAACTATCTAATACCAACAATTCACAGTGCACCGTGATGGCGAGCCACCCAATGGCATGGTGGCTAGATTGCAAATTTAAGTGATAGAATTCAGTCTGCACCAAAGATAGGACTAGACATATTACAATAGTTACCGACTAGTGACTAATCAAAAACAAACCGGTACTGTTTATCGACATATGAATTAGACAATAATCCCATAAGGTCAATCAATCATGATATTGCTGAAACTATTACTCAGCTTGCATCACTCTTTTCCCATATTCAAGCCTTTTACACATTCAATTTAATCAATACTTGGGAAAAAGCGATGCTATTAACTCTTGATCTGTTTCTTCATTAGCGATTTTTATGGCTTTCCTTAACGCTCGGTTAATTGTGTTAAGAGCATGATTCTACTCCTAGTAACAAATGTCTTCTAGTGTCACAATAAGTAAACGTACCTACAAACGACACTAGAATATCAATTCATTGCTAGCTAATGACTACAATTCGCGTGAGGCTCCATGAAATCCGACTTTAAATTATGGCTGATGCGATCCAGAAAGTCGAATGTGAGGACAATTGCACAGGAGTAATACTGAATGGTGGTGACCTGAATGCTTTTTTATTCCTTTACCTTCCGGAGGGAACATAGGGCTTCAAGCTAGAAGTTTCAGTAGCAATAGTATTTGTTTTTGCGGGATAGGGTTACAGCACCCGACCTGCTGCACAGGTTAGAATTCATGGGCCATTGGATCGGGTCCCAGTGGCTTAATGGTATACGAGCTTACCTCATAACCAGAGGGCCCTGGGTTCGAACCCCGCTGGGTGCGTACTGCTGAAGAGTCCCAAACTAGGACGAAACAGCAACTGTCCAGTACTCCCAGGTTTTCCAACGGTTCTCTAACCAATGTCAGCTCATGATGAAATCCTGTAACCAATCAAACAAATCCCTACAAACCAATACTTGAATAAAATAATGAATGTCAACTAAATCGAGACATGGAGTACACTGAACTCATTTTGCTTTTCACACATTCACATCACTTGCGATGTCAGTCACAGATAAGTTTTCATGACTAGGAAAAGGTATGTTGAGCAAAGTCTAATCTACATCATTTCACAGTTTTAGTACATTACTGAGGAACGGGAAAAATATCACAAGTTCGATGATATTCAATCAGACTTGTCTTCCAGTTAACAGTGAAAATAAGGAATGATGGATATATTCATCTACCTGTTTTACAAAGCAGCAGAGAAGGCCTAAATTTTGCTGTAATTAATTACTGAACAAAACGAAGGTGCATCAAGTGTGGGTTTGCAGGGATTTGAACGGTTTAAGGATTTCGCCATGAATTGACATCGGTTAGAGAACCAATGGAGAGCCTGTGAGTACTGGACAGCTCTGGCATCCTAGTTTGGGACACTTCAGCAGTACATTTGGATATCAGTCTGCTCACTAGCAACTGGCCCTACTCAGGTAGGTAGCCATCTGGGTTCTATTGAGAACTAGTGACCAGTGGGTATAACAAGTTGGGTGTTGAGGAAAAGTACTGGCCGATAATATTGACTGGTGCCAGTCGCGCCATATCACATCAATTGGCGGAAGTTGGAATCCATTGGCTATTGGATCGGGTCCCAGTGGCTTAATGACATACAAGATCGCCTTGTAACCAGAAGGTTTGAGCCCAGTGAGTGTGTGCTGATGAAGAGTCCCGAAATAAGATGGAACAGCTGTCCAGTACTCCCAGGTTTTCCAACGGTCCTCTAACTGATGTCAGCTGATGAAATCCTGGAAGATGTCTCAGTTGCATACACCAATTACTATGCTCAGACTTAAACTCCATATTTAGTTATCTAACTAACTGATTAAGTGATATTTGAAGTCGGTGGTCATTGTTTCACTTCTATTAACTTGTACTTTCTGACCTACGTGGATTTAGACCTTTATTCTTATTGATCATTTTTACCTCTGGACGGATTTATTCTCTATCTTCATGTGACCTGATCAGTTACAATGAAGCTTTCATCGTAAAAAAGTTTGATGCCTCTGATCCTGATCAAGTAATTTTCTCCACGAAGGCGAGTTATGTATTCATTATTCTTATGATTACAATTTTACTAAGAATAACGTTTAGCCAGTTTGAATACTTTACAACTGGACTATAATGACTCATAAACATCAATATTCTGACGTTTAATTTATACATTTTTACACTCAGTAGTGGAAAACGAGGCGAGAAAACTAGGAGCACTGATCAATACTATTGTGGTGAGAGCTAGCTGAGAACATGCCAGAATTGTAAACAACTACTTACGTCAGTGTTATGTCCCGAATCAGGGTCATGAGAAAAACGATTCCAGTTACAGCGGTAGGTGACTTAGGGTCCGTAGATGTAATGAGTCCATTTCCTCAGACATCAATTGGTGATGACGGAACACGCAACACGTTGGGTAGATGCCGTTGCAATCCCAGACCAACGAGCCAGGACTGTGATAGATGTAGTAGTTCGACACATCGTTGCAGACCACGGTGTACCAGAGACGGCACTGACAGACCACGGTCCCTGTTTTGAAAGTGAAGAATTTACATCCTGCTTGCAACAGCTGGGCATCAAGAAGACCAGAACGACCCCATATCATCCACAAACGAACGGCTTGATGGGGAAAAACAACTTTACGATGAAGGAGTGGCTACTGTCGAAGTGTGGCAACTGGGAGACGGAGCTTCTGTTGATTCTACTGGCACATCATGCCACCGCCCAGGATACAAGGAAGAAGTCACCTGTTCAACTGATGCATGGTAGAAAACTACGATTACCGATACATAACGAGACTTGGCCCGTTCGCCAAAAGTGGAGTATGATGAAATTGAGAACATAACGGAAAGGAGTAAAGAATGTTACGCAAAAGCAGGGGAAGGATGCCACGAAGTCTGAGCAGACAGAAAAGACGTAGTTCACTACCTTTGCAGTCGGGGATCAAGTGAAGTTTGGAGACAGAATGTATGCGGGTCAAGTTCGCGAAAACTCCTTCCAAAGTGGGAGGGACTATACACAGCTGCCAAAAGTAGGGGCCAAGTATATACCATCAGAAGAGGCGACAAACAGAAACGATTTAATGCCAGTCAGATCCAACGATGGATACAGTGGAACAAGCCGGTCCATAACAATCACTAACGAGAGGGTTGGAGCGTCTTCAAGCGAAGCTATTTGACGGGGGTGTGCGAGTGAGATGAGAGCTGGCTGCGAACATGACAAAATTACAGACAGAAATTTACGTCAGTGCTATGTCTCGAATCATGGGCATGAGAAAAACAATTACAAAGCTTAACTTTGAGGAAGTCACCACCTAATCACAGCGAACTTAACATATGCAAATAAGATTCGCAGATATATGGCTTACTTTTCTGGGGAACGGTCACGAAGTAGTACAGAATAACTTTCAGAAAGAAAGCAACCAATCAGAAGAGGTTTCTCTTCCCTGACTTAAATGTACATGCAAATCTATAAATATCACTTGATTTGCTCAATAAACAATCTGTTGCGTAGCTTTTGTCTTCTGTCGTTGCACTATTAGGTGTAATCTTTGGACCGGGTATTGATCGAATTCCATAGATAATTGCGTTGTATCGACCAATACAACAAGCGTTGAATAATTAATACTACCAAATTTCAGTACTGTCAAGTTATTAGACGGGAATAACCTGATCGGGTAAGTTTTGATTTATTTATTTTGGAAGATTTTGAAATGAATCAGATATTATTGATTATATATTTGTGGTCCAAATTTCCGTTGATATGTAAAGGATATATATATATGAATAAAGGTTGTTGTTGTCGTGGTTTTTACAGTTATATCTGACTTCTGTGTCTATCTCAGTGTGTGGGAATATTTTTCAAGTAAACAGTTGGTTCGATTAGTGTGTCTGGAGGTGCACACTCTAGTAAAAATAGACAACAACCAACAAATCTGTGACATTCTGTTATAACATATGCCTAACGTGAACTATTTCCATATTACTTTGAGCTGGTAGTTAGCAACAAAGGAAACAAATATTCATCTCTCATTAAATAATACAATTACTCCTGTCATACATGAGCTTCACCTATGAAATAAATACTATAATATCATCCTTCAACCCAACCAAAACTTTAATGATGTCCACCAACAACAGACAACAATCAGCATAAATGGGAGAAATCTGAACGAAGCAACCTCATTTACCACCTACCTGGGAAGCATCGTTTCAACTACAGGCAGACGGAACTGATGAAGATATCAAAGCGAGGAACGCGAAAGCAAGCTAAGCTTCTATTTCTCTCAGGTCTCTGTGGAAATCAACAGCACACTCAGTATGAAAAATAAGATCCGGATTTCCAACTTCATTGTGAAGTCAGTGCTACTTACTATACGGATCAGAGACTTGGTGCCGCGTCACGAAGGGCACTTCCAACAAACTACAGACCTTCACCAACAGCTGTCTTCGCTCAGGACCACTCAAGATTAGATGGCTGGCCAGAAAAGATCAGCAACAGGGATCTCTGGCTATGAACTAACCAACCTAGCAAGAACCAACTGTGCAACAAATACGCAGGAAGAAATGGAGGTAGGTTGGCCAAACTCTGAGAAAACAAACCATCAAGTGACATCACACACCAAGCCATCGCTCGAGTGGAAGCCGAATGCCAAGTGGCGAGCTGATCGTCAGTGCGAGGGTGGGGTGACATGGAGGAAGAAGTGATGTGAAGAGGAGATGAAAGCATGTGAGCAGATGTGTAGCCCAGGTGAAAACGCTGGCTGAGAACCTCACGCAATGGAGACACGCGGCTGAAGCCCTATGTTCCTCTAGCAACTAAAGGAAACAATAATAACAAATAATAAAACAGATGGACATTCTTACAGAGAAAATAACCACAAAAGGATGATACATAATAAAAATAAGAAATCAGTGACGAATTTGTTGACTGTAAACACCCGAAACATTTATTATTCAATAAAGTTAACTGTATCTGGATTAAATAAGATTCATCGATTTGATTTCTGGAACATAACGATACACATAGAAACATGCTAATAGACAAAATGATGAAAATATACAGAAAAGAGATGATACATTTATCCATGAAACAAATGGTTCAAATAAAAATGTCACGAAAAAGCCAACTATCCAATTAACAGCTAAAGATAAGACAATAGCATAATTTCTATTGACACTTGGAAATAGTTCTATGATGTATAAGAATGGTAATGGACCCCAACTTAAAGAAAAGGTGACTGAACAAATGGCTAAGTAGGCTTCATTGAGTATAGATGTAGGCATGTCAGGTTGCTAAAAAGAATAGAAGAAAAAAAGTAGTAAGTTACATACTACTGACCATTATGTGCATCGACTTCTAGTTTAAGGATGGGTAGTGAAGATATTGAGAGGGTTGACGACTTACCATATTTGATAATTCGCATCAAGCCTTATGGACTGATTGATGAGGAAATAAAGGGTTGTATGACATTTTCTAACTTATGTCATCATCTTTGGTGTAGACGAGATATCCGGCTGTTGATCAAAGGACGTGTGTACTGTGCGGCAGTCCACTCTACACTACTCTTCTTTTTGGCTGTAAGGCGTGGCCATTAGAAGAGGAAGACTTAAAAAGGCCAAACGTCTTTGACAGCAGGTGTCTGCATTTTATCTCTCGTGTTAAGTGGTATGATGTGGTGAATAATAATACTGAGGTTGAGCGTAGTGTTAGGTAAGGAGGGAAAGTCAATCTATGTTGTTGTGCAGCTACATCTATTGAGATTTCCAGGGCACGTGCTGCACATTTCAAGTCATCGTCTTTATCGCCGATCAATATCAGACAATATACGACTAGACTGGATAGGAATTGGAGTTGATCAAATTAAAGCAAGCCATTTATACAGACAACAATCAGCATAAATGGGAGGAACCTGAAAGAAACAACCTCCTTTACCTACCTACTTAACTGGGAAGCATCGTTTCAACTACAGGCGGAAATGACGAGGATATCAAAGCAGCAAGGATCGGGAAAGCAAGACAAGCTTTTATTACTCCTAAGCCTGTCTGGAGGTCAACAGCACTCAGCATCAAAAATAAGATCCGGATTTTAAACTCCAATGTGAAATCAGTGCTACTATACGGATCACAGACTTGCACTGCGCGTCATAAAGAGCATCTCAAACAAAACTACAGACCTTCATTAACAGCTGTCTTCGCTCAATACTCAAGATCAGATGGCTAGCCAGAAAAGATCAGCAACAGGGATCTCTGGCAATCAGCGAACCAACCCACCAGGAACCGATTGTGAAACAAATAGGCAGGAAGAAATGGAGATGGATTGGCCATATGCTGAGGAAACCATCAAGTGACATCACTGGAGAAGCCCTCGAGTGGAACTTGAAAGGGAAGCGGCAAGTCGGTCGTCCAAGGATGACTTGAAGGAGGTCATGTGAAGAGGAGACGAGAACACTTTATTTTTTTGTTTATTTTGATTACAGCTTGATTCCACACTGTATTTTTGGTACAAGTATGGAATTTTCAGCATGTGATATCGGCAGCCCAAATTTAGCAGGCCGACCATAGATATCGGGTGTGCGTCGGCGGGGGATCGAACCCCGGATCATGTGCATGGTCGGCGAGAGTCCTAACCACTATGCCACCGACGCATATGGGCAGACTTGGAGCCAGGTGAAAACGTTGGCAGAGAACCGAACGCAATGGAGATGGGCAGCTGAAGCCTTATGCTCCTCTAGGAATTAAAGGAAATAATAATCACTTCATGCAGTCTTTAACTGTTTGATATGTGGCAACTTGAACTGCCGCACATCGGTGCAAAGTTCTATGTCGAAAACAGAACAGGAACTGTTTGATATAAGCCACTCAGGGAGATGTAGACTGTTTGATTAGGTTGCTCCGGATATTAAGAAACAAAAGCTGGAGATTTAACAGAGAACCACACAAATGCTATATATATAATAAATTGAAGATTCGAAATTGTTTCTGGTAACGATGAACCTATAGCAAATCTATTGTTACACATCTTTCCGTTTCATTAAAAATAGGTAGTGAGACATGTAGTGAACAGATGTCAAACGTTAAGCAGGATACTTTGAATTCTGAAAAGGAAAATTAATTTTATTTTTATTTGAGAGCACTATGAGAATGAGGAATATGATCTCTTCACTTCTCAATCCTGAGTCATTTATTTTGTATGAAAACACGGTTGTCACATTGTGAGTGAGTTTGACGCTCACTAAGTAATGTTCCGCATACGCCATGTTGCCAGGTGAATAACAGTTTTCAAACAGTGGCAGTTTTGGTACGTGAAGTTGGAGTATTTCCTGTTATTTTTGTTTATCAGTTGCGACTAGATTGCAGAACCTTCTCCAAATCTGAAACATTTATTTCCTGATAAGAATTTCATAAAAGCAGTAAAATTGGCAGAAGCTGGAATTCATGAGCTGGCCATCGGATCGGGTCTCAGTGGCTTAATGGTCTACGAGTTCGCTAGTCTGATAACCAAGAGGTCCTGGGTTCGAACACCAATGGATGCATATTGATGAAGAGTCTCTAACTAGTGTGACGAAACATCTGGCTGTCCAGTACTCCCTGCAGGTTTTCGGTCGGGAAATAATATTTATAATGATATTATAATAATAATACCAAAGGAATATATATATATAATATTTATAAACTTTCATCAGTACAGTAATATTATCTATTAATCTGTAATTTGCTTCAGTATCCTAGAAGGAAAATATTTTCAAGTGTTGGGTTGAAGGGATTCGATTAATTTTAAGTTTGATAATGAAGTGACTTCACTGAAAACCAGAGGGTACTGCACAGCTGTTTTGTCCTAGTTTGGAACTTGCCAGTAGTACGCACCTACAACCCCACCACAGATCGAACTCAGGACCTTCAGGTTACAACGCTAGCTTGTCCCAGTGACTAGGGTGTCAACGAGCTGCTCGCCTCGTAGTCTGAAAATCCTGGGTTCAATCCTTGGTAAACTTGTGGGTCTCAAGCGAGGAAGAAAGAATCATTCAGTATAAAGTGATTCTTGAAAGCTTTCTAACTGAAGCCATTTTGTGGTCAAACTTGAAATAAATCCAATCCCAGCAAGATCGACACTTGAAAAATAATCTACTGTACACCAGTGACTGACTGACTACAGGATGCAGTTGCCTGAAGTTCTAGAGGGAAGAGGTAAACAGTGGAGTCCACCAAGTTGGGTGTGAGGAGAAATACGCGCCGATGATAGTGGCTGGAGATCGAGCTGTAAAGCATGAAAATATTTATCAAGAATCCTGGTTAGATCTATTATTGTTCAATTATAATCATTAAAATAGGTGGCATCGCGCGTCAAGCAATCGATCGAGTGGAACCCGAAAGGGAAGCGGCGAGTGGGACGTCAGTGGAAGGGTGACATGGAGGAAATCGTGTGAAGAGGAGTTGAAACAGTATGGACTAACATGGATGCAGGTGGAAAGTACAGGAGAAGACAGAAGCAAATGGAGACGTGCAGTTGAAGCCCTATGTTGCACTAGGAACCCAAGGGAACAATAATAATAATAAAAAGGTCAGCAACACTGTAAGATCTACTTACCAGCAATATCAAAGAATAAAATAAGTGTAAAACAGCCATTATTATAGCACCTATTTGTAATGCTTTTCTCCACGAGATTATTCTTATTAGGAATGTTGATACAATACTTGAGAAAAAGAAAAATAAACCCGTAGAAAATGCACATCGATAAGAGACTGATCCACCGAACAGGCAAACAGATTCTGCGAAATAAATGATAGCACTCATTCCTGTTAACTGTTGAAATGTCATTAGTAGAAAACCCATATATAATCTTGATTTTTGATTGTTTAAGACATATGAGGTTGGAGAAATCCATGATTTTTTACAGCCATCTGATAAACTCTGAGAATCATTGCCATTACTTAATTGATCATTTTCTTCTTGTTTGAAAGGTAACTCCTGAATTCAAAAATAATTATACACGTGTACTGTTTTTGAAAGGCTGATACAAATACTATATATTCAACTGAAGTTATACATATACATATGCACATAAATACAAAGACTATCTCAAATCACCTGACTGTCGATTTGTGCAAAGTTGTCCTACGAAGGGATGACAATCAGTCGTGTGCAATCTTGAGGCTAAATATCACTATTCTTATTTGATTTTACTATGTGTAGTGTGACTTTGTCTTAAGCACTCGATTTCTAGCCAGTAGGTTCAAAACTCACTCTGACTAATTCACCCTGGACAACTGGGTAGCATGATTAGTCATGACACGATAAGTGTGGCTTATATCCCGGTAACGGGTAGCTGAATTTGAACTAATTAGAATACTAAGTGATAAAGAGTGAAGATGTGAACAATACACTCTCATCTGGACCTAAAGCCTGGTTAATTTTCACAGATTTGTTTAACCTGAGTACTATCTAGTATGCGTATAATTATTGAACCTAGAATTTAAGATACTAAATAAGTAAAGCTAGTCGTCCTAAGATCATCACAGGAGGACTTGTATCCCATTTTATAAAGCGAGATAACACATGACTTACACAAGTCCCACATGACCATCTCGAAAAAACAGCTGCTGGCATACAAACTGTATTCGCCAATTTCCTAAATTATTCCTAACTCTTTCAACTAGTAATATTATTTTAGCTTATTGCAGGTAGTTTGTTTACGATCCATCGCTTCTTTTAAAATAACACTTCTATGAGAATAGTTAAAAAGAAAATCAAAGCTAAACACCAGATAATCACTTACATTTCCGTACAACCAAGAATGAGATGCTTCAGCTGATTCTAGGTTACCCGTTTTAATACACCATTTAGGAGATTCTGGTAGCATGAACGTTAAAACGGTAGTACACAATACAAGTAAGCCACAAATCAAAGAAATAACATCCCAATTAAGATAAATTGCAAATGCATATACAACAACAATTCCGCATGTTATACCAATCTGAAACAATGATCCAACTACGACTTTCAATGAAGTTGGAGCTATTTCGTAAATATAGATCAAATTGGTTGCTGAGGTTAATCCGCATCCAAAACCTGTTAACAAACGTCCTAAAAAGAAGGAGACAGTTGGTGCATATCGTTCATAGACAGCTGATGACGAAAAAAATAACAGAATCCATCCTTTAAATGATAGCATATGAGACCAAATCAGTGTCCGACGATGTCCGTAGCGAGTAATTAGCTGCAAAGAGCAAATACAACCAATCAGCCCACCAATGTTTAAACAACTGCCAAAAATTGCCGACCATATTGTGCTAAAATAAATCTGAAGAGTTGTTGCAGACGAAAATCCAAAAGTTAGACCTAAATAATCAAAATTATAGTATTGTTTAGTGGCGGTTTAATATGTGAGATAATTTAAAAGGTGAAATTCAAATTAAACTTAGTTTATCATAGATGATATATGAGTGTAGAATTAGCATCTCAGTGGATAGGGAAATTCAGTAATACACCACTAGATAGGTACGTCAATAATAATTAGTGAATACTCTAACACAGCTTTCAGAAAGATTAGGGTAACTAGGAGTTTCATGCATTTATTCCTCTTGATGAATTCGAATAATTCAGGCTTTTCTATCCAAATCGCTAAGGCTTCGGCAATACAAAGTATACGGAAGCTTGTCGATTTTGGAAGGCTTCTTTTGACTTTATAGATGACTTTGAATGACTTCTCCTTGCAAATCGAATGACCAGTGTTAAGTATATGCTCAATAATGGCACTCCTTATTGCTCCATTGTTACCTTTCCGTAGCCAGGCGGGATAGTGTTCTTGAACTCTTTTAGATAAAACTCGCATCGAACGACCTATATACCTCGCTCCGCAAGAGCAGATGAATTGGTAGATACACATGGAAGTGGTCAAATGCGATAGTTTATCTTTAGAGTAGTTGAAGAACAATGGCCGGGAGGAAAATGTCAGTCGTAGTGTGGCAGCGAAGAATGTCCTTCTTAGAGCAGTAGATATCCTCTTCTTCAAGGTGTCAGCCAGAAGGTCACCTTTGAAGGGTACATTCATGTAGACCATCTTCTTCTGCACTGTAGTGGGTTGTTCTTTGTAAGTCTTAGGCTTAATATGCTTGTCTATAAAACGGGGTGGGTAGCCATTCTCGAGCAGTGTCTTCCTTAAGAGGGCGATCTCTTCCTCTATTGATTCAGGACTGCAGATTTTTCGGATTCTAGTCGCCAGAGATATTATCAAGTTTCGCTTGCGACTAATTGGTACCCAACTGTAGAAGTTTGTCAACAGTTGGGTACCAATTAGTCGCAAGCGAAACTTGATAATATCTCTGGCGACTAGAATCCGAAAAATCTGCAGTCCTGAATCAATAGAGGAAGAGATCGCCCTCTTAAGGAAGACACTGCTCGAGAATGGCTACCCACCCCGTTTTATAGACAAGCATATTAAGCCTAAGACTTACAAAGAACAACCCACTACAGTGCAGAAGAAGATGGTCTACATGAATGTACCCTTCAAAGGTGACCTTCTGGCTGACACCTTGAAGAAGAGGATATCTACTGCTCTAAGAAGGACATTCTTCGCTGCCACACTACGACTGACATTTTCCTCCCGGCCATTGTTCTTCAACTACTCTAAAGATAAACTATCGCATTTGACCACTTCCATGTGTATCTACCAATTCACCTGCTCTTGCGGAGCGAGGTATATAGGTCGTTCGATGCGAGTTTTATCTAAAAGAGTTCAAGAACACTATCCCGCCTGGCTACGGAAAGGTAACAATGGAGCAATAAGGAGTGCCATTATTGAGCATATACTTAACACTGGTCATTCGATTTGCAAGGAGAAGTCATTCAAAGTCATCTATAAAGAATTCGAATAAGGCGAGAACAACAGTGATTTGTGCAGAATAATATGGTACCATCATTTATTTCGTTGGCTTCTCATCAGCTGCTTACAGCCTAAATAAATTTTGAGGTTTAAGTACAGAAACGTTTTAACATACATGCAAATTTTACATGTTGTCAGTTGACAGGAAGTTCCACAATTAGTAAACAGCGCTCAGAAGACTGCGCTTATATAGTTTTTACACAGGCAGTTCAAGTTAAAACAGAATAAATGTATGCATATAATGGTAAGGGAGTTACATAATAAAGATGAGATGTGCGTTAGATGCATAGTGACTAATAAGTTAGGTAACAATGTACTGAGGAGTGGATGCAATTCCTCAAAATTCAGGACTACAGTAAATGACTTTAGTACTTAACCATGTTTGCATTGGGTGACCAACTGTCTGTCTGTCTGTTTTCGACATAGAACTTTGCACATATGTGCGGCAGTTCAAGTCGCCATACTCCATGTAGCACACAAAGCAAGAGAAGGAAGTACAAGAAAAGCATAATAGAGACAGTAAGCAGAGGTGTGAGAAAAAGGAAGAGTAATAACGAAGAATCATAAGTCACAAGGATGCATCTGCAGCAGCCATTGAGAACGATTTTAAGCCATGTCACCAACTGTTTCCAGCCTTCATTGGTTTTTACCCTCCCGAGGCCCCAAACCAGGAAGTCTATACCTTCCTACGTGGCTTAGACTAACTGTTGTAGATTTCATTGACTGGTGCCAGGTTTTTGTTTGACCTCCGCTGGCTTTTTTCCAGCCTGACCCTATATACGCTAGCATTGCTCATCTAGGAGGGCGATGACTAGGCATATGTAACACATGTCTTAACCATCTCAGTCTATGTAACTTCACAGCCTCGTCGATTGATTTCCCCTCCTTACCTAGGACTCGACGCCTAACCTCAATATTGCTCACCTTATTATGCCACTTCACACGGGAAATAGAGCGGAGGCACCTATGATCAAAGACTGCTAGTCTTTTCATGTCTTCCACTCTCAGTGGCCATGTCTCACAGCCATAAAGGAGGAAGGAGCGGACTGATGAGCAGTACACCCGCCCTTTGGTCGATAGTGGGATATCACGTCTATGCTAGAGACGGCGTAAACTGGTGTATGCGAAACGAGTCCCCTGTATCCGTGCTGAGATTTCGTCAGAGACCAACCCATTGGGGCGAATGGTACTTCCCATATAAGTCAAGCGGTCAACGTGCTCAATAATTTCACTCCCTATTTCTAATCTAGGAGTCGGCGTAGTCCAGTCCTGTAACATCATCTGGCATTTGGAGAAATTTTCGTCGAAATTCATCTTTCATCACAAGGTGAAGTCTGTGAGCTTATTATCATCTGGAAAGGAAAGTCTAAATATCTAATTTTTCATGTAGTACTGACACAGGCTTTACAGATATCGAACAAAGCCATTAACGAAACTACCTATGACCATTTTATGCTTTCAGCATAAAATGTGAAAATAATGAAATATAATTTGTTCATCACAACATAAAATTCACTTTAACAAACTTACATGATTTACAACACTCTAGAAATAAAAATATACTAGCAAAAATAGTCTAGTAATATGAACCTAATTAAGAGTTATTTGATAACTTTTGTAACATAAGAAGGATCAAGAAGAATTAGTTGTTGAATGAACACTGTTGGTAGAAGTATTTTCGTACAGAGAAGAATTTCTGAATATGTAAACAGATTGTGTGGAGTCTATGATAAGAAAATTTACAAAGAACTTTGTTCTTATTCATCTTATAGTTAGAAGAGAATCCTTTTGATGAGGTCTGACGAAAACAGAAACTTACTGAATTCAGTTACTAAAAAATTGCTTGTGATGAAAGGAAGATGAAAAAAACTTGTAGAAGAACACTTGAGCATTTCTCTCTCGTAATTACGCTTGGTTATGGGGAAGGGACCAAAGAGCACAACAAATCTCTGGCTTCTCACAATGCAGGCCTAATACTACATGCACTTTAGGATAATTATCACAAATTAACATATGTTAGGCTTTTGAACTATGTAACTGATTTGTGATAGTTTGACAGTTCCCTATGGGGCACGTTTATAACTGGTCGAATAAAACTAAATGACTTCGGAAAATGATTTTTGTTATTCTTTATTTGTGTTTCATAGAAGTAAGGTAAAACTAATTGAAAATAATCAAAAACAAATGAACTAGATTTTTCTTACCACAAGTAAATGCACTTAAAGTGCATAAAAACAATACAAAATTGAATTGACTAAGAGCCATTGAGATACAGTGTTCATCAACAGAACTCTAAAGTGAACGGAAAAGCTGTGCTCATAATTTGCTTATTCAACAGGTAAAACTGAAACAGAAAAGAATGAGGTTAAGTCACGTATGCAGAAATATACTTTGAATTACAGCAGAAGTGAGACCCACAACTTTTCATACAGCAGCTTCAATGAAATAAGCTGCAATTCAAGCACTAAGACTCCTTATTAGTCAGTCTCCTCCGTATGTGTTGGTTCTGCATAGCTTTATCACATTCTCCTTATGTGTGCTTCCAGCATACAGACTTATAGTGATGAAATTTTTGTGCAAAGCCCTACATTGATAAGTCTGTCAGTGATGGTGCTGCCTTTAAATTATTTAGAAATATGCACAGTATATCAGGTACACGTACGTAAACAACAAGCATGGTTAGTTCAGCACACATGCATAGTGCTGAGGTAGTTTAAGAAGAATACGTCAGTACCTTTGCTTCTTTTGGTTAATATTCCGCCTAGTTGTATGACAGAGTGCTCAAGTAATATTAGTATCAATACAAGTTCAATAATGTGATGCACGTTTTCCACACCCAAACAAGTATGAAGACATTGACACAGTTCTGAGGTTGGTATACCACGTAATATGATAATGCCTAGCTTGTTGAAAAAGCCTGTTTTAGCAGGTTGTTTTTATAAGTTTTAGCTACTTACTCCTGAATAAGACGTATTCACTGACGATAAATAGGTTGAATGCTTGTTAATTGGGATTTTAAACTGAACAGAGACATGGATTCGGTACATACATACAAACATAAGACTAGATGTGTATTGTGAGGAAATAACGAAAGTCTGAATCAATGAGCTTTCCATTATACCTTTGGTCCAATGGTAGTACGCCTCTTGAATTTCAAAACCTCATTTATACCCTATATATATATATATATAATTGATTTTAACTACTTATTACCATACTGATGGAGTCTGCTGACCAAGTAAGCTGTCTGTGCACTAACAATTTCAGACATATACAAAATTAAGACACCCAGAAACCGTAACACACATACTTGGCAAACTTATTTAAAGCGAGTAAATCAAAAAAACAGAAATTGCAAACGGTTCCCTGTCTGTTAATTTTTTTGGACCTGGGATATGTAGGTAAAGAAGTGGGGAGTTTTCCGCTCAAATTTGGGCAAAGTGGGCTGTTTTCGGTTGTAGCATGAGTAAAATGGGAATACTTGGGCTATTTTCGAAAACTGTTCGTTTAAAAAGTAGGTACATATAGAATTTCTGCACATGGGATAAATGGGTGAAAACGTGGGTCAAGTGGGACACTTAAATTTTGCCGGACATGGGCAAACGTGGAAAAAGTGACCAAAATTGGCAAAATCTGTTGCATCTATACCATCTTTTGCCCACCTGTTTTCTGTTCAAAATTACCCATTTAGGCCACGTTCCGGCCACATTACCCAGGTGCATCAACCGACTGGACACGTTTTGAACACACTACCCTGGTGCATTCTCTGACTGGGTTGGGCAAATATAAGTATAAAACTTGGACACTGTGATGGAGCATAACTCCATTATGGATAAAATTTTATTTTGATAAGATCACACTGTTGTACAGTAAATATTACTGTTCAATGCGCTGTGGTTTTATCAAAATAAACTTTTATCCATAATGGGTTGGGTAAATGGTATTGACATCAGTCATTATCTACTGCTTATATGTAAAAGAGACACATGAGTCTGTTTTGACCATTCCAGCAGTTACCTCCGTTACGCCTTTGCACGCCTCTGAATAACTTTACTGACAGCCAGTCCACGACGAGTCGACCGCGGTTACTAACAAACAGTAGACAATATTCAATCATTTGGTGGAGGGTAAACATACCATTTCCAATGGCATTTTTAAGAATTGCGACATCGTACCGATTTTTCCGATCTCTTATTTGCTAAAAAATAGAGGTTTGTGATCTAAGATTTATGCGTAGACAGTCATACCGCTCACCTGCTCTAAGTTTCACAGTCTCTGGTGTACGCGTGAAGTTGTCAAGAGCCAATAACCAATATAGTTTTCATGAACTAGAGTGGTTTCCGCGCTCGCTTCTTCGTTGTAAAGCAAGGATTCTTAATTCTGTGTAAGATGTCCCACCGCTAGACTGCCGTAGTTTAAACTGACCCCAAGGGGAGTGGTGTGGGGACTGGTTATATGTGGTTTGTAGTACGTGTTGTGTTAAGACTGTTTAGCTGCTGTTAATGGATCCTGATAATCAAGTTTATGAAAAATGTTGCGCTTCCAAAGTACCTACTGATTTTGCCTCTGAAGTTTCATTGACCTGACTATTATTCCTTTCAGTCCCGACTGGAAAACATTTCAATTTAACCCTGTTCTTAGCGGTATATTTCATCTAACTCCTTGACTATTGAAAGCGTTCGTTTCCTCTTAACACAATCTATTTTATATTACCTCTGGATTTCCAAGGGGCCCTTACTATTTATGGCCTGCTAGAGGGCCTGATGTGTGATGCCACTTACAGAATTCCCAGTAAGTGTAAAATGCACACCAATTTCCTTCTGCATGGCTGTTGAGCGATAAATTCTCGGTCGCTTCATTGTTAGAGGTCCTGGGCACTTATGTAATCTGATCTTTAGAAGCCGATGAAATTATTCAGCCTATTGAAAGCAGCTTTCGTGACCCGTATCCGAAGTCTCTTTACCACATATTAGCTCTGACTCTGCATAATTTTGGAAAAACAGAATCCTGTCCCTGATGCTGGTGAGGTAAATTTCTTCAGTGATTTTGGAATAACGAGCGCCTGTTTAGCTTTCTGGCAATAGCCAGTTTTTACGTCTCAATGCGTGATGCCTGTCTCTAGTTGAAACGAAGCCTAACAAATTATTAAGAGAGATCACCATCTTTAAATGTGGGCGTTGATAAAGCATATCCCCTGTTTGAAGTGGCGCCTTTGGCTTAACCTTGACGGCATTTGCGCGGTTTCGTTGATTCGAGTTGTGGCTAGTCGTCCAGCAAACGTAGTAGACGCTATTTCGCTGCTTATTTTGCTCTTGTTGGATGAATTTATATGAAAATTATTGTTCGATATTGTTCTTGAGCATTTGCTGATTGCTTGTGTGACAGGACGCTTAAATACATGGTTCATGCAGTGATTTTTGGCATACCGAGTAAGCTTCGCGTACATTTCAACGACTGTCATTCGATAAATTTCTTTGCAGATTGGCGGAAACTTGTACTCGATCTCAAATTTCCCTATCAGCTATTGTGCAGTACCTATTACTGCTGCAGGAACCAAAGAATATGGTTGATATCGAATTCCTGCATCCTCCCGCACTTCTGTGTGTTGTTTTGATAGAGGAAAGTCAATAGAATGCATAGATACAAGCGAAAATTAGTGTTCACAAATGGGCAGAAATTGCAATATGTTTTACGATCACTTATAACATTCACTGTTTTCTGCCGAAGTTTTTAAGTGAGTTAAATGCACACTGCAACATTTTAGTAATTTGGTGGATTTCAATACCATCCTCGTGATCAGGTACGTAAAGACATCTGACGTGTGCGTCACTTTTTCCTACTAGTGAGTTTGGTTTCATAAACTTCCGATTTTTGTCATTGTCCTGACGCCACATTCGCGCTTGTTCGAAGTTAATTCACCAAATTATTTTAAAACCACGTAGAAGTAGTGTCCGACATCTCTTAAAGCTATGGACGTAAGGTTTAGAAGTGGTTGCTATATCCATTTAGGGAAGGCTCATCGATTTTTGCAAGTAAGGGCTACGCATCATATTCCTAAATGCCTCCAGAAGCAACAGAATCTTCAGAAGTTATTAATGGGGTCCCAGCTCCTCTATTTCGAAACATATTATAGGGACAGGTCATAAAACTGGCGTTTGCACATTCTTTAAACCTATCTGTAAAACGTGTTTGGATTGCATTCTAAAGTTTGTGGGAACCGAAGTGTGATTAGGAAGTTTAAACCACTTTTGTGAATTCCAAGACTATTCGTCATCACACGAAACCTTTGTTAAACTTTGTTTTGAAACTAGTCAGGGTAGATGTACTAGTCCCTCAGATATTTGGTTTAGTAATCTTCATTGTTATTTTGACCTTCAATATGTGGTTTTAATTCCACCTAAATTTATTTTCCAAACTTTTAACTGTATTAATTTCATATGTATTCCTATAACAAGTCCATGCGTGACCAGATTGTCTAAAATGTGTTGCACAAATACAACACTACACGACTCGGACAAATTACGTCTTCTCATTACTTCGTCTAAATATCCACTTGTGTCAAAAATAGTGACTGATGTAATCGCACATTGATATAAACTTTCATTAATTTTTACTGTGCTGTCTCGTTAATATTATATTGGTAGTTATATTCATGTATGCACCCTGTGAACCCTTGTTTTCTTTTTTAGATAATCTGTAGTTCCAGTGACCTCGTGGGATTCATTGCTGAAGGAAGTGGTTTCCAGTACCGTTGATTTTGTATTTTGTGTCGAATCACTAATAAATGTATTCTCTATACCTCAAATAGACATTCTACTTGTTAATAGTCACTACTAACTTCATAGAATGTTGTGAGCTACAGAGTTATGGGGTTAGGGTCATGTGTTGTATTGAGTAGCGCGTTTAGAAAATACGTCCGCCCCTGAGGAATATTGTCGTCAATATGGAGTACATTCTCGTGATAAATCTGTTAGCAGTAATTATTATCAGTACCTATATTTCGTATGGATGGTACATAATGAAACGTACTAATTCAGTAGTCAAAGGTTAGAACTATCCGTTAAAATTGAAACAGGTGCTCATGTAAGGGAAAACTGATTAATCGGAATTTGAAACATCACGTAAGTGATAAAGTTTATAGCATCGTTTACATGCGAATAGTTAAGGTTATTTTTTTAGAAATGATGTTTACTCGTTGATGGTTTAAGGGATGTTGTGTTTGATAGGAAATAGATGGGACATTGTAACTGAAAAACAGTGTAACTGGATAAGCAACATCAGCTGGCCAGTATACACTTATTTTGAAGTAAAACACGATCGGGTAAAGTATTTCAAAGACAGGAGTAGAGCAGTCTTCTGAAACTATTAATTTATTGGGCAATTAAATTTGTCTTTGAATTAAGACTGAAAGTAAGCGGCATATTGGTAGGCTAAACGATAATCATTATTCGATTTCGTTAGAATAAGTATCCGAGTACTGTTTCACTCATCATTCTGTCTTTTGAATAACTTAGTAACATGGCGTTTACTTTCGGATCCAAATTACTAAGTAAAGGTTAATATCCCTAAGATTAAATTGTCGCCAAAGTAAGTAAATCTGTTCATATCTAGAAAATACTAAGGTTTGGAGTTATTTTTTTGCTACCACAACACCAGGTGACTCACCAATTAGTCACATCGTAAAACTAGATCTGTCAAAGACAGTCTACTTCTGAGTTCTAGTTTTATCATGAAGGATGAACCATACCCATAGGTTAATAGGAT
This sequence comes from Trichobilharzia regenti, assembly GCA_944472135.2. NCBI lineage: Eukaryota > Metazoa > Platyhelminthes > Trematoda > Strigeidida > Schistosomatidae > Trichobilharzia > Trichobilharzia regenti. The sequence goes on along the minus strand of OX235265.1, from coordinate 42,295,331 downwards.
CAGACGGATGATGTCAATTCGAAACTAGGTATCTACGTTTCGCAGCTACAGAAAACACCACGTTACAATCTATTCCTTTAATCGTGTCAATCAATGTGACATCAATTGAGACTAGAGAAGGAACACCACTGGTTTTCACAAAATTTATTTGTGTTCGTTAATATAATGTACATTCCGTAATTATAGGCAAACTAGGAAACGCACCAAGTCATCACATATACGAACAATAATTAAGCGCACAGGGTAGAGTAGATTTAAAGGAATGCCTACTCGATATGGCCCAGAGTTCATGTGGAGTAACACATGCCTACATCTGAAAGTGCGTGTGTAAGGTATCGCATTTCATCAGCCTTTCGTGTAAGTGACTCAATGGGTCGCCTCCATATTTAACAAATGCTCAGTCCATGAATTCTACTTGTACCTGTAAAACACAAACAATACCCTGCTGGGATATGGTGCTGTGTTACACCAGAGTCCCTCAGTTTACAGATAAATCACACCTAATATCAGTATTACCGCTTTTAGTTGAAAAAGTCATTCGACTGTGTCACAAATGCTTTTGGCTGGATTCCTCAGTGCCAAGTATTATTCCTTATGAGAGTGCATTGAAGAAACCCTGTAGGGTGATATTGAAGCTTCGCCGAAAATTGAATAGAAGCATTCCACTCATACAAGATGGATGCAGTAAAGAATACATTATTAACTCATTGCGCTCACTCCTACATTACCCTATAAAATTCTCTAGTTTTGAAATGAAACATGCACATATATATTGTGTCGTTTACTTCAGATACACACTAATATCTAAATTTCATACGCCTTCTGTCTCAATACTCCATGTAATAACAGTTTGATAGCTATTTACGAATGCAGTAATAAGTATTTCATGGGCCACGAGTAGCACTTGGTATTCAGCAGAGGTATGGGCACTTAGTGATTGTAATTTAGAGAACTGATACGACAAGGTTAGCTTTTTTCTAATATATACGCAACTATCAACACAATGAAAAGATAATGACGAATTGTTATCACAAGCATTCTATTTACTATGGAGGGAATGTTATTACAAACTAGCTTCACAGTAACATGTACAAGTCTTGCATGTCATTGCATCAGTAATATTAGCACACTAATTGTATTACGGCCAAATGTAAATGATTTAAAGGCATCGTAACAATAACTTTGCGGGAGGTAGATGTATTGAAAGACTGCTTGCAGACACTATGCATGACGACATCTGGTAGAATGTCTACGGAGACTGACAACCTGCAATGAGGAAGACAAAAATGAAACAATTAGGAGACACATAACGCACAAGATAAGTATTTTTGATATAAGCATAAAACTTGGGCACTGTGGTAGAGTATAACTCCATTATGGATACGATTTTATTTTGGTAAATCACACAGTGTTGGAGAGCAATATTACTTGGTGGCGTTTTGAGCACAAACTATTGCTCATCATCATATCAAGTCAGTCACACAACTTTTTGCCTCATTCATATACATGAGTATTTTACTTAAGCGTACTACAGGGATAAAAGGTCACTCGTCTCATTCACTTCTATTCACACCATTTCTTACGTCCATGTTACTGACTTTTGGTTTATGTTTTCCTCTTCGGTGCACTTTATCTGGACAGTTTAAGGAATCGGGAAATGCATAGAGTACTTAGGAAACGGCATGAATAATTGTTTAAGCTAATTAACACTAGGTAGTTGTGACACTACGCATTTGTAGTGACAAAGCTGACTGACTGAGTTTTAACATGGAACTCAGCACAGAAGTGTAGCAGTTCGATTTGTGACGTTCCACACTTGAAAAATATTATATTTGGTTGGTAATAAGCATAACATATTTCATCAGATGTGTTTCAACTTCGCAGTTGGGCTACGTGATAAAATTAACTAACTAATGAGATATAACGAGACAGAGTGTGAGAGTTATCTCGGGTAAGAGGAGAAATTATTGTAAGATCACTTTTTCAGTTAGACAAGAACTAAATGAAAAATACGATTACCATTTGTTGACATTTTGCCTATTTTTATCCCCGTTTTAACATTTCACTATACCTGGACTATAGATCATTCTGACAGACTGATTTTCAACATAGAAGCGTGCACACAAGTGCACCCGCTTAAGTTACCACGTTCCATGTAGCACACAAAGGTAGAGGAAAAAATAAATTAAATGGAACTCTAATGAACAGAAATGTGATGAAAACCGAACAGTCATATGGAAAAAATATAAGGGTTGCTCAGATATGTGCGATTACACAGAGTGAATGCATCTGTGTCATTAACAACGTTTGAAATCACATTTCTACTTAACACTAAGCTTAACCCCAATATTACTCACCATATTAGACTACTTAACACAGAAGAAAGGGTACAGACACTACGATCAAAAACCAGTAGTCTTTTCATATCTTCCAGTTTCAATGGTCACTTCTCGCAGCCTAAGTGGACAATACCATCAGCATACAAAAAGTTGACAAGACTGTTCCCTGGTAAGGGCCTAAAGTGAGTAACAGACAATTCGGTTAATACATTTATGATGAAAGTGAACTAAAATAAGGACGACAGTTGTAGAAATGAGCCTTGTACTACATCCTTCTTTGAAATATCAGTTCCTTCATAGTTTAGTTTCAGTAATAAGTGAATGGAATGTAGTCTACAGATTCATGAAATTCGCATACTGACGTACTACTTTCCTAGAATCCTAGTTGATGTCTCCTCAGGAAAGTGGGAAATGAGCATTGCACTTGCGTAAACTCAATAGGCTGTGAACTGCTGGCAATGAAAACGACAACAATTTTTGGTATTACTTAATTCCAAAAACGATCACATAATCTTTTATTCCGACTTCTGGTTCCATCAGATGAAATTAAAGGGAAGAGCTGAGAATAGAAGGGGTGTTGAGGGTTAGACAGTATAGATTTAGACCATTTCTCGCATGAGTTTAGATGTCTTTTAACTAATGCATTAACGAGTTGACGAAATGGTACACCACTTGCCCTAATGACAACCTTAATACCCTACACAATACGACATAGTCGTTTTTGAGTAATTCAGGAAAGAATAAGGGGGAGCAGTAAAGACCAATGCAAGAGTTAACAAGTTGTAAAAAGAGAGGTTGAATGATTCTTGACTGTCTTGACTACATAACATGGTAACCTAGACTGAAGGTTTTCTTAGAAATCGACAAGATATAGAATGACCAAGAAAGACCAGAGGATAGATTTACTCCAAGGTATTTTATGTTAGACTTAGTTTCTGTTTCAGTGTCCTCTTTGATACAAGCATCTTGTGAACGACACAGTTTTCGCAGTTCACGCTTATGAGTGAGGGGAAAGTTAGCTGCCTGACATTTAGAGGGATTTAACGTAAGACCACGTACCTTAGACTACAGACAGGAAGCAGTTAAGTTTGCTGCAGTCACATTGTAACATGACAGGAAGTGAGACGGTCAGATCACCAGCATATTTGACGAAGTTGCTCTCATTAGAAAGAGAAAGGTCATGTAAGACGAGAGAGAAAAAAGAAAAAGAGAGATAACAATACCCTGAGGAACACCAGCTCCAGCAGGCGAGGCGGAAGATTTACCCTAATATACAGTATGCTGCATTCCATTTGAGAAATGATAATGCAACCAATCAACTGCCCAGGACCCGTGTTTGCACGATCGAAACCTTATTCAACTAAAGTCATCTAGGCGCTGAGTCAACAGCAACGGCGAATGCTGAATGACCGAAAACTAAGTACAAATGTGACAAAGCACAAATCCAGTTGCAAAGTAGGAGACGAGTCCCGGGTGGAAGAAGAGATTACCGAAAGGTATCAATTTTTCATTTGACAAAGAGCAAGATTATGAACTACACTTATCATTTGTTGAAATTTTGGAGATCATTTATCAATGTTTCGCATTTAGTTACGCACAGACTGTCATTCTGAGTAGCTTTCAGTATGAGTTTGCAGAGAAGTCCACCTGTTTAATTTACCACATTCCATGTAGCACACGAAGGTAGAGACATAAAACTAAATGGAAGTTTAACGAGAGAAAATGTGAGGGAGAATAAATAATGACAAGGAAAAACATGAGTTGAATAGATATGTGAGATTACACAGAGTGAATGCACCAGTACCAGTACCAAAGATTTGCAGTCACATCTCCGGTATTTCTTCCAGCCGACTGTCAACAATTTTATGAACCAATATCACTTTTTCATTTGACCGACCCAAACGCATTTTAAACCTTAACATGTGCTGGTCAGCATTGTCCCTGGAGGAAGGCGATGGCTTAGTATGCCAGCACGTGTTCTAGCCATCTCAACCTATTCAGCTTCCCTACCTTGAAGGCTAACTAACCCTCCCCACCTAAACATTTATGCGTAACCTCAACAGCACTCGCCATATTATACTGCTTTACTGATGAGATAGAACGCGGACACCTATAATCAAACACCGGTATTATTTTCATATTTTACAGCATCAGGGGTTACTTCTCATAGTCTAGGTGGACAATATCATCAGCAAACCGTAAGGTGATGAGAATATTCCCTGATAAGTCTTTGAAGTCAATTACAGACTATCATATTATTATATGTGTGATTGAATTGAACTGTTATAAGGATGACAGTTTAAGAATTCAGCTTTGTATTACATCCCACTCGGAAATGTGTTTTCTCGGATAATTCGCAAACAGTATTCAGTGAACAGAAAACATTCTGTAGGCTTGATGAAACTCGTAAACTGACGCACTACTTTTGCAGGCAATATACTATTTCCTCAATAAAGTGAGAATTGAATACTTCGGCTGCATAAAACGAGTAAGTAGTATTCTGGCAATACCAATGACTACAACAAGTCTAGGAGTTAAGCACTACAACTTTTACTTTACTGAATACACCAGCAGACTTTACATAAACACTTGACAGATCAAATTTATACAGGGAGTCAGTAAGATTTAGTAAACTAAAAGTGCTTTCGGTTTCCACAGGAGTTCTCCGTGCCGAATTTATTCCTTCAAGGGCCTACAAAGATTAAAACTTCAATTAAATAACACTGATGTGGAAGAAATTCCATTCTTCATTACTACACTTAATGAAAATGAATGCACTAAGAACTCAGTGCAACTCGATACACAATAGTATATATACAAATAAACTGAAAAATAATGCCCTCCTTACCTTCTAAACAACTTGTCTTTATTCCAGGATTATAGTTTTTCACGTATGAGCCTGAGTTATGTCTACGAAATCGCAATATTACATCAGTTAAATCTTCCCCGAAAACCAAGGCCACTTGAAACCAATAGCAACATAGCAACAAGCGTCATTGAGGGGATATGCAATAAAGTCGCTCTTAAATGTTGGTAACCAGTGTTTGTTGTTGTTGTTGTTGATTGGTTACCTTCATTAAGCGTAACTTACCTGTTTTCACATGGAAGCCCGTCTTTGTTGCTTCCTCCGCTAATCCTTTGCTCTTTGTATGTATACCTCTCTGTTTTTGTGACATTAAATATGAATGGTTCGCGAATATCAGGGTCTGGCAATAGCTCAACCTCTCACTCACCAAGGTCTGTAGCATGATTTGTTCCATCACAATTGAAAATATCACTGATGGCAGGCGGCAGCCTTGTTTACTCCTATCTTCATTCAAACGAATTGTACATGTTTACGTTAGGAATCGTTTTACAAATGGCACTGTATTATATATACATATAATATATAGTTTTGTGATATATGTAATCGGATTTATGAAGGTCAGAGTCACTCCATAATGTTGAAGGAGTTTTCAAATTACTTCAGCCTCGGCGCTTTCAAAGGCCTGTCCATTGTTGGTAAAGGTAGATCAAAGATTTGGCTGTCTCCTTATTCTCTGCTCGGTGGTGATGTGTAAAGCAGTAATTTGATCAGCAAATAATTTTCTCCTCTTGAATTCAACTTCTTCTGGACAGGATTTCGTATCTAGAGCATCTGTAATTCTCTCCAGGATTGAGCGACCTAATTTTTTACTTAGTGCTGGCAAGAGAATGATTCCGTGTCAGTATTTGAGTGAACCTGAGAATATACCCTTTGTTAGTTTTGAAAAAAAAATAGTTTGTTCGTTTTTCCAAACAGCAGGTATGTTTTCTTCATTCCAAACTGTGTGATACTAGCAAATGGATACCCTCTGAATCCATTTCCAATGGTTTCACAAGAATTCTGTTTAGTCATGCGAACTTTCCGGCTTTCGAGATCTTCATGGCACACAAGACATTGCTCTTGTTGCGGTACTGGATTTCACTGACTGTTCTGTGGCTGCTGGTATTTCCCTGAACGGATTTAAGGTGGCGATTGGTCCAGGAGATTTTCTAAGTGACCAGTTCACTGTTCTCTTTGTTTTTCATTTCTGGTATTTGTATCATCTCCGCTTTTCTTCAAATATATCATATGTGCTGATTTTTTCCTGGACAGAAACCTGGTTGTCTGATATAGTTTTCTGAGGTCTCTTTTGCCTGCAGCCCGCTTGGCTTCCACTACCAGTGTGTCGCAGAACTGTATCTCACATTTCATTGTACTGCTATTCGATTCTTTACCAAGTGCATTGTACACTAAGCGTAGTCTATCTTTTCATCGTCTATCTTTGCACTGGTTCATCTTCCTTCTCTTCAGTATTAGCTTCCAGATGTCAGCAGAAAGCAATTCCTTTGCAATGGTAAAAGACAAAAGACTTTATTATTATTCCTCTGAGTTCCGAGTGGAGAATAGGGCTTTAACAACACACCTCCGCTTCGTTCTGTTTTCTGTTGTCCTCTTCAGATGGGTCCACGATTGACCAAAATCTCATCTCTTCCTCACACGGTCTCCTCCATGTCACCCTAGGACGACCCACTCGTCGCTTCCCATTGGGATTCCACTCGAGGCATTGCCTGGCCTTCAGTGTCATTTAGCGGCCTCCCCAATCTATGCCCGATCCATCTACACTTCTCCTAAATATTTTTTAGGCGATCGGCTCTTGGTTGGTTTGTTCCCATAGTTTCTTGTTGCTAATTCTTTCTGAATAGCCATTTCATTTTCAGTATAGGGAGAAGGTAGTTGTTGATGACAGCCTGAAACCTGTTGGAAATCCTTTTCGTCACACGCAGTACAAGTTTCTGACTCGTTTACAAGAACCGACTTCATATTGGTGTTGAAAATGCGGATCTTATCCCTTTTGCTGGGTGCGGAAGATTTCCAAACTGTTTTCTGGTCGATGAAGGCGTATCTTGCCCTTTCGATTCTGACTGGCTGGCCTTGACATCTACATCCCTTCCGACTGCCTGTAGTTGGCTCGATGCTCCCTAAATAAGTTAAAGAAGTAACCTCTGTCAAATCTCTCCCTTTGATGGTGATTGGTGCTGGTTGTTGTTACTGTTGATTGGTTGTCTTCATCACTTCCGCCTTCTCTATGCTCACCTGCAGTCCTGTCTTCGCTGCCAGCTTCTTCAGTCAGTTTGTTGGTTTTCGCCTGTAGGTCCTCGAGTTTTTGTGATATTGGACGTACATCATCCGTAAAATCCAGATCTTCTAGAGTCTTCTTATAGGTCGTGCAGAGGATTCCTTACCCTTCGCCTCCAACAGTCTGACGCATAATTCAGTCCACCACAGTTAGGAATACCATAAGTGATAAAAGGCAAACAGCCTTGTCTTACCCCTGTATGTACTTCGAACGCCTCGCTGAGTTATCCTTTGTGGGTCACCTGACACATGACAGGCATTGTCATAGAGCTAGTTGTTGAATGAGTTTGACAAGGACTTGAGGTACGCGGTAGTATTGAAGTACTTCTCAGTCAGTGCCGTCTGAGGAAGGCCTTTTCGAAGTCGATGAAGTTGAGGCAGAGGCTTGACTGCCATTCCACGCTTTGTTCTGTGATGGCGATTCATAGAGTTGTAATTTGATCAGCACATGATTTCTTTTTTCTGAGTCCAGCTTGTTCTGGGCCGGTGCAGTTCTGCACCCAGTGCATCCTTCATTCCCTCCAGTATGATGCAACCTAGTATTTTACTTCGCATGGACAAGAGAATTATTCCACTCCAGTTCTCACACAGGCCTGAATCACTCTTCCTTGCAGCTTGACAAGGTAGTTGTTCAAGGCAGTAAGCACCTTCTCTTCCTTCCCAACGTTTTGCAGTAGTGGAGCGCAAACATTTGCTGTAATCTCCGGGGCCGTCTTCAGTGTCTCGAAAGGGATGCCATCTGGTCCTGCTACCTTCCGAAAATTCAGTAGCTTGATCGCATTCAGGATTTCTTCTTTTTTTGGAGGAGTGGTGTTGACTTGCATTTCCGTGCGTGCTGTTGGTGGTGTATTTGTGGGAAAGCTGCCGGTGGTGGTCGATTCGAGAGTCCTTTGAAGTGATCAGATCTATTTATCTTCCTCACTAATCAGGTTCCATTGATTATCTTTTATTAGTTTCATCGTTTGTGTTGATCTCTTCCTGAATAGAGACTTGGTTATCTGATATGGTGTCCCGATGTCTCTCTTGCCTGCGGCCAGCCTGTTCTGCTTCAGCTGCCAATTTGTCTTAGAATTGTCCTCTGCCTTTTTAGCACACATTTTCAACTCTTTATTCAGTGCAGTCAACAACGAACTCAGCTTATCCCCCTGTTTTCTATCTTTGCATTGGGTCATCTCTTTCACCATCCTCCTATCCTCTTTTCTACTAGATTCCAGATATCCGTCCAGAGCTAACTATTCTTCGTTTGTCTCTTCCTCCTCCCTGGAATAGTTGTTCACCCTCATTTGGACATTAAGTTCAGACACTTCTGATGTTTTTCCGAGCAGGTTTCCTCAGTTGTAACACATAGTGTACCCGAATTTGCTCTGATATCTGATCTGTAGTGAAGGTATCCCTTGCGGCTTCGTCCTTCAGTTTCTGAATGTTGAACTCGAATCTTGGTCTGTCTCCATTTGTTTTGAGGGATTTTAGCCCCACCTTGAAGGTTCCTTGAACTAGATGATGGTGTCAATGGAGTTGAAGATTGAACGATCAATTCTTGGTTGTTTGCTCAAAATCAACTTCCCCAATTTTCGCGGAGGCATCAATACGACAGTCATTGTCTCATCGGTCGCTGTTCAGAAAGAAGAGTGAAACATCGTCAGAAGTAATACAATGATTTATTATTGTAATATTTGTTTTCAGACCTTAGTTCACTTATTCTTTTTATATGTTGGTGTAACAATAAAGAAATCTCAAGCGGCCAATCGGTGTTTTGGTTTTTTCGTCCGTTATAACTAAGCGTTTCTGAAATCTTCAAGGAACAGCGTGGGCCCGAGCGTAGCAAGAGCTGGGCATTAACGGTTTACGAGACGTGATTGACAGTTTCTGACGATTGAAACAGATCTGGCGGATTCAAACAGTTGGTGAAAGTTTGGATAGTCACCGTTCATCTTTCCTGGTGCCGGTCAAGTCCTCTTTGAACAAGCAATATCTGGAACTTTTTGGAATTGGGTCAAGTTCAACAATGCCTGGGTCAAAGAAGGGACAGAGTGTCTTGGATACAAACAGGAAAGTAAGTCATGGTGACTTGTCTGTTAATTGTAACGATGTGTCTGATGTTAAGCATGACATGGTTGATGTTACTGTTTCGCCGTTCAGGGATAATAGGAACATCAAACTCCCTAAATTTGAACCCCGATGTTTTGATGGAAACCCGACTGATTATTTACAATTTGTAAAGGAGTTTGAGATCATGTTGAGTGGTTTTTTATTAAATGATGAATTGAAGTTAATGTATTTGATGAGATATTGCACTGGAGATGCTGCAAGAGCTATACAGTGCTGTAAGTTTATGAAGCCAAAAGAGGGCTACGATGAGGCTATGAGCATATTACGTCAAAGGTTTGGAAGACCTTCGATGATTGCAGGGAAATTATTCGAGGCTGTTAAGGGTAATGGTGGTCAATTACAGGATGACTCCCAGGCACTCACTGAGTTTTTAGATAATTTGCTAATTTACAAGAATGGAATGATTTCGATGAATCGCATGAGTGACCTCAACTCGAGTTTTATACTAGAAGTAATAGCAAGACGCCTACCTACTCGACTGCAAAGGAAGTGGGTGAAGATGAGCTCCCGTATGGAGGATGAGGGTATCGAGCCAAAGTTTGATGATATCCTGAAACTGGTAAATACTAGTGTCAATCAATCTATGAGCAAGTTCGCCAGTCTATTACATCTCACCCCTAGAATAGAGCAGTCTGAGAGAAAAATGCAATCATTGATGACGAATAAGCCTCAGAGAGGTGGATATCGAGAAGGCACCATGATGTCTAGTAATGCATATAAACCTAATGAGTGTAACAGGTTTCGTAGTACATCCTCAACAGATAAGTTACAAGATGCAAGACAAACACGGTTGTGTTTCACACGTTTGCAAGAAGTGCGTGCAAAGGTGAACTGTGAACCAGTGAGCAAGTTCAGTGATAAGCTAAATGTAAACTCCAGGTCTGACTCCGAATTGTGTGACGATAACGTTGTGGTGAAGAAGTCTGTAGTTGCAACTGGTAAGCCATTGTTGAATAGAGTGTCACAGAATAGAGTTGCTGCTTCAGAGTGCAGTTCTGACCCTACAAGTTTACAAGGTATTACTAGTCAGAGTGAAGTTATAAAACCTTTTAGGATTTGCGAGGAGGAACCAAAATTGTCTACTTCTGTTATTAAAGAGTTTGAAAATGATGAAGTTGACGGTAAAGTGAATATTCGTGATAATGATCATGATACTTCACAGTTGTCTTTGGTTGATCATGATGAGATGAGGGATATGCCTACTACTGCTAAGTTGAACAAAGGTTCTGTACAACTTGAACGTGAAGTAGAAATAAATGCAGATGCAGTTGCAGAAGGCATGCATACTTGTGAGACCGTCAGTGTAATTGATCAGCATGTAGCCCACCTATCATCAGATGCTAGTGCTAAACCTGAGCTGATAGTAAAAGACAGCAGTGGTGGTGGTCTTGCAGGTAGACAAACTTCTGAAAGCCGAGCAACAACAGCTTTTGATCCACCGCTAACTTCATCAACTGATATCAGTCAGTCGTCGTTGGTGCTGTCATCCACAATGAAAAAGACACCCATCAACTCAAGTATCTTGTGCAATGACTATGCTAGTATCAGTTCGTTTGAAAGGACGAATATCAATGGTCAGTTTAGTGAGGATAAGCCAAGTGTAAAGGAGAGAGTAATTGTTAAATTGACTTGCACGAATAAAGGCATTTCTAGTTTCAAGTTACTATTTGAATGTTATTATCTTTGGTGTAAATTACTCTGTTTTTACACTTGGTTGATGAGATATGTCGTGTGTTTGTTGGTCATCTATATTCTACGATACAATGACATGGGCGTGTTGCCGTTCAGATTTGAGGATATAGCTGATAGAAGGAAGTTAGCAAATGAACTCTGCGACGATTTTCCAACCTAGGGCGTCAACCTGAGAAGGGTTGTAGGCGTACTGCTGTAAGTCCTACAGTTCTTCAAAGGGTAGCGCATCAATGAGCAGTCCAATGTGCTTGGTGTGTGATTTTGTACATATGTTCATATTGTATATACTGAATTGATATCATCTGTCATCTAGCTGTTGGTAATTCTGTTTGTGTCCGGACGACTTCCACTTGGATCATCAACCTGAGAAGGAATGTAGGCGTACTGCTGTAAGTCCTACAGTTCTTCAAGGGTAGTTTGTCATGCTGGAATCCACAACATTTGATGTGTTGATTGTACATATGTTTGTGTTAAATAATTGTGTGAGTTCCAATTGATGTAATTGTTGGTTAATCTTGTTTGTGTCCGTACATTCCACAAATTACAATCGTCAACCTGAGAAGGGTTGTAGGCGTACTGGTGTAAGTCCTGCAATTCTTCAAAGGAATTCCACCAAGACATGATCGGCGAGGTTGTTTGTACTATTTGTATATACGTGTGGTGTGTCATAGCAATTGGTGTATTTTGGATTCATTGTGTTTACTTGTTGTTTTCGTACCTTGTTGTTATTGCGTAATTTTGTTAAAATTTTCGTCGTGATTACTTCTGAAGTTGTTTCGAGTCTTCTACATCCATGAATGAATTGATTGATGTTAAGGACAGCAGATGGGTCGTATACGCCGGGGAGGCTAGGCTATTGCTGAGAATGAAATGCACACGGAGATAATTGTTAGCTGCGGTCCGACACGCCGGGGAGAAAGAGTGTAAACGACTGAGGCTCGCATGCGTCACCGCTACTAGAACTGAGGCAGAATGAGTGACAAGCGATTTCAGTGGTAATTGGTAATGAGTAGATAAGAGGATGTGCGTAGAGTATCGTGAGGTGCTGCCATGGTCACTTTGCATTCTGCAAGAGTCATTCTAGTAAGTGGCGATTGTGTTGCAAGATGTCAAGAGGAGGTCTCTGTCTGGAGGCGCAGGTCGTCATTGATGTGTGAGATTGTGCTGTGGGTATGCTTGTGGTGTGTTGGCTTTTCTGTTTGTTTTCCATTTCAGCTCTGTCCGTGTGACCCAGGTTCTCGCAATGGCATCCAAGTCAACGTGTATTGGTCGTGAAGGAAAAAAGGGTTGGATCCCTTTTTTGCCGGGGAGTGTCAATGGAGTTGAAGATTGAACGATCAATTCTTGGTTGTTTGCTCAAAATCAACTTCCCCAATTTTCGCGGAGGCATCAATACGACAGTCATTGTCTCATCGGTCGCTGTTCAGAAAGAAGAGTGAAACATCGTCAGAAGTAATACAATGATTTATTATTGTAATATTTGTTTTCAGACCTTAGTTCACTTATTCTTTTTATATGTTGGTGTAACAATAAAGAAATCTCAAGCGGCCAATCGGTGTTTTGGTTTTTTCGTCCGTTATAACTAAGCGTTTCTGAAATCTTCAAGGAACAGCGTGGGCCCGAGCGTAGCGAGAGCTGGGCATTAACGGTTTACGAGACGTGATTGACAGATGGTGTGAGCCGAAATTTGCTCCCTTTCTCGACTTTGTGTCCAGTAGGCTACCTGAGTCCCTACTTTCTTGAGCAGTATTGATATGAAGTGAATTTTGTTTGCGGTATGTACTGTAGGCGAAATCCTTGTTGCTTTGTGTTTATCGTTATGTTTGTACATGCTCTCTCCGATCGCCAAATCGTTGAAATAGCAGAAGTCTGCAAATAATTTTCCGTTCTCATTTATTACTCCGAGCGAGAGCCTCTCAACTCATGATGAGTTCCCTTCCTAAACCATCTGCTCCCAGTTTGGCTGGGATTCATATCGCCCATAAGGATTTTGATGTCACCATTTCCAATGTTGTCCATTACTGCTTGTAGCAGTTTGTAAAAATCTTCCTTATTTTTCTGTTCTATGTTGTTTGTAGAACTGTGGGTAGCGTTGGATAATAGTTACCTTCCTTCCTCCCTTTGGAGTTGAATCTTGCTGTCATGATTTTGTATGAAATTGGTTGTCACTGCTGCTACTGGTGACATTATTATTGGAACTCTCTACCTCATTGTGCTCGCGATTGTCGTCTGGGTGACCAGACCGGAGTAGATTATTGGCACTCCCGCTGACAATGTTGTCAGTCCAGATCCATTCCATCTGCTTTCGCAGATACCCAGTACTTCTAAGTCATACTTTCGAATCTTTTTGGCTATCTGGGCAGCCTTCTAAGCCAGCCACGCACATAGTAAGGACATTCCATTTACCCATCCTTACTATCACTTTCGACGGGAAAAGTCACGTAGGCTAGCTGACTGGATTCTTGGAGGCTTTCACCAGCCCGCTGTGGCCTTTTGCCTCTCCGATTCGACCGAAGAATAAGATTTTTATTTGAAGTTTTCGTATTTTTGTTATATTTTTTGTGTCGAAGTTTCCCTAGCGGTCTGAAAGATTTAGTGGTGTGGGTTGCTATGCACAATCAACCCTCTTTATCCGGTCTTGGGACTGGCTAGAAAACCAGCGAGATAGTTAACTAAGCGAAATTAAAGGCTAAGTTTATGAAAGTTTATTTGGAAAATGGTATCTGTTTATAACCAAACTATGAACACCTGATCTTCAATGCACAGTTTGCACAAAGCTTCATGTTTCGGTACTTCCGGTTTTCATATTGTGCTTTTCTGCGTTCCTCTCACGCCTCTCATGTATCTTCACAACGCAGTATTATTTACCTTCTCTGACATCATATGTATATCTTTGGTATTTGCCTTTTTTATGCCGATGAAAATCTCTTTATATACTACTGATAAACCTTATCAGTAGCATTCGCCACGCCTTGTTTTGCCTCTTTCTTCTCAAAATCGTCTATAAAATTTCCTCCACCTTTCCTTTGAGAGATTTTTAATGTCCTTTCACACAGGTTTGCCGGATTAATGTACATAGTGTCTTCAACTTTGCACTGACGCCTGCAGTGGGTGTGTAACTGTTGTTGTGTCTCTTAGTTTCTGAGTGTTGATTTTCAAATATGGTCTAGCTACAGCATTTTAGATGCTTGCAGAGCGACCTTGAAGGTTTCTTGTGTCAGACAATGGCTGGCCCACATTTTTTTGTGTCTGTCGGAAGAATCCCATATCTCTGTTTATCTTTGTGATTGCACATGCCATTCCGAACCACCACTTCATTAAACGCACCAAAGTCTGAGAATGTCTTGACTCACTTTTTCATCTCGTCTACTGCCTCTCGGCTCATGGCAACTGTTGTCACTGAGTTCTCTGCTCCTGGGTTATGATACATATCACCCATAACGATTATGATTTCTCCCTATAGGATATTGTTCATTTCTGTATGCAGTTATTTGTAGTGGTTATATTCCATATCTCGGTGTGCATTGCTCAAAAAGTGGCGAAGTAGAAGAACTGTAACCTTTTTGAGTTTACTCTTGCCGTCATTATGCTAGTGCAGATTGCTTCCTACTAAAAAGAGCCTGCAACGCTGGTTTTAAGATCATGGTGGCACCTCCTTCAGTGTATCATCGGTTTTGTCTGGGTGACTGGAGTAGGTTGTTGAATCTCCAGGAAACAATTTGGACACTCCACCTCCATTCCATCCACTCTCAGAGATCCCTAACATAGCGCCCTCGTGTCAACCCTAACTGCGCGCTTGTAAAACTTTTCGTGTACCCACATCTTGCGTTTACAAAATTTAATCTTGAACTCGTTTTCGGCCTTTCGAAATTTGGTTTCGTTAACAGCATTGTTAGCCAACTCTCAGAAATTGTCAATGTCCAGCTCCTACTACGCTGGACCTCACGCTGTCCCTCGAACACTTTCGGCAACACTTTGTAATGACCAACGCGAAAAACCTAGGGCACAGATTGGCGACTCGAGAATCCTTTATTCTTACGCTAAATGTGACCAACAATAAGGTTATTATACACAAGGTTTCTGATAGTTTTTTGTCTTCCACTGAACAGC
Organism: Trichobilharzia regenti; assembly: GCA_944472135.2. Taxonomy (NCBI): domain Eukaryota; kingdom Metazoa; phylum Platyhelminthes; class Trematoda; order Strigeidida; family Schistosomatidae; genus Trichobilharzia; species Trichobilharzia regenti. The sequence continues at coordinate 42,279,941 of OX235265.1, read as the reverse complement.
GAACGATGAGGCGATGACTCCTGCAAAAAATATGGAGGATTTGGGTCTGAGCAAACAACCATGAATTGATCGTTCAATCTTCAACTCCATTGACAAGCATATTCGTTGAAGTTTCATTTGTGCTCCCGAATACAACAGTGGTCTTATTTGGCCATGTGCATCGCATAACGCGAAAACGTGGATATACTACTGTATTGTAATCAGATATGAATTAGGTCCACCATAGTAGCATTTCTCTATCATGTGTTTTCATTTCCCTAACAGTCTTCTTAGACTTCTCAGCTTCAGACATAATGGGGATATACGACATCCCTATGCATATTTTTACTCATATTGAAAAAAAACACATCGGCAGGCCTTCTTAAGAAAGGTTTTCTGCAGCCCGCATTATTTCATTCCCCCAATTGCAGGGAAGAAAAATTTACGATGATTTTCATAATTTGGAGATTACCTAGAGTTTGTTTTGATTTTCTGGTGTATGTTCGTTAGCCCCATGCCCGAGCCTCACACCTTTTCCAGACTCAGAAATGATCGGTTAAGCAGAACTTATTTTTGAACTCCCCGCATGACAAAATAGCTAGGCAGGGCATTTTGAATTGGTTTCTACTAAAAAAATGATGAACGGGAAGGATAATGGCAAGATAAGAGGAGAAATCATCGCAAATGTGTTATCCAGGTTAGTGGTAAGTTATCAAATTTTCGAAAACAGCTGAACTATTTAAATAAGCATGGATACTGTCGAATAGAGCACTTACATTAGTTTTTCGAATCAATCGTGCCGCTTTATCTGAGCGACTTTATTGCATATCCCCTCAGTGACGCTTGTTGCTATGTTGCTATTGGTTTTGGAAGAAGATTTAACTGATGTAATATTGCGATTTCATAGACATAACTCAGGCTCATAGATGAAAGAAAGTTATGATCCTGGAATAAAGACAAGTTTTTCATAAGGTAAGGAGGACATTATTTTTCAGTTTATTTGTATATATACTATCGTGCATTGAGTTGCACTGAGTTCTTAGTGCAACTGTATGTAACTGCATTTACATAAAGTAAAACATTACGAATACTCCTGTTTTTAGTATAAAAAACATGATTATTTTCACTAATTTTAGCACTGAAGAATGGAATTTCTTCCACGTCAGTGTTATTTAATTGATGTTGTAATCTCTGTAGCTACGTAGCCAAATAATCACTGCATGAACCACGTATTTAAGCGTCCTGACACACAAGCAATCAGTGAATGCTCAAGAACGATATCTAACAACAATTTTCATATAGATTCATCCCACAAGAGCAAAATAAGCACCGAAATCGCGTCTACTGCGTTTGCTGAACGGCTAGCTACAACTCGAATCAACGGAACCGCGCAAATGCCGTCAAGTTTAAGCCAAAGGCGCCACTTCAAATAGGGGATATGCCTTATCAACGCCCATCACGGAAAACCCACATTGGCAAAAAAAAGCGGTCTGATGGTTCGAAATTAATTTTGTATTCTGTGACCTAGGGTGTTGGGAACTAAGAATCGTGCGCTAACAACCAAAGTTAACAGCAGCACGTTGCAAAATGTGGTTGCTGGACTTTTAAGGGACTGGACGTGTTGACATTCATGAAACAGTACGATGAACGCTAACGCAAGATCTTATACTCACTGCTATGGGATTCATTCTGCGTAGACCAAAGACGAATCAAAAAACCAGCTTGATAATCTTAAATATGGAGTATATTTCGGGACCAACATCGTAGTGAGAAAATGACAGCTTAACGAGCTAGTGGTAGTGCACAAACAACCAAACTTAATGCTACAACGTATCGAAGGGCGTGAACGCCTGGACGCGAGCGGTCAGTTAAAAAATTTGGCTTAAACAATAATTGCCAGCATCCAATGTTGAGTGATGAATGCCTTGGCCAATAAATTCGAGGAATTATCTACCGCTATGGTAGCGTACCTTTAGCTAAATCAGCTGCTTCTAAAAAAGAGAATCATCACCTACAGTTGAGTGGTGGAAGTTGTCGGCCAGAAAATTTGAAGAATCGCTTACCTCCACATATGTTTCCATCCAGGTACCTGCCCGCCGTATCGGTTTGGAGTCCGCCAATAATGTTCGCTGGAATCTCATATGTTGGGACACACAAAATCTCTCTTTTGTGGGGTTCACCCACTGTGAATAAAACCCAGAGAAGATAAATTGTGATTTACAGCAACGGAGTATAAGTAGACCACAGTATATCATAAGGCTGACAGGGGGCAGTAATGCGTATTCAGCATAAGCGAACTCGTTTTGAATTTTTACAGAGAGAGTCGTACAATGACGAACATATATAACGTACATTGGGAGAAGTAGCTGTTAAACGCATAAACTGTCATAAATAGTCTACCGCTTAGTTTGGATTGTAGTACCCTGTCTAAAGAAAGGTGTTATTATTGAAAAGGTGGTAGAATTCAGATCCTGTATCCTTTAGAGGAACCAATTCGTTACCATTGTGTTGTACAAGGTCAATACCCATAAGTAATTTGGTATCTCCTGGGGTCGGTTGTATTTCTCTTTTATCAAAGCACCTCCTTCGGCGTGTAATGCCGCTTCAAATCTTCCTGAAGATAATCTTGCATACACTTTCTGTCGTGCTAAGTCATGATAAGGCCACGTTAAACTTTAAGCGCCAGGAAGTACCTATGGAGTGCGACCGCATCACTAATCTTGGAACATGGCGAATAAAATTATAACGATAGACAAAATATGCTTGTTGAAGTGTTCTGTTATTAAAAGGGATATCTCACAAGTTTAAGGCCAGGCTTCAGAAAGATTAAGTTAAGGTTTAGGCTTACGACTGACTAGGGTTGATTTAAGCTATGAGTGCGACATTAGGGTTTGTTCGAATTAGATTAGGGTTAGTTGAGGGATACTTTGATATCATGGTTAGGTTGAGGAAAGATTGAGGTTGTTGTTAGGGTTAGAAGACCCAGATAATTACATGCACAGAATGTGGTTGAGTCACTTTGTCACCAACAACAGCACGTACACAACTGCAAGTTGGCACCGGTCCTCCAACGAAAGCTGAAGTTTTGAATGTAGTCAAGCTTCTGAAAGCTGGAAAAGCAGCTGGACCAGACAAATATATGTCTAAAATGACCTTGGGAAGCACTAGTGTCATTGATAAATTGAGATAGTGAACAACCAATCGGATTTCAAAGGTCATAAGTAGGGTGAGAGAAAATGTGGTCGTAAAATGATAAGTGGGTTGAGAAAAATACAAACATACACGCAAAAGTGACATGCAGAAAATAGTGTCTGTATATATTACTATTATTGTTCTTTTGGGTTCCTAGTGGAACATAGGACTTCAACTGCACGTCTCCACTTGCTTCTGTCTTCTGCTGTGCTTTTCACCTGCATCCATGTTAGTTCATACTGTTTCAACTCCTCTTCACACGATCTCTTCCATGTGATCTTTGAAGGTCCCACTCGGCGCTTCCATTTCGGGTTCCATTCGAGCAAAGGCCTAACGCGTGATGTCACCCAGCGGCCTCCTCAGAGAGTGTCCAATCAATCTCCACTTTCTCCTGCATATTTGTTGATTGGCGATTGGTTCTTGTTTTGTTTATTCCCATAGTTCTTTTTTGGTGATTCTTTCCGGTCCGGCCATCTGATCTTCAATATATATCCGGCGAAGACAGTTGTTGATGGAGGCCTGCAACAGGCTGTTGTAAATATTCTTTGTGACCCACCCGCCAAGTTTCTGATCCGCATAGAAGAACTGACTGACTTGACGTTGTTTGTATTGAAAATCCGACCGAATTTTGTTGTTGATCCTGGCTGAGTGACGAAGATTTCCAGATTGGTTTCACGTTGATGAATGTGTTTCTCGCCTTCCCGATTCTCGCTCGATTTGACATCGTCATTCATTCCACTTCCTGTAGTTGAGACAATGCTTCCTAGATAAGTGAATGAAGTAACTTCTTTCAAATCTCTCCCGTTGATGGTGATTGGTGCTGGACGTTGCTGTTGTTGTTGTTGGTGGTTGGTTGGTTATTTTCATAATCTCCGTCTTGTCTATGTTCACCTGGAGTCCTGTCTTCGCCGGCTGCTTCTTCGACCAGTTTGTCGGTCGGTTTTCCCTCACTTGTAAGTCTTCGATTTTGTGTGACATCAAACATAAATCGTACACGCGCGAAATCCAGGTCTTCTAGGTTTTTCACGTCAGTCTGTCTAGAATATCCATGTCTTCTGGTTTCCCACTCACAGTCTAATGCATAATCCAGTCCACCACAATTAGGAATATCATTGGTAATAATTAGCACCCCTGTCTGACTCCTGTGTTTACTCTAAACGCCTCGCTGAGTTTTTCGTTGTGGATCACTTGACATGTGCCGTTGTCGTACAGCTGTTGAATAAGATTGATGAATATTTGGGGTAGGCCATAGTACTCGAGTAGTTTACAAAGTACTTCGCCGTCAAATGTCGCCTCGACGTCTATAAAGATGAGGCAGAGGTTTGATTGCCATTCCATGCTTTGTTCTGTAATGATGATGCGTAGAGTAGAATTTGGTCAGTACATGATTTGCCTTTCCTGAATCCAGCTTGTTCTGGTCGAAGTTCTGTCTCCAGTGCGTCCTTTATTCTCTCCAGGATGATGTGACTCAGGATTTTACTTGGCGTTGACAGGAGCATGAATCCTTGCCAGTTCTTGCAGAGTGAGGCCTAAGTCGCCCTTCTTTGGCAGTTTCACGAGGTAACCTTTCCTCCAGTCAGTAGGCACCGTCACCTCCTTAAGACCTTTTGCAATAATGGAGTCAGTATATCTGCTGTCGTCTCTGAGTCCGCTTTTAGTGCTTCAGGGGGTATTCCATCTGGTCCAGCTGCTTTTCCAGCTTTCAGAAGCTTGACTACATTCAAAACTTCAGCTTTCGTTGGAGGGCCGCTGCCAACTTGCAGTTGTGTACGTGCTGTTGTTGGTGACAAAGTGACTCAACCACATTCTGTGCATGTAATTATCTGGGTCTTCTAACCCTAACAACAACCTCAATCTTTCCTCAACCTAACCATGATATCAAAGTATCCCTCAACTAACCCTAATCTAATTCGAACAAACCCTAATGTCGCACTCATAGCTTAAATCAACCCTAATCAGTCGTAATCTCTGTCAACCTATTTCGACTGTTATTTGAAGCAGTAAAAGCTCTCTTATCAACAGTAAGTCTTCTTTTCTGTCTTTGCAGTCCGTCGGAATTATCAGTGTTGTTATTACTGTTGACGTGCGATTAGGCAGTTTAGAAAGCACATTACGTTAGTATTCGCCCATAGTCTACTAGATTGGAGTTGCTGTTATATGAATCCTATAGAGAGTAAGTATCATGTACTTATCAGAGGTTAAATTAGACAATACAGTTTATTGTGTCGTGTGTTCCTTATGTGGTATGATTGGTTTTCCATGTTCAACATACCCGAAGTGTCACGATCTAACTTCAGGTTATTAACTACACATAACTCTTAGTTAAATAGAATGGCTGAAATAAAGGCATGAAGAATGGAATCACCTACAGGATCGGTGAATTTTTCAAGCATAGTAAAGTTGAAGTATGTGGGTAACTTTTCGCGACAGCATATGTATACATAAAACCCACACTTCGAGTCCCGAATTCATCTGATGTGCAATATTTTTGTTGGTAAATATGTGACAATGACAGGGAAGTCTAGTGGTAAACAATATGGATCCGGTGAAAAGTAATGAATGTTATACCAGTGACAGTTCTAGTGTTATTTTAGTTGCTGGTGTCTACCAGTAGGAACCAGGATACTTACTTCGTCCTATCTGGGACCCACCATCTGAGTATGTCAGCAATACCATTGTGTGATGGTGTACCCTATATACAACGTTTCAAACGCCAAGGCATTATCCACTAGACTACGAGAGCCAACTCTTATGCAGCCTGTATTACTTGTTACTTGCTTACAGATTAACTTACATTTCCTGTTGACTGGTTACGTTGGACCTGACTAGAAGCCGAACAGCAACAGAGACTGAGCATTTCACTGAAATATAATCAATAAAAGGGAAATAAATAGTGGACCTTTAAAAAATCCCAGATATTTCTAGTGGTTTTATTATTCCTAATTTTGTAGATCCTATTTATCTGTAGACAAATAACTACAATTATATTCATAACTTGCAACCAGTTGGAATTTCGAGAGACTTTGAAGTTCGCTGAGAGTTCGACAAAACACAAAGAATGACACTTAACTTGTGATGAATGATTACTTCAACGATTATACTGATTAATTCTTTATTACTGTTTGTCCCTACTGGTTGTGAATTCGCAATACCAATAACAACGCTAAATATTGAATCCGGACTTTATTCCATTAAATGACATAGTCCAATAAATTAGTAATCCGCAACTAACCCAGTGCAACTACAAATAGTTGATATAAGTGTTAAATATAGCTTCTCACAAAGTCAAGCATACAATAAAATTTTATTTGATGTCCCCAATATAACGAACATAGTCTCTAAAATCCTAGGCTCAGTAATCATGCATAGACTAAGCAGAACTCGGGAGGAACAGACAAGGGAAAATCAAGCAGGCTTTAGACCAGGTAGAGGGTGCATAGATCATATCTTCACTCTTCGACAGATTCTAGAACATAGACACACTTTTCGGCGTCCAACAATTGCCATATTTCTCGACTTGAAGGCGGCCTTCGACTCCGTGGATCGAAAGGTACTATGGCAATGTCTGACTGTGAAGGGAGTGCCAAGAAAGTACATTGCACTAATCAAGGCACTCTATTCAAACTCACGTAGTCGTGTAAGGGCTTATGGGGAATTGTCATCTGAATTGGTAACAACCAGTGGTGTCCGACAGGGATGTCCACTTTCCCCATTTCTGTTTAACTTCATCATAGATATGCTAATGGAAGTATCCTTAACTGAACGTAACGACTTAGGAATCGACTGGTTACCAGGGAATAGTCTTATGGACTTAGAATATGCAGATGTCATAGTCCTGTTAGGGGAGGATGCTGACAAAATGCAGAGTCTTCTGAACACCTTGAGCAGCAATCTTCGTATGTTTGGCATGCGATTCGCCCCTACAAAATGTAAGATGCTGCTACAGGACTGGACCACGTCAACCCCTAACTTAGTGATAGGGAGTGAAGTGATAGAACATGTTGACCACTTCACCTACTTGGGAAGTTGTATTAGCACCAACGGACTGATTGGCGATGAAATCTCAGCACGGATCCGAAAAGCTCGAGCTGCTTTCGCTGACTTACACCACCTCTGGCGTAGGCGTGACATCCGGTTATCAACCAAGGGACGTGTGTACTGCTCAACAGTTCGCTCCGTCCTTGTCTATGGCTCTGAAACATGGCCAATACGCGTTGAAGACATGAAAAGGTTGACTGCTTTCGATCATAGATGTCTGCGATCTCTGTCTCACGTTAGGTGGTTTAATAAGATAAGTAATGTTGACGTTAGGCGTAGAGTGTTGGGCAAAGAGGGAAAATCAATCGACGAGGCTATAAAGTTACATAGACTAAGATGGCTAGGTCACGTGCTGCGCATGCCTAACCACCGCCTCCCCCGACGGGCATTACTAGCTGATATAGGTGCGGGTTGGAATAGAGTAAGTGGTGGCCAAACAAAAACATGGCATCAATCCATGAAATCCTTGACAGTTAAGCTGAGTCGGTCAGGTAGGGAGATTCAGACTCCCGGGTTGGGGCCCTCGGGACCCTAAGAATCAATGGCTGGAGGCAATAGGTGACATGGCTCAAAATCGTTGTCAATGGCGCAGATGTATTCAGTCTCTGTAATCTTTCATATTCCTTTCTACCATTACCCATTCTGTTTCACTCGTATACTTGTCAAACTCTATTGATTCTCTTCACTCATCTTCTTGTCTACCTCTGTGTGCTATTTGGAACGTGGCAACTCGAACTGCTGCACTTCGGTGCCAAGTTCTATGTTGAATCCAGACAGACAGAGACAGACCCCAATATTAGTGAGATAAGTATCCTTACATGGGCTTAAATATGAAACAGGTCATGTTAACAGTAGATACAAAACCTTATTCGTAAACCGATTCAAACAAGAAATTTAAAAGCCTTAGAGATTTTTTTACAAAGTATTCTGAATGTACAATGTTGAGTTAACTGTAGAGCTAATGAGATAATAATTCATTTTTCTTTCTAACAAAATGTTTGCTCTGGCTAAATTTTAACTTTACACAATATATGGTCAGCTAACATGGACTGAAACAGCTTGTTATTGTAAATCTGTCTTGAAAATTAGAGTAAAAAATTATACACAAATCAGTGAAAAATATGCTCGAAGAATTTATTATTAAAGGATAGAAAATGATGAAATGAAAGGATATTCACAGTGAAACATTTGCTTGCAGCTCATTTGAGAGACCGTCAATAAAGACGTCTCGTAGTTTGAAGGTCCTGGTATCACTCCCCCCAGATTTAACAGTATGTATTGCTGAAGAGTCTTAGGCAGGGACGAAGAAATTTTCCGGTACTGTCTAGTTTCAAATGGTTCTTCAAATGATATCGATCCTCAATGAAACTTTCAACAATCCATTTTTTGTTAATATGATGTATGAATTATTTTTTGTTTGGTTGCTAGAGGAACATAGGGTTTCAGCCGCGCGTCTCCATTGCGTGAGGTTCTCCGCCAGCGTTTTCACCTGGTTCCACATCTGCCCACTTGGGCAAAGTTAAATTTTCGACACCACTAACAACCAATCAGCAAACGACCTTGAACGGACCAGTCACATTAAAGAGGCATATATGATGAATGGAAATGTATATTTGTAGAAAAAAGCATAAAATAGAGAATAAAAAAGTTACATGGGATATCTTTCTCGAACGTGTGAGAGAAACATCTCCCAGTTTAGCATGGGACTGTCAATGGAGAAGTTACACCATATCCTGTACATATATTCATCCAAATGACCAAAAATTAGATCCATCTATAGCCCTTATCCTATTTTTCAACCTGCCCCAAAATCCTTCAATAGAATTTGTATGTGTCCTCGTAACGGGATCCACAAAATCACTTGAATGGTTGACTCTATGATGAATATATCCTAGAGATGACAGTGAATTGTAGCCTTTCCACTCGTCCATGTGTATAATTGACCCCCGCTTAACAAGTCTGGTAATAATAGGTATAAGAGTAGTTGCTTTTCTATCTGCTATCCTAAGGGAGAGAAGCGACCTAGCGAAAAACTAAAATTATAAGCTTACTCTCTCTAGCGTTAGTAGGCTTCAAACATATAGCACAACGATGAACAAACCCATCAGTTGATTTGGTATAGCTTTTTAAAGTCATGATACCACCACACTAACAAATTCGCTCATTCCGGCGCAACTCAAATCCAGGAAATACTGGAAAACGCTAACCTCCTCGAATTGCAACAATAGCTTTGTAAGGTCACGCATTAGAAATGAATCAAGCGCTATACAACATTGAACTGCGTTCGTGAACCTCATTGGATAATTCGATATCGTTCGTGAATCTCATTGGATAATTCGCTGATTGGTAGTTAGTGGTGTCGAAAGTTTAACTTCGCCCCCACATGCTTTCATCTCCTCTTCACATCACTTCTTCCTCCATGTCACCCCACCCTCGCGCTGATGAACAGCTCGCCACTTCCTATTCGGGTTCCACTTGAGCGATGGCTTGGCGTGTGATGTCACTTGATGGTTTGTTTTCTCAGAGTTTGGTCAACCTACCTCCACTTCTTCCTGAGTATTTGTTGCACATTCGGTTCCTGGTTGATTGGTACATAGCCAGAGATCTCTGTTGCTGATCTTTTCTGGCCGGCCATCTGATCTTGAGTAGTATTGAGCGAAGACAGCTGTTGGTGAAAGTCTGTAGTTTGTTGGAAGTGCCCTACGTGAAGCGGCGCCAAGTCTCTGATCAGTACAGTGAGTGGCACTCATTCACATTGGAGTTGAAAATCCGAATCTTATTTTTCATGCTGAGTGCTGTTGATTTCCATACAGACTTGAGAGTAATGAAAGCTTGCCTAAACTTCCTGATCCTCACTTCGATATCCTCATCAGTTCCGTCGGCCTGTAGTTGAAACGATGCTTCCCAGGTAGGTGGTAAACGGGATTGCATCGTCCAGATTTCTCTTGTCTACGCTGATTATCGTCTGTTGTTGTTGCTGTTGGTCGGGAATCTTCGTCACCTCTGTTTCATCTATGTCCATCTGAAGGCCTATCTTTTGTCTTTCCTGGTACTCTCCTTCACTCTTTTGTTCAATCTATTGTAGCTTGTATTCAACTCCTGTCTTTGTTGCTCGTCAATGCGCTGCACAATCTTTTGTTTTACCATCCTTCTCTCTTCTATTAGTCGTCATTTGTCTGTAGCGAGCCACTGTTTGTCCTGTCCCTTCTTTCTGCCTAGAACTCTATGAATGTTTCTCAATAATTTTGACGAAATTCCAGGTTCCTCAAAAACCTAATACTGAAGACTTTAAAAAAACATGTCAGTGTTTTCCACACTGCTAGTGATCACAGTATATTTGGTACAATTATCTATCATCACATTAATTACACTCGCCAGGTTTGTAATCAATACACTGTAGGAAAATAGATTGTCAAAAATAAGTAAATAAGCATTGAATACACTTTCAAAATATCATTTTGAAAACTATATAAGCAAACAGGTACAGTAGTGTTTGCAAACTAAATATAATTATCAAAACATAAGTACATCATTTGCTAGATATTATATCTTCAGATACCGGCTTCCCACTGTCGTCCATCTGAGATAGATTTAAATTAGAATTAGATAGAAAATTATTGATACTTGAGGCTAGTTTACACGCTGAAACAGCCTGTTCATTCACAGAATCCGATGTCTTCGAATTATAAGTAAGTGAAGGAATAAAAACTGATGGATTCGACCAAGTAAGCACTGAGGTATTATCACATCCAGGTGAAGTGACAGAAGGCTGTGATTTACATGAGTCGAATCGAAATCTATGGAGAAATAATATAAAATGAAAACAGTGAATTAACTGAAATCAGTTTAAAAATTAATAGAATTATTTTAAGAGTGTCACAATTGTAGACCAAGCATTTGTCGCATAGTCAGAATAACAATAAGGCTATTTATCGTGCATCTTAGGTTTTCTAAGATTCAATTACTACTCTAAACAATACAGAACTGAATGTAGATTGTTACTTCATAGTAAAATTTATTCTGAAAACATAACTAAATGATCTACCTTTTAATGTCTGGCATTTCATATTTGGCATTTATATTACTGATTATCACCATAGATTAATACTTAATTCAATTCCAGACACTATAGTCTATTGGAGATAATTATCATACTTAGTAAGTTATAATTCATTTTGAAAACTTTTTTTATTATATCTTGATTCCACACCGCATTTTTCGGTACAGGTATGGAATTTTCAGTATGTGATATCGGTAGCCCAAATTTTGCAGGCCGACCATAGATATCGGGTGTGCGTCGGCAGAGGATCGAACCTTGGACCATTTGCATGGTCGGCGAGAGTCCTAACCACTGTGCTACCGACGCTGTGTACGATATATACTACGGACCTCAAGAGATATCGAATCCCCTGACTTATTTGATTATGACCTGGTGCACAAATCATGTCCGCAGTACAAACGAGGAATTCGTCAAACCAAAACACGGCATCAATAGAAAAGAAATCTCTGACAATTAGTTTAAGCTACGGAGGGAAGTGTAGACTGTCTGATTGGTATCCTCGGGATACTAAAAAGTAATGACTGAAGACTACTGGTTATTTGATGGAGAAGATTCGTAGACCAAGTGGATGACTTTGATGTAGTTGTGTTCTTTGACCTGGATAGCTTATTTTCGAAGATTTCACTGTCTAATAGGCAACATCTTCAGTCCATACTTCAAATTGAAGTGAGCTTTCAGATTTCTCCACGAGTTTATTAGTCATCTCTCCTGATGGACTTTGAACGTGATTGGTTGTTATTGTGCATTTTCACACCTCTTGGCTACTTGTGTTGGTATTGGTGTTGACTGCTTCCTTGACCTGAAGTTTGACCCTTTGTGTGTGAGACTATCAAAAAATTACCGAAATTTACCAATCGATAAGAAGGAAATCCCGCACACAAAGGGTCAAACTTCAGTCAAGGAAGCAGTCAACACCAATACCAACACAAGTATCCTAGAGGGTGTGAAGATGCACAATAACAACCAATCACGTTCAAAGTCCATCAGGAGAGATGACCAATAAACTCGTGGAGAAATCTGGAAGCTCACTTCAATTTGAAGTATGGGCTGAAGATGTTGCCTATTAGACAGTGAAATCTTCGAAAATAAGCTATCCAGGTCAAAGAACACAACTACATTAAAAACTACTGATGATATGGCTTAAATTGGTTCCCAGTGGAGCAGACACATTCACTCTCTCCAATCTCCTCTATATCCACTGAACCAACATTTTTTTTCCATATTACTATTCTTTACCCCGTATGTTTATGCTTATTACTGATCTTTTAAATATCTTATTTATCACCCCGCGTCTACTTTTGTGAGCTAAATGGAGTGTAACAACTTGAACTGGTGATGCATTTCTGTGCTACGTTGAAACTCAGTCAATTCATCTAGGTGTGATACCATTTAATAAGTAGGAGTACTATACGAGGATAAAAATGTATTGATTGTAATGTTAACATCATATGTGTGTCGAACGGACCAAACACTGTGTAGTCTGAATAGCATTTAATTTTCAAAGAGAACAAAAGTTCGATTTGACCCTAGATAGTGGTAGTTACAAACGATTGATTTGGATTAACAAATCAACTTTGAAAAAAAATAAACATCTGATAAAACAAACAACTGAATTTGAACGAATAATTTAAAACCTCAGACAGTTGACTGGTATGCTTTGAACTAATTAACGATCTATCAACAGTTTCTATCTGATCACACATAGACCCATTGTCAACGCTTGTCGCCGTTACAGGTGGTGATGAGTAAACATTATGAGAAAATATTGATTCATTACATATTTCATCACAAGTTGTTTTAAAGTTGAAATCAGAGCTATTTTCTGCTGAAATATGATCAACAGTTTTCTCTTCACAAGCCAATGAACAAATAAACTTATTTGAAGATATGCTTTCAAATTTGTAACCTAAATTTTGAGACATTGAATCTTTAGTCAAGTCGGCGATACTTGAACAGTAAGTAACAGGTACATTTAGATGTTGATCTGGTTTGATGGCAACAGCTTTATCATTATTATTATTATTATCACTTGCATTGAGGCAATGAATACTATGAAAACAGCCATGAATACACTGAATGAGATGGTTATAATTCTCCTTGTGAACATTTGCCTCACAATTATCTGGAAATGATTGACACTGCAGAGCCACAGCATCTGCTTTCATTTGTGAATTTAATTTCGAAGAGGGCTTGACACTCAAAATACAGTGTTTTAAATTTAATCTGAGCATATCATAAAAGTAAGTATGAACAGGTTGGATGGTATCAGTGTATACTCAAGTAAAAAAAAAATTTATAAATTACGATAAAAATAGTTTTATCAAAAAGATATTGCTTAATATTAAAGTAAAAAGGCTGACTATATTTACTTTTCAATAGTAGAATTCACTTCAAATATGATTTGATATGTGATAGATACTTATTATTAGGATCATCTCTCTATGAGGACTGATTGTTTAAACACTTATGTAAAGGCTGAGATCAATGACACATTTGTCATAATTAGAAGAAATGATTTAGGAAACATTCAATAATTAATCAACAGCGTGTTTTAAGACAGGAAATTTACAAGAGAAGGGGAATCAGATAACGAAATTTCTTTCTTGGATGCCTTTTCACTTTTATAAACGCTATTATTCACACAGTAATAAAGATGAGTCACAGTAAATCCCGTCATTCAAGCGATATAGGATAATGAGTGAACTAGTATTTGGACATATTTTTATAGTGTATTTGAATAGCGTAACAACATGCTGTTTGTCTTCAAATGACAATGAAAACCGAAAGCAATTTCATGCTACATTCCTTCTGTTATAACAGAAGTGGATTGATGACAAGAAAAACTGACAAATCCAGTGGATAAAATGAAACTTTCAAATGTTTGTCGAAATTAATTAGGTATCAATTATCCCCAGTAATATTCCTAATTGTGGTGTAGTGGATTATGGGTCAGACTGTTGGGAGTGAGAAAACAGGAATACGCTGGATCGATACGAAGACTCTGGAAGAACTGCATTTCGCACATAATTTATGTTTAATGCCACAAAAACTTAAAAACTTGCAAGAGTAAACCAACAAACTGGCAGAAGAAGCTGTCAGCGAAGGCAGGACTTCAAGTGAACATAGAAAAGACAGAGGTGATGAAGATAACCAACCAACCAACAGAAACAACAACAACCAGTACCAATCAGCATCAAAGGGAGAGATTAAACAGAGGTTACCCCCTTCACTTATCTGGCCAGGAGGCATCATTTCACCTACAGGCAGTCGGAAAGGATGAAGATGTCAAAGCCAGCCACCCAGAATCGGAAAGGCGAGATACGCCTTCATCAGCCTGAAACTAGTTTGGAAATCTTCTGCACTCTGCCACAGCATAAAGGACAAGATTCGGATTTTCAACACAAATGTCAAGCTAATCAGTCAGTTCATCTACACGGGTCAGAAACTTGGCATTCGCGTCACGACAAAGATTTCCAACGGGTTACTGATTTTTGTTAACAGCTGCCTCCATACCGAAGATCAAATAGCCAGTCAGAAAGAATTAGCAGCAAGAAACTCTTGCTAGGAGCAAACCAACCAAGAGCTCATTGCTCAAAAGATACGAAGGAGAAAATGGAGATGGACTGGGTACACGTTGACGAGGCCGTCAAATGACATAGCAACAAGAAACTTTGGCTCGTTGGCGATGAAGCAAGCAAGAGCCGATTGCTCAAAAAATATGTAGGCAAAGATGGAGATGGATCTGGCATACGTTGAGGAGGCCCTCGAATAACACCACTCGCAATACAGGCCATTGCTCGAGTAGAAGCCGAACCGGAAACGAAGAGTACGTTGTCGTAGGCTGACTTGGAGGAGATCATGTGACGAGGAGGGGATGAGTGATTATGGGCGATTGTGGTGCAAGCCAGCTGAAGAGGACAGCAGAAAATAGAGCGAAGTGAAGATGTGTTGAAGCCTTGTGTTCTACTCGGAACCCAAGGGAATAATAAAGCAAATATATCAATTAGATTAGCAAAAATCCCACAATTCACTAATCCTTACACATATCTATTATAGTCCGTTTAAATGACATAAAACTTGATCAAAAATGATCGAAAGTAAGCAACATATGCCAAATTATGTGATCAGGATTAACTTTTGTATAATTTGACTGATAGATGAAAGATTTGTCGCCTTACATTACGCAGAACATTGTTATCTCATAACCTTATCAATGTGAGCAGATGCAGATTACAATACGAAGATTTATGACACAATTTGCAAAGGGAATATGCGATGAAAATATTGACAAACTATTCAGCATTTGTAATCAAACCAAACATGTACAGACCTTTTTTTCTAGTAATATATTAGCTTAACATATGTTTTACTACAAAATGAATACAAATAGTTCAACAATTGTTTCAGCATAGTAAAATAGTATAGTAAAACTTACGCTGAGCATGGGACAGGAGAAGTTATAGATCCTCGGACAGAATAATTAATTGGTATTTCAATAGATGATGTAGGACTAGGCAGTAAATCGATATTGGAATGAGCATTATTAAAACTATTAAGATGTTCATTTTTTGAAGTGTTTATATTATTTTCAAATACAGATTTTACTGGCGAACCTCTGTTGGGTACATGATTAGTAACCACAGGTGAAGGATTATACGATTGTTTTTGAAGTGATAATAATTGTCTATTCAATTTTGCAATTTCATTCTCAGATTCCAATAAGGCAGCTTCTTTAGCAGATAAACGTTCACGTAGAGAATACACTTCAGCTCGACATTCCTGAGTAAGTTAGAAAAAAAGAATGGGGCACAGTTTGAATGTATACTGACGAATGAACACATTCATTTAATTTAATTTAAGAGCCTTATCATATTGCTCTACAGTTTCTTAGCTTCAAGTTCAAAGTATTAAGCAACAATTAGAAATATATTTTCCATATTACGACTAAATTAATTTCTTATTTTAGGTGAGTAAGATAGTAACTAGGTGAGGAAATGTTACAGCAATCTTGATATACTTGGTTAATCTTATTTTCTTAGCAAAATAAAAATTTATGCCATGTGGAAAAACAGATTTTAAAACGTAATAAATCCTCTGGATAACTATTACAAAACGTGTACCTGAATGTCAAAATAATTTACTTGATTGAGATGAAGGATACTGTGTAACTGACCAATTGCGTAGTATAAAGGCATCCATAGTTGAACTTCGGACAGTACTCTTAGTACATTTAATTACTGAGAGAATGTGTAGTAATAATAGCTTTATTTTGGAGAAAAAATGTTAACGGGATGTAATTTATTGCATAATATTTTATCTTTGTTTAGGATGTTCAAGTAAAGTGGGGACAGTTACTCATCGAAGACATTGCTAAGTGGTAGTGCTATGTCGCGAATTGGAAAAAGATGAAATTCATGCATAGGCCGTTGGACCGGCTCCCAGTGGCTGAATGGTCTACGAGCTCGTCTTGCAGCCAGAAGGTTTTGAGTTCCAATCCTGGGTGTGGGCGCGTACTGATGAAGATTCCCAATCTACGACGAAACAGCTAGCTGTCCAGTAGTCCCTGGCTGGTTTTCCAATGGTTCTCTAACCGATGCCAGTTCATGATGAAATCCTCCAACCAATCGAACAAACTCCCTACAAACCAATACTTGAAAAGTAATAATCCACAGTACATCACATAAGACAATATCGTCCACTGTGTAGCAACAAGCTAATGCCACATGATATTTTCCCTTCATCTCCGGGAAATGCACAGCAGTAGGTTGACAGTCAATTAAAAATTTGCCTGAGTACATTTTACAACCCAAAGATTATAACTGCATGATTTAAGCAATCAAAAATAGAGATAAACTTTGGTGTATTATATTGGGTGGAAATTCGTTTAGCCCAACCATTCAAGCAGGTGAATATTTACCTTGATTGTCTGCTTAAGTAAAAATGATAACAGTTCATTGAAAAATAATTCTTTGAAATAAATCATGACATTTATACCGTTTTGCATGCTTACAGTTCATCTTTTTTTAAACAAAAACTACACCAGAAGGTGAATAAAGTATCTTAAAATCTAATACGATCAAAGTGATGCAATAAGGAGTGTGATAAGTGAACACCTGGTTAACACTAATCGCTCCATCTTAATAAACGCCTCCTTCAAAGTAATCTACAGAATCAAGAATAACCTACCAAAGGCGATACGGTTTTGTCTTCTTTGTATCTCTGAAGCTCTGGCTATTCACATAGAAAAACCAGAGTTGTGCATACTCAACCACTTCTACTGTCATGGTAACAACTTTTTTGTTTTTGATGACTTAATTTTGTTTGTTTGCCTGTTCTTTAATTTCTTATAATTCTTGTATTCATTTAGAGCTCTTAAGTAATCTCGTATTCTCTACCTTGTTCCTATGTGTATCCCGAGTAAAACTTAATCATTAAACTATTCATATTATTATGTAACTTCTTTTTTAACAACTGTTTGTGACAACTCATCACCTTTGTTACTACCCTAATTTCATTAACACTTATTTTACTTGACTGATTTTGTATTACGTAACTCCAATTACCAGTCTTCACCTGTTTAGTTACAATAACCATAACCAACTGTATTTTTGTTTGACAAACTTGATGTACACATATATACAAAATAACTCATATATATTTGCGAATGTACAGCTAAGACAATGAATACGCCGCCGAAAAGAGACTCTTCGCTGAACTACGTGATTTGTTCTCAAAGTGATTTTAACGAGAATAAACGAATTTCTGAATACAATAATGCACTGAAAAATGACGTTACTCTTAGTTCAAGTTGTGCTGTATGCTCAGCTTCACGACTTGATCCTAAAATGGACTCGAAACTTCGTAAAGCTTCATGCTCATGATCAACCTAAAAGTAACAGAAGTGAATAAAAATGACGTCTGAGAAATCTCGTGATCACATTTTAAAAACATACCATCGTCATAAAACTAATAAAAATTGTCGAAAACAGAAACAGAATTAATAAAATTATTTTAAAAAAATGAATATTTAACATATGATCATGGACTGTTAATCTCCCAGCTGAAGCAGCCACAGTATAGGTGTATTACGCTTGTCATTTGTCGAATAATAATAGGTAACCCTGCTTAGGATACCATTTCAGATTAAATTACAAGCGTTTGTCCTGAAGAGTAGAATGATGCATAAATGTCTGAAGTAATAAAGAAGATTTACAGGTTGGAAGCTGTAAGAGTATTGTGAGAAACCATCTTTACCACTCACTGAAGAAAACCCTCTTCGTGGCTGAACTTCGAATAACTTTCTATACGAAACCAATGATTCGCATGAACGTGAGGCATAAGCTACCACTCTTGATCTCATCAATGTGCATCTACCAGTACACCTGCTCGTTTGCAGCTAGGTATGTTGGCCGCCCCCGGAGCTTGCTACCAAGACGTACCATTGAACACTTACCCACAGTCACAGTTTTATAAAGGAGAAAAAATATCCCCCGCTAGAGCTCTATTATGGAACACTTGATTGAATCTGGACACCAAGCTAACCGACAATGGAACTTCAAAGTTATCTACACAAAACACGTTGTGAATCTGGCTAAAAGAGAACAAATCAAACTTCTTCAAATCACAGAAGCAATGGCGATTCACATGTGTTAAATCCTAAACTCTACATACAAAAAACGTTTGTTCAGTCATTAACCCTAAAATGGACCTGATCTACCCTAACATCAAATACGTAATTTTTATTTTTGTTTCTTTATTACATTATTTTCTTCCGCAATTTTAGTTGAATTCCATTCAAATGTGTCAATTATATTACGTCACTCAACTTACCCATTCAACTTAATTTTAGTTTCTACTGCATAAGTGCTTTCTACGTAACGCAATTTACAATTCGAATGACACATCTTTGAAAATATTCCTCTTTGATAAAGAAAGGAAGACGAAATTTGCAGTATAAAATATTATCATTCTATTTCACAGGTCCTCATCAGCTGCACACCACTACCTGAAATTACAATGGTTATATAGATGATAATAACATACTTTAATGTTTGAGTGGTAGTAGAGAAAAGATACTATAAAACTGACGCATCCAAAATGAAGGCAGTACAATTTTTATTTTAAGTTTTCATCATCAATTTAAACGCTTTTAAAGTTGAAAAGAGGGGGGAGGGGTAAGACAGAAAACAGAGAGAAATAACAGTGTTAGCTGTTTTTTTTACTTCAGCTTGATTCCACACTGTATTTTTTGGTACATGTATGAAATTTTCAGCATGTGATATCGGGAGCCCAAATTTTGCAGGATGACCACAGATATCAGGTGTGCGTAGGCGGAGGCTCGAATCCCGGACCATTTGCATGGTCAGCGAGAGTCTTAACCACTGTGCCACCGACGCACATGCTTGTAGGTTCACATAGTAACTGAAAAAACAAAAGCGGTTACAGGATATAAGATTGAGATTTGTTCAGTGAGTTGAGATCACTGAATTAGATGACTAATTAATGTAATCAAAACCAAAATTCAGTTACCAAGGGAGTGAGAGGTTAATCACATTCTCTTTCTTTATGCATAAGTCTGGTTTAAATCGTTCGATTGCAATCATTTCAGCAAATCGTAGTTAATTTGCTACCGTTTATCTATTTAGGACTTAGAAGTCTCTACGAGATGTCCGGTATCAACAATATGTCTGGTAATTACACTCTGAGAATATTTGTTTCCTTTCAGGCACAGGTTTCTCGGAGTAAAGTTGCTATGTGAACCTACAAGCTAACACTGTTTCTGTTAATTAATTTTTTCTGTTTTCTGTCTTACCCCTCCCCTCTCTTTTCAACTTTAAAAGCGTTTAAATTGATGATGAAAACTTAAAATAAAAATTGTACTGCCTTCATTTTGGATGCGTCAGTTTTATAGTATCTTTTCTCTACTACCACTCAAACATTAAAGTATGTTATTATCATCTATATAACCATTGTAATTTCAGGTAGTGGTGTGCAGCTGATGAGGACCTGTGAAATAGAATGATAATATTTTATACTGCAAATTTCATCTTCCTTTCTTTTCCGAAATTTATTAAAGGAACCAGATGTATGAAATGTTCCTTTTGTTGCTAAGATAATTTATTATATATGCGCGATTGTACAGTTTGAATATGATATCGCTAAAATGCGTAACTCTTCACTGAACGCCTTTTCTTATAGGTATTTTGATTTATGGGTAAATATTTTTCAAAAGAATAGATCCTGAACAAAGGATACTCTTTTCGATAACTTCATCATCAGGCTCTATAGTTATATATACATTATAGTGAATGAATGAATTAGTGTAGAGCCTGATGATGAAGTTATCGAAAAGAGTATTCTTTGTTTAGTATCCATCCTTTTGAAAATTTTAATTGGCATTTTTAATCAGTTATTATATTTTTCCTCTTTCCTTCATGTGTGGTACATAAAACGTCGATTTGATTGTACAATTAGTGAAATCAAAAGTATCTTCACATGTGTCTGTCTTTCATGCTTGAAAGCGAAAAGTATGTTTTTGACACTCTCGTAAATTCACTATCATAAGTAGTCATTATTATTATTATTACAGACTGACAGTATCATTTTTTGATCAATCCTAACTAAAACAAAACCATAAAAATGTCAGTAATAACATCCAGCAAAAAAATGACAAAATTAAAAGGGATATCCTGGACCGACGTGAAGAACCTAGAAGGCCTGGATTTCGGGATGATTTATGCTTGATGTCACACAAAATCGAAGAATTACAAGCAAAAACCGAAAACTGGTCAAAGAACCAGCAAAGACAGGACTCCAGGTGAACATAGACAAGACGGAGGTTATGGAAATAACCAACCAACAACAACAACAGCAGAAACATCCAGCGACAATCACCATCAACAGGAGGGATTTGAAAGAGGCTACTTCATTCACTTATCTAGGAAGCATTGTCTCAACTACAGGAGGAGGAACGGACGAGGATGTCAAATCGAGCGAGAATCGGGAAGGCGAGCGAGAGACACATTCATCAACCTGAAACGACCAATCTGGAAATCTTCGTCACTCAGCCAGGATCAACAACAAAATTCCGTCGGATTTTCAATACAAACAACGTCAAGTCAGTCAGTTCTTCTATGCGGATCAGAAACTTAGGGGTGGGTCACAAAGAATATTCCCAACAGCCTGTTGCAGGCCTTTATCAGCCAACAACTGTCTTCGCTGGCTCTATACTGAAGATCAGATGGCCGGGCCGGAACGAATCACCAACAAGAAACTATGGGAACAAACAAAAGAAGAAGCAATCGCCAACCAACAAATATGCAGGAGGAAGTGGAGATTGATTGGACACTCTCTGAGGAAGCCGCTGGGTGACATCGTGCGCGCTTCAGGCCATTGCTCGAGTGGAACCCAACAGCATGAGAAGCGGCGAGTGGGACGTCACTGGAAGGGTGACATGGAGGAGATCGTGTAAAGAGGAGTTGAAACAGTATGGACTGACATGGATACAGGTGAAAAGTACAACAGAAGACAGAAGTGCAGTTGAAGCCCTATGTGCCACTAGGAACCCAAGGGAACAATAATGATAATAATAAGAGGAACTATGAAATGTTTGAAAAAAAGATTTAGAGATCTATTAAGAAATGTGAAAACAAAATCCCACTGAATACCTGCTTTCGAAGGTCGGTTATTTCTCTTTCTGTTTCACACAATTTTGCTTTCAGCTGATTTACTTCCAAATTACTTATGGTGTATTGATGTTGAAATGAATTCCCTTGACGCTCTAAACGATCACATAGATTTCGTGTGTCTGTTAAATCACGGCGAATTTCTTCATTTTCTGTCTGTAAACGACTAACGCGTTGTTCTGAGTCAGAAGTTGTTCTTTTGAGTAGACTGAGCTTGAAATATGAAAGAAATAGTATGAAGTAGAAAATCTATATAGATGTCTTTATTTTAATTGACTAGTTAGTAGGTAACAATTTATAGGTGTTCTCAGTAATGTTAAATCATTTTCCCCCTAAATTCATCAGTTCCAATGAATACGTCTTGTCAGTTTGTGGCAGTAAATGTTGTTTGGTTGTCCTGCCTAAGCAATTGGCTATAGAGTTAAGCATCTAAAACTGCACCTTTATTGCTTCATGGTAGTATATGTGGCTTATTGCATCAGAAGTTCCTAGTCTTTACCAATAATCTAGTGGCGCTAATTCAAACTGGTGTACATTAAGGATATGCCATATCATCGCTCAATATTTTATGTGAGTGAAAAAAATAAACTTATAGGATGGTACCGTACATGGGTAAAGGTTATTATCGTTAGTTCTAACGCTGTCCATATTTATAAACCTCTCACGCTTTCTGTAAGATGTGGTGTGGTGAGAGCTGGCTGTTAGTCAAAAGTGGTGGGCATTAATTTACGTCAATGCTTATGTCCCCAATATTGGTCGTGAGAAAAATGAGAGCAAAGACTTTGCGTAGGCGGATACAGTTAACATATAGATGATCTGACATTCAAGAAACAGTCACAAAGAGATGCAAGGTTAACTTTCTGTGAGAAACAACCAATCAGAAGATTGTGTCTTTCTGCTAACAATAATCTATAACATGTACACGAAAATCTATAAATATATGTTGATTTCCTTAAAAAACGATCTGTTTCCTGGCCCTTGTCTTCTGTTGTTACAGTTGTAATTGACCAATGTACTTCTAGTCGCCCATTTTTAACCTTATAGTTATAATGCTCACAGTTATTTTCTCCAGCGTTTGAACTACCAAGACTTTATTTTATCCTGTGAACGCCTGTGTTCTTTGACGGTTTCCAATAGACATTAAAACCACTATATATATATATATATATATATATATATATACATATATTGGCGTAGTTGTGTTCTTTAAGCTAGATGGTTTAGTTGAGAAACTTTCATTATATTTTAAGACAACACATCTTCAGCGCATACTTAATTTTGGAGGACACACATGCAGATTTATCTTCGACAGATTTATGACTTATGTTGGAATTTAGGGATTCATTATTCAAGGTTTGTGAAAAGTTGCATTTCCAGTACTGCAACTGTGCGTCGGTGGTACAGTGGTTAGGAATCTCGCCGACCATGCACATGGTCCGAGGTTCGATCCCCTGCCGACGAACACCTGATATCTATGGTCACCCTGCAAAATTTGGGCTCCCGATATCACATGCTGAAAATTCCATACTTGTACCAAAAATACAGTGTGGAATTAAGCTTTAATCAGAAGAAATACATTCATTCATTGAAAAGCAAGTATACAAGCGTTCACATTTAACTGATTTCCTTGAATGGTTGTATAACTCATCATGGCAAGAGTTGACCACGGTAACTAAATTTCAATATTTTTTTGTTGATAAGACAACATCTAAGCAAAAACGTTCAACATCTAAACACCCTCTTTAAAGATTGCTGGTAGTTAGATACTCTACAATATCATCAAAATGTCTAAAAGACTACTACTCATTGCAACTCAATCAATGCAAATGTAGGTTCTTTGAGAATATCAGTGAAAAGGATTTTCAAATTTTCTTTGAAAAAGACAAAGTGAATTAAAATGCTGATTTAGACAGAAGGTATCCCAGCTGATGAGATTGGTTTGTCTTTACCAAATGAGTGGCTCACTGTATATATATATATAATTGTTTTAGATGGTATACAGCTGACGAGAACCAACAAATTAAAAACAATATAATATTATCCAGATCAATATATTGAAACAATTACTATCAAGAACAATCTTGAATGAGACGAAACGGAAAATGAAACAAATTGTTATGATCTCAAAAAGCCTATCAAAATACACATAACGTTCAGAGATTTGGAAGATTGCTAAATAGGGTTAAAGGCAAAAATCAGGCAACTGCATAAGCAGTCACCAGCTTCCCTTGCTCTTAAAAATTAGTTATGGAATAAGTCAGTCAGTTAAAGATTTTTTAAAATCTTGATTTACAACAGAATAAATGATTACGTAATTATTATATATATATCCCTAATTTTTAGATATTTCTTTTATGGAAATAGTTATATAATATCTATCGTATTTGAAATGTTACAATTAAAAAAACAGAATTTTCTGTTTACCTGACCGGAAGGTAAAATGAATTTCTCACTATCAGTGTAAAGGCATCAATTTATTCATTCTATTAAAAACCATTGTAATACCTACATTTTTGCGCAACTGAGTAGTCTACACAATGAAGCCTGAACACAATGAAGGCTAAGAAATGCATTTATCTACTTTCCGTTAGATGGATTAATGAGTTACGTAATCGTTTGGGTTGATTCATCTTTTTTCTCAACATTTTGAATTTGTTATTCAAGTATTGATTTGTGGGGATTTTGATTGATTGGTTGGAGGATTTCATCATGAGCTGACATAGGTTAGAGAACTCTAGGAAAACCTGCAGGAAGTGCTGGACACCTCTTGTGTCCGTCTAGTTTGGGACTCCTCATCAGTACGCACCCACCCACGGGAGGTCAAGTCCATGACCTTCCGGCTCAAAGGTGAGCTCGTAGACCATTAAGCCACTGGAACCCAATGCAATGGTCAGCCATTGTATTCCAACTTCTGCCAATTCACGAAATAGCGCGACTGGCACCAGCCAATATTATCGGCGAGTATTTGTCCTCACGCCCGACCTGCTGTATTTTACTGGTCAAGACTTCTCACCAGATCCCAGGTAACTAACTACGGAATAAGGCCAGTGGCTAGTGAGGTCTCATTGACATTCGAGTATTGGTTTATAGAGATTTTGACTGACTGCTTACAGGATTTCAATTCAATCGATGATATACTCCAATGGGTCCAATGTTTATATTGATAAGTTTATTAATTGAAATATTCATTTCAATCACGACGCGAGCCTAGAAAATACAACAGATGTCTAGAACTTTGTGGGATATTGAGAAGTAGGTATCATCTGAACAGCTAAATATATGCAAGGAGCAAAATTTGAAAAATCAAAAGCAAGCTGTAATGAATGTTAAATAGTATATCTACCTGTACTTCTAGTGATTGTACAACTTGAGCATAATTACTACATTCATTTTTTAACTTTTGTGATTGTTCACGTAACTCTGACAATTCTTTCTCTTGAACAGAACGTATTTGATCCAAGTCTTTGAGTTGATTTTCCAAACGATTAATCAGTGTTACCTTTTCATCTAGCTGAAATGCAAGGGTCCTGTGTTGAATGCAAGAGAAAATAAGTAAACAATTCGTAATTATGGTTAAGATACATTACATGTGTATTACTGTGGTAAAATCTGTTGATGAAGGGAGGCTTCTTTGTCTAATTTCTTCTTGTTCTAGACACCTTAAGTGACAAAGCTTCATAAACTCATCAAGCGATATTCCTTCTTTACATTAACACTGTATAGCTGTTATGATCTATGTCGCCAACTGACATGATCGCGCTGACAGCTGCTGATATGACCGAGTGGAATTATGTGTGGGTTAAGTAACACTGACACAATGAACTTGTAACAACAGAAGACAAGGGCCGGCAACAGATCGTTTTATTACGGAAATCAGCACGCATTTATATATATTTCATGTGCATTATTATAGCTTATTTAAGCAGACAAACATAGTCTTCTGATTGGTTGTTTCTGGTTTCTCGGAAAGTTAAGCCATACATTTGCGAATCTTATTTGCCCACGTTAAGTCTGCTGTGATTGGTTGTTGAATCAGCCTTGTTCATATTTTCTCACGGACAATATTAGTGACCTAGACATTGACGTAAATTAATGTCTACCGATTGGCTAGCAGCCTGCTCTCACCACAAACTATTCAATTGATATGCTAGTTACGCTTATTTGTCCGTGGTACCTACTGCTTTTCTGAGCCACGTAAATGCCAGAAGACACATACTCCCCTGTGATAGTTAGGATACACTTTTATTGGTAAGAAGTAAGTTATATATATATATATTTACCACATAAAAATCGGCCCAGGGCAACTGAAATAGATTGCGCGAATTGATAGGATATTCGGCTGAAGTAAGCGACAAATGAATATTCTGATTGGTTGACGATTTGATCAAGACCAAGATGAAAGAAAGATGAAATTTTACTGTTATCCAATCACATGATGAATCATAATATGATTATTATTTTAACCTGATTCCTATCAATACCCAACGCGGTTATAACTTACACTGGCAGTGATGACAGAGAATCGCGCATGTGCAGTTGAAGCCTTATGCTCCACTCGGAAGGCAAAAAATTAATAGTCGTAATATACAGCAAGAGTAGGTGAACGAAGATACCTATGACTAGAAAAATCTTGTATCAACTCTATGGCTGAACAGAAGTAACAGCTGTACAGAACACACATTCTGTTGATGGATAAGTGAATATTATACCTGCATCGAAAATGACGTAAGTGAATAAATGGCAAACGAGCCTTCCTCATCCTCCATGAGATTTGCTCAGCAACTAGAGTTGATTACTACTAGTGAAACTTCCTAGATAAGTTAGGTTATACACACAATCAGTCACTTCCTTCTATATGCTTAAACTGAGCTTCGGTGCACACCGACCTTGTAGAATCATTTCAGACTTGGCAGGTACGAAATATATGCCAAACGTGCCTGAATTTCTGACTAGGATGTTCAAAAGATGATTTTCACAACGAGAACGTAGAACAACTGGCTTGATGCTCGTCCGCGGAGAGCACGTTACTCCTACTATGGTGAGAGCTAGCTGTTAACCAGAATTGGTGGACACTAATTTACGTCAATGTTTATGTCCCCAATATTGGTCGTGTGAAAAATGAGAATAAAGCCTTTGCGTAGTCAGATACAGTTAACATATAGATGATCTGACATTCAAGAAACATTCACAAAGAGATGCAAGGTTAACTTTCTGTGAGAAACATCCAATCAGAGGACTGTGTTTTTCTGCTAACAATAATCCATAACATGTACACGAAAATCTATAAATATGTGTTGATTTCCTTAAAAAACGATCTGTTTCCTGGCCCTTGTCTTCTGTTCTTACTCCTTAGCCCACCAGCAGTACGACATCGCCCTCAGAACTCCATCATATTATAAGTATCTTAAACTATAATTTTAATTGACTTTATGCTGATGACTTTTTATAAGACACTTTTGGCACTTCAGGGCCTTCAGAAACATTCACCAATCTCTATAAGCATCTGAGAATGGTGAATAAATCGGTGCTGCTGGAATACAGTATGTACCGACAACGGTGGTAAGATTAAAACATACACCATTGTATTTATTGTTCTCATTAGATTAGTAAGAAGCCAGAGATGTAAGTTTATGAGCAACTTGATATGATTATGAGCAATAGTTTGTGCTCGAAACGTCATCAGTTAATATTATTATACAACACTGTGTGATTTATCAAAATAAAATCTTATCCATAATGGAGTGAATAATGAATAGATACGAAAATAGTCATCAAAATTTACCGATATTTATGAAATGTAAATATGCATTTTGAAGATAAATAACTAAATGTGTAAACAAACCTGTATTCTTTAAGTAACTCTGCTCGTTCTTGTTCTTTTGAAGAGCACTGATCACGCACACTTGTAAGCTCTTTTTCACTGTCAGCTACACGTCTAACTAATTCACTTTGTTTTCCATAGGAAGAATTTATCTCCGCCTGAAGTCGTTGTGTTTCACCAACCAATATCTCCATATCAGCCTAGGCATAATTAACATAGAATACTATTACAAAAACAATGTTAAGACCTTATATATATATATATATATATATATATATATATATATATATAAAACCTACGTTTCGTGCTTGGTGATACTTGTCAGCAAGGCGTATCTTCAACCTTGAAGCAACTCATTTCCCTCCCGAGATTCGAACCCGCATCACTATGTGTTGCAATCACAGACATTACCACTGAGCTTTTTGAATCACAGTTGACCTTCTGTAAAACTGCAGTGAATACTTTGATTAGTCACTAGGGCAAAAACCAATGTCATGTGTCCATTCTCTGGTTTGATGCAAGGTAAATTGGTTACGTCTCTAACTACAGAACATAATGACGTGGGTTTGAATCTCAGAGGCAAAAAAATGAGTTCCTTCATGGCTGCAGACATACCTTGCTGACGCGTACTAACAAGCATGAAACCTAGGTTAGTCAGGGTATGCTGCTTATTGCCTCCAACTACCTAAGATCAATTCAGAGTGCAATGTGGTGGTGAGGCACCAGTCTGCATTAAACCAAAGACCAGATGCTGAGCATGACCCGTATATATAAATATATGCACAAAAAGCATTAGTCACGCGATTATACCGTGACCAATCGAAGAGACATAATTCGAAAACACTCATATGCAGTCTTAAAACCAGCAGAAGTATAATTTTACGAACATAATTTATGGACTAGTATTGGCAAACAGAGTAAGGTGACAACAAAATGTTGAAATACCTTAAAATAGACGACTAATGAATAATATTAATTGATAATAATATATTTCGACAATTATACTATGTCCATATTAAACTTAAGTATGGTTAAAAATGATTGAAAATAATTTCTAACTAATGTGGGTCATTAACACAAATAATGTAAAACAAACTTTGAGACAAGCATTAATTAATAAGGCAATTAATCATACCTTTGTCTTCTCTATCTCTTTGATAAGTGTTTCTTGACTTTTCGACGTAGACTTCAGGTCACATTCTGTTTTAGATAATCGTTCTACAAGTTCACGATTTTCAGTTTCTCGTTCGACAATCGACTGAGTAAGTCGTATAACTTGCTTTTCTGATGTTTCAACATTAGTCTATGAAGCGAGCAAAATTTAAAAAGTGAGAAAAGAGGTTGAATTTCATGGATTTGCTTCTCATTCTCTACAATTTTTTTTCATTCCCTAACGTTCCTAGTGGAACATAAGGCTTCAAGCTAGAGGTTTGAAGTTTTAGTAGCCATGGTGCTAATCTCTACGGGATGGGGTCGCTAGCCTCATGCCCAATCTTCCCTCTTTACCAGTCTTATTACTGGCTCAGTAGGGTAAAGAAGTACGTCGGCCGGAGATCGAACCTCGGACTACATGCGAAGTCAGCAAGTATTCTACCGCCGTGCCACCGACGAATATTCCTTACTGTAAGAAATGAAAAATAAAATGGAATTTAATTGGTGGGTGGTGACTAGCAGTGGAATCCAGGATGTGCACTTCGTCCTATTTGTGACTCGTCAGCTGGATGTACTAGTGAGTGATGACGTGGATATCGCTTTGGCGTTTGAAACTATGGGCACTGGGTTCGAACCTCGGTGGGAACATCATCACTCATTAGGAAATGCAAGCATGTCCAGTTGACGAGTCCCAAGTAGGACGAAATGCGCTTTATCCTGGATTCTACTGCTAGTCACCATCCACCAATTAAATTCGAATTAAATGCCCAGACATCGTCGAAGCATCTGCACAAGAAGCCGACATGTCAACCTGAGACCAAGCACTTCGGTCCAATCAATCGACGGTAAAATCTAAAATTCAATTAAAAATAAAATGGAATGTTTGAACTCACTTTTAAATCTTTTACTTGTGTTTCATAAATGGCTAACTGACGTTCTAAAGCTATACAGCGTTCTGTTCGCCCATCCAAACATGTTTGAAGATGATCTTTCTCTTGATCCAATTGACGAAGTGTTACATACAAGCTGGTGCACTCATTACGCGATTTCTAGCATACAATAAGAAAAGAGAAGATCATGCATATGTTAAAATGCATATATGATTAATAACATGAATATGGTATTATGTTTTTTGTCATCGAGTGAAGAATTATTCAACTGTACTAAGCCAATTTTTTCGAACGTTCTTTTTGTTGTATTGCGCAATCCTTAGTCTAAACTTACTGACCTTTACACCATTATTTACGATTTGATTAGTCTTCACTGACTTGAAATGTTTTCACGAAGTAAAAAAAGTACTTTGAACTTATTTATTTTTATTTTGTTTCGCAATGTTCGACAGTCTGAATGTACCCCCGTCACACACATATACATACATAAAATGTTAATTATATTTGGGATTCTACAGTTAAGTAAATAAGTTTGCCAAAACGAGTCTTCACCTTAAACTATTTATTATTATTTCCATATGTGGATGGGAATTTTTCGCATTTTAAAAATCATTTGCATTTTTAACATAGTCCCTGTATTGAATATTTTGAAGTAAGCTGAAGAATACAAACTGGAAATCCTAGGATGCCTAACACATTCTTTATGCTTTTCAGTGTTAAATTGTAGGGATTTGATCAGTCTCATGTTTTGATCAAGGAATGATATCAGTCAGTGAACAAGCGAGTACTGGACGGTTGTTTTGTCTTTGTTTGGGACACTTCACAGTGTGCACAAACAACCACACCAAAGAAAAGGCCAAGGGACTTCAGGTTATGAGAAGAGGTCGTTGACCATTGAGCCTCTGGATGAAAGTAATCCAATGGCCTATGAATTCTGACTTCTCTTAATTCTCTTAATCTGTTTAGCTCCACCCCCAGCCAATGTCAGAGAGGAGTATTATTCCTCAAACCCGCCCTGATGGATCCCACTGGTCATGACTTCTCACCAGAACTCTAGGCAACCAGTGAGCATCAGATTAGTTTCCGAGCATTACTTTGTAGGGATTTGATTGGCTTCAAGATGTGACAAGGGATTCATATCAGTCAGAGAACCATTAAAAACCAGGAAGTACTAAACAGCTGTTTGGTCCTAGTAGTGGCACTGAAAACAACGAATTGACAAGAATCATCATTGATGCATGATATCAGCTAATATTTGTGTCTCCAGCTATTAATCAAATAGTCTTTTGTAACTGTTGAAAATGGTGGTGTTAAGATCTAAATATGACAGTAATTGACACAAAATTGAATCTTGGTGGCAACATAAATTTCCTTCCGGATGCACATACACCACTGTGACTGATGATAAGAATATTCACATTCAAGTTAAGAGCTTCTCATTGACTTCGTGTTAATGATAAGTACATCCAAAATGGATTCTAGTACCATGTCATTTAATTCAGTCAAACGAATAAATCCTTTTTTTGTCTGATAGGAAAGACTGCTTACCTCATAATCTCTTTGAACTTTCTCCAGCTGAGTTTGTACCGTTTGTAAATTTCGTTCAATAACTGAGATCTGATCAGTATTCGCATAATGATTTTCAAGACAATTCAACTTCTCAATCTTATCACAGATTTTTTAAAAAAAAGAGGGATGCATAGAGTATTCATTATTAAATTACAGTGTAGAACAGGATTTCTTTAAGATATTTCCTTTAAATAATAAAGAAGTGAGTAAGATATTTTATTTATTTTTTACATTTATTTTTGATTACAGCTTGATTCCACACAGTACTTTTTAGTACAAGTATGGAATTCTCAGCATGGATATCGGTAGCCCCAATTTTGCAGGCCGACCATAGATATCAGGTGTTCGTCGGCAGGGGATCAAACCTCGGACCATGTGCATGGTCGGTGAGATTCCTAACCACTGTGCCACCAACGAGTTAACTCAACCAAATGTCACTTTTCCATCAAACGATTGACCAATGATTTTCTTTAGAAGGAGAGATGTCTGAATATCTATAATAAATAACAATAATTTCGTTTTTGAGCAAGAAAGTATTACTCATTACTTTTTCATCAATACACACATTTCAGGACTTTTAAGAAGTATACTCATTTAGCTATGATGCTTCAAATTGTAAATTCCTAAAGAAAGGTACACTGTTTACTTAGGGAAAAAAAGGTACGTACCTATAGAAGAAAAGCTTAAAATTATTACTCATATGAACTACTGACGTTTTGTTCGTACTGAATGATATGATTTTCAGTCTTCAGAAGTCTCAGTATGGTGACTGCTACTTATAATCAGATGTAAGTAGTATATCAGTAAGCGAGTTCAGAAAAGTAACAGTATGTTTAGAACACGAGAAAAGGCAATCGATGAAGAGAACTTTGAGAAGGACGTTATAAACACTGTGCAGAATCCTACAAGCCATCGAATGTGATGATATTCAACAAGTTTGCAAATGATGTGTAAATAAAGCATTTAGGATAAAGTATACCAAATCTATGTACCTAAAATGCGTTTGTTCTGACAAACATTTCTTCGAGCCTCATTGGTATTTTTATGCACGAAAAGAATATTTTAATATTATGTCTGAATAACTATCTGTCAGCATCCACAACTGACAATCTGTTTTAAACGCATAAAATGTACGTGAAAGACACTTTTTATAGATTGTAATACTGGTGATTATATGAATCATATTATACAGTACTTAATATGTGTGAAGTTAAAATGATCAAAAATTCGTATTTTTTTAAATGAAGGTCAGAATAAAAAGATTCAACTTCGTCTTAAAAAGGGTTCATATGGATTCAAATTTAAGAAACACTCTAACAGGTGACAGTCAAAAAGGAAGGTAGCTTTTTGTCATGAGGTTCAGATTATCATTCCAACTCGGTCCAGGATGAATCTATGAAAGTTTTATTCAGGCATTCAATAAGAGTATTCTGAATGGTTCGGAAAAAGCAAGGCGAAATCTATACGAGAGGCGGTAGTTAATCCCAGCCTAGAGAAAATATTCACTCTTCAAATCGTAAAAGCTTTATCAAATTGTTCCAATTCACTCATGTTTACTGTCGATCTTTCCACAGATACCTAAAGAAGAATACAAGCATGACATTTCTATTCAACTGAATGAACAATATTGAGTTTATTACAGGAATGTTACTTCTGAAAGTTCTATTATTGTTCTGGGTAAGGATATATACCTAGCGTCTATACTGGATATACACGAACTTTATTTGATAACATGTTGAATTTGTTTGATTTACACTTATTTAAGATTTTGCATCAGCTAGAGAAAATCCTCTTAATGAATTTAATATTTTAATAAGCACTAAAATATAACTGTACTATTGTTTGAATGAATTCTAATCTACGTACTTCTGTGTTAATGAAAACAAAACACGTAGTTCAACGAACAGTCCGTTTTCGGCGAATACATTTACTTAGCTGCACAATCGCAACTATACTTCCTTATTTTCTATGTATGTGTACATCAGGTTTGTCCGAGAAAATGAAAATAAGTTAGGGTTATTACCGTTAGGGCATTTGAAAAATGTGCTGAGTAGTCAAACTGTAACTAGGAGGGGTGAAGATTGGTAAGAGGGTGGCGGTGATATATGTTGTTAAAAAACAGTGATTAATGCTAATCAACACATAAAGGAAATTGAATAGAAGTAATACAGGATTTCATTATGAGCTGACATTAGTTAGAGAACCACTGGAGAACCTGGGAGTACTGAACAGCTGTTTCGTCCTAGTTTGGGACTCTTCATCAGTACGCATCCACCGGAATTCGAACCTAGGATCTTCTGGTTAAAAGAGTCCCAAAGTAGGCTGAAACAGCTGTCCAGTACTCCCAGGTTTACCAATGGTTCTCTAACTTATGTCAGCTCATGATGAAATCCTGTAACCAATCAAATCGGTAAAAATCAACACTTGAAAAGCAATACAGTTGTGATTAGGATGCACATAGAAACAAAGGATAATATGGAATTATGCAAAAGTTTCAAAATTACGACTGTACAGCTAAGTAAATGAATTCGCCGAAAAGAGACTCTTCACTAAACCACCACGTGTTTTTTGTTTTCATCAATGTCTGAATGAGAATTGTTCATGAATACTTCTGTGTTATCAAGTAAAAAAAGATGCAATCTGACTAAAAACTAACTGAAGAAAGAAATCACATTTCTTCGTTATACTCCATCCCACCATACAATGCAGCCTGGAAGTAATCAAAAATGTAACTTTATCTACAAGTGAATGGAATCTCCAACCTAGTACAAGAAAACAAATTCTTGCGAAGTAACCCAATTCAGAATCTTGGAGCCTGGTTTCAGAAGAAAGATGTTTCACTTTCTGACTAGAATAAATTAATAGCAAATTAGAATAAGCAATTAATCTCCGTTTAAGGCTTTGTGCACTATCGTTGTGATACCAGGTGTCAGACAAAATTGGAGTAGAATAAAAGCCTCATTGGTGTTCAGACGGGTTGAAATATATGCAGAGATAATCAGCTGATTTAGTAGCAATAACGAAAAATGTCACATCATGATCAAATGGCTAACACACATGAGATTATTCAGCTGAACGACTAATGTTCAGTAAAT
The DNA here is from genome assembly GCA_944472135.2 of Trichobilharzia regenti. Classification (NCBI taxonomy): domain Eukaryota; kingdom Metazoa; phylum Platyhelminthes; class Trematoda; order Strigeidida; family Schistosomatidae; genus Trichobilharzia; species Trichobilharzia regenti. The sequence continues at coordinate 42,245,460 of OX235265.1, read as the reverse complement.
TCCTTCGTTTCTTGTTAAAATTAATAATAAGTCTGTTGTCTGTTTGTTTTCGATTTAGAACTTTGCATCGATATGCGACAGTTCGAGTCGCTACACTCCATAAAGCACACAAAGTAAGAGAAGAAAGTAGAAGAAATGCATAATATAGTTTCATTGGAAATCATAAGTCACAAGGAGTGGATGCATCTGCGCCAGCCATTGACAACGATCACTTTGAGCCATATCACCAATTGTTTCCAGCCATTGGTGTTTGTCGTCCCGAGGACCCCAAACAGGAAGTCTACACCCTCCTATGTGGCTTAAACTAACTGTTGTGGATTTCATTGACTGGTGCTATGTTTTGGTTTGACTTCCGCTAGCTCTTTTCCAGCCTGACCCTATGTCTGTTAACATTGCCCGTTGGTCGAGGAAGGCGATGACTAGGCATACGTAACGCATGTCCTAACCATTTCAATCGGTGTAACTTCACAGCCTCGTCTAATGAACTCGCCTAATCTCAATATTGCTCACCCCATTATACCACTTCACACAGGAAATAGAACAGAGGCATCTATGATCGAAGACAGCTAATCTTTTCATGCCTTCCCCGCTCAATGGCCAGGTCTCACAGCCATAAAAGCAGTACACCCGCCCTTTGGTCACAAGTAACACAAAACTACAAAGCCCTTTATGGCTTAATGGAATGAATGTATGGAAGCCGACATACGATGATAACTGTCAAAGTTGTTACCTATCCTCAAAGTGAGTTATCGATACACACACACAAAAATGATTTATACCCAACAATGTATTCATATAACACATTTTTGTATCTGTTTATGCTACAGACAATAAACTCATGAACACTCTCCACTTACCAGTTTATCACGTTCGCTTTTCGTATCCACAACAGACTTAGTTAACTCTGCAATACGTTGTTCTAGTAAATGTTCATTTTGCTTAACACTTTCTAATTGGCGTTTATTATCCTCTAAGCATTGAAGTAAATGGGCTTTCTCATTAACATACTCAGTAGTCAAGGTATTCAATTGTTCACGTAATGAATTCCTTTCTGTAGTCATAAGATGTAGGTTTTGAACAGTCTTACAGTGTTCAGCATCCAGTTTCTGATTCCACTGGTTAATGGCTGAATGTAGGCAATTGGAAACAGGTATTGGATTATCATGTATACACTTTTCTTTCTGCTTTGCTGCTTCAAGTAGACATTTATTTGCTTCTGACAGATCGAATTTAACCTGAATATTGGAAAAATAGTTATAAATGAAAAAGAAATAATGTATGGAAACTATATTATCAGTGGAATTTAGCAATAGCGTGGACGATCAGTTGGAGCAATTAAGGACATAAATTTTATGCTCACTTAAAGAAGATAAATATATGTCAGTGATCAAAAGCTCCTAAATATCGCAAAATAACTTTAGAATGAATATTGCATTTACGTGTATTATTCATTTAGTGTTTACATAAATGTCATATTATAGAAGTTGATCTATTTCTTCTAATATAAAGCCTATTTCACAGGTTCTCATCAGCTGCAAACTACCTGGAATACGAACACAACGATGAGTTCAATTTCCTGGACCTAAATGTAAACAGAAGAAACGATGGAACGGTCGAAAAGTCCATCTACAGGAAAGAAACTTGGACCGGACAATACCTTCATTACAACAGCTTCTGCCTTATGAGCTATAAGCGGGGATTAGTAAGGACACTGGATGACAGGGCCAGGAAGTTATGTTCGCCTAACAATGTAGAAGGAGAATTAAGCTTTGTTGAAAAATGCCTTAAGGAAAACGGGTATCCAAAAGGATTTATCCTAAAGTACAGCAAAGAAAGAGATGAGAAAGAGAAATCTCCAACAGTTGAGAAGAAGAAAGTGTTCATTTGCCTCCCATACAAAGGAGAAACAGTATCGCAAAAGATAGAAAAGATGATGAAGGGAGCAATAAAGAGATGCTTCCTTGCAGCCAATCTGGTGACACTATACAGTACTACATGCTCTATAAGGCAATCGAAACTGGATAAGTACCCTGCATTTATAAATTTACGTGTACCTGCGGCAGCAAGTACATTGGAAGGACAGAAAGAAGGGCTTCTATCCGGTTTTCAGAGCATATTCCGAGAAACTTATGCCTAAAAGGAGGCAGATATTTACAAAGTGCAATTACCAGACACCTTGTGGATACGGGTCATTTTGTCGAGATTTCTAAATCCTTCAAAATACTAAACATACAAAGGACAGCGAATCTACTACGATTTGCTGAAGCAAATGCAATCAAACGTCACAGACCAAACTTATGCATACAGAAAGAGAGTGTGGTCAATCTCTCTCCCTAGTTATACACACTAGTGAGCTCAACTCACTGAGCAAATTTTCAAATTGATGAACTTTGGCCTTCTTGAGTTGCCATGTTGACACTATTTATTAGATTTTTCTGTCTTCTCTAACCCCCCCTTTTTCTTTTTTCATAGTTTGACAGTATATAAATTGATGGTGACTTAGATTATAATACTTCTATTCCAGATGCGTTCACCTTATAATGTCTTCTCTATTACCTTTCAAACAAGGAAGTATGAGATGTTATTATTTATAACCAGTGTATTTTCAGGTAGTTTGCAGCCGATGAGAACCTGTGAAATAGACTGATATCATTTTATACTGTAAATCTGGTCTTTCTTTCTCTATCAAAATTTATCAAGGGAACCAAATGTATGAAATAAAGCCTATTTTCCACTTAACAGCTTTATCAATAATATTAATAGTGTAACGGTAGAAGATGTAGTAAAGAAATGTTCGTATGGAATTTGGTATCCCTATATAGGGAAATTATGTACACCTTATCTGCAAATCATTATTTGCACAGATCCTCCATGTTGTGACACTTCTTTCTTTTGTATGGTGTTTCTTTGTCTTCCTTTTTATGTCTCTCATGTTTTGTTGCAAGGCGGAATAACTTGTTCTCTTTGACGCCAAACCTGTTTTCCGGCTATATGGTATTTTTACGCTGATGAGCGTCTCTTTATATACTACTGAAAAATCTCATCAGTAGTATGCGCCATAGTAGTAGTTGATGAAAATACCCACTACAGTCCTACAGGAGGTCAATCGCGAGCCCGAATAGCTCAGCAGTAACGTCTTTAACTGAAGCACTGGGTGACGCGGCTTCGAATCTTAGAATGGACATGAGTTTCTTCAAGGTTGCAGATACGCCTTGCTGACTGGTGAGTGCCAACTAGCACGAAACCTAGGTCCAAGGCTTCCTGCTGATTGCCCCCAACTATCTAATATCATCAAATCAATGTGCACCGTGATGGTGAGCTAACTAAAATGGTGGCCACGTTGCAAACCTGACTAATAGAATTCAGTCTCCACCAAAGAAAGGACTAAACGCGTCACACTAGTAACTAGTAGTTGATTCCGTTGACAACATAGATAAAAGCTTATTCACGACTTGAACTTCTTGGCAAGATATCACAGAATTTGACAAATATCAGAAAGCTACAGAATGACATAATTATGAAAAAAGATAGTAAAAATAATGAAGAAGTTATCAACAAGGTTACTAAAATTTTGAAAATGAATAAAAACAATTTGCAATTATTACAGGGGCAGCGATAACTTTATCCGACAGTTGCTAAACAGAGACTAAAAAGGCATCATGTTTCCGAATGACTGATATTTGTTCCATAAAAGTAAGGCATTTTAGTATCTTTCAGTAGATTTTTAAAGGAAACAATTATTTCCGGTGGGTTTGTACTGACGAAGAGTCCTAAACTAGGAGCAAAATAGTTGTCCAGTACTCACAGATTTTTCAACGGTTCTCTAACCGATTTCAGTTCATGATGAAATCCTGAAAAGATTACAATTTGATAATTAACAGAAATGACAGGGATAAGTTAACTGTCTTACTTGGGATAGTTGTTCAACAAGCGTATCACGTTCACTCGTGAGAACACGAACATTACCTTGAATCTATACAGAGAGAAAAATATTTAATGAATGAACTAGTTGAAAAATAGCACAGATTACAGAATAATCAGCCGACAATAGGATAGTAAACTAATATTCATACATTTAATCGATGGATGGTGAATAGCAGTGGAATCCAGGATAATGCGAATTTCGTCCTACTTGGGACTCGTCATCTGATGTACATGCATTTCCCAGTAAGTTATGATTTTCCCACCGAGGCTCGAACTCAGTGCCCATAGTTTCAAACGTCAGATCGTTATCCACTAGACCACTTGGGCCACATTACAAGATCACGCTTTGGCGTTCGAAACTACAGATACTGGGTTCGAGCCTCGGTGGGAAAACCATCACTCACTGGGAAATACATGTACATCCAGATGACGAGTCCTATCTAGGATGAAGTGAGCGTTGTTCTGGATTCCACTGTTAGTCACCATTCACCAATTAAATTCGAATTAAATGCACAGACATCGTCGAAGCATCTGCACAAGAAGTCGACCTGTCAACTTGAGACCGAGCACTTCCATCCAATTAATCGACGGGAAAACCTAAAATTCAATTAATATTCATACATTGTTAATAATATAGTTCAGTGGATTTAGCGGATATAGGGTCAGGCTGGAAAAAAGCTAGCGGCGGTCAAACAAAAACTTGGCACCAGTCAATGAAATCCACAACAGTTGGTCTAAGCCACGTAGGAAGGTGTAGACTTCCAGACTAGGGTCCTCGGGACGGTAAAAACCAATGACTGGAAACTATTGGTGATATGGCTCAAAATCGTTCTCAGTGGCGCAGATGCATCCACTCCTTGTGACCTATGGTCTCCAGTGAAACTATATTGTTCTTCGTTATTACTCCTTTGTCTCACACCTCTGCTCACTGTTTCTATTATGCTTTTCTTGTACTTTCTTCTCTTGCTTCGCGTGCTAAACGGAGTGTAGCGACTTGAACTTCCGCACATTTGTGCAAAGTTCTATGTCGAAAACAGAAAAACAGACAGTTCAGTGGATGATGATGATGAGGTGATCGCAATATCCATATAGAAATCAACAAAATCTATTTGAGTAACAACAAATAACAGATTTGTTTTTGCCTTAGAACCGACTAAACCAGGAGATTATCAAATTATTTCATCACACATAAGCACATTAAAAAAATTAGTGGACACTAGACAAAGGCTAATTAACGACTCCAACACATAAAAGTCGATTGCGAAAATCCTTGATAGTTCAATTATTCCAGAAAAAGTGATTGCCAATGGTATTTTCAATGTGCTGGTGTAATGCCATAATCAAGAAAGCCATGATAAGGAAAACCAATGGGATGAGTAGTGATGTAAACATTAGAAAACAGTTATGAGACACCACCAGTCATAGTTGTATTACCGCGTCTTTGAAGAAATAATCTCCACAAGATATAAGTTACGCTAAAGAGTACAGTGATGTTCACAAATACAGTATAAAAAGACTATGTATGAACATTTAAGACATACATCAAACACCACAAATGACTATAGAACAACTTCTAACAGATTATGCATAATGGACTTGAAAATTGAGAATACAAATGCAATGAGTATTTTAACTTAGTTGTGTTCTCTCAACTGATTGATTTAATTGTGAAGCTGCGTTGAAGATGCTGTCTAGAAGGACGACAAAAGATTCACAATTTAATCAGTCAGCTCAGAGAACAAAACTAAATCAAATTCATCCATCTGAGCTACAAACGACGTGATGATAGCCGTGTCAAAGGTTTTAAACTAAGCAGTGAGTCCAGTGATAATCCTTGAAATCATAAATACTTCGAAGTAGAGTGTTGAGAAACGCTTCAGATCAAAATTAATTGCACACACCGATGAGGAGAAACGTTTAATGGAGTATGAAATTATTCAATCATGATAATAATAATGTGCTTTATTCCAGAACATTACTAATGTTACAGCCTGCCTATTATTCTCTATTGTTCCCCCTTAGTTTTTCCTGGGCTAGTGAAGAAAGATTATAACTTATTATGCAAGATGTTAAAGGTTGTCAGCAGGGTAAGCAACGTGACACTTAACCAGCTTGTTAATATTCTCGTCAACAGGCACTTGGACTTATGTGAAAAATGGGCTAAATCCATTTTATCTAACTCACACCATCCTCTTCATTCAAAATTCTCCCCTTGTATGTGATTGGGCAGGACCAGAAGGCTATGTATAAAACTATATGCTCGCACTAGAAAGTACAAAAACTCAACCATACCTTACTTAGCTCGTGTTCTGTGTGATAAAGAAAGCATCAGGCGTGAAAATTATGACTTATTAAATAGTCAGTAGAACAACTGGATCTCGTCTTTCCAACTCATATCATTTATAGGTACGTTTTCTTTCTTTCTTTTCCTTCTCTCTTTTTATTTTTTTACTTAAAACATGCTTCTTTGCTCTTTCACAGTTTGTATATCTCGACCTTTTTGTTACCGCTTACGCTAGTAAATATGCAAGTATCTACTTTTCTAACACCTTCAAACATTCTGTTCACTTTTGGCTTTGCTGCCGATATGCTAATATGTTGTTGTCATAACTGATTGAGATTACCGATAATTTATGTAGAATTTTATTTATTGTTAATGTACTAACTGGATGCAATACTGTAGTGAAATGCTGAGAATTCCTTTCTGTATCACAAGTACTATTTTGGAATAAAGAAAATTATTATTATTATTATTATTACAGTGCAGAATTTTCCGTATTTAGTACATATTGCACCTAATTCTATCGAATAACATTAAAAAAATTATAAACATAATATTACAGGACTGTTCTTATAAGTCGGAGACATATCAACTGCAAATTATGCAGTAAACGGTGCTGAGCAGTGTTGCTAAGCTTTTGGACTAAATGAACTATCATGGATTCGTCTAGTTGAATCATCTATTCTACATTCACATCTCACGCTATACTGCCAAAGTTTCTTAACACGTTTCATAAACTTTGAACGCATGTATTCCTTTTACGAAAGCATCAATGTTAACATAAATATTTTGTGAAAAATCTCTACGTGTATACATAAAAATTTATAGAGTTAACTTTCTTTAAAGAGTACATGCACTGACCATGGTCATCCATAATACAGTAGGAGTGCAGATTCGGAAACTCGTAAGAATTTAATTTTATCTTGACTCTTGATTGGTTCAAAGAAGTCTGTTTAGAGGTATTAGAGGTTATGAAGTACAAAAGTCAAACCATTGGCTATAAAATGTAGCTGCGTAAATCACAGTGTACAATTATCCTAGATACATTTTATTAGAACACCTTACTGCCAAAACACTTTTTCTATAGTCTACTCGCTTAATTATTGTTAAAAACAATAATTCAACTGGAACGAAAAATAATACTGATCAAGTAATAAATACTATAAACAATACTATAAACCATAAGTAAGTAAGAATCTTTTCCATTATAACACTAGTATGAAAAGGTACCACATAGCCGATGTGCATACATCATGAAGTTGTCGTTCAAAATGATTCAACAGAGCAGCTAAATCATTCCGTTCCCGGAGTAAACACTTCACTTCATCTTCAAGAAAACTCTGAAAATTTAACAAATAATAGAATAATAAACAAAGAGAGAAAAAAGTATTAGAAGGAAAAATTGATATATTAGTCAAAATATGAAATAATATTACATTTATACATTTCAAAGACTAATAACGAGTGAAGGATCCGAGTCTCAATAGGAATACCATCACTCAGTGGGAATCCAGTCGCATCCAAGATTTCAGTGCTAGTCACCATTAACGAAAATAACATCAATTAAGTCCCCAGGCATCATAGAGGTATCCATACTAGAAGCCGACAGATACTGACAACGGGAAATGCAAACATAGCTAAGAATAAATAATGGAACTGATCTAAGTGAGGCAACTGAATTGAATACCAATGATGACTATCACTTTTCCTAACTCTATCCCTCATTGAACAGTCACAGTAACAGCATATAAAGACTTTATATGTAAGAAAGATTTGAATTATACGGGCTTTTTCCCGGTAGTCAGTGATTTTATGCGTTGCTTCCTGTTTTTCCACCACTCTCCCCTTAACTGAAATATGATTATTTGGGGTCCTAGTGGGAAGCCGTGACCAGTAGGGTACAACAGGTTGAAGATGAGGCAGTAACACATCGAAGACGACATGGCGAAATGGTCGCGCTATGTCGTGAATTGGCAGAAGTTACAATTCAAGGACCATTGGATAGGGTACCAGTGGTTCAATGGTATACGAATTCGCCGTGTAACCAATAGGTCCTCGGTTCGAACCCCGATGGGTGCGTACTGATGAAGAGTCCCAAACTAGGACGAAATGGGTGTCCAGTACTCTCAGGTTTTCCAGTGGTTGTCTAACTGATGTCAGTTCATGATGAAATCCTCCATGCAATCAAATATAATTATTTGACCGAAATATTTCCATAGTGAGTCAAAAGTAAAAGATGTAAACAGCGAAAAAAATTTTCTTTTCGACGATTCATTTTCATAAGCTGTTGTACAATCGTAATTATATTTAATAAAGAATTCATAAGACCGATCAGATACTGGTAAAATTTATCTTCGAAAACGTATTACGTTATGTAAGGCGTAGTCTAAAAATGGGTGACTCATTAGAAAATTAAAAAAGGGGGCAGAAGTTGGCATGACGTAATAAGTGTGAGAAAATGACTAATCAATATAGGTGTGTAGAGTGGATAAGAACTAGTGGAAAGAAGATAAAGCGTTTTTATAAAATCTGTATGAAAACACAATGTTATTAGTAAACAGTAGAAGAGTGATAATAGAATAGGGATAAGGAGAATAATAATAAATTATAGTGAGAACGTTATTCCGGTCACAGTAGGGCGAGGAATGTATGTAGTGCTTTTGAATGCAGAGTTCCGGATTCAGATCCTGAATTGCCAGTGATTCAGCTGACATTTTCGACGACAAATACTACCAGTATCTGATTGGTCTCATGAACTTTTATATAGCTTATTAAAATGAATCGTCGAAAAGAAAATTTCCCTCGCCGTTTACATCTTTTTCATTTAGTTATTTGTCTGAGTTTCAATTGGAATAGTGTGATGAAAAATATGTAATATGAAAATTAAAGCAAGTAGTTCTTATCACGAATCTTAACGAAAAATAAGTTGACGTAATTTGTCTGAAATATCTAACGGTATTTGCGCATCTCACTCTGGACATTGTGGCTACACACACACACACGTACTTGTCATACACATTTATATAAAAGTTAACAGAGTAAAAAGGGCCAAAGTGTATAGAGGTCAAGATCGTAAAAAAAGCGGGATGAAAATATTACTGAGTAAAGTAAACCTTTTAGTTTTCAAATTGAATTACCAAGTTACATTCAAAGCAATAACATATAATTTTGAGATTTAGAGATATCGTTGCAGTGGTTTCATTCTCAAAAGTTGTACAATCACGCTTTTTTTTCTTCATAAGTTCGTATATTTACTATTATGATGGTTTAATTGAATACAGTAACCAATACATCAAACACATTTGCATCATACAGTTAGATTTGTTGAAGCCCTAGCCATAAAAAGGCTTAAACCTGTGTTATGTGTATAACTCCATTATGGATGAGAGTTATGCTCTACCTCAGTGCCCAAGTTTTATACTTATATCAACTGTGTTATGTGCTTTTTATAACATTTTTATCACGTAACTCAGTAATCCAATTTTAAAACTAAAGTTCATTTTTATGAAATAATGTTTTCACTAACATTTCTCCCTTTTTTACTATGATCTTAACCTTTAAATATTTTAACCTCTATCGATTCAATTTTGACCTCGTATACACTGTTCACGTTTATATGTTAATATGTATGAGTGATACATGTGTGATCAAAATGTCTGAAGTGAGCTGTGTTCACACAATAGATGTTTTAAGTGAATTACGTCATTTTATTGATATCGCCAACCTGCTCAAAACATGGGCTACTAAAAACTTCCATCTCTCTACTGCATATATTTTCTCTCGTTCGGTTTGTTTTACCCGATTAAGACATAACCTCTATTGGTATTATCTACTCTTGCGCGTTTTGAAAATGTTTACAAGCTCCTGATGCGAAAGTCCTACTAAACTTGTAGAATGGCCTGATTGTGGGTGGCAACGTGTGCCAATAAATGAGATAACTATTCTTCAGTTATGTCACTGGGTCCTAAAATGTACTTCTGAACATCTTACAATTGGCTTTCAACCAGATGCCATGGATTTCTTGAAGGAGACAAAGCAGAATTATCATAGTGGAATGGTTTGAGCTTCAGTTCAGAGACCATTCTGTCACAGGATATGCTGTCAATTATTATTTTACTTGAAGATACTGTACGAAGGGGAAACATCAAGCAATAAACGCCTCTGAAAATTCTATACATTTTATAAATATTGTCCAGAATAAAGATATTACTGCCATTATCATTATTATTATTAATATCAGAATATTGGGCAATGAATTTCTTAAATCTTCGTTACACTAATAATAAAATCAATTTTACTTAATGATGAACTTTACTTAATGAATCCTGAACGTCCAATTGAGCAGAAGAGAGGATGGTTCACTGAAGAAAGATGTCTACAAAAAAACCTACGTCTATAGGACAATATACACATTTCCTCAGTTTTGTACCAATCCGATACAAAGTCGATTTGGTCAGATGCCTCACGAATAGAGCAAGACGTATCTGTACAGATGATTCCCTGCAAAATGAGTTAGGATACATACAAAATGTGCTGGTCCAAATGGCTTAACCTAGCGGATTTGTAAGGAGACACCTAAACACCAAGTACAATAAAGAGAAACTAACAACAGTTGAAAAGAAACAACTGTTCATGAAATTGCAATTTGATGGGACGTGGCTAGCCAAGTCTTACATCTGAAATTAACGAGAGCGATAAAACGGACTTATACTGCCACCACCCTTTGTTTGTCATTTTCCAGCCGGCCAATTATGACTGCTCAAGTGAAAGACAAGCTACCTAGCAGTGCCACTTCTATGTGTATCTATACATTTAGTTGCTTCTGTGGAGAGAGCTATATAGGGCAAACATCTAGACAGCTTAATAAACGCATTAATGAGCATATTCCTTCGTGGTTCGGAAAAGGCCAAATAAAATCTATAAGAAGTTCACTTTTGGCTCATTTGATTGATAGCGGTCACCAAGTGGACAGAAATAGTGCCTTCAAAGTTATCTGTCGCATTCCATCGAGCTTTCCGAACGGAATTCGAGTCCGTCTTTTACACATAACCGAAGCTATGGGAATTCGAGAGAACAACCTAGTCTTGGCATACAAAAGAAGTTTGTTCTACCTTTGTATCTCCCATGACCCAGGTGAATTCTATTCATAACGCTCCCACCCTTTCTTACTTTACATCTCCGTATTTTTATGATATTTATTTAAACTCTGATTATCTGTCCACTTCACCTTTAGTATTACCTAACTTTTAAGATTCGACCTAATTTATTTATTGAATTGTCGACATATACACATATTACCTTTGTTATTCTTATCGCCACCTGCATAAACCTTATTATTATTATTTTGTTACCATTATAATCATCGTTATTAACTACGTTCAAAACATTTACCACATTATTATTATTATTATTATTAGATCCATAAAATCACCGTCATTGGTTGAAGATTTTTGCATACAAATCTATGTAAATTACAGTAAAGCCTGAAGAAGATCTAATTGAAAACAATATTGTTCGCTTATATGTCTTGTTTTAATGAAGTGTATTAATTCTTTCAGACATTTAGAAGACAAAAGAAAATCTGAAATATATATGTGCAAGTGTAGAGTCGTAACGGGAAATTATCGAAAAGAATATTCTTTGCTCAAATCTTCTTTTATATGAATTCTGTTAATTTCTCAAAAGCTGCAACAAACTATGAAATGATAACGATAATAATAGCAACTATTAGCACATTAGTACATTACTTCACTCATGTTATCGTGGCTTTAATTTCTTTTCTGCCTACATATGAAATTAAATTCCGCTTACCAGATTATATTTTCACACCACCTATCCTAATAGTCGAATTGTAGGGCATTTTTAGCAAAGTTCAACTGTGAACACAAAAGGTGCGAAAGCACCAATCGTCTTGTGACAACTTATTAAGCTTTAAAAAAATTTAGTCCCCTAACTCCAACCTAATCTTAAAGTTTCTCTAGACTTACCTATAAAAAAAGTAACCCTTACAAACCAAACTATAGAAAATTACGTAAAATACATCAGATATCCTGTTCAATATCATGACACATCATTCAACACTTTTTTTGGTGAATCGATATATAGGGACCTAATTACCAACATGCCATTTTTACACGTGTGTTTGTACTTCTCTCATCCAACTTATTGATTTATGACCTGACTTTCTTTCATTGACAAAAGAATAGAACTTGTGCACAGTACTGTTTTTCACAGTGATAGAGTATAATTCCATTATGGGTAGAATTTATTTTGATAAAGTCTCACAGTGTTATATAGTAATATTTACTGATGACGGTCCGAGCACAATTTACTGCTCATAATCATATGAAGTTACTCACTTAACTTCGTTTATATACTTCCATTATTTTTCACCTTTTGACTTGATTAGTAGTAGTATTTTCCATATTTCCGGTACGAGTGATGAGTCATTTCTATTGCATGTGTTGAGTGCAGATTTGATAAACAATGACTCAGTAACCAACCTCTCTTTCTCCACCTATCTATATTACTTTTTCGCATTGTAACTCTGACCCACCATATTGAGTTGTTGTGTGTTAATGCATGCTGAGTTGTTTTCTTAAAATACTTATTTCCATGGGGTCAGTCATTCTACCCTTATCTAATTTCTTATGCTCTGACAGTTTGACTACCCCCGACCTACTAGTTTGACCTATTTAGTTGACCTCACTCACAGTCATCGCAAAGTATTTAGTAAATTATATTATTTTATCTTATTGGGTCAGTAGGGTTAGAAATTTGTGTGATTAACTTGATATGATTATGGACAATAAGTTGAGCTCGAAATGTCATCAGTGAAAAATACTGTATAACACTGGAAGATTTTATCAAAACAAACTGACATTTCCAAGTTCTTTGTCTGATGACGAATTGTTTATTTAAGTGATGTAATTGAACTCCAATCCAATATAATCCTAATTTTAATCTTTCATACCCCTTCCCCCTTACCTGACCTTCTATCTACATTAGCACTTCTCAAGGTTATCTCAAACAACCTATTTTGACAATTGTTTTGCGACAGTACCAGCTCTCTTACCAACGTCCAGACTTCTCTTCTGTCTTTGAGGCCCGGCGGTATTATTGTTGTTGACATGCGATTAGGACAGATTAGCCAGCGCATTAAGGTTAGTAATTCGCTCACAGCCTAGTACGTCATAGTTCTGGTCATAACGTGATTATAGTCTTATTTTTTACCTGGTTTAACTGCCTTGGTGTGATTGAATGTTCTAAAGTCGTTGGTGAGCTCACGCCTCATGCTTGGCTAAATTTTAACTTAGCTGCATATGCTTGTCAGTTGAAATTCATTTAGCAAGAGAAAATTTTTCATGCACGAGGCTATGAGACATGTTTATTGTCTATGATAGCTGGTGATATCATGCAGCTGTCCAGGTTGACGTAGGTGGAGTTAGATTCAAAGCTGGAACGTATTGGTTGGAAGCTAAATACTAAAGTAAATGGGCCGCATCTCCAGGGGTGCCTATGAACATTAAAATTTTGCAAAAGCAAATGCATTTGGTAACGGTTGATATAGTTCAATTATACACATAGCCTGATATAATCAGACGTTTTGATTCATCGGATAAACACTTATTCATCCGACTGGAAAGCTTATTATGAAATAATTGTTTCCATCACCATTTCAAAATTGGAGTGGTGCAAAAATTTTCTCAGTCCCCACAAAAAAGATTTAAAATATTAATGAAGAATAATGTGGATTTGATTCCCGTGATCAGCTTTTTCATCTTTTCAAAGTTATAAGGTTTTCTCATTATTAAATACCCTAAAAAGAAGTTAACTATATACAGGATTTTATCATGAGCTGACATTAGTCAGAGAACCACTGGAAAACCTGGAGTACTGGACCGCTGTTTCGTCCTAGTTTGGGACTCTTCAGTAGTACGCACCCACTGGGATTCGAACCAATCAAATCCATACAAACCAACACTTGAATATTAACTATATACACCTACATTTTTATCTGTGCACTGTATTCTTGGCATGTGAAGACGGTGAAATTTCAGTCTGGATTTTTCTAATTCTTCTTGATAATGATCTCTTTCATTTTGTAAACAGCGTACTTCACCTTGTAAAAGCTAAATATATATTTAATAATTTTTAAAAAAAAACATCAAAAACAAAATAATAAAGTGGAATGTTATCAGCAGAACAAATGAATTCAAGATATATTTCGAACTATAAAGTCTGTAATCAACCGAAATAACACCAAAAATAAAAAACGAGAAACGATAAAACTGTCATGCAAATGAATAATGTTGTAATATGGAATACTTACACGCACAAAGTGATTAGCATGTAGTAACTGGTGTCTTATGAACTAGATGAGGTTTGCAACCAGCGCAGTCGGTGATTAATTACAGAAATCCATCGATTTATGAAATATATCAAAATACACATAGTTGTTTTTTAGTACTTCTTTTTCAGAGAAGGATTTTCATGAAAACCATTTAAAAATCACATTTTAGGATGCCTTACATTTTCAAAAACAAATTATTTGAACTGGTACTGTATAAATATATAAAGTGCAGTGACGAATGCCTTTTGATTATCCCCTAACAGTTTATGTGCTAGTCTATTAATCAGATCAGCATGTAATAAGCTGGTAGAGCTGGCTAATTTTACAAAATGAAGTAAGCAGAATAGACAGAAGTTAGAAATCGTCAGCCACTAGGTTCCTTTCCAGCAACCAGAAGGACTTGGATTCGATCCCCAGTGGGTCAAATTTGCGTACGGTTGACTAGGATTAGGACGAAAAGGCTATCCAGTACTCTCTGTTTTCGTTGGTCATTTAACAAATATCAATCGGTGCTTAAACTTGTAAGCAGATGCAATACGCTAAGGCTATATGTGGCCATACCACTATGTAATATCACTACTTCATACAAACCGCTATTACAAAACACCGATGAATAGTACAAAGGTTTGTGATTACATTCAATAAATAAACGTTTAAAGCACATATTCTTCTAATAAGAAGGAAAATGCATATTCATGAATAATCCCCGATAATCCATGCCCGAGGATTGGAAGAAAGGATACTTATTCAAACTACCACAGAAAGGAGACTTAAGTCAATGCGAAAACTGGCGCGGAATTATGCTACTGTCCATCCCATTCAAAATACTAAGCCGCATCATCCTGGAGAGAAACAAACACGCCAACTTAGATGAAAAACTTCGACCGGAACAAGCTGGATTCAGGGGAAACAAGTCATGTATTGATCGAATCGCCACACTACCGATCATCATTGAACAAAGCCTGGAATGACAGTCACCTCTCTATCTCAACTTCATCGACTTTAAAAAGGCCTTCGACAGCGTCGATCGAGAGGTGATTTGACAACTACTTCGCTACTACGGGTTGCCATCGACAATTATACATCTCATCCAACAGTAGAACAACAATGCTACATGCCAAGTAATCCACAACGGGAAACTTACGGAATCCTTCGAAGTGAGAACGGGAGTAAGCCAAGGCTGCCTACTATCGCCAATGATTTTCCTGATTGCAGTAGATTGGATAATGTGACAGACAGAGAACAATGAGGAAACAGGTATAAAATGGACTCAAACAAAATTCTTGGAGGATCTGGACTTCGCCGATGATATATGTCTGATTTCCCACAAACTGGAAGATATGCAACTGAAAAGCAACAAGCTGGCAGAAGAAGCATCAGAGATAGGACTTCAAGTGAACATAGATAAAACAGAGGTGATGAAGATTCCTGGCCAACAGCAGCAACAACAACAGACAACAATCAGCATAAATAGGAGGAACCTGAAAGAAACAACCTCCTTCACCTACCCAACTGGAAAGCATAGTTTCAACTACAGGCCGACGGAACTGACGAGGATATCAAAGCCAGAATCGGAAAAGCAAGACAAGCTTTCATTACTCTTAGGTCTGTATGGAGGTCAACAGCACTCAGAATCAAAAATAAGATCCGGATTTTCAACTCCAATGTGAAGTCAGTCAGTGCTGCTATACGGATCACAGACTTGAACAGCGTGTCATAGAGAGCACCTCGAACAAACTTCAGACCTTCGTTAACAGTTATCTTCGTTCAATACAACTCAAGATCAGATGGCCAGTTAAGACCAGCAACAGAGATCTCTGGCAATGAGCGAACCAATCAGGAACCAATTGTGAAACAAATAGGCAGGAAGAAATGGAGATGGATTGGCCATACTCTGAGGTGACCATCAAGTGACATCAATAGACAAGCCATTGCTCGAGTGGAACCCGAAAGGGAAGCGGCGAGTTGGTCGTCAGTACAAGAGTGACTTGGAGGAGGTCATGTGAAGAGGAGATGAGAACATGTGGGCAGACTTGGAGCGGGATGAAAAAGTTGGCAGAAAACCGGAAGCAATGGAGACGCGCGGCTGAATCCCTATGTTCCTCTAGGAATTAAAGGATATAATAATAATAATAATAATAATAATGAATAATCCCCATTTAGACAATAATGAAAACAAAACAAGTAGTTCAGCGAAGAGTCTCTTTTCGGCAAATTCATTCACTTAGCTGTACAATCGCAATCATATATGTAATTATTTTTGCATTTAAGTGTGTACATTAGGTTTGTCAGACAAGAATACAAACTAGTTAGGGTTACTGTTTACTCCATCAAAATATCTCAAAATGCGACGAATAATCAAATTGTAACTAGGTAGTTGGAGAATGGGAAGAAGGTAGTAGTGATGAGTTGTCAATGCATAAAAGAAGTTAAATAAGTGCATTCGTTATGTAATAAGATGAATAATTTAATGAGTGACTTGTGATCAGGATAGAAAAGAAGGAAAATATGGACTTGTTAAGAGTTCTAAAGAAATACAAGTGTTCTAGGGAGTTAGAAAAACAAGTACTCAAAAATCAGGTCACCAGAAATCAACACGGTTTTTACCATGAAAGTAGAAGTGGTTGAGTAATTTTCTTTGTTATGTGTGACTCCGATTTTTTTTAAATTAGTGGCTAAGACATAAGTGATATAAAGGAGAAGAAAACTTATTGGTTTTGGCAAGTCATTCTTCACTTTGTAGATTATTTTGAAGGAGGCGTTCGTTGAGATGGAACCGTCAGTGTTGACATTGTGCTCGATTTTGGCACTTCCTACAGAGCCATTGCTACCTTTCTGCAACCACGCATACACATCGAACGACCGATATATCTAGATCCACGAGAACAGCTGAAATGATATATGCAAATAAAAGTGGTAAGACGCAAGATATTGTCCTTAAGACTTCAGCAGACCAATGGGGGACTAGAGAACACTACTGTTAGCATTGCTCCGAAGAATATTCTTCTCAAAGATGTTGGAATTCTCCTCTTAAGAATATCGCAGGCTAAGCCTCCCTTACAACTCAGGTTCATGACACACACACCCTAGTTACATTTTGATTATTCATCACATTTTTGAGATATTTTGATGGCGTAAACAATTATTATTATTCCAGATCGGTTTCAGGTTGATGAATGTGTTTCTCGCCTTCCTGATTCTCGCTCGATTTGACATCCTCGTCCGTTCCGACTTCCTGTAGTTGAGACAATGCTCCCTAGATAAGTGAGTGAATGAAGTAACCTCTTTCAAATCCCTCCCATTGATGGTGATTGGCGCTGGGTGTTGCTGTTGTTGGTTGGTTATTTTCATAACCTCCGTCTTGTCTATGTTCACCTGGAGTCCTGTCTCCGCTGACTGCTTCTTCGACCAGTTTTGTCGGTTTTCGCTTGTAAGTCTTCAATTTTGTGTGACATCAAACACATCGGTTCAGGATATCCCTGTCTTCTCGTTTCCCGCTGTCTGACGAGAAGACAGGGCGTAAACAATAGCCCGAACTAATTTTATTCTTTTCTGACAAATTGAATGTACACACAAAAAAATATTCATATATAATTGTGATTGTACAGCTAAGTGAATGAATTCGCCGAAAAGAGACTCTTCGCTGAACTAAGTATATTGTTTTCAGAAAATGGATACTACATAAAGAAAGTTGTATTTCAACTTGTTTGATCGATTTTAATTATTCCATGAAAACAAATCGAATTTCGATTAACTTGTAGACTTTTACACATCTTCAACTAACTAAGAGCATTACACTCTGAATAAATAAACTTGATTTCCAAGTGTGTGACACAGATTCCAACAACAAAAAAGAGAGAGAAGAAACACATACTTTACAGTCCTTCGATTGAATCCCATGCACTTCAGCAGATTTAGAACGTCGAAGTTGATGTCTTGAACAATTATTCATCTTAATATTAGGACCACTTGTAGGTTTTGGTAAATCAGAGATTTTGAGTTTATTTGCAACACATTTTGTTAGCAGATAGGCTGATATATGCTTTAAAATGTCAGATATTACTTCTAATTCTGAGTAACAATAATCTCTGTCACCTTTAGTGATATGCAAATGTTTTTCCACAAATTTAATCATTTCTTCGCTATTACAATTTGTCTGACCATGAAATGAAGAGGGGATATATCTTGATAGGTCGTTTAGTAAGTTTTGATCTGTAAAATTCAAGATAATATGTACGTTTATGCCAGCAAATGTTATTACATAGTTTTAAAACATGCAATCAATACAATAAACGTAACTGCACAAAGATTAAATAAACACTAATGAAGGTTGAAAAAACAGAACACAGTAATGAAATGTATAGTTCTGATGAATGATGAGGGAACACGTCTCGGAGTGTCTCAATAATAGAAAATGAACTTCTGAAGTGAGTTAATACTGTCACAATCAAGCCGTATGAATGACAGGGAATTGTAGAAGAATTATTCTGTCAAGGAATCTCCTCTATCAACAGGTTTTCTAATCATAAATATTTGTAGCAAGCA
Organism: Trichobilharzia regenti; assembly: GCA_944472135.2. NCBI lineage: Eukaryota > Metazoa > Platyhelminthes > Trematoda > Strigeidida > Schistosomatidae > Trichobilharzia > Trichobilharzia regenti. The sequence goes on along the minus strand of OX235265.1, from coordinate 42,226,357 downwards.
TAACAAATCCAGATCAAATCGTTTAGAGATGTCAAGAATCAGACAAATGTTTCAAAGCTTCAAGCCTTAGTTTCATTTAACTTTTTTATGATGGTTTTAAATAACTGCTTTTCGGCTGTTTAAAAACCAATAATTCGTCTCTTAAACTGTATAGACTCTTTCGTGTCACTTTTCCTTCAAATCACCTTTCTAAACCATATTGATTGTTGACCATCAGTAAGTCACTCATATCTTTTCCGCTTATTTCCCATCAAAAAATGATACTAATAAGATTTCTTTTTATTACAGCTTGATTCCACACTGTATTTTTTGGTACAGGTATGGAATTTTCAGCATGTGATACCGGTAGCCCAAATTTTACAGGCCGACCATAGATATCAGGTGTGCCACCGGCAGGGGATCGAACCCCAGACCATTTTCATGGTCGGCGAGAGTCTGAACCAATTTGCCACCGACGCATATTATAACTGTCTCATCTGTTACATTTAATATGACTGTGGCGAGAGCTGGCTGTTAGCCAAAATTGGTAGACAGTAATTTACGTCAGTGTTTATGTCCCCAATATTGGTCGTGAGAAAAATTAGAACAAAGGCTTTGCGTAGGCGGATACAGTTGACATATAGATGATCTGACATTCAAGAAACAGTCACTAAGAGATGCAAGGTTAACTTTCTGTGAGAAACAACCAATCAGAAGATTGTGTCTTTCTGCTAACAATAATGTATAATATGTACATGAAAATCTATAACTATGTGTTGATTTCCTTAATAAACGATCTGTTTCCTGGCCCTTGTCTTCTGTTGTTACATGACCACCACACTAGGAATGACTTGACATTCCAATCTACCAAATGTCACATTGAACGAACATTTTTATTTCATTTAAGCTTAGTGTTCTTGTTGACGATTTGATCACCCCCTTTGTTCTGTTATTGCTCGGCGGTGTCGCATGGGTAGCTGCTTTACTCTGCTCAACATGATGTTATCTTCTGACTAATTTATTCAAATTTTTAGTTTGAATATTTTTGGATTTATTGAACAAATAAAGTGTGTTTTCAGTAATATTGTAAATAACAAAGGTTTATGAAATCACAACTGAAACATTGAAAAAGACAAGAATAGCTAAATTAGATACATTAGGCAGTCAAATGCCTAAAAGCAAAACTATAAAAAATTCATAAGGCAGGACACCTTATCAAGCCACTAGTTAACTTCAGGAACACTTCAACATGTGAACTATCTGAATATTTAACATTAGATTAATGACCAATAAGGGATCTCTCTGTTCTAGACTAGTTCATATGAAATGAAATAAAGGCTAGAGGAAATCTAAATAGAAAAAGAATGTAAAAAGGAGATTAGTTTTAAAGCATCAAGTGCATACACTATTATTCCGACTACTATAGCTTTGGGACAATTGGAATTGGGCTGAGCATCGACCCGAAACTCACAAACAGAGCCAAGGTCTCGGTTAAAGAAATAACATTATGTCATACGACTAGAATATTTTGTTTCATTTTCGATGTATTCAAATTTCAAGATAGAATATTGCAAACAAACAAATGGGGTAGTAATGGGATTGCTAACATTACCAATACTAACAAACATATTTATGAATATTTGAGAACATAAAGTTCTTAAAAAGTGTGATCCTTCTCTTAGGTTATGGTTTAGATATGCAGAAATCTAAACACGTTTCTAATTCCTTCATACATATAAACTCAGTAATAGACAGAATTTATTTCACTTTCAAGTTATAAAATAAACAGAGTGAGCTAACTATGCTGGACTGCTAAATGAAAGAAAAAAAGGACGGTAGGTTAGCTACAATCATCTATGGAAAACTGTTAAATTATAATAGGTATTCAGATCCTAATTTATCCCACCCAAAGTCGGTGAAGATAGGTTTAGTTCAATATCTATGTAATCAGACTGGGACCTGACTTTTGGTAAGTCAAGTCAGTAAGTAAAGTCGAACGTATCTTCGCGCCTTCTAGTTTCAAAGGTAAAAGTCCGGGAGCTGATTAGCCAATTGCACCACAAACTTAGTCATGATTGCCGAAACAAGACGGAACATGCTAACGACGAACGATTATAGAGCCACTTACAACTTCGTAACGGCACTACTAATAAATCTTGTTGGTGTTCCACTATTTTACCGAATGGTGTGATGCAGTGCCACTGCAGCAACGAGATACAGCTGTCATTACTGGGACGTTCACTGACCACTGGATTTCTCGCTTTTGGAACCCACAATCACTAAATTCTGACAAGGGTATGGTCTTAGAGAGTTAAATTATTCCCCACATCTACAACGTATTTAGCATTTGTAAGACTCGCATTACTGTCTACCACCCAGTAAAAATTGTTTTGATGAAACGTACTAATGGCACTGACCATTTGAAATAGTGTGGACATGACCTCCAATTTATCCAATTTCTTAAAAAATCTCCAACTCTGACCAACCACCACTACCTGTCAACTATCAATAATAAGAAGTAATGAAGTCTTGCTTGATTAGTATGTACATCTGTATTCATAGTGTTATCGCACTATTGCTTTACTTCTCTTTTTCTTACATTGTTGTTCTAATGTTCTGCTTTGTTTATCTCTTAGAGTCCATATTGTATCAAGTTTGTTTCTTATGTATTTTTATAATAAAATCAACATAACTTGATGCCCAAATTATTCCTTCACGTTCGTAAGACCACCTAACGTGTCTCTAATCATAAAGAGTGATAGTTTTTACAGGAATTCTACGCGAGCAGTTGTTCATTTTATTACTCTAAAGCCAAAAGATTTATTAAGGAATTCCTGCTTTATTTTAGTTTTGTACCAACATGTACGGCATATCTTAAAAATATGCATCCGAATTTGTACAGCTAATCAGAATTACAAATGTATGGTTGAAATCTGAGTGATATACAACTTACAGGTTAATTGTTGCTAAAAGTTGCTAACCTTTTTGAAGAAAAAAAATTGCGACAACTCACCTTTGGTGACAATTGAATCGAGACGCTGAGTCACACACTTTCGACTATTTTCAAATCTTTGAATCAATTCATAAATTTCTTTCTAATATAAAAACATTGCATAAGAAAAGTAGAAAGAAAAAGTGAAATGCGAAGGAGGAAAGTACTACTTAAAAGTAAAACACTTAGACTCTAACTGGGGTGGGGGGGAGGGAGTAAAATATGCTCGTACTAGCTATACTATACTATTCATACTATACCAACGAATAACTACTTTTTTTCATCCGTTCACTTTCTAAGTGTAACATAGGATTTCAAACCTGAGCTCTTAACTGTAAGTAGCGGTGGTGTTTTTTGTGCTAACCTCATTCCCAACCTTCCCTCATTACCTGGTGGACTACCAAGGTAACCCAAGTTTAGGAATGCATCGGTCGGGAATGAAACCGCTTTTAAGTAGCTGCTTTGTGACAACATTCAAGATGTAATAAGTTAAAATCGGAAGACTTGCGCGTCGTTTTTAATGTTTTCATGTAGAATCTATGATAGCCATCTGCTCAAATACATCTTGAAGTTTTGAAGTGCTACTTTAACCTTGCAAACATATTTCATACACCTTTATAGTATACTAAGTCACTCAATGATGACGTCTGCTTTTAGGTTTGAAGTATACTAACGTTGAGTCATTCACCTAGACGACCACACACTACAACCGATTATGAGACTTCAGTCATCACTCAAATATGAATATTTGCGTAGGCTAGCATATTCTGACTAATTTATATAACCATTAGCTGTATTTGATAAAGTATAGTCCTACTGTTTGAATATGTTGGATACTACTAATGTGATATAAGAATTCCGCTTACAGTTAATTGATAGACTTAAAATAGACATGATGCACTTTTGTGCAAACATTGACGCCGGTTAAGCACCTGTCCCCCAGAAAGTGTGCAGGGGAAAATGGAGATAGATTGAATATGCGCTGGGGAGACTGCTGAGTGGTATCACGTGCCAGGCCCTAGAGAGAACTCAAATGGCGGGCGACGAGTTCGGCATAGGCCCGATAGTGTATGAAGGAGATTGTATGAGGAGCAGCCAGTCGTGGAGTCAACTTAAAAGGACTGCAAACAACAGAGTGAAGTGGTGATATGCTCTCGAAGGTCTAGGTTTCACTTGGAACCCAAGGGAATAGTACTATAATAGTGGTCTATTTTAAAAAAATTTTATTTTTGATTACAGCTTGATTCCTCACCGTGTTTTTGGTACAGGTATGGAATTTTCAGCATGTGATATCGGTAGCCCAAATTTTGCAGGCCTATTATGGATATCAGGTGTGTGTCGAGAGGGGTCGAAATCCGGACCATTTCCATGGTCGGCCAGAATCTGAACTAATATGCCACCGACGCACATATTTGTCTTTCTGACTTTTATACTTTTCCAGACAAAAAATGAACGTTTTCATCTGCTTCAAATATCACCACCAGGCATGAAAATAATTTTCAGTTTTCATAAAATTAAACATGTAAGACAAGAGCCCACAAGTTTATCAAAAGTATATACCTTAAACTGAGTAGATGGCTTTGCATCATTTGGACAATATATAGTTTCCACAGAATTCGTCTGACATGAATTATCCACTAACGGAAGTTTTGAGGAACATAAAGTTTGACATTCTGCATTGACTAAATCTGGAGAAGGCTGAATACTTGCGACTTCACGATTAACCAATTCCACAATACGTGCTTCTAATTCACCATTTCTAGCTTGCAACAAATCAACTTGTAGTTGTAACTGATGAATTAATCGATCCGACTGCTTCCCACTAAAGTCACTCAATAAAGTTTCCAATGGACGACCTTTTTCAGAAATATTTCTTAATCGTTCAATCTCAGTATCTCTTAAGAGAACCTAGTAAAAACAAAGGAATGCGGGTGAATTCTAGTTATCTACGGAAATCCATTCTGTGAAAAGAAAAAAGCCTAGAGTGGGAAATAATTCGAAACTAAAACTATTATGATCCACATTCTGATAACACACTTACAATAATTGACATATCCACGAAACATTCATTATCGCTAAATAGATTTATTAAGAAGTTCGTATTTAAATCCTTACATCTGGACACTGCAAAGACTACACACCTTTTCAAATGACCTAACTGCTGAATGCACACCTGTCATATGAAATCCAATAAGTAAATCTCTAGTAGCAATTCAAAGTTGGTATCAAATCTCAAAGTACTATCACCAATCTGAGCTTCAATTAAAATAAAATATTTCAGTGACTTATTTGTCGTGCATTAAAATCCTGGGATCCATAGCTCCAAATATGCGTCGGTGGCATAGCGGTTAGGACGCTCGCCGACCATGCACATGGTCCGGGGTTCGATCCCCGGCCAACTCACTCCTATACCTCGCTAGGCCAGAAATAATGCTGGTAATTTTTAATTTTAATTTTTGATTACAGCTTGATTCCACACCGTATTTTTGGTACAAGTGTGGAATTTTCAGCGTGGATATCGGTAGCCAAATTGCCAGGGACCCGCGGCCACCCCCAGAGGAAAAGCTGGGCATGAGGCTAGCAACCCCATCCTGTACAAATAAACACTGCTGCAGAAACTTCAAGCCACTAGCTTGAAACCCTACGTTCCACTGGGGACGTGAAGGAATATATATATATATATATATATATATATCTATATATAAGGCTCTGGAAAAATCTGAGGGTTTCAAGTCTGCATGTGACTAATCAATCTTCACTGTTTGATAGCTTCCGTTGGACAGACTAAATTGCCAAGGTTCGATATTTGCCATGTTTCTTGACCTGAAAGTAGCATTTCAGTCGTTGAAGACGTTTAGTGGTAATGTTTGACTGTGAAGGCAACTCAAAAGAAAGTTTATTATGGTGATCATGATAATTGACTTGAACTTATGAAATCCCATAGATTTACAGTAGGCAGGAAATACTACCTTTTCATATGAAGACACTGAAAAACTTTATTCTTTTGAAAACGCTGAACGAAATCCTTTGTTTGTTCACCTTTGTCATATGTAAGGATCTGGTGCAGGACTGAGTGACACCAATTCCCAGATTACGGAAAGGAAACAGGTACCCAGAAACCTCGTTCCGTATCTACTAACTAGGAGCATTTTTGGTACGGGTGTAATAGATAGCTTTCTACCAAAGGGTGTGTTATGTGCAGTTCTTTCAGTGCTATTTTATGTCTGTGAAACATGAGTTTCGAAAAGGATGCCATATTTTTTAGCACTGACGTTTTCATCCAGCTTCCGGTATCAGGCGAAAAGGTACGATGCGCAATCATGAGGTCAGGCACAAAGTGTTAGGTAAAGAAGGAACGTTAACTGATAAGTTCGTACAGCTTTATCTACTGAGATGCTTACGACATGTGGTAAGCGTTCAGACAGACTTCATTCCTCGATGACCGATACAAGCTGAATTGGAATTAAGTAGGAATGACCAAATGGAAACCATACATCGCTTCATAAAGTCACTGACTCTGGGTCTGAACCAATTGAAATCATGAAGATTGCCTGATTGGAATCCTTGGTATGCTGACAATCAAAAGTCGAAAACTCTTTGCAGTACAGTGGAAAATCGTTTATAATGGATCACATATATTCGTTGCGTTTCACCCCTGCAGATTTCGAAAGTGTTCATCATTTTCTTCGCCAATCCGTTTCTCCACTCCCTAAACTTCAGATGTTAGACAACTTGAAGTGATGCATTTCTGTGTATAGTGCTAAACTGATTCTCTATACAACTAATTTAGAACTTGAAACAATTCAAAACAGAGTGGTACGTGTTAAATATCTTACAAATGACGCCGATGCAGGCGTTATGTAAAATTTCAGGTAGTTGTATCTTTAATCTTAGAAACCAAAGTCATCCCATCAAAAAGTAATACTGCGTAGATTACTGAACTACTTTATAACACACTGAGATAAGTTAAATACGTTACTTAATTGTCTGTTCACATTCTTCATGAATATAAGTTTGATAGGCAATCAAATGCCAATGGACTATTATTCCATCTTGTACATAAATGTATTCCAATACAGTTTTGGATACCGTTTTAATTTGCCTTTATTAGCTGGTGTGTTTTAACATTCATAAGTTTATCACTTTACAGTCTGAAGTCATCAGAAAAAGCAATTGTTCAATCAAATTAATTTTCTTTCTGATAGCTGTTAGCTGCCTTTTAGATAAAAAAAATATAAGCTGAATACCAGTATTTCTTCCATGTTAAAATGATAGCGATAGAAATCTTACCTGCTGACGAAAATTCTCCACTTTCCTTTCATTTAATTCTAGTTCTTCTTCTAGGCTATTTATTTGTTTTTCTAAATCTTCACATCGTTTTGTCGCCATTTCCAATAAATTATGCGTCTTCAAAAAATAAAAAAATGTTTTGGTTCATTTATTAAAACCTATAGAAACCCGACATACTATATCTGTGGTAAAAGATTACATGGAGGATTTAATCATGAGCTGACATCAGTTAGAGAACCACTGGAAAACCTGGGAGTACTGGACAGCTGTTTCGTTCTAGTTTGGGACTCTTCATCAGTACGCACCCACCGGGATTCTAACCCAGGACCTTCTGGGTTCAGTACTCCCAGGTTTTCCAGTGGTTTTCTAACTGATGTCATCTCATGATTAAATCCTCCATGCAATCGAACAAAATCCCTACAAAACCAATACTTGAAAAAAAGAAGATTAGTTGGTGGTTTATCAAAAATAGGGTAAATTGATACTATCCATTGTACTCGCGCTGATGACTTGGCCAAATATTGATTGCTCACAAGAACTCAAGAAATACTGAAAGTATATCCGATAGTCGTTTACGCGCATTGTGTTGACTTCCACTTATGTTTTAAAATATGACCAAGTTATTTTAACTATAAAATAAATGACAAAAATAGATGTCCACCGATGAAAAGCCACAAGCAAGGACGCAGCAGCTGTTCAGTGCCTCTTAGTTTCTAATGGTTTTTTCTAATCCTTATTGATTTGTGATCAAATCTACATTCAAAAAGCTAACAGTTGATTAACGTCGGAGGATAGACAAGGAATCTTTAACAGCAGATATGAAAATGAATTTCTGCTTGCTAAGACAACATTCTAGAAATAGATGAAGATTTGTGCTACACAATAATACAGGTGTTTTCTTTTATTGGGCACTAGTCAGTAGCTAGTGTAATGTGTATGTAGTCCTATCTTTGGTGCAGACTGAATTCTATCCGTCAAGTTTGCAATGTGGCTACCATGCCAGTACGTGGTTCGCCATCATGGTACACTGTGGACTGTTGGTATTAGATGGTTGGAGGCGACCGGACACAGGAAGCCTTGGACCTAGGTTTCGTGTTGGTTGGCGCGCACCAGCAAGGGATACCTGCAACCTCGAAGGAACTGATAACCCTTCTGAGAGTTGAACCCACGTCACCCAGTGCTGCAGTCAGAGACGTCACCACTGAGCTATCCAGGCTCACGACTGACCTCCTGTAGGGCTAGATTAGATACTTTTGATTGGGCACTAGTCAATAACTAGTGTAAAATGTGTGTTGCTGATAAATGCCAACTAGCACGAAATCTACGTCCAAGGCTTCCCGCTGATTGCCTCCAACCATTTAATACCAATAATATCTGATTATCGTATACAGTCTATCAACAAAATAACTACTACCTTCGGAGAATTTTTTCCATTCGTTTTCTCCCATATGCGGGCTACTGAACAACAATAATTTGCTGAATCATCTATACTCTTGGTTTCTTTCGAAGGAGGCACAAAACTGTCAATATCCATTCGTTGACGTCTAAATGGTAACTGCTTTTTATTACCATCTAACAAAAAAAACGAATACAAAACCATGCAATGCAGTGGTAATATTAATTAAAATAAATTTTAAATGTTCTTTCATTCTATATTCCTCTAAGATTTATGAGGGATTTATTATTTTTATGTACAGACAACTTCCATTACACATTTGAAGGTAAGTACTCTCGATTAGTGTATGGTATTACTATGGGAAGTTGACTGATGTGTATAGGACTGAGATTGAAAATCTGTCCTGTGATTTGATTGCTAAGGTACCTTTTTGTGCGAGATGCATGGATGATATTATTGTGATATGTAATAATCACGACAATGCAATTCATCTCCTGGATAGACTTAACTCTGCACAAAATCACACGAGTTTTACACATGAGGAAGGAAGGAAGTTGAAACCAACTTACATTCCTAGACATAATTTTGAGTCGGAAAGAGGATGGCACAATAAAGTGGGCACTTTATAGAAGGTTTATTTGGACACGGCAATATTTAAACCTTCACAGTTTCTGTCCACTGCAATATAACAGAAGCTTAGTTAAGTGCTTATTCTAGAGGATCCAGAATATTTGTGAAGCTGGTACTACAGATGATGACAATAAAATATTGGCAGATAAACATGTTGCAAACGGGTATTCTTTGAAGTTTTGGAACCAGTGTATAGGTCAGTTAGTTTTAAAGCCTACAGTTTATTCCATCCCGACGAAAGATGCTTACAACAAATTACCTCATAACAAGGAAGTAAACGGTAGGGTTTTTAAGATGGAGACTAAATTCCGTCATTCGTAAAACTTATCATGCAGCTATGCTTGTAATTATCAAATAAGCAAAAACATGCTTTACCGCAAGACTCAAAATTGGATAAGCGATTGTGTCACATCTCATTCTATATACCAATTCGCATATGTGTGGTCACACACACGTAGGGGGGGAGGTGGCCAAAAAACGAATGAACTTTGAAACCTTGATAAATTCAGGTGATAGACTACCGAATTTGTCTATAACAAAACACTCAATTTATATGAATCGTAAGAATGATATCATTGCAGCTTGCAAGATTATCTGCAAAAACAGTAAAAGGCGATTACAGAAATACACATAGCCGAAAGCTGTCCGGAAAATTTAGGCCCCCCTCTAAGTGTGCACAGAAATAATCTAATATTACCATTAACCCACCTTCGCAATCCTTCTATAATTATGTTGCCAAAAAAACAGTGCTAAATATTAACCTTCATATTCTTAAATCTCTTACAACTTTGTTTATTTTTAATTGGTCTTCTCATATTTCATATATAAACTGATTTGATAAGTAGTAAATTTGTGATCAGATTGTTCGATATGTATGGTTCAAATACATCACATTTCTGCAGATAAACTCCGTCTTCTAATAACGCTATCCAAACTAATTCAAGCATGATAAACAAACTAATTTTGAGAAAAATAGTTTCCTAAAGACATATAGTTAATTTTGCTTCTATTATTGGGTGACAGTTAATAGTTTTCATACCAATAACATTTCCCTCAAAATAATAAAAATAGGTTGGAATCAGTTTACCAGACAAGTTTTAGACTACTTATTTTAATCTCGCTGAGACTTTAAAAAATAATAGTGATAGATGAAAGCCTTCAATGATATACCGAAGGCTATAAACTGAATAGCAAAAATAAAATATGATATATTTTACATAATCTGGGAGACAATAAAAGGTGGATTTAATGCGAAACTCCACCAGCTCGCCGGAACAAGCTGGATTTAGGAGATGCAAATCATGTGATGATCAAACTACAACTCTACGCATTGTCATCACAGAACAAAGCATAGAATGCCAGTCAAACCTTTCCCTACCTCAATTACATTGACTTCGAAAAGGCCTTCGACAGACAGCGTTGATCAAGAAGTAATCGACACTATGGCGTGCAGAGCCCAAGTCTTTATCAATCTCATTCCACAGCCGTCTATATTACAATGCCACGTGTCAGGTGATCCACAATAAAAAACTCAGCAAGGCGTTCTAAGTGAATACAGGAATAAGACACGACTGCCTGCCTATTATCATTGATGATACTCTTACTTGTGGTGGACTGGGTTATGCATCAAACTGTGGAGAGCGAGGAGACAGGAATAGACTGGACCGGGGAAAATAGCACTCTAGAAGACCTGAATTTTGCAGATGATATATGTTTAATATCACAAGACTCGAAGACCTACAGGCGAAAACCGACAAACTGGCTGAAGAAACAACGAGAGAAGACAGGACTCCAGGTGAACATAGAGAAGACGGAACAGAAACAGCAACAACAACCAGCATCAATCACCATCAAAGGGAGAGATTTAACAGAGGTCACTTCCTTCACCTATCTAAGAAGCATCTAACCGACCACGGGCAGTCGGAACGAATGAAAATGTCAAAGTCAGCAAGAATCGGAAAGGCGAGATACGCCTTCATCAACCTGAAACCAGTTTGGAATCTTCTGCACTCCGCCTCAGCATAAAGAACAAGATTCGGATTTTCAACACAAATGTCAAGCTAGTCAGTCAGTTCTTCAATACGGGTCAGAAACTTGGAATTCGCGTCACGAAAGGGATTTCCAACGGGTTACTGTTTTTTATCAACAGCTGCCTCCATACTGAAGAACAGATGGCCAGCCAGAGAGAAATAGCAGCAAAAAAATCTTGCTAGGAACAAACCAACCAACAGCTGATTGCTTAAAAGATATGAAAGAGAAAATGCAGATGGACCTGGCACACGTTGACGAGGCCGTCAAATGGCATCGCGCGCAATACAGGTCATCGCTGAAGTGGAATCCAAATGGGAAGCGACAAGTGGGTCGTCGATGTGAGGGTGACATGGAAGATATAGTGCAAGGAGGAGGTGAGAGATTTTGGGCGGTCATGGATCCAGCTGAAGAGCATGGAAATTAGAGCAGAGTGGAGATGTGTTGTTGAGACTATCTGTTCCGGCCGGAACTCAAGGGAATAATAATAATATTCTAAATAAACTTTTCAGAGATGATATTTTGAAAAAAAATTTCTAAATAGTGACTTCACTATTACACAAAAAAGATAACATATGAAAAAAACTAGTGTACCGAGTATATCACATTATTTGAATAGCTTACCTGGAGTATAAACTACAGCTTGAAAATTTTTCTCTTGCAAATGTAATATTTGTTCAACCATACGTTTAGCTTCCTTCTCATACATGTGAATCTTATCCATACATTGAGAATTAAAATATTTCATGTCTTCATTTTCATTTTCCAACCTCCTACATTCACCTTTCAAACCTACAGGCACTATTAATAATATTTATGGTACCTCGAAGTTTCTCTTCATAGTCTTGACAAACAGTCATTAGACGATGATGAATTTCATTGTTTTCACGTATTAACTTGCCGTTATCTGCTTTATATGGAGCGATGTAATCTTCAACTGTGGATCGTATTTGAATCTGCGACGACAGTTCAGTCCTAACCTTCCTTAAATTTTCAGTAGTCCAGACGAGATCACAAAATAAACGTTCTACCAATGGTAAGCTGTCTAAGCCTAGTGGTTGTTTATATCCAAGTTGGTCAAGTCGCTTCCTTAACTTTGTAAACTTCTCGTGAGCAGTTATACAAGTGCCTGTCATAGTCTATTTATACAAGAAAATAGAAAGTTACATGGCATAAACCGACTGTAGAATTTTAACTCAAGTTGGATTTTTCATGTAAAAATGCCATACAATGCACAAAGTCAAGCAAAATAATGTATGCTTAGCTCTAAAGTACAAATAGTTTGCAAAATCAAATTCTACTCAAACTAAGTAAAGAAAGTGACTGACTGGTTTCAATGCACCGATATGCAGCGGCTTGAGTTGCCACACTTCACTTAGCAAACAAAGCAAGAGAAGTAGTAACAGTGAAGAACAATATAGTTTCATTAGAAATTTTAAGTTACAAGGAGTGGATGCATCTGCGCCCATGCGAATTTACTTGAAAGTGACTTTAAAAACAGACTCTTCTTTGAGTTTAAACGGTTTCTGAGTGTAAACCACGGCCTATACTAGATAATACACTATAGACATTCACTTCTGGTGTCATTTTGGACTCTGTGCTTCCTAAATGAAATTCATACAAACCTTTTCATTCTATCAATCGTTCTCATCTATTGTTGTTTAGTAACTATTTTTTTGTTTGACGTCTTTTGAAGATAGAAAACATACTATGAAAAATACCTATAACCGTGACTTTCGACAGATTAAGGAAACATAAGAACCAGAAGGACGTCTACAGAATTTGAAAACCCTGAGTAATAATCACTCGCTAGTATCGGTTGTGGTCTATTTCTAGTACTCATTTATCTTGTGACATTTTCTCGAGAGTCAGACTTTTCTCATTCATGTAAAAAGCACGAACGATCCAAAGGGCTGTCAGTAAAGGTGACAGACGGAGACTACACAGGAATCTACTGGTAATAAAAAGACCTTTTGTTTGGTTATTTCCGAGGCATTTCATATAAAACTGCCGTTATGATCATTCTTCTAGGGTTGTCCGGCGATTTCATAAGCGTTAACCACATTGACATACCGGCTACGAGTCTACAAAGGATTTATTAGTGAACTGCTTCTTGACAATGTCAATGCAAATAAAAGGGGATTCTCTTATAAACAAAAGTGTCGGGTGCACTCAAATAAAGACACTGGAATAAATTGTGCATGAAAAATCCATGTGAAATATGTCAGCTCTAGGACTAAAGGTGTAGTATAACATACGCTGTTGCTGGATGAGCTGACTAATAAATAATAGCAAATAAATCCGCTGTTACTTAAACTTCTACAGAACGCTTTCATTACACCCAGTTAAACTTGCCAAATCTTGCTCCACCACTTGTGGTCCCAAGAGCTGTAAGCATATAACTCTGTATTCCTCCAAATAAAAACCCATCATACTGATTCCCATTTACTAGGAAAGCCTTACTTAGACGTCCATACCCGTAACATAACTGATTATCGTCAAAAAGCTACTAAAAACTCTGGAGATCAAAGCTGTAATATCAAAATGACCTGTAAACAGCAGTAAAATATAACCGGACTACCTCGAAAACATAGCAGGCTTTCACTTTCGCGCTACATGTAAAAATCACAAACGCGGGAATTGAAACTGACTTGTATTAATTAAAACACATTCAATACCTTATTCACAAGCTTACATGAATCCAAAAGTCACAAGCGATTGAATTTCAAATCGATGGTTTAGAGGTTGACGGATATCTTGTTCAGCAACTTCTAATTTATTTATTCTTGCGTACCAAAAACAAAGCAAAAGCCAATATTTGATCGTCCAACCTTCGTGATATATTTCGGGACCAAAACTAGCCGTCAGACGAACGCTAAGCTGGCTAGTGATCGTGCACGTGACATGAAGGGGTACCAAATGGCGGGGATGCTTGACCGGAAGCTCCTTTTCGGGCGCGCGTTCCTTGAATACGACGTGCCTTTTCCTCTCGGCAGCCTGTAGACGGCCGTAGGTCATTTGATCAGCTGATGGATATTGGCGTTATTTTTGGAAAAGACGTCAAGGTTAGGTCATTTTTCGTTGTTTTACACACTTTTTTACCTATATTCCTGCTAAAAGTTGACGAAATACAGAGTATTTAGCAGGAATAGGCAATGGTGTTTTTCTTATCCGGCCGTAGCTTACAGGCAGTTTACGGTTTGTTGAAAAAACGTACTTTTCCGTTCAGAATATGTCGAATTACTTGAAGACACATGTTATAACGACCATTTCGTGAATTTTTTTTGCATTTTAATGGATTACACATGGACATGATGAGGTGGGATAGCTCGTTTAGGTAATTATTTCAATTATTTTGTTGTGTACTTTTCCTAATGCTGACAAGGCTGCTCCATGTGTATTTCTTTAAGAAAAGTCTGCAGAAATACTAAGAAATTATGTACGCACAGTATTTCCTCATTTAATGGCATAAACTTGACGTTTGCAGACCGGTGCAATATCGATTTTGTATTATTGAAAAATGTTTACTGACGTATTTATATATAATTCAACTAATTATTTCGTCATTTCAAACATATTTAACGGTTAATTATTTCGTTTACACTGATAATAATGTCTACATGTGTATAATTCTTATGTTCTTTTTCAGATAATATCTGCTTTCGGGAATTTCATGGATTTGGGTGATAAAGAAAAAGATACCTGCACTGTTGTCGATTTTGTATTACATGTTAATTCATTAATAAATGTATTCCTCGTTATTCGTTTGTTTATTCTACTTGATAAGACCGAATGTTAGCCCTTGCGTAATTTGTGAGGTATAGAGTATGTGAGACTATCTTTGAAATCCTAAGTAGAAGCAGATATTCGGAGAAGCCTATTGGTAAAAGATTATGTTGTAGTCAAATAAAGTAAGTATGTCTAAATCGTAGAGGAGGTGTTGCGATTATGAAGCGTTTCGAGTTATCTATCGTCTTAGCAGAATACATATAATGATTCGCGATTCATAGTCACGAAGTGAGAGTAAATCTACCTGAGATAGTTTGCTTGTGATTTCTGCATGTCGCAGTGTACCATAAGGACAGACTATACCTATGCTGTTAAATGTATAACTCTGTGCAACTACGGTTATCGTAATAATTAAAAACAGAATGCCTAAGGTCCTCGGCCATGGAACACGGTACGTTGCTATCTACTCATATAATCACGTAAACAAAAGTCCTCCAGACGTCGCATTTACTCCTAACAGCTTACCCTCAACTTCTAACTTAGCACGTGTTACTTATGTTACTGGAACACAATCGTATTACAACAGAAGGAACACAGATTCATTGACAAATTGTTTATTAAACAAAAATCAGATTTCAAATGTACATATAATTCAGATGAGTAGTCCTCTGTTACCGTCAGTAAGTTCCATCTGCGTACACGGCACATATATGTTTTTCCATAAGTCTGAAAAGGTTTAAGAAAAGCATAATTAACTTGGGTATTAAATGTATGACCTGAATAAAAAAATTTTCCTGATAAGCACTTACAAGTAATCACTTTACAAACAATATATATATAAGTAGCCCAATAGTTTTCACTTAACTTAAGGGACTTCGCAACTTATCGTTGGTCGATATCTAGTAGGTCCATCGAAGCACCATGAAATGATAAAATTATTTAACGACAAGTAATGCAGTAGTTTTCAAAGTTTGTACAAATACTTTAGCAAAAATGACAACGACTTTATGACAAATGATAGGTCAGCAATAATAATAACATTCATGTTCATAGTGACTATAAAAAACAATAATAGGTATTATTATCGCAACGAATTCATCATTAACTTAGATAGACAACTAATAATAATACAACCATACCAAATAAATTTATCACTTAATCTTAAGAAGCATGTGTTTACTTACTTTCACTGTATTCTCTCAATACTGATGTGCTCAACCAGCTTATTCCAACTGAATTTAAGATTAATTCTGAAGGTGAGTGAAGATCCAGTTTATGTCAAATAAAAACATGTACCTTACATGTATTACACTGCTTACTGAGACACCTGATACCTGCTTTCCTATCTTCATGACAAGAACACGGATTATCTAGGTTTACTTACATATACATAGGTATACGTATATGCTGCATCAACTATGCCGTTTTTATCATGATTAACCAGACCACTGTGTATATTATACTTATTTAAGGATCTCTGAAGATAATGGTCAAGCGATAATTGAATTGGCGTGAAGTTATTACCTCTTCAGAACACTGTTTGCATTCTTGAGACTCCTGAGAAGTCCTTAGATCGTAATTTGGCATGAATTCATTGAATTCAGCAAATAAATCCACTGCTATATGATTTTTCTCCTGAGCTGTAGTAGTTTGTGTTGTTAATTATCTCTCCAATTTGATAAAACGCTCCTGGAAATTCAGAACTTAACCAAGCAGCAAAATGACGTTTGAAATTACCTCAACTCGAATGACAAACTGACCAATCACAAGCGAGCAAATCGCTTGTTTATCTCATTCGCGGTCACTCAAAATTACGGCCGTCGACAGGCTGCCTTTCCTCTCCAACCGAAAACTACCAATTCTGTGAATTATCCGTTTGGAAAACCTGATCTTCGTAGCCGGTGAACTAAATTCAACCATTACTTACATTTGAACAAGGCATTAGGAAGACAAATTTCGTGAGATGATATCATTTCGTAGTTTCTTTACAACCGCTTTACAACTAAAATGGTAAACAATGATAAAATAAAGTTCATGAAATTTAATCAGTTAAATAAAAACAACTACAGTTGGAAGCATTATCTTATGGAATGAAGTACAAAACTATTCCCATGAAAATTAACAAGATGGAAGTCCAGTCACAGTATGAAAACCTGTATGACCAAATCTCTGATTTAACTCCCTCTAATAAAGATAATCTGGACTGGTTTAAAGTTAAACTGGTGGACATTTCTCATCAATTTCTAAATGCTAGAATACACCAGAAAAATGGTTTATCAAAAGAACACCACGCCGCACTTAAGGAATTAATCCAAAAAGATAATCTTGTGATCCTTAAACCTGATAAGGGAGAAGGCGTTGTCATTATGAACAAATCGGATTATCAAAATAAAATGGACGATATCCTCAAAGACCAGTCCAAATTTCTGCTGGACAATGCTACTGATAACGTGCTGCTTGTGGAAAAGCAGATCAATCGACAGCTTCAGATTTTACTGATGCATGGTTTTATAAATGAAAAACTTTATAAACAACTTAAACCAATTGGGTCACATACTCCTCAGCTTTATGGTCTTCCGAAGATCCACAAAACTGGGAACCCACTGAGACCCATCTTAGACATGTCAAATTCTCCTTATCATAAAATCGCCAAATGGATTACAGAGGTCCTTACGCCTGTAAGAGACTCATTATCAAATCATTCTGTAAAAAGTTCATTTGATCTTACAGAAATGCTGGACACCTTGAACATTAAGGAAAAGGTTATGTGTTCAATTGACATAGAATCTTTATTCACCAATGTTCCCCTTCATGAAACTGTTGATTTTATTTGCGATTACATCACAAGCAATGGCATAAACTTACCCATTTCCGTCACTTACATCAAAGACATAATCTTAATGTGTACAGAAAATATTAGATTCACATTCCAAGAAAAGGCATATAAACAAATCGATGGTGTTGCGATGGGGAGCCCTCTGGGGCCCCTGTTAGCAGATATATTTATGTCGAAATTAGAGAAACAAATGCAAGGTATGCTTGGAGGATTTATGCTGTATAAACGTTATGTTGATGATACTCTTATTATTGGTAATAATAGTGAATCTATTGAAAACTTCATTACTCTATTTAATCATATTCATCCAAATATTCGAGTGACTTCCGAACTAGAATCGAATAACAAACTTGGTTTCCTGGATATTACTATGACTAGGAGAAATGATGGAACGATTCAGCGCTCTATTTTTCGTAAACAAACATGGACTGGACAATATCTTCATTTTACCAGTTTTGTTCCTATCCAGTATAAACGTTCCTTAGTGAAATGTTTGTTCTCAAGGGCCCGAAAAATATGCACGAGTGACACACTGATGGATGAGCTTCGACATGTACATTCAGTTTTATTAGCTAATGGTTATCCGGAGAGCTTTATCACTTGTCACAGCAAAGAAAAACCACATCTCGAAAAGACAGCTTCTGTACCAAAGAAAGCCATCTTTGTTAATCTACCATTCAAGGGCGACCAGATTATGCAGTTGACAACTCAAAGACTTCGATCAGCCATCAAACGCACATTCTACGCCGCATCTCTTTTTCTCACTTGCCGAACATTTTCGATCCCTGTTCCTACGATTAAAGGACGAAATTCTGTGGACTCTACTTCAAACTGTATCTACAAGTTCACCTGCAGCTGCGGTGACACCTATATAGGTAGAACTAACAGAATGTTCCAATGTCGTCGAAAAGAACATATTCCAAAATGGCTAGTAAATCATATCGAAAATCCTAACGCGATTAATCTTAATAGAAATCCAGCATCATCCATTGCAAAACAGTTATTAATGTCTGGTCACAAAATAAATATTAGTGACTGTTTCACAATTATTTCACATAACTCTAATTCAAGGTTATTGAAGGTGATGGAAGCACTTTGGATTAATCACATACAGCCTAAACTGTGTGTACAAAAATCAATAGACTTCAATCTTCGCCTACCCTGGACTGCATGACCTATCTTAATATGATTGGTCATTAGTATGTACTTTTGTTTTTATTTAACTGAGTAAATTTCATCAACTTTATTTTATCATTGTTAACCATGTTAGTTGTAAAGCGGTTGTAAAGAAACTACGAAATGATATCATCTCGCGAAATTTGTCTTCTTAATACCTTGTTCAAATTTATCAAAGGGACTAATTGTTTTAACATTACTTACATAATAAATCTCTGTGTGATAAATCCAGCTGTCTCGAACTACTGCCAAAGCTTCTGGTGCTACTTTTGTAGCAGCATCTTCCTCACTCGTTCAGAGGAACAAGACTTGTTGGTCTATCACTTGATTTCCGTGAAGCCTATCATCCAGAAAGTACTAGGTAAAGTCGAAAACCTTTTCTTTTCCTTGCCTTATACTTTTTCAGTCTTACTCTTGTTCTTTCGGATAGAAGCTGTTGCTCTCTTAGTCGTATATAGCATAATTTATAGTGATTGTTAATATCGTTGTCGAAAGTAGCCTTAAAAAAGCCACTAAAATAATGTACTCTGTAGTCACAAGGGCTTCAGCCAGGGAAGGAAAAAACCCAGGGATTTCAACCCCTTCCCGCATACCTATCCTAAAGTCTCGTGTAGCTTTCGTCTGTCCTGATACTACGCCTGCATTGCCACAGTCTAGTACTGAAACGGCACAGGCAATACCAGAAGGACAGAATTCTACACCTGCATCAACTGTAGGCCAGTGTGTGAAACCCATCAAGTCTAGAAGGAAACGTTCAAGACGTCATAAGACCCCGAAGGCGTCATCAAGGAAAGGAGATAAATGTCAGGCGTGCAGCATCACAAACTGATTCAGCGTTTGAATGCAATTTTTGCAAACGATGGGTGCACTGCCGTTGTGACAAAGAGGTACCGAAGGCATACTATGAGTTTATGAGAAATAACCTATGCCCATGGTTTTTGGTACGTGTGTCCACTTTGTCGCCCTGGCATAGTCCCACAAAGCGTGTCTGCGGATAGCAGAGACAACACGCTCTTGTGCCCCAACACAGTCTCATGCAGGCCCCCCTGCTAAAATCGCACTGCCAAAACTGGTCAAAGACTTGAAGAAGGACACACCAGCCCTACTGACTGGAAATGCCAATTTTCACAGAGTGAAGATTAGCAAGGTTGCATCCACATCAGGGGAAGGCGAAATTACAGAAGGACCACTCAGGGTAAGCCACCCCCATTACGGGTTACACTGGACTCTGCCGAGGAGGCCGAGAAAGTACTGTTAATGCCCAGGTACCAGCCCTGGACAGAAGTTCTAACATAAGGGTGAGAAAGATAGACCATGGGCTATCAGACATATGGCGAGGGAGTCACCGGAACTGATGCCTTCCACCTCTATGGTGGTACACGGTGTTCCGGAGCTGGAAACCGGCACTGCTTGTGAAAAACACATGCACGACGTACAACAATGGAGATGGCTGTCATCTCAGATGGCCCCTGGCGCTTCTGGAGCCATCTCCATTTTCCGACTACCTCGTCCCGCTCATCTAACATTGATTAACTCTCCAAAGCTGCTATGTGTCACATTCAACTCCCGGAGCAGTTGTCCATATCACTTCAACGGTGGTATGAGACCAAGGGAAAAATTGGAGGACACATCCGATGCTGTGAAAGCAGACCCAGAAATATAAGGAGGCAGCAAACTGAGGCTTTAATACGACCCCAAGCTTCGGTGACACTAGAGCGATGCAGCTCTGAGAATAATAGTCTGTGTCTCCCAAGTGTCCTGCCTAAATCCATTGAAAAAAACTACAACGGGCCGGTTCTATCGGAATCGGCCAACTAGTTCCAACATCAAGTCCCCCACCAGCAGACGGTTTCACGTCAACTACCCCACAACACTCTGAGGTTGTTAGACTCACTGTCAGTTGCCTATATAGCAATGTGAGGGGGCTGAGAGGAAAAGTAGGTGAACTCCGAAATCTCCAAGCACACCTTCAACTGAAAATAATCATTCTCACTGAAACGTGGCTAAACCCCACTATCGCCGACAATGAAATCAGTATAGGTGATATGGTACTGGTCAGGAGAGACAGGGATAATAAGGAAGGAGGGGGAGTTGCTATATACTTTGATAGGCAACTTAAATGTGTGCGCGCAACGGACCCACCACTTATCGAACTCCCAGACTCCATATGGTGTCATTTCACCGTAGGCCACACCAAGCACTTACTGGGTGGCATCTACCGATCTCCCACCTGTGGGGCAGAGCACAATCAGCTACTGCTCAGCACTATCACAGGGATACGAGATTTGGGCTACGACCAAATCACCATAGCTGGAGATTTCAATGCTCCATCACTGAACCTCGGCTCCGGGTGTGCTAAGGGAAAATTTGGCCGAAACCTACTGCAAACTATTCGAAACACGGGACTGACTGAGAATGTTGGAGACGACACTAGGTGGGGCCCTAGTGGAAAGTCATCAAAACTAGATTATATTCTAACTAGTGACCAGCTACTCGTCGAAAAGGTCCAGATCATGACTCCTCTGGGAAGCAGTGACCATGCAGTCATAGGTTTCGATCTTGTCCTCCGTGAGCGTTTGCAATGGGATGTTACGCGACCATGTCTGTGCTACAGCAAGGCTGACTATGCTGAAATGCGGAGGCTCTTGTCCGACGCAGACTGGCCCTTAGCATGGGACGACCTATCTGTGGATGAACACTGGGAAGTGGTAAAAAAGATTATCCATATAGCAATCTCGGATACCGTCCCTTTAGTCACAACACAGCCCAAGAGAAAGACGTCATGGTTGAAGAGAGGCACGCAACGTATTCTGCAAGCAAAGCGGAAGGCTTGGTTTACGTGGCGTGTATCTAAGAGTCAGACCGACCATGATGCATACCTCGAACTCAGGAACCGGTGTAATGCAAGAGTCAGGAGGGACAGAAGGTCATTCCAGGCTAACCTTGCTAAAAAACTCCTATCAAACCCTAAAAACTTGTACCGATTCATGTCGGAAAGAAAACCGACAAACCAAGGGGCATGCGCCTTAGTAGGCCCAAACGGTCAATATCTCACTAGTCTGGAGATGGCTGAAACATTCAGTTCAGCCTTCGCTAAACAGCTAAACAGCAATGTGGATATTACAGTTACGGACCAAAATGGTGGCACCACTATTTCAGAGGAGGAAGACCTAGCGACTACTCCCCAAATAAACCCCGCAATAGTACTAAGGAAGCTACAGCGACTCATACCTGGGAAGTCCCCAGGTTGTGATGACATCAGGCCATCTGTTCTGAAACAGTGCGCCGAGGCTCTCTGTAGACCCCTGTGCGACTTGTTCCAACACTCAATGGATTCGGGGACCCTGCCAAGGGAGTGGAAAAGAGCCATCCTTTCTCCAATCTTCAAGGGTGGGGACAGGCAAAACGCTGCTAGCTATAGACCAGTAGCTCTACTCCCAGTGGTATCAAAAGTACTGGAAAGTATTATTGACGACCACATCAGGGAATATTTCGATAGGACTAATATACTACATGAAGCCCAACATGGTTTCAGAAAAGGCAGATCCTGCGTCACTAACCTACTGTCAGCTTGGGACGACTGGACATCATGCTGGGACTTGAACGTACCAGTCCATGTGGTCTTCCTAGACTTTGAGAAGGCATTTGACACTGTTCACCATGACCTTCTCCTACATAAAATAAGCAGGCAGGCATAGGTGAGCCACTTCTGTCATGGTTAAAGTGCTGAGAAGAGACGCCAACCTCTTGGAAAGAGTCCAACGATGGGCAACAAAAGGAGTGGTTGATCTCCGAAACAAACCATATGATGAAAGGCTGAAGAAATTAGGCCTGCTCACACTTAGCTATCGACGGCTTAGTGTGGATTCGATTACTGCCTACAAAATAACAAATGACCAGAATCACCCAAATAAAGGTGTTCTGCCATTGAGTAGGTATAGGCTCCCACGTGGAAATCCCAGAAGTATAGCTCACCAGAGGGCAAGGACCCGAGTGCGCTCCCACTTCTTTTCACTGCGGGTTTGCCGTCGCTGGAATTCTTTACCGGCAGATGTAGCTATGGAACCGTATTTGGACGCCTTTAAGCGAAGGCTGGACAACTATGCAGCGACACTAAGACTGCATCGAAATGGCCTATCCTCTTAAAATCGCATGCACCATTCATGGGTAGACAATTAAACTCGTCGTTTTACTTCTTTACATTCTCTCCCGTCTTACTCTCCTGACAACTTATTAATATTATAATTACTATTATTATTATTACCGGTATATATATGTATATTATTCTTCAAACTTAATGAGCTGACTGTTGTTACGCTTTCCTATTTCCGTTTCTGTCTCCTAGTCTGAATAACTTCACTAATTATATCTATTATTAGCATTATTATTATTACTATCTCTTTTCTCTTGTCGACGATACCGAAGGACTAACTGGCGAAAGGATCAACTCCAATCACAGTAGTAACAGTCTTAACACACCTCATACTACAAACCACATATAATTAATCCCAGCACTACTCCCTTTGGAGTCAACCAAGGCTACGACAGTCGATTGGCGGGACAAGCTACGCAGAAGTTTACCGAAGATCAGGAACCTATACCTCACAATCAAGAAGCGAGCACAAAGAAATCAAATTGGTTTATACTAGCTCGTAAAAACGATATTGGATATTGGAAGCCTTCAGCTAAACAAGTCGACTTAAACAGTGGCGGTCAGCATCCAATGGTAGGTGATTGCTATGGTCAATAATTTTGGGGAATTATTTACCGCTACAGCTCACTCCCCCCAAGTGGGGTCGTGAGGACCCTAAGACAGAACCAGCCGGAAGTAAAAAAACTCGATGGTTCCCTTTCGGGTGAAAAAAATCTTCCGAGCGGCCTGGGGGTATGCCTACTGGTTTGTCTGCCTATGCTAATAGGGTGTTTGTACATAGCTTCCTTGTTGTTGTTCGTTGGATCCCGCGCTTCGTTTGTTTCCTGTCCAGTACCCGTCACACCTGAAAAGTAAACAAGAACGCTAAGAACCACGTCGAGGAAAATGTACCAAATCAGCTTTTTTGTTATAAAAAATGATGTGCATTTACTATACAGTAAAATAATGCTAAGTTCAGAACACCGAAAAAGTCATCTAATTAAAATTTGTTTGTGCCTGTTACATGTACTGTAGAAAAAATTTAGTTGTGTTTAGTGATACTGCAAAAAATTGATACAACTAAAAAATAATAATTTTATTTTCATATAAACATAAATTTACATGAAAATGCATGCCATTTTTACAGGCACGATCAAGTATGATATAATGTCAAATCTTAGATTGTCTACAAGTTAATAATGTTTCAACAGTTAAATATTTGATATATATATATATAGATACACTCATTGTCTGAAACAGGCCGTATAGTTATTGAATTGTACAGTTGTCCTCCAGGTTCCGCGGGAAAATCGACTTCGTTTCGTTTTCATCCCGTGGTTGTAGGCATACGATAACCAACCAATATTGAGGTAAGTACAACGTTTACAAGGAATTGGAAGCTGTTTTAGAAAAGTTAAAGTGCTAAGGTGAAACATTAAAGTGTAATAGATTAAGTGAGTGAAATATATCATTAATAAACACATTTATATAGAAAACAGAATGGGGAAGTAATTAATCCTTAGGCCGACAACGTTCATTTGCAATGTATAATAAAACCAATATATTTTGTACTATGATCATGTCCACTTTTGGCTTTAATACAATTATTTTCAAGCCAGTTGTTTTTATTTCATGCCTTTTTTTCTATTTGGTGCACAACCGTACCCTCCAGAGAATAGGAATAGAATAAGTCGAATCAAATTCATAAAGAGCTATAAAATGTTAGGTTTAATGGAATATAATGAGGATCAAGTAAAGACGTTATTAGAAAATAAATGAGACAAGACATTGTGAAGTGGTATTTAAAGATCTGACAATGGACAGCAAGTTAGTTTATAAGATGCCCCATAAATCTGTGCAGATCCCACGTGGTCGCATCTCAACAATAGGCTGAGCGAATGGTATATATTTAAAGGCAGAAGCATGATCTGTCAAGGCGTTCATTATTATCTTTTTCAAGATAAAGATCTAAGCCCTCATAAAAATCAGAAATATCTCGAGCCTTCAAATTGTATATTGCTGTTCCTGCAGAATGGGGTGATTCACCTTAGTGACCACCACCATATCTACTGATCAGCTAGCGCCACCCTCCCTCCTTTTTTGATGTTAGGCTCTGAGACTATGATTATTATGGCTACCGCAAATATATTGCTTGGTACCAGACATGTTCGTACCCCATATTCCATCTCCCTAGCTTTCTTAATGAGTGCTTCCAATAGGTCTCCACGTACATCTTTACGAACATATTATATATGTGTGCATGCATCCTAATGAACAGATTACTTTATAAGAAGTCAAAAACTTAAAGAGTAAAACGAATAGGTATTGTGAATAGTGGAGCAAGATTTAGCAGAACACTATAGTTAGGGTTCAGTTTAGGTAGTATGGACTGAAGGTAAGGTCGGTTGACAGGACTTAGTGTACTTATATATAGTAAACATCTGACATTGCAAAGTAACGTGTCTAGACATATTATAAAAAGATATTAACACAGAACCAACAAAATTTTTGGCCTTTGGTTAACAATACTGCAGTGTGTGTATACTGAAGAATGGTAGCTAGTCTACAGGGAGCCGTAGAATAAATCAAACCATATATGATAAGAGTATAATCAATAATATAATTCGTATATCAAATAATACACTAGGCTTAATAATTGAGTGTTATAAGGGAAACAAGCGTGGTAAAGCAAGAGAAAATGTGATGCATTAATATTTTAATCATTTTAAGTATTTTAATAACAATCTAATTTAAGAATTGAACATGCATGATTAATAAGTATTGTTATATTAGTATATACATATGTAAAACGTTAAAAGGTGTGGATGCTATTACAATTATTTCCAGTGTTACTTTTACCAACACAACTTAGTGAAAATTATACAGAATAGAAATCAGTAAATTAGTTAACGTTCGCTGCGTGAGTATTAGAGTCGAGATATACGTATGTGACTATACTGAAGACTGGACTGGCCTTCAATTTCCGTTCTACCAACAGTTGTGGTCTTTTAGACGAGCTAGGGTGGACATGTTAAAGTGTCTTTCTAGGCTCCGTTTGAACCCATCAGGGTTTTCACAACATCTTATTTCAGGTGGTAGTTGGTTCCAAAGAGTGCAATATTTTATGGTGAAAAAGTTTGCCCTAATGGATTTTCTGTGGGTAGCCACCTTGACAAGGTAGTCGTGGTTTCGCAGCTGATATGATTTAATATTTTCCCACGTTATGGATGAGTTACTGTAGCAATGTTTCCTAATGACTTTGAAGAGTAGAAATAAGTTGCACTTCACTCTCCTTAACCACAGAGGCTCTAATTTCAGACGTACACACCTGTCAACATATTCCACTTGTTGGTCGAACCCTGTTATGCGTTTCGTGAGGAATCTCTGGACACTTTCGATTTCTTTTCTGTCTACAGACCTGAGGTTACTAAATAGGAGAGCACAATACTCAAGTTTGGGGCGGATACATGTCCTTTATATAGCTAATCTTGCTTCTTGAGTGTAGAAGTTACGCAGTACATAGTTAGTACCACAAACGGATGAGTTTTTATTTTAACAGCTTGATTCCACACCGTATTTTTGGTACAAGTGTGGGATTTTCAGCGTGGATATCGGTAGCCCGAAATTCGCAGGCCAACCATAGATATCAGGTGTGCGTCGGCGTGAGCTCGAACCCCGGACCATGTGCATGGTCGGCGAGAGTCCTAACCACTGTGCCGCCGACGCACAGCGAATCACACGACTTCGTTATGTCATATAGGTGTGCAGACATTCTGGGAACCTTACGGTGCGTCCAAAACGGGTTTTCTTAGTAGGCTCAACGGAAGATTTGGTAGATGTCGCTGTGCTAGTGACTTCATCGAGGTCTGAACGATCTTCGGTTACTAGCGGATTATGGGGTACGTTGAGCTCTATGCTAATAGGATTACCCTCCTAGCAAGCCGGTTTCAGGCGGTCGATGCTGACGGTGTCCTCGCGGCCTATTTTGTCCAAGACAAAGAATTTATCCGAACGCTTAATTACTTTATAGGGTCCGTCGTATGGAGGTTCCAGGGGTCTGCGCACAGAGTCGCGACGAACAAATACATGTGAAGAAGTTTTTAAACACGGATGAACGAAAACATCAATGGACTGTGGACGAAGGCGAGCAGGTTTAACTGAACGCATTGCGTTTGTAAGCCTGCTGACGTATGAAGCGTGATCTAGCACTGGTGAGAAGCTCGAGGGAGAAACAAATTCACCAGGCAGTCGGAGTGTCGTGCCATATACTAGCTCGGCGCTAGTACAACCAGCATCAGTTTTCAAGGCGTTTCGTATCCCTAGGAGAACTAACGGAAGGGATTCAGTCCAATGGGTGTTGTTTGCAGCTGACAGACCAGCTTTCAGCTGTCTGTGTAGACGTTCTACCATACCATTAGCTTGAGGATGGTAGGTTGTTGTTCGAAAACGCACGCAACCTATGATTTTAGTCAGAGCGAAGAATAAGCCACTTTCGAATTGTCGCCCGCGATCAGTTGTTATGGAGGATGAGTATCCAAAGTTTGCGATCTATCTTTCTACAAAGACGCGTGCGACTGTTTCAGCAGATACGTCCTTGATGGGTACTGCTTCCGGTCATCGTGTGAATCGATCAATGCAAGTTAAAATATAGGTACATCCATGGGATTCAGAAAGGGGTCCAACCAAATCTATATGGACGTGTTCAAAACGAGCGTCATGGAGAAGAGAGGTGCCAAGTGGGCTTTCGGTGTGTCTTATCATCTTGCACTTTTGACAAGCTAAGCACGTGTGTGCCCATTCCCTTACTTCTTTATTAATGCCAGGCCAACAAAACCGACTAGTTACGAGCTTGACAGTAGTTCGAATACCTGGGTGAGATAAGCCATGCAACGTATTGAAGACGTTACGGCGATAACTTTTAGGCACGATGGGGCGAGGAGTACTCGTGGAAATGTCACATAGAATAGTATCTCTTCCCATACCTACGGGTTTCTCAGCTAATTGTACAGTTGTTTTCGACAAGTCATGTTGAAGCTCGGTATCTTCTTTTTGAAGACGAGCTAGTTTTACAAGGTCTATGCCGTCGCTTTGGGTGAGGGAACAAACGCGCGACAAGGCATCTGCCACAGTGTTGTTTACTCCGGATACATGGCGAATATCTGATGTAAACTATGAAACGTAATCCAGTTGTCGTGATTCCCTGGGTGAATACTTATCTGAAGATGAGTTCAGAGAGTACGTCAGAGGTTTGTGATCAGTAAAAATTATGAATTCACGACCCTCCACTGAATGTCGAAAATGACGTATAGCACGGTACATAGCCAGAAGTTCTCTGCCGAATTTGCTGTACTTCGTTTCAGCTATCTGCAGGCGTCTCGAGAAAAAGGCGAGTGGTTGCTACTCTTTGTTAACTAGCTGTAGTAGAACTGCGTCGATTGCAGTGTTTGATGCATCAACCGAGATACTCAACGGTGCCGTTGAATTCTGATACATCAGAAGTGTGGCATTAGCAATAGCTTTTTTAATCTGGGTAAAAGCATTTCGAGCAGACGCGTCAAGTTCTCTGGACTTGTTATTCCCTCGAAGGAGGTCTGTCAATGGCTGAATCAGAGAGGCACAGTTGGGAATAAAGCGTCGATAATAACTTACCAAGCCATCAAAAGTGCGGAGACTTTTCACCGTCTGTGGCTCTGGATAGTTGAGTATAGCCTCGACCTCAGTAGCCAGTGGGCGAATGCCCTTGCAGTCAATAGTGTGACGCAGAAAGTCGAGTTAGTCAACACCGATTTGACACTTTTGAATATTAATGGTAACACCATGTTGGCGTAACCTTTCAAATGCCAAGTCCAAGTGCCTGAGGTGAGTTTCCTTGTCTGGACTGGCTATGAGGCAGTCCAATAAGTATGCTTATGCAAAGTAGAGACCACGAAATAATTCATCGATGAAGCGTTGGAATGTTTGGGCAGCATTCCGGAGACTGAATTGCATACGTAGAAATTCAAAAAGTTGGAAAGGCATAATGATAACAGTCTTCGTGATATCTTCTGTTGCCATTGGGTGTCAATGTAGTTGAAGATTCAACGATCAATTAATGGCTGTTTGCTCAAACCCGAATTGCCTATATTTTCGCGAAGACATCCATACACCAGTCATCGTCTTGTAGCGGTAAATAATTCCCCAAAATTATTGACCACAGCAATCACCTACCATTGGATGCTGACCACCACTGTTTAAGTCGACTTGAATACTCTGCTCCCACTACGTCAGTATCTGATGTCATGCTGTCTAAAGTCGAAAATACAAGTGTTCATGGAAAGAAATCCAAACTGCCGTCCACAGGTAATAGAATGCAGCGAGAGATCAAAAACATTAAACCGTGTTTTTCCTGTGGAAAGTTACATCTACGAAGCACTTGCCGTTTGCGGGGTGTTAAGTGTCACAAATGTGGTAAAGTTGGACACATCAAGACAGTTTGCAGGAGTTCGAGTACTTATGTTGCTCAACATTCTTATAATTCTCCCAATCTGTCTAGTAAAATGGAGTCTATGTGTCTTTCAACTTTTCAAAATACTCAAGCTAATCCAACGAAAACCTCCACTGCAAGTTCAGCAACGCAAGTATCAACTGTATTCAAAAATGAGGTAGCTAAGTTGCAATGTGAACTGTCGAAAGCACGAAAAGACCTGAATGAGATGAGAGAGCAACTGAATAAAATTGAGGAATTACTGCATATGCATAGACTACGTCTGGTGAATCCAGAGCATACAAGTTCTTGTGGAAGTCCTGCAAAACTATTCAAATCTCGAATTCTCAAAAGCATCTGATGTCCACTACTTCTAATGTTATGCTATCATAACACTCTGTAGTCGTATTCTTCTGAACTACCTATTATAACTAACTACTGTCTCTTAACTACACTTTGAATCCTAGGTATCAACGGATTTTATTTTACTGTTATGCTATCATAACACTCTGTAGTCGTATTCTTCTGAACTATCTATTATAACTAACTACTGTCTCTTAACTACACTTTGAATCCTAAGTATCAACGGATTTTATTTTACTGTTATACTATCATAACACTCTGTAGTCGTATTCTTCTGAACTATCTATTATAACTAACTACTGTCTCTTAACTACACTTTGAATCCTAGGTATCAACGGATTTTATTTTACTGTTATGCTATCATAACACTCTGTAGTCGTATTCTTCTGAACTATCTATTATAACTAACTACTGTCTCTTAACTACACTTTGAATCCTAAGTATCAACGGATTTTATTTTACTGTTATACTATCATAACACTCTGTAGTCGTATTCTTCTGAACTATCTATTATAACTAACTACTGTCTCTTAACTACACTTTGAATCCTAGGTATCAACGGATTTTATTTTACTGTTATACTATCATAACACTCTGTAGTCGTATTCTTCTGAACTATCTATTATAACTAACTACTGTCTCTTAACTACACTTTGAATCCTAAGTATCAACGGATTTTATTTTACTGTTATGCTATCATAACACTCTGTAGTCGTATTCTTCTGAACTACCTATTATAACTAACTACTGTCTCTTAACTACACTTTGAATCCTAAGTATCAACGGATTTTATTTTACTGTTATGCTATCATAACACTCTGTAGTCGTATTCTTCTGAACTATCTATTATAACTAACTACTGTCTCTTAACTACACTTTGAATCCTAAGTATCAACGGATTTTATTTTACTGTTATGCTATCATAACACTCTGTAGTCGTATTCTTCTGAACTATCTATTATAACTAACTACTGTCTCTTAACTACACTTTGAATCCTAGGTATCAACGGATTTTATTTTACTGTTATGCTATCATAACACTCTGTAGTCGTATTCTTCTGAACTATCTATTATAACTAACTACTGTCTCTTAACTACACTTTGAATCCTAAGTATCAACGGATTTTATTTTACTGTTATGCTATCATAACACTCTGTAGTCGTATTCTTCTGAACTATCTATTATAACTAACTACTGTCTCTTAACTACACTTTGAATCCTAAGTATCAACGGATTTTATTTTACTGTTATGCTATCATAACACTCTGTAGTCGTATTCTTCTGAACTATCTATTATAACTAACTACTGTCTCTTAACTACACTTTGAATCCTAAGTATCAACGGATTTTATTTTACTGTTATGCTATCATAACACTCTGTAGTCGTATTCTTCTGAACTATCTATTATAACTAACTACTGTCTCTTAACTACACTTTGAATCCTAAGTATCAACGGATTTTATTTTACTGTTATGCTATCATAACACTCTGTAGTCGTATTCTTCTGAACTATCTATTATAACTAACTACTGTCTCTTAACTACACTTTGAATCCTAGGTATCAACGGATTTTATTTTACTGTTATACTATCATAACACTCTGTAGTCGTATTCTTCTGAACTATCTATTATAACTAACTACTGTCTCTTAACTACACTTTGAATCCTAAGTATCAACGGATTTTATTTTACTGTTATGCTATCATAACACTCTGTAGTCGTATTCTTCTGAACTATCTATTATAACTAACTACTGTCTCTTAACTACACTTTGAATCCTAAGTATCAACGGATTTTATTTTACTGTTATGCTATCATAACACTCTGTAGTCGTATTCTTCTGAACTATCTATTATAACTAACTACTGTCTCTTAACTACACTTTGAATCCTAAGTATCAACGGATTTTATTTTACTGTTATGCTATCATAACACTCTGTAGTCGTATTCTTCTGAACTATCTATTATAACTAACTACTGTCTCTTAACTACACTTTGAATCCTAAGTATCAACGGATTTTATTTTACTGTTATGCTATCATAACACTCTGTAGTCGTATTCTTCTGAACTATCTATTATAACTAACTACTGTCTCTTAACTACACTTTGAATCCTAAGTATCAACGGATTTTATTTTACTGTTATGCTATCATAACACTCTGTAGTCGTATTCTTCTGAACTATCTATTATAACTAACTACTGTCTCTTAACTACACTTTGAATCCTAAGTATCAACGGATTTTATTTTACTGTTATGCTATCATAACACTCTGTAGTCGTATTCTTCTGAACTATCTATTATAACTAACTACTGTCTCTTAACTACACTTTGAATCCTAGGTATCAACGGATTTTATTTTACTGTTATGCTATCATAACACTCTGTAGTCGTATTCTTCTGAACTACCTATTATAACTAACTACTGTCTCTTAACTACACTTTGAATCCTAAGTATCAACGGATTTTATTTTACTGTTATGCTATCATAACACTCTGTAGTCGTATTCTTCTGAACTATCTATTATAACTAACTACTGTCTCTTAACTACACTTTGAATCCTAAGTATCAACGGATTTTATTTTACTGTTATGCTATCATAACACTCTGTAGTCGTATTCTTCTGAACTATCTATTATAACTAACTACTGTCTCTTAACTACACTTTGAATCCTAAGTATCAACGGATTTTATTTTACTGTTATGCTATCATAACACTCTGTAGTCGTATTCTTCTGAACTATCTATTATAACTAACTACTGTCTCTTAACTACACTTTGAATCCTAAGTATCAACGGATTTTATTTTACTGTTATGCTATCATAACACTCTGTAGTCGTATTCTTCTGAACTATCTATTATAACTAACTACTGTCTCTTAACTACACTTTGAATCCTAAGTATCAACGGATTTTATTTTACTGTTATGCTATCATAACACTCTGTAGTCGTATTCTTCTGAAGTATCTTTTATGACTGACTACTTTCTTTCTATGTAGATATATACATAACTATGTAGCTTTATGTATTTCTCTTTTTCGTAACATTTCATATTTCCTCTTCGTTGCTATGCTTATAACTAAAATCTTGAAAGTAGCCTGCAAATCTTTGATTCTTTTACTTTTTCATTGTACGTAAACATTTTTAAATTGCTGTTAGTGACGATGCATACAAAATGACTGACTGAAAGTAGTCGTTCATACCATGAGTATCGTTGAGTTAGCTTGTGAATGCAAAAACTGTCCATATGACACGTAGCAATAATAAAAGATTTTTTTTCTGAAAACAAAAAATAAGTATTTTGCCAGGGTCTAGCAGATTCAAAGGTGGGAGGGTGGTGACTGCTATTCAGCGGATATGATGGTGGGGACCTAAGAGAACCACCCTTATCTGTGGGAATGCACTATACTGCTAAGGCTCCTGAGAACGAATTACTTCAAAAAAAATTGTTAATAAATAAAATAAAAAATAAATGCTGCGTGTATGTCACAGCTTGCGTACAAACTCTTTGAAAAAATGGCTCATGGTACGATTTCTCTACTTCAGGAGGACATCTAACTGTATAAATCAGAACAACAGCATAAATCAGTATTAATATACTTCCTCTTTTCTTTTAAATAACTTATGTACTTTGGCATTTGGATTTCACTTCTTCAGTTACTATTCCCAACATTACCCTATATAAGAGTGAAAACCATAATTCGTTTCGCCCTAATTTTTACTTTATATTTTATTGTTATTCTATACTTCAGTTGTTGTTTACTACTATAAACTTAAACTAACCGTTAGTATGTAGACTATAAAACTCAATGACTAGAAATTTTCTAGTAATTAAAAAGGAGAATAAACACTGCGGTTATCGCATATTGTTTACTTAAATTATCATTATCTGCTGGCTGCTTCTGTTTTCTTCACTTCTCGAAGGTATTGCACTGAAGCACTGCTAATGAACAGTAATCCTGCTTTCTACATTTGTATTACTTGAGCGGTATCCAGAATATTGTTAGCACTTACGATGAACAACGGAACAAATTCCATTCTGAATTCTGTTCAACATCGCAAAGTTAACTTTGCGACCAATTTGTTCCTTCTATCTGCTAATACCAATATAATGCTGTACTTACCGTCTAATGTGGATTTTTATAAACTTTCGAACTCTTATTGATTGATAAAATGATAAAAATAACGGTCTGGATCCAGTGTGGCTTACTCCAGCACATGTACATCACCTCTCTTCTTACATTCGATTAACGCAAAATTTCATAATTCCCGCATGAATCTGACTCAATATGAGTGTATTAAATATTATAATTTAGACTTAAACCAAAACCTTATATTCTATTCTTGTAAAGTTTTCTATTCATTTTCCAATTTTTAATTTCATAAAAGTGTTCAATTTCATCCTGCACTTGTCAAATATGATCATGCCTGTACAAACGGTATGTGAATCATGTAAATGCTTAATTTATGTGAAATAAATATATTATTATTATTATTATTATTACATTATTACAAAGATAATAACTACAGACCTTCTGTTGGAATTATACTACAAAAAATGGGAAATCGAGTGGTGAAGATATTAGACATCAAAGATCACTCAGTTCATAACGGACACCTGGACAAAGTGACAATAAATGAAGTAGGTCGTTCCAATTATTATTTTAATGATTCCGCTAATAATCCTGATTTTGTAGATAATTCAGAAATAAGTCCAGATAATACTGATGAAAATAATATCGCAGAATCAGTTGAAAGGTCGCGGCTACTTGCAAGCAAACCGAGACATCGTTATAAATACGCAAGGAGATATTCGACGTGTGGCGGATGTGGTGATTGACAATTTCTATCTCTGTATTGTTTCAATACTTACTGTTGATTGTTAATATGTTTCTTATATGAATTGCATAATAATTCCGCTAAATACAAATTCCTGAGTTCTGCCCTCTCTGTGTTTTGTTTGGATTCTTGTAATTCGGTCATCTTGAAATACTAATACTACGATTACAATAAATTACTATACCTATCTCCTGCGTTATAAAATAAATCCTTTTTATTGATTTGCATTTATTCCGTTGACCATTTTGAGAACCAGCATATTTTCTGATCTCCTTTCTTGCGTAATGTTCTTATGTGTCCAGATCTAGACAGTTTCTGGTAATTTTTCACCTAATTTCTCAGCCTTCTTTCTTTCTCTTCCACGGAAAACAATCACTGGACAGAAGATAGACACTGCGCACGAAATAACATGTGAGTATACAATGAATACTTATAAACCACATCGTCGTAGTCGGGCAACCCGTGGGCCACTCGCCCCCGTCGCGCTAATCTAACACTTTTCACTTAGAACATCACCAATGAATAATTGTTTGGGATCTGTTTCATCACTGGGTCCTCATAATCCCAATAAGAGGAGATGAGTGAGCTGCAGAGGTAAGTAGTCTCTCGAAATTTTTCACCTACACACATTATCATTCAGCATCTGTTGGTGTTCATCGCTGTTTGAGTCGAATCGTTTGTCCGAATATGAGCGGACAGGCATCTAAATGACTGAGAACAATGTTAAGCCATACTTGGTTGTTATCTCGCGCACTCTAGCTGGTTTAGTGGAAATTCCACTTCTTCACGTATAGACCCGAAACAAAATTTGTATTTATAACGACTGATTTGTATTTTCATTTCAGCTCACGAACATTTTTCTGGTCCAATAAGATAAAGTTCTTTAGGATTTGGAGAATATGCACTCGTATTGGCAAAATGTGTATCTGATCGCAAACCTCAAAAGAAATAGTTGTCACAACGTACATTGATTTCAAAAGTGCGAACAAATGAATCTTCAGCATCGAAATTCACCGAAAATTGTGAACTATCACAATTGAATGCTGACCACCACTGTTTAAGTCGACTTGTTTAGCTGAAGGCTTCCGGTCAAGCATCCCCGCCATTTGGTACCCCTTCGTGTAACGTCCACGATCACTAGCCAGCTAAGCGTTTGTCTGAAGGCTTGCTTTTGTCCCAAAATATATCACGTAGTTTGGGCGATCAAATATTGGCTTTTGCTTTGTTTTTGGTACGCGAGAATAAATTAATTAGAAGTTGCTGCACAAGATATCCGTCAACCTCCAAACTGGTGAGCCCAACCGCGAACTTCATCCACGGTAAATCCGCAGATAACCCCGGTGAGTTCGTTCCTTTTTGAATTTGTTCCTGTACCATATGTTATTCGACATAATTTTCGTCATGAGTGATCTTAGTCCCAAGGTCATTCGTATCCGCTCAACTCCTAAAACCATTCAGCTCGTACCATACTGGCTAGATAATGCTGAAAAGTGGTTTCAGCTAGCTGAAGCAGATTTTTGTGAGCGTGGGATAACTGATCACAGTTCACAGTTACTTGCAGTTATTCACGCCCTACCGCGGGAATTCAGCAAGTACGTAACATCACAGATGTTGAGTCCCGAGGTAAGTAACTCGTACGAGTTGCTCAAAGCATCCCTCCTCAGGAGAAACGTTCTCACGGACCGACAACGTCTGGACGAATTATTTCATAACATCGAGTTAGGAGATCAGTCAGCCGTGAGCATGCTGACAAGAATGAAACAAGTCGTCGGCCAAAGTCAGTTCGACGAAGGACTGTTTAGAGAACTCTTCTTAACCAAGCTGCCACAGTCTGTACAGACCGTACTTGTGACACTTCAGGGCACTGTAATAGAGGACTTAGCTATTTCTGCAGGTAGGATTCTAGAAATAACTAAACGGTCTGTCCCCGAAATATGCTCGATGACTAAGCAGACTTCGAGTAAGTATACTGCAATGATAGAGTTATGCAACTCCATCCAGCAGATGTTTAGGTCAAACATGCATTCTAACTCCTCCGAGCGTCGTCCTAAATCTCCCCAACGCAGAAACTCACGTGGTCGATCTAAGTCCAAACCACGTTCTCTGAAAAGCCCTGACTGGTACTGGTACCACAACACATATGGCCAAGAAGCGAAGTGTTGCTGTAAGCCTTGTAACTTCGGAAATGCCTCAAAGTCTGCGGGAAACTATCCCGCCGGCACGCGTTAGCGGCAACCGTCGCCGGTGGCACTAGCCGCCTACTTTACATCCATGATGTGATCAGCCAGACTCGATACTTAGTCGACACAGTAGCCGAAGTCAGCGTCTTTCCTGCTACAGCAGCAGATCGACAGAAGGAACCTACCCTCAACTTACAGGCTGCAAGTGGAAAACCAATCGCAACCTTTGGTAGGAAATACGTCTGTCTGAACGTAGGTTTACGCAAACCTATTCGGTGGATTCTCCTTCTCGCTGACGTTACAATGCCCATCATTAGCACGGACCTACTTAATCATCATGATTTACTCGTAGACGTCCGCCGAAAACGACTGATTGACAATACTACTAGTCTGTCTATCAAAGGCATCAGCTACATAGGCCCTAGTCTGTCACCCGTTAAGATAAAGGCAATTCTTGATCCAACTTTTCAACCTATGGTTGACAAGTATCCGGAACTTAACTGCCCGACGAACGACCTACCGTGCACCACCAGCAATGTTATGCACCACATCATTACCGCAGGACAACCTGTGACATCTAAAGCACGACGATTAGCTCCTGACAAACTGAGAATCGCCAGGAATGAATTTGACCATATGCTTACCCTTAGAATCATTCGACCTTCGAATAGCCCATAGGCATCCCCACTTCATATGGTTCCGAAAAAGGATAGCAATGATTGGGGACCCACCGGTGATTACCGGCGAGTGAATGCCAAAATAACCCCAGTCAACCACTTCTCGTAAACCGTTACTGCCCAACTCTTGCTACGCTGGGACTCACGTTGTTGCTTGAAGTTTCTCAGAAACACTTAGTAATAACGGACGCGAAACCAATACACCGATTGGCGACTCGAGAATTCTTTATTGTAACACCAACATATAGGCAGCTTTAAAATTAAGTTTTAACTAAGGTCTACGAACAAATATTACAATAATTAATCACAATATTACTTCTGACGGTTGTCTCCTGACTTCTTTCTGAACAGCGACCGATGAGACGATGACTGGTGTATCGATGTTTCCGCGAAAATTTTTTTTGTTATATTTGTTTTTGATCACAGCTTGATTTCATACTGTATTTTTGTTACAAGTATGGAATTTTCAGCAGGGATATCGGTAGCCCCAATTTTGCAGAACAACCATAGATATCAGGTGTGCGTCGGCAGGGGATCGAACTTCAGATCATGTGCATGGTCGGCGAGAGTCCTAACCACTGTGCCACCGATGCATAGGGAGGTTAGGTTTGAGCAAACAACCATGCATTGATCGTTCAATCTTCAACTACATTGACACTCCCCGGCAAAAAACCGATCCATCCCCTTTTTCCATCACGACCAATACACGTTGACTTGGATGCCATTGCGAGAACCTGGGTCACACGGACAGAGCTGAAATGGAAAACAAACAGAAAAGCCAACACACCACAAGCATGCTCACAGCACAATCTCACACATCAATGACGACCTGCGCCTTCCAGTTAAATGCATCCTCTTGCAACGCAGTCGCCACTTGCTAGAATGACTCTTGCAGAATGCAACGTGACCATAGCAGCACCTCATGATACTCCCCGCACACCGTCTTATCTACTCACTACCAATTACCACTGAAATCGCTTGTCACTCATTCTGCCCCAGTTCTAGTAACGGTGACGTACGCAAGCCTCAGTCGTCTACACTCCTGCTCCCCGGCGTGTGGGACAGCAGCTAACAATTATCTCCGTATTCATTTCATTCTCAGCAATAGCCCAGCCTCCCCGGCGTATACGACCCATCTGCTGTCTCTAGCATCAATCAATTCATTCACGGATGTAGAAGACTAGAAACAACTTCAGAAGTAATCACGACGAAAATTTTAACAAAATTACGCAATAACAACAAGGTACGAAAACAACGAGTAAACACAATAGATCCAAAAACACCAATTGATATGACACACCACACATATATACAAACAGTACACACAAACTCGCAGATCGTGTCTCGATGGAATTCCTTTGAAGAATTGCACGACTTACACCAGTACGCCTACAACCCTTCACAGTTTGACGATTGTAATTTGTGGAATGTCCGGACACAAACAAGATTAACCAACAATTACGATAATTGGAACTCACACAACTATTTAACACAAACATATGTACAATCAACACATCATATGTTGTGGATTCTGGCACGACCAACTACCCTTGAAGAACTGTAGGACTTACAGCAGTACGCCTACAACCCTTCTCAGGTTGATGATCTAAGTGGAAGTCGTCCGGACACAAACAGAATTACCAACAGCTAGATGACAGATGATATCAATTCAGTATATACAATATGAACATATGTACAAAATCACACACCAAGCACATTGGACTGCTCATTGATGCGCTACCCTTTGAAGAATTGTAGGACCTACAGCAGTACGCCTACAACCCTTCTCAGGTTGACGCCCTAGGTTGGAAAGTCGTCGCAGAGTTCATTTGCTGACTTCCTTCTATCAGCTATATCCTCAAATCTGAACGGCAACACGCCAATGTCATTGTATCGTCGAATATAGATGACCAACAAACACACGAAGTATCTGGTCAACCAAGCGTAGACACAGAGTAATTTACACCAAAGTTAATAGCATTCAAATAGTAACTTGAAACTAGAAATGCCTTTATTCATGCAAGTCAATTTAACAATTACTCTCTCGTTTACACTTGGCTTATCCTCTCTAAACTGACCATTGATATTCGTCCTTTCAAACGAACTGATACTAGCATAGTCATTGGACAAGATACTTGAGTTGATGGGCGTCTTTTCCATTGTGGATGACAACACCAACGACGACTGAGTGATACAAGTTGATGAACTTAGCGGTGCATCAGAAGCTGTTCTTGTTCGGCTTTTAGGAATTTGTCTACCTGCAAGGCCACCACCACTGCTGTCTTTTACTATCAGCTCAGGTTTAGCTATAGCATCTGATGATAGATGGGCTACATGCTGATCAATCACACTGACGGTTTGACAAGTATGCATGCCTTCTGCAACTGCATCTGCATTTATTTCTACTTCACGTTGTAGTTGTACAGAACCTTTAATTAACTTAGCAGTAGTAGGCATATCCGTCATCTCATCATGATCAACCAAAGACAAATCTGCACTATCATGATCATTATCCCGAATATTCAACTTACCATCATCTATCTGGTCGGCTTCCTCAATTTTAAACTCTTTAATAACAGAAGTAGACAATTTTGGTTCCTCCTCACAAATCCTTAAAGGTTTTATATCTTCACTCTGACTAATAATACTTTGTAAACTTGCGAAGTCAGAACTGTCCTCTGAGAATGTAACTCTCTTCTGTGGCATACTATTCAACAATGGCTTACCAGTTACAACTACAGACTTCTTCACCGCACCGTTATCGTCAAACAATTCGGAGTCAGACCTTGATTTCACATTTAGCTCATCCCTGAACTTGCTCACTGATTCACAGTTCACCTTTGTATGCACCTCTTGCAGACGTGTACAACACAACCGTGTTTGTCTTGCATCTTGTAACTTATCTGTTGAGGATGTACCACGAAACCTGTTACACTCACTAGGTCTATATTCATTACTGGACATCATGGAGCCTTCTCGATATCCACCTCTCTGAGGCCTATTCGTCATCAATAATTGCGTTTTACCCTCAGACTGCTCTATTCTAGGGGTGAGATTCAATATACTGGCAAACTTGCTCATAGATTGATTGACACTATCTTTTACTAGTTTCAGGATATCATCAAATTTTGGCTCGATACCCTCATCCTCCATACGGGAGCTTATCTTCACCCACTTCCTTTGCAGTCGAGTAGGTAGGCGTCTTGCTATTACTTCTAGTATAAAACTCGAGTTGAGGTCATTTATGCAATTCATCGAAATCAAGGTATTCTTATAAGTCATAAGATTATCTAAAAACTCAGTAAGTGCCTTGGAGTCATCTTGAAGTTGACTGCCGTTACCTTTGACAGCCTCGAATAATTTCCCTACAATCATCGAAGGTCTTCCAAACCTTTGACGTAATATGCTCATAGCCTCAGCGTATCCCTCATTAGGGGGCATGAGCTTACAGCACTGTATAGCTCTTGAAGCACCTCCAGTGCAATATCTCATCAAATACATCAATTTCAATTCATCACTTAATAAAAAACTACTCAACATGATCTAAAACTCCCTTACAAACTGTAAATAATCAGCCGGGTTTCCGTCGAAACACCGTGGTTCAAATTTAGGGAGTTTGATGTTCCTATTATCCCTGAACGGCGAAACAGTAACATCAACCATGTCATGCTTAACATCAGACACATCGTTACAATTAACAGACAAGTCACCATGGCTTACTTTCCTGTTTGCATCCAAGACACTCTGTACCTTCTTTGACCCAGGCATTGTTGAACTTGACCCAATTCCAGAAACGTTCCAGATATTGCTCGTTTAAAGAGGACTTGACCGGCACCAGGAAAGATGAATGGTGACTATCCAAACTGTCACCAGCTATCTGAATCCGCCAGAATCTGTTTCTTTCGTCAAAAACTGTCAGTCACGTCTCGTAAACCGTTAATGCCCAGCTCTAGCTACGCTGGGACTCACGCTGTCGCTTGAAGTTTCTCAGAAACGCTTAGTAATAACGGACGAAATAACCAAAATACCAATTGTTGACTCGAGAATTCCTTATTGTTACACCAACATATAAATGACGTATGACTAAGGTCTGTGAACAAATATTACAATAATAAATCACAATATTACTTCTGACGGTTGTCTCCTGACTTCTTTCTGAACAGCGACCAATGAGACGA
Source organism: Trichobilharzia regenti (assembly GCA_944472135.2). Lineage (NCBI taxonomy): Eukaryota > Metazoa > Platyhelminthes > Trematoda > Strigeidida > Schistosomatidae > Trichobilharzia > Trichobilharzia regenti. Next base: position 42,184,465 of record OX235265.1, on the reverse strand, counting down.
TGAATGTCGTATTGATGCCTCCGCGAAAATTGAGGAAGTTGGTTTTGAGCAAACAACCATGAATTGATCGTTCAATCTTCAACTACATTGACATGGTCAGTATCACAAACGAATGAGTTGCGTGAATCACACGACTTCGTTAAGTCATATAAGTGTGCAGACATTCTGGGAATTTTACGGTGCGTCCAGAACGGGTTTTCATGGGAGGCTCAACCTTAGTTGCTAGTGGGCGAATGCCCTTGCAGTCAATAGTGTGACGCAGAAAGTCGAGTTAGTCAACACCGATTTGACACTTTTGAATATTAATGGTAACACCATGTTGGCGTAACCTTTCAAATGCCAAGTCCAAGTGCCTAAGGTGAGTTTCCTTGTCTGGACTGGCAATGAGGCAGTCGTCTAAGTATGCGTATACAAAGTCGAGACCGCGAAATACTTCGTCAATGAAGCGTTGGAATGTTTGGGCTGCATTCCGGAGACCGAATGGCATACGTAGAAATTCCAAAAGTCCGAAAGGCGTAATGATAGCCGTTTTCGGGATATCTTCTGTTGCCATCGGGATTTGGTTATACGCTTTAACCAAGTCGATTTTGGAGAATATAGTCGCGCCGGATAAGGTTGCCGTCAAGTCGTGTATGTGAGGCAACGGGTAGCAATCAGGGGTTGTTTTGGCATTCACTCGCCGGTAATCACCGGTGGGTCGCCAATCATTGCTATCCTTTTTCGGAACCATATGAAGTGGGGATGCCCATGGGCTATTCGAAGGTCGAATGATGCCAAGGGTAAGCATATGGTCAAATTCATTCCTGGCGATTCTCAGTTTGTCAGGAGCTAATCGTCGTGCTTTAGATGTCACAGGTTGTCCTGTGGTAATGATGTGGTGCATAACATTGCTGGTGATGCACGGTAGGTCGTTCGACGGGCAGTTAAGTTCCGGATACTTGTCAACCATAGGTTGAAAAGTTGGATCAAGAATTGCCTTTATCTTAACGGGTGACAGACTAGGGCCTATGTAGCTGATGCCTTTGATAGACAGACTAGTAGTATTGTCAATCAGTCGTTTTCGGCGGACGTCTACGAGTAAATCATGATGATTAAGTAGGTCCGTGCCAATGATGGGCATTGTAACGTCAGCGAGAAGGAAAATCCACCGAATAGGTTTGCGTAAACCTACGTTCAGATAGACGTATTTCCTACCAAAGGTTGCGATTGGTTTTCCATTTGCAGCCTGTAAGTTGAAGGTAGGTTCCTTCTGTCGATCTGCTGCTGTAGCAGGAAGGACGCTGACTTCGGCGCCTGTGTCGACTAAGTATCGAGTCTGGCTTATCACATCATGGATGTAAAGTAGGCGGCTAGTGCCACCGGCGACGGTTGCCGCTAACGCGTGCCGGCGGGATAGTTTCCCGCAGACTTTGAGACATTTCCGAAGTTACAAGGCTTACGGCAACACTTCGCTTCTTGGCCATAGGTGTTGTGGTACCAGCACCAGTCAGGGTTTTTCAGAGAACGTGGTTTGGACTTAGATCGACCACGTGAGTTCCTGCGTTGAGGAGATTTAGGACGACGCTCGGAGGAGTTAGAATGCATGTTTGACCTAAACATCTGCTGGATGGAGTTGCATAACTCTATCATTGCAGGATCCTTACTCGAAGTCTGCTTAGTCATCGAGCATATTTCGGGGACAGACCGTTTAGTTATTTCTAGAATCCTATCTGCAGTAATAGCTAAGTCCTCTATTACAGTACCCTGAAGTGTCACAAGTACGGTCTGTACAGACTGTGGCAGCTTGGTTAAGAAGAGTTCTCTAAACAGTCCTTCGTCGAACTGACTTTGGCCGACGACTTGTTTCATTCTTGTCAGCATGCTCACGGCTGACTGATCTCCTAACTCGATGTTATGAAATAATTCATCTAGACGTTGTCGGTCCGTGAGAACGTTTCTCCTGAGGAGGGATGCTTTGAGCAACTCGTACGAGTTACTTACCTCGGGACTCAACATCTGTGATGTTACGTACTTGCTGAATTCCCGCGGTAGGGCGTGAATAACTGCAAGTAACTGTGAACGTTGATCGGTTATCCCATGCTCACAAAAATCTGCTTCAGCTAGCTGAAACCACGTTTCAGCATTATCTGGCCAGTATGGTACGAGCTGAATGGTTTTAGGAGTTGAGCGGATACGAATGACCTTGGGACTAAGATCACTCATGACGAAAATTATGTCGAATAATATATGGTACAAGAACAAATACAAAATGGAACGAACTCACCGGGGTTATCTGCGGATTTACCGTGGATGAAGTTCGCGGTTGGGCTCACCAGTTTGGAGGTTGACGGATATCTTGTGCAGCAACTTCTAATTAATTTATTCTCGCGTACCAAAAACAAAGCAAAAGCCAATATTTGATCGTCCAAACTACGTGATATATTTTGGGACCAAAGCAAGCCTTCAGACAAACGCTTAGCTGGCTAGTGATCGTGGACGTTACACGACGGGGTACCAAATGGCGGGGATGCTTGACCGGAAGCCTTCAGCTAAACAAGTCGACTTAAACAGTGGTGGTCAGCATTCAATTGTGATAGTTCACAATTTTCGGTGAATTTCGATGCTGAAGATTCATTTGTTCGCACTTTTGAAATCAATGTACGTTGTGACAACTATTTCTTTTGAGGTTTGCGATCAGATACACATTTTGCCAATACGAGTGCATATTCTCCAAATCCTAAAGAACTTTATCTTATTGGACCAGAAAAATGTTCGTGAGCTGAAATGAAAATACAAATCAGTCGTTATAAATACAAATTTTGTTTCGGGTCTATACGTGAAGAAGTGGAATTTCCACTAAACCAGCTAGAGTGCGCGAGATAACAACCAAGTATGGCTTAACATTGTTCTCAGTCATTTAGATGCCTGTCCGCTCATATTCGGACAAACGATTCGACTCAAACAGCGATGAACACCAACAGATGCTGAATGATAATGTGTGTAGGTGAAAAATTTCGAGAGACTACTTACCTCTGCAGCTCACTCATCTCCTCTTATTGGGATTATGAGGACCCAGTGATGAAACAGATCCCAAACAATTATTCATTGGTGATGTTCTAAGTGAAAAGTGTTAGATTAGCGCGACGGGGGCGAGTGGCCCACGGGTTGCCCGACTACGACGATGTGGTTTATAAGTATTCATTGTATACTCACATGTTATTTCGTGCGCAGTGTCTATCTTCTGTCCAGTGATTGTTTTCCGTGGAAGAGAAAGAAAGAAGGCTGAGAAATTAGGTAAAAAATTACCAGAAACTGTCTAGATCTGGACACATAAGAACATTACGCAAGAAAGGAGATCAGAAAATATGCTGGTTCTCAAAATGGTCAACGGAATAAATGCAAATCAATAAAAAGGATTTATTTTATAACGCAGGAGATAGGTATAGTAATTTATTGTAATCGTAGTATTAGTATTTCAAGATGACCGAATTACAAGAATCCAAACAAAACACAGAGAGGGCAGAACTCAGGAATTTGTATTTAGCGGAATTATTATGCAATTCATATAAGAAACATATTAACAATCAACAGTAAGTATTGAAACAATACAGAGATAGAAATTGTCAATCACCACATCCGCCACACGTCGAATATCTCCTTGCGTATTTATAACGATGTCTCGGTTTGCTTGCAAGTAGCCGCGACCTTTCAACTGATTCTGCGATATTATTTTCATCAGTATTATCTGGACTTATTTCTGAATTATCTACAAAATCAGGATTATTAGCGGAATCATTAAAATAATAATTGGAACGACCTACTTCATTTATTGTCACTTTGTCCAGGTGTCCGTTATGAACTGAGTGATCTTTGATGTCTAATATCTTCACCACTCGATTTCCCATTTTTTGTAGTATAATTCCAACAGAAGGTCTGTAGTTATTATCTTTGTAATAATGTACATTAGAAGTAGTGGACATCAGATGCTTTTTGAGAATTCGAGATTTGAATAGTTTTGCAGGACTTCCACAAGAACTTGTATGCTCTGGATTCACCAGACGTAGTCTATGCATATGCAGTAATTCCTCAATTTTATTCAGTTGCTCTCTCATCTCATTCAGGTCTTTTCGTGCTTTCAACAGTTCACATTGCAACTTAGATACCTCATTTTTGAATACAGTTGATACTTGCGTTGCTGAACTTGCAGTGGAGGTTTTCGTTGGATTAGCTTGAGTATTTTGAAAAGTTGAAAGACACATAGACTCCATTTTACTAGACAGATTGGGAGAATTATAAGAATGTTGAGCAACATAAGTACTCGAACTCCTGCAAACCGTCTTGATGTGTCCAACTTTACCACATTTATAGCACTTAGCACTCCGAAAACGGCAAGTGCTTCGTAGATGTAACTTTCCACAGGATAAACACGGTTTAATGTTTTTGATCTCTCGCTGCATTCTATTACCTGTGGACGGCAGTTTGGATTTCTTTCCATGAACACTTGTATTTTCGACTTTAGACAGCATGACATCAGATACTGACGTAGTGGGAGCAGAGTATTCATTATGGACATCTTCATATGTAATACATAAATCTTTAGCAGATTGAAAGGTACAAGAAGGAATCTGAATTAACTCTTTCTCTAACTTAGGAATATTGATTCCAGCAATTAGACGATCACGTAGTTGAGTATGCAGCTGATCTCCAAAGTTACACTTTGAGGCTTGTATTTGGAGTTGCAGAATATAGTCTCTAATCCTCTGGTTGGGAGCACGAACCAGTTTATGGAATTGAGCCCTCTCTCTGGTCTCAAATGTAGTTACATGAAAGTGATTTGTCAGAAGTTCACGAATCTTGACATATGACAGAGAAATAGGTTGATCTGGAAATGACAAAGTCTTTAATAGGCTATACGCATCTAGCCCGATAGCAGTGATGAAGTGTGCTGGTATTTTGTCATCCCGAACATTCTTGGAAATGCACCACGCATCGAAGCATTCCAAATAATCAGCAATCTCCCGCGGAGACCCATTAATGGGAAATTTTCCCAGGTTATTTAGTTCCATCGAGAAGCCAATTTGTAATAATTTATAGTAATCGTAGTATTAGTATTTCAAGATGACCGAATTACAAGAATCCAAACAAAACACAGAGAGGGCAGAACTCAGGAATTTGTATTTAGCGGAATTATTATGCAATTCATATAAGAAACATATCAACAATCAACAGTAAGTATTGAAACAATACAGAGATAGAAACTGTCAATCACCACAATAGGGAAAAATAATTGAGATTGCAAAAGGCAGGCACAAGAGGACAATTCCGATGAAGAGTGACTCGCGTTCTCCTAATCCCGCCAGATAACGATGAATACGCATTTGGAACTCCTCAATCCATATAGAAAATGCGTTTCATGCTGTGTCGAGCTAGGAACGTCTGTTGTCTTCGTTGTGCTGCCTGCCTATTCAAGTACTAGTGCGTATTATTCTGGTACGCTGTCAAATAGACTCGTAGTATTACCATCTAAGTATCCCGACAGACATAGTCTATGCTAACTCAGTCTTCGTAGCCATCCTTGTCCAAAGTGAAGAGTTTGTCCGAGCGTTTAATGTCTGACTATGGCTAGTCATATGCAGATTCCGCAGGCCAACTCAGACAGTGGTAACGATCAAATGCGCGCAAACAAATTATTAAAATTGGATGAGCGAAAATGTCTGTGGACTGTGGGGAGAAGGTTCAACTGGACTCACCGCATTTATGAGATGTAATCTGCAGCCTGTGGAGAACTGGAGGGTTAAACATAGCAACTTGACATTCTTAGTGTTCTTTCGTTTTCCAATTTAGCTTCGGCAGACCCAGAATTTACCTTCAACGCGTTCGATATACAGAGAAGAACTAAGAGTATTAAATAAGTTCAACGTGCAGTGCTTGTGTTCTACAGTCTATCATTCAACTCTCGACAGAAATGGTCTGTCACACTCTTGTCTTAGGGATGTTGGGCTTTTTACTGAAACACATACTGCCTTGAATTTACTGAAAGCTGGAAACGGGTAGCTTTCTAATTGTCCCCTATGGTCGGTTGTCCTGTCCAAAATTCACAATACATCTCACCATAAAGACAGTTTTAGAGAATACGTCCTTTAGAAGTATAATTGCCACCACAGCAAATTAAACGTACATCCATGAGATCCTGGAAAAGTTCCAGCCTGACCTATGACAATCAGACAAATAAGGGGAACAAAACAATTTAAAATCGGATAAAAAATCGGGAACATCCATGGAGAGAAAAGGGAGAATAAATGGGAATTCGCCTAGGATTTCCCCCTTTTTCCCAGAGTCCCGCACAATGTTTTCTTTTATGCCACATTTTTTCTTCTTTTTGTCGCTAATTTCCCCCTAATTAGGCTGATTTCCCCCCTATTCGCTCTATGTCAACCAACTAGCAACCGTCCTTTTAATGGAATTAACATTCAGAGTGCTGCTTTCTAACTGTGGCGCATGTTTTCGTAAACAGAGACGTGGTTGCTGATAAATAGGGGGCGGTCGCCAATAAAATAAAGGCTCGTAATGGGAAAGAAATATATGTGAGTTGTTTAATAGGGAAAGGAAAGAATTCAACAACGAATATGCAAATTAATTAATTAATTAGGATTAATGTACACCCAGAATTACAAAGAATACACACAAGTAGAATGACTGTCTTTTAGTATGAAGTGTGAATTTCGCATTACACCTGCACACCGTCATCAAATCCATTGAACTATCCTGAAAAGGAAACAAATTATTGGTGTACAAGGTAGTAATCAACGGTAACACTTATAAAGAGATTTGACATAATAATAATGATACATTAAACGTGGCTATTCAGCTTTGAAAAGTTACTTAATTATTGAGTACAAATCGGATGATCTGTTTACAAATAAATCGTCACACATACCTTTTAAACGTTGAATTTTCCCCTTCACATATAATAACAATAGACAAACCATTATTTGTTGAACCAAATGTCTACATAAACACGTAGTCTATATAAATAGCAGCACTAGCTGTCATAAGGTTAACAATTACACGCTACAGCTAGTTGCATTATAGATTTTTGCAGCATTTATTCAATCAAATTGTCACTTACAGCAGAGATCCTCTGGTTACTCTTCTTATTGTCTACAGCAACCTGTGAAAATTAAATCAGAATTTCGTTGAGTGGCATGCATACAATGAAACTGTAGCGGTAAATAATTCCCCAAAATTATTGACCACAGCAATCACTCATTGGATGCTGACCACCACTGTTTAAGTCGACTTGTTTAGCTGAAGGCTTCCGGTCAAGCATCCCCGCCATTTGGTACCCCGTCGTGTAACGTGCACGATCACTAGCTAGCTAAGCGTTCGTCTATCGGCTGGTTTTGGTTCCTAAATACATTTCTTCGTTTGGACGACCAATTATTGGCTTTTGCTTTGTCTTTGGTACGCGAGAATAAATTAATTAGAAGTTGTTGAACGAGATATCACGTCAAACCTTTAATATCCCTCAACCTCTAAACTGGTGAGCCCGACGTACTTTAATATCTCTCAACCACTAAACTGGTGAGCCTTACCGCGAACTTCATCTACGACAATTACTCAGATAATCCCGGTGAGTTCGTTCCATTTTGTATTTGTTCTTGTACCATATATTATTCGATATAATTTTCGTCATGAGTGATCTTAGTCCCAAGGTCATCCGTATCCGCTCAACTCCTAAAACCATTCAGCTCGTACCATACTGGCCAGATAATGCTGAAACGTGGTTTCTGCTAGCTGAAGCAGATTTTTGTGAGCATGGGATAACTGATCAACGTTCACAGTTACTTGCAGTTATTCACGCCCTACCGCGGGAATTCAGCAAGTACGTAACATCACAGATGTTGAGTCCCGAGGTAAGTAACTCGTACGAGTTGCTGAAAGCATCCCTCCTCAGGAGAAACGCTCTCACGGACAGACAACGTCTAGATGAATTATTTCGCAACATCGAGTTAGGAGATCAGTCAGCCGTGAGCATGCTGACAAGAATGAAACAAGTCGTCGGCCAATGTCAGTTCGACGAAGGACTGTTTAGAGAACTCTTCTTAACCAAGTTGCCACAATCTGTACAGACCGTACTTGTGACACTTGAGGGTACTGTAATAGAGAACTTAGCTATTACTGCAGATAAGATCCTAGAAATAACTAAACGGTCTGTCCCCGAAATATGCTCAATGACTAAGCAGACTTCGAGTGAGGATCCTGCAATGACAGAGTTATGCAACTCCCTTCAGCAGATGTTTAGGTCAAACATGCATTCTAAATCCTCCAACCGTCGTCCTAAATCTCCTCAACGCAGGAACTCGCGTGGTCGATCTAAGTCCAAACCACGTTCACTGAAAAACCCTGACTGGTGCTGGTACCACAACACCTATGGCCAAGAAGCGAAGTGTTGCCGTAAGCCTTGTAACTTCGGAAATGTCTCAAAGTCTGCGGGAAACTATCCCGCCGGCACGCGTTAGCGGCAACCGTCGCCGGTGGCACTAGCCGCCTACTTTACATCCATGATGTGATAAGCCAGACTCGATACTTAGTCGACACAGGCGCCGAAGTCAGCGTCCTTCCTGCTACAGCAGCAGATCGACAGAAGGAACCTACCTTCAACTTACAGGCTGCAAATGGAAAACCAATCGCAACCTTTGGTAGGAAATACGTCTATCTGAACGTAGGTTTACGCAAACCTATTCGGTGGATTTTCCTTCTCGCTGACGTTACAATGCCCATCATTGGCACGGACCTACTTAATCATCATGATTTACTCGTAGACGTCCGCCGAAAACGACTGATTGACAATACTACTAGTCTGTCTATCAAAGGCATCAGCTACATAGGCCCTAGTTTGTCACCCGTTAAGATAAAGGCAATTCTTGATCCAACTTTTCAACCTATCGTTGACAAGTATCCGGAACTTAATTGCCCGTCGAACGACCTACCGTGCATAACCAGCAATGTTATGCACCACATCATTACCACAGGACAACCTGTGACATCTAAAGCACGACGATTAGCTCCTGACAAACTGAGAATCGCCAGGAATGAATTTGACCATATGCTTAGCCTTGGCATCATTCGACCTTCGAATAGCCCATGGGCATCCCCACTTCATATGGTTCCGAAAAAGGATAGCAACGATTGGCGACCCACCGGTGATTACCGGCGAGTGAATGCCAAAACAACCCCTGATTGCTACCCGTTGCCTCATATACACGACTTGACGGCAACCTTATCCGGCGCGACTATATTCTCCAAAATCGACTTGGTTAAAGCGTATAACCAAATCCCGATGGCAACAGAAGATATCCCGAAAACGGCTATCATTACGCCTTTCGGACTTTTTGAATTTCTACGTATGCCATTCGGTCTTCGGAATGCAGCCCAAACATTCCAACGCTTCATTGACGAAGTATTTCGCGGTCTCGACTTTGTATACGCATACTTAGACGACTGCCTCATTGCCAGTCCAGACAAGGAAACTCACCTTAGGCACTTGGACTTGGCATTTGACAGGTTACGCCAACATGGTGTTACCATCAATATTCAAAAGTGTCAAATCGGTGTTGACTCACTCGACTTCCTGGGTCACACTATTGACTGCAAGGGCATTCGCCCACTGGCTACTAAGGTTGAGCCTCCTAAGAAAAACCGTTCTGGACGCACCGTAAGGTTCCCAGAACATTTGCACACTTATTTGACTTAACGAAGTCGTGTGATTCACGCAACTCACTCGTTTGTGGTACTAACTATTTTTTTTTGACGTATAAATTTTTTTATATACAGTACCACCAAACACGAAAAATTTTTTTTCAACAGTTCATGTAACATACACAAAAAAATTAATTATATGTATTTTTTTTCGATGTTCTGAACTTAGCATTATTTTACTGTATAGTAAATGCACATAATTTTTTTTAACCAAAAAGGTCATTTCGTACATTTTCCTCGACATGGTTCTTAGCGTTCTTGTTTTCTTTTCCAGGTGCGACGGGCACTGGACGGGAAACAAACGAAGCACGGAATCCAACGAACAACACCAGGAAGCTATGTACAAACACCCCATTAGCATAGGCAGACAAACCAGTAGGCATAAGACCAAGCCGCTCGGAAGATTTTTTTCACCCGAAAGGGAACCATCGAGTTTTTTTTACTTCCGGCTGGTTCTGTCTTAGGGTCCTCACGACCCCACTAGGGGGGGAGTGAGCTGTAGCGGTAAATAATTCCCCAAAATTATTGACCACAGCAATCACTCATTGGATGCTGACCACCACTGTTTAAGTCGACTTGTTTAGCTGAAGGCTTCCGGTCAAGCATCCCCGCCATTTGGTACCCCGTCGTGTAACGTGCACGATCACTAGCTAGCGTTCGTCTATCGGCTGGTTTTGGTTCCTAAATACATTTCTTCGTTTGGACGACCAATTATTGGCTTTTGCTTTGTCTTTGGTACGCGAGAATAAATTAATTAGAAGTTGTTGAACGAGATATCACGTCTAACCTTTAATATCCCTCAACCTCTAAAAAACTATTTGTAGTATTGTAACCTTAATTAACCTAATGTTGTCTACTTACTCTTGGCCGGCTCCACTTTTTTTATACGCGATCATGAACGTCGTGGAAGTAGGCCCTATAAATGGCTTTTAAAGTCTTCGTTAATTCGTCCTCGAGCATTGCAGCAGAAACTCCCTAATAATGACGGTTGTAAGAAATGTGTAAATACGGCAAGCTTATATGTTATGACTTTGGAGAAGCTGCATTTTGTGAGGGTTAACTTAGGTGGTGTTTGACATGCTGTAAAGATGGTATAAACGTATTTATGAGCGGCTACGTCGACGTTAACGGAGGCTGTCACACCTGCTGTCCTTCCTTTGGACGTCGAGTCTTCTTCAGTGAACACTGACAACATGACCATGGAAACCGAGGTAGTGCCAAAGCCACCTTGCAGCAGCCTAACACCAGCTGCCAGTACTTCACAAATGTGCCCACAAATGTCTTCTGAAAGTGATAAAATGACAAGCATGCCACACAAAATCATTGCTACCACGAACATATCACAGACCAACGTTAACAAAATCTTGAAGAACTTCCGTGAGAGATTGCCTCAACTACCTACAACTATTGGAAGTGTGCTGAGAATATGTGGCTCTTGTGAATCAAGACTAACTGGAGGCGAAATCTATTCTAGTCGGTCTCCAGAAATGTTTGCAGCGCCACATGGAGTTGTTTTTGGTTGAAAGTCCCCACAAGAGGATCGATCTGCAGTTGAATTTCGACGGATTTCCATCTTGAGATCTTCTAACATTCGGTTGTGACCCCCGTTAGGTAGTATTATGGCATCTTTCCTTACCAGTGGACTTTTTATAAGTATATACGTAGGTGTTAGCAAACGTAGCAGCTATAAATAGTTATGCAATCACTTGGTATCTAGGTTAAAGGACATATTTAGTTAAGGCATGCGTATTACCCGAATGAATAGGCATTGCAACGTTTGTGTGTGTGCCGTCATCTGTGATGCGCCAGCTAGAGTGTACGCGAAAATTACAGTAGGCCAAATTCTATAAGTTCTAATGAGTGTACATATGTTCATTCCTGTATCAATGTCTGGTTTCTTTTCAAGAAATAAAATATTTTTATTATAATACCTATGCAAGTTATGAGGAATGCACGTCTACAGGAAGGAAACTTGACAGAATGACATTTGAAAATGGAAGTTTTCCAGCTAGGAGTGATGACAGCTTCCATAAAAAACTGCGGACAAGTCACCACCACGGACAGTTTGCCTTCGAGGATTTGAACATTGATATGGTTAAGGCTTCCCTATTGACCCAATGCACCTAGTCTATTTAGGGGTAGTGAGGAAGCTTATAAGTCTGGCCAGACTCAGCCAAATAAAAGGAGAAGCACATAAACCGGAGCTTACTTTAAACCATTGACGGGAAGATACAAGCTTGTGAACTTCCCAAGAAAGTGTAGGGGACTCACATTAGTTAGTAGCTAGGAGGCCACTGAATGTCGCTCCAGAGTGAGCCCCAAGACTTTTTGTTTTTTAATTCTTATTTTTGTGCGTCGGTGGCACAGTGGTTAGGACTCTCGCCGACCATGCACATGATCTGAAGTTCGATCCCCTGCCGACGCACACCTGATATCTATGGTTGGCCTGCGAAATTAGGGCTACCGATATCCATGCTGAAAAATCCATACTTGTGTGGAGTCCTCAAAAATAAACTTATCCAAATTTTACTACTATGTAAGAAATGAACATATTGTACATCACTTTGTTTTAACCATAAACTCTGTACTTTGAACTTTACCTCGGGTTTTGAATAAACATATAGTTCTGCCTTCGACTCTCCGTCTTCTCCACCACCTCAACTGCCGTCGATCAGTTTTAATCACCTGCTTTCTATCTCAAATTTTTGCAGGAGCACCGTAGTTCTTCCTACGTACTTTGGTCGACCTCCGGCAACGTCAACATTGGAGAATTAGTACTGGAGCAGTCTTCCCGCAGCACCTGGAGTCTATTACGTTTATTGTGGACTTTGGATCTTTGTAAACCCAAGTAACCAAACTTTAATACATTCTTCCCGTAACTAAACTGATTTGGTACTTTATTTTCTATTTCAATTTGGGTAACTAAGCTAACAGAGTAAAAGGTCCACCACAATAATTGGTGAGCCTGTTTTGAACCTTTTTTTATGGTTAACCCGTTTTCGAACCTTTTTGTTTCGATAGTTAACTCGTTTTGAATATTTTTGTTGTCATTTTGGTCTTTTAAACTCGCATTGCTTTAATTTTTGTTGTCATAAGTTTTGCTATTCTGTATATCTCTATACTTAAATATTTTTTTTGACAATGGCTCCATATAAACCTACCACTATCCCCGAAGAACTTCATAAAGGCGAAGCGACACAGAACTCTCCTGTTACCGCCTGGCCGGATTCCACATCTATGAAGGACGCACCACTGTTTTGGTTACTTTCCCAGTTAACATCTCAAATGCAAGACTTACGACTGGAAGTGTCTGAGCTTCGAGCACAAAGGAACCAGTCACATACGGTATCCAAGCAACGGCGATCAAGATCTAGACGACGTTCTAGAACACCGTCCCAAAGCCGTAACATTTGTTGGTATCATAGGAGGTATGGGCATAATGCCCTGAAGTGTCTTCGACCGTGTATGTACAACAGTGGTAACACAAATCAGGGAAACTCCCCAGCCAGACAGTAATGGCGACGGCTGTTACTGGCAATCACCCCAGTCGCCTTTTCTATGTGAGGGATTTGACTACCGGCACATTATTCCTGGTAGATACAGGCGCCGAGGTCAGTGTTATTCCCCCCTCACTATCCAGGCGATCAGCCAAAATACCTGGAAAACTTTCACTCCCTGCTGCCAACCAAACCAACATACAGACGTATGGCGAACAGTCAATGATTTTAAACCTAGGACTACGCCGACGTTTCACATGGATCTTCATAGTAGCTGACGTACGTCACGCTATACTAGGTGCAGACTTCCTAAGTCACTTCAATCTGTTGGTTGATATCAGCAAGAAAAAACTGGTTGACAATTGCACCCAACTCAAGATCCACGGTATTACATGTGACTACTCTGTTCATAGCATCTGTATAGAAAAGCCGGAGAGTGAAATGTTCTCTGCTTTATTGCAACGATTTCCTAAAATCCTTAAACCATCATACAACGTCGAAGATATATCTCATACAGTTACGCATAAGATCATCACAACAGGACAACCTGTGAAGGCACGTCCACGACGGTTACCACCCGATAAACTAGCAGCAGCTAAGTCGGAATTCGAACATATGATGCAGCTAGGTATCATACGACCATCTAACAGCCCATGGTCTTCACCTTTGCACATGGTACCTAAAACTAATCATGACTGGCGACCATGTGGAGATTATCGCGCTTTGAATAACGCTACGGTCCCAGACCGTTATCCTATACCTCATCTCCACGACTTCTCCTTGACCTTACATGGAAAGACCGTTTTTACTAAAGTTGACTTGGTCAGGGCATATCATCAAATACCAGTCGCTCCAGAAGACATTGCAAAAACAGCAATTATCACGCCTTTTGGATTATTCGAATTCTTGAGAATGCCTTTCGGACTAAAGAATGCTGCTCAAACATTTCAGCGTTTTATGGACCAAGTTACCCAAGGTCTTGATTTCGTCTTTGTATATATCGACGATGTCTTAATTGCCAGCTCATCGATGGAAGAACATATGCAACACTTAAGCCTGTTATTTCAAAGGTTTGAACAATTTGGAGTTGTTATCAATCCAAAGAAATGTATTTTTGGTTCCCCTTCCATTGAATTCTTAGGACATCGAATAACTGCCGAAGGCATCAGACCTACCGAAGATAAGATAAAAACTATTAAGAACTTTCCCGAACCTGATTCCTTAAAGAAACTTAGACGTTTTCTCGGGATGTTCAACTTCTACCGACGTTTTATTCCATCATGTGCCTCCATAGTTCAGCCACTGACCGACCTACTTAGATGCAATTCGAAGAAATTTCAGTGGTCTGAAGAAGCAAAAGCAGCATTTAATAATGCAAAAGATGCCTTATCCAACGTTGTAATGTTATCTCATATCAACCCAGAAGCTTCACTCATTTTATGTACAGATGCATCGCAGGTAGCAGTGGGAGCAGTTTTACAACAAAAGTTCAATAATGACATCACTCCACTTGCTTTCTTCTCCAAAAAGTTGGAACCTGCGCAAACTCGTTACAGCACTTTTGGCAGAGAACTGTTAGCCATCTACCTAGCAGTGAAACATTTCAGCTTCTTACTACAAGGTCGACATTTTGCTATCTTAACCGACCATAAGCCTCTTTGTTATGCTTTCACCACTTCGTTGGACAGACACTCTCCGAGAGAAGCCAGACAACTGGATTACATTTCACAATTCTGTAGTAATTTATTGTACTTGAAGTATTAGTATACCGGGATGACGGAATTATAGGAATCTAATCAAAACCCAGAGACGGCAGCAATCAGTAATTTGTATTTAGCGGAATTAGAATGCAATTCATATAAGAAACATATCAACAGTCAACAGTAAGTATTTAAACAATACAGAGATAGAAATTGTCAATCACCACATCCGCCACACCTCGAATATCTCCTCGCGTATTTATAACGATGTCTCGGTTTGCTTGCAAGTAGCCGCGACCTAACTGATTCTGCGATATTATTTTCATCAGTATTATCTGGACTTATTTCTGAATTATCTACAAAATCAGGATTATTAGCGGAATCATTAAAATAATAATTGGAACGACCTACTTCATTTATTGTCACTTTGTCCAGGTGTCCGTTATGAACTGAGTGATCTTTGATGTCTAATATCTTCACCACTCGATTTCCCATTTTTTGTAGTATAATTCCAACAGAAGGTCTGTAGTTATTATCTTTGTAATAATGTACATTAGAAGTAGTGGACATCAGATGCTTTTTGAGAATTCGAGATTTGAATAGTTTTGCAGGACTTCCACAAGAACTTGTATGCTCTGGATTCACCAGACGTAGTCTATGCATATGCAGTAATTCCTCAATTTTATTCAGTTGCTCTCTCATCTCATTCAGGTCTTTTCGTGCTTTCAACAGTTCACATTGCAACTTAGATACCTCATTTTTGAATACAGTTGATACTTGCGTTGCTGAACTTGCAGTGGAGGTTTTCGTTGGATTAGCTTGAGTATTTTGAAAAGTTGAAAGACACATAGACTCCATTTTACTAGACAGATTGGGAGAATTATAAGAATGTTGAGCAACATAAGTACTCGAACTCCTGCAAACCGTCTTGATGTGTCCAACTTTACCACATTTATAGCACTTAGCACTCCGAAAACGGCAAGTGCTTCGTAGATGTAACTTTCCACAGGATAAACACGGTTTAATGTTTTTGATCTCTCGCTGCATTCTATTACCTGTGGACGGCAGTTTGGATTTCTTTCCATGAACACTTGTATTTTCGACTTTAGACAGCATGACATCAGATACTGACGTAGTGGGAGCAGAGTATTCATTATGGACATCTTCATATGTAATACATAAATCTTTAGCAGTTTGAAACGTACAAGAAGGAATCTGAATTAACTCTTTCTCTAATTTAGGAATGTTGATTCCAGCAATTAGACGACCACGTAGTTGTGTATGCAGCTGATCTCCAAAATTACACTTTGAGGCTTGAATTTGGAGTTGTAGTATAAAGTCTCTTATCTTCTGATTGGGAGAACGTACCAGTTTGTTGAACTGAGCCCTCTCTCTGGTCTCAAAAGTAGTTACATGGAAGTGATCTATAAGAAGTTCACGGAGCTTAGCATATGGCATAGAAATGGGTTTATCTGGAAACGCCAGATTCTTCACCAGGCTATATGCATCAAGACCAATAGCGGTGATGAAATGAGCAGGTATTTTATCATCCCGAACATTCTTGGAAATGCACCACGCATCGAAGCATTCCAAATAATCAGCAATCTCCCGCGGAGAACCATTAAGAGGAAATTTTCCCAGGTTACTTAGCTCCATCGCGACGCCAATTTGTAGTAATTTATTGCACTTGAAATATTAATATACCGGGATGACGGAATTGTAGGAATCTAATCAAAACCCAGAGAGGGCAGCAATCAGTAATTTGTATTTAGCGGAATTAGAATGCAATTCATATAAGAAACATATCAACAGTCAACAGTAAGTATTTAAACAATGCAAGAACTACAGTTTTAGCAGAATAAAATGGTACCATCTTTTATTTCGTTGCCTTCTCGTCAGCTGCTTACATGGCAAAGACATTATTAAATATATCTACAACAACAATTTTAACATACTTGCACAGAGTTCAGTTTAAACAAAAAATCAATCGATCAATATACGCATACACTAAAAATATATACATATATAAATATGCAATATTAACCACTATTCCGAACAATAATAATCAAACACAATGGAAACTTTTAGCATTTCACATTCGGAGGAAAGAGAGGTGAAATTATCCAGTTACCAGGGCAAAGAAAGGCTGATAACCGCTTCTTTCTGGACGCATAAATCAGGTTTCATGCGCTTGATGGAAATGGCTTCAGCAAACTTAAGGAGAATGGAGCTATTTTGCTTATTGATAATTTTGAACGACTTTTCAACGTCCACCTCATGACCCGTGTCGAGAAGATGCCTGGTGATGGCACTATTTAAAGCATTTGTTCCCTTTAGACGTAAGCTTTTTGGTACATGTTCGGAAAATCGTAGATATGCCCTTCTTTCTGTCCTTCCAATGTAACTGCTCCCGCAGATACATGTAAATTTGTATACACAGTTGGAGGTAACATGAGAAGGATATCTATCGATTTTCGATTGCACCAAAGAGTAAGTATTTAAACAATACAGAGATAGAAATTGTCAATCACCACAAATTCTCAACAGACATCCAGTTCATCAAAGGAGATTCCAATATCGTAGCCGATTCTTTGTCTCGATGTGACGTTAATCACCTATCTTCGATAGATATTAGCTTAGACAATATTGCCAAGCTGCAGAAAAATGACGCCGAACTCCATACTTGTAGACGAAACTCCTCCCTACAGTTGCAGGATGTACCTATTCCCCTGTCTGATACAACTATCGTCTGCGACGTTTCAACGGGCGTTCATAGACCTTTTGTTCCACTAAGTTGTCGAAAACCTTTGTTTGAACATCTACATTCATTGTCTCATCCTGGAGTGCGTGCTACGGTCAAGTTAATCAGCGAGCGTTTTGTTTGGCCCAAGATGAACTCCGATATTCGGAAATGGGCCCGCCAATGCTTGCAATGTCAAAGATCCAAGGTACATCATCATACCGTCACACCTCCAAAACAGTTCAATTTACCGGATAAACGATTTCAACACGTTCATATAGATATTATTGGACCATTACCGCCATCCAGAGGATTTACTCATATACTTACTGCGATTGATCGATTTACCCGATGGGCTATTGCTTGTCCACTCAACGATATATCTGCAGAAAATATCGCTTTGGTTTTCTTAGATCGTTGGGTGTCAAACTACGGAGTACCCACAACTATTACAACAGACCGAGGAGCTCAATTTCAATCAACTCTGTTTCGAGAGTTTACGAGACTCCTTGGAGTGAACCATATCTCCACTACAGCTTATCATCCTGCAGCGAATGGTCTGGTGGAACGTTTCCATCGACAACTGAAAAGCTCGCTTATGGCACAAGCTGACTCATCTAAGTGGAGTGAACACCTACCATTAGTTCTTCTCAGTATCCGATCAACTGTAAAAGAAGATTTGGGATGTACACCAGCTCAACTTGTGTATGGTACTACCCTCACATTGCCTGGTCAGTTAGTTCCGTCTAATGATTCAACTGAAGTAAATATCTCCGACTTCACCAACCGCCTTACCCAGCAGATGCTTCAGCTTCGACCAGTAGCCCCTCGCCAATCACTTCAGAAAGCTCAAGTTAATAAGAATCTACTCACTAGCAAATTTGTATTTGTTCGCGTCGATGCCATTAGAAAAGGTTTACAGCATCCATATGAAGGTCCTTTTCTAGTACTTAAACGCACCGATAAATACTTCACGCTGAACAAACATGGTAAACCGGAGACTGTTTCTATCGACCGTCTTAAACCAGCGTACACCGACAGCGAATATGAAACACTAGCAACGCCGACACCAATGAACAATCAGAAAGTCAATTCAACTCCAACTCTCCCGCTCTTCACACTTCCCCCTGTACAGACACGCAGTGGGCGGCAGATCTGTAAACCTGCCCGCTATGTTCATTTCATTGACTGACATAAACGTTAACCTCATTTAGACATTCTTCTCATTACTATTGTTGTCGAGATTCATTTCATTATAACCATTAATATTTATTAGTATTATTATTTGCTGTTCGTCAACTGTACTGCAAGCACACGCATTCACCAAGTATATGTATATATCTATTTATATATGAATTTCACAAATGTTAACGAACATGTCATGGTTTATTATGTACATAAATTTTTTATTTAAAATTATAACAAGTTTTGATTTTTTTTAAATTCCTGTATGTGCTTGTATGTGCTAAACTTTATACGACACGGATGCATGCCATACATCCTGATCTAACTTTGTATCCTTATTGTTGTTATTGTTATTTTTTGTTATCCTTATTGTTGACATTGTCCCTTATTTATATTGCTTATATTCATGTAATCGTCCACGAGGACAGTACTGATGGTCCTCCGGACCTCTAAGAGGGGGAGCCCTGTGGAGTCCTCAAAAATAAACTTATCCAAATTTTACTACTATGTAAGAAATGAACATATTGTACATCACTTTGTTTTAACCATAAACTCTGTACTTTGAACTTTACCTCGGGTTTTGAATAAATATATAGTTCTGCCTTCGACTCTCCGTCTTCTCCACCATCTCAACTGCCGTCGATCAATTTTAATCACCTGCTTTCTATCTCAAATTTTTGCAGGAGCACCGTAGTTCTTCCTACGTACTTTGGTCGACCTCCGGCAACGTCAACATTGGAGAATTAGTACTGGAGCAGTCTTCCCGCAGCACCTGGAGTCTATTACGTTTATTGTGGACTTTGGATCTTTGTAAACCCAAGTAACCAAACTTTAATACATTCTTCCCGTAACTAAACTGATTTGGTACTTTATTTTCTATTTGAATTTGGGTAACTAAGCTAACAGAGTAAAAGGTCCACCACACTTGTACCAAAAATACAGTTGGGAATCAAGCTGCAACCAAAACAAAATAATATTCAATAAGAAGTGGACTAATGAAACTACAGAACAAAGAGAACACTTACTTCGTGTTAACAAAACCTGGTGTAAACGAAGTTTTCCTAGGTGCGAAAAAATGGATGGTGACGGATGAACTGTACGTGTATCACAGCACTGTAACAAAGTCTGAAGTTCAAGCATGTATGGACCCTTGACAGAATTGGCTCTCTACTCCCCATCAAACGCTAGCCGAGAAAGGTAACTATTTTGGTATTAACTACATCCCCGTAATTACTGTTTTCTAGAAGCCAAGAATACTTTGTCGGTTATACTACGAATGGACAGATCAGATATCCTCGAGGAGACCTTGCCCTAACCAATACCAAACGTCGACGGTAGATTCTTCTTATTGTCTAATGACCTAATACAGAGTGGAGACAGGATTACGCCTCGTACGTTTATGACCCCGCTGAACTAGAAGCAGTGTAGACAATGAAAGTGTGTGTGTCATTTAAGTACCCTAACGCCGATATCATAGAAACTCCGATGTCACCAATATTCAGGTAGCGCACGCACTTATTTTTTTGTTAATTCTGGCTTGATCTTCCTTTAGATCTACACATTTAGTTTTATACCGAAGTAAACCTGTCAGCCATTGCATTACAGCCTCTGAGTAAGGGATGAATAGTCGATAATATCGTATCAGGCAAATGATTTCCGAAGGTGTTGCACGGTTTATAGCTCCACAGGGTTCACTAACCGGAATTCAGACACCCTTTTGGTCGATGGCACGACCACAAAAGTCAAGTATTTCAACTTTTACTCGACATTTGGGAATACTCATGGCAATAGCATTTTGACGGAACTTATGGAATGCCAGTTCAAAGTGTTGAATAATAAAAGCAGTAGGCTGGGAATTTATCTATTCAAGTTGAATGCACTGCTTTACTTTTTATAAAGCAAATGTTCTCATTTCGTCTTAGGTTGTGGCTCATGAGATGGAGGGATTTCTGTAGAAACACACTCAGAGATCCTGCAGAAATACATATATGTACAGATATGAAGAAACTTCCGGAAGGCAGTGTCTAAATATGAATTCTCTTTCAATGTAAGTACATTTGAGAAAAATATGTAATATATTACACCAAACAGCAGTATGCATACCATTACCTCCTCCGTTTTAACCACATTTTCAGTGTGACTTATTGCTTCAAATTATTTAACATGATCTGTTCTTATAATCGCTCAGAAAAGCAGACGTGTACATAATTGTGACACACACCGATTGTTCCTCAGCGTAAGACAAGATTTTGAAACGACAGAAGACAAGAGTCAGACAACAGACTGTTTGTTGAGAAAATCAAGAGATATTTACAGATTTGTATGTAAATTACTGTCAGCGGAGAAGGAACCTCTTCCAAATGGTTGTTTCTTGCTCAAGGTTATTATGTACTTCTTGTGACTGTCTCTCAGAAAATTACGCCATGTATCTGCGAATCATATTTGCACTGTGATTAATTGGTGAGTTCCTCAGGGTTAAGCTTCGTTATTGTTTTTCTCATGCCCTCGATTCGGGACGTGACACTGACGTGAATTGCTGTCTACGATTTTTTGCTTGTTAGCAGCCAGCTTTCACTATAGTTTTACCTCCTGTCTAATGCTTAACTTTTGGTTATGAAATAAATCATAAAGGTTTCCTCTAATATCATTATGAAATCATTTACTTTACATTGTTAATACTTAATGCTTGTCCCTGCTGCCTTCGCACAGTTCTCACCTATCGTCGTTTTGTGTAATGACACCACGACAGTAATGTTATCTTCTTAATTATAGCGGCTCAAAATACATTTTTAAAAACCATATAAATAACACCTTGTAAGCATTCTGTATGTTCTTCATGAGTGCAGATTACGTATTCTGAATGTTTTCCACCACAAAATTCATTTGTTAACTTAGATTTACCGTTAGCATCATATCATCAGAATATCATGAATACTTATAAATGCGAACTTGATGGATCTTCTAACTTCAGATTTCGCACCACAATCTTTCGTATGTTTTCACATTTCACAAACCGCGAATTCTTATAATCTGTATACTTATTTCCGGAGTTCGGTCACTTTATATCGGCATTTATCTAATAGTTGCATAAAAGTTGGAGTCTGATGGATTAAATTAATAAACATTCAGGGTATTGAAAATCCCTCATGTGATGTGAATTACCGACACATCAGTCAAAGCTGCACAGTTATTTAGAGTCTTTATGGATAATGTTAATTGCCGACAAAGTTGAGAGCCTACTGTCAGTCAGAAACAAAAAGAAATCAGAATGCATCAGAAATAACAATATGCAGAGAATAATCTTACGTGGTTGAGGAAGTGTACAACTAATTATTTAAGTGAATAATAGTTATTTAGAAACAAGTGATAGGAAATAAAGGCACAAACAAATGATTGCGAGTCACAAAAGAATACGCAGAATTTACCACACAACAAATCAATGAAATAGGGCCATGACAGTACAAGGTAGATGAAACATTCCTGGACAGATAAATTTACAGTTTGTTTTATTCATCACAAAATAAAAATTATTGGTCATTATTTCGCATTTCTTTTGCAACCACAGCACAACTGTAACAACAGAAGACAAGGGCCAGGAAACAGATCGTTTATTTAGAAAATCAACACATATTTGTAGATTTTCATATACATTATTATAGATTATTTTAAGCAAAGAGACACAGTCTTCTGATTGGTGGTTTCTCGCTGAACGTTAATCTTTCATCCCTTTGTGGCTGTTTCTTGAAATTCAGATTATTTATCTGGTAATCTGGTGAAGTCAGTGCTACTATACGGATCAGAGACTTGCGAGTCATAAAGAGCATCTCAAACAAACTTCAAACCTTCATTAACAACTGTCTCCGCTCAATACTCAAGATCAGATGGCCAGAAAAGATCAGCAACAGGGATCTCTGGGAGCGAACCAATCAGGAACCGATTGTTAAACAAATAGGCAGAAAGAAATGGAGATGGATTGGCCATACGCTGAGGAAACCATCAAGTGACATCACTAGACAAGCCCTCGAGTGGAACCCGAAAGGGAGACGGCGAGTTGGTCGTCCAAGGGTGACTTGGAGGAGGTCATGTGAAGAGGAGATGAAAGCATGTGGGCAGACCTGGAGCAGGGTGAAAAAGTTGTCAAAAAACAGAAGTCAATGGAGGTGCGCAGCTGAAGCCCTATGTTCCTCTAGGAACTAAAGGATACAATAATAATAATAATAATAATAATAATAATAATATCTGGTAATTGGATCCGCCTACGCAAAGCCTGCTGTGATTGATTGTTGAGTCAGCCTTTGTTCTTATTTTTCTCATGGCCAATATTGGGAACGTAAATTACTGTCTACTTATTTTGGCTAGCAGCCAGCTCTCACCACACAACTACTACGTGACCAGCAACAAAAATATGCCCCAGAGATCATTTAAAACACTAAAATGGAAGAACATATTGATAACTAAATAATGTTTAAATATCACTGCAGAGAACATGTCACTAAGTGCTTCTTCAATTACAGTAAAAATCGGAATAAGCTTAATCTGAATAAAAATCCAGTGTCCTAATGTGAACTATTCTTTCTAATCACGTAATACTAACTGTTGTCTAGTATGCAAGCTGGGTTGCCATATCAAAAAGTCTCCACTGGTTAAAAATTTGAATGAAAAACAAATGGCATCCCAAACACAATAAAAGTTACTAACATTATTATCACTGTACTAACCAATACCATTCATCGTTACCAATTTAGTCATCGTTCAGATATAAAAAGGTTCCCCTAACTCCATCACTGTAGGACCTCTTTCAGAAAGAAGTTTTAAGCCAGTGTATGCCTTATGGGTTTTGAGAATACAAAGGATGTAGAAGAACACGTAAGGTATGGTGATATGAAGGTACCAATATGACAGCTTACACTCTCCTTGTCAGCCAACTCTCAGAAACTGTCAATGTCCAGCTGTTACAACGCTCGACCTCACGCTGTCCTTGGAAGAATTCCAGAAACAATTTGTAATAATCAACGCGAAAATACCAGAACACAGATTGACGACTCGAGAATCCTTTATTCTTAACGCCAATATGTAACCAACAATAAGGTTATTATACACAGGGTCTAAGAATAAATGTTATAACAATAAATCACGATAATACTTCTGATAGTTTTTCTCTGTCTTCCAATGAACAGCGAACGATGAGACGATGACTGCTGGATTGATGACTCCCGCGAAAAATATGGAGGAGTCGGGTTTGAGCAAACAACCATGAATTGATCGTTCAATCTTCAACTACATCGACACCCCTCCCAAGTATTCTCAGAGGACCGTGAAATAAAACCTCCCGAAAGTATTAGCCCATAAATTTCAAAGCGGGTGGAAGATACATGTTTAAGTACCTTAAAACCTTGGCAAACTCGACTTTCCGCTCACGGTCTTTAATCGGCCAAGGTAGCACATCACGTCTCAACACATCACAACTTATCCGGAAATATACTTGATATTTTGAACGACTAAATTATTGTTCTGCTTCAGCATTCTAACTGTTCTTTGGTCGGATCGAATAAAAATATTTGATGGAAAGGAGGGGACCTTTAGAGAATTACATGCGTTTACCATCATATCATCATGTCCTACGTTCATGCCAACATCCTTCACCTTCTAAAGAACACTTAGAAAGCCAGAACAAAATAACAATTTGATCGTTTAGAATGCAAAATACATTTCGGGATTAGTCATCTACAGATGAAGGATAATCTACAGACATTTTTTCGTATACAGAATGCTTTAGTGCATTCAAAAATATTTAAAAAAAGGGTCAATTAAGAAACGGTACATGGATTTATTGGATAGAAAAGGAAAGATTATTATCAGTTAACATGTACACTCTCAGTTGAAACATTAACAATTGTAACAAAAAAATATCATACAGAAAAATATGTTACACATATGATAAATTACACGAGTCTTTTCTAGATATATATCAACTCGTCGAGTTCTGTATATGGCCAAGTTTAGTTAATTCGCATCTAAACAACAAAAAAAGCAACGTCAGTATATATAAAACTACTTTATTCCTCTAAAATGCAATAAAATTACACATGAACGTAAGAAACATGAGAGATTATTGTGGTTACTGTGTATCTTTTCAACATTAAAAGATCATTCTATAATTTTGGATGCGTATAAATGTTAAGTAGTTCATCTCAGTTGTTCTACACATACCCTAGACTTAGACCTAAGGCGGTCAGATCCCCTCCCTTCCATCGAAGCATAATAAAAGTGTTAATACTTCTTAGAATAGTCTTCGTATAATAAATGTAAGTTATATTAACGAAAACGTTCAGAAGTCAGTAATTGGGTAGTGGTAAACGTTTGCAATTTAGTTACTTAGCTGAAGGATACAATATATATATATATATATATATATATTTGTAGACTATATTCAGATACCTGATAATGGGAACGGGTAGCAGGAATTGAAAACTGATCGATTACTAGTGGTCTGAATAATTTAGCAAAGTTTCCAGGTTCATTGACAAGTCGCACAGATGTGTATCTTTTAAGGGGATTATGAATTTCATCACTGTCATGAATACAATCTTAAGATAAGTCTCAAGTCACATGAAACCCAGATTGATGATTTTTCACCGATTAACATTTGAGATGAAAGTATATTTCGGTTGACAAGACACTATAATACTTATAAGAAATCCACATCCCTTACTATACTAGTCTTCATTATAGAAGATTCGTCGTTCAGGTGTAATTGCGTTCTCTGAGCTAGTTGGTTTAATTGCGAAGCTTTTATTGCTCTTGTGAACGACGTCTTTAGCCTAGACTAGACGACTTTAGTATAAAATGGATTTATTTGAATTCTTCACGAATGATACAATTGTATCTCCCGACTATCTTCAACATGATTAATTGTTAATTTGCATCAACATTGGTCGTTTCTGCACACTCAGAATACACATAGCTTACAAACCCAACACAATCACTTCATTCTCAATACTATGGAAATCAAAAAACTCAACAGAGAAAAAAGGGAGACTACAGGATTTCATCATGAGCTGACATTGGAAAACCTGGGAAAACTTGCCCTATTCAGGTAGGTAGTAACCTGGGGTTTTAGTGAGAAGTCGTGAACAGTAGGGTGCAGCAGGTCGAGTGTGAGGATAAATACTCGCCGAAGACATTGTCTAGGGGTCGCGCTATGTCGTGAACTGGCAGAGGTTAGAATTCATGGGCCATTGGATTGGATCCCAGTGGCTTAATGGTATACGAGCTCGCCTTGTGACCAGAAGGTCCTGGGTTCGAATCCCGGTGGGTGCGTACTGTGAAGAGTCCCAAACTAGGACGAAACAGGTGTCCAGTACTCCCAGGTTTTCCAATAGTTCTCTAACTAATGTCAGCTCATGATGAAATCCTGTAACCAATCAAATCCCTACAAACGAACACTTGAAAAAAGAGTAAATCTACACCATCTAAAAAATAAATCGCATGCGGTGTGATATAAACACCACATTGGTCAAAGTGAGTGTCCCCTTCAATTTCAAACACAAGAACACAAACTAGCTGTTAAAAGGCAAGACATGTATTTTTTTATACCAATGTATGTATACATGTATGGACACCAAGTTGACTGGGAAAATGCAGAAATTTTAAACAACACAAAGACCGAAAATGCCAGCGAATACCTAAAAATACCGAGACGAATTCGCAGGTAAAACTGGTACACTGTTATAAATCGAATTTACCAACGGATAAAGAAGAACAAGTCACCTAACAAGAAAGACAAATTATGAGTTAACATAGGCTATCAATCATGATGCAAATTAACAACCAATTACAACAGAGGTTGTCAGGAGATACCATTATATCATTCATAGAGAATTCAAACTCAATGATCTCTGCAAGTAAGGACTGGCTTCAGAAGCAAATAGAATCCCCATAACCCGTAAGTGGTGAGAACAAACGACCTAGTTTCCCTGTTGCGAAACATATTATACAGACGGGAGATAAAACTGATGTTTATACATCTTTTAAACCTATCCATAGAATGTGTTTGGGCGAAGGCATAACCTAAAGTTTGTGGAAGCCCTAGCTGGTAATTAGGAAGTTTACACCACCTTTATGTGTTCAAAACAACAATTCATCATTACACTAAATCTTCCTTGGTAAACTTTGTTCTGATACCAGCCAGGATAAATGTACTATTAACTCATTTATTTGGTTTAGTGATCTTCATAGTTATTTTGACCTTCAATACGTCCTTTTAACTTTCTGACCTCTTAACTCATTATTAATTTCATATGCGTTTCTATGACAAGTCCGTGTGTGATCTGATAGTTCGAAATGTGTTGCGCAAATGCGATTCAGACAAATTACGTCTTCCTTTTTATTGCTTTGCCTAAATTCATAAAGCGAACTAATTGTTTTAAATTCAAATAAGTTCATTTCATATTAAAGTTTGTGCTGAAGATGTTGTCCAGAAGGGTAATGAAGGGTTCACAAATAAAAATAAATATAATCCAACTAAGGGAGCACAATCGCATCAAACTACTACTCTACAGTTAAACATTTTATGTCGTAGTGAAAACATCGTTTTATTGGATAAAAGGTAGTATAAAAAACTCATTATGTAATCAAACCAATGCACTCAAACTTCTATGTTAAATAATCTAAACTCAATTTGGCTGTTAGTTATCTACTTTTGCAGATGATTAGGATAAGTGACCACTAAACCTAATATGGGAACGCCTATAGATTGTAGCGAAACAACTATTCATAAAATTTCACTATGAAGAAAACCTTACCACTACACACGTAACAGTTATATTTTTATTCCCATATTACTATACAGGAGTAATACTATATGATAAAACAATAGATAGGGTGCATATAACCATGTACTAGTATACGATTATTTATGATTTCAGACAACTAACAAAGAAAACGTGATCACATACACTGACTTCACAAATGTAGAAAATTTTAGGCTCGTGAGAGCAATTATCACCATTAGAAGAACGATAGATAATTAAATTTATAACTTCAAACATAAAACTTCTAATTAATTGGTGGATGGTGACTAGCAGTGGAATCCAGAATGCGCATTTCATCCTATTTGTGACTCGTCAGCCTCGGTGGGAACATTATCACTCACTGAGAAATGCAGATACATCCAGTGACGAGTCCCAAATAGGACGAAATGCGCATCCTGGATTCCACTGCTAGTCACCATCCACCAATTAAATACTAATTGAATGCCTAGACATCGTCGAAGCATCTGCACAAGAAGCCGACATGTCAACCTGAGACCGAGCACTCCAGTCCAATCAATCGACGGTAAAATCTCAAATTCAATTAAAATGAAACTTGAATGTATCCAAAATTTAGTTTAGTTAGGAGAGTTAGTTGAATATTGTGTTGCTATTCATCACAAATTTGCAGTTCATTTGTCTAGATACATAACTTATAGCTGTTTCAGTTACAGTAGTTTGAGTAGCTAGATCATTTCACTTGACTCTGCAAAGTGAGAGAGCTAGTCACAAGTGAACAAACGAAAATCATCACCGAATTACTTCAAGAGAAAATCGCTACATAGTGTTTATGAGTTCTTTGCAAATCTAATGCATCAGAATGCAACTAAAGTAAGCTAAATATAATACAGTGTCAACTAGAAACATGGGAAAACACAATTGCAAGATGGATCATAAACTGACTTCAGTTACACAATCATCGAAAACCGGAGAGTACTGAAATGCTGTTGTGGACTCTTCAGTGGAACGCATTCCGTGACTATACACATCATGGATCGCACCAGGATACCTAGTGACTGACTAAAACATGAAGTTTTCTGGAACTACAGTGACACGTATTGACTAGCAGCGTCCATCACGTCGGATGTGACGACAAATATTCGCCAATGACATTGGCTGGCAGGGATGGTTTATTTCGCGAGTTGGCAGAAATTGGAACTCATGAGCCGTTGGGTCTCGCGTCCCGGTGGCTAAAATGGTCAACAGGATCGCATTATAACCTCATGGTCCCATGTTCGATCCCTGGCGGATGGTTACGAGTACGTACTGTTGAGGTGTCCTAAACAAGGCCACAATTTCTATCCAGTACTCCCTGGTTTTTGATGATTCTCTAAATGATGTCGACCCATGGTCTATTCAATCAAACGCTGAAACGAACACAATTTCAAAAAAAGTTTCATGTAAACAGAAACAGTATGAATAAATAGTAAATACTAGATTATCGATTTCGCCTACCTTAAATATTCAGTGAATTCATCGTCTAGTTCAACTTCACAGTCCCATTTATCATCCCAAACATACAGATCAGCGGTCTCCTCCTCAGAAGTTGACCAGGCTAATTTTTATGACGGGTACAAAATAAATTCAAAAGTAGGAATGAATATCAAATAATGAATAAGGTTCGACTTTTATCTAAATATATTTTTACAACAGCATAATATCACACAAAACATTGAAAAAACAATCATATATGGATATTTTCCTCGAGTTTTAAAGGCTACAAAGGCCTTTAAAGTGGACATCTGATTGAAAGCACTTCAACAGGGAGGAAGTTCGGACCAAAGAAATAACATTACGTTCATAGAAAACAGAACGCCAAACACAGAAAATGACAAATTCCCTTCCTTACACCTTTTTCACATATCTAGGCAGTATAGTTTCCACTATCGAGGCGTAGATGTTTATGTCAAAGGTAGGAGCTGAAAAGCAAGATAGACCTTGATTAGTTTGAAATCACTGTGGAAACCTTCTGCACTCAACATTGCGAGCAATATCCAAATTTTCAGAACTAATATCAAGTCAGTCAGTGTTTCTTTACTGTTCACAGGCGTCGATCACGTATCACGGAGAAACGTTTCCAACAGGATGCAGGCTTTCATCAACAGTTGGCAACTTCGCTGGCTCGATGCTGAAGATTGGATGGCCAAGCAGAAAGTAACACTGGAAACGAACTAATCAAACGCCTACAGTCTTACAAATATGCAAAAGAGAATGAGATGGATCGCATGCACGCTGAGAAGACGGCTGGGTAACATAACGCGTAAGGCAGGCCCTCAGATGGAGTCCGAATGAGGAACGACGAGATGCGCACAGGTTCGAGGGTGATAAGGAAGAGATAGTGTAAGGAAATGATAGTTTGTGAGCAATTGTGGAGGCAACTGAAGAGGACGGCCGAGATCACGATGAAATGGAGTTGTGCCTCGATTGAAGCCCTCTGTTTCACTCCGGACCCAAAGGAATAATAGTATATAACATCCCTAAAACTCCAGTGATATTAAGTTATAGTGTTCATCCCGTAAACCTACTAAAACAGTGAATTATTCATTATTGTTCAAATCCTTCAGCTTGGGACTCAACAAGCACAGTATTCGATCCCTAAACCATGGATACTATATAAAAGTGTAGCTTCTTGCAAGTCACAGCAGTCTTTCCCAGTTAAAGCTAAATTACATGCTACTTTCATCATAATCACAACTCAGTTAGTTGTGTTCTCTGAGCTGGTTGGTTTAATCGCGAAGCTTTCGTGGGCGACCCCTTTGAATCGGAATTCAAGAACACAAATGAGCTATAAAAAGACATGATATATATTCCTTCATACCAATTTTTTTATTCCTTCACATTCTCAGTGGAACATAGGGTTTCAGGCTACAGTCTTGGAGCTTCTGTAGCAGAGATGACTATTTTTACAGAATGGGATAGCTAGCTTCATGCCCAAACCTTCCCCCTTTGGCAGTTCTAATACTGGATTGGCGAGGTAAAGGAGTACATCGGCCGGGGATCGAACTCCGGACCATGTGTATGGTCGGCGAGCGTCCTAGCCACCAACCAATAAAAAGTAAATCACGTGACGAGGAAGTTCAGAATCCAAGTCAATGAAAAATGATGAACACAGATGTAAATCGACTACGAAGATGGTTGCCAAGAGGCACAGTTCTATCATTCATGGAGAATTTAAATCAGTTCATTTTATGCTAAAACTTGCGCTGAAGATGTTGTCTAGAAGGACGACGAAGGTTTCACAATGAAACCAACCACCTCAGGGAACACAACCAATTACAAATCATCCACCTGAGCTACGAATCTTCTCTATTATATTCACAAGTCATTATTACATTTACTACGACAATTTCCGTACCAGACAACACTCTGAAGAAGAAATGTTTATAAACGTACAGTGTTTAAAACCATCGAATTATTATTTTGTTTTCATAAGTTTTGTAAATTTTCCACATCACAAAGAAGTGGCTATTTTCCATGCACAAAACATAAAAACTTGATAAAACAAAGTGTAGAAAAAGTGATTAAAAATAAGCATTGCAAATTTAAATATAGATTTCGTCACCAACCAATATCAGCTAGAGTATCATTGAAAAGTAAGGAGAACTGGACATCTGTTACGTACTAGTTCTAGACTCTTCATTAGTGCACGCAAATGTACAGTTAGTCACTGAGAAGGGTGGGGTTGGAATTCAATTACTCGTTAATTCTAACTCTTGTTAGCTCACAACATACTATCGATAACCATCTGCATCACAACCGACATGATAGAACCCAACAGCTTCAACTTCTCATCAGAACTCCAGGACATCTATTCCGTAACCAAAAACAAGCAATCAACAAGTTTTCCATTAACCGGTATCGCTTCATGAAGAAATCTATATTCAAAAACCCAAAATATGAACCAGTTTAAGAATCAACACGTATTAATTCAATCTATTTTGCATACATTCTTTTTCGAATTCTTCAAATTCTTTATCATCCTTCAAAATACCGATAGCCTCTTCAACTCGTTGTGCACTCTGCGAAGACTGACGATTATCACCCGACTAAATTCAACATTAAATTTGGAAAGATAAAACGAAATAAAATCATAATTAAACAAGTAAATAAAACCAATGATAAAATTAAAATATATACACACCAACAGTTTCAAATGAAAACCTAATGTTATAAATGGTTAAATTTTTGACATTCATCGATGAATTGATTACTACCATCTGAGTAAAGTATTGGAAAAATATATGAAAGTGAAGCTACTCTACAACCTAGAGCAGCTAACGGTACATTACTACATTATTTATGAATTACAGTAAAACAAAGATATCCAAATACTATTTCATTACCAAAAGTCCTGTGTTTGAACAGCTTAGTACTAAGACTTTTACTATGAGTACTATTTGAAAGTTAATTAAAGCTTTTAAACATATAGTCTGATAAGTTCCTGATTGAGATGAAAATGCACCGACCAGCTTCAATACTCTTTGGGTAACGAACCAACTTACTGAAGTCTGAAACATGTGATATTTCATATCAAGCAAGCACTATTTGACTCTGTTAGACAAGAACTATTAAAAAGTTTAAGACTAATGAATAACTGGTTGAAGAATTTCATCATGCACTGAGGACAGTTATCCGTCGAAGACGTTGCTGAGTGGTTGCGCTATGTCGTGAATCAGCAGAAGTTAGAATTCATCGGCTGGCCGATGGATTCGGTCCCAGTGGCTTAATCGTCTATGAGCTCACCTTGTAACCAAGACGACCCGGCTT
The DNA here is from genome assembly GCA_944472135.2 of Trichobilharzia regenti. Taxonomy (NCBI): domain Eukaryota; kingdom Metazoa; phylum Platyhelminthes; class Trematoda; order Strigeidida; family Schistosomatidae; genus Trichobilharzia; species Trichobilharzia regenti. Next base: position 42,152,025 of record OX235265.1, on the reverse strand, counting down.
CGAACCCCGGTTGGCGGCACTGATGAGGAGTTCCAAACTGGGACGAAACAGCTAGATGTGCAGTACTCCCTGACTGCTTTTCCAGTGGTTCTTTAACCGATGTCAGCTCATAATGAAATCCTCCAACCAATCAAACAAAATTCATACTTGATAATGAATACTTGTTTAAACACTGGATTAATAATTACCCGATACTATCCACTATTGCTGGTACCTCATTTCCTTGAGAAACAAACCGGTAAACACAACAAAATGCACATTACAGAGCCCATTATGTACACACACACAATGACGGTGCTTATATACTTCAATAACCTGAATTATATACATGCCCTTTCTAAAAGAGCATATTTCATTGAAACTGCTATCCTAGTTCAATGATTTTGTGGACGTATCAGGAAATGATTGTTCCTCGACTTATTTGTAGAATCTATATATCAATATTGCACATCATACCACAAACATGACATTCTAATTCAAGCCTATTACGAATTCAATATTAATTAGTATATTGGATATCTCATACGGTGAGGAAATAGTATTATTTATATTTATTCTTCATAATCAGATCAACTGTAAATACACGAATTCGAAACTCGATTTCTAAATTTCTCTTTCTTCCTTCCCATTTTGTCGTTGGGGGCAACAGAATTTCCTAAATGTCCGGGATAAGTTTTGAATTATTCATACTGCCCATATTTTTAGTTGATTCAATATGAATAAAACTTCCATTGTCAGCATCATCTTCCATCTTGTTATATTATATTTTAAGACTGTCATCTTATCCCATCTGACTGTGTTGTTGTGTAGCTGCCTTTAGTGCTACAGCTGAGAGCTATTCTCTGGATTTCTTATCGACATCGATTAGATTAACGGAGCTCAAAAACATAGGGAAATTCAGATAAGTTGATCCTGGTAAGATAATAGATCTAGAGAATAGTTCAGCTATAGCACTGAGTCAAGTTACACACAACTACACAATTGCATGGCATAAGATGACAGTCTTGAAATATAATATAAAAAGATAGAAAGGTAATACTGATAATGGAAACTCTATTCATTGAATCAACGAAGAATAAGTACAATAGGAATGATTCAACGCTATGCAGATATCATCTGTCCCGTCTTTCTTTTTGTATGTATGGTGTATGAAACTTGAATATCTAACACAATGTTTATTAACAGTTTCTTGTAAGCAGAGGAGGTAAGTCAGTTGATGAAGTTGTGGGCGTGCGTTTTGTTAGGCGTGCTGAGACACTCACTGATCTCCATGACAACCGAAATTAGTACGGATTTAACGGTTGGTTTGTCTGATTCAGACTAAAAAGCATGAATGAATCGACTTCGTGAAATGAATTCTTTGTTATGTATTCAGTCAGTTTTATACATCTTCTCCGCTAAGTCCGAAATCTTCATACTTTGCTATTCATGAATGAAGTGTCTAAGGATTTCTATGTTTTCATTTTTTTATTCAGTGAAGTGTTCACGAATGACAATGGTAGTATTAAAGAGTTTACAGTGATTCTTTCAAAAACAAAACCGACAACTACTCAAAATGACACTTGCTGAAATACGACAGATGAACAGCACTACTTTCGGAAATCTTACTAAAGTTTATTTTTTGTTTCTCTTTTTACCGGTTTTATTACCGGCGAAGTGAGGTTCAGCAGTGCGTTGGCGAGGGATCGAACCCTGGAACACGTGTGTGGTTGACAAGCGTTCTACAGTGCTGCCGACGCCATCAAAATTCATATTTGAATTTAATTATGTTGGCAGATCTTAGCTAGTGTACTGGACTGAAGAAGTTATTCAGTTAAGCTGAGAAGTTAATAGAAGAAGACAAACTTCATTATATACACAATCCACTTAGAGTACTAAGGCAACAAGAAAAAAAAGAAGTCGAGTTAACAATACAGATATATTTAAAAATTAAAATTATACATCTGAATATATTTAACAAGGTCATATATATGTATATACATTGATATTTCTGAGGAGATGAATTCACAGACCAAGTCGACCACCTGGACGTTTAGAGATTAAGGGCGTACCAGGTGTTCGCATTCCCGGTGTAACAATTGGTTGCCTGTAATGAAGAAATAAGCACAATTATCATTATTATTAATATCTATGAGATTAATACAGTGGAAAGCCACACAATTTCACACTTGACCAAGTATTTTATCATTCATATATCCTGCATATTGACTGAGCATTACACAACGCGTTTCTACATAATAAAGTGACCTTTGTTTATGCTAGTATATATGCTTGATTTCAGAATTACTGTAACAGAATATGCTAGAAGAGATGTAGAATAAAGGAAGACAATGAACCTGACTAGTTCATTATGACGAGTGATTTCCCATATCATTTGATGGAGGGTGGCTAGGAGTGAAATCTAGTTTGCACCTTGCGTCACTCACTGGGGTCTGCAGGTATATCCAGCTGTCGAGTCCTAAGTTAGATAAAATGTGAATCTTGGATTTCACTGCTGATAACCACCGACAAATAAAATCATGTCAATCGTCAGACATCGCCAAAGTGCCTGGTACTAGGAGGCAACATATCAACCAGAGACCGAAAACATTTCAGTTCAGGGAGAAACATAAAATTAACTCAGACAAATTCCTATTATCATTAGGCATATTTCTTAAAAAGTAGTTACAATATACATTCCAGCGAATAAATTCAACGCGGAAATTTTTTACATTTTTCAAATATTAAGCACAGAGTTTATACTGATTGTTTGAAGGCTGGAATAACAAGCTTTGATGCGTGCAAAAGGGTTTAAACTTTTGATGATATTAGATAGTTGGAGGCAATCGGCAGGAAGCAGGGTTTTAACTTTTAACCAACTGGTTGAAAATTTTCTAAGAGGAAAGACGACTCACATCTCGAGAACAGCTACTTATTTAACTTTGGGTTATCTATTACTACAGCACTTGAACTGCTCATCATTAGACAGTATTATTACAGATAATTACAAGTGCGACAAACTCATTCAGCTCATAGGTACTCCATAATGCAACTACTTACGCCTAAGAGAAGTTATAAGAAGCTACCATAACAAGCAGTACACAGAATTAAACGTAACGTCCTTAGAGATAGTGAGTAGGCACGAACCATACATGCCCACTTAGGTATACTCATGAGTAATGATGCAACAAGCGTGTGCGTCTGTGGAACAGTGGTTAGGACTCTCACCGACCAAGCACGTGCTCCGAAGTTCGATCCCCTGCCGACGCACACCTGATATTTATGGTCGGCCTGCAAATTTTGGGCTACCGATATCCACGCTGAAAAACTCTATACTTGTACCAAAAGTACAGTGTGGAATCAAGCTGTAAATCAATCTATCAATCAAACATTCGATATGGTAAGGTAGCTGAGACTGCAGATGTCGCTTGCTCTCCAGATTTTAAAAATGAACCTTCCTCAATATAGCAAGAAGATAGGAGTTAATCTAGAGTTTGAGCGAATTCCATTTACTTTGGGTTCCTGCTTCTTAACTTCATAAGAAATTAGTTATAAATGTCCATTGGAATGATGGGAAAGATGAAAACATAAAAGGAAATTTGAGAGGAGTGAAGACTAGAAATTTATTACAACTGTACACTTGTCATATATTACGCGACACTTAAAATATTGATCACTTCTCTTTTGACCTAAGTAGCTCGGTGAGATGCTACGTACATAATAATCCCATGGATAATCAAATAAGTCACATTTTCATAATAATTAATTAAAGTGAACGCTATAATACAAAGCCTCAATAATGGACAATCACTTACAAACGACTTGAACCGATTGATGCAGAGAGTTCTTCACGTCGACGAGTAAGTTGTTCTTCAGCTGAACGCATTTCTTTCTCCATTTCTGCAAGTTGTTCTTCAGCTTGTCGCTTCCTTTCTAGTCGTGTAAGATTCGGATCTTTTACGCTTTAAGAATAATAATAAAACGAAACATAAAAATTACAAGGTATAAAGGTAAACAGTGTATCTCATAAGGAAAACTACAAAAGGTTTATCAGTGTGAGCTTAAATGGAATCTATTCTGTAAACGAAATGATTCTTATGGCCCTCAAATAGATATGCCTGACTAACTGACTGTTTTCAGCATACAACTTTGCACAGATACGTAGCAGTTCGAGTTGCCACACTCCCCCCACATAGCACACAAAACAAGAGGAGGGAGTAGAGAGATGTTCGAAAGAGATTCAAAAGCGAGAGAGATAATAAACAAAAACATGAGGCAACAGGAATAGTGATATGGAATTAAAAAAGAGTATTTTATTGGGCTCTATAAATTACAAAGAGTGAATGCATCTGCAATAGCCATTAAGAACAATTTTGAGGCGTATCACCAATTGTCTCCAGCCATCATTGATTTTACCATCTCGAGGAACGCAACCAGTCAGGAAGTCTACATCTCCCTACGTCGTTGCCTTAAACTAACTGTTGTGGATTTCATTGACTCATGAAGCCATGTTTTGGTTGGACCACCACTAGCTTTCTCTTTTCCAACATGATCCATCCTATGTCAGTCAAATACTGCCCGTCTGTCGACGGAGACGATGGCTAGTCATGCATGCGTAACACATGTCCTTACCATCTCAATCGATGTAACTTCACAGACTCGTCTAATAAATTTCCCTCCCTACCTACAACTCGACCGAAGCCCCACTTCTATATTACTCACCTTAATATACCACCTAACATGGGAGACAGAACGCAGACACTTATGATCAAAGACGTCTAGCCCCCTCATGCCTTCCACTTTCAATAGCCAGGTCTCACAGCCATAAGGGAAGACGGAGCAAACTGCTGAGCAGCACACACATCCTTTGCTCGACACCCAACCGGATATGATCTCTACTAAGCTAGAGACTGAGTAAACTGGTACATGTGAAATGCGCCTTCTGTATCCGTACTGAGATTTCATAAGCGATCAACCCGCTGTCTTTGGCTGATGCAACTTCCCAAATAAGTGAAGTGGTCAACACGCTGTACTACTTCAGTCCCTATCCAGTCCTGTAGCATCATCTCACATTTGGCGGGAACAAATTGCATGGCAAACATTCTCGGATTGCAGCTAAAGGTGTTTAGAAGACTCTGTATTATGTCAGCTTCCTCACCTAGAAGGACTATATCATTAGCGTATACTACGTCAAGGAGATTATTCCCTCGTAACTAGTCAATTACTGAGTCGCTGAAGTCATTGTGAGGTGTTGTACACAGACAAATAGACGAAGTAAAGACAAACACCGGAGAGTGTCGAAGACTATATTTCAGTACAGCCTGATAACAATATTTAAAATTTTGAAGGTATAAAGAATTAAATACGTTTATTCCATTAAGAAGGCTTGTGAATCATGTTACCAAATATCTTCACCTGCTCGGTGACTGTAAACACCACAAACACTCTAGCCAAGTAATTGATGTAGATTATATCCCATATAATCAGATATGCCATAGATTACTGTGGTATGACTCGTTCTGACCACTTTAAACTCTTTTCTAATCTAATTCACAGGCTTTACGCATGTCATATACCACCTGAAATGATGAAAAATGCACAACTTTAACGCGCAACTAATCTTCTTTGCCCACAAATCTATGCTGAATCCCAGCATTATTCATTATACTGCCCTATGCTGCTGCTAACACCAATAAACGGATGTAGACATCAGTGGTTAGAAACGTATCACCTTTTCAGTATCTTTTACTTCCGATGATTACCATTCAGCATTACACAACGCAGGGCAAAGTGAAATGCTATGCATAACACCTATTGAGTAAGGGTCGACTACCAAATCTTTTGGTTAGTCAGGACAATGAACATATGACTCTACAATTGAAATTCACATGCCTAAGCCAATGAGTCACAGCTCTACTAGAAAACCAAATTAATCTTCCTATTTATCGACATAACATAGATAAAATACATTTTATGAGTTTAAAAAACAACCAACAAACTACACTGATACATACCTGTAAAACATTGGACCAACTTTAGCTAACCAATTTCCATCGACAGAAGTAACACATTGCATATATTCTTTAGTTGTCATAATCAATTCATGATAGATCACATAGTCTGGAGTATAACCCATACCATATAGAGCACTGGTTGGATGTAGATGACAAGGCATACCAGTACGCAAATTCACATATTCACCTAAACCCTAGATGTGATGACAAAAATGAAAAATATACTTTATCTATATGTAATGTCTATATATAAAGAAAATAATTTTATTACAGTTATATTATCAGTCAACATTAATATGGACTTAAACACCCTGTGCATAAGAGATGATATCACCACCCACTTGCCCAAATTGAAGTTAAAGGGGGGCGGCGGGGAACAAACCTGAACTCGGAACCTATTGGATTAAAATTGTGGGTGAATAAGTCATGTCAGTAATTACTAACATGTTTCCAGTGGAAACGCGCTTCGTTTTAGATCTTTTTTGTGGGCCGAGGTGAATATCTGTCTGTCTGTTTTCGACATAGAACTTTGCACAAATGTGCGGAAGTTCAAGTCGCCACATTCCGTGTAGCACGCGAAGCAAGAGAAGAAAGTACAAGAAAAGCATAATAGAAACAGTGAGCAGAGGTGTGAGACAAAGGAGTAATAAAGAAATACAAAACAGTTTCATTGAAGATCATAAGTCACAGGGAGTGGATGCATCTGCGCCACTGAGAACGATTTTGAGCCATGTCACCAATTGTTTCCAACCATAGATTTTTACCGTCCCGAGGACCCCAGCCTGGAAGTCTACACCTTTCTACGTGGCTTAGACCAACTGTTGTGGATTTCATTGACTGATGCCAAGTTTTTGTTTGACCGCCGCTAGCTTTTTTCCAGCCTGACCCTATATCCGCTAACATAGCTCGTCGAGGGAGGCGATGGCTTGGCATACGTAACACATGTCCTAACCATCTCAGTCTTTGTAGCTTCACGACTTCGTCGATTGATTTCCCCTGTTTACCTAGAACTCTACGCCTAACCTCCATGTTGCTCACCTTATTATGCCACTTTACACGGGAAATAGAACGCAGGCACCTATGATCAAAGACAGCTAGTCTTTTCATGTCTTCCACTCTCAGTGGCCAGGTCTCACAACCATAAAGGAGGACGGAGCGGACTGATGAGCAGTACACCCGCCCTTTGGTCGATAGTCGAACATCTCGTCTACGCCAGAGTCGGCGTAAACTAACAAATGCGAAACGAGCCCCTTGTATTCGTGCTGAGATTTCGTCAGAGATCAGCCCGTTGGGGCTGATGGTACTTCCCAAATAAGTGAAGCGGTCAACGTGCTCTACCACTTCACTTCCTATTTTTAAACTAGGCGTCGATGTAGTCCAGTCCTGTAACATCATCTTGCATTTGGCGGGAGCGAATCGCATGCCAAACATTCGTAGATTGCGGCTCAAGGTGTTTAGAAGACTCTGCATTTCGTCAGCGTCTTCGCCTAGAAGGACTATATCGTCTGCATATTCCAAGTCAACGAGATTATTCCCCGGTAGCAAGTCAATCCCTGAGTCGCTGAAGTCACCTAGGGTTAAGTCCATTAACACATCTATGATGAAGTTGAATAGAAAAGGAGATAATGGGCATCCTTGACGGACACCACTGGTCGTCATCAGTTCAGATGACAGCTCGCCGTAAGCCCTCACCTGGCTGTATGAGTACGAATAGAGTGCCTTAATCAGTGCAATATATTTTCTTGGAATTCCCTTTACAGCCAAGCATCTCCAGAGAACTTCCCGATCGACAGAGTCGAATGCTGCCTTTAGGTCAAGAAATATAATGACTGTTGGACGCCGGTAGGAATGCCTATGTTCTAGAATCTGTCGGAGGGTGAAGATATGATCAATACACCCTCTTCCTGGTCTAAAGCCTGCCTGGCTCTCTCGTGTTTGTGCTTCCCGAGCACCACTCAGTCTACGCATGATTATTGAGCCTAAGACTTTAGATACTATATTAGTCAAGCTAATCCCTCTGTGATTATCACAGGAAGACTTGTCTCCCTTCTTGTATATGGGGATAATCAGTGACTTACACCAACCCGATGGGACTTCTTCTGATTCCCAGACGCTGCCTAGTACCTCAGTTAATCCGGACAGTAAGCTGTCTCCACCGTACTTAAATACCTCTGGAGTCATTCCATCAGGTCCCGCTGCTTTGCCTAGTTTCAGATTGGTGACAGCTTTAGTAACCTCAGTTAGTGACGGAGGACCTGTATCTATATCCCATTCAGGGAGGTGTTGGATGCTCGGAAGGTTGAGCGTGGCTGTGGGCAAATTAAACTGCTCCTCATAATGCTCTTTCCAACGATCCAGTCGTCTATCCTGGAGCTAATTATAGTGCCATTTTTTTCCGAGATTGTCTCACTAATGATTTGTCTTCTCCCACCCGTTTCCCTGATGAGTCCAAAGAGTTGCCTGGTGTTGCCTATCCTCGAAGCTTTCTCCATCTCTTTGGCTTTTGTCGCCCACCACTGTTCACGGTCCTTGCGGAGACTTTTCGTAAGTTTCCTCTTGTGCAGCTTTCGCTCCTCATTGAATTCGGAGCTCGCCGGAATAAGTCTTCTAGCATCTATCAGTTCGGATGAGGCGGTGGAGATCCAGTGGTTTTTACTCACCTTTGGGTTTACCTTATTCACAGCTTTTACAGCTGTATCTATGGCTGCCTGGATATTTTTCCAAGCTTCTTCAGGGTGAGCACAGCTGTCGAACACAGATATGTGTTTAGCTAGTTCTTCCTCAAATACGGATTTAGTTTCCTGATCGAGCTGGGGACGTGATGGTTTTACCGCCAGCTGTTTCCTACGTCCGTTCAGTCGTAAGCACACCCGAGCGCGGACCAGTGCATGGTCGGTATCTACGCACGTGTTCCAGAAGGAGCGACAATCTCCTACCGACCCACGCCAACGATAGCTTATTGCTATGTGGTCTATTTGTGTCCAGCGTTGGTTTGATGAAGGGGGTCTCCAAGTCAAACAGTGTCTCTCCTTGTGTTTGAAGTTAGTGCTTACAAGAAACAAATGATTATCAGAGCAGAACTGTAGGAGACGGTCACCGTTGTCGGTTCGCTGGCACGGAGCTCCATAGGTGCCACCGACATCCTTCTCAGATTGACACAATTTCCCTACTTGAGCGTTAAAGTCACCAGCTAGAACGACTATGTCTGAGCGTTTAGCCTTTCCACCAAACTAGACAGCTTTTGGTAGAACTCATCCTTCGTTTCATCTGAACTGCAGTCAGTGGGGGCGTAGGCGGAGATTACGAAAAGGCATCGGCGAGTAGTGCAGTCCTTCCTCCTTCTTACTGATCCGTTCAGGCGGACAGCACACATTCGGCTATCTACCGGGATCCAGTCAAGCAATGTCTTTTCTGCCCTAGTACTCAAAGCTATCCCTACGCCAGCTAATCCTCGTGAACTAGCTGTGGCATCTCCTGACACCCTCAAGGTGAATTTTGCAGATTCAACCTGTTGGCCAGGTGGGGTTAGGTGAATAACCACACTTGGGTCTTGTATGCGTGTTTCTGAAACACAGCATACATCAATGGCTCGTGATGCCAGGGTCTTGGCTAGTGATGCTTGTTGTCCTATTTGGCAAAGTGTCCTAACATTAAGAGCTCCTATATGAAATTGGTGGCGCGGCTTTAAGAGGCTGTCGGTGGTGGTTTTTTGGCTTCCATCGTTTTTAGTGGACGCAGAGTGGAGAGGAAGTGGAGAGCTATCAAGTCGAGGAGTTGCATCAGTGGAAGGAAGGCAAGATGATAGAGATGAAGATGAAGACAAAGATGAGTGAGTAATAGAGAGGTTTCGTGTGCATTTCGGATTGTGAGGGCGATTGTTACTTCCCGGCTGCCCACACCGTGGAAGTTGGTTGCGTGACCGCAGAGCCCAGGGGACAACTGCTTGAGGCCGGTCACACGCGGCCTGTTTTTGTTCGTTCTTTTTTGTTTGGTGTGTCTCAGTAGCAGATTTATCACTCCCGCCCTGTGACACGGCAGCAGGAAGCGCGGTCGTTGTTAATCCGGGCCACGGCCGATCCGGCATGAAATTTTGTAATTTTGTATTGGACATGATGTTGGATTGGGTAGCTGCTTTTTGTTTAACCGCTATCCAAACAACCTGCCTGGCATGGTAGAACCTCAAGAGACATAAGTCTCAGCCAGTATAGCTTGATTAGGTCATTGCGGTGTTCAAGCCCGACCACCACGTCAAGGTAGCAGCTTTCGGTCGGGCGAGGTGAATATATGAAAATGATTCCATTATATATGTGCTAATCATTATCACACACAGAAATGCTGAATGTCAGACACTAGGAGGTATTATGGTTGCACAACTACAGTTGATAATACTTCTATGAAGCAGAGGAATCGGATATAGTGATACAATACAGTGTTACTACACAGCCTTGTATCCATACAACATTCGTAAGGATGCGCACCCCACCGGGTTATGGAAATACAGAACAAGAGTAGAACATATAGTATTATTCCCTCGTGTTCCGAGTGTACCATGAGGCTTCAGCAGCATACCTCTATTTCAACATGTTCTCTAGAATCCTTTTTAGTTGACCCTACGACTGTCCATCAACTTTCATCTTCTCCTTACACGACCTTCTCTGTGTCACACTCGGATGCCCACTGGGGTTCCCCTCGATAGCTTGATGTGTGATGTCACCCAATGGTAGCCTCGGCGTGTAACCGTTTCACCTCCATTTCTTTCAGCATATTTGCTGGGTGGTGGATTCTTGGTTGACTCATCTCCAGAGTTTCTTGTTGCTAATCCTTTCTTACCATCTGACTTTGAATATGGTGTGAAAGCAGCTGTCGGAATTGCTTTTCGTGACGCACAATCCAAACCTCTTAACCGTAATAAAAGAAGTGACATCACATGAGTATTGGATATCCTAATCTTGTTCTTAGTGTTGAGTGCAGCATATTCCCACACCGATTTCAGTGCAATGAAGGTTTATCTTGCTTTCCCGGCATTAAAGCGAGATTTCACTTTACTGGCACTACAATGAACCTCTCAGTTTTAGCAAAATATCAACACTGATTAGATATGAGGGCACAAATAACTGTCAACAAAAAGACTGATTCATTTCTCTGAAGAATAGTTACCCCCAAGCTATAAGTATTAAATGCAATAGGATTACAGAAACTGATCATTACTATCCAGATAAATCAACACAGTTAAATCACAAGCAGAAACAAATAACCAAAATGGTGTGCATTAATCAAGATGTGTCCCTTGTCACTGAATAGTCTACTCTACAAAACGCTTTATTGTTTGTAGAGACTGTAGTCTCACAGGGAACATGATCACTGAAAGGGAATCAAAATAGATACATCCACCAAGGTGAACACATGCAAGACAAAACGTGTACTATGTACTCTAATGCTAACCGCCATAAAACAAATGGAATTCACAAGACAATAAGCATGGAACCAGTTATGTTCATAAAAATTATTGACAAGCAGTGACAAATACAAACACAATAGAAATATTATCAAAATGAAAACTATTTCAAAACAGCAGTTTCTTCATAAAACTCTTCCGAAAATGGTGAAAATTCAATATAAATTATTACTAAACGGTTGGAAAAAAGAAGTCTCACCTTGATACGAGCCGCTTGATGGAAGAAGGTTGCGCATAAACACTCACGTACAACATCCCAATCACTACCGATAGAGCGTAAATTCATATTATGCTGTTCCATAATCTCTTTCATTTGTTGCCGAACTTCACGAACCTTTCGCATAGCTTTTAAATGAAGAAAGTGTTTAGCGCAGAAAGCTGACGAGTAGCCTGACTTACGCCATTGAGTGAATACATTTAGCAAAGTCAAATGATCTGATTCGGGAACTTGAAATTTTTCTCTTGCATTATCCGATTCCTCTTCACGACCTTTAGGTCTGTAAAATACACTTGGTACAGAAAGCATTGATACGATAGTTAAAATCTCCTCTGAACAATCCAAATCACAGGAAATAATCAATAATTTTGATAAAGCTGGGTCCAGAGGGAATTCAACCATTTGACGACCCAAATTTGTAAGGCCACCAGTATTGTCCAATGCGCCGAAAATCCAAAGCTGATACATTGAATTGAGTATGTTGTCCTATAAAGAAAGAAAATGTTTTGTTAAGACAGGGATTCTTCTGACTGTTTAACCAATATGAAGCACAAAGCTTTTACAGTGCACCTCAGATAGCCGTCCTGATGGACACAAAATGAGGTTTAGACTAAGAAATGATTGGAATTAAACAGCATCTAGTATGACTGGCTTTACATCAGCAGTTTAGTATCTGGATGCTTGTCAACCATGCGATTCTTGACCAAAGTATTCTTTAAGCTTGCCAAGTCGGTAGGAGAGGCTAGGTGTGAGGTAAACGACCCCACCCCGTAAAAACAATGCCATTGATTCTGAAAAAGTATGACTAGCATTTTCTATCTGATTATATGAGATAAATGTCAAGAAACTGAGAAGTAATTCTGAATAGAGCAAATAGCTACCTAGATGGTGGCTACTCAAATGTTAGGTCAGTTCATCTATATGGACCAGAAACTCGCACAGTGGATCACGAAAAGCATTCCAATAGGCTTATCAACAGCTGTCTTCACTTTGTATTGAAGTGTATCGAATGGCCAAAAACAATTAGCGATAAGAAACTCTAGCTAGGAACAAACGAACCAAGAACCTATTGGTCAGCAAAGATGTAAGAGAAAATTGAAATAGATCGGGAGTACGTTGAGGAGGCCGTCCAATAACATCGCGAGCAATACAGACCATCGCCCGAGTGGAAACTGAATAGGAAACGACGAGTAGGTTGTCGTAGAGTGATTTAGAGGAGATCATGTGGCGAGGAGATGAATGCTTATGGGCTATCATGGAGCTAGCCAGCTGAAGAGGACAGCAGAAAATGGAACACAGTGGAGATGTGTTGTTGGAGCCTTATGTTCCAATCGGAACGCAAGGGAACAATAATAATTAATAATAATAGAGCTGATTCAATTGGTCAACTCCTGAAAATACTATGACAGAGAAAACACGACAATTTTACTACTAGACTTAAAGAAGATTAAAAGATCTCGTGGTTCACCAAAGCAATAAACCATGAAACTCAACTGAGTTAGATGTATATAACATAAACTCCAGTCTTACGGCAGTTTACAATATGCGATTAACCTGAGACTTTTCTAACCAGCTATAATTATGATGTGCATGGTAGGAACACAGTATGATTTTGAAAGAAATCTAGGATTTCGTTGTAAGTTAGCCGATTATTATTCAAAATATTGTAGCACCTAGTTAACATTACAGGTAACTACTTTAAAATACCTCTGAACATTACATAAACAAAACTAATCTATCAGTAATCTAATCAAACCTTATTCCGCTAGAGTCTTTGCCGTAAAAGTAGGTTGCAGTTAAAAATAAAAGAAGCACATACCTGTGGAGGAGCATCCATGAAATGAAATCGCATTAAATCTTGCACACCGAGTGACTTTAGCAAGAGAACGACGTTAGCCAGATTAGTTCTCTGAATTTCTGGGATGGATGTGATAAGCATTTCTTCCTGATATTGACTAATTGTGTACAGTCGATAACATACTCTAAAGGAAATGTAAAAGATTTCACAATACATTAAAACATTATCGCTCTATTGAATCAAAATTTTAGAACAAATATTACATTTCAAACATCGCCAAGTTAACTAGCTTGCTAGTTTTCTTCCATTGTGGGTAAAATTTATTCTGATAAAGTATCACAGTGTTATACAGTAATATTTACTGATGAGAACAGTTTATTGCTCATAATCATATCAAGTTGATATGATCGTGACCCCAGATGAAAAGGACATCAGAAAATAGAACGAATTAGAGACGTGTTGTTCAAGCCCTATGTTCCACTTGGAACCTAAGGGAATAACAATGATGTGATTACATCTCAATATAGATTTTGTCAAGGAATGATATCAATAAGGAATGCACTAAAAAACAGCTTTCAATGCTAGTTCGGAACTCTTAAGCAGTGAACAAATACAGTTCAATGCACCATCGAACCTAGGACCTCCGAATTGAGAGGTCAGTCAGCTGACAATTCAGTTACCAGGGTTGGAATTCAATAATGACACATGAACCGCTGTCAATTCACAGTTGTCCAGCACTCCTCAATTTTTTGTAATTCTCTAAATGATTTCATGACGAAATCTACACTGGAACTAATCGAATCCCTACAAAACCCGGAATCTAAATTATAATAACGACAATGGATAAATTCTACTTCTACCATAACAAGTCTGATATTCACTGTAACCACAGTAACAATATTGTCATTAAAGGAAAAATATTCGTCGGATTGAAACAAAAAAATTCCATTCATTTTAAAGTTAGTAAGTACTTTCTCTAGCTTAATTTGTATCTCTTGTTGATTGATAATGTTGGATAGAAATTATCGATCTCTGCTGAAATGCCGGCTTTTAGTACTTCACATTAATCCTTAGGCGAAGCGTTCGATGCAACAAGTCAGTCCGACATCAGCAAATTAACCTAAAACCAAATAATAACTGATACCTGTTGTACATGAGGAGGTGGTTCTAGTGGCATCTGAAACGATGGATGCAGAGTTCCGGTCCCAGTAACAGCACAAGGTACGTGCGGTTGATGAGTTTCAAATAGCTGGGAGTGCGCATACTGGTTACTGCTGGTGGTCACCGTCAACTAGATTATTCAGTAAGTAGTTAAAAAGCAAGAACACCCACTACCAGTGAGTTAGTTCATTGTTCACTTGAACGAAAAGAAATTGCAATTGCAACGTTAAAAGCCATAATGACTTCTGTAATTGTTTTTTTTTCAAAGCATTTATCTCCTTATAAGTATTAATAAGTCAGCTGAAATAATAATTAGCTCCTTTAAATGTTAAGGTAGGTCAGATAGACAATAAGTAACAATTGTAACAATGGGAGAATATAATAATAATAATCTGCTTTATTGCAAAAAGAGTACATGGAATTAACATGGAATTCTCAACATTCGATAAGTAACAGACATTAGATTGCCATCAGTTAAAATGAAAAACGCCTTCAACTAATTTGTATACAAATTAAATTCACAAGTAGCTAACTGAATGACGCTATACTACTACACAAAGGAAACTTAACTGGTACACTTCAGCATTTACAAATATTTACTTTTACTTTAAGAAAGTAAAAGGGTTAACAACTTTAAATTTTGTGTAATCCATCAATCATCAGTGCAAATATCACAATCTAAACATGATCAACCAGCTGCATAACAAGTGGGTGGAAATAGAAATGCAGAAGAACTAAACGTAAGAAGGTTTTGAGCACATTTTGTTGTGCTTATGTGAGAAGTATCGTCTACATATGAAGGAAAAATATATCAACAAAATAAAGAAGTAGCCATGGGATCGAGAATAATAGCTGATATATTCTTGGATTTTTGAGAAGAGAATGCACTTAAACCATTCAGGTCATCAATAAAATGTTGGTAATAATGAATAAAATAAACGATGTTGAGAAACTCTCCTCACACATGAACAGTCATATCGACTCAATAAAATTCACTATAGAACTAAAGAATGAAACTGGGGAAACTGCCTATGTTAGACTGAAAAATACAAAGAGTAACAGATGGTAGCGTAAAGACGACGCTGTATAGAAAAACTATACATTCTGGAAGATTCCTTGTTTATCACTCAGCTCATCCACTTACAGTAAGAAGAGGGTTGATACAAGGTCTTGAAAACAGAATACGTAGAAATACAACAACACCAAATCACCAGCGTAGAGAAATAAAAGTCCTGTCAAAAATGTTACTCGACAACAACTACCCAAAAGAATTTATCAAAGATAATATGGAGAAGAGAAAAAAGAGGGTAAAACCAGAGAATGACAAGAAGGAGGAAGACCAAAAAAATGATCACAATACCATACAAAAATGGTACATCACAGACAATTAGAAGAAACTTCAAAAATATTAGGATTCGCACCAGGTTTAAATGGACGAATATAATTAAAAATAAAATAAATCAACTGAAAGAATCCATAAAAATGATGGATAAAAATATTCTAATTTACAAAATGTCTTGTGCCGAGTGTCTGACTAAATATGTGGGTCAAACGTCCAGATCACTCAAAATAACAGTGAATCAATATGAACGCCTAACTAAAGGTCAACCAGAAGGAACACAAGCCTACAAGAATTTAGAAAAAAATTCAACTATAACTACACATGCATGAGACAAAACCACAACATTGATCAGGACACGTCCGTATTCTGAAATCTGACATGAACAAATGAAAAGAGAGACTAATAACAGAATCTATATTCATCATCGTCACACCGGATCCATGTAACACGGGTGATTGGGCAGCACAACTGTCAACAACTCGGAATATAATTCTGGATACACAAAAATGAATGAATAACGCAAAGAATGAACTATACATATATGAGTACAAATCATCAATGTATGAATTAAAAACAAAACAATTCCAACAGCTGGTGTGATCACGGGGAGTGCTTTTGCGCCAAGTAATGCCAAGAAAACAAAAGCCTATTCATTGTGTGTAAATGTAATTATAATCTATTTGATCTATTCCACAATCCTCAAGATTTTTTTACTGTTATTTAGTCTACATTGCAGTCTAGAATAAAAAGGCGCTAAATATACTGCAAAACACAATTTGAATACTAATCAATTTTAACAAAATATATTTAACTGTTGTTAAGAAAAGAAGAATAGCAAGTGAATGTGACCATTCGAAGATTGTAAGAAATAATTTATGACAAAGGAAAAAGAAAATACCTACCCCGGTCCAGTTCTACCAGCACGACCAGCTCGTTGATTAGCATTAGCTTGACTGATTGGGAAGATTTGGAGAGCATCCATACCAATTTTAGGATTGAAAACTTTAAGTTTACAATAACCACAATCGATGACATAACGAATACCATCAACTGAAACAAATATGCATGGTTAATGGGCATTAGAGATTTTTGATATATTGACGCTAAAGACAGTCAGTGGTGAAACTAATATGAAAACATAAGAGAAGAACTGCATTCACTCTAAAAAATGAAATACAAATACCTACTACAGTCCTAGAGGAGGTCAATCGCGACCCCGAATAGCTCAGTGGTAACGTCTCTGACTGCAGCACTGAGTAACGCGGGTTCGAATCTGAGAAGGGACATGAGTTCCTCCAAGGTTGCAAATACACCCTACTGACTGATGAGTGCTAACTAGCACGAAACGTAGGTCCAAGGCTTCCTGCCGATCGCCTCTAACTATCCAATATCATGAAATACAAATCTATTGTATTACAATCATTTTCTACAATATGACACCATTTACAGCCATGTTGCTAGCAGATACGAGTCAGTATTATTGCCTATCAATCACCTTCATTCTCTATGTACAGGATCTTGATTGATATATCAGTGGTTAAATCTGTCATTCGATTTAACAAACAATAGAGTATCTCATGAGGTGGGAACATGTATAGGCATATTTTTATCATCAACATAACATAGTATCGACCACTCTTAGCGACACTGTTTGTCTGACTTGTAGAAAGATCAAAATCTGTCTGTGGCTGGAGGGGTGTATGGCTCTCTAGAGTATACAACCCTTAATCTTAATCAGAAGAGTCACATATCTATATTCAGCAGATCCAGTTTGCGCATGTTTCTATTCTTGCTTATTATTTTTTACCTTCACGTGTTTTTATCTTCCCTCTTTATAAACTCTAGTTTTGAGAGTTTTGTTTCTGTGAGATAGACTTATTTATTCGATTAAAAACGAAGACAGAGCAGGATAACGGTCAAGTGAATATTTGATGTTGAGGATTGTTGGTAAAAATGTGTTGATAAGTTATTCAAACACACATAGAATTTAAGGCTGCCAGAAATGTATAATAATTAAGTCAAGGTGGACGTTTCCTGCATTTTCACATCCATATTAAAAGATACGACACATTCTTTCATATCAACCCAAGTAGGCCAGCTAAGGATATTTATTCTACAGGGAATATATATATATATATATATATATATATATATATATATATATGAAACAATAAAGAATAAATCACAAAACCAAGAAATCAGACATCAAGAAGACGCAACAATAAGTTACAATACAGTTGAATATAATGACAAGAAAATCTCCATGAAGACCCAATCAAAGTCTAGGTGGTCAACAGGGAAGATGGTGATTTCATGAGGAAGAAATCCTAAGGCTCGAATCATTTTGACAGCATCGGTGGTTCAGTCGCAGAATACTCGCCAGGCATGCATGTCTTTTTGGATTCAAATCCTGGCCGACGACGCATTGCTAAACTTCACTTAGTTGGTAGCAAGCAAGTCTGGTAAAGACGGCAGATCGATAGGGTGTGAGAACAGCAACCTCACAATGTAAAAAAGTGCTACAGCTACTGAAACTTGACGTCTTATGTGCCACTCGGAACACAAAAGAATAATATAAACGAAAACTTCACTTTTTGAAGTAAGTATTGTAGATGTTGTCTGAAAGGTTAATGAAATCTCCATAATTAGACCAGATAGCCGACAACACAACACCGCCAAACATGTCGGATGATGGATGAATAAACTAGTATTCTGATGCATTGGTTCTAAGGTATTTTAAATAGCCTAGCAAAAATGTCTCGTATAGAGGTGTTTGTTAACGAATGTTTACATGTACATCACACCAGAAATACCAACAGCAACAACAACAATAACAAACGAGATGATATAATTTAGAAAAAAAAACATACCAGTTAAAGAGGTTTCAGCAATATTTGTAGCTACAACACATTTTCTCACACCATCTTCAGCCTTCATAAATATTTTAGCTTGAAGATCACTAGGTAACTGAGAGTAAATAGGCAAGATAGACAGTGGAGGAGCTTCATCCAAGTTACCCAATCGTTCTAAAGAGAGAGAAAAAGAAAACCGGGAGGAAGATAAAACTCGGATTACACTATCTGTCATATACACAGAAAATAAATCCACCCCACTTAAAAATTTTATTTTTCATTATTTTATTTTATTCCTTAACGTTCCTAATGGAATATAGGGTTTCAAGCTAGAGGCTTGAAAATTCAGTAGTAGTGGTGTTCATTTCTTACTGCGTAGGCCGCGGCTCGAACACCGAGCCATATGAGCAGTTGCCGAGCGTTCTAGCGCTGTGCCACTGACGCACCCTATTTAAAAATGTGATGGCAAAAAAAGAATAGATTCAGCTAGAACTAAGTAGAAACCACCTGAGATATTTCAATTACTAGTTACTGTATCGATTTATTTCCTCACCTTTAATTTAGAAATGAGAAAATCTTCTCCTCTTCAACTCCATATACTTAGAAAACTGTTAATCAGCAAACTACTCACTATCCGTTTTTAAAAAAAATCAATCAGTGAATTCAGCAAATCAATAACAGAAGCTAATACTGACTTGGCTAGTCTTCAATCTGTCGACTTTGTTGATACAGTTAAGTGATTATTAAAGCTAAAATGGAGACTTTAGTAGTCATGACAAGGCTAGAACTCGAGGCATCTAGACGACTACATCTACACTGTACAAGCTTAGAGACGGAAACCAACCACTAAGGAGATCATGATGACGACAGGGCTGGGAATCCGGTGGTTGAGGGGTTCAAATTCTGACAGCAGCTAAGTTTTCACCTTAATCATTACCCATTATTATATGATGCTTCATGGAGGGATACTTTCAATAAGCAAGCTAAAACGTCACAATACCAAGTAGAGCCTAACAGGTAGTAATATATAAATATAAGGATTTAAAACACAAACAAAAGTGTTAACAGCCTGTGGTCGGTCGAACATAGAAGTTTGATTCGATATAACACGATTGCCTAGTGTCCCAACAGTATCAATTACACATATTCGGCTGAGGCGGATAAAATCTATTCGAAAACAGAATAGTGAGATAAGTAATGTATTTGAATAGCTAAGTGGTATGCTTCATACTGACGGCCTCTTTTTATTGCATCTGAAGAGTCAATGAGGCGACAATGAACGGAAGTCCATTGAGAATGACATCAAATAAATCTTGAGTATGAAGTCCTTCATTTCAGACGAATATGCTTTTTGATGCCTATACATTCCCTTTTTTCCCGTCCTTCTAATAATGTTGTTTTAGATTGTCATAGAAAATCACCTTGTTAGGCGTAATAATGTCGAAAACCTGAAGTACTTCAAAATATTGATGACCAATAACTGCATTGGATACATATCAAATATCGTTTTTTTTGTCCTAGTTCGGGACTGTTCACAGTAGTGCACACCCATAACTCCATCATGGATTCAACCTGAGAACTTCAGATTACACGATCAAGCTCGTTGGCAATTCAACCGCTAAGACGAAGCAGCTTTCCACTGCTCCCTGAATTTTAACGACCTTTCTAACTGAGGCTGTTGATTCGCGACGAAATATACATTGAAATGAATTCAAATCTAAACTAAAAGCCATAATCCTAAAAACAATAATAATAGTAATGAAAGAAGTTGTGAGATGTGCTACTGATAATATTTATAAGTAGTATACAGTAGTAGAAGTTTGGAAATCTTCTGCACCCCGCAGCATAAACAATAAGATTAGGATTTTCAACACAAATTTGAAGTAAGTCACTTCTTCTATACGGGTCAGAAACTTGGTGCGTCGTGTAAAGCATTTCCAACAGGTTGCAGACTTTTATTAACAACTACCTTCGTTCCAGAAAGATCAAATAGCTAACCGGAGAGAATTAGTAACAAGAAACTATGAAACCAAACCAACCAAGAACCAATTTCTCAACAAGTATGTAGGAGAAAATGGAGATAGTTCGGGCATACGTTGAGTAGGCCATCGAATGACATCGAGCTCAATGCAGGCCATTAGTCGAGTGGAACCCTATTGGAGAAAAAAACGAGTGGGTCATCGTAGGGTGACCTGGAAGCTGACCGTGCGATGGGGAGATGAAAGATTATGGACTTTCGTGGGTCCAGCTGAAGAAGACCGTATAAAAAAGAACAAATTGGAGATATGTTGTTGAAGCACCACATTCCACTCGGCACAAAAATATCAAATAGCGGAGAGACAGATTCGATGTCAAAGAGAGCAAGTGAACCAGTACTGCGGAAAAAACATGGGAGACAAGAAAGGAAGAGAAAAAAATACAATACAAAGGGGAGAAGTAGCACAACACGGAAAATCGGAGCAAACCACGATTTTCAGATAAGATGTACACAATCGCTCTATAGAGAGATATCAGATTCCAAATAAGCATTCTATTACCAAGTCTCTTGTTTTCTATCATTACAAGGTTAGTAATTTAAATCACAATAAAAATAATAACAAACTATACTATCATTGCTATAATTAAAACTTATAAAAACCAAATATAAAGGATGACAACATTTCAAACAACTAACCAGCGATAAGTTCACAAGTAACTTCAATGTCCTCCTGACCAGGCATGAAGATTAATATGTCGCCTTGAAAGGAAAACAAAAGTGAAGATAAGATGGATATTATATTAAAGATTGTAACTCAAACCAACATTAGATGAATATGAGGCGAAGTATACAGGAATGTACACATTACAATTAGGCTAAACTACTAATCAAAGGTAAAATTTATCAGTGGCAATGCAGACAACTGAAGTGAATAAAATCGTTAACTGCTAAAAGGATTGACTAGCTATCTCTATGATAAAAGAATGAATATTGTCGATAAAATCAGCTTAAAACGTCTTGATTGAATATGAGAATAAAACTTGTGCACCTTGATATGATTATGAGTAATAAATTTTGCTCGAAACGTCATCAGTAAACATTACTGTATAACACTGTGAGACTTTATCAAAACAAAAATTTACCCATAATGGAGTCTTGATTGGACACTAGTCAGTAACTAGTGTAATATGTTTAGTCCTTTGTTCGGTGCAGACTGAATTCTATCAGCCAAGTTTGCAATGTGGCCACCATGCCACTACGTGGCTTGTCATCACAGTGCCCTTTGAATTGTTGATATTAGATGGTTGGAGGTAGTCGGCCACAGGAGGCCTTAGACCTACGTTTCGTGCTAGTTGGTACTCACCAGTCAGCAAGGCGTATCTATAACCTCAAAAGGGACATGAGTTCCTTCAAGGTTGCGGATACGCCTTTCTTGGCTGGTGAGTACCAACTAGCACGAAACGTAGGTCTAAGGCTTCCTGTGGCCGACTACCTCCAACCATCTAATATCAAGCCTAAAATGTGAATGTAAACAACCATTAACCAAGAAGGTAGTGTGTCAGTATAACAGATTACGTAAACGAACAAAAACTTATTAAGTTTCACAACAGTATATAAAGCACTAAGACGGGCAGAATTAAAGTGGATGTCAGTTTAGAAACAGAGTAGAGGAGAATAAGAGAGACCGAAATTCGGCATAAATAAATAAGGATAATTATGCCTACATATCCAAATTTTTATAAACTGTAGAATATTTTAGCAATGGAATAATCAGCTAATTTACAATAGAACAAATTCCGCTGATTTATCTTCAGGATTAGTACGCTTTGACCTCCTGCATTCCCTTGCGTTCCCAAGTAGAACACACAGTGCTCAAGCCTCTGAAGTTTCAGAAGCAACAGTGTTGTCTTACGAGATACGATTGCTAGCCTCACACACTCAAGCAAGCCTCCCTCTTTCCCGAGCTTACTAACTGCTAGTGAACTAGGCTACGTTGGTAATTCTTAGCAATAACAAAAAATAATTTCATTATTAATAAGGATTATTCACAATGTAATAGGTACATATATATAAATAAAAACATACCATCAGTTGGAGATCCCAAATGGACTTGAATCGCTTGTTTCACAGATGCATCGACATAATCCATTACTGTTGTTTTACTGAATTGTGTATCAACAGGAAATGTTCGACCAGGGATTCTAAAAATTGGACAATCACCAAAGAATTGAGCAAATCTTTCTGCATCCATAGTAGCAGAAGTGATCAAGAGACGCAGATCATTTCGCCTACTAACAACCTAAAATTAATATTATCTTTATTTAAGCTTAACATGAGATTTTAACTTATATAAGGTATAAAGTAGTGAACAAGTATAACTTTTGATTATGAAATAACTGTCAACAAAATTGTAATTGGTAGTGATTATGGTTCTAGCGTTTGTAATATGGATCACCAACCATATATGACTTCATCTAATCACAGGACAGAGCCAGAATATCACCGTTCTCAGCGTTATCTCCCCTAAGATTTTGTAAGTAGATAAACTAAATCACATATCTGAAGCAGAAGTGCTACTGTATACCCATTCCTCAAGTATTCCACGTTAACATTTTCCCAAATCCCGTATATTTTTACACTATTACGGTGGAGAGTGACAGTGGAAAAAGAACGTAAAGCTGGGGGAATAGTTAGTGTTATTGTGCCGTACTTGAGATATGAGTGTGTGGTAATACTTCTGCTTCAGATATGTAATATGGTATGTCTATATGAAAAACACTTATAGTATTGATAATACGATGAGTAATACTACAGTCACTTTAAGCAGGGAGAGTGAGCCAATCGATTGAGATGGCTACGAGACTTGCTACGCATGCGACGCCATCACCTTTTTTGTAGAACAATGTTAGCTGACATTCGACTACGTTGGAAAAGAGTCAGTGGTGGTGGTGGCACAATGGTTAGGACTCTCGCCGAACATGCACATGGTCCGGGTTTCGATTCCCCGCCGACGCACACCCGATATCTATGGTCGGCCTGTGATATTTGGGCTACCGATATCACATGCTGAAAATTCCATACCTGTACCAAAAACTACGGTGTGGAATCAAGCTGTAATAAAAAACAAAAACAAAAATGGAATCAATCCATAAAACCTTTGATTTTCAAGTATTCATTGGTAGGGTTTTGACTGACTGGTTACAGGATTTCATCATGAACTGACATCGATTAGAGAACCATTGTAAAACCTGAGAGTACTGGAGAGTTGTTTTGTCCCAGTTTGGGACTCTTCATCAGTACGCACCCACCGGGGCTCGGACCGATGTCAGCTCATGACTGAATCCTGTAACCAAACCTTGATTGTTGGTTTGAGCCGCGTAGGGAAGTGTAGACTTCCTAGTTGGATTCCTCTAGATGCTAAGAATCAATGGGTGAAGACTACTGGTGATTTGGCCAAAAATTGTTCTCAGTAGCGTAGACACACACACAGTCTTTGCAATCTTAAACCGACTAAGTCCTCATGTTTTTCCATGGAGTGTAGCGACTTGAACTGCCGCACATATGTGCAAAGTTCTATGTTGAAAACAGACAAACAGACAGTTTCTCCATGTGATGACTCTTTCTGCCCGGTATAATTCTATTGAATTTTTTTCTCTACCTATGTGTTGTAATGAGCGGCATATTGAACTGATTCACCACTGTGCAAAATTCTACGACGAAACTCAGTAAGTCATTATAGTATTGAAAATATGGAAGAATTAGGTTGCGCTAATACAATAAGTATTTATAAATATTACGACAAACAATTAAGAAGTAAAGGATTGTACCTCTCGTAATAATCCGAATAGTACATCAGTATTTAAAGATCTTTCATGAGCCTCATCCATAATTATTGCAGAGTATGGATCCAGGTCAGATTCACGTAGAGACTCACGTAACAAGATTCCATCAGTCATATACTTAATGATTGTAGAAGAAGAAGTACAGTCTTCAAATCTTATAGCATAACCAACTTCTTCACCTAGACGAACATTCATTTCTTCAGCAACTCGACGAGCAACAGACATGGCAGCAACTCGACGTGGTTGTGTACAACCAACCATACCATAAGTTGTATAACCATCCTCGTGTAAATATTGTGTTAATTGGGTTGTTTTTCCACTGCCAGTCTCTCCAACAATCACTACAATCTAATCACACCGAAAAGATGCGTATGCAAAAAGTGAAATTAATTGATTGATGAAATTGTGAGATTAAAAAGTCATATATTACGAAAACGAGAAGGAAATATTGAAAGACAATCCATAGGTTAAAAGATTCCAGCACCCCAAAGTCCAAATTAACCATATTATTGTGGTTATTCAACATACACAGTGTGGCGTCAATTGCTAAGTGTATGAACAATTGTTGAGTGACACCTCATTTACTTCCTATAATAAACTAAACGAAACAGAGAATTTAAGCAATACTAAGATATTCAGTCATGTTAAATGAATCGAACTCGAGATATTATTGATTTCAAGGTAGACTTCGTCACAAACTAAGATCACTTAGAGAACCATTGGAAATCACGGAGCCTGACACAGCTATTTTATTCCAGTTCGAGACTCTTCAGCTAAAGACACCGTGTCTTTGGATTCTAAATCAGAAACTGGAAGACCATCAGGCTTACTTAGTAACTTGAAGGTCATAGGTTCGATTCCTAATGGAGTTGTACGTGCACAAGTCTAGAAATCAACAAACTAGGACAAAACAGATGTTCAATGGCCAGTTAGTGATGAAATCTACTCTGACTTTTATTTCCCAAACCAATAAACGTTCATTACCTATACGGATTTAAATCTTATCTTACATACAGCCATCAGGTTACAACATCTTGTATATTTAAGGTTAGTTAACCGATAAAATGGAAGGTATTTTAACATCACTTTTTGACAAATGTATAAGAGAAGTAATGACACGAAGACTTGACAAAGCTATTACGTAATACTATAAACTAACTGTTCTTCAATAATCTAGGAGGGTCCGATCGCCAATCTTCGATGATTCTCACTGTGTGTATCAGTCTGAGTGTGTTTGTGGAAGCAAATAAGTCGATCGTACAGAAAGGTGATTAATCTACTCGCATGATGCAGCATTTACCCAATTGGTTGAAAAAGATATGAAGTCAATGTGCTAAAAAACGGCAGTAACAACAAAGCATCTTGTAGACTACGGATATGATACTGTCGTTTTCAATTCATTCACTGTTGTCAATTGATAGAGAAAAAGAAGGATATAGTTGCGATTGCTGAAGCTTTTCCAATTAAAGTTTATACACCAGGTCTTCGAGTACAGAAGAAAAATATCCCTACACAGAGTAAGCGAGACCTAAGAGAAAATTGTATTGAAACTACAATGAACTATTTGTCACATAAACAACTACCGAATTACGAAATATACTCACTATTTCATAAGAAAAAACACAGTTTTTTTTGGTTCAGCGAAGAAATATCTCTTTTCAACGACTTCATTTTCAAGCTATACAGTCGTATTTATATTACGGAAAAGAGCATTAAAAGGCACTAGAAATTTCCCAGTCAGTAAACATGTGATAAGAATAACAATAATTAAAATGATATATTGTTGGTAGATTTGAAGTGGATTAATTACAAAACTGTATGTGCGGGAGCAGTTACATTGGAAGGACAGAAAGAAGGGCATATCTACGCTTTTCTGTACCAACAAGCTTATGTCTAAAGAGAACAAATGCTTTAAACAGTACCATCGCCAGACATCTCCTTGACACGGGTCATAAGATGGACGTCGAAAAGTTGTTCGCAATTATCAATAGGCAAAAGAGCTCAATTCTCCTCAAGTTTGCTGAAGGCATTTCCATCAAGCGCCTGAAACCTGATTTGTGCATTCAAAAAGAAGCGGTTATCAGTCTTTCCTTGTCCTGCCTGGTAACTGGATATTTTTCATCTCTCTTTCATCTGAATGCGAAATGCTGAGAAGTTTCCATTGTGTGTGATCATTATTGTTAGGAATAGTGTTTAATATTACATATATATATATATATATATATATATATATAATTTCTTTGGCCTGTAAGCAGCTGACGAGAAGGCAATAAAATAAAAGATGGTAGCACTTTGTTCTGCAAAAACTGCAATGCTTGCTTTCTTCAAATTCACTAGGGGGGATAAATGTATGAAAACTTTTAAAGATTGCTAAATAAGTGAACTGGTATAAATGCCTCTAATGCCTTTTTGCGTAATATCTATCCGACTGTACAGCTTGAAAATGAAGTCGTTGTAAAGAGACATTTCTCCGCTAATAAAAAATGTGTTTTTCTTTATGAACTACCGAATTATTATAAGCGAGATGAAGGATTGTTCACTTTTTCGACACACTAGTATTAATGCCTTAAAGCTACACATGAATCTAGAGGATTACACACTTTAAAAAAAAACAATTTTCTATATGGTATATTCTGCTTTCTCAGTGTATGAAATAAATAAATTGCGTCTGAAAAGATATTTTTAATTTCAACAAGAAAGAGATAATTCCATAACTTGTAGATAGTAGGTGGTAGTCAAACCCACCTGATGTTCTTTAATCATTCTCAGTAGAGACGATCTTACAGAGAAAACGGGTAAATATTGTCTTTGTTCTGCAATAGTCTTTCTTGTGGCAAAGTCGCTTACAGCTTCAGATTTCATATCACCAACTTTATCAGCAAAGGTTTGAGTATCACGATGAGATTTTTCAGTCCAATTATCTTCTTCTTCAGGAGGTTTAATACCCATAACTTCACCAATACGTGTTCCAGCTAATTGCCATTCTTTTTTCTGTGCTCTTTTACGTTCTTTCTGTTCTCTGAAATACTTCACTATAGCACTGCCTTTTTGAGCAACTTTGGCCATTATACTATCTGGATCCTATAAAATAAAAAAAGAGCAATGTATTGCCATAAAAAATAGACACCAAAAGTAAAATTCCCATTTTATAACTGTTCTGGTACATACTTTAACGAGAAATAACAAAATGAAAATGCTGTATAATGCTGTTATTTAGAAACGTACGATTTGATGTGACACTGAAACACTGATGAATGACGATGCTTTATGAACACTGAAGGCAGCTAACATCAAAAGAAAGAGAGAAAGACAGCAATCGGGGTGAAGGGGATTCACTTCAATCGACCAGTAACAAAAGCACAGTTACGCTTCTGATACCAGTGGAGTAAAAAGCAAAGATGTAATGAACACCTGTCACAGATTAGTCCTACTTAAAAACGGTGAAAGCGAATGAAAGCACAGAGAAGCGCATGTGAGATTCAAAAGCAAGGAATTCAAATTCAAAAAATAGCATTTAGAAATTATAAGTAATTTACGTTAGTGTGGAGAAACAGGTATTCCAAAAAGAGAGTGAAGTCTCTCGAAACAATGATAAACACAAAGATTTGGTTGTTACGGCTGATACCCAAAAGTAGCTAAGGTGATAATCGCAAACACACATACACGCAATAGTTTTATGCAAACATCATAAAAATAGAAAACCTTCAAAGAAGAAGTGTGCATTAATGACATATTCCTAATCCCCTTAAGATTTCATGTTATTAGTTGGAGTTCAAGGATAAATCTTCACCTGGCGAGGTCATAAAAAGGCAACATTCAGCAAAACAATTTATGACACACTTATATCGGGAACAAGCTCATTCAGCTTTCGATGGAAAGCAAAAGGTGGTCAATTTAATTTAATTGGTAAGGATTAAATAATCTTTACAACCACGTACTTATAAAAAGATGTATTATTATTATATCCTTTAATTCCTGGAGGAACATAGGGCTTCAGCTGCGCATCTTCATTGCCTTCGGTTTTCTGCCAACTTTTTCGCCCCGCTCCAAGTCTGCCCACATGCTTTCATCTCCTCTTCACATGACCTCCTCCAAGTCACCCTCGCACTGACGACCAACTCGCCGCCTACCTTTCGGGTTCCACTCGAGCTATGGCTTGTCTAGTGATGTCACTTAATGGTTTCCTCAAAGTATGACCAATCCATCTCCATTTCTTCCTGCCTATTTGTTTCACAATCTGTTCCTGCTGTGTCGGTTCGCTCATTGCCAGAGATCCCTGTTGCTGATCTTTTCTGGCCGGCCATCTGATCTTGAGTATTGAGTGAAGATAACTGTTAATGAAGGTCTGAAGTTTGTTTGAGATGCTCTCTATGACGCGCTGTTCAAGTCTCTGATCCGTATGGTGAGTAGCACTGACTTCACATTGGAGTTGAAAATCCGGATGTTATTTTTGATGGTGAGTGCTGTTGACCTCCATACAGACTTGAGAGTAATGAAAACTCGTCTTGCCTTTCCGATTCTGGCTTTGATATCCTCGTCAGTTCCGTTCTCCTGTAGTTGAAACGATGCTTCCCAGGTAGGTAAAGGAGGTTGTTTCTTTCAGGTTCCTCCCATTTATGCCGGCTGATTGTTGTCTGTTGTTGTTGTTGCTGCTGTTGGCCAGGAATCTTCATCACCTCTGTTTTATCTATGTTCACCTGAAGTCATATCTTATCTGGATGCTTCTTCTGCCAACCTGTTGCTTTTCACTTGCATATCTTCCAATTTGTGGGAAATCAGACATATATCATCGGTGAAGTCCAGATGCTGCAAGTTTTTTGTGTGAGTCCATTTTATACCTTTTTCCTCATTGCCCTCTGTCTGTCACATTATCCAATCTACTGCAATCAGGAAAATCATTGGCGATAGTAAGCAGCCTTGGCTTACTCCAGTCCTCACTTCTAAGGCTTCTGTAAGTTTCCCGTTGTGGCTTACTTGGCATGCAGCATTGTCATACAACTGTTGGATGAGATGTATAATTGTCGGCGGCACCCCGTAGTAGCGAATTAGTTTCCAAATCAACTCTCGATCGACCCTGTTGAAGGCCTTTTCAAAGCGATGATGTTGAAATAGACAGGTGACTGCCACTCTAACCTTTGTTCAATGATGATCCGTAGTGTGGCGATGTAGATGAGAATAAACACATGAAATACAGCTTTCAAGCAAACAGTTTAGCCTATTCTCTGAGTGATTATATATATATATATATATATATATATATATATTGATGGAGATACCTGACCACCATCAACAACAACAAGCATCAATCAAGACTAACAGGATAAATCTAAAGGAAGTCACTTGTTTCACTCGTCTAGGCAGAATCGTTTCAACTACAGGCGGCTGTGATCTGGATGTCAAAGCTACTCAGGACGGGGACCCGCAAAGCAAGACAGATCTTCACCAAATTGAAATCAATGTGGAAATCTGGTGAACTGAACATACAGTACAAGATTCAGATTGTCAACACTAGAGTCAGAGGTCAGTGCTTCTGCACAGTTCACACACTTGGGATTTCCAACAGGATGCAGACATTCATCAACAGCTATCTTAGCTGGCTGCATGCTAAAGATCAGGAGACCAGCCAGAGAGGAATAACAACAAAGAACTACGGAAGCGAACTAACCAAGAGCTTATTGTCTAACAAATATGTATAAGAAAGTGAAAATGAATTTGACATACGGTAAGGAGACTATTGAATGAAATCACGCCCAAGAGAGGCCTTCAAGTGGGACCTGAATGGGAAATGACAAGTGGAACACGTAGGAGATAATGTGAAGAGGAAGTGAAAGTTAGTGGGAAGTCGTGAAGACAGCTAAGAGAAACTGCACAGATCCGAATGGAATGGTGCTGTGCCGTTGAAACCCCAGGTCCACTCAGAACCCAAAGGACCACAGATGCACCCAAGGGAATAATTATTTATATATACATTACAAGTCGCAACACCAACACAATGCTTTTAATACTAACGAATACACAGGAGAATAATCTCTTCAAATGCTATATGCTTTCTATTGATAACTCCATGGAAGGTAAGTTATCATACACAATTGTAAGATATGACTTAAAGTAATAAAACCTTATTAAAACGCTAATTTACCTTAACTGGGATAACTGGTTCAGGTTGACGAGTGAAAACAATCCTTCCGTCGAGAAATGGTGGTAAGATATTTCGAACCAGTAAATGGACCCTAGCCTCGCCTTCTTCATCGAAATCTTCATCTTGATCAAAGTCTACTCGTTGGACAACTCCAGACCTCAGCATACGGTTATGCTCCCATGCTTGATTATCTTTGTGAACTTGAACAGCTTTGGCAGTTAGACGTTGTTTGTGTCTCTTTTTACGTTCTGCAAGTTGACGTTCCTTTTTTGCAGCGTATTCTTCCGGAATATCTAATGAACAGGAATAGTAAAGTTAACAGAGATTATAACTGTTTTTAAAAGGCGTTTGTTCTGCATAACAAGATATGCATTAAAACAACTAGAGAGTTGTAAAGAATTCCTATAAGTAGATATATGTTTATTTTATCCCAATATGCGATTTCTCAATAGATGACCTTAACTCTATGATGGAATCAAATGTAAGACTTGCATGTTATAAATATACTGTCCAACCTCCAAAGTAGATTATAGAAACCTGAGTATCCCTTAACTGAGGAAATATCATCCATAGTGATTGTAACCAAGATAAATTACGTATATAAACTGCAATTATACAGCTTTCGAGGATGAAACTGCTGAAAAGACATCTGTTATGCACATGTTGTTTCCTCTTTCATGACCTAATTATCATCCAGTGTTTCTGTGAAAAACCATTGTCGACTTTAGAAATTTGGAAGCCCCCCCCCCCAAAGGGGATTTACACCCCTCAAAAGCAGTGAATTTCGGTAATGTTCCACGCTTCTGACATCAAATCAAACAGACTAATCATTTTTGTAAGAGCATTATAACTACTTGAAGTTAAACCTGCTTATTATTCAGTTATGATTAACATAGAATATAACTATTTAGGTGAGTCGGTGGTACAGCGGTTAGGACGCTCCCCGACCATGCACATGGTCCGGGGTTCGATCCCCGGCCACAAACGCACTTCTGTACCTCGCTAAGCCAGAAAAAATGCTGGTGAAGAGGAAAGGTTGGGCATGAGGCTAGCAACCCCATCCTGTAGAAATAAACATTGCTACAGAAACTTCAAGCCACTAGCTTGAGGCCCTATGTTCCACTGGGGAACGTGAAGGAAAAAAATAACTATTTAGAAAAGTAAAATTACATTTCCACAACTTATGAGATTGAAATCCTCTGCTGCTCTTTATCAGCAAGACAAACACAATTAGTCAAAGTGGGATTACCAGGATACTCTCCACTTTACTTCCCTACATAATTATGAAGAAAACTAGAACTGAAAGGCCTATAGTAAACATTTGGTGTTCCGATGACAATGATTTTTAAAGAGTAAAAATAAGTAGTCCAAACGGTCAAATACAAATAATTATTAAAAAAACTTACCAGCAAAAGGATTGTTTTCATTATCATAACCGTCATCCATTTGATACCAGTTACGATCTAGTCTTTCATTTTCAGCCATAATTTCATCATTGTCTTCTTCAACTTCGGTTGCACCACCTTCTACAGTATCATTTTCATTCTCATTGGGATGTTTGGTTCTAGACTGATCATGAGTATGTCGGTTAGAATGTGACCGCTTAGAATCCAAATCTCGTGTATCATTTCTGTTTGACTGCATCCAAGGGTTATGCTTGAAAGTTGGAGTTGGCAGAGGCGTATAAGTATATCTATCTTTATCTGATCCACGAGCTAATGACCCAGTGCTTCTTGGAGTCGTGGATCGACTTGTTCCTAAACCAGAATCATCCCAACTAGAATGCCCTGGAGATCGTTCTTCAAATGTATGAATATCTGGAGTCTGATATCGGTTAATGCTGGAACTAGTAGCATTTCCACTCTCTCTAGCACTGCGACTAGGTGTTTCATCTTCCCATTCTTCTTCTCTCCGACGTCGTGTACTCAAAGACTCCTTTTCTCTATCTGTCTCATGACGAGAGTGATCTAAAAAATTGCATAATGCACACCGCTTGGTAAAGACTTTTATGTTTAATATATAGCGAAAATCTTATTTAAACGGAAAAATAACAAGGAATAATGAATAGAAATACGTAGTCAGATCACACTAATCATCTGTGAACTTTGTAGACAATAATGAACAATATTACCAACAAATAATTATAATCCTGACATGGTAAGCAGACTTTCATTAAGTTAGCAACTTATCTTGAGTGA
This sequence comes from Trichobilharzia regenti, assembly GCA_944472135.2. NCBI lineage: Eukaryota > Metazoa > Platyhelminthes > Trematoda > Strigeidida > Schistosomatidae > Trichobilharzia > Trichobilharzia regenti. Next base: position 42,119,050 of record OX235265.1, on the reverse strand, counting down.
AGCAACTTTCCATTTAAGTCCTATTGCCCTCAGAAAGCTGGTTAGTAATACTCTTTCTAATGTGAATGACTTGTGATACTTTTGGGATCTTAGAGCAAAGCCAAGTTGCAGTGCGATGTTTAACTTGGAAGAGCACCATTCGAGATACACCATCTTTCCACTTTGCACAGAAAAGGTAGTAATGCACCAATATTGAAAACTTTGTCCAACTACTTTTCGTCGCTAATAGTAAAGTTTTGACACTGAGCGAAATTTAACAAGCGTATACGGAGTCGAAAAAACACCATTATGGGATCTGCGGCAACACAAAGCTGGTCTACCTACTCTTTCAAACGTCTTAAGAAGATACCAAATATCTCAACATGAATAGTCTGTAAATCCCACATACGTTACAAACAGTAAACAATTCATTCTGGCAGTATTTTGCTCTCTCCTCTAGTTTCGTTATCCTCTGTGCTACTACTTCTCTTATCCTGCAGTTACTGTCAGCGACTCAACTTAGGCAAACCTTACACTTCTTTCCCCTTTGAAATCAGTCAGGCTAGAAAGTGAAGAGTGAATATTTCAAGCGCCTGAATACCATCCCACACTAGACAACGTCTTAATAACCACAAGTACGAAATCATCGGATGAGATTTTATGTTTTCTCCGAAAAAATATATACGATATACGTGTAGTCATTTATTGAACAGTGTCTGACCGACGAGGTGATGTTGTTCAACTTCATAAATACGTACAAACACGCAAGCAACGTGGCACTAATAGGATTTCGACTGTAATAGCAACTCCAGGTATACCTGTGCACCAAACTGAATGAAAACAAGCAACTACAATGCTCAAATGTAGACGAAAATCCATGTTAGTATTTGGAGAGGAAGCAAGTAACGTCGAAATGAACGCTGGATTTTGATTTAGCCAGGAATAGTATCTAGTTTACAAGCATTTCTTTAAACGATGATCTCAGTATCACATGAAGGCGTATGTGGCGTTAACTGGGTCCTCGATACATTAGATAGCAATGAATTTAAGGCACCATAATTGTTACACTCGTTTTATTTGAACACTTAAAACACTAAACTACGTTTGTTTCTAGAAATGCATTTAAGAAGCCATGCAATACACAAACCCAATTTCTGAATAACGAGAGACTTTTTTACATCTATGTGTACATCTACACTGCCCCTCATTCCTATTCTTGTTTTCAGTACGAACTTGTGCAAGCAGACCCTTAATAAGTAACACAATATTGGAGAGAGGACAAGATAGTAATTTAGCCTACATATTTTATGACAGGTGACTTTCACAGACATACTAAAATGCTACGAAGCTTACTTGATGATTTCCGAGAATCTGAATAACTGTTATCAAACTTCCTAGAGGTTGTCGAAACAAGACCAGTTTTCACTCGTTCCTTATGATCGCGTTCCCGCTTCCTCGCCTGAGAATCAAAATATTCTTTACTGACACCCCCACGATTAGACGGAGTTTCTACACGCCTTTCCCTATAGAATCTGAGGGGGAAAAATCATTCTTAAAACACTAATTTACCTTTCTTTATTTGTACCATCACGTTTGTTGAAGTGAGGCTCGTTATTTTCAGCCTCCTGTCGTTTTTTCGCCGCTAATTTGTCTAGGCCAAACAAGGACTGTCGCGGCTGTCTGAAAACTTCTTTTGATTTCGACAATATGAGACCACCAACTTCCCTTGTAGATCCATCCAAACGATCCCTCTCCTCAAAAAGATCCATGACACAGACCACAAGTGTGGTATGGTATGGTATCGTTTATAAAAAATGATGTCTTGAGATGACTAGTGATAACAAACAAAGTGACAAAGCAATTATATACTGATTTGACGCGTTATATACTAGCATATATAAGATAGGTAGACAGATTCTTAATTTGAAAGTATTTCATTTGAAGACCATAAAAAGAAAGCTACAAAAATATTCACGCATCTAAAACAGATGATACAAATCAGAGACAAGAAAAGATAATTTAGTTAAAGTAAATTTAGTAACAGCTGTCTTTGTAATGGAATTTAAGGGTGTCAAAAAAGAACCACCTATTACATTTTATTTAAGCAGCACTAACTCAGGTAACTATGCGTTTCATCTCATTTATAAATTCAATGGCACGAGAACTCAATACTAGAGCAAGCCAGAGTGATAACTACCTCAAAACGATGGTTGAAACTGCAACGGGATAATGACCCATGCCGGCTGAAAAGAATTCTCGAAAGTTCTACTGTGCAAGACGGTATATTTAATAGCAGCAAAGATAGCAGCAGTTACTGTTATATTGCAAGGTAATTTCACTGAGATGATGCCACGACGACCAGAGAGATTCTGCAAACGTTCAGGGAATATACGAAGTAGAGTCACTTAACTTTCATCCAGTAAGTTGTGGGTTTGAACACTGTTTTGTCTAGAGACTCTACAGACATACAGCATGATCAAACCTTACTGAGTTGCAATAAAGAACTTGGCACAGCAGTGCAGCAGTTCAAGTTGTCACACTACATAACCCACAAAGGTAGAGAAAAAAAGAGAGACTCAAAAGAACTATAATGAGCAGAAACATGCGAGAGAAAGACTAGCAACATGCAAAGACATCAAGGTTCAGGGGATAAGAGACATCACACAGTGAATGCACTTTCGCCAATGAAGATTTTGAGCCGTATCACCACTAATCTCCAGTCAGGTAGTCTACACCTCACTATGCCATTCCAACAAAAGCCAGACCACTGATTGATGCTAGGTTTTGAATTGACAAACCCTGGTTCTTTTCCGAACCAACCCTATGTCAGCTAGCATTACTTGTCGAGGAAGGCAGTGACTCGGCGTGTGCAACACGTATCCAAGCCATCTCAATCATCGTAGCTTCAAAACCTCATCAAGTGATTTACCCTCCTTAACTAATACTACGTCTAACCTTAATACTGCTTATCACAGTGTACTATTTAACACGGGAAATAGAAAGCAAGCATATGTAGTCAGTGACAGCCAGCTTTTTCATATCTTCCACTTTTAACAGCCATGAAGGAGGACAGAACAAACCGTTGCCCTTCGATGGAAATTCGGATACCACGTCTACACCAAAGATGACATTAGTCGACAAATGCAACACCAATCTTTTGTATCCATCCCATCACCACTATATATATATATATATATATATATATAACCTCGCCAGATTACTAACTTGCTAGGCTGCTAGCTTCCTAGTTTTCTAGCCGGTCCCAAGCCCGGGTAAAGAGGAGGGTTGGGGCGTGGTGCTAGCAACTCCACCCCTGTAAAACAACCAAATCGCTACAGAAACTTCAACGAATAAATATATTAAAAATTCTAAAAACATAAGCAATAGCCTTACTTTTCGCTGGAATCGGGGAAGTGAAATGACGCAGGCTGGTGAAAGCCTTCGGGAAGCCAGTCAGCCGATGTGCCTTCTTTCGATGAAAGCAAAAGTAATGATGGGTACCTGGAATGTTCGCACAATGTACGAAACTGGAAAGGCTGCCCAGATAGCCGCTGAAATGAGAAGGTACAGAATAGAAGTGTTGGGAATCTGCGAAAGCAGATGGAACGGAACTGGAAGGTGCCAACTACCTACTGGAGAGACAGTAATCTTTTCCGGCCACCCAGAGGACAACCATGAGCACACCGAGGGAGTGGCCATCATGATGTCACCAACAGCAACCAAAGCTCTCATGCAGTGGGAACCAATCTCCTCCAGGATAATGACAGCCAGGTTCAACTCAAAAGGAAGGAAAGTTACAGTCATTCAATGCTATGCGCCTACAAACGTCTCAGAACAAGAGAAGAAGGAGGCGTTCTACAGACAACTACAAGCAATAATGGACAACGTCCCAAATGGCGATATCAAAATCCTGATGGGCGACATGAATGCGAAGCTGGGAGGAGACAACACAGGAAGAGAACTCACCATGGGTCGTGAGGCCCTCGGTGAAATGAACGACAATGGTGAACTCTTCTCAGACTTCTGCGCCTTCAATGATTTGGTGATTGGTGGCAGTGTGTTCAAACACAAGGATATACACAAGACGACATGGATTTCACCAGATGGAAACACCAAAAACCAAATAGACTTCATCTCAATTTCAAGAAAGTGGAGACGGAGCCTACTGGACACAAGGTCGAGGAGAGGAGCAGATGTGGGTTCAGACCACTATCTAGTACAAGGGACTTTCAAGGTGAAACTAAAAGCCTCGAGGATAGCTGGGGATAGGCCACAATGCAAGTTCAACACTCAGAAACTGAAGGACACAACCACAAAAGACACTTTCACTGCAACTGTCAGAGCAAAGCAGGAAACACTACGCGACATCACTGAAGAATCATGCGTGGAAGAACATTGGAAGTCTCTGAAGGCGATTCTCAACGAAACGTGTTCAACGGTTCTAGGAAGAAAGAAGAGACAAGACAAGGAATGGCTCTCAACGGACACTTGGAAATTAATAGAAGAGAGGAGAATGGTGAAAGAGAAAATGATTCAATGCAAGGACGGACAGGAGAAAGAGACGCTGAGCTCAACTTACACAGCACTGGACAAAGAAGTGAAGAAGTGCTAGGAAGGACAAAAGACGATTCTACGACAACCTCGCCACTGAAGCTGAGAAGGCAGCAGGCAAAAGGGACCTGAGGACACTATATCAGATAACCAAATCTCTATCCGGGAAGAGATCAACACAAGCGAAACCTATAAAAGACAGCCAAGGGAACCCAATTACCAAGGAAGAAAAACAGATTAAACAATGGGCGGATCACTTCAAAGGACTCTTGAACCGACCATCACCTGCAACCCGTCCAGAAATACCAACAACAGCGCGCACACAACTGCAAGTTGACACCAATCCTCCAACGAGAGCTGAAGTCTTGAATGCAATCAAGCTTCTGAAAGCTGGAAAAGCAGCTGGACCAGATGGAATACCCCCTGAAGCACTGAAAGCGGACCCAGAGGCTACAGCAGACATACTGACTCCATTATTGCAAAAGGTCTGGAAGGAGGGAAAGGTGCCTATTGACTGGAGGAAAGGTTACCTCGTGAAACTACCAAAGAAGGGAGACTTAGCCCCACTCTGCAAGAACTGGCGAGGAATCATGATCCTGTCGGTGCCAAGTAAAATCCTGAGTCGCATCATCCTGGAGAGATTAAAAGACGCACTGGAGAAAGAACTCCGACCAGAACAAGCTGGAAAGGCAAATCATGTACTGACCAAATTGCAACTCTACGCATCATCATCACAAAACAAAGCATGGAATGGCAATCAAACCTCTACCTCAACTTTATAGACTTTGAGAAGGCCTTCGACAGCGTTGACCGTGAAGTAATTTGGAAATTACTCGAGTACTATGGCGTACCCCAAATATTCATCAACCTTATTCAACAGCTGTACGACAACGGCACATGTCAAGTGATCCACAACGGAAAACTCAGCGAGGCGTTTAGAGTAAACACAGGAGTCAGACAAGGGTGGTTATTATTACCAATGATATTCCTAATTGTGGTGAACTGGATTATGCGTCAGACAGTGAGAAGCGAGAAAACAGGGATATCCTGGACCGACCGACGTAAAGAACCTAGAAGACCTGGATTTCGCGCGTGGATGATTGATGCTTGATGTCACACAAAATCGAAGAATTACAAGCGAAAACCAACAAACTGGTCGAAGAAGCAGCCGGCGAAGACAGGACTCCAGGTGAACATAGACAAGACGGAGGTTATGGAAATAACCAACCAATAACAACAACAGCAGCAACATCCAGCGCCAATCACCATCAACGGGAGGGATTTGAAAGAGGTTACCTCATTCAATCACTGATCTACGGAGCATTGTCTCAACTACAGGCAGTCAGAACGGACGAGGATGTCAAATCGAGCGAGAATCGGGAAGGCGAGAAACACATCATCATCGACCTGAAACCAATCTGGAAATCTTCGTCACTCAGCCAGCATCAACAACAAAATTCGGTCGGATTTTCAATACAAACAACGTCAAGTCAGTCAGTTCTTCTATGCGGATCAGAAACTTGGCGGGTGGGTCACAAAGAATATTCCCAACAGCCTGTTGCAGACCTTTATCGACAACTGTCTTCGCTCTATACTGAAGATCAGATGGGCGGGCCGGGAAGAATCACCAACAAGAAGTTATAGGAACAAACAAAGCAAGAACCAATCGCCAACCAACAAATATGCAGGAGAAAGTGGAGATGGATCGGACACTCGCTGAGGAGAGCGCTGGGTGACATCGCGCGTCAAGCCCTCGAGTGGAACCAGGCCAAAAGGGAAGCGGCGTGTGGGACGTCCAAGGGTGACATGGAGGAGATCGTGTGAAGAGTTGAAACAGTATGGACTAATATGGATGAAGGTGAAAAGTACAGCAGAAGGAAGACAGAAGTGGCAAGTGGAGACGTGCAGTTGAAGCCCTATGCTCTACTAGGAACCCAAGGGAGCAATAATAATAACAATTATATATAATGTGCACCAGCGGCAGCAAGTACATTGGAAGGACAGAAAGAAAGGCTTTTAACCGGTTTTTAGAGCATATCCTAGGAAGCTTATGTCTAAATGGAAGCAGATATTGGCGAAATGTAATTACTAGAGGCCTTGCGGATACGTGTCATTCCGTCGAGATTTCTAAATGCTTCAAAATATTAAACATACAAAGGACAGTAAATTTACTACGATTTGATGAAACAATTGCAATCAGTCGTTCCAAATCAAACCCATGAATACAGAAAGAGTGTAATCAATCTCTCACTCCCTTGGTAACTGCATTTAAATTACATTGGTAAGTCATACATATTAGTCATTTCAACTCAGTAAGCAACTTTTCAATTTTATGAACTATAATCTTCTTGAGTTACTAAGTATACATGCATGCTAACACCATTTATTAGTTCCTTCTGTTTTCTATCTTCTCCTTATCTTCTATTTTCAAAGCATATAAATTGGTGGTAACGTAAGGTAAAAATTGTAATACATATGTTTCGGATGCGTTGGTTTTTTAACGTTTTCCTTATTTCCATTCAAACACTGAAGTATGTTATTAACATTATTTAGAACCATTGTAATTTCACGTAGTTTGTAGCTGATGAGAACCTGTGAAATGGAATGATAACTTAGTAAAAGAACTAAATATACAAAGCTCACAATATTCATCGTACGGTGAAGCGAAATTATCAATTAGTTCGCCCCACCGATAGCTTCTACCTTGACGTGGTGGTCGGGCTTGCATATCACAATGAAACAACATACTACACTGTCTGGAACTAATCTTCCTGCAGGTCCTACCATGTCTGGAAGATAATTAGAATAGAAATTAGAACAAAACCAGATACTTGCATAGTGCAAAGTTCTTCTATACTATGCCGGGGGTCTGTGGACAAAGTCACTGCCGGCGAACAGGGATGTAACAGCAGTAAGGTGTTCCCCTCAGATCACCAACATGCCAGTAAGCTATGCTGTCTCTCCAGGTCGACCCCAGAGGTTGTACATCACGGCTTACCCTAACGGTGCTCCGTCCCGTAGCCGGTGGTAAGTTACTAATACGTAAACAAACCAAAAAGCCGGTTAAGACAGGCGGTGTGTGACCGACCTCAACCAGTTGTCCCCTGGGCTCTGTGGTTACGCAACATTAATTCTGTTTCTGTTTCAGGTACCCTAAGAAAAAATCAACTTCCACGGTGTGGACAGCCGGTAAGCAACAATCGCCCACACACTTCTAAAAGCACAAAGCCCTTCTAGTCACCATTCTCCGTAATCCGTCATCCCCATCATCTTGTTTTCCTCCTACTGTTAGTTAGTACTATTCTGAAGACTAGTGAGGCATCTTCACTTCACTCCGTGACCACAAACAATGATGAGAACCGTAAAAACACCCCCCTGACAGCCTCTTGAAGTCACGTTGCCAACTTCATATAGGAGCATTTAACGTCAGGACCCTCTGCCAAATCGGAAAACAGGCATCACTAGCAAGAACTTTGGCATCTCAATCCATGGATGTATGTTGTGTTTCGGAGACACGCATACAAGACCCGAGTGTGGTCATTCACTTAACCTCACCCGACCAACAAGGTAAATCTGCAAAATTCACTTTAAGGGTGTCAGGAGACTAGTCAGCTAGTTCGCGAGGACTCGCAGGTGTAGGGATAGCTTTGAGTGTTAGGGCAGAATAATTACTTCTTGACTGGAACCCAGTAGATAGTCGTATGTGTGCGGTCCGTCTGAGCGGGTCCGTTAGAAGGAAGCACGGCGTTACCTATCCTTCTGGAACACATGCGTAGATTGCGATCACGCTCTGCTTCGCGCACGTTTATGCTTACGATTAAATGGGCATAAAAAACTGTTGGCAGCGAGGTAGTTACACCTCCAACTAAATAAAGATACTGGGTCCTCATTTAAGGAATTGATAGCGAAACGAGGATCGGAGGTCGACAGCAAGAACCTTCCTGAGGAAGCATGGCAAAACATACAGTTAGCTGTAGACACAGCTGTAAAGGCTGTTAACAACCTAAAACCAGAAGTTAGTAAGAGTCGGTGAATCTGTATTACCTCATTTGAACTGATTAAGGCAAGACTAGTTTCGGCGAGCTCCAAATATGATGAGGAGAGAAAGCTGCTCAATCGCAAGCTAACAAGAAGTTTTCACAAGTCACACTCCCTGTGACTTATGATCTTCAATGAAACTGTTTTGTATTTCTTTATTACTCCTTTGTCTCACACCTCTGCTCACTGTTTCTATTATGCTTTTCTTGTACTTTCTTCTCTTGTTTCGCGTGCTACACGGAATGTGGCGACTTGAACTTCCGCACATTTGTGCAAAGTTCTATGTCGAAAACAGACAGACAGACAGACAGGTACCACAATTAGCTTCCAGGATAAACGACTGGAACGTTGCAAAGAACACTTTGAGGAGCAATTTAATTGGCTTACAGCCATGCTCAACTTACCGAGCATCCGACGCCTCTCTGAGTGAGATATAAACACCGGTCCTCCGCCCCTAACTTTGCTTACAAAAGCTGTCACTAGTCTGAAACGGGGCGAAGCAATGGGACCTGATGGAATGACTCCAGATGTATTTACGGACGGTCTGTCTGCGTTAACTAAGGTATTAGGTAGCATCCCGAAATCAGAGATAGTCCCACCGGGCTGGTATAATTCATTGATTATCCAGATATACAGTAAGAGAGACAAGTCTTCCTGTGATAATCACAATGGATTAGCTTGACCAATATGGTATCTAAACTTCTAGGCTCAACAATCATGCGTAGACTAAGCGGTGCTCGGAAGTATATAACACGAGAGAACCAGACAGGTTTTAGACGAGGAAGAGGTTGCATCGATCACATCTCCACCTTTGATAGATCCCGGAACATAGAAACTGTCGGCGTCCAACAACCGTCATATTTGACCCGAAAGCGGTATTCGTTTCCATCGACCGAGAGGTACTATAGTGACTTTTAAGTGTCAAGGGAATGTCAAGAAAACACACTGCACTGATCAAGGCACTGTACTCGAACTCATGCAGTCAGGCAGGTGAGAACCGACGGAGAGTTGTCATCTGAAGTGGTGACAACCAGTGGTTTCCGTCAGGAATGCCCACTTTCCTCCATCATACATATAATAATGGAGGTAACCATGACTGACTTCAGCGACTCAGAGGTTGGCTTGTTACCAGAGAATAAGAGTCTCGTTGACTTAGAATATGCAGACGATATAGTCCTTACAGGTGAAGACGCTGACAAAATGCCGAGTCATCTGAACACCTTGAACAGCAATCTGTGAATGTTTGGCATGCGATTTGCTCCTGTTAGACGTAAGATGATGCTACAGGAATGAACTGCATCGACTCACTCCTGGTATAAAGATGGGGAGTGAAGTGTTAGAGTGTGTTAACCCCAACGGGTTGATCGTTGACGAAATCTCAGCACGGATACAGAAGGCTCGTAGACGTGATATTCGGCTGACGACCAAAGGGCATACGTACTGCTCAGTAGTTCACTGTGTCCTTCATGGATGAGAAACAGCCATTAAAAGTAGAAGATACGAAAAGGCTGGTTGTCTTTGTTCATGGGCATCTGAGTTCTATTTCCCGTGTCAAGGGGTATAATAAAGTGAGCAATATTGAGGTTAGATTTTGGTTACGTGCTAGGTAAGGAGGGGAAATCAATAGACGAGGTTGTGAAGTTACACCGATTGAGATAGTCAGGGCATGTTTTGCACAGACTTAGTCATCGCCCTTCTCGACGGGGAGTGTTAGCTGATATAGGATGGACTCGGGATGACAAAAACCAATGACTGTAGACAATAGGTGATATGGCTCAAAATCGTCCTTATTGATGCATCCACTCCTTGTAACAAAATATCCAGCGAAATTCTATTGTTTTTCCATAATACTATTCTTTTTGCCTCATATTTCTGTTTATTATATCTCTTTACTCTATTCTCGTGCTTCATGTGCTACATTGTGGCAACTAGAAGTACTGCACATGTATGCAAAGTCCTATGTTGAAACCAGTCAGTCAGTCATAATTACTTCTCTTTATCAACCGACCAATTCAATGCACAGATGGCATTTGCAACACAAATTGACTGTGAACTAGCACGAGCGAGGAGTAAAGATAAATCATCCTTTGTGTAGATAAGTTTCTCTATTTATTTCAGTAAAATTTTTGGAATTCTTAATCAAAGTCAATCTTGTAACCAACAAATATAGACGACAATTAAAGCAAGAATATACTGGTCATCAGTAATGAATGACAGATACATGCCTTACAAACTTTCCCTAGCTGAAGGTAGTAACAGTAAGCTGGACCTGTATACCAACCAAGATCAAAAAGCACGCCTTTAGACCAGCAAATTTGCAAGATTAACCATTAGTAACAAGCTCCTACTCATTAAATAGACTGAAAAACTACGTGTTATACAAAAGATTGTTTATAATTAGTGTATGAGCGCTATGGAATATGCAAAATTGTCGAGAGAGAATGCACTAGACCAAATTGAAGCTTCACAAAATAACGAGAAATATCATCCTGTTTGTACAGTCCTTTCTGCCTGAAAACTCCCAGAAAGAAAATGCAAGTGGGTAGGGTGAATTTGAGAAAAATTAAGTCATTCCGATCGGCTGACACGTGTGAAGGACATATGATGCACAATTTTCCGGTTTGCCATTTCCACTGAAATCTTCCCCACCCGTTTTTCCCATCTCACCAAATTCTCAGAAACAAACTGTTCAAGTTTTACCCACTCAACCTAGATGGGATGACTTAAATGTTTCGTGAACATTTGTCCACGAGAAAATTAAAACATTGGTATATGTTATGCGAATAACTTGAAGTGAAGAGGGATGGAAGGCGAAAATGGCACTTGAATCATTCAATAAACCAGTTATGTTGATGAAATATGTGAATATAACGTAAGCAGATACCTCAAGTACAAAAAACCAGAGACTCGGAGAAACCTACTGTAGGTGTTACGATTTAATTCAAAAATAATGCCAAGGTCCAATATCCAATATCGCTTTTACCAGCTAGTATAAACCAATTTGATTTCTTTGTGCTCGCTTCTCGATTGTGGAGTACAAGTTCCTGGTCTTCATTTAACAGAACAAATTTCAAGTCTCATTTGGGATTCGAATCAATATAAAGTGGATTGCTTACTTCATGCCCACGCCTTTGGAGACTATAATAACCATAAGGCGGCCTGCTTAAATCATTGGGCCACCGAAATTACTTTCCTCCGAAATGCTTAATTTTACCTGTATTTATCATTGTTTTAATCGTCCAATTATATTAAATGACCTATACGTAAACTTGCGCGATGATTTAACTTCCTCCAAACCAAACGCTGTTGTGAGGATATAGGCTATAACAAGGTGTTCCCGCGCAATTTTATTGGTTACCACGCTCACGGCTACAAGCGTTATAATCGCCTATTTTTTTAAGAAATAGATTATATTTCACTAGTTTTAGACTTCTGTATCCAGAAGACAGTATTTTGCTGTATTTTGTTCGTAGTAAAGCGTAAAATTGAATATTATAGCTCGGACGAATTATTAATAAAAAGGTCATCCTTTTTAAGAAATTTCGCATAAAAAGACTATTATTTGCATTATAATGCGTTGACGGTTTGTTTTTTGCGAGTTGCTTCAGATCTTAAGGTTGTAAATAGACTACAGGCCATGGCTGTTGTCATTCCAGTGAATCTAGGAGAATCGGGTATATGAAAGAGATATAGCCTGCAGACATAGGTTAGATGGGTGTTTTGAGGATGTTGAACACTTCAGTTATCATCCGTGATGACTGAAATATTCCATAACACATCGATGACATCATGCGATGAATAAGACAGGCTGCTGAATTTCCCGGTGATTATATATATTTTGATGAAGTTCCTAGTTAAAACTGCTTTGGCGAAGATGTGATAATAGTTTAATTTACATTTGCACATGGAATTTCGTAAGGCCTTAATTGCTCAGTGCATAAATTGGCATCAGACTATATTGACATCAGTGTTCATCACGTCCCGAAGAAGAGTATAAATAGTCCTTCTCAAATGTCAGAGTACTTAAAATGAGTATCAGCTTTCTGTCTATTAGTAGCTAGCAGCTGTGCCAAACCATCCATGGTACGCCACAGGCCCTACATAAATTCGTGAGAGATCTTACATGTCACGTTGTCTTACGAATTGTAAGCTTGCAGATCTTTCGATTTGCCTGTCACTGAAATATCACTTATCTACTTTTTATTTGTGCACTATTACACTACATTTTATCTTAACTGGATATGGCTTTATTAAAGCTGAGACTTACTCGTTGTGCATATTAGTTGATTGCTTACAGTGTGGTTGCCTTTATTAGAAACACAACAGCACCAGTGTTTGAACAAAGCTGTATTTTCATGGAAAACGTCATATTTCCATGCTTACACCGATATGGTTGGCATTAAACATTGCAAATGTATATTAATATTCTAAGGACATAGCACTTAGCCAAATGCACAGTGTTATTTGTGAACGGTTTACAATTTAACTCTTATCATAACCTGTTCTAATTACTCGTACAATAGTTGAACGACTTAAACTTTTGAAAAAAAACTAATTTATGATACTTCACGATTGCAGTTTATAACATGATTTATTGCGCCTGTAGAAATGACATGCATTCTTTGTAAACATTCGTCTATACGGCATATGAAATTATTATTATTTGCTTGCTGCTATCCTCTAGAAGATGAACAATATGTGTGACAGTAAAAGCCACAGAAGAATGCTGTCATGAACGAGGAATGAGAAGGGAGAATGAACCATTTTCAGCAAAGGTAGGCAAATATTAGGCGTTTAACTTTCTTTCTTACTTCAGCGATTTAAAAACATGCACTGTGTTTACTTATTTGCAGATATCCGGTAACGCCAGTCAACCCGGTCACAGGGATTCAACATTGCCCAAATTATTACGACAAACAACTGCGTAAAAACATTTGCTTGTTATTATTTTTCATTAAATATATTTAGCATCATGCTTACCAGACATTTCTGATTCTATCTGAGTGTAGCTATATTTACCATGATGACTAGATGCAGGCATGACTTATCAATGAGACCTGACAAAGTAATTGTTGGCGTATTTCAGTGTAATGTAAATGTGACTACGATTGCTACAGCTCAACCTATTCAATTATTCGTCTCGTGTACACTTCACCTTACACTATAAGTTAACACCCATAATCATATGAATCGACATCACGCTTTAAGTGAAATAATGGTAATGCACTAATTTTGAATACACTTTACCTTATAAGAAATCGACTCAATTGCAGTGCCTAAGTTCATTTCTTATGTTTCAAATACGGAAGTATTATTGTACTTGGTCCCTACAGACTTACCTATGACTAGGAGGCGTAATCGCGTAACTTCAGGTAGATGTTTAGGCTTGACTAAAGTACTTATAATTCACTACTTATATCGATCGAGTGTTGCTACAGAATTACACCTATATACAGTAACGAGTTCATACCCTAGGGAGTACCGGTCTAGCATGCTGAACAAATATAACACAAGAATATTAGACAGAAAATTTTATTTTACTGCAACACAAACAAGTTTATTTACATGTATTATCTGAGCACAGTCAAAGATGAAATTCTTTGTTTGGAAAGTATCCCCCATTATTCGACGGAAACTGCCCAGTGTCCGAATTGCGTCACGTTTGAATTCTTCAAAAATTCAAGTAAACAGAACTCTATGCCCACATACAAATCTATCCAGTATCACAAACTGTAAAAAGGAATATCTGCATGGTTATACATGAATGAGTGAACTTACCTCCACTTGTTGTTGTATGCAGAATCAGTTTCTAAAACTGATTATGCAAATGTATCCGATTATAAGTCGTAAAACCCCCATCACTGTTTTTCGGATGCTTTTGTCCGAATGCAGCTACATCTGCTTTCACTGAATTTAATTAACTGACACACCTCATTGCGGCCCATCATTCCTAAAAGTGATACAGACTAAATTCACTTACATAAATTAGGCATTTACATAATTAACATGAATGACCATATTTGATTTAAGTATGAGTTAAGTTCATTCTTCTTAATTTAGACTCTTTGAAATGTGAAGCACGTTAATGGTGCAGAAAATATCATGGGCATTACGCATACATAATATTATTAACTGCCAGTAATTGTGCCATCGAATCATACTACAAGAATACATTTGATAATACTTTGTTAGTGGTCTGAGGGACAAAAATACTAGAGCGAAACATACAGGCTAGATGAAAGTCCCACAAAGCTGTCCCACCAAAATACAATGTCTCACTCGTGGATTTCCTCTCCGCATGTGAGCATATTCCCATACTGGTATGCGGAAAAGTTCGTCACTGTTAGCAATATATAAGGTTCACGCCTTTTGAAAGTCCTCTAATGCTTTTGTAGCTTCTTACATATGTGCTGCCTGCGCTCGCACTGATTACCTGCGATAAAATTCTAGGAAAAGGGCTCGTCAACGAAGCACATTATTGCCACAGCTTGTCACAGTTAATTCGCAAGAAACACAGGATACCAGACTATGTGAGTGAGAAATATAGAAGTAGGAAATACTGTACCTATAACCACAACTCAAGAAATGCATTGGCACCCAAGGGATAGTAGTCACTGATAGAAACCATAATGCCTAACCAGTTTCAAGGGAGTTCGTAACGAAAAGAGCAGTGTATTTGTATAAAAAACAGTGAAACAATGTTAGAATAGTCAAATATTACATCTATGTTGGTCAAAGTTGCTTGCAAACGACGCATAACACAACCACACAAAACCTCACTAGATACGACCTACCAAGGACAAACCAAATATCCAATTGACCTCCACCGTTCTAGCCAATGAAAGACGGGAAAATCTGAGTCGCGGAAAATATAACACGTCATAACGCATATCCTCACCCGTGGGCTATGAGCTAGATTAGCAGGGTAGTTAGGACTGTGGCCTTCTGCAACAAAATTAGTACCTTGGGTACTGGCGGTTCACTTTCCAGCTATTGTGTAGTAGTCACAACTACTTTGAAAAATTTCCACCGATAGCCAAGTTAAAGGAGGAGAAATCGAAAATCCAATTTAGCATTTGCTCCCCAAAGAGTGATACTACATTGGTCACCACAAAGGAATGCATAATGCCATGGTGACCAGACCTCCGCTCTAAGTCCTACAATTCTTCAAAGGTTAGTACGTCGGTCCGCAGTCCATCGTACCTGGTGTGTTATTTTGTACTTATGTTCATGTTGTATATATTGAATCGGTATCATCTTTCATCCATCTCTTGGTAATTTTGTTTGTGTCCGGACGTCGTCCACTTTTATCATCAACCTGAGAAGGAATGTAGGCATACTGCTGTAAGTCCAGTTCTTCAAGGGTAGTTCGTCAAGGCAGAATCCACAACATTTGATTTATTGATTGTCACTCTGTTTGTGTTAAATAACTGTGTAGGTTCCAATTAATATAATTGGTGGTTAATCTTGTTTGTGCCCGGAAATTCTTCAACTTACAATCGTCAACCTGAGAAGGGTTACAGGTGTACTGGTGTGAGTCCTGCAATCCTTCAAATGGATTACATCAAGACATGATCTGCAAGGTTATGTGTACTGTGTGCATATGTGTGGTGTGTCATATCAATTGGTATTTTTGGATTAATTGTGTTTACTTGTTGTTTTCGTACCTTGTTGTTATTGCATAATTTTGTTAAATGGTTCGTCATGCCTACTTCTGAAGTTGTTTCTAGTCTTCTACATCCGTGAATGAATTGACTGATGTTAAAGACAGCAGATGGGTCGTATACGCCGGGGAGGCTAGTGCTGAGAGTGACATGCACACGGAGATAATGATGTCAATGTAATTGAAGATTGAATGATCAATTCATGGTTGTTTGCTCAAATCCAACTTCTCCATAATTTTCGCGTGTAATCAATCCATCAGTCATCGTCTCATCGTTCGCTTTTCAGGCGGAAGATTTAAAATTGTCAGAAGTAATATTGTGATTTTTTGTTGTAATATTTCTTCTTAGACCTTACTCTGTAAAAGCAGTATTGCTGGTTATATGTTGGCGTTAGAATAAAGAATTCTTGAGTCGCCAAACAGTGTTTTGGTTTTCGCGTCGGTTAATACTAAGCGTTTCTAAAAATCTTCGAGGGACAGCGTGACGCTCAGCGTTGCAAGAGCTGGACATCAACGGTTCATGAAATTTGACTGACAAATGATTAGCTGTGGTCCCACGCGCTGGGGAGCGAGAATGTCGACGACTGAGGCTTGCATACGTCACCGTTACTAGAACTGAGGCAGAATGAGTGGCAAGCGATCGCAGTGGTAATTGGTAGTGAATAGATAAGAGGATATGCGAAGAGTACCATGAGGTGCTGCTATGGTGGCGTTGCTTTCAGCAAGAGTCATTCTAGCAAGTGGCGATCGAGTTGTAAGATGTCAATAGGATGGCTTTAACTGGAAGGCGTAGGTCGTCGTCGACGAGTGCGATTGAGCCGTGGGTATGCCTGTGGTGTGTTGGCTTTTCTCTTTCTTTTCCATTTCAGGTTAATCCGTGTGACCCAGGTCCTCACAATGGCATCCAAGTCAATGTGTATTGGTCGTTATGGGAAAAAGGGATGGATTCCGTTTTGCCGCGGAGTGTCAATGTAGTTGAAGATTGAACGATCAATTCATGGTTGTTTGCTCAAACCCAACATCCCCATATTTTCGCGTGTCATCAATCCATCAGTCATCGTCTCATCGGTCGATGTTCAGAAAGAAGATCAAATAACTGTCAGAAGTATTATCATGATTTATTGTTATAACATTTGTTCCTAGACCTTGTGTAATAACATTATTGTTGGTTATATGTTGGCGTAAGAATAAGGGATTCTTGAGTCGCCAGTCAGTGTTCTGGTTTTCGCGTTGGTTAATACAAAGCGTTTCTGAAAGTCTTCGTGGCACAGTGTGAGGTCCAGCGTTGCAAGAGCTGGACATTTATAGTTTATGAAACTTGACTGACAGTCCCAATGTTAGGTCCTCAACCTGTATACAGCGTAGCGCCAACTACACCACAACACTCTTAGGTTACGATACCCGCCGTAAAGTGCCTTACAGCAATGTGAGAATTATGAGAGGGAAATTAGGTGAACTCAGAAACCTCCAGTCACACCCCCACGTTAAATTAATAACGCTCACTGAAACCTAGCTATCTCCCACGATCGCTGACAATGAAGTCAGTTTAAGTGCTTCGGTCAATATCGACTGCAAACCATTAACAATACGTAACTGGCCGAGAATATTGTAGAAGCCACTAAGTTGGGCCCCGATGGAAAGTCATCAAAACTAGATTATATTCTAACAAGTGACTGACTACTCGTCGTAGAGGTGCAGATCACGACTGCACTAGGAAGTAGCGACTACTCAATCATGGGCTTCGATCGTGTTCTCCGTGGGCACTTGCAGTGGGACGCTACGTGACCGTGTCTCTCCTATCGCATGGTTGGCCGTGACAGAATGCGAAGACAGTTGTCCGACGCAGAATGACCGATAGATGGTCTGAATTATCTGTCGATAAACGCTTGGAAGTGGTAATAGGGATTATTTGCACAGCGATCTTGGATACCGTCATTTTAGTCACAAAACAGTTGAAAGTATGCCCTCGTGACTGAAGAGAGGTGCTCAACGTATTCTGCAAGCAAATCTGAAGGCTTAGTTTACGTGGCGAGTATCCAAGAGTCAGACCGGCTACGGTGCATAACTGGAATTTAGGAAGCGGTGCTACGTAAGAGTGAGGAGTGACAGGAGGTCATTTCAGGCTGACCTTGCCAGAAAACTCCTGACAAACCCTAAAAGCCTGTATCTATCCATGTCGCAGAAAAAAACAACCAACCAGGGGGCATGCGCCTTAGTAGGTCCAAACGGTTAATACCTCACTAGTCTGGAGATTGCTGAGATATTCAGTTTAGCCGTCGACAAACAGCTGAACAGCAATGGGTATTACTGGTACGGGTCGAAATGGCGACACTACTATTTCACCGAAGAAGACCTGGAGGCCCGGCAACAGTACTAAGGAAGCTAAAGAGACTCACACCTGAGAAGTCCCCAGGTTCTGACGACATCAGGCCACCTGTTCTGAAACAGTGAGCCAAAGCTCTCTGTGGGCCCTTATGCGACTTGTTCCAACACTCGATGGATTCAGGGAAACTGACAAGGGAGAACCATTCTTTCCCCAATTTTCAAGGGTGGGGACATGCGAATTGCCACCAGTTATAGACCAGTAGCGCTACTCCAGTGGCATTAGAAGTGCCGGAAAGTTTTATTTATGATCACATCAAGGAGCACCTGGATTAGACTAATAGATCCTATGAAGCCCAAAACGGTTTCAAAAAGGGCAGATCCTGTGTTGTAAGCCTACTGTCAGCTTGAGACGATTAGACACCATGCTGAGTTATAAATGTTCCAGTCCATGTTGTCTGACGAAACTTTGTGAGGGCACCTGACGTAGTTCACCATGACCTTTTACACAAAACAAGTCAGACGGATATGGGTGGGCCACTTCTGTCATGATTGAAGGACTATCTAAGTAGGTGGAAAGGCCAACTGAGTCCAGTCACCTTGTCACAGCTCGTTATCAGGAGTGTCACAGGACTCTTTCCTAGGGCCATTGATGTTTTCGATTTTTATCAATGACTTGCCATGCTGTCTAAGCTGCCTGACTCGTCTTCGCTCTGACAACGTAGATTTGTGGGGCAAGAAAATACTCGGAGGATTCGTAGAGTCTACAGGCTGACCTAAGGCTTCCGGAAGGCTAGACTATGTACAGTAGTATCTTTTCAACCTGAAAAAGTGCAAAGCAGTGAAATTGTGCACCAGTAGACCCCAGAGTGCAAGTTACACCCGTGCTACGAAAGCTTGTCCTACACAACGTTGGAGCGCGACTTAGGTTTAGTCCTAACGGAAAAATATAAACACAAGTGTAAATTACATCGGGGTTCTAGTGAGGGCATGTGTTGTCACACACCTTACACACAACAGTTAAGTGCACTCACTCCTGAGCTCTTTCTAAAGCTGTATGAAACATACGTCAGGTCACGCCCTGAAGTGCGCAGTAGCAATGCACCCTCACTGATGAGAAGAGACGCAAACCTCTTGGAAATAGTCCGAAGACGGGCGACGAGTAGTGAGTCTCCAAAAAAAAACCGTATGATGAACGGCTAAAGTAATTAGGTCTCTTCACACTTAACTACCGTCGGCTTAGTGGGGAGTTGATTACTGCCTATAGGATTACGAATGACCAGAATAACTCAAACAGAGGTGTTCTGCCAATAAGTGAGTGTGGGCTTCCTCATGAAAATCTCGGACGGCTATCTCACCAGAGGGCAAAAACTCGAGCTAACTCCCATTTCCATTATGGGTAAATTTTGTTTTGATAAAGTCTCACAGTGTTATACAGTAATGTTTACTGATGACGTTTCGAGCACAATTTATTGCTCATAATCATATCAAGGTAATCACACGACTTCCTAAATTCATTTATATAGTTCCATTGTTTTTCTCTTGATTTTCACTTGATTTGATTGGTAATAGTATTTTCCATATTTCAGGTATGAGTGACGAGTCATTCCCATTGCATGTGTTGGGTGTAGACTCGATGAACAAGGATTCAGTAATCAACCTCTCTCTCCACCTACCTAGGTTACTTTTTAGAATTTTAACCCTCTCCCACCCTATTGTGTGGTTGTGTGTTAGCGCATGCATTGCAATTGCTGAGCTTTTTTCTAAATTACTTATCTTCTCGGGGTCAACCATTCTTACCTTAGCTAAATTCTTATGCTCTGACAATCTGACTACTCCCGACCTACTAGTTTGACCTATGTAGTTGACTTAACTCACAGTCATTGCATGGTATTTTGTAAATAATATTATTTTGTCTAATTGGGTGGAATTTTTAAACATAAACACATCTATAATTGTATATATTGTTGGATTTATATGTTCAAGTTGCTCCAAGTCAGTGAGTTTATGGTTAAGATATCATTTTAGTTAAATGTACTGAACTATATTGCATGTTGTCTTATTGTATAGTTGTCGTCGCTTTTTGCCCTTTTTTCTGTGAACTGTTTCCTTTGTTGATGTTGTTCTCATTGTTTGTCCGTTATTTTCTGATTTTGAGGGGAGCAACCCAAAAAGTTGCTTCTCTCTAAACTTTTACTTAATGTAATCATTCTTTTCTCAGGCGTGAGGCTAGCAACCCCACCCTGTAAACAAAAATTGCTACAGAAACTTCAGTATGTTGAACCTCCTTGCACCAAAAGAAAAAGTCTGTGTAGGAACATGGAACGTCCGAACTATGTACGAGACTGGGAAAGCTGCCCAGATCGCCAACGAGATGAAAAGATACGGAATACAAGTGCTGGGAATATGTGAGAGCAGATGGAATGGGAGTGGACTCACCAAATTGTCAACAGGTGAGTCAGTGATCTACTCCGGTCACCCAGAAGATAACCACACGCACACCGAGGGCGTGGCTATCATGATGTCACCAACGGCAACGAAAGCCCTGATACAATGGGAGGCGATTTCGTCCAGGATAATGACCGCCAGGTTCAACTCCAAAGGAAGGAAAGTGTCAATCATACAATGTTATGCACCCACAAACAACGCAGACCTCGAGAAGAAAGAAGAATTCTACAGGCAACTACAGGCAACAATGGACAATACTCCAGCTGGCGACATGAAAATACTAATGGGAGACATGAACGCCAAACTGGGACCAGACAATACGGGAAGGGAACTCATCATGGGTAGAGAAGCTCTAGGAGAAATGAATGAAAACGGAGAACTCTTCGCCGACTTCTGCGCCTTCAACGAACTGGTGATTGGTGGCAGTGTATACAAGCACAAAGATATCCACAAGGCTACATGGGTGTCACCAGACGGGCAAACCAAAAACCAAATCGACTTCATCTCAATCTCAAGGAAGTGGAGGCGCAGCCTACTGGACACAAAAGCAAGAAGAGGAGCAGACGTTGGCTCAGACCACTATCTCGTACAAGGGACAATCCAAATCAAATTAAAAGCTTTCAGGGAATCAGGAGCTGCAGATAGACCACAAGCCAAGTTCAACACTCAAAAGCTGAAGGACCAGGCTACAAAGGACATCTTCATTGCAAGCATAAAGGACAAAGCCGAGACACAAATCAACACTAGCGAAAAGGTCGGCGTTGAAAAGCACTGGAACAACTTGAAAACGGTGTGGAGCCAAACCTGCATAGAAATTCTAGGCAGAAAAAAGAGACAGGACAAACAGTGGCTCACTACGGACACTTGGAAACTAATAGAAGAGAGAAGGACAGTGAAGCAAAAGATTATCCAGTGCACGGACGAGCAACAAAAACAGGAGCTGAATGCAAGCTACAATACACTGAACAAAAGAGTGAAGAAAAGTGCCAGGGAAGACAAAAGAAAATATTATGAAACCATGGCAAACGAAGCAGAACAAGCTGCAGGCAAAGGAGACCTCGCCACACTCTACCAAACAACTAGGAACCTTTCGGGCAAACGTTCGACACAGATTAAGCCAATAAAGGACGACAATGGAAAGTCAATCACCAAAGAGGTGGAACAGAGAAAGCACTGGGTTGAACACTTCAAAAGACTTCTAAATCGTCCGCCACCTACAACACGTCCAGCAATACCAACAACGGAAGCAGAACTACCAGTGAACACTGACCCCCCGACGAAATCAGAAGTCCTGAATGCAATCAAGATGCTTAAAGCTGGGAAAACACCGGGACCAGATGGAATCCCAGCAGAGGCTTTGAAAATAGACCCAGAGACAACAGCGGACTTGATGACACCACTACTGGAGAAGGTGTGGAAAGAGGGCAAAGTACCCGAGGATTGGAAGAACAGTTACTTATTCAAACTTCCAAAGAAAGGAGACTTAAGTCAATGTAAAAACTGGCGTGGAATTATGCTTCTGTCCATTCCAAGCAAGATACTAAGTCGCATCATCCTGGAGAGAATCAAACAAGCCCTAGATGAAAAACTTCGTCCGGAACAGGCTGGATTCAGGAGAAACAAATCATGTATTGATCAAATCGCCACTCTACGGATCATCATTGAACAAAGCTTGGAATGGCAGTCACCTCTCTATCTCAACTTCATCGACTTTGAAAAGGCCTTCGACAGCGTCGATCGAGAGGTCATTTGGAAACTACTTCGCTACTACGGGGTCCCATCGACAATTATACACCTCATCCAACAGTTATACGACAATGCTGCATGCCAAGTAATCCACAACGGGAAACTTACGGAAGCCTTCGAAGTGAGGACGGGAGTGAGGCAAGGCTGTCTACTATCACCAATGATCTTCCTGATTGCAATTGATTGGATAATGCGACAGACAACGGCAACCAACGAGGGAACAGGCATAAAATGGACTGACACAAAAGACTTGGAGGATCTGGATTTCGCCGATGATATATGTCTGATTTCCCATAAACTGGAAGATATGCAAGTGAAAAGTAACAAGTTGGCAGAAGAAGCATCAAAGATAGGACTTCACGTGAACATAGATAAAACAGAGATGATGAAGATTCCTAGCCAACATCAACAACAACAACAGACCACAATAAGCATAAATGGGAAGAACCTGAAAGAAACAACCTCCTTCACCTACCTGGGAAGCATCGTCTCAACTACAGGCGGAACTGACGAGGACATCAAAGCCAGAATCGGAAAAGCAAGACAAGCTTTCATTACTCTCAAATCTGTGTGGAGGTCAACAGCAATCAGCATCAAAAATAAGATCCGGATTTTCAACTCCAATGTGAAGTCAGTGCTACTATACGGATCAGAGACTTGGCGAGTCATAAAGAGCATCTCAAACAAACTTCAAACCTTCATTAACAACTGTCTCCGCTCAATACTCAAGATCAGATGGCCAGAAAAGATCAGCAACAGGGATCTCTGGGAGCGAACCAATCAGGAACCGATTGTGAAACAAATAGGCAGAAAGAAATGGAGATGGATTGGCCATACGCTGAGGAAACCATCAAGTGACATCACTAGACAAGCCCTCGAGTGGAACCCGAAAGGGAGGCGGCGAGTTGGTCGTCCAAGGGTGACTTGGAGGAGGTCATGCGAGGAGGAGATGAAAGCATGTGGACAGACCTGGAGCAGGGTGAAAAAGTTGTCAGAAAACCGAAGTCAATGGAGGTGCGCAGCTGAAGCCCTATGTTCCTCTAGGAACTAAAGGATACAATAATAATAATAATAATAATTGGGTCAACTGGGTCCTTTAACCTACAGAGCTTGTCCCTGAGTGAGTTTGTAGGTTTAAATGCCACCCTAATTCCTATTTTATTCAGAATCCTACGTAGTGTCTCAGGTGTCCCCTTTTTATATGGTATAACTGTGGATGACTTATATTCTCTCTTATTTATGCTATTATTACTAGTTTCACAATTATTTTTATTTTGTTTTTGGCCTTTAATGATCTTCCTAATGGATTTTATAGGATAGTTATTCAACACCAACGCTTCTTCTATCTGTTTTAATTCATCATTTAGATCTTTTTTTGTGCTACTTAGTGCCACTGCTCGGTTTGTTAAACATTTAACTAAGCCTGCTTTGACAGTTAAAGGATGAGACGAATTAAAGTCTAAATATCTCTTAGATTGCGTTGGTTTTCTATAGAAGAAGGCAAACTACACACTAGTGTTTATCGAGTCTACACCCAACACATGCAATGGGAATGACTCGTCACTCATACCTGAAATATGGAAAATACTATTACCAATCAAATCAAGTGAAAATCAAGAGAAAAACAATGGAACTATATAAATGAATTTAGGAAGTCGTGTGATTACCTTGATATGATTATGAGCAATAAATTGTGCTCGAAACGTCATCAGTAAACATTACTGTATAACACTGTGAGACTTTATCAAAACAAAATTTACCCACAATGGAATTACACTCTACCACAGTGCACAAGTTTTATTCTTATATTAACTCCCATTTCGTTCCACTGTGTGTTTGCCGTCCCTGGAACTCGCTATCGGTAGAGGTAGCTGCAGTAAGGTCTATGGACACCTATAATCCAAGGCTGGACAATCATGAAACAACTCAAGGACTGCGTCCAGACGGCCAGTCCCCTAAAATCCCATATACTATCAGTGGGCAGACATTTAAACTTACCGTTTTGCTTCTTCATATTCTCTCTTGTCTTGCTCTCCCTATCACTCCAACTACTACGTCCCTTACACTATCATTATCATTAATATTATGTATGTATATCAGCTTCAGATCTCATTAGCTATCTCGTTTTACTTTTCCTTTATCTCTTTTTCTGTCTTTCTGAATAACCTGCACTAATTATATCTGTTATTATTATTATCTCTTTTCTTTTGCCGACGACGCCACATGACTAACTGGTGAAAGGATCGACTCCTATCACGGTAGCAACACAGTCTTAAGACCTGTGTAATCGTAGATATATGTGGTTATTATGTATGTGTGTGTACATTGAATTTATCGAAAGAAAATACAGTTAGTAGGTTTTGGTGGAGTTGCGCAATACAAACTGCAATCAGAGTAATTGGACGCCGATATTAGAGCGTAGTAACAAGAGCGTTGAGTTGTCATAAACGACTCTGTTGGTTTGATTAAAATTTTGCTCGTTTGTTTGTTCTTTCTAACCACTAAAAACTCTTATGTAATTTGCATTTTGTTTTATTTTCATGTATACCTTGAGCACATTTTTTACCAAACTATTAATGTTATTACGCAACTCTTCTCTAACAGTCGTTTGTGACAATTCACCGCTCTTGTTACCCCGCTCTTATATCGGCATCCAATTACTCTGAATGTAGTGTGTATTGCGTAACTCCACCGAAGCCTACTAGTTGTACTTTCTTTCGATAAATCCAATATACACACATACAAAATAGCCAAATATATTTGAGATTGTACAGGTGTGAATAGGAATTCCTTAAATAGAAACTCTTCGCTGAAATAGTGATCATCCCTCTAATAACGCTCGAATGGGGATTTCGCATGAGTTAAGAACGGTTTTAACACACTGCATACTGCAAACATTCAATTGATCACGGCATCACTCCTTTTGGACTCAGATAATAGCTACGACAGTCGAGTGGAATGACAAACTACGCCGAAGTTTACCGAAAATCAGGAGCCTTTAACCCACAACTAAGAAACGAGACCAAAGAGATCAAATAGGCTTACAGTAGCTCTTGCAAACGATATTGGATATTGGACACTGAGAGCGGTAGTTCCAAAAATCCGAAAATGTCCTCTTCTGAAGTGTGGGCGCCCTTCCTTGGGTTAATGGGATGTAGTTCTGCAATGATATTTTGTGGTAATGTCTCCTTTTTATCTCAAGAATATTTTCTGTAGCACTTGGTGCTGGATATGGTACTGCTCTTTCTGGAATGAGCATATCGTGCGTTGCTGTTACGCGTCCAGATATCGTTATGAAAACAATTATACCGGTTGTAATGGCCGGTATTATAGCAATATATGGCCTTGTTGTTTCAGTCCTAATTGCACAGAGGATTGATGACAGATACACACTATTCATGTGAGTGCATTAGTCTAGTTTTAATGCTGGTAGGTCGATAAATGATCTTGGTGCGGGTCTGAGCGTCGGATTCAGTGGACTAGCTGCGGGATATGCTATAGGGAAGGTTGGAGATGCTGGTGTACGAGCTACTTCGAAGCAGCCGAGGATGTTCGTGGGTATGGTGTTAATTTTGATCTTTGCGGAAGTACTTGGGCTATATGGATTAATTGTGGCTCTCATACTTTCTACCAAGTAATTCAAAATTCTGTGTAGAAATGAGGATTAATTCGAAGAAGCATAATAAACTTTTGACTTTATTTATCGCTGCTTTGCGATTGTCACTATTGATTTGTGTAACTATATATTTTACCAAATACTCAATATACCATACATAATTTTTTCCTATTTAGAAGTTGATAAATAATGATCTTATTGTTTTTCGTAAACCCACTGTGTTTTTTTCATTGTGTTGCGTTGTTTGTCAGAGGACAAAGGTCGTTCGCCTAATAATGCAGTGTGTAACTTGAATAGAACGAATTTAGGAAAAACTAAGTTTGTCGAAGTCAGTAAGACAACTCAAAGCGTCTGATTTTGGGTTCTCATCATGACCTGACATCAGTTAGATAACCATTGGAAAACCTGGGAGTACTGGGCAGCTTTTTCGTCCTAGTTTGGGACTCTTCAGCGCTGCGCACCCAGGTTTTCCAATGGTTCTCTAACCGATGTCAGCTCATGATGAAATCCTGAAACCAATTAAATCCCTACAAATCAACACTTGAATAGCTTCTGGTTTTCTTACTTTTAATATTCAACGCCTGGATATTCCGGGAAAAAACGCTTAATGAAACTTAGGTTTGGACATTCTCAAACTTTCGGAAGCCTATTCTTTCCGTCTTCATAAATAACACGCCTGTTTTTCCTACTCAGTTCTGACAGGTTCCACTGCATATAAGTCGAAGTCTGTGGTTCTTACTGTTAATGATTCAGC
Source organism: Trichobilharzia regenti (assembly GCA_944472135.2). NCBI lineage: Eukaryota > Metazoa > Platyhelminthes > Trematoda > Strigeidida > Schistosomatidae > Trichobilharzia > Trichobilharzia regenti. The sequence continues at coordinate 42,091,933 of OX235265.1, read as the reverse complement.
AATGTCCATTCAGATTATAAGTGAGTTTGTAGGCTTGTGTGTACCAATTCTTTTAGTCGATATGCTTTTCGAAGGTAATAATAATATTCTCTAACAGGGGTCAGTTGTAAGTCCTATGACGTTTACTACTGACCGTTTTCCCTAAGATTTTAATTTCATGCTTTTCTTGAAGACTAGAAGACGGTTAAGAAAGTTAGGTTGCAAGTTCAAAGTGCTCGGGTTGGGTAGACATGTAAGTGATCGACCTCGGAGAGTTTAACCAGTGCAAGTTGGGTTGGTGATTGTTGTGTTGGTATTTTCACCTGCGAAGTTCACTGGCCTTTATCTCTGCCTTAACACGTATCTGGCATATTATATTCTAATGAAACCAAACTGTTTGCAATCTTGTTTGCGTGGAAAAGGAATCTTGAACTAGCTTGTATCAGTTAGTTAATTGGTGAAACGTCTAATATAAATTATGCATCATTGACTTGAAAATACAGCTACAGTTTCAATATTTTTTGTGAAAATCCATTGTTATCATATTCTTCAATCAGTAATATCAATTTCACGTGGTCGCAACGGAAGTGCGTTTATAACTTGTTAAGCCAGCATACTCTGTCTTACTAAAGCTGTCACTAGTCTGAAACAAAGCAAAGCAGCGGGACCTGATGGAATGACCCCAGAGGTATTTAAGTACGGTGGAGACAGCTTACTGTCCGGATTAACTGAGGTACTAGGCAGCGTCTGGGAATCAGAAGAAGTCCCATCGGTTGGTGTAAGTCACTGATCATCCCGATATACAAGCAGGGAGACAAGTCTTCCTGTGATAATCACAGAGGGATTAGCTTGACTAATATAGTATCTAAAGTCTTAGGCTCAATAATCATGCGTAGACTGAGTGGTGCTCGGGAGACACAAACACGAGAGAGCCAGGCAGGCTTTAGACCAGGAAGAGGGTGTATTGATCATATCTTCACCCTCCGACAGATTCTAGAACATAGGCATTCCTACCGGCGTCCAACAGTCATTATATTTCTTGACCTAAAGGCGGAATTCGATTCTGTCGACCGAGAGGTTCTCAGGTGATGCTTGGCTGTAAAGGGAATTCCAAGAAAATACATTGCACTAATCAAGGCACTCTACTCGAACTCATACAGCCGGGTGAGGGCTTACGGCGAGTTGTCATCTGAAGTGGTGACGACTAGCGGTGTCCGTCAAGGATGCCCATTATCCCATTTTCTATTCAACTTCATCATAGATGTACTAATGGACTTAACCCTAGGTGACTTCAGTGACTCAGGGATTGACTTGATACCAGGGAGTAATCTCGTTGACTTGGAATATGCAGACGATATAATCCTTCTAGGTGAGGACGCTGCCAAGATGCAGAGTTTTCTAAACACCTTGAGCTGCAATCTACGAATGTTTGGCATGCGATTCGCTCCCGCCAAATGCAAGATGATGTTACAGGACTGGACCCCACCGACTCCTAGATTAGAAATAGGAAGTGAAGTGGTAGAGCACGTTGACCGCTTCACTTATTTGGGAAGTACCATCAGCCCCAACAGGCTGATCTTTGACGAGATCTCAGCATGGATACAGGGGACTCGTTTCGCATATACCAGTTTACGCCGTCTCTGGCGTAGACGAGATGTTTGACTATCGATCAATGGACGGGTGTGCTGCTCATCAGTCCGCTCCGTCCTCCTTTATGGCTGTGAGCGAGACCTGGCCATTGAGAGTGGAAGACATGAAAAGATTTATAAACGAATACAAAAGTATTAGTGTGTACGATATTGTATGCTAGTATTTGTATGGAGTAATTATGTGTTCTATGATAGCTGATTTCAATTTGTCTTAGCGCTTTGAGAAATAATTACATCTACGATGTCAATTTAATTGATTATTAATTATTTTGATTAAAGCTATATTATTATTTGTGTGACTACATCCCGTGCGTCACACACTTTTTAATCCCTGTCTAAAAAGTTCACTTATACAATACAAGGGACAGAAAATGAAGTGAAAATGGGAGTAAGACAAGGTTGCCTACTATATATGATACTATTACCTGATTGTAGTAGTCTGGACCATGCAACATACTGTTGTGATCGAGAAGGAGGGTATACGTTGGACAGACAAAAAGACACTGGTGTGTCTGGACTTCACTGACGATTTATGTCTAGTGTCACACTACCCCGAAGATCTACAAGTGAAAGCCAACAAGTAGACAGAAGAAACAGAGAAGCAAGAACTTCAAGTGAACATAGAGACGACAGATGTGATGAAGATGACTAATCAACAACAATAAGCACCAATCACTATCAACAGGAGTGATCGAAAGGAAGTCACTTATCTAGTCTGCATCATTTCAACTACACGCAACCAGAAGAGGATATCAAAGTCAGGGTTGGAAAGGTAAGGCAAACTTTCATTATTCTGAAATGTGTGGAAATCTGCACTCAATATGAAGAACAAGATCCGGATTTTCAACACCAATGTCAAGTCGGTGCTTCTGTATGGTTCGGAGACCTGCCACGTTACAAGAAGCTTAGGACTTTCATCAACATCTGTCCTTTCCTGATACTGAATATCATATGACCGGGCAAAAAGAATAAACGATTCGGGACTCTGTGAACAAATTAACCAAGAACTCATCGCCTGAAAAATATGCAGAGGAAAGTGGAAGTGGATTGGAAATACGTCTAGGAGACTGTTGAACAGCATCATGTGCCCAGACCTCGAGAGCAATCCATGTGGGAAACAAAGAGTTGAGCGCAGACTTGATGGTGATATAGAGGAGATTGTGTAAGTAAAAGATGAAATCTTATAGAAAGTCGTGGGGCCAACTAAAAACGATTGCAAATAACAGAGTGACATATTAACAGAGTGACGCGCTGCTGAAGCCATATGTTCCACTCGTGGCAACTCGAACTGCTGCTCGTGGCAACTCGAACTGCTGCACTTCGGTGCCAAGTTCTATGTTGAATCCAGACAGACTCGGAACCGAAAGGAATAGTACTGTTATTATTATGTAAAAGATATCGGCTTAGAGAAAACAATCACAAACTAGTGGTTACTGTCTACGAAGTATAGATGGATTGGCTTACGGTGAAGACTGGATAACTGCCACTTGGTGATCGTAGAATTTGGTTGACAGACGGAATTCACAATTCGATTAGTTTGTTTCTAGCCATTCCAGTCGATGCTGCATAGTATGTTCATTCAAACTTACTACAAGATAGGGTGTGCATTTCATGGTTAGAACTGAAAATCTCCCTCAACTTGTACTCTAGTCTGTCTCTGTCTGTTTTCGACATAGAACTTTGCACAAATGTGCGACAGTTCAAGTCGCCACACTCCGTGTAGCACGCGAAGCAAGAGAAGAAAGTACAAGAAAAGCATAATAGAAACAGTGAGCAGAGGTGTGAGACAAAGGAGTAATAAAGAAATACAAAACAGTTTCATTGAGGATCATAAGTCACAGGGAGTGGATGCATCTGCGCCACTGAGAACGATTTTGAGCCATGTCACCAATTGTTTCCAACCATAGATTTTTACCGTCCCGAGGACCCCAGCCTGGAAGTCTACACCTTTCTACGTGGCTTAGACCAACTGTTGTGGATTTCATTGACTGATGCCAAGTTTTTGTTTGACCGCCGCTAGCTTTTTTCCAGCCTGACCCTATATCCGCTATCATTGCTCGTCGAAGGAGGCGATGGCTTGGCATACGTAACACATGTCCTAACCATCTCAGTCATTGTAGCTTCACGACTTCGTCGATTGATTTCCCCTGTTTACCTAGAACTCTACGCCTAACCTCCATGTTGCTCACCTTATTATGCCACTTTACACGGGAAATAGAACGCAGGCACCTATTATCAAAGACAGCTAGTCTTTTCATGTCTTCCACTCTCAGTGGCCAGGTCTCACAACCATAAGGGAGGACGGAGCGGACTGATGAGCAGCACACCCGTCCTTTGATCGATAGTCGAACATCTCGTCTACGCCAGAGTCGGCGTAAACCAACAAATGCGAAACGAGTCCCCTGTATCCATGCTGAGATCTCGTCAAAGATCAGCCTGTTGGGGCTGATGGTACTTCCCAAATAAGTGAAGCGGTCAACGTGCTCTACCACTTCACTTCCTATTTCTAATCTAGGAGTCGGTGGGGTCCAGTCCTGTAACATCATCTTGCATTTGGCGGGAGCGAATCGCATGCCAAACATTCGTAGATTGCGCTCAAGGTGTTTAGAAGACTCTGCATCTTGTCAGCGTCTTCGCCTAGAAGGACTATATCGTCTGCATATTCCAAGTCAACGAGATTATTCCCCGGTAGCAAGTCAATTCCTGAGTCGCTGAAGTCACCTAGGGTTAAGTCCATTAACACATCTATGATGAAGTTGAATAGAAAAGGAGATAATGGGCATCCTTGACGGACACCACTGGTCGTCATCAGTTCAGATGACAGCTCGCCGTAAGCCCTCACCTGGCTGTATGAGTACGAATAGAGTGCCTTAATCAGTGCAATATATTTTCTTGGAATTCCCTTTACAGCCAAGCATCTCCAGAGAACTTCCCGATCGACAGAGTCGAATGCTGCCTTAGGTCAAGAAATATAATGACTGTTGGACGCCGGTAGGAATGCCTATGTTCTAGAATCTGTCGGAGGGTGAAGATATGATCAATACACCCTCTTCCTGGTCTAAAGCCTGCCTGGCTCTCTCGTGTTTGTGCTTCCCGAGCACCACTCAGTCTACGCATGATTATTGAGCCTAAGACTTTAGATACTATATTAGTCAAGCTAATCCCTCTGTGATTATCACAGGAAGACTTGTCTCCCTTCTTGTATATGGGGATAATCAGTGACTTACACCAACCCGATGGGACTTCTTCTGATTCCCAGACGCTGCCTAGTACCTCAGTTAATCCGGACAGTAAGCTGTCTCCACCGTACTTAAATACCTCTGGGGTCATTCCATCAGGTCCCGCTGCTTTGCCTAGTTGGATGCTCGGAAGGTTGAGCGTGGCTGTGGGCAAATTAAACTGCTCCTCATAATGCTCTTTCCAACGATCCAGTCGTCTATCCTGGGAGCTAATTATAGTGCCATTTTTTTCCGAGATTGTCTCACTAACGATTTGTCTTCTCCCACCCGTTTCCCTGATGAGTCCAAAGAGTTGCCTGGTGTTGCCTATCCTCAAGGCTTTCTCCATCTCTTTGGCTTTTGTCGCCCACCACTGTTCACGGTCCTTGCGGAGACTTTTCGTAAGTTTCCTCTTGTGCAGCTTTCGCTCCTCATTGAATTCGGAGCTCGCCGGAATAAGTCTTCTAGCATCTATCAGTTCGGATGAGGCGGTGGAGATTCAGTGGTTTTTACTCACCTTTGGGTTTACCTTATTCACAGCTTTTACAGCTGTATCTATGGCTGCCTGGATATTTTTCCAAGCTTCTTCAGGGTGAGCACAGCTGTCGAACACAGATATGTGTTTAGCTAGTTCTTCCTGAAATACGGATTTAGTTTCCTGATCGGGCTGGGGACGTGATGGTTTTACCACCAGCTGTTTCCTACGTCCGTTGTATTCTAGAGTATTACACAATGTGCTTATGTTGAAATAGTTCATTGGAATGTGATCGTGAGGTTGACTACAATGTCGTCATACGGCAATCTTTTTAATGAATAAGTCTTGAAGATACCTAAACCAGAGCAGTAATTCTGATTTTATTTCTCAGTTTTCTTCAACAACATACTCCATCATTGTTCCATTTTTCCTAATTGTGTTCAGATAAGTAGTATACAAAATTTCTGCACAAAAAGTTGCTTAAGATTCATCAGTTTACTTGAACAAAGCTCAAGCATTTCTCTTTATTCACCTACAACGAAGGATGTGTACCAGTAAAGAGTGATTTTAGGCACTTGCGTTTTAGTAGCCTTTTGTTTTCTTTGATGTATAGAGAAAGGGATGGAAGGTATCGCTGAAATTATTTTGGTTCCAAAACTATATATGCATATAAAAATTTCAAAATGGAATGAATTCGTCATATAGGGGTACAGAAGTCGCAGTCGTCTTTCAGACTTGAAACAATTTAGTCATAATCCCGTTTACTGTTGTTTGTTGTGTCACATGATTTAGTGCTCAGCAGACAAATCTTTCAGTAAACCGGCTTTTGTAGGGGCTTCACAGCTTCTGGCAATTGAACACGATGACAGTAATGATACGTGAAGATTAACTGAGAAACACATTCGCAAGTGACGAATTGGATTCCTAAATCGGGTAAACTGATTGAGTTTTCTGAGTTAAGTCATATCCGGTACATCACTGGTGCACTCAGCTCTAAATGACTGAAATTGGCGTACGGTGTTAAGATGGCTAAAATTCGGTTAACAATCATCGCCTTTTCACGTCAGTGGTCTCCAACTACTCATATAAATTGATCAGTAGTACACATCATCACACTATTACATAAGTCATTTGGTCTATTAACGGCATCTCTGATCAAAGGCAATCGCTATTATTCAAGGTCAACCCTACATGAATCGTGTATAAGTGTAGTTAGCGAATGGTGTTTGTTGCTAGATGTCTCAATAAAATTCTGAATAAATTGTATTAATTTGTGCTAGCACACAGTGGTAAGTTCTAATTTGGCAATATTTCAAGCAAAATGTATAAACTGAGTTACTTATGAGTGGGGAATTTCAATAATTGGTATTCCAAAGTGTAGTAATTTTGCTCGAAGTGTAAATGAAATTAGAACTGTTTGTGGTGTGCAAATATTTATTCCAAATTCACTCTAACTGATTTGATGGTTAAGCAAATCAAACTTACTATTGCTATCACGATTTTCTAATTGTCGCATATATTTTTTTCAGTTAAATCCGTAATAGAGACAGTGGTTACATTTAACTACTTTCATTTAGAGAAGATAAACAACAATTGCTTTCCACGTCCTTGTGGCTAAATGGTCAATCGGTTCACCTCACAATTTAGAAGCTGTGTTCGATCTCTGGTGTGGTCATATGTGAACAGTGTACGCTTATTTGAATCTGCACCAACAGTGCAATAACTTCTTGAGTGTATGTTAAATACTCATTGCCACTTCATTATAGCCAGCTGTTATTTCTTAAATGTTGACATCCTGTATTTGAGTATTCACTACTTCACAAAGATAAACATTTAAACTTGCTGGTAGTCTTGTCACTAAGGTGTACGCTGTTCTTCCTCTTATATCACAAACAGAATACCTTATCCATTAGAACTAATTTTCAGTCATTGTTCTGAAGTAACAAAGTGTTTCATGCATGTCATTCACTAACTTTTCCGCAGTAGGTTTTTTGTTCTGAGGTTCTGTCAGCAATCTCTCCATTAGGACTGCGCCCAGCATGGATACAAAGAGCTCGGGCAGAATTTTCCAGGTTACCTCATCTCTGAAGTAGGCATGATGTCCAGTTATCGATCTAGGGAAGTGTGTACTCAGTAGTTTGGTCTGTCCTCCTTTATGGTTGGGCGACATGGTTGTTGAGAGTGAGAAACATGAAAGGGGTGGCTATTTCCCGCGCTAAGTGGTATAATGCAGGGATAAATAATGAAGTTAGGCGTAGAGTGCTAGGTAAGGAGGGTAAGTTAGTCGGTGGAGTTCTACAGCTGCATTCATTGAAATGTCTAGGACATGTTGCTACCAACACCAACTGGTCCCCTTCCCCGTGAACCATTGTTAGTTGACATGCTGTTACATCCCTCTTCGCCGGCAGTACGACTTTGCCCACAGACCCCCGGCATAGTGTGGAAGAATCTTGCACTATGTCGGTATCTGATTTTAGTCTAATCGCTATCCTAACAATCTTACTGACATGGTAGGACCTGCAGGAAAATGAGTTCCAGACAGTACAGCATGTCGGTTCATTGTGATATGCAAGCCTGACCACCACCACATCAAGTAGCAGCTATCGGTAGAGTCATTCGTGCACGATTCCTAGCTAGTTTAGCAGTCATCCTCGTAATGCGATTTTGGTCCCGAAATTCTGTTCCTATTTGGGACGATCAAGCTGGTGTTTTGATTTGTTTTTTGTCTAAGCGGAACAAATACTGTAGGAGTTTCGGGTGTGAGATTTCGCGTTAATGGGCGTCGTACTATCTGTGAACGTTAACACTCTCAATCTCTATGCATCGCGTAGCTGGGGCCATCGGGACGATAAGTAGTGATGACTGGGGAATGTTGGTGAAATGGCTAAAAGTCGATCCCAGTGGTGCGAATTCTTTGTATGTCCACTAAACCTTCCTGTTCTTTTGCATATTATTATTCTTTCTACGGTACATTTCTGCTCACTACAAGTCTTTTGAATTTCTTTTCTCTATCTTTGTGTGTCACATGGAGTGTGGCGACTTAAACTGCTGTACTTATGTGTAAGGTTCTATGTTGAAATTCAGTCAGCTTGATATGTTTTTCAACCTTTCTACTTGTGTCTCCTTTAATTACTTTTATGGAATATGTCATCCAAAAATAAATACAATACTGTAGATATATTTTTCTTAATAGTTGAGCTTCGCCCACTTTTAGTTACAAAAAGCCGATTAAACTTTACTTCTGATTTCATTGTAAACCAATTTAAGCTATCGGACACTAAACTGCTGTTTCTACCTAGTTTTCGACCTCCTAGCAATACACTACTCACGATGCCGCCAAAAATCGAACCAAGCAGGGCCTTCAGTTAAAAAGCTAGACACGATTACCACTGAATCACTATATTGGAATTAACTAACCCATGAATTGTAGCCCGAATTCGAGACTAAATCTTTGTTAAGGTTGAGTCAATTTAATCGATAGTACTCGTTGCCTCTTGAGTATCATTGTTTATATTCTCTAGGAAATGTCTTCTCTTCTCTAATGTATACTAAATGTATGGTGAATTCGTTTCTTCTTTTGTAGTATTGCTTCTCTTATATTTTTACTAATTTATAAGTCAGTAAAGTTTAGTTACTTGTACTGGTTGTTTATGTGTTCCTCCACTTGTGAATTCTGTTGACATAGCCTTAGACATTATCTATAAGGCTACTTAAATTCAAATTTCATTGTTCTTTATGTATAAGCCTGAAGTAAAAGTTTCATCCACCGTTATTCAGTACATTTTTACTTATATCACTGAGTAACGTTCGTACCTCGCCATCAACATCGTCCCATATAAGTTGGAATCGAGATTTTATTTGAAGAGTATCATTCCATTCGTATCATTCATTCGTAGGTTACCGTGATCATTTCTAGAAGTATTTTGTTTTATTACACGTATTTCTATTTATTGTGTGATAATAATTAAAGTGAAATAAATTCAACTACGATAATCTTGTTCATTGTTTTACAGATGAAGTAACTGATAAAAACTAGCTAGACAAAATTTTATGTTGCTTCAGAGAAAAACTCTTTACTGGCACTTGGATCTGGTTTGATTGTCTTTTTGCCAGCTTTCCAATTAGCTGGACATACTTCTCCATGCTTTTCAACAAACTGGAATGCATCCAATAGTCGGATAACTTCATCAACAGATCTACCCACTGAACGATCATTAACTGTTATCTGACGAAGTATACCTTTCGTATCGATTATGAATAGTCCTCTGTAATTTTAATAATATAAAATATGATAGAATGAAATAAGATTTAATACAGTTGATTGCATTGCTAGTCTAAGATAATAGTGCAATATAGTATGGTTGACTGACTAGAAAAATTAGCTTAACACGTGAATGTATATGTTTGTACCACTAGTGAAGTCCTTGCGGTTGACGATAAGTTTATGTATCTAGGTAGCTTTGTAAGTCCTGCACTAGGTGTGACGGATTAAATCCCTAGGCGTATAGTGAAAGCCAGTTGGGCAATACACTACTCACGATGCCGCCAAAAATCGAACCAAGCAGGGCCTTCAGTTAAAAAGCTAGACACGATTACCACTGAATCACTATATTGGAATTAACTAACCCATGAATTGTAGCCCGAATTCGAGACTAAATCTTTGTTAAGGTTGAGTCAATTTAATCGATAGTACTCGTTGCCTCTTGAGTATCATTGTTTATATTCTCTAGGAAATGTCTTCTCTTCTCTAATGTATACTAAATGTATGGTGAATTCGTTTCTTCTTTTGTAGTATTGCTTCTCTTATATTTTTACTAATTTATAAGTCAGTAAAGTTTAGTTACTTGTACTGGTTGTTTATGTGTTCCTCCACTTGTGAATTCTGTTGACATAGCCTTAGACATTATCTATAAGGCTACTTAAATTCAAATTTCATTGTTCTTTATGTATAAGCCTGAAGTAAAAGTTTCATCCACCGTTATTCAGTACATTTTTACTTATATCACTGAGTAACGTTCGTACCTCGCCATCAACATCGTCCCATATAAGTTGGAATCGAGATTTTATTTGAAGAGTATCATTCCATTCGTATCATTCATTCGTAGGTTACCGTGATCATTTCTAGAAGTATTTTGTTTTATTACACGTATTTCTATTTATTGTGTGATAATAATTAAAGTGAAATAAATTCAACTACGATAATCTTGTTCATTGTTTTACAGATGAAGTAACTGATAAAAACTAGCTAGACAAAATTTTATGTTGCTTCAGAGAAAAACTCTTTACTGGCACTTGGATCTGGTTTGATTGTCTTTTTGCCAGCTTTCCAATTAGCTGGACATACTTCTCCATGCTTTTCAACAAACTGGAATGCATCCAATAGTCGGATAACTTCATCAACAGATCTACCCACTGAACGATCATTAACTGTTATCTGACGAAGTATACCTTTCGTATCGATTATGAATAGTCCTCTGTAATTTTAATAATATAAAATATGATAGAATGAAATAAGATTTAATACAGTTGATTGCATTGCTAGTCTAAGATAATAGTGCAATATAGTATGGTTGACTGACTAGAAAAATTAGCTTAACACGTGAATGTATATGTTTGTACCACTAGTGAAGTCCTTGCGGTTGACGATAAGTTTATGTATCTAGGTAGCTTTGTAAGTCCTGCACTAGGTGTGACGGATTAAATCCCTAGGCGTATAGTGAAAGCCAGTTGGGCATACGGCAACTTGGATCACCCCTGACACCGTCATAACGTCAGCCTGGCTGTCAAAGGTCGAGTGTACAATGCTCACACTCTTTCTCTACGCTTGTGAAACGTGGCCTCTCTGAGATGAGGATGTGTGACAACTTCGATTTTCACTGACTCCGTAGAATCGCTAGCAACTGGTGGCACCATCATGTAAATAATTCTGAGGTCCAGAAGCGTTTGTTGGGATACGGTGAAGGCCATCTTTCTTTGAGTGTTGTCATCTCAGAACACCCGTTTCGGTGGCTTGGGCATGTGTTACAGATGTCATCTTAGAGAACCCCATACTGCCCACTCTTTGACATCCTTGGGATTGAGTGAAAAAAGCGAACGGATGGTTAGTCTATAAAGTGACTCTGTAGGATGAAGGATATATGTTTTAGATTAGCATCCCTCACTGCATCACGACTCCCTGGGTGAAGTCCAAGAGGTAATTTGAATCTATGATTTGAGATGTTAGCAGATATAACCATGAGTAGTAATCAATAGTGAATATCTTGGAGTTATTTTTCTTACTTCCCTTCTCAAAAGTAATATGAAGTAATGAAGTGTACTTTGAATGATTTAGACAAGTATGCTTACCTATATATATGGACAGTTTTATATTCCCTAGCCAGTCATTGAGCGTGTGATTTCGGCTTACATCAAACTACATGAAATAGAATATTCAAATACATAGTATTCTGTTACTAACGCAGTATTGAACTGTTGGGAAAGTATTCCGTCTCTAACATTACATAAGATGTTCAAATAGATATATCGTATTTTGTTGCTAACGCTGTATTGAACTGTGGGAATATGTGAGAATAGTATTCCGTTGGCACACATTATCTGCATCACACCACCACAAAGGGGCTAAATGGTCGACCAACTTGTCATTGTAACTTGAAGGCCCCAGGCCCGATCCTCGTGTGGTCCTTGGTGTGCACTGATGAAGCGTATCGAACAGCTGTCCAGTGTTCCGTGGTTTTCAGTGATGTCTAATTGGTGCCGGTTCGTGAGGAAATCTGCAGTGGGATCAATCCAGAATCTGATGAAACCCATAATCTAATTTTGTAGTGTCGCTTCATTTCAATTCCCTTAAGGTAGTGATATTATTACCTGTATAAGCTGTCCTTATTAAACATATGAATGATTGTATTCGTGCATTTGGTGAAATAAGACTCACCTAAATGCATTACCCTCCACGTCGTCAAGAACACCATATGATCGTGCAATTATTTTCGTTGGGTCAGCTAGAATAGGTATTTTCATAGGACCTAGTCCACCTGCTTTACGATCCATTTTTGTCCATGCCAGATGACAGTATTCAGAATCTGTTGAGCAAGCAATTACTTGACAATTTCTTTTCTCAAATTCTTCATTACGTTCACTGAACGCTATGATTTCAGTTGGACACACAAATGTGCTGTTAAAGGAATGAAAAACAAAAACACACTGCATAAATTACTTCATCATTTACTCATAGAATTATAAATATTCCCCTTAGTATTTCCGATTACTTAAAGTATTGTATCTTTAAGCGAACTTTTTTAAAGCTCTTCTTAAACCATATTTTCGACATACGTTTTATCCTGCCTAGTGAATTTTCATTTAATTATTAATCTAGTAGCTGCAAACTTGATCTTTCAAATTATCTATAGCTTTTCGATATTTTATCATTATTATTTCCTTTAATTCCTAGAGGAACATAGGGCTTCAGCCGCGCGTCTCCATTGCGTTCGGTTCTCTGCTAGAGTTTTCACCTGGCTCCAAGTCTGCCCATACGCTTTCATCTCCTCTTCACATGACCTCTCTCAAGTCACCTTGCACTGACGTACAACTCGCCGCTTCCCTTTCGGGTTCCACTCGAGCGATGGCTTGTCTAGTGATGTCACTTGATGGTTTGTTTCCTCAGAATATGGCCAGCCAATCCATCTCCATTTCTTCTTGCCTATTTGTTTCACAATCGGTTCCTGCTGAGTTGGTTCGCTCACTGACAGAGATCCCTGTTGCTGATCTTTTCTGGCCATCTGATCTTGAGTATTGAGCGGAGACAGCTGTTAATGAAGGTCTGAAGTTTGTTTGAGATGCTCTTTATGACGCTCTGGCCAAGTCTCTGATCCTTGTAGCAAGTAGCACCGACTTCACATTGGAGTTGAAAATCCGGATCTCATTTTTGATGCTGAGTGCTGTTGACCTCCATACAGACTTGAGAGTAATGAAAGCTTGTCTTGCTTTTCCGATTTTGGCTTTGATATCCTCGTCAGTTCCGTTCTCCTGTAGTTGAAACGATGCTTCCCAGGCAGGTAAAGGAGGTTGTTTCTTTCAGGTTCCTCCCATTTAAGCTGATTGTTGTCTGTTGTTGTTGTTGCTGCTGTTGGCCAGGAATCTTCATCACCTCTGTTTTATCTATGTTCACCTGAAGTCATATCATATCTGGATGCTTCTTCTGCCAGCTTGTTGCTTTTCACTTGCATATCTTCCAGTTTGTGGGAAATCAGACATATATATGTTATCAGCGAAGTCCAGATCCTCCAAGAATTTAGTTTGAGTCCATTTTATGCCTGTTTCTTCATTGCCCTCTGTCTGTCACATTATCCAATCTACTGCAATCAGGAAAATCATTGGCGATAGTAGGCAGCCTTGGCTTACTCCAGTCCTCACTTCTAAGGCTTCTGTAAGTTTCCCGTTGTGGCTTACTTGACATGCAGCATTGTCATACAACTGTTGGATGAGATGTATAGTTGTCGATGGCAACCCGTAGTAGCGAAGTAGTTTCCAAATCACCTCTCGATCGACGCTGTCGATATTTTGGTAGACTGGATTATATGGCAAAATATGGGGAACGAGAGAAGACAGCAATATGCTGGACCGATAAGAAGACTCTATAAAATTTGGATTTTGCAAATGATTCATACTTGAATGTCAGACAGACTGGAAGACTTGCAGGCGGAAACCAACAAGATGACAGAAGAGGCCGACAGCGAAGACAGGACTACAGGTGAACATAGAGAAAAAGTCGGTGATGAAGATAACCAACCAAAAGCAACAACATTAACCAGCACCAATCACCATCAGCGGGAGAGATTTGACAGAGGTTACTCTCTTCACGTATCTAGGAAGCGCCGTATCAACTACAGCCACTCGGAATGGATAAAGATGTCAAAGCCAACTACAATCGTAAGGGAAAGTTACGCCTTCATCAATCTGAAATCAGTTTGGCAGTCTTCTGCACTCTGCAGCACAAACAACAAGATTCGGATATTCATCATAAATGTGAAGTCATTTTTTTCCCTTCACGTTCTTCAGTGGAACATAGGGCTTCAAGCTAGAGGCTTGAAGTTTCGGTAGTGGTATTAATTTTTACAGGATGGGGTTGCTAGCCTCATACCCAACCTTTCCTCTTTACCAGTTTTATTACTGGCTTATGCGTCGGCCGGGGATCGAACCCCGGACCATGTGCATGGTCGGCGAGCATCCTAACCGCTGTGCCACCGACGCACGTGAAGTCATTTACTTCTTCTATATGGGTCAAAAACGTGCACCGTATGTCACAAAAAGGATTCCCAACGGGTTACAGACTTTTATCAACATCTGCTTCCTTCGTTGGCTAATTCTTTACTGAAGATCAAATGGCCAACCTGCGAGAAAAAAAATTAGCAACAAGAAACTCCGGAACAAACGAACCAAGAGCCGACTAGTCAACAAATATTTAGGAGAAAATGGATATGGATCAGGCATACGTTGAGGAGGCCGTCAAATGACATAGCGTGCAATGCGGGCCATTCTGGAGTGGAATCCGAATGGAAAACAACGCGTGGGTTGGGGTTGCGAGGGTGACATGAAAGAGATCGTGTGAGGAGAAGGAGATGAGAGATTATGGGCAATCGTGGTACGGCCATCTAAAGGCGACTGCAAAAAATAGGACAAATTGGAGATGACTTGTTGAAGCCTGATGTTTCACTCGGGACCCAAGGCAACACTAATAATAATAATGTGGCTTTTCGATTGATTCGTTTGGTTTTAAATGTGATATTTTACGTAAGCTGAAAAGATTTGATGAATCTCATTATGCACATATCAAGATTCTGTTCAGTTGACTTTATATTTCTCATCAAATTTCCTGACTGGAAATGTGCTATAAAGTGCCTTATTCAGTGGATGTGGATTTGCAAAGGGCACAAATAGTCAAGGAAGCTGAATTTGATCAGAAGTCCCTGAAATAATTCAGTGTATTTTATCACTAATGTTTATCCTGTAATGAGAAGCATTTACATAATTGTCAAAAGCGAAATTGGAACGATCTACTAGTTAACTGCCAATTTACGCAGTTCGGCAAATCACCCCTATTATGGTTAGGTAGTTGTGTAAGCTTTCAGTACACTGAATTAAATTCGCTATTTGTCGTTTATACAATCTGAACTGATTCGGCTGTCTGAGCTAAACCAAAGCGGGTACATCGTTGATGAGCTTGGACCCAAACGAGCGAAATATGCGTAGAGTGTTTAGATCGATTGTATCTGGCTAACAAACACTACTACTAGATATTATTGGTATCCAACTACTCATATAAGTCAATCAGTAGTATAAAACGCCCTGAATGCCATAGTATCAGGTTAACCTTAAACCCTTGTTGAAGCATCCATACAGGAGCTGACATGGAAGATAGATGAGAGTTTTTAGTGACCTAAGTACTTTTGTTCATCTACTCAAAGGGCACAAAAGTAAACAATCCACATTGAAATCCTTTCTTATTCTTTGCGTTCTTAGTCGAACATAGAGATTCTAACTATGAAGATTCATTAGGAATGTTGTTTCTACGCGATGGTGTTGTTGGACTCATGCCCAATCTTTCTTATTTTTCCAGACTTGTTACCGCCTAGTAAACTAGGCGAAGCTCAGGGGTGAGTCAACCGGGAAGTGAATCCTGACCACCTAAATGTCTGGCAAATCTCTCAGCATTGAACCACCGATACTTCATATTGAGAGACGCAAAATTATTTTATGATTAGTGGCTCCACAAGTTGATAAATATAAAGTTGATTGGTGTTAATTAAAGATACTAACGAATCATGTATAGGAAAGGTAAAAGGCAGTCATTAGCTAAGAAAAGATAAAGAAAGGTATCAACTCCAATTTAAATTATTTCAGTATCTTTAAATTCTAACATCCGAGTAGTAAAAGTCATTTATGTTAAAGTAAAACAATGATTTGCAATTAACAGTGTTCTCTGAGCTGGTTGGTTTAGTCGCGGATCTTTCATTGTCCTTTTGGACAACAACTTCAGCTCAATATTTAGCATAAAGTGAAATGATTGAAATTTCTTCATGAGTGATAGAATTGCGTCTCCCATTAACCATCTCTACATATGTATTGACCATTTTCTATTGACTTGCATTTTAAACTTTCTGGTCACTTGATTTACTTTTTATCAGTTGGTATATTTCGTCTATATTAGCGTGTTTGTTAATTGCATATTCGTTTGAGTACTAGGCTTCTAGGAATTGTCTGGCACTTTTGGTGTTTCTTCTGTCTAAGATTTCGACATTATCCCAATCAAACTGATGTCCATAATTATCTATATGCATTGATATGAAAGAATATGTATCATGTCTTTTCACGGCTGTTTTGTGTTCCTGGATTCTGATTCGAAAGGGACACCCACTTTGGCCGATGTAATGCCTGTTACAGTTCATACAATTTATTTTGTAAATGGTATTCATTTTATTTCCTTCTTCTGTTAAATCTTTCAGTTTGCACAATATCGAATTAAGTGAGTTGACTGGCTTGTGTGCTATATCAAAGTTCAAACAATCAGTGTTTCCATATGACCTCAAATCAAGCCACAGATCGATATGCATATACTTAAACCGCTTAGATCTGTTGAATATCGAATACGAATCGTACTTTATTTGACTAAATCTTTGCATGGTTAATATATGCGTTACGCCAGACTTTACTAAATAATTTCTTTGAATATATATATATATATATATATATGACATGTTTAAATAAATATTTTTTAAGTCAACATAAGAGACAGTACGAAAAGAAACTTACAAGTCAGCGGGATAGAAAAACAAGACCACATATTTTCCTAAATAATCCTGTAAACCGATAGTCTGGAAAGCGCCATCGATAACCGCTTTCCCTCTGAAATGCGGTGCAGGTTTAGTTGGTATAAGCATGCTGTTTATATTAACTTTGTCACGCTTAACTATTTTAAAACTGTTCAATTGTTTACTCGACTAAATTTGGGATTTTATATAATTTCTTTATCAATTCAAAATATTGTTTTATTGGTTCATCAGTTGTATTTTATGTCTTTTTATTTAAACTTCTTTTTTTGTCATTACCAAGGATTGGTTGGCTCTGTCAACATTATCACCATTTTACTCGAATACATTTAGTTCAAATATATAACCATGTTGACGCCCTTTTTTACATTAGAGAAGTGTTACATTTTTGTAATTCATGTACAAATAAAACTGTTTAAATCCCAAGTTAAATTTATGTATATTGAAGCCTGTCCACTACACGAAATTTTCTCGATGATGTCAGGTTTTATCCCTCAGTGGATTATGAATAAAATTTAATTGTGATAAATCACACAGCGTTGTACAGTAATATTTACTGATGACGACGTTTTGAGAGCAACTTATTGCAGTTCATAATCATATCAAGTCACTCACAAAACTTTCATGCTTCATTTATTTTTTTTCCTTCACGTTCTCCAGTGGAACATAGGGGTTCAAGCCAGTGGCTTGAAGTTTTGCAGCAGTGTTTAATTTACAGGATGGCGTCGCTAGCCTCATGCCCAACCTTTCTTCTTTACCAGGATTATTTCTGGCTTAGCGAGGTAAAGGAGTGCGTCGACCGAGGATCGAACCCCGGACCATGTAGTATGGCCGGCGAGCGTCCTAACCGCTACGCCACCGATGCCTGCTTCATTTATATACATGAGTAAAAACTGATGATTAGACATTTGAATAAGATTTATATAAAATAAGGTACATTCGGAGATAATATTAGTGTTATCAATAAAATACAAAAGGATGAAAAACAAGATGTCTCTATAGTACAATAAATAAATAACTCGTTAGAATATTATAATGTGAACTGCATACATTTCAACATTATTTATTATCCTCTGATTTGACCGGTAGTAATATCTTCAATATCTCTGGTATTGGCATTGAGTCACTTCTGTTGCATGTGTTGTATTGGGTGTAGACTCGATGAACCAGCTATGATTCAGTAATCAACCTGTCTCACTCCACTTACCTATATTACTTCTACGAATTTTATCCCTCTCCCACCCTATTGTGTGATTTTGTGTTAATGCATGCAGTGCAGTCGCTGAGCTTTGTTCTAAATTACTTATCTTCTCGGGGTCAACCATTCTTACCTTAGCCAAAATTCTTATATTCCGACAATCTCACTACTCCTCATCTACTAGTTTAACCTATGTATTTGGCTTAACTCACAGTCATTGCCAGGTATTTTGTAAATTATATAATTTGGTTTAATTCGGTCCACCGGGTCTTTTAGCCCACAGAGCTTGTCCTACCTGAGTGAGTTTGTAGGTTTAAATGCCACTCTCATTCCTGCTTTATTAAGAATCCTAGGTAGTGTCTCAGATGTTCCCTCCTCATATGGTGAAACTGTAGGTACCCTATATTCTTTCTTATTTATGTTATCATTATTTTTGTTTTCCTTTGACCTTTTTTGATCTTCCTAGTGAATTTTGTTGGATAGTTATTTAACATCAATGCTTCTTCCACCTGCTTTATTTCATCGTTACGGTTTTTTCTTTTACTGTTTAGTGCTATTAGTCGGTTTTTTGGACACCTAATTAATCCTGCCTTAACAGTTAAAGGATTAGACGAAATGGAGTCTATTAGACTGCGTTGGGTTTTTTTATTAACGCTAGTGTGTAGTTTACCTTCTTTTATTGGTTTTCATTTACAATCTAACATGGCTAATTCTCCGTGTTCATTTTCCAACTCAAATGTGAATTTTATGCCCTCTACTAGTGAGTTTATATGTGTCAAGAAGCTAGAGATATGTTCTGTTTTTAACACTGAGTGAAAGTGTCATCCACATATTACCACCATATCTTTGGACTAGGATTAAATGTATTAAGTGCACTATCTTCCCAGCTGTCCATAAATATGTTTGCTACAATAGGGGATATTGGTGATCCCATTGTTACACCTTCTGTTTGTCTATATATTTTGCATGTTCGATCGACTTAAAATGATTAAAATATAATACTCTCCAAAAGCCCAAATGTATAAGAAAATTATTAAGAACACTGTAGGATATACCAATGTGTAGAACTCTGTGGTTCAAGGTTAGAAAGCATTTCAAAAAAATTATATGCTTATTTTGTTTATTTCACCCAACAAGTTTCAGTTATTCGGCGTGCTCTGAGGATGTCGTTCACATCACACAGAACATTAAATAATGTACTTAACAGACATTTTTCGAAAAACTTTCCAACTCAGCAGCCTAACGGATAAAAATTTGGGTTTTAGAACAACAGGTCCTACATTCAATACATGGTGTGAACGCTATAACTTACTGGCATATACTGTACTCTACTTATAGACACGACCTATGGAATTCTACTAACCCAAAACTTCAGCGTTATTTGAAACTCATATTAAGGATGGAAACTTTTCCATTATAAAAAGACTGAAATAAACCACAACTATTCATTTCCTAAATCTCTTTAAGGAAGTCATCAAACGTTATTTAATCGGTAGAATTCTGTGGATTTCTTAATTACAGACTTCACATATGATGAGATCAGCATATGATAGATACTTCAACGGATGCACATTCACCCCATCCCTTTGTGTAATTTTGCTACAAAAATACTTTTCTACAAGTTTTAAAGTACATTAGGAAATTATACACTCCTTTATAGGATGAAAGGAATAACACTTATGTACCCTATAATCTTTTTCTTTACTCATATTTTAAATGTTTAATTTTAATATTTTGTTTGAATAGTGCTTTTATAATACAAAGAAAGGCAGTAATTAAATGGTTTGTATTTCATATAATATTCACATTTATCATAACTATTTTACTAAATTTTAGCACTATTTGCTATTCGATTTTGCATTAATACAAACTTAAGGACATTTAAAACTGTGTCAAGATTATTTGCCACATCAAAAACGACTTTATTTCATATTTTTAAAATGTTTCTTAACACTTAATTTGAACGTTAATATGTATATTAAATCCCGATTACTCATTTTTATCATCGAAAAGATTTCAACGCACAGTAAGTAACTATTACTCTGTCAGGTTGCTTTCCACTAAATTATATAATAAGTCGTAAGGACAGGCACTTGTCGATGGCACTGGATGTCAGTGACTCTATACTGCGCAGATTGGCAGATGTTAGAATTCATGATTCATTGGACTCCAAGTCGGTAGCTAAATAATCAGGAAACTCGCTTCATAAGCTGTAGGTCTTTATTTTCGTTCCCTTAAGAGGTTGTTAAATAGTGACAAACTAGGATGAAACAGCTGTCTATTGCTCCCTAGCTTCCAGTGATTTCGTAACTCATGTCAGTTCATGATGAAATCTACGTTGAAATCAATTAAATTCTTTCAACCCAACAATGGAAAATTAAAATGAAGAAATCTGTATATTTGTGTAGACTTAAGGGGACAACTATAAAATGACCGTGCGTCGGTGGCACAGCGGTTAGGACGCTCGCCGACCATGTAGATGGTCCGGGGTTCGATCCCCGGCCGACGCACTCCTTTGCCTCGCTAAACCAGAAATAATCCTGGTAAAGAGGAAAGGTTGGGCATGGGGCTAGCAACCCCATCCTGTAAAAGCTAAACACTGCTATAGAAACTTCAAGCCTCTAGCTTGGAGCCCTATGTTCCAGTGGGAACGTGAAGGAAAAATTATTATTAATTATTATAAAATGACCACTGAAAAGAAACAGAATATGATTTTAAGACCAATGGAAAAATTGTGGATAGTAGTTTTCGCTTTGACCACGAACTGACTTCAGTTAGAGAACTTTCGGAAAACTAGTGAGCACTGGACAACTGTTTCGACCTAATTAAAAGCGCTTTAGAAGTGAGCGTTCGTGATTCCACTAGGGACGGACCCAGGATCTTCAGGTTAGGAGGCGACCAATCAGTCACTGGGATGAAACTCACTGCTTTATGAACTCTAACTTCTGCCGATTCACAATATATAGCACAGCCACCAGCTGGCATTATCGGTGACTATTTTTCATCCACCCTCTTAATTTGATGGACTCTGCCGGTCATAACTTCTCACTAGCGCTTCAAGCTTGTTAATACTATAGTCAGTCAGTAATGCGAGCGTGATATATCAATTAGTCTGGATTCCATGTCAGTGGCTGAGTGGTCAGTGATTAAGTGCCCTGGGTGGGTGCTGATGAAGAGTCCACAACTAGAGCGAAACAACTATCCAAATACTCCCTAGTTTTCAGCAGTTCTCTAACTGAGGTTAGTTCTTGATCACACATGACGTCAATCGAATTCCTGTAGACAAACATGTGATTAATCTTTGTTTCTGTAATAGAAGAGATTATTTTATTTTTATATTTGATTGTCAAAGAACGTAAGATATTTAATTAAGCTTCATAAAAATGTTTCTAAGTGAGTACACCTTTTTCTCTAAAATATGGGTTCTAGGGTATATGTAATAATATGTACCGAAAAGCCTACATCTCAAGGGAACAAACGCTTACAATAGTGCCATAGTCAGGCATCTCCTTGATACAGGTCATGAGGTGGAAATCGCGAATTCCTTAAAATTGCCAATAGACAAGAAAAGCTCAGTTCTCCTCAAGTTTACCGAAGTAATCTCTGTCAAACTAGTGAAACCTGATTATTGCGTTCAGAAAGAAGCAGTTATCAGTCTTTCCTTACTCACCTGGTAACTAGATGTCTTCATTTGATTACGTATTCTTTGGCTTTAACCTCACTCCCCTTGATATAGTGTGATTTTGCTTGTCTCTTGTTTCTCGGATTTGAGCTGAACTTGGTACATTGTCACCCAATATATCAATTACTCATCATCTTATGTACCTCTCTTCTTTATTGCATAACTCATTTACCATTGTATGCATACATTTAATTTGTTTGAACTTGAACTTCATGTGTAGAGACTATATAAGCGTAACTTTCTGAGCCCTGTTCATTGAGTGTAGAACCTCCTGTTAACTGACATCATGTAAAATTTGCAAGTATTTTAAAACTTTTCTGTACATAAATTTAAATAATTTATTTAGGCTGTAAGCAGCAGCTGATGAGAAGCCAACGAAATAAATGATGGTACCATATTATTCTACATAACGGTTGTGACGAATGCTTTTACAAGCTACCGAGGGTATTTTTCTCCATTTTCAGTGAAATACTTCAAATAATCGAACACAGACGTTAAAAAAAATCTAAATCTTATTTATTTTAAAGAATCACTGAAATACAAGGGTATCCTATTTTCTGCTGATAAACTTTTCTGCTTACTATATATACTTCTGGTAATTGTTTGACGTGTGATCAATGTTATAGCTGAACACCATTTTCATATGACCTATCTAGTTAATATTGGAATTCTTCCGCTCTCAGTCAGCATAAAGAACAAGATACGGATTTTCAACACAAATGTGAAGACAGTTTTTCTATACGAGTGGCTCACGTAAAGCATTTCCAACAGGTTACAGACTTTTATCAACAACCACCTTCGCTTCATAATGAAGATCAGATAGTTAATCAGAAAGAATTAGCAAAATGAAACTTTGACAATAAACCAACCAAGAGTCGACTGCTCAACAAATATGAAGAAGAAGATGCAGATGTAATGGGCATACACTCAGGATACCACTGAATGACATCGCGCACCAGGTAGACTCTCGAATGGAATCCGAATAGGAAACAACGAATGGGCATGAATCTGAGGTTGAAACGGAGGAGATTGTGTGCCGAGGAGGAGATGAGAGATTAGTGGCAAACGTGGACTCAACTGAAGAGGACAGCAGAAAACAGAAGAAAGTTCAGACGTGTTGTTGAAGCCCTATGTTCCACTCGCAACCCAATAATATGCATTTATTAAATAAGAAAAAATAAGACACAAGGTGGGACCTGTTTAATGAAGATTCTCTTGATGACACAATCTCTAATATTACAAGTTATCTCAAATTTTGTCTTGACACCTGTTGTCCCAGAGAAACGCTCTTCATCAGATTTGACCGTTTCTCCTCCCCTCGACTTAAAATGCTTCGCAGACAAAAAGAAAAGCTATATAAAATGAAGGACAGTACTGGTTTGAAAAGAATTAATATCCTAATAAAATGTGAAATGCACAGGTTGAATTCAATTTACAACCAGAAGTTTATATCGTGTAAAAATGCGTCTAATATATGGAAACTTTTTAAAAAAATTACTGGTGGTAAGCAGATGAATAGTATTCCTTATTCCTATGATGTTTGCACACTAAAAAAGTCTTTCATATATTCGCCCACAAATGCCAAACTTTCTAGTGTTACAAGTGTTAATGAAACCTGCTTCCCTGGTTTCAATACAAATGATGTTCAAAAATGTCTCCAGTCTTTGAACCCTTCTTGCAGCCTGGGCCCAGACGGTTTGCCTAGTGTTATTCTTAAAAAATGTGCAGGCATCCTGTGTTATCCTCTTATGGACATATTTAACGAATCTTTCTCCAGAAATGTCGTGCCAACCGTTTGGAAGGACATCAAAATTGTACCTATCCCTAAGTCGTCTACTGGAACATGTTTTAAATTTAGACCTATTGCTATTACGTCTCCTTTTCTAAAAGTTATGGAAAAGTTACTCTTACTTAATCTTCAACCTTCACTTAAAGCCTTTAACGATCCTAAACAATTCGTTTATAAACACAGCAGAAGTACTTTAGATGCAGTTGCAGTCTTGTACCACTTTTCTCCAGCTTAGACAAGAAAGGCTAAATTTGTTCGCTGCACCTTCCTAGATTACACATCTGCTTTCGACTCAGTACCTAGGGACGTTTTGTTAAACAAGCTTGCTGAAACTCAAACTGACTGTTGGGTTGTCAAATGGCTGCATTCTTATTTCTCAGGAAGAAAGCAGTACACCATATGTCAGGGAAAGTCGTCCACTTCATTGCTTACTGAGGCTGGTGCCCCTCAAGGTACTGTCCTTTCTCATTTTCTGTTTTCTTTCTTTTTGCATGATTTGCCTCACTCTGATGAAATGAACTTTGTTAAGTATGCCGATGATCTAACCATTTCAACGTCTGTTAACTCCCAGCTTGACTGTGCTAAGATGAACAGCTTTCTATCAGGAATTAGCAAATGGTCTTCGTGTAACGGCCTTAAAATAAATCCTTCCAAATGCCAGACTGTTAATTTCAGTTTCCGATGTAAACGAAAGTTAAATGAAGCTGTTGGTTCCTATGACCCTTGCAAAATTGATGACACTGATATAGAAATCAAGTCTGAAGTTAAGTATCTTGGATTAATTCTTTCTTCTGACCTATCCTGGTCTTCCCATGTCTTAGCGATTTCTAAAAGAATATTTCGTCTGACTTTTTACATTAAGAAGTTGAGGCACTCAGGCATAACCCAACCCCTCCTCTTACAGTTTGTCAATTCGTGTATTTTACCTATTCTTCTTTACTGTTCACCCTTATTCTTTCCTGGATTGCTTAAAAAAGACTATGTCATACTACGTAGAACTCTGAAGACTGTCAGTAGGACGAGTGGTATCCCATTGGGCCATATCGTTGACATTGTCACTGACAGGCACTTGATGTCATGCAACAAATTTGCTAAAGGAATTTTGTCAGACTCTGAGCACCCCCTTTCCCGCAGCTCCAACCTTGTGTCTCCTCAGGTAAAACAAGGAGTCTTTTTAGAAGAATTTACGCACGTACGTCTAAGTATAAAAATTCCACTATACCATATTTGGCGGCACGTACTTTATGTGATGAAAATAGTGTCAGGCATGAACTAACTAACCTTCTTTGCACTACTAAATAAACCATTTCTTCCACCCTTACAGTACTAAACTTGACTGTTATTGTATTTCTTATATTGATAATCCTATCAATTTTCTGTTTTTATTTATTTATTTTTCATAATTGTGAACATCAACAGAACATTAGATTCAATATTCTATAGTAACATGCTAAAATTTTCAAACTGAATCGACAGTACTGTTTGAAACAAACTCACTGTTATTATTATTACTATTATTATTACTATTACTATTATTATTGTTATTAATATTTAATGACCTCAATTCGTGCTTCGAATATTTTTCACTTTATATCGTAAGCGTGGACAAATTCTTCTAGTTACTTTTGTTTTAATTTTTAATTTTATTTATATTTTGAGTAAATCAGATGCAATATTGTGACAAATGCTGAGAATTCCATTCTGTATTATAAGTACTGTTTTTGGAATAATGTAAAATAAATTATTATTATTATTATTAAAAAAAACAGACCTCCAGCTGAATTTTTATGTCCAAAACTTTTGTATACAAAAACTGAGCACCATTTTTCTTCTGAAATACTAGAACGTATATATTAAATTTGTGTCCACCTTAAGACATAATTACTGTGTGACGCTGTTTTTTGGATTAACTGATAAAATAACGTATTAAGTGTTATCTTTAGAGAGAACTCTTTCAGCTTTACCTATTCTACTTGTACACGCCGATTTATTTTTTATAAATCTCAGAGAAATTGAAATGAATACTTCAAACGTTCCATCTGACAAGCTGACTCCAACTTCTTCAGGTAAACAATCAAATATATCTGTTTTTCACTCGGTGCCCAATTTTTGTGCAAATATTCGGTCAAATCTTGATCAGAGTACGTATAAATTACTACTCATTTACTAATAAACTTATCTAAAAGTACTGTAATTCTATAGGTATTTGTTTATTGGATACATCATACCAATAGATAAAGTATACTCGTAACGTTGTCCAGTAAATAATACTGTTTCTTTGTGTAATGTATTCAATAAAGTAATTAATATGCAACCACATTGGCAAAGTTTCATACATACATTGGTTTAATTTGTGGTCTTCTTGTTCAAAGATCGAATAATAAACTCATACGACTTTCAAAAACTGAAGCAAGATTTGCTAATCTTACCGGGCTTTCAATATTTAATACCTAAGAAATGAAACCATTCCAAACTATCTGCGTCCACGAGCTCCCATCTCAATTGGCAAAGTTAAATCAGCAATAGGATTATCATTATTATTATTACTGTTCCCTAGGGTTCCGAGTGGAACATAGCGCTTCAACAGAACATCTCCACTTTCAAGTGTTGGTTTGTAGTGATTTGATTGGTTACAGGATTTCATCATGACCTGACATTAGTTAGAGAACCATTGGAAAACCTGTGAGTCGTAAATTGGCAGAAGTTAGAATTCATGGTCCATTGGATCGGGTCCCAGTGGCTTAATGGCTTACGAGCTCGCCTTGTAACCAGAAGATCCTTTTTCGAACCCCGTTGTTGGATGCGTACTGATGAAGAGTCCCGAACTGGGACAAAACAGCTGTTTAGCACTCCCAGGTTTTCCAATGGTTCTCTAACTAACGTCAGCTCATGATGAAATCCTGTAACATCTCCACTTTGCTCTATTTCCTGAGATCGTCTTTAGCTGACCCCACGGTTGCCCATAGTCACTCATCTCCTTCTCATCACACGATTTCCTCCATGCCAACCTCAGACTCACGGCCAACTCGTCATAATCCACTCGAGTTCCAATGGAGTGATGGCGTGGCGTGTGATGTCATTCACCGATCTCCCAATGCGTCTCCATTTTCCTCAAAATATTTGTTGAGCAATAGGTTCTAGATTGGTTTGTCCTTAGAGTTTCTTGTTAATAATTCTTCCTCCCCGGCTGGCCGTTTGATCTTCAGTATGAAGTCGGAGAAATAGGCAGCTGTTGATGAAATTCTGTAATCTGTCGGAAATGCTTTTCAATAAGAAAACTAGGAAAATAGCAGCACCATAATTAATTGTTTGTCAATCTTCTTCGTTGTCTAGCTATAATTAAGTCACCTGGTACTAGGCCGGTAGTCATATTTTCTATGTGAGGCCTTTTGATATAATTTAGCTGTCCGGAGTAGGAGATAACAGAACAGGATTTGAACCCATGTCCCTATTGCAGGTGAAAGTTGAGTACTTAAGCTAGTGAACCACATCTATGAAACAAATAATTTAATTTATATAAAAATGGTAAATGACAGTTAGAAGCTGGCATATTTAATCAGATCTGTCGACAATACACTGAATAAACATGAAAACATTTTTCAGTCAAGTACTGATAAAAATGAAATAAAATTTTTAAGTCTGTTAACTTTTATTTTATTTATTTATTTTAACTTCCTGTTTCTAAAATATAAAAGATAACATGAAATAATACGAGAAGCTGTCAGTATTAAACAGTTTTATGGTTGTCTTCTGTTTCTGTAAATTGTGATTGTTTTAATGGTTTTGAATTATCCCTATTATTATTATTATTATTGGCTACATTTTTAAACAGTGTTATTGCACGTGCATGTGTGGCGAATTTCTTTTTGGGTAAATTGGATTTCTGATCTCCAAACTGTTGGAGCTTTATCAATTAAAAAAGAGAAGTGAACATTGAAAGTGAACAATTAATGAAACAAAACTTCGGAAACAGCACTTTTTAAATCATAAAGATGAAGATAAATATCAGTGTAAGTCCTCCTGACACAACCTATATTTCAATTTAAGGGTGTTTATCTTCTCACTAGATATATATAGGAACAAACAGATTTGCTTTAATGCTTAGAGAAGTTAGTCATACCATTAGTGTCACTAACAAACGTATAATTTTCTGTCACAAATATCACCGTAAACTCCATCTGAAAACTAATAAAGTAGAAGAGTATAAATATTTGCTCTACATTGGTGATTCACTGACAGGATGCTCACCAACCACACACGGAGTCTGGGTTCAACTTCTACAACTTCTCACCTAGTAAGCTTTAAAAGGCAGAAAAGTTGGCCTTATGGCTAGCCACTCCTTGGCATAAAACAAATACTACCGCTGCTGAAAATCCACAGTTTGAAGCCCTTCGTTCCATTAGAAATCAGAAATGGTTATTGATAAAAAAGTATACACTTATATTATTTGCATCCATTGGGACTATTAGTGATGATAATTCTTTACAGTAGGAGAATTTTATTATGAGCCGACATCAGTTAGAGAACTATTGGAAAACCTGAAGGGAGTACTGGACAGATGGTTTGTCCTAGTTCGGGACTCTTCAACAGTACGCATCCACCCTACTGGGGTTCTAACCTAGGACCTTCTGGTTGAAATGCGAGTGAGTTCGTTAACCATTAAGCCACTGAGAGCCGATTTAATGGCCAGCCTATGAGTTCTGCCAATTCGGAACATAGTGCAACCACTTCTCAGTATCTTCTTCGATGAGTTACAGCCTTACCTGCAACCTGCTGCATCCTACTGGTCACGGCTTCTGTCTAGAACCCCAGGTAAGCGCCACAATAGGACCAGTCGCTAGTGAGCATCAGATCAATGTTCAGTTATTAATTTTGTAGGGATTTTGTGTGATTTGTCGGAGGATTTCATCATGAGCTGATATCAGTTGGAGAAACGTTCTTTATGCCTCATAGTTAATATGTTGAACATACCAAAACATACTTGATTTGACTTTCTGAATAGACAAAAAGTACTCAAACACTTATTTATGTAATAGCAGAATGCTTTCACTTATTCTGGGAATGCTTAAGTATACCGTAATTATTCTGTTCCCAGTGTTTTTATTTTCAAGACACTCAAAACTTATGTAAACCTATATTACCTTTGAAAATAGATGATCGATGTATACAGAAAATAATTTATATTTATTCATAGAAGTCAACAATCATTTAAATATGTTACACAAACTAATCATACCATATTTGGCAGGTAACTATGTCTTCTTTCACTTAAATTTAGCATACGTTTACAGTAGGAAATTTCATCAGTTGCCTCTTTTAATTTTATTTTATAATCTTCTAATTGGCGCTGTAAATTCTGTAAGTCGTTCTCAGTTGTATGTAATCTGAAGAACGAAAAAAAGAGAAGAGAAAATGAAGCATTTTCAATATGAAGACAGAGAAATTTATTAAGATATATTGCTGTTATTTACTGCAAAGAAGTTAAGCTGTCTTCAAAGACAATGGATTCATTAACTCCATCCGACTGACTGAATAACGTGACACACGATATTAAACTGCATTGAAATAATAGAGAAGATTTGTAGCTCAGGTGGATGATTTGCAATTATTAGTGTTCTCTGAGCTGGTTGGTTTAGTTGCGGATCTTTCGTCGTCCTTCTGGACAACAACTTCAGCTCAATATTTAGCATAAAGTGAAATGATTCAAATTTCCTCATGAGTGATGGAATTGTGTCTCCCATTAACCATCTTTACATATGTATTGACCATTTTCTACTGACTTGGATTTTAAACTTTCTGGTCACCTGATTTATTTTTTATTACAGGATTTCATCATGATGAAATCCTGTAAACCAATCAAATCCCTACAACCCAACACTTGGATATTACTTTTTATTAGTTGGTTTATTTGGTCTATATTTAATGTGTTTGTTAATTGCATTTTCATTTGAATACCAAGCTTCTAGGAATTGTCTGGCACTTTTGGTGTTTCTTCTGTCCAAGATTTCGACATTATCCCAATCAAACTGATGTCCATAATTTTCTGTATGCATTGATGTGAAAAAATTTATATCATGTCTTTTCACGGCTGATTTGTGTTCCTGGATTCTGATTCGAAGGGGACACCCACTTTGGCCGATGTAATGCCTGTTACAGTTCACACTATTTATTTTGTAAATGGTTTTAATTTTATCTCCTTTTTCTGTTGGATCTTTTGGTTTGCACAATATCGAATAAAGTGATTTGACTGGCTTGTGTGCTATATCTATATCAAACGGTTTCAGTATTCCAGCTGTTATTTCAGAGATATTTCTCATGTATGTTAGGATGAATTCATCAGTTTGATTGGGATAATGTGGAAATCTAAGACAGAGGAAACACCAAAAGTGCCAGGGAATTCCTAGAAGCCTAGTACTCAAACGAATATGCAATTAACAAACACGCTAATATAGACGAAATATACCAACTGATAAAAAGTAAATCATGTGACCAGAAAGTTTAAAATCCAAGTCAATAGAAAATGGTCAATACATATGTAAAGATGGTTAATGGGAGACGCAATTATATCACTCATGAGGAAATTTGAATCATTTCACTTTATGCTAAATATTGAGCTGAAGTTGTTGTCCAGAAGGACGACGAAAGATCCGCAACTAAACCAACCAGCTCAGAGAACATTATTAATTGCTAAAGTGCATAATTTCATTAAGCTACATTTTAGGGAAGCATACTAAATAGGAGAACAGATTTCTAATGGTACTTTAATAGACACAGAAATCGTTAAGTATACATTTGTGGAGGTCTTTAAAATCTGACAGATAACAAGGAATAATTGTTTTGAAAATCAGTCTTAAATGATCTAAGTGGATATTTCAATTAACTATGTGATGATTTTCCTCTTTTCACCTCGGTTATATATCACACTGCCCTAACGTTTGCATATCATCTATTGACTTAGTCCTTATTATTTTCTTTTTTTCTTGTGTAATCGCTAGTTTGAAGACTGATAGGATCCTTCATAAAATAGTGTATTATCTTTTCTCATGCAAATTGTGATCTATTGTACGATCAATCATTTATCACGTCTGTGAGCCGACTTTATTGTGGTAAAAATGTATACATATCATGTTTCGTTTTCCCAATAAATGTAGAGTTCATTACTTTACAGGCACGAGTCAGCCTTTGTCTTTTGATATTTGCGTGGCTCAATGAATCGGAAGGTACAGCGGACAAGTAACAGGTATTAGCGTACCAGTCAAGTTCATTATCGGTTAGCAGTCCACACATAATAAAGACTTCTCCTTCTGGGTGTGTGATGGTGTCAGTGATGTGTCGTTTTACGATTTTGACTTTGTTTGAATGAATTCAAAGTTGGCCATGGGGACTTCGACCTCGGACAGTCTGCTGAAAGTGTTTGATTTGTGATTCTTGCTGACCGAGTTTTGTTCCCACAGATTTTAACTCAAATTAATGTTTTTTTTCTCTGCCGTCAGGATGCTTTGGGACCTTGCTTAACTACTGGCAGTTTTGGTTAGCTATACAGTAGAACGCGAAGATTGGATCCTGGAGTCTGTTTTGGTGGCTGCAGTTAAATCCCTGCTATTATTAACGATTTGGCACCATATCATAAAGACACTCGAGTCATTTAATGTTGCTAGCTAAAGGGCCATATACATATATCTAACACGTACACGCGAAAAACTGATTGATATTGTGTACTGTAATTAATATATGTACACAATTGTACAGCTATCAAAATGAAATTGTTGAGAAAAGAATTATCTCTGCTAAATCCCTTGTTTTCATGTCTCCATGGGGAGCGTCAATCTAAACAAAATAACGTCTAATCCTAGGCTACAATAGAAAAAAATACATATATGTATCGTCCGTCACTGGCACAGTGGCAGGATACCCGCCGACCACGCATGTGGTCTGGGGTTTGATCCCCGGTCGACGCACTTCTTACCTTACTAAGCCAGTAATAAGACTGGTAAAGAGGGAAGGTTGGACATAAGGCCAGCAGCCCCATCCCGTTAAAATAAATACCATTGGTACAGAAACTTAAAGCCTCTAGCTTGAAGACCTACGTTCCACTGGGAATTTAAAGGAATAATATATATATATATATATATATAAAGAGTTTCTATATCTTTTCGGAGACAGTAATCATTGGAAAACCCCAAATCCAGGATATTATTTCACAATAAACTTGCAAAACACATGCCAGAATTACTTTGATCATATATACACTTAACATGAGAATGGTAGATACTGCCAATGGAGTCTGATTAAAATTAAAGACAAATTCAGCGAAGAAAATTTTCTTTATCGACGAAATCATCTTCAGAGGCTGTACAGTCGTATTTATACTTACCAAAAATGTATAGTGGTCTATTATTGAGTAATAGGGGGTGACATTATTGATGTAATTACTCAGAAGTGGCTTTAGAAGTGAAAATTAAAAGTTGTAAATTACGTGGTACTCAACGGCACAAAGATGGAAATATGATAAGGTTAAAATTGCTCTTGAGTGAGAATAAAGGTGGTATTTGAGTGTCAGTTTAACAAGTGTGAAGAGGGTGTGAAATGTACAGAAGGAGCATATGAAATTGATAATAGTGAATTAATTAATAAAGCAAAAGCAAACTAATAGTAAAATTAAAAAAGAAAAGAAAACATTAAAATTTTTTTACATGGAACGATTAGTGAAGAGGTTAGGACCAAGGTAGAATAAGAGACTGAACAAACTTTTTCTGTATACAGAGGTCAGGGTTGTATTGACGAACTGCCAGAGCCTCCATCATACACAAAAGTCGAAAACTGACGCCCTTTGTACCATTTGGCTTCACTTTGTAGATGATCTTGAAAGACGACTCTGATGGAGCTACGTGGCCTGAGTTCACCAAATGCTCGAGAATTGAGCTATTAATTGACTTGCATTGTCCCTTTTATAACAATACCGGATAATGTTCAGAGATGCTTTTGGAAAGTGTGCGCTTTGTGCGGCCTATATAACTAGCTCCACACGAACAGGTGAATTTATTAGTATTAAGTATACGAAATTCAACTATGATATTGTAATACGGATTGGCTATTTGTATTTGTTACGTCTTCTTGATAAGCTTCGCGTACAGAAAAATAGACATTTGGCTAACCAAGTGTTTCCCTGGCTTTCTACACCCATTAAATACGTGAGATTTTTGATTATCTGCCAGAAAAACTCAAGAAATACTGAAGAAAGCATAAATCAGTCTGATTATGTATCTGTAGAATATAATTAGCGAAAAGACCTACAGTGCACCTTCCATAGCACTAAAATTCATCTATAGCTAAAAGAAATAGATCAAACTGAATCAACTGAATATTAATTAAATAAACGCCTGGCCCGTAGGCGGATGTCTTAGTTATTACAAGTTTTGTTTTAATGGGTACGCATCTGGTCAGAATCCGAAGTCCTCGTGATGTTAACACACACATACTCTGAGTGTGTAGTGTAGCCATACTGGCCAGATAAGTTCTTAAATCTTATCCCTAAACAACCTTGACTTTTTATCCCATTTAAACATACTACTCAACAGAAGAAATTCCTAAATAACTGAGCTTGTTTTTGATTTGAGTTTTGTTACCATTGCTTGTAGTCCAGCTAGTGTATTGACTGATTGAGTAATTAGACATATAATGTTCCATAAGGCTGTTATAGTATGGTAAATCAATTACACAGCCATCACCTTACGGATCCATTCAGTGGACGGTGCAGACAGTAAGTGCAAGTGAAATGATGAACGGAGTTTGCAAGAAAGATTTTTAAAATTGAACATACTTCAACAGTTCACAATGAACAAAGCTTGGAATGATGGTCACCGCTCTATCTCAACCTCATCGACTTTGAAAAGGCCTTCGACAGCGCGGCGTCGATCGAGAGGTGGTTTGGTAACTGCTTCATTAAAACTGGGTGCCACCAACAATTATACACCTCATCCAACAGTTGTACGACATTGCTGCATGCCAAGTAATCTCGAACGGGAAACTGATGGAATCCTTCGAAGTAAAGACCGGAGTAAGACAAGCTGGCTGCCTATTATCTTCAATGCTTTCTTAATTTTGGTCGGTAGACTGGATAATGCGACAGACAGCGAGCAACGAGGAGACAAGCATAAAATGGACCCACACGAAAAAAGTTGGAGGATCTGGACTTCGCCGATGATATATGTCTGATTTCCCACAAACTGGAAGATATGCAAGTGAAAAGCAACAAGTTGGCAGAAGAAGCATCCAGAAAAGATAGGACTCAAGGTGAACATAAAGAAAAAAGAGGTGATGAGGATTCCTGGCCAGCAGCAACAGCAACAAAAACAGCAAAAATGGGAGAAATCTGAAAGAAGCAGCCTCATTTACCTACGGACTTACTTGGGAAGCGTCATTTCAACTACAAGCGGACGGAACTGATGAAGCTATCAAAGCAAGAATCGGAAAAGCAAGACAAGCTTTCACTACACTCAAGTCTGTGTGGACAACAACAGTACTCGGTGTGAAAAACAAGATCCTGATTTTCAACTCCAATGTGAAGTCAGTGCTAGTATACTGACCAGAGATTTGACGCTTCACGAAGGGTAATTCGAACAAACTACAAACCTTCATCAACAGCTGTGTTCGCTCAATACAATTCAAGATCAGATTGCTATAAAAGATCAGCAGCAGGGATCTCTGGGAGCGAACCAACTCAGCAGGAACCGATTGTGAAACAAATAGGCAGGAAGAAATGGAAATTGACTGGCTATACCTTGAGGAAACCATCAAGTGACATCACTAGACAAGCCATAGCTCAAATGGAACCCGAAAGGGAAGCGGAGAGTTAGTCGTCCAAGGGTGACATAGAGGAGGTCATGTGAAGAGGAGATGAAAGCGTATGGGCAGACTTGAAGCCAGGTGAAAACTCTAGCAGAGAACCGAACGCAATGGAAACGCGCAGCTGAAGCCCTATGTTCCTTTAGGAATTAAAGGAAACAATAATAATACAGTAATAAACAACAGTTCACATATGCTACATAAAAGACTAGTGAATGCATAAAGCGAGAAACGGCAATTAATGTATGAGCTAAAAAGTGAATATAAACACGCGTAAACACACCAAAACAAGGAAGTAACAGATACACTTAGTAGCTTTCGATTCGAACAATAAGAGTAAGTGTAGGTAAGCATCACTGTTAAAATCTTCATAAAGTTAGAATGCACTTGTTGAAAGATACAATAGGCTATTTAGTAAATAATTTTAGCAGTAAATAGTGGTTACATCGAATAAGATGTCATGTAGAAGACAGATAAATGAAAGTCACCTCATTATTTGGTTTCCACAACCGGTTAATCTAGGTTTAAAAAAAGTGAAGACAAGCCAGAATCTCTGACGATGCGAAAACTCACTTCTATGTCACTGGGCAATCTCATTCTTTCGATATAGTTTAATTAACTTTATCTTGCACATCAGTTTAAATCGTTTAGTGAACAACTTAGTCAAATATAAGATAAATAAATATGTCTGATTGCAATGGTACCACAATAAAATTTACATGAAAATCACCACTAGAGATGTCTAGACAGACACTAGAAGCTTAGCGATTGAACCAACCAGCTAAAAGCATGTGAAAAGACATAATACATTCATGTGATCTACAAATCTTCTGCGTCATACCAAAGACTCATAAATATGCAAGTGGAAAAAAGGGTTGTGCAGTTTACCTACTTTTCTAATTCTTTAAATCTTAGCAATCTTTGTTCTGTCCGTTTACTAGGATCTGTTAAATATGACCTTTGTGACAGTATTGACCATTCTTTCCATTTCACTGAAATAAAGATATGTGCAAAATATGAGTCGATATTCAACAGAAATCGGCCATTTTTGCTTCACTCTTAATTGTTAACAAAAACTTTACAAACAGTAATAATATATATATATATATATATATATATATGATTATGTAACTTCCTAAAGCAACATAGGGCTTCAAGAGTTTTTAACATTCCATTAACAGTGGTGTTGTTGTTCTTACAGAGTTTGGTTGCTAACTGCTTATGGTGTCCATAGAAGCAGTGCAATAATCGAACATCTCGTCACCACTGGTCATTCCATCTCAACAAACGCCTCCTTCAAAGTAATCTATAAAGTGAAGAACAACCTGCCAAGGACAATACGTTACCGTCTTTTTTGCATTGCAGAAGTCCTAGCCATTCAATTAGAAGAACCAGAACTATGCATAAAAAAGAAAGTTATTCAACCATTTCTACTATCATGGTAATAACTCTGTTGATTTGACTTAAGTTTTGCTTTTATGTTTATTTTTCTAACTACTTAAAACTCTTACGTAATTCCGTATGTTATTTTATTTCCATGTACACCCCGAGTACAATGTTTTCATCAAACTATTCACATTATTGCGTAACTCTTCTTTGAGTATCGTTTGTGACAACTCATCACTTTTGTTACTAGCCTCTTTTATCAACATCCAATTCATCTGAACGCCTTTTGTATTACGTAACTCCACCAAAAACTTACTAATCGCATTTTCGTTTAACAAACTTAATGTACAACACTGTGTGATTTAATCAGAATAAAATCTTATCTATAATGGAGTTTTACTCTACCACAGTGTCCAGGTTTTATAGTTATATAAAAAGGACTCTTTTTCAGACACACTTTACATTTTATGATAGGAATTAACTTCACAGTCTACTTAGAGAGGAAGAGACATAAAACTAAGTAAAACTTTCTTGTTGAACAACTTATTGGGCTTTACTACTGAGGATGAGGTCACTGAGGTATTTTTAGAGAGAAAACATTTTATTTAAACTTTTTAATTACGGGTTCTTTTCATTGGCTTGAAATAAATTGTGCATAATGATAAAGCGATTAAATCATAGAGTAACCAAACATATTTTAGAACTATGTCTGCTGAGACAAATAATTCCAACCTTTCGCGTCTTATAAACTGGTATGAACTTCTTAAGGAAAATAATCGAAACACTGAAAATAGGAAAAGACTTCTGATGTTTGAATACTGTTATAGTTCTACAAAGATCATTTTTGCATTTATTCACTTTTCACTCAATGTCCAATGTTTTTCCGGTAGTCTTCGGTGAAATCATTATCAGAGCTCATATAAAACTCGACAACAAAAATTAAGCGGATGAATCGGTCAGTTTGATTAACTTTGTATTTAGTTGGATACTCTTTATTAAGTATTCAAGGGGTTAATGTGTAAATCTCAAACACTCACTTGTTTACAATATATATATATATATATATATATATATATATATATATATATATATATATATATACAAAAATAGTATAAGTTATCTAGATGGAGCTGCAGTCTTGCATCATAACATCATCACCAGTTTAGACAAAAAGGCTAAATTTGTCCGCTGCGCCTTCCTAGACAATACATCTGCCTTTGACTCAGTACCTCAGGATATTCTGTTAAACAAGCCTGCTGAAACTCAGAATGAGTGTTGGGTTGTT
This sequence comes from Trichobilharzia regenti, assembly GCA_944472135.2. Classification (NCBI taxonomy): domain Eukaryota; kingdom Metazoa; phylum Platyhelminthes; class Trematoda; order Strigeidida; family Schistosomatidae; genus Trichobilharzia; species Trichobilharzia regenti. The sequence continues at coordinate 42,054,605 of OX235265.1, read as the reverse complement.
AACTGACTTCATTTTTTATTGCTCAGGAAGAAAGCTGTAGACTGTATGTAAGGGGAAGTTGTCCACTTCATTGCTTACTCAGAATGGTATCCCTCAAGGCGCTGTTCTTTCTCCTTCTCTGTCTTCTTTCTTTTTGCATGATTTGCTTCATTCTGATGAAATGGACTTTGTTGAGTACCCTGATGATCTGAATGTTTCAATACCTGTTAACTCCCAGCTAGAGTGTACTAAGATGGTTTTTGTCTAATGGTCTTAAACTAAATTCTCACAAGTGTCAGACTGCCAATTTCAGGTTTAGATGTAAAGGAAAGTTAAACGAAGCCGTTAATTCCAATGATCGTTTTAAAATTGATGATGCTTATATAGAAATCAAGTCAGATCTTAAGTATCTTGGACTAATTCTTTCTTATGATCTATCCTGATTTGCCACGTCTTAGCGATTTCTAATGACATGATATTATATGACATTTCGTCTGACATCAAGAAGTTAAGGCACTCTGGCATAACCCAAACCTTCCTCTAGCAGTTTGTCAACTTTTGCATATTACCTATTCTTCTTTATTGTTCACCCTCATTCTTTCCTGAGTTGCTTCGTAGAACTCTGAAGACTGTCAGTCAGTAGGGCAAGTGGCGTCCTATAGGATTATATTGTTGACATCTTCATTGATTGGTACTTGATTTAATGCAACAAATTTGCTGAAGGGATTTTGTCAGACTTTTAGCATACACTTTACCCGCAACTTTCACCATGCATCTCCTCCTTAGGTGGAACAAGATGTCATTTCAAAAGACTTTATGTGTGCACGTACAAGTATAAAAATTCCGCCATAGTATATTTGGCACGCATTTTCTGTAATGAAAATAGTGTCAAACACGAACTAATGAACCTTCCTTCCACTATTAAATGACCAATTTTCTCTATCCTTTTACCATCAAGTCTTACTGCTATTACTCCTGTTTAAATGTGTAAGTCCTTGGTTTTTTGTTTTTACAGGTGTAAACACCATTTAGACTCTCTGTTAACTGTAATCTAGAACTTTTCTCCTCACCATTCTACGGCAAGGGAATATCAGACTCAATATTCTGTAACATGCCAAGACTTCCATACTGTATGGACAGTGTTGTTTGAAGCCTACTGTTATTATCACTATTATTATTGTTTTATTTATTTATTCTCATTTTATCCTTTGCATATTTTTGATATTATTCCTACTGTTAATGTGGAAATGCTCTTGTGGTTACTTTGATTAACATTTTGAGGAAATTAGATGCCATATTGTGAGCAATGCTGAGAATTGCATTCTGTATTATAAGTACTGTTTCTTTGGTATAAAGTGGCTTATATATGTGTGTATATTAAGTGACTCACACGGATCTTCATATGATAGTAGAGACGTTTGCATATTAAAATTTGTTGTACCAGTTAACAAACAGAATATATCCATTAGAAAATATTTCTTTATCTACATGTTAAAGCAAAATAAATAAAAATAAACGTGTCATGGACAAGGATAAATAAGTTTTAATGATCAATATACATGGGATATATTGATACCATCTCTAGGATCAAGATTAAATACATCTGTTTCAAATCTAATCTGTATTGCAAACGTTTTCTTTTTGTCTCCATTGTGCGCTAATTTAATTTTATGGAGTCATGATCGCTATAACACCGCTGTTAACTTCTTTTTTTTTTGTAATAACTATTTTCATCGTCAAAAGAATTTGACAAAATATGTATTTATTAATTATTAATATTCGCTTGGGTTCCAAGAGGAATATAGGGCTTCAGCAGCACATTTCCATTTCATCCTGTCCTCTGCAGTTGTCTTCATCCGCTTCTAGTCTCCTTCTAACTCGATCTCCTCCACGTCACTGTCATACTCCCATCTTGATTTTTCCCATTCAGTTTCACTTCAGGGCCTAGGGCATGATGTATATCCTATGTACATGCATTTCGTTTGCGATACTATTTGTTAGGTTGGTTCACTGCCAGCAAAAGTTCTTTGTTACCACTTCGTTCTGGCTGATCATCTGATTATTAGTATGGAGCTAGAGAAGGCTGTTGATGATAAAGTTTGCAGTAGCCTGTTGCAACTGCTTTTGGTGACGCGCCAAGTCACTGAAATCTACACAAGCACAGACTGACTTGATATCAGTGCTGAGAGATCTGAATTTCGTCCATTATACTTAGTGCTGTATATTTCCATACTGACTTCAGATTAATGAAGCTCTCTGTCTTGCTCTCACAATTCTTGTTAGCTTTGAAATACGCATTCATACCGCCTGTAGTTGAAAAGATGTTGTCTAGTCAAGTGGAAGGGGTGACTTCCTTCGAATTTCTCCCGTGGATAATGAATAGTGCTTGTTATTTTTGGTTGCGTATTTTCATCGCCTCTGTCTTCTCTAATGTTCACTTAATGTCTTGGAAAATGAGAAAAGGTTGAGCGTGAGGCTAGCAACTCTGTCCTGGAAAATCAACATAATCGCTGTAGAAATTTCAAAGTACAGAGAAAATATATTCTTTTAAAACATGCAAGAGAACAATACCATTTTGGATAAAGCCTTCCCCGTGTTTATTTGTCCCCCACTCAAAGGAGATGCAGTGTCACAAAAGATTGACAAAAGACTCAAAGGTGTGATAAAAAGAAGCTTCCCGGCAGTAAAACACATAATATTATACAGCACCACTTCTTCTATATGCCACTCAGAACTGGATAAATATCCTGCTGATGTCCCCTCCAACTGCTTTTATGAATTTATGTGCATTTGTGGGAGGAAGTACATTGGAAGAAGGGAAAGAAGGGCTTCTATCCGGTTTTCTGAACATATTCTAAGAAACCTGTGTCTGAAAGGAAGCAGATATTCGCAGAGTGCAATTACCAGACATATTGTTGGTACCGGATATCTCGTAGAGATTTCTAAATCCTTCAAAATATTAAATAGACAAAGGACAGCAGATTTACTACGATTTGCCGAAGCGATCGCAGTCAAACGATTTAAACCAGACTTATGCATACAGAAAGATAATGTGATTAACCTCTCACTCCCTTGGTAACTGAATTTTGATTTTGATTACATTAATCAGTCATCTGATTCAGTGAACTCAACTCACTGAACAAATCTTAATCTTATAAACTGTGACCGCTTTTGTTTTTTGAGTTGCTATGTGAAACTACAAGCTAATATTGTTTCTGTTAATTATATTTTTTTGTCTTACTCTCCCTCCTCTTTTCTACATTGAAAGCGTACAAAATGATAATGAAAACTCAAACTAAAAAATTGTAATGGTTTCATTTTGGATGCGTCAATTTCATGGTATTTCTTCTCTACTACCACTTAAACATTAAAGTATGTTATTATCGTCTATATAAACATTGTAATTTCAGGTAGTCGGCAGCTGATGAGGACCTGTGAAATAGAATGATATCATTTTATACTGCAAATTTCGTCTTCCTTTCTTTATCGAAATTTATCAAGGGAACCAAATCTATGAAGAATAATATTTATAAAGCGTTATACCGTATCTTTATTTTGCTTAATAATCTATATCCCTTAGAAACAACTTTACCTTTGTACCCTGTTAACGCATGAGAAAAGTTTGTTTCCTTTTGTTGTAATATAAAAACTTTAACATTGAACTCCCCTCATGTTTTAGTGTTTTTAGTTGGTTGGAGATCATGAATTCCAAATGCATCTGTGCCATAAAGAACAATTTTGAGTTACATTTTCCTTCTACATAACATTATTTTTTATATGACAAATTATTTTCTCCTTTAATACACTTCTACCAGGATTCTCAAAGAAACATTTACAGTCATAATATATCAATAGTTCGTACACTTTAAAGGTATTATTTATTAACTTTGAGCTGGGTAATGCAATTGTAGAGCTTTCATTGTCCTTCTAGACAACATCTGCATCGTAGAAGCTAATATGAAGGGAATTTATCTGAATTCTTCCTGAATGATGTAAGCATATCTCATGATTACTCTGTTTCATGATTGGTTGTTAATTTGCATCGATATTAGTGGTTTGGTTAACCTGGAGTTCAACATTTTTTCGTCATGAGGCTAATTCTTTAATAGTTGATAAATTTGATGTACTTCAGTACGTCTGTTAATAGCTTAATCATCTGAGTACCAGGCGTCTAGGAATTCCATGGCATTTTAGGTATTTTAACTGTTTAAAATTTTGACACTTTCTTAGTCACCTTGGTGTCCATAGTTGTCTATATACGTCGATACAGATGTCCGTCCCGTTTTTAACAACTAGTTTACATTCTTAGCCTTGGAGTCTTAAGCTATTCAAAGTTCCTGGAATTTATTTTGTTCAGCATGTCGACCTTATATTCTTTTGCCTTTGGGTCTTTTGGTCTGCATAGTATTGAATAAAGTGATTGCAATGGTTTGTGTAAGTTATCTATTCCTAATGCTTTTAGCATTCTAGCTGTTATTTCAGAAACATTATACATGATAGGATGAATTTACCTGTGGTTTTTCAGGATTGTTTGATTCGAATTTAAACATCTTTTCATGACATTGTAGGGGTATTCATTTTTCTTGAAGACAGTTAATATATATTTTTACTCTATTGTCATCAGGACTGGAGGGCTACAGTGTATTTTAGTGATGTTGAACAATGTCCACACATAGTTACTTTTTTATGTTGTTGGATTATTGCTGTTGTAGTTGAGTACCTGATCTGTCTGTGTAGATTGATTTCCTACATATCTGAGTTTCTAGATTTCCTATGTTCGTTTTCTTGACTAGGACATTCAAATAAAGGGAATTCTATTATCTGACTCTTCGTCTTTTATGAATTCAGTCGCTTCGAACAGGTTGTTGAGTATGTTCTTATTAATTTCTTATGTCTAGAAATAATATTCAGCAACATGTTTCTTGTTATCTAGCCTTGAAGAACAATAAGGATTTAATATGAATGTTCTTGATTGGACACTAGTCACTAACTAGTGTAATGTGTTTAGTCCTATCTTTGGTGTAGACTGAATTCTATCAGTCAAGCTTGCAATGTGGCCACCATATTAGGTGGCTCGCCATTACGGTGCACTGTGAATTTTTGGTATTAGATTGTCGGAAGCAATCGACAGGTAGCCTTGGACCTACGTTTCCTGCTAGATGGCATTCATCAGTCAAGCAAGGCGTACCTACAACCTTGAAGGAATTAATGTCTCTTCTGAGATTCGAACCTGCACCATCCAGTGCTGCAGTCAGAGAAGTTTCCACCGAGCTATTCAGACCCGCGATTCACCTCCAGTAGGACTGTACTGGATACTTTTGATTGAACACTAATTAGTAACTAGTGTAATGTGTGTGTTGCTGATGAGTGCCGACTAGCACGAAATGCAGGCCGATTGCCTCCAATATATAATATAAATGCTCGTTGAATAACTTAGGACAGTGAATTAAAATACTTTTGTGAATCATCGAATCGCATACTTTAACAGTAAAGTACCTACCAAGAATTGAAAATCATTTTCATGCAGTCTCGGGCCAATCATAGAAAAATATTCGTGAAGTGCAGAAATTCCCTTCGTCTCTATGCCTTTATTTGTTTGTTCTTTGTGCAATTGCAGTTGATCTGAACTTGATTCCTCTTTTTTATGTATTCTTATCCAACAGAGATATACAAAGGCAGAAACAAAGCAACTCAGTGTATGTGTCACACTAGTTTCAACAGGTTCAGCTCCAGCAATACATAAAATCAACTGATCCCATACGTATAATAACGTTGATTCAGATAAATAACCTGAAGGATAGTTTTTGAAAAACAAAGTCGATAAAATTCTTTTGACAATAGATTGAAAAGGTGATTCAGTGGAGTTTTTATCCTCTGTTATGATTAGAGTACTCAGTATATTGCGTTACAAGTTAGTTAAGGAAAGCTGTTATGATGTTAGTGTTAAGTAATTAATTAAATGAGAAAAAAAATTCGATATTTGTACCAGGTGAGTTTAATTTTTGTGAGGAAAAAATAGTTTTACACATAGTGTTGAGGATCCTCATAACTTTTCTAATTAAGGGCGAGTTCACTTTTGACAGTGTGAACAACTTCCATCACTTTTACCATGCATGCGTTACGCACATACTAGTCAATACCAAAGAGTAGGTTACCCTGACGACTTGACTTTCTACTTCGAATGTCAGCCTTACCTACGTAATCGCTTCACCTAAGGCGAGCGACAGAACCAAGAAATCTAACTGTTAAAGACTTCTAATGTATGATACCTTTTGGTTCAGCAGTTCAGTAAAGTAAGTACAGTCTTTGTAATGTAGTCCGGCATTTGGCTGAAGCTAATAATAGTACAAGTTGTAAAATTTTGTATGGGCTTTTGTATTCATTCTGATAGAAATTTTATTGGCAGAGATTCTGGTGAGATGCCATTTTTTTTTAGTATGTATTATTATTCAAACTATCCACTGATTATCTAATAGCCTACGGAAAGTCTCATCAGTGCTGAATATTCATGAAATTAGGTTTCTAGATTAGCTAGTAACTGGTAAAAACGAGGCATCAAAAGGTAATCTGGAAGAATGAAGCTAGCAAGGTTTAAATCATAAAAAGCTTTGAATGATCCTATTCTCAGCGTCCATATCAATTAAAATAATCTATGAGTGTCCTACATATCTCAAACACTTTGCTAATCTGCGCTTTGCATAGCTATAATCTTTTTATTCTACTATGAACTTAGTCAACTGAATTATTCTAGCATTCATTTTGGGGTAAATTCGAGACATCAACAATAAACCTCTGGAAAACAAAACGCAGTTGATAGGCATTCTTGCACGAGTTATTCCAGGAGTGCACATTGTTGACCTCGTCAGGAATCGAACTTAGGACCATCGCATTTTAAGACAGCCATGTTACCATTGGATTAAAATAAAATTGCTCACAATCTTCAGCTTAGGTAATATCACAATGTAGATCCATCTCAATTCGTCAGTGGGTGACAATTCCTATACATGATTTAGTAGATTCCACCAGTCAAAGCTTCTTCTTACTACTTCACAATGTCTACCAGTATACTCGCCAAACAGCAGAATGATACTGGTTTTAGGCTTCAAGAATTCTCGAAAATTGATTTTCTAATGAATTCATAGGGATTATCTGTTAACAAAGTTACCCCTAGATTAAGCTGAATCATGGTGGCAGTGTATTCTTCTGTTCGACTTATGATGAGTTCGTCGATTCTCATCATTATGGATTAGAACAGAAAAGCTGCCTAGTGCTCTTACTTTTCACACAAATTCTGATTTATGATAAACCACATGCGATAGTTCTATTTAATGAATATATTTGATTTTTATTTTTCTTAATAATAAAATGATAACAGAAATACTCACCACTAAATATAGATTCAGTAACTGGCTGTATAAATTCATAAAACAGTTCTGAGTATATCTCATCTTCACTGCATAACTCGGAAATAGGGCCAATATCTAAAGTTAAATTCAGATATTAATTTACTGTCTGTTTAAATCTATAAATTAGAGCGGCTGAAATCTACCAAATTAGTTAATGAGGCGAAGTATATGAAAGGTGCTTTATGATGTCTTAAACGCTACTCTCACCTTTACTTGTGAAGAGGAGCAGGAGAATAAACTACATTTTCTGGATGTCTTGCTAAGTAGGAGAGAAGATGGATCACTTGGGAGAAACGTGTATAGAAAAAGCGCATTCACAAGAAAGATATGTACGGATGACCTCTTAAAAAAGGAATTTGAATATATTCACGATTCCTTGACGGAGATAGGCTATCCGAGTAGTCTCATAAAGAAACATATGAAAATATCAGAGAAAAAACCTGTGACTCTGACTGCACATAAGAAACCTCTATTTATTAAGTTACAATTTAATGGTGACTTATCTAGTGAGATTCTATTCCAAAGACTTTCAAGGAGTATACGAAGAACATTTTACGAAGCACACCTATGTTTGTCATTCTCTAGCCGACGAATGATTGGGACGCAAACGAAGGATAAGTTTGATAGTTTTGCCACATCTGTGTGCATTTATCAATTCAACTGCACCTGTGGTGACAGTTATGTTGGGCGTACTACTAGACAGCTTAGCCAACGTGTTAGTGAACACCTCCCATCGTGGTTTGGCAAAGGACAGACAAAAACAATCCGTACCTCAATTTTGTGACATTTAATTGATAGTGGTCATGTGGTGGAGAAAACGAGAGCCTTCAAAGTAATTCATCGTATCCCACCGAATCTTTCCATAGATTTCGTATTCGTCTAATCCACACAACTGAGGCGATAGGCAACTGAACTATTAAACCTAAACTATGCATTCAAAAGAAGTTCGTACAGCCATTATCCTTCCCTTGGTCTATTAAGACATAACCAACTAATGACTTCTACACCACCCCTTATTTATATTTCCAACCCCTTTCTTATCATCCCTTAATCTTATCACATCTTCATTAAAAAGGTGTCTCATTTCCTTCCCTTACAATCTAACATTACTTAATCGGTTCCTTTGTTTTTATTAGCTTTTATCGACTACTTCCACCTGAACAATTGTTTGTTTATTCATACTTTTTTTCATTATTCGTGTTATCATAGATTGCCTCTATTTTTCATCCTTATTATTGATAAGACCATTATTATTATTACTATTATTAATATTATGACTAATTGCACAATTTATATTCACCATCATATTATCCTATAGACAAAACACGATGATTGGTTTATATTTGAATTTTTATTTGTAAACTTATATATATTAGAGTTAAGCTTGATGAGATCTAATTGAAAGCACAATATTGTTCGCTTAAATGTGTTGTTCTAAATTTTACTATGAGAATATCTAATGTATTGAAATCAAATATATAATTTCTATGGTGCTTTGTATGACAGGAATTTTATGTGATGGGAAAAGTGTATTAGGCATGAAACTAACTTACTGCGAATCAATAAATAAAAGACTCCATATTAGTTTGTTTATTAGATATATCACACAGTGAAACATATTATTTACAGTAAAGAATATTGTTTCACTGTGTGATGTATCTAATATACAAACTAATATGGAATTACTTACTACCACAGTGCCCAAGTTTTACACATATATTAAAATAAAAGACTCTTTTTATTCTTCATAGCATTCATATATTGTTGTTATAAATAATGTTAATTTCAAGTTTTAATTTTACATTTATATTTTGTTGACATGATCATTAATTCAAGTGTTTCTGTTAATTGTTTTTCTCACTATGTAATGTAAAGAGAAGGCTAAATGCAATGCAGCACTACATACTAAGGATTCCACACTGTATCAAATGTACTGCTTGATTTTTTTATTACAGCTTGACTCCATGCCGTATTTTTTGGTACAGGTATGGAATTTTCAGCATGTGATATCGATAGCCCGAATATTTCAGGCCGACCATAGATACCACGTGTGCGTCGGCAGAGGATCGAACTCCGGACCATGTGCAATTATTGGTTTCTAGCTCTTTCACAGATTGGTGTCAGCTAGAGAACCGTTGAAATCCAGGAAGCACTGGATAACTATTACCTCCTTGTCTGGGATTCTTCAGTAGTACGCACTCAGGACCTCCAGGTTACGGGCGAGCTTACTGAGCATTCAGCCACGGGGATGGAATTCAATGACCTATTAATTATAACTTCTGTCGATTCTCGAATTGTAACCCCGTTGCCAGCCAATGTCATCGGTGAGTATTTGTCACCGCACCCGACATGGTGGACGAAACAGCTGTCCGACACTTGAAACTTATCAAGTCCCTACAAAGGAACACCTGAAAGTTGTTATTATTATTTTTGTTGTTGTTGTTAAAGATTAGAATTCACCCCAATAGAAAAATCTATGAGTGTGAGTTCACCCTTCAGTGTGTAAGTCTTTACATTTTCCTGTCTGTCTGTTTTCGACATAGAACTTTGCACATATGTGCGCCAGTTCAAGTCGCCACACTTCATGTAATTTTTTTTTTAATTATAACACATTAGCACACAAAGAAAGAGAAGAAAGTAGAAGAAATTCATAATAGAGACCGTAAGCAGAGGTGTGAGATAAAGGAATAGTAATAACGAATATAGTTTCATTGGAAATCATAAGTCACAAGGAGTGGATGCATCTGCGCCATTGAGAACGACTTTGAGCGATATCACCAATAGTTTCCAGCCATTGGTGTTTACCGTCCCGAAGACCCCAACCAGGAAGCCAGTCTACACCTTCCTACGTGGCTTAGACTAACTGTTGTGGATTTCATTGACTGGTGCCATGTTTTTGTTTGACCGCCGCTAGCTCTTTCCAGCCTGACCCTATATCAGCTAACATTGCCCGTCGAGGAAGGCGACGGAGTATCTTTTGATTTTCATCCCCGAATTTCTTGATGATCTGAGCCAAAAAATAAAATAGTTACATTATTGATTCAATGCAAAGGTCATCTTGACGTTCATAATTAATTAATTTGTATTTGCAAAGATTACTTACTCATGTTTATTAATGTGACTTTCACATCAATCTCAAAGGTAGAAAGTTGAAAATATTCATTCTTTTAGATTACTTTGCTTTAATTCAATTTATCTGCATTGAATGGATAAGGCTTTTATTGATGACGGATGACTAAATTAGTGGAAGGATTCGTACAATTTGAATCCAATCATTTTCAAGTTCTCATATTCAAAGAGACAAGTGTTACTCATCAATTTCATATTTTAACCCCATACTTAGAAAGACTACAGACCCAAGAAACTCTTTATTGGGGAGAAATTGGTCAATGGAATGAGTAACAACCGAGGGGAAGACTTATGTACATTAGGAATCCATGAATTGATATATACCTCAAAGTATGAGAGTGTACTCGTAAACAGTGTAGCAGTCAATGGTTATAAGATGTTTTACTTTAAAAGAAGGTAAATACTTATTATAATGATGACAATAAACATTCAATATTCTACTTACTTTCTATAAGTAGTAATTCATTCATAACGGAATCAGCGATATTTGAGTCAATAGTACGTAAATGTTTTAAGACGCTTTGACTGAAGGCTATTTTCTTAATATCTTTGTTTTCGGATAGATTACTGAAGATTTCATTATTTTTTTCATCTTCCATTTTATAAAGAGAATAACGAGTAAACCATATCGGTGGTAAATGTGTTATAAAAGACGGTGTTATCGAAAGAAATACGAAGAGCTCTTGCACTAACAGACAAATAGTTTCTGTATTTGGAGGTTGATTTCTAGGATATTAAAAGTATGTAGACACAATAACTGCATGAACAAATTATATAGGCATAAACTATTATAATCTCAACATTATCTAACTAAATCTCACAGTATTTATTCCTTTGAAAGGTAAATATGATTTCTCAGTACATATTTCACTTATTTTGAATTACATTACACACTCTTAACTTCAAATGGCGCTATGGTTGAAATTAATTTAAATCACATGATAAACACAAATCTGTAAGCATCCAAAGACGTCACTGACTGATGAAAAGAGACCAGGAGGTCGTCTGTCTAAGATTTAGTAGCTGTCGGACGCGAAAAATACTTATGAGACTGATCGCGATAAAGGTGACTTTCAGTGACCCTCAGGAAGATTTTGTTTGTTTTTGTTTATCTCCATCCTGCTAACAAACAGTCCCTTTATGTTTTCATATTCCTACGCGTCTATAATTAGTTTTATTTTGTATTACATCGTACGTTTTCGCACTTGTCCCCTGTGCTTGCATAACTACTAAAATAGCTCATGTCTGATTGATTAAGGTATGATTATACTAAAGTATATAGACCCAAGAGAATGCCCAACGGAATGATCTTGAACAGCCAGTCAGGTAAGCCTTGCTATACAAACATCATACTGGTCTTGTATTTCAATACTGCTTCTATAATAGGTTCTTAGTAGACAGTAATCATCCAACGTCTTGTGATAGCCAGAACACCTATTCATACAGACGAATCGATAGGTTACAAACAGTTACAGTCATCCAGCTAAATTCTTAACAGTGTAAATCATTCTTCTGATTTTATTGATCCGTCGGTTGGCATACATATCAATTCCTCATAAGGATTCCGGAGGCATTTGGAAACCAAGAATCTAGCGATATGAGTCAAAGAATGAAATGACACAGTGTTATCTCGATGAATTCATGTACAGAAACTGGGTTAGACTGAGGCTATGAATTTCAGTGACTAACTAGAAGACATTTCTAGAACAAATAAGGAATTGCCAACCTGCACAAATACTTTTCGTTACATAACTTGTTTTCTATAAAATATTCCTTTGAAATGACGCTTTTGGTTGTTCAAGATAATTCAAATAGCTGTTCATGTGCTTGTCGTTAGTGAGTTGGTTAAATGTCATTTAGAAAGTAACTAAACACCACTTCCTGCAAGACAATCATTTTACAGGAGTTTATTCTGATTTTCTGGAAATATGTGTCAAATTTTCAACAATATAAGAATGTCTAACCACTAATTCTGTCTACATATTGGTTAAAACCTAGAATATAAATAGACAGTTAGTGACACCTTATTATCAATTTTCAAGACTTAGTTTGTAAGGCTTAAATCTGCTTTTTTCTTCGAGTTTGACAATGGATTGATATCAGTTAGAGAACAATTGAAAACCACTATGGAGTACTTGACAGCTGTTTCATCCTAGTTTGAGAATCATCAGCAATACGCACCCACCACCAGGGTTCGAACCCAGGACCTTCCGGTTACAAGGCAAACTCGTATACCATTCAGTCACTAGGACCCGACTCAATAGCCATCCCATGAATTCTAACTTCTATCAATTCGTCATATAGCGCGACCACCAAACAAAAGAAAAAACACATATCCAATGCTTACAAACCAACTCTTGCGAATTAATCTGATACTCTCTAGGGACTTACTACAGGACAGAGTTTCCTGGAGTTCTAGTGAGAATTTGGGCCAGTGAGATCCATCCAGTCAAGTGTGAGAATGGACTTCCCACTGAAGACATTGGTTGATGGTCGCGCTAAATCACGAATCGATAGAATTTAAAATTCATGGGCTGGCCATTAAGTCAGGTCCCAGTGGCTGAATAGTATACGAGCCAGCTTGCCTTGTAACCGGAAGGTCTTAAGTTCAAACCCTGGTGGTGGGTGTGTACTGCCGATGATTCCCAGACTAGGATGAAACAGCTGGCAATTACTTTGTAGTGGTTTTCAATGGTTCTTTAACTGGTATCAATCCGTGGTCAAAATCGAAAAAACAAATCTAATTGTCATGTATTTATTTTATTCCTTTCCGTTCCCAGTAGAAAATGGGGCTTCAAGCTAGAGGTTTGAAGTTTCGGTAGCAGTGGTATTTATTATGTCTACGGGATGAGGTTGCTAGCTTCACGCTCAACCTTCCTTCTCTGCCAGTCTTAATACTCGTTTAAGTTAGGTAAAGGGGTGCATCCGCAGGTGATCAAACCCCAAACCACAGGAGGTTTGGTTGGCGAGCATTCTACTACTGTGCCACCGATGCTTGGCATCTTCTTATTCAGCATATTATTTAAGTTCAGACCAACTTCTTCCTGAACAAATAAAAACAATAATCAAAATATAAGAAACGTCTTTTCAGTCAAAAAAAGATAAAGATATATTAAAGATAAAAGTTTTGTAAATGCAAATCAATTAGTCTAAGTTATTCAGAATAGAAAGTAAAACAGTATAAATAAATATACCTTGGTAAATGATCTTTCATTGCTAAGACCAATACAGCAACAAGTTTCACACAATAAGGTTTCAAATTATCACTTGTGTTCAATGATGCTTGATAAAATTTCAGTAAATAATTCATTGCATATAAACAACCTGGTAGTGAAGAATTCAAATGTGTAAATGAAAGCATAATTTTTGAAAAATAAAAAAAAACACATTTTCTTAAACCAACCTACAGAATCTTTCAATGAAGACATTGATGGAGAAGATTCTAGAAAATTACTGCATCCCAGCTTGTTGTGTTCATCTCGATCGGGTATAAAACTTTGAATCATTTGTTTTAATGCATTTCTTTTAGATTTACCTGGTAGGGAATTGCGGGAAAAAAATAACACTGAAATGCAATTTAAAAGCTAATAAATGTATAGAATAAACAGACATTTAAAACAAAACAATATTTTCTTCCATCCACACATCAAATATGACTTGGAATAGTAAATTAAGAGCCTTTTAGTTTTATTTCCATGAATTCCAGCTTTCCGTTTTTATAGATGTAGAGAAATCTTTAAAAATGCCAGCCAGACTGTGTTTTCTTACTCTGGGCAACTGGCCATCTTTACATAAATTCGTATAGTGAATATAAACATCTTTAGGACTTTAGAATTCTAATTTTTTCAGTTGTTATAATTCACTTTGATTAACTTTATTGATTAATAACATTGGATTTCAGGATTTCATCATGAGCTGACATTAGTTAGAGAACCATTGGAAAACCTGGGAGTACTGGACAGCTGTTTCGTCCTAGTTTGGGACTCTTCAGCAGTACGCACCCACCGGGGTTCGAACTCAGGACTAATGTCAGCTCATGATGAAATCCTGAAACCAATCAAATCCCTACAAACCAACACTTGAATACCAATGAGATGCTCACTGGCGACTGGCCCTATTCAGGTAGGTAGTTACCTGGGTTCCAGTGGGAAGTCGTGACCAGTAGGGGCGTGGGGGTGTGAGGACAAATACTCGCCGAAGACATTGGCTAGCGGTCGCGCTATGTCGTGAATTGGCAGAAGTTAGAATTCAAGGACCATTGGATTGGGTCCCAGTGGCTTAATGGTATACGAGCTCGCCTTGTAACCGGAAGGTCCTGGGTTCGAATCCCGATGGGTGCGTACTGCTGAAGAGTCCAAAAGGAAACGCATCCCGTTTCATGTAAAAAACAAACAAAACCCAAAACCAAATATTGGATTTATTTGTGCTCACATCTATGAATCATGAGTCAGTGGTAGAATGTTCGCTAGCCTGGCACGTACTCAAGGCTTCAACTGCTGGCTGATGTGGTATTAAGCCTCATCTAGTTTTCTAGTTAATAATAAGCTCTGAAAAACGGGAAGGTTTGGCATAAGGCTACCAAACGTGCAGGGTACAAAAAACACAGCTACAGAAACTTCGAGACTTCAAGTCTGGAGGCCTATGTTCCACTAGGAACTTTGAAAATGGACATAAGTGTTTATGAATTAATTATACTATAAATTAATTAAAGTTAGACATTAATTTTCAGTTCACTAAATTTGCCTTCAAGTAGAATTAATTATTACCAATAAGATTGAAATATAATTAGAAATTTTGCGGTTTTCCAAAACATCTCAAACAATATTGACTAACTAATCAAAACGAAATGACATACTGTGAAAAATTTTTAGGAAAGAGATATAGTTAAAAAAAGGTAAAATTACTATTATTATTTCCTTTAATTCCTATAGGAACATAGGGCTTCAGCGGCGCGTCTCGATTGCGTTCAGTTCTTTGTTAAAGTTTTCACCTGGCTCCAAGTCTGCCCACATGCTTCCATCTCCACCTCCAAGTCACCCTCACGCTGACAACCAACTCGCCGCTTCCCTTTCGGGTTCCACTCGAGGGTTTGTCTAGTGATGTCACTTGATGGTTTCCTCAAAGTATGGCCAATCCATCTCCATTTCTTCCTGCTTATTAGTTGCACAATCGGTTCCTGGTTGGATTGCTCCCAGAGATCTCTGTTGCTGATCTTTTATGGCAATCTGATCTTGAGTTTTATTGAACGAAGACAGCTGTTGATGAAGCTTTGTAGTTTGTTCGAACTACCCTTCGTGAATCCTCAAGTCTCTGATCAGTATACTAGCACTGACTTCACATTGGAGTTGAAAATCAGGATCTTGTTTTTCACGCCAAGTACTGTTGTTGTCCACACAGACTTGAGTGTAGTGAAAGCTTGTCTTGCTTTTGCGATTCTTCCTTTGATATTCTCATCAGTTCCATCCGCCTGTAGTTGAAACGATGCTTCCTAAGTATGCAGGTAGCTAAAGGAGGTTGCTTCTTTCAGATTCCTCCCATTTATGCTGATTGTTGTCTGTTTTTGTTGATGTTGCTGTTGGCCAGGAATCTTCATCACCTGTGTTTTCTCTATGTTCACCTGAATTCCTATCTTTGATGCCTCTTCTGCCATTCTGTTGCTTTTCACTTCCATATCTTTCAGTTTGTGGGAAATGTATGAATTATAGAAAATCAATTACGTTAAGTTTGATCTAGTTAAACTTTGAAATTCAGCACTGGAAATTAAAACTCTTATATACCTTATTTTAATTTTATTTTAAAGGAATATTTAAAAAAAGCTATGTCATATGTAGTGGTATATTTATGTCTGTAATAGTTTGAACTCTTCTAAACAATGTATGCACACAGTTTCTTTTGTGACACATTGTAGCACCTACTCCAGAGTTGAAGAGAATGGAAGAAAAATACTTACAAACGGTCTTCAAGAAGAATGGTTATCCAAAAAATTTCATCAATAAGTGTTTAAAGTCGAATCAAAGCACCAACAAAGAACCATCATCAAAGACCAAAAAGAAATTCATCCTAGCATACATCAGAAATATCTCTGAAATAACGGCTAGAATAATGAAACCGTTTGATACAGATGTAGCACACAAACCAGTCGAATCGCTTAATTCGATCTTATGCAAACCAAAAGATCCAACAGAAAAAGAAGATAAAATTAACACCATTTACAAAATAAATTGCGTGTATGAACTGTAACAGGCATTACATCGGCCAAAGTGGGCGTCCGCTTCGAATTAGAATTCAAGAACACAAATCAGCAGTAAAAAGACACGATATATATTCTTTAGTATCAATCCATACAGACAACTATGGACATTAGTTTGATTAGGATAATGTCGAAATCTTAGACAGAGGAAACACCAAAATTGCAGTCAGGGAATGCCTAGAAGCTTGGTACTCAAACGAATATGCAATCAATAAACAAGTTAATATAGATGAAATATACCAACTAACAAAAAGTAAATCAGGTGACCAGAAAGTTTAAAATCCCAATCAATAGAAAACGGTCAATACATATCTAAAGATGGTTAATGGGAGACGCAATTCCATCACTCATGAAGAAATTTAAATCATTTCACTTTACCCTAAATATTGCGCTGAAGATGTCGTCCAGAAAGACGACGTAAGCTCCGCAACTAAACCAACCAGCTCAGAGAACACTAATAATTGCAAATCATCCACCTGAGTTACAAATCTTCTCTATTATTATGGGTAATTGTTGAGTCAACTGAATATAACTGCAGAGAACAGAGACAAGGGGAGATTTACGGCCGAAGGCACTTTTTTTAACTCGAATTCAAAAGAACAGAGAATAGTAAACGTAAAAGTTTTAAAATCTATGACGTAAGGTGTTATTACCCTCACTTGGGAAACAAAGAGTTGATTACTGATTCATGGAACCGACTCCCTTTTCTTTCCTAATTTTCATTATTCTCAGTTATTCTCTGATTTTAATACATATTGATGATAAAACTACTAATATTTGTTTGGAAACGTTGTACTTTTTAATTTGCGCAAAATAACTTTAATTGGTTGCAGGATTCCACCATGAGTTAGAGAACCCTTGGAGAACTAATGAGGAGTAATCGACAGCTGTTTTTGTCGTCCTAGTTTGGGACTCTTCAACAGTACGCACGCACCACAGGGTTTCGAATCCAGAACCTTCTGACTGCAATGCGAGCTAGTAGACCATTAAGCCACATGGGACCCTATCCAATGGCCAGCCCATGAATTCTAACTTCCACCAAATCATGACATAGCCTGACCCTTGCGCAATGCCTTCTTCGGTGAGTGGGAAACCGTGACCAGTAGGATACCGCAGGTTGAAGGTGAGGCAGTAACTCATCGAAAAAGACATTGCGAAGTGGTTACGCCATGTCACGGATCGGGTCCCAGTGGCTTAATGGTCTACGAACTCGCCCAGTAACCAGAAGGTCCTGGGTTCGAACCCTCGCTCTGGATGTGTACTGCTGAAGAGTCTCAAACTAGGATGAAGCAGTCATTCAGAACTCCTTATTGGTTTTCCAATGGTTTTCTAACTTATGTCAACTCATGATGAAATCCTCCAACCAATCAAACAAAATCTCTACAAAACAAATACTTGAAAATAATTTTAATTAACTTCACAGGTAATTATTATTATTCACTGGAAGTTTATTTTTCAAGAAAGAGAATAACTTATTCAATAAAATGCTTAACGTTTCATTCCATGTTATATTCATTCTACTATAGAAAGAATCTGTTTATTTAAAGAGTGTAAACACTCAACTTTAAGTATTAGTTATGGAAATGAATTGAAAAATTTAGGTAGACTGGAAAGTCACTGACTTTCCGTAATATTTAAAGAGTATCTAGACTAATTTAACAAATTAACTTTAAAATATATCAGATTTCATCGAGATAATCCGGATTTTAATTGGTAGGAGTTGGCTTTCTCCTTGAAGCAGACTCTTGATTAACATTTTAGTTGTTATCTTAATTCTGATGTGATTCTATGCAAAACAAAGGAAGTCACCTTATAAAGTATAAAGGCGAAATTAAATTGGAGGCATAAATTGTTTTTAATAAATTGATAGACAAATAGAATTTGCTGAGCCTAAATCAATGAATAATCTCGCCTAGCTTACTAGTTCGCTAGTTTTGTAGCCGATTTCAAACCCAATAAAAAAGGAAGGGTTAAGCGTGGAGCTAGCTCTCCTACCCTAAAAAAAGCTACAGAGACTTCAATGCACAAGAAACATAGTGAATACAAGAGTAAGACGAGGCTGACTGCTATTACCAGCAGTATTCTTAATTGTGGTCGATGGATTATTTGACAGACTTTGAGGAGTGATAAAACAGGAATACGCTGGACCGATAAGAAGACTCTAGAAGGTTTGGATTTCGTGGATGATTTATGCTGAATATCAGATGGACTGGAAGAATTAAAGATGAAAACCAACAAAATGGCTGAAAAGGCTGACAGTGAAGACAGGACTGCAGATGAACACAGAGAAGACAGAGGTGATGAAGATAACCAGATAACAGGAACAACAAACAGCACCAATCACTATCAATGGGGAAAACTTAAAAGAGGTTGCCTCCTTCACTTATCTAGAAGGCATTGTTTCAACCACAGCCAACGGAACGGATGAAGATGTCAAAGCCAGTCAGAGTTTGGAAAGGAGGGGTACACCTTGATCAATCTGAAATCAGTTTGGAAGTCCTGTACACTCAGCATAAACAACAAGATTCGGATTTACATCACAAATGTGAAGTCATTTACTACTTCTATGTGGCTCAGAAAATTGCACTCCGTGTCAAGGAAGGCATTTCCAACAAGTTACAGACTTTTATCAACAGTAGCCTTCTCTGGCTCTATACTGCAGAGCAAATGGCTAAGCAGAATGAATTAGCAACAAGGAACTATGGGAACAAATTAACCTAGAGCCTATCGCTCAACAAATATGTAGAAGAAAACAGAGATGTATTGGGCACGCACTGAGGAGATCGCTGAGTGGCATCACACGAGTGGAACCCGAATGGAAAATGACAATTTCGGTGTGAGTTTGAGGTTGGCATGGAGGAAATCGTGTGGTGAGGAGGAGATGAGAGATTATGGATAATCATGGACTCATCTGAAGAGGACAACATAAAATACAAAAAAAAGTGGAGATGTGCTGTCTAAGTACTATGTTTCATTCGGAATCCAAGGGAACAATAATAATCCCAATAGATCGATTAATGCTCACATCTAGATATTAATACAATACTCCATATTCTTCGACGAAAGTTTGAATTTTGAAAAGATTGATTTAGAAAACGTGAAGAAATTCTGTTGACTAATTCTGTATGATTTCCAAGTAGATGAATAAGTGCCTCATTCACTTCCGCTGTCATATAATCTGATTTACTTAGATAGATTGTCGACGAATCCGACTGTAAACTACGAGTATAAATTTCTTGATCCCATAATTGATGATTCAATGGATTCTCTTGATGAAACTTGTTGTGCAAGTAAGCAGTTGACTGTTTCAATGATATACGATTCTCCATCGAATGATGAAGATTGTAGTTGAGTAATTGATTTAATCTGGCCGACATTGCTTGATAGGTGCTACCTGAAAGGTAAAAAAATCAATTTGAAAGACTGAAAGAATTAGCATTTTACAGTTGTATGTATGAAAAACGTTTAACTAGCAATCAGCTGTTCGGACTAGCACTTGAAATGTGCTCATTTTTTCTCAAAAATCACGTAATCGGTTTAATAAGTTTAATTTGAACTGATATATATATATATATATATAGAGAGAGAGAGAGAGAGAGAGAGACAGTCAGACAGAAAGAGCAGATGGACTGATTTTGAAAATCGCTTAAGATGAGAATCACTAAGAAAACTGTCAGCAGACTTTCACTTCCTTAATAAGATTGATGCCTAATTAATCACTCTCCATCATCTTAGTATTTAACACGAGGCTGATGTCTGCTGTCTGATTATTGAACCGACAGATGGCTCAAATTGGCAGAAGAAGCATCTGAGATAGGAATTCAGGTGAATATAGCGAAAACAGAGGTGATGAAGATTCCCAGTCAACAGCAGCAGCGTCAAAAACAGACAACAATCAACACATATGGGAGAAATTTGAAAGAAGCGACTTCCTTTACCTACCATCGTACTTGGGAAGCATCCTTTTAACTACAAGCAGATGGAACTGATGAGGATATCAAAAGAAGGATCGCGAAAGCAAGGCAAGCTTTCACTACACTCAAGTCTGTGTGGAGATCAACAGAACTCAGCGTGAAAAATAAGATCCTGATTTTCAACTCCAATGTGAAGTCAGTGTTGGTATACTGATCAAAGATTTTACGCTTCACGAATGGTACTTCGAACAAACTACAAACCTTCATCAACAGCTGTCTTCGCTCAATATCACTCAAAGCATTTGCAGGATATGAGATTACTTAATGTTAGTTTAAAAAGTTTTTCTACTAACTGTCTTCCAAAGAAGGTCTCTATTACGGTGAAGAGACAGACAAACTTCGAAATCTTCTAAAAAAACGTAATGTTTAGAAATTGTTTCTTACATAGGAATATGAATTAGTAAAACTATCTGACAGTGTTGGTATATATATAAGGTCTCAACGGTAATATTACTTTCAAGCGCCAACACGGTAAATCACCTCACATCATCTTATAACTATTAACATCTCATAAAGTTTGCCAACCAACTTTGATCCTATTTTTCGTTCTATCCTTATTTATGTTACCTGCTTCACTAATATCATTTTGATTAGTCTGAACTACCATTCTGCAATAACACCCACTAGACTCAACATCTTTAGTATTTTAGGTCGGACAACAGAACATGCCGTGAGATTTATGAATAAAGATTCAGCTACGCACACTATCTGATATAGATTCAGTATGTAAGTAATCAAGTCTCCTGCACAGGAAATCACCAACGGCCTCCAACTGTTTCTAAACACAGAAGTACCAGAAACTGTCAACTGGCCAGTCAGAGGATACTTTTACTGCATGTTGCGAAAGTAAAACTTATGTAAATTGGATAAGAAATAAAAGTAATAAAACTGGATAGGGAGTTGGTGAGCTGTGAATGAAGTGTAAAAATTTCAAACGTTAACGAGTTGAAAGGTTCATATGCATCTAAACATCATACACATGTTTTCAGACAAACTTCCTAAGTACTTTGGTATCTGTTGAAGGATTCTTTGTCTTAAATTATAATCGAAAATACTGTAAGATTTAGAAAATAAGATGGACATTGTGGCAGTGTAAAGAGATTTATTTATTTTTCTTGATTATAGCTTGATTCCACACCGTATTTTCGGTACAAGTATGGAATTTTCAGCATGCTATATCGGTAGCCCAAATTTGTAGGCCAACCACTGATATCAGGTGTGCGTCGACAGGGCATCGAACCCCGGGCCATGCGCATGGCTGGTGAGATTTTTGATAGCTGTGCCACTACGGGATACTTATATCTACCAATAAAGCAGTATATGTACTGCGCAAAATATTATTTTGCTTGCTATACAGTTATCAGAAACAAGCATTGAAAGTAATTCGTAAGCTTTCACCATAAAGCCAATCGTTTATTTGATCATTTGGATGAACTTTAGTGTTACTTTTAGATGTGCAGTGTCAGTTTAACAGGTGAATCTCTATCCACTGACGTTACTAGGACATGTATTGCTCACACTGATCTACCCACTTTTTTAAAGATACTGATTCATATCACAAGTAATCTACAGTCTTTTTCTCTTACTATCCCAAGTACTGCAGTCAGACAACTTAAACTTAAATATATAGAACAAGTGAACAACCAGTAACTTCACAATATTTGCGCATTGTTTTGGTCTGATCAATTTCGAATTCTTATATTTTTTTTCTTTTCATTTTATATTATCCGTTGAAAAAGCCTCTATCTAGATGTGCTTGTTACACCTTCCAGCTATCTGTACACACACACACACAGACTTAGTTACCCAGTTACCTGCCCTATCCCACAGTCTAAGTCTGGTTTTCAAGTTGCATCACTAAAAGTAATCTGCCGAACAAAAACACCACTACTCACTTTACAGCGGCAACTAGTTGCTTTATTAATCTAGTCAATACTACATCATCACTATCCTAAAACAATCCTATGGTTAAACTATGATATCCTCCCTTCGTTCCTTATATTAAGTGAGAAACAACTTTCAGAACTTCGACAAAATTGGTGTACTGATATGCACATTCCAATCATGTTGGTGTTATTTGGTTCTTTAATTACAATCCATCTATCTTCTATTCAAACTGTAACTCAAAATGCTTACTTACGATTTCAGTTGTTCCAGAAGCCTTTACTTCTTGCAAATTTTAGAACCCACTGAAATGAACGACTCTGCAGTGGTTGGCAGAAGCACTGCTATAGGCTTTTACCGACTATCGATATAACGAGTCTTTAACATATAAAAGCGTGTACATTCCATTGACCAACTTAATAGGAAGGGACACTTCGACTCTTTGTATCTTATATTAGTCCCGTTGTAGACATGGTTACAGCATGCATTAACATTCTGGAGAAAGTGGCAATCTTCCATCAGTCTCCAGCCATATTACACTCCAGCAAATTTATTTGTGCCCAGGTGCGCGCTTCGAAAAGGAGAGTGGCATTTTACATTAGGAAGTAACTTCTATTTTGTTGTGTTAATCGCATCAGAAACTTTTCGGTTTACTTTAACTGGTTCAGTTAATTGAATTATTGCTTTTTGTACACTTTTGCGAGTTTCTGTGTGATTCTGTGTATTTGTGTTTGGGTATATATTTGTCTGTGTGATTTAAATAACTTATGCCGACATGAGTCTCGCTAATAGCTGTGGACGACCGGACTGACACTTTCAGGTGTATGATGGGATGCAGTGTGATAGCCGCAATTTATGGCTTCATGAAGTTTGCACTGGCTTATCACCATCAGCCTATAGCAGATACAGCAAGCCATCTTCTTCCTGGGTGTGCAAATTTTTCAGCAGCCCGTTGAACTTCCTCATCCAAGAGACAGTGGGACTTCTTATGTCCAAAAAGTTGACAAAAGAGGCAGATGAGAGGAAAAACCAGCATCTGGAACCGATGCCATGAATGGTGGTTCTGAACTGAGTCATAAGACTGAGACAGAATCACATCCTGAATCAAAAGACACAAACGCAAAAGGTCCTGAAAATCTAAGAGGGCAAGCAGTGCCAACATTGTAAGACCTCCGGGTGATACTACCACAACGAAGCGTTGCGTTTCTGGTGAACTCATGGTATCCAATCGCGGAGGGAGGAAAGTGGAAGTAACTAATTCCACTTAGCTAGTGCCCAAGAATAGAAAGCTGAAGAACCACAGGAAAGAGAAGAAAACTGAGCTTAGTGATAAGGTCTCGACGGCTGTAAACACTGATAAGATTGCGAAACCTTTTGATTCAAATTACAGTGTCACAATATGGAACTTGGAGGAACCAAAGAAAGTAGATCCAGCTGCCCGACATGTTGATGATCTCGAGGTAGTTAGCTCCATCATTCGTGAAGTACTTCCTAAAAAAACAAATGCAGTTCACATAAGAAAAGTCATCAGAATCGGTTAACGAAATGCCGATGCAACTGAAGGTTCCTCACGGCTGCCGATGACCGTACTGGGGAACGGGATGGAGAAAAGCACTATTCTCGGCAACACATTCAAGATCAAATACAAAAAGATAAGAATAAGGCCCGACTTGTCCCTGGAAGATAGAAATAAGAGAAGAGAAGCCGTAGCTGAATTAAACACCCGACTAGAAAAAGGTGAAAAAGACCTAAAACAGTCGGGTTTTCGGGTAGTGAGGTTTCGGGGATCTATGTTGCCCAGACCTCTGTTCATAAGTCAAGTGAATACGTAGGTCTCTCAGTATGCTATTCAAACGCTTGTATTCTTAGGAATTAGCTCCCTGAATTAGGAGTGTTGTCTGGAGGACTGCAACCTGATGTGACTGCTATCACTGAGAGATGGTTATCAGTGGGTGCAGACTTAATTCTACTCAAACCTAGGCATCAGAGCAGAGTAATTAATCGGAAAGGTGGTGTGGTTGCCCTATACATCCGGGGTGACAGAGGAATTAGATCGGCGTTATTGGAAGCTTATGACAGCGGCAATAGTGAAGCCGCAAGCTGTGTCATTAACTGTGTCATTAATTATAGGAGTCCTGCCAGCCAAGCTGACGACTTCGAACTAAATCACCTCAGGACGTGGAGTAGCAGAAATAGGTGTCTGATAGTAGGTGACTTTAAGTGATCGCACCTGTAAAAATGACATGCATTTCATATGAGCTTACCCGTTTATACGAAATACATTATTATTATTTAATGCATCACATATTAATTCGGAGAAATTATCATCAGCTACCTTGTACGCTTGTTTCAGCAGGGAACTCATACTGACATTACTTGAATGCGCACTTGTACAGTGTATATATGCTCAAACACGATGCCATCTTTAACATGACCTGTCTATTCTAGACTTGATGCTAACATGCCAGAAGGAAGATGTCGGTGACATTAGGCGGCTGGCGCCATTGGACAAATAGTTATTAAATAGTTATCACTTTTACGTTTAGGATTCACGCTGTCATACATAGGTCAACAGCTGCTCGTCCAGAAATTTGGAAAGTAAATACACCTGCAATCCGAAATGCAGCAGCCGTAGCTGACTGATCTGTTAATACACACCAGACTATCGATGAAGCTTGGATGGGATTTAGGAATACACTAGATTGCATCACTTCACCCTTTGCACCTTGGTCTACCTTGGATTAGTGGTGAAATAAGGTTATTAAGAAAACGAAAGAACTTCTGGGACCAATTTAATGTGACTGAAAGGAATGAGTTTCGGATGGAATACCGGAAAATTAGAAACCCCTGTAAGTATACGATTGACAAAAGTCGTATAGAGTGTGAGAGACAGATAGTACTTGATTGTGTGCATTATGCAAAAAGACTGTACTTGTATATCAAACGTAGGACTAAAACTAGCAGTGGTGTACTAACCCTCATAAGCAATACTGGAGAGGCTACCGAGTCAGACGAAACAAAAGCTGTAAAGCTCTCGGAATGCTTTTGCTATGTCTTTTCGTCTAATCGCACCACTCAGGGGTGTAGCGAGATCATTGCTGTAGCCACTTAAATGCCAACAATTGTGGTAGAGGATGCATGGGTTCTCAAACTACTGTTTAAAATGAAGCCAGGTTAATAAAATGGACCTGACGAACTTCACTATAGACTGATAATATCCTTGGCGGATATAATATACATTCCACTTACAGTGATTTTTCAAATATCTCTGACCCAAGCTAAGCTACCCAGGGACTGGAAAGATGCTTTTATAAGCCCGACCTTCAAAGAGGGGGATAGGCAATTTGTATCTAACTACTGGCCGGTAAATCTGACATGCATTATAGCAAAGGTATTGGGAACTATTATAAGGGACCAGCTATTAGCTTATGTTGAAAAACATAGCTTGCTGGCTGTGGAACAGCATGGATTCTGACCAGGACGATCCTGTCTGGAAAACCTACTATTGGCTAGGGAAGACTGGGATGAGGCCAGACATAAAAACTTCTTGGACATGGTTTTTATCGACCTTAGCAAGGCATTCGATAAAGTATCCCACTTAGGTCTCCTTAGTGAACTTAGAGGTTTCGGACTAGACCAATGCCTATGTGAGTGGTTTAAGGGTTAACTAATGGATAGAAGGCAGAAGCTTAGAGTTAACGGTGTACTATCAGGGTGGAAAGCAGTGTACAGTAGAGTGCCTCAGGGAACTGTATTAGGACCCTTGCTATTCCTATTATTATGCGTTAATGAACTACCGGGAATTCTCACTTCATCTTCATTATTATTTGCGGACGACATTAAGATCTGGAAAACTGTAAATAATAACGAGGATAGGTCGGCCCTACAAAACTGATTTAGATAAATTAGCTGAATGGGCTAACCTCTAAAGTCTGGATATTAATTCCAAGAAAAGCGCGGTAATGCACCTAGGTCAGAGGTCTTACACGTCGTACTCGCTGGAGGACACAGAACTGCCAGATGTTAAGGCGAAAAAAACTCAGGGATTATTGTAAGTCATTGCTTAAAGACAACGGCAAACTGTAATAGAGCCGCTATAGGCATTTCGAAGGGCTTCCAAACAATTAGACGAGGGTATGTCCTAAGTACTCTATGCAACATCTGTCGGACCCAATCTAGAATACTGCATGCAAGCGGTGAGTCCACGCTTCAAAAAGGAGGCACACATCCTGGAAAGAGTACAAAGGGTAGAAATGAAATTAGTTAGTGATAGCTCACACCTTCCGTATGAAATGAGGATGGAGCATTTAAATCTCTTCGCACTATTATACCGAAGGAAGAGAGGCGACTTAATTTTGCCTTACCGTATCCTAGCTAGCCTTGACTTCGGGCGCACTGCAGAATTTCTAAGGCTGACTTCGGGTCATTGTCCCGATTTCTGCAATGCGCTCGAAGAAAATGCTAGCTTGGATATTAAAGGGTGATTCATAAATTTATTTTTTAGACTTTTTCTCTCCTTCTAGGAACTTCTCATCTGATGCAGGAGTAACAGCGCCATCAGTAAACGCTTTTAGAGAGAAACTAGATCTCCGCAGAGATGTATGTTACAAGGATTAACATAGGCAACATGAGCCCTCTATCCTTATGGTCTGCCCTTTGAAAAAGGAGAGTGGCATTTTTTACGTTGTGAAGTAAATTCTGCTTTTGTTGTTTAAACCACATCAGAAGCTTTTAGTTCACTTTAACTGATTTATTTAGTTCAAGTGTTGTCTGTTTTATTCACATTTTGTGTTTTGGTTGGTATTTACCTAGCTGTCACACGTATATATAAGTGTGTATTTGTTTGGCATTAACCTCACTGTTTTGACGTATATATAACTGTATAGTTGTAACAAATTAAAATTATGGCCCCAACTAACAATTGTGGTCGACCGGACTGCCACTTTCCGGTGGATGATGGGATGCAGTGTGACAACTGCAGCCTTTGGTTCCACAAAGTTTGCACTGGTTTAACACCAGTAGCCTATAAGAGATGTTGCAAGCCATCATCTCCATGGCTGTGCAAATTTTGCAGCAACCCGTTAGATGTCCTCATCCAAGAGGCAGTAGGACTCTTGATGTCCAAGAAATTGTCGAAAGACATAGTTGAAAAGCCTGTACCAGAAACCTTCGCCAAGGATGGCGGTTCAGGACATAGTTGTAAGATTCAGGGTGCATCACCTCCTGAAGTCTCAGAAGCGAAAGAAGCACAAAATGCCCAGACATCTGTTGCTGCAAAGCGCAAAAGGCAACGGAAATCCAGAAGGGCAAGTAGTGCCAGCATGGCAAAACCAGCCTGTGAAATAGCAACGCCAAAGCGCAGCGTGTCTAGTGCACGAATGGCTTCTAGTCGCGGCGAAAACAGAGTGGGAGAAACGGACTCCACTTGGTTGCTGCCGAAAGGTAAGAAGCTAAACAAAACTAGGAAAGAAACAGTAGCCGAGTTTACCAACAAGGTCTCGACGACTGTTAGTTCCAGCAAAACTCAGAAACCCACGGACTCTAGTTACAGTATTATCATCTGGAACTTGGAGGAATCTAAGAACACAGATCCAGCTGCCCGACATGCAGATGATCTGAAGGCGATCAGCTCCATATTCCGGGAAATACTTCCCGAAAAAACAACTGGAGTACACGTACGAAAGGCTATCAGGATCGGAAAACGAAACCCTGATGCTACAGGAACTCCTCGACGACTACTTAAGGTAGTTTTAGGGAACGAAACAGAGAGGAGGACCATCCTCGACAACGCGTTCAAAGTCAACGACAAAAGTCTAAAAATAAGGCCTGATTGGCCTTTGGAAGATAGAATCAAAAGAAGAGAAGCCGTGGCTGAACTAAAGGCCAGGCTAGAGAAAGGCGAGAAGGACCTCAAACTATTGGGTTTTCGGGTGGTGAGGTCTCGGAAACCGATGCTGCCGAGACCTCTCTTCATAAGCCGGGTGAACACGTAGGTGTTTCGGTGTGCTATACGAACGCATGTAGTCTTAGGAATAAGCTCGCCGAATTAGGAGAGTTATCTGAAAGACTACAACCTGATGTAATTGCTATCACTGAGACGTGGTTGTTAGTGGGTGTAGACTTAACTCCACTCATACCTGGGTATATCTGCATACGAGCAGACAGAGTAAGTAGTCGGAAAGGTGGGGGGGTTGCTCTTTACATCCGGGATGACATAGGGATCAGGTCAACGTTGTCAGAAGCTCATGACAGCGGCACCAGTGAAGCCGCAAGTTGCATCATTAACTTAAACAAAGGCACTTTAACGATCGGAGTTATCTACAGAAGTCCTGCTAGCCAAGCTGATGACTTCGTTCTAAATCACTTGAGGGCGTGGGGTAGTAGAAATAGGTGTCTGATTGTTGGCGACTTTAACGCTCCACATATTAATTGGGGGGAATTAAACTCCACTAGTTTGTATACCTGTTTCAATAGGGAGCTCACATTGACAGTGCTTGAATGTGCACTCGTGCAACATATGCATGCACCAACACGGTATCACCCTGAACATGATCCATCTACTCTAGACTTGGTATTGACACACCAGAAGGAGGACGTTGGTAACATTAGGTGCCTCCCGCCGCTTGGCAGCAGTGACCACATAGTCATTGCTTTTACGTTTAGGATTCATTCTCTCATGCACAGGCCAAAATCTGCTCGTCCAAACATTTGGAAAGCGGATATACAAGGAATCCGGAACGCAGCAACTGTGGTTGACTGGTCAGTTGATACAAGTCAGACTGTCGAGGAAGCTTGGGTAGGATTTAGGAATACACTAGATCGTGTCACTTCACCTTTTATACCTTGGTACACTCCTCGAAAGCCGTCGCATGAACCTCCTTGGATCACTAGTGAAATAAGGAGGTTATTAAGACGGCGAAAGAACTTATGGGACCAATTTGTTATGACAGGAAGGGAAAACTTCCAGAAAGACTACCGCAAAACTCGAAACCTCTGTAAGTATGCGATTAACAAGAGTCGTATAGAGTACGAGAGACGATTAGTACTAGATTGCGTTCATTACCCAAAAAGGTTTTACTCGTATATTAAACGTAGGACTAAAACTAGCAGTGGTATACCGTCACTCATAACCATTAGTGGAGAAGCGGCTGAGTCAGACGAAGGGAAGGCTGAAAACCTCTCTGAATACTTCTGTGACGTCTTCTCGTCTGATAGTACCACCCAGGGATATGGCGAGGTCACTGCCATCGCCACTCAGATGCCCTCAATTGTGGTAGAGCACACAAAGGTTCTGAAACTACTGTCTAAACTGAAGCCAGGTAAATCACCTGGGCCGGATGGACTCCACCCTAAGTTGTTACTTTCCTTGGCGGATATAATATATATTCCGCTTACGGAGATTTTCCAAATGTCTCTGACGCAGGCTAAGCTACCCAGGGACTGGAAGGATGCCATTATAAGCCCTATCTTCAAGGACGGGGATAGGCAATTGGTATCTAACTACAGGCCGGTAAGTCTGACATGCATTATTGCAAAGGTACTGGAAACTATTATAAGGGATCAACTATTAGCTTATGTTGAAACACATGGCTTGTTGGCTGTGGAACAGCATGGATTCCGACCAGGACGATCCTGCTTGACAAACCTACTATTGGCTAGGGAAGACTGGGTTGAGGCCAGAGATAGGGACCATCTGTTGGACGTGGTTTTTATTGATCTTAGCAAGGCGTTCGACAAAGTATCCCACTTAGGTCTCCTTAGTAAACTGAAAGGTTTCGGACTAGACCAATGCCTATGTGAGTGGTTTAGAGATTACTTAATGGATAGAAGGCAGAAGGTTAGAGTTAATGGTGTACTATCAGGATGGAAAGCAGTATCCAGTGGAGTGCCCCAGGGAACTGTATTAGGTCCATTGCTATTCCTATTATACGTTAACGAATTACCAGGGATTCTTTCTTCATCTTCATTATTATTTGCAGATGACATTAAGGTATGGAAAACTGTAAACAATAACGAGGATAGGTTGGCCCTACAAAATGACTTAGATAAATTAGCTGAGTGGTCAAGCCTATGGAGTTTGGAAATGAATGCTAGGAAAAGCGCGGTAATGCACTTAGGTCAGAAGTCTTATACGTCGTACTCCCTAGGGGATGCAGAACTACCTGATGTTAAAGAACAGAAGGACCTAGGAATCATTGTCAGCAACGATTTGAAAACAACTGCAAATTGCAATGCAGCCGCAGCTAAAGCTTTTCGAATGCTATGGGCAATTCGAAGGGCTTTCAAACGATTAGACGAGGGCATGTTCCAAATACTCTACGCAACATATGTCAGGCCTCATCTAGAATACTGCATACAAGCGACGAGTCCATGCTTCAAAAAGGAGGCACATATTCTGGAAAGAGTACAGAGAGTAGGAACAAAATTAGTTAGTGGTATCTCACACCTTCCTTATGATAAGAGGATGGAGCATTTAAATCTCTTCCCGTTATCATACCGAAGGAAGAGAGGCGACTTAATTTTAGCATACCGTATACTTAAGGGTGATTTAGGAACTGACCTTTCTAACCTTTTCTCCCCTTCTAGGATACATTTACGGGGTCACCGCAAAAAGGTGCTCAAACCAAGGACGATTAAAATACGTGCAGAATTTAGATTCTCTCACAGAGTGGTCAACGATTGGAACTCCTTACCTGATTCAGTAGTATCAGCTCCATCGGTGAACGCTTTCAAAGAGAAGTTAGATCTCTGCAGAGATATACTTTGCAAGGATTAACACAGGCCACAAGAGCCTTCTATCCTTATCATCTGAATCTGAATCTGAATATGCACAGATGACGAATGAAAAGCATTTCAAACATCAGCATTTTCCAAATAGAACTTATGATTTTAGTCAGCTCAACGAGATCCAAGGGATTACCTGAGTTTATGTGTTTCGTTATCCGTTCTATCAGTAAACTCAATTCATTTTCTGACATTCCATGAATGTTCGTTGCTGTACCGTCAGCATATATAAAGTCCTTAATTTCTTTAACCAAAGCCAGCCACTCCTAACATCTGATTAGGGAAATATGCATAACTCACTGATGTATTAACAGCATCCTTGAGACTTATTTCAAACCATTTCATGATTAGCGGTGGTATTATCGTGTTATGGTGACTCAAGGTTACTTTGACTGAACCCTAGCTAGCAACTAGTGTAATGTGTCTAGTTATTTTTCGGTGCATATTAAATTCTTCTGGTCGAGTCTGCTTCCTACAGATTTCCTCCAACTACTTCAATATCCAATATCCTGATTACGAGCTAGTATAAACCAGTGATTTCTTTGAGCTCGCTTCTTGATTGTGAGGTAGAGGTTCCAGATCTTCGGTGAGCTTCTGCGTAGTGAGTCCCGCCACTCGACTGCTTTAGCTCTGGTAGACTCCAAGAGGAGTGGTGCGGGGATTGGTCAAGATGTGGTTTGTAGTATGCAGTATGTTAGGACTGTGTTGCTGCCGTGAATGGAGTTTGACCTAACTCCCGCTGGTCATTCGGTGTAGTCATAAAAGCAGAATAGTAATGATAATAATAGGTTGTAGTGTAGATAATATGGGTTGAGATAAGTGAAATAATAAAGGTGACCTAAAGAAAAGATAGAGTAGTCGGTACAGTGAGAGAAGGCAGAACAGGTCGTTGAATAAGACGTGCTTTTCCTCTCTAACCGGAAATATCCAATTTTGTGAATTATTCGTTTGGGAAACCTGATCTTCCTATCCGGCGAATTTTATTCAACCATTTCTTCCTCACCGAGCCTGTGTGTGGTACTTCCCGCTGTCTCGAACTACTGCCAAAGCTTCAGGTGCTACTTCTGTAGCAACACCCTCCTCACTCTTTCAAATATACAGGACTTGTGGGTCTGTTACGTGATTGCTGTGAAACCGAATAACCCGAAAGTTACAGGTAAAGTCTAAAGCTTTTACTTAAATACTTTATCCTTCTTTTCTGTGCTCTCTATTGTCTTTTGCTGTAAGTCTATTGGACAAAATAACAGTCTCTTATTATTTAATCACCAGTATTAATTTAGGAGTAAAATGACAATAGATTCTCAACCTAAAATAAGTAATGGGACATCATACTCTGTAGTTACCAGGGCTTCAGCCAAACTAGGCAAACAGGAGAAGGTGATGGACTCACGCATACCGGTCCTGAAGACCAGGGCTAATATTCCCAGCTCGTACAGATTACCCATGTCGCCACAGTCCTACAGTGAAGCTGTGCAAAGTCAGCCAAGTGGATGTGGCTCCACCCCTGTTAACACGACTAGGTTAACAGATCCGAGTGGGAAAATTGCACTAAGTGAGAACTTCATAACACCCATCCCCATGGTAGACCATGAAACAAATAGGAAGGCCAAAAAGAAACGTTCACGACGTCGCAAGACGACAAGAACGCTCCCCAAGAAGACAGACGACTGCAAGGTCTGTGCTTCTGTTGTCGAACAAGCAGACTCTGCTTTCGAATGTAACTTTTGCAACCGATGGGTGCATTGCAGATGCGACAGTGGGGTACCAAAAGCATATTATGACTTTATGCGTAAAAACCCATGCCAATGGTTCTGGTACATATGCCCGAGTTGCCGTCCTGATGTAGCCTCGCGTAGTCCTTTGAAAACTAAAGATGGCACAGAAGTAGCGGGGAAAAAGGTGAAAAGCTCGACCCCCACCAATCCGGAAGTTAGTACAAACGCGCGTAAACCGGGGATACCAAAATCCTCACCGGTTAAACTTGTAACTCTTGCCATAACCGCTCCAGACACAGAGGCTGGAGAACCACGGGTTTCCGTCGTTGGAAAAAGACCCCCCCGTCTGCCAGTAATGCTGGCTATAGCACTGAGACACATAAAAATACCCAGTCGCACCAGTCAAACCAAAACGGTCTTAAAGGTGATCACAAACGTGCGAGGACCGAGCCCAAGCCCACGGTTAGCAGATCAAATTGTGTAATCCTCTTTAATGTACCAGACTGTAGCAGTAGTCTGCTGAAAGATAGGGCCCTATTTGATCAGGAACAGTGGTCCATCTTGTGTAGCACACTGGGTTTGGACATCCAACCAGTAAATCTATGCAGATTGTATAGGGGCACTGCTGCACCTGAAGGCAAACCATCCCCACTGAGGGTAACATTGGGCTCTACCGAGGATGTTGAAAAAGTGTTACTGGCTTCTCAAGTCCTTTCTATAGGGAGGGCCTGTAACATACGTGTTAAGCCAGACAGGCCGTGGAAGGAAAGACAAATGGCGAGGGAGTCGCCAGAGCTCATTCCTTCTGCCTCCATGGTTGTGCATGGCATTCCCGAACTGGTAACTGGGAACGCCTGCGAAAAGCATTGTCATGATGTACAACAATGGAGATGGTTAGCATCCCAGATGGCCCTGGGAAGTTCAGGGGCTGTCTCTATTTATAGACTGCCTCGACCCACTCATCTTATGTCAATTAACTCGCCACGTCTGTTAGCTGTCAAGTTCAGCTCCCAAGACCAGTTGACTACCGCTCTCCATAGATGGTACGAGACCAAGGACAAGGTCAGCAAACACATTCGCTGCTGCGAGAGCCGGCCTCGCACTCAAAGGAGAGAACAAAGCGTAGTAAAAAAAATCCTCAACCCCTAGTCACACTACAGCGGTGCAGCACGGACGATGATAGCCAGTGTCATCCGAGTGCTCCAACTGAACTAGAAGAAAAAAACGCCAACAGGCCGGTTCCTGGGGAATCGGCCAACTAGTTCGTAGGATAACTCCTCAACCGATAGCCAATATCAAGTCAACTACCCCCCAATACGGGGAAGTGGTGAGACTGACTACCAGTTGCCTGTATAGTAATGTGAGAGGGCTAAGAGGCAAAATAGCTGAACTTAGACACCTACAATCACAACTAAACTCCAAAATCATAATACTGACGGAAACCTGGCTAACCCCTACGGTGGCAGACAGCGAAGTCAGTATAAATGATATGGTCCTAGTCAGGCGAGATAGGGACCTGAAAGAAGGAGGTGGAGTCGCCATATACGTCGACAAACAGCTCAGATGTGTTCACGCGATGGACCCTCCCCTCACAGAGCTCCCTGACTCCATATGGTGCCACTTCACCGTTGGGTACTGCAAATATCTAGTGGGCAGCATTTATCGATCACCTTCATGTGGAGCAGACCACAACCAGGTACTGCTAAATACAATCTCAGCAACTCAAGACATGGGTTATGATCAAATTGTCATAGCTGGTGACTTCAATGCCCCATCTCTTAACTTGGTGTCGGGAAAAGCCCATGATAGATTTGATCGAAATCTGCTGCATACCATCAGGAAGGCTGGATTCACTGAAAATGTCAAGATGGATACTAGATGGGGCCCTGATGGGAAGTCTTCTAGACTGGATTACGTGCTCACTAGTGACCAGCTACTAGTGGAAAACGTTCAGATCACGACTCCCATAGGTAGTAGTGACCACGCGGTCATAGTATTCGACATAGTCCTCCGCGAGCGCTTACAGTGGGACAATACACAGCCCTATCTGTGTTATAACAAAGCCAACTACACCAAAATGCGAAGACTTCTGTCTGAAGCAAATTGGCCTAAAAAATGGACAGAGCTAACAGTAGAAGAACACTGGAGAGTGGTAAAGGAGATCATTCACCAGGCGGTCTCAGACACTGTTCCTTTAGTCTCACCAAAAGCTAGGAAGCAACGATCATGGCTGAAAAGGGGACACAACGCCTTCTGCAGGCAAAGCGAAAAGCCTGGTTCGCGTGGCGACGATCGAAGAGTCAACCCGAATATGAAGTGTACCTTGAACTCAGGAATCGATGTAACATACGAGTCCGGAGCGATAGAAGGACATTTCAGGGAGACCTCGCCAATAAGCTTCTCGTGAACCCCAAAAGCCTATACAGGTTTATGTCCGAAAGAAAACCGACCAACCAGGGAGCATGCAATCTAGTGGGTTCTGATGGGAAATCTCTTACTAGTCTTGAAATGGCAGAGACATTCAGCCTAGCCTTTCACAGGCAACTAAATAGTAACGAGGATATTACCCCTACAGAACATCCAGATTACATCGCAAAACCAACACACGAAAACCTGCTGGGGACATTTCAAATTACCCCGGCTATGGTACTTGCAAAATTGGGAAGGTTGGCTTCGGGAAAGTCTTCAGGTTGTGATGGCATCAGACCATCTGTCCTGAAGCAGTGTTCAGAAAGTCTCTGTCAACCCCTAAGTGATCTGTTCCAACACTCCCTTGATGTAGGGAAACTTCCATGTGAATGGAAACGTGCAATCCTATCCCCTATCTTCAAGGGTGGTGACCGGCAGAATGTGACCAGTTACAGACCAGTTGCTCTACTTCCAGTGGTATCGAAGATATTGGAAAGTCTCATTGACGACCACATGAGAAAATACTTCGATGGGACTAACCTTCTTCACGAAGCACAGCACGGTTTCAGGAGGGGAAGATCCTGCGTGACGAATCTTCTACTAGCCTGGAACGATTGGACACTATCCTGGGACAAAAAGGTACCAGCCCACGTGATCTTTCTCGACTTTGCGAAAGCATTCGACACAGTTCACCATGGTCTGCTCCTTCACAAAATAGGCAAGGCGGGAGTTTCTGGAGCACTTCTCGCATGGCTGACAGATTACTTAGGCGAGAGAGAATTCTGCACCAAAGTCAACCGCATCCGATCATCCTGGCACACCTCGGCATCAGGGGTTCCTCAGGGTTCTATCCTAGGGCCGTTGATGTTTTTGATTTTTATCAACGACCTGCCCCCCAACTAAACTGCTCTGCGCTTCTTTACGCTGACGACGTAAAGATTTGGAGAGCAATAAACTCATCGGAAGACTCAGATAGATTGCAGGCTGACCTGCAAACTCTGGGAAACTGGGCTCTGGCTACGGAATGCCTTTCAACCTAAAGAAGTGCAAAGTAGTGCAACCCCATTCCGGGAGGTCACAGAGTGTAAATTACACCGTTGGTGGCCAGGAATTTTTGAACTTGACCCAAATCCAAAAATGTTCCAGATATTGCTTGTTCAAAGAGGACTTGACCGGCACCAGGAAAGATGAACAGTGACTATCCAAACTGTCACCAACTGTCTGAATCTGTCAGAAACTGTTTCTCCTGTCAGAAACTGTCAGCCACATCTCGTAAACCGTCAATGCCCAGCTCTTGCTACGCTGGGACTCACGCTGTTCCTTGAAGTTTCTCAGAAACGCTTAGTAATAACGGACGCAAAAAGCAAAACACCGATTGGTGACTCGAGATTTTTTTATTGTAACACGAACATATAGCCAACTTTAAAATTAAGCTTCAAAACTAAGGTCTATGAACAAATATTACAATAATAAATCACAATATTACTTCTGACGGTTGTCTCCTGACTTCTTTCTGAACAGCGACCGATGAGACGATGACTAGTGTATTGATGCCTCCGGGAAAATTGGGGATGTTGGTTTTGAGCAAACAACCATGAATCGATCGTTCAATCTTCAACTGCATTGACACCTCCCGGCAAAAAATGATCTATTGCTTTTTTCCATCACGACCAATACACGTTCAGTTGGATGCCACTGCGAGAACCTGGGTCACATGGACAGAGCTGAAATGGAAAACAAACAGAAAAGCCAACACACCACAAGCATACCCACAGCAAAATCTCACACATCAATGACGACCTACATCTTCCAGGTAAAGGCATCCTCTTGACATCTTGCAACACAATCGCCACTTCCTAGAATGACTCTAGCAGAAAGCAACGTGACCATAGCAGCACCTCGTGATACTCTTCGCACATCCTATTATCTACTCACTACCAATTACCACTCTAATCGCTTGTCGCTCATTCTGCCTCAATTCTAGTAACCGTGACGTACGCAAGCCTCAGCCGTCTACACTCCTGCTCCCCGGCGTGTGGGATCACAGCTAATCATTATCTCCGTATGCATGTCATTCTCAGCAATAGCCTCCCCGGCGTATACGACCCATCTGCTGTCTTTAACATCAATCAATTCATTCACGGATGTAGAAGAGTGGACACAACTTCAGAAGTAATCACGACGAAAATTTTAACAAAATTACGCAATAACAACAAGGTACGAAAACAACGAGTAAACACAATGAATCCAAAAAACACCAATTGATAAGACACACCACACGTATACACAAACAGTACAAATAACCTCGCAGTTCATGTCATGGTCGAATTCCTTTGAAGAATTGCACAACTTACACCAGTACGCCTGCAACCCCTTTCAGTTTGACGATTGTAAGTTGAAGAATGTCCGGACACAAACAAGATTAACCAGCAATTACAATAATTGGAACTCATAGAATTATTTAACACAAACATATGTACAATCAACACATCAAATGTGGTGGATTCTGGCTTGACAAAATACTTTTGAAGAACTCTAGGACCTACAGCAGTACGCCTACATTCCTTCTCAGCTCGACAATCAAAGAGGACGTCGTCCGCGAAAAACAGAATTACCAACAGCCAGATGACATATAATATCAGTTCAGTATATACAATATGAACATATGTACAAAATCACACACCAAGCACACTGGACTGCTCATTGATGCGCTACCCTTTGAAGAATTGTAGGACTCACAGCAGTACGCCTACAACCCTTCTCAGGTTGACGCCCTAGGTTGGAAAATCGTCGCAGAGTTCATTTGCAAACTTCATTCTATCAGCTATATCCTCAAATCTGAACGGCAACACGCCCATGTCATTGTATCGCAGAATATAGATGACCAACAAACACACGACATATCTCATCAACCAAGTGTAGAAACAGAGTAATTTACACCAAAGATAATAACATTCAATTAGTAACTTGAAACTAGAAATGCCTTTATTCATGCAAGTCAATTTAACAATTACTCTCTCGTTTACACTTGGCTTATCCTCTCTAAACTGGGCAATATCTTTCGTCTTTTCAAATGCACCAATACCATCATAGTCATTGCACAAGATACTTGAGTTGATGGGTGTCTTTTTCATTGTGGATGACAACACCAACGATGACCGATTGATACCAGTCGATGAACTTGGCGGTGGATCAGAAGCTGTTCTTGTTCGGCTTTCAGAAAGTTGTCTAACTGCAAGATTACCATCACTGCTGTCTTTCACTACTAGTTCGGGTTTAGCACTATCATCTGATGATAGGTGGGCTACATGCTGATCACTTACACTGACGGTCTCACAAGTATGTATGCCTTCTGCAACTGCATCTGCATTTATTTCTACTTCACGTTGTAGTTGTACAGAACCTTTATTTAACTTAGCAGTAGTAGGCATTCCCCTCATCTCATCATGATCAACCAAAGACAACTTTGAAGTATCATGATCATTATCCCGAATATTCAATTTACCATCATCTATCTGGTCGACTTCATCAATTTCAAACTCTTTAATAACAGAAGTAGACAATTTTGGTTCTTCCTCGCAAATCCTAAAAGATTTTATAACTTCACTGTGACTAGTAATACCTTGTAAACTTATGGGGTCAGAACTGAACTACAGGCTTCTTCACCGCGCTATTATCGTCACACAATTCGGAGTCAGACCTTGATTTCACATTTAGCTTATCACCGAACTTGCTCACTGGTTCACAGTTCACCTTTGTATGCGCTTCTTGCAAACGTGTAAAATACAACCGTGTTTGTCTTGCATCTTGTAACTTATCTGTTGAGGATGTACTACGAAACCTGTTACACTCACTAGGTCTATATGCATTACTATACATCATGGAGCCTTCTCGATATCCATCTCTCTGAGGCCTACTCGTCATCAACGATTGCATTTTGCTCTCAGACTGCTCTATTCTAGGGGTGAGATCTAACAGACTGGAAAACTTGCTCATAGATTCATTGACACTTTTGTTTACCAGTTTCAGAAAATCATCGAACTTTGGCTCGATAACCTCATCCTCCATACGGGAGCTTATCTTCACCCACTTCCTTTGCAGTCGAGTAGGTAGGCGTCTTGCTATTACTTCTAGTATAAAACTCGAGTTGAGGTCACTCATGCGATTCATCGAAATCATTGCATTCTTGTAAATCAGCAAATTATCCAAAAACTCAGTGAGTGCCTGGGAGTCATCCTGTAATTGATCACCATTACCCTTAACAGCCTCGAATAATTTCCCTACAATCATCGAAGGCCTTCCAAACCTTTGACGTAGTATGCTCATAGCCTCGTAGTAGCCCTCTTTTGGCTTCATAAACTTACAACACTGTATAGCTCTAGCAGCAATTCCAGTGCAATACCTCATCATATACATCAACTTCATTTCATCATTCAATGAAAAACCACTTAACATGATTTCGAATTCCCTTACAAACTGTAAATAATCAGCTGGGTTTCCGTCGAAACACCGTGGTTCAAATTTGGGAAGTTTGATGTTCCTATTATCCCTGAACGGCGAAACAATAACATCAACCATGTCACGCTTAACATCAGACACATCGTTACAAGTAACAGACAAGTCAACATAACTTACTTTCCTGTTTGCATCCAAGACACTCTGTCCCTTCTTTGACCCAGGCATTTTTGAACTTGACCCAAATCCAAAAATGTTCCAGATATTGCTTGTTCAAAGAGGACTTGACCGGCACCAGGAAAGATGAACAGTGACTATCCAAACTGTCACCAACTGTCTGAATCTGTCAGAAACTGTTTCTCCTGTCAGAAACTGTCAGCCACATCTCGTAAACCGTCAATGCCCAGCTCTTGCTACGCTGGGACTCACGCTGTTCCTTGAAGTTTCTCAGAAACGCTTAGTAATAACGGACGCAAAAAGCAAAATACCGATTGGTGACTCGAGATTTTTTTATTGTAACACGAACATATAGCCAACTTTAAAATTAAGCTTCAAAACTAAGGTCTATGAACAAATATTACAATAATAAATCACAATATTACTTCTGACGGTTGTCTCCTGACTTCTTTCTGAACAGCGACCGATGAGACGATGACTAGTGTATTGATGCCTCCGGGAAAATTGGGGATGTTGGTTTTGAGCAAACAACCATGAATCGATCGTTCAGTCTTCAACTACTTTGGCAACAGTCATAGAGGATATCAGTCGCCATCCCAGAATGTTCATTGATAACATCTTTAACTGCAGCACTAGGTGACGCTTGTCCGGAACTCATAAGAATCTTGAACTCATTCAAGATTGCAGGAACTCCTTGCTGTTTAGTGATTGCCAACTTCCACGAAACCTCCTAATTG
The DNA here is from genome assembly GCA_944472135.2 of Trichobilharzia regenti. NCBI lineage: Eukaryota > Metazoa > Platyhelminthes > Trematoda > Strigeidida > Schistosomatidae > Trichobilharzia > Trichobilharzia regenti. Next base: position 42,013,706 of record OX235265.1, on the reverse strand, counting down.
CCTCCAACCATGTAATGTCAAATACTTAAGGTCATAATTTTTGTCAACGTAGTTGAAGATTGAACGATCGATTCATGGTTGTTTGCTCAAAACCAACATCCCCAATTTTCCCGGAGGCATCAATACACTAGTCATCGTCTCATCGGTCGCTGTTCAGAAAGAAGTCAGGAGACAACCGTCAGAAGTAATATTGTGATTTATTATTGTAATATTTGTTCATAGACCTTAGTTTTGAAGCTTAATTTTAAAGTTGGCTATATGTTCGTGTTACAATAAAAAAATCTCGAGTCACCAATCGGTGTTTTGCTTTTTGCGTCCGTTATTACTAAGCGTTTCTGAGAAACTTCAAGGAACAGCGTGAGTCCCAGCGTAGCAAGAGCTGGGCATTGACGGTTTACGAGACTTGGCTGACAATGTGGAAAATCAAAAACACTGTTAACGCCCTTACAAGTGATTTACTTTCTCTCTGTTAGCATTATACTCTGATGAACTTTTAGTAGTTCTCTGCAGGGAAAATTTATTTAGTGGAGACCCAGAAGAAATGATTGCACCACTGGACTTTGGGCGGAGAGTTTCACCAACTTGTCTAATTCGGTGAAAGTTTGGAAACATAGTTTTGCATCGATAACAAACAAAATAAAGTGTAAAAAATAAACCCTTTTAACTATTCTCGCCGTTATTCAGCATACCTTTGCATATATGGTGTGATCTCGCTTGGTCTCACTATGTCGATCTCACTAGGATTTAGAAGGTCTTCGTTCGTTTGATCCCTTGGATCGTTATCCTCCGATTTTGCGCTTCTGTCTTAGTTTTCCAAACCGGTTTTGCTTTTTTCATCACTTACATTTGATGTTTGTGATCGTTTTGTCTATCTTTGGCAAGTTTTTAAACTTGTATAAAATTTGTGTAGAATGGGAACGTAAAGGTCAAAGGCGTATGGTCAGCTCCGTCTCCGTATCCATAGGTGAATGCGTTTGATCGGAAAATTTTCATTCTTTACATCTTGGAGAAAGACCAAGCCAAATAATTCACTCACGGCAATCGGCCATTTGCCATACACAATCATGACCGTTGGTGTGTGCTGTCAGCTATTAATGACATCTCAGACATTACGGACAGCCAGCCGTCTGATAAGAAGAAATAACGCCGATTAGTGTAAAGAAATAGGGAAGATAGATAAACCAAAATATGTAAGCAATACCGTGGGTGACAACAGTACCTTCGCAGTGAGTAACGCTTGCTATTATCTGTCTTAATACTACAAACAGACACGTTATAAAAGTGTGTGACATCTTTAGAAAATGTCTTTGATTATTTATTATGTGACCACTGAAAGGCAAGAGATGCATAAACAAAGAAGGGAATGTTCAATAATTTGAAAAGACATTGTCAATCACGTCTCATAAACCGTTAATGCCCAGCTCTCGCTACGCTCGGGCCAACGCTGTTCTTCGAAGATTTCTCAGAAACGCTTAGTTATAACGGACGAAAAAACCAAAACACCGATCTGCCGCTTGAGATTTGTTTATTGTTACACCAACATATAAAAGGAATAAGCGAACTAAGGTCTGAAAACAAATATTACAACAATAAATCATTGTATTACTTCTGACGATGTTTCACTCTTCTTTCTGAACAGCGACCGATGAGACGATGACTAGTGTATTGATGCCTCCGCGAAAATTGGGGAAGTTGATTTTAAGCAAACAACCATGAATTGATCGTTCAATCTTCAACTACATTGACACTCCCCGGCAAAAAAGGGATCCATCCCTTTTTTCCTTCATGACCAATGCACGTTGACTTGGATGCCATTGCGAGAACCTGGGTCACACGGACAGAGCTGAAATGGAAAACAAACAGAAAAGCCAACACACCACAAGCATACCCACAGCACAATCTCACACATCAATGACGACCTCCGCCTCCAGACAGAGACCTCCTCTTGACATCTTGCAACACAATCGCCACTTGCCAGAATGACTCTTGCAGAATGCAACGTGACCATAGCACCAACTCATGATACTCTACGCACATCCTCTTATCTACTCACTACCAATTACCACTGAAATCGCTTGTCACTCATTCTGCCTCAGTTCTAGTAGCGGTGACGCATGCGAGCCTCAGTCGTGTACACTCTTTCTCCCCGGCGTGTCGGACCGCAGCTAACAATTATCTCCGTGTGCATTTCTTTCTGAGCAATAGCCTAGCCTCCCCGGCGTATACGACCCATCTGCTGTCTCTAACATCAATCAATTCATTCATGGATGTAGAAGACTCGAAACAACTTCAGAAGTAATCACGACGAAAATTTTAACAAAATTACGCAATAACAACAAGATACGAAAACAACGAGTAAACACAATGAATCCAAAATACACCAATTGATATTACACACCACACGTATATACAAATAGTGCAAACAACCTCGCCGATCATGTCTTGGTGGAATTCCTTTGAAGAATTGCAGGACTTACACCAGTACGCCTACAACCCTTCACAGGTTGACGATTGTAAGCTGTGGAATGTCCGGACACAAACAAGATTAACCAACAATTACATCAATTGGAACTCACACAACTATTTAACACAAACATATGTACAATCAACACATCAAATGTTGTGTATTCTGGCACGGCAAACTACCCTTGAAGAACTGTAGGACTTACAGCAGTACGCCTACATTCCTTCTCAGGTTGATGATCCAAGTGGAAGTCGTCCGGACACAAACAGAATTACCAACAGCTAGATGACATATGATATCAATTCAGTATATGCAATATGAACATATGTACAAAATCACACACCGAGCACATTGGACTGCTCATTGATGCGCTACCCTTTGAAGAATTGTAGGACTCACAGCAGTACGCCTACAACCCTTCTCAGGTTGACGCTCTAGGTTAGAAAATCGTCGCAGAGTTCATTTGCAAACTTCCTTCTATCAGCTATATCCTCAAATCTGAACGGTAACACGCTCATGTAATTGTATCGTAGAATATAGATGACCAACAAACACACGACATATCTCATCAACCAAGTGTAGAAACAGAGTAATTTACACCAAAGATAATAACATTCAAATAGTAACTTGAAAGGGCGTTGATAAAGCACATCCTTTGTTTGAAGTGGCGCCTTTGGCTTAGCCTTGACGGCATTTGCGCGGTTTCGTTGATTCGAGTCGTGGCTAGTCGTCCAACAAACGCAGTAGTCGCTATTTCGCTGCTTATTTTGCTCTTGTTGGATGAATTTATATGAAAATTATTGTTCGATATTGTTCTTGAGCATTTACTGATTGCTTGTATGACAGGACGCTTAAATACATGGGCTATGCAATGATTTTTGGCATACCGAGTAAGCTTCGCGTACATTTCAACGACTGTCATTCGATAAATTTCTTTGCAGATTGGCGGAAACTTGTACTCGATCTCAAATTTCCCTATCAGCTATTGTGCAGTACCTATTACTGCTGCAGGAACCAAAGAATATGGTTGATATCGAATTCCTGCATCCTCCCGCACTTCTGTGTGTTGTTTTGATAGATGAAAGTCAATGGAATGCATAGATACAAGCGAGAATTAGTGTTCACAAATGGGCAGAAATTGCAATATGTTTGACGATCACTTATAACATTCACTGTTTTCTGCCGAAGTTTTTAAGTGAGTTAAATGCACACTGCAACATTTTAGTAATTTGGTGGATTTGAATACCATCCTCGAGATCAGGTACGTAAAGACATCTGACGTGTGCGTCATTTTGTCCTATTAGTGAGTTCGGTTTCATAGACTTCCGATTTTTGTCATTGTCCTGACGCCACATTCGCGCTTGTTCGAAGTTGATTCACCAAATTATTTTAAAACCACGTAGTAGTGTCCGACATCTCTTAAAGCTATGGACGTAAGGTTTAGAAGTGGTTGCTATATCCATTTAGGGAAGGCTCATCGATTTCTGCAAGTAAGGTCTACGCATCAAATTCCTAAATGCCTCCAGAAGCAACAGAATCTTCAGAAGCTATTAATGGGGTCCCAGCTCCTCTTTTTCGAAACGTATTATAGGGACAGGACATAAAACTGGCGTTTGCAAATTTTTTAAACCTATCTGTAAAACGTGTTTGGATGGCATCAAAAAGTATGTGGGAACCTGTTATGTACTCGTCGCTAGGTTATTGTTATGGACTGGTCGAGAAACTAATAGTCCTGACGCGAGAAGGCGGAAATCAGAAGACCACTAGGTTTGCGATGATACTTCTATTGTCCAAACACAAGGAGACGAAAATAAATGGTCTCACACCAAAGTGGTAAGTAAGTAAAGTAGTTGTAAAGTAAAGTAGTTCACACAAATTGTGAATGCGAATATATATAAATAATTCAGACAAGCGTGGGAAAAATCATTAGACAGTCTTAACATGAATGGCTAATTATAATGGAGTGTCGATCCAATTATACATAGCGAATATAGCAGACATGTCAACAAACATATATGGATATATGTCACTAAGCAACGGACTGTCAACAAACACTCATATTATATATAATATAATATAAGGAGAATATACATTGATAAAGGAGACAAGTTCATACAAGTGAAGTGGTCACAGACTAACCGAGCAAACAGAAAGAGAGACCAACATGCACACACACACATAAATATATATATGTGGATACATATCACCTCCCCTTTTGAGAAAATGGATGATTAGTAGGATGTTTACCTGGGGGTTTATCTGGGACCTTTGGGCTTGTTGTTGACGCCTGTCGTTTCGTCTGATTGTTGGGTTTGCGGCTTCGGCTCCGTCCGGAATTGTCTAACATTTTATGCTTCTTGGCTGCATTGCATAGCGAATTTAGTGGGACATCAGCCAGATGCAAACGATCGAACCAATCAAGTCCCAAAACATTTAAATCATTCTTTGTGACGTTACAAATTCCTGTGAATTTGGTATTGCGGAAGGAAACAGAACATTTGAGTTCACCAATTAGTTTGAGCTGCCCACCACAGGCGCTGACAAGAGACTGGGAAGTATTGGTGATAGGTGGTCTGCCTATATAATTCCAAAGTTTCTCTGATATAACGGTAGTATCAGAGGCGGTATCTAACTGCAGACGTGCATCATGACCATTCATCTGAAGATCAAGATATTTTCGCATAGCTGGTGTTGTGACTTGACGGGTTGCGCGTAGACTCAATGACTTTTTGGGGGATTCAGGACCAACAGTTTGTCGAGCTTTCGCTGGATTTCGACATCTGGGTTTGCGTGGCTGACAAAAACCATTTTTGTGACCGATGATCTTGCACTTGCTGCAACGATGATTTTTGTATGGACAAGACTTTACAAAGTGCCACGCGCCACAGTGCCAGCATGGTGATGGAGGGGTCTTCTTTGTCGTATTTTGTGAAGTTGGACGAGTATCTGTAGATTTCCGCGGAACATCAGAAGAAGGTGGGTCAGGAGTAGATGATGAGAGATTTTTGCTCTTTCGTAATGCACGAATATCAGAGCTTCTCGGAGGTGTTGATTCGACCAGGTGTGTGTCTTTCTGCAGATTAATCAGCCGTTGATATTCATCAGCTATGTCATGTAATGTTAACTTGGGATTTTGTTCTAGCTGATTGAGCAGTCGAGTTCGGATATCTGTGAAACGAGGAGATTGGAGACTGCATATGAGAATCAAGGCTTTGAACTGATCATCTGTTAAGGACCTGAGTCGAAATCTCTCACATTCTCGGTTGACTGTGCCAACGTGAGTAAGAATATCATCATTTTCATTCATTGCCAGCTTGAGGCAACGATAACGTATACTGAATAATGAGGAGTGGTCTCCGAAATGTTCACGCAGCAACTTTATTGTATCATCGAAACAATTGTCACGTGGTTTCTGTGGTAAAATTAGGTTGCAGTACCGTTCATATTCTGCCGGACCCAATTTACGTAGCAAAACTCGCACCTTCCAGGCATCGTCTTGTGAGGCGAGATCAACAGTGAATAAATCCTCATAACGTTGATACCATGTGTCAAAAGTGACATTAGCCTCTGGGTCATAATTGAACTGTGAAATACTGTTCACAATTCCGTCGACAGATGGTAGCATGGTATGATTGGGATTGCTTGAAGGTGGAGCTGGACCAGTCTGTTGGTTGACGAACATTTCCATTAATTTCATTTGTCGTTCAAACAATAATTCCAATTTAATAGGATCCATAGTAAATTGTTATGTTGTTGCTGCTGTGTGGTTAATAGTAGTTTTCCCCGTCGCCAAATTGTTATGTTCTAGTTTCCCCGTCGCTAGTTTCCCCGTCGACAAATTGTTATGTACTCGTCGCTAGGTTATTGTTATGGACTGGTCGAGAAACTAATAGTCCTGACGCGAGAAGGCGGAAATCAGAAGACCACTAGGTTTGCGATGATACTTCTATTGTCCAAACACAAGGAGACGAAAATAAATGGTCTCACACCAAAGTGGTAAGTAAGTAAAGTAGTTGTAAAGTAAAGTAGTTCACACAAATTGTGAATGCGAATATATATAAATAATTCAGACAAGCGTGGGAAAAATCATTAGACAGTCTTAACATGAATGGCTAATTATAATGGAGTGTCGATCCAATTATACATAGCGAATATAGCAGACATGCCAACAAACATATATGGATATATGTCACCAAGCAACGGACTGTCAACAAACACTCATATTATATATAATATAATATAAGGAGAATATACATTATTAAAGGAGACAAGTTCATACAAGTGAAGTGGTCACAGACTAACCGAGCAAACAGAAAGAGAGACCAACATGCACACACACACATAAATATATATATGTGGATACATATCACCTCCCCTTTTGAGAAGATGGATGATTAGTAGGATGTTTACCTGGGGGTTTATCTGGGACCTTTGGGCTTGTTGTTGACGCCTGTCGTTTCGTCTGATTGTTGGGTTTGCGGCTTCGGCTCCGTCCGGAATTGTCTAACATTTTATGCTTCTTGGCTGCATTGCATAGCGAATTTAGTGGGACATCAGCCAGATGCAAACGATCGAACCAATCAAGTCCCAAAACATTTAAATCATTCTTTGTGACGTAACAAATTCCTGTGAATTTGGTATTGCGGAAGGAAACAGAACATTTGAGTTCACCAATTAGTTTGAGCTGCCCACCACAGGCGCTGACAAGAGACTGGGAAGTATTGGTGATAGGTGGTCTGCCTATATAATTCCAAAGTTTCTCTGATATAACAGTAGTATCAGAGGCGGTATCTAACTGCAGACGTGCATCATGACCATTCATCTGAAGATCAAGATATTTTCGCATAGCTGGTGTTGTGACTTGACGGGTTGCGCGTAGACTCAATGACTTTTTGGGGGATTCAGGACCAACAGTTTGTCGAGCTTTCGCTGGATTTCGACATCTGGGTTTGCGTGGCTGACAAAAACCATTTTTGTGACCGATGATCTTGCACTTGCTGCAACGATGATTTTTGTATGGACAAGACTTTACAAAGTGCCACGCGCCACAGTGCCAGCATGGTGATGGAGGGGTCTTCTTTGTCGTATTTTGTGAAGTTGGACGAGTATCTGTAGATTTCCGCGGAACATTAGAAGAAGGTGGGTCAGGAGTAGATGATGAGAGATTTTTGCTCTTTCGTAATGCACGAATATCAGAGCTTCTCGGAGGTGTTGATTCGACCAGGTGTGTGTCTTTCTGCAGATTAATCAGCCGTTGATATTCATCAGCTATGTCATGTAATGTTAACTTGGGATTTTGTTCTAGCTGATTGAGCAGTCGAGTTCGGATATCTGTGAAACGAGGAGATTGGAGACTGCATATGAGAATCAAGGCTTTGAACTGATCATCTGTTAAGGACCTGAGTCGAAATCTCTCACATTCTCGGTTGACTGTGCCAACGTGAGTAAGAAAATCATCATTTTCATTCATTGCCAGCTTGAGGCAACAATAACGTATACTGAATAATGAGGAGTGGTCTCCGAAATGTTCACGCAGCAACTTTATTGTATCATCGAAACAATTGTCACGTGGTTTCTGTGGTAAAATTAGGTTGTAGTACCGTTCATATTCTGCCGGACCCAATTTACGTAGCAAAACTCGCACCTTCCAGGCATCGTCTTGTGAGGCGAGATCAACAGTGAATAAATCCTCATAACGTTGATACCATGTGTCAAAAGTGACATTAGCCTCTGGGTCATAATTGAACTGTGAAATACTGTTCACAATTCCGTCGACAGATGGTAGCATGGTATGATTGGTATTGCTTGAAGGTGGAGCTGGACCAGTCTGTTGGTTGACGAACATTTCCATTAATTTCATTTGTCGTTCAAACAATAATTCCAATTTAATAGGATCCATAGTAAATTGTTATGTTGTTGCTGCTGTGTGGTTAATAGTAGTTTTCCCCGTCGCCAAATTGTTATGTTCTAGTTTCCCCGTCGCATTATTTCCCCGTCGACAAATTGTTATGTACTCGTCGCTAGGTTATTGTTATGGACTGGTCGAGAAACTAATAGTCCTGACGCGAGAAGGCGGAAATCAGAAGACCACTAGGTTTGCGATGATACTTCTATTGTCCAAACACAAGGAGACGAAAATAAATGGTCTCACACCAAAGTGGTAAGTAAGTAAAGTAGTTGTAAAGTAAAGTAGTTCACACAAATTGTGAATGCGAATATATATAAATAATTCAGACAAGCGTGGGAAAAATCATTAGACAGTCTTAACATGAATGGCTAATTATAATGGAGTGTCGATCCAATTATACATAGCGAATATAGCAGACATGTCAACAAACATATATGGATATATGTCACTAAGCAACGGACTGTCAACAAACACTCATATTATATATAATATAATATAAGGAGAATATACATTGATAAAGGAGACAAGTTCATACAAGTGAAGTGGTCACAGACTAACCGAGCAAACAGAAAGAGAAACCAACATGCACACACACACATAAATATATATATGTGGATACATATCACCTCCCCTTTTGAGAAAATGGATGATTAGTAGGATGTTTACCTGGGGGTTTATCTGGGACCTTTGGGCTTGTTGTTGACGCCTGTCGTTTCGTCTGATTGTTGGGTTTGCGGCTTCGGCTCCGTCCGGAATTGTCTAACATTTTATGCTTCTTGGCTGCATTGCATAGCGAATTTAGTGGGACATCAGCCAGATGCAAACGATCGAACCAATCAAGTCCCAAAACATTTAAATCATTCTTTGTGACGTTACAAATTCCTGTGAATTTGGTATTGCGGAAGGAAACAGAACATTTGAGTTCACCAATTAGTTTGAGCTGCCCACCACAGGCGCTGACAAGAGACTGGGAAGTATTGGTGATAGGTGGTCTGCCTATATAATTCCAAAGTTTCTCTGATATAACAGTAGTATCAGAGGCGGTATCTAACTGCAGACGTGCATCATGACCATTCATCTGAAGATCAAGATATTTTCGCATAGCTGGTGTTGTGACTTGACGGGTTGCGCGTAGACTCAATGACTTTTTGGGGGATTCAGGACCAACAGTTTGTCGAGCTTTCGCTGGATTTCGACATCTGGGTTTGCGTGGCTGACAAAAACCATTTTTGTGACCGATGATCTTGCACTTGCTGCAACGATGATTTTTGTATGGACAAGACTTTACAAAGTGCCACGCGCCACAGTGCCAGCATGGTGATGGAGGGGTCTTCTTTGTCGTATTTTGTGAAGTTGGACGAGTATCTGTAGATTTCCGCGGAACATTAGAAGAAGGTGGGTCAGGAGTAGATGATGAGAGATTTTTGCTCTTTCGTAATGCACGAATATCAGAGCTTCTCGGAGGTGTTGATTCGACCAGGTGTGTGTCTTTCTGCAGATTAATCAGCCGTTGATATTCATCAGCTATGTCATGTAATGTTAACTTGGGATTTTGTTCTAGCTGATTGAGCAGTCGAGTTCGGATATCTGTGAAACGAGGAGATTGGAGACTGCATATGAGAATCAAGGCTTTGAACTGATCATCTGTTAAGGACCTGAGTCGAAATCTCTCACATTCTCGGTTGACTGTGCCAACGTGAGTAAGAAAATCATCATTTTCATTCATTGCCAGCTTGAGGCAACGATAACGTATACTGAATAATGAGGAGTGGTCTCCGAAATGTTCACGCAGCAACTTTATTGTATCATCGAAACAATTGTCACGTGGTTTCTGTGGTAAAATTAGGTTGCAGTACCGTTCATATTCTGCCGGACCCAATTTACGTAGCAAAACTCGCACCTTCCAGGCATCGTCTTGTGAGGCGAGATCAACAGTGAATAAATCCTCATAACGTTGATACCATGTGTCAAAAGTGACATTAGCCTCTGGGTCATAATTGAACTGTGAAATACTGTTCACAATTCCGTCGACAGATGGTAGCATGGTATGATTGGGATTGCTTGAAGGTGGAGCTGGACCAGTCTGTTGGTTGACGAACATTTCCATTAATTTCATTTGTCGTTCAAACAATAATTCCAATTTAATAGGATCCATAGTAAATTGTTATGTTGTTGCTGCTGTGTGGTTAATAGTAGTTTTCCCCGTCGCCAAATTGTTATGTTCTAGTTTCCCCGTCGCCAAATTGTTATGTACTAGTTTCCCCGTCGCCAAATTGTTATGTACTCGTCGCTGAATTATTGTTATGGACTGGTCGAGAAACTAATAGTCCTGACGCGAGAAGGCGGAAATCAGAAGACCACTAGGTTTGCGATGATACTTCTATTGTCCAAACACAAGGAGACGAAAATAAATGGTCTCACACCAAAGTGATAAGTAAGTAAAGTAGTTGTAAAGTAAAGTAGTTCACACAAATTGTGAATGCGAATATATATGAATGTTCCAGACAAGCGTGGGAAAAATCATTAGACAGTCTTAACATGAATGGCTAATTATAATGGAGTGTCGATCCAATTATACATAGCGAATATAGCAGACATGCCAACAAACATATATGGATATATGTCACCAAGCAACGGACTGTCAACAAACACTCATATTATATATAATATAATATAAGGAGAATATACATTGATAAAGGAGACAAGTTCATACAAGTGAAGTGGTCACAGACTAACCGAGCAAACAGAAAGAGAGACCAACATGCACACACACACATAAATATATATATGTGGATACATATCACCTCCCCTTTTGAGAAGATCGATGATTAGTAGGATGTTTACCTGGGGGTTTATCTGGGACCTTTGGGCTTGTTGTTGACGCCTGTCGTTTCGTCTTCCTGTTGGGTTTGCAGCTTCGGCTCCGTCCGGAATTGTCTAGCATTTTATGCTTCCTGACTGTATTGCGTAGAGAATTTAGTGGGACATCAGCCAGATGCAAACGATCGAACCAATCAAATCCCAAAACATTTAAATCATTCTTCGTGACGTAACGAATTCCTGTGAATTTGGTATTGCGGAAGGAAACGGAACATTTGAGTTCACCAATTAGTTTGAGCCGCCCACCACAGGCGCTGACAAGAGACTGGGAAGTATTGGTGATAGGTGGTTTGCCAATATTATTCCAAAGTTTCTCTGATATAACAGTAGTATCAGAGGCGGTATCTAACTGCAGACGTGCATCATGACCATTCATTTGAAGGTCAATATATTTCCGCATATTTGGTGTTGTGACTTGACAGGTTGCGCGTAGACTCAATGATTTTTTGGGGAATTTAGGACCAACAGTTTGTCGAGCTTTCGCTGGATTTCGACATCTGGGTTTGCGTGGCTGACAAAAACCATTTTTGTGACCGATGATCTTGCACTTGCTGCAACGATGATTTTTGTATGGACAAGACTTTACAAAGTGCCACGCGCCACAGTGCCAGCATGGTGATGGAGGGGTCTTCTTTGTCGTATTTTGTGAAGTTGGACGAGTATCTGTAGATTTCCGCGGAACATTAGAAGAAGGTGGGTCAGGAGTAGATGATGAGAGATTTTTGCTCTTTCGTAATGCACGAATATCAGAGCTTCTCGGAGGTGTTGATTCGACCAGGTGTGTGTCTTTCTGCAGATTAATCAGCCGTTGATATTCATCAGCTATGTCATGTAATGTTAACTTGGGATTTTGTTCTAGCTGATTGAGCAGTCGAGTTCGGATATCTGTGAAACGAGGAGATTGGAGACTGCATATGAGAATCAAGGCTTTGAACTGATCATCTGTTAAGGACCTGAGTCGAAATCTCTCACATTCTCGGTTGACTGTGCCAACGTGAGTAAGAAAATCATCATTTTCATTCATTGCCAGCTTGAGGCAACGATAACGTATACTGAATAATGAGGAGTGGTCTCCGAAATGTTCACGCAGCAACTTTATTGTATCATCGAAACAATTGTCACGTGGTTTCTGTGGTAAAATTAGGTTGCAGTACCGTTCATATTCTGCCGGACCCAATTTACGTAGCAAAACTCGCACCTTCCAGGCATCGTCTTGTGAGGCGAGATCAACAGTGAATAAATCCTCATAACGTTGATACCATGTGTCAAAAGTGACATTAGCCTCTGGGTCATAATTGAACTGTGAAATACTGTTCACAATTCCGTCGACAGATGGTAGCATGGTATGATTGGGATTGCTTGAAGGTGGAGCTGGACCAGTCTGTTGGTTGACGAACATTTCCATTAATTTCATTTGTCGTTCAAACAATAATTCCAATTTAATAGGATCCATAGTAAATTGTTATGTTGTTGCTGCTGTGTGGTTAATAGTAGTTTTCCCCGTCGCCAAATTGTTATGTTCTAGTTTCCCCGTCGCCAATTGTTATGTTATTTCCCCGTCGACAAATTGTTATGTACTCGTCGCTAGGTTATTGTTATGGACTGGTCGAGAAACTAATAGTCCTGACGCGAGAAGGCGGAAATCAGAAGACCACTAGGTTTGCGATGATACTTCTATTGTCCAAACACAAGGAGACGAAAATAAATGGTCTCACACCAAAGTGGTAAGTAAGTAAAGTAGTTGTAAAGTAAAGTAGTTCACACAAATTGTGAATGCGAATATATATAAATAATTCAGACAAGCGTGGGAAAAATCATTAGACAGTCTTAACATGAATGGCTAATTATAATGGAGTGTCGATCCAATTATACATAGCGAATATAGCAGACATGTCAACAAACATATATGGATATATGTCACTAAGCAACGGACTGTCAACAAACACTCATATTATATATAATATAATATAAGGAGAATATACATTGATAAAGGAGACAAGTTCATACAAGTGAAGTGGTCACAGACTAACCGAGCAAACAGAAAGAGAGACCAACATGCACACACACACATAAATATATATATGTGGATACATATCACCTCCCCTTTTGAGAAAATGGATGATTAGTAGGATGTTTACCTGGGGGTTTATCTGGGACCTTTGGGCTTGTTGTTGACGCCTGTCGTTTCGTCTGATTGTTGGGTTTGCGGCTTCGGCTCCGTCCGGAATTGTCTAACATTTTATGCTTCTTGGCTGCATTGCATAGCGAATTTAGTGGGACATCAGCCAGATGCAAACGATCGAACCAATCAAGTCCCAAAACATTTAAATCATTCTTTGTGACGTTACAAATTCCTGTGAATTTGGTATTGCGGAAGGAAACAGAACATTTGAGTTCACCAATTAGTTTGAGCTGCCCACCACAGGCGCTGACAAGAGACTGGGAAGTATTGGTGATAGGTGGTCTGGCTATATAATTCCAAAGTTTCTCTGATATAACGGTAGTATCAGAGGCGGTATCTAACTGCAGACGTGCATCATGACCATTCATCTGAAGATCAAGATATTTTCGCATAGCTGGTGTTGTGACTTGACGGGTTGCGCGTAGACTCAATGACTTTTTGGGGGATTCAGGACCAACAGTTTGTCGAGCTTTCGCTGGATTTCGACATCTGGGTTTGCGTGGCTGACAAAAACCATTTTTGTGACCGATGATCTTGCACTTGCTGCAACGATGATTTTTGTATGGACAAGACTTTACAAAGTGCCACGCGCCACAGTGCCAGCATGGTGATGGAGGGGTCTTCTTTGTCGTATTTTGTGAAGTTGGACGAGTATCTGTAGATTTCCGCGGAACATTAGAAGAAGGTGGGTCAGTAGATGATGAGAGATTTTTGCTCTTTCGTAATGCACGAATATCAGAGCTTCTCGGAGGTGTTGATTCGACCAGGTGTGTGTCTTTCTGCAGATTAATCAGCCGTTGATATTCATCAGCTATGTCATGTAATGTTAACTTGGGATTTTGTTCTAGCTGATTGAGCAGTCGAGTTCGGATATCTGTGAAACGAGGAGATTGGAGACTGCATATGTCAATGGAGTTGAAGATTGAACGATCAATTCTTGGTTGTTTGCTCAAAATCAACTTCCTCGATTTTCGCGGAGGCATCAATACGACAGTCATCGTCTCATCGGTCGCTGTTCAGAAAGAAGAGTTAAACATCGTTAGAAGTAACATAACGATTTATTATTGTAATATTTGTTTACAGACCTTAGTTTTCTTAGTTTGCTTAGTGATACTTGATTTATATGCTGGTGTAACAATACATAATACTCAAGTCAACAATTGGTGTTTTGGGTTTTTCGTCCGTTATAACTAAGAAATCTTCAAGGAACAGCGTGGGCCCGAGCGTAGCGAGAGCTGGGCATTAACGGTTTATGAGACTTTGATGACAGTTTCTAACGATGGAAACAGATCTGGCGGATTGAAACAGTTGGTGAAAGTTTGGATAGTCGCCGTTCATCTTTCCTGGTGCCGGTCAAGTCCTCTTTGAACAAGCAATATCTGGAACTTTTTTGGAATTTGGTCAAGTTCAACAATGCCTGGGTCAAAGAAGGGACAGAGTGTCTTGGATGCAAACAGGAAAGTAAGTCATGGTGACTTGTCTGTTAATTGTAACGATGTGTCTGATGTTAAACATGATATGGTTGATGTTACTGTTTCGCCGTTCAGGGATAATAGGAACATCAAACTCCCTAAATTAGAACCACAGTGTTTTGATGGAAACCCGGCTGATTATTTACAATTTGTAAAGGAGTTTGAGATCATGCTGAATAGTTTTCTATTAAATGATGAATTGAAATTGATGTATTTGATGAGATATTGCACTGGAGATGCTGCAAGAGCTATACAGTGTTGTAAGTTTATGAAGCCAAAGGAGGGCTACGATGAGGCTATGAGCATATTACGCCAAAGGTTTGGAAGACCCTCGATGATTGCAGGGAAATTATTCGAGGCTGTTGAGGGTAATGGTGGTCAGTTAAAGGATGACTCCCAGGCACTCACTGAGTTTTTAGATAATTTGCTAATTTACAAGAATGGAATGATTTCGATGAATCGAATGAGTGACCTCAACTCGAGTTTTATACTAGAAGTAATAGCAAGACGTCTACCTACCCGACTGCAAAGGAAGTGGGTGAAGATAAGCTCCCGTATGGAGGATGAGGGTATCGAGCCAAAGTTTGATGATATCCTGAAACTGGTAAATACTAGTGTCAATCAATCTATGAGCAAGTTCGCCAGTCTGTTAGATCTCACCCATAGAATAGAGCAGTCTGAGGGGAAAACGTACTCATTGATGACGAATAAGCCTCAGAGAGGTGGATATCGAGAAGGCTCCATGATGTCTAGTAATGCATATAGATCTAGTGAGTGTAACAATTTTCGTAGTACATCCTCAACAGATAAGTTGCAAGATGCAAGACAAACACGGTTGTGTTGTACTCGTTTGCAAGAGGTGCATACAAAAGTGAACTGTGAACCAGTGAGCAAGTTCAGTGATAAGCTAAATGTAAACTCCAGGTCTGACTCCGAATTGTGTGACGATAACGGTGTTGTGAAGAAGTCTGTAGTTGCAACTGGTAAGCCGTTGTTGAATAGAGTGTCACAGAATAGAGTTACTGCTTCAGAGTGGAGTTCTGACTCCACAAGTTTACAAAGTATATCTAGTCAGAGTGAAGTTATAAAACCTTTAATGAATTTTGAGGAGGAACCAAAATCGTCTACTTCTGTTATTAAAGAGTTTGAAAATGATGAACTTGACGGTAAATTGAATATTTGTGGTGATGATCATGATAGTGCAGATTTGTCTTTGGTTGATCATTATGAGATGCGGGATATGCCTACTACTGCTAAGTTAAATAAAGGTTCTGTACAACTACAACGTGAAGTAGAATTGAACGCAGATGCAGTTCCAGAAGGTGTGCATACTTGTGAGACAGTCAGTGTAATTGATCAGCATGTAGCCCACCTATCATCAGATGATAGTGCTAAACCTGAACTAGTAGTGAAAGACAGCAGTGGTGGTAATCTTGCAGTTGGACAACTATCTGAGAGCCGAACAAGAACAGCTTCTGATCCACCACTAAGTTCATCACCTTGTGTCACTCAGTCATCGTTGGTGTTTTCATCCACAATGAAACAGATGCCCATCAACTCTAGTATCTTCTGCAATGACTATGGTAGTATCAGTTCGTTTGAAAGGACGAATATCAATGGTCAGTTTAGTGTGGATAAGCCAAGTGTAAAGGAGAGAGTTATTGTTAAATTGACTTGCATGAATAAAGGCATTTCTAGTTTCAAGTTATTATTTGAATGTTATTATCTTTGGTGTAAATTACTCTGTTTCTATACTTGGTTGATGAGATATGTCGTGTGTTTGTTGGTCATCTATATTCTACGATACAATGACATGGGCGTGTTGCCGTTCAGATTTGAGGATATAGCTGATAGAAGGAAGTTAGCAAATGAACTCTGCGACGATTTTCCAACCTAGGGCGTCAACCTGAGAAGGGTTGTAGGCGTACTGCTGTAAGTCCTACAATTCTTCAAAGGGTAGCGCATCAATGAGCAGTCCAATGTGCTTGGTGTGTGATTTTGTACATATGTTCATATTGTATATACTGAATTGATATCATTTATCATCTAGCTGTTGGTAATTCTGTTTGTGTCCGGATGACTTCCACTTGGATCATCAACCTGAGAAGGAATGTAGGCGTACTGCTGTAAGTCCTACGGTTCTTCAAGGGTAGTTTGTCGTGTCAGAATCCACAACATTTGATGTGTTGATTGTACATATGTTTGTGTTAAATAGTTGTGTGAGTTCCAATTGATGTAATTGTTGGTTAATCTTGTTTGTGTCTGGACATTCCACAACTTACAATCGTCAACCTGTGAAGGGTTGTAGGCGTACTGGTGTAAGTCCTGCAATTCTTCAAAGGAATTCCACCAAGACATGATCGGCGAGGTTGTTTGTACTATTTGTATATACGTGTGGTGTGTCATAGCAATTGGTGTTTTTTGGATTCATTGTGTTTACTTGTTGTTTTCGTGTCTTGTTGTTATTGCGTAATTTTGTTAAAATTTTCGTCGTGATTATTTCTGAAGTTGTTTCGAGTCTTCTACATCCATGAATGAATTGATTGATGTTAAGGACAGCAGATGGGTCGTATACGCCGGGGAGGCTAGGCTATTGCTGAGAATGAAATGCACACGGAGATAATTGTTAGCTGCGGTCCGACACGCCGGGGAGAAAGAGTGTAAACGACTGAGGCTCGCATGCGTCACCGCTATTAGAACTGAGGCAGAATGAGTGACAAGCGATTTCAGTGGTAATTGGTAGTGAATAAATAAGAGGATGCGCGTAGAGTATCGTGAGGTGCTGCCATGGTCACTTTGCATTCTGCAAGAGTCATTCTAGCAAGTGGAGACTGTGTTGCAAGATGTCAAGAGGAGGTCTCTGTCTGGAGGCGCAGGTCGTCATTGATGTGTGAGATTGTGCTGTGGGTATGCTTGTGGTGTGTTGGCTTTTCTGTTTGTTTTCCATTTCAGCTCTGTCCGTGTGACCCAGGTTCTCGCAATGGCATCCAAGTCAACGTGCATTGGTCGTGAAGGAAAAAAGGGTTGGATCCCTTTTTTGCCGGGGAGTGTCAATGGAGTTGAAGATTGAACGATCAATTCTTGGTTGTTTGCTCAAAATCAACTTCCTCGATTTTCGCGGAGGCATCAATACGACAGTCATCGTCTCATCGGTCGCTGTTCAGAAAGAAGAGTTAAACATCGTTAGAAGTAACATAACGATTTATTATTGTAATATTTGTTTACAGACCTTAGTTTTCTTAGTTTGCTTAGTGATACTTGATTTATATGCTGGTGTAACAATACATAATACTCAAGTCAACAATTGGTGTTTTGGTTTTTTCGTCCGTTATAACTAAGCGTTTCTGAAAACTCCAAGGAACAGCGTGGGCCCGAGCGTAGCGAGAGCTGGGCATTACCGGTTTATGAGACTTTGATGACAGCACATGAGAATCAAGGCTTTGAACTGATCATCTGTTAAGGACCTGAGTCGAAATCTCTCACATTCTCGGTTGACTGTGCCAACGTGAGTAAGAAAATCATCATTTTCATTCATTGCCAGCTTGAGGCAACGATAACGTATACTGAATAATGAGGAGTGGTCTCCGAAATGTTCACGCAGCAACTTTATTGTATCATCGAAACAATTGTCACGTGGTTTCTGTGGTAAAATTAGGTTGCAGTACCGTTCATATTCTGCCGGACCCAATTTACGTAGCAAAACTCGCACCTTCCAGGCATCGTCTTGTGAGGCGAGATCAACAGTGAATAAATCCTCATAACGTTGATACCATGTGTCAAAAGTGACATTAGCCTCTGGGTCATAATTGAACTGTGAAATACTGTTCACAATTCCGTCGACAGATGGTAGCATGGTATGATTGGGATTGCTTGAAGGTGGAGCTGGACCAGTCTGTTGGTTGACGAACATTTCCATTAATTTCATTTGTCGTTCAAACAATAATTCCAATTTAATAGGATCCATAGTAAATTGTTATGTTGTTGCTGCTGTGTGGTTAATAGTAGTTTTCCCCGTCGCCAAATTGTTATGTTCTAGTTTCCCCGTCGCATGTTATGTACTAGTTTCCCCGTCGACAAATTGTTATGTACTCGTCGCTAGGTTATTGTTATGGACTGGTCGAGAAACTAATAGTCCTGACGCGAGAAGGCGGAAATCAGAAGACCACTAGGTTTGCGATGATACTTCTATTGTCCAAACACAAGGAGACGAAAATAAATGGTCTCACACCAAAGTGGTAAGTAAGTAAAGTAGTTGTAAAGTAAAGTAGTTCACACAAATTGTGAATGCGAATATATATAAATAATTCAGACAAGCGTGGGAAAAATCATTAGACAGTCTTAACATGAATGGCTAATTATAATGGAGTGTCGATCCAATTATACATAGCGAATATAGCAGACATGTCAACAAACATATATGGATATATGTCACTAAGCAACGGACTGTCAACAAACACTCATATTATATATAATATAATATAAGGAGAATATACATTGATAAAGGAGACAAGTTCATACAAGTGAAGTGGTCACAGACTAACCGAGCAAACAGAAAGAGAGACCAACATGCACACACACACATAAATATATATATGTGGATACATATCACCTCCCCTTTTGAGAAAATGGATGATTAGTAGGATGTTTACCTGGGGGTTTATCTGGGACCTTTGGGCTTGTTGTTGACGCCTGTCGTTTCGTCTGATTGTTGGGTTTGCGGCTTCGGCTCCGTCCGGAATTGTCTAACATTTTATGCTTCTTGGCTGCATTGCATAGCGAATTTAGTGGGACATCAGCCAGATGCAAACGATCGAACCAATCAAGTCCCAAAACATTTAAATCATTCTTTGTGACGTTACAAATTCCTGTGAATTTGGTATTGCGGAAGGAAACAGAACATTTGAGTTCACCAATTAGTTTGAGCTGCCCACCACAGGCGCTGACAAGAGACTGGGAAGTATTGGTGATAGGTGGTCTGCCTATATAATTCCAAAGTTTCTCTGATATAACAGTAGTATCAGAGGCGGTATCTAACTGCAGACGTGCATCATGACCATTCATCTGAAGATCAAGATATTTTCGCATAGCTGGTGTTGTGACTTGACGGGTTGCGCGTAGACTCAATGACTTTTTGGGGGATTCAGGACCAACAGTTTGTCGAGCTTTCGCTGGATTTTGACATCTGGGTTTGCGTGGCTGACAAAAACCATTTTTGTGACCGATGATCTTGCACTTGCTGCAACGATGATTTTTGTATGGACAAGACTTTACAAAGTGCCACGCGCCACAGTGCCAGCATGGTGATGGAGGGGTCTTCTTTGTCGTATTTTGTGAAGTTGGACGAGTATCTGTAGATTTCCGCGGAACATTAGAAGAAGGTGGGTCAGGAGTAGATGATGAGAGATTTTTGCTCTTTCGTAATGCACGAATATCAGAGCTTCTCGGAGGTGTTGATTCGACCAGGTGTGTGTCTTTCTGCAGATTAATCAGCCGTTGATATTCATCAGCTATGTCATGTAATGTTAACTTGGGATTTTGTTCTAGCTGATTGAGCAGTCGAGTTCGGATATCTGTGAAACGAGGAGATTGGAGACTGCATATGAGAATCAAGGCTTTGAACTGATCATCTGTTAAGGACCTGAGTCGAAATCTCTCACATTCTCGGTTGACTGTGCCAACGTGAGTAAGAAAATCATCATTTTCATTCATTGCCAGCTTGAGGCAACGATAACGTATACTGAATAATGAGGAGTGGTCTCCGAAATGTTCACGCAGCAACTTTATTGTATCATCGAAACAATTGTCACGTGGTTTCTGTGGTAAAATTAGGTTGCAGTACCGTTCATATTCTGCCGGACCCAATTTACGTAGCAAAACTCGCACCTTCCAGGCATCGTCTTGTGAGGCGAGATCAACAGTGAATAAATCCTCATAACGTTGATACCATGTGTCAAAAGTGACATTAGCCTCTGGGTCATAATTGAACTGTGAAATACTGTTCACAATTCCGTCGACAGATGGTAGCATGGTATGATTGGGATTGCTTGAAGGTGGAGCTGGACCAGTCTGTTGGTTGACGAACATTTCCATTAATTTCATTTGTCGTTCAAACAATAATTCCAATTTAATAGGATCCATAGTAAATTGTTATGTTGTTGCTGCTGTGTGGTTAATAGTAGTTTTCCCCGTCGCCAAATTGTTATGTTCTAGTTTCCCCGTCGCTTTCCCCGTCGACAAATTGTTATGTACTCGTCGCTAGGTTATTGTTATGGACTGGTCGAGAAACTAATAGTCCTGACGCGAGAAGGCGGAAATCAGAAGACCACTAGGTTTGCGATGATACTTCTATTGTCCAAACACAAGGAGACGAAAATAAATGGTCTCACACCAAAGTGGTAAGTAAGTAAAGTAGTTGTAAAGTAAAGTAGTTCACACAAATTGTGAATGCGAATATATATAAATAATTCAGACAAGCGTGGGAAAAATCATTAGACAGTCTTAACATGAATGGCTAATTATAATGGAGTGTCGATCCAATTATACATAGCGAATATAGCAGACATGTCAACAAACATATATGGATATATGTCACTAAGCAACGGACTGTCAACAAACACTCATATTATATATAATATAATATAAGGAGAATATACATTGATAAAGGAGACAAGTTCATACAAGTGAAGTGGTCACAGACTAACCGAGCAAACAGAAAGAGAGACCAACATGCACACACACACATAAATATATATATGTGGATACATATCACCTCCCCTTTTGAGAAAATGGATGATTAGTAGGATGTTTACCTGGGGGTTTATCTGGGACCTTTGGGCTTGTTGTTGACGCCTGTCGTTTCGTCTGATTGTTGGGTTTGCGGCTTCGGCTCCGTCCGGAATTGTCTAACATTTTATGCTTCTTGGCTGCATTGCATAGCGAATTTAGTGGGACATCAGCCAGATGCAAACGATCGAACCAATCAAGTCCCAAAACATTTAAATCATTCTTTGTGACGTTACAAATTCCTGTGAATTTGGTATTGCGGAAGGAAACAGAACATTTGAGTTCACCAATTAGTTTGAGCTGCCCACCACAGGCGCTGACAAGAGACTGGGAAGTATTGGTGATAGGTGGTCTGCCTATATAATTCCAAAGTTTCTCTGATATAACAGTAGTATCAGAGGCGGTATCTAACTGCAGACGTGCATCATGACCATTCATCTGAAGATCAAGATATTTTCGCATAGCTGGTGTTGTGACTTGACGGGTTGCGCGTAGACTCAATGACTTTTTGGGGGATTCAGGACCAACAGTTTGTCGAGCTTTCGCTGGATTTTGACATCTGGGTTTGCGTGGCTGACAAAAACCATTTTTGTGACCGATGATCTTGCACTTGCTGCAACGATGATTTTTGTATGGACAAGACTTTACAAAGTGCCACGCGCCACAGTGCCAGCATGGTGATGGAGGGGTCTTCTTTGTCGTATTTTGTGAAGTTGGACGAGTATCTGTAGATTTCCGCGGAACATTAGAAGAAGGTGGGTCAGGAGTAGATGATGAGAGATTTTTGCTCTTTCGTAATGCACGAATATCAGAGCTTCTCGGAGGTGTTGATTCGACCAGGTGTGTGTCTTTCTGCAGATTAATCAGCCGTTGATATTCATCAGCTATGTCATGTAATGTTAACTTGGGATTTTGTTCTAGCTGATTGAGCAGTCGAGTTCGGATATCTGTGAAACGAGGAGATTGGAGACTGCATATGAGAATCAAGGCTTTGAACTGATCATCTGTTAAGGACCTGAGTCGAAATCTCTCACATTCTCGGTTGACTGTGCCAACGTGAGTAAGAAAATCATCATTTTCATTCATTGCCAGCTTGAGGCAACGATAACGTATACTGAATAATGAGGAGTGGTCTCCGAAATGTTCACGCAGCAACTTTATTGTATCATCGAAACAATTGTCACGTGGTTTCTGTGGTAAAATTAGGTTGCAGTACCGTTCATATTCTGCCGGACCCAATTTACGTAGCAAAACTCGCACCTTCCAGGCATCGTCTTGTGAGGCGAGATCAACAGTGAATAAATCCTCATAACGTTGATACCATGTGTCAAAAGTGACATTAGCCTCTGGGTCATAATTGAACTGTGAAATACTGTTCACAATTCCGTCGACAGATGGTAGCATGGTATGATTGGGATTGCTTGAAGGTGGAGCTGGACCAGTCTGTTGGTTGACGAACATTTCCATTAATTTCATTTGTCGTTCAAACAATAATTCCAATTTAATAGGATCCATAGTAAATTGTTATGTTGTTGCTGCTGTGTGGTTAATAGTAG
Organism: Trichobilharzia regenti; assembly: GCA_944472135.2. Classification (NCBI taxonomy): domain Eukaryota; kingdom Metazoa; phylum Platyhelminthes; class Trematoda; order Strigeidida; family Schistosomatidae; genus Trichobilharzia; species Trichobilharzia regenti. The sequence goes on along the minus strand of OX235265.1, from coordinate 41,990,461 downwards.
TTTTCCCCGTCGCCAAATTGTTATGTTCTAGTTTCCCCGTCGCCAAATTGTTATGTACTAGTTTCCCCGTCGACAAATTGTTATGTACTCGTCGCTAGGTTATTGTTATGGACTGGTCGAGAAACTAATAGTCCTGACGCGAGAAGGCGGAAATCAGAAGACCACTAGGTTTGCGATGATACTTCTATTGTCCAAACACAAGGAGACGAAAATAAATGGTCTCACACCAAAGTGGTAAGTAAGTAAAGTAGTTGTAAAGTAAAGTAGTTCACACAAATTGTGAATGCGAATATATATAAATAATTCAGACAAGCGTGGGAAAAATCATTAGACAGTCTTAACATGAATGGCTAATTATAATGGAGTGTCGATCCAATTATACATAGCGAATATAGCAGACATGTCAACAAACATATATGGATATATGTCACTAAGCAACGGACTGTCAACAAACACTCATATTATATATAATATAATATAAGGAGAATATACATTGATAAAGGAGACAAGTTCATACAAGTGAAGTGGTCACAGACTAACCGAGCAAACAGAAAGAGAGACCAACATGCACACACACACATAAATATATATATGTGGATACATATCACCTCCCCTTTTGAGAAAATGGATGATTAGTAGGATGTTTACCTGGGGGTTTATCTGGGACCTTTGGGCTTGTTGTTGACGCCTGTCGTTTCGTCTGATTGTTGGGTTTGCGGCTTCGGCTCCGTCCGGAATTGTCTAACATTTTATGCTTCTTGGCTGCATTGCATAGCGAATTTAGTGGGACATCAGCCAGATGCAAACGATCGAACCAATCAAGTCCCAAAACATTTAAATCATTCTTTGTGACGTTACAAATTCCTGTGAATTTGGTATTGCGGAAGGAAACAGAACATTTGAGTTCACCAATTAGTTTGAGCTGCCCACCACAGGCGCTGACAAGAGACTGGGAAGTATTGGTGATAGGTGGTCTGCCTATATAATTCCAAAGTTTCTCTGATATAACAGTAGTATCAGAGGCGGTATCTAACTGCAGACGTGCATCATGACCATTCATCTGAAGATCAAGATATTTTCGCATAGCTGGTGTTGTGACTTGACGGGTTGCGCGTAGACTCAATGACTTTTTGGGGGATTCAGGACCAACAGTTTGTCGAGCTTTCGCTGGATTTCGACATCTGGGTTTGCGTGGCTGACAAAAACCATTTTTGTGACCGATGATCTTGCACTTGCTGCAACGATGATTTTTGTATGGACAAGACTTTACAAAGTGCCACGCGCCACAGTGCCAGCATGGTGATGGAGGGGTCTTCTTTGTCGTATTTTGTGAAGTTGGACGAGTATCTGTAGATTTCCGCGGAACATTAGAAGAAGGTGGGTCAGGAGTAGATGATGAGAGATTTTTGCTCTTTCGTAATGCACGAATATCAGAGCTTCTCGGAGGTGTTGATTCGACCAGGTGTGTGTCTTTCTGCAGATTAATCAGCCGTTGATATTCATCAGCTATGTCATGTAATGTTAACTTGGGATTTTGTTCTAGCTGATTGAGCAGTCGAGTTCGGATATCTGTGAAACGAGGAGATTGGAGACTGCATATGAGAATCAAGGCTTTGAACTGATCATCTGTTAAGGACCTGAGTCGAAATCTCTCACATTCTCGGTTGACTGTGCCAACGTGAGTAAGAAAATCATCATTTTCATTCATTGCCAGCTTGAGGCAACGATAACGTATACTGAATAATGAGGAGTGGTCTCCGAAATGTTCACGCAGCAACTTTATTGTATCATCGAAACAATTGTCACGTGGTTTCTGTGGTAAAATTAGGTTGCAGTACCGTTCATATTCTGCCGGACCCAATTTACGTAGCAAAACTCGCACCTTCCAGGCATCGTCTTGTGAGGCGAGATCAACAGTGAATAAATCCTCATAACGTTGATACCATGTGTCAAAAGTGACATTAGCCTCTGGGTCATAATTGAACTGTGAAATACTGTTCACAATTCCGTCGACAGATGGTAGCATGGTATGATTGGGATTGCTTGAAGGTGGAGCTGGACCAGTCTGTTGGTTGACGAACATTTCCATTAATTTCATTTGTCGTTCAAACAATAATTCCAATTTAATAGGATCCATAGTAAATTGTTATGTTGTTGCTGCTGTGTGGTTAATAGTAGTTTTCCCCGTCGCCAAATTGTTATGTTCTAGTTTCCCCGTCGCCAAATTGTTATGTACTAGTTTCCCCGTCGACAAATTGTTATGTACTCGTCGCTAGGTTATTGTTATGGACTGGTCGAGAAACTAATAGTCCTGACGCGAGAAGGCGGAAATCAGAAGACCACTAGGTTTGCGATGATACTTCTATTGTCCAAACACAAGGAGACGAAAATAAATGGTCTCACACCAAAGTGGTAAGTAAGTAAAGTAGTTGTAAAGTAAAGTAGTTCACACAAATTGTGAATGCGAATATATATAAATAATTCAGACAAGCGTGGGAAAAATCATTAGACAGTCTTAACATGAATGGCTAATTATAATGGAGTGTCGATCCAATTATACATAGCGAATATAGCAGACATGTCAACAAACATATATGGATATATGTCACTAAGCAACGGACTGTCAACAAACACTCATATTATATATAATATAATATAAGGAGAATATACATTGATAAAGGAGACAAGTTCATACAAGTGAAGTGGTCACAGACTAACCGAGCAAACAGAAAGAGAGACCAACATGCACACACACACATAAATATATATATGTGGATACATATCAGAACCGAAGTGTGATTAGGAAGTTTAAACCACTTTTGTGAATTCCAAGACTATTCGTCATCACACGAAACCTTTGTTAAACTTCGTTTTGTAACTAGTCAGGGTGGATTTACTAGTACCGCAGATATTTGGTTTAGTAATTTTCATTGTTTTTTTGACCTTCAGTATGTGGTTTTAATTCCACCTAAATTTATTTTCCAAACTTTTAACTGTATTAATTTCATATGTATTCCTATAACAAGTCCATGCATGACCAGATTGTCCAAAATGTGTTGCACAAAAACAACACTACACGACTCGGACAAATTACGTCTTCTTATTACTTTGTCTAAATATCCACTTGTGTCAAAAATAGTGACTGATGTAATCGCACATTGATATAAAGTTTCATCAATTCTTACTGTACTATCTCGTTGATACTATATTGGTAGTTATATTCATGTATACATCCTGTGCATCCATGTTTTCTTTTTAGCCAATCTGTAGTTTCAGTGACCTCGTGGGATTCTTCGCTGAAGGAAGTGGTTTCCAGTATCGTTGATTTTGTATTGAATCACTAATAAATGTATTCTCTATACCTCAAAGAGACATTCTACTTGTTAATAGTCACTACTAACTTCATAGAATGTTGTGAGCTACAGAGTTATGTGGTTAGGGTCATGTGTTGTATTGAGTAGCGCGTTTAGAAAATACGTCCGCCCCTGAGGAATATTGTCGTCAATATGGAGTACATTCTCGTAATAAATCTGTTAGCAGTAATTATTATCGGTACCTATATTTCGTATGGATGGTATATAATGAAACGTACTAATTCAGTAGTCAAAGGTTAGAACTATCCGTTAAAATTGAAACAGGTGCTCATGTAAGGGAGAACTGATTAATCGGAATTTGAAACATCACGTAAGTGATAAAGTTTATAGCATCGTTTACATGCGAATAGTTAAGGTTATTTATTTAGAAATGATGGTAACTCGTTGATGGTTTAAGGGATGTTCTGTCTGGTAGGAAATAGATGGGACATTGTAACTGAAAAACAGTGTAACTAGATAAGCAACATCAGCTGGCCAGTATACATATATTCTGAAGTAAAACACGATCGGGTAAAGTATTTCAAGGACAGGAGTAGAGCAGTCTTCTGAAACTATTAATTTATTGGGCAATTAAATTTGTTTTCAAGTATTGGTTTTTGTAGGGATTTAGTTTGATTGCGTGGAGGATTTAATCATGAGCTGACATCAGTTAGAGAACCACTGGAAAACCTGGGAGTACTGGACAGCCGTTTCGTCCTAGTTTGGGACTCCTCAGCAGTACGCACCCACCGGGATTCGAACCCAGGACCTTCTGATTACAAGGCGAGCTCGTAGACCATTGAGCCACTGGGACCCGATCCAGTGGTCCTTGAATTCTAACTTGTGCCAGTTCACGACATAGCGCGACCACTTCGCAATGTCTTCTTCGATGAGTTACTGCCTCATCTTCGACCTGCTGTACCCTACTGGTCACGGCTTCCCACTAGAACCCCAGGTTAACTGCCCGAATAGGGCCAGTCACTAGTGAGCATCAGATGAATTTTCAAGTATTGGTTTTTGTAGGGATTTTGTTTGATTGCATGGAGGATTTAATCATGAGCTCACGAGCTCACCTTGTAATCAGAAGGTCCTGGGTTCGAATCCCGGTGGGTGCGTACTGCTGAGGAGTCCCAAACTAGGACGAAACGGCTGTCCAGTACTCCCAGGTTTTCCAGTGGTTCTCTAACTGATGTCAGCTCATGATCAAATCCTCCATGCAATCAAACAAAATCCCTACAAAAACCAATACTTGAAAATTCATCTGATGCTCACTAGTGACTGGCCCTATTCGGGCAGTTAACCTGGGGTTCTAGTGGGAAGCCGTGACCAGTAGGGTACAGCAGGTCGAAGATGAGGCAGTAACTCATCGAAGAAGACATTGCGAAGTGGTCGCGCTATGTCGTGAACTGGCACAAGTTAGAATTCAAGGACCACTGGATCGGGTCCCAGTGGCTCAATGGTCTACGAGCTCGCCTTGTAACCAGAAGGTCCTGGGTTCGAATCCCGGTGGGTGCGTACTGCTGAGGAGTCCCAAACTAGGACGAAACGGCTGTCCAGTACTCCCAGGTTTTCCAGTGGTTCTCTAACTGATGTCAGCTCATGATTAAATCCTCCATGCAATTAAATTTGTCTTTGAATTAAGACTGAAAGTAAGCGGCATATTGGTAGGCTAAACGATTATCATTATTCGTTTTCGTTAGAATAAGTATCCGAGTACTGTTTCACTTATCATTCTGTCTTTTGAATAACTTAGTAACATGGCGTTTACTTTCGGATCCAAATTACTAAGTAAAGGTTAATATCCCTAAGATTAAATTGTCGCCACAGTAAGTAAATATGTTCATATCTAGAAAATACTAAGGTTTGGAGTTGTTTTTTTACTACCACAACACCAGGTGACTCACCAGTTGGTCACAAAGTAAAACTAGATCTGTCAAAGACAGTCTACTTCTGAGTTCTAGTTTTATCATGAAGGATGAACCATACCCATAGGTTAATAGGATCAGACGGATGATGTCAATTCGAAACTAGGTATCTACGTTTCGCAGCTACAGAAAACACCACGTTACAATCTATTCCTTTAATCGTGTCAATCAATGTGACATCAATTAAGACTAGAGAAGGAACACCACTGGTTTTCACAAAATTTGTGTTCGTTAATATAATGTACATTCCGTAATTATAGGCAAACTAGGAAACGCACCAAGTCATCACATAAACGAACAATAATTAAGCGCACAGGGTAGAGTAGATTTAAAGGAATGCCTACTCGATATGGCCCAGAGTTCATGTGGAGTGACACATGCCTACATCTGAAAGTGCGTGTGTAAGGTATCGCATTTCATCAGCCTTTCGTGTAAGTGACTCAATGGGTCGCCTCCATATTTAACAAATGCTCAGTCCATGAATTCTACTTGTACCTGTAAAACACACAATACCCTGCTGGGATATGGTGCTGTGTTACACCAGAGTCCCTCAGTTTACAGATAAATCACACCTAATATCAGTATTACCGCTTTTAGTTGAAAAAGTCATTCGACTGTGTCACAAATGCTTTTGGCTGGATTCCTCAGTGCCAAGTATTATTCCTTATGAGAGTGCATTGAAGAAACCCTGTAGGGTGATATTGAAGCTTCGCCGAAAATTGAATAGAAGCATTCCACTCATACAAGATGGATGCAGTAAAGAATACAATATTAACTTACTGCGCTCACCCCTACATTACCCTATAAAATTCTCTAGTTTGGAAATGAAACATGCACATATATATTGTGTCGTTAACTTCAGATACACACTAATATCTAAATTTCATACGCCTTCTGTCTCAATACTCCATGTAATAACAGTTTGATAGCTATTTACGAATGCAGTAATAAGTAATTCATGGGCCACGAGTAGCACTTGGTATTCAGCAGAGGTATGGGCACTTAGTGATTGTAATTTAGAGAACTGATACGACAAGGTTAGCTTTTTTCTAATATATACGCAACTATCAACACAATGAAAAGATAATGACGGATTGTTATCACAAGCATTCTATTTACTATGGAGGGAATGTTATTACAAACTAGCTTCACAGTAACATGTACAAGTCTTGCATGTCATTGCATCAGTAATATTAGCACACTAATTGTATTACGGCCAAATGTAAATGATTTAAAGGCATCGTAACAATAACTTTGCGGGAGGTAGATGTATTGAAAGACTTCTTGCAGACACTATGCATGACGACATCTAGTAGAATGTCTACGGAGACTGACAACCTGCAATGAGGAAGACAAAAATGAAACAATTAGGAGACACATAACGCACAAGACAAGTATTTTTGATATAAGCATAAAACTTGGGCACTGTGGTAGAGTATAACTCCATTATGGATACGATTTTATTTTGGTAAATCACATAGTGTTGGAGAGCAATATTACTTGGTGGCGTTTTGAGCACAAACTATTGCTCATCATCATATCAAGTCAGTCACACAACTTTTTGCCTCATTCATATACATGAGTATTTTACTTAAGCGTACTACAGGGATAAAAGGTCACTCGTCTCATTCACTTCTATTCACACCATTTCTTACGTCCGTGTTACTGACTTTTGGTTTATGTTTTCCTCTTCGGTGCACTTTATCTGGACAGTTTAAGGAATCGGGAAATGCATAGAGTACTTAGGAAACGGCATGAATAATTGTTTAAGCTAATTAACACTAGGTAGTTGTGACACTACGCATTTGTAGTGACAAAGCTGACTGACTGAGTTTTAACATGGAACTCAGCACAGAAGTGTAGCAGTTCGATTTGTGACGTTCCACACTGCTGGCAATGAAAACGACAACAATTTTTGGTATTACTTAATTCCAAAAACGATCACATAATCTTTTATTCCGACTTCTGGTTCCATCAGATGAAATTAAAGGGAAGAGCTGAGAATAGAAGGGGTGTTGAGGGTTAGACAGTATAGATTTAGACCATTTCTCGCATGAGTTTAGATGTCTTTTAACTAATGCATTAACGAGTTGACGAAATGGTACACCACTTGCCCTAATGACAACCTTAATACCCTACACAATACGACATAGTCGTTTTTGAGTAATTCAGGAAAGAATAAGGGGGAGCAGTAAAGACCAATGCAAGAGTTAACAAGTTGTAAAAAGAGAGGTTGAATGATTCTTGACTGTCTTGACTACATAACATGGTAACCTAGACTGAAGGTTTTCTTAGAAATCGACAAGATATAGAATGACCAAGAAAGACCAGAGGATAGATTTACTCCAAGGTATTTTATGTTAGACTTAGTTTCTGTTTCAGTGTCCTCTTTGATACAAGCATCTTGTGAACGACACAGTTTTCGCAGTTCACGCTTATGAGTGAGGGGAAAGTTAGCTGCCTGACATTTAGAGGGATTTAACGTAAGACCACGTACCTTAGACTACAGACAGGAAGCAGTTAAGTTTGCTGCAGTCACATTGTAACATGACAGGAAGTGAGACGGTCAGATCACCAGCATATTTGACGAAGTTGCTCTCATTAGAAAGAGAAAGGTCATGTCAGACGAGAGAGAAAAAAGAAAAAGAGAGATAACAATACCCTGAGGAACACCAGCTCCAGCAGGCGAGGTAGAAGATTTACCCTAATATACAGTATGCTGCATTCCATTTGAGAAATGATAATGCAACCAATCAACTGCCCAGGACCCGTGTTTGCACGATCGAAACCTTATTCAACTAAAGTCATCTAGGCGCTGAGTCAACAGCAACGGCGAATGCTGAATGACCGAAAACTAAGTACAAATGTGACAAAGCACAAATCCAGTTGCAAAGTAGGAGACGAGTCCCGGGTGGAAGAAGAGATTACCGAAAGGTATCAATTTTTCATTTGACAAAGAGCAAGATTATGAACTACACTTATCATTTGTTGAAATTTTGGAGATCGTTTATCAATGTTTCGCATTTAGTTACGCACAGACTGTCATTCTGAGTAGCTTCCAGTATGAGTTTGCAGAGAAGTCCACCTGTTTAATTTACCATATTCCATGTAGCACACGAAGGTAGAGACATAAAACTAAATGGAAGTTTAACGAGAGAAAATGTGAGGGAAAATAAATAATGACAAGGAAAAACATGAGTTGAATAGATATGTGAGATTACACAGAGTGAATGCACCAGTACCAGTACCAAAGATTTGCAGTCACATCTTCGGTATTTCTTCCAGCCGACTGTCAACAATTTTATGAACCGATATCACTTTTTCACTTGACCGACCCAAACGCATTTTAAACCTTAACATGTGCTGGTCAGCATTGTCCCTGGAGGAAGGCGATGGCTTAGTATGCCAGCACGTGTTCTAGCCATCTCAACCTATTCAGCTTCCCTACCTTGAAGGCCAACTAACCCTCCCCACCTAAACATTTATGCGTAACCTCAACAGCACTCGCCATATTATACTGCTTTGCTGATGAGATAGAACGCGGACACCTATAATCAAACACCGGTATTATTTTTATATTTTACAGCATCAGGGGTTACTTCTCATAGTCTAGGTGGACAATATCATCAGCAAACCGTAAGGTGATAAGAATATTCCCTGATAAGTCTTTGAAGTCAATTACAGACTATCATATTATTATATGTGTGATTGAATTGAACTGTTATAAGGATGACAGTTTAAGAATTCAGCTTTGTATTACATCCCGCTCGGAAATGTGTTTTCTCGGATAATTCGCAAACAGTATTCAGTGAACAGAAAACATTCTGTTGGCTTGATGAAACTCGTAAACTGACGCACTACTTTTGCAGGCAATATACTATTTCCACAATAAAATGAGAATTGAATACTTCGGCTGCATAAAACGAGTAAGTAGTATTCTGGCAATACCAATGACTACAACAAGTCTAGGAGTTAAGCACTACAACTTTTACTTTACTGAATACACCAGCAGACTTTACATAAACACTTGACAGATCAAATTTATACAGGGAGTCAGTAAGATTTAGTAAACTAAAAGTGCTTTCGGTTTCCACAGGAGTTCTCCGTACCGAATTTATTCCTTCAAGGGCCTACTAAGATTAAAACTTCAATTAAATAACACTGATGTGGAAGAAATTCCATTCTTCATTACTACACTTAATGAAAATGAACTTAATGAAAAGGAATGCACTAAGAACTCAGTGCAACTCGATACACAATAGTATATATACAAATAAACTGAAAAATAATGCCCTCCTCACCTTCTAAACAACTTGTCTTTATTCCAGGATTATAATTTTTCACCTATGAGCCTGAGGTTATGTCTACGCAATATTACATCAGTTAAATCTTCCCCGAAAACCAAGGCCACTTGAAACCAATAGCAACATAGCAACAAGCGTCATTGAGGGGATATGCAATAAAGTCGCTCCACTAAACTGAGCAATATCTTTCGTCTTTGCAAATGCACCAATACTATCATAGTCATTGCACAAGATACTTGAGTTGATGGGCGTCCTTCTCATTGTGGATGACAACACCAACGACGACTGATTGATATCAGTTGATGAACTTAGCAGTGGATCAAAAGCTGTTGTTGCTCGACTTTCAGTAATTGGTCTACCTACAAGACCACCACCACTGCTGTCTTTTACTATCAGCTCCGCTTTAGCACTAGCATCTGATGATAGGTGGGCTTCACTCTGATCAATTACACTGACGGTTTGACAAGTATGCATGCCTTCTGCAACTGCATTTAATTCTACTTCACGTTCAGGTTGTACAGAACCTTTATTTAACTTAGCGGTAGTAGGCATTCCCCCCATTTCATCATGATCAACCAAAGACAAAACTGCACTATCATGATCATTACCACAAATATTCAATTTACCGTCAACTTCATCATTTTCAAACTCTTTAATAACAGAAGTAGACAATTTTGGCTCCTCCTCACAAATCATTAAAGGTTTTATATCTTCACTCTGACTAGTTATACTTTGTAAACTTTTGGAGTCAGAACTGCACCCTGAAGCAGTAACTCTATTCTGTGACACTCTATTCAACAGTGGCCTACCAGTTGCAACTACAGACTTCTCCACCGCACCGTTATCGTCACACAATTCGGAGTCAGACCTTGATTTCACATTTAGCTTATCACCGAACTTGCTCACTGGTTCACAGTTCACTTCTGTATGCACCTCTTGCACACGTGTAAAACAAAGCCGTGTTTGTCTTGCATCTTGTAACTCATCTGTTGAGGATGTACTACGAAACCTGTTACACTCACTAGGTCTATACGCATTACTATACATCATGGAGCCTCCTCGATATCCACCTCTCTGAGGCCTACTCGTCATCAATGATTGCATTTTGATCTCAGACTGCTCTATTCTAGGGGTGAGATTCAATATACTGGCAAACTTGCTCATCGATTGATTGACACTATTCTTTACCAGTTTCAGGATATCATCAAACTTTGGCTCGATACCCTCATCCTCCATACGGGAGCTTATCTTCACCCACTTCCTTTGCAGTCGAGTAGGTAGACGTCTTGCTATTACTTCTAGTATAAAACTCGAGTTGAGGTCACTCACGCGATTCATCGAAATCATTCCATTCTTGTAAATTAGCAAATTATCTAAAAACTCAGTGAGTGCCTGGGAGTCATCCCCTAATTGATCATCATTACCCTTAACAGCCTCAAATAATTTCCCTGCAATCATCGAAGGTCTTCCAAACCTTTGACGTCATATGCTCATAGCCTCGTAGTAGCCCTCTTATGGCTTCATAAACGTACAGCACTGTATAGCTCTTGCAGCATCTTTAGTGCAATATCTCATCAAATACATTAACTTCAATTCATCATTTAATAAAAAACCACTCAACATGATCTCAAACTCCTTTACAAACTGTAAACAAACAGCCGGGTTTCCATGAAAACACTGTGGTTCTAATTTAGGGAGTTTGATGTTCCTATTATCCCTGAACGGCGAAACAATAACATCAACCATGTCATGCTTAACATCAGACACATCGTTACAAGTAACAGACAAGTCACCATGACTTACTTTCTTGTTTGCATCCAAGACACTCTGTCCCTTCTTTGACCCAGGCATTTTTGAACTTGACCCAAATCCAAAAATGTTCCAGATATTGCTTGTTCAAAGAGGACTTGACCGGCACCAGGAAAAATGAACGGCGACTATCCAAACTTTCACCAACTGTTTGAATCCGCCAGATCTGTTTCTATCGTCAGAAACTGTCAATCACGTCTCATAAACCGTTAATGCCCAGCTCTCGCTACGCTCGGGCCCACGCTGTTCTTCGAAGATTTAAGAAACGCTTAGTTATAACGGACGAAAAAACCAAAACACCGATCTGCCGCTTGAGATTTCTTTATTGTTACACCAACATATAAAATAATAACTGAACTAAGGTCTGAAAACAAATATTACAACAATAAATCATTGTATTACTTCTGACGATGTTTCACTCTTCTTTCTGAACAGCGACCGATGAGACGATGACTGTCATATTGATGCCTCCGCGAAAATTGGGGAAGTTGATTTTAAGCAAACAACCATGAATTGATCGTTCAATCTTCAACTCCATTGACAGACGTATTGGTAGACATCTGCGTCCCTATCATTTAATGCAGATAGGTTTACTTTGAAAAAAATGATGACTTGATATTCGAGGATGCCATTATTCGGAATATGGGGCTGCTGCAAGATGCCTGACAAAATTATTCTAAGAAACCCACAGGTTTTGCGTAGGCAAAAGTGAAACGTCGAACATCTTACCGTATGTGACAGTCTATGATCAAGCATTAGATTGAAACAGGGTGACAATCCTTAAAATGATGTAATCGGTAGAAGTCCGAAGTCAACTACCTGATTTTTCGCATGAATGAACAATTAATAGAGCGACAAGACCCACAGCACATTAGTCTCGGACATAGAAAAATTATACTACACAAATCAGAATGGAGACGGACTACATAAACATTGATCAAAATGCTGTATGATTGATCTCTCGTCACCCTGAAATTCACAATACGTTCGAAACATCATTCAGGTTAAAAAATATTCCCAACGCAGAATTCAAAACTATAACAGCATCAGTGAAAATAAAACGGCGAGATATAAAATGGAAAGAAAAAGCAAAGAGAATCAGTAAAGGGAGTAAAAGCAATACCATGAAAGATGGTAATAAAACATAGGATAAGATGTGTATTTTAAACTGTCGATTAAGTCAGGCGTTAGCACTGGGCTATGAAGTTACTTTGATACCAAAGCCAATATTACTCATCACGACATGCGAACGAAATTCAAGGTATTTCAGGCCAGGTCAGTTGCAGATGTTATTGAGAGTTCTGGTTGCTCGCTGCAGAATCTTAACCTAAAATCAAGAATTGCTGCTGCAGACTGAAAATCTTGCCGAAAATACAGCACATTTATGCAGTCTGCAAACGAGAACTGGGGAGAAATGTCTTTTCTTATCATTCCGGACTAGAGGTAGCCTTAGTGAATGTTATATGTCCCCAGTGTTACTGTAACAACATAAGCCAATACATGGAAGCCAACGTATATTTTTCATTAACCGTTTAACCAGTAGGTGAGCGTATGATTTCGGCTTATATCAAACGACATCAAATAGAATGTTCAAATAGATATATCGTATTCTCTTCGATACATTCTTCTTCTGGCCCTATAATTATATATGTGTTAATATACATAGAATATTCTAGATTAGTAGTCAATAACAATATTAGTGTTCTTTAATACTATCGATTTTTAAAGTAAGATCAATGCAATCACAGCTCAATAAAGATACTTAAATTATAATAATAACAAAAATATTGTAGCAAATAGAATATCAACTAAAATTAGGAAAATTTCGCAAAATTTAGGATCATTCAAGTCTAGATGACCTAGGTAAGGATAACGTCTGTACTAACTTCTATTGGATGCACAAGTTAGGCTTGTTAATATGGACCCTAACAGCTTCAGCAATATTTAGTAGTCAAACTGAAGCTGAAATTGAGATTCTACTGTAAATGACCCAGAAAGCATGGTTAACGTCAATCCTGTGTTCTGTATCCTCAAGATGAGATAGAATAAAGCTGCAAACAGATTTCGTTTGTCCTTTGCTTAACCTCGCAGAGTGATATTCGAAAATTCGACAATAAACGCGCCTAATTGTACGGCCTATGTAACTTTACAAATCTTACAAATCGATATTACTTAAAAAACACTAATATTGTCATTGACTACCAGTCAAGAATATTCTGTGTATATTAACATATATATAGTTGTAGAGCCAGAAGAGGAAATTATCGAAAAGGACATTTTCTGCTCAATTATTTTGTGTTTTACAGATGGCTGAATGCTATATCGTATTCTGTTATTAATACCGAATTGAACTGCGGGAAATTGTGAGAATAACATTCCGTTGGCACACATTTTCTTTATCATGCCACCACACTATTGGGTAAGTGCGTTGACCGGATGACTGTTTGGTTTGGTCCACCTCAGCTTAGTAGCTACGCTACTTTATCTTCCCCGCGTCTTGTTGCTTATGGTTGCACATACATCAAATGGAAGGAATGGGGTCTCAGCATATCAATTACAGAGTAGGCGAAAACACACCAAGCATTTTATTTACACGGAAGCAAGATAGCAGATCACTTTTCTTCAGACCACTTCGCACAGCCATTTGCTGAATGGAAACTGAGAACACGTTTAGACTTGGATTTCGATAGATTTTTAAAGATCTCTACTGGCAGACTACTGATTGACTGGAATATCTGCAAATTTAGCATTCAGTCATCTCTTTATTTTGGATAGAAAAATAGTTGCGTGAGTTGCGTCTTGACATTCATTTATTTCACATAGGGAATAAAGGGGCTTCACAAAGTCAGAAAATCAAAGGCTTTAGGAAAATGTTAGGAGCATTTTGAAGTGAGGCAACATGTGTTTGGAAAAAAATCACTTAGTATCTTACCACATATAAAATAATGACTAAGCTCGCGCAGTTTTCCACTCAGTAATTAGGCTTTCGGTCCACTGATACAACTTATTTGTGATCCTTTCATTATTTCATCAAATGGGCAAGGAGTGTGCTGTTTTTCAGCATCACAGCTTCACTGTCTTTTAATATTTAACAAAACCATATGAAATAGGTGTCAGAGAGTGACGAAAGAACTTGGGAACTTAGGTAATAAATTATATCATATGGGCTGGGGAAACTAAGGCTTGTTTTACTTAACTGTCACCAAAATGGGCTAAAATAGGATAGTTTTAACTACGCAAATAAACCTCACCATCTGGTTGTTCCTTCAGAATTCTGATATATGTTCACATCCCTGAATGACTGCTGTTCTCCTAGACACGCCTTATCACCCAGTCTTGGTAGCTCCACGAAGACACATAACCGAATAACCAAAGGTGAAGTCGTAAAACGCCTACACAAACGCCTATTGTATTTCAATATCTCTATTTTAGACATTCAGCTTCAGATACGAGTAGTGAAAACAATTCTCATATAGCGCTAAGATCTGAAATCCCATCACCGAATGAAGCTACAATGGCACGGCTACTTGTACGGAACACTAGCAAAGATTCACTAAATAGGCTGGGGAAATGCGCCGTCTGAAATACAAGGTTCAATAATGTCACCAGATCCCAACACCATGTTTCTTCTCGAAAGTGTTTCAGTAAAAGCAGATCAACGCTACACTTGAACGAAGTAATGATGATCATTCCGGGACGTCAGTGCCAGGTAGCAGGTGCAGTTTGCGAGGCAAGAGTATGTCATGGGAAATGCCACCAGGTGACTAGTCCAAACCCTAATAGCGCATTATCTCCCGAAGTGACCTAAGTTTCTAATGTAACGTTTGTAGGCCGAAAGTGTATTGCAGCCGAGACATAGTCGTTCCACGTAAATATTACTGATTTACTAGGCCTGATACATGTCCGTGGTCCTGGTACGTCTACTGAATATTTGTTCTATTGTGCTAGCTGGACTGCTGAGGGAAAACTCAGTCCCTCAAAGAGACCACTGACTTATAAAATGTAAGGGCAGAAGATGCCCGTCCCAAATGTGGTAAAGATTTTGCAGACTTTGGTGGCTGACTGATAATAAACAAACTCAGAGGCACTTATAAATCTTTGACTCAAACAAAAATCCCACCAGCAATACTTTCAACTGTCCAGTCAGGATACCAAAAGTGCCCGTGAAATAACCAAAGGATTCTCTGCAGGAAATAAATTAGAATGTTTTAGAGGGCTATTGTTCCGGAAATTGTCACACATTCCCTCCAAAATATACTAATGCATCTCCTCTCACTGTGTTCAAAGAAGTAACAACTATCTTTATTTTTTTATTTATTATTTTTATTTTTGATTTACAGCTTGATTCCACACGGTATTTTTGGTACAAGTATGGAATTTTCAGCATGGATATCGGTAACCCAAATTTTGCAGGCCGACCATAGATATCAGGTATGCGCCGGCGTGGGCTCGAACCCCGGACCATGTGCATGGTCTGTTCTGTAATCAACAGAAGATCTAAAAAGGCTCCGAAACAAGCTTCAAGGAATCATAAGATTTACAAAAGTTCATCAAAGAGGTGATGGGCATAGAAATAGATCATCGTGGACCACGTCGTGGCGACCTATGAAAAATCCGAATGGTGGGTTGACCACCCTTAAACCCGTTGAAAATCAGAAGCACCCTAAAAAGATGTAGTCTATTGAAGATCAAAGGGAACAGCAATGAATGAGATAATCAATCCATCCTGTTGTTATGACTTTAGTTTTTTGGTGTTATAATTATTCAATATCAGCTGTTTCGCTCTAAAGCTACATAACCTAAGCTCGGCGCGCTATACGTTAACAGTCAGCATTTCTTATGATTCCTATTTAATAAATTAAGTTCGTCTGAATTTTTTAAAGTTCATGTGCTGTCATGCGTCATATTTAATGTCAATACAAATGCATAATATTGCAGTAAACTGGTGTACAATAGTCTCACGTTTTGTGTAATTATTTGTCGTAATAGGTTTCCGCGGAAGCTTGATTTTCGTGCATGACCACAATCTACGTATACCTTTCTCGCAATTTAATACTAACAATATTGAGATATATTTGGAGACGCTGAGTCGCATGTTTTCCTTGTTCTATTGTCGGACTCAACATTTTAATATTGCATGTAGTGACAACCTCTTGGAAAGAGTCCAACGATGGGCAACAAAAGGAGTGGTTGGTCTCCGAAACAAACCATATAATGAAAGGCTGAGGAAATTAGGCCTGTTCACACTTAGCTATCGTCGGCTTAGTGTGGATTCGATTACCGCCTACAAAATAACATGACCAGAATCACCCAAATAAAGGTGTTCTGCCATTGAGTAGGTATAGGCTCCCACGTGGAAATCCCAGAAGGATAGCTCACCAGAGGGCAAGGACCCGGGTGCGCTCCCACTTCTTTTCACTGCGGGTTTGCCGTCCCTGGAATTCCTTGCCGGCAGATGTAGCTATGGCACCGTCTTTGGATGCCTTTAAGCGAAGGCTTGACAACCATGCAGCGATACAAGGACTGCATCCAAATGGCCTATCTCCTTAAAATCGCATACACCATTCAGGGGTAGATAATTAAACTCGTCGTTTTACTTCTTTACATTCTCTCCCGTCTTACTATCCTGACAACTTATTAATATTATAATTACTATTATTATTATTATTACTATTACCGATATATATATTATTCTTCAAACTTAATGAGCTGACTGTTGTTACGTTTCCTATTTTTGTTTCTATCTCTTAGTCTGAATAGCTTCACTAATTATATCTATTATTATTATTACTATTATTATTATTATTATTATTACTATCTCTTTTCTCTTGTCGACGATACCGAGGGACTAACTGGCGAAAGGATCAACTCCAATCACAGTAGTAACAGTCTTAACATACCTCATACTACAAACCACATATAATTAATCCCAGCACTACTCCCTTTGGAGTCAACCAAAGCTACGACAGTCGATTGGCGGGACAAGCTACGCAGAAGTTTACCGAAGATCAGGAACTTATATCTCACAATCAAGAAGCGAGCACAAAGAAATCAAATTGGTTTATACTAGCTCGTAAAAACGATATTGGATACTGGACAAGTGCACTTAGTCTCGGGGATATTCGTGCAAAACTTTCCAACTGCAGATGGATAAATGGATGTCTTCATAAGCTATCACTTCTGTGTAACTAAGCTGACACCTCTTAGTCTATTTTGAATGACCACTTGTTCCTGGACAACGCAAAAATGCATTACTTTGACAATCTCCAACAAAACGCCTGTGATTGACCCAGATAGACAGTTATGTTGTGTTCCTGAGTAACTAGATTTGCAGCAAAATTTCGTGAACTCCTAATCGACTAACATATGTCATTCAATTATTTTAATATTTTTGATAACATTTACAAACCATAGGAGTAATATTTTTTCTGACTAGCACCGCCATTCTTCCCTTATGGTTGACAAAAAATATTCTATTTGCCAAGCAATACATATTTCCTAGGACCTAGGTCTCATTAGTTTATAAGATTATTCGCCATTTGTAAACTCAACGCAAGCTGTCGAAGTCACTTATGAAGATGGTTTTGTATCCGTGACGGCAGGAGAGACTGGCAAAAAATACTTCGAAAAATACTTCCACCACTGTAACACCCAGTTATTCATAAGATTACTATAAAGAAATATTACGGGAATGGTTGTCTGGATCGTTGTTCCCTATTCTGTGTCTTATAATTTCCATTGAATGTTTACTTTGTAATGTCACACTCATAATTTCAATGAT
Source organism: Trichobilharzia regenti (assembly GCA_944472135.2). Taxonomy (NCBI): domain Eukaryota; kingdom Metazoa; phylum Platyhelminthes; class Trematoda; order Strigeidida; family Schistosomatidae; genus Trichobilharzia; species Trichobilharzia regenti. Next base: position 41,972,289 of record OX235265.1, on the reverse strand, counting down.
GTTATTTTTTAGATTCATGTCTACTGTGGTCGAAATTCCTGCTTGCTAGTTGTTAAATAGCCTGCTGCTTATCTTTGCAACTGTATCTGTTCAGAAATGGATTGTTTAGCCATCACCATAGCAGCATTGAGCACCATAACCCCCGGTAAGAAATTACATTTAAAAAATAGCGAGTAGCCTTATTTTTAAACGCATTATATTGCTCTTAAAAGAATGAAAGAGTAAGAACAGAGGAACTGTAATTTGCAACTCTAATAGTTTCCTCATCCTTCGTTTTTCACTTTAGTTTGACACATGGTGTTTTCGATAATTCCCTCTTCTGGCTCTATAATTATATGTATGTTTACATACATAGAGCCAGAAGAGGAAATTATTGAAAAGGATATCCTTCGCTCAATTACTTTGTGTTTTATAGATGTCGTAATGAATATTTTCGCTACATTGTATTAATCATTGAAATAAGTGTTTAATTAATTTTTTTATTATATCTCCGGTATAATTCAAAGGGTAAAGCAAAAAATATGCAATATGTAATCCATAAACGCTGGAATAACTTCTCATAACAGTTATCCAGACATTTTATAGGGAAGTTGGCTTTTTAAAATCCTCGCTGTCTCCAAATGAATGGGGCTATGTAGTTCACAGTTAGCAATGATGTGTAGTATGATATTTTTCAGCAGATTACGATAATTCAATAGAGTCTCCCAGGCTGCAGTCGAAGGTTTTTTACCCTTATTCGTTATTATTTACATCTGATTATCTGGCATTTCCTCCATAGTTTGGGAGAAGGTTTCAGCCCTATATTTATTCTATATGCCGTAAAGATTTCCTTTTTTAGCGGCATTGGTCTCATATTAGCATAGTAGCAGTGAAATTACCGTTTCAGATAACTGTCACGGTCTTCGTTCAACGCATTTGTTGTCGCAGTCTTTCGAAACTCTAGTCTTTACCTCGAGATGACAGTCGATTTTGTCAATGGAAAAGTACTCCGTCATTGTCTGGCTGTGAAGGAAGTAACCACAAAGTATGTTATTGTAATTGAGTTACTATGCTAAAATTGACATCATTTTTGAAGCTTGTGAAATATATAATTATCTTTCTAAAGGTGCACCTACTGGTTATACTTAATGCTGTAGTATCTCTAAAAGACGGTGACAGGTAAAATGGCAGGTCTTTGACTGTGTGTTTCATTTTATTGCTTACATGAAATGAAAAGTACGACATAAGCAGTATCGAGATTTGAATTTGAAGTGTAGCGCAATCGAGGCATCTCAGTTGATTTGGCAGAATTTCTATCATTTGATGGGGTTTAGACATACTGCATATTTTATTACTATATTTTCAGTAGGTTATACTAGTATTCAGGAGTTCTGTAAGTTCTCACATTGATTTTGAGTCTATTTCAGATATTTTTTGAAAGTTTCAGGTCATTTGACATGTATTTCATTAGGAAAAGAAATTATAGTATAGTTTGGAAAATAAAACTGTATATGAATGTAAGTCTAGTGTCCAATAAATTAATGATAGTGAACCTCTTGGAAAATTGGAAGTTGGTCTTAATACAATAAGTGTAACTCATTAGATATTGCAAAGCAGTCATGTGATTTATAATTTGCATAAGCAGCGCCTCATTAATTATAATTTGTAATTATGTTAGAAAGTATTTCTTGCAAGAAGAGTAAAAGTGTTTTATTTTTGCATACTATGTTTTGGATAATGTATTTCTAAAACTTCTCTATATATGCTTAATTGAAATATTCTTCTATTTTAGGTTTAGCCTTCGGCTTCTCTTCAGCATCTACGCTTCAAATTTATTTCACTGTTTCACATTCAGCACTTTTTGCTAGCTCAGTGAATATAGGAGGATTGATTGGCGGATTGATATCAGCACATATGTTATCGTCTTTTGGAAGACGTTTTACATTGTTAATGTCATGTATTCCAACTATTTTGGGTTGGTTTTGGATGTACATGTGTGCCGACGCAGTATATAGATCTTCCTTTCCAATGTCATTGTTTATTTTTGGACGTCTGCTAACTGGAGTCGGAGCTGGTCTATGTCTTCCGTCTTCCGCAACTTACATTTTAGAAATATCTCGCCCAAAATATCGAGGTGCACTTTGTGCATTACCACAAGTCGGAATAGTTTCTGGGGTTTTCTTCTCTTTCCTTTTGGCTGTATATATGGTGTGGGAACGCATTGCTTTCATACACGTCATTTTCTCTTCTATTGTTCTCCTTCTTGTTTGGTTCCTCCCAGAATCACCGAAATGGCTTCAGAAAGCCGGTTATACTAAGGAAGCAGATAATGCAAATATGCGGCTGTTCGGTAAAGTGAGTCTTCAATTCTATTTTCTTACACATTTTGACTAAATTCTCCATATATGTATTTTTCGCAATAGTTGACGAATACATATGATATGCTTACACTGACATTACTCAGGAGGCCATAGAGCCACGGTTTTGTTTTGTTACGACTACATCATTACTAATCTCTCTTGCAGTCATTAGGCAGAAATTTCAACTCACTACACATCTATTCGTTGAGAGGGTTTCTGTACACATCGGAAAATTATGATTCTGAGTTTGGATTTTCTTTAGTGAGTTATTTTGTGTGGTGCGATGATATATTATCAAGAAACTAGGTTACTTAGCTGCATATTTCACAAAAGGTTTATAAAATATAGTTGCAAAATTGTGACAATCTATATAAATGGTAGGTAGGATACTAGTCAGAAATTTTCCGTGTTTATTTGTCTAAATTTTCATGATTACAATGTATGGCTGAGACACGCATACAGTATTATTGATATAAGGATAAACCTTGAGCACTGGTAGAGTATAACTTCATTATGGATAAAATTTTATCTCGATAAAATCACAGTGCTATACAGAAATATTTACTGATGTTTCGAGTACAATTTATTGCTCATAACCATATATATATATATATATATATATATATATATATATATATATATATATATATATATATTGTGCTTGAAACACCATCAGTAAATATTACTGCATAACACTGTGATTTTATCAAAAATAAAATTTTATCTATAATGGAGTTGCATGCACACAGTATTCTCAAAAGTCAAGGGAAATAAATACCGGCAAGACACTTCCAGCGTCGGTGGCATAGCGGTTAGGACGTTCGCCGACCATGCACATGGTCCGGAGTTCGTTCCCCGGCCGGCCTACTCCTTTACCTCACTTAGCCAGAAGTAAAGTTGGTGAAGAGGAAAGGTTGGGCATGAGTCTAGCAACCCCATCCTGTAAAAGTAAACACTGCTATGGAAACTTCAAGCCACTAGCTTGAAGCCCTATGTTCCAGTGGGAACGTGAAGGAAAAAAAGGAAACTTCTAAATGTCATTGAGGTTTTTAAGTGA